>JAIFKI010000022.1:5807196-8395490 GCA_025389145.1 Misgurnus mizolepis | reverse complement strand
TGACAGTGATATCACTTTTTTTGGTTTTTGGCTTTTTTTAGGCTAAACACGAATTAAAGGTGAACATTAATATATTTATCCCTTTTTTATTTTAAATATGATATAGTTTTAGGAGAAGGTTTCATTGGCAAATACATTTTTTCAGAGGTTTGTTTTTGGTACAGACATCCATTGTAGGCATTCTCGGCAGTTTTGCCTTAGGCTTTTTTAATATGCATACCTTTATCGGATTTATACCGTATCGACCGAAATGAAAAAGTATATCATGATAAAAATTTTGCC
Organism: Misgurnus mizolepis; assembly: GCA_025389145.1. Classification (NCBI taxonomy): domain Eukaryota; kingdom Metazoa; phylum Chordata; class Actinopteri; order Cypriniformes; family Cobitidae; genus Misgurnus; species Misgurnus mizolepis. The sequence goes on along the minus strand of JAIFKI010000022.1, from coordinate 8,395,208 downwards.
CATATCGTGCAGCCCTAAGCTGCAAATAACACATTTGTTAGCCCTTCAATAAGCATCATGCTTAACTCTTTCACCGCCAGCGTTTTTAAAAAAAGTTGCCAGCCAGCGCCAGCGTTTTTCATGATTTTCACCAAAGTTTAATGCCTTCCAGAAAATGTTCTTCTTTAAATATATAAACATACCAAATGAAAGAACAGACCCTCTGCTTTCAAACACAAAAAACCGTTTCATCCTACCTTTAGTGGTTCTTTTGCAATCAGCTTTTGAATATGGGTGGTTTTTGCAAAAACACCACATTTTGAGCACAAAAATTCAAAATGAAATAAAAGGTGTAACTTTGGACCATTTAAAGTGCAACTTTGTGCAAAATTCGTGTTGCTCAGCACATTGCGGTTTACGCCAAGTTGCCATGACAAGGTCCGTGTTGGTTTCAGATCGGATTGTATTCCCTGACTTTGATCCGGTCATTTTCGCCAATATCGGACTAATATCAATACCGAATATCAGATCGGCCCACCCCTAAATGTTATGTATGAATCTTTCATGTGGGAAAATAAACGTTCAGAAAATTCTACGAACCCTGGCGAAGTACATCCTGCACAGTCCAAAAACTGCTTTTTTGACACTTTGCCTATGTTGATCATTAGGAATCCAACTTAACATCCAGCTTAACTTAAACAGTGTTAATAAGTCAGAATGCATGATATAGCTTTAACCCTCAGCCAACATACACAGACCAGCAATAATTGGTTGCATAAAGCACAGTATTATTTTTAACAGTTAAATGCCTGCTCACAGTGTTTACATATTCATTCATTACATCCTAGTAACTGTGATTTGTTGTATCATTTGTATAGGCCACTATGCCTTTCTCTGCACTGTTTTTTGTTTATCTATCTGTGCCTGCTCCAGATATTATATAAAGTCATTATGATCATTGAAGATTATGTCTGGCTTTGCATCCCTCTGTGATGTCACTAAAGGGGTGGGGGAACTGACTTGCTTCTAGAAAGAAACCTTTGGTAACATGAAACTGTTGGACTGTGACAAAGCGCATGTTCCCATGGGTGTGCAGTAAACTAAAGCCTAGTATCTGTGTGGACCATATGAGAATACATTTACATGACAGCGTTGTAGTAGAAAAACTGTAAAATCTCCCATAGACACGACAACGCTTAAAAAAAACTCAATGTTTACATGTATACAAATACTTGAAGAGAGATTTCACTCTCCTACTGAAACGCACAAATTTAAAAGGCTCTGTGTCCCTGATTGGCCAGCTAATCTGTACGTTGTGATTAGCCTGAATACCTCTGACGTCAGCAGGAAATGTGACGCTCCTTACCATGTTTGAAAGATTTGCTCACAATGCCAATGCTAACAGGTAGTTAACTCCTGTGAGTCCAAGCAGGAGGAATTATGATAACGTCGGACTTGTATACATCACCAAGGAAGTAAACTGTTGCCTAAATCAATGTGTTTGTTGTAGTCCAAGAAAAGAGATTTACGTTGGAGACGATAACTCGCATCATCGAGTTTTGTACCTTTTGCATATAGTTAACATGTACTAATACACACCAAAGGAAATGTAAAAACCTGAATCAAACAATAGGTGCTCTTTAAAGAGTAACTAAACCCCTGTTGGGAGCCTGGACTCCACCCACTGGCAATATTTGAAAAATGCAAGAAAAGTGGGCAGATCCCAACGGAGATAGAGGGGACGAACTAAGCTCGTACCAAGTGTGTGGTGAGATCGTAACAAGGGCGTGGTGAGCTTGAACCTGCTTACGTCACGAGTTCTTTTTGGACCCAACATCCAATAGGAAAATTCAACCTGCAGTAGCCACCGTTCAACCTGAAGAGGGCAGCACTCAGACATTTTTACACATATATTATAGTATTGGAACACTTTATATCCAAATGTCAAAAAACTTTACTAAAATCAATGAACAGCACTAATAAAGCCCAATTCTTACAGATCATTAACTAAAAAAAGTTGGTTAAGGGTTAAGTTACTCTTTAATTCTTGCGAACCAGGGTTTGAAAACCACTGCCTTAGGGTACAGACACATTGGGGCTGTTTACACTTGGTATTAAGATGTGTTTTCATCGATCGGATCATAAGTGGACGAGAGAGACACATTACGTTTACACCTAGTATTTAAATCCGTCTCTTTTGTCCACTTTCGACCGCATCTGTCCTGAATACTGTGAGGGGGTGGTCTGTGAGACGGTGGGCGAGTCTCTCCGCTGTCATTCAAACGCGAGCGGGAGTAATTATGAGTTTATATGGACGAAAACTTATATTATGTCAGAGTCCACTGCTTGTTAAGCAAGTATACATGCTGCACAGAGTTTTGTACATGTGTATGTTAAAGATTTCTCTGAATTTTCAGCGCAATTGATGAAATAGGATCGCGCAACTTTCACACGCTTTCAAAACGAAACTACGGAGAACACCCGCAGTAGTTTATCAATGAAAGGCTAAAATAACGCTGTTCACCGTATGTTCACGCCAGAAGTCAAAAAAGACGTAAAACTTGTGTTTAATACCTCAGATTAGATAAATGGGCGGAGAGAAGGCGGTCGCGTGTGGCTGTTCGAACACATTCAACCACATTTGCGTTCCGCAACTCCAAAGCGATCCGATCGAAGTGGTTTCGACTACCTCTGGATGTGGTTGAAAGTGGTCGAAAGTGGACGAGCTCAAAACGTTTTGAACACCGTTTACACCTGGCATTAAAGTCGTCCACTTGTGATCCGATCGAAGAAAACGCATGTTAATGCCAAGTGTAAACAGCCTCATTGTTTCTATCTAGCTGAGCTGTGATCCTATACACATGTGAAATGTTAATAACTATGTGCTACATCTGTGGCATAACTAACACAGTCTCACCCCATGTCGTCAATATTTGACGACACTTGACCATTCGTCAATATGTGACGCGGAGGGTATACCTTTCGCGTCATTTTTTGACGAACTGGGGACTTCAATACTATTACGTCCGTTGCATTCTCTTCTCCTATTTTCTTACCATTTTCGCATCGGTTTAGGGTTAGATTACGCAAAATTAAACAGTGTACGCGAAATTAAACAGTGTACGCGAAATTAAACAGTTGTCACCTGGCGTTGGGGTTAGAAACAGTTGTCACCTGGCGTTGGGGTTAGAGTTAGGTTTGGGTAGGGATGTCATTATGTAAATCTAACCCTAAACCGACGCGAAAATGGTAAGAAAATAGGAAAGAGAATGCAACGGACGTAATAGTATTGAAGTCCCCAGTTCGTCAAAAAATGACGCGAAAGGTATACCCTCCGCGTCACATATTGACGAATGGTCAAGTGTCGTCAAATATTGACGACATGGGGTGAGACTGGGTTGGCATAACAGATGAGAAATATTAATATTTAACACTGAGCTAATGGCCCCTGAGACCTGCCGTAGATATTCAACCTTTATGTATGGCCAAAAGGAAACTTTTTACTAAACCAATCAAACTTCAAAGTTGAATAAATCAACATGTACCTAAATGTTGGTTAAACCAAAAATGGTTAAACCACACCCATTAGGGGGTGTGTGGATGTGTGGTCCTCTGCAAGCTGTCATGACTCTGGGATCGCTCTCGGCAACTCAAGCCCAAATTCCACAACGTCTTTCCAAAGTCTCACATAAACTACTCTGAGATCCCTTCATCCAGTTGGATATGAATTAGCCTGCCCACACTCCATTCGCTGACCATCTGATTCATAAGGAACACAAACATGGCAAGCATTTGTCAAAACGTCAAGCTCCAATCTGATTGGCTGGCAACTAAGACAGTCTCTTTATGTCTAAGTGGGTGGTTCTTGGCCCAGACAAAGGTACAGTGGACCAGACTTTATGGTTAGAGTCAAAAGTTTGGTTACATGACAGCTGGACAGTTGTCACAAGTTTACCAGTGTTCGAAACGATCTTTATACAACACATGTGGATCAATGACATTTATTATGTTATGAATGTCACAAGCACTGAATGGAAAGAAATTTGGCAACGGGTCACTGCTTTTAAATTCCATGGCATGTCCTCAAAGGGCAGTGAATGATGGGACATTGTTGCTGAAACGGGTCGGAGCTGCATCCTGCCGGTGCAAAGACTCCGTAAGAAACATCTGGAAGTTTGAGAACATCTGCGTGTCCATTATAAATACAAACTTTTCTCCTTTTTTACACCAGAACAGAGCTGCAGAAGAAGAGCAAGTCATTTGCCTATATTTAGTTTTTTAAACAAGTTTATCTTATCTTCCAGAGTCATACAGAGCAATGAGACTCCACCACAGCCAGGCTCTTATCATCGAAGGTTCAGTCAGATTAAAGGAAATAACCGTCAAAGATGTCCAAGTCAGGCCCACACTGGCTAACATTTATCCAGCCTGCATTGTGATTGAGGTTTACATGTACAACAACAGCAAACAGTGTACAGCATATTGAATATATACCCACTTAAAATGTGTTTTATACATCACATCCCTAAACATAATCGAGAACTTGAGCTTATCAGATGTAAACAGTACCAATGCTGTTTTGTCTGATAAATTTGCTTCAAAAAGAAAAAAAATAGTGTAGAAAAACAACCAGATCACCCAGAACTACTTAAGAGGTTGTTTCATCGCAGTATGTTTTCACTTTGTAATTGTCTATAAAATACAAACCATTAAAAAATAAAGACCGCTTTAAGAAAGTCTTTCCAGTTTTATGTGTAATATGCATCAGACACTTCAAGAACAGACTTTGGGCAGTTCATAGGTGTGGAGATTGAGACCAATTAAATGCCAATTATGAATTAAACTGCAAACAAAGGTAAGTCCTATAATTAGCAGTATGTCTCATCTATAAAACAGGTCTGACATAAGCACTGAATTTCCAAAATGAAGCAACAAATTTCCCAAGAGCCGTAATAGCTGCATGATCATCATTTACGAAACGTGGACTAACACAAATACTGACAAACTATGTCAACCAAACACTAAAGGTGGTCGCAACCTCACCGACAGAGACTGACCGACTTTCAACGGGTTGTTGAATGTAATATCATTAGCTTCACAAAACTGGAATGTATGGCTCTTATTTAGAAAGAGCATGTATCCAAGGACAACACGGAATGATGAGCAACCTGGTGCAAGGGATACTTGACACTTGAGCGAGGGAAGAAAGTAATATAGGATGATGAGTCATCTTTCACGGTTCCTAAATTTAGGTTGTTTTTGTTTGGTGGATCATATTGTCCAAAATCACATAGGTGGCGGTCTTGTAGGAGTCACTGGGGTCGCAATCATATAGTGGTTGAAGAAAAATTACAGGATTTAAATAAACACAGCTACCAGGTTAGGCTGGATTTTCCAGCAAGAAAGTCATTCAGGTTTTTGCAATGGTTTACACTGTGATAACAATAGCAACGCAGGGTTTTTCCTGGCTGAAAATGAGTTGGAGGTGGTGCTATCCAGATGCACACGTGCATGTGGCTTAACAAGTGACAGATTTTTGGTGTTTTAATAAACAATTAAAGAAAATGAAAATTATTAACTTTTGATAAAAAAAAAAAAACATTTAATTTGCAGTTGACAAACAGCAAAGTTTTTTTAAAATCAAATAAACTTTAGCTTTTAATTTACAGTTCAATATGATCTTTTGCAGCATTCTAATGTTTTAGGTGATGAAGTTGATCATAAACAACATCATCTGTCACTTATTGATTATTAAAATTAAAAGAGTATATTAAAATAATTATAGTTTAATTTATTAAATCATAATTAATTTAATAATTATATCACACCCTTATATCAAATATTTCCTCTGTCCATCACCTCATAGCAGTCAAAACTAGGGATGTAACGATTCAACCGTGTGTCCCATTAAAAATGCCTGTCTGAAATCGATTCTGAATCGCAAGTCTGCGATTCTTTGTTTCACGCACAGCTTGTGCGTATACTATGGCACTTGGTCAGTAGGAAGTCCTTATCAATCTAAAATCATAACGAGTCAGCGTTGTTTATAACGTGCATTTAAAAAAGCAACACTTGTTAAACAAAATCATTTAAAGTATTCTTTATTATCATGAAAATACCTGAAACAATTGGAAGAACGGTGATAAAAATATTCCTGTAGACATTTCCTGGAATAGCATTCGTAATGCTACTTCTTCTTTGGCACAAAGGGAGTTTCTGCACGAGTGCGCCCCCTGGCATTTGGATGTGCCTGCATTTCACCGTAATTCATTCAAATTCATTCATTGAGAAAACGCGCATTTGCACGGTTAATCGTTACACCCCTAGTCAAAACTAAACAATTTTACAAGTAATGAACTAAGCATTAACTTTTCAACAATTCACCATGAATTTGCAGTAATTCTTCCTAATAAGTCTTATTAATCTCCGATCGATTCACTGAGCTCTGATTGATTCGCTTGGTGACTGAAAAGTTTTAACCGTTCATTAAAACAAATCGATTTAAAGTGCACCTATTTTATTGCTAAAAAACATAATTTTGTGTATTTGTTATAATACAATGTGTTTGCGTGGATTATGGTTAAAAACACATTATTTTCCACATAGCGTACATTTTTCTAGCTCCAGATATACTGCTTTCCTCAAACACTCTGATTTTGTACAAAACTCATCGATTTGAAAGCGCTGTGTCCCTGATTGGCCAACTAATCTGTACGTTGTGATTGGCCGGAATACCTCTGACGTCAGCCGGAAATGTGACGCTCCTTACCATGTTTGAAAGATTCGCTCACAATGTAATGCTGACAGGAGTTAACTTATCGTTTACTTTGGGGTTTGTACCTTTTGCATATTGTTAACATGTACTAAAACATGCTAGTAATACATACTTGCACACCAAAGGAAATGTAAAATTGTAATTCGGACGATATTTGCTCTTTAAAACAATAATTAGTTTTCAAACCATTACTGATCAGGTTGTGTGCTGTGTGAGATCACGAATGTGACTGTGATGTCAAACCACCGAACAATTTTAATGCATCAGATGGAGTAGCCTACAAAGTTTTTGTGTTTTTCGTGAAGACAATGACAAAAACACCTGTTGAGAGCCGGAGGCTGTACGAATTTTGTTGGAGGCGGTCACCTCTAAATTCTCTATGCAGGAGACATTGATGCGGTCACCCGCAGTTACGAGTCATCCAAAATTATTTTGATATTCGGGTCGCGGTGCGTTGGGTCGTTTGAAACAAAGACGTCAATTAATAATTTTAAACAATTACTACTAAAATAAAAAATGCAGGCCAGGAAGCGGGTCGGGTACAATATTTTTTCTTGTGGTCAGAGTTGCGGTCGCTTAGTTGAAAATGTTGGTTGGGTGCGGGTTGTTTATACATTGACCTGTGCATGACTGGCAGGAGAAACCCTGCAATGTTTTGGAAACAAGAAACATGGATGTCAGCAATTTGACCCATGTGGTGTTGGTCACTTTAGTTATATTAAGGAGTTTCATCATCAACATGGGATTGTTTAAGTTTTATAACTAAGCAGATTTAAAAGAAATTCAGTTTACACAACCGAATGTTACAGATGTGAATTCGATTTAGGAATGTGCAATGTCCCTTTGTGAATACCTGAACGCATAACAAGATTATAAAGTGAGTCCAAGATGGCGTCCTTACCGGAAGATAGTTGTTATAGTTTGTAGTTTAAAATATGAATATTTTTCTTACAACATTGCATCGATTACCAGCAGAAGACCTTTATTAACCCCTTGGAACAGCGTGGATTATTTCTATGAATGCACTTTGGGCTTCAATTCAGAAGTTGTTTCCTGATCCCTGTTTTCTCACATTATAAGCTTGGAAGAGCAAGGACATTTACTAAAATAACTCCAAACGTGTTCGTCTGAAAGTTATTGGAAATGTGTATCTCGAATTGCTTGAGGGTGAATAAATCATGGGGTCATTTTGATATTTACCTGGAGGTTGCAGCAGTATTTGAAAGTTTAGACATACGGCAGCTCTCCAGCTAATAGGCGTGGTAAACTTCATTGATTTATTTGGCATTTTTTTATCATTCAAATTTGGCTGGGTGGTTAATATCCCATTTTTCTGTTCCGTCACAAACTGAGAACACATTAATATCGGACTTTACACAGACTTTAAGCTCAAACTGCGATAAAACACAGTTTTCATGGCCCTCCCGCAGAGAATCATTAGTCTATCGATTGATAATTGGTTCTTTTAAATGAAATGCGGGACTTCTGTCACCAAAACGGCCAAAATGAGCATTGCATTCTCCCCTATAGTAATAGCAGTGCCCAATCCTAAAATACCGTACAATATCTTAGTGAGGCACTCAGACAAAGAGTGACAACTATTTCCTGTTACTTTATAAACTTTTTTTTAACAGGGTCAAAATACATACACATCGTCTCACACACAACTATTTGATGGATTCTGGATGCCATAGTTTATTTCTCATTGTTTATTTCTCATGAGAATGCCATTTGTGTCAACCACATGCTTTGTCTTCATTCAAAAAATCCCCACCCCCTACATCGCCACCCTTTCAAAAACACATGATGAGCAAACAGTAACAATGTGAACCATTGATAGACTTTATATCCTTTTGAGACTGTGTATGTAAGAGAGAAAGGAGACATTGTCAGTTTCTCAACCTCATGTTCTATACTACAGCCTAACAAGTTCAGCGACCGTGATTAAAGCTTTGCTTAAAGAAATACACAATTAAACAATCACAATTAATCCAGCAGCATTTGTGTTTTAGGCTTTCATGCAATGGGAACGTAGAACAGCTGACATTTCAGGAACAGCAGAAAACATCACATCTCTTATCCGGCATGCGTCATGATAACACAGTTTTAACAATATCATGTTCCCCCCTCAAAAAACTCCAGTCTGCTGGTTTACAGATAAGGCCGTGTGGTAAAAAAGGTGACCGTAACAATTAATTTAATTTATTTCCTCATCCTTTACGGTAAAATCAACGGAGACAGGAATAAACGGGAATCTAATGGAGACTGGCAAATATTTGGATAGAACAGACAGAGACATCCTGAAACCACGGTAACACGCAAAACCACTACATTCATTGGTTTAGCTGTTTTGGTTGAAGATATTTGTTTAATTCACAGCTCATTTGTAACTCGCCGCCAGTGCAGAGCAGTAAAAATCTTTACAAGGTCATATTTTTTGGAGAAATTATTCAATTGCACAAAATCTAAATTGACACCTTTACTAATACATGTTTATGTTTTATTGTACACAAATCATCAATACATTTGTTCCCTGACTATGAAAAAAAAAACAAAAATAACAATAATCAATTATATCATATGCTACTATTACAATTCAATCTAAACTTTTTTGAGAAAATGGCCCACAAGACTGCACTGGGAAAAAATGCAGCATTTTTTTCAAAACAACATAATTTAAGTTAAAGTAACATAAAAATATGTTAACTTGTTTTTATAAGTTATGTCAACTTATCAGAGGGGAAAACTTAAAATAGTATGTTGAATTGACTTGCAAAACACAGTGTGTGAATGTTTCCACACTGGCTCTATATAAAAGTCTTACTGCCCCGCCCCTGTATGTCAACTGTTTTTACAGATAGTCCCGCCCCACGCTCACGCGTACGCCGTGGATGTTGACTAACACAGAAATGTTTTGTTTGCACTGCAGAGTCAGTGTTAACTGCTTACGAATAGCTTACTTAGTCTAGTTTGCTAGTACCTGCATTATAACATAAATTGCAGTAACAAAACTATATAAACAATTTTTAGTCTTCTGTTTGATCACTTAAGCATATATTCTTATTCATTTTCATAGGGTTTTAAAGTAGGGCTGCATAACATTTAATCGCAACTAATCGTTTACAGAATATATATTTAATTTATATTATACATAAATATGAATACTTAATATATACAAATATTTTTTTAAATTATTATTCTCCAATGAAAGGTTGAATTTTTGTAGATTTTTTTTAATTAAAGATCAAAAGTATTAACGATGCAGATTTATTTTCACAGCCTTTCACAGCCTTCTTTGGTCATATTTACCAAGGGTATGAATAATTTTGAGATCGACTATATATATATATATATATATATATATATATATATGGCCGTATATGGGTGCACACATTATCTGATTTCACATATAACAGCTTTCTCACAATATATTAATATACTGCATATTATGATAATGCTGCAAATAATATGTGAAGTAGCAGCTTTCAATAAATATTTTTAAAATGCGTTAATAAATCCAACAACCCCTGTGACCGGGCTACACGTCCATAAGAGGTTTCTATGTTAATAAAGCCTTGCCTCTTTGTTTCTACATTTAAAAGACAAAGCTGGCAAATTATATTAGGCCTTTCGTTCTTTTAATAATTTATATATTTTATTTTATTTATAAATCACTTTGGGTTATCTGATTTAACTATTTGGCTTGTGTTTTGTTTCTGTGCACTTGAGGCATTTTGCATATTTGTTCTGCACTTTGTTTCTACAGACCTTATTTTATGAAAAAATTTGTATTTATTATAAACGCAAATTCTGATCTAATTTAAGTATGTAAATTTTGGATTGCTTTTCGCTGTATCGATGTTGCGCTATTGCATGCTGGCCATGCTTGCGCATGTAATTTAGCCAAACGGGCTAGGTGCTCTGTGTCTCATATTTAGGAGTTCATCAAACTAAACATTAAAAAAACGGATGTTTTTCGACGAGTATAAGTTTTTAAAATGTATTTAAAACAGACTGGTTATCTTGTCAAAAGTTAAACTACAAAACAGGTAAGCCGTTTTTTTTATTTCGATGATGAAATGGAAACTAGTATCGGCACCGAACCTATTTCTGCCTGACACGAATGTCTTTCTTGTGATTTAATATTATGGTCGGTCGGTGTTCACTTTCAAATGATAGCAAAGAGATTCCTAAAATAAATAATATCATCCGGTCTTTCTGTATCTAAAATGAATACAGAGATGATCAAAGTCAAAGCAAGCAAGCAGGTATTTCTGTGCTAAATAATAACGCGTAGTGTCTATAAAATCATTAATTTCAGTGTTTTTCTTGTTATAAATTAACGTTTAATGAATTGTATATAAAGATAAGTTTTTATCATTTACAGTCACAATCACAAATTATTTGTCATTTCTCATTTGTCGGTTTTTTTTGGTCATGACTGCTTTGACGCGCTATATCTCCAAATTAAATAAAAACACTGAATTGTAGCCGGAGTTTCCAAGGCAGAATCACCTTTGTTATTTTTTTAGGTTTAGTTATCAAAATGTATTTTTGTGTGATGTTCTGTAGATCGTGGCTTTAAAATGTTATGAGGAATAATTAAACAAATGTTGCCTTACATTTTACCTTAAAAAAATATATATAAATGCATCGTCAGTTTTGTCTTCGTTTATTACTTGAAAGACAGTTTTGGTCACTTTATCAGAAAGTTGTTTATGTGTGCTGCTTGTGAAAGAAAATAAAACACCATTGTGTCCCTGAGCAAGACACTTAACCCCTAGTTGCTCCAGAGGTGTGAGACCTCTGACATATATAGCAATTCTAAGTCGCTTTGGATAAAAGCATCAGCAAAATAATAAATAAATAAATAAAAAGATAAAGACAGCCCTAAAAAACAACAGCAGCAGCATTAATCTCTTCTAGCCTGGTCCAGCTGGTCTATTTGCAGGTTTTAGAGGGGTTTTGGGCACTCAGCTGGTCAGTCTGTAGACCAGCTGGCCGACCAGCTAAATACCAACTTGGCAGACTGTGAGACCAGCTCAGGCTGCTTTAAGCTTTTTTATTTTTAGCTGGTAGATGATTGCTCTTAAGGAACATATTCAACATTCAAATTTTATCTAACAAACTATAAACAGATAGACAGATAGAAACAGTCTGAGACAGGCAGTTTAGCAGTACTGCATGGCTATTATCAATATTACATGCCAACTATATACTGTTTTCCCAGGACACCGTAGACACGTTACATACTGTAGCATAACAAATTTATACACAGAAGTAGTAGTAGATCCTTCTCCTACTTAGCCCATAAGCTCTGGAATGATTTAACAAATAATGTTCGAGTATCAGACACAGTCGATCCATTTAAAACTAAACTTAAGACATATTTCTTTAACAAAGCATTCACATAAAATGTCCAGTAAATATACTTATCCCGCAATAGTTAGTTTGTCTAGAACAAAGCACTTACATACCTCATATTGGGTAATATACTTATGCCGCAATAGTTAGCCTGTCTGGAACCGAGCTGACTTAAACCACTATACTGTATGACACTTGCATTACATGTGAACAGCCCCTATGCTAATAGGATTCTGTTTCTCTCTCCCTGTCTCGTCCTCGACCCTGAGGACAATGAGACAAACAGACCCAGTTCCTGCAACCGTGAAGGTCATCACACCGTTGATCTACTGACCGTCCTTCTACGAGATGCCCAGCCGTTGCCTGACCAGCGACCACCGGCGGAACCAGTTTAATTCACTTACCCCTTCACATACCCCGATAGTATTTATATATATATATATATAAATATATATGTATCTCTCTCAAGGGTTTTTTCCCTCCTAGGAGTTTTCCCCCTGGACTAGCCAGGAGGGTTTTTCTCCTAGGGGGTTTTTTCATCCGCTGGAGAGTCCGCCACCTTTGGCTTAACTTACTACTTTACTGTATACGTTACATTATTACTATACTCGTTTTTCTATGGTTTTCATACATCTATTAATGTAAAGCTGCTTTGAAACAATTAACTATTGTGAAAAGCGCTATATAAATAAAATTGAATTGAATTGAACTGAGAATATCTAGATGACAAACTACATTTGCCAAACAGTACACAGAATTTCTGCACCTCTACAGAATTGACATGTTCCCCTACCTCAGTGGATCACAAACTGAGGGGTGTCATTGTCATGGATCTCCACATTTTTCCATGTCCGTACCACGGACTTTCTTTTCCATGTCAGTTTCACGTATAGGTTACTTAATTGTTTTTCCTTTTTTCTTTCCATTGTCGCTTGGGTTTGAGGTTAGAACGACTTTCTGTTTCATAAAATGACATCCTAACCCAAACCCCAAATCTAACTCCAGTCCCAAACGACAATAGTTTAAAAATAGAAAAAAACAATTGAGTAACCAATATGTGAAACTGACACGGAAAAGAAAGTCCGTGGGACGGAGATCCGTGACAATGACACGGATAAATGAGTAAAATATTCTGTGACTATACCATGGAACTTTGTGAGATCATGTTGATACATGAATTTATCATTAATTTCTGTGTAATTAAAACTTTGAAAAAAATAAGGCTACTAAATTGCATTATTTAATATTTAGCTTAATTCAAATTCTAAGTTTAAAGGATGCACGCCAAAAAGTTAATTATACAGTGTACACTTCATTATTCAGTAAGTTCGATTTTAAACAACCACATTTATGTATAATGTATAATGCCCAGAAAAACTTTTCACAGAAAACTGTTATACCCAAAGCACAGTGGAAAACATTCCTAAATCATCCATTCCTAAACCCTTCATCATCCATTCATAAATCATCAATTCATAAATCAAATTGTGTTTTGTAATAAATTAAAGAACAGAAATGGAAAAGACTGCTCCATGTTGACAACCCTGCCGATGTGTGCTGGGACAACAAAGTCTTACTCCCAACTTATGGTCATCTCATATTGACTTTCGGTCAACACCCCTATGCGTCACTATTTAACACACATTTAATACCCCTTTAGTGTTGTTTTTCGCCGTGCAGGGTACTTGACTGAATTCATTTGTTTGGCTTAAAAATTATTTTATAAATGTTTGTTAGGGATGCTCCAATCAGGATTTTTGCAGCCTATACCGATTACCGATTTTTTAAAGATGATATGCAGGCTCTTTGATGACTGTAACTGTGAACATTTTTTTTTAGATAAAGTAACACCACAGATGTTGTTGTCTTTGTTATATTACTTGCAGTAATCAGATATATTATTGTTTTAATAGAGAATCAAATAAATAAGCACAACAAATATTTCTTCTGCATAGAGATATTTAATATCTCTTTAAAAAGGTTTATGTCTCTTAAAAGTAATGAAAATAAAACACTTCAGAGTCTTTACTGTATGAATTAAATATACACGCATTCGTATGAAGTACAACAGTGCTTCAGTCAAGATCAGAGAGTGATTTTATTGACAGATGAATTAGGTTACTGTAGCTTTAAGACGTGAGAGAGATCGCCCAGTACACGTGAACTGAGGACAGGCTGCTGTGTGCGCGCGCGGCGGGTGTATGCAGACGAGAGCTGCTGTGAGGAAATGAAAGTTTAAACGCTCAAAACTTTAAAACGCATGCAAATAATAAACTTTCGGCATGAGGATGCAATCGTCCGCGATAGATATGTGTTGTATACGCTGTTTGATGGGGATGTGAAGACGTGTCGCGGTGTTGACGGGAGCGCGTCCTCATAGAAATACACATATCTCTGTAAAGGCAGAGAGAGAAATACAAATCTGCACGGCGCACATGAGCAACAGGTTATAAAAATGCTTGCACTATGTTAAAAATGGTCTCAAATTGCAGCAGCATTCAGGATTCCTATGATGACAAAAGTAAACCGAAAGATTGGTTCATGAGATTGGCAAATTTAGCGAGTACCGATCGAGTCATTTAATGCCGTTATCGGCCGATCATTTGGAGCATCCCTAATATTTGTAGTTGATGTTTGAAAGATAATTTGGAGCACTCTACCCAACCCTTGCCCTAAATCAGTGGTCTCCAACATGGTGGCCAGGTTGCCCGCATGGAGTCTGTGAGTTGCCTGCTAAAGCACATTCTATTATTAGCCTTGATTTTAATATTAATTTAGTACATATTTTTATATTAATTTGGGTTCTTTTATGTATTTTAAAATCTGTTCAAATTAAAGGTGCAGTGTGTACATTTTTAGCGGCATCTAGTGGTGAGGTTGCGAATTGCAACCAATGGCTCAGTTCACTGCTCACTCCTCACTTTTAGAAGCTACGGTAGCCGCCACCGGACAAACATGTCATCTTCGGAGACAACTTAGTAAAAAAAGTTTGTCCATTAAGGGCTTCTGTAGAAACATGGCGGCACAAAATGGCGACTTCCACGTAAGGGGACCCTCGGTACGTAGATAAAAACGTCTCATTCTAAGGTAATAAAAACATAATGGTTCATTATAAAAGGTCTTTATACAACCCTGATAATATAGTTTTGTATATTATTTTGCATTTCTGTCAAGAGATCCTTCTAAAAATTACACACTGCACCTTTAAAGAATGTTCTGTATTTTAATGCAGTTTGGATGTGCTATGTTTCATAATTTATTTTATGATGAAAAAGTAGATTTTTGTTTGTAGCCTATATGGTTTTTATAATAGTTCATAGAAAGAAAACTTGGCAAAATTCGTTATCGGCAGGTCACACCTACAAAATGTGCTTAAAATCTCACTGTCACAATGCTTGGGTGCTGAGGGAAATTACCAAAGTGTTACTGGGTGGCTGCTTTAAGTAAAAAAAAACCCACTTCAAACTTCTATATACTGACTCCTAGATATGTCTCTGACCCTCCTTCAATCTATGGGATTTTCATAACCGTTTTAAAATGTAATATAAAAAATGATTTTCTGGCCGAAAGATTGTAATCCGCTTGTTAAGTCTGCTGTCACGCACCGCTTCCGAGTCCAACCAATCTTAAATGCCATAGAGGGGAAAAAAGGCAGCATGAATTTGTTACATGGTCCTTAAGAAAACTCTGTCACAATGAAGTACTAGAGAGAAAGAGAAATAAACTTCCCCAATATTAACAAACTCTCCTCACTAAGAGTGGTAGGTGTAAATATATATGCAAGGCTGTCACATATCATAATTCATGCAGTCTGACCCCAAAACGAAGTTAAACAGAAGAGGACATTATGGGCCCCCTATTGTCACAGTGCCCAAAACAAAGATCCTTCAACAAAGACGTTACTTATGTATGTGTCTACAGTTTTTAAGCACCATTGACTTCCAGTGTAGAAAGAAAATCTAGCATTTAATGGTGTTTCAAAACATCCTTAACCAAATTGTGGAAACCACTCTAAAAATGCATTTTATATAAACAAATAACTGGCAAGCTAAGACGAACAGTAACACACAGCACAAAGAGTTAAATGAGGTGCGAAAACAGAAGATGATTATGGGAAACACACAATAACATATTACTTAAAACTAGCACAGCAAAACAATACTACAGTGAAAGTGTAAGACAGTGAGAGCGTGTACACGTGCACAAACTTAAAAATAGGTTTTACGACTATATGAATTTGCTCTATAAATAGTACCTGCAGTATAACAACACGGTTGTAATTCCTGAGGCTTGTTTTAACTTTTCGCAGACTATCAGTTGGCTTGCAGTGTTCATGTAGCTTCAATAGTGGATCATAGCACTGCTAAAGTCATGGGTTCAGTACCCACAGATAAAAACACCAGGCTGCACTTTAAGTTTCATTTTAAATAAACTTGTCAAAAGTCTAAACTATACATAGTTACATAAATTGTGTACATAAACGGTAGGCAAGTATATTGAAGGCAAGCATACTCAAATCCAGAAGCTGCAGAGATAGTGTGACGGTTTAATAATGAGTCACAGAGGAAAGGGGAAATGCTGGGATGCAGTGTCCACACTGCAGGATACGTTGGACTGTATTATAATACTGCAGCTTTCTGAGAAATCTACACACAGATCCGCTTTACGCTATTAGAGATGAGTGCATCTGTCATGGGTGCATTGCATTCCCCAAAAACAAATAATTGCCGGTCACGTTGAAAAGATGAATTATGAACTATGGTGCTAGTTTCAAATTTCAATACAGGTATAATAAGATATCTCCATATTTTGTTGTAATATAGTTTTTTCTTATGTTATATTGTTACTTTTTTAATACCAATGATCACATTGTTCACAAAGAGAGGGAATTATGACATCACTGATGAAATCATTACAATTTTTGGGTGCAATATCTCTTTAAGATCCGGGTCTCAGTTTTTAAACCTTGGATTCGATACGACATGGTGATTTTAATATCTCTTACTGATTCCTGTGTTCGCATTTTAGATCTTTTTTAAGACCTAACATGTGATTTGTGAGGACCTTCCTGACTGTCAGGTCCAAATGTACCGCAAAAAGTGAGAAGTCAATGGTTTTACTACATATATAGTAATTTAGTTAAACTATGGTTACTGTAGTAACACCACAGCTGTTAACATCAATATGACAAAGTATGAGCATGCATTCACAAGATAGATTCAAAAGAGTACACGGCGTTTGATGCCCAGCTCATGAACATTTTTGGATATCTTTATTTATCCCAAAATTACTGAGATGTGAATTTTGGTCGGCATCGCCCAGCCACATTATATAATTTTGGTAGCCCTGTATATAATAACCCCTTCCCTGCCAGCCATTTTTTGAAAAATTGCCGGCCAGCATTTTTTTGTTATTTTCACAAAAGTTTCACAAAATGCTTTCCAGGAAAATTTTCTTCTAAAAATATGTAAACATAAAAATATAACAAATGAAAGATCAGACCCTCTGCTTTCAAACAAACAAACAAAACGGGAAAAAAAGTTTCATCCTATCTATATTTTTTCTCTGCTTATAAACTCTTAAAAATGGGTATATTTCTTTAGAGATACAAATTTTTTTGTGAAGGAATTTTGTTAGAGATCAGATTCAGAATGATTATCAAAACATACATACACTGTAAAAAGTCATTCTGCAGGCTTGTAGATTTTATGAAATTGAATATGTAAACTTTATTTAATAAAATTAATTTCATGTAGTTTGTTATTTTTTTGTGTTAAAATTCTTTAAAAATGACTGGAATAAAAACAACTTATTGTTTTTGTGAAGGATTTAGCTATTCTTATTGTGTATCTGCGCATGTAGCGAATACTGAATAAATCCAACGTAATATTAATCAGCTGTTTTAAATAAAAAACCATTCCGGGTTGTATTGCAGGTCGTGAGCGCTGAGCAGACGGATATAGGGAATATTTCTGTTATTGTGCCAAAATTGAATGTTTTGAAAGCATTTCAGTCGAGAATGTATGTTTTTTAAACAAGAATCTGCAGTAGGTTCATAAAGATATCGCCTATTTAAACATTTCCTTCGAGTTTTGTGGCGATGGGAGCTCCAGATAATCAGCGGCCGCTCAGCGCCTAAATATACCGGACAACGTCGCCTCACCTCGGCCAGTGTCGCTGAAAATCTCCGCTGGCTGTGACGTCAATGTAGTGTTTAAACTGTGGATAAAATTCATTTCGGGTAAATTTAACGGGCAATCTTTAGTCTTATAAGTCTATAAGCAGGGTTTCTTTGTATAATTTGTTTGTAATTTGTAAATATTAATTACAATAAGGATTAATATGAACTGGGTTTGGACGTAACTTCAGCTTTAGGACCCAGGAGGTCGCATATCTAGGATGCATTCGTCGATTCGCATGCTGCGATTGGTGGTCCAGATGCAACTCATTTTGAGTGACAGAAAAACTGACCAATCATACTGTTCCTCTGAATGGGTGGGTTCTCTTATCACTAACTCTCATAGATATGTATCATGTATGTATATGCTCGCTCTCTCGCTTGGTTCGTGTTATAAAAATAAATGTGACTTTACTGCGGTCTTTTTCGGTTTATTTAGTTTTGTGTTAACTATATCCACAAAGTATTCGAATAAATTGGTAATGTAAAACTATCCTTCGCTGTAAATTAATTGTGTGCTCAATTGCGACGCCCTGTGTTGAATTTTCCCGCGAGTACAGTATCATTACTGAGGGGAAATATAACATTATTCATTTAATTCCACAAAAGGTGAGTAAGATATTAAATGTATAAGTTGTCTTTTTAAAATGTTTAAGCTTTCTACATAATGTAAATTGAACATTCACTATTAATTTCGCGACCTATTATCTAAATTGTGTGTTCATGAAGGCCTGTAACGTACTGCAGCTTCCTGCAGGCAACGTGAAACATTGCTTAAGGGGAACTTTATTCACAACAAAAGGTGAGGAATATTATTAAATAAATATATTGTACATATTATATTGTGTATATAGTGTATGTGTGTGTATATACACATGTGAGTAACTTGGTTAACAAATAAATATGTGACTGTCGTGTGACAGAAAAAAATGTAGGGAAAAGATTTGCCCTAATTATAAATATAGATTATATATCTTTTAAAAAAAAATTGATATTATTTGTGATTCCAATGAGGATTTTTTTATCAGTTTTCAATATTATTGCACATTTCAAACATACCTAATAAGCCAAAAACTAAGATGAACTCCATTGCACATATCTTCCAGTTTTCTTTAAAACATTTTAATATACAAGTTTAATGTGTGGATTATTTCAATATTCAAGCTGTATACATTTATAAAGGTTTTAAGACATATTTGCTGTTTAATGTTGCAGGATAAAGATGAAGAGGCGGGACTTGAGCAGCTTGTGATGGCTGTAATTGTAAAGAATGGATCTTCTAGGAGTGGAAGCCCAAAGGATGCTGGAATTGTTATTGAGGCCTTAAAGTGCGTGTTGCAGGTTAACCACCACTGTCGATTAATGGGTACATAAATCACTCAAGATATGTGTATAATTTTTAAAATGTCTCAAAAATGGTCTTAAAGACCACTTTTTTTACGTTTTTGGTATTAACGGTTATTTTAACGCAATTCTGCGATGACGTCACGTTGGGGAGAAGTGAAGAAAGCCTCAGCCAGAGCCATAGAGATAGATGAGACATTTATTGCTGTTTAATACTTACGTATATAATTTGGAAATCATATATACATCGTAGGAAATATATAATGTGTTATACTGCAAAGTTACCATGCTAATTATTATTTATGATATATGTGGAGATAAATAAAACTTCGCAAATCTGCTGATTTGATCCATTCATGTCCTGACCACCAGGCTAGAGATTTTTAAACATCCTTAATCCACACTTACTAGTCTATCAAATAATATCTCAAATATATTGTTTTGTGAAATAAAAGGATGCTTTGTTATATTGTTTATGTGATTATAACGAATCACACGATCATTTTATACGCAGCAGCAGTCAGCAGCACACTCGGATCCGACCGCATACATACTGTAATAAACAGGCGTTCGGCGGCTTTTTACATCACGACAGACTATGCCATTTGAGGAGGAACCGCTCATTGATCACCGTATTTTTATAAATCCTGTACATGTTTGGACCTGCCGAACAGGTTGAGCACTTTCATATACTTTGTTGAGCAGAGAGGCTGCACTTTGACCAGCGGGCTGCGGGAACCGGCGTACATCACGCCGCCAGACGGTGTTGTTAACTCGAAACGTATAACTATTATCAGATCGACCCACCGGGAAAGTCCCGACTCTCTCGATTGCCATTCCGCTACTGGCTGTAAGAAAGTGAGTGCGTTTGGGTCGCTGGTCCCCGCGAACAGATGTGACGTGCTTCACTCACCTTCCAGGATTAGAGACATGCTGCCAAAACCGTTTGTGCTGAAGATCGCATAAAAGTTACACCCACTTCAGGCAGGATCATGGACCCCCTCAAGCCAGCATGCACGAGTATGTTAATTGTTTGTTTACTTTCTACACGAAGATATGCTAACGTTATGCTATCTGGCTGTCTGCCTATCTCTCTATACTAGCCTATCCATCTGTCTGTCTATCTATCTGTCTATCTATCTATCTGTCTATCTGTCTATCTGTCTATCTGTCTATCTATCTATCTATCTATCTATCTATCTATCTATCTATCTATCTATCTATCTATCTATGTAAATAATCTGCGCTATCAGAACTGTACTTTACTCGTCTTTCTATAGTCATTCTCAATGCTCTCAAGGCTGCTTTGGTAAATTCTCTCCCCAGCGTGACGTCATACAGTGCGTTGTGGGGGAAAGGAGAATCATTGCAAACCGCTGTACTTTTTCATACTTTTTCGGGTTTTGTGATACTCAACAACATAAAATACAATGGATAACAGTTTAAATGTTTATTATTAACAAGCAAATTGCACAAATTCGTTGAAAAATTTTACCTGCAAAACGCCCTTTAAAGGTGTTCACAGGGCATGCTTCATCCTTGGATCTATGCATTGAATCTCCAGTATCCCAGGCATCTTTTCAGGTGTTTCAGAAACTTTTCTTGGAGCTGGATTCTTCAAAGTTTATGAACTGATTACAGTACAGTGAGTCTAAACTGCTGTCTGATTTTCTGGGTGTGAATCAATGTAACAGAACACAAACATGGAACCTTTCGTCGGGAAATGTGGACGGTTTTCTTTAAAGACTGTAAAATACTTTTTGACGTTTACACTGTTACAAATACATCATTAAAATGAGATGCTTTCCTGTTCTTTTGACTGCAATAAAATAAGAATTGATTTATCTTTGTCTGTCATTCTGAAATCAGATATAATACTTATTACTAATAAAAATATTAATGGATGATGTTAAATTAAAATAGTATAATTGAATAGAATTTATTGTATAGTGCTGGGTCTTTGTCCTGTATACCCAATATTTTGTTTAAATTTAAATTAATTTCTAATTGCAAATTGCAGATTACCTTTTTGAATGGGTTACTATTAAAGAGTTTATGGAGTGATTCTAACACAATTTTTATTTGTTGAATTTAATTAATGATATTGCTTGTAATCTGTTGCCACACTTTTATTGAGTAGATATCACATAATATTTTTTATTGTATAGTGCTAGATCTTTGTCTAGTATACCCAATATTTTTGTTTAAATTTTAATAAAAATTTTAATTGCAAATTGCAGTTTGGCTTTTTGAATATGTAAATATTAAGGAGTTTATAGAGTGAATCTAAATCAATTTTGATTTGTTTAATGTAATTAATGATATTGCTTGTAATCTGTTGCCACAATTTTATTGAGTAGATGGGGCATATTATTTTTTACAGTGTAGGGCTCTATCTTACACCTGGCGCAATGCAGCGCAATGCGCAACGCAAGTGTCTTTTGCTAGTTTCTACCCTGCGCAATTATCATTTTCATGTTTAGCGCCACGTTGCTTAAATAGCAAATGCATTTGCGCCCCCTTTTGCGCCAATGGGCGTTCTGGTCTAAAAACGAGGTGTGTTCAGGTGCATTGTAAAATAGTCTAACTAAAATAGACTACGCCATTGACCAACAAAAACCTGGTCTAAAGTTTAAAGTCAATGGCGCAATATGTTTTTTGCTATTTAAAGAGCGCATTAGTAATATGCGCCTATAAACGGGACGACAACGCGGGTTTGCTTAACACATACATGAATGCGCAGCAGCACAAAAACGCTTTTAAATATGAAAGATTAAAGGATTGAATGTAAAAGATTATTATTCAGTCTCTTGGACATAAATGAGGACCGATTATAAGACGTTAGAAGACAAAAAGAGCTGCTTCACCTGAAGTAAATAAATGCTTTGCTTTAAACAAATGCATCTGTTTTTAAATATTTTTTTTAAATGCTACCTCACGGATTTATTGTATATGATGACTCTGTACCTGTGGATATGACCGGTGGGATGAGAAATATTTTTAAGTAATGCTTAAAAAACTGACGCTGTCAGAGTGCTGAAACGTGCGGAGAGCCGTTTGTAAATTCTTTATCTCCTGTTTGTTACAAATAAAGTATTTTTAGAGTACAAACCTTTTCTTACATACTTGTAAATAATTTTTTGATGATATTGGATAGCCATACATTTAAAGCAATTAAAAGCCTGCTTTTTTACTTCCATGACTAAAAGAAAACAGGTTTTAAAGATTTTAATAAAAAAATAAAAATTTCAATACAAGTGAAAAACAACACAATTACATGTATTTAACATTTATCTTAAACTGGGGATCTTATTCCTCCGCTTAGTTTTTCAGTTTACAAAGTCCATCATCTAAATTGGGATTATACATAGTGCCAGCGCAACTGGCTTTTAAAGAGGATGAGAGCTGAGACTCTCATTGGTTTATTCCACGTTACACCCAAAATACTCCCATTACTCAACAAAAAAAAGGATCAACCCTTTTTGACCATGCGCTCGGCGAACAAACCATTTTTCCCGTCGTTAAACTAGCAAAAGTGGATTCGGACACGCCCATTTAGACGTTGCGCTGTGCGCTTTAGACAATGCGCTTAGATCGTTAAAATAGGGCCCATAGAGTTAAAATGAGTAAATAACGTTTTGGTTTCAGTTTTTTCATAAATTAGGTAAGTACATCTAGTGACAAGATAGGGTTAGAGAAATGGTACTCAATTCCTGAAAGAAAAACATGGTTAATACTCTTTTACTATAATAAAAGGCAAATCATAAATAATTTTCATATGGGAGTATATAAAACTTATTTAACTTCTTTTATACATTTTAAAGAGGGTCGCACACCAGGCGAATAGCGTAGTGTCGTGCCTGTAGCTATAATCAAACACATTATTTTGTATGAATGTACAAACACCGGCTGCGCCTGACAGTGGGTTTCCGCTGTGAAAACTCTGTATTGCTTGAAAATGTCACAAATGGACTGCGAATCCATGTTTTATGTTAACTTTAAAGTCCCTGCTAAAGTCAATCTTGAAAATAGTTTGTAAACACATTATAAATGTTAGAAATGTATTTCTGAAACAAAAGTTTTTCACCATTTCTGAGTTCAGGATTTTTAAGAGAGCCTAAAACAGTGGCTCGATGATGCACTTGAGCCACCGTTAATGGCCCCGCCCCTAACACAATCGCGAGCATCCATTCAGTTCGTAGCGGGATTCGAAAGTTTAGAAAGACAGCAGCTTTCCTGCGAGTGGGCGTGGTTTCAGTGCCGACATCGGACACTTCCCCATCACAAGAGCATGCTGCCCATTTTTTAAATATTTTGATAACTTATTTGATATACTTGTCATTTTTTCTATCATTCAAACTTGTTTGGGTGTATAATAACACATTTTTCTGTGCTGACACAAACTCAAAACACATTTAATATCAGACTTTACAGGGACTTTAATCATTTTGGTGCAAAGGTCTCTTTAATATCACATCCGAAGGACAACTTGTGCAGATATTCACAGTTTATCTCTGTGAGAATGGAAATGTCATTTTAACTTGTGTTCACTGGCTACTTCTGTCTTAGCTTCTGATAAACATCAGATATGTACTGCAAACATTGAGGAATAATGCAAATAAACCAGCTAGATATTCCACTTTAAATACCCCGGCATAGCTTATACACAAAGCCTACAAACTGAATGCTGTTGATTACTTAACTAAAAGATGAAAACGTCCCCTATGGAAGTCTTCCTTCCTGTTTCAAACATTAACATGGCCAAACGATCCTCTTTGTCCTTCTTATTGTTCGCCTCTCTCACTGCCTTGTACATTGGAAATAAATGCACTATGGTCATACATTGACCCGGGGGGTCAATACCCCATACACACAGACCGCCCCCTGCCCCATAAACTCCTCCCACCTTCACACACCCTGCCGAAAAGTACAAAGCGTTCCTTGTGTAGGAGCACAGAGGCCTGGGTGAAAGCACTTAACATTATGTTGATATTTTCATGGGAGGAGCGTGAGGAGAGAAAAGGATCGCCTCTGTCAGGGTGGTTCATTCAACCGACGCCGTGTGACCTTCATCCTACCCCCGAGGTCCTTGGCTTGACTCACAACAACACACTGTGGCCACAGATAGCTCAGCCAATGCCTGGCACAGCAGATTCAGAACATGCAACCAGAGTTCAGATGCAAGACGTATGCTAATATTAGCATTTAGCATGCTGCTAACTTGCTAAAATTCAATAAATTGTGTCATCTCCAAAATGCATGTGATAATGCCGTTTAAATATTGCATCATTTACATTTTATCTGCTAATATCATTACATTGCATTATATAACAGCATTGTGCTGGCTATATGTCAGGCTGGTATCTAGATTACAGCATTTACGATAAAAAATCCCAAGCTGACCCAGCTCTAGTCATATTGCATTTGAATATATACAGTGTGAATTATAGTATTTCACCTTTTTATGATATACTCTATTAACGTTTTCATTTTTGTACTTTCACACTCATTGATCATACGTAATATACAAGCGTAATCAATACAATGAACGCAGAATCATTTACTTGGCCACTGTATGCTACCACACCAACAGATTACCAATAAACAAACAAAACATAAAATCAATGACATAAAATCATTCCAGATTGACATAAATAAAAGCGTATTCGAGATCGTAGTCCAATGTATGTATGAACGAACCAAATCCCTGATATTGGGATAACAGATAAAATGCTTGCTAACTCCAACGAAGGAAAAACATTCATGTAAGCAGTTCCTTCAACTCGGCTAAAGTAACAAAGATCCTACCGGTAATCCAATGCAACACAGAGAACAAACTCACGGATGTGAGCTCAACGCCGTGGGTGGAAGTGTACATACGATCAGGTGACTGATTACTACGGTGGAATTTGATTCGGAGTGTTTGCATAATTGACGTTGTCTTCATAAATAAACACTTCAATGATAAGAGCAGTAAATACAGATATAAGAACAGCAGGATAATTATATACAGGTGGAATCACTGTGATTACATTTAGTCTCTACATTACAAAAACAAACATTCTTTAAAATGATGCAATTACTTACAATAACCTTCTGATCATTATGCAATTATAAACCAGTTAAACCAAGTCAACCATTATAATAAGGGATATCGGACATTGGCTGTTTAAAAGTGTGGTGAATTAAGGAATCAATTTTGACTTTTGTTATATAAGAGGTTTTTTTTTGAAGAAAAAAATAATATGCCATTATTTATTATTCTTATTATAGTTTAACATTAACATGCACATTGCACAACTCGCATGGGGGTTTGTGGGCTTCACTTAACGCGAGAGCTTGTAGAGAGAGGATTCCTTCTTGCACGCACATGGACTTAATGCGCGTGTCTTGGACTCATAGCATCTGAAATAAATCTAGCATCATAAGCAGCTGCGCTTCTCTCTGTCTCACGTGCATGCGCTCTCGCATCTGTCCGAAGTCTAAACATAAACTAAAGTAGTAATCCTTATGTATTTGTTCAGTTTTATGCAGTTCATGCGAGCTGAGCTGAGGCGAGCTGAGGCCCTTTTGTTTAAAATATAACCCGCTGCATCTTGGCGCCTTTCTCACTCTCGCGCACGTGCAGAGAGCTGCGCTCTGTCCAAAGTCAGATCACAAGGTAGTAATCCTGTTTATGATATGCATTTCAAGGAGTTGTAGCATCCCTCGTGTTTAAAATATATCGCGTTCCGCTGGACCGATGTTTTACAAGGCATCTCTGAGAGTTTTTTCCCTCGCTTGGCAAGCCGACTGGACGTGACATGGGGTGTGGCAGCATCGACGATCCCATTTTTTAATTCGAAGTTCGAAGCTGTGACTTAATTTCGATCGATTTCGATTTAAAATCGAAATCGTGACACCCTTAATTGAAAGTGTGTTATATTTGTAGGTGAAATGTAACATACATTTAGAATTTGGTGCCTATTTAACCGAGAAAAGGGGTGTTTGTAGTCTCACTCCCTCAACAAAGATATTGGACTTCCTGCTTTCAATGATGCAAAATGATGATTTTTACATCATTGAAAGAAGGAAGTGCAACACTGAAATCTGTATTTCTCCTGTCTCAGTGGCAACTGAGGAAATGATGCATGACCATTCAAAAACATGACTGGGGTTCTAACTATACAAAGCTTAATGCAAATGGGTGAAGTGTCCCTTTAAAGATTAGTTCACAATGCAATTCTGACATATCGTCTTTACTACCTTATCAAAACGAGCCGAATCTGATCCAGAAAATGCAGATGACAGGGTTCCCACACCTTAGTTAACTTCAAATTCAAGGACCTTTCAAGGACTTTCCAGGTCCAATATCCTCAAATTCAAGGACTAAATGTGGGGAGACATTTCAAGTGAGAGCAAGGTTACATTGTGTTACCTTTTAAGATACATTTGTTACAGTTCCGTTTCAAGGGAACTTGAACTTTGGGACACTTTGGGGACACCTCCAGGGGTAAGTGCGTCTGAATGTGTATATCAAATTCAACCAATAATGAGGCTGAACGACAAAGACAGTGTGACGTGGGAGCCAGGAAGTATTTGGCTATCTGAAATATTGCCAAAGACGGCGTTACAGGGACGCAGGAAGTATAGCAAGGGAGACGTAGCACCTCATTCCCTTTTCAGAGAACAACAGTTACATCTGTAACCCGAGACGTTTTCATGTGTCAAAAATAACTATGCAAAAATGCATTTTGGTATGAATCAACATTCGCATACAGAAGATATAAGCATTTAAAGTGAACAGTTTAGCACGTGTGCTTAAATAGTCTAGAATTTTTATGATATTATCATACACTACACAGGCAATAATATGGATTTTTTTCCAGAAAACTTGCATAAAATTAATTCAAGCACTTTCACTGACCTGTATCTATGTATGTATATTTTCAAAAACTTCCGAGGGCCTTGAATTTTTCCCCCAGATTCACAAACTTTCAAGGATTTCAAGGACCCGTGGGAACCCCGATTGATTGATCGATCAACTTTGCCAGCGCGGCTTGAACAAAACGTAACAGATTGGTAAGTTAAGAATACTAAAACCATGTGTGCATTTGTGATCGTAGAAACGTCAAACAACAAGCGCATTCAGCACTGCTCAAAACTCGTGTTTGATTCATGGTTTAGTCAGTAGTAAATACTTTAAATATGAAAACATAGACTACTTACAGACTGTGAGTTGAAAGCGGGCGGAATTATTATGGCTGTTGTGTCTACGTCAACAAGGAAGTAAACTGTTGCCTACAATCCGTGTGTTTGTTGTAGTCCAAGAAAAGAGATTTACATTGAAGATTATAACTCGCGTCATCTTTACTTTGGGATTTGTACCTTTGCATATCGTTAGCGTACTAATACACACTTACACACCAAAGGAAATGCTGTTTAAACCCCGCCTCCAAAGAAGAAATAGACCGACTACTTTTGTAATCCTGCCCACAGGTTTACGAGTGAAATAGTATGGAAGTAACACAAGTGACGTGAGGAAAATCAGATAGAGCAACCAAGTTAGAGATCGCTTGATATGTCCTGATTGTGTGTAACGTCAGCGTCTAAGTGTTCAATTGACTAAAAACATTGAACGAATAATAAAGGTCATAAGAGCAACCTCACAAGTACATTAGAAAGTACAAAGTTAGTGGTAAGGACTTACAACGCTGTCACACGCTGAAAGCATCCTTGGTATTACTGATTTGAAAACATGGTCAAGCCAGACAGGATTTAGATTCTGATGCACGCTTACAGTGTTGTTAATGGTAATTTCTAGGCCCGTCGCATTTGAAGATTTGTTGTTTGCTACTTTACCCATACGCATTGTCATTTATGTGTATGGAGAGCAGGGGCAAAAGTAAAATTTTTCAGAAAAACATAATTTTAAAAGATAATGTTATAGACAGAGATATATTTTTTTGCTGTGGTCAATAACTCACAAGTGTGGTCTATCAATACCAGGTGGAATATTGAACAAATGTCAAACGACTTCTGTATTATTTCACTTTAAACACGAGTAGTGAATTTTTACTTTTGACCCTGACAGCAGATCAGATAGATTTTTGCGTTACACTTGTTTTTAGTAAATATACACGACTATGACCTTGTTAATGTGTAACTGCAAACATATTTTTTCCTTTATCTTTGCAAAAAATAATGAAATGACATTTTCATTTTAAATTTTAGTTTCATCAAATGTTTCAAAAGCAACCCAACAGTACAAACTTGAATTTTTGAAAATAAAACATTTTTTCAACAGTAGGAACACTATGAAAATTAAATTAACTTATAATAACAAGTGATACTTTCTGCCCGACAGGAACTCCTGACATTTCTTTTATCTTGAACAACTGAGAAGTCAAACTTTAGGATGAGTTAGAGCACTAAATAACCTGTAGATTGATCAGTACTGTAACACATGAAACAAGAAACACAACGCGTTATAAGGAAGGGTTGCGTGCTAAAGATGCTGTCATATTTTTGGAATGCAAATGTAATCAGGGCTCTGAGAAAATCACATTGTTACTGTCATCTCACATTACTTTCATCCTGGTTCTCCCCTATCATCTCTTGTGCATAGAACCCCTTGTGCCTCGAACATATGGGTTAATCCCCCCGGCCACCAGTTTTCCACATCGGAAGTTTTCAAACAATTCCCTACATGTAATGACGAAAGAGTTGAAAGCTATTTTACTACGAAAAACTGTTATCCGATCATAGCAGTGGGCGTTTACTTCCAGGTCTTCAATGCGGCCCGCCCATCAATACAGACCATTTCTTAAGCCAGCCTCATAACCAGGGTACAAAATAGCCTACTTCTTGCTTTTGATGTTTTTACATTTTAAACCACCCAAACATCATAAGTAGACCTCAGACAACAGTATAAAACAATAAAAACGCCCAATTCACCGCACCTTTAAAACAGACGATGATCAGGGCATCAAAATTATAAACAAAATTATATCCTGTCAATCAAAATGCATCAGAACTACTGTGTGATTATTTTGAATTGGGTCACAATTAGAGATGCACTTATATGACATTTTTTTCACCAATACATATAGCCGATTATTCAGACTGATATCTGCCGATACCGATTGTTTGGTGGTTAACTAAATTCTAAAGATTACATTTTCTGAATGTTATCAATTCATATAATAACCATTAATATTGAACATTAAAATAGTGATGTTTCTTAACATTTTCTATGCACAGAGCTCAAATTCATTGCATTCCTGTTCTCTACTGATTGACAGGATATATCGGCCATGACTATGTTTTTAAAGTATCGGTCGATGGTCGATTGCCGATAGCGTGAAAAATAGCTTTTATTGTCCGATACCGATTATTGGCCAATATATAGGTGCATCTCTAGTGACAATGACAACAAAGTTGTCAAAATTTTTCATGACATTATAATTTGTAACACGGGGTAAAAAGCAAAACTATCGGTATCTATCGGTATCAGTAGTTGTCATTCTAAGTAACTGAATATTGGTAATGGCACAGAAATCTGATATCGGTGCATCCCTGATTATAATTATATGGATCTCATTTTACCAGTATATAATGAAGAAATACAAAAAAAATAATGCATATGTTCGCTAAAGCTTATGAAACTACTCTTTCAGAAAGTTGTCATTTGGATATGAGATACAGTTTGCCCAAAATGAAAATGTGGTCGTCTTATGGAAAAAACTGTGTTAAGATTCTTCAAAAATGTTCCTTTTGTTTACAACAGGATAAGCAACATACTGGTTTGTAATTAAATAAATAGTATTTTTTTTGGTGAACTGTTCCCTTATAATGGTGACAATAGTAATGGGATTTACCTGTTTCCAGAGGAACTCATCATCCTGGTTGATCCTCCACGTGGTGAGAAGGTGTATGGAGGACAACGTTCCTCCACTGAGCACTGCCGCCCTCATCCGCACAGGCAGCAATGTATAGATGATGTATATGAAGAAGACGGACCACCAGATCCCTTCCGAGGCGCTGCGGGGGGCAACCATCAACACCCCGAATACCTGCACCACAATTAGCACTCCAATCACAAGATAGCTGACCATCCACATGTAGTCCTGGTGGAACCCGTTTCGGTTGCACACCACCATTAATGCCATGAACAGGGCCATCGCCACAGACAGCACAGAGGCGTAGACCACATCGGGCGGTCCGTGGATGCAATGAAAGGTAAGCATGACCCCGCAGACGATCACCAATACGCCCATCAGCATGGTGAGGGAACTCTGATTCAGCCTAAAGAAGTATCGCTGGTAGAGACGCTCCAGCTTGCGAGACTGGAACTTCTTGGACTGGAACACGCGTACCACCCTGTCCCAGCAGTCCGCCGCCGTCACCGACCCCGCTCCGCTGGCCGTGTCGTCGCTGGAGCCGTCGCAACCCGAACGGACCCCTTTCCGCCCCTTGACGTCGCCGTCCTCAAAGCCTAGGTCGACAGATTTAAGCCCCACCCCTTCCCCCCCTCCCCCCGCTTTCCCGTAGTGGTCTTCCTGCCATCCGCAGCGTATACCAAAGTTGCCCCCGCCCGTACCTCCCATGCCCCCCCCTCCGGACCGGGTGGCCTGGGAGTGCGCGGGCTGGGGAGGAGGCTCCATGGCTTCCACGTCCCGCAGGCAGCTCATGTAGCGTGGATTGCAGAGAGAGGAGCCAACCTTGCGCTTGGACTTCTTGCCATTGCGCTCTCCCCAAGCGGTCTTACGATCGTCCACTCTGGCCACTAGGAAGCCGTTGATCCAGGACATTCTGTAGGGAGAGAATAAATTAAATTAAGGATATACATTTTATCTGAGTCATTTAAAGGAGCCAGTTTCCCAAAAAATGCAATTCATTATTTTGAAGAATATTTATGCATCTTTTGTCCAAACAACAATAGTTTATAGTGACCATATGTCTTAACAGACAAAAGCATAATTTTGGTCTATTCCACACACAATGCTCATGTGGCTTAAAATATATAATACATAAATCAAAAGGATTATTTTAATTGTGTTTTTTTTTCCGCTTGAGGCTGTGAATGTGATCTTTATGAGCTTTGGTAATATTAAAAAGTGTGTAAAAATCCTACAAAAATAAATCCTCCCTTTGTTATAAGCATACGGGTTCGGCAAACATAAAGTTAAGTAAATGATGACATAATTGTCTTGGGTGTGTTTTGACTGAACCATTCCTTTAATGTTTTTTTTGTTATTAAGTGCTAAGGTTCTCACTGAGCAATAATGTTATAATCTGTCATTATGTACAGTATGATGCATGACCTGTACAAAGACATCATACACTTAGGGTTAGGTAGGTATTTGTAAAGTTTATGTAGCCGCACGACAGAACTGTGTTGATCTCTTTACCTGTATGGGTTCTGGTGTGCACCCCAGCCCTGATCTTTCTTTCTAAAACACTCATTTATAGCAGTGGATAAGTGAAAGCAAAACTTCAGAGTTCGGACCACTCAGTATGGAGTATTGGGGGTCCAGTTTGGTCTGGTTACTGTAGACTGCCCGGATAACCCTGAAGATCTTTTACTGAGACTTCAACTGTGCCTCTGTGTCATTTGGACCTGTCGACAAAAAAATGTAAAAACACTGTAAGATCAAATCGATCACCAGGATATAAACAACAACATAACTGTTTTTCTGCCAATACCAATATTTGATTACTTCGAATGACACCTACACTATACGATACCTATATATATCGATTTCTATTGTGATTACATGCAAATTTTGTCAATCCGACTGAATTTAATCCGATTGAAGGTTACGACAATACAGTTTACATGCACCCTAAACATTGCAATCTGATAATAATGTTTGTTTACATGTGCACAGCCAGGGTTGCCAGATTCATGTATCAAAACCATCCCAATGGATTTGGAATGAACTAAATCCTTTCATCTTTAACCCGCAAAAAAAAAAAAAAACTGGTGGAAACAGTTTAAACAGTAGCCCAAATCTGAACTCGAAAAAAAGTTAGGACTTAACAACGCCACGCTACGCACAGCATCTCTTGTCGAGTTCATACTTTATCTCTGGATAAATGTACAAAGTCAAAGTTGAGTTGTAGAATGTTGTTTTTAAGAAGTTTTTAGATATAGGCAATGAAAACTTACTTTTCGTAAAACACAAGGCTATTTTACTGCTTTATGTGGCCTAATGTTATGAAAGTGCACATGAACTCTGCAGAATGTACAGCGCGTGACCCCATTACCTTATTGACTTGCTTTTGCTTGTTCTGTGACGAGAATTATGTGAGATGTAAACATGAGGTGTATATATATAAGATGTGAACAATGTATTTTTGCATCAGATTGAGAAAAGACTACGATTCATGCGTTCACATGCATACTTTTCTCCTGATAATCGGATCACAGATCAGAGTACACCTTCTTCTTTAAATACAATCGAAATTTGCATCTGATCGACCTCAATCATATTGGTTAAGGTGTTTCCATCAAGGCTTTTAAACTGATTGAGACATCAATCTGATTACAAACGGATTATTCGATTGTATGTAAACGTAGTTATTGTCAACCAAATCAAAATAATCACACTGCAGGAATTGTGATGGCTATGATAAGATCTGCCCTGATCATAGGCTGTTTTTAAGGAATCAGTCGATGTCTGATTGGGAAAAAATGCTTTTATCTGCCAAAACTGATCGTAGGCTGATATATCTGCGCATACTTAATACAATCTACAAAAAATCCTTTAAATACATTATTTAACAGGCTAAAATTACAACATATGCACAGTAACCAAAAACAGCAGGACTAACATGAAAACTGATATGGATGTTCACAAGGTTAATTTTCTTAAACTGACTATATTTCTTTTCAATCGCTCTGCAGATCTTAAATCAATATACAGTACATTTGACTTCCTTAACAGTAATACGAATTTTCCTAGGCAAACATGTTATAAAGATTCAGAAACAGATTAGATCAAATGTCTGAAACTTTTTCAGGCCAAGAACCCTTAAATGGGGATTATGCTTTTTCAACATGCACAAACAGTAATACAATATAAATGGGATTACATACCTGTACTTTGTTATGATGCTTATATTAAATATAATAATTTAATTATTATTAACCTATAATTGCAAAAAATGTTTAATTTTCAAAAAGATTATTTGGATTTTAAACAATAATAGGAGAATCCTAGGGGTCACATACCCCCTATTGAAGACCTTTGGATAAAATGCATTTTTCATTTCTAGTCCCTCTTGCCATTTATGAGGACTCTGATCTCTAAATGTTATTTTAGCATGACGACAGGTCGCAAGGTTAAAAAGATGGACACGTTCCTAAAGGTTTGATACAAGCACAGTTGCTACTGTACATGATGAGAAAACAAGAGAAGATTATGAATAATGACTAAAACACTGTATGAAGTTAGTTAAGGTCTGCAAAATACAGTAAAAAAGTGATTGATCTATTTAAATAATAAACTGTAATTCAACATACTATTATTATTAAGATTATAGAATCAGCATAATGCAGCTCTGTGCAATTTCACAACACATTGTTTATTTTTTAAATTGTCTACTTTCTTTAATAATAAAGTGGCGGCCAGTGACTTCTTTTTTTGAGGGCGCACGATGCGAAGCTCGTCAAAACATGTATTTGTCAAAATTTGTGTTTGGCGCGTCATGTGCACCTACATGCCTGCTGCAGACGCTTCGAATGGGTTTAGTGTTAAGTGAGGGTCTTGCAAGTATTTTGTAAATGTGAGCGTCTCTTTTACCATAAACCCTTTCGACATGTGTGCAGTAGGAACGTATTTTGACATGATGCAGTTAGGTTCACATAACATGACGAGCCACACACGACACTCTGAACACATATTTTGAATTTGCACCCCTTGGAAAAGAAGTCACCGGGCACCCATGATAATAAATACTTTAGTTGCTTTAGCTTAGTTAAAGGTGTAGTTCACCCAAAAATGAAAATTCTCTCATCAGTCTATCCCCCTTATGCCATCCAATGTGAGTGTGACAATGATAAAAGGTTATGGATTACTATGTACTTGTTTGGTGCTTCAAGAAGTTGGAGACCATTCAATAGCAATACACGAGCTGGGATATTATTAAAAAAACTGGTATGGCATGAGGGTAAGTAAATTATAAAATAATTTTTATTTTGGGTGAACTATTCCTTAAACTTATAATGCCAATGGAATATTTCCTCATTGCATTAGTAATTAATACAGTATTTCCACAAACATTAATAATGACTGACTTTCAGTCATTGCAAAGCAATTCGCCCCACCTCCTAATTGCTAAAACAATTTTCTCATAAATTTAAGGATTGGATATCATAAGTCAAAGAACTCAAAATCTTACGGATATCGTCGTCACAACAATCATCAATATCAGTTTAATTCAGCAAACTTTAGGAAGAAGTGAAGTGACCATGTTAAACGTTCCCACCAGGCCTCCAGAAAACCCGCGAACGCAACTTTCGTATAATATTCGAATATTCATATAAAAATAATAAATGTCGCATGATATACGACCTAGATTAATATATTTAAACATGAATCAGCCTCTGATCTCAAAAGGGTTTTTGGTCTCTAAAAACACTGGCTATACATTACACAGGCACGTAGCCTATCTCCTCGTGCATTTTGACGGGCAGACATGACGACAACACACTGATGTCAGAGTTCAGCACATTTAACCTGCCATACATTTCCATTCTAAATCATTATTTTATGACAGCACGTACAGCATGATAGAAGACAGCACGAACATCTACATTCCGTATTTGTAAGGCGCATAGAAGTATCGTCCTCGTATTCCTTCGGGACCTTTGCACGACAGCGGCTCGTTGATGTTACGTAATACACATAAAGATCGCAGCGTCGCATCAATGGCCACACGATAATTATTATCAATCATATACCCCTTTGCATTTTCGGAAAATGTCTCAGTCTTCATTCAAACGTGCTGTCATGTCTTCTAACCAACAAGAAGAAACGCCTATTTGCGCTATAAAACTACAGGCGTCGACGTGCGTACACATACAAATGTCAACGAATATCACCAAAGACACAACACGCGCGCGCTGCATCATTTCAGCGCTTCGTCGATGGCAGCAGAACTATGCAGCATTTCTCCCATAGGCCGTTTGGAGATGTTTCGTTACATAACACTGTGTGTATGTGTGTGTGTGCCATATTCGCAGCAGTGACCGTGTCGAGGCTCTTACAGTAACAGTGTGCGGGTACTTGTGCAGCACAGCATGTCACACCCGACCGTCAAGTGTGGGCTATACAGCCTCGGCGCCCTTCTCTTCACCCAAAGAGCCGATATTATAGCGCACTACAGGCCCTAAGCACTCGGTCCATATATGCGTTAGACGCGTATAATGGTGCGAAGCATTCCAGTGCATCAGTCATCGTCGGATTTAATATGTGCAGCAGCCCTTGACTAACACTCGCACAACTCCTCAGATGGGCATCAAGCCTTATGCCTCAGTCATTCTGCATTTACACCCGGCTGATTCACATTTTATTTCACCGGCATCCGCAGAGCCAACGAAAGACA
Organism: Misgurnus mizolepis; assembly: GCA_025389145.1. NCBI lineage: Eukaryota > Metazoa > Chordata > Actinopteri > Cypriniformes > Cobitidae > Misgurnus > Misgurnus mizolepis. Next base: position 8,358,975 of record JAIFKI010000022.1, on the reverse strand, counting down.
TGGCATCTTATTTAAGCTATGGTAAATGTCAAAACAAGCTGATCGACAGGATTTCGCGTATCGCTAGTATAAATGAGGGTGTTGCGTTTGGCCACTGGTTATTCGCCATGTCAGAACTCGGGGGCTAAAATGCTGCATTAAAGCCAAGATGAGGTTCGCACGCGTAACTTACATACTTCTGACATCCGACTCGGTCAATGTCATTCATAATAACAAGGCGACGCGGCAACGCGAGGCCAAACGGTGATAATCAAATAACGTTTGTCCATCAGAAACCGTGTTAGTAAGCAGCCCTGCATAAAACATGAGTGATCACCCTAGAAAAAGATCTGACTCACCGTGGACCATCTCTCCATTTCCGAAGCGAAAGCGCACGAGATCTTCCGATCATACCGTGTCCTTGTTCTCGGTTAGGGCGATGTGTTGTTTGCGGGCATCGAGTGGGGACAGGGCCACGGTCTGCGAAGCTCTCTCGCGCTTGTGCTCCCGTCGCTTTCCAGCCTCTCCCCCTTCATACAGACGCGGTGCCAGTCTCCACGCGCCTCAACACTCCCCCTAAAGGCCTGCGAACAAGCAGCGCTCCTCCTCACTGCCGAGCCCAAGATTCACCTGTCCTAATCTATCTATCTATCTATCTATCTATCTATCTATCTATCTATCTATCTATCTATCTATCTATCTATCTATCTATCTATCTATCTATCTATCTATCTATCTATCTATCTATCTATCTATCTATCTATCTATCTATCTATCTATCTATCTATCTATCTATCTATCGTTGGAACCCTGTATCACGAAATTACCATTAGCAAAACCATGGGTTTACTACAGTAACCATGGGCTTTTGGTTTTAACCATAGTATGGTTATTTTCGGCAAGAGAGGGTGCACCCAACCTCCAGTTTTAAATTATGTATGCAATAAACCGAATAAACCCAATCCACACACCTAAATGATCACAAACACATTGCTGAAATCATATTGCTAAACCAGTGCACAGATAGACATTCAACAGGTGCACTGCTACAGTAGGGCTTTCCAAATGAAATAATTTTATGATCGACAACAAAAATATGTTGTACAATAAATTATTATCCTTATTCATCTTTTAACTTTCTACAGAAATACCTGTACAGACCAATGGGTGGCCCGGCATCTGGAAATAAGCTGAAATAGACAGATAAACTGCACTTCAGTGGTTGACAGTAGCTAAAATATGAAATGTGTGACAATTAGCTTTTTCAGTCCCTTTTTCAGTAAAAAATTACATTTACACTTTTACTTTTTTTCTGTAAACACATTACAGACGTTGTCATATTAAAAATCATATTTTACAGTACAAATAAAAAATTCAAAATTACAAAAAAGGTACGTTTATTTTTTGTGTGACTGTAAGAAATGTCAAATTTTCTTCAACTCAAAATTTCACAGCTCACTTGACAGTAATTTATCAATTTAGTTCACATTCACAAAAAAAAACGTTTGAAAACATGCTTACAGTGTAGATTATGACACAATGTTCAACAATTTTGCTTGACATGACAATGTACGATGTACTGATTCCTAAATGTTTTGACAGAAACCAGTCTAATGCATTTTGATGAAAATGACATAAGCAATTAAAAATGTAACAAACCGCAGACAATTGTACACAATCATCTGTATGATTATTATACCAAAGCATTTGTCCAAAACAATGACAATTTGCTTTAATGTTGTGCACCACTGACTTGATAATGTGGATGTTGAACAAAGTCTTTTTGCATTTACATTTTCATTTTGCATTTACAGGCGACTGCACTGCCCCGTGTCACTGTTTAGGGCAAAAATTTTCTCATAATTTACAAATAGTTGAAAACATTATAGGTATTGTTAGTAATCAGCTGGACAAAATATTTAACACCACACTAGTGGTTTTTGGATATTTTACTGCAAACATCTTACAAATTGTACCTTTAAGTAGGATTTTAAGTGTTTTATTAATCAAAATCAATGTCTTTATTCAGATGACCCCTGCCAGTGATCTGACTTTTCTTTGTAAGCTTAGAATTTCTTCTCTTTACTTACATTGAACGGGTAAGTCCAAGGAGGCTTCCATGTCATTCCGCCGTATTGATAAACTATAATAGCAGAGAGGGACAAAAAGCACTAGCCTACCGACGCGTTTCCACAACGCGTTTTCATTCAGAACACGTGAACTAGCTGAAACGGACAAGGAGATCAGTGAGTACATAACAGCTACCATAGTTGCAACACGCATTTGGAAAGGCGAGGCGCTAGAGAGCACTGTTTGTTTAAATGCAAAATACAATTTCACCACTAGATGAGGGTAAATCCTACTTATTGTCCCTAAGTTGATGTGTTGATTTGATTCTGTCTCTCTCTATCTGACTTGCTAAATTAACTGTGTAGTGTTTCCAGTGCATCTCTTAGCCTGTCTGTTACTAAACAATTTATTGCGTGAATATTCGCCCTAAAAACGGCCAGGGGCAACGGTGTTTATAAATGGCAGCTCGATAAATGCGCCGCACGTGAATATGCGTTCATATGCGTGTGCAATCGTGCACGGGTCAGGTACCATGGCTCACATGTAAGGTAGGGGGCCCCTTATCAGAATTTTGCTTAGGGCCCCAGGGAGGTCAGGATTGGCTCTGGCACATGCTCACCAAAATTGGACAGTTGAAGACTGGAAAAATGTTGCCTGGTCTGATGAATCTCGATTTCTGTCGAGTCAGAATTTGGTGTAAACAGAATGAGAACATGGATCCATCATGCCTTGTTACCACTGTGGTGGTGTAATGGTGTGGGGGATGTTTTCTGGGCACACTTTAGGCCCCTTGTTTTCTGGGCACACTTTAGGCCCTTTAGGAGCTGTTACACTTGGTATTAAGATGTGTTTTCATCGATCGGATCACAAGTGGAAGAGAGAAACACATCACGTTTTCACCTGGTATTTAAATCCGTCTCTTTTGTACACTTTCGACCGCTTCTGTCCTTCTGTCGTGGTTCTTCCTGGAACCCGATGCTCAATACCCCCCCCCCCCAAAAAAAAACTTAGGGGGAGATCCGCTTCAAGCAAACTTGCTGCATCCTCAAATGGCTGGATCGTTCTGTCACGTCCCTGGACAATGAGTTCACTGTACTAAAATGGCCATCACAGTCACCAGATCTCAACCAAATAGAGCATCTTTGGGATGTGGTGGAACGGGAGCTTTGTGCCCTGGATGTGCATCCCACAAATCTCCATCAACTGCAGGCTGCTATCCTATCAATATGGCCAACATTTCTAAAGAATGCTTTCAGTACCTTGTTGAATCAATGCCACGTAGAATTTAGGCAGTTCTGAAGGCGAAAGGGGGTCAAACACAGTATTAGTATGGTGTTCCTAATAATCCTTTAGGCGAGTGTATAAACTAATGTCAGCTAATCAAGGTTGGATTTAACGTTAACAGTCTGTTTAGGATTGAAGTTATTTTCTCCAACGGTGGTAACTTCTTTTGGGTGCAATTTTCAAGGGTTCTTCCTTCCTGTTTATGCTGAAGCAATCGGGTTGTAAAATTCTCTGGAAGCCACTAATCATCAGATAGTAAAATCACACAGCCAATGTTGGGAGTAGATGTGACAACTGATGTAGCACCCTGTGACGTTGGGTTAAGGGGTTGGGTCTCATTATTGTTTTTTGATAATAATCATTCGTTTTTGTACAATTCACTTGGTATGAATTTCTACAAATTAGCCAACTTAAATCATTTCTGTTTCTGAAAGTATACTTTAACTACAAACATGAAATAATGCTGATTAGAACATATAAACCCACATTAGGACACAAACGTAAGCTTTGTGGTCTGGTTTTCATTTACACAAAAGCAGGGAATGTTTTCTGCATGCTGTGTTTACACAATTGTAATTCAGTTACACTCATGCCGCTGTGTGCCAGTTTTTACTTTGCTGTTCTGTATAGGGAAGGGACACATAAAAATAGTAAAGTAAATATAGGTCTATTTGTCTAATGCTCAGCTGACAAATGGGACTGGATGGATTGCCAGATCTTTGGCTTTATAGGTTCCTCATTGTAATAAGGTAGGGCCGTGTTCTGCAGTTTGAACATTAGTGCAGGCGTTTGTTTCAAATTAGGGTGGTTATTATTGTGTATGGTAAAAATTGTTTGATTGGTCTTGGACGGTATAAAAAAAATCAAAATTATGTTAGAAAAAAGGTAAAAATCTTTTGATCTAATGGCTTGTTAAATACTTTCATTTGTCATATTGTTATTCTAATGCTGACAACAGAAACGTGCAAAAATTTTCAGCTGTCAAACTTTAAATCAGTTGTCACATCTACTCCCAACATTGGTCGCATGATTTTACTCTCTGATGATTAGTGGCTGCCAGAGGATTTTACATTAATATGATAGACAACCTGACTGCTTCAGCATGACAGCATAAACAGGAAGGAAGAGCCCTTGGAAATTGCACCCAACAGAAGATACATTCCTTGGATGGGTGATTTCTTCTGTTAATCCATTGTCTTCCAGAAAATAACTCAAACCTAAACAGATAAACCCAACTTTGATTAGCTGACATTAGTTTATAGGTTCATTACGTTATAGCTTTCTTTATAACAGAATGGAAAAAACGACAGTAGACTATATTGCCAGTTGTTATCTTATCTATATCTACCGCATCAGTGTTGCACGGTTTTGGGAGGTGCTCTTATTGTGATAGCTATCCATTAATTTACTCACTTATTCATTCTGAAAGCAAGGAAACTAGAAACAAGTTTATCATCATATCAGTCAGATGGGCCTGTGGCATCAGACTAGAGGTCTTCACGGGTCCACTTAGATCCGAAAACCCGAGGTCCGACCCGAGACCCGATCGGGTTCGGGTCTAAAAGTTTCACATGTGCCTCGGACACGGGTCGGGTACAATAATAGCGGCATCGGGTCTCGGGTAATTTAAAAATGAATGTGTTTTTTCTGAACGGACCCGAGAAGACCCGAACTCTCTCGCCTGTGTGCGCCAATGTCCTTTTCAAACCTCTCATCTGTTTGCCAAGAGCGCTTGCGAAATTGTGTGGTTGTCGGAAGGTTCATTTTCGTTGAGACAAACATGTCAGTCAATTATAAATGTACATTTTAGCGGTTACGTTGGTGTCGTCGTCAGATAACAAAGTAAAACGAATGGAGCAGCTCGCCAAAGTGGTTGCAAGGCCACCGGAGTTTCTTTCTGTCTGACTGCTGCGCGTGGGTCTGCAGAATGCACACACGTCAGTGCCGTTTACATTCGGTTCCAGTCGGGTTAAAAAAAAATTTTCACTAGTTCGGGTCGGACTCGGGTCTAATTTTCTCGGGTTTGTCTCGGGTCGGGTCTTTCTTTAAATTTTTTTTATTTATGCACGTCGGGTTCGGGTATGAAGTGATTCGGGTCATTTCGGGTCGGGTACATTTCTTTGGACCCGAGAAGACCTCTACATCAGACCCAGCAAGAACAGCATTAAAAGATTTTGAAAGGTGCTAATTTACCTTTAAACTTTTGTGTGCTTGAATAATGGAAGGTCTACTCATTTACAGTTTAGGTGTCATTAAAGGTCCATTGTGTAACTTTTAAAAGGATCTTTTGACATAAATGCAATATAATCTACATTAACTATATTATCAGTAGTGTATAAAGACCTTACATAATGAATGTTGTACGCGGACTGTACACGCACTGTTCGCGCGGCCTCAAATTTTGGGCTGCACACGGACGGTCCGCATACTTTCGGCTTTACATGGAAGTCGTCGTTCATGTTTCAACAGTAGCCCTAAACGGACAAACTGCTCTATAGAGCATGTTTTGTCCCTACATTGTTTTAGATGATGACATGTTTGAATTGTGGCGGATATTGTAGCTTCATTATGTGTTTCAAAAGAGAGGGGTGAGCTGTGGCTGACCCATTGGTTGCAATTCACAATTTGACCCTAGATGCAGCTGAAAATCTACACACTGGACCTTTAAAGCCACTATGTAAGACTGGCTCATGGCTCCACCGTGTGGTTGAAAAGTGCAATTGTTTAGCTTTTGTTTGGCATATAAGTAGGCTACCATGTATTAAAAAAATGAATAGCCTATATTATATACAAAATTACAAACCATTTCAACAGAAATTGGCACTCTGTGCTTGCACTTCTACAGCAAGTTATAACAAGTGATTTTATTGTTTATCATATTAAAGAGCATCTATTTTGTTGCTAAAAACAACGTTATTTTTTGTATTTGGTTTAATACAATGTGTTAGCGTGGTTTATGGTTAAAAAACACATTAATTTCCACATACTGTACATTTTTGTACCTCCAGATTTCACTATCTTCCTGAAACACATGGATTTGAAAAGCTCTGTGTCACTGATTGGCCAGCTAATCTGTATGTTGTGCTAATCTGATTGGTCTGAATACCTCTGATGTCAGCCGGAAATGTGACGCTCCTCACCATGTTTGAAAGATTCGGTTGCTAACAGGAGTTAAATTACAGACTGAGTCCGAAGCGAGAGGAATTACGATTATTTCGGTCTTGTCTACATCACCAATCCCAGGAAGTAAACTGTTGCCTACAATCTGTGTGTTTGTTGTAGTCCAAGAAAGGAGATTTATGTTGGAAATGATAACTCGCGTCATCGTTTACTTTGGGGTTTGTACCTTTTGCATATCTTTAACATGTAATACTTTACACACTTACACACCAAAGGAAATTTAAAATCGTGAATCGGACAAAAGGTGCTCTTTAATATCATTGTGTACAAATATAACTTTTAATACAGAAAACATGTCTGGTATTTATCCATTTAATTTCCATGGGGCCATGCAGGATACTTAAAGGGAAGATAGACAATGGTCAAAGACATCTGTGTTATTACTTTCTATTCATCTTATCGAAGTGGTGGCCAAACTTTTAATTTTGCTACCCACTCAAATAGGTATAATCCATCACAGGACCTACCAATATATTTATAAATGGAAAAATGAGAAAAATATCTATTTAAACACTTTTATAATTCAGTAGTTTTTATTTTCCTTGTCATTTTAATAATGGCATGTATGTTTATTTTAAATATCAAAATAATTTGGTTATCACATCAAAAATCACAAAATGACAATGCTACCCTCTACTGGTCCATATGGCTCACATCATGCAGTCACACAGGCCCATGCTATCATCCTTTCCTCACAAGATAAAACTGGATATGACCAAACTTAAAGTCCTTATTGTCTGAATATCTCTATAACACACTACTGTCTCATTTACATTGCATTCAAACATGCACATACAAGCCAGTGCATTTTGGTTACAATTACTGAAAAAATGCACTTAACAGCTATTTTATCCAATGCAATTTAAGGTATATGACCTTGGGTTTACCGTGCACCACACAGCAAAGGTGATGGGTAAAACCCATCCACCATGCATATACCCGACCTATATGTATTTTTGCATTCTACAAAATGACAAAACGTTTCCTCTCATTAAAATCGACTTATACTGGTTCCATAGCTCAACAAGTAGTGCACTACGAATGCCAAAGTTATAGGTTCGCTTCCCAGGAAATACAGATATTTATTGTAAATGGCTTTGCATAAAAGCATCTCCTTACCTCTCAATCACACAGCTTTTTATTCCCCGCCCTTGAATGTCACTGCATCCTCTATCCTGCCCCGCCTCCCATATCCCATAACTGCTGCAGTCTGTTCTCCGCTGGACCCCCTTAGCACTATTATAGTGCCGGACTGAATGATGCAAGACTGTCTGTTCAGGTACAGTACTCAGACTTATCTTTCATTTGCTTTATCTGTATCAGCCACATTTCCCATCTTTCACTGCTTTCAGTGATATAAAGTTTCCAGGCACGTCTGTTGTTGTGATGTAAGACTTTATCATTGCTGCTGTTCAGTGTGATGGCTATTTTTTATGCTCTTTTAAACACTTTTATATTTTCCTTATCTAGTTTGAGATCAAGTTTTTGAACAGTTGTTATAACTTTTTCTGCTTATAGCCAAAGTTCAGAGATTGACTGATTGAAGAGTTGTACAGCTTTGAGGGATTTGCTTGTAATGGGAGATCTAAGCCTTGATAGTATTATCTATTTGGATGTAATGGGTTATATTAGACATATTACATTAAAAATATATTATTATACAGATCAATGTTGCTTCTTTTTTATTTAGGGATGCTAGATTTATTGGTGACAATTGCATTTTTGCATTACATGAAATCAAATATTAAAATGGCATTGCATCATAACCTTAAAATTTGCATAGAAAAAAAACATTATTTGATCATCCTGCTTGGTAATATGCTTTCAAATGAGGTGTGTTTGGAACCACATTAATACAAATAATTTGTTGAACCCTTTCAACAAACTAAACTACATAACTATTATACTTCAGTTGTGCTTGTGTATATGTGTGGATGGTGTGTGTATTGTTATCAGCACAGTTTCAGGATTGTGTAGGTATAGGATGACATGAATGACAGTCTGATATCTCCCTCTGGATGTGTTCTGACTCATGACCACATGGCCATCAATACACTGCTGAAGAGGAAGGGTGGAGAAAACATGCAGAGTGCTAATAGCCTGCTTTGCTATTAGCCAGATCGCTTACTCATCTCTTTCTGTTCGTCTCTATGGGACGGGATGTCGTCTGAATGGCCATGATTGCTTTCAGAGAGGAAACTCTATACTCCTAGATATTGACCTTCTTGTGCAGCACGGTGGTTCAATCTGTTCAATAACAGACTTCATTTGAGATTGATTCTCAAATAATAGTGTTTCAGTCATTTTGCATTCCAAAATCAAAGGAAATTACATTATTTTTTATTTAAGCACCCCTCATTGTCATTACTAAAAAAATACATTCTAATTTAAAAAAGTATTTACCAGTGTACTATTGGTTCCTTTTTGCTAAATTGTAAAATAAAGCACTGTATTACAAGCAATGAGAACTGTTTACAGTAATGATACAATCTTAATAGGGCTTAAAGAGGAATTTCATGTAAAAGAATAAGATTTCCATGACTTTACATGTTTTGATGTCTTGCGTCTCAGTTCACACATCATTAAACATTACACTGCCGCCTAAAATAAAGTCCATTTAAAGTAATTTCAGAGAATCATTTTTTAACACATTATAAATGTATTTCTAAAGCACATTATAAAGATTGTGAACTATGTAGTTCTGAATTGTGGAGTTTCATTTTTTAGTTTTCTCACATTTGTGTTCAGGATTATTTGGGCGTGGATAAATGGGATATGAATGATCATTAAAACTCATTTTAAACTTGAACTGTGTTTTCTGTGTCATGTCTCAGGACTCATATGATCCCGGTGAGGGATGATGAAGCAGAGTCCCAGAGAAAGGCCAAATCAAGACAGGCCAGACAGACCCGCAGAGCTACACAGGTATAAAACAGCAGAATGTGTTACTTTTTTAATATCCTATCGTTAAAGCTGCACTATGTAAGATGTCTGGTTTAATTTTGGTTATAAAAAAGACTCTACAAGTCTACAGTAGGTGTACATTAACATTATGTTTGTAAACATAAAAAAGAAAACCAGACGGCATGTGACCCAGTCTGTGAAACCCAGCTGAAGTCATTATTTTTAATTTACTGTTTTCAACATAAAATCATCCTACATAATATAAAGAATTTTTAAAATATATTCTAGTGAAAATATGAAGAGTTTGGTTTCAAAACGCAATAAATGCCGTTTAAAAAAATAAAATGAGTTACTGCCAAAATCAGGATTATATCAGGTCAGTATTTAAAAGTTAATTTCCTAATTTTACGCAAAATCCAATATCCGCTGTGTTATTCTGTCATCTTTTCTCCCTTTTTTCCCAAAACGCAATAAATGTCACTCCTCCTTTTCTACAGAATGAAATAAATCCGCTCCACAAATTACAGCGCACCATTCCACGTAATGTAAACAAACAATGGCGGCGCGTTGAGTACACAGAGTCCAAGTTTTCCTTGTGTACTTTGTACTTCGTGATCAACAAACAAACAAAAACAAAATAATACTTTAACAGAATTGATAAACCTGTGGTTTTCTGTGACGGGAAAGAAACGTAAGCCATCAAAATCTAATATTTACGCGAGAGGCACTCGGGAGACGATCGCTTGTTCTCCCGACTGCATCTAGCTTCTCTCGTGCTAACACATTGACCCCAGGGGATCTTATGATAAACTTTCAATAATTTTACTCAAAGTCAACGAGAATCACAGCTGATCGCTGTGAAAAATGTTAAGCGACAACGTCAAGTATATCCACGCAGCAATGACAGTGTTCCTACTATGACAAAGTAAGTGTTTTGATTAATGCCATTAATGTTTATTTTTTTAATCAGTGTCTACAACTGTTCAACTAAATGAATATAAAATGGCAAAAGTGAATGCACATTTATACATTGATTGAATAGATTTATAGAATTTTGAAAAAAAAATTATTGCATTTTGTGAAAAAAAATTATTCGTTTTTATAATAAATCTTTGAAAATCAAGTTATGGATTTGAATTTTATAACCTAAAGATGCTATGTGAAAGTTTGTAACAGAAAATAGTGGTTTTCATCTTGACACTTTCTTGGTATAGAAAACACGTTTTTACTGAAATTTGTCAAAATGGATTTATTGCGTTTTTGAACCAAACTCTTCATATAACCTTATATAGGCCTATTTAATATTTAATATTGAGTAAGGCCATGTCAAAAATTGTAAAATCAAAGTGAAATCAAACTTTGATGCTCCTAATCTCATTATGAAACTTTAGCCTGGATTTCACAGACAAATCAAGTCACAAATGCTTCTGACTTGCTCAGACAACATTCACAAGCATTATAAACTAAAGGCTTACTCAAGTACAGTACAAAATACACTATACACCAAGGGGTCTCATTTATAAAGCATGCGTATGCACAAAACGGGGCTGGAAACGTGTGTACGTTCCTATGCAAAGGTTGTGATCTATAAAAAAAAAACTTGATGAGAGAATGGGCTTGCAGGGTGGGATCTGATGATGATTCATTTACTCACACTGTGATTTATAAAGCGAACATTGCTTGGTTTTATAAGACTTAATATTTTTTTGAAGTATGCCATTTTTGGCTTTTGTGTGTACGTATGCACAGCTTTATAAGCAGGGTTTTCAAAAACCATAGTTAAATTATGGTTAGTGTAGTAAAACCATGGTTTTGCTGACAGGAATCAATACACACAAAAAAAACATGGTTACTACACTTTTGCCACAATAAAATCCTGGTTAATTTTCTTTAGGGGAGGGTTAATATATAACCTTCATATTTTAAAGGTGCTGTGTGTAGATTTCTAGTGGAAATTGCCCCAACGGTTGAAATTTCTTTCTAAATGCATAGAAAAGCAATGGTTAGCCGCCACAGGACAAACATGTTGTCGTCTGAGACAACATAGTGTTAAAACGCGCTCTGTAAAGTAGTTTGTCCATTTAGGACTACTGTAGAAACATGGCGGCACAAAATGGCGACTTCCATATAAGGGGACCCGCTGTGTATGTAGATATACTGTAAACGGCTCATTCTAAGATAATAAAAACATAATGGTTAATTATCTAAGGTCTATATACACCACTGATATATTAATACAGTTATGTAAATTATATTGCTTTTCTGTCAAGAATGTTACACACTGCACCTTTAACATATACAGTGAGGAAAATAAGTATTTGAACACCCTGCTATTTTGCAAGTTCTCCCACTTAGAAATCATGGAGGGGTCTGAAATTGTCATCGTAGGTGCATGTCCACTGTGAGAGACAAGAAATCACAATGTATGATTTTTTTAATTATTTGTTTGTATGGTACAGCTTCAAATAAGTATTTGAACACCTGTCTATCAGCTAGATTTCTGACCCTTAAAGATGTTAGTCTGCCTTTAAAATGTCCACCTCCACTCCATTTATTTTCCTAAATGATTTGAGGTTGTTAGCTGCATAAAAACCCCTGTCCACCCCATACAATCAGTAAGAATCCAACTACTAACATGGCCAAGACCAAAGAGCTGTCCAAAGACACTAGAGACAAAATTATACACCTCCACAAGGCTGGAAAAGGTTACGGGGAAATTTCCAAGAAGCTTGGTGAAAAAAGGTCCACTGTTGGAGCAATCATTAGAAAATAGAAGAAGCTAAACATGACTGTCAATCTCCCTCGGACTGGGGCTCCATGCAAGATCTCACCTCGTGCGGTCTCAATGATCCTAAGAAAGGTGAGAAATCAGCCCAGAACTACACGGGAGGAGCTGGTCAATGACCTGAAAAGAGCTGGGACCACAGTTTCCAAGGTTACTGTTGGTAATACACTAAGACGTCATGGTTTGAAATCATGCATGGCACGGAAGGTTCCCCTGCTTAAACCAGCAGATTTCCAGGCCCGTCTTAAGTTTGCCAATGATCATTTGGATGATCCACAGGAGTCATGGGAGAAAGTCATGTGGTCAGATGAGACCAAAATAGAACTTTTTGGTCATAATTCCACTAAACGTGTTTGGAGGAGGAAGAATGATGAGTACAATCCCAAGAACACCATCTCTACTGTGAAGCATGGGGGTGGTAACATCATGCTTTGGGGGTGTTTTTCTGCACATGGGACAGGGCGACTACACTGTATTAAGGAGATGATGACCGGGGCCATGTATTGCAAGATTTTGGGGAACAACCATTGAAGATGGGTCGAGGCTGGGTCTACCAACATGACAATGACCTGACGCACACAGCCAGGATAACCAAGGTGTGGTTCTGTAAGAAGCATATCAAGGTTCTGGCGTGACCTAACCAGTCTCCAGACCTAAACCCAATAGAGAATCTTTGGAGGGAGCTCAAACTCCGTGTTTCTCAGTGACAGGCCAGACACCTGTCTGATCTAGAGAAGATCTGTGTGGAGGAGTGCATGGGACAAAATCCCTCCTGCAGTGTGTGCAAACCTGGTGAAAAAACTACAGGAAACGTTTGACCTCTGTAATTGCAAACAAAAGCTACTGTACCAAATATTAACATTGATTTTCTCAGGTGTTCAAATACTTATTTGCAGCTGTATCATACAAATAAATAGTTAAAAAATCATACATTGTGACTTCTGGATTATATCTCTCACGGACATGCACCTCAGATGACAATTTCAGACCCCTCCATGATTTCTAAGTGGGAAAACTTGCAAAATAGCAGGGTGTTCAAATACTTATTTTCCTCACTGTATTTCATTAAATGTATTTCAGGGGCAACAAATACATTTCAAATTTTATAACCCATACGGCAAAAATAATAATAATAATAAAATTTTTTTTTATATATAATATATATATTTTTTCATATGGGTTATAAAATTAGAAATGCAGTTATTGCATATATATAAAAGTTTGAATAAAATGTATAAAGTATAAAATGTATAAGTATGTCTAAAATATCAAACTATAATCTTTTTTCAGTTGAAAATAAATTTAATCATTTCAAACCTTTATGTTTACAGGTTTGTAACATAGAACATTTTTCTTCCAATGCGACGTGAATATAAGTTCTTTAAAAATATTTATTTTTAAAACATATTTCAAAATACACAAAAATTGTGAACAATACATATTTGTAAACATATTTCAAAATATATTTCAGTAAATATACTTTAAGCATTTTTTTGCATATTTTAAAATATATTCAAAATTATATTTGAAAATACATTTTGATTAGCTGCTTCGGCTGTGTTTGATTAGAGTTAAAATATGATGGATGGTAGCTCAGGAGCAGAGTTGGAGACCCCTGCTAAACACAATACAAAGTGACAGGTGCTAATAGTGTATATTTGTTGTATTGCAGTATAATAAATCATTATAGATTGAAATACTGCACAGTGAAGAACTGCATTGAGAGGTGATATGGAAAAATGGTTGAGGTCTTAGGCACCCATAAAAGGTGAGGTGTTCAGTAGTGCAACTGCTCTAGAGTAAAAGCTGTTTTTGAGTCTTGTTGTGTAAACAGGGTGTACAATAGTTTGCATTGTTTGCCAGATGACGGGGGATGAACATGTGGGTGTGAAGGCTCTCTGTGGTCTTCCAGATACAGCATGCCCTCTATGGCTAAAGTGGACTGTTGAAATAAAGTGTTATCACATCCTATAATATAAACCAATATTTCTCATTTTTAGGGAATTACCCTTTCAGAGTTGATGGAAGCAAAGAAAACCTTCAGCCCAAAGCTGGAGATTCAGTCAGGTGAGGTGTGCAGATCTACTGAGGGTTTGTGTCTTCAGAGAAGAGTTCATGAGGAGGACCAACTGTCTGAAGAACACACAAGCCAAGAGTCCACCAATGAACACCTGGATGAGGTAACACACATAGAGCTGACATCTGTAACCCTCTATAAAACAAAGCTAGCGTCCGTAAACCCAAGGCAGCTGACCTGTTGCCTTAATGACTTCAGCGGCATGAAGACAGCTCTGAGAAACGCATTTACCTTCATAGGCAGCATAATGAAATTCAGTTTGAAATATAAACAGAGAGTGCCTTTGGGATAACTTATCCCATATTTAAAAAATTACTAAAATTACTAAACTAAATTTGTAATGCACATGCATCATTTTATTTTTTCGAACCACGCTCAACCAATCACATTTCCCGTGCACACACAGAATTGTGGAACAAGACGACAAAGGTATCTTAGGAGTCAGAAAGTAAAGCAAACATTGGATTTGGACCATAGACCGTAAAAAAATATGGACATCGGCCCTGTCCCAATATTCACACTAAGCCCTAAGGTCTTCCTCGAAGTGGACACTTGTTGAAAGTGCACTTAGCAGAGTAAGTGCGCAAGGGCACGAAGCGATGAAGAGCAGAATTGGGACAGTTTGGCACACGTCACTATCTACGTCACTTCTGTCGTAATCTGGGGCTGGATTCACAAAAACAAAATAGGAAAGTAGTTTAGATAAATTATAAGAAGTTTGTAAGAATGTTTCTAAGTGCAATTCTCAAACACCTATATACTACCTATATACTACATAAATGAGTGATGTATTAAGACTGTAGAAGATGTAATTTGCTGTTGCAACAGAGACCACTGTATGAAGGCGGTGCAGAGAGTAAATATCATTCCCTAATCTCTCAATCGGTCCATCCTGCGGGTGCTTCACTCCACGTGCCCGGTTCTATTTCCCACACGTCCGCATGACAGAGATGGACGCGGAGGGTGGTGAAGTTTTCCCGGGCTTTCGGAGCGTTCGACTCACATGGCGGATCGATTGCTGGTTTGAGTCCCACTCAGAGCGTTTTGCAGCTGTTAGTAATTTCACAATAAATGTACTATAAAGTAAAATGTTAGCTAATATTATCACTAATACTTATCTATTTGTGACACAATAACTGAAGTAAGCCATTAAACTCTATTATTTTAGGAGTATGAAATTCCTCATTAAACAAATTTTTGTGAAGTAAACATTTTAAATGTTTTCCCTCTGAGTTTTGCCGGCGTCCGACCATAGCAACCGTTTTGCTCACTCATTGGTTAGCTGTTCGAAATGTCAGGACACCACAAGGATTCTGGGTAATAGCCCATAGCAAAGTGCGGTTTGATGCGCACTTGCGAAAGGGGTGCATTAAGTGCACTTATGATCACCCCTGGAGAGCACCATTAGAGAATCGGGACACCCTACGGTCTTGCACTCGTTAGCGAGAGCGCGCATTGAGGGGCACAAGGGCAGAAGTGCGTATATTGGGACAGGGGCGTCGTGTCCGTGACGTCACCCATTGGTTTGCGAAGATCGTTTTTGAAGCTTAAAGTAGGCGTTGCCTGCCGTCGCCATCTTGGCCGCGCGTCACTGCGAATCAACCGCGGAAAACCGAAAATGGGTAAAGAGGCGGGTTCAACCGTCACTCAAGTGGCCACGCCCTTAATTATGGAGAAGTTTAAGGCTTAATATAATTTAAACTAATGAGTTACAAAAAAATTCACCCCCCTCACAGTTGTCATGAAGGGAAAAATTAGCTATATAGACCACAAACACTTTTTGTACCAGGCTGTAAACATATTATTTTCTACTGTAAAGTTGGGCATTTTTAACATGGGAGTCTATGGGAATTGACTCCCTTTTGGAGCCAGCCTCAAACGGCCAGTCGATGAATTGCAGCTTAAGTCACTTCCGTATTGGCTTCATCAGAGAGATCGGAAGGTTGCCCCTCGATTTGGACGTGCCATTATGCCTTCCTGCCTTGGAATGCTGCATCCGAAAGCAGCATGTTAGAGATTTCGGATGCAGCCAAGCTGTGAACTAAATTCGCCCTTCTTAACAGCGTAGTTTAACCCCAAAAGTTATAATTTACTCACCCTCATGTTGTTACAAACCTGTATAAATGTCTTTGTTCTGATAAACACAAATGAAGATATTTTGAGGAATGTTTGTAACAAACTGATCAGAGGCCCCATTGGCTACCATAGTAGGATAAAAGAATACTATGGAAGTCAATCTGATGTGACTGAAACATGAGAGTAAATGATGACAACATTTTCATCTTTGGATGAACTATACCTTTATCTATTTTGCTATTACTTTAAACAAATCAATGTATTTTAGTGGATTTTGTTGGATGTTGGATATAGTCAGGATCTTGGATTTAGTTAGTTCTTCTTTCAGCTTCTCACAAGCATCATTTCGGATAAAACACAGATGTAGTTCATTACCTTAAATATGTAACCATTTGACAACACACACACACACACACACACACACACACACACACACACATATATATATATATATATATATATATATATATATATCAGAACTGAGATTTTGGTGAAGGGTTTTGTTTAAAAATCATCCTTGTGTCTTTAAAATAAATACCACTTTGTTTATTTTATTATTTGAATCAAATTTGACGTAACTTTATTAAGTGATTTATTCATTCTTCAAGCAAGGAAACTGGAAAAGAAGATCAGCAAATAAATCTGAGAGATCTTCATTTTGCATCTCATCAATCAGAGGAGCCTGCGGTTTCACTCCCAGCCTGAACAATCACAAGACTTTAAAAGGTGCTCATTTATTGACCATTGGGAAAGTCTGTGCTGATATATCCTGCACACTAACATGTCATTTATGCTGTCTGATCTGTTGTGTTCAGAGTCTGAAAGCACAGATGAAAATGAGAACATTGTTTATGGCTCATCTGATGCGCAGCGACTGACAGATGACAGTGATTTCAGTGCAGACGTGACCTGCTTTCTTACTGAGGTATGTTTGTTTGTTTTCTCGCTGTTGTTTATCTCCCTTATAGATGGTTGATGTTAATCATGTGGCATTGCTTTGAGAGCATCTATTTATCTTAACACTATTGTGTGTTTCTATAAATATAGTCATTTTGCCTTCAAAGCACTAGATGGAGCCGCTGCACAGTCTAGGGATTTTTAACGGAAACTTTCCCTAAGAGATACAAAAGCTGGCGGTACTGTTTCTAAACGTACACTTTGTTACCTAAAAAGTACATATTAGTTCCAGATGTGTACATATACATAGATATATGGCAGACGCTTTTATCCAAAGCAACTTACAGTATAAAGTACACTTTTTTATGTGTGTTCGTTCCCTGGGTTCAAACCCAATGACCTTTTGCACTGCTACAGTAATGCTCTACCTGAGCTATACAGGAACATTACAGACATATCTGTACATAAATGTCACATGTTGGACCTTTTTTTAATGGGTACCAGTGACAGCTTTTGTACCATTATTTCTGAGTGTAAAGCACCGGACAACCTTTTCTCAGGAAACCTCTTTTTACTTTCTGCTAAATGTCAAGAATTTTTACAGATATTTTTTTTTGAGGCATATATTATGTCACTGCTCAGACAGGAATGCATGCTAATGTATATAAGAAGAGGCTTTGAAAAATGTTTTTCAAATTTAACTTATTTTTCATTTAAAATGTCATCTTATGCACACATTGCTTGATGTTCAAGATGCTAAAAAATAGCTTGAGAGTATAGCTTGTCTGATGCATGTGTTACTGTGTTAAAAACCAAATCATTTATTGTTTTCATTTGGGAAATGATTTGATTGTGGATGCTTGTGAAGCATTAAGCATACACCCTACATTCAATTAAAGGGATAGTTTACCCAAAAATTTATTTTTTGCTATCATACTCACCCTCATGTTGTTACAAAACTGTATTAATTTATTTGCTCTGCTAAACACAAATGAAGAAATGGTGATCAAAATATTTTTTAGTATTTGGGTGATTCTCACGAAACCATTGAAACACCACGGCACTAATGATTTTAGCTATAAAATGTGTAATATAGTAATATTAAAAAGCATCAGAATTAACACAATACTGTGTTCTACCTTGCACAATGTGTGATTTCAACATAAGAATTTATAATTTGTCAATTTTATCTCATTTTCTGCTGAAATTCTCATTACCGCAATGTGTCCGGCTGTGTTTGAACATGCGTTATGTTGTAATTTAATCAAATTAACACAAAAATATTTAGAAAAAAAATAAATGGATGTTTTGCAGACTACTTTAGATGACAGAAAAAATATTTACTGAATATTCATGTATAATAATAATGAAGAAAAATTAGAAAAATTATGTGTCCATGCCTGATGTTCTCATCCTCCGCAACACTTTTTTGAGAACAGTTTAAGCACACATACAGAATTTAAATAAAGTTTGATTTTGAGTGACCAAGCACATGACAGTTACTTCAAGATGGCTACCAGGTAAGATAATTTTTTTACAGTTAATTTGAAATATTGTCTTGTCAGAATGCTTACACGACATTTTGATTATCATTACCGCAACAGATGCTTATTAAATGTTAATTTATTTAATAGAAGCATTATACTTTGATTTTAAATGCATGTGCAGAATCTCCAAATTATGTTCTTTCAGGTTTGTCATGTCATTTTGAAAATATGTCAGTGATGATGTTTTCTGACTGTTGCGGTAATGAGATTTTTTAGGACTAATTTTTTAAATTATGTTACAAAAAGTGTTAAATGATAAGTAAAAGTGTTTAAATTAATGTTCCCATTTACTCCAGACTTTGTTTTTCAATGTCTGGTGGGAAAAAAAGTACATTTAAGCAATTTTTACATTTTCATGCTTGACATTTTTAAAACCAAGTTTTCGTGAGAATCACCCATTTTTCCTCCTAAGTAACGGTGCTTCTGTTTATGGCTTGATTACAAATATCTTCTCAAAGAAATTTATACATGTTTGTAACAACATAAGTGTGAGTAAATGATAAGAGATATAAAGCGTTTAAATATATATTTGTCTTTAGTGGAAGGCACAGGCCATTCAATGTTCATTCATTCAATGCATTCGGTCCGAATGCAATGATAGGCTGTCCCACCTGCCTGTCATGCATTTCACTAGTGGAAGGATTGGAAAAAAACGGAAGTAGAGATATACAAAACTAAAATAACAACTTTTATGTTTTTTTGAATTTAATTTTATGCAGATGTGACATTTTGGAGATGTGATGTTTTGCAGTGCGTGTTGTTGGTTTAGCAAGCTCAGTTTGTGACCTTGGATCATAATGCATATCGATGTCTGTCAGACTAGATAGGTTGTGAAGTCTTGTACTTTTCTTTATTGTCATCACGGCGCATTGATAGGCTACAGATGCGGTTTGCAGTATTTACTTTACCTTTCAGATCACAAACCATTTTAGACCCTGTATTTTTCACCGTCAGATCACCCAATGCAGTGATCTCTTATTCATCACATGTAAACAGGATCAGACAGAGGTGAGCTTGAAGAAGCTATCCTGTTACCCTAACCGTACCCCTGAATGCTCCATGCTTTAGTGCGCACGTGAAGTATCCGAACATTCCATACCATTTAGGGCAAAACTGCCTGTATGCGGCTTCTGTTCTCACTTATTTTTGATTTCTCTCAGTCTTGAGCACTACATACATACTAAATCCCGTAAAACGAAGGGGAGAGAGATAAAACGTCAAACGAAAGACTGCAGGAGAGACGTATTGGGTGATAAAACGTGCTTAAGCCTGCGAGAGAGACAGACCAAGGGCAAAACCTACTGTATATGAGGCATTGAACTTATCCCTGGAAAGGTACAGCGAATCCCTCTTCCATTTCGTCAGCTGTCTGTGATTCAGTGCACCGAATCACTCTGGGATTTGTAACAGGAGAAAGATTCATCACAGCTGCTGTCTATATCGGTCTTTGATAATTAACTCTGATATTCACCATGATGGGTCCGCTCATGTCTGCATGCTTCAAACCACCACCTGAGAATACACAGACATCTAATCATATTACTGTAACATGAAGGGATGACAGTTTGTCTGTGGGCTGACATTTAAATATTCATGCTTGTTTTGTGTGTGTGCATATACTACAGTATATAGAAAATGTGTTGATGCAATTTTAAAGACAGTATATTTATAGTCAGTGCCAGTTGTTGGAAAGATGTTAAGAATGTGATAAAGCGATAAAGACAGTGATATATTTGATTTGATAATTTTTTTTCTTAAAGGAATATTCCACTTTTATAAAAAAAATCATATCTGATAATTTACTCACCCTCATATTATTCAAGATGTTTGTCTTTGTTCAGTCGAAAAGAAATTCAGTTTTTTTGAGGAAAACATCCAGGATTTTTCCCCATATAGTGGACTTTAGTGGACCTCAATGGTTTGCAGTTTCAATGCAGCTTCAAAGGGCTATAAACGACCTTAAAGGGGCCATGGCATAAAAATGAGACTTTTTCCATGTTTAAGTGCTATAATTGTGTCCCCAGTGCTTTATCAACCTAGAAAATGTGAAAAAGATCAACCCATTAACTTAGTTTTGGTAAACCATTCTCTACAAGCACATACAAAAATAGGTCGTTGAAATTTGGCCCTCTTTATGATGTCATAAGGAGCTCTTATTAGAATAATACTGCCCCCTTAATCTGCACTATCCAATCACAGCACTGCCATTTAGTGCAGAGAAAAAGAGAGAGAGAGAAAAAATAATTCGCAGCTCAATTCGCAACACAATTGAGTTTCAGTTGCAACAAACCGTGTTTGCACTTCATCTGCTCATTTGCATTTTAAAGTACACACCCAAAACGGCACATTTTTGCACACACCAACAAAGTGTCAATTTTAACATGCTATAATAAATTATCTATTTGGTATTTTGAGCTAAAACTTCACACATGTGCTCTGGGGACACCAACGATTTATTTACCAAATGTCTTATTTACCAAAACAATTGCCATTTTCACCAAAAAAGAAAAAAATGACTTTTTAACCACAACTTATTTTCTTGCTCAAGCCGTGTGACAGGCCATCGTGACCTTACG
This sequence comes from Misgurnus mizolepis, assembly GCA_025389145.1. Taxonomy (NCBI): domain Eukaryota; kingdom Metazoa; phylum Chordata; class Actinopteri; order Cypriniformes; family Cobitidae; genus Misgurnus; species Misgurnus mizolepis. Next base: position 8,337,600 of record JAIFKI010000022.1, on the reverse strand, counting down.
TATTACGTAATCACGTCGAAAGGTCACGCATGAAGTATGCAAAACTACTACTCCAGTGTTACAAGTGTAGAGAAAGAGGACCGTTCCAACATTGATTGTTGTATGAGGAATGATGCTAATGAATGTCTTTATGTCAGTTTATTATCTGCAAGTGTGCGTTTCACCTACAGTATGTACCTTAACCCTTCATGGGGCAAGTAACCATATTTAGTCACTTCCGCACACATTCAAAGTGCCCTCCCCCTGCCTTCATTTGGAGTAGTAGAGTCATGTAGTTTTCTCTCAGCCGATCAGGGGAGATCAAGCTATCTCACGGATATTAACATCAAGGCATCTGACCAATCAGCAGTGGCCTGGAGCACCTCATACATAGCCATCTTCCAGAAATCAAAAATATTACTTTTTTGAACCTGGCTTCTCCCACAGCAATAGTTATAACATCATAACTAAAAATGGTAAGTTGATGTAACTCACAAATTATTTGGTTGAATAGTTGTGTTAAAGATTGAGATTGTTGTTATTTGCATAGCATTTTTAAAAATTTGCTCAATGTTTGACTGAAAACTAAACGCACCATATTTGATCATATGCCCCGTTCACCTAAGTGGCACAAATGTCCATTTTTAGACATATGCCTTATAAATGTATGTTTTTAATTATAGTTAAATGGCATACACAGGTACTTATTGTTAGTGTGAGGCCTAGTACTGTGTGAATTGATTTAAATTACTAAATATTGGCTTGATAAAACACAATTATGAGCAAATATAAGTGGTACTAACAGTAGTTATGAATGTATTTTCGGTTTTATTATGTTTTTATATTTTCTATGTCAATACTCTTTTTTTCCAGTAGATCTACATTACACTGTTACTGTTTTCCTTAACAAATAAATGAGAGTTGGTTTAATATTAAGCATATTTCTTTTGCAGCTGTCTGCTCGGCAGCTGAGAAGAGGGGTACCATTGTTGTTCCTGTAAACCCAGTCAAGCCAGTATCAGTACCGCAAGACCATGTCTCTAAATAAATGTTCCTTGCAGTTTGTGCCTATAATAAATAAATGTCCCTTGCAGTTTGTGTGTGTTTTTTATCAAATTTAAAAAATTCACTCTCTGTAATTTTTTTACCTTAGACAGGCAAGTGCTCAAATATGGTAACTTCGTTGACCTTGATTTGCAATGCAAGGGTGAAAAATATTGTTACATTTTTTTTTTAAAGAATGTCCTGTAAAAAGTGTTAAACTTTGGGGAAAATCATGAAAAACGCTGGCGCTGGCTGGCAACTTTTTTTTAAAAACGCTGGCGGTGAAAGAGTTAAAGGGGTCATATTATGAGATTTTTTAAAGATTTAAAATCTTAAAAAAGTGCGTTAGTGAAGTTTTAGCTCAAAATACCCCACAGATAATTTATAACAGCATGTTAAAATTGCCACTTTGTAGGCCTGAGCGAAAGTGTGTCGCTTTTGGGTGTGTCCTTTAAAATGCAAATGAGCAGATGAAGTGCTTTGTTGCAATTGAAACTCAATTGTGCTGTTTTAAACTGCTTTGAATCTGTGAACTGTTGAGGTCCAATAAAGTCCACTATTTAGAGAAAAATCCTGGAATGTTTTCCACAAAAAACTTAATTTCTTTTTTTTTATGAAAGTGGAGTAATCGTTTAACTTATGTCAACAAATTCAAACAAATTGTAAAGTATTAGCAATTATCAACACTGTCATGTTGAAACTACACTGTAAAAAAACGTTGCTGCTTTAAAATTTTTTGTTAAATCAACTCAGATTTACAAGTCATGTCAACAGACATTAGTTGTCACAACTTATAAAATATAGTTGAGAAAAGTCAACTTATATTTATAAGTTAGAACAACTCACCTGTAGTTATAACAACTCATCTCTAGTCAAGATAAATAATAGTAAGTTGAAATGACTTGTTAATCCGAGTTGATTCAACAAAAACCTTTAAAGCAGTAAAGTATTTTTTATAGTGTACAGTAAAAGAGCTTTGGTTGTGTCTGACAACTGACTGGAGTAAGGAGGACAGGAGCTGTGTGTGAGCGAAATTATAGTAAGCTTGAGAGAATCGCTGTCATGTGTCCAGGAGGAAATCATAACTTGGTTGATGTAACGCTTCATTGGTACTTAAAATATGAATGTTCCATCTGGAAAGTCATAATAATGAGAAAGAGGTCAAATCTGCTTATCCCTCGTTGCAGATGCAGCTATTGCAATTTTGGCTTCCAGACTGAAATCCAACAAGTCTCCAAAGTCTCCCATACTTCATCCAGAATACATGTATTCAAGTACTACAAAATATGTAAACACTACAAATATGTAAACAAATTGCATTAGATAACAAAATATCAAACCAAGTGATTTATAGTTTATGGAAAGATTCAACAAACACTTTCTAAGCTAAACTTTCACAATACCATTTCACTTTTTTACTGTAATGTTTGAAGAATAACTTTTCCAGATGTCAAAACTTACTCTGCTAAACAAAAAACAGGTCTTGCCTGCAAAAAAAAAAAACATTGAAAATTTTTGAACATTATAAACAACTGTACTTAAAAAAAAAAGGGATGATAAGGTGCAAACGTTTTCACTTGGGTGGTGCCTTTTCAAAAAGTACACTTGTACCTGCATATTGGTACGAAATATCTGTACAAAAATTGTACATCTTGGGACATTTTTAAAGGTAACATCTCAGTGACAACTTTTGTACCTTATTTTCTGAGAATGTATTTGTGGTTTCAACTTAACTCATTCCCCGCAAGCCATTTTTTGAAAAGTTGCCCGCCAGCATTTTTTGTGATTTTCAAAAAATGCCTGAACATTTTCTTTTAAAAATATATATACATACAAATATATCAAATGAAGGAACAGACCCTCTGCTTTCAAATTATTATTTAAAAAAATTATTATAATAATTTGTGTGTTTAATAATGTAATAATAAACTAATTATTTTGAATTAACACAAAATTAATTAACAGGTAACTTACTTTTTTAAATTGAACCAAACAATAATTTTTACAGTGTACACATAACTAAAGTTGAACTCGGTCTTATAAAATCTTAACTCTGTTAAATTAAAATGTTCATTTCAGCTCTCATTTTGCATGATCCAGACTATTAGCTGTTAAAGCAACACTAAAGAGTTTTTGCTCTTTGCTCCCCCTACAGGTTGGAAGCGGAATTGTCCATTACCACTCTCGTAAATTATTTAGCCTACGGCAGCAAAGCTGGCTCTGATTGGATTGTAGGTCTGCCGTAAAGCAAATTTTTGCAGTTTTCACTCGAACTACAGGTCTGCGACCCGACGGTTGGAAACTTCTTTAGTGCGGTTTTGGCCGATAGAGGCCTAAAAAGCGAATGGGAAAGTGCCGTTCACCCTGTTGCGAGTGGATGAACGACTGAAACTTTTTTGGAAACGTTATTTAAGGTAAAAAAAAACTCTTTGGTGTTGCTTTAATACGTTTATGTCTTATTTTATAGTATTTTATATATGTAAAAGACACAATATTTTAATCTCTGAGGCTGGAAGAGTATAGATATGTATTCAGGGATCTTGGAAACAAACATTTAAAAAGCTGCAAATCAGGGATACATTTATTATCCATAATTTTGCCTCCCCTCATAAAGGACTGAATGATCCAGCAGACCAGTTCAAGTGAAAAGACCCGATACCAGTGTTTGTTTGTTAGTTGGACTGTGGGAAGTTAGTGTATATTTGTGTGTTTTATAAACAAGCGTTTATGCTCTTTTCTTTTTGTATTCTTATAAGATTTTGGTGTTAAATGGCGTCTGTCTGTGTATGTGTGTGTGTTTAGTGAATCTGGCCTCTTTTTGACCTCAGGAAAAACAGCACAGAGCAATCTCTTGGAAGTTTACTTTCTGCTGGAAAAATTTCCATCTTGTATGTCTCTCTCTTCATATTTTCCACAAAACCCAGAGATCTCCAACGGTGTGTTATTACATAATTGTTTTAGTTTTACCTACATTACAAATGATGTCTTTAGTTTTTGACTCACATATCTGTGCACTTCTAATCAGCCAGTACATTCGTCAAAATTCAAACCGTGGGTTTTGTTTTTACAGATATTTGATGTTTTAAGTGTGATAATACATTATATTATTATTATTATTTAGGCTGATGGGATTCAAGTCTTGGTATCTGAACCTTTGACTATATTGTACCTGGGTTTCTTAAAGTGATTGTTCACCCGAAAAATATGTAATTATTTACTCACCCTCATGTCATTTGAACCCCGAATGTCTGTCTTTGTTCTTCAGAACCCAAATGCTGAATTTTTTTTTTTAAAGTCATGCTTCTCTTTCTGAACTGTTGTTTAGTCAGTTTTATGTTTACTTTTAAATAACATGTAACAACTGAAACAACAGCGACAACAAGAAAGTAGCAAAGTAAATGTTTTCAGGACACTTAAAATATTTGACACAAATCGACTGGAGTTCAACAACATGAGGGTGAGAAAATTTTTGTGTGAACTTTTACTGTAAGCAACCAAGCAGAGTTTACTCTTTGTTTTATTTTAATGGCAAATATAGGCTATACTGTTGATGTGATGTATCTTTGATGTCATACGCTGATTGGTCTGCACAGTCGCACACATCGTGCACCACAATGACAGCATGAAATCATTGAATCAAACTGAGCCAAAAGCGGAATAAAATAGGAAAAAATCTCATTTGGCCGCTGGAAATTAAGGTACTTCCAAAAAATTCCTCAAATAATTTAATATCACTAACCTGATAAACTTTATAAAATCCAGGTTTTAGCTCAAAAGCACCTACAGTAGTTTCTTGTTTCCAGGCAGACAGAATAAAACCCTGTGTGTGTCCATCTTTCTGCTGAAATTGAGAAAGTGATTAAAGTGCTTTTCAGTTTTTGTTCAATGTGCATCAGATGGCTGGGAAACAAACTGTGTGCTGTCATGTTCTGTCTGAGTCTGATATTAATAGGAATCCAGACAGAAATAAATCACGGACTAGTGATTCAATTCAGCAAAGCTTTATAAATGATAAGTTGCTTTTATTTCTCACTGAATTTGTCTCAGTGTTTGGATAGAGATATCAACTTGCGTTTTCATCCAAGAGTACAAACACTGAACTTGATTCGCGGATGTGAGTCATAAGATGAAGAGGTCACAACTCTGCTTAACCTAAGACACAGATGCAGCTATTGAAACGTTGGCTTCCAGAATAAAAAATCTACTTTGTTAAACAAGTCTCCCAAGACTCATTTCCACCAGCCTACATCCCGGCCAGTGGAAAAGAAAGGCCACTTGATGAGGTGCATTCTGTGGCTCAGGTTCATCCCTGCATATGGCTTTGGGTTTCCATGCATTAGCCAGAAACAGAAATAAAGAAATCATAGGATTCACATTGTGTATGCGTTACCAAAAATCAGTCTTCATTTCCTTACCTTCGTGTCCTGAAGTTTTTCCAATTCTAATTTAGAAGTTGATGAACAGAAAAGAAAATGTTAGTATTGTTTTCCATACAATAAAAATTTAGTTTACAAGACAACATTTTCCACTGAAACGCTGTATGGTTGTCCATTTACATAACGGTGGCAATTTGAGGTCCGAAAATGCTAACTTTTGAAAAAGATTTTCAAAGTCCACGTTTTGGAAAACAACGCCTTCTTGTCTCGGTGTAAACTATGTAAATTCAAATCTGCGATAAGGGTGACATTATGCGCATGTTATAATTTAGTCTATATCCATAAGAATAACCAAAACAACAATGGCGGCATACAGGGCTGTTTTTAAGATGCTGAGTTTATTATCGCTTTCCTAACAACTTTTACCAAATTTTGTCAATTATAGTTCAGGGTCACTTGTAGTAAAACAACAACCTCATCATCTGTTTAAACAAAACTGCTTGATGCTTTTGCCATCTTGATTGTTTGTATTTATCGCTCTGAAGAGGAAAGCCAGCATGAAACGTGTATAAATAGCACGCAGAAACGTCGTGCAATACATATGCCAAATTGCAATTTTACATGCATATGATACACCAGCCTTTCCCATTCACTTAATATGGCGCATCTTTTTGTGTTGTTTTATGTATTTTATGTTTTATGTATTTGGTTTCTGTTTTTTTCTGACCATTGTCGCTTAGGTTTGGGGTTAGAACAACTTTTGTTACATAAAATGACATCCCCAAACCCCAATTCTAATCCCAACTCCAGGCGACCATGGTTTAAAAATAGACAAAAACATTTATTACATATTTAAAAATACAGTAAAAATACATAAAATGACACGAAAACGGGAAGGACTGGCGTATTATATGCACACAAAATAGAAATTCGGCGTATTGCGTGCTAATTATAAACATTTCATGAGAAAAGGTTGGGAATGCGTATATTTCTTTACAAGATATCGCAGTTCCCTGTAAAAGTGGTACGATAACACAATGCTATGAGAAACAAACCTAAATTTAAGGTGTTAATTGTAATTTTTCTATATACAAATCTTACTGACTTTAAAATATTTCATATTTTTTTGGTAATTCTATCCTTTATGCAGTACTTAATAAGGCATGTTGTGATGTCAAAAACTTTTTGAAAGCACACTAATTTTTACCTCACATCAGTTTGCTCAAATGTCAGTAACTTGTCATAAATAATCCAGCACAAAGACTACAGAGCACAGAGCAAGAGATGACATCATTTTAACACAGAGCCGGTCTTTCACATGACCTCTGACATTTACCCTCTTCAATCTGATGTCATTTCAATGCATTCCTGTGACATCTACAGTAGGCTACAGCTGGACTAGAAAATACAAGAATACAAGAGAGCACTTGTTGATATTCAGTCTATTATATTTACTGTATAATGGACCCTATACTGTATTGTATACTGTATCAGTAACTATGTTAATATATCAAGGTGGTAAAACAGGACACACAATGTTAATCACAATTTGGTCTTTTCATAAAGCATGAGTTATAATGATGTGCTGATAATGCCCAAAACTTGGTTTTGCAAGTCAATTCAACATACTATTTTAAGTTTTGACATGTGAATAGTTGACAAAACTAATTTAAGATTACTAAAATGGTGCATTTAAAGTGTTTAATAAGGAAATTTAAACATGACTATTGAATTTAAAGATGATCAAATTAAATATGAGAACGTCATACTACTGTCATTAAAGGGACACTCCACTTTTTAGAAAATATTCTCATTTTCCAGCTCCCCTACAGTTAAACATTTGATTTTTACCGTTTTGGAATCCATTTAGCTGATCTCCGGGTCTGGCGGTACCACTTTTAGCATAGCTTAGCATAATCCATTGAATCTGATTAGACCATTAGCATCGCACTAAAAAATAACTAAAGAGTTTTGATATTTTTCCTATTTAAAACATTACTTTTCTGTAGTTACATCGTGTACTAAGACCGACATAAATTTAAAGTTGCGATTTCCTAGGCAGATATGGCTGAACTATACTCTCATTCTGGTGTAATAATCAAGGACTTTGCTGCCGTAACATGGCTGCAGCAGGCCAATGATATTATGCAGTGCCTATTTTCAGGGCCATGTTACAGCAGCCAAGACCTCGATTATTATGCCAGAAACTCTTTGGTTATTTTTTAGCGTGATGCTAATGGTCTAATCAGATTAGACCTTCAAGTCCAAAAAAAGTGCGTCCATCCTTCACAAAATAAATCCAAACGGCTCCAGGATGATAAACAAAGGGGTTCTGAGGGCAGGGGCGTCAGTTTGTGTTGAAAAGTGGTGGGGACAAAAGATCAGATGAAAAAAAACATTACAGCAGGACGGGAAAATATTGAATAACGCAGCATCAAAAACAAGAATTTGTTCAAGTTACTGATCGGCGCATGCATGTTTTTGGGTCATTTTAGAATCAGTAATATTTTGTTTAAGTTACTTTTTTGGACAATGTACATTGTTTTAAACTGCATTGCATGTTTTATTTTGTGCAAATACACCTTTAACATTTCTTGCTTCGCTTGATTTTTCAGAACATTTTAACCAAATGCTTTTAAAAAGTGGTGGGGACAAAATCAGCCATTTCAAAAAGTGGTGGGGACATGTCCCCAGTGTCCCCAGTGTAAATGACACCTATGTCTGAGGGTATTCCGTGCGGTGTTGTTGTAGCAATATCCATATTTAAAACTTTATTAACGTAAATATCTACCTTCCGGTAGCGCCGCCATCTTAGTCGCGTCCCCATTCAGGATGAGAGCTTACGCAGCCTACGGAGGCTACTCTGCTGCTGCTCTGTGCCCCCGCCCTCCGAATTTGTCATAAGAAAAGTGCGTACACTACGCTAATACTCTCTCCTGAATACAGAGGAGTCTAAGATGGCGGCGCTACCGGAAGGTATTTATTTACGTTATTAAAGTTTTAAATATGGATATTTCTACAACAACATCGTGCGGATTACCCTCAGAAGACCTTTGTTTATCATCCTGGAGCCGTTTGGATTTATTTTGTGAAGGATGGACGCACATTTTTTGGACTTGAAGGTCGTGGACCCCGTAACATTACATTTAGTCAACTGAAAGATCTAAAACATTTTCTAAAATATCCTAAAAAGTGTTTGTCTAAAAAAACGATGGACATATGCAACTCAGACAGCTTGGGGGTGAGTAAATCATGGGTTTAATATCATTTTTGGCCGAACTATCCCTTTAAGTCACTTGTACAATTTACTTAAAAGGAATAATAAAAGCACTGAAAATGTTTGTTAAATAAAACAACAATTTTTTTCAATTGTGTGGAACTGATAACGTATTTGTAACAATTATTTACCATTACACTACCAATTCACAGTAGTGATGTCACCGTTATGATCTTCAATATTGCAAGAATGTTCCCGTTACGTAATATATTTGTAGTATTTTGCTAATTTTATGACATAATGTAACTGCAATGTCGCAGGCACTTTAGATTATTACCATTAAATTAACAGTTCACAATGCTCCCTTAACGATCTCCTTAAGTACCCTATGACAGCCTAAAAATATTTCAGTTATTCCATAACTTACTAGCATATCATGTACTATTTAAATTAGCTTGTTAAAAATGTTTTGAGTTGCAACATCGGTCCCTTAAGTCAAAATAGATTAAATGTCGTTCTAAATGTAGGGCCGGGAGGAGCCTAAACATTCAGGCCTGTCAGTCATCCTTATGGGCGTATATAATGCAGCCTTCAGGGTCAAATCCATTGCAGGAGGGTTGAACTTGGGGCTTAAGCCCCAGCAGGTTTGCCATCTAAGCGTGCTCTTTTTATGCCTTCCCTACTGAAAAGACCAGCTAAAACCAGCCTAAGCTGGTCTCTCAGCCTGGTTTTAGATTATTAAACCGGGTCAGGCTGGGAGACCTAACAGCAAAATCAGCTGATACACTATCTTGACCAGGATGGCAGCAGGTTAAAATTACAAACATCTAGGAATCTAAAGTAGTTGACATTGAGCCAGAAAAAACAAACAATAAGGAAATGAAAGATAGAAGATGACACCGAAGATTAAGTAAGAGGAGAGAGAGAGAGAGAGAGAGAGAGAGAGAGAGAGAGAGAGAGAGAGAGAGAGAGAGAAAGAGCGTTTCATTATTTTCTCACGTGTCATGTTATTGTAAGCTGTCAGGATTGTGAGGGAGGGATTTCAGTCGAGTGTAACTAAGCGGCGACTTCTTCCGTTCTTATAAGCTCTCACTGTACTGGAGGACAACACGAATGTTGTTTATGTTGTAAGAAAGGCAGATAGACGGAAATAGAGAGGGAGTGGAGACTCGAGGATTGCTTTCATTTTTCTCTAATGATCGCTGTGCTGTACGGAGGACAGAACACAAGCATCAGCTGTCTGTCAGACACACGCGCGCGCTCGTTTGCACCTGTTGAGCTCCAGCAGTCATGGCTGTATGCCGGTGTTTGTAAGCGCGCGTCCGCGAATATCCAGGTTCGAGGAGAGAGATGTCATCGCTTTATTCGCGCAAGGATCTTTCGTCTCGCTCCAAAAAGTCCCTGTCAGACTCGCCGCCGTCGTCCCCCAGCACCAAAACCTTCAGAGTAAGAGACATGATTTGTTATGTTTTGTGCCCTTAATAGAGGATTACTGAATACTAAAATAGACATTAATGTGTTGTCATGTATGCCATTTGTCACGAGGATAAAATATTCATCCGCTGTCTTGAATGAGGGTATATTCTCTGTCAGAAACTAAATAAGTGTATCAGAAGTTTGTATTACTTTTTAACAACGGCAACATTAATGGAAAGACTTGTAAAGCCTTTGACTTTAATATTTGTGATTCTGGACTATTTCTGTGCATCAAATTTGCTAAATTGCTACCTTATCTGGTACATGTGTAATCATGTGAACTATATTAAATAAGAGAAATGTTTTTAGGAATCTCAGGTGTTTGCATCCCACAGTCCAAACCAGAAGACATTTTGGTGCTTATATCAAAACAGAGGATCTTTGTGAGCTCATAAGATTGTGTAGTTGTGCTGTTATTGAGGGGTTACATTAGAGAATGTCATGGGTGAACAGAGCTGTACTGTCTGTGATGATTCAGTACAGAAGTGGGAGTAATTCCCAGTGCTCGTGGGTCATTAAGTCCCTTAATGCTTTTCTAATAATTAGTGAAAAACAGGAAATGGTTTGCACAATAGTTTGCAGCATTGTTTGTAAAAATAAAAGTGCTACACAATGCCAAAGAAGAACTTTTTCTGGCTCTAGATTCCATAAAAAATCCGCCAAAGTTTCTTTGTATTGAAAAAGGTTCTTTAGGTTATAAGATAAATCATAAATTAAGGAATATTCTATGGCATCCCTGTGAAATTCATGACATCTTTCTGAAAGATTATTATGTGAAAATGTAACAAATGATCATATTTAGGACAATTTAAGAGTAGGAAATTAAATTAAACTTTGCCGGTCCGTGTTAAACATACCATGATTTTCATGCATCTTATGTGGATGCTTAGCCCAAGTAAAATGAGTCCCATGGACCTTTTGCACTGCCAATGCAATGCTCCACAACTGAGCTATACAACACATTGATATTTATTATCATCCATAGATAGCTGAGTTACTTCGTTTAATGCAGTGGTTCTCAAACGTTTAGGTATGCACTCAGAAATTTACTACTAAAATGGTTTAAAGAGATAGTTCACCCAAAAATGAAAATTGTATCATTTACTCACTCTCATGTTGTTACAAACACATATACATTTCGTTGTACTTCTGATAAACATGAAGGAAGATATTTTGAGAAATGTTTGTAACCAAACCGTTTGTGATCCCCATTGACCTCCACAGTATGAAAAAATAATAGTATGAAGTAAATGGGGTCCACGAACGGTTTGTTACAAACATTTCTCAAAATATCTTCCTTAATGATTATCAGAACAAGGGAACTTATACAGGTTTGTAACAACATGATAGTAAGGAAATGATGACACAATTTTCATGTTTGGGTGAACTATCCCTTTTACACTGGAACCGCCACAGGGTAAAATTTACCCATGGCTGTTTTCCAAATATACATAAAAATTTTCCAATAAAGTTTTCAAGCTTCCCAATCATTGACGTTTACTAAAATTGTGTCAATTACAATCCCCTGTTGTTAAAAATAGTTTTGATAAAATAAGATTATAAAGCAGGGCATTTATACCTAGGGCACTATTTTAATGATCTAAGCGCGTTGTCTAACGTCTTAACTGGAGTGTCCGAACCCTCTTTTGATAATTTAAGGATGGGAAAATGGTTTATGTGCCAAGCGAAGGGCCTAAAAGGGTTGTTCCTATTTTCGTAATGGGTGTGTTTTAGGGGGAAACGTGCAATAAACCATTGAGAGTCTCAGCTCTCATCCCCTTTAAAAGTAAGTTGCGCCTTGCGCCATGCCTAATCCCTATTTAGAAAGCGGAATTTGTAAATTGAAAAACTAAGCGGAGGAAGAAGACCACCAGTTTAAGATTGATGTTAAATTTTTTTGTTGTTTTTATTTGTATTGAAATTATGATTTTTTTTTTATGAAAACCTTTAAAAGCCATTTTCTTTCAGTCATAGAAGTAAAAATAGCAGGTAGGGATCGACCGATACGGATTTTTCAGTGCCGATGCCGATAACGATTTTGTTTCATCAGCCTTAGCCGATGACCGATACAGGCTGCCAATTTTCTTGAGCCGATATTTGGAGCCGAAACTGCTTTTGCTCACACAATTTACATCATAAAAATTACACAATGATGATGCCAAATGTTAAAAGTCTCAATTTAAAAAAAGTAACATTTATTGAACTTAAAAAAACTATATTTAACAAATAGTAAAAACAGATGATGGTGCTATGGAACCATCTTTCGATGTTGTCATGGAAAGGTTGGTTGTTTTTAGTCACATGACCTGCAATCGCTTGCGACTTCCAGCACTCTGTGTGTAAATAATGCCGGAAAAAATCGGCGAACACGGCAGCCACGTATCGGCCGATGCCGATACACATAAAACTCGCAAATATCGGCTCAATATATAGGTCTAGCAGCCTTTTAATTGCTGTAAATGTATTTATATCCTACATAATCATTGTAATCTCATAAAATAATTTGCAAATATGCAAGAAAAGGTTTGTACTCTAAAAATACAAACAAGAGATAAAGAATTTACAAATGTGGGGAGAGCCGAAGCGTTTCAGCACTCGGACCGCGACATGGATTTTTAAAAAAAGCATTACTTAAAAACGGTTCTCATCTCATCATATCCACAGGTACAGAGTCATCATGTACAATAAATCCGTGCATTTAAAAAAAACATTTAAAAACAGATGCATTTGTTTAAAGCAAAGCATTTATTTACTTATCAGGCTACAGGTGAAGCAGCTCTTTACGCCTTCTAACGTCTCATAATTACTCCTCATTTATGTCCAAGAGCCTCAATAATAATCTTTTTCATTTTAATCCTTTAATTTTTCATATTTAAAAGATTTTTTGTGCTGCTGTGCATTCATTTTTGTGATAAGAAAACTCGCGTTGTCGTCCCGTGTATAGGTGCATATTTCTAACGAGCTCATTAAATAACAAAAAACACCATTGCGCAATTGACTTTAGAGCAGGTTTTTGTTGGTCAATGGTGTAGTCTATTTTAGTTGCCTCAAATACATACATCGTTTTCAGACCAGAAAGCCCATGGGCGCAAAATTGGGTGCAAATGCATTTGCTATTCAAACAATGTGGCGCTAAACGTGAAAATGATCATTGCGCCAGTTGAAACTAGCAAAAGACACTTGCGCTGCATTGCGCGGGGTGTATGATAGAGCCCATACTGTTTAGGTGCCAGCTGGTCAAATTTACCTAATGTATTTATATTCACGCTGTTGTTTCTGCAATGCTTTTGTTTTAATATTCTATGTTATGGTTCTCTTATTCAAATTATAAATAATATAACCAAACAAATAAATAATTAATTAGTTAAAACTGTAAGCTTGAATTTGTCATTGCATTATACACCATACGCAATTCAGTGAATTGCTCATTATTGTCTATTTAGGGAATTTATTGAAAGAACATGGGGTTTCTAAATATATGATTGATTACATTTTATTATAAAAAAGTGATTAGTCTAGCCTGCTAAAAATACCCTTAAACATAAAACAACAGGACAACAAATATAGTTCATGACTAAATTAATCATTTCATGACACGAGACATTATTTTGTAAATAATAAGTTTTTTTAGCCATATCAAAACAGTAGTCATGTGCATGGGTAAATTTTTCCCGCTGGCTGTTTTAGGTATAAAACGCCCCCTGGAAGTTTAAGGGTTAATATTTCATATCAACTTTCCATGTGTTGTGGAAACATTCTGAGTCATTTCATCAGTATGACTGTATTGAGAACAGGGTTGGTTCTCTGTTTTATCAGGTGTTAATAGATTTTTTCAAATCCATCCTAAGCTGAGCTTATCCAATATCTTCTTATTAGATTGCCTGAATAAAAATAGCCTTATTATGCTAAATCTCTCATGTGAATAAAAGCTTTGTAATGTTTGAGAATTCGACTCTATTTTCCAGTAAGGATGCTTTTAGTTTGGGTTCCTATGACTTGGGCCATTCACAAATCACCCAGACCACTGCAGAAACTGTATACTGTAGTAACACCCTTTGCATAATGGGTTGATGATCCTCAGATAGCATTTATTTAAATGTTTTTTTTTCTTGTTTCACCACTTTATAATGCCATAAACAAACTCAAAGGTCGGAAACAACGTTAATGTGTTGAGTGTTTACGTCAGAAAAAAACTCCCATAAAATCAGCAGGTGTTTACTGAATGAAGGGTGAATTCGATTTCCTTCTATTTGATCCCACTGCATTGGCCAAAAGTTACATTTTGGCAGAAATGTAAAGTACATGCTGCTTTATGACATCACTGAGCCCGCGTCTTAGTCTGCAAACCATCAAGGAAGTTTGATCATAATGGTAGTTTCATAATAAGACCAGATTAGCTAAGGAAAATGGACACGGCGTTTTATGTTTCCTCTAATAATAACTTGCATTTTTTTCCCATCAACAAAATCACACACATGGTCTTGAAGTTTCCATGACGGGGGACGGCCTGTACATGTGAGGTCTCTTTGGGAGTGAAGGTTTAAAAGAATAAACACATGTGTTTCGTTTGTAATGGTCGTCTGTTTGTTTACAAAGGACCTTTTTTTAGCCCAAACAACAGATTACAGAGTAATAAACAGACGAACACATTTTAATAGGAATGAATCACTGCAGAAGAAATAAGCCCTTATAAAGCCATTCCTAAAAAATGATGTCACTTTTAATAATGTAAAATTACATATTTAACATAACAAAGACATATTTAATCATTGTTATGTCGTATCAAACAACACATAATTCCATATCCTGTTGATTTTTGAATGAAACTCCTATTAAACAAAGTACTATGGTACTACTATGGTATTTTGGCACTTCAAAATATGTAGCCACGCTGTCACTGGGGCAGTATCCTTTAAAAAGGTCCTAAAATGTACCATTTAGGTACTAATATATATACATTTGGTACCAATATGCACCTTTAAGGTACAAGTATGCACTCTTTAGGTGCAAAGCTGTACTTTTTAAAAGGGTATCGCCCCAGTGAAAGCTGAGGTACATATTTTCTTTTTTTAAATTCTGACTGTGTGGGTTTTCGGACCAAGTATATTGTAGTTCCACAAAAACCATGGTCATTTCTGTACATCAAAGTACCATGGTTTCACCGCCTTATACTATCTCTCCATATCATCACTGTACTTCCTGTAAGTGTTTCAAAAGTAGAACTATTTTGTAGTTCATGACACAACAAGAGTTCATAGATATCAGAACTGTAGACTCCAGAAAAGGACAAAATAACTCCTTTAATATATCAGTGTCTTATCACATGATAAAATTGGAAGGGGAGAGAGACAGAGAGAGATGCAAAGCGATCCAACCTTTATTTGGAGTTGCTGTAAGGCTCCATGCAAGTATGGCGATGCTCATATTTTCCATTTTGCAAGCTGGCAGACGGACTAGCTGGCTCTCAAAGGGGGGGTGGGGGGTGAAAGGATGAGAGAAAGAGAGGATTAAAGGGGTTGCACATAAATACTTCAGTATGAGCCAGATCCTGTAAATGTTACAGTTTGTGAATTTATTGGATCAAGGTGAAGTCCGCAGCTGCATGGAGCAACATCGCTCCGTCACGTCACAGTTTATTCTGTATGAGTTATGGAGATCGTATGCATTTTGACAAACGCATGGAGAATTTCGAAACCTCTGCTGTGCCCATGCCGTGACCAAACAGAGGTCCTCCTGTGTTTTCTCATCGCCTTTTTGGCTGCAGTAGCCCTTGGTGCACTAATCCGAGTTTATCCCAACCAAATCCCTGTTGAAGCATTGTAAGAAAATTGACTTAAATTATTCCCAGATCTTTGTATGAAGGATAAGTTCTGCCATGAACACCAGTCTGGTATAGGTTTGATCAGAAAGGAACGGTATGTTATGCTTGTATGTCTTTTTAAGAGGCCATATCCATTAATCTGATTCAGTGTTATTTTTACTCGGCGAGTGGAATGTCAGCATCAGGGTCAGAACTGCCTTACATGGTTTACTGTGGTGAAAGTTTGGACTCTGTTACTCCTCTCTCTTTCCTTAAGAACAGTAAGCAGGCTTCAGGCCAGCAGGTGCCCGTGGGTAACTACAACCCCAAAACAGAAAAAGTTGGGACACAGTAGAAATTGTGAGTAAAAAAGGAATGGAATAATTTACAAATCTCATAAGCTTATATTTTATTCACAGTAAAATATAGATAACATATCAAATGTTGAAAGTGATACATTTTGAAATGTCATGTCAAATATTGGCTCATTTTGGATTTCATGAGAGCTACACATTCCAAAAAAAGTTGGGACAGGTAGCAATAAGAGGCCAGAAACTTTTAATGTACATATAAGGAACAGTTGAAAGACCAATTTGCAACTTATTAGGTCAATTGGCAACATGATT
Organism: Misgurnus mizolepis; assembly: GCA_025389145.1. NCBI lineage: Eukaryota > Metazoa > Chordata > Actinopteri > Cypriniformes > Cobitidae > Misgurnus > Misgurnus mizolepis. The sequence goes on along the minus strand of JAIFKI010000022.1, from coordinate 8,321,082 downwards.
GGGTATAAAAAGAGCCTCTCAGAGTGGCAGTGTCTCTCAGAGGTCAAGATGGGCAGAGAATCACCAATTCCCCCAATGCTGCAGCGAAAAATAGTTTTCTGAGTTTCTAAGAGAAAAATTGCAAAGAGTTTGAAGTTATCATCATCTACAGTGCATAATATCATCCAAAGATTCAGAGAATCTGAAACAATCTATGTGCGTAAGGGTCAAGACCGGAAAACCATACCGGATGCCCGTGATCTTAGGGCCCTAAGACAGCACTGCATCACATACAGGAATGCTACTGTAATGGAAATCACAACATGGGCTCAGGAATACTTCCAGAAAACAGTGTCAGTCAACACAATCCACCGTGTCATTCGCTGTTGCCAGCTAAAACTCTGTAGGTCAAAAAAGAAGCCATATCTAAATATGATCCAGAAGCACAGGCGTTTTCTCTGGGCAATGCTCATTTAAAATGGACTTTGGTAAAGTGGAAAACTGTTCTGTGGTCCAACGAATCAAAATTTGAAGTTCTTTTTAGAAAAATGGGACGCCATTTCATCCGGACTAAAGAGGACAATGACAACCCAAGTTGTTATTAGCGCTAATTTCAGAAACCTGCATCTCTGATGGTTTGGGGTTGCATGAGTGCGTGTGGCATGGGCAGCTTACACATCTGGAAAGGTGCCATCAATGCTGAAAGGTTTATCCAAGTTCTAGATACATATGATCCCATTCAGACGTCGTCTCTTTCAGGGAAGACCTTGCATTTTCCAACATGACAATGCCAGACCACATAGTGCATCAACTACAACATCATGGCTGCATAGAAGAAGGATCTGAGTACTGAAATGACCAGCCTGCAGTCCAGATCTGTCACCCACAGAAAACATTTGGTGCATCATAAAGAGGAAGATGCGACAAAGAAGACCTAAGACAGTTGAGCAACTAGAAGCCAGTTTTAGACAAGATTGGGACAACATTCCTATTTCTAAACATTGGTCCTCCTCCAGCTGTTCCTTATATATACATTTAACTTTTCTGGCCTCTTATTGCTACCTGTCCCAACTTTTTTTGGAATGTGTAGCTCTCATGAAATCCAAAATGAGCCAATATTTGACATGACATTTCAAAATGTATCACTTTCAACATTTGATATGTTATCTATATTTTACTGTGAATAAAATATAAGTTTATGAGATTTGTAAATGATTCCATTCCTTTTTTACTCACAATTTCTACTGTGTCCCAACTTTTTCTGTTTTGGGGTTGTACTTTAAATGGGATGATGTGCATTATGGACCTTTTCCTGGCTCAACATCAGATTTTGGGGTTAAGGATAAGGTCAGGCTAGGTTAGGGATTAAAAGTACATTATGCAGTATTTAGTCATTTCTCTTTACTTTTAAGAATAAAATAGCATTGTTTATTATTTATAAACTTAATTTAGGGCTTCGGTTTAAGATTTGAACAACATTCGTACATTAATTCATGATTTTTAGGGGTATCTCTAGACTTCGCTGTGAGATATGTATACCCTATAGGGGTTTCCCAGACAGGGTTTAGAGTAATCCAGGTTTAGGCCTTAGTTATATCAGGACATTTAAGTCATTTTTACAAACAAACAATACTGGTGTGCATCTTGAGACAAAACAATGGCACTGGTATATGTTTAGATGTGTCATTGCAAGTTGTTTTTAAATTAAGGCAGCTCAAACATGCATTTAAGTCTGGTACTAGGATAAGCCCTCTCCGGGAAATCGTCCCAAAGTGTTTTATATGTATACACTTAGTTATTTTTATTCATTTGGCAGATGCTTTTATCCAAAGTGTCTTACAGTCAACCGTGTGGGTTTCCTGGGATAAAACGCTTGACCTTTGTGGAATTGCACAATGAGAAAAAAGGTGTGTATCTGTCACTGGGGTGGTACCCTTTCAAAAAGTGCACCTTAAGAGTTCATATTAGTACCATATTGGACCCAACTGTATACATATCTGTACCTAAATGGTACATATTAAGACCTTTTTAAAGGATACTGCCCCAGTACGGTTTGGGACCACTTTCAACTACCAAATTTCTCTTTTCCACTTGCTAACAGTGATGCTGTTTTTGTAAGCCATTGCAAGTCAGTGCTACAGGTCAAGCGTTTTTCCCTTAAGAGCTACAAATGCATGCTGTGCTGTACAACCACATAAGGAGAAAAGATTTCAATGTGTTTAGTACGTGAAAGTTCACACTGAAACAGCCCCGTCTCACCAGTTACCAAGGGCTCGATCCTTAATGTTTACTTTTCAGCAAAAACGCATCTGAGACATTCACTGTCATATAAGGTCGTGTATGTGATGGCACATATCTTATTAAATGACTTTAGTTTTCTGCGTCCGCTCGGAGTGTCTGGATTCTCCATGTCCTTTTTTGGCGTTGTTCAGCTGTCCCCCTCATGCAGACAGTGTACTGTTATTTCTCTCTGATGCATAATCAAGTGTGCTGCCGAGTGTCCAAACAGGATGTGCTCGCTTTAGAAGAGGAACAGAAGGGATTCTTTTGTTGTCCTTCTTTCTTCTAAAACTCAAAGCCTTGAATCTGAAGCAATCCTGAAGGTCCAAACAGAATTCACATAGCATCTGTTTATGCCCCTTTTCCACCAAGGTAGTTTGAGTGCTGGTCCAGAGCCTAATTTCAAATCAGTCCTTCCAAAGCACCAGCTCTGAACCAGGAAAAGTGTCCTGTGTTTAAAGGAAAACGCCACAGTTTTTCAATATTTTATTATGTTCTTACCTCAACTCAGATGAATTAAGACATACCTATCTTTATTTAATCCATGCACCTAATCTTTGTACAGCACGTCGTGAATGTGTTAGCATTTAGCCTAGCCCCATTCATTCCTTAGGATCCAAACAGGGATGAATTTAGAAGCCACCAAACACTTCCATGTTTTCCCTATTTAAAGACTGTTACATGAGTAGTTACACGAGTAAGTATGGTGGCACAAATTAAAACGTGGTGTTTTTTTAAGCGGATAAAAATGAGAACTATATTGTATGGCGTAAGAGCACTTAGTTTGCAGCACTTCGACCTCGGCCCGCAGTAACATCATCACTCCTGACTACTCCCCCTCTCGCTCAAACTTCTGTCAATATTAATGCGCCCGAGGTCAAAGTGCTTCCGCCATGCAATATAGTTCTCATTTTTATCCGCTTAAAAAAACACCATGTTTTATTTTGTGCCACCATACTAACTCGTGTAACTACTCATGTAACAGTCTTTAAATAGGGAAAACATGGAAGCGTTGGTGGCTTCTAAATTTATCCCTGTTTGGATCCAGTGGCGTAGCAAGTCAGTCCCGGGCCCATATGCAAAAAAAAAATTTACGGGCCCCCCTTGAGCCAAAGCCCCCCCAACCTTGCCTGTTGGCACTGGTAACTGTGGTGCGCAGGTCTGTTAACAACATATACTTTTAATAAGGTAGTCAAATATTTTGACTTTTCTTATTTGCTTTAAAGGGTAGATTTAAATAAAGAAAAACGAAATGTTTTGGATAGTTTTTGACTCGACTTTTCTGCCATCTCTTTTTTCTTTAAAGCCCCACTTTTATGTTTATATTTGTCCATCCTTAATGTTTATGTAGATAGCCGCTATAGTAACCTCTCACATTGTGTTTTCTTTTTTTTGGCGTGGCGATGCATCATGATGGCGTAGTAGACAATTAAAATTTGAAATTTTTTTTATTAAAAGCTGGGGCGGGCCCAGGGCCGGGCCCCCTATTGGCCCGGGCCCATTTGCACGTGCATACCCTGCATGCCCAGACGCTGTTTGGATCCTAAGGAATGAATGGGGCTAGGCTAAATGCTAACACATTTACGATGTGCTGTACAAAGATTAAGTGCATGCATCGAAAAAAGATTTGTATGTGTTAATTTGTCTAAGTTGAGGTAAAAACATAGTAAAATATTGGAAAACTGTCCTGTTTTCCTTTAAGTACCACCAAAACATTGCTGGTCTAGATAGAATTAAGAACCGATTGCATCTGGGGCTAGGGGCGGGGTTAATGTCACCTTTCCCTAAAAACAAAATATTAGCAAATAGACTCATGAACAATAATCACAAAACATAACAAATTTAATTGATCATCATACAGTATTAAAAATCAAGGGTATACGTAAACTTTTGAACTGGGTTATTTTTGTAAGATCAGTTCTTTTTCTGGTTTATGACTGACATGTAGGTGTCTGTTATGTGAAATATCTAGAATAAGAATAAATATAAAAACAAATTGCAATTTGTGATGCCTTTTATTTTTGCTAAATACTAACCTTTTGCAAGGGGTATGTAAACTTACAGTACAGTACTATAGTGATTACAGTAAATTTTGCATAATTACATGCAACTACCCAAACCTAAGTACATGGTAATCACTCACTTCTTAAATGTATATTTACACTAACAAGGATACATTTAAATAAAGTGTAATTGAATAGTATTTAGCAACTATGAATTTTTCAGTTTGGAAAGTCTTTAACATAATATTACGATCAATAGGTATTTACTGTAACAACTACCACGTCCCTAAATATAATACATTTTCTCTATTCAGCAATGGAGAAAGCATACACACACTTTATATGTTCACTTTATATGCTTTTTAAGGTTATAATCTTGTTCATGGAAATTGTTCAGACTGAAGTGCCGTCACCTGCTGTCATGAACATGTTTGGTGACATTGGCAGACTCCCGGTGAAAGATTTCAAAATCTTTACCGAAAGAGTTGGAGATTAATTATATCACCTTAAAAAAGGCTGCATTACTTGCACACGTGCTACCATTAGATGACAATACCATGATACTGCACAGTTATTGCAAGAACCATGGTACTCCAAAATATGTACAGTAAATAACTTAAACAGTACCATGGTATCATGTCTAAAACATTTTAAGAATGTACTTTCTGTTAGTTTAATGATGTTGTTGTAGTAACTCACAGTAAATAAGAAGAACATTTATATGATTATAGTTTCCTCAACTGCTTAGGTCTTGACAAATGGATTACAGTAGTCTTCCCACAAATGAATGTTTTTGTTATTTACTCACTCTCAGGTTGCACCAAACCTGTTTGACTTACATTTTTTTGTAGAACACACAAGGAGATCATTTAATAAACTGGTTGGCTGAATTCAGTACAGTTGCAGTCTATCATGAATTAGGTTAAAGTTGGCATGCATTAATTTTTTTATTAAATATTGTAGTGTTTTTTTAATGACTTATTTTTACCTTTCTTTTTTAAATTAATGTAAACTGATAATAATTAATAAATCAAATATGTTAACCTCTCTTCACTTCATGTCATGAGGCATGAGGGCGGGGCTATCAGAGACTTGTTTCTGCCCAGGAAAAAGATTGCAGCGATTAGCAATTAGCAACATGGCCCAACAGTTCTCGATAGACGATTTTAAGTCCCGCCCTATATTTTTCTAATTTCAGAAGCGTTTCACTAGGATATATGTCACGTTAAAGAAAGAAGACAATGGCTACTTCAGTTTCATAGCGACTTTAAAGGGGATATTTCACAAGATTAGGGGGGGGTATAATCCCCTTCTGACATCACTAGGGGAGCCAAATTTCAATGCCCTAATTTTTTACATGCTTGCAGAGAATGGTTTACCAACACTAAGTTACTGGGTTGATCTTTTTCATGATATGTCTCCTTTAATTCATATTGAACCGTGTGGTCAGCATAAAGTTCACTGAAGATTTTCTCTTGTGTAACCTCTGTTTAAACCACTGAAGTGTTAGTAGTAAGACAATCTTGATCTATATTTTATTATCAATATTATTATGCAGTCTTTTTATTTTGGTGAAAAAACCCACCACGAGCAATTGTACAATATGAAAATAAAACAGCAACATAATATGTCTTACAGTAACTTGTTTTTTTTTTTCTTTTAACAGCAAGATCGTGTGTCCAGGTAAAACCATACATTCTTTGTCCGAAACTATAATTTTTTAAATATAATTTCTGATTGACATTTGCATGACATCACCTACCTGATAATTTATGTTTATAAAAAGCCATTTAATATAAGGTTAGATGATTTATTACTGTATTTGATTGATGGTAGCAGATCAGACTCCAGTGGCATTGACGCCCCATCAGACAGACTGACAGCTCGGGGTTACACACGTCGAGAGAACAGACTCGCCTCCTTGACCAAAACTGAGGATGACTCCATTAGCAAAGACTATAAGAAGGTCAGGATGAATTTAATCAGCAAAACTGATGTTACGTATTATATAAATTGTATTAAATTAGTTTGTACGCCATCTTAATTTGAAAGTTACTTTACGTTTGTTGATATGCACCTGACATTTTCTCTAAAATACGACCCGACAGCCCTAACCCTAAACAGTATTATAAGCTTACCATTTGAATTGCGGTATAAGGTAAGGAAACAGTTTTGGTTACTGATTGTTTATTTACCTTTGTAACCCAAAAAAGTTTTGTCTACTATATAACACATACTGTATATTTAAATGGCTCATACGGCCCAATATTGTTGGGAAAGTGACAACTAGCCCAAGTCTCCATTTAAATCTGCCCTGTCCGGGAAACCCCCTAGAGGTTTGCTTGTGACCCACGACAGGAAAGAAACTCCCAGTGGAAATGTTAATTTAACCAGCTAGACAAACTGTATGCGTTTGTTTCATTTTCATCAGATGTATGAGGACGCTCTGTCTGAGAACGAGAAGCTGAAGTCTCGCCTGGAGGACAGCAAACAGGAACTCACCAAAATCCGCTCGCAGCTTGACAGAGTCGCACAGGTGAGGGAGATACTCGGTCGATGTGGAGTGAAAGAAAGATTATCTGTGGTTTTAATCAGTATGGCCATCATCTGCCAAGAAGTTCAGACTGTGTTTAAACAACAGCACACGTTTGCCCTCTGCGTCCCGTCGGGCTCCTGGGGATCTGGCTTAGTTCGGCTGATAGCATCTGTAAAGTATTATGATCTGTAAAAGCAAATAATACACCGTAGGTAGCAGCCAATTAGAAGCGGCATGAACCATAAAATAATAAATGAAATAAAGATGACGTTTTATATTTACAGTGTTTATTGTTTCACAGTGATTTTGATGTTGATTTATGCTTTTTTTTCTCATTATTAATCTTGTTATTCTTATTAATCGTGTGTTTCAGAGACAGGACAGAATATCAGAGAGATCGACTGTATTTGAATCAGAGAAAAAGGTATAAATATCATCATTATTGGCACTCTCATATATCAGTTTCTATGCATTTCTCTTTAGTTTTAACTTTAACTGATATTCCTCCTTCATGCTATTTGGTTCAGATCTTTACATGATTGTCATTGATTTTTTTTGTTTATACACAAAATAAAGATGCTTTATGATGCCATACAGTGTTTGAATTGAGGGGGGGCTGAGGTAGTCCCAGACCTCCTAAACTGTAAGCATTGAGGGACCCCACAAAAGCTAGAGCCCCCCAAATAATTGGAATGCTGATGCCATAGACTAACATCCGAAGAACCTTTCTGTTTCAAAAGGTTTTTTTTTTCTGGAAAAAAAACGTTTTCTTTAGATTATAAAACTGAAAAAAAAATTATTCTATGGCATCATGCAAGTTGCTTTTTAATTTGTAATAATATTTTCATAAATGTATTGCAAGTGGTTTTATTTTAAATATTGCAATAAGATTTTTGTCCCCTTGTGTAGGAAAAGAAAGCTTTGGAGAAGAAAGTCTCTGGCATGGAAGAAGAACTTAAGGTATTTTAGTAGATGAAGTTAATGTGGTTGTTATTTTCAGTTTAATGTAGTTCAGCTGCCTGAAGTTGTTGACTTTCAAATGCATGTTCAAACATGCTAACCTCAGCATTTAGCTTTGATGAACTTACAAATAACAGATGAAAGGTTAAATCATTGCACAAATTGATTGTCACATTGATGCTTGGTCAACGTCCCTCAGCGTCAGTTTTGAACATTCAGTGTACCCCTTTGTCATTGTTTTTTGATGTTTAGGGTCATTCATTGCTTTCAATGAGAAACTTTTTGTGGCCATACAAGAACTGGGCACGTTAAGGGCAAGGGTGGGGTTTGGTGCTCCAAATTAACTTTTAAACACTGTAAAAAAAATTGTTAGTTCACCTTAAAAAAATTGCCATAAAACTTTAAATAAATAAAACAACAAAAAAATGTGTAAAAAATGTTGTGTCAACTAATATTTTTTAAGTTGAATGAACTTAAATTTTTAAGGCAACCAGGTAACTTACTTTTTAAGTTGAACCAGCTTTTTTACAGTGTATAAATATTAATTAAAAAAAATCTAAGTTTACAAACTTGTTAAAATAATTTGTAAAATATTAGTTTCAACTAATTAAATATGACTTAATTTGATGCATATGGCAAACAAACAAAAGCAATAAAGTACCATGCATGTCACAAAACAATGCCAAAGCGCGATGCCGTGACACGGTGACCAAACGGCAATACTTTAAAACCTCAATATGACGAGTTTGGAGTGAGAATGTGTTGTTTGTAAATCCCACGCCTGTTTAAACCCATGTTAGCCAACTCTGCCAGTCGTTCATATCACACACCAATGCCAATACAATCACTATCAATGCCTTTAGCGTAACTCAACAACACTCCACTCAGCAACAACCATAGCATCTCACAAAAAAGCGCCCTAGTTTCAGCTACACCGGGCCACACTGAATCCAGCAAAGAGACGTGGGCCGGCTTTTGTTCAGCATTCCAGCAGTAATTGCACATAGCTGGCATTATGAGAGGCCAAAAAGAGTGTGGTGCCAAAAATACGATAGCCCAAATCAGTGTAAGAGGGATGAGATATCTGCAATAACAATAAGAAGTCTGGTTCATGGGGTAATTGCTATAAATTTCAATTGCGATAAGGTTTGGACTAGACAGCTCATTTCATACTTTGATTAGTTGATAACATTTGACAGAGTTATATAAATGATACTGCTATTCAGGGTACACAGATACAGTACAGTATAGTGGCAGCAATTTACTGTAATTGATGGAGGTCATTACTGTAAGTCACTGTTTAGATGGTTAAAATGGCTTCGGCTTTCTGAATTCCAATTTTAGTTACACAACAGTTATTTTACATATTTGCATAAACCTGCATAAAATGTTTTGTGATTTACTGTTTTTTACATAACATCATCCTACATAACATACAGAATGTCGTGAAAATATAACTTTGATATCTGTAATATTGACTGATTAAGGTCATGTAAAAAAATTAAATTGCTTTGAAATCAATGATTTAAATCAAACTTTAATGCTCCTAAACTCTGATTATTAGGTTAGAATTAGTCTGGATTTCCCAGACAGGGTCACATTTTTTTGCATTTGGCAGACACTTTTATCCAAAGGTATACGTGTTATCAGTATGTTTTTTCCCTGGGAATAAACCCATGACCTTTGTACTGCTTCTGCAATGCTCTACAAATTGAGCCGCAGGAACACAAAGTTAAACTTTACGTATATTGTTGAATATTGTTTCATTGCCAGCTATTGTCACCTTAAATCTCCAACTCTTATTGACAAATTTATCAAAGATCACTCCAACTCTTATTGACAAATTTATCAAAGATCATGATCTTTCTCAGCGTGAACAAAGCCAACTACTGTCCGTCATATTCATTCTTTGATATTCTGCTTATTGTACTTGTTTGATCAGTGATGTCACTATTGCCCCAGCAGACACCCTCAGTGAGGTTTGGCTATCAGCCCTGAGCTGACCTCAGCTGGACTGGGTGAAAAGGGGTGAGTGGTTTGCCCATGTGCCTTCTCACACAAGCTGTTTTCTCACAGAAGTGCAGCACAGCAGTGTTTGCAGATTACAGTAGATTACAGTAATTTAGGTTTTATGTAGGTTTACTGTAAATCTCCTTAGTTACTTAAATCTGATCATATTAAGAAATGCCATTAAAGGGATAGTTCGGCCAAAAATGATATTAAACCCATGATTTACTCGCCCCCAAGCTGGCCGAGTTGCATATGTCCATAGTTTTTCAGACAAACACATTTTTGGATATTTTAGAAAATGTTTTAGATCTTTCAGTTGATTAAATGTAATGTTACGGGGTCCGTGCGGTGTTGTTGTAGAAATATCCATATTTAAAACTTTATTAACGAAAATAAATACCTTCCGGTAGCGGCGCCATCTTAGTCGCGTCCACATTCAGGATGAGAGCTTACGCAGCGTACGGAGGCTACTCTGCTGCTGCTCTGTGCCCCCGCCCTCCGAATTTGTCAAACGTCACTTAGAAAAGTGCGTACACTACGCTAATACTCTCTCCTGAATACAGAGGAGTCTAAGATGGTGGCGCTACCGGAAGGTAGTTATTTTAGTTAATAAAGTTTTAAATATGGATATTTCTACAACAACACCGCCCGGATTACCCTCAGAAGACCTTTGTTTATCATCCTGAAGCCGTTTGGATTTAATTTGTGAAGGATGGACGCACTTTTTTTAGACTTGAAGGTCGTGGACCCCGTAACATTACATTTAATCAACTGAAAGATCTAAAACATTTTCTAAAATATCCGAAAATGTGTTTGTCTGAAAAACGATGGACATATGCAACTCGGACAGCTGGGGGGTGAGTAAATCATGGGTTTAATATCATTTTTGGCCAAACTATCCCTTTAAGACAAAACTGCAACATACAGCAGCCTCTTTCACACTGTAATTTCGGTAAATTACCGTAGATTTATCAGAATGACTTTACCGCGTTACGTTACGTCTTTTTACCAGTAAGATATTATCTTGACTAAACAACGTTGTATAAGATGACTTCAAACTGAACTGTAGGGAAAAGAGTCGCAACCTGCGTCTACAACATTACTGCACGTTCACACAATAGACAGTAAAAAAGATGGACGACACGACATTGCTTCCTTCCATTATAATGAATTGAAGCCAAAAATGTCTGACCATAGGCACTGCCATGTTACGTAAAAATGTGAGCATCTAGGAGAGTTGAAATCAGGTCAACTTTATGGTAATGAGCTATGATGCAGTTCGGTGGCAACCAATCGGAAGGCAGAAACCAATAGAAGTCTTCTACTTGAGAAAATTTCAGAGAATGCATTAAATCTTCAGAGCGTCCACTACTCTTTTTCTGCAGCGTTGTTGGCAGGGCAGCCAGAGCATTTTTTGATGTTCTCGGCGGTGAATGTACAGTTAGACAGTAATGTCTAAACATAAGGCTTCACAGAGAGTGGACTTGGGCAATCCAGCAAATAGACAGTAAACTGTTTCAAACAACTCCGGTGATGAGATTTGGCCGATCTTGCATTTTACGTGTATAAAACGTCAAGCAGCGTGTGGTGAGAAACATGCTGTCTAACATATAGGTATATATGTTACATATAGCTGCCCTTAGAAAGTAACTGTAAGCAGTGAGAGCTTACAAGGTTTGTAAGCTACTGAGAAAACAGCACACAGCAGCAAGAACATCTCAACGCTATCAAGAATCCTTATTTTGACACGTTTAGTCAGGGCTGGCAGCAAAAGCAGTCACACTGGCTTATTCATAGCCACGCCCACCTCTGTTGCAGTGACTCATTCTGAGATTGTGAGCGTTCTTTGTACTGTAAAGTGAAGGAGATACAAACCGTTGCTAGATGCCTTGAAGTATTTTGTCAGTCGACGACCTGATTCCAGATCTATTAAGCTGTGAAAGTATGTTTGGGTGGTTTTGTCGCAGTACGGCATCAAGCCTCAGGATTTCTCTACATGCTAGTACAGGATGAGGTTGACCAGAAATGCCTCATGCAATTGTGGTGAAAAGTACCACCTCACTTAGTATATGGGTTTGTCTTAATATACACTACCAGTGACAGTGAAGTTAAATTCAGGCTTGGTTTCCTTTTTGAATGACAGTTCCATGTGCATTTACCTGATTATATTGGCATGTTCAGCCAATCCAATCTCACAGGAATTCGTACTTACTTTACAATTTTGCTATTTTGTTTGAATTCATTCGATCTCATTTGCCCAGCTAAAGTCAGTTTTGCTCATTTACAGTTTTTTACATAATAACGTTTATACTATCAGCTGGGTTCTGATCCTCGTACTTCATAGGTGCTGCTGTGTCATATTTAGATTCAGAATTTCTTCCCCGCCACTAACAAGTAATCTGTAATTGTACTATTATCCACTAGATGTATCATTTATAAAAAAACTGAAGCAAAATAAATTTTAAACTCCATGTATGTTTTGATAATCGTTGTTTTTGGTAATTTGGTATTTTTGAAGAAACCTACCCATATTTGAGAGATTATAAAAAACAAATGAAGAACGTTTTTTTTCCCATTTTGTTTGTTTGTTTGAAAGCAGAGGGTCTGTTTGTCATTTGATATTTTTGTATGTTAATATATTTATTGAAGAAAATTTTGGTAGGGACCATCATCAAAACTGTAATTATTTTGACACCTAGCAGTTTTTTTAAATGTATTTAAAATAGGGTGGTTATCTAATCAGAAGTTAAAGATGTTCCTGAAATTACAGTGATGATGAAAAATATTTGCACAGAAATAAGAACTCGCCATTGACCAGGGCTGCGTTTCCCAAAAGCATTGTAAGCCTAAGTAGATCGCTAAACCAATTGTATGAATCCTCTTAGACTCTCGGGCTGTTTTCCAAAAAACTTCGTAACTAAAGTAGTATTTGAATTTTTTTGTAGATCTACGAGCACTTTGAAGTCATCGTTAAATCATATGTGCATCGTACGATGAGAGCACCTGCAGGACAATCTCCAAATTGCAACTTGACTTCTGTGCAATGACGATAATGTAATGTTTTTAAATATATTATATTTATGGATATTTAAATTCATTTAATTTTTTAATTCAAGTTAGAAATCAAAATGAAACAACTGAATATAAATAAATTAAAAAGGAAAACGTATTTGGCACAATTTAGCTTTAAACCGTAATTTATTCTCTTACTGCAATGACCTAAGGTTGTGCTCAATGTAAACATGCGGCATGCATATTCAAATGCTGGTAAAGTAACATTTCTACTACACAGAAAGTCATAATAATAAATAAACAATAAAATAATAATAATAAAGTAAACAAGTAATAATAATTTAAACAATAATATATACTGCAAAAGGCATTGCATTGGGACTAAATGTAAAAAAGATAATTTCACTGTATGCACAAATTATTTAAACATTTAATTAGTCATTGAACAATATTAAAAAAAAATATTGCATGCACATCGGGTGAAAATCATTAGGCAAAACATGTGAAAAACAAGCGTCATTACAGTTATGAGTCGTGACATTTTAGCACTTGACAAACTGACAGGAACTCATAAGTAGCACTTGAATCCCAGGTGTTAGCGATCGTTTATGTGCATTTTTGGGAAACATATGTGACTGAAAAAATAAATGTTTGTAAAGTCGCTCGTAGAAAGTGCTCTTAAGTGCTAAGTTATCGTTTTTTGGGTGAAATGTACACTGTACAAAATTTACTGTAATTATGCAGCTGGTTGCCAGTAACTTACTGCAGACGATAAAACTGAAAATGTTTAATGTTCATTTAACTTTGAACAAACTGTTGTCAGTAAATAACATAAATGTAAAATTTTCAGTAAGTTACTGGTAACCAGTTGCCAGCAATGCTGTAATTTCAACAGAAATATTTTACAGTGTAGCCCTGAATGTCGCTCATGCGATTATATATTATGGTATAGAAAAGAAGTTCATTAAACAAATGATGCAAAAATCATCAGGTGTTTCTGTAGTGAATACAAAGACAAACAATGCTTGTCAAGCCAAGTTCCAGTATGTTTCAGCGAAATAGCTTAAAACATATTGTCAATAAAATCATTAATGTCAATATTTTTATGTTATAAATTAAAGTATTGTATCTTGAAGGCTTAGTTTATAATATATCATTTACAGCAAAAAAAAAAAAAAACAATGGACAAATTTTATTTATTTTTATTGTCATTTCTTTTTGATAAATTTTATCCGGGATTTCACAGGTAGTGTCTCTTTTGTTTGTTTTTTCGATTCATAATACGAATGACAAAATACTTACGAATTTCTGTATAAATCAGACTGTGCCTTATTTCATAAAAATGTAAAAGGGGTTAAACAATTTGTCAGACGAAAATGTAAGTTGTTGTAGGTGGAGCGAGTTATTGCGTTTTGATGAATTATTACGAAGTCAAACACTTTTCTTTGGAATGATTGCACAATGTTTTATGAACAATAAGACTATGAATGAAAGTAACTATTAAAAAAAGTAAATAGTCAATTTTCATTCCATATTAACATTTTTAAAGGGATTCTGTTATCATTTACTGACTCTAATGTTGTTTCAAGCCTGTATGAATTTCTAAAGAACACAAAGGAAGATATTTTAAGGTATGTTTGTAACCAGTGTTCAATCATAATCATATCATAATCACAATCATAATGCTAATAATCAACCAGTTAATAGTGAGAATTGTAAACTTAAATCATGTTAAATCCACTATTGTATTATAGTATATATAATTGTTTTAGAGTCCATACACAGTATTTAGTTACATCAGAAGTAACTGTAAATAGATTACAAGAAAAATAAGAGTAATCCCTTACTTCACTTTTTTGAGGGGAAAGTAATTTAATTACATTAACTAGTTACTTAGTAACTATAGTTACACCCAACACCGGTTGTAATTGAAACAAGCAGAGGCACCATTGACTTCCATAGTACTATAAAAGAATGGAAGTCAATGGGGCTTCTGATCGGTTTGGTCACAAACATTCCTCAACATATCTTCCTTTGTGTTCATCAGAACAAAGAAATTTATACAACAACATGAGTGTGACATAACTAATACTAGTACACTAATTCACTTCTCTTTTTGAACCTCCTTTAATGTTTCTTAACACTCCTATTCTGTCTCTCTTGCAAAATATCTGGACCTTTCTATATCTCCAGACCATTCCTGCTCTGGCTCGACTACAGGCTCTCCGTCAGAGAAACGAGCACCTCCTAATGGAGAACAAAGCCATGCTCCGCACCCTCTCCTGCCTCAATCAGACGACCTCTCTCCCTGAGACGGAGGATCTCTAATCCTCCCTCCCTCTCTCTCTCTCTTTCTGTGTGTGTCTTCTTTTCTTTCTTTTCGTTGCACCCTATCGTCCTCTTCCTCCACCCCTTTGCTGCACACCACCCAGGCAGGTTTCTTTCATTTGTTTCGGTTGTTTTTAAGTGTGAATCATTTGTTTGTTTCTCGTTTCTCTCTCCCTGTCTCTCTCATGTGTCTGTCTGGTGAAGGGCAACCCCTCACATTCCTCCTGCAGGCGCTCACTTTGAACATATTTATAACTCCTCCAAACCCATGACCAAACGCCTCCAACGTCCAAATCAAATCACTGCCAGAGAGCTTTTAGATTCTTGTGTCTGTGAATACATCTGCTGATTATTTTTAAAACTACTTGACGTGTACTCTACTGTAGGCCTTCATATGGCTTTGTGTCTATACTGACAGAGTAAAGAAAATAATAAAATCTTTTTTCTGATTATATGAAAAAGGTTTGCTTTTCTAACTTTAAAAGCTTTCCCAGTGTCTTTACTTAAGACATTTTCCACGAATCAAGGTTTAGGGCTTCAGATTTTGGCTTCAGTAATTTTGGATTGAATGAGCTTGACAAAGACAGTCAGTTTTTTACATTTGTTGTAATGAGATGGTCTATCGTGTTTGTGACCTCTTGTTCGTGTTTGTGACCTCTTGTTTCTCCTCAAATACACTGAAGCTGATCACACACTCGCATGCCAATCCTGTGCCAGATGTCACTCAAACTGTACTGTTATGAAGAATAGTTCACCTTGAAAGGAATATTAACCCTTTTTTACTCACCCTCAAACTATCCTAGCAGTGGTGGGCCGTGACTTCTTTTCTGAAATGTGTTGTCATGTGTGGCTCGTCATGTCAAAATACACTCACCTAAAGGATTATTAGGAATACTAATACTGTGTTTACCCTTTCGCCATCAGAACTGCCTTAATTCTACGTGGCATTGATTCAACAAGGTGCTGAACGCATTATTTAGAAATGTTGATAGCATCTTGGAGTTGATGGAGATTTGTGGGATGCACATCCAGGGCACGAAGATCCCATTCCACCGCATCCCAAAGATTCTATAATGGGTTGAGATCTGGTGACTGTGGGGGCCATTTTAGTACAGTGAACTCATTGTCATGTTCAAGAAACCAATTTGAAATTATTTGTGTCATGGTGCATTATCCTGCTGGAAGTAGCCATCAGAGGATGAGTAAATTGTGGTCATAAAGGGATGGACATGGTTAGAAACAATGCTCAGGTAGGTTGTGGCATTTAAACGATGCCCAATTGGCACTAAGGGGCCTAAAGTGTGCCAAGAAAACATCCCCCACACCGTAACACCACTACCAGCAGCCTGCACAGTGGTAACAAGGCATGATGGATCCATGTTCTCATTCTGTTTACGCCAAATTCTGACTCAACCATCTGAATGTCTCAACAGAAATTGAGACTCATCAGACCAGGCAACACTTTTTCAGTCTTCAACTGTCCAATTTTGGTGAGCTTGTGCAAATTGTAGTCTCTTTTTCCTTTTTAGTGGAGATGAGTGGTACCCGGTGGGGTCTTCTGCTGTTGTAGCCCAACGGCCTCAAGGTTGTGCGTGTTGTGGCTTCACAAATGCTTTGCTGCATACCTCGGTTGTAACAAGTGGTTATTTCAGTCAAAGTTGCTCTTCTATCAGCTTGAATCAGTCGGCCCATTCTCCTCTGACCTCTAGCATCAACAAGGCATTTTCGCCCACAGATCTGCCACATACTGGATGTTTTCCCTTTTCACACCAATCTTTGTAAACCCTAGAAATGGTTGTGCGTAAAAATCCCAGTAACTGAGCAGATTATGAAATACTCTGACATTCAGTTTTGTAGTTCAGGAGATTGTCTTGACCAGGACCGCACCCCTAAATGCATTGAAGCAACTGCCATGTGATTGGTTGATTAGATAATTGCATTAATGAGAATTTGAACAGGTGTTCCTAATAATCCTTTAGGTGAGTGTATGTGCATTGCGTGTCATGTCAAATAAGTGCCTGCTGCATACGCATCAAAAGGGTTTATGGATAAAAGAGATGCTTGTGTTTGCTAGATACTCAATTAATCTCATGTGTATTTAGAGTTTAGTGTCAAGTGAGTGTCTTGCGGTCTCTTTTATCATGAACTCTTTCAACGTGTATGCATATTTTGACATGACACGTGATGCACACAGGTTCCTATGATGCACCGAACACATATTTCAACATGATGAGCCACACAGATGACACTCGAACACATATGTAGCTTTTACTGGCCGCCACTTCATTCTACGTGCACCTGTAAATAACTTTCTTCTTTCAGTCAAACACAAGAGTTGTATCCTGGCTCTTCTAAGCTTTATAATGGAATTGGATAGTGCCCCATTTTAAAAGGTCCTAAAAGTGCATAGATCCATCAAAAACAAATCCATACAGTTATTAAATGTCTGAAGTGATGCGCCATAACTTAAAATGTGATCCTGGATCAATTTTTTAATCAAAGAAACCCCAAATTACCCTTAACTCAAACTTCAACCATTTTTACCCCTAAGAACAGTGTAAATTAATAGTTTGAGTAGAATTTTAAAAGCACCTAACACAATCCTAAACCTAAATCTAACATACACCCTAATCCTAATCTGCAATCTGATTGGTTAATAAAATGCTGATCCAGGATTACATCCTACTTGGTGAAATCACGTTCACCCTGCCGGTCAGCAGAAGATTTTGGGAAAGAGCCACACTAGATCCGCGCCGAATCTGCTGATTTCGGCCTGGATCCGGTGCAGATCTGGCATTCAGCAGTATACCCATGCATGGGAGAGTTAAGAACTGGTGGAATGCTTCACCCCTTACCCATACCTTTAATAACCGTGTGGATTTAATTTTGGGGCAAACTATATAAATTTAACATGAAAATTCAAATCCGTGTTGTATGTTATGATCAAAACATCCCCACAAGCCAATTTGTTCAAATATTTGCTGTTACTAAACCACCTTACTACTGTCTACTGAAACACTCTACACACTGTAGCAAAATATGTAAACCAGACAAACAGCATACTAACAATTAATTCAATGACTATGATGAGCAAACAAAAACATTGGTAAAACACAGTGCATTCTGGGATTGCCTTCTCAAAAGCTACATACAGTAGGCTGCTGTCTTAAAATATGTCCAAATAAGGTATTATATGGTGGTATGATGCTTATGATGCATGGCTTCATGTTTTGATTACTGTTTATACAAATCATTTTTGTTGATGACAGAAAGGACAACATTTGAATTGTGTTATAACATCTTTTTTATTCTTCCCTGTTGTCTCAGGTTTTGACTGAACTGAAGTCTGACAACCAGCGACTGAAAGATGAAAACGGTGCCTTAATACGAGTCATCAGCAAACTTTCCAAGTGAAGAAGACCACACAATACAGTTTATACAGTCACACTTTATTTTACAGTATGTGGACAACAAAATACTGGTAACTGCATGTACCTAATGTGGGTTAGTTAGGTTCATGTTCAGGGCTGGTACCTAGAACATACACAGGTATACAAGTAGGTACATAATGCATAAGTGTACTGTATAACATGCCTGTAAAATAAAGTGCTACGGTTAATACTGTACAAAGAGAGACCAATATTGATCAGCATCACCCAAGTTAATAGATTTGTGGAATCTCTCTTTACTTTCTAACTGCTGCAGTATCGCCAATATTAAAGAGGACATATCATGAAAATCTGATATAATTGGGTCCCCTATCAACCTACAAAATGTGAAAAAGATCATCCCAGTAACTGAGTTTTGGTAAACCATTATCTGCAAGCATGTGAAAAAATAGATCATTGAACTCTGGCTCCCCTTGTGATGTCAGAAGGAGATAAAACCGCCCCTTAATCGGCACTATCCAACCACAGCACTGCCATTTAGTGCAGAGATCAGCTCATTTGCATTTAAAATGACACACCCAAACGGCACATTTTTGCTCACACCTACAAAGTGGCAATTTTAACATGTTGTAATAAATTAAATCTTCACATATGTACCCTGGAGACACCAAAGATTTATTTGACATCTTAAAAAAGCCTTATGAAATGTCCCCTTTAAGATATTGTCACAAAAGCAGAGCGCTACCCTACTGGAAAATCCACCTAAAACCTGCTTAAACAAATAGTTCACCCTAGACTGAAAATTCTGGTGTATATATTTCAATATTTCATTATTCGCTTATTCTAAGTATTTAACATAAAAGTTAGTCATCACATTTTTTGGGTGGTTTTCACATGAAGGCAGGGGGGCTTAGATTGTTAAAAAATTCATAGTTTTCTTTCAAAAGCATATTCTTCATTTTGAAACACATAAATTAATGAAATGAAGTCCTTGAAATCATTTTCTGATGATGGATGGGCTTCATAACAAGAAATATGGCCACTATTTAATGGCATTTTAAAGCCAGGAAGAGCCATATACTGTTATATTCTGTACACCAGTGGCTTGATGGTGGGCTAATTTTCAATCTGGGGTGAACTATTGCCTTAAGGTGGTAGCTGAGTTTGTTTGGTTATTTGCTGGTTGAAGTAGGTTGGGATGTGTGTAATTGGTTGACCAACAAGAATACCACTGACCCCTTGTTGGTCAAAGGTCGAACTGGTACAATGTGCTATTTGATTTGGAGTTGATAGTCTACATTCAATGTTTTTTTCTTAAAGGGTAGGCTACTATATAGTTACTATAGAGACTGTGTTGGGTTTAAGTCCCACAAACTGTCCAAAGGATTTAATGTTTTTCTTGCTATAGTAATAAGCTATCACTGTAAGAAAGCCTTGTTGCACTTAAATGTTTAAGTTTGATCAACTTGAAATTACAATTATTTCAACTTCCTTGACTAGTGAGGAGTTGCTATAAATCATACAAATAAAGTTGATATAACTTAAGCTAATTCATCTTAATTTTTATCATTTATATGAACTCCTCACTGGTCAAGAAAGTTTAAATGAATTGTAATTTCAAGTCGATTAAACGTAAAAATTTAAGTGCAACAAGGAATCGTTTACAATTTTTTTTTACAGTATACATCAATGGCTTGAATTTTTATCCGTATCCAGTCTGGTGTATTTGGTGTATGCTGTTTAACCAGCAGTGCAGGTCAACCAGGTCTTGCTGGTTTAGCTTAAGTCGTCTGGTATGTGAGCAACATTTTTTTGCTCAGGACCAGCATTTAAAACATTTTAGCTGGTCACTTTTCAAACTGCCGTTGTTTTAAATAACACACACTGCGTTGCCTCACCCCAAATTTGATGATCCTAAATCAGCCAGCTGGTCCAGTATGAATCCTCAAATGCCAATAAATGTTCAAATGTAACGTTCACTCACTCTTTTATTCTCTTCCATTATTATACTTTTATAATTCAAGTGTTTCAACATATGAACTATCTGAGAGGTTAAAGATTGGTTACATAGCACCACTGTTGAATGTGTTTTTCTATATTTATTTATGCTTTTGGTTTGGTTTTATTGTAGACACACCAACAAAAAAGTCACAAGAAATGTTTAATGCAAAACTTTTTTCCATGCCTTTTTGTATTTTTCACCTTTTTCAACCTGTAACCTTGAACCGATGCTCCCGGCACTTTGTTTATGATTGTTTGTGTTTATTGTTTGCCTCTTATGATTATTAATAATAACACACTGTTAAATGAATATGTTGTCGAGTCTCTCACTGGGGCAGTGCTGCCCCCTGTCAGTCAGCAGTCTCATAACAGTCTCTTACATCAAGGGTTATCAACAGTTTACTTTGAGGCCCCTTTTATTGACCACAAAAATATTTGAAGCCAAATTTCTACTAAATAAATTAAGATAAATTAGAGCTTGGCATAACTAGACAATGTATACAAATGACCACTAAGAAATATAAACAGACATGGGGAGAGCAGGGGCGAAAGTACCATTTTTCAGAAAAATGTCATTTTAAAAGATAATGTTTTAGACAGAGATATATTTTGCTGTGGTGGTCAATAACTCTGAAGTGTGGTCTATTAATATCAGGTGAAACTTTGAACAAATGTAAAACGACTTCAGTATAATTTCACTTTGAACATAAGTAGCGCATTGTTACTTTTGACCCCGTCAGCTACAAACAAATTTTTATTTTCAAAATAATGGAATTACATTTTCATTTTAAATTTCAGATTTACTTTTATTTTGAAAAACTCTGAGAAGTCAAACTTCAGGATGTGCTAGAGCACTAAATAACATGTAGATTGATCAGTACTGTAACACATGAAATGAGAAACACAACGTGTTTTAAAGGTGTAGCGGAAAATTTTCTCGAATTTTAGAAAAGAACCGCCTTCTCCACTTTTAAAAACAATGCAATTGCGCAACACTCCTGATTGACAACTAGGAGGACCAATAGTCTTGATGATCCACCCGGAAAAAGAAAATCCTCCACAATACCTTTAAGAAATTTTTTTACTTACCATGGTTAAAAACCTGATATTTTAAACCTACATGTGCAAAACAATGACGAAATAACGCAATATTTGTCAGTTTTGTTAAGGGTTGCATGCTTAATATGCTGTCATAGTTTGAAATGCAAATGTTATCAGGGTTCGGAGAAAATTGATTTGTTACTTCGTCCCGTGTTACATTCGCCCCGGTTCTCCCCTATACAAAAATAACTAAGAAATAACACAAAGAAATATGTTGATTTTAGTTGTTTTAGCTTATTTGAATGCTTTTTTGTTTTATTTTGAATAATTTAAAGTCATGCAGAGGCCCCCTTCTGGACTCCGGCCCCCTATGTCTTACTATATATATGTATGCATTTACATCAACAGTTATGATTGAAGTATTTTATGTTGGAAATGACAGCTATGAGTTTAACCATTCACCTTACATCTAAACTCCTTTAAGAATCCAATTTCACATCCAATCTACATTTTCGAATCCAGTTTTTCACTACAACCTTTATATGAGATGTAAAGTAAATGTCAAACCAAAATTGACCATATTTACTTAATGCCTGTTTACCACTGTGAATGATTTATTGCGGCATTTCATTTTAGAGAAAAAAAGCAACAAAAACTTTCATGATCCAGTCAATTTCCGATGGATTGTTTGTTTATTGTTTATACCATAGCATCTATGGCTATGTTCATGGGAAAAAACGGTTAACCCATACACAAGTTCATCCCATAGACTGTAAAAAGTGACGTCACCCATAGGTTTGTGAAGAGCATTTTTTAAGCTTAAAGTATAGGGGGTGCCTGCCGTCGCCATCTTGGACGCACATCAACGCGCATCACTTGCGGATAACCAAAAATGGGTAAAGAGGAGGGACGTGGATGAAGCTGAGGTGACTGGTTGCTGAAACCACGCCCACCTAGCTCGATTCTAGTGACAGCAGTGGATGTTCAACGTTACTCAAGTGGCCACACCCTTAATTATGCAGAACTTTAAGGCTTAATATAATTTAAACGGATGAGTTACAAAAATTTCACCCCCTAACAGTGTCATGAAGGGCAAACTTAGCTATACAGACAAAAAAAAAATTCACGTGGTGGTCTATCCACATAAGTTAATGCATATACACGTTGGGGGAGGCGCTACTTGGCATCTCCAATTTACCTAACTTGCATGTTTTTGGCATGTGGGAAAAAAACGGAATACCCGGAATAAACACTCGCTGACACAGGAGAACATGCAAAACCCACACAAAAAGGCCACCTGACCTAGCCGGGGCTCGAACCAGGGACCTTCTTGGTGTGAGGCAACAGTGCTACCCACTAAGCAATTTAATTTACAGGTTTATTTACTTACGCTGTTTAAAAGAGGCTTTTCAATTTCTTTTAAATGAGAACTTTCCACATTAATCACAGTCAGACAGAAATAAGTGTAAAGGCCTTTATTTTTATCATTTGTTTCAGTACAGAGCTGGTAACACACATGATAAATCCGAAGAGCTATTTGGTTCCCTTGACGTCTTTACAAGGATTGCTGATGCTCATGTACCGTCCATTAGGAGTCATGGGAAGAGTCTGTGAGCAACATTTTGTCAAAGTGTCCCATCAGGGTCTAAAGCATGCGATTGATCCACACTAGGCACGACGATACAGACGTGAACACGCAACGCAAACGCGCACACACAACAACACTAAAACAGATACAAACAAACCCTCACAGTCTCCCACTGACTAGAAAACAAAAACTGCACAAATAGATAAAAGATCACTTTTATAACTCCAGATAAGCCAAATGAGAAGTGCAAGGGAAAATAAAACCGATACAATGGCGAGCTTTCCGTTCTTTCACCCCCAGATGTGATTTTGCAAAAGCAGACGTGAGGGCATGCCCAATCGTTTGCCCTTTTGCTCAAAGCTAGTGTTCGTCAAAATTAACACAAATGTAAAAACATCTCAGCTGCTGTGAATCTCTCATTCATCTGTACAACCACAAAAAAAAACACTCACAAAAGACACAAGAGTTGCTTCTGTAAGCAGATCTATACTGTTGCCGTTCAAAGGTTTCAAACCATTGCAGCATGTATTTCTCGCATTTATTCGCTTGCGAGAAGCAACTCATTTACGGTAGAAATGTTTTAAATAAATGTTCATTGTGCACGCTGCCATATAGGCAGAATGGCAGTGCTCGATTAACTCACAATAAATGATTCTTTATTAAAGGGCCTATGCATTATTATTCAATTCACACACAATCATACTGTACGCACTTAAGCCCAAAACGTTCTCGGCTAATGCTAAATGACATTAGCTGGACGAGCTTAATTTATGCACAATTCTGATTAATTTCTTTCAAATAAATAAATAAATAAATAATGTATCTATCATTTAGGTTTTCATTTGTTTTAATTATTACAAGGTAAAGAATGATTTGTTGGTTCAAGTGTCCTGTTGCCTTAAAGAGCACCTATTGTCCGAGTCACGATTTTACATTTGCTTTTGTGTGTAAGTGTGTATTAGTACATGTTAACGATATGCAAAAGGTACAAACCCCAAACTAAACGATGACGTGAGTTATTGTCTCCAACGTAAATCTCTTTTCTTGGACTACAACAAACACACAGATTGTAGGCAACAGTTTACTTCCTGGGATTGGTGATGTAGACAAGACCGACATTATCATAATTCCTCCCACTTCAGACTCACAGCCTGTAAGTTAACTCCTGTTAGCATTGCATTGTGAGCGAATCTTTCAAACATGGTAAGGAGCGTCACACTTCCGGCTGACGTCAGAGGAATTCAGGCCAATCACAAGTACAGGTTAGCTGGCCAATCAAGAGAGTGAAATCTGGAGCTACAAAAATGTGCGGTATGTGGAAAACAATGTGTGTTTTAACCATAAACCACGCGAACACATTATATTACACCAAATACATAAAATAACATTGTTTTTAGCGATGAAATAGGTGCTCTTTAAAATGTGGAGTTAGTTCAACTCAAAAATATTAGTTTAGGCATAATGCTTTTTTGACTCAACAAATATTTTTAAGTCAAATCAACTCAAAAATGACTAACTTTTTTAAGTTAAACCAACAAATCAGAGTTTGTCTTCTTGAACAAATCGAGTTCATTTATTTATAATGTATTACTATTATTGTACTTAATAAATAAAAAAGTTACTCAGTACTACAGTAAAATGATGGTATATTTCTATGGTTAACCAATCCTTTTACTGTATACTACCCTTGAAAATTGCCCTTTGCCCAAAAATGCATGTGCAAACATACAATGGAAAGGACTACATTGACCACACACATATATGTTCATACAGTACAGATGTCCCTAGCACACAGTGTTAAATAAAGGCATTTGCAAAACCCAATAGAAATTGAAATCATCATAACACTCAACAAAATAAATAAATAAATAAAAATACACATTATAAGAGACTGGCTATTGGAAGTTAAACTGCCAATAATGTTAAAATTAGCACATTTTTAAGAAACTGTGTGGCTTCTACAGTAGCGTCACAGACTTTAATGGAATGTTAAAGAGATATACATCGACTTACGAAAAGAGGAGACATTTTTAGAGTTATTTTAAGTACATCTACATAGCTGAGCTCCAAAGATTTAGCTCAAGTCTTATGGCTTTATCTTATTCACACTCGCACACACACACAAACTTACTGTTTATTGGCTAGTTAAACGCTGTAATCATGTAAAACTTTCTCTAAAAACAAAAGCTTATAGAAAACAATAGGGACTCCAAGTTTTCTATCATGTGATTGATACTATTGTGCTTTGGCAACTTGGTCACCAAGGTAGAAATCAGTTGGTCCGAAAAAATCACGTAAGAATGACGTAAAGTCAGGTAAAATGGCAGTAAACGTGACTTATTCTTATTGGCACTGATAGTGAAAAAGACGAAAATAATAGATAAGAGATAAGAACTGAAACCTTAATCACTTTCATAATGATTCAGTGTGGCCCAAAACATTACACGAAAGTTGATGCCAGGGAATATTCGGACTTGGAGCCCCCTATGGAAGTTTTAACTTCCTGCAAACGTATATCGACAAAAAGACATGGAAATTTTACTCTAAAAAATGAAGAATAAATCAATTTACACATTAAGTTTGTCCTTAACAACATTAGTAGACGGCAAGCATGCGGCTACGTTTCATTCTACGTTAGTTCACACGAAGCACTTAACATATTTGCTTATGATGATCAGGCATGGATCTGAAAATGAGGAATAGTGTAGTTCATATTCTCTCCAGTACCCACTCACAGAAAATAAATACATATTTGATTTGTTTCGAAAATATACACAGTATCTTATCCCCGTCCTCTTAACTGTATTAAAATGACAAAGAACACCTACACAACATATTTTGCTTCATCTCTGAAACATGCGCATCTTTTTTATTGTATCATGCAGTATTATAAAGTAGGAACTATGCATATATAGTTAAAACTACACGCTTATGGGTTCGGGGAGGGGATTTGTTGCGATTTACGTTTTCTTTGCGTACGTTTTTTTAAATAATAGACACGGTTGTGTAGAATTAACTCACATTAATAGAGTTGACATAAGTAAACAATGTGTTTGAACTTAAATAAACAATAAATAATCACACATTTGTTAATTCTGCAGCGATAACACGTCAAACTGTGAACGTGGATGGAAATACCTGCTAACTAGCGACAGAGTTATTGCAACTGAATGCCGCGTGTCACGTAAACACGACAGTCTCATAAGGAAAATTGCACAAAACATCACTTACTCGTGAATTTTACCTCAGTCTGAAGGACTCAGTCAATGAATTTATATTATTATAAAGTATAAAACATTTTATTGTATTACATTGACAATTACATTTTATTGAAATTATTTATAATATATGTGAATCTGGACCATTAAATCAGTCATAAGTTGCATGGGTATATTTGTATTGTATTGGTCAAATATTTAGATTTTTTTATGCCAAAAATCTGTATATTATGTAGCCTAAAGATTATGAAGATATTTTGTAAATTACCTACCATAAATATAACAAAATGTATTTATCATTAGTTATATGCATTGCTTAGGCAATTTTATTCAATATTTAGATTTTTTTTGCATCCTTAGATTCCAGATTTTTAACTCTTTCCCTGCCATTGACAACTTATTTTGTCAATTACTGGAAAACTTTTGCATGAAAAAAAAAACGATGAGTTTTTATGGTTTCTATGTAATACTGGGATTATGGTACCCAATTTATTAAAAAAACTGAAGCAAAAAATGATTTATTAATTTTACACCCGTGTGTGTTTTGGTAATCGTTCTTAATCTGGTCTAGAAAAATTCCTTCACAAAAATTTCAGTTTTTTGCCAAATAAAATCTTATTTTTGAAGAAAAATACCCATACCCATTTTGTGAAGGAGTTTATAAGAAGAGAAAAAATATAGATAGGATGAAACCTTTTTTTCCTGTTTTGTTTGTTTGTTTGAAAGCAGAGGGTCTGTTCATTCATTTGATATATTTGTTTGTTTATATATTTTTAAAGGTGCAGTGTGTACATTTTAGAAGGATCTTTAGACAGCAATACAATATAATATAGATACCTGTGTTTTGAGTGTTGTATAAAGACCTTATAATATAAACTGTATTGTTTTTATAAACCTTAAATTAAGATGTTTTTATCTACACACACCGCGGGTCCCCTTACATGGAGGGCGCCATTTTGTGCCTTCATATTTCTACAGTAGCCCTAAATGGACAAACTGTCCTATAGAGCGAGTTTGTCACTTCGATGTCTCAAACGATGACATGTTTGTCGGCTACCATAGCTTCTCTATGTGGAGTGCAATACACAACCTCACCACTAGATGCCACTAAAATCTACAAACTGCACCTTTAAAAGAAAAATTTTCTGGAAGGCATTTTCCGAAACTTTTATAAAAATCACAAAAAATGCTGGCGGGCAAGTATTTAAAAAAGGCTGGCAGGGAATGAGTTAAATAGTTGCATCTCAGCCAAATATTGTCCTATCATAACAAACCATACACCAATGAAAAACCTTATACATCTGCTTTCAGATTATGTATAAATCTTAATAAAAAAAATGCTTATGACTGGTTTTGTGGTCCAGGGTTACATATATTAGATTTTTAGCCCCTAACCCAACCCATACCTACGTCACAGCATGGTCGGATAATACATTTCACACTTTTTGTTTCAAGATTTGTGGTGTGAATTACGACCTTTTAATTTTAACATTTCACTTTAAGATTTGCATTCGAGTCCTCCAAAATGAGTTAAATATTCCACTTGAGTGCTGTTTTTTGGAAAGCACTAAAAGTTTCTCACCAGAATGTGTTGTTTATCTTGGGTTTAAGCATGATGAGCACACAAACCTTCAATCCCTTTAAACCCACCCTATTAATCTAAACCTGTGACATTTGGCCTGATTTAAAAGTCTACACGCACTAAATTATTATTCTCCATAAAGAAATCTCCATCAACACTTTCTGCTGAGAAGATGAGGATCGTTCGCCTGAAGATTACTACTGTGTAGTTCGGTGTCGTTCATCAGCTAAATGATATTTACATTCTCACAACAATTACTGCCACTGTCAGCAGCTGATTCAGATGATACAAGTTCCCTTTTTCCAATGCGACTCGAATCAAGAATGCACCATCAAAAAAGTACAGACTGAAATTGACGGAGCAACATCCAGTAGTGCAAATAAGTTCAGCGGTTTGGTAATTTGTGTAGTAAATACACGCGTAACATCGCCCTCTGTCATAACGTCACTTCTCAAACCATATTAACTTCTGGTGTAAACCAAAACAAAGTGGTGTGAATTTATAAATTGGTCCAGGACATGAATCAAAACAAAGCAAGTAACGAAAACACACTTCAGTTTAAAGTGCTCAGGCAGAAAACATTTAACACAACGAACCGAAGCAAAGGATAAAACACCGATGCTAACAGGAAGACGTCCCTGGCGGCTAAGAATTGCTTTTATCGTGATGTTTGAAGGCTTGTCTCCTTTTTGTCAGGGTTTTGTTAGGACGTCGGGCAGCGGTGGGATCCGACTGACCGTTCGAACTGAAGGATGGAAGAAAAGGTTGCTCGCAGGCAGTGTATTCGACGACACCTGAAAAATTCCTTCTAGCTGGAACATCTAGTCCAACCATTCCCTACGTTTTTTTCATATTCACAATGATGAATCATTACTGTCCTTTCAGACTCGGCAAACGTAACAGAACTTATAGATCAAGATGACCAGAGAATCTA
The DNA here is from genome assembly GCA_025389145.1 of Misgurnus mizolepis. Lineage (NCBI taxonomy): Eukaryota > Metazoa > Chordata > Actinopteri > Cypriniformes > Cobitidae > Misgurnus > Misgurnus mizolepis. The sequence continues at coordinate 8,292,221 of JAIFKI010000022.1, read as the reverse complement.
GAAGAAATGTGTTAAAATTAGGCAGTGTTTTCTATCCCTGGTCACCGATGCAAAACATCTGGAATGCTGTTGATCAGTTGAATGCTTGTAAATGTGCTGAAATATGATCTCCCCCTTTACTCCTCGATAGAAGTTAAAACAGTCTGTCTTCAGGTTCCCCATTAGATCAAACGCAACCCTGATCCGCCGCTATCTCAATTTGTAGTAGCCGACGAGAGCGAATCGTGTTCTTCTTGTCTCTAGTTTGATGGCCCACGGCTGTAATTCAGTGCTGATTGGTTAAGATGATGTGTTGTGCAAGTGAATGAAAGAAAGGGAAAGTGGTAGAGAGGGCAAAGGAGGAAAGAAGAGGGGAAGTGGCAGGATTACTTCTTGGCAGTGAGGGCTGCTAACGTCGCATCCACCTCCTCCTCGGGTTTGAGCGGATGCCATTGGGCGATGGGCCGACGGGGGTTCGCCAGCATGTCGGACCAGTGTCTCAGCTCGGTGCCCTGCGCTTTGCTGCCAACCCAGATCTTCCCGATCGCGTCATTCTTGCCGATCTTGTCGTAGTCGAGCACTGTGACCACGGCTTGGATTTTCTATTTAACAAAAAACATTTGTCGTTGTAATAATGGTGGACCAGATATAACAAAGAGTAATACACAGTACGAATCTTTACCTGCATCTGATCCTGCGGGATCTCAAAGCTGAAGGATTCGTTGTAGTAGGGATTCAGTGTGTTCTTCTTCACCGTGGTCTTCTTCTTCTTCAGACGCTTTCCGTTTTGTAGAAGGTGAATCTTCACATAGGGATCTGTAGAGGTTGATCAGTACAATATGTACTCTTAAACGTGTGTTCCTTAGTGTTCCTATTGATGAATATCAGTCATGTGACCTTTTACGTCATTCCAGTTGCCTGCAGCCATCTTGAGTACGTACCGAGTATCAGTAGGCTACTGACAAACATTGGCTTGCTTGCTACGATTTATGGATTTCTTATCTTTTACTGTCTATGATTCTTACAGATATGGGAAATGGATAAAAAAGACAACATTTTGCACCTCGACTGTCATGAGAACTCAACTTAAAAAAAATATCTTGGTTAGGGTGTGATGCCTACTCGATCCCTGATGCGTTCTTCCAGCCGCTATCCGCTGCTACCGAACTTCCACTATTTTTACAACACTAAGAAGGCTCGACACAACATGAAACTTTGCTCGAAGTATCATCTGGATCTCTACACATGATCGCTAGCATTAGGAACATTGTTTGTGTACACAGAGTTTACTAAAAACAAAGGTTTTGAACAACTGACTTTGGCTGTTATGGTGTCTGCTCGCCGTCTTTGCCAGACATAAAGAATCAATTTCCGATATAAATAAATGAATCTCATATGAGGCTCCTTTTTCAACTAGAAGGTCAATATTGTTTTTCACTTGCGAGAAAACAACGAATTATCCATGCATTTATATGGAACTATGCTTTAGGAGATATCCATCTTTACTCTCCTCCCTCCTTACGTCGCATTCGGAGATCGATACATCTTGACTGGGAAGATGGTGGCGAGCGGACACCAAATCAACCAAAGTCAGTTGTTCAAAACCTTTCTTTTTGAGTAAACTCTGTGTACACAAACAATGTTCTCAATGCTCGAGTTCACGTGTAGAGACACAGGCGATACTTCGAGCAAAGTGTGATGTTGTGTCGAGCCTTCTTAGTGTTGTAAAAATAGTGATTTTGATGCTCACAACATATTAAGGCATAGCTTCTAGTTCAGGGGTGTCAAACATACGGCCCGCAGGCCGCATACGGCCCACAAAGGTGTCCAATCCGGCCCGCATGATGATTTATACAGTTTTTTTAAATATGAAATACATATTTTAAAAACCCTTTTAGGCGGGTGTCTAGTTCGTTTTTAATATGAGAGACTTGCGGAAAGCATCAAAACGCGGAACATAGACTTAACACGGTGCCCAAAAATCTTGCTGTTTTATTGTTACTGCTCCGCTAAAGATCCACTGATTCTGGTAATCCACTTCGTGTTTTCCCGCCCGCTCCGCAGCATCTCTGTGTCCACTCTCTGCCTGGAGAGCGAAGACGACAGTTTCCGAAGTTCGTTGCATTAACAGGTAGATTCATTACATTAAATCAGTTGTTAATCAACAGAATTAGTAATTTGGAAGTTTGTTTATGTATTTCTTCCGGTAATGATTTGCTGTCGGTGTTCTAAAAGTGCTAACAACTTAGCAAGCAAACAACAACAACAAAAAAGCCACATTCTTAGTATTGACGTTACAATGCTTGTCTAATCGATTTAATCTTCCCGATCAGATCTAATTTAATATAAACACTAAATTTGCTGTTGTTGGCAACCTTTGTAGACAAAAAACACCAATGCCTTGACAAAATAAAGACAGAGAACGGAAAGGGAGGCTGCTAAAGGCAGTTCAACATTGCAAACATGGATTCAAAGCTCCATCAACATATTGAATAATTAGCAGATTGACACACTTTAATTCTTGTTATTATATTTCCCATTATAATCCAATGCTAGTAATGTGACACATTTTTATGATACTTTATTAAAACCATAATAATAGTACCACCCCCCATAGTGCCATTTTTGGTTTGGGCCACTGCCCCATCTAGCATTTTCATTTTCTAAATGACTGTTCTCATTACAAACATATTCCAAAGAAAAGTGAATGGTTTATAAATAATTTTGGCATTTAGGAATAATGCAAAAAAGAAGTTATATTAAGGCTTTTCAACCTAAGGCCAGTGGATTTTGTACAGATGTAAATTTGTGTGTATAATATGTACAGTATGAGTGTGACCTTATTAAATAGAGCTGTGTGTTTCTCTAGTTTTCTTGCTGAACAAACTAATTAATTGGTTTGTTTAGTTAATATTAACACAATTATCAGCACACTAAGGTTTAAAAAAATTATCCGGCCCTCACATCAAGCCGTTATTTACCATCCGGCCCTCAGCCTAAAATGAGTTTGACACCCCTGTTCTAGTTCTTTTGCGACCACTTCAGGTACTCAAAATGGCGGAAGACAAGTTTGAGATGTAACTGACATCAGCTGATATTCATGAATAGCTCAACTGGTAGGTTATCGCATCAATAGCGCGAATGATATGGGTTCGAATCCTAAGGAACACAGTGATTTTTTTTTAAATGCATGAAAAATACACATTTATATATTTGTAACCAAGTGTTTATTATGCAGGTACTTCCACTTTTAGTGACTAATCCATTGCTTTGAGCTACACCAGCTCTTTTATGATACTACTGAAAAAAAAACTGTTGTTCCCAGATCAGCCAGCAGAAGGCAGCTCTGAGGAGAGGCTGATGGTAACACGTGGTGCAGCTCAAGTAGGGACTGCAGAGTCAGCACATGAACGCTATCTGTTCTGTTCTGCATGGCCACCGCTGACACTAAAGAGCAGGCGTGACACAAAAACACTGCTGCAGTACAGAAGCCCGCTGTGCACGTCTACCAGAAACATAATGAATTACGCTGTTGACGAAGCAAGTAATGAGTAAATTATGCATATCTGTTGCATTAAGCACAGTCCTTGTAATAAGATTTTAAAAGGACAAGGAAATCTAAATATTACATTGTTAATGCAATTGCATGTGATTCTGCAGTCAGATTTTGTTATCTCCACCCACTCTGCTGAGAGACAGAGAATCGAAAAAGGCAATGTAGAGTTTGTGTGTGTGTGTGTACCTGAGAGTCCTCCAACATCCATCTTTTTCAGGTTCTTAGCTTCCAGGATGCAGATAGTGAGTTTTCCAGCTGTCGGTACGTAACGCAGAGAGATGCAGATATCTCCAAGCTTTTCAGGCTGTGTGTATCAAAAGAGGAAAGTAGATTTTAGATGGTTGTATTTACATGATTTCCAGACAGGGTTTATCCTATTCCTACACTAAAAATGCATGTTTCATCTGCCTCCTAAGACCTGGACATCACATTTTTTGTTGTTTGCACCATAATATTTATAGTAATTCTGTGCAACTGGAACCTGTTGTACACAAACGTGGACAATTACACTGCTTCATGTTCAATGAAAAAATATTTGGTTATTATATTTATAAGTTCTTCCTAACCCCAAAATAGCTGGAAGAAATCTAAAAAAACCAAAAAACCAAAAGCTCGGCCCTTAAGAGGTTAATTTAAAAACAACTTGTACTGACCTATCTTAAAGGGGATAGAGAATGAAAAACCATTTTTACCTTGTCCTTGAAAATTCATGACATGAAACATCAATCTTAAACTTAGAATTTAAATTAAACAAAACATATTTAATGATACAATGTACTGCTGTTGGTTGGTAGCTATGTTTTTTTTAGGTTTGATTACACAGAATTTATAACAAATTAATATATTTAATAAAATGTCATAAAACTTGTGGTTGTTCAGGGAATGGGGGAAAATACTAGCCATGAGTAAATGTGTATGACAAAACATTACTGTGACATTAGATCGACACCCTAATTATTTCTATACAACCACAGTAAATATTAAAGATAGTGAAAGACAACAAGGGCTTTCATGACATAACAAGGTCAAAATGTCATACAATTAATTTAACTTAATATAAATAAGTTTATAATTAAGTTTCTAATTTATCTGACACGTTTTTCTTCAATTTTGGCAGAAAAACTAAAATTGCAAACAAGAGAAATGCTGGTTTACATAGAGTGACAGTGTGGGCGATACTGGCCAGAAGAGTCTTAAAAATATGAAATGAGAAATGTTTGATTTCATATCAAGTCTCTGGCTTCTGCTTGCAGACACAAATCTGAGCACATTTCTCATCTAAAACTCAATGTAACAGCATCTTTATTGAGGAAGAGCAAAAAAAATTCTCCATTTGCTTGCTATCTAATCTCACTCCTGTGAGATATTAATGAGATGACACATTCTTTCCTATGGGTAATCATTTAGTTGTGTGTTAAGAAAAACATTCAGGTTTTTCATTCTGGTGGCATATTATGAAATATTAATATGTTACATTTTAGGTGTGAAAGCAAGTTTAGCAGTGCGGCTTCATTAACTCTCATTAGTGTTGCAAAACGACAGCTGCTCGCTTCGGTTAATGTAATGTGAATGACAGAGCGGGTTCACCTCTTCTTTCTCAGCACTGTCCAGGTCTCTCCATTGCTCGATGGGCTGTGCAAGGTCCAGCGTGTTCATGGGAATCTTCACCTCACCGATAACGTCATGTTTCGAGAAACGGTCAAAGTCGTACACGGACATGACCAGAGTCTTCCCACCCATTTCATTGAATGGAATCTAGACGAAAATATTATTGGTAAATAAGAGAAAAGTATGATACAGTAGTATCACATAATACAATACAGTGCAAATACTCTATTTCACTAGTACTAATAATTGTTTCTCGTACTTAAAAAAAAGTGTCCTACTTTTCTACTGCAAACAAGAACTCAAATCTTTCCAATCTTGTGGCTTATACCCAATAAACGCTAAAATTTGCATGAAATTTGTGCTTTTGCCCTGGCAGCCGCACTCATACTGTTATCAGAAAATCTAATTTAGTCTCCTTTTGCTTGTAATGTTGCAGAAATGAATTGCAAGTCTCTCTGGAGCAATGCTGTTGTACGTGTGTTAGAAACATGAACATTTGATGATAATGACAAACTGAATTGGGTTCTGTACCTTGAAGTTGAAAGTCTCGTTGAAGACGGGGTTGAGGGTTTTCTTGTGCACCTTGGTGTCATACTTCTTCTTCTTGTCTGGGAGAATGAAAACTTTGACGTACGGGTCAGAGGTGCCTCCACTGTCCATAGAGAGAAGATCTGCAGCTTGCAGGATGCCCACCGTCAGCTGCAAAATAAAAGTCATTTTTACTTTTCTAAAAACTGACAACCATTCTGGTTCACTACTTGAATCATTTGTTTTAATTAGGGATGTCAGTTCAATATTAAATAAAGTCATGCTGCTCGAAAGCCTATGCTCATTTAATGTTTGTACTTGACAAAATATTTAATAAATCTACCAGTCGTGGCACAAGATGCTGAAAAATAGCAAGATGCAACTGTCCAAAGCTTTTATCTTGTATGCATGTGTAGGCAGTGTATGTAGACCAGCCCTTTATAAATAGTTCAGATACAACACAAGATTGTGTCCTGCGTGAACGCCCCTACTGTTAGTCTAGCAGATTGATCAACTACACTGGAAAATGAATTACTGTGTGAACTGTAGGCCAGTGCTTGCGTTCAAATAAAACGGCAGTATATTAAAGGAATAGTCTACCCTTTTGCCATATTAAACTATGTTATTACCTCAACCTAGACGAATTAATACATATCTATCTTTTTTCAATGCCTGAACTGTACAGCGCATCGTGAATGTGTTAGCATTTAGCCCAGACCCATTCATTCCTATGGTACCAAACAACCCAGTCTCACCCCATGTCGTCAATATTTGACGACACTTGACCATTCGTTATATGTTGACGCGAAGGGTATACCTTTCGCGTCATTTTTTGACGAACTGGGGACTTCAATACTATTACGTCCGTTGCATTCTCTTTCCTATTTTCTTACCATTTTCGCGTCGGTTTAGGGTTAGATTTACATAATGACATCCCTACCCAAACCTAACTCTAACCCCAACGCCAGGTGACAACTGTTTCATTTCGCGTACCTAACTCTAACCCCAACGCCAGGTGACAACTGTTTAATTTCGCGTACACTGTTTAATTTTGCGTAATCTAACCCTAAACCGATGCGAAAATGGTAAGAAAATAGGAAAGAGAATGCAACGGACGTAATAGTATTGAAGTCCCCAGTTCGTCAAAAAATGACGCGAAAGGTATACCCTTCGCGTCAACATATGACGAATGGTCAAGTGTCGTCAAATATTGACGACATGGGGTGAGACTGTGTTACACCAAACAGGGAAGCCACCAAACATTTCTGTGTTTTCCCTATTTAAAGACTGTTACATGAGGAGTTATACCAGTAAGTATGGTGCCACAAAATAAAACTTTTTTTGGTACCATAGAAATGAATGGGGCTAGGCTAAATGCTAACACATTCACAACGCGCTGTACAGTGCACGCATTGAAAAAGATAGGTATGTATTTATTCGTCTAGGTTGAGGTAATAACATAATTTAATATGGCAAAAGGGTAGACTATTCCTTTAAAAGTCATGACTAGAGTTGAATTTTTTTTTCAAACTGGCAACAGGATTGTCAAAATACACTAAAATCATGTGATCCAACCAATCAGCGAAACTCTGTACACAATGACACTCTTCAGCCATAATAATGTGCAATATGAGCTTTTATAGATGATGTTACATGATTTAATTTCAATAATTAGTTTTTACATTGTATTTAATTTAGTTTTAATGCAAAAGAAATGAGCCTAACCTTGCTGTCAGCGAAGTCATAATCCAAGGAAAACTGCAGTTTTCCGAGCTTCTCCTTTTCTTTGGGTTCTTCCTCTTGCTCTTCAGCGATTCCCATGTCTATATCTTCTTCGTCATCATCCTCTTCCTGTTTCTGGAGAGACAGAAGGACAGACGAGCGTTACAGAAAGAACCAGAGCAGAGCCGATGGAAGTAAATGAAGTTCTCCGAGCGTGTTTTTGATCGGGTCGTTTCCCATCTTACCTGAAGTCTGCCAGGTGTTAAAACCACCTGGATGTTATTGTATGTAACTGTGGCAGCGATGACCTTAGCAGCAACATGACTTGATTTCACTTTTCCTTTTATGACACCATTTGTATCAACAATCTGGTATTTTTTCTGAAATGTCTGAAGCAGTGTATGCATAAACTAACTTCCAATCTGCAGGGTATAATAAACCTGTTGTGTTGGTAGGAATTTAAAGAGTTGGCATTTTACAAGCGACAAAATGCTCTGAAGATACAAAAAGCAGATTTATTGTATTTTCTGATCATTAGTCCATAACGTTCAATATACCTTTATGACATGAAGATCGCAGTTTCACGCTGCACACCTGAGACAATAAAGCATTTTCCCCCTGCTGTTATTCAAAATGACAATGGAAGAAAAATCTTAATTAACTTGCATTGTCATTTACGTTGTAGGTGATTTAATTTCATTTAATGATTCTGTAATTAACGTCCGTGCCCTGTGCTGTAGTTAAAAATTATTGAAATGTTATTTTACCACTCTATTGTTTGTGTGAACTTCTAATTGGATCAATAACCGTTACAGCATACAAGATTTATTACAAAGATGTCTGAAATAGAACGTGATATAGATGAATGGGACATAATGTTGATGTTTCATTTTAAAGATCAAGGGTACATTTTTGGGTGAAAAAAGCTCTCAGAACATTTTTTGGAGCTCAATTTTTCCAATGAATTCAGAAAATATGGGCTCTTTATACCATGTTTGGCATGCATTAAAGGGCCAATATTATGTCTATTTTTTACAAAATGTAATAAAAGTCTCATGTGCCTAGAATGTGTTTGTCAAACTACCCCACATACCATTTGTTATAGTAAGTCTACATTTCCCCTATTGGGACGGAAGCAAAAACGTGCTGTTTTCATGTGTGTACCTTTAAATGCAAATGAGCTACAGCTTTCAGTTAAAAATAGATCTGAATACAGTCTATAGACCCTTTTACTGTTTGTACACAATGATGACGTGGCAGCGTATGCGCGCGCATTTAGGCAACGGAAGTATCGTAAGAATCAACAGTGAAGCAACACAAACAGTAAGTTATTTAAAAAAAAATGACTTTATCAACATTTTCAACACAGCTACCAGATCCGTGTACTATAGTGGAGTGGATAAAAGACGTTAGCAGATGGCCAAAAATAAAGTTGCCAGATACATATATACATATATTAGTATATTATATTAGTGCAACCATACGCAACAACGGGACATTTTGAGGTTGAGAAACCGTTTTAATAAACTTTCTGAGTTGCTACCACGTTAGAACCAATGGGGAATAACACCACTTCTGTTTCCCAAATGCGCGCGCAGGCTATTTGATCACGTGAGCTGTAAAAGGGTCTATACAATAGTTTTTAGCTGCATTAACGCTATGACATGCTAACAAACACATTTAGAAAAGCTTTTGGGTAAAATTAACCAGTCAATCAGAAGCTGTGGGCGGACTTTGTTTGTGTGACATCACATTAACTCTTTCCCCGCCATTGACGAGATATCTCGTCAATTAAGAGAAAACGCTTCCCCGCCAATGACGAGATTTTCCGTCTTTCCGCAATACCGCTATTATCCACCAAGTGGCGCCCTTCCGCAACTTTTTAAACCCGGAAGTATTGCCCTATGGCAAGCTCCTGCATGTCCGTGTCTGTTTTAAAGATCGCTCTGAATGGGATCTCTATGAAAAGTCCGTCACAAAAATGGAATTATCTCAAAATATGGTGTTTTTGCAAGAACCTACCCATATTCAAAAGCTGATTGCAAAAGAACCACTAAAGGTAGGATGAAACGTTTTTTTTTTTTGTTTGAAAGCAGAGGGTCTGTTCTTTCATTTGGTTTATTGTATGTTTATATATTTAAAGAAGAAAATTTTCTGGAAGGCATTAAACTTTGGTGAAAATCATGAAAAATGCTGGCGCTGGCTGGCAACTTTTTTTTAAAACGCTGGCGGTGAAAGAGTTAACAAGATAATCAAAACAGCATATCTACAGGCAGATTTACTAACAGCTTGCGCCAGCGCAAGCCATCATTTTAAATAACGATTGTCGTGATTTACTAAAGACACACGCAGTGGATCATTAGCGCTGAAAATGTGTGGTCTAGTTATTTTTGCGACTGACCCTATTGCATATGCATTTCTAGGAGTTTCCTTTTCAGACGCAAAATTTACGGGAGGAGAATATTTACTAATGTTTGTGCGCATGATCGTACTGGTATTTGCGGCATTATTTAACACCGATAAAATGTAATTGCGTTGCATTTGAAATCGCTGCAATTATTGCTACAAAAAGTGGCATCACAGAGAGCGCGTGATACAATGCAGAAGATTGTTTTAACACATAACAGTTTATTTGGAATGCCAGAGGAACATATTATTCAAAAATATTGTTTGCCAAGCCATGTTGTTTTTATTTGCTGTATAAGAGTCACTCAGAGAAGTGACACAATACCAGGTGTTTTACAACTTATTGTAAACTTACATCTTTTCAGTGTCCTGTGGCTTTGTTAGCTGTGATGTCCGTGGTGCTGAACTAAAGCGCATCAGGCGTTAGTAGATCACACGCACCTCATCGGCTCTGCTTATTTGGGACCCTGAACTAATTTGCGCTGCTCTAAGCAGTTGGTCATTATGGAAATCAGCTGTTGCGCCTGTGTTATTTTATTTGCGCCTTTTTAGTAAATCTCACGCTAATTTGCCCCGTTTAGTAAATCTGTCTCCTAATGTGACTGCTTTGGTTTAACTCATTCACCACCATTGACGAGTTATCTCGTCAATTATGAGTTAATATTTAACTAATAAATATGCCTTTCTGGACGAATTTCCAAACCGAATTTATCAAAAACGGAAGTTAAAAAGATTTAATGATTTATTTTAACTGCCTTTATGTTTGATAGTCATTCTGAGTCTGATCTCTAACATAAATTCCTTTACAAAAACGCAATTTTTTAAGCTTTTTGCTCAAAATGTTGTATTTTTCAAGAGAAATATCCATATTTCAGTGGTTAAATTAAGTGGAAAAAGTAAATATATAATGAAACATTTTTTCCCCATTTTGTTTGTTTGTTTGTTTGTTTGTTTATTGTTTGTTTGAAAGCAGAAGGTGTGTTCTTTATTTGGATATAATTTGTATGTTTATATATTTATAGAAGATAATTGTTCCTGCAAGGAATTTTGTGAAACTTTTGTTAAAATCACAAAAATGCATGTGGGCAACTTTTCTCAAAAAGGCAGGCGGTGAATGAGTTAATAGGGATTAAAAAGAAGGATTGGTGGATTGTGTTCACACATGGCCAACACACATTTATGTCCAAACACCTTGTAAAAGGATTTTGCATAATATGGGCCCTTTAATGAAGTTATCTTCATAAATCACTGTGAGCTATTTTGAAGTCAATATAAGACGGGTCCTCATAATGGCACTTCATTAAACCATAACATAATATCGGCCCCCAGTTTGAAAACCACTGAACTAAAGTATAGACTTATATAAAGTATAGATATCAAGTAACAGTCTGCTTTAGAGACTCTGATTTATTTGCAAAAGTCTAATGGAAGTTAAGTTTGGGCCAAAAAAGCCGTTTTTTGTTGTTGCCGCTGAAACCATCCATAGCTTTTGTGTTCTGTGCCCATGTTGACAGACATTACTCTGGAGGACACTGGTGTGATCAAGCAGTAGAGTTATTCACACAGTAATCTATATTGTACATGTGGGACCGTGAGCAGCAGCACTACTGAAGCCTGCTGTCGCTGTGTCTGTTTTATTAGATTAAGCATTACTAATGCACTTTGCAGAAGAGCCTCAAAAGCAAAATTGAAGCAAATATTGAAGCTTACATTGGTGAAGTTGTCTTGTTCAGCTTTAGGGGAAAAATTAGAAAATAAAACACAAGAAGGACAAAATAGTTGAATCAGAATGAAACAGAACAATACACTCTCGGGGTGAAGATTTGTCCCGGCCACACACCCCTGGAATAAACACGCATAGACAAAAAAGCACCATTACTTATATCTGAACTGACATGGTAAAATGCATTCATGCATGCCAAGCCGGAAAATGCAATATGTGAAAATATTTTTAGGTTGTTAACAAAGTGAAGAAACCCCTCGCTGCCTTAAAACAGTATGATGATTAATGAGGAACAGATTAATGCATTATTCTCAGTATGAAGTGTGTTGCGGTTCTTCTACAGTATGTAACTGAAGTGACTTGCATCGAGCATTCAGAGGCAGTCGCAGTCATGCTAAGTTACAGAGCATTCATCTTAGTAAAGGTGGAAGATGAAATAAGAAACCGTGAAGGAGAGATCAAACACCCACAATAAATCATTACTGACACCGACAGCATTGTGGTCCAACTATTCTGATTTATATTCATTAGCACTTTCAGAGTATTTGCTTCAGATTCAAGGTCTTCACAATTCCTAAGGTTTTCGAATAAGTGGACCACTTAGATTCGAAAACCTCAGGTCTGACCCAAGACCCGGGCGAGTAACGTGTGCCTCGGACACCGGCCAGGTATAATATTAGCGGCATCAGGTAATTTAAAATGAATGGAGTTTTGCCGAACGGACCTTAGAAGACCGAAACTATCTTGTGTGTGTGCATCAAGTCCTTTTCCAACCCCTCCTTGGTTTGCCAACAGCGCTTGCGACATCGTGGCTAGTTTTGGACGCACATTTTAGCGGTTACTTAGTGTCGTTGTCAGATAACAAATGAAAATAAATGGAGCAGCAGGCCAAATTGCATCCGAGGCCAACAATATTTTCTTTCTGCTGGTGCTGTTTACATTCGGGTCCAGTCGAGTTATAAAAAAAATCACTGGGTCGGGTCTGTTTTTGTTCAGGTTTGTCTCAGGTTGGGTGTTTCTTAAAAATAAAAAGATTTATGCATGTTGGGTTCGAGTAGGGTGACCATACGTGCCATTCTTCCCGGACGCATCCAGTCCAGGATTTTGTGTTCGTCTTCCGGAAGTCGTATTTGTGGACCGCATACGTCATAGAGGATTATTATTATTATTACAGAAAAGCAACCGTTACATTTTAAGGTAAGAATGAAACGATTGTATATCTTATGTTTTTAACTGAATGGCGTATGCGGTCAACAAATACGACTTCCAGAAGACGCAACGAAATCCTGGACGGGATGCGTCCGGGAAGAATGGCACGTATGGTCACCATAGGTTCGAGTAAAAAGTGTTTGGGGTCGTTTTGGGTCGGGTACATTTCTTTGGATCCTGAAAAGACCTCTTCTTCAGATGCTGTGCACAACTACAAACAAAAATACTGGAAAATATATAAAAACTATCAGAAAAATGCATGCATATTAATGTACTGTTTGGCTATTATTAATCATTAAGACGGTTTGTAAAGGTGATATACAGAGACCTCCATTGAGTTTGCTGGCAGTGAATCTGCAATAAATTATACACATTGCCTGAGTATTTCAAAGTGAAGTATATTAAACTTGCACACATACACTCGCACAAAACCAAACTAAAACATTGCAGTAAGTCTCCTGGTAAGAAGCTATTTCAGATCCCACCTGCTTTTGCTGTAGCTCATCTTCACGTTTTATAAAGCAAGGATAAAGATTTGTTTGTGTTTTAAACAATGGGTCATCCAGAAAAGCTACTCTCAAGTCAAGTTGTGGTCATTCACTGGTGCCTGTATGAAGGGCGTGCATTGGGCTTTGTCTCAAATCTGCTTCACCTAATCTGTAGCTGTCTTTGTGTTCCCTTTTGAGGCTACTTATTAAATGTTTAAAATAATCAAGTGTTAACCATTAGACTAAGGGAACATTCAAGTGACTGATTTGTAAAATTAGACAGGTGGAGCAGGTTTTAGAAAACAAATCCCCAACCGTACCCTTTCAACATGCATGTTAGTGAAGATTGGTTTTCTCCATAAGCAGGGATGAAGTTTAGGTTCATAACCAGATGCACATACACTTTTAAAAGGCCTTATGTTCAACTGGCTAAAAATTACCCATACTACTCATGTTGCATGTCAAACCGGTGGAATGCGAGCCCACCCCAACCAACCCCCAAACTGAATCTTCAAGCAACCCCAGCACCCCTGCAGCTTGCAAGTAGAAGCAAAAGATCTCATTCTCAGCCAGTCTTCAATGCCCAATTCCCACTGTTCTGGTCTGAGCTCACACCAGGCGGTCAGAGAGGGGCACTGCAAGCCATTTCACACCTACCGTAAGTTGCCAGGTCCACCACAGTCAAGATACACGGAGCACATATCAGACACAGAGCGGGAAGGATAGAGAAATGAAGAAATGGAGAGAGAGGGAGAGATTGAACTCACAGAAGACAGAATCAAGTAGAGGAAATCAAGTAACACTTAACGGACATGTTTTAAAAATGACACATAAACAAAATCAACAAATTGTGTTATTGATCACTGTAATAAACATCACATGCACAGTAACAGTAGGTCCTAAAATCTGACGCCACACTGAAAATCAGATATTGAAATTGTAATGCAAACGTGGAAATATACAAGGCAATTGTATTAATTCAAAGAAAGAAATGTTATGACATAAAACGAAAAAAAAAGAAAAGATTTCGAGGTAAAAATAGGTTGATAGTGAATTTACTCTTTCCCCGCCATTGACGAGTTATCTCGTCAATTAAGAGAAAACATTTGCATTTAAAACGTGTTTCTGATGAATTTTTATGCTCAACTGTAATACCGCGATTATCCACTAGATTTCTTAATTAATTTCATATTAATTTCAATTTATGAAAAAACTGAAGCCAAAACGTTATTTACTCATTTTAAACTCTGTGTATGTTTTGATAATCGTTCTGAATCTGATCTCTAACAAAAGAAAAATACCCATATTTAAGAGTTTATAAGCAGAGATAAAAAATATAGGATGAAACTTTTTTCCCGGTTTTGTTTGTTGTTTGTTTGAAATTCTGTCCTTTCATTTTATATATTTGTATGTTTAAATATTTTTGGAAGAAAACTGTCCTGGAAGGCATTAAAAAGTTTGAAAAAAATGCTGGCGGGAAAAGAGTTAACCCACTGGAGCCGTGTGGATTACCTCTGTGAAGGATGAATGCACAATTTTGGGGTTTAAAGTCAAAGTTGTTCCCTGATCCCTGTTTTCTACCATTATAAAGCTTGGAAAAGCAAGGAGGTTCAAATAAATGTGTTCGTCTGAAAGATGATGGACATATACATCTCAGATTGCTTAAGGTTGAGTACACAATATGTACAATTTTGTTGTTATTCATCCTTTTAAGTTTTGGCTGAAAAAAGTTGACATAACTTATAAAAAATCAAGTTGAAATTGTATAACTTTTTTGTATTGTATTAAATTTTTTTAACTCTTTCACCGCCATTGACGAGATATCTCGTCAATTAAGAGAAAACGCTTCCCCGCCAATGACGAGATTTTCCGTCTTTCCGCAATACCGCTATTATCCACCAGTTGGCGCCCTTCCGCAACCCGGAAGTATTGCCCTTTGGCAAGCTGCTGCATGTCCGTGTCTGTTTTAAAGATCGCTCTGAATGGGATCTCTATGAAAAGTCCGTCACAAAAATGGAATTATCTCTGCTTTTTGCTCAAAATGTGGTGTTTTTGTAGAAACTTACCCATATTCAAAAGATGATTACAAAAGAACCACTGAAGGTAGGATGAAACGGTTTTTCTGTTTGAAAGCAGAGGGTCTATTCTTTCATTTGGTATATTGTATGTTTATATATTTAAAGAAGAACATTTTCTGGAAGGCATTAAACTTTGGTTAAAATCATGAAAAACGCTGGCGCTGGCTGGCAACTTTTTTTTAAAAACGCTGGCGGTGAAAGAGTTAAGTTAAAGTAACATAAAAATATGTGTTGATTTGATAAAAATGCTGCAAATATTTTACAGTCTAGTGGGAAAATGACATATTGTGCCTTTAAATGCTGCTAGATAACATGGATCATCCCGTTTTGCATATGTGGGTGCAACTACAGTATAATTTTCATTTTCACTCAGATTGTTTTGTTGCTATACAAAAATTAGAATTATGGAAAAATAAAAAACATGATTTTCTGATTTTCACTTGTGGTATCAGACTCTTGGATTCCACATCAGAATAAATTTAAATAAATAATTAAATCTGGAAAACAAACCACATAAATGAAGGTATTACAAAACACCAAATGCTAAATCTTTTGGAGATGTTTCTTTTTATATATAATAAATAAAACATTAATATTTGCCAGGGAATAACTTTAACAATTCCCAAAAAGAAAATCGCCTGTCACAATAGCAAACATATAGCGCACAGAAGGACCCGACATAACAAGGCAAATATAGCCAGAGTCTTCAGCTATTCAGCTATTATACCCTACCCAGAGATAAAAAAGATTTAGTGCAGCTGTGAGTTCTCCAGAAAATGTGTCATTTTTAACACAAAAGCACAAGAGATTAACAGCACACACATTCTTTTGAAACCAAATTATACGAACACAGCAAATGAAATGACAAGGCGGGAAATCTTTCATGTAGCTTTCCAGCTTGACAGGCAGCAAATGACGTACAGCGCTGAATATTTTATATTTCATGAATATTAAATGGCGAAAAAATCTTTCCAGAATACCAACCATCCATTTTCATGGTCTAGAAGCTAAATAAAGAATATGTGAAGTAGTAACACACCCTTACATGTTTTGAGTCTATCCAATATATTAAACAAAAAAAAAGAAATTAAACAAAGCAGAACGTCTTAGACATTGTATTCAACCCTATTAAACTTTAATGATGGCCGGAAATTAGCGGGGAGAATGCGTTAATCTTTCTGTCTTTTTTGGTGTAGCCGTGACTAAAATAGAAAATTCTATCATCATTTATACATTCACATCATTTCGTATGGAAAAGAGATACGTCAAAATTAAGCATTAAAGATTGAGACCTACTTTGAGTAATATTTTAGTCAATTTGTGCATTTGTATTCAAACTGACCGAAATTTATGTCATTATATACAGTACATAAAATTTTACTTTGAATCTTCCTTGACTAAATAACTAAAATAATTCCTTTTGTAAAGATATGAAGGTGCACAAATGATGACATCTTTTTAAATTATTAAGATTTTAATTTGGGTCTTTCGTAGGAGTGGTGTCGGCTGGTCGTACCTCTCCTCCCTTCATGTTCTTCATTCCCATGTCTCCCTTGCCTTTCTTTCCCTTCTTGCCTTTTTTCTTCTTAAGGCAGGTCTTTTTAACGACGCAGAAACAGCAGGTGAGGATGAGCACCACTGCCACGATAGCGATGGCAATTATGGCCCAGGAAGGCACTTAAAGTGAGAGAAAGACAAAGAATGATGAAGGAACGTGGCTTGGAAAAAACAATTCTAGTTTTATCATTGCCATTATGAGACTCAAGCGTATCCCGTTACCCCTTGATCAATAAAGGATGAGCCCATAACCTAAATGTCACTTCGTGTGGGAAAGAGACGGTGTAATTGAAACGCCATGGCTTTAGGGATCTATAATAAATGTTTGCCTGCTTCAAAGTTTAAACAGTTTGAAAAGTTTGGAAGTTATAGTTTTGAATGTCAGACACTAGATTGTATTGGGATGATGTCAGGGTTTTGCTATAGGCTGCTAGAAAGATCTCGGAAGTTGTTGTGGCATTTCTAGATGGTTTTTAAAGGGACACTCCACTTTTTTGAAAATATACTCATTTTCCAGCTCTCTGAGAGTTAAACATTTGATTTTTACGGTTTTGGAATCCATTCAGCCGATCTCTGGGTCTGGCGGTACCACTTTAAGCATAGCTTAGCATAATCCATTGAATCTGATTAGACCATTAGCATCACGCTAAACAATAACCAAAGAGTTTCGATATTTTTCATATTTAAAACTTGACTCTTCTGTAGTTACATTGTGTACTAAGGAAAATTAAAAGTTGTGATTTTCTAGGCTGATATGGCTATGAACTATACTCTCAAACTGTGTAATAAACATTGACTTTGCGGATGTAACATGGCTGCAGCAGGCGTAGTGATATTACGCACTGCCCGAAAATAGTCCCCTTGGTTACTTTCAATAGCAGGGGACTACTTTTGGGCGTTGCGTAATATCATTGCACCTCCTTTCTGTCGGTCTTAGTACATGATGTAACTACAGAAGAGTCAAGTTTTAAATAGGAAAAATATCAAAACTCTTTGGTTATTTTTTAGCGCGATGCTAATGGTCTAATCAAGATTCAATGGATTATGCTAAGCTATGCTAAAAATGCTAGCACCAGACCCAGAGATGAGCTTAATGGATTCCAAAACGGTAAAAATCAAATGGGAGCTCGAAAATTAGCATATTTTATAAAAAAGTGGAGTGTCCCTTTTAAATGATACTCCAGCCAAATATCAAAATTACCCCATGATTTTCTCTCCCTCAAGCAATCTGAAATACATACACATTTGGAGTTATTTTAATAAATGTTCTTGCTCTTCCAAGCTTTATAATGGTAGAAAACAGGGATCAGGGAACAACTTCTGACTTTAAACCCCAAAAACTGCATTTATCCTTGACAATGATAATCCACACAACTCCAAGGGGTTAATAAAGGTCTTCTGCGGGTAATCGATGCAAATTTGTACGAAAAATATCTATATGTCAAACTTTATAAGCTATAATAACTCACAGAAGACGTTCACTTTCGAAGGGAATCTCAACGTTGTGTCATGCTAAGACATTTTGGGGAATGAGATACCCGCTATGCCATAATTAATTATGACTGTCTGTAAGTGTGAAGGTGTCTATGCACAACTTAAGACGTAAGGACCTGAGATCCAGGTAGAGACGGGAGGTCTAAATCATAATACCTTATAAAAATGTGTGGGGGAGATCATCCCGCCATACCATAAATATCCTGAATGGAGGCCCCTGACAAAATGGCAAGAGAAGATGCCATACTCCTAGTAGAATGTGCCTTAATTCGTAGAGGTGAAGGTATATTGCGCACCTCATATGCTATTGAAATAGCCTCTACAATCAATTTATTGATTGTTTGTTTAGGATGTCCTCTCTTAGAGAACCAAACACAGACCAAAGGTTGGTCGGATCTTCTAAGGTGCAGAATCTATTAATGTAAACATCTAAAAGCCCAACAGGGCATAGAAGATGTACCGTCAGTTGATCTGTCGATTCGTGAGGAGGAGGATGAAAAGCCTGAAAGACCAATGTCCTAGCCACAAAGCTAGGACACGTAACCTGGTCTAGGGTGTAAATTAGCCTTAATTTGGTCTATTTATAGCCGCATGGTGTGACGTCATCCACCGGCGTCTATATATAAACATAGTATGACATGTTATTCATGAGTGTCACGCTGCATAGCTTTCCCCAAAATGTCATTATCATGACACAGCATTGAGATTCCCTTCGAAAGGGAACATGGATCATCCTGTTTTGCATCTGTGGGCGCAACTATGGTATAAAATCGTATCCATTACCCACAGAAGACCTTTATTAACCGTCTGGAGCCATGTAGATTACTTCTGTGAAGGATGGATGCACTTTTTTGGGCTTCGAAATCAGAAGTTGTTCCCTGAGCCCTGTTTTCTCCCATTATACACAGCGAAAAATTAATGTCTTTTTTGTCTTGTTTTCTAATATAAATATCTGAAAATTCTTAAATTGAGAAACATTTACTTGGTAAACAAGTGGCTTAAGATAATAAGTCTTGTTTTTTAAACAAATGATGAAAATCAAGAGTTTTTTTTTTACTTATAACAAGTCAAAATATCTGTCAGTGCAGTAAGAAAAATAAACTTAATTCCAGTTTTAACTTAATTCAATAAACTTAATTTAAGTTTATTTTTCTTACTGCACTGGCAGATATTTTGACTTGTTTTAAGTAAAAAAACTCTTGACTTTTATTATTTATTTCAATAGACAAGACTTAATATCTTAACCCACTTGCTTAACAAGTAAATGTATGTCAATTTACGAATATTTTGATATTTAAATTAGAAAACAAGACAAAGTACAAAGTAAGACATTCATTTTTTTGCAGTGTAAAGCTTTGAAAAGCAAAGACATTTACTTAAATAACTCCAAACGTGTTTGTCTGAAAGATAATGGACACATGTATCTCAGATTTCTTGAGGGTGAGCAAATCATGGGGTAATATTGATATTTGGCTGGAGTATTCCTTTAATCTGTGTTTTGAGTTTGCCACACTGCAAAAAATGACTTTCTTACTTTATATTTTTGTCTTGTTTTCAGTGAAAATATCTAAAAATTCTTAAATCAAGGTGTATTGTCTTGATGAGCAAATGACCTAAGAAAATAATTCTAGTTTTAAGACAAAAAAACATATATTTTGGTTCTGCAAAAAAGTCCTCAGATGATGCAAAAATCGTCATATTACATCATCGGAGGACTTTTTTGCAGAACCAAAATGCAGATATCTCTCCTCTCAGGGGGAAATGAGGGAGGGAAACATGGTCATTCAGTAATACTGCCGGGTTTCTACAGATACAAAGCTGAATGCTAAATCGGTGAAGTATCCCTTTAAGTAAATTCAAGGAAAAAAATCTTATTCCATTGGCATAGTTTTTTGCTTGTTTTAAGCACAAATTTAGATATCTCCATTGAAAACAAGACAACAATACGAAGTAAGAAAGTCATTTTTTTGCAGTGCAGGATATTTTTTTATACGTCATACAAATTTCCTGTATTTTCTGGTTGTATTCTAATAAAGACACTAAGAAATCGTTAAACATTGTCAGTGTACCATTGAAAAACCAACAAATCTAATGGTGGCCTTAAACGTTTACACAGTATTTATTACACAATGACACTTACATGGCAGCTTGTCCATCTCATTGAGAAACTTGTTTTTGATGTCACCAAAGACGTCATTCTTGGTGACGTGGCCCTGCTGTTCGGTGGAGTTGTCTGCAGGTGTGGAGACGGCGGGGGCTACGGTCAAAGCGCTGGCTCCTGTTGGCTCAGGCCCCACCATGGCCTCGGGCTTCTTCTTAAACAAATTCCACTTCATGCTTGATGGTTACACAAACAAAAACCCTGATGGAGAGAAAAACAGCTGATATGAGAAGGATGTAATAAAATGCGCATGAATCACTTAATGTTTCATTGGCTCAGCTACATACAGTACTCCTTATTCAATGGAGACTGAATAAAATGACTTACTCGGCCCATCAAACATGCAAATGTTGCTGGCATAGGCTGCTACAGAGCGAATGATGACTATCATCATAAAGTCACACACTATCTGATCTCTTGATTATTAAAACTTGCCTGATAATGTTAGATTTGCTAGAAATGCTAGATTTTTTGATTGGCCAGTCACAAAATTCCAAGGTTTTCCTAACAGAAGGTCTGCATTTGTTAAAAATAAACAAATAAAATATTTCAAATCAATACATAATATTATTTACCTTACTTATGAGTAGGGTTGGGTATCAGTTTAATTTTAGCGATCCCGATACCAATTAGCGATTCCTGGTTCCAATTCCAATATTTTTAGTGAGAGAAAAAAGAGCAAATTAATTTTAAAATTAATTGTATTCTTATATTATTCTTAAATACTTCATTTTATTCACTGCTGTTCGCCGTGCGAGATTGACTGAAAAAGTCAGGAATCAATAAACAGAATCTAAATGCGTGCAGCCTATCGATTTCCCCTTTTTTTACATTTGGAACCGGTTCTAAAATAGCAAAATATGTCTCTGCTTTACGTCAGGTCCTGATCACACTGTCAGGGCTTTTCTCTGTGACAAAAACCTGCTGCCTACATTATACCTCAAACATGAAATGTAGCAGTTTTGGCATAAATACTTTCATTCCTTAAATTTAAGTTAAATCAACTTACAATTTTTTATCTTGACTTGAGATGAGTTGCTACAACTTATGAAACAAAGTTGAAATTAAAGTGCGTCTGACATTTTTTTAACTTAATAGATTCTGCCAACAAAACAGTATTTCTAAATGATCTGAGGCTGAGATTTAGCAATTCTGAAGTGAAAGTATTTGATGAATGTATAAAACGTATCGAGAGCATTCGGTTATTAGGGCCCGAGCACACCGGGGTGTGAGGACCCTATTGTTCTTCAAGGAGTTATTATTATTAGGGCCCGAGCACACAAGTGTGAGGACCCTATTGTTTTTGCTCCGTTTATTAGGGCCCGAGCACACCAGGGTGTGAGGACCCTATTGTTTTTGCTCCGTTTATTATTAGGGCCCGAGCACACCAGGGTGTGAGGACCCTATTGTTTTTGCTCCGTTTATTATTATTAGGGCCCGAGCACACAGGGGTGCGAGGACCCTATTGTTTTTGCTCGGTTTATTATTATTATTATTATTATTTATTCTTCTTCTTCTCCAAAGTGAATCGCATTTTTGAGGGGCGAAACATGCTCGAAAACTCATGAAATTTTGCACACATGTCAGAAGTGGCGAAAATTTACATGTGGTATAGGCGCCAGAAGTGGGCGGGTAAAAATGGCTCGATAGCGCCACCTGCAAAATTTCAAGAGAACAGCCCCCCCGCTACGAAAAACGTACAGATACGAAATTTGGTAGGATCATCTATCACCCCAAGACCTACAAAAAAGTCTCTTGGAGCGAAGCTCTAAACCCAACAGGAAGTCAGCCATTTTGATTTTTTGCCTTGATTTTTGTGCAAATTTGGTCATTTCCAGGCTTCATACTTTAACGAACTCCTACTACAGATTTAATCCGATCATCGTCATATTTGGTCAATCTCTTGTAAAGGCCTTTGCGATGTTAAATTGCGGAGATCTTGACTTTTCGTTGGAGGGTGTGTCCGTGGCGGCCTGACAAATTTCTGCATTTTCGCCATGAAACAGGAAGTGGCTCTAACTCAGGCATACAATGTCCAATCTGCCCCACGCTTCACATGCTTGATAAGAGTCTTGGCCTGAACACATTTCAATGCCAATATTCAACTTCACTCATAGCGCCACCTAGAGGTAGGAGGAAATACCATGTTTTACGCTGTGATTTACTGCTCTTAGAGATTTAATCAAATCATCATCATATTCGGTCTGACTGATGTTAAGCCCTTTGCGATGATAAATTGCGAAGATCTTGACTTTTTGTTGAAGGGCGTGTCCGTGGCGGCCTGGCAAAGTGTGATGTTTCACCATGAAACAGGAAGCTGTTGTAATTCAGACATACATAGTCCGATCTGCCCCCAACTTCACACGTTTCATAAGGGTCCCGGCCTGAACACATCAACATGGCATAATTCAGTATCAGTCATAGCGCCACCTAGAGGCAGCAGGAAATACCACCTTTTATGCTGTGACTTACTGCTCTTGGAGATTTGATTATATCAACATCATATTTCATCAGTCTAATCTCAAGACCTTGTGTGATGATAAATAGCAACGACCTTGACTTTTCGTTAAAGGGCGTGTCCGTCGCGGCCTCGCAAAATATCGCTAAATGAATCCCATTTTTGACAGCCTAAACGAGCTCAAAAAGTCATGAAACCTTGCACACGTGTCAAAAGTGGCGAATATTTTCATGTGATATAGGCTTCAGAACTTGGGGTGTTAAAATGGCTCTATAGCGCCACCTACAAAAATTCAATAGAGCAGCCCCCCCCCCCCGCTACGTTAATCGCACAGATACGAAATGCGGTAGGATCATGTATCACCCCAAGACCTACAAAAAAGTCTCTTGGAGCAAAGCTCTAAACCCCACAGGAAGTCAGCCATTTTGAATTCTCTGTAATTTGAGTGCAAATTTTGCCATTTCTGGCCTTCGTATTTTAACAAACTCCTCCTATAAATTTAATCAGATAATCATCATATTTGGTGAGTGTCATCTAAAGGGCTTTGCAATGCTAAATTGCGGAGATCTTGACATTTCAATGGAGGGTGTGTATGTGGCGGCTTGCCAAATTTCTGTTTCTCAATGAAACAGGAAGTTGTTCTAACTCAGGTTTAAAATGTCCAATCTGACCCACGCTTCACAAGTTTGATAATTGTCCTGTCCTGAACACATCAACATGGCAATATTCAGTAAAAGTTATAGCGCCACCTGCTGGAAGCAGGAAATGACATGTTTTACACTGTGATTTACTGCTCATTGAAATGTATTCAGATCATCATCATATTTGGTCAGTCTGAACTTAGGGACTTCACAATGATAAATTGTGAAGATCTTGACATTTCGTTAAAGGGGCGTGTCCGTTGTGGCCTATCAAAGTTTGATTTTTCGCCATGAGAAAGCTGTTGTAACTCAGACATGCAATGTCCGACCTGTCACAGACATCATACATTTGACAAGGGTCCTGGCCTCAACACATCAATGTTACAACAATCAATTACAATCATAGCGCCACCTGCTGCATAAAGAAGTAGTGGCACTTCAAAGTTCCTTTGAATATCCACCTATATTTATCCACGGAAATTTCAATCCCCCTGGTTTATTGCTTTACTAAGGCCATAGAGTGGCGGTGCACATGAGTGCGAGGGCCCTTCCATCACTGCTTGCAGTTTTAATTATTATTTATTCTTCTTCTTCTCCAAAGTGAATCGCATTTTTGAGGGGCGAAACATGCTCGAAAACTCATAAAATTTTGCACACATGTCAGAAGTGGCGAAAATTTACATGTGGTATAGGCGCCAGAAGTGGGCGTGTAAAAATGGCTCGATAGCGCCACCTGCAAAATTTCAAGAGAACAGCCCCCCCGCTACGAAAAACGTACAGATACGAAATTTGGTAGGATCATCTATCACCCCAAGACCTACAAAAAAGTCTCTCGGAGCAAAGCTCTAAACCCAACAGGAAGTCCGCCATTTTGATTTTTTGCCTTGATTTTTGTGCAAATTTGGTCATTTCCAGGCTTCATACTTTAACGAACTCCTACTACAGATTTAATCCGATCATCGTCATATTTGGTCAATCTCTTGTAAAGGCCTTTGCGATGTTAAATTGCGGAGATCTTGACTTTTCGTTGGAGGGTGTGTCCGTGGCGGCCTGACAAATTTCTGCATTTTCGCCATGAAACAGGAAGTGGCTCTAACTCAGGCATACAATGTCCAATCTGCCCCACGCTTCACATGTTTGATAAGAGTCTTGGCCTGAACACATTTCAATGCCAATATTCAACTTCACTCATAGCGCCACCTAGAGGTAGGAGGAAATACCATGTTTTACGCTGTGATTTACTGCTCTTAGAGATTTAATCAAATCATCATCATATTCGGTCTGACTGATGTTAAGCCCTTTGCGATGATAAATTGCGAAGATCTTGACTTTTTGTTGAAGGGCGTGTCCGTGGCGGCCTGGCAAAGTGTGATGTTTCACCATGAAACAGGAAGCTGTTGTAATTCAGACATACATAGTCCGATCTGCCCCCAACTTCACACGTTTCATAAGGGTCCCGGCCTGAACACATCAACATGGCATAATTCAGTATCAGTCATAGCGCCACCTAGAGGCAGCAGGAAATACCACCTTTTATGCTGTGACTTACTGCTCTTAGAGATTTAACCATATCAACATCATATTTCATCAGTCTAATCTCAAGACCTTGTGTGATGATAAATAGCAACGACCTTGACTTTTCGTTAAAGGGCGTGTCCGTCGCGGCCTCGCAAAATATCGCTAAATGAATCCCATTTTTGACAGCCTAAACAAGCTCAAAAAGTCATAAAACGTTGCACACACGTCAGAAGTGGCAAAAATTTACATGTGGCATAGGCGCCAGAAGTGGGCGTGCAGAAATGGCTCGATAGCGCCACCTGCAAAATTTCAAGAGAACAGCCCCGCCGCTACGAAAATCCTACAGATACGAAATTTGGTAGTGTCATATGTCACCCCAAGACCTACAAAAAAGTCTCTTGGAGCGAAGCTCTAAACCTCACAGGAAGTCAGCCATTTTGAATTTTTGCTGTGATTTCTGTGCAAATTTTGTCATTTCCAGGCTTCGTACTTTAACGAACTCCTCCTAGAGATTTTGTTAGATCGTCATCATATTTGGTCAATCTCATCTAAAGGCCTTTGCGATGTTAAATTGCGGAGCTTTTGACTTTTCGTTGGAAGGTGTGTCCGTGGCGGCCTGACAAAGTTCAGCGTTTTCGCCATGAAACCGGAAGTTGTTATAACTAAGGCATACAATGTCCAATCTACCCCACACTTCACACGTTTGATAAGAGTCTTGGCCTGAACACATTTCAATGCCAATATTCAGCTTCAGTCCTAGCGCCACCTAGAGGTAGCAGGAAATGCCTTGTTTTACGCTGTGATTCACTGTTCTCAGAGATTTAATCAAATCATTATCATATCAGGTGAGACTGATCTTAAGCCCTTTGCGATGATATATTGCGAAGATCTTGACTTTTCGTTGAAGGGCGTGTCCGTGGCGACCTCACAAAGCGTGATGTTTCGCCATGAGAAAGCTGTTGTAACTCAGGCATGCAATGTCCGATCGGTCACAGACATCATACGTTTGACAAGGGTCCGGGCCTCAACACATCAATGTTACAACAATCAAATACAATCATAGCGCCACCTGCTGCAAAAAGGAGGTGTGGCACTTCAAAGTTCCTTTGAATATCCGCCTATATTTACCCACTGAAATTTCAATCCCCCTGGTTCATTGCTTTACTAAGGCCATAGAGTGGCGGTGCACATGCGTGCGAGGGCCCTTCCATCACTGCTTGCAGTTTTAATTAGGGCCCGAGCACACCGGGGTGCGAGGACCCTATTGTTTTTGCTCGGTTTATTAGGGCCCGAGCACACCGGGGTGCGAGGACCCTATTGTTTTTGCTTGGTTTATTATTATTATTATTATTATTTATTCTTCTTCTTCTCCAAAGTGAATCGCATTTTTGAGGGGCGAAACATGCTCGAAAACTCATGAAATTTTGCACACATGTCAGACGTGGCGAAAATTTACATGTGGTATAGGCGCCAGAAGTGGGCGTGTAGAAATGGCTCGATAGCGCCACCTGCAAAATTTCAAGAGAACAGCCCCCCCGCTACGAAAAACGTACAGATACGAAATTTGGTAGGATCATCTATCACCCCAAGACCTACAAAAAAGTCTCTTGGAGCGAAGCTCTAAACCCAACAGGAAGTCCGCCATTTTGAATTTTTGCCTTGATTTTTGTGCAAATTTGGTCATTTCCAGGCTTCATACTTTAACAAACTCCTCCTACAGATTTAATCCGATCATCGTCATATTTGGTCAATCTGATCTAAAGGCCTTTGCAATGTTAAATTGCGGAGATCTTGACTTTTCGTCAGAGGGTGTGTCCGTGGCGGCCTGACAAATTTCTGCATTTTCGCCATGAAACAGGAAGTGGCTCTAACTCAGGCATACAATGTCCAATCTGCCCCACGCTTCATACGTTTGATAAGGGTCTTGGCCTGAACACATTTCAATGCCAATATTCAACTTCACTCATAGCGCCACCTAGAGGTAGGAGGAAATGCCATGTTTTACGCTGTGATTTACTGCTCTTAGAGATTTAATCAAATCATCAGCATATTTGGTCTGACTGATGTTAAGCCCTTTGCCGTGATAAATTGCGAAGATCTTGACTTTTCGTTGAAGGGCGTGTCCGTGGCAGCCTGGCAAATTGTGATATTTCGCCATGAAACAGGAAGCTGTTGTAATTCAGACATACATAGTCCGATCTGCCCCCAACTTCACACGTTTCATAAGGGTCCTGGCCTGAACACATCAACATGGCATAATTCAGTATCAGTCATAGCGCCACCTAGAGGCAGCAGGAAATACCACCTTTTATGCTGTGACTTACTGCTCTTAGAGATTTAACCATATCAACATCATATTTCATCAGTCTAATCTCAAGACCTTGTGTGATGATAAATAGCATTGATCTTGACTTTTCGTTAAAGGGCGTGTCTGTTGCGGCCTCGCAAAGTATCTCTAAATGAATCCCATTTTTGACAGCCTAAACGAGCTCAAAAAGTCATAAAACGTTGCACACGTGTCAAAAGTGGCGAATATTTTCATGTGATATAGGCTTCAGAACTTGGGGTGTTAAAATGGCTCTATAGCGCCACCTACAAAAATTCAAGAGAGCAGCCCCCCGCTACGTTAATCGCACAGATACGAAATGCGGTAGAATCATGTATCACCCCAAGACCTACAAAAAAGTCTCTTGGAGCAAAGCTCTAAACCCCACAGGTAGTCAGCCATTTTGAATTTTCTCTGTAATTTGAGTGCAAATTTTGCCATTTCTGGCCTTCGTATTTTAACAAACTCCTCCTATAAATTTAATCAGATAATCATCATATTTGGTGAGTGTCATCTAAAGGGATTTGCAATGCTAAATTGCGCAGATCTTGACATTTCAATGGAGGGTGGGTATGTGGCAGCTTGCCAAATTTCTGTGTTTCTCAATGAAACAGGAAGTTGTTCTAAGTCAGGTTTAAAATGTCCAATCTGACCCACGCTTCACAAGTTTGATAATTGTCCTGTCCTGAACACATCAACATGGCAATATTCAGTAAAAGTTATAGCGCCACCTGCTGGAAGCAGGAAATGACATGTTTTACACTGTGATTTACTGCTCATTGAGATGTATTCAGATCATCATCATATTTGGTCAGTCTGAACTTAGGGACTTCACAATGATAAATTGTGAAGATCTTGACATTTCGTTAAAGGGGCGTGTCCGTTGTGGCCTGTCAAAGTTAGATTTTTCGCCATGAGAAAGCTGTTGTAACTCAGACATGCAATGTCCAACCTGTCACAGACATCATACGTTTGACAAGGGTCCTGGCCTCAACACATCAATGTTACAACAATCAATTACAATCATAGCGCCACCTGCTGCATAAAGGAGTAGTGGCACTTCAAAGTTCCTTTGAATATCCACCTATATTTATCCACGGAAATTTCAATCCCCCTGGTTTATTGCTATACTAAGGCCATAGAGTGGCGGTGCACATAAGTGCGAGGGCCCTTCCATCACTGCTTGCAGTTTTAATTATTATTATTATTATTATTTATT
This sequence comes from Misgurnus mizolepis, assembly GCA_025389145.1. Lineage (NCBI taxonomy): Eukaryota > Metazoa > Chordata > Actinopteri > Cypriniformes > Cobitidae > Misgurnus > Misgurnus mizolepis. Next base: position 8,263,550 of record JAIFKI010000022.1, on the reverse strand, counting down.
CTTCTTCTTCTCCAAAGTGAATCGCATTTTTGAGGGGCGAAACATGCTCGAAAACTCATGAAATTTTGCACACATGTCAGACGTGGCGAAAATTTACATGTGGTATAGGCGCCAGAAGTGGGCGTGTAGAAATGGCTCGATAGCGCCACCTGCAAAATTTCAAGAGAACAGCCCCCCCCGCTACGAAAAACGTACAGATACGAAATTTGGTAGGATCATCTATCACCCCAAGACCTACAAAAAAGTCTCTTGGAGCGAAGCTCTAAACCCAACAGGAAGTCCGCCATTTTGAATTTTTGCCTTGATTTTTGTGCAAATTTGGTCATTTCCAGGCTTCATACTTTAACGAACTCCTCCTACAGATTTAATCCGATCATCGTCATATTTGGTCAATCTGATCTAAAGGCCTTTGCAATGTTAAATTGCGGAGATCTTGACTTTTCGTCAGAGGGTGTGTCCGTGGCGGCCTGACAAATTTCTGCATTTTCGCCATGAAACAGGAAGTGGCTCTAACTCAGGCATACAATGTCCAATCTGCCCCACGCTTCATACGTTTGATAAGGGTCTTGGCCTGAACACATTTCAATGCCAATATTCAACTTCACTCATAGCGCCACCTAGAGGTAGGAGGAAATGCCATGTTTTACGCTGTGATTTACTGCTCTTAGAGATTTAATCAAATCATCAGCATATTTGGTCTGACTGATGTTAAGCCCTTTGCCGTGATAAATTGCGAAGATCTTGACTTTTCGTTGAAGGGCGTGTCCGTGGCAGCCTGGCAAATTGTGATATTTCGCCATGAAACAGGAAGCTGTTGTAATTCAGACATACATAGTCCGATCTGCCCCCAACTTCACACGTTTCATAAGGGTCCTGGCCTGAACACATCAACATGGCATAATTCAGTATCAGTCATAGCGCCACCTAGAGGCAGCAGGAAATACCACCTTTTATGCTGTGACTTACTGCTCTTAGAGATTTAACCATATCAACATCATATTTCATCAGTCTAATCTCAAGACCTTGTGTGATGATAAATAGCATCGATCTTGACTTTTCGTTAAAGGGCGTGTCTGTTGCGGCCTCGCAAAGTATCTCTAAATGAATCCCATTTTTGACAGCCTAAACGAGCTCAAAAAGTCATAAAACGTTGCACACGTGTCAAAAGTGGCGAATATTTTCATGTGATATAGGCTTCAGAACTTGGGGTGTTAAAATGGCTCTATAGCGCCACCTAAAAAAATTCAAGAGAGCAGCCCCCCGCTACGTTAATCGCACAGATACGAAATGCGGTAGAATCATGTATCACCCCAAGACCTACAAAAAAGTCTCTTGGAGCAAAGCTCTAAACCCCACAGGTAGTCAGCCATTTTGAATTTTCTCTGTAATTTGAGTGCAAATTTTGCCATTTCTGGCCTTCGTATTTTAACAAACTCCTCCTATAAATTTAATCAGATAATCATCATATTTGGTGAGTGTCATCTAAAGGGATTTGCAATGCTAATTTGCGCAGATCTTGACATTTCAATGGAGGGTGGGTATGTGGCAGCTTGCCAAATTTCTGTGTTTCTCAATGAAACAGGAAGTTGTTCTAAGTCAGGTTTAAAATGTCCAATCTGACCCACGCTTCACAAGTTTGATAATTGTCCTGTCCTGAACACATCAACATGGCAATATTCAGTAAAAGTTATAGCGCCACCTGCTGGAAGCAGGAAATGACATGTTTTACACTGTGATTTACTGCTCATTGAGATGTATTCAGATCATCATCATATTTGGTCAGTCTGAACTTAGGGACTTCACAATGATAAATTGTGAAGATCTTGACATTTCGTTAAAGGGGCGTGTCCGTTGTGGCCTGTCAAAGTTAGATTTTTCGCCATGAGAAAGCTGTTGTAACTCAGACATGCAATGTCCAACCTGTCACAGACATCATACGTTTGACAAGGGTCCTGGCCTCAACACATCAATGTTACAACAATCAATTACAATCATAGCGCCACCTGCTGCATAAAGGAGTAGTGGCACTTCAAAGTTCCTTTGAATATCCACCTATATTTATCCACGGAAATTTCAATCCCCCTGGTTTATTGCTATACTAAGGCCATAGAGTGGCGGTGCACATAAGTGCGAGGGCCCTTCCATCACTGCTTGCAGTTTTAATTAGGGCCCGAGCACACCGGGGTGCGAGGACCCTATTGTTTTTGCTCGGTTTATTATTATTATTATTATTATTTATTCTTCTTCTTCTCCAAAGTGAATCGCATTTTTGAGGGGCGAAACATGCTCGAAAACTCATGAAATTTTGCACACATGTCAGACGTGGCGAAAATTTACATGTGGTATAGGCGCCAGAAGTGGGCGTGTAGAAATGGCTCGATAGCGCCACCTGCAAAATTTCAAGAGAACAGCCCCCCCGCTACGAAAAACGTACAGATACGAAATTTGGTAGGATCATCTATCACCCCAAGACCTACAAAAAATTCTCTTGGAGCGAAGCTCTAAACCCAACAGGAAGTCCGCCATTTTGAATTTTTGCCTTGATTTTTGTGCAAATTTGGTCATTTCCAGGCTTCATACTTTAACGAACTCCTCCTACAGATTTAATCCGATCATCGTCATATTTGGTCAATCTGATCTAAAGGCCTTTGCAATGTTAAATTGCGGAGATCTTGACTTTTCGTCAGAGGGTGTGTCCGTGGCGGCCTGACAAATTTCTGCATTTTCGCCATGAAACAGGAAGTGGCTCTAACTCAGGCATACAATGTCCAATCTGCCCCACGCTTCATACGTTTGATAAGGGTCTTGGCCTGAACACATTTCAATGCCAATATTCAACTTCACTCATAGCGCCACCTAGAGGTAGGAGGAAATGCCATGTTTTACGCTGTGATTTACTGCTCTTAGAGATTTAATCAAATCATCAGCATATTTGGTCTGACTGATGTTAAGCCCTTTGCCGTGATAAATTGCGAAGATCTTGACTTTTCGTTGAAGGGCGTGTCCGTGGCAGCCTGGCAAATTGTGATATTTCGCCATGAAACAGGAAGCTGTTGTAATTCAGACATACATAGTCCGATCTGCCCCCAACTTCACACGTTTCATAAGGGTCCTGGCCTGAACACATCAACATGGCATAATTCAGTATCAGTCATAGCGCCACCTAGAGGCAGCAGGAAATACCACCTTTTATGCTGTGACTTACTGCTCTTAGAGATTTAACCATATCAACATCATATTTCATCAGTCTAATCTCAAGACCTTGTGTGATGATAAATAGCATCGATCTTGACTTTTCGTTAAAGGGCGTGTCCGTTGCGGCCTCGCAAAGTATCTCTAAATGAATCCCATTTTTGACAGCCTAAACGAGCTCAAAAAGTCATAAAACGTTGCACACGTGTCAAAAGTGGCGAATATTTTCATGTGATATAGGCTTCAGAACTTGGGGTGTTAAAATGGCTCTATAGCGCCACCTACAAAAATTCAAGAGAGCAGCCCCCCCGCTACGTTAATCGCACAGATACGAAATGCGGTAGAATCATGTATCACCCCAAGACCTACAAAAAAGTCTCTTGGAGCAAAGCTCTAAACCCCACAGGTAGTCAGCCATTTTGAATTTTCTCTGTAATTTGAGTGCAAATTTTGCCATTTCTGGCCTTCGTATTTTAACAAACTCCTCCTATAAATTTAATCAGATAATCATCATATTTGGTGAGTGTCATCTAAAGGGATTTGCAATGCTAAATTGCGCAGATCTTGACATTTCAATGGAGGGTGGGTATGTGGCAGCTTGCCAAATTTCTGTGTTTCTCAATGAAACAGGAAGTTGTTCTAAGTCAGGTTTAAAATGTCCAATCTGACCCACGCTTCACAAGTTTGATAATTGTCCTGTCCTGAACACATCAACATGGCAATATTCAGTAAAAGTTATAGCGCCACCTGCTGGAAGCAGGAAATGACATGTTTTACACTGTGATTTACTGCTCATTGAGATGTATTCAGATCATCATCATATTTGGTCAGTCTGAACTTAGGGACTTCACAATGATAAATTGTGAAGATCTTGACATTTCGTTAAAGGGGCGTGTCCGTTGTGGCCTGTCAAAGTTAGATTTTTCGCCATGAGAAAGCTGTTGTAACTCAGACATGCAATGTCCAACCTGTCACAGACATCATACGTTTGACAAGGGTCCTGGCCTCAACACATCAATGTTACAACAATCAATTACAATCATAGCGCCACCTGCTGCATAAAGGAGTAGTGGCACTTCAAAGTTCCTTTGAATATCCACCTATATTTATCCACGGAAATTTCAATCCCCCTGGTTTATTGCTATACTAAGGCCATAGAGTGGCGGTGCACATAAGTGCGAGAGCCCTTCCATCACTGCTTGCAGTTTTAATTAGGGCCCGAGCACACCGGGGTGCGAGGACCCTATTGTTTTTGCTCGGTTTATTATTATTATTATTATTATTTATTCTTCTTCTTCTCCAAAGTGAATCGCATTTTTGAGGGGCGAAACATGCTCGAAAACTCATTAATTTTGCACACATGTCAGAAGTGGCGAAAATTTACATGTGGTATAGGCGCAAGAAGTGGGCGTGTAGAAATGGCTCGATAGCGCCACCTGCAAAATTTCAAGAGAACAGCCCCCCCGCTACGAAAAACGTACAGATACGAAATTTGGTAGGATCATCTATCACCCCAAGACCTACAAAAAAGTCTCTTGGAGCGAAGCTCTAAACCCAACAGGAAGTCCGACATTTTGATTTTTTGCCTTGATTTTTGTGCAAATTTGGTCATTTCCAGGCATCATACTTTAACGAACTCCTACTACAGATTTAATCCGATCATCGTCATATTTGGTCAATCTCTTGTAAAGGCCTTTGCGATGTTAAATTGCGGAGATCTTGACTTTTCGTTGGAGGGTGTGTCCGTGGCGGCCTGACAAATTTCTGCATTTTCGCCATGAAACAGGAAGTGGCTCTAACTCAGGCATACAATGTCCAATCTGCCCCACGCTTCACATGTTTGATAAGAGTCTTGGCCTGAACACATTTCAATGCCAATATTCAACTTCACTCATAGCGCCACCTAGAGGTAGGAGGAAATACCATGTTTTACGCTGTGATTTACTGCTCTTAGAGATTTAATCAAATCATCATCATATTCGGTCTGACTGATGTTAAGCCCTTTGCGATGATAAATTGCGAAGATCTTGACTTTTTGTTGAAGGGCGTGTCCGTGGCGGCCTGGCAAAGTGTGATGTTTCACCATGAAACAGGAAGCTGTTGTAATTCAGACATACATAGTCCGATCTGCCCCCAACTTCACACGTTTCATAAGGGTCCCGGCCTGAACACATCAACATGGCATAATTCAGTATCAGTCATAGCACCACCTAGAGGCAGCAGGAAATACCACCTTTTATGCTGTGACTTACTGCTCTTAGAGATTTAACCATATCAACATCATATTTCATCAGTCTAATCTCAAGACCTTGTGTGATGATAAATAGCAACGACCTTGACTTTTCGTTAAAGGGCGTGTCCGTCGCGGCCTCGCAAAATATCGCTAAATGAATCCCATTTTTGACAGCCTAAACGAGCTCAAAAAGTCATGAAACCTTGCACACGTGTCAAAAGTGGCGAATATTTTCATGTGATATAGGCTTCAGAACTTGGGGTGTTAAAATGGCTCTATAGCGCCACCTACAAAAATTCAATAGAGCAGCCCCCCCCGCTACGTTAATCGCACAGATACGAAATGCGGTAGGATCATGTATCACCCCAAGACCTACAAAAAAGTCTCTTGGAGCAAAGCTCTAAACCCCACAGGAAGTCAGCCATTTTGAATTTTCTCTGTAATTTGAGTGCAAATTTTGCCATTTCTGGCCTTCGTATTTTAACAAACTCCTCCTATAAATTTAATCAGATAATCATCATATTTGGTGAGTGTCATCTAAAGGGCTTTGCAATGCTAAATTGCGGAGATCTTGACATTTCAATGGAGGGTGTGTATGTGGCGGCTTGCCAAATTTCTGTTTCTCAATGAAACAGGAAGTTGTTCTAACTCAGGTTTAAAATGTCCAATCTGACCCACGCTTCACAAGTTTGATAATTGTCCTGTCCTGAACACATCAACATGGCAATATTCAGTAAAAGTTATAGCGCCACCTGCTGGAAGCAGGAAATGACATGTTTTACACTGTGATTTACTGCTCATTGAAATGTATTCAGATCATCATCATATTTGGTCAGTCTGAACTTAGGGACTTCACAATGATAAATTGTGAAGATCTTGACATTTCGTTAAAGGGGCGTGTCCGTTGTGGCCTATCAAAGTTTGATTTTTCGCCATGAGAAAGCTGTTGTAACTCAGACATGCAATGTCCGACCTGTCACAGACATCATACATTTGACAAGGGTCCTGGCCTCAACACATCAATGTTACAACAATCAATTACAATCATAGCGCCACCTGCTGCATAAAGAAGTAGTGGCACTTCAAAGTTCCTTTGAATATTCACCTATATTTATCCACGGAAATTTCAATCCCCCTGGTTTATTGCTTTACTAAGGCCATAGAGTGGCGGTGCACATGAGTGCGAGGGCCCTTCCATCACTGCTTGCAGTTTTAATTATTATTATTCTTCTTCTTCTTCTTCTTCTCCGAAATGGATCGCATTTTTGAGGGCCTAAACATACCCGAAAACTCATGAAAATTTGCACACGCGTCAGAAGTGGCGAAAATTTACATGTAGTATAGGCGTCAGAAGTGGGCGTGTAAAAATGGCTCGATAGCGCCACCTGCAAAATTTCAAGAGAACAGCCCCCCCACTACGAAAAACTTACAGATACGAAATTTGGTAGGATCATCTATTACTCCAAGACCTACAAAAAAGTCTCTTGGAGCTAAGCTCTAAACCCCACAGGAAGTCAGCCATTTTGAATTTTCTCTGTCATTTTTTGACATTTCCAAGCGTCGTACTTTAACGAACTCCTCCTAGAGATTTAATCCGATCATCATCATATTTGGTCAGTATCATCTAAAGGCCTTTGCGATGCTAAATTGCGGAGCTTTTGACTTTTCCTTGGAGGGCGTGTCCGTGGCGGCCTGGCAAAGTGTAATGTTTCGCCATGAAACAGGAAGCTGATGTAATTCAGGCATACATTGTCCAATCTGCCCCTGACTTCACACGTTTGATAAGGGTCCAGGCCTGAACACATCAACATGGCATAATTCAGTAACAGTCATAGCGCCACCTAGAGGCAGCAGGAAATACCATGTTTGACGCTGTGACTTACTGCTCCTAGGTATTTAACCATATCAACATCATATTTCACCAGTGTAATCTCAAGACCTTGTGTGATGATAAAAAGCAACGACCTTGACTTTTCATTAAAGGGCGTGTCCGTGGCGGCCTGGCAAAGTATCGCTAATTGAATCGCATTTTGACAGGCTAAACAACCTCAAAAAGTCATAAAACGTTGCACACGTCAGAAGTGGCAAAGTTTACATGTGGCATAGGCGCCAGAAGTGGGCATGCAGAAATGGCTCGATAGCGCCACCTGCAAAATTTCAAGAGAACAGCCCCGCCGCTACGAAAATCCTACAGAAACGAAATTTGGTAGGGTCATATATCACCCCAAGACCTACAAAAAAGTCTCTTGGAGTGAAGCTCTAAACCTCACAGGAAGTCAGCCATTTTGAATTTTTGCTGTGATTTCTGTGCAAATTTTGTCATTTCCAGGCTTCGTACTTTAACGAACTCCTCCTAGAGATTTTGTCAGATCGTCATCATATTTGGTCAATCTCATCTAAAGGCCTTTGCGATGTTAAATTGCGGAGCTTTTGACTTTTCGTTGGAAGGTGTGTCCGTGGCGGCCTGACAAAGTTCAGCGTTTTCGCCATGAAACCGGAAGTTGTAATAACTAAGGCATACAATGTCCAATCTACCCCACACTTCACACGTTTGATAAGAGTCTTGGCCTGAACACATTTCAATGCCAATATTCAGCTTCAGTCCTAGCGCCACCTAGAGGTAGCAGTAAATGCCTTGTTTTACGCTGTGATTCACTGTTCTCAGAGATTTAATCAAATCATTGTCATATCAGGTGAGACTGATCTTAAGCCCTTTGCGATGATAAATTGCGAAGATCTTGACTTTTCGTTGAAGGGCGTGTCCGTGGCGGCCTCACAAAGAGTGATGTTTCTCCATGAGAAAGCTGTTGTAACTCAGGCATGCAATGTCCGACCTGTCACAGACATCATACGTTTGACAAGGGTCCTGGCCTCAACACATCAATGTTACAACAATCAAATACAATCATAGCGCCACCTGCTGCACAAAGGAGGTGTGGCACTTCAAAGTTCCTTTGAATATCCGCTTATATTTACCCACTGAAATTTCAATCCCCCTGTTTCATTGCTTTACTAAGGCCATAGAGTGGCGGTGCACATGCGTGCGAGGGCCCTTCCATCACTGCTTGCAGTTTTAATTATTATTCTTCTTCTTCTTCTTCTTCTTCTCCGAAATGGATCGCATTTTTGAGGGCCTAAACATACCCGAAAACTCATGAAAATTTGCACACGCGTCAGAAGTGGCGAAAATTTACATGTAGTATAGGCGTCAGAAGTGGGCGTGTAAAAATGGCTCGATAGCGCCACCTGCAAAATTTCAAGAGAACAGCCCCCCCACTACGAAAAACTTACAGATACGAAATTTGGTAGGATCATCTATTACTCCAAGACCTACAAAAAAGTCTCTTGGAGCTAAGCTCTAAACCCCACAGGAAGTCAGCCATTTTGAATTTTCTCTGTCATTTTTTGACATTTCCAAGCGTTGTACTTTAACGAACTCCTCCTAGAGATTTAATCCGATCATCATCATATTTGGTCAATATCATCTAAAGGCCTTTGCGATGCTAAATTGCGGAGCTTTTGACTTTTCATTGGAGGGCGTGTCCGTGGCGGCCTGGCAAAGTGTAATGTTTCGCCATGAAACAGGAAGCTGATGTAATTCAGGCATACATTGTCCGATCTGCCCCTGACTTCACACGTTTGATAAGGGTCCAGGCCTGAACACATCAACATGGCATAATTCAGTAACACTCATAGCGCCACCTAGAGGCAGCAGGAAATACCATGTTTGACGCTGTGACTTACTGCTTCTAGGTATTTAACCATATCAACATCATATTTCACCAGTGTAATCTCAAGACCTTGTGTGATGATAAAAAGCAACGACCTTGACTTTTCATTAAAGGGCGTGTCCGTGGCGGCCTGGCAAAGTATCGCTAATTGAATCACATTTTGACAGGCTAAACAACCTCAAAAAGTCATAAAACGTTGCACACACGTCAGAAGTGGCAAAGTTTACATGTGGCATAGGCGCCAGAAGTGGGCGTGCAGAAATGGCTCGATAGCGCCACCTGCAAAATTTCAAGAGAACAGCCCCGCCGCTACGAAAATCCTACAGAAACGAAATTTGGTAGGGTCATATATCACCCCAAGACCTACAAAAAAGTCTCCTGGAGTGAAGCTCTAAACCTCACAGGAAGTCAGCCATTTTGAATTTTTGCTGTGATTTCTGTGCAAATTTTGTCATTTCCAGGCTTCGTACTTTAACGAACTCCTCATAGAGATTTTGTCAGGGCGTCATCATATTTGGTCAATCTCATCTAAAGGCCTTTGCGATGTTAAATTGCGGAGCTTTTGACTTTTCGTTGGAAGGTGTGTCCGTGGCGGCCTGAGAAATTTCAGCGTTTTCGCCATGAAACAGGAAGTTGTTATAACTAAGGCATACAATGTCCAATCTGCCCCACACTTCACACGTTTGATAAGAGTCTTGGCCTGAACACATTTCAATGCCAATATTCAGCTTCAGTCCTAGCGCCACCTAGAGGTAGCAGGAAATGCCTTGTTTTACGCTGTGATTCACTGTTCTCAGAGATTTAATCAAATCATTATCATATCAGGTGAGACTGATCTTAAGCCCTTTGCGATGATAAATTGCGAAGATCTTGACTTTTCGTTGAAGGGCGTGTCCGTGGCGGCCTCGCAAAGAGTGATGTTTCTCCATGAGAAAGCTGTTGTAACTCAGGCATGCAATGTCCGACCTGTCACAGACATCATACGTTTGACAAGGGTCCTGGCCTCAACACATCAATGTTACAACAATCAAATACAATCATAGCGCCACCTGCAGCACAAAGGAGGTGTGGCACTTCAAAGTTCCTTTGAATATCCGCCTATATTTACCCACTGAAATTCAATCCCCCTGGTTCATTGCTTTACTAAGGCCATAGAGTGGCGGTGCACATGCGTGCGAGGGCCCTTCCATCACTGCTTGCAGTTTTTTATTATTTATTCTTCTTCTTCTCCAAAGTGAATCGCATTTTTGAGGGGCGAAACATGCTCGAAAACTCATGAAATTTTGCACACATGTCAGGAGTGGCGAAAATTTACATGTGGCATAGGCGCCAGAAGTGGGCGTCTAGAAATGGCTCGATAGCGCCACCTGCAAAATTTCAAGAGAACAGCCCCCCCACTACGAAAAACGTACAGATACGAAATTTGGTAGGATCATCTATCACCCCAAGACCTACAAAAAAGTCTCTTGGAGCGAAGCTCTAAACCCAACAGGAAGTCGGCCATTTTGAATTTTTGCCTTGATTTTTGTGCAAATTTGGTCATTTCCAGGCTTCATACTTTAACGAACTCCTCCTACAGATTTAATCCGATCATCGTCATATTTGGACAATCTTATCTAAAGTCCTTTGCGATGTTAAATTGCGGAGATCTTGACTTTTCGTTGGAGGGTGTGTCCGTGGCGGCCTGACAAATTTCTGCATTTTCGCCATGAAACAGGAAGTGGCTCTAACTCAGGCATACAATGTCCAATCTGCCCCACGCTTCATACGTTTGATAAGGGTCTTGGCCTGAACACATTTCAATGCCAATATACAGCTTCAGTCATAGCGCCACCTAGAGGTAGCAGGAAATGCCATGTTTTACGCTGTGATTTACTGCTCTTAGAGATTTAATCAAATCATCATCATATCTGGTCAGACTGATCTTAAGTCCTTTGCGATAATAAATTGCAAAGATCTTGACTTTTCGTTGAAGGGCGTGTCCATGGCAGCCTGGCAAAGTGTGATGTTTCACCATGAAACAGGAAGCTGTTGTAATTCAGACATACATACTCCGATCTGCCCCCAACTTCACACGTTTCATAAGGGTCCCGGCCTGAACATATCAACATGGCATAATTCAGTATCAGTCATAGCGCCACCTAGAGGAAGCAGGAAATACCACCTTTTATGCTGTGACTTACTGCTCTTAGAGATTTAACCATATCAACATCATATTTCATCAGTCTAATCTCAAGACCTTGTGTGATGATAAATAGCAACGACCTTGACTTTTCGTTAAAGGGCGTGTCCATCGCGGCCTCGCAAAGTATCGCTAAATGAATCCCATTTTTGACAGCCTAAACGAGCTCAAAAAGTCATGAAACGTTCCACACGTGTCAAAAGTGGCGAATATTTTCATGTGATATAGGCTTCAGAACTTGGGGTGTTAAAATGGCTCTATAGCGCCACCTACAAAAATTAAATAGAGCAGCCCCCCCGCTACGTTAATCGCACAAATACGAAATGCAGTAGGATCATGTATCACCACAAGACCTACAAAAAAGTCTCTTGGAGCAAAGCTCTAAACCCCACAGCAACTTTTGCCATTTCTGGCCTTCGTATTTTAACAAACTCCTCCTATAAATTTAATCAGATAATCATCATATTTGGTGAGTGTCATCTAAAGGGCTTTGCAATGCTAAATTGCGGAGATCTTGACATTTCAATGGAGCGTGTGTATGTGGCGGCTTGCCAAATTTCTGTGTTTCTCAATGAAACAGGAAGTTGTTCTAACTCAGGTTTAAAATGTCCAACCTGACCCACGCTTCACAAGTTTGATAATTGTCCTGTCCTGAACACATCAACATGGCAAAATTCAGTAAAAGTTATAGCGCCACCTGCTGGAAGCAGGAAATGACATGTTTTACACTGTGATTTACGGCTCATTGAAATGTATTCAGATCATCATCATATTTGGTTAGTCTGAACTTAGGAACTTCACAATGATAAATTGGTAAGATCTTGACATTTCGTTAAAGGGGCGTGTCCGTTGTGGCCTGTCAAAGTTTGATTTTTCGCGATGAGAAAGCTGTTGTAACTCAGACATGCAATGTCCGACCTGTCACAGACATCATACGTTTGACAAGGGTCCTGGCCTCAACACATCAATTTTACAACAATCAATTACAATCATAGCGCCACCTGCTGCATAAAGGAGTAGTGGCACTTCAAAGTTCCTTTGAATATCCACCTATATTTATCCACGGAAATTTCAATCCCCCTGGTTTATTGCTTTACTAAGGCCATAGAGTGGCGGTGCACATGCGTGCGAGGGCCCTTCCATCACTGCTTGCAGTTTTAATTATTATTTATTCTTCTTCTTCTCCAAAGTGAATCGCATTTTTGAGGGGCGAAACATGCTCGAAAACTCATGAAATTTTGCACACATGTCAGAAGTGGCGAAAATTTACATGTGGTATAGGCGCCAGAAGTGGGCGTGTAAAAATGGCTCGATAGCGCCACCTGCAAAATTTCAAGAGAACAGCCCCCCCGCTACGAAAAACGTACAGATACGAAATTTGGTAGGATCATCTATCACCCCAAGACCTACAAAAAAGTCTCTTGGAGCGAAGCTCTAAACCCAACAGGAAGTCAGCCATTTTGAATTTTTGCCTTGATTTTTGTGCAAATTTGGTCATTTCCAGGCTTCATACTTTAACGAACTCCTACTACAGATTTAATCCGATCATCGTCATATTTGGTCAATCTCTTGTAAAGGCCTTTGCGATGTTAAATTGCGGAGATCTTGACTTTTCGTTGGAGGGTGTGTCCGTGGCGGCCTGACAAATTTCTGCATTTTCGCCATGAAACAGGAAGTGGCTCTAACTCAGGCATACAATGTCCAATCTGCCCCACGCTTCATACGTTTGATAAGGGTCTTGGCCTGAACACATTTCAATGCCAATATTCAACTTCACTCATAGCGCCACCTAGAGGTAGGAGGAAATACCATGTTTTACGCTGTGATTTACTGCTCTTAGAGATTTAATCAAATCATCATCATATTCGGTCTGACTGATGTTAAGCCCCTTGCGATGATAAATTGCGAAGATCTTGACTTTTTGTTGAAGGGCGTGTCCGTGGCGGCCTGGCAAAGTGTGATGTTTCACCATGAAACAGGAAGCTGTTGTAATTCAGACATACATTGTCCGATCTGCCCCCGACTTCACACGTTTGATTAGGGTCCCAGCCTGAACACATCAACATGGCATAATTCAGTATCAGTCATAGCGCCACCTAGAGGCAGCAGGAAATACCACCTTTTATGCTGTGACTTACTGCTCTTGGAGATTTGATTAAATCAACATCATATTTCATCAGTCTAATCTCAAGACCTTGTGTGATGATAAATAGCAACGACCTTGACTTTTCGTTAAAGGGCGTGTCCGTCGCGGCCTCGCAAAATATCGCTAAATGAATCCCATTTTTGACAGCCTAAACGAGCTCAAAAAGTCATGAAACCTTGCACACGTGTCAAAAGTGGCGAATATTTTCATGTGATATAGGCTTCAGAACTTGGGGTGTTAAAATGGCTCTATAGCGCCACCTACAAAAATTCAATAGAGCAGCCCCCCCCCCGCTACGTTAATCGCACAGATACGAAATGCGGTAGGATCATGTATCACCCCAATACCTACAAAAAAGTCTCTTGGAGCAAAGCTCTAAACCCCACAGGAAGTCAGCCATTTTGAATTTTCTCTGTAATTTGAGTGCAAATTTTGCCATTTCTGGCCTTCGTATTTTAACAAACTCCTCCTATAAATTTAATCAGATAATCATCATATTTGGTGAGTGTCATCTAAAGGGCTTTGCAATGCTAAATTGCGGAGATCTTGACATTTCAATGGAGGGTGTGTATGTGGCAGCTTGCCAAATTTCTGTTTCTCAATGAAACAGGAAGTTGTTCTAACTCAGGTTTAAAATGTCCAATCTGACCCACGCTTCACAAGTTTGATAATTGTCCTGTCCTGAACACATCAACATGGCAATATTCAGTAAAAGTTATAGCGCCACCTGCTGGAAGCAGTAAATGACATGTTTTACACTGTGATTTACTGCTCATTGAAATGTATTCAGATCATCATCATATTTGGTCAGTCTGAACTTAGGGACTTCACAATGATAAATTGTGAAGATCTTGACATTTCGTTAAAGGGGCGTGTCCGTTGTGGCCTATCAAAGTTTGATTTTTCGCCATGAGAAAGCTGTTGTAACTCAGACATGCAATGTCCGACCTGTCACAGACATCATACATTTGACAAGGGTCCTGGCCTCAACACATCAATGTTACAACAATCAATTACAATCACCTGCTGCATAAAGAAGTAGTGGCACTTCAAAGTTCCTTTGAATATCCACCTATATTTATCCACGGAAATTTCAATCCCCCTGGTTTTTTGCTTTACTAAGGCCATAGAGTGGCGGTGCACATGAGTGCGAGGGCCCTTCCATCACTGCTTGCAGTTTTAATTATTCTTCTTCTTCTTCTTCTTCTTCTTCTTCTTCTTCTTCTCCGAAATGGATCGCATTTTTGAGGGCCTAAACATACCCGAAAACTCATGAAAATTTGCACACGCGTCAGAAGTGGCGAAAATTTACATGTAGTATAGGCGTCAGAAGTGGGCGTGTAAAAATGGCTCGATAGCGCCACCTGCAAAATTTCAAGAGAACAGCCCCCCCACTACGAAAAACTTACAGATACGAAATTTGGTAGGATCATCTATTACTCCAAGACCTACAAAAAAGTCTCTTGGAGCTAAGCTCTAAACCCCACAGGAAGTCAGCCATTTTGAATTTTCTCTGTCATTTTTTGACATTTCCAAGCGTCGTACTTTAACGAACTCCTCCTAGAGATTTAATCCGATCATCATCATATTTGGTCAGTATCATCTAAAGGCCTTTGCGATGCTAAATTGCGGAGCTTTTGACTTTTCATTGGAGGGCGTGTCCGTGGCGGCCTGGCAAAGTGTAATGTTTCGCCATGAAACAGGAAGCTGATGTAATTCAGGCATACATTGTCCGATCCGCCCCTGACTTCACACGTTTGATAAGGGTCCAGGCCTGAACACATCAACATGGCATAATTCAGTAACACTCATAGCGCCACCTAGAGGCAGCAGGAAATACCATGTTTGACGCTGTGACTTACTGCTCCTAGGTATTTAACCATATCAACATCATATTTCACCAGTGTAATCTCCAGACCTTGTGTGATGATAAAAAGCAACGACCTTGACTTTTCATTAAAGGGCGTGTCCGTGGCGGCCTGGCAAAGTATCGCTAATTGAATCGCATTTTGACAGGCTAAACAAGCTCAAAAATTCATAAAACGTTGCACACACGTCAGAAGTGGCAAAAATTTACATGTGGCATAGGCGCCAGAAGTGGGCGTGCAGAAATGGCTCGATAGCGCCACCTGCAACATTTCAAGAGAACAGCCCCGCCGCTACGAAAATCCTACAGAAACTAAATTTGGTAGGGTCATATATCACCCAAAGACCTACAAAAAAGTCTCTTGGAGCGAAGCTCTAAACCTCACAGGAAGTCAGCCATTTTGAATTTTTGCTGTGATTTCTGTGCAAATTTTGTCATTTCCAGGCTTCGTTCTTTAACGAACTCCTCCTAGAGATTTTGTCAGATCGTCATCATATTTGGTCAATCTCATCTGAAGGCCTTTGCGATGTTAAATTGCGGAGCTTTTGACTTTTCGTTGGAAGGTGTGTCCGTGGCGGCCTGACAAAGTTCAGCGTTTTCGCCATGAAACAGGAAGTTGTTATAACTAAGGCATACAATGTCCAATCTGCCCCACACTTCACATGTTTGATAAGAGTCTTGGCCTGAACACATTTTAATGCCAATATTCAGCTTCAGTCCTAGCGCCACCTAGAGGTAGCAGGAAATGCCTTGTTTTACGCTGTGATTCACTGTTCTCAGAGATTTAATCAAATCATTATCATATCAGGTGAGACTGATCTTAAGCCCTTTGCGATGATAAATTGCGAAGATCTTGACTTTTCGTTGAAGGGCGTGTCCGTGGCGGCCTCGCAAAGAGTGATGTTTCGCCATTAGAAAGCTGTTGTAACTCAGGCATGCAATGTCCGACCTGTCACAGACATCATACGTTTGACAAGGGTCCTGGCCTCAACACATCAATGTTACAACAATCAATTACAATCATAGCGCCACCTGCTGCACAAAGGAGGTGTGGCACTTCAAATTTCCTTTGAATATCCGCCTATATTTACCCACTGAAATTTCAATCCCCCTGGTTCATTGCTTTACTAAGGCCATAGAGTGGCGGTGCACATGCGTGCGAGGGCCCTTCCATCACTGCTTGCAGTTTTAATTATTATTCTTCTTCTTCTTCTTCTTCTTCTTCTTCTTCTTCTCCGAAATGGATCGCATTTTTGAGAGCCTAAACATACCCGAAAACTCATGAAAATTTGCACACGCGTCAGAAGTGGCGAAAATTTACATGTAGTATAGGCGTCAGAAGTGGGCGTGTAAAAATGGCTCGATAGCGCCACCTGCAAAATTTCAAGAGAACAGCCCCCCCCACTACGAACAACTTACAGATACGAAATTTGGTAGGATCATCTATTACTCCAAGACCTACAAAAAAGTCTCTTGGAGCTAAGCTCTAAACCCCACAGGAAGTCAGCCATTTTGAATTTTCTCTGTCATTTTTTGACATTTCCAAGCGTCGTACTTTAACGAACTCCTCCTAGAGATTTAATCCGATCATCATCATATTTGGTCAGTATCATCTAAAGGCCTTTGCGATGCTAAATTGCGGAGCTTTTGACTTTTCATTGGAGGGCGTGTCCGTGGCGGCCTGGCAAAGTGTAATGTTTCGCCATGAAACAGGAAGCTGATGTAATTCAGGCATACATTGTCCGATCTGCCCCTGACTTCACATGTTTGATAAGGGTCCAGGCCTGAACACATCAACATGGCATAATTCAGTAACACTCATAGCGCCACCTAGAGGCAGCAGGAAATACCATGTTTGACGCTGTGACTTACTGCTCTTAGGTATTTAACCATATCAACATCATATTTCACCAGTGTAATCTCAAGACCTTGTGTGATGATAAAAAGCAACGACCTTGACTTTTCATTAAAGGGCGTGTCCGTGGCGGCCTGGCAAAGTATCGCTAAATGAATCTCATTTTGACAGGCCAAACAAGCTCAAAAAGTCATAAAACGTTGCACACACGTCAGAAGTGGCAAAAATTTACATGTGGCATAGGCGCCAGAAGTGGGCGTGCAGAAATGGCTCGATAGCGCCACCTGCAAAATTTAAAGAGAACAGCCCCGCCGCTACGAAAATCCTACAGAAACGAAATTTGGTAGGGTCATATATCACCCCAAGACCTACAAAAAAGTCTCTTGGAGTGAAGCTCTAAACCTCACAGGAAGTCAGCCATTTAGAATGTTTGCTGTGATTTCTGTGCAAATTTTGTCATTTCCAGGCTTCGTACTTTAACGAACTCCTCCTAGAGATTTTGTGAGATCGTCATCATATTTGGTCAATCTCATCTAAAGGCCTTTGCGATGTTAAATTGCGGAGCTTTTGACTTTTCGTTGGAAGGTGTGTCCGTGGCGGCCTGACAAAGTTCAGCGTTTTCGCCATGAAACCGGAAGTTGTTATAACTAAGAGCATACAATGTCCAATCTACCCCACACTTCACATGTTTGATAAGAGTCTTGGCCTGAACACATTTCAATGCCAATATTCAGCTTCAGTCCTAGCGCCACCTAGAGGTAGCAGGAAATGCCTTGTTTTACGCTGTGATTCACTGTTCTCAGAGATTTAATCAAATCATTATCATATCAGGTGAGACTGATCTTAAGCCCTTTGCGATGATAAATTGCGAAGATCTTGACTTTTCGTTGAAGGGCGTGTCCGTGGCGGCCTCGCAAAGAGTGATGTTTCGCCATGAGAAAGCTGTTGTAACTCAGGCATGCAATGTCCGATCTGTCACAGACATCATACGTTTGACAAGGGTCCTGGCCTCAACACATCAATGTTACAACAATCAAATACAATCATAGCGCCACCTGCTGCACAAAGGAGGTGTGGCACTTCAAAGTTCCTTTGAATATCCGCCTATATTTACCCACTGAAATTTCAATCCCCCTGGTTCATTGCTTTACTAAGGCCATAGAGTGGCGGTGCACATGCGTGCGAGGACCCTTCCATCACTGCTTGCAGTTTTAATTATTCTTCTTCTTCTTCTTCTTCTTCTTCTTCTTCTTCTTCTTCTTCTTCTTCTTCTTCTCCGAAATGGATCGCATTTTTGAGGGCCTAAACATACCCGAAAACTCATGAAAATTTGCACACGCGTCCGAAGTGGCGAAAATTTACATGTAGTATAGGCGTCAGAAGTGGGCGTGTAGAAATGGCTCAATAGCGCCACCTGCAAAATTTCAAGAGAACAGCCCCCCTACTACGAAAAACGTACAGACACGAAATTTGGTAGGGTCATCTATTACTCCAAGACCTACAAAAAAGTCTCTTGGAGCTAAGCTCTAAACCCCACAGGAAGTCAGCCATTTTGAATTTTCTCTGTCATTTTTTGACATTTCCAAGCGTCGTACTTTAACGAACTCCTCCTAGAGATTTAATCCGATCATCATCATATTTGGTCAGTATCATCTAAAGGCCTTTGCGATGCTAAATTGCGGAGCTTTTGACTTTTCATTGGAGGGCGTGTCCGTGGCGGCCTGGCAAAGTGTAATGTTTCGCCATGAAACAGGAAGCTGATGTAATTCAGGCATACATTGTCCGATCCGCCCCTGACTTCACACGTTTGATAAGGGTCCAGGCCTGAACACATCAACATGGCATAATTCAGTAACACTCATAGCGCCACCTAGAGGCAGCAGGAAATACCATGTTTGATGCTGTGACTTACTGCTCTTAGGTATTTAACCATATCAACATCATATTTCACCAGTGTAATCTCAAGACCTTGTGTGATGATAAAAAGCAACGACCTTGACTTTTCATTAAAGGGCGTGTCCGTGGCGGCCTGGCAAAGTATCGCTAAATGAATCGCATTTTGACAGGCTAAACAAGCTCAAAAAGTCATAAAACGTTGCACACACGTCAGAAGTGGCAAAAATGTACATGTGGCATAGGCGCCAGAAGTGGGCGTGCAGAAATGGCTCGATAGCGCCACCTGCAAAATTTCAAGAGAACAGCCCCGCCGCTACGAAAATCCTACAGATACGAAATTTGGTAGGGTCATATGTCACCCCAAGACCTACAAAAAAGTCTCTTGGAGCGAAGCTCTAAACCTCACAGGAAGTCAGCCATTTTGAATTTTTGCTGTGATTTCTGTGCAAATTTTGTCATTTCCAGGCTTCGTACTTTAACAAACTCCTCCTAGAGATTTTGTCAGATCGTCATCATATTTGGTCAATCTCATCTAAAGGCCTTTGCGATGTTAAATTGCGGAGCTTTTGACTTTTCGTTGGAAGGTGTGTCCGTGGCGGCCTGACAAAGTTCAGCGTTTTCGCCATGAAACAGGAAGTTGTTATAACTAAGGCATACAATGTCCAATCTGCCCCACACTTCACATGTTTGATAAGAGTCTTGGCATGAACACATTTCAATGCCAATATTCAGATTCAGTCCTAGCGCCACCTAGAGGTAGCAGGAAATGCCTTGTTTTACGCTGTGATTCACTGTTCTCAGAGATTTAATCAGATCATTATCATATCAGGTGAGACTGATCTTAAGCCCTTTGCGATGATAAATTGCGAAGATCTTGACTTTTCGTTGAAGGGCGTGTCCGTGGCGGCCTCGCAAAGAGTGATGTTTCGCCATGAGAAAGCTGTTGTAACTCAGGCATGCAATGTCCGACCTGTCACAGACATCATACGTTTGACAAGGGTCCTGGCCTCAACACATCAATGTTACAACAATCAATTACAATCATAGCGCCACATGCTGCACAAAGGAGGTGTGGAACTTCAAAGTTCCTTTAAATATCCGCCTATATTTACCCACTGAAATTTCAATCCCCCTGGTTCATTGCTTTACTAAGGCCATAGAGTGGCGGTGCACATGCGTGCGAGGGCCCTTCCATCACTGCTTGCAGTTTTAATTATTATTTTTCTTTTTCTTCTCCGACTTCAGCGGGACTTTAGAGGGCCTAAACATACTCGAAAACTCATGAAATTTTGCACAGATGTCAAGAGTGATGAAAATTGACATGTGGTGTAGGCTTTAGAATTAGGCGTGGGAAAATGGCTCTATAGCGCCACCTACAAATTTTCAACGAAGCAGCCCTCGGACTGTGTTTGACGTACAATTACGAAATTCGGTACACTTCTGTAGTATGACAAGACCTACAAAAAAGTCTCTTGGAGCGAAGCCGTAAACCAAACAGGAAGTCAGCTATTCTGAGTTATTTTTGTGATTTGGGCGCAGTTTTTGTCATTTCCAGGCGTCATACTTTAACTAACTCCTCCTACAGTTTCCGTCGGATCATCTTCATATTTGGTGAGTGTTATCTTAAGGCCTTTGTGATGCTAAATTGCGAAGGATTTGACTCTATGTAAAAATTTGTGTCGGTTCTGGCCCAACAAAGTTTGATGTTTTCCAATGAAACAGGAAGTTGCTGGAACCCATGCATACAATGTCCGATCTGTCCCAAATTTCACATGATTGCTAAGAGTCCTGACCTGAACACATCTACATAACAATTTTCATTTATAGCCATAGCGCCACCAGCTGGCAACCTGAAGGAACATGTTTTAGCGCCACTTTCAAATATTGAATTAAGCAGCCCTTGGACTGTGTTTAACTTACATGTACGAATTTCGGTATACTCGTGTATTATTACAAGCCCTACAAAAAAGTCTCTTGGAGCAACGCCCTAAACCAAACAGGAAGTCAGCTATTTTTAATTATTTCTCAGATTTTGGCTCAGTTTTTCTCATTTCCAGGCGTCATACTTTAACTAACTCCTCCTACAGTTTTCGTCGGATCATCATCATATTTGGCGAGTCTCATCTTGAGGCCTTTGTGATGCTAAATTGCAAAGGATTTGATTCTATATTAAAATTTGTGTCGGTTTCGGCCAGCCAAAATTTGATGTATTGCTATGAAACAGGTTGCTGGAACTCAGGCATACAGTGTCCGATCTGTCCCAAACTTCACATGATTGCTAAGAGTCCTGACCTGAACACATCTACATGTCAATAGTCACTTATGGTTATAGCGCCACCAGCTGGCAACAGGAAGTGACATGTTTACAATGATAATGCAATGTCTGATCTTTCCCTAACTTCACATGATTAATAAGAGTCCTGGACTGAACACATCTACATGTCAATAGTCACTTACGGTTATAGCGCCACCAGCTGGCAACAGGAAGTGACATGTTTACAATGATTATGCAATGTCTGATCTTTCCCTAACTTCACATGATTAATAAGAGTCCTGGACTGAACACATCTACATGTCAATAGTCACTTACGGTTATAGCGCCACCAGCTGGCAACAGGAAGTGACATGTTTACAATGATTATGCAATGTCTGATCTTTCCCTAACTTCACATGATTAATAAGAGTCCTGGACTGAACACATCTACATGTCAATAGTCAGTTATGGTCATAGCGCCACCAGCTGGTAACAGGAAGTAACATGTTTACAATGATAATGCAATGTCGGATTTGTCCCAAACTTCACATGATTGCTAAGAGTCCTGAACTGAACACATCTTCATGTCAATAGTCACTTATAGTTATAGCGCCACCAGCTGGCAACAGGAAGTGACATGTTTACAATGATTATGCAATGTCGGATTTGTTCCAAACTTCACATGAGTGATAAGAGTCCTGAACTGAACACATCTTCATGTCAATAGTCACTTATGGTCATAGCGCCACCAGCTGGCAACAGGAAGTGACATGTTTACACTAATTATGCAATGTCTGATTAGTCACAAACTCCACATGATTGATAAGAGTCCTGGACTGAACACATCTACACGCCAATAGTCACTTATAGTTATAGCGCCACCAGCTGGCAACAGGAAGTGACATGTTTACAATGATTATGCAATGTCGGATTTGTTCCAAACTTCACATGAGTGATAAGAGTCCTGAACTGAACACATCTTCATGTCAATAGTCACTTATGGTCATAGCGCCACCAGCTGGCAACAGGAAGTGACATGTTTACACTAATTATGCAATGTCTGATTAGTCACAAACTCCACATGATTGATAAGAGTCCTGGACTGAACACATCTACATGCCAATAGTCACTTATGGCCATAGCGCCACCTGCTGGCAACAAGAAGTAACATGTTTTACACTGATTATTCAAAGTCAGATCTGCCCTAAATTTTACATGATCAATAAGAGTCCTGGACTGAACACATCTATGTGCCAATATTTACATGTAGTCACTAATACTACTCACACACACACACACTCGCTCACTCTCTCTCTCTCTCTCTCTCTGTCTCTCTCTCTTTCTCTCCCTCTCTCATGCTATCTTACATGATGCTACCTCGCTGTAATTTGTAATTAGCAACAGGAAATGTGGCACATTATACTACACTTATAGTACTACACAAATAGTTCACCTATGTTTACATGCTTAAATGCCTATTTACTACTGTTCCCTTTAATTCTTATGCCACGGCGTGGTGGTGTCATGTGTGCGAGGGCCCTTCCATCACTGCTTGCAGTTTTAATTATCATTATTTTTATTTTTGACGGAGGTGACGGTTTAGCTGCTTTGCGTCTGAGCTCCTCAAGTGCTTAAACTTATTTATTGTACTGATATACTTTAAGGTTCTATATGACTTGTCTGAGCCACCCGCTCCACGAAGAATGACTTTGCCCTCCAATTTCATTAAAAGCACAGTGAAATAGCAAACAAAAAGGATTTCTCATTTCTCAAGCATCAATTCTTTGCTTCAGCGGCGAGGGGCCTGTCTGTACCCATTGCAGCACATGAATAATTTAATGAAGCTGACAATTCATGGGATAAGCCGCTTTATAATTCAAGGGCCCGCTCCCTCTCTGCAAAGGTACGACAGAATGCTCTGTGCTGCGGTTATGCAATCTGACGTTGCATAAGTCAAGTGGCCCACAGGCAAAGACTGCGGGGAGAGTTTGGCAAAAGAGAAGATAGAAACAGACTGAAAACGACAGATTAAATTTCTGCATTTTGACTTAAAAGGCATACAGGGCATACTTTTGCATCAAATATTTGAGACTGATGATCGATTAAAAGGATAAATCTTTAAATGGCACTAAAGAGAGAACCTGAAACGGTTCTTCAATGGCATTGCTGTAAAGAAACATTTTTAAAGGGTACTGACTACAAATATATATGGCATAATGGATTAACACTAGGATTGGATATATATACACTCACCTAAAGGATTATTAGGAACACCTGCTCAATTTCTCATTAATGCTATTATCTTATCAACCAATCACATGGCAGTTGCCTCAATGCATTTAGGGGTGTGGTTGTGGTCAAGACAATCTCCTGAACTCCAAACTGAATGTCAGAATGCGAAAGAAAGGTGATTTAAGCAATTTTAAACGTGGCATGGTTTTTAGTGTCAGATGGTGTAATGGGAGCTTCGTGCCCACAAATCTCCATCAACTGCAAGATGCTATCCTATCAACATTTCTAAAGAATGCTTTCAGCACCTTGTTGAATCAATGCCACGTAGAATTAAGGCAGTTCTGAAGGCGAAAGGGGGTCAAACACAGTATTAGTATGGTGTTCCTAATAATCCTTTAGGTGAGTGTAGTTGAAATAAAACAAAACAATACAAATGTCATAGTTTCAATAAACTTTGAAGAAATTTTTTTACTCGAATGCCGCCAATTTGTTTACATCACAATACATGAAGTCAAAAGGACGGCTCCACATCTTAAAAATCTCAACAGGCTGCCAAGATTATTTAGCAAACTAAACTTAAACTGAAGCATTTTTTAATATTGCCCCAACACATGCAAAATGAATAACACAGCATATTATCTGAATTTGAAAAATTAAATTTTTTTGTACAACATAGAGAAATTTCAATGATTTTGTTCTCCAATGCAGCCAATAAATCACTGCTGGCCATAAATCATCTTGGCATCTGCCTAATTTTGCTTTCTTCTACCAAGTGATAGATTAATTTGCACCGAAATACCTTGGAGTTTAATTGGATGTCAAAAGATATGGGAAGTGTTTTTCCTCGCTTCCAAAGGTGCCCAGACACAAAGGACATTGAGTCACGAGGACACAGAGGCAAAGATCTGTGAATATCAGAACATGAACCCTCCGTCTAAATGCATTCAAAGACCTTGCAATGTATTAAGCTTAAATTGTATTGGATACGGGCATATTTACAGACTGACTCAGAGCCTGGACCATTTTCAAGATGAAACAAATACTGACAAATATGCACTTGTTTGAACAGCTTGTAACCAACCTACAGCTGTCCAATTATATAATATTACTTATTCATGGTGAAAACAGAGACCTGTGATTAAAGGAAATTGGCTGACTAAATAATCCCAAGGTAATTTTAACTGGCTGACAAATGATTGTTAAAAATGACTGAGGCACTGCAAATGAATAAATACCTGAGAGAAAACTAGAGATGGTTTGTTGGAAATTGTTGTTAAACCTTCAAAGGGGCATAAACTAATAAACAAGATGCAGAAATGACCTTGGAAGAAATGTTTTTTTTTCACCACAATTCGTAACTTGCTAAATACAAATGTTTTAGAAAATCAAACATTTTACAAGGATATTGATGATTTTAAATATAATGCTAAAACTGCAAATGTGCTTGTGCTTTTGGAATTCAAAAAAAAAAAAATGTGCAGCATTTTTATCAAATAAACATATATTTTTATGTTACTTTAACTTAAATTAATTCAGTTAAAAAAAATTAACATGACAACATCTATGAAATTCTCCAATTCTTGGATGATCTTTATAAACAAAATTTTCTCGATGTAAGCTCCTCATTTCCTTACTGCAAAACAAGGTGATTCTGTAATAGTTTTTGTTAATATACCATAAATATTAATATAATTATAAATTAATTATACTAGACATTTGTTGGCTCATAAACAGCTGTGAACTAATGCCAATGAGCAAAAATTAACAGATTTCAAATTGCTTAACAGATGCATAACAGTCCTATAATATTGTTCTTCAGGTAATATAGACCTTCTTGCACCAGATGTGCAAGGCTGTCGGTCTGTTCATTGTTATATGACATGCAACAGCATGAAATGCAATTAACGTTATGCAATGTCGAATTACGTCTAAAATGAAAGTAATTCAAATGTACATCTTGTTTAAAAACGATATTGATCTCCCACATTATTCAGTCCGATGACATTGTTTGGACCTTATAGTTCAAATGGAATGCAACGTTTTCCACCTCTCACATCTTCTCCACTCCTGTGTGTCTTTTGTTTGTGTTCAACACAGTGATATGATCACTGGACTCGCTGAGATAAAGATTTATCCTCCTGTTTGTATTAAGAGAGAGATACAGAGAAAAGGAGATAGAAAAAGAGAAAGAGCTGAAGTAAATGAGAATCTGTGTCCGTGTCTTTGCTCTGGGGTTGACTGCATGCTGCTCAGAGGACAACAGACACTTTGCTTTTTATGGGAGCCATTATCTTCACTGCAGTCTCAGTGATTTTACAGCTCTTTGACATTCTCCTGCTGTTTTATATGTACCACTGCCAGCGTACAGTTGTAAATATAACAGAAAAAATAAACATATACATACACAACTGATCTGGTCTGACCAGAGAGCAAGAGGTTTAAAACCAAACTGTTCCTGAGATTGTGAATGTGATATTCACAGGTTATCGTGAATGGGATATTCATAGGTAATTGTGAATGTGTTATCCATCGGGGTTTGTGAAAGTGATATTCAGAGGCTACTGTGAATGTGATATCCACAGGGGATCGCAAATGTGATATTCATTGGTGATCATGAATGTGATTTGATCATAATATTCACAGGTAATTGTGAATGGGATATCCACAGGTGATTGTGAATGTAATATTTACTGGTGAACCTGAAAATGATATTCACTGGTGATCCTGTCACGGCTAGTCCGTGTCATGTTTTGTTTGTCTCCGATTACGTCACCTGGACAATTCACAGACTGATTCCTCATCACACCTGTTCCCTGTTAAGTGTTGTGTATTTATACTGCTGTCTGTTTCACACCTGTCGCCGGATTATTGTCATTGTCATTACGTTCATGTCTGTTCCTGTGTTCCATGTACTGCGTGTTCCTATGTTATGGTTTTACTCCTCGTGTTTTGTTTCTGTTCATTTTATATTAAATGTTATTGATTTCATGGTGAACCCTGCACTTGCGTCCTGATTCCTGTACCGATCGTGACAGAATGATCCGGCCATTATTGGACGCAGCGAGTTCACGGAGGGCGGCTCCCCAGGAGTTTTCGTCGAGGGGGAGTAGTGACATCGGGGTTCATTCCCCATCAGCCCTGATGTCTCTTGGGGACCACCGTGAGCGATCGCTCGCTCCTGCGGGAGGAGGATCGGCCCAGGCGGTCCCCCAACGGTTGAGTCGTCGTCGACGGTCCCTCGGAGGACCACCATCCTGCTCGCAGGGGGATCCGGAACGGACCACGCCCGATCATTTCCCCGGGGTGGCTACCGAGCGAGGGTCTCCGTTTCCGCGAGGGGATGGGAGAAGATTTCCGGGGGCATCTGATCGTCGACGATTCCCAGGAGGGGGGTAATTCGTCTGCCTCGGTTCTCGGAGCGATCGCTCCGGTTCTCCTGGCGCAGTCCGGCCAACCGTTCTGTTGGTCTCATCCCGGCGGCTGCCGGCTTTGCCAGGGTCCCCAAGCCCTCCACCCCTCCCTTGGACTCTCGCTACCAGACTTTGTTTCTGTTTTGTGTTTATGTGAGTGTCTGGTAGCCACTCGTAGAGGGAGGGGTTATGTCACGGTGATCCGTGTCATGTTTTGTGTCTGTTCTATATTGTCATCACCTGGACACTTGTTAATTATCACATCATTCATTCCACCTGTGTGTCATTAGTCTTTGTGTATTTATACCAGTGTTTCTGTCACACTCATCGCCGGATCATTGTCATTGCTTACCATGTCTGTTTCCTGTGTTACTTGTTCTGGATGTTACTATGTTTTTGCTACCCTGTTACTCCTCGTGTTTTTGTTTCCCCATTTTTTTATTAAATGTTATTTATATTTTGAACTCTGCGTTTGCGTCCTGACTCCCGTCCCGTGTCGTGACAGATCCTGAAAGTGATATTCACTAGTGATTGTGAATGTAATATTTACTGGTGAACCTGAAAGTGATATTCACTGGGGATCATGAAAGTGATATTCACACTGTAAAAAATACTTTGCTGCCTTAAAAAATTTTGTTGAATCAACTCGGATTTACAAGTCATTTCAACTTACTATTATTTATCTTGACTAGAGATGAGTTGTTATAACTACAGATGAGTTGTTATAACTTATAAAATTAAGTTGACTTTTCTCAACTATATTTTATAAGTTGTGACAACTCATCTCTATTGACATGACTTGTAAATCTTTGTTGATTTAACAAAAAATTTTAAGGCAGCAAAGTTTTTTTTTACAGTGTAGTGATTGTGAATGTGATTTTTACAGGTGGTGGTGAAAGTGATATTCACTGGGGATCATGAATGTGATGTTCACAAGTGATCGTGAATGTGATTTGGTGAACATGATATTTACAGGTGATCTGGAATGGACATTTACTGCTTATAGTGAATGTGACATTCACAGGGAACACAAATGTGATATTAACTGGAGATCATGATATTCACAGGTGATCATGAATGTAATATTTGTGCTTCTGGAATGTGATATTCACTGGTGATCCTAAAAGTGATATTCACTGGTGAATGTAATATTCATAGGGGTTTGTGAAAGTGATATTCAGAGGTTATTGTGAATGTGACTTGATCATGATATTCACAGGTAATTGTGAAAAGGATATTCACTTGTGATTGTGAAATTCACAGTTGATCGTGAATGTGATATTTACAGGTGATTGTGAATGTGATATCATAGGGGTTTGTGAAAGTGATATTCAGAGGTTAATGTGAATGTGATATTTACAGGGGATCGCAAATATGATATTAATTGGTGAATGTCATTAGATCATGATATTCAAATGTAATTGTGAATGGGATATTCACTGGTGATCGTGAAAGTGATATTCACTGATGATTGTGAATGTGATATTCATTGGTAATCTTGAAATTGATATTCACTGGTGATCGTGAATGTGATATTCATAGGTGATCATAAATGTAGTATTCACAGGTGATTGTGAATATTATATTATTTCTTGATCATGAAAGTGATATTCACAGGTGATCTTGAATGTGATATTATTCACTGGTGATGGCGAATGAGGTATTCACTGGTGATCATCAAGGTGATATTCTTGAATTTGATACTCCTTGGGAATCATGAATGTGATATACCCTGGGGATCGTGGATGTGATATTCACTGGTGATTGCAATGTGACATTCACTGCTGATGGTGCATGTGGTATTCACTGGCGATCGCAAATGTGGTATAGTGTATACCAAACTGTATTCTGCTGCTTTGGACAGTTGGCCAAAATGAAACTGTTTATAATGCCAAATGTAACTATCTGCAATCTTGATTAAACTTTCTTGCATTCAAGCCTATTGGCTGTAATGGTGCTTTGCCAGCTTTAGCTGGCACAAATAAACAGCCATGTAGGAACAGAAGGAGCAGAAACGGACCTGGCTCATTTGGCAGACTAAATCAACCCTTCAGAGATCCGACTGGATATCAGTGCTGAACTCCGTAATGAGAATTGCTTCAGGGCATCTGCCAAATTTCTCTTCTGCATTGTGGGAGTGTCTTCTATACAATCCACAGGTCCACACTTTGTATTCACTGCTGTTACTGCTTCTCAGAAATACTGTTGTACAGAATGATACAAAGATCTATTCCAACTGAATCTGATCAAATCAAGTACATTTTTTCTGTAAAATTAATAGTAAGAAATACAAAATTATACGTTTCTAAGTCTTACGCCAACCTTCAAGTGGAGTCGGAAATATCATAATTATAAGTTCCAAGCACTTGAGCGACTAAATTAATTCATATTTACGAGTCTGGAAATTATTGTTAATACATGGGTTGCCAAGTGATGTCGTAACGGCGTGTCGATTTCTTAAATGACGGAAAGCAAGTCTGTTGTTTGTAGTAATGAATGATTTGGTAAAGTTACATGCTGTATTTAAATAATTTTAAAGGTGCAATGTATGTAACACCTTAAGAAAAACAACTGCTTTTAAATAATCTTGATAACAAAGCAACACAAAAGTTCTTGGTAGCTGCTGTGTTCCAGGCCAAAAAATGTTTGGTTGAAGTGTGGGTGGTCTCTGTAGAATCTGCTATATAGCTAAAAACCATTGTGTTTGGTCTTTGAATAGAATAAGTCGACTTGAAAATAGTGGCTTGTATTAGACAATGATTTGATTTTAGCATGTCCAACACACTGTGATGTTACAGAGAATTAATTATGTCCTTTATCTTGCAATTATGTTTCCGTAATAATGCTTGTTTCAGTTCTAGTCTGGCGTCTAATATAGCCAATCATTATGACTTTAATCTTCACATAGATCAAATTAGTTTATCTTCTATCCAGGGTGGATAGTTTTTACAATTATCAGCAAAATAAAAGTCTAGCACTGTCCTTCATCTGTATTTGAAACACCTCCCATGATGCCACTTAACAAGCGCACACAATAGGCTCCTGCATCACAACCTGCCCATATAGATTTCATTATCACTTCTAAATTGTAAAATCACCTCTTTATTACACCCAAAGCCAAATAAGGTAATAAGATAAGAAATAAGAGGCCCCAGGGTACAGTAGATAGCTTCTCGATTAGTTACTGTGCCGGAGTATCTAAGCTCAAATCCACTACATATCTGTATATTGCTGTCCTGTTGTGCTGTCTAGTGCAATAAATATCAACAACTTGACATTTTCAATCATGTTTTATTCATAACCTTGTTGGTTTTCATTTATTAGCATATATAGACATTAAATATAGACAAAGATTTTAAACCATATAGTGATGTTAAAGTGCCCGGGGCTTTATAGTCTCAAGTGTAAATATAGCTGCAAGCAGCAATTGCGGGGCCAAGCACCTTCAGCGCAATGAGCACCCAAAGCACAGCAAAAACCACACGACGCAGCAAATGTGCAAAGCGCAGAAAGCGCGCAATACAGAGGCCGAACCCGAAGCAAAGCAAATGCAGAGCAGAACCACTGCAGTGCGGAGCAACAACAGTAAAGATGGCAAAAATATAACACGTGTGGAAAACCAGACAGGTCGAGAAGAACGTGTTAATGTGAACACAAAAGGAAATCTCAATAAGTAAAAGTAAGAGCTGGGATTCGAACCCATGGCCTCAGGTTCCCAAAGCACAGAAGTTACTGCATGCGCCACTGAGTAAACGATTAAACCACTGAGTTGGTGTGTCCAAGCTATAGAATAGAGATTTAGAGCTGTAAACATTGATATCCAGCAATTACCAAACGTGCAGAAATAACAACAGAGAGCACAAATAACTGAAATACAATGTATTGTATGAAAATCACAAAACTTAAGTGAGAAAAAAGTTAAGACAAAATATCACTGCACATGGGGTTTGAACCCATGACCTCAGGTTCTCAAAGCACAGCACTAACCACATGCGCCACTGAGGAATCATGGGTTGAAAGGCTGTGGAAAAGAGGCTTCAAAACTGCAAACATTGACATGCCAATCACTGAAAGGGCAGAAATAACACAACAAAGCAAAAATAAACAGAAATACAAAGTGTAGGGCAATCAGATAACTTAAATGGCACTGAATTTGTGAAGAACATTTTGTACAATAATGAACAACATGGGCAAATTTTGTCAGATTCTTTTTAATATGACAAAGGGACAGCATGACAGGCACGGTCCGCTTTACAGAGGTATTTCTCAAAAATTTGACACTCAGCAGAAAAATCTGTTCAGTCACGTCTGTGCGGATTGCTCCAAACATTATACAAGCAGAACCTGGCATAAAATAAACAAAATTTGTAAAAGGAGTAGCGAAAAAATCATTTACCATATGCCTTACAATAACACATGAACAGAATGATGGAAAATGACAAACAAGGTATTGTTGCGATCGGCAAAAACCAGTAAATAAAATTTCACAAAGAAAATGTATATCAGACAAAGTATTCTGAAGATAAAAGCAGTTCTATAAGAACTGTTATAGTTTATAACCCCTAGGTGGCGCTGTACTCTGACTTTCCAGGTACCTTCTGGGCATTATGCTGAAGCTCCCTGACTATTTTTGCACGAATATGTCCAATAGTTCAAAAGATATGACAATTTATGATCAATTTCAAAATGACAGACAGGTGGTGTGGTCAAACCCGACATAATACATATCGACAGATTCGGCATGAGCCAAGGAATCCGTAAACACCAACATCATAATTTTCTGACAAACAATTCAGTAGTTATGGGCAAAAAAAGCCATTTTTCATATCTCATGACCCATAGGTGGCGCTGTCACCAGATTTTGCATGAACCCCAAGTTCATGGTCCACATGAAGTGTACAACATTTCATTTCAATTGATCAAAGAATGACCGAGATACAGCTTCAGAACCATTTTTGCGTCAACCTCGTTAAGTTTGCGCATTTATTACTTTTGAACAAAGATAAATATCAAAATTCTGTTCAGTCATTTCTGTGCGGCTCACTCCAAAGTTCACCTGTGCCAAATTTCATAACAATTTAACCAAATTTGAAGGAGGAGTAGCGAATAAACGGAATACTGTACATTTCAAAATGGCCGCTACTGTAATGGGTGGAGTTTTCATGTAAGGTATTTAAAACAATAAGCATGAGGAGAGCAATCACGTGTACTAAGTAGAATTTTCATGGATCAAGCGGATCAGCAGTTATAACCATTTGAACATTGAATTTTTGCACTGCTGGTGGCGCTATAGAGTTAGTACTAGAGACCCCATTTTTGGTCACGTGACTTTTTAAGACCACCACTACAACTGTGCCAAATTTCATCATTTTCCTATATACGGTTCATAGGGCTGCCATAGACGCCTATGGCTAAGAAGAAGAAGAAACAGCAGAATAATAATAATACTGACAATTCCAATAGGTGTCTCAGCACCTTCGGTGCTTGACCCCTAATAACTGAATTATTCTTGCATAATATATTGAATTTGGTCATCTTTTATCTGGCTCATAACTCTGGGTATGTCTCACAGAAAAACTGTCCTCAGCTGACAGATAATTTAAAACATCACAGCCAGAAAACCAAGGCCTCGCATCCTCGCTGACTCTCACAACCAGACTCCAATTTTCTTCCCAGTGCCATTTGCCAGGACTTCGTTCTCAGCGTGAAAAAATCAACCAAGATACTTTCACCTCACCTCTGCCAGCTCCACAGAAGTGAACACATTAATACGGTTCTGGCGGTGGCCGTACATTATCTCGGGATGCTTCCTTGCTTTATGGTGGGATTAATTCAGGCTGGTTCTTCAGTAGCAAGCGCGTAGGCTCATTGATGTGAGAAATGAAAGACAGTGACCGGTGACGCCGTGGCTCAGCAGGATAATTCCAGTGGAACGACTGGGTCAGCACTTGAAATGGCTGACTGAGAACCAGTCATGAATTTTGCCTTTTAATCGTTGTCAAAAAGAGAGAGAAATTTCATACGAGGGTAGATTTATAAAGTGGAGATGCAGGTCCGCAGATACTGTTAAATAATGCAGTGATAAAAGCATTTTTTGGGAACACTATAAAATGTCTCTCCCAACCGAGAGATAGCACTGACATATGCCTTAAAAACTACTAGCCTTCCACCTCATTTCATGCTTTCTGTGTCCTCCAAAAACATATTAACTGTCTAACGTGATCTCATGAGGATACGAGTGTATTTTTATGTAAAGGGTGGTTGTACCATACATACATTTACTTACGTTTTAATACACACTGAAACAGATAATATCAATGTGTTGATAGGACTAATACTGTATGTTAATTATTTATGCATTAACGGCTTTCCAGACATACAGATTTGAACGTATTCATAAATATCAAAATTGCGTGCATTGGCTTTACTTAATCATATTAATGACATGTTTTCAATGGTATTTTCTGACTTCTAACAGTTTATTCATTTATCTAACGAAATATTCATGACTTTCTAGAGGATTAATGTTACGCAAACAAGACTACACTTTAAAACCTTAAACTGAATAACATTTAATTATTTTGTAATATTTAGATTGTTTGCCATGACACACAAAAGGCGTTTTCTCTGCAGACTTCTCCTACGTATATATTTGACATTTTGCTTTTTTATTTAAAGGCGGAGTGCACAATGTTTGAAAAACGCTTTGGAAAAGGGAGTAGGGCCGACTTCCCAAACACACTTGTAGCCAATCAGCAGTAAGGGGCGTGTCTACTAACAACATCTTTGCAGGGGTTGCGTATGTGTGGGGCAAGAAGGTACAGATTCTATTGGTTTAGGGGCATGTATGTTAAGGTGATTTCAAATATCAACATTGGCTTTCAAACATTGTGCACTCCGCCTTTAACAGTGAATGAGGAGAGGACAGGAAAGTACAGGGAGGAGAGAGAGGTATGGGATCAGCAAATGACCACAAGCTGGGAATCGAACACGGGTCGGCGAAAGTGCGAAACATGTTGGAGCGCTGCCCAGCACTGCACCATTGGCTCTGACGTGTAACAATACTTACACCAAAACACAACATTCATTTGCTGTAATACGCATCTTTAAAATTCAAACAATTGTAAGAAACAGATTCAAATGCATCCCTTTATTCAACGATCCTGATTCTCATCAGCGACTGTGAGCGTCAAATCTCACGTCAAATATTGCGCCTCAAGAAGCTTTACAACACATTTTATGGCATTCATCAAAAGCTCATTCGCTCTTGCATGCTACCTAACAGATTTGCGACATTGCTGTCTTTCAGTAGATTTACTTTTACATTTTGAAATGCGCGCCTTGACAGAGAGAAGCCGGATTAACGTTCTTGTGAATTAATACATTTAATATTTCTCTGTATTTTATAAACTCCAGAGAGGACCACGACTGCAGCACAATGTCCTTTGAACTACTTTTGGTACTGCTTTTGAAATTTCGCAAATAAATGTATTGTGACTACACTTGTCTATTATACTTTATATTTCTAATAGTACTTGATTTTAGAGGTAGGACTTTATTAGTGCCTTAAAATATCTTTTAAATGCTATATTGTTACTTTAATTTTCTGTCTGTTACATTGCATAATACAAAATAATACATAACATTTTTTTTTGCATATAAAAAGGGTTTGGGGTAGCTTTAGGGCGGTAACATTATGGATAAAATGGTTAAAAGGAAAATAAACAACGCTTTATTGAATGAAATGTTTTATGTTTTAAAGCTGTAAAAATTGAATAATGCTATGATTAAATGTTGCAAATACATCTACATTGTATGCTTCAGCATCTATTTAAACCATAGACTGTAAAAAAGTTGGACGTAGTGTCCGTGAAGTCGCCCATTGGTTTCTGAAGATCGGTTTTGAAGCTTAAAGTAGGCACTGGGCATTTTAACATGGGTGTCTAAGGCAATTTACTCCCATTTGTAGCGAGTCGATGAATTGCACTTTAAATCACTTTAGTATTGGCTTTATCAGAGAGATTGGAAGGTTGCCCCTCAGTTTAAACATACAAAAAAGTATGTTTCGTGTTTTGAAAGTTACATATTAATACAACGTATTAACAGTGAGACCAGGCTGGTCTGTCAATGGCAAAGATGCTTTTTAACAGATGGTGTAGTGACGGTATGCACCTGCAGGGAATCACTGGACCACGTTAACCAGCCGGACAATTTGGTCCAAACTGCACTTCGATTCTGTGACATCCAAAGACAAAACAGCAAGGGGAGTTGCCTGGACTGTTTTTAATCCATTAGAAACTAAACAATTATACTTCCTCTGTGAATCACACATCTCTTTAATATAAACATTTAAGTTAAAACCTACAGTACTTCATGGTATAAGACAGAATCACCAACATAATCTCCCTTACACGATCAAATCATTAAAAAACATTTTCTCACGTGAACATGGGCAAAGTAATGACTCCATTATTCAAGCACTGCATCAGGCTCGGATCAAAGCACTTCTTTCTTATTTTACATATCATTTAAAAAATTCATTTTCAGATCATTTATCAAAGTTGCACGCTATTGCATCACGCTCAGTTATTTTAAAGTGCTCGATCACAATGAAAACCTTGAAACAAGATCAGGATTGTGTGTGTGATTCTGAGCAGCAGAACTTAAGTCTTACCCGAGGCTTTTCACAGCATTTTGTTGCAATGGTCGTCTCTCGCTCTCAGAAAGAGCAACATTTCCCGCTAATTACATTTCTTAAATTAAATTAGTGAGCAATGTAAGCAGGGCTCCGGCTGACCAACTTCAACCTTATTCAAAATCTGGCTCATAAATCACTCAGATTATTGTACATTGTACAGCTGACAGGGCAGAAGTAACTTTATTTTCATCGTGTAACATTTGTACAAATATTGTAGTTTAAATGTGATACATTGACAATGATGAGTGTTTTGGCACTAAAACATTGGAAATCTTATTTTCCACAACAATGTTCTACCCCAAATGTTTTTATTTTTATTTTTTATTTTGCTACTGTGCCTTTAAGACATGTATGTGCTGTAAACAGCTTCTTCACAATTTTATAAGAAATACTACAGTATGCTTACATACAGGTTGCTGTCAGGATTTAATATATTTTGCACTTCATGATTTAATAACATTTTTAATGCAAACTGCATTACATTGTGACAGCCTAACAAAACCATGTGAGCGAAATATTAGACTCTTAGAAGTAAAAGTGTTCTTGCCATTAAATAACAAAATCAAAGGGTCTTAAAAGATCAGTAAGAGTTCAGTAGCATTGTTTACTGTAGGTTCAGTATTTTACTTTAATGGCAATGAAAAGGTAATGAGTCTAAAAAACTTTAGTCATTTCATTGGTATTTAACAAATTTGTCTTTTGCTGCAAAACCCTCTAAATGCATGCAAGCTTTTCTGGCCAAAATATCCACTTTTAAACAGTCGCAGTTCACTCTCCTTTCTGAATAAACATAAAAGGCAAAAAAATTTGGTCAATATACTGATATATTTGGTAAACCTCTAAGCGGGTAAAAAAATGTACAGCTTGACAACTGAAATCTAACGTAGACTCGCCATCATTCATCCAACTCTTATTCTGTGCACTGTGCGGAGTTTGCTGAAATATCGGCGTGGTGTTTAACAGATTATGCTATAAGCAGACCACACAGTAAAAAAATGTGCAACATTTTTGTCAAATAAACAGATTTTAATGTTACTTTAACTTAAAAAATTAAGTTGATTATAAAAACTTGATTTTATAAGTAATGTTAATCTAAAAATAGTAGATTTAATTTGTTTTACTTCATGCTGGATTTTTTTTTACAGTTCAGTATTTCTGAATGGCCTGAGGCCAGGATGAAGTGGATTTGAGGAATGTATAATACTGTATGTGCAGAGAGCATTTGGTCAATATCATTATCTCATTTATGATGGAGGTGAAGTTTAGTGGCATTTACATCTGAGCTCTTCACATCCTTTTTTTTTACCTTTTTATCGTCTGTAACCTTTATACACTATAAAAAATATTTTGTGTGGGAACAGAAAAGGTTCTGTGGATATGAAAGGTTCTTTATGGAACCATACGGCAAGACAGAGAACATGTTTGGAACCTTTATTTTTAAGAGTTCACTGCAGACAGGGTGCTAAAATATATGAAGAGTTTGATTCCAAAATTAGGTAATTTTAAAAAAATCTTGTTTTTGATTGTGAGCTCTTCACTCTTCAATTGATATCAATCAAACTGTAGTTGGTTTGTTTTGATTTTAGGCTTCATAACTAAAAAAATACAGCCAAGTAGCACAAAAAAACACAATAAAAACATGATAACCTAATAATAAACATGTTTTGACAAATTTTTTAAAAACAAAGTATCTTGCTTTGGAACCAAACTCTTCATATGTAGCCATGTAAATATTTAAAGAGGCAAAAATACTTTGTATCAGCTGGCTCATGCCATAATATTACACTGCTTAGATTAAAGGGATGGTTTACCCAAAAATAAAAATTATTTCATCATTTTCTCATCCTGTTGTTACAAACCTGTATGAATTTATTTTCTCTGATTGACTTAAATAGTAGAAAAACAAATAGGATGGAATTCAATGGGTACAACTGTGTGCTTACCATCATTTATCAAAATATTTTCATCATTTATCACAATACTTCCATAATATTTGTTTTCCTATAAGTCAATGCTTACAATCAGCTGTGTGCTCACCATCACTTATCAAAATATCTTATTTTCAAGGCCGCGTTATCCTAATGGGCAACATGGGCTGCAGCCCAGGGCCCCGAACACTAGGGGGCCTCCGAGACAATTTTTATTTTGAGTTTTTAAAAACATTTTGATTGACGTAATTCTGCGTAAGTGCTACCTAGAGCAGAGGCCCCCAACCACTGGGTCGCAAGAATGTTCTGAAAAAAAATTGTATAATAGCTACGTAATAGCTTAGGGTGAATTCAGGTAGAGTGGGACATCAGGTTGAGTGGGACACTTAAGCTTTCGGGTACTGCAAGGGGTTAATTTTGTAAGCCAATCACAACAATTGTTACTATGTTGTAGCTGAATGTCTATTGAATATGAAATAAAGGTTGTGATTGGTGTGACATCACAGATGTGGGCTGGTTGTTATTTTTCAAATTGCTTCACTCCTGGGACCTCACGGTAAGTCATCCGGCAAGTGTAAATCTATTTTAGAATAATAAGGTTGATAATTCTGTCACTTATGATATAACAATAAAACTTTTGCTTACACATACATTTATGCTGTCTGTGTATTAGAGATTAATAACAATGAGCATCTAACTGTATAAAATATTTGTGAAAATTAGATTCACAGCACTGTCCCACTCAACCTGAAAGTGTTAGGTTGAGTGGGACAGTGCATTTCAGGTTGAGTGGGACAGTTTTAGGGCTAATGCAAGCACACACTACGGCCATTTCATGAACAAAAAATTAAATTTTAAAGTTATAAGTAATAATAATGTGTCTGAATATAACATTTTTATAAATTTATATTTTTCAATATACACAAGATGGCACCCTTACAGAGAGGGGAAGTACAGAGAGAGAGAGAGAGAGAGAAGAAAGGAGAGACAGGGCAATACAGAAAAGGAAAAGACAGCAAAATAGGAAAGGAAGAAAACTAAACCAGTGGAGTGAAGAGAGAATGGCAGGGGCTATTGAAGAATATGAGCAGGAGGTGAATGAAGGACACAAACCCCCACCCTCACAACTAGGCCAGCCTCCCATGCCTCCACCCTCACAACTAGGCCAGCCCCCCATGCCTCCACCCTTACAACTAGGCCAGCCCCCCATGGCTCCACCCTCAAAACTAGGCCAGCATCTCATGCCTCTGACCTCACAACTAGGCCAGCCACCAATGCCTCCACCCTCACGACTAGGCCAGCCTCCCATGCCTTCACAACTGGGCCAGCACCCCATACCTCCACCCTCACAACTAGGCCAGCCCCCCATGCCTCCACCCTCACAACTAGGCCAGCCCCCCATGCCTCCACCCTCAAAACTAGGCCAGCCCCACATGCCTCCACCCCCACAACTAGGCCAGCCCCCCATGCCTCCACCTTCACAACTGGGCCAGCACCTCATGCCTCCACCATCACAACTGGGCCACCCTCTCTACCCAGCACTTCAACAGCTGAGCAGGCTTCCATTGTAAGGTTCTCAGACCTTATTGAAGTACCTACAAGAGAGAGGGGAAAGAAGAGGATGATGGCGAGGCCACCCAGCTACCACCTAACAAGCCAGGAACACTTCAAATTTATCCAGGCGAAAGCAGAAAAAAAGAAAACAAAAACAACCAAAGTGCGTAAGCCTGCTGGTGTCCGCCCCCAAAAAGCTGCTGTTCCTCCAATGCAAACAGTTCAGGAAAGTGACCCCTGTACTGGTTGCAAGGGCGTTTATGGGGATGCAAGCGACCCAAAGGCCAATGATGAATGGGTGGCTTGCTGCCACTGCCAACGGTGGTATCATGAGTCCTGCGGAGAGCTCAACGGACTTATGGATGACGATGACTTCATCTGTCTTGAATGTGTTCACTGAAGTTGTTAAAAGGTTCTAAAAAGATGTTCCAAAAGGAAAAGGAAAGTTCCATTTATTGAATGTAGAGTGAAGTTTACAATGTTACAATTTTTGCATTAGTTCCAGAAATGCATTTTTAAAAAATTCTTCCAAGTATTCATTAGTTGAAGGTCTCCGTGTTGTATTTTGCGGTTCATAATGCGCCACACATTTTTAATGCATGTATTCTGGTTTTATTTACGTTTTACACAATGTCAAAACTTTATTGGAATTGTATTTGTCATGTTCATTTTAACCATAAAATAGTGTCCCACTTTTCCTAACAAAGTGTCCCACTCAACCTGATTGCTTCCAGTTTGCTGAAGAGGGTGTCAGATGATGTTTAAAGATGAACTGTTTGTTAATAAATTCATAAATTGAAAAAAATTCACCATAGTGACCTTTATTACAATCTATTTAAACAAAACACATACAATTTTAATACATTCTAACTGATTTAGGTTGTTTAAAATGCAATTTACCAAAAAGTGTCCCACTTTACCTGACTTCACCCTATGGGATATTTTGTCCTTTAAGAGCCTCCGCGCCCGGCCGCAATTCTTCTGGCATCTCTCCTCATCATCTCCTACTTCACTTAAACTTGGGGCTCTGCCTTCAAAAACAGCAAGCCAAGTTCGTTTACTGTTAATTATTATGACTAAATAGGCAGGGAATCTCGTGAAACAATGAAAGTAAAACGATCCGCCAAAATATGATTTAACTTGATTTTGATGATTTAGTCGAGGAATTCTCTTTAAAGAAGAGCAGAAAGAAGCACTTTTAGTGGCTTAATAAATGTTATCTTCTGTGCTGTTCTGATTGTAAAATTATAACTTGATAATATTGTTTAATTTGTTTAAATAATTTTAGCCTACTTTTTAGAGCCCTGCATTTCAGCCCGAGCCAATTTTAACGTCACAGCAGATAGGCGGGCCGGTCCTCGGGCTTATTTAGGCTTCTCCATATTTTTATATTTTTCAATTAATTAAAATAACCTTTTGACAAACATTGATGATTGCAAAACAAACATAGGAAGACGTTTAACCTATCGCATGAGTCCGCTACGCACAGCCACACATTTACAATGCAGCTGTGCTTATTTAACAGCAGGACCTTCAGCGCACCAGGAAAAATTATAAATGGAGTACTAGATTTAAACCTTGGATACTGTACATAATATATGCAGACAGCATCCAAGACATAATCTATTAAAGACTTATCCCTGTATTAATTTCGTGTAAGAAGGCTGTGTCTTTATTTCTTGTTTGTGTATGGATCGACTTTTTTCTTAGTTTAACTGTTGGATGGATACATGAATAGACATCTTCTGTGGTAAGTCCTTACATTAAAAAAATGTATATGCAAAAGCGAAGTTGTAAGATAAGGCAACATGCATGTTTATTCTGTTTCATGTTTATTTCGTTTCGTTTTGTATAGCCCTTTTTATTTTTTTATTTCTGCACCCGTTGCAACTGCGAGCAGCAGAGCAACCTGCCTTCGCTTTTTAAAAATAGTGTGTGTTGATAATAAACGTTTAAACTAACATTGTGATATGCTGAAAATATATATTTTAAATAGTTGTTATTATAGGCAAGTGAAGTGTTGATTTGAGAGGCTCAATTCATCATACATGTCGTCAACTTGCTGTCGGCCGCTAACCACTTGTTTATCATAAAAACTTTAACAAACAAAAACTGCTCTAAAATGTAAATAAAAAAGAAATATAACTATTTTGCCATTTAAAACAAAACTTAACTGCTTTAATTGCTGCAAGAGTACAGCTGTACAAGCTGTGTAAGCAGTTATTTTTTGCTATTTCTGCGGATTTCTTTTGCAAAATCTATGCGGAATTTTGCAGAATGATTTAAAATGTTTTAAAACGATCCGAGAGAATGTGCGCTGTGAATAGGCCTATTACAAAAATAAAATATTTTATAACTATATTATACATTTTATTAAAGGATTACCCTGAATTAAACTAGACCAACATGAACCAACAGATAATGGATAATGTGCTTTCACGACCATAGAGTTTTATATAATACACATACATTACGGTCTACAGTGTAACAGTAAAAAGAAAAGGCTTCTCATAATGAATGTAGCGTATATAGCAAGATAATTTCATCAGTTTAACAACAAATTTAACATCTTGTAAACGGATTTGAAATAATAAATAATTGTCGCGTCACGTAGCAAGAGAGACGATAGAGATCTCATTAACTTCTCCGCAGTAAGTTTTATTTCAAATTCAAGTTTTACATATTAAATAGACTATTAAAAAGTTTGTGCTTCTCTCATAAAAACCTCACAGCAGACAGCACAGACTTCTACTCACAAACATACGCGATGCAGTAGGCTAACTATATCTGCGGAAACAGATTCCTAATGGGGAGAATTCAAAAGTTCGGACTCGGGCTGAGAATTCTGGGCTCTACTACTTTTGCGTCAACTTGATTTTAATAATTAAATAAATAATTAAATAATAAAATAACAGACGGAAGCACTTTTAGTTGTGAGTTGCAGTTAATAAATGTTATTTTCTGGGCTGTTTCTGATTGTAAAATTATTACTTGATAATATTGTTTAATTTATTTAAATAATTTCAGCCTACTTTTGCGTCAACTTGATTTTAATAATTTAAATGAGGAATTTTATTTAAAGAAGAACAGACAGAAGCACTTTTAGTTGTGAGTTGCATTTAATAAATGTTATTTTCTGGGCTGTTTCTGATTGTAAAATTATTACTTGATAATATTGTTTAATTTATTTAAATAATTTCAGCCTACCTTTGCATGATTTAATTGAAGAATTCCCTTTAAAGAAGAGCAGAAAGAAGCACTTTTTGTTGTAAGTTTTATTAAATAAATGTTATTTTCTGGGCTATTTCTGATTGTAAAATTATTTGATAATATTGTTTAATTTATTTAAATAATTTTAGCTATTTAATGTTGTACATACGCTGTAAAAAACACTGGATTTACTAAAAAATATAGACAGTGCATCGTTTTTGCATCCCTTTTTTTTGTAAGTTTTACTAAAAAAATGTACGCAATGGGGCACTTAGTAAATCCAGCCTTTATTTTTTTCAGTGTATATTGGGGGGGCCCCAAACCAGCGTTAGCCCAGGGCCTCAAAAAGGCTTAACCCGGCACTGCTTATTTTGTGTTCATCAATATAAAAAACTCATACAGGTTTAAAACAACATGAGGGGGAGTAAATGATGACAGAATTTTCATATATTAATAAAGCTGTACAATAAACAAGCAAAAAAGAAAGAAAGAAA
Source organism: Misgurnus mizolepis (assembly GCA_025389145.1). Lineage (NCBI taxonomy): Eukaryota > Metazoa > Chordata > Actinopteri > Cypriniformes > Cobitidae > Misgurnus > Misgurnus mizolepis. The sequence continues at coordinate 8,220,668 of JAIFKI010000022.1, read as the reverse complement.
GAAAGAAAGAAAGAAAGAAAGAAAGAAAAGAGTTAAAAAAGGATAAAAGAAGGGTTTATCACGATTTCATCATAACCATAAAAGGCTGACTGATTCATCTGGTAGAGCACGAAGCAAGCAACATCAAAGTCAAGGTCATGGCTTTGAATACAAGAAGTACACACTCTAAAAGCATCTTTCTAATACATAAATGTTTAATTCTATGTTAAAGCAGGGCGTGCATTCATATTACTGTGAGCTGTACAGGGGAGCCACCAGCCGTGCATGTATTTGTGCCTCAGCACCACAGTAACAAAATGTTCCAACATTAAGCAAATACAACAGAAGTGAAAAAAAACATGCCAAGTGTCAGCAGAAACAAAAAAGCAAAATGCAAAATACAGCCTCAATCTTCTTTCTTCAAAATACTTTACCCCTTTTTGGAGGTTCTTATCTTAACCTTAATCTTCCACTTTAGCTTGATTGCAACTCTTAATTATTCAATTACTGTCAGATACTGCTCCTGTATAGTACTGTGAAACACGATTGCAATAGCAGAGCAAAAGGTCATGGGTCCGAACCCAGGGAAGACACATACTGATAAACAATGTATACCTTGTAAGTCGCTTTGGATAATAATAATAGAATTTGTAGCCACGGAAACACAGAGGCATTCACTTATAATGTATAGGTACATGTACACTACAGTACTACTGGGGTTCCCTGAGCAGACTTCACAGCAGGGGTAGGCAGCGTTGGTCCTGGAGTGCCGACGTCCTGCAGATTTTAGTTCCAACCTCGCCTACCTGTAGTTTTTTAGGTGACTCTTTAGACCTTGATTCGTTGTTCAGTTGTGCTTGATTAGAGCTGAAGCTAAACTCTGCAGGACATCGGCACTCCTGGACCGACGATGCCTACCCCTGCTCTACCGGGTACAGTATGTGTACAAAAATGTATATAAAAATGATAAAACCCTGCCATATACCGTAATACAGCACACAGAACACAACATTAAGATGATCTATGGTAAAAGAAAACAGTATATGTAAATATGATGGTGAATCTAAGGACATGTACATAACACCACAGAGTAGCCATGAAATGACTGAGCATTCCTCTGTCTATACTGTATCACAAACAGATCTCATCCTTGGGCATTTTTATCACTGATGGCTGAACATTTCCACTGAAAAGCTTTCTGATTGAGCTCAATGAGATGAAAATGAGCATTTCCTGCACATCCCGTGACTCCACGCTTTTCTGTTTGCCAGTAATGAGGTTTTTTGTGGCCCTTGGGCTAAACAAGACACACAAACAAATGTGAAGCGTTGATATTTGGCTTCTTCATCATATCAGTGCTCATATCATAAATTCCCAAAAATCTCTGTTGTTCTATCAGTAAAGGTGGCGGTCATAAGACTCTAAGCATGCAAATACTTATCGGACGTTACTGCGTAGTGGGTGCTTCGTCCAAATTTGCTTTTCTTTAGAGAGAGCTCAGACTTGAACTTTGGTACACAGCGAATATCTTTGCACAAGATTGCATTTCTTGATGCATTCGCATGCGAATTGAAGTCAATGGAACGAATAGTGTAGTGTGACCACCCCTTAACTCTTATATGGCTCTGATAACTCTTTCCATATGTTTAACAGGCTTGTTTTAGCCTCATTGCTTTGTCCTGAGGGTAACGCTGATCTGTCTCATTAATTCCAAATTGTATCTTTCAATTTATTGGTGCCCCATGGCTCTTCAATTAAGCGGCTGAATTTCTGGTGGGCATTAAGTTCTCACTGCACCACGATGGACCGCAGCATGACCACACCCAGTTTCGGTAGTTACTCATTGGTCTCCTACTGTATTCTTGCAGACGGGTGTTACTGATGGAGATACGGCCATATCTGAGGTGACAGTTTTGAGTGTTAACTGTAGCAGCACTAAGCTGAAGATTCACCTAAGCTGACAACCCTTTTGAAAAGATTAACTTACACCAGCATGAATTTCCAATATGATACAAGGCTGCTGGTAGGCAGGAGTGATTTGGCGCTGGTCTAGCTGGCAGACACGAATAGGCATGTTGTTTACAAGTTAAACTTGTATGTTATATGTACCATTAGGTACGGACGTGTGTACATTTGGTACCATTATTTACCTTTAACTAATAAGTATCTGTGCAAAGCTGTACAATTTTTCTGACAGTCTAACCCCTTTCACATAACACAGTCATCCCAGAAAAGTGCCATTGCCAGAGTGCCTTCCTTGTGAATGCAAATACATCCTGGAACTGATCCCAGAATCGATCCCAGATTGGGGACCTAGTAACATTGCCAGGATCAGTCTAGGAATGTGCCTTGTGTAAACAAAAGGTATGAAGAATGCTTCAAGCGGTGTGTCACAGATCGCAGATATTAAGCAAACTTAAGTCGTTATGCAAAATTGTGCACAAAAAAGTGCAGAGTTACGGTGAATTGCCCCAAAGTGGGACATGTATTTTAATTTCAGACATCTGTGACAAGTTCTTCCTATTTGACGATTGTACCAGTTTCATATACTGTACGATTGGACATTTGAGAGGTTATGCGACTTTTTATTTTTGTGATGCCAAAGTTTCACTGGCATTCATGTATTTTTGGGGGACCTACAAACACTAGACCTTAGTTGTCCCACATTAGGCAGTGTCCCACTTTTGTAAGGACAATTCACCTTACATTACACGTCACCCCCTGATATCACGTGTCTTTACTGGATCTTTACTGGATGTGTGACAGAGTTTTTTCCAGCATTTGTGTGTGAAAAAATCTGGTTGACTGCGGAAGTCTTACTGGATAAGAAATCTGGGGTGTGTTTCCTAAACAACAACGTAACTCGATGCTGAACTACCATAGTACGATGTATAGTTGGAAAAACAAATTACTTGTCAACACTGTTTCCAGAAAACATAGTAACTTTGTCGCACATTCGTCGTTTGAACCATGGTGGTTCAACAATATAGTTGATGATGTCACATCGAAGGTGGAGTATTAATTTATCTGTTCAAATCGATTTAATGTCAGAATACTGCTGTACGTAAATAACATATATTGCACCAGAAGACCGTTTTTTGTTATGATTTAGTTCTGTTGTTTTCTTCAATATATTTAATTCATGCGCAAGTTCCTTCTTATGCAGGGTTCACACCAGACACGGTAGAGGCAGCAAGCACAAGTGATTTACATGTTAAGTCAATGTAAAGATGCGTTTAGGCATCCTGCGGTGTGGTACATGCGGTAAGCGTGGCGCAAATAGCAGGAACGCGTGTTCCGCGCGAATTGAGCGTTGCCAAATCTGAACTGGCAGATTTTCACTGCGCGTTAACCAATCAGGACCTTGCTGTAGTAGTAACGTGATTACAGTAAGCGAGCAGAGTTGCGGAGTCTAAGCGGAGTCACAAAAGCCCCTCCCATGATGCGAATTTCCGCGTGAATGTCTCAAATGACTAGAATTTCACGTGCGAATGAAGCGAGTGAACTAAAATGATCAAGCGTCCAACTATGCGCGAATAGCACGTTTTTGCTGGGAATGCACCATTACGTCACTCCTCCCAGGGATTCCTCAGGGTCTTAAAGTTTGTATATCTGCGCACATGCACATTTTTCAAATGTAGTGCTTTCATTCTGTTTACAAACTTAAAGACGTAAAATAAAATTTGTATATATTTAGAATGATGGATATAGAATGTACTACATGTTTTTGTTTTTTTTTGCTTTTGTAGTTTAAAAGCATGATCAATGTAAGTCTACATATTATAATAACAAGAAATTCTAACCACAGGTGAAGAGCTGTCGTACAAACCACACAAGTTTGTGATGCAGCTTGCGAATGTTCGTTTGAACTATGGTTTCGGGAAACACCAAATCGTTGAACTTTGGGAGTAACGACGAAACTTACGACGGTAGTTGGCTAACGATGCTTTGTGTGAATGCTGATATTTTTAGTGAAGAGGTTGGAAAATAAAAGACCTACAGTTTTTCCATAAAGGATGGAGTTTTTCCATAATTTTGTGCCTGTTTGAATTGATTTCTTAACAGAATCCCAAAGGGCAAGTATGGAATAATGTCCTCCTGCCATCTACAGTATGATCCAGTATAGTGACCATTACTTATCTCTTATCGAGCTGAACTCATAACACACAACTGTTCTGAGAGCAGATGGGAACCAGTGATGATAAATGACAGTAATAGCGTTCTGTATCAGATTTATCACTGCTTGACTGCTAACCGAGCAAATGCTGTTTTCAGATCTCACCATCATATCTGGATTCGGTGACGATAAATATATTTGTAAAATGGATCAAATGGCATAAATATTTTAAAGTTCAACAACGCTTTAATGAGATAAACACAAAGACTGCTTGCTATACAACCTTTTAATATGTAAAAAAAAGCAACTTCACTGAATTACAGAAAACATCACTACAGTTACCAAAATCCATTCCCTCAGGAAATCACAAATTACATATCTATAATATCTCTATACAGTAATGCAGACCTTAGCTTAAGTCTCCTGCATCTCAAATTCTCCTTTTATAAGAAATACCTCACATCTGTTTCAGAAAAGGTTTAACAATATCTCATAATTTGCCCCAAAAGTATACTGTCAATGAATATATTTTAATATGAACTCCAACATTTCTACTTAAATTCATCAAAGACCAAATGATGTACTATCTTTATTGTTTCTATAGATTTGCAACTAATACAATATAAATATTTTTATTTCTTTATACTGTACTACAGTAAATGCTGGGTTGTTTCAACATGTGGTTGGGTAAAATATCTACAAACCTAAACACTGGGTTTAAATTAACTTATGCTGGGCTCCTTCAAGGCTCTACTGATTTTGAAGGTTGTCCTTTTTGTAAACTTTTTTATCATTTTGTTTACTTCATGACTCCTGAGATACCTTCACTGTCTTGTCAAATTCTATGCGTGTGTGTGCACGGGGAATGTGATCAAAAAAATAAATAAAATGGCGGCCAAGAAAGCATCTGGATTACAAATTTCGTGTACTGTAAATAAAGTTATATTTTCACTTTATACACCTTTTCATTGGACTTCTAGCGAGAAATAAGTATTGTAGTTTTTAAATATGCGATAAGTTATCAGAAAGGTGCTCTTCAAACTGAATTCCATTACACTGCCTATGAAGGCTGTCCAAATACGTTTCCCCGAGCTGCCTTCATGCCACCGAAGTAATTGCCTCATGAGGCAGCGAGGTAACACAGCCAACATGTTGCCCTGAGGACATCTCTCACTTGGCAAAATCAGGCTGAGTCTGTTTCAACCAGAAATTCTACAATCTCTTGTTGTAAACCATGACTGGGTCAAAGACGGACATTTTCTAGGATGGTTTACTTTATGTGTTGGGTTTGTCTGTTACCCCTTTTTTTGTTTCTATCTCTCTTCTACAGAAGTTGAGGAGCAACAACCGAGACAAAGTTTATATCTCTGAACCCTACAATTTTTATTTCGGGTTGACATGTACCACTTGGATGTTTCAAAGTTTCACAAACCAAAATTCCTCAGTATTGTACAGTATCCCAAATCTCTCTCACACACATGAACTTACACTTAACACAACCACACACATACTCAAAGTGCTATAAAAAAATTTGCAAAAACAACTCAACATCGTCTGAGCCTGGAAGAGCTATGAGTTATTACAATTAATTCGCTTCTTACAGCTTCAATAAACTTTCAGCAAAAATACCTTCAAACAGTGCTTTAAATGCCCATGCACGAATGCATTCAATAGCGTTACTGTACTCCAGCTCAGGTCTGAAGCCCTGATGACACAGCATTTGTCCTTGAGAATGTCCCTTCCTAGTGATCCCCCATCTATTGCAGGAGAATCCCAAGAGAGCAAAAAACACTTACCAGAGAGAGAGAGGGATAGAGAGAGAGAGAGAGAGAGAGAGAGAGAGAGAGAGAGAGAGAGAGAGAGAGAGAGAGAGAGAGAGAGAGAAAGAGAGGGAGAGAGCTATCTTTCAATCCAATGTGTCTTCTAGCATCCTATACAACCACTAACCCAAGCTCATAAATGAAGAGCAAATGGAGAAGTCCTCTGCCTCTCTGATTGCTCACCTGAAAATATAAGACCCACGTGATCTCACACGCATCTTAGTTACTGCTTCATTACAATAAATGAATACAACTATGGTCAGATTGGCCAAGATATCACCTGGCATCCAAATATGCCTAGATTTCGATATGAGCTCAATCACTGGTCATCAAATATTCAAGACCAAGTCAGAGCGATGCTTTCCAATATTTTAATAGCTTCATTTCTGTGCAATTGTCTCATGCATGTCAATTCATATTTAGCCTGGAATTGAAGGAGACAACACTGATTTCTGAATGAAGCATAACCGACAACTCACCTATATACAAGTCTATATCTCTGGGCAATCGAAATGCAGTTTGATTGTTTTCCACTTTTTAAGTCAACTAATAATTTTTTTCCCCTAATGCAAGGTTAACATGGATTTTAATGGCAGAGGAAGCACGCATCCGGCTCTCACCCCGCTACACTCAACCGCAGACCTCTTTTAATGCTCTCCATTGTCTGTGATCTTTTTCTGTGCGATCTGCAGTTACAGCAGATACACCGAGAGCTGCAGCATATTGTGTTGCCCCTGTGCGGTGGAGCAGAGCAGGGTGTTGTTTCCATTTGCCTTGCGGGGAAATACAGCAGCTGTCAGGAGGACATTCAGGAAGACACACTGCACCCATGCACGGACACATCAAAACAGCCACCCGCCCGCGTTCGACTTTGCCCTTGCGCACTGCTCCGGGACCAGCTTCCCGTGACCGGTGTGCAACTATGAGGTGGGAAAGAAAACTGATCCCGGATCAGTGAGTAACGGCGAGTCCTGCCACTAGGACCAATGTACATGTGCCAAATACACAAATCAATGCTGATTAAAATTGATTTGAAGTTAAAGCATCAGTTAAACATCTCCACTCACCAACTCCAGCATAAAGAGCCCAACTGGCACTTTTCATCAGCATAAACACATTGCCGCTTCGAGAGAGTTACACGAGACCAAAACTGTCACAAATGTATGAATCACACACTGCAGTACTCCACTAATCACCGAGCCCAGACTGTAATGGGCTTCCCTCTCCACAAACGTCTAGTGCCATGAACCACCTTTCTACCGTCCAGTGCAGCACGACTCCCTGTTTGAAAAAAAGCACGTTCAAAAGGCACACACCTGACTGCGGCGTTCTCCTCGGTCCTAATCCTCAATGAACGAGGCACTTAGGGGTTAATGTTTCAGCGGCGCGCGAACGTCTCCTGCACGCTCTTTTCCATCAGCCCGAGAAACTGCAGTCATTCCCCCTCTTTCGTTACTGCAGCACTACACACACACACTCATTTCGGCGAACACACGCATACACCCCTCCCCTCCTCCTGTTCTCGTTCACTTTCTCTCTTCCCACAGAGAAAACCCCCCCAAACACACTCCTTCCTTCCCCCACCCTTCCAATTCCGTTCTCTTCCGAAGCCGCCTGATTGGAGATTCTGCTCACACAGCTCTGCATACATCTCTGCTTCTTTTTTATGTCTTTTTCTATTCAGCTCATGCACGCCGATGGGGTCAATATACGGCACTTCCCATTCCATTCCCTGCCAAACTCAGTGGCCTTAAATCACCCTGTTTCTTTTGCAGAAATGCACCCCAGGACTGTACGAATGCAGTTCGGATGGGTTTCTGGATGGAAGAGAAATGGGAATGTGGAGCGGTTGGCTGAATTTTGAAAAAGGGGGGCTGCGGAGCGCTGCTTAAAATGTGTTGCAGCAGAAAGAGACAGAAGGCGAGACGGTCGTAAAGAGATGGAGCTGTAGTAGGGCTCCCATGATGTTTTTTAGATATTATGTTAAGTCATTAATGCAAAAAAAAAAACCTTCAAAGGGTGATCAGGACCAAGATTTCATAACATCCTTAAGGGGTTTATTTGGCAGTTATGACTGCCTGATTTGTACATTATAACATTTTTGCTCATTACAAGCTTACTAATAACCAAATAAATAACTAAACAGAAATTGGATTCCAGTTCAAATTATTCTGTAAAAAGAAAATAGACTGCATAGTGCTGTATATAAAAATTAGGGTTCATATGGTTTATACTTAAATGTAGGGGTGAAAAGCCTGGAGTATAGTATGCACACGGTCGAACACACATCCTTGCAAAGTATAGTTTATTTAACTCGTACATGTATACAGACGCTTGTCGCATGCACATTGCGACAAAATGGAATGCATCAACAGGGCTACATACTACATTCTCCTGTAGCACGAACTCTTCTGATGACGGAAATTGTTTTTGTAAATTTGTAAAAATACTTTGGCCTTAATGGGACACGTATTTATTCAGTTGCATGGCAATAACTGTGATTTCCATTATTCCTTTAGCATACGTCTTATTCTATTTTATTTATTTTATTTAAACCAAGCAGGTATTTTATTTATAATGTGTAAACTTTTTTAGTATATGTGAATTGTTGATGTGTACAAACGTTAATAATAAACAACAAGTATTTTTATCTTTTGCCTTTCCCCCCAACTGTAGCGAAATTAAACAGAACTTTACTTAAAAACCAAGGTATGCGGTGAACCGTAAATTGTTGTTAATAATAAACAACAAGTATTTTAGGTTTTGCCTCCCCCCCAAGTTTAGGGAAATTAAACCGAAACATTTCCTAAAAACAGAGGTACGCAGTTAACCCATAAATTGTCGTAAATAATAAACAACAAGTCATTTTATGTTTTGCCTTCCCCCCTAACTGTAGTGAAATTAAACCGAAACTTTACTTAAAAACCGACGTACGCAGTGAACCTTAAATTGTCGTTAATAATAAACAACAAGTATTTTTGTGTTTTGCCCCCCCAAGTGTAGGGAAATTAAACCGAAACATTACCTTAAAACCGAGGTACGCAGTTAACCTGTAAATTGTCGTTAATAATAAACAACAAGTATTTTTGTGTTTTGCCCCCCCAAGTGTAGGGAAATTAAACCGAAACATTACCTAAAAACCGAGGTACGCAGTTAACCTGTAAATTGTCGTTAATAATAAACAACAAGTATTTTATGTTTTGCCTCCCCCCCAGCTGTAGCAAAATCAAACCAAACCATTAATTAAAAACCGAGTTACGCAGCGAACCGTGAATTGTCGTTCATAATAAACAACAAGTAATTATCATTTGCCTTTCCCCTCCCAACTGTAGTGAAATTAAACCAAACCGTTACTTAAAAAACGAGGTACACAGTGAACCGTGAATTTTGTGAATTCACTGTTACACCTGGAGTATACATACTCTAAAAACAAACTAAAAAAAGTGGTTTATTGCTTCATAATTATGAGCCATTGTACTTATGTAGAACTATATAGTGCTCTGTAGAACCATAAGTGGTGCTATAATTACCTCATATGGTTCTTCATAGGTGCTATAAAGCACCAAAAATGGTTCCCCTATGATTACAATCTTTTAGTGCTATTTTGCACCATTGTTTTTAGTCTAGACGTATAGACATACAGTATAAATATATGACCAAAGTGTGTGATGTCACAACTTTCAAAATCATGAACATACAGATTTAAATATTTTTCATATACATATACAGATATATGATATTTGATCATATTTCAAGATAAGTAATGCTTAAAAATACCTCATGATATAGACACTCACAATTGCAACTTGCATTGTGCATTTCTTGGTGCATGATATCATAATCAATGCAAAAGCATTTTCTGCAGCTAATGGAAGCACTGAAGTGCTCAAACTCCCATCAGTCATGAGGACAGAAAATAAAACGCTAACAGTGTGATTAAAGCAACGAATCACATCATTCTGAGTGAATGCCTATCAGATTATTGCAGCGGCAAGATCGTGGCATGTTCACGGCTTGATCCACCTGTACTTCCTGTTCGTCTGCTGCGCTTTTAGTCACAGCCCTCGGGGAACACACAAGGCCTTTGTTTCTTGTCACAAAAATTACCCATCTCCCTTAAGTGTCTGCCTCCTTCAGACCTGATGAAAACGAAATCAATAACGCCTCAATCACTCTAAGCCAACGAGAACGAGGCGGCCTTTCCCATTTCTCCATCAAGCCGTCAATGACAGCTGGATCATTCGACCCTTGCACACTGTCAATATTTGGAGCGAACAAGCGGCACATGCTCGATGTGAGATTATTCACATTAATGGGGAGAATTGGATTCTTTTAGATGGAACAGCTTGAAATTGGTCTAAAATAAATCAATATGTAACAGTTTTTACCAAAGAAAAGTATTCAATCTATTATACCTACCTCAAAACATTGTCTCTTTTTAGTAAAACCCTATGAGGGGTTCCAAAATGTAAGACTAAATGGAAAAACACAGGTGTAAAATACTGCTCAGCCACTTGTATTTAACAACATGCTGTTCGACTCAGACTTGAAGATGTTTAAAAGCAGCGAAAAAGAAGCTAAAGAACATATCGAACAGATCACACTGATTTCAGGAAGATGGCTCTTAAATAGTAACCGCTCTGCGACACAATATTGACCAGCTTTGGATATATTATGCGTGGACATGTAACCTAAGCTTGCAATTGAAATTACTTCCTTTCTGAGTCAAAGGTCAGGGTGGAAGTATGGTATACTTTAAGTGTTTAATTACAGACTGTCATATAAGAGCAGGTTTGGGAAAACCTTGTGCTATCTTCAATGATCCAGATACTTCAACATTTTCTAAATCAATGCCAAAATAGATGAGATAACGTCTTGGCTGAATCTTCATTCTCATCTTCTCGCTTCCTGAAAATTTAAGATACAAGACTCACAATGAATTCCATTCACATTTAAGTATATACTAGCACAGTTTACATTTAAATTAACATCTTCGAAAGGAGAATCCTTTTTGACTGCTTTGAGACATTTTATTAATACCAGGATGTTTTTTAATAATAACGTTTCATTATAGTAACACATCTGTAATTGAACACATTTTTACAGCATCGCCATACCCTGCAAAAAATGATTTTCAAGAAAAAAAATTCTTAGTATTTTTGTCCTGTTATTAGTAAAAAATATCTAAAAATTCTTAAATTAAGATGCTTTTTCTTGATGAGCAAAACGAAAATAAGTCTAACATAATATCTAATGTAAGTGATTTTGTGCACAAAACAAGCAAACAAATCTGCCAATGGGGTAAGCAAATTTTTCTTGAATTTTTCTTGAATTTAGTGTTTAAGAAAAATGTTCAAGATTGTTTTGCTTACCCCATTGGCAGATTTTTTATTTATTTTTTTTTTGCTTGTTTTATGCACAGAATCACTTAAATTTGATATTTTTGGTCTAAAAACTAGACTTATTTTTTTTTTTGATTGTTTTGCTCAACAAAAAAAGCATCTTAATTTAAGAATTTTTAGATATCTTTACTGAAAACAAGACAAAAATACTAAGATTTTTTTTCTTGAAAATCACTTTTTGCAGTGTATTTCTAGTTTAAGTTTAAGGGAGTCATAGCCAGAGGCATTCAATGACTCATAACCTGTTAAAAGTGCTGTGAAGATTTGAAAGTATTACATAATTATTCTGATGGGTTTTCACAAAGAATGAACTGAGCCGTTGTTTAGCTTTGTTTATTTGCATGCACTGTTTTACTGCCTGACAACTGAAATTAGGCAAAACGTAAAGCTAAATGCAGTTTGAGCAGAACAACTCCCCGTTTTGCAGACTGAGTGGTAGTTTTTGAGAAATACAGCAGACTTTGATAATTTAACATAGTTGGGTTGGACCACGTACGTAGCCATGCGGGACCTCTTTACTTATCTTTACACTGCTAGGTGTATGGGGGCTTATTGTGTACTTTTCTCTCGGGTCCCAAATCTCTTCATACAAGATTCCGGGTCTCAGTGCTTTTCCTAATAATTTAATTATGATCTCATGAAAAACTTGTTCTGCTTAATAAAATTATTTCGCACATGGTTAAACTGGATTGCGTATATTTAGTTAATAACATGCAGGTTTTGCACTGAAATACTGACCTCTACAGTTGTACAACCGTCTAGCAGTAGCAAGAATCCAACATCCGACTCAAGTAACCCAAAACCAACATTCCCATCTTAATGCTTTCGTTCAGCCAGACGTTCTCTCACTCTCTGCCCTCCTCAGTATGGTGTATGGTTTCAGCTGTGAAGCTGGTGCAAGTCAAGCTGAGGGAATACCTCCAGATAGAGCATCCTGCAAACAGATTGTAGTGAAAGCAGGGGAGGGGTGGCTCTGGCACTGGCGAGATGCTCTTGGCTGCTATAATCCACCGCTCATACTGGGGTTGTCTTGTTTTTCAGAAACAGACTGAGTGAACATCTTTTGCTGACTGACATCCGTTGACATTTTAGTTTAGCTTAACATATGGGAGTTACAGTTCAGTGAAAAAACTATTCACACACGTTTGACATGAAACTATACTGTACTGTAAAATGTATTTTAAACCATCTTAATATGATACAGTAGCTGCTTCTTTTAACGTGGTAGCTGGTCCAGGTTAGATTAGGTGGATAAACAGCTGTCCTACCAGCTGGCAAACACCTGGCTTAGCTGGAAACCATCTTAATCAAGCTGGTAGACCATCTTGGAAAAGCAAATAAAACCAATAAAAAACTGCTGATACCCCTCATAAAGTAAGTTGGTATGAGAAAGCAGATCTCTTGACTTTGGAGCTCTTAGCCAGTGACATGAAAAAACCCAGCTATTCAAGCCTGGACCAGGTATAAATCATCATCAGTAATCAATGATCTTAAGCTTAACTGTAGAGTAAGGTAAATCCTAAATCCAACTAGATATTCATGCAATTTATTTTATAACAAGAGCACCAAATCTCTTGAATTTAGAGCAGGTGTGCACTGAATCTCAGAGAAGCAAAAAGAGCAAATGACCACGGCTGGAGGTATTGATCTGACACCAATAACCCATAATAAAGCCAATGGCTGAGCATAAGCCTGGGAGTGTAAATGGAGGAAGGAATCAATAACTTTTATGACGGTGACTAAGACAGCTTTTTTATAGCACCTAGAAGCATCTGGTCACTGCAAATCTGCACAGTCATTTCACCAAAAAAAAAATGGGCCTGACGACATCACAAGCACAAATCTGTAAATGTTTTAATCTATAATTCTTCATTTGCACTTCATTAAATGCATTCGCTATCAGCATAACACAATGCGCCATGTGCTGCCATATCAATTCCCAATCAATGGTCTTATGCAAGTCAATGAAAATGAATGTTTTTCTCATTTTAACCGATAAAGCTACTCAAACATGTACAAGTATTCGTTTTTGTCAGACCCTCACACAGAGTTTCCAAGCAACTATCAATTAATGAAATGACTCAGATGAATTCTTGGGGGTGGGGCCTTGAAAAAAAAACCCAGGTTGCGTAGCACATAAAAGGATACCCTATAAATCACAACCCCTCCCCTACAGCTCTACAATCATCACACATTAGCACACCCATTGTTTTGCCGTCTGTCTAAACAAACCGAATTGTGAGGTGGCACTGTTAGTGTTTTATGTTATGAATAAAAAAATACACAAATGAAAGCCCAGAAGACTCATGTATTTTTCACTGTCCAACAAAAGGCAAAATGTTGATATAGTTGCAGGGTTTCCCATTGGATTTTGTAAGGCAATGACGCTGGGTGACGTCACAGTGGCAACCTACTTAGCATATTACATAGTAGACACAAGCTGTGTACTAATTTGAAGGCTGCAACCTCTGAACGCTGCATTCCAAGGCCGACTGCATCACAGCATCACGACTGAAGGCTAGTAAGGCCGTCCCAATTCGAAGGATGCTTAAAATGCAGCCTCAAAATGCATCCATTTTCCTGGAGCTCCGAAGGACAGAATAAATGGATTCTTTACAGCCAGGCGATTCTACGGTTCATTAAGTGTCACATTTGAAGGATGCGATCTTCAAAGGATCCAGCCTTCGAATTGGAACACAGCTACAGAGTATGCTTACCTGTTCCGGGAAAAGTAATACCACAAACTCGTCGCTAAACGCTATGCTTTTTCCGAAGGAAAAAGTCAGTAAATGCCGCAAGCCTAGGTGTTTGACACTGGGATTTGGGTGACTGTGAGTAATAGAAGAATGCTTTGCTGCTTTCTAAACAATTTAAAATGTTAGATATCTTTATGTTATGTTCGTTTTAAAACTATGTGGAACAAACTAGACCATTTGAGGACCACTGCTATCAAATACAATAAATGCCAGGCATGAAGCTTTTAGTCTAAAAAACATTGTGTTAAAACCAACCCAAATCGGGTTGTTTTCAGACAAATTGCTGGGTAATGGGACAGAACACACGCTGAGCTAACTTGACCCATCAAGTTGGGTTGTTTTTTTAACCCAAAGGATGGTTTCATTGTTATTTAAACATTGGTTTATTTTTAATTATCTGAAAAAGCAGATTATGTGTGTTTACAGGACATTAATCCCGTCATGCATCACTAGTCTTCCTCTATTACTGCATGTTATTTGCTTAGATTTTTATAGGCTATGGTAGTGCTTTTCCCAAGTGTGGGGTGGGCCCAACTAGTGGGGAATAGGAACAAGTGGGGCGTGACAAATGTGAGGAATTTTGGTCATTTTTGTGATTGCTATTAATTCCTTTATTTATTGACCATACACTCAAAACGACACATTTAAATATAAGCCTAACTCAAAACAACATCAGACTGTGAAGAAAATGTCATGGTGAACCATAGCCTACAAGAATGAATTAATGTCGGAATGTTAAAGGGGCATTGCGTAGGTTCTGAAATGTCTAACCGTTACTGACACCAGTGGCCGTTTAATAAACTGCAGCCAGTCTCATGCTCGTTCTCGGTGGGCACACTCATACGAGCACGACCACAACAACCAGAGTTGCCGTACCAACCACAGACAGCTCATTGAGATTCGCCAGCATGTTTACAGATGTAAGAAAAGTTACAGTACTGTAAGGTTATTGTTTGACAGACCATATTTTAGTAAAATGTTGCAGTGCTACTTTATATTTTCAACTGAAGTCTACTTCTAAACGTTTTGTACACTACATTGTAAAACACACTCCCGACACTCACAATATTAATGCTCTCGTGCTCTGAATAAAGGTAATTAATATAAGACAGTAACTTTTGAAACGGTCCTGTCCTACATGCTATCGTTAGCATTACTCCACAAAACAAATGCTATCGTTAGCATTACACCACAAAAACAATGCTATCGTTAGCATTACACCACAAAAACAATAAAATAATATATTACAAATGGTCTGTAACTATGTCTTACCTTTGCAGTAAAAAGAAAGCCAGCTCGGGATCTGTTTTCATACCCAGTGCTGACCGGAGCTCCCTCCAAGAATCAAATGCCAATCCGATGTTTACTCTTGTCTTTGCCTCGACGCCGGTCACGCTACTATTTTGGTCGCACTAGATAAAGATTTTTTTTTACTTACGAGGAGTTTCAGTGGAGGTTAGTCGCTTCTTTCCGTCTGCAGAGTCCATTTGAAACGTGCTAGCGATTGCCGCTGTTTATATGGAACGCCCAAGTACGAGCACGCGCATGACATCACATTTTGAATTTTCACGCCAATTCAGTCCCGACTCCTCCACACACAAAAGAGCCAACAACCATGGAGGACAGTCAAGGTGTCATTCTTTCTATTACATTATGGTTGGCTCATAAAAATACAAATGAAAACTCTATCTTAAAGATTTTTTTAATTAATAAGCATAATGCCCCTTTAACTTAAACGGAGCAAAAACTTTAATGTGGAGAGACTATATACAATATATATAACAATGAATAAGAAACGGAATGAAAACCTAATCAACCAAAAAGTTAGCCGAAAAGTATGATGACTTTTGTCAGAGACAAAATACAAACCCAGTTGCATTTTTATTTACTTTTGAACAAAGTCTTATTTCATGCAAAGTGATAAAACATTTGCATGTTTATTTTCTCTATTGAAAGTGTTTAATGCTGTTATGTTTTAAAATATGATGTGATTAAATAAAAAAAATGTAAAGCCTACTTTATTACCATTTTATTGGGGCAATTGGGAGAGGTGGGGCTTTGAACCCTTCCCTACCTACAAAGTAGAAAAACACTGGGCTATGGATTAAAAACATTACGTAAATATGTCGGATTTTGATTAAAGGAAACGTTTTAAACATAAAAAAAGAGTAACCAAAGTATTTACGATCCTGTGGGCTAGGGTCTGCCGTAACACGATACTATCGTGTAGCGACGATAGTCAGACGTATGGCCAATAAGGGGCTTTCATGAATAAAGTTGGCGATAGATATTATTATTATCATCATTAACAGGCGCATTGCTTTTTGTGGGCTTCACTTGAGCTTGTAATGTGCACGTCTTGGACTCTAGCTCGGACCTGAACATGTGGGACATGGACTCCTTATAGCACCTGAACTAATAATGTGCATAACTTGGACTCTTTGTAAAACTAGACGTTGTCACACATATTTGCTTTTTCTAGTAAACAGTAATGATTTTATGGATTAATATATTGATACCAACCTTGTTTGTCCGCATAACTCTGTCAGTGTAAAAAACGCTGCCCTCCACACCTAAAGTGAATTCAAATAGCACCACTCACTAAGTTAATTTGACCCAGCACTTGGGTTGGTGCGTCACGGGAGGGGTGCATTTATTCAACTGCCAGTGAAAATGACCCAAATATTAACCCAATGATTGGGTTACACAAAACTACCCAAGACTAAAAAAATAACCCAATTAAATGACCCAAAAGGCTCAACCCAGCGTTTGGGTAGAAAAATAAGCATTTTAGAATGTTGGGATGGTCCCAATCCCCATAACAACCACGACTGCTATCTCCAGATGAAGAAAGTCAGAGATAAACTGACTTAATCTTCATCTCTCCATGAGCTTTCCCCATCCCTACAGTACATCATACACATACTCATTCTCTTCATCTCACGACAGCATTTTTAAGGCTCCTGCTGTTTCTTGAAATTAGCACTAATGTGAAAGTGCATTAAATGATCTGTTCGCCCGTGACTACCTCGTCCCCCGAGAGCTTCAACAAATCCCTCATATTACATTTTTACTTTTGATTCCCACCATGATGACGAACAAAAGCCTAGCCTTGCACATAACAAATTGTGTTGTTTTGGCAGTATAGCCAAGCGAATAACCACATTACACCTAGGTTGTTAACTTTACCCAAAATGTACCTAGGAGGTACCAGAAAGCATCGATTGAAACTGACCTTTTAGGACAAATTTCATTCGCAGGAAGACAATATCAAATAAAAACACATGGACCCAAACAGAAACGCTCAGAGCCAGAACCTTCCAGCCACTTGATAATATTACGGTTGTTAGTCCACCCAAACCATGAAGAAATAAACCTAATGTGGCAGATCTGAGACAATCACTTTAAAGAGAATTGCCTCTACATTCCTTCTTGAAAAAGGTAATTGGATCTTTCTCCTACTTGTTTGTTTCCCAAGAGGACAAATGGCCAAGGGGAAGACAAAGCATCCCTGATGGCTGCGAATCTCTGGTTAATTGTTTTGTTCGTGTCCAGACTATAAGCACTAAGTGTTTTTGTCCACTCTGATGATTCAATTTAAGCAATGAGAAAACATCAGGGACAAAGAATAGAGGGCCAAAATTACATGCGACTTCTTTCACGGTGTAAAGGACAAAACAATCTTACTTTAAAAGTAAAAATGAGAGCACTTTAAAATAAAGGTAACAAAGCAAAATTTTATATTTTATAAAAGGTGCTTTTCCTGTTTTGGAAACTTTAAAGCAGAGATCTTATTTTTTAGCAGGGGCCCTCTATACAATACAAGCATTATGTACCAGGCCTATAATAATATCCATAGTGCCATATAAATGCTTACAATCAGTGGCGTAGCAAGTGAGTCCCAGGCCCATATGCAAAAAAATTTACGGGCCCCCTTAAGCCAAAGCCCCCCCCCCCAAACCTTGCTCGTTGGCACTGTTAACTGTGGCGTGCAGGTCTGTTAACAACATATACTTTTAATAAGGTAGTCAAATATTTTTACTCCACTATTTTACTTTAAAGGGTAGATTTAAATAAAGAAAAACAAAATGTTTTGAGTAGTTTTTGATTCGTGACTAACTTCGCCTTCTCTTTTCTCTTTAAGGCCCCACTTTTATGTTTATATTTGTCCATCCTTAATGTTCATGTAGATAGCCGTTTTAGTAACCTCTCACACTGTGTTTTCTTTTTTTTTTTTTGGCGCGGTGATGCGTCATGTAAAAAATTATGTCGTAGTAGTCTACGGCAGCCGCAGAGTGCAAAAAAATAATAAATGCAAACAAGAAATGACGGAGAAATTAGCCATTACGGAAAAATAAGAAATCACTAAACATGATATGCATACAAAAATATATTTACTGCTGCTACAAATAAAAATTTAATTGAAAAAAAAATGATTAAAAGCTGCGGCGGGCCCAGGGCCGGGCCCCCTATTGGCCCGGGCCCATTTGCACGTGCATAACCTGCATGCCCAGACGCTATACGCCACTGCTTACAATACAAAGTGCAGATAGTGGTAGTTTATTAATCCAAAAATGCAAGAGTGACACGATGAGACAAGACACTTGAACATAAACATGAACAAGAAACAGAACATCCAAGCTACAATAACCAAGAAGAGAAAACAGAAAATACTGAGGTATTTACATTGAACAAAATATAAACGCAACACTTTTGTTTTTGCCCCCATTTTTCATTAGCTGAACTCAAAGATCTAAGGCTACCCTTACGAAAAAGAAGTATACTTCAAGTTAATTTTATTAAGAATACTTAAGTAATGTTGGAGTATAGTTTTAAGTATACTTTATGTAGTAAGTGTACTAACATTTATGTTCTAGTAGTATACTTGTAAGTGTACTGCTTGAATACCGCTTGGAACTAAATTGGCCCACTTTTAGTATATAGAAGTATACTTCTAAGTGTACTATAAGTGTAAGAGTAGTCAACTTTAAGTGTACAACTAGTGCACAATTAGTTCTTCATTTGTACTGCAAGTGAACTCATGAGTATTCTAGTAGTTTTCTAGACTTATACTTCAAGTGTACATGCAAATGTTCTGTTAGTGTAATCTTAGTAAACTAGTAGGTTACTTATTGTGTGCTGCAGGTATACTTCCAAGTGTTCTTTTAATATACTTTTAGTTAACTAGTAGTTTACTAGTCATATACTGAAAGTGTACATGCAAGTGTTCTGTTAGTGTACTCTTAGTAAACTAGTAGGTTACTCATTGTGTGCTGCAGGTATACTTCCAAGTGTTCTTTTAATATACTTTTAGTTAACTAGTAGTTTACTAGTCATATACTGAAAGTGTACATGCAAGTGTTCTGTTAGTGTACTAAACTAGTAGGTTACTTTTTGTGTGCTGCTTGTGTAACAAAGCACTTTGACACTGAGGATCATCTGCAGGTTTTTATTAAACACACTCATTCCAACAGACAAGGTCAAACAACAGCAAACACAGCAATGTAGGGCAGGCAAATCTTGTAGTCATGAAACAGGCAAATGGGTCAGGGCAGTCAACAAACATAAACCAGGTAAAACAGATCAAGATTAATAAATACAGATAGATAAGCAGGCAGGCAAACCGCTCAGCAATGATAGCCGGTACAAATCAAGACTTTGCACTGACTGAATGGTTCCAGAGAGTTTATATAGGCTGTCCAATGAGTTTCAGGTGGCAGACCAATCAGTCCAGGCATGCAGGATTATGGGAAATGGAGTCCAGAAAGAAAGTTAATATTCAGGGGGTTCAGCCATATTATATAGATATATATATATATACAACCTCAAATCAGAAAAAGTTGGGACACTGTAGAAATTGTGAGTAAAAAAGGAATGGAATAATTTACAAATCTCATAAACTTTATTTACAATAGAATAGATAACATATCAAATATTGAAAGTGAGACATTTTGAAATGTCATGCCAAATATTGGCTCAATTTGGACTTTATGAGAGCTACACATTCCAAAAAAGTTGGGACAGGTAGCAATAAGAGTATAAAAGTTAAATGTACATAAGGAACAACTAAAGGACCAATTTGCAACTTAATTGGCAACATGATTGAGCATAAAAAGTGTGGCAATGCCTCTCAGAAGTCAAGATGGGCAGAGATAGTCTATATTCTATTGTGAATAAAAAATAAGTTTATGAGATTTGTGAATTATTCCATTCCTTTTTTACTCACAATTTCTGCAGTGTCCCACTGTAGTGTCCCATTATATATATATATATATATATATATATATATATATATATATATATATATATATATATATATATATATATATATATATATATATATATATATATATATATATATATATAATTTTTGTATTTATTATTTTTGTTTGATTAGCTCACTGATAGCACACGAAAGATTTAGCTTCAAATTGAAAATACAATTAAAAGGTACAAGTATAAAAATTAATACACAGGAACATTGTATTGTACTTTAAGTGCATTATATTTATATTTATAGTATGATGTTAAGTTCATTTAAAGTAAAGTTAAGTAGTAAACTACTAGTTAACTAAAAGTATAGTAAAAGAAAACTTGCAAGTATACCTGCAGCACACAATTAGTAACTTACTAGTTTACTAAGAGTACACTAACAGAACACTTACATGTACAATTTCAGTATGAGTACACTAGTTAACTAAAAGTATAATAAAAGAATACTTGCAAGTATACCTGCAGCACAAAATTAATTGTACACTACCCATAATTTCAAAATTACTTAAAATATACTGTTTCTAAAGAATGCTAAATAATGTATTTTATAAATATGCTGTCAGTGCATTATTATAATGATAACTTTAACAGATAGAGTATACCTAAAATAAACTTTAAAATAAGTTCAAATTAGTATACTTTAAAAATTACACAGAACTTTAACTCCAAGTATATTTTTTAAAGTATACTTTTAGAAAATATACTAAAGTATAATTATTTTGAAATATGTTAAAAGTTTAATTGTAAGCAAATATGTTGTAAGCATACTTTCAATATATTCAAAGATGGTACATTTCTTTCTAAGTATATTTGTAATGTACTAATTTAAATATACTTGAAATACAATAAAGTATATTTATTTTTCACCAGGGCTAATCATATGGCTTTTTGCAGTTTTCTTGATGTAGCTTTCGTTGTTGCATTTTTACTTTAAACTTTTAAGTATATGTCAATAAACAAGTATAGGCCAAATATACTTAGACATTTCGGTCAGTATAGGTCAAGTATACTTTAGTACAATTTAAGTATATTTCTGAGAAGTACCTAAAGTACATTTTAGAGAAGTACATAAAAAGTTAACTGAAAGTATACTTTCTTATTTTAAGTTTAAAAGAAGTATACTTATAGCACACTTGAATAAACTTCTTTTTCGTAAGGGTATGTTTACATTAATGAGTTTATCCTTTAAAACGCGTTACTTTTGCTACGTTTACGCCTTTCATCTACACTACATCACCGTTTTCGACCCTCATAAACGGATTCGTTCGCAAACGCTGAAGACCCTGTTTTAGTTTGAGAACTCAGACGTTGCGCTGCAGTGTAAATGAACGTAGATGGAGTCGTTTGTAAACGAAGACGCGAGTTCCCAAATACAGTCTCCGATTGGCTCATCTGGGTCATTGCGTGCCTGTCCCTGATTCGCCAAGTACCTGGACTATGACCTTTATGACACCGGAAGATAACCACACTTCGGTTACACTTTATTTTGATAGTCCACTTTAGACATTCTACTAACTATAAATAACTTTGCAACTACATGTCAACTAACTTTCAATAATTTGCAACTATACATCAACTAACTGTCATTAGAGTATTAGTAGACTGTAAGGGTTAGGGTTAGGGAAGAGGTTTGGGTTAGTGGAATAAGTTGACATGCACATGCAAAGATACTTCTAGACAGTTGAATGTCTGTTGAGATATCATCGCAATCAAGTGTTAGTAGATATTAAGCAGACAGTTTACTAATTATCTAAAGACTGGTAGTTGATAAGTAGTTGATAAGTAGCTGATAAGTAGTTGCAAAGTTACTTATAATCAGTAAAATGTCTAAAGTGGACTATCGAAATAAAGTGTTACCCACACTTCCTCTGCGTTCGTGTAAACAGAAACATGGAGACGGAACTGCATTTGTATCATCCTTTGTGCGATTAAAAGCTGCATGTTATAGTACTGCAATCGCGTACATGCGCAAGAGGCAAGTTATTATTAAAGCGATCGCGAAGACGTCTCATTTCAAGAGGCGTAGGCCGTACAAGGAACGCCGATTTTGGGTTAGACCAGGAAGAACCAGTGCCTGGTGGGACATGTTTGTACATGGAATTGTTGCTCCTGACGAATGGCGAGCAAACTTTCGGATGTCCAGACCGGCCTTGATCCAACTAAGCGAAATACTTTGTCCGTTTGTGGAAGGACAAACCACAAGACTGAGAGCACCCGTGAATGTACTAACAAAGGTAGCATGCACCTTGTACTACCTGAGTGATGAGGGAAGGCTCAGAAAAACAGCAAATGCTTTTGGATTGTCCAGATCTGTTATTTCGGTCATCATACGACAGGTGTGTAAGGCCATTATCATCGTTCTGGGTCCAGATTACATCAAGACGCCGAAAACAGAGACGGAAGTAAACGAACTTGTCGCTAGATTCTACCAGACACACAATATGCCGCAGTGCTTGGGTGCAATAGACTGCACACACATCGAGGTCAAAAGACCTTTGTGTAATTCGACTGATTTTATAAACAGGAAGGGAAACATTCTTTGAATGTGCAAGCATTGTGTGACCACAAGTACTGTTTTATGGACGTTGTGGTAAAATGGCCGGGCAGTGTGCATGATGCACGCATATTTGCTAATTCACAGCTAAGTGATGACCTTAAAGATGGGACTATTCCATCCTGCCATAAACAGCTGTTGGAGGATGAGGACCCTGTTCCCGTTTTTATCATCGGTGATCCAGCTTATCCTCTTATGCCATATCTAATGAAAGAATACCCCACTGGCGGCGTTACCCCACAAGAGCAGTACTACGGGCTATCACTTTGCAGGGCGCGTATGGTCATTGAATGCGCATTTGGACGCTTGAAGGCACGGTTTGCTGCGTTAAGGAGACCTATGGACATAAACATGAAGGACCTTCCATATGTTATATATGCTTGCTTTGTGTTGCACAACTATTGTGAAGCGCACAATGAAACTGTACATGAACAATCTTTACATGCTGCTCTCATGTATGAAAGGGACTTTCAGCCACCCGTCAGAGTGTCTACGAGATCGGACAATGAAACCGAGGGTAAACGCGTGAGACGCGTACTGACAACATTTCTAGACCCATAAGCATTCGATCACGAAAAATGACCTGTGCATCTTCTTTTAAGTTGTTTTGTGATTGATGTTTGATGTGATATGTCAGTGTAATGATGTTACAAATACTATTGTTTTAAATTGCAAGGAGTTCACTTCAATAAGCATAGCATCAATCATGCATATTACAAACAGCAGAGTTTGCTAATTTATATTGTGTAGTATTATGTATATTCTTCTCTCAATTATACTACTTACTACCCATTTTAATAAAGTACATTTTTTTTAGAATTTCACTCTGATCCCGCATTTATTGCTCCATGCTGTAAGACGCCACCCAATTGGCCCAACGTCGAAGTCCAATGGCGTGGTGAAGGTGACACGTGTTCTTTCCCTCCGTAGCGCTTCTAGAAGAGTAATTCCATTTATTTAATTTGTTTCTTTGACCTCTGTGGTTAAATTATAATCTGACTCCAATTTCTTAGTTACCAATACTATCTTGATGCTGATCATAATTTATAAAATTATTATTATATTTATTTAGAATGAATTATATTCACATAGGGAATAAAGTGTAATTCTGAAGGTGCTAAGGCAGTTCCATACAGCTGGGCATAGAGGCATTCTCCTTCTAACTTAAGTTAAAGTTAGAGGTTTCTCCAAACACATTGAAAATAAGAGGATCCATCTATGTTTTAGGTTGAGGTTACTCCATCTAACCTTAAAACGGGGAGGCAATTACTCCAGTAATATTTTCAATAGAGGCAATTCTCCTAATCTATGCCCCCTTCAATACATTTAACTTAAACCCTGAAAATATAATAAAGATTTGACAAGTTTTTAGAATGAATAAAGATTAACAATTTATTTTGCCAGGCAGGTTACACTTAAATCAATAATTTGGTTATTCAAATCCATCAAAAATATATCAAAACATTCACTTAAAGATCAGCATAGAAAAATGAACATTTCACAAAATACAAAGCATACCTGGCAATTAAAGACACACAAAGTGGTCTAGGAAGATTCTTGTTAAAGATTTCTTCCATGATGTTTTAGTATACACACAAAGTGTGGAAGCTCCTGGTTATAGGATCCTCCATAAGGTTGGAATACACACATAGTGTGGGAGCTTCTGAGTACAGAATGGCTCCCAGAATGTTTTGCCAGGCCACCTTTTATACACAGCTTGAGAAAACTACCAAAATCTGGTTTGACCTGTACCAAGTGATACTAGAGAAAACACTTGGTCAAAATCCAGTTTGACCGGTGCAAAGTGATACTAAAGAGCACCTGGTCAAACTAGCCAGGAGTATCTTGGCAACTGGTCAAACTAGCCAAAAATATCAAGGCAAAACCCCACCTCTACAAGAAATGCATCTTCTATCCAAAGTTATAAAACCTTGATCCATCTTATCTTAGACTTTATAGAAATTAGACCTTTTTACTCATCGCACCATGACCTTTGAAATAATACTAAACATTAATATAAAATTACAACCTTAGAACCACATAATATGTATACATTACATCATATATTTCAGCAGATACCCAATGATATGAGCCTAAAGGCTAACAGTGCCAAAGCCTTTGTGATGAAGAGATTAGGAGAACAGGGAGTTGCATATCTGTAAACAGTTTCACCTAAGAGTCAAACTTGGGTTAGCAACACCACATGAGGTTTAATTGTTTTATAGTGTCTCTTCATAAATAAACTTAAAGTTGATTAATTAAAATCCAGTATTACAATGCTCTATCCAAGTATGTTTTGTACAGTAGCCAAAAGATCAATTTTAAGTGTTTAGTAGCCAAACGTTTTATATTCTTCAAACTGTAATAAAAATAAAAGTCTACATAGACTATGTACAAACATCCTTTTTATTGTATCAAATACAAAGTTGATGCAAATAGTTTTTGGGCATGTCGCTCCACATGGTTTTAGCTGGAAGTGGTGGGCGACTAACAGGTTAAGTTGGTACACTTAAAGCAACAGGGTAACTATCACAATTGTACACATGCAATGCACAAAATAAAACTTACCAAAAGGTGTATTTACACATGCGTAAGTACAAACACAAAATTACA
The DNA here is from genome assembly GCA_025389145.1 of Misgurnus mizolepis. NCBI lineage: Eukaryota > Metazoa > Chordata > Actinopteri > Cypriniformes > Cobitidae > Misgurnus > Misgurnus mizolepis. Next base: position 8,195,154 of record JAIFKI010000022.1, on the reverse strand, counting down.
CCAAAACAAACCAGATGACTGCCTAAATACAAGTACAAGATTAAATCAAAACTCACACCAAAAACCCACACAAACACATCACACCTACAACTATTTACATGTTCAAATAAAAAGAAATATACAAAGACAACCAACATTAACAATTCGCTTTTTTCTTTCAGCTACAAACGTGTGTAATCACTGGAAGGTGAAGGTGGCATGCTGTTTGGGCTACACGCTGGTGAATTGTACTCCCCAAGTACTCTTCTTGTGGGTGTATGTGCATAGGAATACTGGTTTTGGTAAGGGGTGTACGGTGATGGTGGAGGCACATAGCCACGGGTGCCTGAATTCATGAAATGATGCACCAGCATTTCAAAATTTGAGCTCATCCGGTCCATAGTGGACGACCACCGGCCCATTGTCTGAACAAACTCATTGTCTGATGTTTCAAGCTGTTGCAAAAGCTGTCTTTTTATGTCAAGGTCCTCCTTAGCCATAGAATCAGTGCAGAGTTTTCTCTTCAACTTCTCTCTTCTGTAATTTGTCAGGGTACTATCGAGTCGCTGGCGTCGATTTTCTTTCTCTGCTGACGCAGGCTCCGCCTCAAGGGTTTGTTCACCAGAAATGCACAACCCTGCACTTGTTTGTTCAGAGACCACTGAATGTACGTCGGTGGTTTCTATGCCTTCGGACAATGCGTCTGTGGCCGGAGATCCTCCCCAGATTGATTTGCACAGTTCAAAGTACAGCAAAACCACACGCCCGTGTCCACTTTTACGACCAGAGTCAACCGCTTGACGATAACGAGGTCTTATGGCCTTCAGTTTGGTGGCAACATGAGCTGTGAACACAAAATAATAACCCAGTTATAAATGTAGCACATGCACCTCACACTGTATATGGTGGTTTGATCAATAAAACGTGACAAATATTTGGCCTTGTGCATTTATTATCATTTAGGCAATATACTTGAAGACACGACATTCATGGTATTTTTTTATTTTTTAAGAAATATGATCTCTTCATCCATATATACCAAATATGACAGCTGGCTTTCACATATGGCCAAAATCCATTGCTATTTTGGAATGTATATTGTGTAGGTGTACGTATAAACCGATTCATGGAACATATAACTAGATTATACATTAAAGATACCCATTGGAGGGTTCGTTTTTGACGACATTGCCAAAACAAAATGTTGATTAGTTTGTATTGTGTACGTAGGCTGAAGACTGCTCAGAGTTCACACAACAGAATATAAATAATACAAATATAAATGAACAGAAATAAGATATTACTCGTTTTAAAAATGTTGTGGCAATGATAACACCTACCTTTGGTAATCTCTTCCTTATTATGTGGATACTCCTTTCCCGTCGCCATGGCTTCCTCCGGTCGTGGATAGTGCTCCTTCAATCTATCGAGTACGTCATTATATTTGTTTTGACATGACTCCCAATCGACATTTTCAACGGTCATGGCCACCTTGTAATCGTTTGTTATTTTAAGTAACAATTCTACTTCATCGTCTGTCCAAACAAATGCGTCCTTGCTTCTCCTCACCGCCATAGTAACTGTCATCGGACAACTTCTTCTTCTTCTTATTGCCGGCTCGCATGCCCTAACGTTGCATTAGCGCCCCCCACCGCAGCAAAGTGAATTACACTTTTATGTATGCGCATGCAGTGTTCATTAAAGCACGGCGACGACCGTGACAAGCGCTGTGTAGTGTGGACGCTAATTCTTTTCGAGACGACTGAAAAACATGAGTATAGACGCGGGTCGTTTTTGCTCTAAAGGGCCGTTTTAAAACGCAAATTATCGAATGTAAACAGGGCCTAAGACTTTTCCTATGTACACAAAATGCCTTTTTCTCTCAAATACTGTTCACAAATCTGTCTAAATCTGTGTTAGTGAGCACTTCTCCTTTGCCAAGATATCCCATCCACCTCACAAGTGTGGCATATCAAGATGCTGATTATACAACATGATTATTGCACAGGTGTGCCTTAGGCTAAGCACAATAAAAGGCGACTCTAAAATGTACAGTTTATCACACAGCACATTGCCACAGATGTTGCAAGTTTTGGTGGAGTGTGCAATTGGCATGCTGACTGCAGGAATGTCCACCAAAGCTGTTGTCATATGCCTGAAGCGCTGATATTTTAATTTTACCTTAAAGATTGTGCTTCATGCTGTTCATTGTACAGTATTTAGTATTAGCTGGTGTGTGGTGGGCGTTCTGGCACAATATGGCTGCCGTTGCATCATCCAGGTGGATGCTGCACATTGGTGGTGGTTGAGGAGATTCCCCCGTTCATATGTAAAGCGCTTTGAGTACTGAGAAAAGCGCTATATAAATGTAAAGAATTATTATTATTATTATTAACCTTTTATTGTTGTTTATTGATCCTTAATTTTATTTTTAAATATTTATTCTATCTAACAGTGCATTAACATTATAGACCACTTTGGGGTCACAGAGCCCCTGCGGAAGTACAGTAATGTTGTTTCAAGTGAGCCCTGTTTTTCTCCATTAGAATTTAGCAAGCATGACTGGTTTAAAAGATCCGACAGGAATTCACTGTTAAATACCTGATTAAGTCATGTGACCTGTGATACACTACAAAGAGGGTAGCTACACTGAAATGTAACTTCAAAATCTACAGAGTAAAAATAATTTAAAATAGTTCAAGTACAGTCAAGCCATCTTTTTGAAGAACTAGTAAGCCACACACAAACTATTGACAAACAATAACTACATTGACGCTATTTAACCTAACTTTATTCGTAATTTATAAAACCTAAAACATAGTATTTAAGTCAATATTTTGCTACAAAAAAGACGTTTATTGCTGGGCAGGGACACAACAGCCAATCTATTAATTTAAGATTCACTATTATCAGTTTTTGCTGAGATGGATTTTAAATAACTGGGTTTGATTATTGCATAATTGTACTTGGCTGTATGTGCAACACAATGTAAAAAGCATTCACTCTAAAAAATGAATCACAGCTTATTATGTAAACATGCTGTTACATTACTGAAAAAAAGTTATACAAGGCTGATTTGATACCATTACTAGAAAACCCAGATAATAGCAGACTAAAAGGTTTAGAATGACCCCAAACCAGATCAGTAAATTGAATCAGCTATATCAATATTTAAATCCACAGCACTGATTACCAGGTTAACATACCAGCCAAGTCAATATGCATGCTCCCAACGGACTGCTGCTGTTTTAACACAGTAAAGCTGCTGCTGAATACCTAAAGCGTTCTGTTCCATTTCCTGCCAGCCTGCCTCTCCTGGCACAGGAGGACCACGATATCCCCCTCTTTCTTCTAGCTCCTTCCACACATCACAGTCTACCGAAAATCCAGTGGAACTAAATTGGGAGTAAGGCTTTCATTTACCCCCAAGCATCACCGGTACCAAAGCAGGCCTCTGGAGATAGACATACAATCAAAGAGAATGCAGGTGTGACCAGCTAAACTCAATACCGCAGCTCTGGAGTACTACAAAGGTGCAAATACTCAAATTTGTTCGGTAACCCCGAGGGCTGATCACAGCTTGACTCAGAGATTTTATACAATCGCAACACCAAAAGTGCATGTTTATTAAATTGGCATGCCAAGCTGTTTGATGTCCACGAGGCTATTAGGATTTTAAGCACTCTTCATCACAACTACAAGGCAATATTGAGTAATACATAGTTATGTGCAAATAACAGGCTTGGCGTCGATTTCAAGGGGTCACATGGATCTAAAGAACAGGCTGCTGAAGAGAGATGGGTTTTGATCTTTTTCAATGAGTGAATACGCTACAGAATGGCAGAGTTTTGTGGTTGCGGCAGATTGTGGACGGTTGGGCGTCCATCACAGTTGGCATAAGGGTTATGTAATGAGTTTGGCTTTGTCAGGAAAATGCTGACGCTGCATGTGGAGTTTTGCTTGGAGGGACTAAATCTGCCTTTTTGCTTTCTACACATTCGAAGGCCCCAGAGATATCATGGAGATTACACCTGTCAGTACAGTATGTCAGCGATTTTAACGTATCTAGCTAACATTCATTATGTTTAAAATAAAGTTCAAATTTGATTAGTGGCTTGAATGTAAACAACTTCCAAAACAATAAATGGTTTTAAAAAAGAATATTAGGCTGTTCTTTGTGTACACATATCTCTACAAGTACAATTTTGGCTGTAGCCTATTATTTGTGCCCCCTTCAAAAATTGCTCTAAGAAAATTTTATGTTTAATGCCCCCCCCCACCCCCTCTTAGATGAAATTTACGCCCATGCAATTGGTCTCAGGTGGCGCCTTGAAAAACGTAGTTATTTTAACTTTTTTGTCGCAGTGGCTTTGCAATAAAGAAATTTGGCATACATTAAAGCACAAAGTGTAAGTAATTGATGATGACAGCACATGAGCCTAGGAGACACTAAGCATTGCATGAAGCTGAATATTACAGCCAGCAATGAGTCAGTGTAAAATAAAGGAAAAATATTTCACCTACAGCGGTACTCGCACGCAAAATCAGAAATTTGCAATGATTGTATTAGTTTAAATGAATCTAACTCAGTGTTACTGTCACAGTATAAGCATGAGTCTCATTTGAAAGGTAGAAGTTATATTTTATAGCAAAATATTTAAAGTTATTCATAAATCTGGACGTAAATGTAATTCTTTTGAAGTGACGTGCTTAATATGTCAATATCAGTTTCAAGCAATAAATCTTTGTATTTTGTTCTGGCTACTGCAGACAACCGGAGAATCACGCAGACTTCCTTTAATTTTTTTGCAGAGTTTCTGTCAGAATTACATTTACATTTAGTTACAGTATATACAGTAGCAGATGCTTTTATCCTAAGCTACTTAAAAAAGTAAGGATAGCACCAGGTGATATTTTGGAATGTTGTCTCTTGTGTCAGTGGTTGTCAAACTGGGGGACGGGAGATGGTGCCAGTGGGGCTTTCGTTTTATAACATTTTATTTGATACATTAGTTTATCATAAATCCTATGAAATCAAACCTTAGAAAAATGTATATTTATAATTTAATATGTTTCATATTTCAAATTCTACGTTTGAATTTTATGTCATTAATTTTCTTTGGCGGGTGAAGGTATGCACCCTACACTGGGGAGAGGAGGGGGCACAATTTTGAGAACCACTGTCTTGTGTGATTCATCTATCTAAGGCCTCTACTTTACATTATCGATTAGGCAGAACAATTATTACAACAATTAAAACACTGCAGAAAGAGGTTTGCCTGTTGTCCTATGTCCCCGAAGCTTTTAAGATGGCAGTCATGAAGCCACTTATTAAAAAAACAACTTTATTCAGGAGAATTAACTTCATTAAATCTACAGATTTAACTAAATTTAGACCAATCTCAAATAAAAATGTTTATGTCTAATATGCTGTAAAAAGTAATATTTAGCCAACTTTGTACATTTTAGCTGAAATGTGTATGTATGACAAACTCCCCACCAACGCAGAGAGACAGCACTGCTTCGAGTTATAAATGACCTCCTGTTAGCATCTGATTGCAACGCTATTTGTCTTCTAGCACTTCTGGACCTTTTGACACTATAGATCATGCCATGCTAATGGATAGACTAGAAAAGTATGTCAGTTTCAGTGGTCAAGTCTTTTTGTGTAATCGTATCATCTTTATGCAAGTGAGGAAAATAAATATAAATCTCAGGTCAAATAAGGAATCCCACAGGGATCAGTTTTAGGGCCTGTACTTTTCTCACTGTACATACTTCAGTTTTTGTTGTTATACTGAATATACCTAAAGTAGCTTCACATCTCCTTAGAACCTAGCAATACCCATCAGTAGGGCCCTATAATTTCCGCGATCACGGATTTGCGGAATTGGCAAATTAACACGAAATTTCGCGAAATTTTACATATTTTTAATAAAATTCTGTTTTTGTGTGGGTGAAGAACGTATGTCTGGGGGGAATGCAGACTGGGGGGGAAGTAAATCTGGGCAACACACCCCCTCCCGTCATTTCAGACCCCCTCCAAAACACTGAAACCATACGAAGCGGCTCTCCACGACTCTGCTTTCATCAGCGAAAAAATTAAGAAATTTGACGCTAAGCACTTAGTTCCAAGCAGTTCCCATATGACTTTTATGTGACCGGAGAACTGTTATTTTGTAAGTTTTGTCAACATTCCGTTTACTGTGAGCGCAAAGACACTCTCTCATCCACGTCTGTCTCACTGCACCTCTCTCAAGTGCATCTGTCCGAAGTCCAAACACAAATCCTCATGTATTTATTCAGTTTTATGCATTTCATGCAAGCTGAGGCAAACTAACTATCCCCCGCATTTAAAATATAATCATCTGCATCATGGCGCCGCTCTCTGTCTCTCTTTCGCTCGCACGTGCAAAGAGCTGCACACTCATGCTGTCCGAAGTCAGATGATCGCTATCCTGTGTATGTTTGTAAAGTTATATGCATTTCATGCGATTGTGTTTAAAATGTGTACCGTGTTCCGCTTTGACACGTGTAGCCTTCTGCAACAACACTAAACAATGCATTGAATTTTGTTGTGTGTGTGTGCGCACGCCTGTGTGTGTGTGTAAATGCATGTTTTACAGTCATTGAGTAATCGTGTTTTCCCGTTTTTCCCCAAATCATTTACAATTTAATCATTAAAAAGGGACAATCTTTTTATGACTAAAATAATAGTAAAGGGTAAAAAAAATTGCGAAAAATTAAAACGGATAAAACGAAATTGGCAAAAATTTAAACGGACAAAACGGAATTTGGGAAAAAATAAAACGGAATTTGGGAAAAAATAAAATGAATTTTATAGGGCCCTACATCAGTCTTCCATACTTATGAACTAATTTAAAAAAGAACGAATTGCCATCTAGTTCTTTTAACTAAATTCTTAAAGGCAGGAACTGATTTTTAAACGGAATACCCTCTAAAAATAACGTAAAATACAAAATTTATTTAAATAGTTGCACCTTCATTTCGTCTGCTACACTTTAAGTGTGATGTTAGATAGCAATCTGTCATTTCCAAAGTGTGTGGCGTTACATTCTTCCATCATATAAATATTAAAAAATTGCACCACATGTTTCAGATGCAGAAAAGCGTATTCATGCATTTACGACCTCACAAACAGATTACTGTATTTCATTGCTGGGTGAATGTCATGCAAGGCTATTGAATAAGCTTCAGCTGGTTCAAAACACTGCAGCTAGAGTGCTCACAAGATCAAAGAAATACGATCAAATAAGCCCAATTTTATTGTCAATGCTCTGGCTGCCTATTAGGTTTCAAATACATTTGAAAATCATGCAAATAAAATACAGTACAGTCTATAGCATTAAATGGCTTAGCGCCTCAGTATCTTTGCAAAATTTTGGCCTGTTAATAATTAATGCCACAATAATTCTCTTGAATGGAACCAAACACACACACAACGATCTTACGCTACAACTTTTACATTAAATATAAACAGCATCTATGCTCTAGCTTCTATCTATAGCTTGCATTGTCTACATTTCTCGTCTTCCTGAGGCTGACAGACAGATCGTTGCGCTGTATCGGTGAGATCTTTAAAACAACCTCAGCTCTTATAAATATGTCTGAGATTTCATGCTGTGCCTCAAGTGATATGACTAAATCATCAAGACAGAGCTGTGGAGGACAGCAGGGCAGGAGGCACATCAATAGAGGAATGTCGCAATGATTGAATGTACTTGTAATAGAGGCGCATAAGCAAAACTAAATGATTTCTTGGGCCAACAGTTATGTAACTGCCCTATGAAGTGATGCCACCTTAATGAGGTACTTTTGACAATGGATGGGCATAAAGTCTGCTTTACCCTGCAGCTTGTTCTGGCTATTACCACTAACACACATTGTAAGTCTTTTAAAGCCATTGTGGGTAGGTCTGTTAAAAAAAGGTCTGTTTGTAGTTTATGCGATTTTCTGTACAACATGCATTAAGTGGTCTACAACAGTCCACAGTGGGTTTATAGTGATCCCATTTAATGCTAAAACTGATATCTTTCCAGATTCCACACAGTTCTGTGATTTACATGTCTTTGTGTTTTGATCATCTGTTTATATGGAGGACCTTAGTCTCTTCCTAAAGAGCATGATGATAAATCTATTGGCCGTTGACTGGCTCTCCCCAGCTGTACTCCTGGACAGCACAAGCACTGCTGCTTGTGCGGAGAATCAAACCCATCCATCACGGCTCCCTTTACAGCTCCAAATGGTCACGGATGAGAAAAATGTTCACTCAGCTGCTGATTAATTACAACTCTCTGTGGCTCAATATTAATGTATTGCAAATACGCAGTAACATGCTGTGTGAAATGAAATTAACAAAAGAACTTTGTTGAAACAGACAGATCTGGCAGAATCTTTTCCAAAGCAACTTAAGCCCTATTTGCACAGGATTAGTATTATCTGGTGACCTAGTGATTTGTAATAACTGCGGAGGTTGTCTGTGATCTTTATCCCGTGCGAATCTGCCATGTTTGTAATTTGTAAAGTAAAAATTCCCTCCGCAAATGACCTACGATATTTTCGAGGTCATGTGATAATATAAGTCCCGTGCAAGGATTTGGCCAGGACATGGTGGGATCATATATCATTTTCTCAAGGCTGTGCGCTTTTTTATTTCATTTTTCTCTGCACACATACATACAGAGATGCATCCCTCCGTTTCTTATGGCTTTCCATGTGAAACTTGAAGGTTTTGATATATATATATTTATGCTTTTACACATCTAATCTATCCTCATCCATATTTCATTATTATTATTCAGAATGTGCAGAACTTTAATTCGACACGGCTTCGCGACGCGGCTGATCAGGAAAAACTCTGATTAACATGCAAAAGATACCTTTTACCGTTTGTCGTGGCATTGCATGTGTTATGCAAAACCTCAACATCATATCTGGATGATAGGTCAGTAAAATTGAGTAAAATTACAGGCTTTGCTGCATGCGAAAGGGCCACACGAAACTCAAATGTAGTGGGGTAATTCCTAAATCACACTAGGTCCCCAGATAACACTATTCCCGCGCGAATAGGACTTTATTTTCATTTCTTAAAAAATTGCATTAATTACTCAGAAGGCCTTTATTAACTCTTTCGCCGCAATTGACGAGATATCTCGTCAATCAAGAGAAAACGCTTCCCTGCCAATGACGAGATTTTCTGTCTTTCCGCAATACCGCTATTATCCACCAGGTGGCGCCCTTCCGCAACTTTTTAAACCCGGAAGTATTGCCCTATGGCAAGCGGCTGCATGTCCGTGTCTGTTTTAAAGATCGCTCTGAATGGGATCTCTATGAAAAGTCCGTCACAAAAATTGAATTATCTCTGCTTTTTGCTCAAAATGTTGTGTTTTTGCAGAAACCTACCCATATTCAAAAGCTGATTACAAAAGAACCATTGAAGGTAGGATGAAACGTTTTTTTTTTTTTTTTTTGAAAGCAGAGGGTCTGTTCTTTCATTTGGTATATTGAATGTTTATATATTTGAAGAAGAACATTTTCTGGAAGGCATTAAACTTTGGTGAAAATCATGAAAAACACTGGCGCTGGCTGGCACCTTTTTTAAAAAAAACGCTGGCGGTGAAAGAGTTAACACCCTGGAGCTGTGTGGATTGCGTCTGTGAAGGATGGATGCACTTTTTTGGGCTTCAAAGTAGAAGTTGTTCCCTGATTCCGGTTTATTATTATAAAGCTCAGAAGAGCAAGGACATTAAAAAAACTTTAATTGTGTTCATTTGAAAAAAGATAATTATGATAATTTACGTACATCGAGGATGGCTTGAGGGTAAATAAATCATTATTCGCTGGAGTATCCCTTTAATATCCGCAGGGCTTTTCTGAAGGGATTAAATACTGAAGCAGAGATTGCATTTTCCTCTGAACAGGTCAGAATAAACCTACACTGTACATCAAAAATATTTATGTTTTAATTTAGTTTGAAAAAGATGCAGCAGATATATGACTTACTCAGATGACATTTCTTCAGATATATGGCTTTTAGGATACTTCTAACTGTCAAGTTGATATATAATGACAGATCTGCTCTAATGCGGTGATCACAGATATCAGATTCATCAATTCATTTAAAAACAACGCATGTATAAAAAATTACTTCTCAAATTGCGATAGAAAGGCCAAGTTTGCAGACTGCTGGTTTAAGTGAAAGTCCAACAGAAAACAAATTCATTATTTCTTAGAATTTGCGCAAACTTAAAAATGATCCATGTTCTACAAGCATATCCTATTAATGGAGCATCTTGTCTGCCCCAATACAACTTACGGTATTCAATTTGTCATTATGTTGATTCCAAACCGAGGCTGTGAGGGATGGACATCCAGAGCATGCACTTTAAACCTATTGTTTTGTACGAGGATTCTGGTCATTCAGCCATCAAAACACAGAAAATACATTGTTTTACAAATTTCCACAGGACAAAGAACCTCAGAAATCATGGATTGTTAAAAAAAGAAGGGACATATGAGCTAAATTTGACATGAGTATAGCGCATTGTGTACTTAATATCTAATATCAAAACAATAGGTTTAAAGCACACGCTCTGGATGTCCATCCATCACATGCAGCCTTGTTTTGGAAACAACATTGCAGCATGCTGAATAAGGCATATGCACTAATGCACATACCATTTAGATACACATACTGTATGTACCCTTGAGGTACTAATATGCACTCTTTAGGTACAAGTGTGTACTTTTTGAAAAGGTATTGCCGTAATGACAGCTTTTGTACCTATTTCTGAGAATGTGCAAGGAAAGACATATGAGCCTGGTTTCACAGACAAGGCTCAGCTAAAGTCAAGACTAGGCCTTTGTTAAATTAAGATGTTTAAACATCTTTTAGAAACACCTTAGAAAAAGATATTACTGGTGTGTATCTGCAGATCAATGGCACTTGCATATTATAAGATCTGTCAGCATCTGTCAACTCAAAGTTTAGTTTAAAGGGGACATTTCAAAATAAATATTTGGTGTTCCCATAGAAAGTATGTAAAGTTTTAGCTCAAAATACCATATAGATAATTTATTATAGCATGTTAAAATTGACACTTTGTAGGTGTGAGCAAACATTTTCTGTTTTGGCGGTGTCCTACAAAATGCAAATGAGCTGATCTCTTCACTAAAATGGCAATGCCTTGGTTGGATAGTGCAAATTAAGGGCCGTTATTATCCCCTTCTGACATCATAAGGTGAGCCAAATTTCAAATACCCATTACAGAGAATGGTTCACCAAAACTAAGTTACTGTGCTGATCTTTTTCACATTTTCTAGGTTGATGGAAGCACTAGGGACCCAATTATAACACTTAAAAAAGTCAGTTTTTTATGATATGTCCCCTTTAAATTATATTCTGTCAGTAGGGATTTTATGAAATTTTTACATTTGACTAAACATATCCTGATAACACTGTGCCCATCATAACTGTACAGTATGAACTCGCTCCTTTTTGATTTAGTGCTGAACACATCTGAACACAATGATGTACTGTACTAAGACGTTTAACATTCATTTTAAATTAAATTCATTTAACCTTCATGTTTTGAATTGGCACATGCTTTGTTCTTTCTTGACATAATGCAAAGTCTTATAATCCTTCCCAGAGGCAAAATGTGAAAGTAATGAAGAATGAATAACTGGCAGTGAATATTAACCTCTAGTCCCTCAAGCTTTTGAAAACTGGACAGAATCACTTTTTACAGCATTCTTTTACAATAAAAAAATTGAAGAATTAGATTATACAAAACATGCATTTTTAGCAATATTCATCTTAAAGAGCACCTATTTCATGCCTAAAAACAATGTTATTTTGTTTATTTGGTATAATACAATGTGTTTGCGTGGTTTTATGATAAAAAACACATTATTTCCACATACCATACATTTTAGTTGCTCCAGATTTCTATCTCTACGTAGCCCCTAAGGGGACATGGAGAAAAAATTAAATAAAGTTTAGTTTCATGTGCTCACGCGAAACTTTCATGTGCTCACGCGAAACTTTCATGTGCTCACGCGAAACTTTCATGTGCTCACGCGAAACTTTCATGTGCTCACGCGAAACTTTCATGTGCAGAACTTTTTTAAAGTTTAGTTTCGCGTGCTCACATGAAGCTATCGCGCGAGCACATGAAACTATCGCGTGCTCACCTGAAACTATTGCGCCCACGTGAACGCGAAAGTAAACTTTGAAAAAAATTCTGCACATGAAGGTTTTGCGTGAGCACATGAAAGTTTCACGTGAGCACATGAAACTAAACTTTAGATTTTTTTTACTCCAATGTCACCTTAGGGGCTCGGTATATCTATTCCTGAAACACACAGATTTTAAAAGCTCTGTGTCCCTGATTGGCCAGCCAATCTGAATGTTGTTATTAGCCTGAATACCTCTGACATCAGCCAGAAATGTAATGCTACTTACCATGTTTGAATGATTATCAGGAGTTAACGATTTCAAAGCGGCAGGAATTATGATAATGTCTGTCTTTACTACATCACCAATCCCAGAAAGTAACGATAACTTGCGTCATCGTTTTACTTTGGGGTTTGTACCTTTTGCATATCGTTAACATGTACTAATACACACTTACACACCATTGGAAATTGTAAAAATTTGTGAATCGGACCATTGGTGCTCTTTAAACATGACTTTGATGGTAAAACCTAATGGTGTCAATAATAAATGAGTCTGGCTGATAACCCAACTAATGTGTCACAGAAATGAGGTACAATTTCAGATTGGCTCTAAAACATTTCTGAAAAAGCATTTGGTTTTCTTGCACCTTTTCCATTTAACAAACTAAGCAAAACAAACACAGAGAAACCAGAGCTGCAGCCATTGCCAAGGTTTAAACGTTTATCACCAGGTTACATGGCTTTGTAATCTTGGAGTTGAATCAACAATCAATCAATGCCAGGGTACGGGAGGACAGAACAAATCGATTCTCAGTTAGCAGCCGTGTGATAACTGTAGAGGTATCGGCCTCCAGAGGTGAACTGCTGTGAGCTTTAAAGCCCACAAATGACTTGACCCTAGCAGAGATCCCAAATAAGCAGATAAACGGGTAACACATTGTTTATACGATACGAAAAAGTAATGCAATATACCAAATTGTAGTTTGGCAATAAAAGTGATTCATATACGCTGTTTAAAGGTGCATTGTGTAACTTTTAAGAGGATCTCTTGACAGAAATGCAATTTAATGTACATTATTATTTATAAAGACCTTACATAATGAACCGTATGAGTCGTTTTTTATCTACATACACCGCGGGTCCCTTACATGAAAGTCATCTTTTTGTGCCGCCATGTTTCTACAGTAGCCCCAAATGGACAAACTCTTCTACAGATCATGTTTCGTCACTATGCTATCTCAGACGATGACATGTTTGTCTTGTGGCAGCAAGCGTAGCTTCTTTTTGCGTTTCGAAAGGGAGGGGTGAGCTGTGGACTGAGCCGTTGCTTGCAATTTGCAATCTCACCGCTAGATGACTCTAAAATCTACACATGGCACCTTTAAATGCTTGTAAGCAAAAGTAAGATATTTTCCAATATCCCAAATTCCATGCTAAATAATTTGGATTTTATATGATTTATGAGGCAAGGTAAGTAAGTAATGCCAACAGCTCTGAAATTGTATTGATTTTCCAATCACTCTTGTTTATAATTTATAAAACATGCATGAGAGCATTTCCATATTCAATTTATCATATCAGTGATCATTTAAGGGTGTCACTTTTTATCTGTAAATATCCAGTAATTCATGTAATTACTTTTGTACATATTCTAAAGAGAATAATGAGTGGTGCTGCTTGTGTGTGCAAAACTTATCCCAATAATCCCAGGGTGTTTTGGGTGGGTCGCAGGGTGTTGCGATGCAGTTGCCAGGGCATTATGTGGAGTTTGGTGTATTGATATGCTAATATTAATGCGTTCTAGGTTGTTAAAGAAGAATTATTTGCACATACCATTGCACATACCTCCATCACTTATTTTTAGTGGCTGTTAGTGCTGAAAATACTACTTTGCGAAATGTAAAAAGTTTTAAATGGAAGTAAAGATCAAAGAACCATCCATTAAGGAAGTTCACAGCAAGCAATACACATGCGTATACACGTTTTAATCTTGGGCTATGGTTAAACGTCTATTAGAAGTGTAGAAACACAAGTTTGTCTGCCCATCAGTCTTAATTAATAAGGGTAAACAAACTTGGCTTGCTGTCCTTGAAGGCAGCTCGAACCTGAGTCCCAAGTTCAAGTACTGTAAAAGAACTGCACAGAGTATAAGCAAATAAGCAGTGAAGGATGAGATTGGGAAGAGGAGGGATGCCGGAAGAATTGCTGCTGTGCGGAGGCATTGAGACTTCCGCTTATATGCTTTTAATGATGATTAACACAGGAATGTTTAGGTTCCTCACAAACCTACATTTAAAGTGTACTCGTTAAACTATGGCTACTGCAATAAAAAAAAAAAATTCTCATGGTGCCGCTATCGCTGAATAATAATGTATTCGTTTGCCTGCAGGAGTGATACTTTCCAGTCATTTGCAATGTCACAGAGTGGAACGTCCTCACATATTGACATGTATTCGAATTTGCAGGGTACATTTGCAAATGATTCATGAAGCCATTCCTCAGCAATTCTTTGATCGATTGTGTTTTACAAGTATGCTCAAACTCTAATGACAGCAATCCTGTGTGATCGCAGATGCGTTGGTTGGTAGAGAGAGAAAGAGAGAGAGAGAGAGAGAGAGAGAGAGAGAGAGAGAGAGAGAGAGAGAGAGAGAGAGAGAGAGAAAGAAAGAGAGAGCGTGGGCCAGTACAAAAGTGGAAATTATCAAGGTCATCTAAAGTCGGCTCTTAAAGGGCAACATACACGATAAAGCTATTACGTTGTTATTATACACATTTAGTCGTGACCCGGTGGTTGAGGACCTCTGGCCTAGAATTGAGAAATGTTTGGGGTAAAACGGTTCGGGTAAAACACTGTGCTCATCAATGTCAATGTCACTTTTTACTCAGCCTTCAAATAATAGTGGAGAAGAGCTATACCACAACAACCAATTAGCATGGTGAAAGGTCTGAGTGTCATCGCGTCCAACAACTTAAAATAAAAAGCCATAAACTTAGCAATACGATGGGCACCATGTAGATTTACTTCCTGTTTTCTTCAAAACAACTGCATCCTAATGACAAAGGCGTGCTCGGATCGATAAAGTACAGTCAGTGTGAGGGCAAGCTTGTGGGGGAGTGGGGAGGGGGACAATCAAGCTTGGGCACCCTAATTTAAATGCACCCTAAAGCACCTCAGCTGATAAAACTGGCGCAGGGGTGGTGATAGCGCAGTGGATGACGCACGCCTTTGGTGTGAGAGACCTGGGTTCGAATCCACTTTTGTGTCCCTGAGCAAGACACTTAACCCCTAGTTGCTCCAGAGGCGTGCGACCTCTGACATATATAGCAATTGTAAGTTGCTTTGGATAAAAGCGTCAGCTAAATGAATAAATGTAAATAAAATGCTGGCATGCATCCACAGTCGCAGTTCACAAAAGAGGGCCTGGTGTCTTTAGCCGTTTTTGAATGTTTTGTTGTAAATACTACGGCCTTATGGTGGTTATTTACCTGCCCATCCACAGTAATTGGAATGGGTCAGTAAAACAAAACTGTAGAAAACACAAATTATACTAGTAATTTAATGAGCTCTTTCCATTCAGGCTTGAGCATCAAACCCTAAAACACACACAGTTATCTTTCCAATAAAATACAATATACTATATGTCCCTGTATCGTTTTATGTGTTGTTTGTGTGCCAGTAGAGTACCGAATTTTGCATTCTGGTCTTTGGGGGCAGTCTCTCTCTCTCTCTCTCTCTCTCTCTCTCTCTCTCTCTCTCTCTCTCTCTCTCTCTCTCTCTCTCTCTCTCTCTCTCTCTCTCTCTCTCTCTCTCTCTCTCTCTCATATGCAAGTCTGCTGTTGCTCTACTCTAGAAGTATAAAGCAGATTTGATCAATCCTTTGCGCTCACATGTCTGGTGTCTAGCACGACGCAGATGATGGACAGAACACAAATTTAATTCAGTACAATAACCTTGACTTTACCTTAATGGTGCACACGGAGTACATTTCTATATTTAGACTTACAGTCGTATGCAGAATATATTTGGGTGTTTGGATCAGCAATTTCGTTTTGATCAATTAAATAACTGAAAGACACAGTTATATTTCAGTAGTGTAATGAAGTTTATTGGATTAACAGTGTGCAATATGCATCAAAACGAAATTAGACAGGTGCATAAATTTGGGCACCCCAACTGAAAAAAAAAACCACATCAATATTTAGTAGAGCCTCATTTAGCTTCCTATAGCCTGTGATGAGTGTCTGGATCATGGATGAATGTATTTTGGACCATTTCTCCTTACAAAAAATATCCAGTTCAGTTAGGCTTGATGGTTGCCGAACATGGACAGCCCGCTTCAAATCACCCCACAGATGTTCAATGATATTCATGTCTGGGGACTGGGATGGCCATTCTAGAGCATATTAGAATGTACTTGTTTCTCTGAATAAATGCCAGAGTAGATTTTGAGCAGTGTTTTGGGTCTGTGTCTTGTTGAAATATCCAGCCCTGGCGTAACTTCAACTTTGTGACTGATTCCTCGACATAATTCTCAAGAATTTGATGACATTGAGTGGAATCCATGCAACCCTCAACTTTAACCAGATTCCCAGTACTGGCACTGGCCACACAGCCCCACAGCATGCTGTGTTCTTTTGCCGCCATGCATAACACCCCTTGTTATGACCAAATAACTCAATCTTTGTTTCATCAGTCAACAGCACCTTATTCAAAAATGAAGCTGGCCTGTCCAAATGTGCACTTGCATACCTCAAGCGACTCATTTGTTATGTGTGTTCAGAAAAGGCTTATTTCCAATCAAAGTGCAAAGTGCGCTAAATTGTTGAATGGCCCACAGTGACACCATATGCAGCAAGTTGATGTTGCAGGACTTTGGAGGTGTTCTGTGGGCTGTTTTTGACCGTTCTCACCATCCTTCACCTTTGCCTCTTCAATATTTAACTGGGCCTGCCACTTCTGGCCTTAACAAGAACTGTGCCTGTGGTCTTCCATTTCTTCACTATGTTCCCTTACAGTGGACACTGACAGCTTATATCTCTATGATAACTTTTTGTAGCCTTCCCCTAAACCAGTGTTTCCCAATCCTGGTCCTCGAGGCCCCCCTCCCAGAAAGTTTTAGATGTCTCCTTATTTAAAACACCTGATTAAACGTATCAGCCTCCTTCCAAAATGGTAAACATGGCTGTTTCTCAATATGGGTTCTTCAGCGATCTTGCGTCCTTGTGTCCTCGCTCTACGTCATCATTAACAGTCGAAGTTCAATTCCAATTCTGAAGAACGCTAGTACAGAGGACGCATGAAAATACCCGGATGAGTTCTTGATATCAAGGATGCATCAAGTGCAGACTTGCGCGTTGAAATCTGGAGAGGTCACGTGACCAGCAGGAAGATCACACAGATCTCAATTCTCACAAGTGCGTTCTGTGTTCTCGCCACCTTCTGAGTTCGTTCTTCCAAGGTCGCCTGGCAAGACCAGTCTCCACAAGAACGCAAGTCCGTTCTTTGCGTTCTTAGAATTGAGAAACAGCCCATGTCTCCCTATCAAGCTGATGAGTTAAATCAGATGTGTTAAATAAGGAGACACCTAAAACTTTCCAGGAGGGGGGCCTTGAGGACCAGGATTTGGAAACACTGCCCTAAACCATAATGTTGAACAATCTCTGTTTTCAGGTCATTTGAGAGTTGTTTCTCTTCAAAGGAGAGTCAAAGAGAACAACAACTTGCAATTGGCCACCTTAACTCTTTCTCCGCCATTGACGAGATATCTCGTCAATTAAGAGAAAACGCTTCCCCGCCAATGACGAGATTTTCTGTCTTTCCGCAATACCGCTATTATCCACCAGGTGGCGCCCTTCCGCAACTTTTTAAAACCGGAAGTATTGCCCTATGGCAAGCAGCTGCATGCCCGTGTCTGTTTTATAGATCGCTCTGGATGGGATCTCAATGAAAAGTCCGTCACAAAAATGGAATTATTTTTGCTTTTTGCTCAAAATATGGTGTTTTTGCAAAAACCTACCCATATTCAAAAGCTGATTGCAAAAGAACCACTAAAGGTAGGATGAAACGTTTTTTTTTTGTTTGTTTGAAAGCAGAGGGTCTGTTCTTTCATTTGGTATATTGTATGTTTATTTATTTAAAGAAGAACATTTTCTGGAAGGCATTAAACTTTGGTGAAAATCATGAAAAACGCTGGCGCTGGCTGGCAACTTTTTTTAAAAACGCTGGCGGTGAAAGAGTTAAGTATCTTTTCTCATGATTGGATGCACCTGTCTATGAAGTTCAAGGCTTAATGAGCTCACCAAACCAATTGTGTATTAACCAGTGCTAAGTAGTTACAGGTATTCAAATTAATGACAATGACAAGGGTGCCCAAATGTATGCACCTGTCTAATTTCATTTTGATGCATATTGCACATTTTCTGTTAATCCAATTAACTTAATTTCACTACCAAAATATTACTGTGCCCTTCAGTTTTTTGATAGATCAAAATGAAATTGCTGATCAAAACATTCAAATATTTATAAATGAAAATCATGGATATTGTCAGGTGTGCTCAAACTTTTGCAATGTTTACATTGCAGAGTATTTCTGAACTGGTTTGACCAATATGAGCCTCAGGCAGGTTTTCACATGAATGAAACACCAAAGCCAGCAGCCGAGCAGAGGAACATGGTGGAAAAGCCCAAACCAAGAACAAAGCTTCTCTGATGAAATATCATGAAGTGCGTCTGTATACACTCAGAGCTCTTCTGGACCAACGTGAAGGACTTCAGACAGCACAGGAGGGTCAGCTCGCTTATAGCTAAAGGTTAACAGTGAACTTTTCCCTTTGCATTGCACAGGTTCAGAGTGCAAATAAAGTTTCAAAGTTGACCTTTCAAAGTTCCATTACTTTCAGGCAGTTCAGCTATTTCAAGCCATGATATTTCTTTTATTGTTTTCAGAAGAATGGCTTTGAATAGTGTCTGTTAGCATCAAATTAATGCACTATGCACTTCTTTCATGAAAAAAGAAACTGAGGTTTGAGTGTTGGGGAACATAAAATAATGCACTATGGGGTGCATAGTATTTCATGCATTCTGACTTCTGAATTAACACACAGTTAAAGAGTTGTATTTCTCATGCTAAACAAAAGCATGTCAAGAGCAGTTGATCTTGTGAGAGAGTATTTCTAGGTTAAACTCACTACTGTTTCCTACAAGTTTCAAAGTTTTTTAACTGTTATGTATCATGGACTGTTTATTCCTTTTATGGGCACTCCCCCCGGAAAATCACGCCCACACGTCAATCAGAGTGAGAACGCTCATCATTAACATTGTTCCTTCGAGTTAGATCAGCCAAAGTACTGTAAAAGTCACAAGTCGAGTAAAAGTCACAAGCATTACGGCATGCAACAACTTTGTTATTTATGAAGAATCAACAATGGCAGGAAGAAAGAAGTGTGTTTTTTGAAAGTATGGAGTAGAAATCCTCATTCAGCTTTCCAGATATCCCTGTCCTAAGATAATAGTGAATAGTCAGTTTTTTCAGGACAGCAAAATAATTGCGAATATTTTATGTTTGTTAACTGCATCTCAGAGACGTTTGCTTTACAAACAAGGCCCAGTTTGACGCCAGATTTGCCAAATCGAGTGGTGGGCCATGTATACAGTATGTAGCATCTTTCTTTTACAATTGGACCTTAAAGGCGCGGTGCATAATAAAAAAAAAAAATGGAAAAGGAAGTCAGGCCAAGTACCAAAACCCACTTGTAGCCAATCAGCAGTAAGGGGCGTGTCTACTAACTGACACCGTTGCCTGGGTTGTGTATGTGTGAAGCGGGACTATCAAAAGAAGGTCCAGATTCTGTTGGGGTAGGGGTGTGTTTGTTTAGGTGATTTCAAATATCAACATGGGCTTTCAGAGATCACGCACCCCGCCTTTAAGATGCAGTTGTTGACGCTAATTTCAAATAACTACAGATATTTTTATTTGATATTTTTATTGCTGGAATGCGCAATTTTGATTTGCCAGTCGCAACATTTGCAGGTTTGTTATTCCCAGAAAACAACCGATTAAAACTGAAAACACGGTAAGTTGGACGCCGCAAACATCCTGTCTTATCTTAAAACCAAAATTAAACAGGTTTTTCTTGCAGAAGGTCTGCATTTATAAAAAAAATCAAATAAAGTATTTCAAATTAATATTTAATGTTCCTTACCTTACTTATAAGGTAAACAGCTGTGTAATAAGCGGGATAATGTACAGGCAGCCGGTTGTTATTGCAAAATAATAATTTCGGGGCTTATTTTCTGCGATTAAAACTGGCTACCTATACATTATCCCTTACTTAGGGCCAGTTTAAACATCTTGCTCATAATCGTTCATTCTTTCTTGTTTGTAGATTTAACAATGAAAAATTGGAAATCAGTATCAGACAATTTGTCTGCAAAATCGGAATTAGTCATGAAAAATCATGACTGTCTCCCTTATATTTGGGGTTGTTGCACACTAAAATGCATAACTTATATGTATGCCTTTCATGAATTTATTCTGCTGTTTGCCTAGTGGTGTTTTTTATTAATCATTTTCTTTCTAAGAATTTATTTACTTATACACAACTAAAACATAATACTATTTTAGGCTACCCTGGAAACCTTGATTCAGGAAAAGCAAATCAAGGTAAAACAAGATTTAGGATCAGGGAACATGTAGAGAACATTGTGTACCCTGAGAATACCATACTGTTCTGTTAAAGGACTGTCACTTTGCTTGAATATAAATTGAAAGCAGAAATGTTGATATGCCCTCTTCCTTCTGTAATCTCTGCCTAATATCACAAAGATTGGCACTGTGTGCTTCTGAGAACACGTCGAGATCAGCATAAAGTACAAAGGGAATACAGTAATGCAAAGCCCTTTACCAGCACAGACAAACTCAATCATGCTTGCGCTAAGCCCCGCCTCTGGCTCCTCCCCTCATCCTTCCCTTTGGATTAATTATGCAGCTCACTGCAGCATTTTCAGCCGTGCAGCCTGCAGTTTATCCTGCCACAACTCCCCATTCCCGTCTCTCTCCGTCTCTTTTTTTCTCTATTCTTCCCAGCCCTATTCTTGGAGGTCTAAATTTGATTACATTTCTGTCTCTCTGCCATAATTCTTTGCAAAACATAACAAGAAATAAGGGTACAACTCAAAGGTGATTTAAAAAAACACGCTCTGCAGCGCACACACGTAAAGCTTCAAGCTCTGACATGCAGCAAGCAGCGGCATCAAAGGAAACCATATCTAACGCCTGGACCATGCAAGCTCAGCATACATTTATACATTTGGCAGGTGTCTTTATCCAAAGTGACTTACAGCGCATTACAAGGTACCATATTTATTTCAGTATGTGTATTTCCTGGGTTCGAACCCATGACTTTTTCCACTGTTACCACTGAGCTACAGGAGCACATATAAAACAGCACTCTCTTATTTCTGCTAATTACTGTAGCTGTTCACAATTAATCTGCATAAATAATACAGCCGTTTCAAATGGTTGTCTTTGTTGGGTTTGATTTATTTATTTTTTGCATTCCTTTTGGTCTTTCCATGAAAGCAAACAACACTCTTGATGATCCCAACCGAGGCATAAGGGTCTTATCTAGCAAAAACGATTGTCATTTTTGCCAAAAAAGGAAAAAAGAAATAGTTTTTTAACCACAATTTCTCGTTTTGCACTAGCCTTGTGACGTACTGTATTACGTATCATGTCGAAGGTCACACATGACATATGCAAAACTACCGCTCCACAAGTACTGAGAAAAGGGACCGTTCCGACGTTGTTGTGTGTGGAATGATACTCATTAATGTCTTTGTGTCAGATTATTTTCTTAAAATGTTTAGCAATTGTGTGTTTAACATGTGTAATGCGTGACCTTTCGAAGTGATTATGTAATACGCAAGGTCGCCCTGGTTCAACACACGACTTTAAAAGTACTTTGTTTTTTTTCTCAATAAATAAATAAATAAATAAATAAATATATATATATATATATATATATATATATATATATATATATATATATATTTCTACTGAAGAAAGAAAGACTAAACATCTTGGATGACATGAGGGTGAGTAAATTATTTGGATTTTTTATGAAAGTGGAATAACCCTTTTAAGGGATAGTTCACCCAAAAATGGAAATTCTGTCACCATTTACTCACCCTTGTGTTGTTACAAACCTGTATAAATTAATTTGTTCTGATAAACACAAAAGAAGATATTTTGAGAAATGTTTGTGACCAAACCATTCGTGGACCCCATTCACTTTTATAGTAGGAAAAAAGAATACTATGGAAGTAAATGGGGTCCACCAACAGTCTGGTTACAAACATTTCTCAAAATAGCTTCTTTTGTGTTCATCAGAACAAAGACATTTATACAGGTTTGTAACAACATGAGGGTGAGTAAATGTTGACAGAATTTTTGGGTGACCTATCACTTTAATATCCCTGAATAGTCTACTATTTACAGTGAAAATAGATTAATCTTTTGGCTGATATTGCCCACAACGTATTGTGACAGGGACTTTAAATGAAATAATTTAAATTAAATAATTCTTTGTTGAATTTATACATTAAAATATACAGTAAACACTACATAGGAAAAAAGAAATTTTCCAAATCAACATATATTTGTATGCTACGTTAACATAAAAAATTAAGTTAAACAATTTCAACTTGTTTTTATAAGTTATGTCAACAGGTCAAAACTTAGTAGGTTGAATTGACTTGCAAAATCAAGTTGTTTTAACTTCATGCTGCATTCTTTTTACAGTGTAAGTTAACTCCATTCAAACCATTTGAGGATAGCGATTGCCTTAAACTATTTAAGTTTTAAAACACATACATATGAGTACTGTGAACTTAAATATATTGAGTCATATGCACATAGTTTAAATGGTTTGAGGCAATCGGTTTACTCAAATGGTTCGAGTTGAGTTAACTTATCAGGTTTTACATTGTGGTGGCTAGATGTGTGTAACCACAGTTAAAGTACACATTGGTGCATAGCATCTACCACTTTGTGTAACTACACACATGTAACAACCCCTTTGAATAGCATGTGTAAGTAAAAATATGTAACACATGTGATTGGTAAGATCACTTTTTCACATGTGTAACAACATTACAGTAGCAGAACAAATAGAAAATCACTTCAGCTCTACATGTATTGTGACTATTTCAGTCCAGTATCTGCTAAATTACAACAAAAGCCAACTGCGTGTAAACACAACAAGAGGTGGTTGAAAATTATCAGATCTAATCAGATTTATTGGTTTCTGTGGTGTACAGGGACTGTGGCTGACTGGTGCTGAGGATAGCAGCAGCTATTTTACACTAAGTAAATATTTTCTTTTTATACTAAGTGACAATATCAGCATTTTATTAGCAATGTGCTATTTACAGTAGGTGAAAATATACTGCTAAATTATTTTCTTTTATTAAAGTTATTACATAAATGCAGCATTATTGGGTGAATAAAAGCCCTCCATACACTGACCCCTTACCCTCCCCAATAAATAATATAAATATATAAATATTCCTAATAAATACTCATTTTCACTGTTTAAACATATTCTTTATATTTCTTAAATATAAATCCTTTTTCTGTGTAATATGTGATTCAAAGCCAGATGTACAAGCCATAATTTCTGCACTACTGAAGCTGTTAATTTTAAAGCTGTGTGTCTTTTTTAAAGTTTGGTGGTCCAAGCAGACATTGGCTACAAAATTTTGAAGGTTACAACAATACAATTTACATGCACCCTAAACATTGCAATTGATTAAAATGTTTGTTTACATGTACATTCTATATAATCCGAACTGAACATCTGCGCAAGCACAGCCAGGGTTGCCAGCTTCACATATCAAAACCATCCAAATGGACATTCAAAACTAGCCCAAAACCATCCAAATGACTATTCACAGTCCAAATGCTATTAACTAATGAACAAAATCCATTCATCTTTAACCCACAGGAAAAAAAACACATGGAGATAATTTAATCATTAGCCCAAATATGAACTCGATCAAAAGCTGCAAACTTGACAACGCCACCCAGCATCTTTCATCGAGTTCAGGCTTAAAGTTTTTAGATATAAGCAATGAAAACACAATTTTTAAAACGCACAATGTTATTTTATTGCTTTAATAGCCTAATGTTATAAAAGTACACTGAATGTACAGCGCGTCACCTCATTACCTTAATAATGCGTGTTGCTATTGCCTTGCTATTGCATGTTTCTATGACGAGGATTATGTGAGACCTTTAATACGATCTAAATTTGCATCTGATTGACCTCAATCGTATTGATTAAGATGTTTACATGAAGGCTTTTCAATACAATCGAGCCATCAATGCGGTTACAAACGGATTATTTGTTTGCATGTAAACATACATATTGATGGGCAGAGCTAGTGTAAATAGTGCTTGCCAACAAGAGACGCTCAGAATTAAAGGTATAAAAGTTGTCAAACTTTTCAAAAAGTACTTTTTTTGAGGTGCATATTGGTACATCAAAGTCTGGATGTAAGTAACATTTAAGTAACAGTCATACTTTAGCTAAATTCTGAAAATCTTTGCTGAGAAACAGCATCATTCATCAATGCAAATGAATGGAAGAAGCCAGTTGTTTATTTTTTATCAGATTTGAATCTTAGGCATAATCAGCCACATGCCCATCCACTAATTAACCAATGAGATCGTGCAACAATAATGACGATCCCAAATAATGATTTGCTTACCCGAACCTCTCCGAAATGAGCCGATTTGTAAATCCTTTCCTTAATATATACCTTCTGAAAGCTATTTTGCATTTACTTAAAAAATGTGCACTTTTCCAATTCGTCCCAACACAAATTTTCACCTACAGTATACTCGGACACCAAGCAGGTCGACAATACATTTAATACAAATTGTAACAACTGCAACAACTTTTTAAATGTCATATAGAAATTCTTACATTGGCATTAAGCAGACACTTTATATGCAATAAGTGTATTTCAGGTGCATTTGGATAATGTGACCCTGGACCACAAAACCACCAAAAGCCAACAATCCATTGCATGTGTCAAAATGAACGATTTTCCTTTTATGCCAAAAATTATTAATACTTGATGTAAATAGCATGTCCCATGGAGATATTTTGTACATTTCCTATCGTAAATTCATCAAAACTTTATTTTTGTGGATGCGGAAAATCATTAACAAAATTGGACCAGAAACTCCCCTACAAACTTGCTCTTGTTACACACTCTGGGAATTTCCCATTCAAGTTTACTTTTTATGTAAAAGCTCATTAAGCCAACAACTTAATTACAGCGGTAAGCCAATAGAGAGCTCTATAACAACCCCCTTATACGCGTTTGTAGGGACTTTATTTGGACTTTGACCTTTTAATGCGATTTTCTCAACATTTCAATTTTTTTTTTTTTACTTCAGATTCAAGATTTTCCAATCGTTGTATCTTCGCCAAATATTGTCCTATCAAAACAAACGATATAAATAGAAAGCTTATTTATTGTATAAATCCTCTGGGTCACAAATATGTTAGCTAATGAGTATTGTTAGTCAAAACATGAAAATGTCTCTCCCTTCTTTGTTGTAATGACAGGTGGACCACACATCACCTTCAGAATCTGTGAATTTCACAGAAAACACACACACGCATGCACTCACGCATAAACACACACACACACACACACACACACACACACACACACACACACACACACACACACACACACACACACACACACACACACACACACACACACACACACAGAGAGAGAGAGAGAGAGAGAGAGAGAGAGAGAGAGAAAGAGAGAGCGAGAGAAAGAGAGAGAGGGATGGGGGCTTTGACAGGGGACATCATCACTTACAGAAGGACCTGCTGTGGCACCTCATCAGTTTGAGTGATGAACTGACTCACAAGGATAAAAATAATTTAAAGGACTTTTTTGATGTACCGCATAGGTCAGATAAAATGTGTAAACATTAGCATAAGTAAAAAACACTAAAGAATAATATTTGATAGAGTATTGCTCTGTGATGTCAGTGGGGGCTGGGTACTGCAACATACTGCAGTGCTTGAAGCTTTCAGCACACCCACACGATCATCTCTCTCTCTCTCTCTCTCTCTCTCTCTCTCTCTCTCTCTCTCTCTCTCTCTCTCTCTCTCTCTCTCTCTCTCTCTCTCTCTCTCTCTCTCTCTCTCTCTCATACTCACCCACAGTGCCCTCTGCCTTTTATGTTCCTGTACTATTCTTTTTCTCCACAACACGCTCCTCCCTCACTCTTCTGCCCTACATATAGTGTCAGACTCAGTGTACTTGTTCCCCAACACCCTTTTCGTGTACAGTACTCATATATACACACTACAAACAAATAAAACTATGTACAAGTTAAATGCATTCATGCTTCGCCTTATAGCTCCTTTTTTAATTGTAAACCACTGCTGTCTCAAGATTAATTAGTTTGTCAGGGCCATCGAGAATGCAGTTCTCACCTAGTTTTGTAATAGATTTACCTTTCATTTCAGGGGATGTGGGGTTACATAATTCTGTAATAACATCAACTTAAACAGTATTAATACAAATTGAATTATTATTGACAGTAATACTTTACTTATTAATTTAGCTGACGCTTTTATCCAAAGCGACCTACAATTGCTATTTATGTCAGAGGTTGCACGCCTCTGGAGCAACTACAGGATAAGTGTCTTGCTCAGGGACACAATGGTGTGTCCTGGGTCTCTCACACCAAAGGCGTGTGTCTTATCCACTGTGTCATCACCACCATTACTTTATAGTATCATTGAAAAGAAGGGATAAAAAAACGATAGTTTCAGACAGAAAACTATTAGCTCTACACTGTAAAAAAAATTCCGTAGAAATTACAATGTTATTGCAGCTGGGTTGCCGGTAATTTACCGTAGATTTAAATTTATGTTATTTACTGGCAAGAGTTTGTTCAAAGTTAAATAAATTTTAAATATTAACAAGTCTTTATCTTTACAGAATAAAACTATACAATAACAGCCTCAAGCAAAGCATTCTGGGAACCAGAAATCATCATCAACCTTTTTCCGTTTTTTGCTTCAGATTTTGTTTCCCAAAATGTTTAGCTTGATGCTGTTTTTTAGTTTTACTCTGTAAAGACAAAGACTTGTAAATGTTAAATGTTAATTTAACTTTGAACAAAATGTTGCCAGTAAATAACATGAATTTAAATTTATGGTAAGTTACCAGGAACTCAGCTGCAATTTCTACGGATTTTTTTTACAGTGTAGAGAACTATTTAAGAACTTCCTAGGAAAATTTAGTACTTAAGAAAAATAACTGGTTTGAAATGAAAACTTAAAACATTAAAACTGGTCATTGTTTATTTTTTCTGACATTTTTATTACAAACTGTCACCCTCTATTGGCCTAAAAAATATTATAAATGTAGACAGGACCAAAAAATGTTGATGACTAAAGTGCTGTATTCTTTCAGTGAAAAGGATATCAATATTTTTTATTTAACGATTTTAATTTTGGTGTTCTTAACAATGATCTGTTACATTAATTTAGTTATACAGGACTCATACTGTACACCACAAACAAGACAATGTACTTGTTTGTGGAACTGTAATTTATATTTATTGTGTAATTGTATTTATTTATTGTGTAATGTAATTTAATATGTTTATTGTTTGTTCATGTAAACTATAGTTGTGCTTATTAATGTGTTTATTGTTTGTTCATGTAAACTAATGGGATTAAGTAACATTAGTTAAGTAACAAACAGTTGAACAACAAACCTTTTAATGTTTCAAGTGTTTTTCATAATTACCTTATTACGCAATTATGATATATATTATGTCGGCCTATATTACAAGATAGTATATAATATAGTGCTAATTTATGAAGAGCAGAAAATCATTTTTCGCACCACATAATAGCTGTATTGTTTTAACCTTCTGAGACCCATGATTTGGTTTGTCTTTTTTTCAGATTTCTACCAGCTATTTTGGGGTTAGGAAAAAACAATAAATATAATAACCAAATATTTTTCTTAGAACATGAAGCAGTGTATTTTTCCATGTTTGTGTAGGTTCCAGTTTCACAGAATTAAGTATTATGTTGCAAACATCAGAAAAATTTCATGTCCACATACAAGGACATCCAGGTCTTAGGAGGTTAATACTGTGACAGGACCTTCTAAAATTATATACATTAAGAACATAAAGAAAAAAACGAAATTGGCCTTGTAAATACTGTAATATATCTTGTGATTTTCTATGTACAGTACGGTGCAAAAGTCTTAGGCCACCACCGCCAGCTTTGCAAAACAGTTTTAGCAAAACCTAAAACTGTTTAATGTCCATCCATATTTATTTTTTACTCAGTTTCCTGTTATTGGGGAGTTTACCCTAAATACTTGACACTTCAGCTTATACTTTTATATTGTTTTTAATACTACATACACATTTCCTGTTTTTCTGGTTGTTTTCTAATAAAGAATCTGAGAAATGATTATATATGATCACTAAACCATTGCAAAAACAACAAATCTAATGGTGGCATGATGGCCTAAGATGTTTGCACAGTACTGTATATTACAATAGCAAAAAACTCAGACACTCAAAAAGAAATAAACATCAATCACTGTAGATATTCTGCGTCATCGCTTTCCTTTTGAATGATTCACAAACATTTACCAATGCAAACACATTGTTAAACCTTCACTTACCATGCACGCGCTCTCCCGAAGAGAAAGTTAATGAGGTGTTAAGGGAAAAGCTTTAGAGAAACACTACTGTATAATGCCTAAAAAAGCTCTTGCTTCAACTGCATCCAAGCATGAATAAAGTTGTTCACAAACAGATTAGCTAACAAAAAGAAAGAGAAAACATACAGTACATTCACTCCTTAAGTATTTTACTACCAGCAGTGTCCTCAGAATGGCAAAGCTGCTTTAAAATCATGAATATTCTGGACTTTAATTGGATGGAGCTTATTTCCCTTCAAGCCTTACACACAAAAAAATAGCTGAACTCTGCAATATCTGAAAAATTCTGAATAATGAGAAGAATAAACTGAGGTAAGTATGAAGAAAAGAGCTGTGATGGGGAGCCAGGTGCCATTATATTATTTCAGCAACAACCTTTGTATTTCCCAGGAGGACTTCTTTAATAAATGTGCAGATTAAACTCATTAACTTCAGCACCCCCTCATTTTAAATGTGCTCATATATGACATTTAATGAAATGCAGTAATTAATAAGGGTTGCCATATTCAATACCTCTGGCTTATAGATTTCCAGTTTTCAATAATCATAGCAATGATATTTGATCAATCCCCATTTACTGCACTTACTATAAGCTTGAAATAATATCAACATGACATAGTGAACTCGTACAGTGGCTGGCCACACTGCAAGGGCTGCTGGCGCCATCTTGTGTCAAGACGTGGAAATACATCTGAAGCAAGCCTCAGTGACGTGTCGGCTGTATGGCTACTAATTGGTGTGGTGCATCGTGGGATTCAGTGAGTGCATTTTATAATCTCCACTATGATTTTAAACACCGTAACAAATAGCTGTTCTCTCAAACAGTGCACAAAATCAGGGTATGGGGTTGATTTTTTGACACAGCCATTGACCTTGAACTCTTCTGTATAGAAAAAGTAGTAGAGACAAATGTGAGGCCATCTGTCCTACAGCTAAAGCTTGGCTGAAATTTGGTCATGCGAGGACTATGATCCATAGCACACCAGAACAAATGTTTTTATACTGCAAGTAAGTATTATTCAGTTTTATACTTGAAATATACCTTGAACTGTACCTAGAGTTGAGGGTGACTTCAAACTCATATCGTTAACTTTACATTAGTGTTTACTATAATTATAGAAAATATTAGGAAACCAAGTGCCTGAAATTTTAAAAGGTTTTAAAGGGGACATTTCATGAAAATCTGACTATTTCCATGTGTAAGTGCTGTAATTGGGTCCCCAGTGCTTCTATTAATCTAGAAAATGTGAAAAAGATCAACCCAGTAACTTAGTTTTGGTAAATCATTCTCTGCAAGCATGTGAAAAAATAGCTAATTGAAATTTGGCTCCCCTTGTGATGTCAGAAGGGGATAATACCGCCCCTTAATTTGCACTATCCAACCACAGCACTGTCATTTAGTGCAGTGATCAGCTCATTTGCATTTTAAAGGACACACCCAAAAACTGCACATTTTTTCTCACACTTACAAAGTGTCAATGTTAACATATTTTGGGATAAAACTTCACATACACACTCTGGGGACACCAAAGATTTATTTAACATGTTAAAAAATTATTGTGAAAAGCCCAATTAAGTAAGGCAAAAAATATGAAAAGTCACAAATAAACTGAGATTATTTGTGTTTAAGAATTATAATTGTATCAAACAATTATTTCAAACAGGTATAGCGGAACATTTTCCCAAAATCTTTAAAATAATCACCCCTCCACTTAAAAAAAAATGCACATGCGCAACCTGCTCCAGACAGAGAGAGAGAGAGAGAGAGAGAGAGAGAGAGAGCGTGCATGAGCCTAGTTCTTCTCTTTGCTTTGTTTACAAGTTGCTGTCAGCATTTTAACATGTCTGTGCGGTTCGTGACTTGTGCCAGGGCTAGCATCGCTAATCGTAGCTTACATCAACTTTTACTAGCAGTGATTTTAAATTGATTTCTCCAAAAAGCATGGCAAACTTTACCTGTGGAGTAGAAACTTTGCGTGGGTAGCCCAACGGGTGCCTTTAGCGCATGTCAGCGCATATAATAATCTCCCAAAAACACTCTGGTCTTGTTTCTTCAGAGGCTTTTCTCTTCTTGTCATACAATTCGTAGACACTTTTTCTCTTGCGACCCTCAGACATTTTGAAAAAACATGATGAGAACACAAGCTTTAATGTATGACTGAAGCCGTACATACACACCTGAAAGTGTGCATGTGCAGAAAGCGAACATATCACCAGAATGATTGACAACTGGGATGACCAATAGTCTTGATGATCCACCTGGAAAAAGAAAATCAGCCCGCCTGCTGCCGAAGATGACCGCTGATGATGATGTGGAACCCTTCCCGCAGGTCTTTGAAAACACTGCCCAATGTGAGGTATGACCCGAAGAAGATTGGGCACGGGAACTGGCAGCCCTCCTCACCGGAGAAGCCCAACGGGCTTATTTCTTGCTTCCCCTGGCGATCGCCGAAGATTACACTGAAGTTATGCGGGAAATTTTGGCGAGGCTTGCCTCTCACCTGTCTGCGCCGCCCAACAGTTCCACTAATGGAAGTTCAAGCCCCGGGTGCCAGCCTGTGCACAGGCAGCCGAGCTCAGCCGCATTGCTCAACACTGGCTATTGGATGGGAACCCCACTGCAGCACAGGTAGCGGAACGAGTGGTCATCGATCGCCTCCTTCGCACTCTACCCTCCGCTCATCGACAAGCGGTTGGGATGAGAAACCCTACCAACACCCTGGAACTCGTGGAGGCGATTGAACTGGCGGATGCTGTCCATCACCGAGAGGCCGGGGACCGACCGCCACCGTTCCCCTGGAGGGTCGTCCAGGAGCGACGTCCACTCGAAGGCACCCCGCGACCAGTCAGCAGGCCGACGGTTCCCCTGCCGCAAGATGAGCCTATGCCCAGCGCTGAACCACCATCACCCCCGCAAGCATGGCTGGCAGGTTGCATCGTCCACCAGCATGTACCATCGGGAGCCCCCGAAGCAGATGTGATAGTGGAAGGGAAACGCTTCCGGACCCTACTGGACTCAAGCAGTGCGGTCACCCTCATCCAGTCGCGGTTGTGCACCCCCCAAAGCAGCCAGAAAAACTTTCTACCAATTACCTGTGTGCATGGAGACACTCGCCAAGGACCTGCCAGTGGCCGTTTTGCTTGGAAGGGATTGGCCCGGCTTCGACAGACTGCTCACCGCTGCTACTTAGCCTGCCAGCCCAGAGGGGAACCGTCGAAGACGGAGACGGCTTCGTGGACCCCGCCGTCGTCTGGCCCTGCTCGCCTCCGACAGTGGGAGAGAAGGTGAGTCCCCCTCCCAATCTAATAATCTGTTTTATGATGTATACCAACAGGCTGCTGGAGGGGGCTCTTTTGCCAAAATAAACAGCGGGAGGACGATCGGCTCAAGCTGACAAGCTGCTGGACTGCCTTGGAAGGGCCCGTTACATCAGCACCCTAGACCTCACCAAGGGTTATTGGCAGGTACCACTCTCCGAAGCTGCTAAACCGAAGACTGCCTTCATCACTCTTTGTTTAATACAAATAAATCAACCCTCCGGGGCCTTCTTCACAATGCCTATCTTGTCGAGTGATTCTTCACCCCATGACAATATATATTATATATCGTAAAAAGTACTTTTTTTAGTTTGATAATTAAATACAATTAAATACAAACAGTTGTAAAGCAGGATAAAACCTTGTATGTTGTTCCTTCACTTCATGTTTTTAGATATTAAAAGTTTAAACAAGAATCTCTAGTTTTCATTCTTCCTGATACTTTTACTTTTTTTATACTCAAGTACAATTTTCATGTGGTACTTTTTTTCTTTTACTCAAGTATGATTCTGGCCAGATACTTATACTTTTAATTGAGTAAAATTTACACTCAGTACTTGTACTTTCACTTAAGTAACATTTGTACTTTACACCTCTGTACATTTTTATTTCAAAACAAATATACATATTAATTTAGGTTATTGTACATACATTTTACCAAGAACATCTTAGTGAAAATGTCCTAAAATATATCACCCAGTGGATATTTTTTCTTGCAGTGTAATAAATAGCTAAGGCATTAGACTTCTAACTTGAAAATAAAGTTAACTTTAAAATATATGATAAGCAAATGTTAGATGGTGACTGACCCCTGTTTGTTCCCCTTTATTCTCTAGTTTTATGTGTTTATTTCTCCTAAAGTTTTGTTCATACCTGTTATTCATAAAAGTTCACTACTGTAGATGGCAACATGTTTACAGAGATGATATGCAAGTGAAGTAACAGCATAAAAGTTGTACACTATAACTGGTTATATAATTTCCTTTCAAATGTTTTCATTCATTTTAAGTTTTCATGAAGACATACAGTATCCTTTATTTCTCCTATAGAGATTGTACTGGCAAGGTGTTTGGGAACATCCACACATCATTTATATACAGAGAAGCAAGATAGCAGAGATAAAACAACATCATGTTTTTTCAAACAATTTGGACATGAGGCTGTGTCATCAGCAATGCATTTCATATTCTAATTTTTTTTTTTTTTTTTTTTTGCAAAATGTCATTGTAAAAAATAGTTAATTATACATCATAGTTTTTAGGCACTTAAAATACTTTTCAAAAGTATTGTTAGTTTGTATAATGATATTTTTGTGCCACCCCATGAACAAAGTTTAAAAAGTTCAAGAATTAACAAAATGCTACATTTCAAAAAAAGAAGTCCTTACAATTTTTAGGGGGCATATCCTTACATTAAATTTTTCAAACCATAAACCAAACATACAGTATTTACATATTTTTATATCTTTTAAAAAGTGTCACACAAAGTGATAGTACAGATGGTAAAATACATTTACACACAAAGAGTCTATATTTAACAAAATGTCATTAATATTTGTTTACAAAATAAGCTCACTAGCAATAAGCAGTTGTGTTCCTGTGTGCTAATGGATGGGGTGCTGGGCATGTATCAAGTTTAGATTTAACTCAGTATTGGGCATAAGTATATACAGTACTGTGCCAGTGTTTAAAGTAGACCCTCAAACTTGTTACGCTGTACTATACTAAATTGGTATACCAACTTTTCTGGCAAATGCAATACGTTGTCTAGAAATACTAAATATACATAAACTATGCAGAGTGCATATATACTGCAGTAATGGAGTTGTGTTGTGGTATGCTGTTTCAAACACAACCAAATATATTTTATGTAAAGGATTATGTGAAACTTTATTTCACAAATGAAACATTCAGAAGTGGTGAAATAGCACTTAAAACAGCAGAAACATTTAAAGGCTTTTGCTTAATTTCTAAATAAATTACAATAATAACAATAAAAAAATCCGGTAGATGTATTACAATCTTTATAGACTACAGTAGATGTTTACTGCTTAGCATAACAGAAGTCCATTATTCATCTTTACTGTACAATCACTGCCCGCTTTAGGTCAGCATGCTGTTCCTCTAACATATTTACAGTTTAACTGCAGTTAATATTAAAATTAAACATAAGCATTTTTCAGCACTTGTAGTGCAATTGCTCTTAGACAAAGTGCAATGCTATAATACAAAATTCAGTCTCAATAAAAATGCACGTGCTACTTTAGCTGCCTTAATAAAAAAGAGAGAAACTTCATCTTGATGTTGATTGTTGACATATTGCTTTAGGATGCTAGAGAAGTAAAATAGACACAGTGACATTATAATAGGCACATATTCATAGAGGCTGTTTACACCTGGTATTAAGATGTGTTTTGGTCATTAATGGTGTTAGTTTCGCCAGTAGAGGGCGATCTACTACTTTTTAATGCAGATCAGGAGCAGAGCTTCCCTGCTGTCTTCCCTGTTGAGTATGCAATAAACGCAAACGGAAAAAACTATCGGTCGGAATTTTTGCCGATGAACAATAGTTATTGTTATCGTTATCGGTGCGGATCAATCAGGAAATCCGATGAATCGGTCAACCTCAAGATCAGATCACAAGTGGGCGATGCTAAATACAGGTGTAGATCAACTTTAAAACATTATAAGCTCGTCGATTTTTGACCGCAATCAGAGGTAGTCAAAAACACATTTGACCGGATTGCTAAAGTGTGATGTATCGAGCACAATGTTTTAACATGACTTTTAGCGTGATCACATAGTGTACAGTGGTCTCTTTAGTTTTTTTATTGATAAAACTGAATCTGCTGAAGTTGCGTGAACTTATTTCATCAATTTCTTTTGAAAAATATCTGAGAAAGCCCTTGCATTTAAATTTACAAAACGTTGTGCATCATGTCTACTAACAACACAAGCTGCGGTACTCACATAATATTAGTGTGCATCAATTTAAACCCATAATTTCTCCCGCTTGTGTTTTAACGACTAGCCAACTGACCATTATCTTTAAAGTAATCAGGGCAGAAGCGGTCAATAGTGGACAAAAAAAGAATTGATTAAAACACCAGGGGTCCTATTTTAACAATTTAAACACATAATCTAAAGCGCACAAGGCATAATCTAAAACGGCGTGTCCGAATCTACTTTTGCGCATTTAACAATGGGAAAATGGTTTGTGCGCCTAGTGCACAGTCTAAAAGGGTTTTTCCTATTCTCGTAACAGGTGTGTTTTAAAACCAATGCAATGTGTGCAATAAACCAACAAAAGTCTCAATTCTCATCCCCTTTAAAAGCCAATTGCCATGCTGCATTCCTGTTTAGATGGCAGAATTTGTAAACTGAAAAACTAAGCAGAGGAAGAAGACCACCAGTCTAAGATTGATGTTAAAAAATTGCGCTGCTTTTAATTGTATTGAAATTATAATTTTTTGTATTTATTAAAACCTTTGGTTCTCTTTAAAAGGCTTTTAATCGCTGTAAATGTATGGTTAGCCTACATAATCAGTGTAATCTCAAATAATTATTTTAAAATTTGCAAGTAAAGGTTTGTACTCTAAAAATACTTTATTTGTAGCAAACAAGAGATGTGAAGAGCCGAAACGTTTCAGCACTCGGACAGCGCCATGAGGCTGCTGTGCATCCATCTGTGTTATAAGCAAACACGCGTTGTCGTCCTATTTATAGGCGCATATAACTCGATTTTTAAATAACAAAAACAGTATTGCGCCATTGTCTTTAGACTAGGTTTTAGTTGGTCAATGGCGTAGTCTATTTTAGTTGCCTCAAAATAGCAACGCGCCAACAATGCGCCTGAACACACCTAATTTTCAGACCAGAACGCCCATGGGCGCTAAAATGGGTGCATGTGCATTTGCTATCTAAACAACGTGGAGCTGAACATGATAATGATATCTGTGCTGGGCTGAAACTAGCAAAAAACATTTGCGCCACGCATTGCGCGGGAGTGTATGATAGAGCCCCAGGTGTGAACCGAAATCTCTCTCTCTCAAACACTTGTGAACCGATCAACCTAAATCCGATCTTAATACCAGGTGTGAACCGCTCTCTAAAAACTGGACACAAAGCATAACATTTAAAATCCTCAGAAAATGCAATAAAACTTTACCTTTAAAAGATGTTAGGCCATTAGTTTCTGCTGATGGTGAATCTTCACCTTTAAAAAGTTGACATTATTAGATTAATGCTTCTGAAGAGACATGAAGACATTCTGAAAATTATAAAAATTGACTCACCCTTTATCACACCATCAACATGAGTGACTGAAATACTATCCAGCTGCAGTTCTTCTTTTTCCTCAGATTCTGAATGATCATAGACAAAATTAAATTCATTCAAAACCTTAAAGGGATAGTTTAAACAAAAATGCAAATTCTCTCATCATTTACTCACCTTGTATTGTTACAAACCTGTCTTTGTTCTGCTGACCACAAAGGAAGATATTTGTAATCAAACAGGAAACAGAAGCACCATGACTTCCATAGTAGGTGGGTGAAAAGTCTGCTACGGATGTCAATGGTGCTCAAATGTTTGGTAACAAACATTGCTTAAAATATCTTCATTTGTGTTCATCAGAACAAAGACATTAGTACTGGTTTATAACAACATCAGGGTTGAATAAATTATGACAGAATTTTCATTTTTTGGGTGAACCATCCCTTTAATAAACTATTGGTTTGTTGAATCATGTTGTAGTATAAGATTTGTGATATAAAACCATTATTACTGATCATTACTTTATCACAGTGTATTACTGTAAATTGTACCTTGTTATCAGTAAATCTTGTGAAAGGAAAATACCTTTTTCTAACGGTTTACTGTCCATGTACTCCATCAAGGGCGAAGTAGCTTCTGTAATCAAACACCCATACAAAAGAAAAGATAATGTTAAAAAAGTTTCACTCGGACAGATGGTTTTATGTGACTCTGTATGTGAACTCCAGGCTAATTATAAGATTAAAAGCATAAAAGTTTTCTTTTTTTTGAGTAATGGGTAAATTTACTTTTTAATTTTGCATTGATTTCAATGTTGGACATGAACGTATTCAGTCCATATGACTTACGGTTCTTGGAATCTGCTAGTGAGATAAACAAGTTATCACGAACTGGCTCTTTCTTCTCTAAAAATAAAAAAAGAAATGTTTCATTAGTAATAATGAAATTTAATGGCATGTAAGATAAAAAATTGTATCTTAAAAAACTTTTTTTAAAGTTCAAAATCTATCAATGTATGGCATTTTAGTAACACAGTAAAATAGCAAGTTGGTTTATACTATCATCATCTTTTACACAAACACACAATGTATGTACAATGTATATATTTCTGTTTGTACCTGGTTTACGAGTGATTTTCAGTACGATGCATCCAATGATCAAGATAACAATACAGCAGACAAAACAGCCTGAAATGGCCAGCAGTATTTTTCTTTTGAACACTGCAACAAGGGACAGAAATGAACAATAGTCAGGTACGGCACTGGCCAATAAAGTTAAACCTTTTATTGTTACAGGAAATTTAGAGAAAACAAATTTCACAAAAAAGTTTTGTTATTAGGGGTCAAGCCCAGAATGGGCGAAGACCCCTATTGTATCCGTTAGTTTTCTTATTATTCTTCCGGCTTCTTCTTCCGCCATTGCGTCTATGGCAGCCCATAGCAGCGTACATAGGAAAGTTATGAAATTTGGCACGCTTATAAAGGACTGTCCCAAAAGTCTCCACAGCAAATTTTTAGTCTCTATATCAAACCTGCTAGCGCCACCAACAGTCCAAAGTTGCACTTACGTTTTTGCTTATAACTTCTGATCCGTAAGGCCTAGAAACAAAATTCTTGTTTCCTCTGATTCATTGTCTCAAGACGATTGGAATAGATCCTACAACGTCATTTTCTGTCATGAAAATTTTTCCGCCATTTTGAATTATTCTTAAAACCTACTTTTGCGAACTTGTCCTAGAGCTTTTGCCCGATTGTCAAGAAAATCGATATGTAGCATCTATAGACCCTCAATGCAAAAAGTTATGGAATTCATGTCGATTCGTCAGTCCGTTTCCGTAAACCGTGTCAACAAATTTTTTGCAGAGCGCTAAAAAATGGATTTGAGGCTGTATCTTTGCCAAACTTAAGCCTATTGACACGAGACTTGGTACTTGTGATGGCAGTCAGGACCTGAGGGTGCATGCACAGTTTCGTCACAACGCCACCTAGTGGTCAGACAAATGTTTAAATGCTTATAACTTTGGCTGCGGTCGACATATTTTAGTGGGACTTGTTACCTTGTAGTCCTGAACTGTTGCCGAGTCTAACGATACTAAACATGCCAGGTTTTGCCTTACGCTTAGCCCTGCGCAGCAAAATAGCGCTTAAAAAACATGCGCAATATCTCCGTGAGCGTTATTCCGATCGACTAGAAAACGCCATAGGAAGAACATTACATAAACTTCTGAAGAAAAACCTCTATTGGCGCTATATTAAAATTTTCATCAGAAATGGCCGAAATTTGCAAAAACGAAAATTACCTTTAAATTGTGTGTTTTTTTACACACAATTGGTTATAACTTCGCACTGAAAAGAGATTTTTTCACCAGATTTGATAGGCTGATGTATGATCACAGTCTGAGGCTACACAAAAAAAATTGTATGCTTGCACCACTAGTTGGCCCTATAATTAAACAAAACCTTTGAAATCAAGCAACCCTATGGTCAAACAACTGTTTCTTCACTAAACTAAAGTGTGTAGTCATGACACTTGCTAGATGTAACACAGTTATGATCTGAGGGTGCATGCACAACTTTGTCGTTGCGCCATCTAGTGGTTTTGAGATAGAAATATCGTATTTTTTGCCTAAAACTACTGCTACAGTACAACTAAAGCCTTGAGTCATCATGGATTAAGCCTTTAATGGTTTGAAGTATAATCATTGGTGCATTCCAATTCACTCCCTAGAAACCAATGAGAATACCTTATCAACTATTTTTGCAAGAGCTATATTTCTGCATAAGAACATCGTAGAGACATGGGGTGGGCTCTTTTGACTCATGACACCACTGTAACATTATGTGAGCTGAGTATTGCCACTGCAAGCTGTATATTTCAGCTATATTTCCATTTGTTTTCTTTATATTATATCATGGATTATTTGTTTTATTTCTTTTTTATGGTTTCACACTATAGTACAGTATTTTTTTCAAGGTAAACTGGGATAGTGTGTTGATTCAGTTCAATTTCTGAAAAACATTTTTAAAGCAATTTTTAGCAAAAACAACTAGTCAAGTTGATTCATCCACCAGATCATATGACCATCATAAATTACATGCTTAGTCTACTCAGCTGCCCATGCTGTCATACTCTCAGTATGACAAAATGATTTGCATATAAATAGCACGCAGTGTGAAAAGTCGCGCAATTCATATGTCAAATTACAATTTTGCGTGCATATGATAGACCAGTCCTTTCCGTTCGCTTAATATGACGCAAATTTTCATGTTGTTTTATGTATTGGTTTCTCTTTTCTTTCTGTGTGCTATACACACACACTTCATGAGAATGGGTTGCAAAAATATGTATTATGATATGTGAACATATGACAGTATATTAATATAATGCAAATATTACTTACAAATATTATTTGCCATGAACGGATCGCTCCAATAGGAGTACAGCGGTCGTTCTGTCCTTTTCCCTCTGCATTTAAATTCATTTTTAATAGTTTCTTCAGTTGATTTGACCTTTAATGTACTTGAAGATTCATTCAGCTCCTGATTGTTCTCAAACCAGGTGTAATTCCATGTTTTATCATC
This sequence comes from Misgurnus mizolepis, assembly GCA_025389145.1. Classification (NCBI taxonomy): domain Eukaryota; kingdom Metazoa; phylum Chordata; class Actinopteri; order Cypriniformes; family Cobitidae; genus Misgurnus; species Misgurnus mizolepis. The sequence continues at coordinate 8,155,000 of JAIFKI010000022.1, read as the reverse complement.
TAAAACCTTACAATTCAGTGTCAGGATATTTCCAGCGATGATGTCACTCAATTCAGTGACCAGGTTCAGTGAAGCTGCTGAAAGAGCTTAAAACAAACAAATCAATTATTTTATATTTGTTATAATAAGTGTTTTACAAAGCAAGACAAGGGTTTTGTTATTGTTTAAGGTGAGTGTGTCTCATTTCTGTGCCGCTACTGCCAATAACTTGAATTAAAAGAATAAACGGGAAAAACTAAAACAAATAAAAATATATTGAAATAAAGAAAAAAGGCATTTTAAAAACATTTAAAAGTGTCAAAGGATGCATTAAAATAATGTTAAATTATTCTCTGATATCTACATAGAAGTTATGTTGCTTTATTAAGTAAAAAATAAAATAAAATATAAAGTCCATTTACACTCCTAGGATTTACTTTCAGAAAGAAATTGTCTATTATTACCTTATATAGCCTGTATCAGACGAGGATATGGAGATTGGTAATGGACGTTTCCTATGGACCTGTACAATTTGTATGTTCACTTACCTTGAACTTGCACTTTTTCCCCCTCACTTTTGATTGAGAAATGACGTCTCTTTGCTTCGCAGTAAAAGTCACCAGCGTCATGGGCCGATGCTGAATTAATGATGTAATTTTTATTTACAGTAGAAAGTTTTGTTGTCTTTGAGTCTTTGTACCAATAATATTCCCATGCGGCACCTGGCATGTCACAAGTAAGCTGGACTCGCTCATCAATGTAGAAAAACTCAAATGATGGCTCTGGTTGTATGACTGGTTTAGGTGTGGAAACTGCACACAACAGTTGTATGGTTAAACATCCATTCACAAACAAGAACTGCCCATTCTTTATAGTCTGGGGCTACATTTACACAACAACAATGTAGTAAAAAACTGTAGGCCACCATTATTGTTTTGGTTATCATGGATGACCGAATTAACACTACGCATGGCAACGTAACTTTACATGCACTTTGAAACCTCTTTTCAAAAGTCTGCATTTTCAGGACCCCAAAATTCTGTTGTCGTGCAATTGAACAGCCAAACCACAACATTTTTTTTTACTGAAATGTAAAGTTAAAAATGTTACAGTGTAAACAACCCCTAAATTAACTAAACTATACTGCTAGTGCTTCTCAAGAAACCCCCAGCACTTTGTTAAAGTCTATACAGTATGGCACACCTAGTTCAGCTCTCTGCTAATGTAATGATGATGATGTGAATTAAATGTGTTAAATTTAGAAGACACAAAATGTGCAGTGCTGTAGGTTTCTAGTGAAGCACTAGCAGTATTTTGGTTAATTTAGTCTCAAACTATCAAGACTTTAAAAACCACTGTTCTTACACAATAGCCAACAACAACCAAAGACTTGAGATCAATAAAAAAAAACTACATACAGCTTGCTCATTGACCTTTTCATAGTGCCTGTCTGTCACTTTAAGCTCTTGACTTTGTGTGTGAACTCATTCTTCATTTATATCTGACTTCCACATAAGCAGAATTATCTTTACTTGCCTGAAATGTTAAGATGCAGAGTCTCTGATTCTTTTGTAGTAACTGGAGATCTCTGTTGATGTTTTGCTTTGCACGTATAACTTCCAGAGTGACTTGATTTTGCTGAGGTTATTGAAAGTGTTTTTCCAGATATGGAGATGTCATTGTCTTTGGAAAGCTTATTTTTGTTGTTGTACCATTCATATTCCCATTCGTTTGGATTTTCATTGATTGAACACGATAGAGTCACCTTTTCAGTTGGGTAAAATAAATCCCATTGAGGCTCTTTGGACAGTTGTGGTTGAGGTGGCTCTGTGTAGATAAACCCAAAATAAAAATACTTAACATTGGAAACTGCCTCGAAATCTTAAACCATATTTTATACCAAAAAATAACACATTTTCTGTTTAGTGAGGTCCAACACAATCTCATGTCAATTTGTTTTTTACGAGGTGGCTATTTCGTAAAAATTAATATGACATACTTTGTACGTTTTTTTGTATGATTTGCATTCACCATTCAAGTTTTTATATTTACATATTTACATTTGCGCATTTGGCAGATTCTTTAATCCAAAGCGACTTTACATGGTACAATTCATTTCATACCAATTAGCCAACTCGTAAAATACTTACAAATTCCTGTGAGCTGAGGTTGCAATGTTTCATATGTGCAGTGACCTTAAGCATTTTAAACTTGTTAGATATAATTTAAAATAGAAATGAACAGACCTTGAACTTGCACTTTTTTCCCCTCACTTTGGATTGAGAAGTCACGTCTCTTTGCTTTGCAGTGATATTCACCAGCGTCATGGAGAGATGCTGAATAAATAATATAATTTTTATTTGCAGTAGAAAGTTCTGTTGTGTTTGAGTCTTTGTACCAATAATATTCCCATGCGGCACCTGGCATGTTACAAGTAAGCTGGACTCGCTCATCAATGTAGAAAAACTTAAATGATGGCTCTGATTGTATGGCTGGTTCAGGAGTGGAATCTGCAAACAACAGTTGTATGGTTAAAAATCCATCCCCAACAATAACGTCCTAAAGTCGCACATGCTTGTTTTTCATAGGACTAAAGCCTGGTTTCACAGACTACAGTAGGCTTAGCTTAAGCCAGAACTAGGTCTTAGTTTAAGCAGCTTTTGTAAACATGCCATAGAAAAATTCATTACTGGTGTGTATCTTGAAATTAGGCATGGGCCGGTTACCAGTTTCAAGGTTTTAAAGAGTATAGGGTTTCAAAACCACTCAAATTTTCTTTGAAACGATTTCCAAGGTATGAGTTCATTTAATCATTAAGTCATGTAATTGATTTGATGTTTACATTTTATATATAGCAGTGCTTCTCAACCTCTTTTGGGCCAGTGCCCCATCCATTATCCAGGTCCTCCATGAAAAATTAGCTTAATATCTTTCCTGAATATATGCTGATTAACATTCTTTATACATATTAACAAAAATAGCAGGTTGTTTCAACCCATTAACTACCACTACGTTTAAGGCGGGGTGCATGATCTCTGAAAGCCAATGTTGATATTTGAAATCACCTAAACAAACACGCGCCTACGCCAATAGAATTTGGACCTACTTTTGATAGACCCCCACACATACGCAACCCAGACAACGATGTCAGTTAGTAGACACGGCCCTTACTGCTGATTGGCTACAAGTGTGTTTTGGTAGTCGGCCCGACTCTCGTTCCCAAAGCGTTTTTCAGATATCGTGCACTCCGCCTTTAAAATTACCACAGGATTACTTTGACTCATCCGTGGGTTGCAACAACCTACAATCAGTTTCCTCACTGATCTCTTTCAGGTGAATGGCACTTTTTAACAATTTTTTACATCAAACTGTATAATTCATGGTTTTGGCACTAATACAGTCAATCTTCATGTGAACAGCACATTACTCTTCCTTGTTTACCTGTTTAAGCCCGTCTGACCTTGTGTGAACTCATTCGTCCCTTATATCTGACTTCCACAAAAGCAGAATTATCTTTACTTGCCTGAAATGTGAAGCTGCAGGGCCTCTGATTCTTTTGTAGTGACTGGAGATCTCCGTAGATGTTTTGCTTTGCACTTATAACTTCCAGAGTGACTTGATTTTGCTGAGTTTATTGAAAGTGTTTTTTCAGATAAGGAGATGTCATTGTCTTTGGAGAGCTTAATTGTGTTGTTGTACCATTCATATTCCCAATCATTTGGATTTTCATTGATTGAACACGTCAGAGTCACCTTTTCAGTTGGGTAAAATAAATCCCATTGAGGCTCTTTGGACAGTTGTGGTTGAGGTGGCTCTGTATAGACATAAAACAATTTATGTTGAAGGTCTTTTTGGCATTGTATGCAAGACAAACATGCATAAGATTGATCTTACCGATTATGGTCAGTTTTTTGGGTTCAGATGAAAATGGGACCCCATTCCTGCTTATATGACACGAGTAGGATCCTTTGTGAAGCATTGTAGCACTTGAGATAGTGTAAGTCTGACCGCCACTGTTGACCTCAGTATTGTCTTTTTTCCACTGGTATGTCCACTGAGTTGATGTTTGCTCTGTAATGCTACAGGTAAATCTGACCTGTTCACCGGTGTAGATCGCTGGGTATTCTGGATCTTGCTTCAAACTGATTGTTGGCATGGAACCTTTATTTGGGATGTAGAAAATGTATGTAAATATCAATACAATTATATCTAAAAATAAATAAAATTACTAAAATTAGTTCAGGTCAATTGAGGCTAACAATAAACAGACCCCCATGGGGTCCGACCATTTTGGGACCCTGGCTTCTGACATGCTCTTACATTTGGTCTTTTTTCAGTTGCTATAAACATATTAATGGCTAATACCACATAACATTGTATTCAGCACAAACTGTGTTAAAATAATATGCGAGTAACATGTGTGCATATGTTTGTATTTTTAAGTAGGGCTGTAACGATTAATCATACAAATGAATGAATTACTGTGAAATCCCGGCACATCCCAAAGCCAGGGGGCGCTCTCGTGCAGAAACTTCCTTTGTGCCACAGAAGTAGCATTACAAATGTCTACAAGAATATTTATATCGCTGTTCTTCAGATTGTTTCAGGTATTTTCATGATAATAAAGAATATTTTGAATAATTTTGTTTAACGAATGTTGCCTTTTAAAATGTATGTTATAAACGACTCAGACTCATAATGATTTTAGATTGATAAGCACTTCCTACTGACCAAATGCCTTAGTATACGCACAAGCTGTGCATGAAACACAGAATCGCAGCCTTGCGTTTCATAATCGATTTCAGAAAGGCATTTTTAATGGGGCACACGATTAATTGTTACAGCCCTATTTTTAAGTAAACGATGTTTATGCGTGGTAATTAAAACAAAAGTTGCTGAAATAAGGCCAAGGATTACACACTATTTGTTTACATTAAAAAAGTACTGGACCTTGTAGAGTTGGGAATTTGCTACAAAAAGATGTAAAAACCATTTATTGTGTAAAGTCATGCAAGGGATGGTCAATGATATTGATGTGATTCACACCTGAGGAGATAAAGACCCATCCCCCTAATGTCTCAATAAGGAATGTTTTGCTAGAATGAATTTGAGGAGACTTAAAAAGAAAATGTTTTGCTTGTAGTTTAATAACAAACTAGTGTACAATAAAATATAAATAATAAGTATCAAATGTGCATTTTTGTACACATGCATTTTAGCAGGCACATTTGTGTCAGTTTGGGAAACGTATGTCTGCATTTCCCCCAGACATACGTTCGTCTCCCACACAAAAACAGAATTGTATTCAAAATATGTACAATTCCGCGAAATTCCGCGTTAATACTAGATTCCGTGTTAATTTGCCAATTCAATTATAGGGCCCTATACGTATCACTTCTTTATATGGGCACTTCCCCCAGAAAACCCCGCCTACCCGTCAATCAGTGGGAGACGCTAGAGCTTGCAAACATCTTATCACGTCACTCAGCTTTGTTTAATTTCAAAACTCAACAATGGCACGAAAGAAGAAGTGTGTTTTTGGATGTAAGGAGAAGAAATCCAGCCTCATGAAAACAATGGATTTCGTTTATTATCCGGGGTAGTAGCGGAGTTTTGCGTGTGTGTTTGATGTGGTGGATTTTCCCAACCGGGTCATGACGAGTTGCATGCGGTAAGTAAGACTTCTGTCTTATGTTGGAAATAGGCGCGTGCACATTATATAAATGACACGAACATGTAGTGAATCATAAGTTAAAACAGTGTTGTATAGTGTTGCATGACTCGTACTTGCTCCTCCCGCGGTATAACACCGCCTTCTTCATTTTTTCGTACTTATCGGAAAGATTTGGTAAAGCTAATCTTTCTTTTATAAATCTGATTAAACTAAAGACTCTTCGGTGATATAAAGGTAGTCATACTACTCTATAGGTACTCCAGATTAACATCAGAAATGCAGAAACAGTGTGTGTTACGTGAGCTTTAAGTTTTTCTGCTTTGATTAGGAGAAAACACGGCACCGCGTTTTTGGACCCCTAGGAGTTAAAAAAACTACATTGTAATTACAGGCCTAAATACCACAGCCAAACTTCCTATTCTAATTTTAAAGGTCACGTTCTTTCTGATCCCATTTTTCAAACTTTAGTTAGTGTGTAATATTGCTGTTAGAGCATAAATAATACCTGTTAAATGATAAAGCTCAAAGTTCACTGCCATTTTCTTTAACAGAATTCCCCTTTCAAAGCCTACAGTGAACGGCCAGTTTGGACTACAGCCCTTTACTTCCCAGTTGAATGACGTCAAAGTAAGAGTTTTTGACTAAACTCTGCCCACAGGAATACATCAGTTGCCAGCAAAGCTCAAACGGCTCTGCTAAGCTAAGCTGCTATTGAATCACAACACTCAAAGCTTTAAAAACACAGAAAGAACGGGACCTTTAATAAACAGAACTAGCCTACTTCTAAAACAAAATATACAAATATTAAAAAGTAGGCTGAGACTTGCCATTGGCTGTTGTCTTTGAATAAATAATGAGGTGAGTCTATGAAAGGATTAGGGGCTATTTTGCGTGCTATTTTTATTATAAATATAATTGTTTCAAATTGTAATGTTTCGTTTCATTATGTTTTGTGTAATAATGCGTTACATATTCAGTTTTGTTATTCTAGATGCATTTTTTTTTTAAAGTTACCATTGTGCAGACTAGTAATGGTTTCCATTTGAACTCAATACTGCTGAGAAGAACTCTTAAAACTAGTATTATAAAGTGACTGAATTCTTGTATTATTTACAAGAGTGGCACCCTGTTACTTGGCAACGTTTTTTTTTAATGATTAGCATGGGACAAATTTGTCATTGATTTGATATAGGATGCAGCATTTGTATTTATTATAAATGAAGTACAGGACAACCCTATCACTTCTGTCTCACAAAATAACTAACACCGGTGGGGTCAAATATGGAAATCAAAACAACTTACGGATCCTAAAAATGGCAATGAATAAGCAAATCGAGATTCGAGATACACTGACAAGACAGATTATGACCCAGCAGACACATCATGCGTGTACTTAAGAAATAATTGCTTCTTAAGGGCTCATTATAGTTGTGCGTAGGTCCTAGGAGGGGTTCTGATGGACCAATCACAGCGCTTGCGGTCCGCGTAGAACTGACGCGCTGTTAAAATTATTGCGAGGTGCACGTCAAGCTACGCAGAGCTACACACAGGCTACAGGTAACCTACGGCGTACAGCTTACACACGACTATAAATCGGGCTTTACACTCACTTGTGATTGGCTGAAAGTTAGTTTACTCAAATCTAAGTATGAAATCAGAGAACATGGATGAGTATAGTGGCGGTGTGTGGAAAAAGTGGGCTGGGACGTCTTCTCCGGTCCCCTGTGGTTGCTACGCACTTGGTTGCAGACAGTATTTAAAGTTTAATGTACTGTAGTCTTCCCTGATTGTTGGTGTAAACATTGCCCCCAAGAACTCCTTAATGCCCCCCGTTCAAAAATCTTGCTTCCAGTGCCCCCCTTGAGAAATGCTAAGGCTTTATTTTTTCCCTGCCATACATTTTTCACAATGCTCAAAAAAATACAACTGGTAGGCAGGCATTTGAAAATAAGTGTTGTGTTGGCATTGGCAATACTGCAACACCATGAATCCATAGTATTTTTGCTTAAAGTTATAATTCCGGCAAAATCTCATTCCAGCACATGCCTACTTCAGATAAAAACAATATCGCAAACATATTTTTGGATTTATCAGTGCAAGCTATTTTCAGTTAAGACAGCTCAAACATGTGTTTTAGTCTAAGACTAGCCTTAAGTCTTGTCTGTGAAACTGGGGGGTAAATGAACCAAATTATACTGCCAACAGTGTCTGAATGCTGAAACTCACAGTACTGCACACTTTGTAAGTCTCCCTTATATGACACACCCGGCTATCTGGTTATATGATGATGATGTGAATCAAATGTGTTAAATATGCAAGACACAAAATGTGCAGTGCTGTGGGACTGAAGGTGAGCAACCACTGTTTACACAGGAAACTGCAAATGCCAACGTAAATTAAAGCTAAAAAAATAGCAGGCTGTTTTAACCCATGGTTGAATCAAATATTAAAACAACCACTAAAATTACTACAGGATTTTTTTGACCCAGCCGTGGGTTGCAACAACCTACCAGTTTTTCGACGGGTAAAAAACTACAATCAGCTTCCTCACTGATCTCTTTCAGGTGAATGTCACTTTTAAACTATTTTTTTTCATCAAACTGTAAAATTCATGGTTTTGGGAGTAGTACAATACCTTAATGTGAACAGCACATTACTCTTCCTTGTTGACCTGTTTAAGCGCGTCTGACCTTGTGTGAACTCATTCGTCCCTTATATCGGACTTCCACATAAACAGAATTATCTTTACTTGCCTGAAATGTGAAGCTGCAGGGCCTCTGATTTTTTTGTAGTAACTGGAGATCTCTGTAGATGTTTTGCTTTGCACGTATAACCTCCAGAGTGACTTGATTTTGCTGAGTTTATTGAAAGTGTTTTTTCAGATAAGGAGATGTCATTGTCTGTGGAGAGCTTCATTTCGTTTTTGTACCATTCATATTCCCAATCATTTGGATTTTCATTGATTGAACACGTCAGAGTCACCTTTTCAGTCGGGTAAAATAAATCCCATTGAGGCTCTTTGGACAGTTGTGGTTGAGGTGGCTCTGTATAGACATACAAACAATTTATGTTAAAGGTCTTTTTGGCTTTACATGCCTGCCTAGACCAAAATGCATAAGATTGATCTTACCGATTATGGTCAGTTTTTTTGGTTCAGATGAAAATGGGACCCCATTTCTGCTTATATGACACGTGTAGGATCCTTTGTGAAGCATTGTAGCACTTGAGATAGTGTAAGTCTGACTGCCACTGCTGACCTCAGTATTGTCTTTTTTCCACTGATATGTCCATGGAGGAGATGTCTGCTCTGTAATGCTACAGGTAAATCTGACCTGTTCACCGGTGTAGATCGCTGGGTATTCTGGATCTTGCTTCAAAGTGATGGTTGGCATGGATTCTTTATGGAGGATGTAAATAAAATATGTAAGTATCAATACAATTATACATAAAAATAAATAAAATGACATGAAAACAATGAAAATTGAAACAGCACCAAAATTCAACCTTACATACAACCAAACGTACAGTACAACCTTTAACTTTTGAAATAAGTCAAAATATATTCAGGAAATGGTGCAAAGATTAAAAACTAAACAAGAACAAACCTTAGCATGAAATTTAAAATCAAGATAAATAGCATTTAATAAAAATATATTTGAAAATTAGAGCTGTCAATTGATTAAAATATTTAGGGCCAGATTTACTAGACTTGCGCCAGTGCAAACCATCATTTTGGCATTAAATAATGATTAGGGCTATAAAAGTGTGGTCTAGTTATTTTTGCGACTGACCTTATTGCATATGCATTTCTAGGAGTTCCCTTTCAGTCGGTCACTACGACGTCACGTCGTGACCGACGAATTGGGAACTCGCTTAGAGAGACCAATCTGCTTCGAATACTACTAAAACGCCAATGAACTTGGCATTGAGATATATGCATAATGCTGGCGCCGCCCCGCCAGGTGCGTATATAAGCAGCAGGTGCAAATAGGGAAATTAGCTTTTTATCGCTTCGAAAGCCGGCAGAATCTGCTACTGAGAAGCTACTTTACTCTGTTGGGATTTGATTGCTGAAGTTGGTTGAACTAGCAGTATCACAGCGGACGCTTCGCTTATTCCACGGCTCTACATCTGTTTATTGTTTTGAGTTTAGTGTGTGCGTTGCCTTCGTGTGCGCTCATCAACTAAGCATCTGAGTGAATTTCCCTAAAAGAGTGATACGAGAGAGCTTTGTGCCTTGTTAAAGGCAGCCACTCTCTCGTATATGCGGAGATCAGCGTCCTTTTCAGGATAGCTTTTCGCCCGTGCGATCTTGGATGCGAGAAGTATAAGGGTTCCAGTGACGGTCACGAGCGCTGTCTTCGTGCTCAGGCATCGAGCACTCCGGGGCTGCGTTCGTGGAGAGTTTCTGTTCTCTCTGTGAGAGCATAACCCTCTTGGATTGCGGAGACGACTGTCGTTTCTACGGGAACGCTGTCCGCGCCTTTGCAGTGCTGACGCCGCCATGGTGCGGCTGTCAAGCGCTCGCAGGGCGCCCTTCGCGTCACTACGCTGAGTAGGACGGAGGATGCGTCCTCCACCTACCGGCCTTCTCATCCTCAGCCGGTCGAGGCTCCGGTGGAGACTGCAGAGTCGTGTTCTACGATGTCTGCCGAATCTATTGGACCTCCTTCTGGTCCCGTCACTTCTGCAGCATCAGAGGGGTGTCCATTTTTCCTCCGAGGCAGAGTCGTTCCGGAGATGGCGGCCGTGCCCGCTCGAGCGGCGGAGACGGTAGAGTTGGAAAGGTTAACCCCTCTCCGCCCGAACCGTCCCGCCCACATGATTGGTACTTCGGAGCTGCTCGGGCCTCTCGGTCCTCTCCTCCTGTGCCTTTCTTCCCCGACGGCACGAAGAGCTGACGTGATTTGCAGCCGTCCGGCCGTTCAGCTTTCACCCCTCACCTCCCTCACCAACGGAGCCGCTAAGGGCGGGGACCCCTTCAGTGGAGCGGGATGCGTTCCTGGAGGGACCACCCAACCCTTCCCTCCCGTGTTTGTAGACAGTCGTCCGGTTACGGACGCTGCCCATCAGGCATGCCGGAGAGGCGGCTTCAGCCCTGCACGTAATAACGTTGCTGCAGGCTCACCAAGGATTTACCAGGGAGGCCGCGACCTTCAGTCGTGCGATGTCCACCTCAGTGGTTCAAGATTGCCACCTTTGGCTGTGTCTGGCTGACATGACGGATGCAGACGAGAACAACTTGAATGCTCCTGTCTCACAGACCGGCCTCTTCGGCGAGCCAGGGGATTCGTACAGCTCCGCTGCGCAGACTGAGGCGATCTCCTAGGTCATGCCCCGGCGGAAGAGAGCTGCCCTTGGTCCACCACGCCGGCTCCTCAGTCTGCCTCTCGCCGTCGGCGTCCTGCGGCGACCACCTCCGTTCCCCTCCTCGGACCCCATCTCGGCAGCGCAGGGGAACCGGTCGTCAGCAGCTCGCCCCGCCCGCTTAGCCGCTTCCCGTGAAATTCGGGAGTTTAAGTGGCCAGTGAAGGGCGACCCGGATTGGCAGAGGATCACTCTTCAGGAGATGGAGCTCCTTCCCCCAATGGAGGGTCGGGTGGAAAATCCTTGGTTTGCATATGTTCCACCGGCTGTTCGGCCGGTACCCACTTAACCACACATAAGAGTGCATTCCTCTTCCCTCTCTAGGTCTCCGGAGGATCGAGAGAGCCGTGAGCGGGTTCACATACCAGCTCCCCTACCTCTCCTCTATCGCCAGCGGGTGACCTGAGGAGTCCGAGCTCTCCGCTGAGGAGACCGGACCACCAGCACCCTCATCGGAGTCTGCGCTCTCCGTAGAGGAGACCAGACGACCGTTACCCTCAGCGGGCTCAGGTCAGTGTCACACACACATACTGTACATGTTTATGCTGTCACAGCAGACGCACCGGCAGTCCCACCTGTCTCGCTTCGCTGCCCCACCGCGGGTACTTCGGTAGTGTCGTTATTTCTCCTCGTACGGTGCCTGGGTGCTTGGCTTCAGTTCCCAGCCCGTTTCGTTGGGTTTTACGCACGATCCGCCTCGGTTACGAATCCGGCACACCCCAAATTCGGGCTTTCGTTTCACTGTGGTGAAAGCGTCCGATGCACATGTACTGCGTGCAAAAGTCGATATCCTGTTGGCGAAGGATGTTCGAGCCGGTCCCTCTTACCGAGATGATGATGATGATAGGGTTTTTCCAGCCTTTATCTCATAGTACCCAAAATACGCGGCGGGTTACGATCGATTTGATTTACGCACCGGCTCTACGAAGGTGTTCTTTTTGGATGATAACGCCGAGGCTCGTATTTCAATATTCAGATCGGTTTGCAGCCTTAGACCTGTAAGACGTGTACTTTATGTGTCCATCTCCCCTCGCTTAAGACCGTTTTTTCGCTCTGCGTCGTGGGGTGGGCATATTAATACTAAGTACACCATTCGAGCTGTCTCTCTCTCTCCGTGTCTCCATGTGCTAGTCACGGCATTAAAATGTCAGAGAGAGAGCGTTGTTCGCATTCTGCTTTTTTCTACGTCGACTTATAATAGCCCGTTCTTGGCAGACGTGCGCGAACACAGAGAGTTAATGCTTCGGCATCTCGCTCGTTTAAGTCTTCAGGTTGACTGGGAAAGAGCAACTTTGCCCCGTGCAGAGGATCCTTTTTCTCAGTATGGAAATAAGACTCGATCGACTAATTGGCGTGTTTAACAAGAGCGCGCAACCAGTCAGTTCTGACTTGCCTCGGTTTAATTTGAGGGAAGTACGCGGTCCCTCTGAAACAATTTCAGAAGCTCCTGGACATATGACAGCATGCTGCGGCTGTGACACCGCCCGAGCTGCTTCATATGAGACCGCTTCAGCGTTGGCTTACGATCGAGTCTCGAGGAGAGCGTGGCACACCGACATACACCGTGTAAACATTGCACCTGCGTGTCATTTAAATTTTTCCCCGTGGTAGACCCGGCATTTCCGATAGAAGATATGCCCCTGAGGGGTCTCCTGGCATTCTGTATATTGCAATGCCCTCAGCACGGGATGATCAGCCACGTATGACGGGCTTGCAGTCTCAGGGGTGTGCATAGCACCCCAACTGCCGCGAGCGGTGCGCTGTTTATCTGGGACTTGTACGCTCCGCTATGGAGATGCGAGGGAAGGATGTATTAGCCGACACCAATAACATTGCGACTGTTGCGTTATTTACCGTTAAGGCGGTTTTGCGCTCTCGTCACCTGTCGCATCTCGCTCGTCATCTCCTCCTTTGGAGTCAGAAGCATCTGAGGTCCCTTCGTGCCATTTACATTCCGGGTTCGCTCAGTACAGCGGCAGACGCGCTTCCCGAGCTGCGCCCCGGCGAATGGCGACTCCACCTCCAGACGGTCCAGCTAATTTGGAAGAAGTTCGGTTGTGCATAGATAGATCTGTTTGCGTCGCCGGACGATACCCACTGTCGCCTATTTTATTCACTAACCGAGGGCAGCCTCGGCGTGGATGCGTTGGCACACAGCTGGCCGCGGGGGGTGCGTAAATACGCATTCCTTCCAGTGAGCTTTATTGCGCAGACACTGTGCAAAGTCAGGCAGGACGAGGAGAGCCTTTATTAATCGTCCGTACTGGACGACCAAGAATTGGTTTTCATAGTTAATGCTCCTCGCGACAGCCCTCCCTGGCGGATTCCCCTGAGGAAGGACTTTCTTTCTCAAGGAAGGGGCACATTGGCACTCGCGCCCGACCTGTGCGATCTCCATGTATGGTCGTTGAGCGCGCGCAAGGTTTAGGTGATTTATCGCAAGCGGTATCTAACACCATCTACGCGGTTCGAGCACCGTCCACAAGACGGGCTTATGCGCTTAATGAAACCTTTTTCGTCACCCGGTGCTCTTCGCAACGCGAGGACCCCAGAGAATGCCCATTAACATTGTGCTTTTATGTCTTTAACATAGGTAAGATGGTAGGCTGTCCCTCCGCCATTTAAGTTGATATCGCCGCTATTTCTGCTCATCACTCACTTATCAACGGCAGATCAGTTGGCCAGCATGATTTAATTATTACATTTTAAGAGGCGCTCGCAGGCTAAACCCCTCGCGCCCTCCCTCTTTTCCTGAGACCTGTCCATGGTGCTGAAGCCTTCAGGTCTCCCTTTTGAGCCTTTGCAGTCTACGAGTCTGATGTTTTTATCAATGAAAACTCTGACCCTGATAGCATTGGCCTCCATGAAGAGAGTAGGGGATTTACATGCATTCTCTGTTGACGTTTTGTGCTTTTAGTTTGGTCCTGCTGTCTCACTGAGACCCAGACCAGGCTACGTGCCCAAAGTTCCCACCACTCCCTTCAGAGATAGGTGGTGAGCTTGCAAGCGCTGCCCCCGGAGGACGCAGACCCAACCATGGCTTTGTTGTGCCCCGTACGCGCACTGCGACTCTACGTGGTTCGCACGCAAAGCCTCAGGACCTCAGACCAGCTCTTTGTTTGTTATGGTGGCCAGCAGAAAGGGAACGCTGTCACTAGCAGAGGATGTCTCTTTGGATAGTTGATACTATCGCCCTGGCTTATAATCTTCAGGGTATTCCTTGCCCCTTTAATTTGAGAGCGCACTCCACACGGAGCGTTACCTCATCTTGGGCTTTAGCTCGTGGTTCCTCGCTAACAGACATCTGTAGAGCTGCTGGTTGGGCGACACCTAATACGTTCATTAGATTTTACAGTGTTCGTATCGAGCCTGTATCCTCTTGTGTTCTTTCCTCACCAGGGAGGGCACGGAGAGCAGACTCGCAAGTCGGCTTGCAGCCTCCGACTGAGGCTCCTAATTGAGTTTCAGTATGGAAGGCCATCAGAGCAAAAATGCGTAATGGTTTGAATTGCTCTTCCTCCGCTGCCTTGGCAGCCTTTGTTGCGGAGCATTGGCTGTCAGCCTTTCACTAGCTGTATTCTTACGAACCTACGTGTTTGGCTTGGGCTCCACATTGTGTCCCAACGGGTTCCTTTGTGAGTATTATTCCGTGGGGTTAATCCTACCAGCCCACGTTTCCCTTAGCAGAGCACTGTTTTGCTTACACAGCCACGGCTGTCATTTTTACCTCAACTATGGTTGACTTTCGCCCACCATTAGCCCTTAAGAGGGGCGGTGGCTTCCGCAGTGTTCCTATCCCGCTCAGGTAGGGCGCTTCCCAGTCGCTGGCACTTCTGTGGGGTTAAAGGAACAACAAGTGCCCGGCCTTCTGCCTTAAAACCTACCTCCTCCTCCTTAAGTGGAACCGGAGGGCTTTTACGCAGACACTGGAAGAGGTCAGCCCCTAGTGGCGTTTTGGTAGGGATTCCCAATTCGTCGGTCACGACGTGACGTCGTAGTGACCGACTGAAAGGGAACGTCTTGGTTACGGATGTAACCCTCGTTCCCTGAAGGAGGGAACGAAGACGTCACGTCCCGTCGCCACAGGTGCTGCCACCTGCTGTTACGGCCGGTCACACTTTCCGGCTTTCTCAGCGAAAAAGAAGCTAATTTCCCTATTTGCACCTGCTGCTTATATACGCACCTGGCGGGGCGGCGCCAGCATTATGCAAATATCTCAATGCCAAGTTCATTGGCGTTTTAGTAGTATTCGAAGCAGATTGGTCTCTCTAAGCGAGTTCCCAATTCGTCGGTCACGACGTGACGTCTCCGTTCCCTCCTTCAGGGAACGAGGGTTACATCCGTAACCGAGACGTTTCCCTCTCAGAGGCAAAATTTATTGGAAGAGATGATTTAAATTATTCATTAAACGCGATTTAATAATGTTTGCGTGTGTGTTATGACTGGTATTTGCCCCATTATTTAATGCTAAAAATGCATGTCTTAAATTACTTTGCACTTGAAATGGCTGCAATTATTGCTTTAAAAAAGAGGCATCACAGAGAACAGAAGCGAGTGATACAATACAGATGATTGTTTTAACATGTAACAGTTTATTTGGAATGCCAGAGGAACATATTATACAAAAATATTGTTTGCAAAGCCTTTTTTTACTGAAGTAAATAAAAGAGGAGTCACTAGATGTATTAACACAATATCAGACGTTTCGAAACTTCTTGTACACCTTAATTTTTTGTCCTCCAGTTCTTTTCAGTGTTCTATGATTTCGTTAGCTGGCATTTAGTTTAGATTAGAACAGTTTATGAAAAAAACTTACCATGAACTTTAAACGAATGTGATGAACTTTCTTTAGTCTTCACCGACCTGCCCTCCAGCTCAGCTTGACAAACATATGTGTATGTCCCACTTTGGCCAGGTTTAACAGAGATTGACAGAGTGTTCCCATTTATCTGTGTGTCAGGACCACTAGAGACAATGTTTCCATCCTTGAACCACGTATAAGTCCATTTTTCTGATGTATCTTGAATCTCACACTTCAAAGTCACTGTTTCACCAGGGAAAGCATCTGTCCAGTCTGACACGACTTTAACACTGGGAGGGTCTGAAGTGAGAGAGAGATCAACCAATCAAACTCGTGAGAAATAAATGAACTCTGATGATTATTTAGACAAATATCTGTTATAAGAAAAGCAACTATTTTCACTTAACCTTTGACAGTTACTGTGCGTTCATCACTTTGGCCAGAGGTAAGAGTTATTCGTTTGGTTTGACACCAGTATTTTCTACTGTCTTGCGCTTGTGCTGATGTGACAGAAAAACTGTTTGCGCTGGTGTCAGTGTTAATCTGGTTTGAATTTCTAAAGAAGAGATATTCCCAGCCTGATGACTGCACCTCGGATTTACAATTAAATGTTAGTTTTTCTCCTGTGTAAATCACTGGGACATCTGGGGTCTGGGTTAAACGCGGTTTGGGCAGGGGATCTAAAGAGAGAATTAATAGGCAATATTAATTTACTAGTATTTGATCATCTGGCACAACATGAACAAAGAAGAAAATGACATGACCATTACTTCTGCTTTGTGTGTGAAATGCTTTGCAGCTATAGGAATTATTTGTAGGACTGAACTTACCTTTTACGTTTAGTTGAAATACATCACTCTGTTGGGTAATAACCGATCTGCCATTAATTTTTCCTTTACATGCATATTCTCCAGAGTCAGATGAACTCTTTGCTGTGATGGTTAGAGTAGGGTTTGTTTCTCCTAAATCTTCATTATTTTTAAACCATCTGTAACTCCAGGTATCCGAGCTGTCCTGAATCTCACAGCTCAGAGTGACTTTTTCAGATGGGTAGATTTCTGTCCATTTTGGTTCAAAGGTTAGTTTTGGTGTTGGGATTGCTACAACAAGTAAACAGAGATAAAAAACACTCAATTAAAAGACACACACAAACTTCTAAATCCCTATGTATTAAAACTACTAATTTGGACAATTGTGTATTGTTTATTATTTGCTGCTTCTTTTACGAAAAGTTACAAAGTCAAAAGCAGATGTGTACAGTTTCAGATGCACATTTGGCACAGTTTGTTTTCCAGTCTTCCTGTGGTCAATAATTATACCTTAAAACATATCTTGGATCATCAAAATGACATATCTAAACATCACTTTCTGTATACAAAAGCTTGAATTAACTCATTTCACGACGCACAACCACAAATATGCAAATTTGTCCCAGTCTTCACTCAGTCAAACCAGCTACTCTCCACCAGACTCACTCAGTGAACTGTAGTAAATGTGACACAATGGCAAGTGAAAAATTGGAAATGTATTTGTTTAACTGGTTGGAAATACTGGTTTGATTTGGTTATCTATGTTAAAACCGGAACATTCAGAAGAGTAAGAATTATAAGGGTCATCGAATTTGATCAGAATGGTAATGCGTTTCTGTATTGCTTTTATAGCGTCGGACATAAAACTGAAACCGATATGATTAGTCTTAGGGTTGACTACTTTTTTAAAAGCAAAATAAGCATGTGGGGCAAGTAGTATGTCTGAATTCTAGTATTAAAAAAACAGTAGGCGAAAAATACCTAGATGAACTACTGCTTTCGGCTAGATCCCATGAGGCCAGACGAGCTGCCAAATTCCAAAAAGTAAATCTAATAAAAATACTGGAAATCTATGAAACAGGTGGCCCTATAGGTGATTTAGGTATCAAGAAATGTATTAATCATGATATAACTGTACTTATGATTAAGTCATAGGTCAAAGGACATACAGGTCACATGGCAATAAAAACATGGCGTGTCCGAAATGTATTCATATATACGGTTTTAACAATAAAGCAGTAAGTACTTCAGTACATACAGTCACAGTTCATCTGCCACCACACAGTCAGACATCGTAACATGCATCGTATACTTCAGACGGTGATGTCAAATGTACCTAAGTTGTACTCTACATGATAACATGGTTTGTGTAACATTAGCAACACCTTATTAGCTGCTTGACAATGTAGTCAAGCCTAAAGCCTGTGTGGATTGTACGCCGTAGCCTATGCACAGATATGAACCATAAGCCATAGACTAACGTCACCTCTTCAAAAATGCAACAGCGCAGTTCTACAAGGACCACAAAAGTGGTGACTGGTCTGCTAGAACCACTACTGTCAGGTTGAAAAAAAAATGCGTCTCATTTCCTCATATGCATTGAACTTGTAAGCTTTTAAATAAAAAATAAACTAGAATGGGAAATCCCCACGGAACAGGTAGCAATGGGAAGTTTATAGGCAAGTTTCTGGCCAATTTTGATCGCAATTTTGGTGTATCCAGTCGCACAAAATAGTTGTGATACATTACGGTAGGACATTTTTCACATTTCTTTAAATAATATACTTATGATTTTTGGCATAAAATAAAAATCCTTTTGACCCATGCAATGTATTTTAGAATTTTTCTAAAAAAATAAAACCTGTGCAACTTACAGCTGGTTTTGTGGTCCAGGGTCACATATTAATTACAGTTGTGTCTGACGTTGTAAAAAGCAATACACAAAGCTCATTATCCCTCATCGCTCAAACTGATTTTGCCAAGTGGGTGATGTCCTCAGGGCAACATATTGTGTTGACCCAAGGACAACATTTTTCTAAATAAAACCTAAACCCAACACAAACCCCAACCCTATCCATAACCAAACCCTTAAATCAGAGGGACATGATAAGTGAATAACACTGGTCTAGAAACAGCTAATCCTGGTTGTAAGCTTAAACTTAAAACAAACTGTAAACTTATTCCTGAAATCTGATTGGTTGATTAAAATGTTGTCCCAGGGTCAACATAATGTGTCCCTGAGGACATCAACCACTTGGCAAAATCAGGAGAGCCATCATTCATCAATGAGGTGCATATAACAGGAAAAGTCACACCCTTGCATTGACATGGTGGGTTACAAGTTAGACATAGAACACATGGGCCTTTTAAACTGCATTTTATTAACCGTCTCTGGTAAACTGCTGTTTTAAAGAGATAATGTTAAATTTGCACCCAATTTGTCTTAAAGCATTTTAGAACCATCACATAGAAATATAATCTAAATAAAAACCTTGATTTTCACCACAGGGGGGCTTTAAAGCCACTTAAATGGCAAGAAAATGAAAATGAAAGGAATGTAGCACTTCACATTGTACACACACGATATAGTTACTTACCTTGTAAAGTAAAACTGTACGGATTGCTTTTGTCGGACACGGAAGATCCCTTCTTCGCCCTGCATTCATATGTTCCACCGGCATTCACAGTAATGCTGGATTTATCAATTGGAGGGTTTAGAGGAGATGAGTCCTTAAACCATTCATACTGTAAATCAGGTATTGATTCACTGACACTACATTGCAGACTCACTTTTTCTGTGCTGTACACTTTGTGAGCTGGAATTTGGATTATTTCAGGCTGAGGAATTGTAATTTTAGGTTCTACAAAATGAATAAATTTGATGTTAGTGTGGATACTTACAGATATTTTTAATACAGAACAATTCATGAAGAGAAATAATTGCATTGACAGTACACAAACAACATTAATAACCCTAATAAACTACCAGTTACCTGAAAACAAAAGGAAATTGTTACAAAAAAAGGAAAACAAAACTTTTTTTACCATCAGTTGCATTTTGAGATGTTACTGGTGCAATGACTGCCACTGTAAATTAAAAGAAACATTCAGAAATGTAATGTCAAAATGGTAATACTTACAATACAAATGACATTTCACAATAAAAAAGCTGTTCCTACCAAATATTGTGTCTTACCTGTCAAAAGGAGTATTTTATACATTTCCATTTGCAGCCACAGTCAAGAGTAAAGCAAAGCTGTTCTCCGTCAGTGAACGAAGACACTGCAAAACTAAAATGACTTCCTGTCATTACCATTTAAACGTAAACCTCACAGGAAATGAAACCTTTTCTTTTTTTGACATTGTGTCTGCAGCCATTTCACAGACAGATTGCTTGAGTGATTGTGCATCATTTCTTTTCAAATTGTGTCATTCATGGATGATCAATGAAGTTTGTAGAAGTCTGTATTTGTTTCAAATTTCAATATCTTTGATTTGTTTAACCCCAAATCACATCCCTAATTTGGCACCCTAAACCTAACTGTAGCTGAAGTAGGCTATTGTATCAACAATTATACCTTAAACAAAAAGAAACATTAATATCTGTCTTTTTGTTGCAGATCAGGAAAGATGCAAAACCAATAGCGTTTTGTATCACTAAGGTAAAACTCAGACCCTTTTATGTCTTAAGAAAACTTGAATTGTAGCATATGGACTATGTTTATGTTAAATTTTTTGGATGAAATGACATGATGACTGTACATTCATCTTTACTGAACATGCATGTGTTCAGCAGACTGAAAAGTATTTTGTAATGTCTTGTTTCTTGTGTTAACTGTATTAACACGTTTCTTTTTGGGAAGTTTTGAACGCATGTCATAATTCACTAGTGGCAATAACACAATGAAAACAGGAAGTTTATAGAACGCTTTTTCGACACTTTTTTTTATCTATGATGGGCTGAACCACACCCACAATGCCTAAAGCAGAAGCTGCTGCAGTGACAGAAAAGAATATACATTTCGGTTTTGTGTCGAGTGAATTGTATCAATTTAATATGAGATTTCAAACTTAATAAATCCATGACATGTGTGGTGAATAAAACATAATGTAGTTGTAGCAATGCCAATCATTTTGTGTCAGTACTGTACTTAATAGGCAATAAAACAGTAATTTGTTCTTAAATATGCACTCAGGTTTATTCTCGTTTCTCCTTTAGTCGCATGTAAGATACATGTTACTTAACTTTCCATTTTAAAACGTTTTTGTTTCTAAGCAATGCTCAAGTATAGCCTGCTTATTTGACTTATTTTTTTAAGTGGTAAACCTACATCCTGTAACCACAGGAATAGCTAAGGCGTACCCCTGCAGCACTGCAAGAAGGTCAAAACTTAAAATTATGACAGGCACGCTCATGCTTTTGTTGTCTTTTTAGGTAATTGGGAGTTATAAATCTAGTTTTTGCCGTATAGTGCAGAAATCAGTTACATGTGAGTTATAATCTAAAACATGCACAGACATTTTGGGGGACAGGTACTTAAGTAAGAAAATAGGCCACCCCTCTTCGATTTTTTTATATAAAAAAGTTGCGAACAGTAGCACATTTTCAACCTTTATTTTTCCAGGAAGTCCCACTAGACAGACCCAGCCAAGATGGCAGCCAAACTCGGATTAAAATGCCATCATTTTAAATAAAACGTATAGACGGTTTCATCGGACGCACGTGATATACGTCTGGATCCGAACTTTACTTCCGGTTTAGTTTTTTTAATGGTCTGAGTAGTTGCTAAATTATCTCTTGAACAAATACCTCGTCGAAAATAACAAATGTTTTGGTTTCCTATGTGTAATCTATGTGTTGTTGTTTTGTTTGTTATATAAATAAACTACGTTTAAAAAACTTTGTTGTTATTTATTTTTAGCGGAGTTTACCGGAAGTTACGTGCGGACCGCGACAGCCGCTTGTTTATGTTGTTACTGCTGAGACCGTATATACAGCACCCGTTTTTACTTAAAAGTCACCATGAACAGGACGTTGCGATCGACTTTCGTATTGTGATGATTTTCTGAGTGAATATTACATGAAGAAAATAATGGGCGTGGCTTGTGTTTTCCACTGTGAGTTGATTGGATAAAGAAAAGTTGAAATGGAACTGGCAGCAGACTGACAGTTAACAGATGCTTCGCCCAAACCGTCCATCAACGTCATCTTAGAAAGGTTGCCACAAGAGGGTGGAAATACATTTTCAGATTTTGATTAAAGATTATTTTTTTAGAAAAATAGTTTATAATAAACACTGCAATATTTTCATCCAAAAATAAGAATTGTTAGTTTTGATTTTTATGGGGACATTAAATATATATCGGGCTGTTACCATTCAAATCAATGTTTGCATGGCAGAAGTGGCACAGATGCTGCATCTCAAGATATCTTTAATATTGACTGAGTAAGCTCATGTGAAAAATTGAAATTAAAGTTAAATCAAGTTCAACTTTAATGCTACTAATCTCATTGATTGATTAGATAAATATAAAAAAACAATTAGCAATATATGGGTTAATATGTTTAATTGTGGGGCAATTTATATTAATTTTGGTGGCATTTCCAACTCCTGCATGACGCTACAGTACTGGGGTGTTTCAATAATATTTTAAAACAAATTTTCAATTATGCATCCCATAGTTACACTATACAGTATAAAGGTCCCAGTTTATTCAAATGTACAGTTTAAACTTTATTCGGTTAGCAGACTGTTGAAAAGTTGCTGGATTTACCAATGTTATGGCAATTTTAGTAAACAAATTTTAAAAGAACCGCCCGCTTACTGTGGTATGGCAAATATTGTATTTTATGTTCCTCATTTTTTTTTAGGTTGTTTGTTGTTTATATCGGATCAGGGGCATATTCTTCGTACATCGCTAACTCACTTAGCTGGATTTGATTGTTGGCGATTTGGCATGATCTTGGATTATTTGGTTATTTGAAGCTCATCCTGGACTTGCTGTCATAGCAACAGGTGCGCAAGCTTGAACCTGCTCAGGAGCAGGCTTATTCCATGTTCACAGGATTAGATCGGACCTTTTTAAGTGGAACAACCCAGTATCACAAAATTACGTACCTACAGTGACATTGACACATTTTTCCGCCTTTGCGTGAACATGTCACGTAGGGGTGTGCCGGTTTCAGAATTGGTGATGACAGGTATGACGTGTGTCAAATGTGACGGTTCGTAACATAACCGTCGGTGGGGGGTGTTTTGCTCGTTTAAATGCTCGTGGATTGATGCGAAAGTGTCATTTTACCATAAAATCATGAATGTGATGCCAAGTGTGTTTTAATTAATTTGAGCAATTTAACAAAAAGCAATGAAATTTTTAAAAACACCCTGTTGCCAGAAAACTGCGCTGTCACTCTCTGCCCGGCATAAAATAATCCTCTCTCTATCATCTATTTTAATAATCTTCAGAGAAACAGATTTAATTGTGTCTATATCTGTCATTACGTGGACCAGAATGTGGATTAAAAAGCGTCTTGAAGAGGTTTTGCTCATAAATGCATATAAAATAAAGTAAGGTTTTTATACTGTTATTAAACTGCACAGTATGCGCTGCAAACGCAGCCGGTAAGCACAATGGCCACGCACGGAAACGCTCTCCACATACTGCGAAAAAAAAATTTCACGCTTGCGAAGTGAAACCGGCGTTTGAATAAACTAGCAGACACTGATTAGCTACTTACTTATTTAAAATTAACACCAAGACAACTAGCAGTGAATGTGCTTTCAGGAGAGTTAGTAGATTAGCGTGGGAGGATTTGAACTTGAAAAGCAGAGTGTACAGACCCAGCTAAAAAAACATTGTTGTCAGAACGTTTTGTTAACATTCCCTTAAACGTTATTTCGGAATTTTTTGTACACGTTGAAAACGTCCAGTTTTTAAATGTATTAAGAATGTTTTTTGTGGGGTCTCTACGAATGTTACAGGAACATTCCATTCATGCATTTTGAAAACATTACGAAAACGTTAGAACGGAATGTTCTTTAAATGTTTATAATGGCCAGTTTTTTCCATGTATTAAGAACTTTTTATCTTGGTTAATGTGAACGTTATAGAAACATTCCATTCTATCAATTTGAAAACGTTATGAAAATGTTATTAGCGAATGTTTTTCTAACGTTTAAAATGTGTTTTTTCATGTATTAAGAACATTTTCATTTCATTTTCAATGCTAGGGTGTGTATAACGTTCTGCTTACAATGCAATTATAACGTTTTCAATGTTACTGTTTTAAGAACGTTACATTACATACACAAAAGTAACATTTTAAATACTAAGGTGTGTAGAACGTTCAACTAACAATATCATAATAACATTTCTAATGCTAACGTTTTAAGGACGTTTAATAATTGCTGATACTGTAACGTTAGGGAAACGTTCTACTAATGTTATTGCAAGATTGTTTTTGGATAACTTTAGGAGAACCTCTAGAGAATGTTAGCCAAAGTTGAAGGAACGTTCCCTGTTAGCTGGGGACGCCTTTCCGCGGTTAAAACAACATTCCTTCTCATGGTCATTCATGTTTATTTGATGCTATAAATTAACTAGAAGGAAGAGATTATTTGAAAGGTGAGACTTTGTTTAATATGTTTAATCTCAAAAGTAACCGAAAAGTAACCTGGTCTGTCCTGTATGTCAGCGCTTTGTCAGTGTCTGCACCGCTATGTATTTTTCACTGCATGAGAACATGGTGGGACGTGACAGTGACATGTCAACAGAAATACGTGACATGTTCACGCCAAAAAGGTGGAAAAAACAGGTCAGTGTCACGGAAAACACTAAATTACGTGACTATGGGTACATAATTTTGTGATACAGGGTTGTACAGAAAGACTAACGCAGTCATGTATTCCCCATTATACGAGCGAAATATGCGCAAGATGCACAATTAATATGAAGAGCTTTTCAAATTCAACACCTAATAAAAACAAACGATTGATTGAACTTTTAGCGATGTTATTTAAACAATATATAATATAAAAAATATAATTTTTCTGTAGCCTACTTCTGCAATTTATTTTTGTGGAGCAGCGTAGGGGTGTGACGAGACACTTAATCCACGAGACGAGACGAAACACGAGATTGGGTTCACGAGAACGAGACGAGACGATATTTTTACACTTTTTAAAAAACCCACAATGATAAAATAAATGAATAAGAAACTGAAATCACATTATTTTTAAATGTTTAAACTAATCAAGGACTGGCCCTAACAATTATTTTGCTAACTGATAATGAAGTAATTTGTTATTTTGGGGTAATAAAAATAGACCCAAGTGAGCAGTAGCATTTAAAATTACATAGTAACGAAGATGCAATAATAATTGGTTCAAATAAAGTATTGAAACCAAGTTACATTAAACAACATTAACAAACACATTACATTTATGGCCTATAAATAAAAAGCATTATGTATGTATTATAACAAATGCCTGCATCCGTCACATTATATTGCTTTTTAACACAACTGAATGCTATTTTTACATAGTTTCTGTTCTGTTGTCTATAAAATAGTGACTAAACAGGACCCAGTAAGGACCCACGATCCAGTTACTCTTTGTTTAATCCAATCAGCTCTTTCTTTAACTGCTGCTAAATACGCGACATCGTCTGAAAAAATCATCATAAATTTACATTGAGGCTGTACTGATGTTGCTCTTCTCATCAGTGTTGTTGTGTTATGAGCGTTTTTTTATTTAAATACGAGTGGTAGTTTTAACTACCACTACTGCTAACCTTTTATAAAGTCACTCATGATGAACTTGATCAGCTGTCAGTAACAACCGTGACTGTTGACGTTTACGCGAAAAAGAGAAAGTACACGGAGGAACACAGAGTTAAAATACCTTTCACACGCGTTTCATAGAGAGGGGAGGGGGCCGGCGGCGCGCGCTGTTGAGGCGTTGCACACAACGAGAGAGGGAGGATGGAGGCGCGCTGGGCACTCGCTGCAATGAATTAAGCCGTTTTAAAATGTAAATGGGAAACATGAAAAATCTATTTGTGGCGGCCAGTGTTGATTTATCAACATATGGGAGTAAATGCAGTTTAAAAATGCGATCTTCGAAGGATGTAGTCTTTTATTTGAGAAACGGCCAGCATTTCACCTCCACAAGAAATCTCGCGAGATCTCGACGCACGAGATCTCGTCACACCCCTAGGAGCAGGGGTTTTGATTATAATTCTTAAACGAATGACAAGACAAACATGCTTATGACCACATACAATTTTAAATTTATTTTAACTTTCCTCTATAAAAACAGCAATAATTTATCTTTAACCGGCAGTACTAGATGTGATCTACAATAATAAAATATTACTTAGTGTGAAAGAACTTCCCTTGGAATCAACACATCTACAATTTTAGTTTTGTCTTTAGATTTTCAAGTACAATGGCATGCATGAAAGGTTTGATTAGTCATTTCTATCTATTCTATCTTTAAAACTCTGTCTACAAAGATGTTACCCTGTCCCTTTCCTGTGACAAAAATTTCAATAACCAAATAAGATTTTTTTGCACATTTTTTCACATATCTTTATCTTTTTTACTACACTTTGCTGTGCAGACTGTTAGGAGCGCCAGCAGAAAATTTAGGGCACCCCTTAAATTAGCCTGCAATGCAATTATTAATATTTTCCCAAAATAAATGCATTACTGAAAAATTACTAAATTATTACTATTATTACTAAATAGACTTAACTTTATGCAGTTGCTGCACACGGCATTGTGCACAATTGATGAAACTTTTAGAATAGGAAGTTATGAACCAAAGAAGCATAATCCCCTTAGCTAATTCTAGGCATAAGATAAGTATACAATAAGTTATATCCAGATAGCATATTGTAATGAGATGAGTGACATGGCAATATACATCCTATATATACACATGTATCCTTTACACGTTTCTCGTCTATCCACTTTTCCTTAACTGGTCACTGATGTAGACCTTTATTCTCATCTATAATGGTTTTGGTGTTAATGTAGGCTAAAAGTTCACACACTATCTTTATCTCTCATCTCTGCAATGTCTTATTTTAAACTCGCGGTTCTGGGTGAGATGTGGGTAGATTCAACTGGGCACAGTGTGACATTAAACAATGCGTCATGCAAAAGAGCGTTTAAAATCCGATGGCGCATTCCATATTTTTCTCTGTGGATAATCCGGCCCTGCCTGCTTATATTGTTGCAGTCAGAAATCAGTTATATGAGAATAATGCAAATGAATAGAGGTCGACCGATTTATCGGCCGGCCGATTAATTGGCCGATTTTTGCCATATTTTAAAAAATCGGCTTTGGCCGATTTTGCTGCAAAATTAGGCCGATTAATAGGCAGGCGCATCTGCGGGCACCTAAGCGCTGTTGTAGAGCTCGTGACGCTGCCTGCCTCTTGCTGCAAGCAGCTTGCTCCCGTCTCGTGTGTGTGCAGCCATGCCTTGTTCACAAACAGCTTTACTAAATGATGGGAATCGCGCGAATTAAGCAGCCAGTACAACAGCGCGACGGGGTTATGTCTCGCGGTGCACTGTCCGTGCAAAGATTAGGCTCATTTAATGTGATTAATGAGTGATGATAAGTTTTGTTTGCGTGACAGAGAGAGAAGAGCCGCGCCCGCACGCTTTCTGTCTCCCTGCTTTTATTACTCAAAACAAAACTGACCCGATGGCGAAAGGTCGGAAGACCAAATCATATCCACCGAGGAAATGTTTTTCGTGTTGTTACAGTAAGACTTTGTTTACAGTTTTGCGCTGTTCAGCCTGGATTAGAACACAACGCGTCCGTTTCGCGAACTGACTCCTTTGAACGGATTCGTTTGAATGAACGGTTGAAACAACAGATCTGTCCCAACACTAAAGTCACAAGACGTCACTGTCAGCACAATCAGTCACTTATAGCGTCTCAGAAATGAAAATGTAAATGTGTTTAAAAAGATTTGCCCTAAATAACAGTCTCAACTAAAAACCATAGACATTTACTATGTTAACTTTATGATGAATAAATATTTTATCAGGTCTACCAAATAAGGATTTTATCCTACAAAGCAATAAAAGCCATGGTGAAAAACTGATCAAAGATGATGACAGCAGAGTGTCAGGTAATAATCTGTGTCTGATAAATGCATGGTGCAGAGGAGGTTGTAAAACTCTTCAGAAAGACCAGTCATATATTTTTAAATACTTTGACTTAAATAGTGACATTTTTGCATTTAAAATATCTGCTAATAATGATGAGAACATTTTGATTATTATGTACATATAGAAAATCGGCCAAACATATCGGCCATCGGCTGCCCTGATTTCTAAAAAATCGGCATCGGCCAGAGAAAAAGCATATCGGTCGACCTCTACAAATGAAGTAAACTTATTTATGCACTTGCATGTAGTTTCTCTAAAGGACTGTCATCTGAGGGGATTTCTTTACTATCCTTTGCATTAAACATAAGTTGCACTTTATAATCTTTTGATGTAGAATAACAATAGCATTCACTTACTGCACACCATACTTCATTTACTACAATTTTGGGAAGTGTTGGTGTATTATCTACAACTGCACAAAAGAGGGGAAATACAAACTCCTTAAAAACTACAATTCAAAGTTAATTTTACAGTAATATTAAGGTTGCATTGGCTGTGGGTTTGACTTATCAATGTTTCTACTATCAATATGTATTGCCTTTACATGGGGTGCACAGATGTGCAGTGTTCTCAGATAATTCAATCCTGCCATAATAATCATCAACACCAGGGGTCTCATGTATAAAACTGTGCGTAGGATCCTTAGTAAAAATCTACGTACGCACAAAAGCCAAAAATGGCATACACCAAAAATTATGAAGACTTATAAAACAAAGCAATGTTTCCTTTATAAATCACAGATCACCTGCAAGTCTGTGTACATGAATCATCCTAATATCCCACCCTGCAAGCCCATTCTCCCATCAAGTTTGTTTGTTTTATAAATCACAACCTTTGCGTGGGAACTGCCATACGCACGTTTCCAGCCCTGTTTTGTGCGTACGCACGCTTTATAAATAAGGCCCCTGATCTGCTTAATGAGCTGTGTTATGTGTGTGTGTCACTCCGCCCAGAGTTTTAAATAATTCTTGTGATTAATTCTTTTTTTCATTTGTTCTCTTTAGTTTCTTATTGGCTGGGCTGGGTATACGAGGCTATAAAGGTGGAGGAGGCGGATCTGTTGGTCTCCGCTAGCCGCAGGCCGTTGGCACGGCCACATGTCTTCCTTGTTCAGTTTCTGTTTGTTATGTTAGTTTGGAGCGGGGAGTCCGGGTTTGCTTATTTAGGTTTTGTTCCGTTTTTTGGTTATGTTTTAGGACTTCCCGTCTCGTTTTTGTTTGACTTTGTTGTGAGTATAATTTAATAAACGATTAATTTGGATTACTTTTGTTGTCATTTTATGTTGCGTGTCCTTAACCCCTATAATTAAGGTGACGGACCGTAACATAAATGGGGGCTCGTCGAAGCCGAATAAAAGTTGAAATTAAATTATGGTTAATTTCGTGATTTGAGTCATTGTTATGCGGTTTATTTACGAGCTGACTCGTTTGCAACTATCGTATTAAATAATTTCATCCGTTCATAGCTGTATATAATTAAGAGTTTTTTTCTCTTCAATGAGTTAAATGTATTTCTGTATCACTTTTGCTACTTTCGTTCTTGTGTGTTTTTGCGTTTCTAAAAGGCCGCAAGGATACTGCCGTAATTGCCGAGAGGGGTTTTCCAGGGAATCCCCTGTTTAACTTGGTGACGTATTACAAGCGGAAGTATGCGAAGTTTTGGTCACGGTTGTTTCGCATTGGTTTTTTTTACGTGTTTTTCTATTTTTGGACATGCTTTGGTCGTCTATTCATTTGTGAAATGCAGGTAAGTGAAGTGTTTGTTGGATGCACAGCATTTTTATGGTAGCGGCCTTTGTTTCCCTTGTTAGGTTGAAGAGATGTTACCCCTTGGGTTTCATCTGTTTATTTTTTTATAGTGTCGCGGGCAAGCGGTTGGTGTTAACTGCGAAAGCGGTTATCTCGGGAGCACGTCCGTAGGATCTTGGGTGGTTGTCTATTGTAGATAGCCTCACAAACCTACTGGTTTGCAGTGCATAAAAACCCGCCGCGAGCCTGCGTGAAGACTAGGATTATTGATAGATAGGTGAGCTTTTGGCAGGTAGACACAGTAAGTGGGATACATTGGTTTGCTCCTGATTAGTGCTGCGCATTTTTTTTTTTTTTTTTTTTTTTTTTTTTTCTCGTGAGTTGTCACTTTACAGTGCATTTCCTATTTTGTGAATGAATAAAGCAGGCGTAATTTGTTTATGGTACTGTTAGGCATTGACGTGATTTTTGGCTTCTATTTGCTGGAGTTTTGATAGCGAGTTCGTCGGTCTAATTATGGACTTTGATTTGGAGGATTTTGTGGCTCATCCGAGCATTGAGAAATTTGAATTATGCACTAAGAATAATCTGTTCTCTATTGCGTCTCATTTTAAAATTACTGTCTCTAAGCAAGGGAAAAAACACGCTATTAGGCATCAGTTGCATAATGCTCTAGCTGAAAAGAAAATCCTCCCTCCCGTTAGCTCGGTTTCTGCTCGTCCCGAGTTAGAGGTGCGTAAGTTAGAGCTAGAACTGGAAATGCGGCGTTTAGACCTTAAAGAAAAAGAGCTCCAGCATGATTTTGAGCTACGAAAATTTGAAATAGAAGAGACAGGGAGACGTGAATCGTTTCGTTCAAGAACGAGACAATTGAGTAGTGATGTTATGGCAGAAACAGATTTTGATGTTAATAAGTGCATTCGCTTGATTCCACCTTTTTCTGAAAGGGATGTGGATAAATATTTTGTGCTATTTGAACGAGTGGCAACGATCTTAAAATGGCCAGCAGACATTTGGCCTCTTCTTCTGCAGTGTGTTTTTACGGGTAAAGCCCAGGAGGCATATGCTTCTCTTTCACCTGAGGCAAGCTTAAATTATAATCAGGTGAAATCTGCAGTCCTAAGGTCTTATGAATTAGTTCCTGAGGCTTATAGGCAGAAATTTCGGCGCTATAAAAAAACCGATGGCCAAAGTTATGTTGAGTTTGGCCGGGAGAAAATAGCGCTTTTTGATCGTTGGTGTTCTGCACAAGATGTAAAGGATTTTGAGCAGCTTCGTGATGTAGTGCTTATGGAGGAATTTAAAAATTGTCTACCGGACAAAATTGCAACATACCTTAATGAACAAAAAGTCACCAATGTGTCTGCGGCTGCAGTATTGGCGGACGAGTATGTTCTAATTCACAAAGAGAGCTTTGAAAAGCCCCCTTTATCCTTGTCGCACAGCAGCTCTGTCGCATATGTAAATTCAGGTGGACATGCTAATTTTAGAGACAGTATGTCTAAGGTAAGGCCTGTGTGCGCTTACTGTAAAAAACGTGGCCATTTAATTAACAGCTGTTTTTTACTGAATAAAAAGAAATCAAAAGCTGTGGCGTTAGTTAAGACACCTTTAGGGTCAGACACTTTACATTCTGAATGTGTGGACTTGGACATTTACTCTCCTTTCATTATGAAGGGTACAGTTTCATTGCCTGGTGGTGATGAAAAGGTTCCGGTCACGATTCTTCGGGACACTGCTGCTTCTAGGTCAATTATTTTACAAAATGTGTTGCCTTTCTCCAATGGAACCTCCTTAAATTGTAATGAGCTGGTGCAGGGTTTTGGAATGAAGTTTGTTAATTTGCCCGTGCACTCTGTTCAGCGCAATTCTGACCTTGTGTCTGGTCCAGTTGCAGTAGCCATATGTGCTGCTTTTCCTATAAAAGGGGTGGACTTTCTCTTAGGAAATGATTTAGCTGGGGGTAAAATTCTAGTGAATCCTGAGGTTACTACTGTGCCCCTTGTCTCTGAAGTTCCTGATGAATTTCAAAAAAAATATCCAACGGTGTTTCCTGTGTGTGCCGTTACGCGTGCGATGGCCAAAGTTAATGCTCAAGAAAATGATGGTTTAGAGGGTAGCTTCATGATGAATCCTGATATGGAGATTAAGTTGTCTCCTAAAAGTGGGGCTATCGAACATCATCCATCGATTGCACATGACCCTTTAACTACGGTTTATGATCCCACAGATTCACAAGAAGGTGCTACTCACAAGTCTGTCCATGTGGTGTTACTGCCTAAGAAGCCGATTGAGAGTGCTGGTGTGGAGAACCTGTCTAGGGAAAAGCTAATTTCTGAACAAAGAGGTGATCAATCACTTACTGCTTTATTTGAGCTAGTTGTTTCTGAAGATGAACTCTTAGATATTGCTTCTGGCTATTTTCTGAAAAACGATATACTGCTACGTAAGTGGATGCCACCACACGCTTCTACACAAGATGACTGGAGCATTGTCACACAGATTGTTGTGCCAAGTAAGTTTCGTGGTGAGATACTTAAGATGGCACATGACAATCCATTAGCTGGGCACTTAGGCGTTAATAAAACGTACAATCGAATCTTACGTCAATTTTTTTGGCCAGGGTTAAAACAGGATGTGAGGTCATATTGTAAAACATGTCACACATGTCAAATTTCTGGAAAGTCAAACCCACCAATCCCTCCATACCCTTTATATCCTATTCCGGCGGTAAAGGCACCGTTTGATCATGTTATAGTCGACTGTGTGGGTCCATTACCACGCACAAAGTCTGGTAACCAGTTCTTATTGACTATTATGTGTGCTTCAACCCGCTTTCCTGAAGCAATACCCATGCGTAAAATCACGGCGCCCGTAGTGGTAAAAGCACTCGTTAAGTTTTTCTCCTTATTTGGACTTCCTAAGGTAATTCAAACGGACCAGGGTACAAATTTTATGTCCCGGGTTTTTGCACAGGTGACTGAGCAGCTGAACATCACACACTCCTTTTCAAGCGCTTATCATCCGGAAAGTCAGGGGGCACTGGAGAGATTCCACCAGACGCTTAAAGCAATGCTCCGTGCCTATTGCCTTGAATTTGAGAAGGAGTGGGATGATGGTGTACATTTATTGTTGTTTGCAGCTCGGGAAGTTGAACAGGAGTCTACTGGGTTTAGCCCGGCAGACTTGGTGTTTGCTCATAGTGTACGGGGCCCCTTAAAGTTACTGCATGAGAATTGGTTGGATGACACAAAATCAAAAAATCTGCTTGATTACGTTAGCTCGTTTCGTTACAAGTTACATAGGGCTTGTGAGTTGGCTACAAAGAACCTGATTGGTGCTCAATCTAAAATGAAAAAGTGGTTTGACAAAAAAGCTAAGGCTAGACAATTTAAACCAGGGGATAAGGTATTGGTGTTTTTGCCCATCCCTGGTTCCAGCCTTCAGGCACGTTACAGTGGCCCTTATGTTATAGAAAAAAAGGTCAGTGACAGGGATTATATTGTAGCTACTCCTGGCCATGCCCGTCGTAGTAGACTGTGCCATGTTAATATGATTAAACCATATTATGATCGTGAGCAGTCTGACAAATCTACTTCTAGAGAATCAGCTACAGTTCTGCCTTTATCCGGTGCCAATTGTCCTCAAGCTGTGTGTTTACCTCTGTCTAGTGTTTTACAGGTAACTGATCATTCTGCAGTGACATCGAAAGCTGAAACCGATACGGAGGAGTGCAAGTCGATATCTGATCCTGAAATGGGTGACGGTATTGAAGACTCATTTCTGGCTGCAGCTCAGGGGCGATTGAAAAATTCCGAGATGCTTTCTAATCTTAACACTTGTTTGTTGCATCTCCCTAGTTCACAGCGTATGGACATAGTAAATTTAATTAATTGCTATGTTTCATTGTTTTCAGATGTGCCATCCCAAACACACGTACTGCAGCATGACATTGATGTTGGGGACAGTGCACCGATTAAACAGCACCCATATCGTGTTAACCCTGAAAAACGTCAACGTCTCCAAAATCAGGTTGATTACATGCTATTGCATGGTATAGCAGAACGTAGTAATAGTTCCTGGAGCTCGCCCTGCCTTCTTGCTATTAAATCTGATGGATCTGACCGTTTTTGTACAGACTTTAGGAAGGTTAACAAAGTCACTAAGCCTGATTGTCATCCTCTTCCACGTATGGAGGACTGTGTTGACAGTGTGGGGTCAGCAGCTTTTGTGACAAAATTAGATCTTCTCAAAGGCTATTGGCAGGTGCCTTTAACTTCGCGTGCCAAGGAAATTGCTGCGTTCGTTACTCCTGATGCATTTTTACAGTACACGGTCATGCCATTTGGGGTTCGGAATGCACCAGCTACGTTTCAGCGGTTAGTTAACCGTGTCTTGGGGGGGGTGCCGGGCTGCGAGGCGTATCTGGATGATATAGTAGTCCATTCCGCAACGTGGGACGAACACATTAATCAGTTAACACAGGTCTTTCAAAGGTTAGCTGAAGCAAACCTAACGGTTAATCTGGCTAAGTGTGATTTTGCCAAAGCGACAGTAGTTTATCTGGGGAAAATTGTAGGTGGTGGCGTGGTAAAGCCAGTAAATGCCAAGATTGAAGCAATCATGTCATTCCCAGTTCCTTCTACTCGCCGTGAACTGCAACGGTTCCTGGGAATGGCGGGATACTACCGCAGTTTTTGTGTAAATTTCTCTTCAGTGGCAACCCCACTTACGGACCTGCTGAGTCCTAAATTGGTGTTCAAGTGGACACCAGAGTGCCAGTATGCCTTTGAGTCTCTCAAAACCCTCCTGATGCACGCACCTGTCCTAGTGGCACCTAGGTACGATCGTGCTTTTAGACTAGCAATTGATGCTAGTGATGCAGGGGCAGGGGCAGTTTTGTTGCAGGATGGGCCTGATGGTGTCGAGCATCCTGTTTGTTTTTTTTCTAAAAAGTTTCACAAGTACCAAAAGTCGTATTCAACGATCGAGAAGGAGGCGCTTGCGCTAATTTTGGCACTTAATAATTTTGAGGTTTACATTGGTTCTTCCTCACGTCCGGTTACTGTTTATACAGACCACAATCCTCTTACTTTTGTCCATCAAATGCGCAATTCCAATCAGCGACTAATGAGGTGGGCTTTGTTTGTCCAGGCATTTAATTTGGAGATAAAACATGTTGCCGGTAAAAATAATGTATTGGCAGATGCGTTGTCGCGTGCTGTTACATGGTGAATGGTGGAGTTTTTTTTGGGCTCACCATTCACCATCTGGGGGTGGGGGTGTTATGTGTGTGTGTCACTCCGCCCAGAGTTTTAAATAATTCTTGTGATTAATTCTTTTTTTCATTTGTTCTCTTTAGTTTCTTATTGGCTGGGCTGGGTATACGAGGCTATAAAGGTGGAGGAGGCGGATCTGTTGGTCTCCGCTAGCCGCAGGCCGTTGGCACGGCCACATGTCTTCCTTGTTCAGTTTCTGTTTGTTATGTTAGTTTGGAGCGGGGAGTCCGGGTTTGCTTATTTAGGTTTTGTTCCGTTTTTTGGTTATGTTTTAGGACTTCCCGTCTCGTTTTTGTTTGACTTTGTTGTGAGTATAATTTAATAAACGATTAATTTGGATTACTTTTGTTGTCATTTTATGTTGCGTGTCCTTAACCCCTATAATTAAGGTGACGGACCGTAACAAGCTGAATTAGCAAGATCATAATCATCAAGATCTGAACATCTTGGATGTGTCATTTGATCTAGGATGTAGTAAGCGACGTACGAAGAACGGGCCCCCGGGAAAGGCTACATAAGATTTCTGCTTCACTGAACATTCCCCAGAATGACCTCCATAAAATGCTGCATAGAAACTGGCCTAAATTTGATCATTTCTAAAAATGTGTACGGGTGATTCATAAAATGAATGTGCACACAGAAAACGCGCATATAGAAAATATATAAATTAATGTCATTGACATATATAAAAAAGGACCTGTCAGTGTTTAAGTCCTTTAAGAGCAGCAAGAAAGACTTATTTTTCCCAAAACCTGCAGCAATCAGACAAGCAAAAGTGCGGAACTCTGCTCACATCTGACTCAAAATGTCTTTGTTTGTATTCAGATCAAAGAAATGTAGACAGGTTTGTAAGAACATGTGAGTGAGTAAATGATGACAGAATTTTTATTTTTTGGTTGAACTATCCCTTTAAGACAACTCTGACATCCTTACCAATTTATTTTAATTCACTTACACTTAGGAAATACCCAACCTATTTCTTTTACAAAATAATCAGTTCACACATAGACCATTGTCTTCTTTAGCATTAACTAGCAAAACTATAAAGTTACTCAGGACACTTTTTCATTAAGTTTTGAGATTTTGCTTTATTTTGTTCACTTTTTATGTCTTCATTTTAATCTAATGTAAAAACGTCCAAAATACACAGTTATGCTGTTTGTTTTAAGTCTCCTGCCCTTCTTCTGTTTGTATAAGTAAACGTTTTCTTCAAAACATGCTAATCTGTATATTTAAACATAACATTTCAAGGGAAAAATCATTAACTGGGAAAAATCTGTGGCTTAGTTATTTTTATTTATCCTATTTACTTGCAGTGGTTGTCAAATGTATGCATGACAGTGGATGTTAATTTGCATGTGGTGATTATGATGACGCACATTTGACTGTATATTGTCTCTATTAGTTCAGTACATCAGCCTATGGCCATGATATAAGCGCATGCGTTAGCAAAACTTTAGCTTACTTATTACATTACATGACCTGCTTACAAGACATGCTAGCAAGACACAAGTTAAATAATTTTGTCTTGTGGCTAATTAGGTGTCGAGTAATTTGTTCATCACATACCTAACCAACAAGCAAAAAAAAATACAACTGAATTAGGATCAGGGAAGGGCTACTGCCTACCTGTATGTGATGTAATGTGCCAGTGTCGGAGAGATGTGTGTGCTGTTTACAGCTAGACACGCGAACTCGCGGACACGCGCAGGGGCGGGGCGGGGGAGGGAGAGATCGCATGATGTGATTTTTTTATTTACATTTTTTCTCAGTCGCTTTGGTAAATTTCTCGAAT
Source organism: Misgurnus mizolepis (assembly GCA_025389145.1). Classification (NCBI taxonomy): domain Eukaryota; kingdom Metazoa; phylum Chordata; class Actinopteri; order Cypriniformes; family Cobitidae; genus Misgurnus; species Misgurnus mizolepis. Next base: position 8,118,357 of record JAIFKI010000022.1, on the reverse strand, counting down.
CATACTCACAATTTGCAATACAGTAAGTGCATTTCTCAAAGCAATTCGTACAAATAGCAAATATCTTACTCAAAATACTTAGTTCATCTCTCAAAAGTAAATATGTGTGTCAATGAAGATGTCAGTGCCATCAGAATGACAAGTTATTGTGTCATTGTGTGTGTCAATATAACAGTTTACTCTGAAGTGATGTTTTGATGTAAACTATGGCTAAAGTTTTCATGACAATTACTGTATTGTAAATTGTAGGTTACACCTTAGGGTAAGTTATGTGGGAGTTTGATTCCAAGAGACTGGACACAATTGTGTACTGTAATTTGTTGACAAACCATGTCATTGAGATTACATAAATGAAAAGACAGCACTGCATAGCACAAAAAAAGTAGAAATGTGAACATAGGACATCCTTACAGGGAAAACTGTACATGCAGTGCTTTGGGCTGCCAATGACAAGTCTAATAGATGTCTAACCATAGCACAAAAATAGACAATGCTTATACTTTTAGAAAATATAAAAAAAATGAAAGCAAACACCTTGAACACCTGTTGGAATATCATACATCTTCAAATTATTTTGGCAAAAATGTCATGTAACCAAATTCAAGGTTATTTAGAGTAGAAGTGGGTCATTTCAACATCTCAGTTTTTGCTTGCTGGGGACGTTTCTGTCTGTTAGAGAAAGTCAAGATTCACCTGGGAGCAATTAAAAAACCGAAAAAACCGTTTAATAGAAATGTATAGAAATATGTTTGACCATACCCTGTATTATGACAACTTGTTTAACCATTTTGCATGTAAAGACTTATGAACTAATGCCTAAATGTTGTGGGGGGGGGGGGGTGAGACTATTTAACAGAGACCCATTATAATACATATTGATCAACCAGACATAAGCAACTGATAATGTAGGAAAAAGCAGAGAATTGTACATAATCATTTGCATGGATGTACCAAAGCATTTGCAACTTGTTCAAAGAAATGAGAAACTGCTTTTGTGATGTGCACAAGTGACACAATGATGTGAGAATTGAACAAGAAAAATCTACTTAAGTACAGTATTTGTACTTCGTTACTTCAAATCTCTGCACCCTGGTATGCTATGCAGAAGTGGTCTCTTGAATGGTTCACTTTGATTTGTGGACGGCTGCGTAAAACCTTCTGATACGTTCAGCACAAATAATTGCATGCAGCACAAATACATGTAGCCGCGTGTCACAGCATCCCAAATGACCCCAGAGGTGTGTTTGACATCATGCGCACTGCGCAGACCGATTGGTTATTATTGACATTAAATAACCATGAGAGAGATCTTGTGTTGCTTGTTATACGCTAATCGATCTCCGCAGTGATCGATTGTGAACACAACTAATATGAACTCTATCGCACATAACTTCCAGTTTTCTTCTTAACAATTGCATCTTTTAATGACGTAAGCGAACTCTGGGAGGCTAAGGATGATAGTGATGAAGTGTAGTGTAAGTGCAGACCAGCGTTAAGGTTAAAGGTGTAGCGCATGATTTTCTCAAATTTTAGAAAAGAACCGCCTTCTCCACTTTTTTAAAAAATGCAATTGCGCAACACTCCTGATTGACAACTATGAGGACCAATGGTCTTGATGATCCACCCGGAAAAAGAAAATCCTCCGCAATACCTTTAAGTATGATATGAACGTGACCTAGGAGCAACTAACCTTAAGGGAAATGAAAAACACAGAGCGCAATCAGCTGATAAAAGGTTGATTGATAACAGAGACTTATAGCAGAGGGTATGAGAATCTACTCTACTAACTTCCTGTATAAAGATTAGAGTGCTGTTTCACCTACATAACAAATGTACCACCACAGCATGGGATTGCAAAAAATAGGCAGTGGCTCAAACCACATAACCGCCCTCCTCTGCACATACCCGCTGGTTGGAAAAAATTACTCAACCTTTACTCTTTATTCAACAGCAACGGCATAGTTTATCAGAAACAAATATGTGCGTCTTGTTAAAAACAGCAAGGATTCTAAACTTTATCTTCAAGTGGCCATATTTGTTTCACACTGACTGCACTTTTAACACAAGTCACTTTTACTTCTGTTTTATTCTTTTTAACATATTCTAAACTGTTTTATTAAAATCACATTTATTTTATTTAATTGTTTTTTAAATTCTCATCTATCTTTGTTTTTATTGTGATTTTTATTGTGTGTCACTTATTTAAAAAATTTTCCCCTCTCTCTTATATATTACTTTCTCATTTCTATGTATGTGTATGAAATGTGCTATACAAATAAACTTGCCTTGCCTTTTTAAAACAGATACATGTAGATTTAAAAACATCCCAGCAGTGCAGGCCTTTATGAAGGGATAAATACATTTTATAAAGCAAATAATTGTTTTTTTACCATTTTTTTTTTTTTTTTTTTTTTTTTTTTTGCAATATTATGTATGGTTGTAATAAGAAAAGTTGGTTTATTCTTGATATAAGAATAAAATAAGTACAGATAAGTAAAATGAGATTTAATAAATATAAAATGATTTAACCAAACTCCAATAACCACTCAATAATGCTTAACCATAAAGGTCATTTTGAAATGTTTGTAATTATTTTATTAAAATAACTAATAACAAAAGCAGGGTAAAGCCTCGATTTTGGTGCAGACTTGAGCTCATCTTACAGCACCATCGTGAATATCTAGAACAGAAGAGAAAGAGGAAGAGGTCAGAAAACTGGAAACTCTATTTCCCAGAATGCCTCGGTTTAAATATATTGAATCTGTACATTGTTTTAGTGGAGGGATGTCAAACACACAGCCGAACACGGCCCACAAAGGTGTCCAATTTGGTCGGCATGATGATTTCTACAGTATTATTAAATATTAAACACATAATTTAAAAACCCTTTCAGGCCCGCCACTTGCCGTGCACCGTCTATGAAACTCCCATGAATCAGTTTCTGCCTTAAACAACGGTGACACGCAATGAATAGCAGTGTGTTCTAGGTTAAAGGTGCCGTTCTTCCTGTGTTTGAAGCTTTGATTGTGTTTACTGTGCACAATATAACATGTGTTCATGTTTCACCTGTAAAAAACGCTGTATTTATCTCTAGGCTATATCGCTGTTTTCACTGTCCTAAAAACGGGTTGATGTCTTCCTTGTTCTATGAAGTCCCTCCTTCAGAAATACGTACTGAGTTCTGATTGTGTAGTTTGTTTAGTGTGTTGTGATTCAACAGCAGCTTAGATAAGCAGAGCCGTTAGCTGGTTACTGATGTATTCCTGTGGGCGGAGTTTAGTCAAAAACTCTTCGATTGACCTTATTCAACCAGGAAGTAGAGGGCTGTAGTCCAAACCGGCCGTTCGCTGTAGGCTTTGAAAGGGGAATTCTGTAAAAAAATATATATATATCGCCTGGCAGTGAACTTTGAGCTTTATCATTTTGCAGGTATTATTTATGCTCTAACAGCAACATTACACACCAACCAAAGTTTGAAAAATAGGATCAGGAAGAACATGACCTTTAAATGGTATCTATTAAATGTGATGGCTGGTCAAGTTTGACACCCCTGTTTTAGTGTGTGGTTATTCACACATTTTTAGCCACCTACTTCTAGCTTTTGCACCACTCTAGTTAACTCTTGAACGATTAAGCATTGCTGGCAGTGGCAGCTGGTGCTAAAAATTATTTTTTAGGGGGCGCAAACAAACTTAATCAAACTTTTCCTGTAGTAATGCAGGACAGTAAATATCCATTTATCAGGTGATGAAAATCATTACTGCTTAGCTAAAATGCTGAAAATGTTACAGTTGAAGCCAACTGTTAAAGCATGAAATAAATTTACTACGAATTTGTAAATGTGTATAATATGGGTTTATTATCAGTAATGAACTAATCAAGGTAATCATTCACACATACACACACACACACACACACACACATCAGAGGTTGCATAAGACGTTTTCATGTAAAAATTCTGCCATCAGTTACTATCAGTCATTTCATGTTTTAATGATAATAATTGTTTTCGTTTTATGGTCTTTTTTTAATCATGAACTTACAAGAGGAGCATACAAGCTAATATGTTTGTGTATTTATTTGTGAATATAACAGATGATCAAAGATTTTACATGCAGTGACAGACAGCTGAGACGATAAAACGTGCGAACTTTGTGCTGAACAGGCAAATATGAACAAATCAAATCACAAAATACTGATCTCGCGCTCTTCTATAACACTTTGGTTAATCCGATTTGACACACAATCACACACACAAGCACACACACACACACACACACACACACACAAGTTGCCTAATCACAGACCAGTTCTTTGCAACGAAGTTGACAAAGCCACAAAAAACCTGGATTATCTGAGCAGGCAGCTCATATTCACTCTATCACTTAACTTACATACTGTAGCATCCTGCTAACGTTAGCCAACTCGGTTTGCCATAAATCCTGGAAAAGCACACAGTGTAAACTCGACCATGATCATTTTTCTGCTGCTCAATCTCTTCCAAGCTTCTTAATCTTTTATTCTTCAACTGAACGTCTTGTAAAAGGTTATTTTGTAAACATAAAATCATATTTCTCAAGATATTTCACTTGCTTTCACTGATCAGTAGGCTACTGTATCTAGCAGTTACATGGCAATCTGCAATGCAGTTATGAGACTCTAAGAACGATCCAATCACATGAGATCAAAAAAAATATATATATTGATTCGCTTACACATAAGTGGGACGGTTTGGGGCGCACAGTCCTGCGCCCCAGGGCGGATCTGAAACCAGCCAATTAGAGCTCAGCCTCAGGTCACATGTTTTTACCCTTTATACTGACCTACATACAGACTCATTTGGGGTGCGACCCAGACACACAAACATGACACACACACAATGAATTTTTATTTTTGTAAATGAATTATAACATGACTAACAGTGAAATAGTAGAACTAAATGATTTTATTATGTATTAATTTGAACTATATATTTAAGTTTTTGTTCTTGTCTGGCCAACTTTGGGGGGCGGCCCCTATTGACCGTCCGCCACTAATTGCTTGTGAACAAAACCTTTCTGGTAAATCACTACTGTCAATTTACCATTAAGAGAGGTTTTAAAATTACCAGTAATTTACCACTAAGAGCTTTGTGTGAACGGAAAATAATATGAAGTTAATGTCTTTACCAAAGTTGTTTAAAACAGCTTACCATCTATTTGCCCACATCCACATTGTGTGTAAACATAAATGCTGTTCAAGACGCAGGTCTCTTCCCCAGTTCAGTTCTCTTTGAAGTCGTTGAATGCAGTGTTGTTTGGTCACGCGCAACTTTGCGACTGTCAGCGTTTCACATAAGTGAAAACAACAAAATATGGGCCGTGAATATGAAGCCATTACCCACCACTGTTCACAAATATAACACTGAGCTCGCCGCAAGGCAGTTTAAAAGTAACTTCCATTTCTCGCAGAGTTTACTGGTATTTTAGGACTGTGTGAATCTTACTGGTAAGTTCTTGTGTGAACAGCGCATTTTTCTATTTACTGATAAATTCATTCTGGTAACTTCAATTTACCAAAATGACTCTGTTAAGGAGGCTATTGAGACATTATTGAACAAAGTTAAAATGCAAAATGTGCATACAAAAAACATGCAAATAACAAACAAACAAACAAGCAAGCATTCATAAATGTTTCCCACACTGTTTGATATGGTATAGACAAAACAGGTACTACAGTGTTTAGATGAGATTCCTTAGATTGTTATGCCACACTCTTGTGTCCAAGTATGACTTAGATATGATTAAGATATTTTGTACATTTCCTACTTTAAATATATCAAACATGTATTGATCATTAGTAATATGTGTTTCTAAGGACTTCATTTGGACAACTTTAAAGTGCGATTTTCTCAATATTTTTATATTTTTTTGCATACTCAAATTCCAGATTTTCATATAGTTGTATCTTGACCAAATATTGTCTCATCTGAATAAATCATAAGGTGTTCCTCAATGTCTCAGTGCATTCTGAGGTATGTCCTCTATCTGTTGTGCTTCCTGTAATGGCTACAGCTCTGTGGTGTGTGTGGTCTGTTTTTTGTTCTTCCCTCAGAGGATAAACCTGCACTTCCTGTCACGGCTGAAAAGTCTGAATCCAAGTCCTCTGATCTTTCTGTCCCAACCACGTTGGCTGAGCCTGAGTTTCTTGATAGTTTTCTTGATATCCTGTCCTGACCATAAGACTTGAATCCTTGTTTCCTGTGAGTCAAAGCCGAGATGGTCGCCCCTGAGTTTCCTGTGTCCTGTAGGTCAGCCAACATGGCCGCTCCCAAGCTCCATAGACTCTCTGCTCTTGCCAGAATGGACGTGCACGACTCCCACAGTTTTCAAGGTGTGTCTTCTCGTTTCCCCCTCAGTACAGATGGTTTTAGCAGTAACAACAAAAACAAGTGGCTTTAATGGTCAACACATAACTTCTGGTAAACTCTGCTAAGAATACATAACAACAAAGTCCTTGCAAAGTAGTTTATTTGTATAACAAGCAAAATAAACAACCATAAAAAACCAAAACATTTGTTATTTTCGAAGAGGTTTTGTTCAAGAGTTCAGTTTAGCAACTAGTCTGACCATTAAAAAAAACTGAAACGGGAAGTAAAGTTCCGACCAGACTCGTAATTGTGTCACCGCACGTGCGTCTGATGAAACGTCTATTGCCCAGTGTCTCTTGTCAGTCGCTGAATGTTTAATTTAATGTGTTGGTTCCCGGTTCCTGTAAATACCATGTTATCTAATTTGTTTTATGTTTTAAAAAACTAAAAACCTACCATTTGGATCCACTGCCTCAGCTTGCTTTGGAAAGCTTATGTTGCCAGCTTTCAGATGACGTATTTATATATATATATAAATTTATTTAAGGTAGAAAAGTGATTTAGTCAAGAGCAGTGAGAAATTTTCTCTCAATGCAGTTTAATAAACATGAGTGACAGACAGGAGCAAAATTAGGTAACTTCCTCTTTAAGACCGGATCTACTGTTACACATGCGTTTTCTCTTTTAGCTGTTCACTTTCTCTTAAGCCCTAAATGGTCGTGTTTATGAGGATACTTGCAACGACGGGAATTTTGACGCATATATGTATTTACGGCCAATAAAGCAGGAAAAATACTCACAAGCTTAATGAGCAGCGGTTGCGCGACTTGCGCGCTCCTCACACACCCCTGCTGAAAAACCCAGCATGGACAAGCATGGGAATTATGCTGGTTTAGCTGGTGGTCACCAGCATACCAGCACCAAAACACAACATATGCTGGTCCTGCTGGTATGACCAGCATGGGATGCTGGTGCTAATGCTGGTTTGTTGCTGGTTTAGCTGGTGCTAATGCTGGTTTGGTGCTGGTTTAGGTGGTGTTCACTAGCAAACCAGCACCAAAACACAACATATGCTGGTCTTGCTGGTATGCTGGTTTTTTCAGCAGGGACAGAAAGTGTATAGATCTGTTATTTGTGTTTCAATGGCTTAACATAACTTGTTTTAAAACTGCAGTGCTTACATACCATAGACTGTAAAAAAGATGGACAATGCGACGTCGGGTCCCACCATTGTACTGAATTGAAACCAAAAATGTCCGACCACGGTCACCGCCATGTTATGTAAAAACGTCAGTTTGGAGCCAAGGCATGCGCAGAAGGAATCGTCCGTGGAGCCAGAGGCGGAGCCGCGGTATCAAACTTCCGTCCAAACGCCCACGCGACCAATTCAACCACGCCAATAATAACGTCACGCCCCGTTTCTATTGCATCAAATTACATGCTAAAATGAAACTTACCACAATAATGAAGACTTGAACATATACCAGCGTGATAAAAACTACTTAAAAGGACCAAAACGATCTTTCGGAAACTTTTATTGGAAGTGTAAATATTTTTTTTATTTAGAGCAGAGCCCCATTCGTGTGAATGGAGATGGCGGGGTTTATGACTTGTACTGCAGCCAGCCACCAGGGGGCGATCAAAGAGCCAGAGGTTTCACTTTTCAAGGCTTATGAGGCACACCCGTTACATATGTGTACAAACGTTACGTTTCCGTAACCAAGTGCACAGGAACATGACGTGGGCGCATAGCCTCGATAGAGACGATAGTCCAAAATCTCTACCGGTTGACAAATTTCTACCGGTTAATCATGTCTACCGGTTTATGGCCACCCCTAATAAGTAAATGTTGAATTAATTATTACGATCTATAAATGCTGTAGAATAGTAACTACTGTAGTGCAATGTTAACCCTTATATAAGGAATAATTGACAACGGGCTGTTGAAGTATTCGAAAATAATGCACACCCAAGATGGTAATGCAGTGTGCTCATTCATTCAAATCATTCAAAGGACCAGAGTCAATTATTTTACTTATACCACGGTTACCTCAAACATTGCTCTGGTGGTTATTTTAAGACATTTGACAGGTCATGTGTGCGGTTATCGAAAAATAATGCATACCCGTGGATCATATCTCAACCATCTCAAAGCATTCAGCAGCCTCGGTATAAAGTACAGTAATGCCTAAAATTCTGCTGTTTCATGTGTTTATTGTATCATTAACACATCCAAGCACCTGCTATCAAAGATTTGCATGAGATGCTCTAGTTTTTTATGTGTGTACGTGTCCCCTGTCAGGAAGCCACAATAATGTGCAGTTTTCTTGTGACATTAGCTTCGCTTTGCGTGTTGTAAATCCTGTTAATATAGCCTTTTTTGTAATTATCTGATGTCTGTCTAGAAGTCACTGTTTCATTGTTGTAGGTGTGGTGCTGGGGTGCACTTGATGTTGCTACAATTGGCATTATTTCAAATCCCTTATGTTATGTCAGACTCCTGCACTTTTCTTCTTTTAAGGGCCATTTCTATGTAAAATGGATAGGTATGTCTAGTTGTCCTTGTTTTTCTTGCAAAGCTGTTATTAATCAATGAAACATTGTAAAAAAGAAAGCGCTACATAAATGCTGTAAATGTGACTTGAATGTTTCCGTCATCTGCACGGAAGCAATGTGGTCATGTCCTGCTATACCACAGTGTTTTTAGCACACACACTATCAGTCACGCTAGCCTCCTTCAGTGGGAGCGGCTACATTCTTACAGTTTGCAGTGGCTTCATGTACATGTTCTCATGAGGGGAAACATCTGTCATGACGTAAGAGACCACCACGCAACACCATACAAAACGGCATGCTAAATGTGCGAAGTGTCTGCAACTACATTTCTTAAGGACGTTTTGTATTGCCTTAGTGATCGGGTTGCATTTTGTCAAAGTGCAAGAATATAAGGTGATATGATGTGTTGTATAGTATAGGTTTGCCACTTCCTTCAAATACAACCCATTGGAGCGTTTACTAAATTAGTGCAGGTTGGAGTTTAATCTGTGTGATACAGTTACATTGCATTCCTGTAGCTCAGGTAGTAAAGCATAGCGTGAGCAACGTAAACATGTGTTTGATTCTGAGCTTCACATATAGCTAAAAAAGTATATCCTGAATGCACTCTAAGTCATTTATCAAAAGTGTTTGTATTTGCATTAAATATTGGAAAAATGGTAGATAATAAGCAGGGGCGTCATGCACCAATTTTTTTTAAGGGGGCACAGTGTCAACAGCTCACAGAAATTTGTGCATACACAGACATCAAACGAAATATTATAGAGCTTTCAGTCTTTTCCATGGCACTTACATTTCTAACAATCTGAAAACCCCTGCTTTCATGCAAAAACCTCCAAAATAAAAGTGATGACTAACTTTCATATCAAATACTATTCAATCGGAATAATGACACATTTGCATCATATTCACATCTGAAACGGCATGTTTTATTTAAGTCTTAATGGCTTGTTTAATTGTGTCATTAATGCATTTTGCACAACAACTACATTATCATATAAAATTTATGTAATTTTAAATCCATAAAGTATATAAACAACGAAAATGACATAAGCTATAGCCACGTGATTGATTTTAATGTTCAATAATGATTTAAAAAAATATGTTTAGATAAAATTATTAGAGGAACGGATTTTTGCATTAAATTTTACCTCATGTGAGCATGTGAGATTCCGCGCCAGCGTGAACTTTGGCGAACTTTGGCGTTGTGCCAAGAAGATGAATCTCTGCTAATATAACGTTGAGACGGTCACATTTAAAACCATACATTTTCTACACAGAGAAGGTTAACTGCACATTACCGTACTGGGGTTTGGAAATGTTGTAAGCGTTTCTAACACGTTTTAATTCCTCAGATAGCCAAATGCAGCAGCAAGCCAGCAACAGCAGAGAGCTCGTGAGCGCGCCCAGACACTGATGACGTCTGCGACTGCGCTCTGACTGCAGCGCCAGCTGCCGCCAGAATAAAAGTAATGTAACATGATCAAAACACGATCAAAACGGCGAAAATCTCCGAAAAGTGACAAGGATGCAGCACAGAATGAATAATATTGTGCATATTAACAGATTAAAAGTCAAATAACAGATTAATGGACGCTTATTTGATTTTGAGGTTGGATGCAAAATCCATTGGCTCAAAAAAACCAAGGGGGCAGGTGCCCCCTCAGTTTGAATGGGCATGACGCCTCTGATAATAAGGGACCGTGATAAAAGTTCACATATTCGTATAAACAAACTGCATTTTGATTGGTAGCCACACATGCAACACAACACTTTAGTTTTAACACCGATAGAGGTCGCCAAAATATTTCTCTACTCAACAACTACAAATGAATCTTGCTGGATGCATTCAGAAGGACTTACATAGCCTCAAAAAAGCCAGTTGGCACAAAACAGACATGCTTCTACACTACGAAAGTTGTATGAATGATTCACCCATGTATTTATAACATAATGTGTATACATATATACATACATAGAATATATATTTTAGGGCTGAGACGATAAATCGTGCAATTCTGTTTGCTATGCTTCTTAAATGAATTACAATGAAATGCTGCTACATCCAAAAGCAAAAAGGGTGCTCTTGTGCAGAAATTCAATATGCGCCGCAGATGCATAATATATCACTGTTTATTAAACCTTTTCATGTATTTTCATGATAATAAAGAATATTTATAAGATTATGTTTGATAAGTGTTGCTTTTTTAAATGGCACCCAGGGCACAATCCGTCTCTGGGTGGTGTGGTGGTTATGACAAATGCCTCTTTATAAAGACAAAAAAACTCTTTATGGTACTCAGTAAAGATATTTCACATCATAGACAGCCTCCTGAATGACCCCAGTGATATTTTTCTTTTCTTGCATTCTGCTCTTTACCTCCTTTATTGGTCTTTCTCACATGAACTGTGAAACAATAGAGATGTAATCAGAAAAATTATAAGTAACAAGTGAATACAAATTAGTAAAAGTAGGGTCATAAATCTAAAATGACTCAAAGTTCACAGAGCGTTTCTGAAGTTTTTTGTGGTTTTGTTTAATAATTAAAACAAAAAGAGCACCTTACCTTTGCAAGTATGACCGTGCTTTCAAAGTTTGGGCCTTAACAGATGTTATGCTCAGCAACTTCTTTGGCAGCATCTAGGAATTTGCAGCATTTGAACTCATGCAGAACTTCCAACATGAGATTGTTTGAGGGTTCATCCACTCATTTGAATCAATGCTTTCAATAGTCTTTCATTTGTACATATAACTTTGTTTGCCGTTGAAATTCCGTTTGTCCCTGTTCAGCACACTTTACTTTTTATCCTGTTACATATTTTTCTTTCTCCATCAAGATTTAAATACTTTATGCATATAAAACATTAGACAGACGGCTACCAAAACAATAACACTAGCAGAGCTAAACGTTCCTAATATGGCGGCGGCGTGATTCATTTTTATAGTGCCCCCTAGTGGTCGGGAGCATTTGCGTTGTGGTTTGGCTTTATTTCGTAGTGTTGTGAACTTATGTTTGCTCTTAAATTTCCTTGTGTTGTGCACGAGTTTTTCCACCATAAATTACACTGCAGTTAATATAAAAATGGTCCAGTCTCAAACATAAGCATTTATTCAGTGTATATAAAAGTGCAATTGCTCTTAGACAAAGTGCTATGCTATAATACATGATTCAGTTTTATTAATAATGCTACTTTAACTGCTTTAGTAGAAAAGAGAGAAGCTTCGTCTTGATGTTGATTGTTTTCACAAATTGCTTTAGGTTGTTGTAAAATAGACACAGTGACATTATAATACAAACATACTCATAGAGGCTGTTTGCACCTGCTCTTAAGATGCGTCTTGGTCGATCAGATCACAAGTTGATGACGCTAAATAAAGGTTTTGAGCTTGTCCACTTTTAACCACAGCCAGAGGAAGTCAAAAACACGTTCAACAGGATTGCTTGTGGTGTAGATGCATAGGCGGTCTTTTGTGGCTGTTTGAACACATCGATCACATGCACCTATTGACAGAGGTGTAAAGTACTTGAGTAATTTTACTTGATTACTGTACTTAAGTATTATTTTTGGGGATTTTTACTTTACTTGAGTACAATTAAAAATCAGTACTTTTACTTTTACTTAAGATTAAATTTTAAATTTTTTAAAGAAAAAAAGTACTTTTTACTCCTTACAATTTTATTTACAGTCAAAAAGTACTTCTATTTTAGAGATCTATTTTTGCTTGCTCTGTCAAACCAATGAATTGCGCTGATGGTCAGTTTAATTGAAATGTTATTTATTCTGGAGCCTTTGGACCACACTAAGGAATTGGCCAAAAGTTCATCTAATGATGAAGATTTTTTGCTTCTTTGAAATCGACAACACATGAAGTGTGACACGTTTCCTGCTGTTTGCTGCCTCTCTATCAAGACTAATACCTTGTTCACACTGTCAGTCTAAATTTTGGTGCATATCTAATTTGACAGACTCACTGTACACATTGTTTTTCACAACTGTTCAGATCTGATCTGTTCATCCTGTAGCCGTTTTCCGGATTATCTGCACTGTTTCTATGGCAATGACATCGCACTGGCATGACAACCTGCCTCGACGTCTGACGTGTTTTATGTGACGTGACAGCATGACGTAACCGAAAAGCTACACAAATGTGATCAGGACGGTAAGACTGCAATGGATTTCAAACCACCTCTGGATGTAGCCTGAAACAGATTAGAAAAACAGATTTCATGTGGTTTTTAGCTGTCCACCGTTCTAAATGTGATTGGTTTCCTATCGGATATTTACAGTGTGAAACATGTCTAATACACCTTATCCTGCATCGGCTGGATAGAGCTTGAAATTTAAGTTAAGTTTGAGGTTTTACAATTTTGAGTAGCATGTTGCATACTAAAATTCATTGTCGCAGATCTCTGTATTTTTCTGTGTCTGTACCACAGACTTTCTTTTCCGTGTCAGTTTCACGTATTGGTTACTCAATTGTTTTTCGTATTTTCTTACCATTTTCTCGTGGGTTTGGGTTTAGAACTTTCTGTAACGTAAAATAACAACTCCTAACCCTAACGTCAGGCGACAATTGTTTAAAAGTATGGAATTTTTTTTTATAAACCAATAGTTAAAGTGACATCCTAACACAAACCCCAAATCTAACCCCAAACCCACGTGAAAATGGTTTAAAAAATAAGAAAAACAATTGAGTAATCAATACGTGAAACTGACATGGAAAAGAAAGTCCGTGGTACAGACACGAAAAAATGCGGAGATCCGTGACAATGACACGGATAAATGAGCAAAAAATTCTGTGACTATACCACGGAACTTTGTGAGATCATGTTGGAAATTAGGTAGTAGTCTTATAGTTTGATAATGAAATACAATAAAATACAAAGAGTTGTAAATGATAAAACCTTGGATGTGGTTCATTCACTTCATGTTTTTAGAGAAAGCTTAAACATGAATCTCTCGTTTTCCTTTTTCCGGTTACTTTTACTTTTTTAATACTCAAGTACAATTTTAATGTGGTACTTTTTACTTTTACTCAAGTATGATTCTGGCCAGATACTTTTACTTTTAATTGAGTAAAATTTACACTCAGTACTTGTACTTTCACTTGAGTAAAATTTTTGAGGACTTTTTACACCTCTGTTCAAACCATTGTCGCTTCGGTTTAGGGTTAGATTTGGTGTTTGCTTTAGTATGTCACTTTAAGTATTGGTTTATACTATTTTTTTCCGATTTATTCTTTTATATTTTCTAAACTTTAAACAATTGTTGCCTGGCGTTGGTTTAGAGTTGGGTTTCGGTAAGGATGTCATTTTATGTTAATCTAACCCTAAACCGAAGCAACAATGGTAAGAAAATAGGACAAAACAGTTGAGTAACCAAAAAATGCAGAGATCTGTGAGAATGCCATGGAAAAATTTGCAAAAAATTCTGTGACTATCCTACGGAAATTCGTGAGATCAGGTTGTTATCCCACAGTGTCCGGAGCAGTATTTAGACTATAAGTGATAAAACTAAAGTGGCTGCTCTAAACGTGAATGTGTCTCTCTCTTGTTCACTTGTGATTTGATCGACCAACACACATCTTTATACCAGGCGTGAACAGGAAAATATACACACAAAGTTTTACTTTTTAAATCCTCAGACACAAAATGGCATAAAGTTGTACCTATTTGAAAGATGTTAGGCCAGATGTTTCTGCTGATGGTGAATCTTCATCTTCAAAATATTAAAAAAGGCAAATGTTTAATTGAAATTAATGGTTTAATGCTAAAAATGTATTAAAATGTTGTCTTTGACTCACCCTTTATCACACCATCAACATGAGTGACAGAAATACGATCCAGCTGCAGTTCTTCTTTTTCCTCAGATTCTGAAAGATCATAGACAAAATTAAATTCATTTAAAATCTTAAAGGGATAGAAAATAATCATGTTGTTATGAACCTGTTTACATGTCTTTGTTCTGCTGACCACAAAGGAAGATATTATATTGTAATCAAGCAGGAAACAGAAGCACCATTGACTTCCATAGTAGGAGAAAATCCTGCTACGGATGTTAATGGTGCTCAATAATGGTTTGGTGACAAACATTTATTAAAATATCTTCATTTGTGTTCATCAGAACAAAGACATTTATACAGGTTTGTAACAACATGATTAAAGAGTGAATAAATGATGCCAGAATTTTTATTTTTGGGTAAACTATCCCTTAAAGGACAAGTTCTATATTTTACACTTAAAGCCCTGTTTTCAGAGTGTTTATGATGAAATAGAACGGTTTTGACTGAAATTTGGACATATGATGCTGGCCCGAGAATTTTTGGGTGTTTGATGTATATCAGCCCCCACCCTCACAATGGCTCTATAGGTGCACTGGAACAATCCTTCCTAAAATGCATTAAACTTTCGTTTACAAAGACGTGAAACTCACTGAGTGGTCAGGGGTGTTCACTGATATGCTCACACAAAAATCGCTGCAAAAGAAGCTTTCCAACAGGTTTTATCGTAGTTTTTGTCCAACTCCATTGATTTGTATTAGATGTGTTGTGAGGTACGGTATTACTCCAGGCCGGGAACGTTGTTTGTATTCCTGCAATTGGCAAAGGTGGATTATCGCCACCAACTGGGCTGGAGTGTCTATTATTCAAGCTCTCAGCCGAAGAATGTACGGGTGTGAGGCGTTTGGAAAAATAGGTCCACAAGTTTACAATAAGGTGACCAGACGTCCCCGTTTTCTGGGGACAGTCCCGTTTTTTGGTGTTCTGTCCCCGACTGGAGCTGTCCCCGGAAATGTCCCCGTTTTACAGCACGTCCAAAACAACCAGCAAATACACTGAAAACCCCAATCAGCATTTAGCGTTTGTAGTACCAGACCGGAGCAATCATGTAATGATTATTTTCACCAGCAGAGGGGGCCGCGAGATACTGATTACTTGGTTGCGCGTCACTGCTTTAGCGAAGTAGAATTTACTAGCGAGACACATGAGATAGCGCCATCAAGTTATCATCAGTCAAGTTATCATAAGATATGAAAACAGTCAAAGTTAACGGGGGTTTAGGTACTAACTACTCATGTTAAATTAAAGTTATAAACCGAAGTGAACTGAACATAGTATGGTACTGAGCATTTGTTTTGTGTAGGCTAACGTTAAATATTTTACATTTTGCATGATTCCTTCTGTTCTTCACATTTACAATGCTATGAAATCAGCTGAAGTAGTGTAATGTTATATGAAGTATGTCTCTATGCATTGGATAAAAAAGGGAAAAAATTAGATTTCAGCTTCAGAAATTTATCAATTAATTGAATTAGAAACACTGTAAAAACGACTTTGTTATTAGTATTTTTCTCTTGTTTTTAGTACAAATATTAAAAAATTCTTAAATCAGAATGCATTTTCTTGATGAGCAAAATGACCTAAGAAAATAAGTCTAGTTTTAAGACCAAAATATCAAATCTGTGCTTAAAACAAGCAAAAAAATCAGCCAACACTTAATTCAAGAAAAAATGTATTACCATTGGCAGAAGCACAAATTCACTTCAATTTATTATTTTTTGTTTTAAAGCTAGATTTTTTGTTAGGGGATTTTGCTTATCAAGATAATGCTTCTTGATTTAATATTTTTTAGATATTTGTACTAAAACAAGACAAAAATACTATTAAGAAGTAAGTCAGTCAGTCATTTTTTTTGCAGTAAACCCACAACATTAAAAAGAAGAAAACTTTCAAAAAACGGGTAGTCCCACTTTTTAATTCACAGATAACAACAAATTATATTTTAATGATATTTTGAACATTGAACTAGGAAATGTCCCCGGTTTTCATTTAAAAAATCTGGTCACCTTAGTTTACAACGAATGCTAAAACATCTGTTGGAAAACATCTTTTGCATCGATTTTTGTGTGAGCATATCAGTGAAAACACCCCTGAACACTTGTTGAGTTTCAGATCTTTGTAAATGAAAGTTTAATGCATTTTAGGAAGGATTGTTCCAGTGCATCTATGCAACCATTGTAGAGGTGTGAGGTGAAACAACGAACACCCGAAAATTCTCAGGCCATCCGCATATGTCGAAATTCCAGTCAAAACTGTTCTATTTCATCATAAACAATCTGAAAACAGGGCCTTAAGTGTAAAATACCAAACTTGTCCTTTTAACAACATGATTCAACAAATCAGTAAAGTTTATTAGAGTATAGGATTTGTGATATAAAACCCTTATTACTAAAGCAATATCCCTCGAGTAGGAGTGTGATAAAGCTCTATAGCGTTGTTATACTTCACAATATACTTGCAGGGTTAACGTTAATTCCAAACAGCGTGCGCCTTTTCAAGGAACGAGACGCGTGTAAACAGACGCTCCAGATAAAGAGAGAATGATTGTTTTCATTGCTCTTTTCGTCAAGTGTATTTTAATTGGTCACGTTATGAGACACAATGACCGCAACTCCCTTAAAAGTTTACACATCAAGACCTCTGATCTTTGAAATGAATCAGGCTGATCACTTCATCTGATTCATGACCTATAGGAAGCTAGAAAACTGATTGAGACACGGAAATGGTGAAGCGGTTACTGTTACGCTACTGGTGGAGTATATCACGGCCATCAGCCAATCAGATTCTAGAACCAGAAAGAACTGTTGTATAATGATCATTACTTTATCACTGTGTATTACTGTAAATTGTACTGTGTTGTCAGTAAATCTTGTGAAAGGAAAATACCTTTTTCTAATGGTTTATTGTCCATGTAATCCGTCATGGGTGAAGTAGTTTCTGTAATCAAACAACCATACAAAGTAAAAATAATGTGGAAAAAGTTTCACACATACAGATGTTTTTATGTGACTCTAAATGTAAACTCCAGGCTAATTATGAGATTATGTAATGATAATGATTTGAGTAATGGGTAATTCTACTTAATGATTTCGCATTGATTTCAATGTTTGACATGAACTTATTCAGTCCATACTGAAGATATCGTTTTTGACAGAATCTGTACATTATGTTATGGATGATTTAACATTAAACCACAAAATATTACTTCAGCTGGGCTACACAGGCTGGGTCACATATATCTAAATAAGCAAACTGTAATAGAAAACATTTATTTATATGGTGTTTTTACAAATGGAATCCCAAAATCATTTGGCTCACTTCTGGACACACACAAACCCTTGCGTGTGCAACTGTTAGTCCCTAAAACCCCAACCGTCACAAAAATCTGTTGGAAGTCTTTAAAGCAACACTAAAGACTTATTGCTCTTTGCTCCCCCTACAGGTTAGAAGCGTAATTGTTCATTACCAGTGTTGTAAATACTGCAGCATATCTGGGTCTGATTGGATTGTAGGTCTGCCGTAAAGCAAGTTTTTGTAGTTTTCACTCGAACTACAGGACCACTACCCGACGGTTGGAAACTTCTTTAGTGCGGTTTTGACCGATAGAGGGCTGCAAAGCGAATGTGAAAGTGCCATTCACCCTGTTTCGAGTGGATGAACGACTGAAACTTTTTTGGAAACGTTATTTTAAGGTAAAAAAAAACTCTTTGGTGTTGCTTTAAGTTATGAAAAACTACCATTTAGTATGTTTCAAAGCCAGTCAGTTAACCATGTTGATAGCATAATAAACATTATACACTATTCAAATCATTATACACTATTCATCCCGTAAACCACATACAGACTTACGGTTCTTGGAATCTGCTACTGAGATAAACAAGTCTTCACGAACTGGCTCTTTCTTTTCTAAAGATAAAATATAAATGTTTCATTAGTAATTAAATGTAATAACCTGCAAGAACAAAATGTATCAATGTATGACATTTTATTAATACAGTAAAAATAGCAAGTTGGTTTACAGTATGTAACTACTGTATCACACACACACACGCACGCACGCACACACACACACACACACACTATAATGTAATATAGTACGGTATAATGTATATATTTCTGTTTGTACCTGGTTTACGAGTGATTTTCAGTACGACGCATCCAATGATCAAAATGACAAAACAGCAGACAAAACAGCCTGAAATGGCCAGCAGTATTTTTCTTTTGAACACTGCAACAAGGGACAGAAATGGACAATAGTTACGGCACTGGCAAATAAAGTGAAACTTTTTATTGATATAGAAAATTCTGTGAAAAAAAAACAAATTTCACAAAAATGTTTTGTTATTCCATTTGTTTTCTTTATATTATATCATGGATTATTTGTTTAATTTCTTTTGTTTGTATGTTTGTTTTATTGTTACATTAATATAGTATGAGTACACAGTACATTTTAAAGGTTGTTTTTATTCAGTGACAGTGTGTTTATTCGGTACAATTTCTAAAAAGCATTTTTAAAGCAATTGTTAGCCCAAATAACTAGTCAAGTTGATTCATCCACAAGATTATATAGGACCAAATAAATGACCAGCTTAGTCTACTCAGTTGCCCATGGTAAAATTATTTGATGATACGGATTATACATAACATGCAAATCGGTGTAATGATATGTGAATGACAGTTTATTAATATAGTGCAAATAATGCAAATATTACTTACAAATGTTATCTACCATGAACGGATCACTCAAAGAGGAGTACAGCGGTCGTTCTGTCCTTTTCCCTCTGCATTTAAATTCATTTTTAATAGTTTCTTCGGTTGATTTGACCTTTAATGTACTTGAAGATTCATTCAGCTCCTGACTGTTCTCAAACCAGGTGTAATTCCATGTTTTATCATCTAAAACCTTACAATTCAGTGTCAGGATATTTCCAGCGATGATGTCACTCAATTCAGTGACCAGATTCAGTGAAGCTGCTGAAAGAGCTTAAAACAAACAAATCAATTATTTTATATTTGTTATAATAAGTGTTTTTGTTTTGTTATTGTTTAAGGCAAGTGTGTCTAATTTCTCCACTACCAATATTTTGAATTAAAGGAATAAACTGGAAAAACAAAAGCAAAAAATATAAAAATGACATTTAAAGGTTCCAAATAATGCATTGAAATAATCTGTTTTGATAGCTACATAGAAGTTATGTGGCTTTATTTATCATTTTTACATGTCCATTTACAACCCTAGGATTTGCCTTCAGAATGAAATGATCTATTATTACCTTATTTGAAAGGGTCATGAAGAATAATTTTGAGCTTTGCATGGCATTTTAGTCTCCCTAAAAAGCCCTGAATTTTACCTTACGTTGGGCTTCATCCTTTTGGTCGTATTAAATTTATTAAAAGTAATAATAATAACTAATGTCTGTTAATAGTAAACAAATTCTGTGTGTCAAGACATTGAATTCAACTTACAGAGGTTATCATCAGCATTTTCTCTAAAATTGCCTTTCGTATTTGCAAAACATTTCTGTTTGTTTGTAAGTCGAGTTTTCCCTTTGCAAAGCAGATTGAGTTTGTTTGCAACATGCTGAATTTGTTTGTTTAATTATGGCACAAAATTCACTCTATACAAATGACACACTTTTCTTGTGACAACTTTAAACCCAGTGAATGCTCTGTCATGAGGTTGTATCCTGCAGTAAAACTGAAGTTACCAGAAGTCATTTGTATCTTCACTTACCTTTAACTTGCACTTTCATTTTCCCACTGTTGATAAAGAAGTTGCCTCTCTTTGCTTCGCAGTGATATTCACCAGTGTCATGGACCGATGTTGAATTAATAATATAATTTTTCTTTGCAATAGGTTTTGTTTGCTTTGAGTCTTTGTACCAATAATATTCCCATGCGGCACCTGACATGTTGCAAGTAAGCTGGACTTGTTCACCAGTGTAGAAAAACTCAAATGATGGGTTTGGTCGTATGGCTGGTTCAGGCGTGGAATCTGCACACAACAGTTGTATGGTTAAAAATTCCCCCCCAAATAATAACTGCACATTCTTGATAGTCTGAGGCTAAGGCTACATTTACACAACAACAATGTAGTAAAAAACTGAAAAGAGTTTCCTTTTGTTTTTCCTTTTTCTTTAAAAATATGCACACAACAATGTTGTCAAAAAATCCATCACTGAAAATGATGTGTTATGTCCATCAGGCCAGTAGATGGCGTTGATACTTTTTAATGATGCACTACACTCAAGTTCACCTACACACTCTTCTACAAAGCAGTAAAACAATTAAGACAGCAAAAGCATTGAGCAGTTTTGTTTAGATGGGCAATGAGTTTTCTACCACAAGTGATCTTGGACTATAAAGTGGCAACATTTTGTAAACTTTGTTGGAGAAATGTTAATAAACTCTTGAGCAACACAATCACAGTCTGAATGGCGTCTCCAAATGTTGTTTGTGATGTCATGTGCATGTAACTTTTGTATCCACTTTAAAACCCGTCCTCAAAAGTTAGCATTTTCAGTACCCCCAAAATGATGATGTTGAGCAATCCAACAGTCAAATCACATAAAAACTTCACCAAAATGTAGGGGAGAACCGGGCGAAAGTAACACGGGATGAAAGTAACAAAGCAATTTTCTCAGAGCCCTGATAACATTTGCATTCCAAACTATGACAGCATCTTTAGCACGCAACCCTTGACAGAGCTGAGAAATATTGTGTTATTTCACTTCATGATCACCTCAAACACAATAACCTGCATGAAAAGTTTCAGTCTGGTTTTCCCCTGGCCACAGAAACAGCCCTGGTCAGGGTCACCAATGACCTCCTGATGGCAGCAGATACTGGTTCCCCATCACTACTCATCCTTCTGGACCTCACAGCTGCTTTTGATAAAGTAGACCACAACATCCTTCTCCACCGCCTGCAATACACCATTGGACTCTCACAAAATGTTCATAACTGGTTCACCTCTTACTTGACCAACAGTACTGAGCATGTTTCCTTGGGCAAAGCTAAATCACACACCCACAACGTCACCTGCGGTGTTCCTCAGGGCTCTGTGCTGGGCCCTAACCCTCTTTTCCATATACATGCTCCCCCTTGGCAACTTTATTAGCAGACATTGTATAATATTTCATTGCTATTGACACACAGCTCTACATCAAGATAACCAGCACTTCTTCTGCTCCCCTGCCAACAACCACACTGACCACCTGCCTGGAGGAAATAGAGGCGTGGATGAAGATTGACTTCCTTCAGCTAAACAGCTCCAAAACAGAACTCATCCTGGTTGGCACACCACATCAGCTCCGCTCTTCCACCATCACCAATATCACGTTCTCTGGCCAAACCATCTCCCTCTCCACATCTGTTACCAACTTGGGTGTTAAAATGGACCCACAACCTACCTTTGACACTCACATCAAACACGTCTGTAAGACATCTTTCTATCTACCACCGCAAGAACATCGCCAAACTCCGTCCAACACTCACCCTAGCAGATGCAGAGAATCTTGTGCATGCATTTGTCCAAGCTGGACTGGATTTGTCTCCAAGCTGGACTACTGTAATGCACTCCTCATCGAGATCTCTGATAAGAGCATTCAGAGGCTCCAAAATATACAGAATAACGCTGCAAGGATCCTGATGAGGGTGCGTAAGCATGACCTCATCACCCCAATTCTGAAATCCCTTTACTGGCTCCCTGTCCCACTTAGAATTAAGTATAAGGTCTCCCTCCTCACTCACCAGTGCATCTACAGACATGCTTCCGTTTACCTACAGCAGGGGTGGGGAACGTCCGGCCTCCGGGCCGTATGCGGCCCGCGAGACTGTTATATCCGGCCCACAAGTCAATCGTGGGGCAATTAAGAAAATTGGGGGAATAAAAAATAAAAATGGAAATAGAAAAAAAATCTATAGACAGCAATCACTTTTTCTTTGATGGAAAATAATATAAAATAATTATTATTTAAAAAATATATAAAATAAAATATTAGGGATAGGTGTGCATGTCCGGGTCAGCGGTCAGAATCCGGGTGAACGCAACACAGCGGGAACGTTTCTCATTGCTGATATATGCATCATGGGGAGTGTCAAAGAAAGAAAAGTGGATGCCGAATGTCGCGCATTTCAGGAAAAATGGACAAAGGATTATTTCTTTGTTGAAGTGAAAGGCAAGCCAGTCTGCCTAGTTTGTGGGGATGCGCTTGCAGTGATGAAAAAGTCTAATCTCGAGCGTCATTAAAGCTCGAAACACGCTAAATTGAGTGAGTTGCAAGGACAACTGCGCTTGGATAAACTTAACACTCTTCGGCAGAGTTTGTGTGCTCAACAAGCTGCTTTTACAAGACCCCAATCTGACCGAGACAATGTTATTCATGCAAGTTTTGTGGTAAGCGAGCTTATAGCTAAGAAACTGAAACCTCATTCAGAAGGAGAGTTTGTGAAAGAGTGTCTTGTTGCCGCTGCGGAGTTGCTTGCACCGGACAAAGTAAAACTATTCCAAAATGTCAGCTTATCTCGAAGAACCGTCGCAGATCGAATTACCGATATTGCGCAAAACATTGAAGCAACACTGAAGGACACCTCAACAAAATTCCAATTTTTCTTTCTGGCATGTGATGAAACAACAGACATAACAAATACTGCTCAACTGGCCATTTTTGTGCGTGGGATTACTGCGGAGTTTGACACGAGCGAGGAATTGCTGTCTTTGCAAGCCATGCACGGCACTACAAAAGGTGAGGATTTGTTTGAGCAAGTTATTTTGGCGATGAACAAATTTGAGTTGCCATTTGAAAAGTTAAGTGGCCTCGCCACAGATGGAGCTTCGGCTATGCTTGGGCAGCAAAAGGGATTAACTGCATTTGTCAAAAAAGAAATGAGTCGTCTCTGTCTCGATCCAAGTGATTTAGTTGTATGCCACTGTATCATACATCAAGAGAGTCTGTGTGCACATTCCCTGAAGCTCAACAGTGTCATGACAACTGTTGTTTCCACAGTAAATTTCATCAAAAGCAGAGGACTAAACTGCCGCCAGTTCAAAGAGTTACTGAGTGATCTTGAGTCCGAGTATGAAGATCTGATTTACCATTGTGAGGTATGCTCAATCGGTTTTACAAACTGAGGGAAGAAGTAAAACAATTCATGGAAAATAAGGGAAAACCTGTTGTGGAACTCAGTGACAGCAAGTGGCTGTGTGATTTGGCTTTTATGGTTGACATAACCACTTATCTTTCAGAGCTGAACATCAAGCTCCAAGGTCCAAACCAGCTTTTCAGCTCTCTGCTTTCGAACGTGAAATCATTTGAAGCAAAATTAAAGCTGTGGCAAATGCAACTGGAAAAGGGAAACACTGTGCATTTTCCTACTCTTCAAGAACAAAAGCCTGCAATGACAGCTGAATGTGCTGGTGAGTGTGCAAAACTGCTTCAGGCATTTGGCGAGAGGTTTCAGGACGTAAAAAGTAAACACAAAGAACTGAAGATATTTTCTACGCCATTTAATGTGGAGCCATCTGATGTACCTGACAACCTACAACACGAAATAATTGAGCTGCAAAGCAATGATGAACTCAAAGCTAAGTACAACAACCTCCCTCTGCTAGAATTTTATAAACTTTATGTACGTTCTGAGGATTTTCCCATTCTGAGGAAACATGCGCTGAAGTTTGAATCTCTCTTTGGGAGAACCTACTGCTGTGATCAGTTCTTTTCAAAACTGACTCTTGCAAAGACTAGATTCCGCTCCAGACTGACTGACCCACACTTGAAAAACCAGCTGCGAGTAGCATCATCATCACTGCCATCTGACATCAAACGCCTAGCCAAAGAAAAGCAGTTCCAACCATCACATTAGAGAGGTTAGTGAAAAATGTGTTCTATAATTTAGTATGGCCCTTAAAGTATGTTACAAAAATCTAAATGGCCCTTGATAGGAAAAAGGTTCCCCACCCCTGACCTACAGGAACTCCTCGCCCCCCCAGACCTCCTTATGCACCCGGTCTGCAACCTCAAACACTCTCTAAACCCCAAGAACAAAGCTCTGCAACATGGGTCATAGGGCCTTCTCATCTGCTGCCCCGAAGTTGTGGAACGCCCTACCTGACCACCTGAGGGCCCCACAAACTACAGATGTTTTTTTTATTAAAAACATTTCTTTTTCTACAAAAATTTTATACTTTAATTCTTGACCCTAATTGCTGTTTTAGACTGCTACTCTGTAGCACTTTGAGATTGCACAATATAAAGTGCAATAACAATAAAATTGATTATTATTATTATTATTATTATTATTATTATTAAGTTAAAAATGTTGTAAATGAACCAAATTACAATGCTAGTGCTTTTAGAAACCCACAGCACTGCTTTTTTGTTTAAGTCTCCCTAATGGCGCATTTCCATTGCATGATACCCCACGGTTTGGGTCGGGTCAGCTTACTTTTTTGCACTGGGTGCAGTACGGAGCGCGCCAACTGATGCCACGGGTGTTTGTACAGAAACTGTCATGTGATACAGAGGTAGTGATAAAAATAGATGTGCAAACATCCATTTGTGGGGGTTAATTTTAATTTTGTGGTGGACTGAGAAAGAAATGAATGTATGGGAATGTACAACAACACTCTCACTTGTCAAAGCAGTAGGCAGGGCAAATATAACAATGCACCTATAATCCCTCCCACTTCAAAGTGTTACTAAACTCGATGGAAAAGCTAACCAAGCCAAAGTGGGGTGAGCTGAGATCAACAAAATCCAACAAGCAGGCAAGGCACTGGGGTCTTTTACACTACCCAAAACTGCTTTTAACATTCAAAAGCAGAACCAGGCCTCGTGACTATAGCAACACATCAAGATTAGAGTTTTACGACCACAAAAGAATGTGGGAGATTGAGACAGACAGAGAAACTTTCTATTTAGTCGTGCATGTATTCACTTATAAATGTAAAAGGGAAATGTCTTAATCAAATATTTCTAATCTCATCATGGATAATGTTCTTGGTGTTTATGATATGTCAATTTATTAACCAAAATGAGATTAATTGAATGTTGAGTATTAATTACTTATTCCAAATCATATCTAGACCATGTTTGTTATCTATTGTATGTGTTTCATTTTTGATGTCCTGAATGTAAATATGCA
Source organism: Misgurnus mizolepis (assembly GCA_025389145.1). NCBI lineage: Eukaryota > Metazoa > Chordata > Actinopteri > Cypriniformes > Cobitidae > Misgurnus > Misgurnus mizolepis. The sequence goes on along the minus strand of JAIFKI010000022.1, from coordinate 8,092,465 downwards.
TTATGTTTAGGAAACTCTTCTCATATTAATATTATGAAACCCTAACATGTCCACCTCAACATCCAATTGAATTCCATATTCAAAACAGCATGTTGGAAGACAAAGGGGGGCGGCAGTGGCCTAGTGGTTCATGTAGGTTGTCTACAAACCGGAAGGTTGGTGGTTCAATCCCCGGCTCCTGTCCTTGAGCAAGACACCTAACCCCAGCTTGCTCCCGACGAGCTGGCTGGCGCCTTGCATGGCTGACACCGCCGTCGGTGTATGAATGTGGGAGTGAATGGGTGAATGTGAGGCTAATTGTAAAGCGCTTTGGATGGCCATAGGTCTGTTAAAAGCGCTATATAAATGCAGTCCATTTACCATAAAAAAAAAAAAAAAAAAAAAGGAAGACAAAGACAGTTAACTTTCCCTCTGAAAGTATGACCTCTGATTGGGTCAGACTCTCATCAGGATGAGGTTGCTGAACTAAACATTTTCAGCGTACCTCTTAGGCCTAGTCCACACAGACATGGGAATTTTTATAACCGTAGTTTTTCCTCCTGCTGTTTAAAAAAAAATTCTCTCCACACATGCTCGGTTTTCAAAGAAATCTCTGCCTACATGAAAATGCAAAAACACGTGATCACGCACTGTAAAGAGCATGCCACACCAGCAGGCCGTGATTTAACTCAAATAATAAAGCCACCTTGGCCAATCAGAAGCCAAAAACCCTGGTTTTACTGTCTACATGACAACACCGCAAACTGCGTTTCTTAAAATACTTACCCTGGCAGGGGTTTTCCAAAATGTTCAGTTTCGGTGATGTCATACTGCGTTTCCGTGTGGACGAACGGCCAACCCGCGTAAAAAAAGTCACGGTTATAAAAATATCAGTGTCCGTGTGGACAAGGCAGTCTCATGTAGATGCGTATAAATAGCACGAAGTGCGAAAATTGTGCAATCCATAAGCCAGTCCTCCCCATTCACTTAACCGGCACATCTTTTTTTGTCGTTTTATTTATTGCTTTCTCAATTTTTTTCTGTTTTTTTTTTCAGGACTTTGAACCAGATTTTTTCCCCAATTGGTTTGTTCTGAACAGAAACAGTATTTTAACGGTTCCAGGTTTTGGTTCAACCCTAAAATTGATGTTCCTGAACCGGCTAGAACAAAAAATAAAGTTCCCGAACCGGTTAATAACGTTCCATATCAGCTGTGGGACATACAAATAAGTACAGTAGGCTGATCATTAGGACATTAAACTTAAATTATTAGTCTACATAATTTTCCTTAAGTCTCTATCTTCAAGTCATCAAACATTAAACATAACTGTAATTCTGACATGCCTACATTTGCAAACACACAGACACAGATGGAGGACGAATTCCAAACGGCGCTTTGGGAAGAAGATGCAGCATAAACAGTCACTCCACAAAGTAAAAATTAACGTTGTTTTTTAATGCTGCGATCCGTTACACCACCAAATAGTATTTAAAAAACAGAAATCTTGAGATACTTGGTAGCCTACAATATTTACCTCTTATGTTTAGAGACTTGAGCTTGGGTAGGCTACTTGCTGGTGGCAAGCTTCTCATTTCTCTGATGAGTCAATGACGACTGGAAGTGAACTTCACCGAGGATTGCACAGAAATCTTGTCAAAGAACAAAAAAGTAAGGTATTAACCAATTACCATTATTTTAAATAAACGATTCTGTTCCGGAAAATATTTTTTTTGAAAGTTTCTGGTTTTGTTTCTGTTCCTTGCAAAACATCAAAAGTTTCAGGTTTTCATTTTCGTTCCGTGAACCGGTTGAAAAACTTTTTCGGGTTTCGGGTTTAGGGTTAGATTTGAGATTTGCTTAAGGAGGTTATTTATTATACAGGTTTCTGCATGTTTTTGCCTATTTTTAAGCCATGGTCGCTTGGAGTTGGGGTTAGAATTGGGGTTTGGGTTAGGATGTCATTGTTATGTAACAAAAAGTTGTTCTAACCCTAAACCCAAGCGACAATGGTAAAAAATAGCTAAAACATTAAGAAACCAATAAATAAAACAACAAAAAAAGATGTGCCGTTTAAGTAAATGGGGAAGACTGGCGTATCATATGCATGCCAAATTGGAATTTGGCGTATGTATTGCATGATTTTCACACTTCATGCTATTTATACGCAACTCCTGGAGACTGGGTTGGGTTTTTTCTCTCATCAATCCTTTCAGCCAAGAACAACTAAAGCCTCATCAAACTACATCAGGACACTTTCTTTTAATGGGCAAGACATGCAAGTATTATACTTAGTCTTATTCACTGATGCATCACGCATCATTATCCCCTTTTAAATAAGGTGCATTCGCATTAAGTAACTGATGGTTCGTTTTAGGCTTTGATCTGCTGAATTACAAATACTACTGTCAGGACTCTGCCCCAGGAGTCTGTTTTATATTTATGTTTTATAGTGGTGGCAGGGTTCTGACAGTCTCTTGTTTCGTGTGGAGGCTCATGCCTTGTTTATTGTGGCATGTGCCTCTGGTGTCTCGTCTCTAGTCCCCGCCCCTTGTTCTCCCTGTTAATTATTCATTATCAGTTCATACCTCTCACCTGTGTTGCCCTCGTTATCTTGTTTAGTTTCCCCTATTTAATCTCCTCTTGTCTCTTGTCTTGTGCTGGATCATTGTGTTGAATCGTGTCATGTTTTGCTGTCTATTGTGTTCATTCAGTTAATGTTTTCATCAGAGTGTTTCTTGTTAAGTCAGTGTTGCAAATTCTTGTTTAATGTTGTGTTGCCCCCTCGTGGGCTTTTGTTTTCATGTTTATTTATAATAAATGTTCTGTGTTCACTCCCCGATATCGCCTGTGCTTGGGTTCTCTTGTTCCCCGTTTTGAATCCTCACAACTACCATATCTTCAGGCTTTATTCTTTTCTCTACTTAAAGCTGCGGTCGGCAACTTTTTGATCATTTTTTTTTATCATATTCACTGAAACCAACACTATGCTCTAATAGAACAACATAAATGAGACTGTTTAAGAAAAAACCCGCGCTTCTAGCTCCACCTAGAGCCTGTTATTTGTTTTGCAAAAATCCACCGCTCCCTGTTCATTTGGTCCAATCAGCGCAGGGCTGTGTAAAATCTGCCTGTCAATCACAGTACCTGCACACGCCACAGATTCCCCCTCCCCCTCACGTCCGTTACAATATCACGTGCATCCGCCTGAAGTTCACAAGTGTGTTGGATTGAACGCAGCGTGATGGCGAAGAGAATATGTGACCAGTCACGGAAAGTAGGGACACAAGTCGGATCTGGGCATTTTGAGTTATTCAGTTTCTAAGCTTTCCAACGATGTGTAACACATGGAAATCTGATAAGATTTGGAGAAGTTGTGGCCATTTGAATATAGGAACTCAGAAATACTCAAACCGAGAAAATCGAGACGAAAGGGACTCTTCTTTTCAGCTGGGGGAGACAATAGGGCTCATTTACATCTCATTTAGCTAAGCCATGCCCCCTGTAAAACCCTTTTTGAGATGTTCTAGCATCATATGTAGTATTTTATGACCAAATGACAACCCGCAAAAATAAACATGACTCTTTTACCTTTGTGGGGATCACAAGTCGAATCCAGTCTGTTTCAGATTATCCAATGACCATATTTGTCCACAGATGCGTATAATCCGTGAAATATAGATTGTTTACATCAGATTTCGCATGAATGTCTGGTAATACAATATAATATATAATCTGAAGACTATTTAAATCGTAACATGTAAGGGTATATGAGCTTACACTCCGTTAAACACATGAACCGGCCTTCAAAGTTTGTATTTAAAATAGGGAAGTAGTATAATAGATCATCCAAACAGCGCCGTCGAAAACGTGACATCCTTTAGAGATGTTACCAATGGCTCGCTCGTTTCTCCATCAGCCAATGACTTCATGGAAAATATTGATAGACAAAACATGTAGCCAATTATATGAAGAATACAACTATATCTGTGTAACTTCTGTGGGTTTGGACTCATGCTGCGCTGCAAGAACTGACATAGAGATGACGTCAAAGTACCGCGAGAGCGAGTCGAAATTAAACTACTCCGTAAGATTTCTTGAAGAGCTCTCGCGGTACTTTGACGTCATCCGACTGCGGCGCCGCATAAAGTCAGTGACGCGGCTGACGTACGATGCGGCTGACTGTTATTTGTTCCGCCCCAGCTTCTTTTATTTTTCTTTTGTTTTGTGCGCCCGAGCTTTACAGTCTGGGGAGACGCAGGCTATAAGTTTGAAAAAAAAAAAAAACTTAGCAAACATGTCTGAGGAACAGGGCAGCGCGTCACTACAGTCACGTGACTTCATGCTCGAGCCGGAAGAGAAGACAATGCTGAATAAAGTCGTAATTCTGCTATTTTTGGACCAAACTGTATTTTCGATGCATCAACACAATCTTACTGACCCACTGATGTCACATGGACTACTTTGATGATGTTTTTATTAACTTTCTGGACATGGAAACCATACATAGATTTTCAATGAAGGGGATAGAAAGCTCTCGGACTAAATCTAACGATAAAACATCTTAAACTGTGTTCCGAAGATGAACGGAGGTCTTCCGAGTTTAGAAAGACATAAGGGTGAGTCATTAATTACATTATTTTCATTTTTGGGCGAACTATCCTTATTTAGTAGTCACGCTGTTCCCTTTGGGGGCGGAGGCGAAAACACAAGCTTATACAGTATGTAAATATACACACAGACAATGACGCCCCCCGCTGCACGCTAGAATCTCCGGAAAAACAAGCCTATTTTAACCGCAAAATGTACGCTTTTAAATATACAAAAACTGCTATCTCAAACATGGAGAGGCTTCTTCGTGATCTCAACTAACAGATTCTGCAATAAAACGAAAATCACAAATTTCGAAAAAAAAACTTTGTTTCTCATTTTCTCGAAACTTGTGCTGTCGACTTGAGTCCCTGGTTTCCGTGACGGGTCACATATTCACTATCAAACTTCCGATTCCCCGGTTAACAATCAGAGCTAGGAAAACAACCAATGAAAAGAAGGAAACAAAGATAGAGAGCGACCGTGACCGAAATAACACTAGGATCAACATCGTTCCGGCATGTAAAAGGGCGAGGAATCTACGAGATTTTAAAGGGTTCAAGCTGGATGCAGAGCTTGCCACATTTCTTCTCGACAGGTAATTGTGCTTTATCAACCATTGATTGATTGTATTTCTAAATGTTATGTAAGTAATGTAAGTATTCTTGCTAAGTATGCATTTACAATAATACTGGTGCACACACACTGACAAGGATGAGCTCGAAGGAATGTTGCTCGGTGGTAGTGGGGGAGGGGCATGACATTGTAAAAATTTGGAAACTGCTCAATCCTACCCCAGATAGCAAAAGATAGCAATGAGTCGGCGGACCACCGGCGGTGCTCTGGAGGCAGTAGAAGCGTCATAAGGGCGTAATCGCAAACACGTCTGACGGCGGCCCGCCGGCGGCAGCCGCTTTTTAAAAGCGGCAGCCGCCTGTCTACTGCCTTCAATCCGCGGCTGGCCCGCCGGCCAACCGCCGTTTGGCCGCCTTTATATTGAAGGCGGCTCTTTCGCGGCCCGTCGGAGGCAAACGCTATTTTCAAGCGTTTTGCCGCCGCTTATTGTTTATATATATAAATAATATTTATATAAGCTAATTCTAGCATGCAGTTTATCAAAAATAATGATTGATCAAACCAGACAAATTCTCATTTGGATTTTTTATTCCACATTTCAAAGTACAGTAACAGTCATTGAACCAAGATGTGTAAGAGCACTGAAATATAAATAACTGAAAAATAAAAAAGTACTAAAAAACATGCAGGTTTCCAAATAAATTCTAGTTTAAAAAAAACATTACAAGCAAATTAGAACATATCATTTACAACAATTGTTAATAATTTAGAGGTCAGCTCTGGGATGAAAAGAATTTGGCTACCAGTAAACATAAAATTAAGTAATGAGGATATTTGGTACCAAAGAACGTGCAGCATACCAAATAAATCCTCATTTCTAACAATAAATTATTACCACTTATCCTAGAGTAAAGCTCTGGACTAGAATAGACTATTATAATGGCACTGCTGACCTGGAATACAATATTTTCACTTTGCTGCAATAAGATCTGTATATTGTGAATTAAAAATGAACAAATACTTGATTGACCCTCAAGGGGAAATTCAAGGTTCCAGTAGCTTATAACACCACACACCAACATAAACAGAATGATAAAAAAACAAATCCACATGACTAAAAAAACCCAGTAAAAGACACTAAAGATATTAAAAAAAAGATCCACATGAATGTAATGTATAAGCATGAGGCACTTACAATCAGTACTTTATCTCGTGCACCTGTATAAAGGACAAACATCCTCGCCATTCCATATCTATACGAGGAGCTGCCCTTAAGGCAGGGTCACATGGAATTTGAAAAATAAAAGAATAGTAATTTTCAAAGTGAAGTGTGGATTGGTTGAGTGTAGTGTGATACTTCAGGATTCTTTAGGGTTCTTGATGTTACTGACTGCACGATAAAGAAAGGTTTCCAGTTGTCAGCGATGCTGGGGTGTCAGTAGTCAGCCTCGGTTTAAGGCGTCATCTGTGGGTCATCTGTGGGTCCCTCTCAGCTGTGTACTGCCTTTTTCCGCCTTTACGGTCAGATGCTCCTTTCAGGTAACACGTAACATTAACCTGGACAGCCCAATCAGTGGCATCCTGGGTTGCAGGGTTCTTCCGGATGGCTCCTGTAGAAAATACAGAACTGTCATTCCATTTGAATAACATAAGGCCATACACATCTACTTAAATATAAAAATCTAACTTACTTTGAACAATGGTCTTCAGAAACAGGTCTCTAAAACATGCTTGATTCCCTACACCAGTCCAGGTTGTATTAATGGAAAGGTGATTAGAGAAGATACTCTAAAGCTGAAAATTCAAAAAAAGTGTTACAAAATAAATTTCTCTGAATTTTCTCATACATAAATGAGAGACAGGCTCTGGATTCAGACTGTATATGCAGTATACAAACTTAATTTTACTTTTTAGATTACCCTACGGCAAAATTAGCACACTTACAAATTGTTCCTGGAGCTTTTTATCCTGCCTCAAAGTGTTGTCAAGCAACGCCAAAAGTGAGCCGCTGTCATCCGAAGCTACAAAATGAAAGGCATATGGTAATATTGGACCTACATCACAGACAAAAAAAGTAAAATTTAAGAAAGAGTGCATGTTCTCACCTGCTCGTTCACTACGTTCCCTCAGGGCTTGGTTCTTCTCCCTCACACTGCAAAAAAGTATTGACTTACCTAGGTTTTTTTGTCTTGTTTTCTAAAATAAATATCTAAAAATTCTCAAATTGAGATACATTGACTTGGTAAGCAAGTGGCTTAAGATATTAAGTCTTGTTTATTAAAATAAATTATAAAAATGAAGAGTTTTTCTTTTTACTTAAAACAAGTCAAAATATCTGCCAATGCAGTAAGAAAAATAAACTTAAATTAAGTTGATCAAGTTGAAACTGGAATTAAGTTTATTTTTCTTACTAAACAGGTAAATATTTTGACTTGTTTTAAAAACCTCTTGATTTCCATCATTTATTTCAATAAACAAAACTTAATATCTTAAGCCACTTGCTTACCAAGTCAGTGTATCTCAATTTAAGAATTTTCAGATATTAATATTAGAAAACAAGACAAAAGAAAACTAAGAAAGACATTCATTTTTTTGCAGTGCAGGGCTTGGTTTTCATTCTGGAGTCTCTAGAAATCTACATTATTAAAAAAAAACAATAACTAAAGGCACTATTTTCAATACTGTTAAAACACTGCACACTAAGACACAGACCTAGAATATACTACCTTGATAGCTGAAAACTTCATGCTGTACACGAGATGCTGTGCTCTGGGCAAGTTATCTGCAAGAAAATATGAACAAAACCACATTGTTAATGCCACTTCAGCTACTGGATTAGCAGCAGAGAGCAAACTTAGTGTAACAACCTTTAAATAAAAAATAAAAGAACTAGAACTTTGCTTAACCTCCGTGTGTACTGTAACAAAGGCAAAACAGCATGTGTTCGCTAACACTTGCTAGCCACTTTAGCTAGGGGATTAGCAGCATACTTGTTCAGACAAACGAAGTAATTTAAACAACTTATATACATGAACATAATCTTGCGTTACACAAAAATGAAACATGTACTTACTTAAACGATCGTAATTGATGCCTTTTGTCTTAAATCTGTATCTTGAGCCTCTCTTCAAACACTGAAAACTTGTAACGACGAGTGCTCTCTGGCAGGACACGGTATCTTCCGGTTTACAATTCTCCCGTCTTGTTGAGGTGCTGCCCCTCTCGACCGGTGGCGGTACTTCACTGTTTGTGCTTTATCACTTAAAAATTAATTTGTACAGATCGCAAAATAATCCTTGTACATGTAAAAGGTTTAAAAAAAGTAAATAAAAAATCGATGTTGGAAAATAATGAAAGACATAAAGGAAATTTCCAGTCAAGTGCATAAATCAAAGACATGTAAAAATGTTGACCTGACTGAGTGCATACAATAATTCGATATATTTTACATATATTACTGTATAATCGCTTCAGAGTTTCAAAGTAATTTAAATGTAATTTCCTAAACCTTCAAGAATCTGTTATAAACCCTACTGGCTTTAGATGCATGTGAAACATGCTTGAACTCAGGGTGTAAAAAAAGGAAACTAACTGAAAACACATTCGTATAAACATAACTTACATATCTTTGCTTTGGAGCAAAACAACTATCCTATTGGATATAATTAACATATATAGGCTATTATGATTGTATAACCGCTTCAAATGTGAAAGGTAGTTAAAATGCTGTCAGTGTACTCTAACTCCAATGGCCAATGCGGTCGATTAAGAGAACATTTCAAAGCGGCTTGCCGCCAGCCTGCCGCGGTCTGTTAGACGGAGGCAACCGCCAGAGAAAATTAAGCAGTCGGGCCGCCGGCTGGATGCCGGCGGCAAATCGCAAGAAAGGGGGGTGACGTATTCGGCGGCAAACGTTTCCTCCCCGCCAGCGAGACGCACCTATAGCCGACAGCTTAGGGCTGGCGGCAAAAAGAAGTCCTGCGGACATTTTTTGCTATCTGGGACAGAGTTGCTGACCGCAGCTTTAAACCTTTACATTTTTCCAATGCTGAACTGTATGTGTGTGTGCGTGTTTGTATGTTTAGAGTAGTAGGCTATATGTTTAGTTAGTCAGTAAAGTCTGATTTGCACACATGATGTTGTTTGTAGTTCATCCTCATAATCTGGAGTCACTTATCATTAAAGGGACCGCTATCTGCTCTTAAAGCTGTTGGATCAATTGTAGGATATTCCTCTCCTTAGCCAAGAGAGCTACAGTATATCCTAGCATAGTCTGTAGTGTCTTACTAAACATTCGCTGGACGAGTGTTTGCCAGACACCCAAGGCATTTTTTTGATCCACATACTTATAATTGATCACAATCCATTTATAAGTACTTAACTTTTGAGCTAATGTTTGTTTTCCTTAATTGGGATGGTAGAGAATGTTTTAAAGTATAAATAATAAATAATACATGTAATTAATTAATAATTATCATAAGCCCCTCCTTTAAAATAGCAACATTAGCATATAATATAAACAAACATTAAAATATAGAATATGTGAAAACTCCTCAAATTGTTTTAATTTTAGTTATTTGCTGTTTTCTACATAAAAATATCCAATCCAATGTAAAGAACATTCTGTGAAAATATAACCTTGATGTCTTTAATATAGACTTAGTAAGACAGATTGAAATCAAACTTTGATCCTCCTAATCTCAGAATCAGACTCAAGTCGGATTTCACAGACAGTGTTACATATAATATAGCATATACGGCGTCTAAAGACAATAATAAAACAATTAAAATAAATAAAACCAATGCAAGTTTGTGGTCTATCAATGACATGCGGCATATAGTTTATGTAAAAAAACTTACCATAAACTTTTAACAAATGTGATGAGCTTTTTTCAGTCTTCACCGACCTGCCCTCCAGCTCAGCATAACAGACATACTTGTATGATGACATGACCATTGCTTCTGCATTGTGTGTGAAATGCTTTGCAGCTACTGTATAGTAATTATTTGTATGACTGAACTAACCTCTTACGTTAAGTTGAAATTCATTACTCTGTTGGGTAATAACCGATCTGCCATTAAGTTTTCCTTTACATGCATATCTTCCAGAGTCAGATGAACTCTTTGCTGTGATGGTTAAAGTAGGGTTTGTTTTAATTAGTTCCCCATTTTTGGTCCATTCAAAGGACCAGCCGTCAGAACTGCTTCCAAATTCACACTGCATGGTGATTTGTTCATTTGGGAAAAACTCTGTCCAGTTTGAATTAGCAGTCAGCTTTGGGATAGGAATTTCTGCCGAGGACATAAAGAAAAACAACAACAGTCAGGCTAAAATAAGTTTATTAGATGTTTCTGCACAATTGTGTTTTGTTTATTATTTGCTGCTTCTTTTAAGAAAAGTTACAAAGTCAAAAGCAAATGCATTTCAGATTCACATGTATGCATATGGCCCCTTTGTTTAAAAATCTTCAGTGGTCAATAATTGTGTTCTGAAAATGACATATCTAAACGCTATTTTTCCCGTAACAAAAACCATTAATGCTTCAAAATAGCTTGAAATAACTCTACAGCCATTCCATGTATGCAGAACCATGACGATTGCAAATTTGTCCCCACCTTCATTCAGTCACACCAGCTTTACTCACTAGACCAGGGGTCCCCAATGTTTTTTACACCACGGCCTGGTTTTAGCTTAAAAAAGTGCTGAAAATCCTCCTTTGCGAAAACAATGCATTAGGAAAATGAATAACTTTATAGCTTTATTTATAGTATATTTTCTATAGACGTGTAAAAACGTTTTTGGCGAATTGTTTTTTTTTTACTTTCATTGTTTCACTAGTTTTGCCTGCTCATTTAGTTTTAATAATCAACAGTAAACAAACTTGGCTTGCTGTTCTCGAAGGCAGCTCGAACCTTGGGTGGGGGTCAAGCCCCAAGTTTAAGTAACACAATAGACGGGAAAAAAGGAGCAGATGAGGAGGAGAGATGCCAGAAGAATTGCGGCTGGGCGCGGAGGCACGGAGACTCCTGTTAACCATATGCTTTTAATGATAATTGACACAAGACTGTTTAGGTTCCTTTCAAACCTATGTAATGGCACTAAATCTAAAATAATCCTTTATTTTTGTCAAAGTGGGCAGAATTAGATTTATTGTATAATATACACATATTCACAGATGGGTTTAAGGAGACATTAATGAAAAACAAACCAGAAGATGAGATAAAAATGTCTTAAAAACTTTTAAAAGTTTCTTTTAAAACAGCAGATATGAGAGTGCGCGGGCTTTATTGCGCGTAAGCAATAACATGTTTTAATCACGATTGACACATCAATAAATATGACAAACATTCGCATGACAATAAACACATGCAAAGAAAAACCTACGCTTTGATTGACATGTTGTAAAAACATGCTCAGCCGGACCGATGTTTAAAAAACCATAAAAACGACTCTCAAAACTGGACAGCTTGTACAGCTTTTGATTGATAGGATTGGGCACTACCTGTCAAAACACAATTGACAGGGGGTCATAAATCACTTTTTGACAGAAGCAGTCCCGCAACAAGTACTGAGATTCTCCGGCCTGACCCAGCACAAAGATGGGATGTTGAGGATGAATACTTTAAAAAAAAAAAGGTTTACAGTTGTGCTGTGTAGCATATGAATGAATAAAAATGTGCTAATGCATACATTGATTGTGTCTTTTTTGGTCATATGAAAAGGTTTTTGAGCAGGAGAACCACAAACAACTTACCAGTTTTGGATATATTGTTTTGAATTTATTGCACCAGTGTGTAAGACTTGATGATTTTGTAGTGTGTGTGTTTTTGAAAGCTGGGGTGTGATGTCTGAGGTAAAAGTTTGGTTTTTCAGTAAGAGTGAATAGTTTTAAGTGTAAAGCTTCATTTTGTCATGAAAATAGGATGTTTGGGGAATTGATTGAGATGTTCTGTATGTGTTTAATGTTTTGAGAAAATGGGCATAGTTTCAAGAAATGTGTTTATGCAACCGAGAAAAATTGTAATTTTGAGATATAGCGTGTCAAAGTATTTATGATAAAAAATGACAAATGACATATCATTTGTGATTGTTACTGTAAATGATAAAAACTAAACTTTATATACAATTCCTCAAACGATTTTATAGACACTACGCTACATTATTTTGAACAGAAATACTTGCTTGTTTACTTTGACTTTGATCATCTCTGTATTCACTTTAGGTACAGAAAGACCTGATGATTCCTATATCATTTGTTTCAGGAATCTCTTTTCTATCATTTGAATGTGAACACTGACCATAATATTAAATAGGAGACAATCGTTCAAATACATTTTAAAATGTTTAACTGTTATTGTTTCGTTTGATGAACTCCTGAATATAATTTACATATGACAAGCAGAGCAAATAGCTGCCAAATTGCATGCGCCAGCACCATGGCCAGCATGCAGCAGCGCCTACAACGAAAAGCTATCGAAAATGTACAAACTAAGAAACAAAGAGACAACTGGTTCACAATAATTTATTAACCTGGAAATCTTTTACCATATGGACGTGTAGCCCTGTCATGGGGGTTGTTGGATTTATTCATGCACTTAAAAAAATATTTATTGATAGCTACTTTTTCATATATTATTTGCATAGTATTATCATAATGATAATAGGCTGTACAGTATAGTAATATATAAGGAGAAAGTTGTTACATGTGAAATCAGATAATGTGCTAGCCTGGTTAGCCAGACCTACATCAAGATGTAAGGTCTGGCAACTCTTCACACAAACGGCTCAATGCAAGGGGCGGGATATAAGGTTGTCCCTCAAAATGCCTCTGCACGCAATAGGATAGCGCTATGACGGATCAGAGCAACGAAGAAGGTGACGTAGTTACCGTAACCAGTCGGCAAAACTCCAAACACATCTTTCTTGCTTAAAAAGGACTTCAGTAGGGTTTATTTGCTCTTCTCTCAAAGAAAAACATAAGTCTAAGTCCTCCAGAGTCGCGGCCAAAGCCGCTTCAAAAGATAGCTGTTCGCCAGCAGCAGCAGCCATTCTCTGTTTTCAAGTAGGAACCGTTGCAGCTCTGTCGTCATCATGTTAAGCCCGCCCCACAGACGCTACACACGATGTGATTGGCCTGACCAAATTTTGGTTTTTGGACCGGTTAAGTGTATTGTGAGTGCCTAGACTAAACCCTGGCAGCAAATATATTTTGCGGCCGCTAGGGTGCGTCTAGATTTCTAGGCTAATAATGTGCACCCTTATATAGCCAAAATGTATTTAATGATCTTCATTTCATAACACATCTGCGACAATTTGACTGTAATCAGGCTTTTCCTATGGAAGCATCGAATCTTTGACTATTCAGGGTTACCCCTAGTTTTTTTTGTTGTTGTTGTTGTTGTAGTCAGGGGCGGCGTTTGCGTGCCATACCCTAGCATTCAGACAAAACACAATCAGCAGGCTATAATGATGCTCATTCAAGATAATTTTAAATATTTTCAGTAGAACATATCTGAACGTTGGTACATCACTAATAGGGATAATTTACTCGTGTGTTTGACTTCATACTATAACACAGGAACCAAGGTATGTTGATGACATCAAAGTGCCGCGAGAACGGTTTAAAAGCAAAATCTTCCAATGATTTCTCGACTCACCCTCGCGGTACTTTGATGTCATCAGTCTGTCGTTCTTGCAGCGCAGCTTGAAGTCCGCTGCAGGAGGTCATCATGCTGCTCTTATAATCTTTATTTTCGCAAGTAAAATCCTTTTTTTTGACTCGGTTCTCCCCCACACTTGCGCTATGCATATTGCATACATTATTCCAGAAGTAATATGATTTATTTTGTTTTTGTGAATAAATAAACATGTTCTCTTTCACTGGTAAATTGTAGATCAGTCAAAGTGAAATGTATTAATTATTTTCGCGCATTTTTTAATATGGCCACTTGTGGAATAAAACTGCACGACGACAAAAGGTAAGACCTGTTTTTGCATTTAGCCCTGTTTTACTAAGAGTTTTATTGTCTTTATTGCGTGTTTATAAGTGTTTATTGGCGGTTGTCATGACAAGATTTGTGAAGGGATGTTACAGTATGTTTTGATATGATCTTGTATATGTTTATCTGTTGCTGGAGTTGCACTACGTTGAATTACAAAATTTGAAAAGCATTTTAAACAACCATTATTTCTATTTTTGTTTTTCATTTGTATTAGTTCCGTATTGTTGTCAGTAAGTGTACATCCGTGCAATCGTAGTATGATTTTGTACAGGTTGGTGTGTACACACATACAGTACAATGTGGTTTCATAGATTCGTTATTTGAGAATGACCTTCTTGTAAGAAGAATTTTTTGCCATACCCTAGGTTTTCGTGAAACGCCGCCACTGGTTGTAGAAGTAAGATTGTTCAGAGCTCTGTATTTTGCTCATTTTGCTTTGGTTTTTGTTATTGTATTACTGAGATGTTTGTTCATAATGCGTTAAAACTTAAGGAAAGTACCAAAGCTATATGTATTTTTTAGCTAGGGGAATTATCTGCATTCAAGTGATCGCTCCATCTTGGTATTTCAGACGCCCCCTCATCATCGTTCGGATCTGGGCACTGATTTCAAGCCAATAATGAGACAATTAAAATAAATAAAAACAATGTTTGTGGCAAAATCTAAGTTTGTGGTCTATCAATGACGTGAAGCATTATGGTAAATGGACTGCATTTATATAACACTTTTAACAGACCTATGGCCATCCAAAGCGCTTTACAAATTGCCTCACATTCACCCATTCTCTCACTCATTTATACACTGAAGGCGGTGTCAGCCATGCAAGGCATCATCCAGCTTGTTGGGAGCAGCTCAGAGTCCTGCAACGCGGGTGCGGGTCTTCAAAAATGGGCCCGTGCAGGACTCTGGAGCGGCTGGAGTTAGGTGTCTTGCTCAAAGACTCCTCGACACTTGGTCATGTGGAGCCGGGGATTGAACCACCAACCTTCCGGTTTGTAGACAACCTACATGAAACACTGAGTCATGCTGCTCCGATTTAGTTTAGATCAAAACAGTTTATGTAAAAAAAAAAAAAACTTACCATGAACTTTAAACGAATGTGATGAGCTTTCTTTAGTCTTCACCAACCTGCCCTCCAGCTCAGCTTGACAAACATATGTGTATGTCCCACTTTGGTTGGGTTTAACAGAGATTGACGGAGTGTTTCCATTTATCTGTGTGTCAGGACCAGAGACAATGTTTCCATCCTTGAACCACTTATACATCCATTTTTCTGATGTATCTTGAATCTCACACTTCAAAGTCACTGTTTCACCAATGAAAGCATCTGTCCAGTTTGACTCGACTTTAACACTGGGGGGGTCTGAAGTGAGAAAAAGAAAAACAATCAAACTCATGATAAATAAATGAACTCTGATGATTATTTAGACAAATATCTGTAATCAGAAAGCAACTTTTTTCACTTAACCTTTGAAAGTTACTGTGCGTTCATCACTTTGGCCAGAGGTGAAATTTTTTTTTTTGGTTTGACACCAGTATTTTCCACTGTCTGATGTGACAGAAAAACTGTTTGCGCTGGTGTCAGTGTTAATCTGCTCATAATCTCTAAAGAAGAGATATTCCCAGCCTGACGACTGCTTCTCGGATTTACAAATTAATGTTAGTTTTTCTCCTGTGTAAATCACTGGGACATCTGGGGTCTGGGTTAAAAGCGGTTTGGTTGAGGGATCTAAAGAGAGAAATGAAAGGCAATATTTATTTACAAGTATTTGATCATCTGTCACGATATGAACGAGGAAGAAAATTACCCAAGACATAATAGAAAATTATATTTTCTATTAAAGAAAATATATCGCTTGGCATTGAATGAGCTTTATAACTCAAACACAACATTGCACGCTAACTAAAATTAAAAAAAAAATGGGATCAGGAAAAACGGGACCTTTAAAATTGTCCTGTGGTCAATAATTTTGGCTGTTTCCTGTAAAAAAAAACTTTATGCTTCAAAATAGCTTGAAATAACTCTACACCCGTTTCATGTACACAGAACCATGATGATTGCAAATTTGTCCCCACCTCCATTCAGTCTCCACAGTTTAAACCACCAGACCCACTCACTCAACTGTAGTAAAATTTACATAATGGCAAGTGGAAAGTTGGAAATACATTACAAACTTAAATATTTTGTGCCAGAGTATGTGCACTGAATATCTGTGAAATATGTTTAAAACAATGAATTTAATAATGTTTTATTTTCTTTATTAGTGTACGTAAATCTGGGTTACAATTCACAGCAAAATTTCTGACAGTTTTACGCCCGCATGCTTGTCATCTCATCTAACGTGGGGATATCACACTACAGCGAGCATCGCATTGAAAAACATCCTGTGCTTGTTGCGTTATGATGTGTTTGTGTGCTCACTTTGATTAAGATCAGCAGTGCTTTTTTTAAACAGTGTGTGAGTATTATTGTGTAGTAGTAACCCAGTACTCTTTTTTTAGTCATGAAACTTTTGTTCATCTGCTAATGATATGACTTTGGTCCATACACAGAGCGGTACTGTGGATAAAATATCTGCAAATATTTATGTGAAAAAATATTAATGTTCTTCTAACATGATATCTGAATGTGTTATAGGATGTTATAACAATGTTTTCCTCTGTATTAACTTCCATTCCTGTACTGTAGCGCACATCAACAAGGATTAAATGTTTTAACTCAAAAATCTTTTTTTTTTAAAGTTGCCTGCCAGCATTTTTTGTGATTTTCACAAAAGTTTCACAAAATGCTTTCCAGGAAAGTTTTCTTCTATAAATATATAAACATACAAATATATCAAATGAAAGATCAGACCCTCTGCTTTCAAACAAACAAAACAAAACAGGAAAAAACATTTCATCATATCTGCATTTGTCCTCTTTTTTAACCTCTTAAGTATGGGTAGGTTTCTTCGAAAATACTAATTTTTGAGCAAAAAGCTGAAATAATTGCATTTTGTAAAGGAATTTTGTTATATCTCAGATTCAGAATGATTATCAAAACATACACGAGGTTTAAAATTAACTAAATTAGTTTTTGCTTCAGTTTTTAATTAATTAGGTAAAACGTCATCTAGTGGATAATAGTGGAATTAATTGACGAGATAACTCATCAATGGCGGGGAAAGAGTTAATAATTTAATATTTATAAGTAAGAAACTACTAGTGTTTTTAATGACTGTGTATTACAGTTTTTCTTGATTGAACACTATAACCAGGCTTTTGAACTAAAATTTCAAAACCATAACGCCATTTTTTAAGAAGCACAATCATTTTGCTGAACTATAAACACTTCTCCTCTGCTTTAACACATGGGTCAGATTTGGTGAACTGTTACTGCAAAACTCTACCCACAATTCTTTATATTTCTCAGTGCTTACACCATGTGGTCATTTGGAAACTCATCAGGGGTGAAAAAGGTGACAAAGACACATGCGTTCATATATATATTAACACGAGTGACAGACAGGAGCAAAATTAGGTAACTTCCCCTTTAAGACCGAAGTCCAGATCTAATATACTGTTACACATGCGTTTTCTCTTTTAGCTGTTTACTTTCTCTTAAGCCCTAAATTGTCGTGTTTATGAGGACACTTGCAAAAGCCTGGAATTCTCACGCATGTGTGTATTTAAGGCTAATCATAGAGGATAATACAGCGGCAAAAATACTCACAAGCACAATGAGAAGCGGATGCGGTGCTTGCACGATGCTCTCAAACAGAAACAGGTATATAGCGCATATAGCACTGTTGTTGTTTGTGTTTCAACGGCTTAAAATCACTTAATTTAAAACTGCGGTGTGTGTACAAATGTTACGCTTTTATGACCACGCGCACAGCAACGTGACGTGGGTGCTTAACCTCGAATGAGAAAATACTACGAGTTAAGTCTGTGCCCTCAGTCTGCAGACTGCTTAAACTTCGAAAGCAAATGAGGTGACTGTAAATTGTAAAACATAACCCGCCAAACTGGCTAGTAATTTGACATTGTTACTACAATAGCTGGACATGATTTTCATAATTTCATTTACTACTACCCTGTCGCAGACCCCCCTCAGCCCTCATTTTCAAAAACTCATCGGATCTAGACAAATCACAAGAATGACCTATTGTGGATCAAAAACGGCGAATTTCGCCAAAAGGTGAACAGTTTGCACCTCTGACTAGCATTCAATACTGCTCAATCAAGTCAGCACAGCTTGAGCTCAATTAGCAAACAATTACCAAGGTGGAAACAATAAGAGTCAAAATTAAACACACATCAATCAGATCCTTCAATAGATAAATAAAAGGACCTGAATCAGTTCACTGAGCTTTGGAACAATGGATACACAAGTAAATGAAAGAATAGGTCAAGAAGGAAGAGCATGAGGAAGAGGGAGAGGACTTGGTGAAGGAGGAGGAAGAAGAAGGGCAAGGAGACAAGTAATCTCCAATCAAATTCTAGCCACTCTAGCTGACCATGTCCTTGTGCATGGTATGAGTATGAGGGAGGCTGGGCAACGGGTGCAGCCAAATTTGAGTCACTTCACCATTGCCTCCATCATCAGAACCTTCGAGAGGAAAACAGGTAGGTGTACTTACAGTAAGACTGCTATTCACAGTAACTCTAAAGTGCATACACTGTTGGATTGTGTTACTGTAATAAAGAAATGCATCAAATTGTCTTGCAGTGATTTACTCTGTTTCATGTGTTTTGCAGAGAATCTTTGAGATTGAAGGCTGGCATGTTCCCCATGAAGTTATCTTTGTGGATGAGGCTGGTTTCAACCTGACCAACAGAAGGAGAAGGGGGAGGAACATAATTGGTCATCGGGCTATAGTGAATGTCCCTGGTCAGCTCGGAGGGAATGTCACTATGTGTGCAGCCATCAGCCAACAAGGGGTACTCCACCGTCATGCCATTTTAGGACCCTATAACACTATGCTCCTCCTTACTTTCCTTGATGGTCTAAGAGAGCGTATGTTCCAGCTCAACCTCAGGGAACCAGCACAGCCTGAGCAGTCTTGTTACATTGTTGTTTTGGATAATGTCAGCTTCCATCGCGCTGCTCTGGTTCGTGACTGGTTTACCAATAACCCAAGGTTTACCAACATATTTCTGCCTGCATACTCTCCCTTTCTCAACCCAATAAAGGAGTTTTTTTGGCATGGCAGTGGAAAGTGTTTGACCGAGAACCTTATATCCCTGGTGCTCACCTCCTCCAGGCCATGGAAGAAGCCTGCCTAGACATATCAGTAGATGCATACCAGGCATGGATCAGGCATGCAAGAGCATTTTACCCTCGCTGTCTGGCCAGGGCCAATATAGCCTGTGACGTAGATGAGATTCTCTGGCCTGACCCAGAACAAAGAAGGGATGCTGAGGTGGAATAATTTTTGTTGTTTAGCACATGAATAAATAAAAATGTGCCAATGTATACATTGATTCTGTCTTTTTTGTTCATGTGAAATATGATGGGAAGAACCACAAGTATCTCACCAGTTTTGGATATATTGTTTTGATTGTATTGTACTAGTGTGTAATACTATGTTGTAGTGTGTGTGTTTTTGAAAGCTTGTGTGATGTCTGAGGGAAAAAGTTTGACCTGAAAATAGGATGTTAGGTGAATTGGTTGAGGTGTTATGAATTTGTGTTTACTGTTTTGAGAATATGAAGCATAGTTTCAAGAAATGTGTTTAAGCAACTGTAATCTCTTACAGCTCCCATACTAAACAGTACTCATCATACTTATCAGTACATCTTAATCTGTGTGCTAATAACTTTGTTTTATTTTTATGTTTACACGGGTGTTTCTGATGTGGAGAAAAATCCTGCACTGCTCGTTTTTCTCTTCATTTT
Source organism: Misgurnus mizolepis (assembly GCA_025389145.1). Classification (NCBI taxonomy): domain Eukaryota; kingdom Metazoa; phylum Chordata; class Actinopteri; order Cypriniformes; family Cobitidae; genus Misgurnus; species Misgurnus mizolepis. The sequence goes on along the minus strand of JAIFKI010000022.1, from coordinate 8,072,439 downwards.
GAGAATACAGCAAGTTTTACTTTTGTCTAGAAAATGTACGTTTTCCTTTAAGGGAACCGCTTAGTGGAGACCAATCTACTTCGAGAAACTATTAAAAAATGGCACAGAAATTGGCATGCAGATATTGCCACTTCCCAGCCGAGAAGTTATTCAACAAGAGGCAGGTGCAATAATCAAATCAGCTTTTTCGCTTCGAAAGCTGGCAGCAATCTGCTCCTGAGAAGCTACCTTTTCTGCTCTGGAACCTGTGTGTTGACGTTGGTTGGACAGACAGCACCACAGCGGAGACTCGCAGCTAAAGACAGTTCTACCTTGAGATTTTTTTTGAGTGTGCCGTTGCCTCTCCCCTGTGTGCTTCATCAAGTCATAATGAAGATCTAAAGAGTGATTTCCTAAAAGAGCAGCACGAGCCTGAACTTGTGCCTTTGTAAAGGCAGACGTTCACTCGTGTCACAGTTTGGGTGGCGTCTTTTTAAAGATGATATCCCGGTCATGTGCAACGTCCGGATGCGGGCTGTACATGAATCCCCGTGATTCTCTCAGACGCTGACTCGGATCTACTCCCTCCTTCGGGTAGGGTGGTGGAGCCCCTGCTCTACCCCGAAAAGATGGCCATGCTTGCTCGAGCGGTGGTCGGACTGGAGTGGTGACAACCATCTCCTCTCGAACCATCCCGCCTTGATGATTGGTACATTGGGACTGCCAGAGCAGCGCAGTCCCAGCCTCTGGTACCTTTCTTCCCCGATGTTCATGAGGAACTGACACGGAAAAAGGTGGAAAATCCTTTTTCCTCCCAGAAATGGCTGTATCAGTGTTCACCCCTCACCTCACTCGATGGTGGGGCCGCTAGGGGCTTCCCCGATCTTCCTTCGGCCAACCCTGCCCTCGGGGGCCTGTAGGTACTCCTCTGCTCTAACGGGATGGCCTACCGTGCCTGTGGGGAGGCGGCCTTGGCCATACATGCTATGGAATTGTTGCAGATACACCAGGCAAAGACACTGAACGACCTGCATGAGGAGGTCACGTTCCGACCGCCTTTAATGAACTTCGTGCAGCTACTGACCTGGCATTGATAGCCACTAAGGGCACTGCTCAGGCCGTCCGATGTGCGATGTCCAACTTGGTGGTAAAGGATCTCTGGCTGTGCCTGGCCGACATGCGTGAGCAGGATCGTATACAGTTCCTAGAAGCTCTGGTATCCCAGGCCGGCCTGTTGGGCGAGAGGGTGGAAGACTTCGCTTAAGAGTTTTCAACAACCCAGAAACAAACTGAGGCCATCGCTCAGATCCTGCCACATCGGAAGCGTACACCTGCCCTACTGGCAAAGGACGTGATCGAGCCGATCCCTCCAGCTGAGATAAGGTCTGGGTTTTACAGCCCTTACTTCATTGTACCCAAAAAAAGTGGCAGGTTGCGACCGATCCTGGACCTGCGTTCAATGAATCAAAAACTTCACAGGTTGCCGTTCAAAATACTGATGCATGAAAGCATATTTCAATGCATTTGTCCAAACGATTGGTTCGCAGCTGAAGGATGCATACTTCATGTCTCGATTCTTCCCCGACACAAGGGGCGGGCATATCAGTACAAAGTCTTACCGTTTGGGCTTTCTCTCTCTCCTCGCGTCTTCACGAAAGTTGTCGAGGGGGGATTACAACCCCTGAGAGAGAGAGCGGTGTGCATATCCTAGCGTATCTCGACCATTGGCTTATAACAGCCCAGTCTCTTCAGATGCTTTGCGCTTACACGGATCGTGTGCTCAAACACCTTGCCCGTCTCGGTCTTCAGGTTACCTGGAAGAAGAGCAAACTTTGCCCTACGCAGAGGATCTCTTCTCGGTATGGAACAGGACTTGGTTGATTTAACTGCACATCTAACAGAAGCGCGTGTAACAGTCCATCCTGACTTGTCTGAATACATTCAAAGACACGAGCGCAGTCCCGCTGAAACAATTTCAGAAGCTCCTGGGTCATATGGCAGCAGCTGCGGCTGTGACACCGCTTGGTCTGCTCCATATGAGCGTGGCTCACTACCACGCATCACATGATGATCACACTGACGTGCTGTCTCATTTAAACTCCGTGGTCAGACCCCACATTCCTCAGAGCAGGGTTATAACTAAGACAGGTCTCCAAGCATGACATTGTGTGCACAGTGTCAGAAGATCCAAGTGCAGTATTTTAATATGAAAGTAAATCCAAACAAGCAGGTACAAACAATGCAACCGGGCACGGGTAAACACAGAAACAGGCAGAGCATTATGTTAACAATCACCGACAATAGACAAGGCAAACACAAAATAAATTTGTTTATTTAAGGTCTTGACTTAATTTTTGAAAGGTCTATTTGAAATTAGTTATGTTTTGATCGATAATAATTATTATAGTTAACACATTTCTTTATTTCTTACACTAATTATTATTTATGGGTAACATTTGTGTCATGTTTACAGTCGTTAAAATGTGAAAAATCATGTGAAAATATTAAATAATCTACCTGTAGTATATTAAATATTATTTATTCAAATTGTAATTTACTGGGCAGTGGCACAAGAAAGAAGTCACTGGCCGCCACTGCTACTGGGTTATTTAAGCTTTCAGTAATATGTAATTTTATTGTTACATTATCCATAATATTTTCTCTGTTCTCTCAAGACTAGGCCATGCTTTAGATCAGTGGTCATCACCAATCTTTTTATGCACAAGATCCCCAACCTCTGCCTTGATGAGAGAAAGATCTACCTGTCAAAGGGCCCAGACTGAACCTCCAACTAAAATGCATGGATCCAATTTTCAAATGCCAAAAAAACTCATAATATTTAAAGTTTTTAAAGTATTTAGGGAGGGGAAAACATTTATTGACAAAGTCCTTTACATTCTTAACAAACAGTCAATATGTAATTGCAATGTGAAACTTTATCATAATAATGACTTGGTATTTCATTATAATGAGAAACTAAGTGAAAATTTGCAGAGTTTCGTTGCAAAACGAGATCACCTGTTTTTTTAATTGTTCAGAAATCTAGTTTTTCGGTTGTGCATTTCAATTAATATCAATTCAACTGCAGTTGGTTTGTTTAGATTTAAACCTTCATAACTTACAAAAATATAATAATAATAATAATAATAATAAACTTTATTTTCTATAGCGCCTTTAAAGTGCACATCTCAAAGCGCTTTACAAAAACAATTAAAACAACAGAGATACAACACATAATAAAGATTAGGATTAAAAAAAACATTATAGAATATAAAACAAAGATAAGAGCAAACAATCAATTAAAAGCTAACATAAAAAAATGAGTTTTAAGCTGAGATTTAAAAATACCCAAAGAATTTGCTTGCCTAATCTCAATCGGTAGAGAATTCCAGAGTTTAGGAGCTGATGAGGAAAAAGCCCTGTCTCCCATTAGTTTTAAACGAGTTGAGGGAACAGTTAAAAGACCAGTTTCTGAGGAACAAAGATCACGTTTTGGAGTGTATGGAATTAAAAGCTCTGTCAAGTATTGAGGCGCCAAACCATGCAATGCCTTATAAGTAAGCATCAAAATCTTGAAGTCCACCCTAAACCTAATGGGTAACCAGTGCAAAGACTCCAAAACAGGAGTAATATGTTCTCGCACATTAGTTCTAGTCAGAATTCTTGCAGCCGAATTTTGCAAAACCTGCATTCTGTTTAGGGTAGCTTTTGACACTCCAGCTAACAAGGCATTACAGTAATCAATACGAGAGAACACAAAAGTGTTAATCAATTTCTCCGCAGTATTAAAAGACAGCATAGGACGCAACTTGGCAATATTTCTAAGATGAAAGAATGAAATTTTTACAGTATTCAGAACATGAGGTTCAAACGTTAGATTGGCATCAAAAATCACTCCTAGATTCCTCAACCTAGTCCAAAACTCCACATTTGAACCATCAAGAGTTAATGTGCTTGGCTCTACTTTGCGTAGTTGGTGAGGTGAGCCAACAAGCATAATCTCAGTCTTTTCACTATTAAGACAAAGAGAGTTTTCAGTCATCCATTCTTTCATCTTAAAAATACACTCAGAAAGAAAATTGACTGGCACAATTTCATTAGGTCTAAAATGAATGTAAATCTGTGTATCATCTGCATAAAAGTGAAATTTTAGACCAAGTGATCTCAAAAGTTGGCCTAGAGGATAGACGTAAATATTAAAAAGAAGAGGGCCCAAAATTGACCCCTGAGGGACACCAGACTGCACAACATTAACATCTGATCTAAAACCACCCATGGCTACAAACTGCTTCCGATCAGATAGGTAAGACTTAAACCAATTCAAAACGGTGTTAGAAACACCAAAAACTGTTTCAAGACGAGTAATTAAAATTGAGTGATCAACAGTGTCAAAAGCGGCACTGAGATCAAGTAGGATCAAAACTGAAAGACAGCCAGAGTCTGATGCGATTAACAAGTCATTTGTCACCCTTACCAGAGCTGTTTCTGTACTATGTGATTTTCGAAAACCTGATTGCAAAGGCTCAAAGAGATTGTTCTCAGTTAAATGAGAAATCAACTGAGAAGAAACTACTCGTTCCATAAGTTTAGCAAAAAAAGGGAGATTAGATATTGGACGAAAATTTGTGAAGTTCTCATAGTCAATATTTGGCTTTTTAGGCACTGGTGTAATAGCAGCAGTTTTAAAAGCCGCAGGTACAAACCCCGTACACAGTGAGTCATTTATAATACTCAAAAGAAAGGGACACAGTGAATCAAAACATGACTGAAACATACCAAATGGTATGGGATCTAATAGAGAGGTGGCTGCTTTCATTTTTGAAACCTCTGCTAACAGAGAGTCTGAATCAATTGTACAGAAATTAGACCACTTAGTACCAGAGAAGGAAGGAATAAAATCAGAAGAAGACATTAAAGTAGAATTACAAAAACCTCTACGAATTTGTTCAACTTTGGTGACAAAAGAGTCCAGAAACCTGTTACAGAGATGATCAGAAGCAGTAACATAAGTGACAGTTTTATGATTCAGTAATTTGTTAATGGAGTTAAAAAGTTGTCTAGGATTACTCTGACTGTCATTGATCATCTTAGAAAAGTAGTCAGATCTGGCTGAAACAATTCCAGCCTTGTAGTCTTGTAGGCAGTCTTTCCATATCTCGTAATGAACAGTCAGACCTGAGAGACGCCACCTACGCTCCATTTTACGACAAGATGTTTTCATCATACGTAAGTCATCATTATACCATGGAGCAGGGCGCATGAATGAAACAGAGCGTGATTTTAAAGGAGCAAATAAATCCAGGCCAGATAAGAGAGCCGAGTTTAACATAGAGACCCTTTTCTCCAGAGGGTCAGATGGAGTAAAACAACTTAATGAAGAATCAATAAAAACAGAGAAATCATAAGGATCAACTGATCTCCATTTCCGGTAAGTCATAATACGAGAAGAAACAGTGATAACATAACATGATAACATAATAATAAACATGTTTTGACAAAAATTTAAAAAACAGAGTTATCTTTTTTGCAATGACTTTAATCTCAGAATTCTGACTTTAAACTCAGAATTCAGAATTCTGACTTTAAACTCAGAATTCAGAATTCTGACTTTAATCTCAGAATTCTGACTTTAATCTCAGAATTCTGACTTTAAACTCAGAATTCTGACTTTAAACTTAGAATTCTGACTTTAATCTCAGAATTCAGAATTCTGACTTTAAACTCAGAATTCTGACTTTAAACTCAGAATTCTGACTTTAATCTCAGAATTCAGAATTCTGACTTAAAACTCAGAATTCTGACATTAATCTCAGAATTCTGACTTTAATCTCATAATTCTGACTTTAAACTCAGAATTCTGCTTAAACTCAGAATTCTGACTTTAAACTCAGAATTCTGACTTTAAACTCAGAATTCTGACTTTAATCTCAGAATTCTGACTTTAATCTCATAATTCTGACTTTAATCTCATAATTCTGACTTTAAACTCAGAATTCTGACTTTAAACTCAGAATTCTGACTTTAAACTCAGAATTCTGACTTTAATCTCAGAATTCAGAATTCTGACTTAAAACTCAGAATTCTGACATTAATCTCAGAATTCTGACTTTAATCTCAGAATTCTGACTTTAAACTCAGAATTCAGAATTCTGACTTTAAACTCAGAATTCAGAATTCGGACTTTAATCTCAGAATTCGGACTTTAATCTCAGAATTCTGACTTTAAACTCAGAATTCAGAATTCTGACTTTAATCTCAGAATTCTGAGATTAAAGTCAGAATTCTGAGAATAAAGTCAGAATTCAAATATTTTTTTCACCAGTGGCCCTAATCCTCTTCCGTAAAAGCGACACTTCACTTATTTTGAAAATATGCTCATTTTCCAGCATTTTCCATTTTATTTGATTTTTACCATTTTGGAATCCATTCAGCTGATCTCCGGGTCTGGCAGTACCATTTTTTGCATAGCTTAGCAAAATCCATTGAATGATTAGACCATTAGCACAGTGTTTAAAAATGACCAAAGAGTTTAAATATTTTTCCTATTTAAAACTTGACTTTTCTGTAGGTACATCGTGTACTAAGACCGACGGAAACTTAAAGGTGATTTTCTAGGCAGATATGCCTACTATACTTTCATTCCGGCGTAATAATCAATGACTTTGCTGCCTTGACATGGCTGCAGCAGGCACTTATGCACTGCCCAAAAATAGTCACCTTGGTAACTTTTGATAGCTGGGGACTATTTTCTGTCACTGCGCAATATCATTGTGTTATGGCAGCAAAGTGCTTGCACCAGAATGAGGACAGGGCTAAAACAAAAAAAATTCTGCTTTTAAAGATTTAGTTGTTGTCTTAATTTTTAACATCAACCTATAAAATAAGATTATTTTATTTTATTGTAAAAAATACAGTAGTATATATTGGAGACTCTTCAGTAACACTGTAAAAAATAAAAGTAACATTTCCAGTATAACAGTATAATACTGTACTTCGGATCTGATAAATAGCCTTCTAATACTGTACTTCATTTTGCAGTAGGCTTAAATATATACCGTCAATGTTTCTACATTAATTTTACTGTTGAAAAAATACATCAACTACTGTATAATTGTTGCCAGTAAGTTACTGTTAATTTGACAATAAACTTTTTGCAGTGTAAAAATTTCTTACCATCAGCCGCATTTTGAGATTTTACTGCTGCAATGACTGCCACTGTAAATTAAAAGAAACATTCAGAAATGTAAAGATGCAAAATGGTAATACTTACAACATAGTAAAATAACATTTCACCATTAAAATGAGATTTTTGTGTGTCTTACCTGTCAAAATGAGTATTTTAAACATTTCCATTTGCAGCTGCAGTCAAGAGTAAAGCAAAGCTGTTATCCGTCAGTGAAGGAAGATGCTGCAAAACTAAAATGACTTCCTTCATTACCATTTAAAAACATAACCTCACAGGAAATTAAACCTTTCTTTTTTTTAATAGGCTGTGTCTGAAATAGCATACTGTGACACTAGGTTCTGAATTAGATACAGTAGGTACTATATAATATGAATAGGTATAGTATGAATGAATTTGGACAAAATACATCTGTCATGTCATAACAAGTTAGTTGTTAACTGAAATTATGTTAAACTAGCGCAATTTAACCACAAAGGACAGCTTCTTCATTCTTCATTCAATTACTCCTCTCCCGGGGGCTCACAAAGGGTCCACCGAATGAACACTTCGGGATCTTGCCGGAAGTAGTAGGTCATCCGGTGTCAGGATTTGCTGGTAAAGAACCCAAGCGCAGACAGAGATGGAAAAACACTGATGACTTTAATAAAACAAGGAAAACAAAAACCCACGAGGGAGTAAAACAACATTAACAGATAATACTAAAACACTAACAAGGCAAGACTAGACTAGTACTGGCAGCACCGACTGAGTTGGTTGTGCGGCTGTGGCAGTGCTGGGGGCTCAGGAGAATGTACTTGCAGCAACAACTGGGTTGGATGTGCCGGCTACGACTGCGCAGGTTCCAGCTGCACCAGCGCCGACTCCGGCTGTAAGGACTATGCAGACTGCTGAGGCAGCGGCGAGGGGCAGGTAAGGAGAGCACAGTGACGGGATAGGCAGGCTCAGTGGAGGATCCCTCGGATGCCGACTCCCAGGAGATCCTCCTCTCGCGCTTACCTCGCAGGTCGGCAGGCTGGTCAGAGCTCTCTGGAACCGTAGTGGAAGGCGCTGGGTTCCCCCGAGTTACCACTCCGATGACAAGACCCTCCGGGATGGGAGGCAAAGGGGCTGGGTCAGCAGCCTTGGCTGAGACCCTCCTCGGACTCACAACAGCCGTGGATGAGGAAACAACCTTCCCGGAATTGCCACCGGGCCCGAATAATAGGGGATCAAACCACGTGGGGCCCGGTTCACAGGAAAGATGGAAACCGCGGACCTCACTCGTGGAATTTCCCCTTCGGCGGCCCATCCCTGTCTGCTGGGTTGAGCACAGGACAGCAAACACAAAGGCATTAAATAGTGGAGCAAATCAAGAGGGGAACAGGTTACATAAATCAAACATGGGATAATTAACAAGGAAACAAGGGGTGGGGTCAGGAGACGAGACAGAAAGCACATGGCTAGGAAAAACAAAGCCAGTGCTCTCACACAAAACATGGGGCTGCCATGATCCTGTCACTATGACTAGAAAACTGTGACCTGAAGACAGGATCATGACAATCCTGGTACTGTACTGTATTTGCCTACTGTACTGTTTTTGAAATACTATGAATTCAGACATACTACTCGCCTCACCTTCAGCTTTTTGCCTACTCATTCATCATGGAAGTAGGCGGTATTAGACTTTGTGCATAATTAAGTTTCAAATTGTGTAATTTACGGATGATCAATGAAGCTTGTAGGAGTCTGTATTTGTTTTGAATTTCAATAGCTGGGTCCGATATCGCTGTGAATGAAGTTGTTCACTCAGGTTTTGGACACCACTACAAAATGGCCGACAAAACGGACACAAAATATCTTTTATGTGTTTAACCTCAAACTGCACCCCTGATTCGACACCCTAAACCTAACCGTAGCTGAAGTAGGCTATTGTATCGACAATTATAGTTATAACAAAATCTGGCCCTTTGTTGCAGATCAGGAAAGAAGCAAAACCCAATAGGTGTGTTCGACTTCATGCGGCGCTGCGCAGACCGATTGGTGGCCGACTTGAAGCAGTGCATTCCGGTTAGTATTTTTGTCCGACTTCAGCTGGCGCTGCAGGCACGTGACTGTGTCATATGGTTTTAAAGTACCGCGAGAGCATTTCGAGAGTAGCTGGCTAGCTCAGCCGGTGCAGCCTCTCCAGAGCGGCTGCACGGAGTTGTGATGACAACACAGCTTTTCGTGATTGTTCGCCTCACTGATGACAACGATCACGTGCGTTTCAAGATTAATCCAACCTTTAGTTCCACTAATAAACATTATAAATTCATGTTTTAAAACAGGAAAAACACGTTTATATGCATAAATATGTTATATTGTGTTGTGTAATAAAATAAAAATGAAAATAACAAACTCTATTTTTATTTTAATAATATAGGCTTGTTTCCCGTTATTTTCGGGTATACAGTATAAGCAGCAATTAAAATATTCGATATAAAATGTTTCTGGTTGCAACTCTTTATTAAAAGGTTTGTTTTTATCAAATTCAGCATCTAATTCACTTCATTCGCGATTAAAAACAAGGAAACACGGCGGACACGTCACTACGGCAAGCAGCAGGTGTCCGGCTTGACGGCTCCGTCTTCAGTTCCTCCCTTGACTGCAAGCGGCAAACCTCGCTGATCGGTCTGCGCAGCGCCGGATGATCTCGAACACACCTGATGGCATTTTGCATTACTGAGGTAAAACTCAGACCCTTGTTTGGCTTTAGTACACTTGAATTGTAGCATATGTTCTATGTTTAAGTTTAGTTTTTTTTCTATGAAATAATATGATGACTGTACATTCATCTTTACTGAACATGCATGTGTTCAGCAGACTGAAAAGTGTTTCGCTATATTTCGTTTCTTGTAACACAATCTTTTTGGGAAGTTTTGAATGCATTTCCTAACTCAGTTTATAGAATGCTTTTCAACACTTCTTTAAACTATGATGGCCTGGACCACATCTACAATGCTTAAAGCAGAAGCTGGTAGAATAGCAGAAAATAAAATAAACCATTTCTGTTTTTGTGAATTTAATCTATTTAATATGAGATTTCAAACTGAATGAAAAGACCGATCTCTCTTTTCATGTATCCATGACATGTGCTGTATAATGACTAAAACATAATGCAGTTGTAGCAATGCCAATAATTTTGTGTCAGTACTTAATAGGAAATAAAACTATAGTATTTTGTTCTTAAATACGCATTCTCATTTATTCTCATTTAGTCACACACCAATAGCATGTGAGATACACATTACTTAACTTTCCATTTTAAAACTTTTTGCATTATTATTCATTTTTGTTTCCAAGCAACACTCGGTATAGCCCGCTCATTTCACAAGTGGTGAACCTACATCCTGTAACCACAGGAATAGCTAAGGCATTTTTAGCCTTAGCTATAGCTAAGCACTGCAAGTACGTCAAAGCCTAAAATGACGGCATGCATGCTTATGAGCAGAAAAATCATTTGGAGCTTTTGTTCTCTTTTAACTCTTTGCAGGTAATTGGGACTATAATTGGAACAGAAAGTTGTGATCGATGACATCAAGTGCAAAAGATACAGATACAACAGTGTAAAATTGACTCGTCGACAGGTTTTGAGAAATCGCCCACAAAGGCCCACAATCACAGGCGAATCGGTGCTCGTGCACGCGAGTGACAATCACATAATGTGAATTATAAAACACGCGATCTGAGAGAATCGCCAACGAGTCGCCAACACCCATGAGATATCTGGCATGCAAGATATCTGGACCTGTCGGTGATTCAAAAACATGCCGTGTGAAATAAGTTCTGACTGATAATGACATCGATGATGACCTACAGCCAATGAGAGAGCAACAAACAGGGCAGCTGAAAGTTCAGAGAGGAGTTATGATCCCAGTCTCACATTCTTGCACGCGTGACCTCACGTTGTTTCCTTTTCACTTCTCGTGTGCTTTTGGTTGTGAGTCATAGTTTGCGGACCGGGACAAAGTTGTCAGCGATTCTTCCTATGGTAAAGTCATGCAGTGTGAAACCCCGTCACCAATCCATTGTGCAGTGTGAAAACCGCAGCGACTGAACGCTACCCCAGATAGTCATGCAGTGTGAAAAGATCTGTGACCTGACTACTTTGAAAATCATGCAGTCTGAACTCAGCATAAGGGTGTGCTCACACTATGCCTACCGTACTGTACCCAAGTACATTTGACCCCAAGTACATTTGTATGGTTTGTTTGGCTAGTGTGAGCCTAAATGTACCAAATGTACCATCACAGCATGGGAGGGCAAACAATAGGCAGTGGTTTAAACCAGATAACCGCCCTCCGCTACACATCCGTGCTCCTATTTTTTCAAATCTTTAGAGTTGGTAAAAATGACTCAACCTTTTTTACTTTCTTTATTTCACAACATCTTAGTTTATTAGACATGCAAGCAAATATGCGTGTTATGTTAAAAACAGCAATGATTCTGAACTTCTTTAACAAGTGGTCTATTTAAAACAGCTACATTTAGATTCACAAACCTCCCCGCAGTGCAGGCCTTTATGAAGGGATAAATACATTTTATAAAGCAAAAATAACTTTGTGCAATATGTATGATTGTAATAAAAAGTTGGTTTATTCTTGATAACCAAAAAAAGTACAGGTAAGTAAAATGACATTCAATAAATATAAAATGAAAAAAACCAAACTCCTATAAGCACTCAATAACGCGTTTAACCATAAACATCATTTTTAAATGTTTGTTATAATTTATTAAAATAACTAATAACAGACTCAGGGTAGAACCTCGATTATTGTGCACACTTCAGCTCATCTTCCAGCACCACCATGAATATCTAGAACAGAAGAGAAAGAGGAACTTCATTACCCAGAATGCCTCGGTTATAAATATATTGCATCTGTACATTGTTTTAGGGGTGTTAAACTTACGGCTGAACACGGAACACAAAAGTGTCCAATTTGGTCCGCATGATGATAGTAATAATGTAGTAGAAATGATAAATGTACCACAGAGAAAAATTATCCCCCCCACCAGTCACTACATGGTTTGTCCAGTCTTACTTAGCCTCAGTCAGTCATTAAGTAAGAGATGGTAAACTGAAAAATTAGAGATGTATAGGAAGCATAAGTCTGAATACCAGAAACTTAAAGAGAAATGTGAGAATGAGCTCACAATTGATCAGTATTAAATAAAAGGTACTGTATTCAGCAGCAACATCAAAAACAAACAGCTTTTGTGGACAAAACGCAACGTCTGGTAGACTTTTTCATAGAATCCTTTAGTTTATTACTGATAACAAGATAAATAAATAACATGTAAATAACTTCAATTATATATCATATCTAACCCGTTTCAACTGTTAAACTGTACAAACATTACTTTGAAAATAAAAATTAATGTATACAATTAATTTTTGCCTGGCTGCCGAACTTCTCCACACAGTTGTAATCCATACTCATTGTCTCCCCTCATCTTTAGCAAACCAAAATATTTTATTTCTGACAAGGTATTTGTTTAGCCATTAGCCAGAACGCTAAATAAATATAGACCGGAAGTTCACTTCGGTTCAGGCGCTTAACTGCGACAACGCCCATGTGTCTGATAAAACCGTCTACATATATTTTATTCACAGAGCTTCCTTTTGCTGTAATGCGTCAGTTATAGCAAACCACTACCTTATAGTCAATTCAATATTCAATAGGTTATGTTTATCACCGCTGATGATCTTGGCATTAATAAGGTATAATTCTGTTTATTCAAAATAATTTGTAGTGTGTTTAGTTAATATTAAACACAATTATCAGCACACTAAGGCCTGGTTTTACAGACAAGGCTTAGCTAAAGCCAGGACTAGGCCTCAGTTAAATTCATAATACGCATGTTTTATTGAAACGCTTCAGAAAAAGACACTACTGGTGTGTATATTGAGACAAATCAATGGCACTGGCATAAGGTCTGTCAGTGCAAGTTATTTTCAGCTCAAACATGTGTTTTAGTCAAGGACTAGCCTTAAAGGGACAGTAAATAGGATTTACCCCATCTAGTGGTGAAATTGTATTTTGCATTCAAACGAATAGTGCTCTCTAAATGCGTGTTGCAACTACGGTAGCCGTTATGTACTCACTGATCTCCTTGTCCGTTGCAGCTGGTTCACGTGTTCTGAATGAAAACGCGTTGCGGAATAGCCTCCTTGGACTTACCCGTTCAATGTAAGTAAAGAGAAGAAATTCTAAGCTTACACAGAAAAATCAGATCATTGGCAGAGGTCATTTGACACCAATGAGGACATATTTATAAATAAAGACATTGATTTTGATTAATAAAACATAAATCACACTAATTGGGCCTTGTCTGTGAGACCAGGGGTAAGGTTAAAAAAATCCGGCCTCACATAGTGAGGTTATTTACCATCAGGCCCAAATTGAGTTTTTTTCACTGCTGTTTTGTGGTTATGTGGTTATTCACACATTTTTAGCCACCTACTTCTTGCTTTTGTAGTCTTCTAGTTAACTCTTGAACGATTAAGCATTGCTAGCTTGTGAAGGATAAATTACTGTCCATCCTCTTTATTTAACATTAGTCACTTTCACACATACAGTCTACATACAGCCCATTTAAAAAAATAGGATTACGGCATTTAGAACGGATGATGTCAAAACAATAATGTTTTGATTCAGATGCGATTAACCCCCCCAGTGTTTACGACTTTTCCACACACACTGCTTAAAAGAAAACACCACCGTTTTTCAATATTTTACCATGTTCTTACCTCTTAGACAAATTTTTACATACCTAGATATACATATTTATTAATTTCTAAGGATCCAAACAGGGATGAATTTAGAAGCCACCAAACACTTCCATGTTTTCCCCAATTTAAAGGGCCCATATTTTGTGGCTGAAGACCACTTTACTTTGTGTATTTGGTGCAATACAATGTGTTTGTGTGGTTTATGGCTTTATTTTCCACAGACTGTACATTTTTTAGCACCTCTAGGTACCGCCCATTTGTAACAGGTCGTTTTGTACAAAGCTCATCATTCTTAGAAAGCGCAGTGTGAACCGACTGGCCAGCTATCCAATGTGTTGTGATAAGACGAGTACCTCAATTAAGTAAACGGAAGTGTGACGCTCCTTGCCATGTTTTGTAAGATGAGCTCCTAAAGCAATAGTGCAAGACAGGAGATAATATCGTCTTTACTAACTTATCAATACGAGCCTGAATCTGACCAAGAAAATACATGGCTAAGCTGATCGAATTGCTCCGCTTTTTAGACGAAGCCTTTGTGTACATCCAGCCTTATAACTCCCTGTGCTTGACATGGTGGAAACAACAATACTACGCCGTGATTTAAAGTTACACCCATCTATCTTTGCGTGCACATTAGGGTGGTGTTATGAAAATGTTCAAACCAGTATGATGTATAACTTCATGGGCGTGTTTGAATAAGCCATTTTAGGTAGGCGTGAATGAGGTTTTACTTTTAAAAAGAAGATCTCTTTGGATTTGAAACCTTACTTTTTGCAACTTTACAAATCTTTATGTGCACAGATATCATTTAACACTCCAAAAACAAAGGAAAACATGAAATTGGGTCATATGACTCTTTAAAGACTGTTACATGAGTAGTTACATGAGTAAGTATGGTGGCATAAAATAAAACGTGGTGATTTTTTAAAGGCGTTCTAAGCGAATCTGCGAGACGTTAGTTTTTGTTGACGTTTGAATTGTTTTCAAACAGACGGAGCGTAGCCAACTCCTCCCCCTCCCTTCCATGCTTTCATAACCGCGCCTAACCCCCACCCCCAAATCCTTTTTGTCGTTTATTGGCTGGAACACTTTGTTTTGTTTTGTGGTGCTAGGTTTGGCCACTGTGTTGTTATTGCCATTTGTGAAGCCTGGGCTGTCTACAGAGATCGCATTTTTTACAGTTTGATCAGTGGACAGACAGCAAGCAGTGAGGAGATGTTTGCTGTGTGTAACAAAAAAATGTTTTATGGTCTAAAACGCGTCAATTCGCTTAGAGCACCTTTAAGCGGCTGAAAAATAAAAACTATATTGTATTGTGGAAGAGCATTTAGATTGTAGCACTTTGACCTCGGCGTGCAGTAACATCATCACTTCCCCTCTCACTGAGTTTGAACAGAGTTTACAGGAGTGATGAGATGTTACTGTGCCAGAGGTTGCTTAGCGTGTTGTAAATTTTGTTAATATAGCTTTTCTTGTAATGTTTTAATGTTCCAGGTTGGTGCTGGGGTGCCACCATTGCAAATCCCTTATGTAATGATAGACTCCTGCACTTATTTAATATTTTCTTCTTAAGGGCATTTCTATGTAAAATGGAAAGGTACATCTATTTGTCTTTGTTTTTCTTGTAAAGCTGTTTTGAATCAATAAACATTGTAAAAAATAAAGCGCTACATAAATACTATAAATGTGACTTGACTGTTTCCGTCATCTGCATGGAAGCAATGTGGTCATGTCCTGCTATGCCACAGTGTTTTTAGCACACACGCCTACGCTAACCTCTTTCAGTGGGAACAGCTAGATTCTCACAGTTTGCTATGGCCTTATGTACAGGTTCTCATGAAGGGAAAATAGCTGTAATGACGTAAGAGACCACCAAACAACACCATACAAAAAGACATGCTAAATGAGCAAAGTGTACAAACAGAGGTCTGCAATTACGTTTTTAAAGGATGTTTCACATTGCCTTAGTGATCAGTTTGCATTTTGTCAGACTGAAGGAATGTAAGGTGATATGATGTGTTGTACAGTAGCTTTGTCACTTCCTTCAGAAACATCTCATTGGAGCGTTTACTAAATTAGTGCCTCTATCACAGTAATTCTCAAAGTGTGGTCCGCGGACCAAACCCCCCCAGAGGCCAAAAGATGACCTAAACTAGGCAAGTGTTTATACAATCGTCACTTATTTAAGTAGATTTTTAATGCAATTGCAAAACTGTGATATCAGTTCTTGCCATTCTGTTTTAATAATGTAATAATCCATAATAATGGATTGGTGGCTAAACCAAAGAGGCGTCAAAATAAAAGATCAAGCGTCAACTGAAAGCAGCTAAAATCCAAAGATCTATTAGTTTTGTAATGTACTAGTTTTTGTTTCATGTGTAAAATCCCTGTAATTTCAGTGATTTTGGACATTAAGGGGAATTTTTTTTCAGCATTTTTTTCAGTTTTAAACTAATGGCTCTTTGGAATGACATTAAGTGGGACCTAGGCTGTTATACTATGTTTTATTGCAGTTTTTTTTTCATATGTCCAGTTTGTTGTTCATATTAAAGCAACACTATGTAGTTTTTTTACCTTTAAATAATGTCTCTAAAATTATTTCAGTGATAGAACAACTTTTAACTGGACAAATTGTACTGTTGCTGCAACCTGAGCAACCTCCTAGCTGCTACAAGCACACTCTGAAAGTGGCGGTGGAGGGTAGAGCACACAGCGCCGCCCCTCCCCCTGCCTGCAGAAGAGTGTCTGATACCAGGCACTGTTGCGCTTTTCAACCACATGGGGGAGCTGTAAGTCATTTTTACATGGAAACTACATAGCGTTGCTTTAAGCTGTAACTCATTTCACATTTACTTGTTCAAATGAAATAAAATTCATATAATAATTTCTGAACATGGCATTGCATTTGTGTTTAAAAAATTAGTTTTTGACTTGAAACAGTTGCATATTAAACTTAAATTTAGTTTATCCTTCCTATTTTGTTGTTTTTTGGGGGGCGTGTTAGAGTGGGACTCTGTTAGGTGGTCCTCAGAAAAAAATGGAAGATAAAGTGGTCCTTGGGCTGAAAAGGTTTGAGAAACACTGCTCTACCAGAACCAGTCACCTTCCTTTATGCAGGGTGAAGTTTAATCTGTGTGATAACTGGGCATTCCTGTAGCTCAGGTGGTGAGCAACCTTAACATCTTGGGTTAGATTCTGGAGAGCACATATACTGATAAAAAAGTATACCCTGAATGCCCTGTAAGTCATTTATCATACATGTCTGTATTTGAATGAAATATTGGAAAAACTGTAGATAATATGGGACCGTGTAAAAAGTTCACACATTAGAATAAACAAACTGCATTTTGATTGGTAGCCACACATGCAACACAACACTGTAGTTTTTATACCGCTAGAGGTCGCCAAACTTTAACACATACTAAGTCTTGGTGAGCTGCTTTTTTGGGAGGTGTAGGACAGGCTTATAAGTTTTTTTTTTTGTTAGATCATATATAAAAGGAATTTACTTCATTATGTTTGAAAGAGATCTGAATGAAATACTACTTTACTCGACAACTACAAATGAATCTTGCTGAATGCATTCAGAAAAACTTACATACCCTCAACGAAGCCAGTTAGCACAAAACAGACATGCTTCTGATACACTACAAAAGTTGTATGAATGATTCACCCATAGTAATGTATTTATAACATGTATGTGTATACATACATACAATATATATTTTAGGGCTGGGATGATAAATCGTGTGATTCTGTTTGCTATGCCTCTCAATGAATTACGATGAAATGCTGCCACATCCAAAAGCCAAAGGGTGCTCTTGTGCAGAAACTCAATATGTGCCACAGATGAAGAACCATTTACACACGCAGTGCCACGAAATGCCTATAATTTATCACTGTTTATTAAACCTTTCCAGGTATTTTCATGATAATAAAGAATATTTATAAGATTATGTTTGATGAGTGTTGCCTTTTTAAAGCAACACTAAAGAGTTATTGCTCTTTGCTCCCCCTACAGGTTAGATGCGTAATTGTTCATTA
Source organism: Misgurnus mizolepis (assembly GCA_025389145.1). NCBI lineage: Eukaryota > Metazoa > Chordata > Actinopteri > Cypriniformes > Cobitidae > Misgurnus > Misgurnus mizolepis. The sequence goes on along the minus strand of JAIFKI010000022.1, from coordinate 8,054,479 downwards.
GCACTGTCATAAATACTGCAGCATAGCTGGCTCTGATTGGATTGTAGGTCTGCCGTAAAGCAAGTTTCTGTTGTTTTCACTCGAACTACAGTACCACTTTTTGGCCGATGGAGGGCTGCTAAGCGAATGTGAAAGTGCCATTCACCCTGTCTTGAGTGGATGAACCACTGAAACTTTTTTGGAAACGTTATTTTAAGGTAAAAAAAACTCTTTGGTGTTGCTTTAAATGGTGCGGTGGTCATGACAAACGTTGCAGCCCTAATTTTTATGTTGAGAAAACTCTCAAAGTCTAAGCGTATAAAATGTTTAAAAACATAAAAGCCTTCAGCAAAAGTTTCTTCAGTAAAGCTTGACAATAAATGAGTTTTTATAAGCCAGTTCCTGTGGTATTGTTAACTTTTTAAGCTATTTGATGTAGCTAACCTAGCCTGATAGCTGGCAACCTTCTTAACAAAACTTTATTTGAAATGCATGGGTCAGGTTTTAACAAAACCTGTCACCTCATCCGTCGTGCTGATCCTGCTCCTGCAGTGTTATAATTTAACCCTCTTTATGTTACTCAGTAAAGATATTTCACATCGTAGACAGCGTCCCAGCAAACCTCCTGCATGGACTCTACAAGTATTGTTATTACAGCCATCATGTAATTTTTCTCTTTAGGTCTATTATAAAGAATTCTTCTCTTTACCTCCTTCATTGGTCTTTCACAAATGAACTGTGAAACAATAGAGATGTAATCTCAATAGAGATGTAATCTCTAAACGTTTGCCACCCCTATATTAGACAGACGTGATTAATTTTTATAGTGCCCCCTAATGGTCAGGGGCGTTTCCGTTATGTTGTGGCTTTATTTCGTAGTGTTGTGAACTTGTGTTTGCTTTTTACATTTTCTTTGTGTTGTGCAAGATTGGTCCACCGTAAATAGCACTGCGGTTAATATAAAAAATGTATAGTCTTAAACAAAAGCATTTATTCAGCACTTGTGTATATAAAAGTGCAATTGCTCTTAGACAAAGTGCTATGCTGTAATACATAATGAAGTTTTATTAATAATGCACGTGCTACTTTAACTGCTTTAGTAGAAAAGAGAGAAGCTTCGTCTTGATGTTGATCATTGACAAAATGCTTTAGATTGCTGTAAAATAGAGACAGTGACATTATAATATGGACATACTTATAGAGGCTGTTTGCACCTGCTATTAAGATGTGTTTTGGTAAATCAGATCACGATCGATCAGATAAATATAGCTTTTGAGCTCATCCACTTTTAACCACAGCCAGAGGAAGTCAAAAACAGTGTAGATGGTGTAGATGTCTAGGCGGTCTTTTGTGGCTGTTTGAACACATTCGATCACATGCACCTATTGATCCAAACATGATTGATCTACTGTAATGTGATGTCCCGAGCACAATGTTTTTACATTGGTCCGGACTTCTAGCGTCATCCCACAGTGTCTGGAGCAGTATTTAGACTATAATTGATCAAACTAAATCAGCTGCTCTAAACGGGAATGTGTCTCTCTCTTGTACAACTGTGATCCAATCGACCAACACGCATCTTAATACCAGGTGTGAACAGGAAAATGGACACAGAATGCATTACATTTTAAATCCTCAGACCAGTGGCGTCCGGCGACTTCTTTTTTCGAGGGCGCTCGATGCAAAGTTCGTCACAACATGTATGTAGCCCGTCATGTGTGTGGTTTGTAATTTCAAAAATGTGTTCTGCACGTTGTGTGAACCTATGTGCATCACGTCTCTTGTCAAAATAAGTGCCTGCTGCAGATGCGTCTACAGGATTTATGATAAAAGAGATGCTCGCGTTTGCCAGATACTCGCATAATCTCATTCATGATGAAAGTTTACGGTTGAGTGTCTTGTATGTCTTTTATCTATTTTATCATAAACGGTTTTGACGCGTGTGCAGATCCATCTTTTTATAGATGGATATACAATTTATTCTTTGAAAGACGTCAGAAGTAAGAAGGTGAGAAAGTTTATAGTTACTTAGGCAGCTAATTTTTTGTCCATATCGTTGCTGTCCAATGAAAACATCATTGTCCAAAATGTCCATTTTGCCGATTTTTTGATTTTTCGCCGGATTGAATGTCCAGGTTCATTTCCATACACAGTATGCTTCACATATCTAAATGGCCAATGAAAAGTTGTGAAATCATGTCATCTGATTTTCACATATATCCATTTGGTGCCAAAGCTGTCAATCACGCCGCGTATCTCCCACCCTGTGGAAGCATCTCACCGGTCTCGTGAGGTTTAATCGAAGCTCAGCACTGGATGGCCGAATAAACATAGCCTGGTGAGACAATGACTTTCCTTCATCGAGGTTAACGTTTCACCCTGACGCCAGACGTACGTCTACAAAATTACGGTAGGACTGTGCAAACAGTATCTCTCTAGCATTACCATGTCAGTGAATTGATTCATTGTCCCTTCATAGTTTGCAAGAGACATTTAATAAATTTATAATTAATATTAAATAAACTAAGAAAAAACTAAGACGTAGGCTATTTAATAAACTGAGCGTATTCATCTGACAATATGAAACACGATTTGGCCATTCTAATTAACGATCGGAAGAACGCGTATCGACCACCGTTAATGTAAAATATGCACATATAAATTGATTTAAACTCAATTTTGGTCAAATGTGGATTATATCAGGTTATTAGATGCCGTACCATGAATGACAACGCTACATTCAACTGCTTTTGAAAAACTGTGTTTTTTACTTGAAAAGTAACCGTTTTGGGCATACGTGAGTTTCATTGGGCAGCGACGATATGCATTTCACTGAAATTTGCTATGATTTTATCTCAGAAATACATTGATTGACAGTTTTAAAATGTGAATCCCTAATCCTTACATTAAAATACGCTTATGTGTGATAATTTTCAGTGTAAATAGGGAGAGCGGAGGGTGGAGAGAGCACGCTTCCATAAGCAGGTGAGAAATTGTTCTGCTAGTGAAGTCAAAATTGATATTCTTTCTTATGTAGCTTCATAGTTACTGGATAAGCCTACAGTAAACATATTTTGCTTGTTTTTGGATGAGAGAAGTTAAAGTGTCATTGTCAAAATTTGTTATGTGACAGTTTCAAAATGTTAATACAGAGAACACTTAGATAAAAAAAGTTTATAAAGCTGCCGTAAATGGAGAACAAATATCAGCAGGGGACAGCATGTTTTGGATCCCCTAGATTTTGGCTTAGCCCCCAATGTCTACAATGTCTGGCTCCGCCCCTGGATGCACATGGTTCACATGACCCAACAAACACATATTTAAAAAAAACACAAGCAGCACACATGACACTCCGAACAGATATTTTGAATTAGCGCCCTTCAGTTCAGCAGTCACGAGCCGCCACTGCCTCAGATACAAAATGGCATTACCTTTAAAAGATGTTAGGCCATTAGTTTCTGCTGATGTTGAATCTTCACCTTTAAAATATTAAAAAAGGCAAATGTTCAATTGGCATTAATGGATAAATGCTGAAAATGTATTATAATCTTGTCTTTGACTCACCCATTATCACACCATCAACATGAGTGACTGAAATACGATCCAGCTGCAGTTCCTCTTTTTCATTGGATTCTGAAAGATCACAAAAGACAAAAATTTAACCCATTTAAAACCTTACATAATAGGAGAAAATACTCCTACGGATGTCAATGGTGCTCAATAATGGTTTGGTTACAAACATTGCTTAAAATATCTTCATTTGTGTTCATCAGAACAAAGACATTAATACAGGTTTGTAACAACATGAGAGTGAGTAAATGATGACAGCATTTTTATTTTTGGGTGAACTATCCCTTAATAACATGATTCAACAAATCAGTAAAGTTTATTAAAGTATAGCATTTGTAATATAAAACCCTTATTACTAAAGAAATATCCCTCGAGTAGGAGTGTGATAAAGCACTATATCATTGTTATACTACACGATAGACTAGCAGGGTTAACGTTAATTCCAAACAGCCTGCGCCTTTTCAAGGAACTGGTAAACAGACGCTCCAGATAAAGAGAGAATGATTGTTTTGATTGCTCTATTCGCCAAGTGTATTTTAATCGATCACATTATGAGACACAATGACTGCAACTCCCTCAAAAGATTACACATCAAGACCTCTGATCTTTAAAATGAATCAGGCTGATCACTTAATCCGATTCATGACCTATAGGGAGCTAGAAAACTGATTGAGACATCACTTCAATGATATGTCAACGTTACCTGTGGAATATATAACGACTATCAGCCAATCAGATTCTAGAACCAGAAAGAACTGTTGTATAATGATCATTACTTTATCACTGTATATTAAATTGTCAGTAAATCTTGTGAAAGGAAAATACCTTTTTCTAACGTGTTACTGTCCATGTACTCCATCAAGGGTGAAGTAGTTTCTGTAATCAAACAACCATACAAAGTAAATATAATGTGGAAAAAGTTTACCACAGACTAAGACAGATGGTTTTATGTGACTCTATATGTAAACTCCAGGCTGATTATGGGATTAGGAGCATGAAAGTTTAATTTTACTTAGTGATTTTGCATTGATTTCAATGTTTGACTTTATTCAGTCCACACTGAAGATATCAAGATTATTTTATATGTAGGATGATTTAACATTCAAAAATCATTTAGCTCACTTCTAGACACACACACACACACACACACACACACACACACACACACACACACACACACACACACACACACAAACATTCTGGTTTCCATGTTTTGTAGGGACATTTCATAGACTTAATGCGTTGTATACCATACAAACTGTATATTCTATTCCCCTTACCTACCCCATTCCCTAACCCCAACCATCACAGAAAACATTCTGGTACCTTAGATTTTCAATAAACATCATTCTGTTTCATTTATAAGCTTGTTTCCTCATGGGGACCTCAAAATGTCCCCACAAAAAACACTGGTATTCCTATCTTTGTGGGGCAATTGGTCCCCACAACGTGATAATTACCAGGTACACACACACACACGCACGCACGCACGCACGCACACACACACACACAGACTTACGGTTCTTGGAATCTGCTAGTGAGATAAACAAGTCTTCATGAACTGGCTCTTTCTTCTCTAAAGATAAAATATAAATGTTTCATTAGTAATAATGCAGTGTAATAACACACACACACACACACACACACACACACACACACACACACACACACACACACACACACACACACACACACACACACACACACACACACTAAAAAATAGTTCAAAATGTAAAAATGACATTTTAGTAATACAGTAAAAATAGCAAGTTGGTTTATACTATCATCAGAGCCGATCCTGACCTCCCCGGGGCCCTAAGCAAAATTCAGCTAAGGGGCCCTCCTACACATGGTACCTGAACCGGGCCGTGAGCCATGACCCGTGAGCTTTGCCACACATTCACACTTGACACCCCACTGCTCTCACTACACAGATATGGGCACTATTTCAATTCAGCAGTGTGATTCTACCAAGGTCAGGGCAGTAGAGTCTTGTGTGTAAAACAAACCCAAACATATTATGATTAGTATGATTAATCAAATATATATAATGATTAAATTTGAATTTTTATTTTGTGACAAAAATTCTTGGTCTGTTATTTTTCCCCCTTGAATTAGCCAATCCCCAAAAATTTTCTGCAGTAATGTTATAATAAAGACTTAAGATTATTGTGGGAATATTTTTGTATTTTCAAAAAACTAATTACTTGTATTTTATTTAAAGAGTAACTAAACCCTAAACCAACTTTTTTTAGTTAATGATCTGTAAGAATGGGGCTTTATTAGTGCTGTTCATTGATTGTAGTAAGTTTTTTGACATTTGGATATAAAGTGTTTCAATACTACAACATATGGTGTAAAAACGTCTGAGTGCTGCCCTCTTCAGGTTGAACGGTGGCTACTACAGTTGAATTTTCCTATTGGATGGTGGGTCCAAAAAATGACTCGTGACGTAAGCAGATTCAAGCTTACCACGCCCTTGTTACGATCTCATCACACACTTAGTTCATCCCCTCTATCTCCTTGGGATCTGCCCACTTTTCTTGCATTTTTCAAATATTGCCAGTGGGTGGAGTCAGGCTCTGACCAGGGGTTTAGTTACGCTTTAAATACAGTTTTCACATCAGTATTTTGTATTTTATTTTGTTACATTTCATGAGCCAGTATTTGTAGTTTGTAACAAAATAGTTTTTGATGTTTTTGTGCCCACCTCTGTACTACATACAAAATATGGTTGGTTACTACTATAAATCACACTCTTAATATTTATATTTTAAGTAGTGAAAACTGAATTCTTGATATCAAAAATCCATATCATGTGAATGTATAAAAGCTAAAATGGCTTGCCATACTGCATAACTGTTTATAGTATGCATAATAGCAATACTTGATCCCTGATGGTTATTATTTACTGAGGTATGTGCATTCATTTTGACCTTATCATTGGCATTATACCCATTCCAATGTAAATCCATTGGTTTCCATACTGCATTAACGTTGTCATTTAGGAGTGTTATCACGCTATTTTTGTTATGGTCTCCACACAGATGTTGCTGCTGGAAAGCACGATTGCATGCGCATATGAACGCAAATTCACGCGCCGTGCGGTTATCGAGCTGTCGTTTATAAACACAGTTGCCCTTGGGCGTTTATTCACGCGAATATTCACACAAAAAAATGTTGTGTAACTGTCAGATAGTGAGAGACAGAATCACATCAACTTAACTTTACTGTTTGCTCTTGCTGACATGACATCAAACTTGAAGAGAACACAAGTTTACCTGATTGCCGTTCTCGCGTTTAACTCTCATTTTATTTCCTTTTTCTTTTTTCATGGCCAGATGGATAGCTCCGCTTCATATAGTCATCTCAGTAAACATTAAAGGAACAGTATGTAGGATTGTGGCCAGAACTGGTATTGCAATAACAAAACTTGTGGCTAAAACTGGTACTGCAATCACCCAACTGGTGGCCAATACAAAACATGACAACATAAACATCAGTTGAGGGCTGCAACTCCACTTTTTAAATGACAATATCCTGGCCAGACCACTGTTGTGAGTGATATAAGTATTTGAAATGAAAATGATTTCTTAATGTCTAGTGACATATCAGGGCCATTTTATGATTAATTGATATTAATTTCTTACATTCTGTTCCTTTAACACGCGCTGTAAAACAGGAGGAGGTGGGGCCTTACGTAATTTGCGGGGCCCTATGCAGTCTGCGTAGTATGCGTATAGGGCCGATCGGCTCTGACTATCATCAACTATTACACAGACACACACAATGTATAATGTATATATTTCTGTTTGTACCTGGTTTACAAGTGATCTTCAGTACGATGCATCCAATGATCAAAATTACAATACAGCAGACAAAACAGCCTGAAATGGCCAGCAGTATTTTTCTTTTGAACACTGCAACAAGGGGCAGAAATGAATATTAGTTAGGTACCATTGTAACTTCTTAGTAATAAAGGGAATTTTGTGTGAAAACACATTTCACAAAAATTTTATTTTTTCTTTATATTACATCTCTTTATATTATATCATGAATTTTTATTTTTTGTTGTTGTTGTTTATTTTATTGTTACATTAATAAAGTATTAGTACACAGTATTTTCAAGGTTGGGATAGCAGCAAAACTGGGACAGTTTTGTTTCTGTACAATTTCTGAAAAACTTTTTTAATGCAATTGTTAGACCAAACAACTAGTCAAGTTGATTCATCCACCAGATCATCTAGGACCAAAATAAATGACCAGCTTAGTCTACTCAGTTGCCCGTGGTCAAATTTTTTGATGATATTGATGATACATAACACACACATCTGTGTTATGATATGTAAATGTATGATAGTATATTAGTGCAAATAATTCAAATATTACTTACAAATATAATTTGCCTTAAACCCCTCACTCCAAGCAGACTGCAGCGGTCGTTCTGTCCTTTTCCCTCTGCATTTAAATTCATTTTTAATAGTTTCTTTGGTTGATTTGACCTGTAATGTACTTGAAGATTCATTCAGCTCCTGATTGTTCCAAACCCAGGTGTAATTCCATGTTTTATCATCTAACACCTCACAATTCAGTGTCAGGATATTTCCAGCGATGATGTCACTCAATTCAGTGACCAGGTTCAGTGAAGCTGCTGAAAGAGCTTAAAACAAACAAATCAATTACTTTATATTTGTTATAATAAGTGTTTTAGGATTTTGACAAGGAGATTGAAGACAAGGATTTTGTTTTGTTATTGTTTAAGGCGAGTGTGTCTAATTTCTGTGCCGCTACTGCCAATAATTTTAATTAAAGGAATAAACTGGAATTAAAGCTCCAAGCAGCGATGGTAGTGCCCTCGCACGCATGGGTACTGCCACCCTATTGCCTTAGTAAAGCAGTGAGCCAGGGGGATTTAATTTTAAGTGGGTAAATATAGGTGGATATTCAAAGTAAATTTGATGTGCCACACCTCCTGTGTGCAGCAGGTGGCGCTATGATTGTAACTGATTGTTGTTATATTGATGTGTTCAGGCCAGGATCCTTGTCAAACATATATAGTCTGTGACAGGTTGGACATTGTATGCCTTACTAAAGAGTTAAAAAAGCTTTCTCTTGGTGAATCATCAAAATTTGCCAGGCCGCCATGCACACGCTTTTTAACAAAAATATAAGATCTTCACTATTTATCATTGTGAACAGTGTTGGGGAAAGTTACTTTTAAAAGTAATGCATTACAATATTAAGTTACTCCCCCAAAAAGTAACTAATTGCGTTAATTAGTTATTTTTCATGGAAAGTAATGCTTACATTACTTTTAAGTTACTTTTGCGTTACTTTTTTAACTTGGCTGAGGCTCGATCTCTTTCAGGCCTTGCAGGTGTTTTTATGATCGCAAAAATGTCAAGCTCTGGCCTGCCATCTCCGTTTCTGACTCAAACTGTTCCCGCACAGAGTGTGTAATTCTTCATTAATATGTTTAGTTTAATTCAGTACATTATTTTATTTTTAAATTGAATTAATTAAACTGAAAAGTAACTTGCATGATTTTTTTAAAAAGTAACTCAAATATTATTTTGTACATTTATAAAGTAATGCGTAACTTTACTCGTTACTTCAGAACAGTAATATTATTACGTAATGCGCTTTACTTGTAATATGTTACCCCCAACACTGATTGTGAAGTCCTTAAGTTCAAATTGACCATATATACTGTAATGATGATCTGAAAAAAATCTACGAACAGTAAATCACAGTTTAAAACATGGCATTTCCTGCTGCAAGCAGGTGGCGATAGAACTTTTACTGAATATTGGCATGTTGATGTGTTCAGGCCAGGACACTTATCAAACATGTGAAGCGTGGGTCAGATTGGACATTTTAACCCTGAGCTAGAACAATTTCCTGTTTCATTGCGAAACAGAGAAATTTGTCAGACGGACACACCCTACATCGAAAAGTCAAGATCTCTACAATTTAACATCGCAAAGGCCTTTAGATGACACAGACCAAAGATGTGATGATCTGATAAAATTTCTAGGAGGAGTTTGTTTAAGTACGAAGCCCAGAAATGGCAAAATTTCACTCAAATTACAGATAAAATTCCTGTGGGGTTTAGAGCTTAGCTCCAAGAGACTTTTTTGTAGGTCTTGGGGTGATACATGATCCTACCACATTTTGTATCTGTACGTTTACCATAGTGGGGGGCTGCTCTCTTGAATTTTTTTAGGTGGCGCGATAAAGCCATTTTTACACTCCCAGTTCTGAAGCTTATATCAAATGAAAAATTTTGCGATACTTTGCGAGGCCACTACGGACACGCCCTTTAACGAAAGGTCAAGGTAGTTGATATTTATCATTGCAAAGGTCTTAAGATCAGTCTGACCAATAATGATGATGATTTGATTAAATAAATATCTAAGAGCAGTAAATCACAGCGTAAAACATGCCATTTCCTGCTGCCTCTAGGTAGCGCTATGACTGAGGTTGAATATTGGCATGGAAATATATTCAGGCTAAGACCCTTATCAAACATGTGAAACGTGGGGCAGATTGGACATTGTATGCCTTAGTTTCATTTTCTCTTAAAGATCGGAAGGTGACCCTTATTTACCATATATACCCTCGCATTGGGCCCCCAATTTGCTAAATCCTCAACTGTGGATAATATAATTATGCCGCAATAGTTAGTCTGTCTGGAACTAAGCCGAGTTAAACCACATCACTGTGTGACACTTCAATACATATGAACGGCCGCTACGCTAATACGATTTTGTTTTTCTCTCCCTGTCTCATCCTCGACCCGAGGACAACGAGACAAACAGACCCAGTCCCGGTAGATGTGAAAGTCGGCACACCTCTGATCTACTGGCCGTCCTTCAACGTGATGCCCAGCTGATGCCTGACCAACGATCACCGGCAGAACCCGCTTAATCTCCGCTACATCTCCTTATCCGTTCTCCCAAGGGTTTTTCCCTCCTAGGACTTATTTTTCCTCGGATAAAAGCCCGGGGTTTTTTTTCTCCTAGGGGGTTTTTTCACCCCAGGGAGGCAGCCTTTTTGGGCTTTACTTAGCTTCCTCTTCTAGACGTTACTTTAGTAATACGTTCACTTATAATATTGAGTCATAGCCGCAGCAAATTTAACTGCTTATGCTATCATGTATTTTGTTGTGCTATCTGTCGTTTTTCTGTGCTTTTCACTGCTTCTATTTATGTAAAGCTGCTTTGAAACAATTTACTTTTGTGAAAAGCGCTATATAAATAAAATTGAATTGAATTATAACAACTTTTTGTTTCATGGAAAAAACGGCTAAATTTGTCAGGCCGCCACAGACACGCCCTCCAGCGAAAAGTCAAGATCTCTGCAAAGGCCTTTAGATGACACTGACCAAATATGATGATGATTTGATGAAATCTCTAGGAGGAGTTTGTTAAAGGAATAGTCTACTCATTTTCAATATTAAACTATGTTATTACCTTAACTAAGAAGAGTTGATACATCCCTCTATCATCTTAGTGCGTCCACGTAAGTGCTGGAGCGCGCTGCGACACTTCGATAGCATTTAGCTTAGCCCCATTCATTCAATGGTACAACTCAGAGATAAAGTTAGAAGTGACCAAACACATCAACATTTTTCCTATTTAAGACGAGTAGTTATACGAGCAAGTTTGGTGGTACAAAATAAAACGTAGCGCTTTTCTAAGCGGATTTAAAAGAGGAACTATATTGTATGGCGGAATAGCACTTTGGGGAGTACTTCAACTCGCCTGAAAAATCCGCTCCCCTTCTCCCTCTCATAATGGGAGAGGGAGAGTGTTACTGCGCCGAGTCGAAGTACAACGGAGAGAGCGCATTTCAAAACGCTTGGAGCCATGAAAGGTCTGAGGCTGCCTTCTTTCTTAGGAAGAGACAATTACGTCCGTAAGACCCTGCTCGCTTGCACTGTCAGTACCATCTCCGTCAGCGCTCATTGATAATAAGAGCTTACCAAGTCTCTGAGCATGATCGTCTGAGACCCTGGTGTAGAAATGCGTAAAAACTGGGGTGGTCTGCAAGCGAATTTCAGCGAGAAACCGAGTGGGTTACAGAGCAGAGCAGTCTGTCTTGGTGGTTTGATGTAAGACTCTAACTCGTCTATGCAGAGAAAGAGTCTGGTGTGAGGCCCGCAGTATTACTGTTGATTAAAAGGGCAAAAAAAACGGAGTATATATTTGATGTACCAATATTCACCGCAATGATATAGGATGGGACTGAATAAAGGGAGGTGTTCGGGCCTCAGCAAATTCGCTCTGCTTCTGATTCCATCTAAGCTAGAGAGAGAATGTCAGGGAAGCACAAGCATTTTGAGAGTTTGTGTGAGCTCTACCGGAGTGAGGCAGACCCAGGCCGCTCAAAGCTCTATAATGAAGTTTTCTTAGTGCTCCAATAATGGTGTGCTTGCCCTATCAAGCTGACAAATGAGATTGCGCCGCTCCAGGACGTGAAGCCCTGTGATCGCTGACCATAAGGTGTCTGCACTATAGTGGCAATGAGTCCGTGCGGCTCGGTCCCTTTGTCCGTTTCAGCCCGAGAGAGATGTCAGGGAAGCGCCTGCACAGTGAGTTTCCAGGATTCTTGTGTGCGGCCACAGCGTGGGTGGACCCAGACTAAAGACATGCTAGGAGAAGTGATGGGTGACGTAAAACCACACACTAGCTGTAATGATTCCGCTGCAGGGCTTAGATCGACGGTGAGCAGGAAAGGCTTCTTCTTCTTCGGAGCAGCGAGAGGATCGGAAATATTGTTCTACACACATATATAGAGCGTAAGCCCGCCCTTTCACGGGTTTCGACACCATTGGTCTGTAATTTTTACAGACGTTAACCAATAGGCTTCAGTCACGGAGTAAACAGGAGTATCCCCCCATAGCGTCAGCAACTGACGCAATGCGAAGTGAACCGTATTGAAAGGGAACTGCATAACTACCATAAAAGTTTAATTTCAAGTTTGTATGCGCAACCCCCGCAAATTTTTTAGCACTAAGGTGCATTCGCATTAAGTAACTGATGGTTCATTTTAGGCTTTGATCTGCTGAATTACATTATATTGCAACAGTAACATATAATAGAAATAAACGTTAAAATATAGCATATATGAAAACCCATCGAATTGTTTCAATTTTTAGTTATTTGCTGTTGTCTACATGAAAATATCTAATCCAATGTAAAGAACATTCTGTGAAAATATAACCTTGATGTCTTTAATATTGACTGAGTAAGCCAGATTGAAATCAAACTTTAATGCTCCTTATCTCAGAATCAGACTTTAGACTGGATTTTACAGACAGCCCTCTTCTTCTCTTACACTTCCTGTTCCTTTCTTTTATAAGCACACTCACGCCAATGCCACGATGCAAAGTTTTTTCAGTTTGCCTGCCTTACCGAGCGTTTTTCTACATTGCATTCTGATTACCTGTTGTGACTTTTGCCTGTTTACTTATACTCACGCCTTTTAGATTTCCCCTTTGTTTTGTTTGCCCAGTTCTGACTACCTAAAATTGTTTGACCATTGCCTGTATCACGACTACCTCTTTTGCCTACAGTTTGGATTTGTTTGTCAGATTGGTGTTTTAATAAACAACCTTAAATGGATTTGTTGACTCTAGAAGGTTTTCGAGTACCCAGCAGGAGTTAAGAGCGCTTTGTCTCAGATAATTCACCTGTCACAAAACCATCGTCCAGTTGCTGAATACCATTGAATTTTGTACCCTCGCTGCACAAAGTGGATGGAATGATCAATCATTAAAGGATGTTTTTCATCATAGTCTGTATGTTGAATTACAAGGAAGTTAGCGTGTAAGGGAGAGGACCACTCATTTACTGAGTATATTGCCCTGGCTGTTCATATTGATAATCTCATGTGCAATTCCCCATCTTAATCTCGTTCACAACACATACCAATATTTCCACCCCTTTGAGAAGAACACTTGCCTCTTCCGGTACTGTGCCTTCACCCAACAAACCCATGCAGCTTGGATATGCTCCCCTATCAGCTGAAGAATGCCAACAAAGACGTAACCATCATCTGTGATTCTACTGTGGCAACCCAGGACACCTCAACGTTACTTGCCCAGCAAAAACTCCACACACGAATAATGTGGTAAGCAAGGTACCCTTTATCCCCTGTCATGAAGCCTGTACCATAGATATCCAGATTAATCATGACAATAATCTTCTGCCTTTTGTAGCTATGATTGACTCTGTAGCCACTCTTAATCTGATCCATGAGAAGATTGTGAAGCATTTTCTTATTCCCACTCAACCATGTCATCCACCTCTTAAAATCATCACCCACCAAATCATCCCGCTTACTCTAAAGATTTTATTATTTTATCAAGAAACCTGCCTCTCCACAACTGTAGAAAGCCCCATAACCAAATCAGTAGACATCTCCGACTGCTATCAAGAATTTCAGGAAGGGTTTAATAAATCTAAAGCCACTCAATTACCAACTCATTGTCCTTGGGATTGTGCTATCGACTTTGTACCCAATGCCATGTCCCGCAAGTGTAAAATTTACCCACTTTCTCAAACTGAAACTCAAGCGATGGATGAGTACATCACTGAAGCTGTGAATAATGAGTTTATTCAACCTCACCTGCTGCTGCTGGCTTTTTCTTTGTAGATGAAAAAGTAGGATGAAGGTTTACAGCCTTGAATAGACTACAGAGGATTAATCAACATCACAGTTAAGTTTCCATATCCACTACCTCTCGTTCCTGCGGTTCTAGAGTAACTCTGAGAAGCCAAAATCTTCACTAAACTCGATCTGAGAAGTCCATACAATCGCATCAGGATTAAGGAAATGAGTGGAAAATGGCATTCCACACTAATAGGGGGCACAATGAGTATTTGGTCATGCCATATGGTCTCTCTAACTCACCAGCAGTATTCCAGTCCTTCATCAATGAAATCTTCAGAGATCTGCTTAACAATTATGTTATCGCTTACATTGATGATACCTTTATTTATTCTGCCAATCTAGAAGAACCCATTCAACATGTTAAAGAAGTCCTGTCATGTCTGCTACAACACCAACTCTACGTCAAGGCTGAAAAATGTTTATTTCACGTAAGACTAACTTTCTTGGATATAATATCAGTTATCAGGGGGTTGAGATGGACAATGTCAAAGTTCTGGCAGTCACCAAGTGCAACCCTACCGCCTTTACTAGGTCATCAAAAAAATTATTTCGCTGCACAAAAGGCCGCCAAGTGCATCTCGGAAAATAGCACAGGCATGCTTCACAACGCAAGTGGCCGCGCCCCACACGACCGAAATGACTTGGTCCGTCACTGTGTGGCGGATAACAAGCCAGTTGATAAAACATATCGGAGAATAGCGCATACGTGCTTCACACCGTGAGCGTGCATGCGCGCCACACGGCCGAAATGAGATAAACACGTGGTCCGCCATGTTTGGAGGATAGCCAGTTGATAAAACGCGTGTTCGTGAGAACTGTAAGTGGACTTATGTTTTGGGGTTATTTTTAAGCCTGTTACTGTATTCGTCTATAGTTCCTGCAAATTTAAAGTAAATTAGCTGGTGATTTTGTTGTTTGAGCAACCTGCTGGCTAGGTTGCACGTGGCTGTTGATGAGATATAATTGTTGAGCGCTCTTGCTCACTTTATGTATGTGCATTATTTACATGCTACAGTAGTTACACTACTTTAAGAAAATGTAATTAATAGTGGGAAATAATCAGTTTTTACAATCTTTGCTATCTATCATCGTTCGCCACACAGCTATTCCCGTTAGAGGTATCTGTTAAAAACATTTAATTCATTAATAATCTAGTATGTGTTTCATTGTTTCAATGAATGTCATTTCATAATTTCTTCAAAATTAAGTTTTATTTGAGTGTTTTTTTTTTTTTATTCATTATGACGCGTATGTCATGTCAAAATGAAATATCTAAACGCCTGTAAAAAAAACCTGTTATGCTTCAAATTAGCTTGATTTAACTCTTAACCCATTTCATGTAGTGTACACAGAACCATAACGACTGCAAATTTGTCCCCACTTCGATTCAGTCATACCAGCTTCACTCACTACCAGACCCACTCGCTTAACTGTAGTAAATGTGACACAATGGCAAGTGGAAATACATGTAGGAATAACTTGGAATTATTTATGACCAAACTTACCTTTTACGTTTAGTTGAAATTTATTACTAGTTTTGGTAATAACTGATCTGCCATTAAGTTTTCCTTTACATGTATATCTTCCAGAGTCTGAAGTTTTTGCTGTGATGGTTAAAGTAGAGTTTATTATTTTATTTGGTTTGCCATTTTTGGCCCATCCAAAGAACCAGCCCTTAGAACTGCTTCCAAATCCACACTGCATGGTGATTTCCTCATTTGGGAAAAACTCTGTCCAGTTTGGATTCGCAGTCAGCTTTGGAATAGGAATCTCTTCAGAGGACATGGCGAAAAACAACAACATTCAGGCAAAAATAAGTTTATTAGATGTTTCTGCACAATTGTGTATTGTTTATTATTTGCTGAATCTTTTACGAAAAGTTACAAAATCAAAAGCAAATAAATTTCAGATTCACAAGCATATGCCCCATTGTTTTAATATCCTCTTGTGGTCAATAATTGTATTCTCAAAATGACACATCTAGACGCTATTTCCTGTGGAAAAACCTTTATGGTTCAAAAAAGCATGAATTGACTTTACACCCATTTCATGTATATAGCATCATGACGATTGCAAATTTGTCCCCTCCTCCATTCAGTCTCACCAGCTTCACTCACTAGACCAGGGGTCCCCATAACCTTTTTTACACCACGGCCCGGTTTTAGCTTAAAAAAATGCTGAAATTCCTGCTTTGCGAAATGTATAAAGTTTTAAATGTAAGTAAAGATCAAGCAACCATGCATTAGGAAAATGAATAACTGCTTTATTTATAGTATATTTTCTATAGACATGTAAAACCATATTTTGGCGGATTGTTGTTTTACTTTCATTGTTTCACTAGTTTGCCTGCCCATTAAGTTTTAATTAATAACGGTAAAAGAACTTGGCTTGCTGTTCTCTAAGGCAGCTCGAGCCCCAAGTTTAAGTAACATAACAGAAGAAAAAAAAGGAGGAGATGAGGAGGAGAGATGCCAGAAGAAATGCGGCTGGGCGCGGAGGCACGGAGACTCCTGTTTACCATATGCTTTTAATGATATTGACACAGGACTGTTTAGGTTCCATTCAAACCTACATTAAAAGTGTAACGGTTAAAATATTATTACTGCAGTAAAATTTTTTTTTATCATTTTTGATCATTTTGAAGTTGTTTTACAGAAGCCTGAAATATCTTTTCATTTGCAATATCACAGAGCTAAACGTCTTCACATATTTACATAATTTTCGAGGTAGCCTGCATTTGCAAATTATTCATAATGTCATACCTCTGCAATTCTATGACTGATTGTGTTTTATTCTCCAACTCTAATGATAGCAATGTGATCGCCGATGTGCAGGTAGAGAGAGAGAGAAAGAGAAAGAGAGAGTGCGGCTCTGTACGGTGGTTGGGGACCTCTGCACTAGACCCACTCAGTCAACTGTAGTAAATGTGACACAATGACAAGTGGAAAATAGGAATGGTTTGAAATTGTTTGTATGACTGATCTTACCTCTTACGTTCAGTTGAAATACATTACTCTGTTGGCTAATAACTGATCTGCCATTAAGTTTTCCTTTACATGCATATTGTCCAGAATCAGATGAACTCTTTGCTGTGATGGTTAAAGTAGGGTTTGTTTTAATTGTTTTGCCATTTTTGGTCCATTCAAAGGACCAGCCATCAGAACTGCTTTCGAATCCACACTGCATGATGATTTGTTCGTTTGGGTAAAACTCTGTCCAGGTTGAATCCGTGGTAAGCTTTGGAATAGGAATATCTGCCGAGGACATAAGGAAAAACAACAACAGTCAGGCAAAAATAAGTTTATTAGATGTTTCTGCACAATTGTGTATTGTTTATTATTTGCTGCGTCTTTTTTACGAAAAATTACAAAGTCAAAAGCACATTTACATTTATTTATATGCTCCTTTGTTTTAAACAAAGTGGTCAGTAATTGTATTCTCAAAATGACATATCTAAATGCTATTTTCTGTGAAAAAACCTTGATGCTTCAAAATAGCTTGAATTAACTTTACACCCATTTCATGTACACAGAATCATGACGATTGCAAATTTGTCCCCACCTACATTCAGTCAAACCAGTTTTACTGACTAGACACACTCAGTTAACTGTAGTAAATGTGACAGAATGGCAAGAGGACAAATAGGAATGGTTTGAAATTGTTTGTATGACTGATCTTACCTCTTACGTTTAGTTGAAATACATCACTCTGTTGGGTAGTAACCGATCTGCCATTAAGTTTTCCTTTACATGCATATACTCCAGAGTCAGATGAACTCTTTGCTGTGATGGTTAAAGTAGGGTTTGTTTTAATTTTTTTGCCATTTTTGGTCCATTCAAAGGACCAGCCATCAGAACTGCTTCCAAATCCACACTGCATGGTGATTTGCTCATTTGGGAAAAACTCTCTCCTGGTTGAATTCGCGGTCAGCTTCGGAATAGGAATATCTACCGAGGACATAAGGAAAAACTATTAGGTTACTCACGTAACCCTTGTTCCCTGATAATGAGAACGAGCATTATGTCAGTTGCTGACGCTATGGGGGAAACTCCTGTTTGCTCCGTGACTGAAGCCTATTGGTAAAAATTACAGACCAATGGTGTTTGAACCCGCGAAAGAGCGGGGCTTATGCTCTATATAAGTGCGGGTAGAAACGCCATCTCGCTTACCTTATTCGACTGAAGCGCGGAGCTGAATAAAGCTTGCTGCGACAACGTTTATAGCACAACCAGCTACGCAATGTTCGTTCCCGTTATTTCAGGGAACCATGGTTACGTATAACCATAATCGTTCCCTTTCAATATTGTTCGCTTCGCATTGCGTCAGTTACTGACGCTATGGGGGAACATAATCCTATCATGCCGTGCATATACAATGGTTGAAGTGCCTTACTGGAGAGACACAGAACGGGGCCTGATTACCAGTCTATACACGGCTTCATGTTGAAGCCTAAGTAAAAGCACCATAATGAAACGCATACAGGTGAACACATAGACGCACCGCAATGCAACATTAGTAGTATACAAGCCGTGGAGTTCTTAGAGCGCGCCGCAAGTGTGTACATTTAAATAAAAAAATATAACGGTGAGTTGGCTATAACACAGTAGACGGTAATGACCAGACGCAAATGTCAAGATGGAATTCCCTATAGACCAATCCATCTAAATAGCCGCTGTGAGTAACCGGCATACTTAGTAAGTGATCTGCGAAGCTAACGAACAGCCGATCTGACTACGATATGCGGCAGAACGGTTCGTGGAGGCCTCGAGCACACCGCTGATGCATATAGGTAATAATATAGTGCACAGGTCGGTGAGCTTCTCGAGCGCGCCGTAAATGTGTACTGATCCACGCGCTGAAGGCTGGTTGCCGTCGCAAGGTGTGTTCAACCCACAGCAGATGACGGGCGAGCTCATATCGATAGCACTTCATGCAGCCGTGTGTAACTTCAAGCATCGAGCCGTCACCTCGGGGCGGGACCTTTGCTTAGTCAAAACTGAAGTGGTCTTATGAACAGAATGACACGAGATTCAGCATTCTTAGGACTCGTTGGGGGGGGGTACGTGAGCCCGCATTAAATGAGATGCCGTACGTCTAACTGTGAGCACGCTCTGGTGTTAAGCTCGCTTCCCGAGCATCATAAAACGAAACTCGTTGTGGCGGGTAGCAAACTCACTTGGAGGTTGATATTTTCCCTTAATTTCTCCGAACGTTGGAGCAAATTTCAGCGAGAAACTGTCTGAATTATTGTTTAGAATCCAATCCGGTGTCCTGGGAATGGATCGCCAAACCTGGGTTTGACGGCGAGCGTCGATACAATTATGGACTGCCGGCCGTGTGTGCGTAAATCGACCGCTTGCCGGTAAGGCAAGTGTTTTGAGACACTGCACAGCTGTGGGTGTCAATTCACGCTAAGGTATAGTGAGCACGGGAATTGCTCTTAGATAGGAATTCAATACCGTGCGCCACTACAGTCAGGTCGCATAACCGACAGTATTTACATGTGTATGTTCCTGGTCTGGATAAACAGAGCACACAAAAATACTTCAGGGTAGTCCAGTCAAGGCGCGACTTAACCCTTTTTCTCCCAGACAGTCTGATCTTTGCTGCCGCCATGGCCATGCTGCGAATGAGGCCAGAGGCACCACTTATACCCACACAGCTGGCCGTTCAGGCGGTGATCTGAGCGGCTCATAGAGCAGTTTGTCTTGGTGGTTTGATGTCAGACTCGTCTAGGCAGAGGAGTAGTCTGCCGTGAGGCCCGCGGTATTGCCGTTAATTAAAAGGGCAGAAAAACCAAGGTATATAATTGATTTACCAATATTCAGTGCACTGATATTGGACGGGACTGAATAAAGAGAGGTTTTCGGGCCTCAGCATGTTGTGAAACAAATTCGCTCTGCCTCTGATTCTCGCCCTATTGAGCCGACGAATGAGATTGCGCCGCTCCAGGAGGGGGAGGAGCGTGAAGCTCTTTGATTGCTGAGCACCAGATGGCTGCAGTAGTGGCAAGGAGCCCATAAGACCGCGTGCTAACTCTGCTGAGCCGCTGAAAGAGACCTCGCTGCTGAGTGTGGGAGGAGCGAGGGACTCTGCGAGCGTAGAGCATGAATGGCTGCGTTGTGACAGAAAACAGGGGCAGGACCAGCCCGTGTGTGCTTGTCTTATGCATCTATCTTAGTCTCAGAGCTCCACCGCTTGTTCATCTCAGCCAGAGAGGAACAGCAGGGGGAGCACATAACACAGATAGAACAGCCATGCATCGTATGAGCGGTTTCGCGACGCACTCGGAAAGAAATTCATAGTAGCGTGCTAGCTCTACTGAGCCATTGAAAGAGACCTCACTGCTGAGTGTGGGAGGAGCGAGGGACTCTGCAAGTGTAAAGCATAAACGGCTGCGTTGTGACAGAACACAGGGGCAGGACCAGCCTGTGTGTGCTTGTCTTATGCATCTGTCACAGGTAGGGGTGGAGCCAGATGTTAATAAGGTCACGCCCCTTTTTCCACCTCGAGGAGGTTCCCAAAGCCACCCCAATGACCAGACACACAAGGTAAACATAATATTAAAATGCACTTTATTAAATACTTAAAATGATAAATAGGGGAGGGAGGAAAGGGAACTTAAAATAACGGCCTCTTCAGGCTCTCGTTATCTCCACTGGCAGCAGCTCTTCGCTGGGTACAGCTTTTGGTAAGTACGGGTTGTTCGCACAGCTCATTCTCTTGGTGCTCACTCTCGTTCTCTTTTTCTCCACAGGCAGCAGCTGGGACACAAAGACACGGTTATTTCTGACTTGGTTGTTTCTCACCTCTCCGCTGTTTACAGCTCTTGGTAAGTGCAGTTTTTCCACAGTTCGTTCTCCTGACGTTTACTCTCGTTCTCTCTCTTTCTCCACAGGCGACAGCTGAGACATGAAGACACGGTTATTTCTGACTTGGTTGTTTCTCACCTCTCCGCTGTTTACAGCTCTTGGTAAGTACAGTTTTTCCACAGTTCGTTCTCCTGACGTTTACTCTCGTTCTCTCTCTTTCTCCACAGGCGACAGCTGGGACACAAAGCCACGGTTATTTCTGACTTGGTTGTTTCTCACCTCTCCGCTGTTTACAGCTCTTGGTAAGTGCAGCTTTTCCACAGCTCGCTATACTGCGTTCTAAAGGGCAGGGATGGATCGACAATGTAGCGGGGGCGGACTTGCGATGGCTGGCATACACAGGGAGTCGGACGGACAGTAATTTTCTAGATGGCGCCTGGGGCAGAACCCACTCGGCGAATTCGCTGGTCGGCAGAGGGGCGAAACGTCACACCGTCTCACCTGGTCGAGCGCCGCCCTATCCTCGCTACCCGTAGGGCGATCGAACACCGGACAGGGGCGCCCTTTTGTAGAGACCACGGGGCGGCGGCACTCCTTCGCCTCCAACTCTGCAACAAGGGGATATACACAGGTAAGGTATCAATGCAAATGGCCCGTATTTGTACTCACACACACCGCCAACTTCCAGATCTTCACCGCCGTTCTCCTAAATCTGCCAATATACAGACGGGGGCAACTTTCAGAGGCCCACGCCATCACTTTACACATTCAAAACCCGCACACGACGTATGATAGATGATTTCTCCTGGGACCGTTAGCCTCTCCGTCTCTTCCTCAATGAAATGGATGATGCGGGGTAACGTCTGACAAGACACACAGCACTTGCACAGCAACCCACAGCAGATACACAGCACCACTTCAACGTGAAAGGTATTCAAAATACAAGGACTCACCCACCACACTACAGGTGTACACAAAGAGACGCCCGTCGTCCTCCACTTCGCTTGGGTTGGATGGGGGCGATGTTAGTACGGCCTGGATATTTGTTCTGCTGCTGTGGCTGTTTACAGGGGAAGCTCCTACGGCTCACCTACCACGCTAGTTCAGGGGTAGGGCCGCCCTCCTCCTCCTGGAGGTATTTAATAAATTCACAGGTTAGTCTTCCACTTTACTTTTAATACAGGAGTTGATACTCACAGCGGTCTGCCTTTGTTTACGTTGCAAAACACTATACGTTTCCTTCCTCCTTTGTTCCTCTAAATGTGTCACTTAGACCGATCTTTCTTCCACCCGTAGGGTTTCTTATCACTCCAGCACTTCCACTGTAGAACTAAGCACTTCCGTACAACGTCAACGACCGACGACAACACACTGTTCTCTTTGGGGTGCTCTTTTACTCCATCCACGTCCTGCCTTTCTTTCGCCCTTGCGGCTCCTGTCCTCTCTCCGCGCGCTTCCCATCGCAGCCCAGATCAACAGAGCCTGCGGGCTCTTCAAAAGGTGCGTGTTCCTTTCTGCCTTTGGCAGAGGAGCTTTCCCCGCGTCGATCGCCTCTCGTGTCCGTCGCACTATTCACACTAAGCACCCAAACTGTGATTTAAACTGCTCTTAAATACTCCTCTGTGTGCTTCTGTCTTCCAATCACCCGGCGCTCCTCTTAACAACGCACAGCTGTGCTTGATTTCGCTGATTACAGCCCTCGCGATGCTACCGGATGTCCGGTGTTTCCTCTTCCCGGTCTGGGTGGAAACATCCGGGCGGAACCAAACTTTCCCAACTTTTGGTTCGGCCCAAAAGATCGTCACCTTGTGACACATCTTTCTTAAGCCCTTTTCACACAGACATACCGTAAAATACACGGGAAAGGCATCCTGGATTTTTCCGGAATCGTTAGATTTTTTGTTCATTCACACTGCCAAGATTACCCTTCATCTGATGGTCCCGGAAAGACACGTGACCTGTTGAATTATTTATTATTTCTCTCTCTAGAAACCACTCGCGTGAATTTTTATTTATGATAAGACTATAAAGGAGCGCGTGAACACACAGTTCTATGCTGGTGAATGATTTCAGCTTCTGAGTGGATATTTGACGAGCTCCCTGATCTCTGTTTTAAAACAGTTTTCAGACATTTCTCATCGTGATTGTTTATATGAATTTAAAACCATCATTTTGAGGAGCTGAACGATATATCTTGTTGGGATGACACGCGGGTATTTTCGTTTATTATAGGTCAAATGAGCACGTGACGCGATATTCTTTTATGCTGTTGAATGATCTCCGTTTCAACGCAGTAAGTAACGATCTAACTTACCTGATATCTGTCCAGTTTGCTGACATTTCTTGTCGTGAATGTTGAAAATCCCTAATTTTAAAGAGTTGAACCAACTTCATGTTTCCCTCACTACGGCACGCGCGTCATTGTTTATGCGTCTCATTTATTATTTCCTGATAACTGCTTCAATCTAGTTTGCAACATTTCTCGTGGTGAATGTTTGTATGCATGTCATCTCTCGTTTCAAGGAGCTGAACCATAACTTTTGTTGTGATGACGCACGCGCCCTCACTACAACACAGCCATTAAGGGATGGTTTCGGCTCGTTCACACAGAGGGTTTTCCGTGTATCTGACTAGGTCCTCTTTCCAGCAATGATCCCAGAAGATTAACGGGACGAGTTTGTGTTCACACAGACGCTTGTCTGGCAATTTTACAGGTATTTTCTGGGACCAAAGGTCTGTGTGAATGGGGTTTAAGGCTCACGGCTTACCGTTTGCTCATCTCAGCGAGAGAGGAACAGCAGGGGGAGCATGTAACACAGATAGAACAGTCATGCATCGTGTGAGCTGTTCGGCATGGGAGGTCCCAGGCCGGCGATGCACTTGGAGGGAAATTCATGGGGGCTCACTTGAGCTGCTGTGCTGGACGCTATTACAACAGAGCTTTGCTCTTTTAGCTTTATAGCTTTATATTCAAAATATTGTTCTTACCGGGCCTGGATTCCGCTGCAGGGTTTATATCGACGGCGAGCAGGAAAGGCTTCTTCTTCTTCTTCGGAGCAGCGAGAGGATCACACTGAAGGAGATAAAGGTAAGCGAGGTGGCATTTCTACCTGCACTTATATAGAGCGTAAGCCCCGCTCTTTCACGGGTTTAAACACCATTGGTCTGTAATTTTTACAGACGTTAACCAATAGGCTTCAGTCATAGAGTAAACAGGAGTTTGCCTCATAGCGTCAGCAACTGACGCAATGAGAAGTGAACCGTATTGAAAGGGAACAACAACAGTCAGGCAAAAATAAGTTTATTAGGTTTTTCTGCACAATTGTGTATTGTTTATTGTCTCACCAGTTTTACTCACTAGACCCACTCACTCAACTGTAGTAAATGTGATACAACGGCAAGTGGAAAATAGGAATGGTTTGGAATTATTTATGACTTTACTTACTTTTTACGTTAAGTTGAAATACATTACTCTGTTGGGTAATAACTGATCTGCCATTAAGTTTTCCTTTACATGCATATCTTCCAGAGTCAGATGAACTCTTTGCTGTGATGGTTAAAGTAGGGTTTGTTTGAATTGTTTTGCCATTTTTGGTCCATTCAAAGGACCAGCCGTCAGAACTGCTTCCAAATCCACACTGCATGCTGATTTGTTCGTTTGGGAAAAACTCTGTCCAGGTTGAATCCGCGGTGAGCTTTGGAATAGGAATGTCTGCCGAGGAAATAACGAAAAACAACAACAGTCAGGCTACCTAAGTACACTTGTCACAGTACACGATTTTGGATGTAGCGAATGCTTCCATCCACAACCTCAGAGTCAGACATCATAACATGCATCATATACTGTACATAATTAAGACGTTGATGTCAAATGTACTCAAGTTGTACTCTACATTGTAACATGCTTTGTGTAACATTAGCAACACCTTATTAGCTGCTTGATAATGTAGTCAAGCCTAAAGCCTGTGTGGATTGTACCCTGTAGCCTATGCACAGACATGAACCATAAGCCATAGACTACAGCGTATGTTCCATTAATCTAGCGCGTATTTCTTCATTAATATCTGCTGGGTGAATATTAATACTTATATGCAAACATAAATTCTGTAACCACAAAAATAACACGGAGCGTCGTTATAAGAGATTGTCTTGTGTTGTCGTGTTTGTCTTCACTCACTTCATCACTATATGCTATTTTTTTTTCAGTTTTATTTATTTATTTATTTCAAGTGTCTATAACACTTCTCAAATTGTACAACCAAATATTGTATTTATATAAATTGGTTCGCTATCAAAAAACTTACTTTTACGGTACGTTTTTGGTTGCGTAAATGGTTTCGTGTAAATTTGTTAATTTAAGGTCTTGACTTAATTTTTGACTATTTTGTCTATTATGGAATTAAATTCTGTGTTTATTGATAATGTTTTTTATAGTGGGCTCCGGGAGAAGATCACAGCGATTAGCAATTAGCAATACGATCCAAATTCAAACAATCCAATCAGATTTCAATGGAGAAATTCAAATCCAGCCCTGCCTTATTTCTTTTCAGAAGCCGTTTCACTCGGATATAAGTCACCACGGGGAAAATAAGGCAATTGCCACTTCTGTTTTATGGCGACTTTAAATGTTATTGGATCAGCAGTTGAACACGGAGTCACTCGTATTACCAGATCATAAATAATCAGATGTTGCAGGATCATTAATCACCAATAGGTGGCAGACTAATATCTAATAAAACTCCTGACCTGGGGTCTCATTTATAAAACTGTGCGTAGAATCCTTACTAAAAAATTAACGTATGCACAAAATTTTTTTTGGGCATATGCCAAAAATATTAAGACTTATAAAACAAAGAAATGTTCCCTTGATAAATTACAGATCACCTGCAAGTGTGCGTACATGAATCATCCTCAGATCCAACTCTGAAATCCCATTTTCCCATTAAGTTTTTATAAATCACAACCTTTAAGTGAGAACTGGCGTATGCACGTTTCCAGACCCATTTGTGCTATGCACGCGTTATAAATGAGACCCCTGCACAGCAGCGCCACGTGACACTGGATCCCTGCCCCAGAGCCAACAGTCCGGTTCAAAAAACATAATCTCATTGCTAAAAGTTCTTTTATTAAGACAACCTGTCTTCTGCTGGCAAACCATTAAAATAATTAAAGACAGCTTAATTATTTCAGTGTACTGTACACCGAAGCATTTAAATGTGGCTAAAAAAAAGCCGCTGCTTGCTTGGCAGTGTTAGCTGACGCTTTTTGGTTGCTATGATATGGGATGTCCGCTGAACTATCTGATACTATAATATTCTTTCAGGTATAATCAATAATTTGTTTTGTCAACAAATTATTATATTATGTTAGCAATGATGTCTTCTGGTACAGAAATGGACACCCATAGACAGAACATTAAACTTTGCATTGATTTTCAGTTGTTGTGTACAGACATAAGTAAAGGTTTATTTATAACCAAACATGTATATTTATATATGTCTGTTACAGTTGCGGCTGGTGACTTCTTTTTTCGAGGGCGCTCGTTGCGAAGTTTGTCACAACATGTACAGTATGTAGCCCGTCATGTGTGTGGTTGGTAATTTCAAAATATGTGTTCTGCGCGTCAAGTGATCATATGTGCATCATGTATCTTGTCTAAATAAGTTCCTGCTGCAGACGCGTCTAAAGGGTTTACGATAAATTCAATTCAATTTAATTTTATTTATATAGTGCTTTTCACAATTGTTAATTGTTGCAAAGCAGCTTTACATGAGTAGATGTAGAGGAGAACACAGAAAATCAATAGATAATATAAGAAGTAGAATATAGCGGCTGAGAATAAACCGTACAAGCGACCGTATTAATAATGTAACGTATACAGTAAAGTGCTAAGTTAAGCCAAAGTTGGCTGACTCTCCCTGGGACGAAAAAACCCCCTAGGAGGAAACCCGGTGGGAAAAACTCCTAGAAGGACAAAAACCCTTGGGAGAAATTCATATATATTCATATATATAGACACGGTAGGGATACAAGAGACGCTCATGTTTGCCAGATACTCACATAATCTCATGCGTATTCAGAGTTTACTGTTAACAAAACACATGATGCACACGGTTCACATGACGCAACAAAAACATATTTTGAAAACACAAGCAACACACATGACACTCCGAAAACTTATTTTGAATTTGCGCCCCCTCGGATAAGCCGTCACGAGCCGCTACTGGTATAGTATATTTACTCAGCATAAATAACCCAACAGAATTTAGTGTGTTGATTGGTGTGGTATTTGTTCACTTTGATTGGCAGGACTAAATAAAAGCAAACCTTATTTTAAAAAAATCATCCAATTCTCCTCTTTTTTTTTTTACATTTTCCAGATATGGCAAGGTGTCTGTACACTTTCGACCACCACAACCATGATATGCTAAAGACTAAAACTATAGGCTACTATAAATAAATAAATACCAAAAGTAATGATATTTATTTTGAAAAATAGAAACTAAATCAAAACAATTTATGCACCACTAAAAAGAACTAAAACTAAACTGAAATAAAATAACACATTACAAAACTAAATTAAAATAAAAACTAATATTTTTTAAAAAACTATAATAACCCTGGTTTACAGTAATTAAAATGTGTAAAATCATGTGAATATCATGTATCAAGACTTGGCCGTGCTTTAGATAACTTGTGGGCTCAAAGTACATTATTGTTAAAAAACCAAGCATTTTAGATGATTAGTTAATTTTTTGACATACTATTAATTTGGTTTTATTATTTGTTACAGTATTATCACCTGCTTTATATGCTGCCCCCACCACCTACAACTTCATCCTTCCACCACCACCCATAATATTTACAAGAAACTGTATTGTAATTATGTATTTCACTGTATTGTACAATGTGGTTTTCTTATTTAGGGTAACTACGCTAGGGCAACAGGCCCGGATTAATACAGTGTAGTGCCCCAGGATGACCACATTTGATGTGCAACACCCCCTCAAAACAAAAAAAATATTTTAAAAGTCTAGTCAGGGCTCCAGACTTTTTGGTTATTAGAAGCACTGTAGCTCCTGACTGAAAATTCCTCTATTCTCATCTGTAATGTTTTTGGTGTTAATGTGGGCCAGGGGCTTCGCTAGACCCCCAGTGTAAATCTTTTGTGCCTCGGTGAAAATCTCAATTTTAAATTTTAGCAGTTAACTAGTGTATTCCTTTACAAAGATAATAGCGGCAAAAACAGATCCAAATGCAATATAGTTATACAATTTAGTCTTTTAAAAGCGACCCAGCAGTCGCACTGAAGCATACACGCACAAATATCCGTGCGCGTCTGTGCGTTCATCCGCGCACAACCGCATTCAAGTTGACACCATGCGATTAGTTTCGTCATGTGTTCATAGGCTAACTCAAAGTAAGTTTCTAAATAATAATGATAATCTTATTTTAACTCAATCATTATTGGCTTCTGTAGATGGACATCAGAAATGTTTTGTTCAAAGCAGGGAAAGGGAAGCAGAAAGGAGAGATGAGTTTAAGGGAGTCTGTGTTGAAACAGTACAGAGAAATGCACAGCCATAAGCAGTTGAATGATATTTTTGAAGATGTGCGGGATGGGGAAAACATCACAAAAAACTTGGCGAAGACAGAGAGTGTCAGGTTTAAAATACTTATGAACCTTAACAAAAATAAGACACACTCAGACCACAAATGGGGTGGTATAATATTCTGCAGGGAGAACCCAGATTGAGATGTCTCATCAGGAAACACTCAACTGTCTCTCGATCTGAGCTTCTCTGCGGACTGTATTTATTTAGGTTCTAATCACAGGGTTGGTTCATTCCAAAGGTCGAACCTCACAGACCTTCACAATGGTAACAACATCACACATTTTTCTAAGTCTAGAAGAATAGGATTGTCTACATTCTACCAAAAACAAGATAGTAACTTGATGATGTAGCTTGAATATGCAGTAATCAAAGGTCGTATGATAACAGGGGAACATTCTACCCACTATTTAACCTTGGCAGTTTTTCTGAGTAGCTAGTAAATATGATTCTAAGCAAAGGATTATACATTCATAAATGGTAACATAATATATTCAAAAATGTCATAAGAAATACATTTTCTCCAACAGAGAGGTCCTCTTTAGGCTTGATCCTTAATCAAGATTTATTTGAAGTTGTAAATCCTCTGGGGTCCGGGAAAATAAAAACACAAAGTACTAGCTATGTATCTCACATTTGCAGACCTAATGCCACACAACAGTTCAAGCATTGACCAGATGCAACTTGTTTTTTTGTAGAGAATAAGATTTCAAATATTTTGGTCAGGAATTGGTCATGGGATGCTTGATAAAAGAGCTTCAAGACCTTGAGACCAATGGCATAGTGCTACCTGATGGACAGGTTTGCAAAGGAATCTTGCGAGCCCAACTTGGGCCCACACAGTATTGGAGGTTTTCTTGAAAATTTTAGTGGCAGTAAGTACTTCTGTCGATACTGTGAAATTAACAAAGATGTGTTTCAAGCAGATCCTCTTTCAAAAGCCAACATTTCGGACACCAGAGTCATACAAAGAGCATGTTCAAAACATAGAGGAATATTCTGTTCATAGTGGGGTATCAAATTTGACTCTCTATTCAACAGCCTTTCTATGTTTCATGTATGTCAGCCTGGGTTGCCTCCTTGTCTTGGGCATGATTTGTTTCGAAAGGTGTTGTTGCCTCTGATCTTGCATTGTGCATCAACCATCTTGTTACTGTTGATAAACAGTTCACTTACACTAAATTGAATCAAGCAATCGATCAGTTTAAATATTTAGGTAATAATGCAAATGACAAACCTTGTGACGTGAGAGCAGGAAGTGATAGACTGAGTGACCATGCTGTGCAGAGCTGGTGCCTACTAAGACTGTTTCCAGTGTTGATTGGAGAGAAGATTACATCTTCGCTGACAATGGGATTTGATGTTACAATTAAAAGAAATTGTAGCATTGATTTTTGCACCAGCCATTTCTACTGACCAGATAGAGTACTTGAGACTCCTTATTGAGGAATATTTGTATTCCAGAAAACAGGCCTTTCCCAGTTATTCTCTTAAACCCAAGCATCATTACATAAGTCATTATCCAAAACTCATCATTCAGTTTGGCCCGCTTATTCGTTTGTGTAGTTTGCGGTTCGAAAGTAAGCACACATATTTCAAGCAGTGCGCAAGAAAAATGCATAACTTGTGTTAAATGTGTGCTCAAGCCTTGCAGAGAGACATCAGCTTCTTCAAGCATATCTTAGTGCTGGCAATCTCTTTTCACCAACAATAGAAGAAAAGGCTGCTAAGTTTTTATCATGTGACTACATCAGTGAATCAGCTGCAAATTTTGATTTTGGCCCTGAAAATACTTTGGTTCCTCATAAAGCAACTGTGAAAGGAACCAAATATAAAAATATGTTTGTTGTAATTAGCAAGGATGAGGATGGGCTTCTAGTTGGTAAGAATATTATGATACTCAATCATAAAAACTCTGCAGTCTTCTTCATCACTGAAAAGTATAAGACTTTATGTCTGCATGATATAGGTGTTCACTGCATTACACCAATCAAGAGCTCTTACTATAGTGTAAACCAGGAGGAACTACTGGGATTATTACCCTCTGCCTCAGTATGTAATTTGTGACATGGCACTAATTGTTCTCCACCACTCTTTTCCCTCTTTGTAGTGCAATGAGCAGTGTGATTTAAGACCTGAGGAGCATCATCCTCAGAACTTTGCCTACAATTTCAAAAGACACTGAACAGGCGTTGATAGATAAGCTGTTGACCTCAGGACTAGAGTCAACACAAGACTTGAAATATGTTACTCAGGAAGATATTTCTGACCTGCTGCCAGCCATTCAACTACAGAAGCTGCCAGAAGCATTAAAAAAAGGTAAAGTTTAACAAATTATTTTTTAAATATATAGTTATTTTGTGAACCATAGCTCTGACTGGCCTTTTTCAAGCAACTTTTGCAGTACTGGACACTTATTTCTAACTTGCGCTGTATTCTATGAGTTCATTTGATTATTCCCAGTACTTCCTGCATATTAACCTGATGTTATTGTAGTGATGGATGCTGTCATTTGTAAGTAGTTACATTATGCTTGGTTTACCATGTGAGCTAAGTTGAAAATAATTCCAATCAGCTAATGTTTAATTTACTGTATAGGCCATGAAGGTGACAAGGTTTTTTATTACTGCAAACAAAAAGTTGCAAAAGTTGCAAAATCCCATTAGGAATGCATGCTAAATCACGTAAAATTGTCACACACATCTCGTCAGTAAAGTCTGATCCTTGATTAGTAGTAAATGACCATCACCTACTTTCAGATGGAGCGTCATTTACTGAACAGAGCCGTAGTGCACTGAAAAGCAATATCCCATTATTTATAGTCCGCGATATTTCCTAGCTTGACAGTCAACTGCGACTCTGTGTAGTAAATGCTGCTCCATCTGAAAGCAGGTGATGGCGATTTACTATTAAGAAACCGGTTTTACTAATGAGATGTGCATGATAATACATAATGCATGTTGTTTTACCTCTGCTTTTTCTACTTCAGAGACCGAGCTGGTTATTTAAATTTACAACCATTCCTTCCCCCATACCAGATGTCAGCACTCCTTTAGTCTTTTCTTCATCTAGTCCATCAAGTGTTCAAGAATCTAGCAGCTCTGAAGACTCTGCTTCATTCTCCCAGATCAAAAAAGCATGGCCAGAAACATTTGAGATTCCATGGACTGCCATTCCCGAGGACATTCATTTAGCCATAGGAAATGGCAAAAGACCTTCACCGGCAGCTCGGAGACCGATGTTAGAATTTTGGTAGATGAGATGAGAAAGTACGAGCTTAACCCAACACCCTCGCAGTGTATCACTATCTGCCAAAAGATTATCCGCCAGTATCCTCAGAGTTTTGATGATGTCCGTGACAGTGGTCAGCTACTAGGAAATGGTTATACCTTGCTGTTATTTCAACTTAAAAATCGAATTGAAATCTGAACCGCACCAGCAGCTTTCGTCAACATCGTTCCTCTGGTGATGGACTAAAGAGAGGGCCCACTGATACATAGCAGAAACGTCAGCGACTGAAGGAGATATACTGTCGAGAAGGAATAAATGGTGGTGAAAGAGCAAAAGTTAACCAACTCTGTTCAATGTGTTCATGGGGATATTAAGCAGTATCCTCAAGCTGAAGTTACTGTGGGTATTTGTGATCAAATGTTTCTATTGACTGTTGCAATAGTTGACAATTTACCTGCTGACATGATTCTTGGTAGAGATATACCTGTCATGTATGATCTGTTACCAACCAAGAATGTGAATGTTTATGAGGATGCCATTGTTAACCTGTCATGTCCTGTGTTGACTAGAGCCCAAGCTAAGGCAGGTCTCCAACCACTGCCAGACTTTGATGATAGTCTGCTGCAGGGTGGAACCAAGGGCCCCAGAAAGTCACGCCAACAACGGCGGTTGAAAAGTACCTGGGTACACCAGTCGCTGAATCTTCAGTGGAAGGTCTCAGTGTTGATGGCTGGGAGATCCCAGAGAATATTGTTGCTTTGCAAAGGGGTGATGTAACATTAAAACCATTGTTTGAAAAGGTTGAATCTGGGAAAAATGTTAATGTGTGCAATGAGAAATATGTGTTGTTGAATGATGTGTTATATTTACAAACTAATGATGTAACACGTTTGATTTTCCCCACATGTTGTCGCCCTATGCTATTACATCTTGCACACACAGTCCCCTGGTCCGGTCACCTCGGCCAACAGAAAACACATGTACGCATCTGTTCACGTTTTCACTGGCCCACATTATACACTGATGTACAGACATACTGCAATACATGTGCCATCTGTCAGAAGACCAGTATTGTATCCCAGCGGGGTCGAGCACCCCTGCAACCTCTCCCTGTGATCTCTGGTCCTTTCAGGTGAATAGCGATGGACATCGTAGGCCTCTTGGAGAAGAGCAGCAGTGGAAATCAGTACATCTTGGCAGTCAACGATTACGCTACAAGGTACCCAGAAGCATTCCCTCTTCGGTCTATTACCACACCGAAGGTCATCCAGGCTCTGGTACAGTTGTTTTCCAGGGTTCGTATTCCAGAGGAGATTCTCACAGACCAAGGGACGAACTTCACATTGAAGCTGATGGGACTTACCCACGTCAAAGGTGAACCGCTGGTGTTCACTTTGTCACAAACTCATGGAAACAACCTTCTGCCTCCAGCAGTGCCATATTACCAGCACCAGCAATCTCAGATTTAACAGTGCAGTGGCCATAACTTTTCACTCAAAAAGGCCTTCATGCTCATTTTGAGCTTCTTACGGATATAAAAATTCTGCGTGCACTAGAGCTTTCCATGGAGTGTGGGAGAGCTATTTTGTAGTTCTTTAGCAACAAACCAATGCAGATGTCAGGGCAGTCCTTTCACTGCGCCCAAACCTTGAACTGTCCTTCCGCTTTATTCAACTTCTGATGGATCACTTCTCTGAGACCCAGGAAGGGCTGATCCTTTTTGCAAGTGTAGGTTTCTATTTTGTTTATTTTCTATTGTGGTATCATCCTATCATGCAAAATAGACATGGTCCTAATTAAAGAATGAAATGGATACAAGTCATTAATGGTAACTGTATTTTAGGCAACTACACTGCAGCTGATGTTAAAAGGACACTTGAACTACCTGCAACTCCCCGACTTATACTCCTTGGTATGTTTGATAGAACTGTTTGATTACAGAGTATGTAGATTTGTGATTATGATTTTTACTAAAATAATGGTGAATATGATTTTTGCTCATAATTGAGGAGCCCTAGCATATACACATGTTGACTTCATTTTCTGTGCAGACAAATTCATGGTAACACACTAAAATGCTTTTTTTAAATAAATGAGTTGGTCTCTAAGATGGTGTAAACTTGAGAGTTTCGTTTCCCTTGCACTCCTTTGCAATCTGGCAGTAGAAAATTAATACATTGTCATTATGTTGCTGCTGACATATTGTACATCTATGTTATATTTCAGGTGAAAAGCCAGGAAACATTAATCAATGGATGATTAGTCTTGAGTGGCACATTATTTGTGAGGATATCCAGCCAAGTTTTCTGTCTAGGCTTGCGGCTGTCTTTTCTACGTACTATAATTTCAATGTGGTTCAATGTCAAGCTGAAGCTGCATGCACATTGAAATTCATTCAGAGGTTAGATGACTAGATGCATACATTCAGAAAAAGCTGTCAGTCAATACCCGCGTTGCCAGTTTACTGAAGAAGCGGTAGCACTTTATTTTACAGTACGTGTACTTACCTTGTACATATATGGTAAATAAGTTGTACTTACCGACAAATGTGTGGGCCTTACTTTTAGGTATCTACATGGTAATTAATTGGTATCATTACTGTACTTACTAGTGGTACATACTTGGTAGTTATTATGTAACTCTAGATAAGTAATAACAGATACATACTTAAAGTGTATGTATACTATAACTAACCAGAAACACTACTGTACTTACAAATAAATGTACAATATAGGTTTTTAGTATTTACAGGCAAGTTAGGGTAAATGACAGGTATTTATAATGTACATATATGATAACTAATATCAAACACTACTGTACTTACAAATTGTATATACACAATAAATGTACCCAGTAGTTAATGCGTATGACAGTCAATGGTTGGGTTTGCCTGACAGTGAAATGTTTATGATGCTATATCTTAGGTGGTAGGTCCTATGTAATAACTGTCTAAAAAGCAACACTTTATTTTACAGTCCTGTTTCCATGCAGTAACCATAGACTTACTAGTGAATATACCCAGTAGTTAATGCGTATGATAGTCCATGGTTGGGTTTGTCTCACAGTGACATGTATATGATGCTATATCTTAGGTGGTAGGTCCTATGTAATAACTGTGTAAAAAGCAACACTTTATTTTACAGTACTGTTTCCATGCAGTAACCATGGACATACTAGTAAATGTACCCAGTAGTTAATGCATACAGTTATTTAATGCTTGGTTTAAAGTACAAAGACACTGAGTGCCAAAATGGCATATCAATAATGTTTGTTCTTAGTTATCATATACGTATGGTATAAGTATGGTATAAGTATAACTTACCACACACACTTATTTGTAAGTACAGTAGTGTTTCTTGTTAATTACAGTATACATACACCATATGTGCCGGTCATTAACCTACACTGGCCTTCAGGTACCACACACTAATTGTGTATACAATTTGTAAGTACAGTAGTGTTTCTGGTTAGTTACAGTATGCCTACACTATAAGTATGTATCTGTTATTACCCAGTACTTATCTAGAGTTATATAATAACCAAGTATGTACCACTGGTAAGTACAGTAATGATAAAAATGTATTACCGTGTAGATACATAAAGTAAGTCCAGTGTTGGGAACATTACTTTAAAAAAGTAATTAGTTATAGTTACTAATTACTTCTCAAAAATAGTAACTGAGTTAGTAACTGCGTTACATTATTATAAAAGTAATTAATTACCAGGAAAAGTAATTACTGCGTTACTTAAAAAAATCTAATATTTCAAATAACTTGAATACCCCTTACAAATTAAATATGTTATATGACTAAAATGAATACTAAAGAGAAATCACAAATTTTTTGGCAGCATGTGACGATTTGAGGTGCTTTATTAGATCAGAATTACTTGCCACAGACGTGGAGAGACTTTTTCTTCATGGGCATAAGTTGCACATTACACAAACATTATTGCCTTTCACCTCAACAATGGAAAAGTAGTGCTTTATACTTCGTGTTTGCGATCGCTACCTTTGAGCTTGTTGTACTTGCCATCACCCTGTCGCCGGTGTTTTCGGAGTGATTGATGCGCGATGCCCGGGCTGCCTGTCAGTGCTTTGAGATGGGGCACAGTCATCAGCAGCACCGCTGCTCGTTGAGAAGAGAAAACGACGCGTATTTTCATGTCAGTCTACAAATGTCTCCAACCATGTCAGAAAAGATAGCTAGATTTGTCCTATAAAGTCGCTAAAGGGATAGAAAGTTGCTAAATCTAGCGACAAAGTGACAAAGTAGCTCAGACTTTTTGACACTGCTCGCTCGCTCAGACTCTTAGTCGGACTGTGCGAGTGGGCGTGCCTGTTTGTGAACTCTGCCTCTGGTTGGCTAACGTTGGAGACTAAGCCAATCACCATCAGCTATGTGGTTCTCCCACCCCCTCTAACACACAGACACACCAATCAGCATCAGTTATGTTTCTCCCAACACACACACAAGAGAAAATCAGTGTTTGGCTGAGAGAGTGAGCATACGCGGGTGAAAATCACTACAGTTAGATCAATTTTAGTAACGCACAGCATTTTAATGTCAGTAACGATAACGGCGTCATAACGGGGGAAACAGTAATTTATTTGATTACTCGTTACTGAAAAAAATAACGCAGTTACTAACGCCAATTACTTATAACGCCGTTATTCCCATCACTGAGTAAGTCCCACACATTTGTTGGTAAGTACAACTTATTTACCATATATGTACAAGGTAAGTACACGTACTGTAAAATAAAGTGCTACCAAAGAGGCTAATGGACTTTGAATGGGATTTATATATGTCACTTACACCACACGCCATATACAAACACCATATGCAGTACACATGCTGTTTGTGGTGTTTGCACAATTGTTCCAGGTATTTTTGAGTACCTTAATTTCTATATTTTTTAACTCGTAATAATTTGTACTCACTCAGTTGTTTTCTGGGATACATATGTTTATTCAGCAATTTGCTTGATTTGCACACAGCTACTCATTTTGAGAGTTTTGTTTGTATTTGGATTTACACTACCTGCACTTTTTGATTGGGTTGCATTGAGATGGCTGAATTTTTCTGAAAATATTTTGAAAAATCAAAGTGTATTATTTCTGGTGAAATCTTAATGTTTTAAGGACCACATTTATACACTGTCTAAAAACTTTTTTTATATAGCAAGATAGTAAGAGATAATACATACATCTGAAGGTAAAATCTCAATTGTAGCCTTTTTATTAGCTGTCCATTACTCAGCTGATTTCTACAGCTTATTTGTACTGTATATAAATTATACCACTTGAGAAGTCAAGTAAACATTAACTGTACATGCTTTTGACAGTATTTTACTGTAAATTTACAAAATTACAGCTTCAAAACTTGTGCCGTTAAAAAACAGTAATTAACTGGCAGCACAGTTGGCAGCAAGAACGTGTTATTTAACAGGGTCTTGCTGTTGCTGAAATTAACAGTTGTTTGATGTTTTTGCACAACAGCAACGAACTGTTAATTTCAGCAACAGTAATACCCTGTTAAATAACACTTTCTTACTGGTAGTTGATTGCTGTTTTTTTAACGGCACAATTTTTACAGTGTTAAACAATTAGCAGTAACTATGACTGAGATTATTTTAGTATAGCAGTCATAAAATGACTGGTTTCTTAAAATATTGTAAAACTATTATTGTAAAATAAGTTTTTAGTCATTGCTATCATTGTATAATGTAGAAAATATTTCTCTGCTGTCATTATTTTCAAACATTTTATGCCATTTATGCTTCCAAACATGTTAATAATGTTAGGTATGATGAAGGTTATACTTATAAACATAGAATAGTAGGTTTAGGCAAGGGCATTGTATAGAAGTTTTGCAAACTTCTTGCACACAGCAGGCTTTCAAAAAAAGTCAGCAAAAAATGATGGGGCCTGTGCTCCAGTAGAGCTTTAGGTCTAGCAACGTCCCTGATGTGGGCTAAAAGTTCTCCAGCTCACTTTATCTCTCATCTATGCAATGTCTTATTTTAAACCTGCGCAGGCTCGTCTTCTCGCTGTTCAGAGTGAGATGTGTTAACTTTGTTTGTTTTTTGTTGGCTGCGTAGACCCATTGGTAGATTCAACGGAGCGCATGGTGACATTAAACGATTGACGCGTGATGCAAATTAGTGTTTAAAACCTCATTGCGCATTCGGTATTTTTGTCATGGGTTCCCTCACATGCGTGAGTACTTGTAAAAAACATTTTGGTCACAGTCTGGAGTCCTTGGTGCGCCCAATCCTGTCTATGGATAATCCGGCCCTGTAGGGCAACTATTTGATACATTGATTGCTGACTGATTTTGTTCATGTCCGATTTTTATTTAACTTTTTGTATACGATTTGATCTTTTTTTGTTGTTAATATTATTGTTACAAATATACACAATAAATGTTCTGCTTTTTAGGATATAGTTGTTGTCTTTATATTTAACATCAACCGATAAAATAAGTTTTATTTAATTGTAAAAAATACAGTAATATATTTTGGAGACTGTACAGAAGCTCTGTAAAAAATAACAGTAACATTTCCAGTATAACAGTATAATACTCTGTCACATCTTATAAATAACTGTACTAATACTATACTTTATTTTGCAGTATGCTTAAAATCTACTGTCATTGTTTATACACTAATTTTACTGTTGTATGAAATGCATCAACTACTGGCTAATTGTTGCCAGTAAGTTACTGTTAATTTGACAATAAACCCTTTACATTGTATTTCTTACCATCAGTTGCATTTTGAGATGTCACTGGTGCAATGAATGCCACTGTAAATTAAAAGAAACATTCAGAAATGTAATGTGTCAAAATGGTAATACCTACAATATAGTAAAAAAACATTTCAGCATTAAAAATTAGATTTTTTTCTAGACAAACACAATTTCCTACCAAATATTGTGTCTTACCTGTCAAAAAAAGTATTTTATACATTTCCTTTTGCAGCCGCAGAGTAAAGCAAAGCTGTTCTCCGTCAGTGAATCAAGACACTGCAAAACTAAAATGACTTCCTGTCATTACCATTTAAAAACGTAAACCTCACAGGAAATTAAACCTTTTTTTTTTTTAAATAGGCTGTGTCTGAAATAGCATAATGTGACAGTAGAGGAAGTACTACTCATCATGAAGTGACATACGTCACCATAAAAAGTTAGTCGTTAACTGAAATGACATTAAACTAGCGCAATTTAACCACAAAGGACAGCTGTTTAATATGTGTATTTGCATTTGCATAGAGCTCCATTACCGCTTTCGGGCATTTTTGAATAAAAACACCCTCCTACTTTTCTTTATTCCATAACTCCTCTCCCGGGGGCTCGTGGGATAGCAAAGGGTCCATCAAATGAACATTTCAGGATCGTGCAGGAGGTAGTAGGCCATCCGTGTACTTTTCTACTGTACTGTTTTTGGAAAACTATAAATTTGGACATACCACTTGCCTCGCCTACTGCTTTTCGCCTACTAATTCATCATGAAAGTAGACGGTTTCGGACAAAGCCACAGTTTAAACAATTATAGCTATAACAAAATGAAACATTAAGATCTGGCTTTTTGGTGAACCTACATCCTGTAACCACAGGAATAGCTATGGCATTTTATTTCAATCATAGTACCCCCTGCAACACTGCAAGGAAGTCAAAGCCTAAAATGACGGCATGCATGCTTCTGAGCAGAAAATTCATTTGGCGCTTTTGTTCCCCTTACAGAAAAAACACATGAATTTCACATGTTTTTCACAACATGATCTCACAAAGTTCCGTGGGATAGTCACGGAATTTTGTGCTCATTTTTCCGTGGCATTCTCACGGATCTCCGCATTTTTCCGTGGCCCTGCTACGGACTGTCTTTTTCCGTGGCATTCTCACGGATTGGTTACTCAACTGCTTTTTCCTATTTTCAAACCATTTTTGCTTCGGTTTAGGGTTAGATTTGGTGTTTGCATTAGTATGTCACTTTAACTATTGGTTTATATAATTTTTTCTGATTTATTCTTTTATATTTTCTAAACTTTACACAATTGTCGCCTGGCGTTGGGGTTAGAGTTGGGTTTGGGTAGGGATGTCATTTCATGTAAATCTAACCCTAAACCGAAGCGAAAATGGTAAGAAAATAGGACAAAACAGTTGAGTAACCAATCCGTGAGAATGCCACGGAAAAAGACAGTCCGTAGCAGGGCCACGGAAAAATGCGGAGATCCGTGAGAATGCCACGGAAAAATGAGCACAAAATTCCGTGACTATGCCACGGAAATTCGTGAGATCAGGTTGGTTTTTCACATGTGATCACATGTGAACCGCACCAATTTCTCATGTGAAAAAACACATGTGATCACATGTGAAATGTGTGTTTTTGGAACATTTTTGTGTGTAACAAGTCATATATCTGAGTGAAACAGAATATCACATGAAGAAAATGGTAGGCGTGGCTTGTGTTCCCTTTTGAGGGAACTCAACGCTGCATCATGAAATGGAGAAGAATGTCACTGCGCATCTGAATAATCTGTTAAACTAGTTTGTCTTATAGGCAGCGATTGATGACATCACAAGTGCAAATGAAGAGTTTTGTTGCAAAACGAGATAACTCCGTTTTTTATTTTATTTTTCAGAAATCTCGTTTTTGGTTGTGCATTCCAATTAATATCAATTCAACTGCAGTTGGTTTGTTTTGATTTAAACCTTCATTACTTAAAAAATACAGCTAAGTAGCACCATAAAACAAAATAATAACATGATAACATAATTTTTTTTAAACGGATTTATCTCGTTTTGCAACAAAACTCTTCAAATACAGATACAAAACAGTACAGAAACAACTACAGAAACAGTATAAAAGGTAGGCGCAAACATCGCATTCTAGCTTTCTGTCATTTAGCGAGCATGTTAAAATTGGGTGTCATAATTGTGTCTTAGTCAGAAAGAGTTAATTTTTTTATTGCTAGTGAGCAGTTCAGGAAATGTGTGTTCCCCTGTCCTTGTTTCATAACAGGTCTGGACACTCATGAGTTATGTGTACAGTGTTTGGGGGTGGAGCACGCTCAGGTAGCTCTTGAGGGAGAGGCCTGCAGTCATTGTGAGAATCTTTCGCTGAAGACGCTCCGCTCCCGGACAGCCCTGTTTGATCCGGAGGGCAATATTAACATTCCTCGAGGCTCAGGGCCTGCCTTTGCTGAGGCAGCACGGCGTGTTGCGTCATGGGGATCGCAAATGGAGCTAGCTGAGGTGTCTGAGGCAGCTTCGGCCCTTTTTCAGGCCTCCCTGTCTAGTTCGTTTGCACCTGGGAGAGGTCAGGAAGCCTGTACAGCAGTTTCTTTCAACCAAACCGGGAGCTCAATGCAATGTTCTATAGCTGCGAGGGTTTAGACTTGTTAGTATGCATGAAGATACACAAATCACAGATCAGATGGATATGATGAATGAATGGAGGTTGTCACCTGGGCTGCTGATAAATTTAACAAGAACCTCTTATCGTGGTCAGAGTATGGGAAATATTTAAAATATTTGGGATGTTCATATATTTTTTGAGGTTGTTTTTTTGTTTATATTGGATCAGAGGAGTTAAAATATCTTGATAAGACAAACAGACTTCAAGAGCTAAACCAACACATAACAGAAACAACTAGCAAAAGACTATTTCCACGGATTAAACACTGTCTGTATCTGTAAAATATCTAAAGCCTGCTTGGAAAATCACTAAACGTGGCTAGATTATGCAATGCGCT
Source organism: Misgurnus mizolepis (assembly GCA_025389145.1). NCBI lineage: Eukaryota > Metazoa > Chordata > Actinopteri > Cypriniformes > Cobitidae > Misgurnus > Misgurnus mizolepis. The sequence goes on along the minus strand of JAIFKI010000022.1, from coordinate 8,012,838 downwards.
GATTAGCATATTACATGCGTCATATTTGCATTCAGAGTCGCTAAGTCAGCAACACTCCAGTGAGAGGACAGACTAATGCCGAGACTGCACGATTTGATATTGAATCGCTGACAGTTCGCAGTCAGAAATCACAGACAAATGCTCGAAATCACAGGTAAATCACGCAAGTGACAATCACATAGTGTGAATTATCAAAGTCGCAATCTGAGAGATTCTGATGTGAGATATCTGGCATGCTAGATATCTGGACCTGTCGGTGATTCAAAATCATGCCGTGTGAAATGTGTTTTGACTGATAATAACATTGGCGATGACCAAGGGCGAGCAACATACAGGGCAGCTGGAAGTTCGGGGAGGACTTATGATCCCGGTCTTACGTGAGAACTCTGGTCTTGCACGCGTGACCTTGCGTTGTTTCCATGTCACTTCTCGCCGGGACAAAGTTGTTAAAGTCATGCAGTGCATCGCCGATCTATCTTGCAGTGTAAAAATCATGCAGTCTCAAGTCGGCATAAGGTTGTGCTCACACTATGCCTACCATACCGAACCCAACCCAAGTACATTTGACCCAAAGTACATAAGTGCGGTTCGTTTGGCAAGTGTCAGCTGAAATGTACCACGACAGCTTAGTCAGATTCTGAACTTTATCTTTAACAAGTGCTCTATTTAAAACAGCTCCATTTAGATTCAACAACCTCCCTGCAGTGCCTTTATGAAGTGATAAATACATTTTATAAAGCAAAAATAACTGGTTTTCTTCACCATTTTGTGCAATATGTAATAAAAAAGTTGGTTTATCCTTGATAACCAAAAAAGTACAGGTAAGTAAAATGAAATTCAATAAATATAAAATGATATAACCAAACTCATACTCAATAACGCTTTTAACCATAAAGGTCATTTTGAAACGTTTGTTATATTTTATTAAAATAACTAATAACAGAAGCACGGTAGAGCCTTGATTATTGTGCACACTTTTGCTCATCTTCCAGCACCATCGTGAATATCTAGAACAGAAGAGAAAGAGGAAGAGGTCAGAAAACTGGAAACTCTATTACCAAGAATGCCTCGGTTTAAATACATCTGTACATTGTTTTAGTGCAGGGGTGTTTAACATACGTCCGAACACAAAAGTACACACAAAATAACACACTACAGTAAATGCGTTGCCTCAGAATACACACATCTCTGTGTTATTATTGGAACAACACATTTTGTGTTACTTTTAAAACAACCTGTGTTTTATTTTAACACAAAATGAAATATAATGTGTTAAAATGCCTCTGGAGGGTGTTAGGAGGATTCCTTATGGCCCACATACTTTTGGGGCCCCCAGAGTTAATTTTATTAGTAACAGTAATAGTAGTAATGTAATATAAATTATGAATGCATCTCCCAAAGAGCTTCCAATAAACAAGTTATGGCTTGTTTCTGCATTTCTGGCAAAATTACCCCCCCCCCCCACTGCATTTCGTCCAGTCTTAAAGGTAGGGTAACACATTTTGAAAAATGCTAACGGTAGCCGCCTAGCAATGAAATCCCGATCCCACCCTCAAGTCAAATCGCCATCCAAAGTCACGCCTCTTTCCAAACACATGAACACGCACAGATCAGACGGTCACATCTCATGTCTCATTCACCAGTGAGAAAACTTTGCAGTACAAAGCTAATAACACTTCCAAAATAACCAACATAAACAACTGGTTTACATCAGAATTAGTTTAAGCACACGTTCGATTGTGTAGACGTAGTAACTATATCGTTATGCTAATCCGGAAAACGAACACAAATTTCATAAGCAACACAACGTTTCATTAAAGTAGAACATCTGAATCCATCTCAATACAAACATATCGCGTACCTACCTTACCAAAATAAACAGTGCAACGACCCTTTCAGACCCTTTGCCTCCTGCAGCTGTTTCATCTCGTGGTAAAGCAGTAAAGTTACCGATGTTAATTTGGGTTTTTGCTCTTGCTGATCCAGGCAGTTTTTCTGTTGTTGTTATAAAAGATGCATTTAGTTTTGTTGCTCCTGTGTAGGTTGTCAATTCAGCAGAAAAGTTTGTTGTTCTCGCTGTTTACAGCCAGAGCGCACGTGAACGCGCCGATGACGTATGGTATCTGCGTGGACTCGCTGCGCGGTGGGAATTCAAATTACGCTTACGTATGAGGGACATAAAAGGAAACGGCCGTTCGGACCGAAATCTATGATTTGTTGAACATTTTTTAGTCCTACGCCTTTCACAGATGACATAAATTTTTACAAATACATTTAAACAACTTAACACAGTGATTGCTATCAGAATGTGAGGAGACTTTTAACCAGCATAACAAAAAATGTTTCAGGATCAAATCTGTTACCCTACCTTTAAGGGCCATTTCTTCCATGTAAGATGGAAAGGTAGGTCTAATTTTTCTTCATTTTTCTTGTAAAGCTGTTTAGAATCACTAAACATTGTAAAAAAGAAAGCGTTCCACAAATGCTGTAAATGTGACTTGACATTGTTTTTAGCACACATCTACTATCAGACACCCTTTCAGTGGGAGTGGCTATTGTAGATTCTTACAGTTTGCTGGCCTCATGTATGGGTTCTCATGAAGCGAAAATAGCTGTCACGACGTAAGAGACCACCACGCGACACCGTACAAAAAAAGGCATGCTAGTGTAGCAGAGCGGTCAGGTTGAAATATAATTTCTCTATTGGAAGATTATGAAATACCAACAAGGCCCAAAAAGGGCACAGCTTTCGACTACGCCACCCCCAAATATACCGGGGGAACAGTCCAAAAAGGACACAGGTTCGTTACCTTAGGAGTGAGCAAGAGACAAGAGCACGAGAATAATGAAAAATATACACCTTTATTTGGTATTAGCTAAAAAGAGTATCAAACACTGGTCTTCAGTCACTTATAAAATCAGCACAACACATACAAAACAATTAACATTGGCTGGGCCTCAACTCAAACAAGAGGAGATAACAACCCCCAGTTACACATGGAATCACCCCAACACCACGCACACACACGGCACACGTGTGAAAGGTATAGATTCAGCACAGCACACAGTGTAAAAATCACTCAAAAAGAAAAATACAAAATTATCTCCTCCCATCCAAAAGAATGACCCACCCCACACAATCGTCAAAAACAAACAAATCTACAAACAAAAATACAAAGAAAACAAACCCACAATTAGTTACACACCATAAACCAATATTAAATATAAATCACAAAACAAAAACAACAAAAACTACTAAACACTGATACAAATGAAAAAGAAAATTAAATAGCCCACGTTCAAAAGAGGCAGTACCTTTACATATGCTGTGAGTCAAACGCCACCAGCGGACTTGATGGCACAAACTGACAGTAAACTCACCTATAGTAGTACTTACAAATCATCAAGCCAGCTCTGATGCACACGTGGAGGTTATAGTCTACCAATAAGAAACACAAGCCTTATAGGGTAGTAATAGTAAGGCCCAGACTGATACACGTGCAGGCATTAGAGATTTACAAGAAGACTGGGCAATAACCTCAACTTATAATAGTTAAGCCCAGACTAATACACATGCAGGCATTAGAGATCTACAGGAAAACTGGGCAATAACCTCAACTTATAATAGTTAGGCCCAGACTAATACACATGCAAGCATTAGAGATTTACAGGAAAACTGGGCAATAACCTCAACTTATAATAGTTAGGCCCAGACTAATACACATGCAGGCGTTAAAGGTTTACAGGGAAACTGGGCAATAACCTCAATCTGTAATAGTTAGGCCCAGACTAATACACATGCAGGCATTAGAGATTTACAAGGAAACTGGGCAATAACCTCAATTTATAATAGTTAGGCCCAGACTAATACACATGCAGGCATTAGAGATTTACAGAAAAACTGGGCAATAACCTCAACTTATAATAGTTAGGCCCAGACTAATACACATGCAGGCGTTAAAGGTTTACAGGGAAACTGGGCAATAACCTCAATTTATAATAGTTAGGCCCAGACGGATACACCAGCAGACGTTGAAGGTTTACATGAAAACTGGGCAATAACCTCAACTTATAATAGTTAGGCCCAGACTAATACACATGCAGGCGTTAAAGGTTTACAGGGAAACTGGGCAATAACCTCAATTTGTAATAGTTAGGCCCAGACTAATACACAAGCAGGCATTAATGATTTACAGGGAAACTGGACAGTAACATCAGATTATAATAGTTAGGCCCAGACTGATGCACAGGCAGGCATTAAAGGTTTACAGGGAAACTGGGCCGTAACATCAGACTATAATAGTTAGGCCCAGACTAATACACAGCAGACTCCCAAACAGGACCAAAGAAAGAGTGGTATTAAACCACATACAAAATAAGAAAACAAACAAAATAATAATAAAAAAATCTCAATTACACAAGAAAAAAAAAAAAAAATGTAGTAAAACACTAAACCCACATTAACTAAGCGACTTATCAGTGAACCATGGACACAAGAAGTTCATGTGAATAAACACAAAGTCGCTGACACAAATACCGGCATACCGAGTGAAGCCCCGTTGCCTAAAATCGGATTCAAAAGTGACCCATACAGTTTCAAAGGCAAAACAGCAGCGCAGTCAAACCCTCGAAAATAACCCTCTCATTCCCCGGAAAGTGGTCGGAAGACCAGATCAACCTGCCGAGCATATAACAGGATATTATTATTTTAAAAGGTTAGAAATTGACAAACCAGCGCGAATAGAAACAAAATACGTACCAAAGATTAGCGGTCGTAACTCACTTAGCGAAAGCGTCTTCGCTAGAATGAACGTTGTTCACTGTTCACAAACCAGACGCCAAAGCACGCTGAAATGGTGCAGCATGTAAGTTTCAGTACACCAGTTCCCATAGTCCAACAAATAGAGCGCACATACCTGGGATAGCAGACAGCCCACGCCAACAACAGTAGTCAAATTATCCTGTAGTGTTAAACAAAGTAACGTAAACAAACGCACATAAAGTTTGCCGGAAGGTTACACGCTGCTAACGCACATACCTGGAGAAAACATGAATGAGGTCCCACAAGAGGGCGGCGACAAGGATGATGCATAGCCAGGTAACCAAATACATGCCTTTATATAATGATTCACACATCACGTGACCTAATGAGCAGATAACCTTCCTTACTCTGCTACAATCCACCCCCACATCATACATCGGCGCCCCGACGATGGACCCAAACACCCAAAAGTTAACTCCAAGGCCGAAAATAAGCCAAAACAGCATTAGACGCTAACTCAACCGGTGCAGCTTCTTCCCCTACAGGGCCACTTACAGACCTTGGTAGGTGGTAAAGATTAGAGTGCTGGCCAGCAGTGTCCCGCCTTGGCCTTTGCAGTACAACTGGAGGTCCAGATACCTCTAAGGGGGCCTGAGCCTCCCCCATTAACGGGACATCCCCTGATGAAGACAAGCCGACATCAACATTTGATTGTCCTCGCCTGCCTGACAAGTCAAGCATGGGTTCCCCTACCGCACTGGGTTGACCTTGCCCACCTAACGACTCAGGCATGGGTTCAAGTGGGTTCGGACCTCCCGGCTGAATGGGGCTAGGAGCCGTTAAAAGGGTTTCAGACCTTACTGCCCATAAATCCCCCTCATCCAGACTATCCTCCTGGCATCGCTCCCGATCTACCCCTGGACTATCCACAGGATTCAAAGTGAGGTTTGCCTGAATTCTGGGCTTTAGCAGCGACCGGTGGACCCGCTTTACCTTATTGACATCATCAACTGGTGCGATAGTATACACAGCACCACCCAATCTGGGCACTTCCATCACCCTATACTGCACTGAACTCCACATATCCTGAATTTTGTGACGACCCCTCACATCACAATTTCGCAAGTAGACAAGATGACCAACCTCAAGGGGGGTGTCTCGCACTTGCTGATCGAAGTAAAACTTACGACGATCAGCTGCTGTTCTTAAACGATCACAAGCTCCCTCGAAAGCTACTTGCAACCTAGCCTGATGCTCTCTGATCCACTCATGCACATTACCCTCTGCGGGCTCAGAAAATCTTCCGAGCAAAAAGTCGACAGGGAGCCTAGGCTCCTGGCCAAACATTAGAAAATATGGGGTCTCCCCTGTTGCCTGATGTGGAGTGGTGTTATAAGAAAAGAGCAATTGTGGGAGACAAGCCACCCAGTCCCGCTTCCTTGAGACTGGCAGTGTTCGTAACAAATTGTGGAGCGTCCTGTTAAAACGCTCACACTGCCCATTGCCTGCTGGGTGATAAGGTGTGGTCCGGGATTTCTCAATCCCATATAACATGCAGAGTTGTTGAATCAACCGCGACTCAAAGTTCCGGCCCTGGTCGGAATGAACTCGACCAGGAACCCCGAACTTATAAAACCATTCCATCACCAACACTTGAGCGACGGTCTCTGCCCGTTGGTCTCGAGTGGGAATGGCCAGAGTGTACTTTGTAAAGACATCAGTCATCACAAGAACGTTTTCCACCCCTGAACGGGATGGCTCCAACAGGGTGAAATCAATGGCCAGTATCTCATTTGGCCTAGAAGCCAATAAATGACCCATAAAACTACGGGCCACCGGCTGCATATCTTTGGCAGACTGACATCTGTCACACTCCTGACACCACTGTGCCACCTCAGCTGACATGCCAGGCCAATAGCAACGTTGACGTACTAGTTTGGTAGTACGTTCAACGCCCTGGTGCCCGTGATCTTGATGTAACCCAGTCAAAACCTCACTTCGTAACACTGATGGCAAAACCAATTAGAGAATGTCTTCCCCCCCATCTGGAGCGGGCACCGGGCGTTTCCCTTTTCTCCAGAAACACAAAACCTCTTTGATTACTGGATCTGCCTCCTGCAAAATGCTCAGGTCTATAGCAGAATGGCTAGGCAAGGCAGACACAACAGCCTGAGTTACCAATGGGACAGATGTTAGTCCTACTGCTTGCTGCACAGAAGCTGGAACTACTGTACCTGGAGGCCAGCCATGTGCCACCCCTGAGGCAGATGGATTTTGCCTAGACAAGGCATCAGCATTTTTATTGCTGCGCCCAGAGCGGTACTTAATGTCAAAGTCGAAACAAGCAAGCTGTGCCGCCCACCGTTGCTCTGTAGCCCCAAGCTTGGCCGAATTCAGATGGCTGAGCGGGTTATTGTCAGTAAAGACAACACATTTCTTACCCAACAAATACTCCCTGAACTTCTCTGACATTGCCCACTTGAGGGCCAAAAACTCTAACTTCATGGAGCTATAGTTTAACATATTCCGCTCTGGGGGTCTAAGACCACGACTTGCAAAGGCTATGGGTCTCACTCAGGCTAGCGTCCACCTCCAGGATGAAAGGGAGGGAGAAATCTGCGTATGCAAGAACCGGGGCCGTAGTAAGACGCTCCTTCAGGTCTTCAAAGCCCTTCTGGCACTGATCCGACCAAGCACTGGCAAAACTCTGCTCCGCTCGTACCTTGGGCTTCACATGTCCACATTCTGCAACCAGTCTGTGCAGAGGGGCCGCCAACTTAGCAAACCCCTCCACAAACCGGCGATAATAACTAGCGAAGCCCAGGAAGGAGCGCAGCTCCGTAACGCTAGTAGGTCGGGGCCACCGTGCCACTGCCTCTATCTTCCGTGCATCAGTCGCGACGCCCTCAGCTGATATTACATGCCCCAGATATGCTACCTCAGACTGGAAAAAGGAGCACTTCTCCAACTTGGCCTTAAGACCCTCACGCTTCAACCTGCTCAGAACCACTTCTAAACGCTGCAAATGCTGTGTTACGGAAGAGGAAAAAATGACAATGTCATCAAGGTACAACAATAGTGACTGGCACTGTTGGTCACCGAACAACCGCTGCATTAAACGCTGGAATGTCCCAGGGGCATTGCAAAGCCCAAAGGGCATACGGTTCCATTCAAAAAGGCCAAACGGTGTACAAAAGGCAGTCTTTGGTTTATCTGCTTCACTGACAGGAACCTGATTGTACCCGCTGGCTAGATCCATAGTGGAAAACCAGCGGGCCCCAGTGAGCGCATCCAAAGACTCCTCGATTCGAGGCAGAGGGAATGCATCTTTCCTAGTCTTGGAATTCAATTGACGGTAGTCCACGCACATGCGTAGACTACCGTCCTTCTTTTTCACCAAAACTATCGGGGACGCATACGGGCTTCAACTCTCTCTTATAACTTGAGGCTCTAACAAGGTATTAATATGAGCTTTAACTACTTCGTACTCAGAAGGGGGTATACGGCGATAGCGCTGCCGTACTGGGATTTCATCCAACAACGGGATGTCATGTGACAAAAGATTAGTACACCCCAAGTCTCCCTCATGAGCTGAGAAGACCGACTGATACCTCCGTAGTAACGCCCTAGCCTGATCTTGATCTTCTAATGACAACCCTGACAAATCAATGGAACTAATCTGTTTTTCTGTGCCGGACACTTCCTGAGAACTAACGGTGGCGACCACAGGACTAACCTCACTAACTCCAGCTGGCAAGCTAACAACGAGCACCCCTGTTAGAGTTCCCAAAGGCGTCCTAGGATGCAACAAAACATCAGTAGTACCCACATTTACCACAGGAACAAAAACTGTTCCTCGACGTACCTGCACCAATGAAGGTGAAACTAACAGTCCAGCAGGTAGGCCAGACTCAGAGGGCTCAAAAAGAACTGGATCACATGAAAACTGCTCTGCGCAAGTTGCTGTCACAAACCGTAATGTACCACCTGGAATGCGCCACACTTGCCGCCCCCTGACCCGAGCTAAACCCAGACGATTGAAACGAGACTGAGTACTCACAGAGTGGCAATGCTGAAAGGCTTGAATTACACAGCTAGGCGCCTGTGCTATAGAAGGCAACTTAAAGAAAGAGGGGCCATGCTGTCCAAAGAACTCCTGGTAGCACCGACTGAGAACATTCATTCCCAGGACACCTGGCACCTGAGAACACAGGCCACCAGGAGGATCTTTGACAATCAGCACCCCACAATTTGGTACCAACCTGCCACAGAGCTCCACATCTAACTCTATGTATCCAAGGTAAGGGATGTCCAACCCATTAGCGGCTTTAAGCTGCAGCCATTGACATGACCGCAAACGATCCTGACCCCCTAACCCAAAATGGCGAACAAAACAGCTCTCCCGAATCGTAGACACCATTGAACCAGTGTCAATCAAGCAGGGTATCTCTACTCCACCAATAAGGACATCCAAATGTGGACATGACGACATTAACCGGGACACGGAACTAGAACTCTGAAAAACACTAGAGCCAATATCCTTCCCAACCGAGCTGTGACTCTGCAACACGGTGGGAATTAGTTTTCCGACTGCTGTTGAACACCAGGCTGTCTACCTCCCGCCACAGAAGGGTGCGTAAGCAAAGAGGTTTGAGTACGAGGGGGAACGCGTTCCCCGTCGCACTCCCTGGCAAAATGGCCAGGTTGTTGACATCGTCTGCATATAACGGAACCACCACGAGAGGGGTTACTCAAATACGACGAACGACCACGTGAGTGCGGTGAGGGACTATGCGAGCGCGGTACTGGACTATGTGAACGTGGGGACTGATAAGCAACAGGACCCCGTAACAAAGAAAGACTTTGAGTAAGCTGGTTTAGTTGCACCTGCTGTGCTTGAAACATTTCCCTCAACTCACTCAATTCAGATTTCTGCAATGGACCCCCGCCATCTGGTATGGCCCCACCTTGAACCCCATACTGAATTACCGGAGTTAAAGGAACAGACTGGCTACGACCACGTGCGCCCCCCGGCAGTCCCTCCTGTTCCCACCTGATCGCTTCCTTACGGACCTCCAACAACTGAAAAGTAGGATGACGCCGCACTAACTGTTTAAGTTCCCGACGCAAAGAGCTATCTGCAACATGCTCGACAAATTGATCACGCAAAACGATCTCAGAATTTAGCATCGGATATGGTGACTGTTGTTTAACACGTTCCAAGAGATACATCAGGGCAAGGGAGAACTCCAAAAGGGTCTCCCCTTCCTGCTGCTTTCTAGAAAAGAAAGCCTCTTGTAAGGATACATATGACTGAGAGCAACCATATAAATCGCGCAATGCAGAGATAATTTTAGCTGGATCACCCCTTTCGACATCGGAGCGATAACGAATCTCCTCCCGTGCCTCCCCCTCTAAGTGTTCAAATAAAAACAATGATTGATCGATGGTAGAAAGGTGACGAAGCTGCATACATGCTTGTACCTCTTCAACCCACTCTTCAATACCGATGCCAGTCTTACCATTAAACCTTGGACATTTCCTATCCCGCGGTACAAAAACCAGCCTTTCAGGCAGAGTGGCACCGGTACCCTGGGTTGGAGGTGTAGCAGTAGCAGTAGATGTCCCAGCAATGCTGGGAGACAATACCTGAGAACTGGGCAATACAAGGGCGCGTTCCTGACGTAGTTTCTCATTATCAGCCTTCAACTGGGCCACTAATTCTCGCAACTCTGACAATTCTTCCTCCATATCGAGAAAAAACACAACTACTCACCACTAGTAGAGAGAAGCACTCTGGAGAAGATGAACCAATGGAACACGAAATGACAAACGCTGCTGTTTTGCCTCTTAGAGAGAAAGAAAAAAAAACACGACACACGAACAAACACACACAAACACCACAGAATACAAAAAAAAGAAATATTCTAATACCCCTGTCTCTGCTCAGCACAGGTGCCCTGCCGACTACGCCAAAATGTAGCAGAGCGGTCAGGTTGAAATATAATTTCTCTATTGGAAGATTATGAAATACCAACAAGGCCCAAAAAGGGCACAGCTTTCGACTACGCCACCCCCAAATATACCGGGGGAACAGTCCAAAAAGGACACAGGTTCGTTACCTTAGGAGTGAGCAAGAGACAAGAGCACGAGAATAATGAAAAATATACACCTTTATTTGGTATTAGCTAAAAAGAGTATCAAACACTGGTCTTCAGTCACTTATAAAATCAGCACAACACATACAAAACAATTAACATTGGCTGGGCCTCAACTCAAACAAGAGGAGATAACAACCCCCAGTTACACATGGAATCACCCCAACACCACGCACACACACGGCACACGTGTGAAAGGTATAGATTCAGCACAGCACACAGTGTAAAAATCACTCAAAAAGAAAAATACAAAATTATCTCCTCCCATCCAAAAGAATGACCCACCCCACACAATCGTCAAAAACAAACAAATCTACAAACAAAAATACAAAGAAAACAAACCCACAATTAGTTACACACCATAAACCAATATTAAATATAAATCACAAAACAAAAACAACAAAAACTACTAAACACTGATACAAATGAAAAAGAAAATTAAATAGCCCACGTTCAAAAGAGGCAGTACCTTTACATATGCTGTGAGTCAAACGCCACCAGCGGACTTGATGGCACAAACTGACAGTAAACTCACCTATATGTGACAGTGTCAAGTTATATGTAACAAAGGGGTATTAATATTCAATTCCCCTTACAACAGGCCCCCCAACCAAATGGAGGAAGACAACAAGGGTGTGCTTATTCAATCTTTAATTTAGTGGTATAAAAATACAAACATCCACATTCACATAAAAGGCGTAAACACACTACACAGCGTCCATACCATATGTGGGGGACACTTAGTTCTTAGACCATTTGTCTCATAGATACCCTGAGTTGATGAATCACACAATAATAGTAATAATTGGTACCAATATAAAGAAAGAAAATCCCACACACAAAATAAAAAAACCCAATCACTTCCAGTTAGTGAAACAAACCATTTCAATTAGAGAAACCAACCTCCACACAAAAAAAAGAAACAAAAAAAGGATTATAAATGAAATAGGCAATACAAATTCCCCAGGTCACTTATATGAGTCAGATGTACAGAATAATAAATGGTCTAATACCCGTGTGACCTCTCAAAATACACATATGGGGTTAAACAAACAAAACACCAATACACAATTTAACAACTGAACCTAATACTCCACGCAGTCACACATCATTGCTAAACACACACACCCACACACACACACACACACACACACACACACACGCGCGCACACACACACACACACACACACACACACACACACACACACACACGATGAAACGTCAGAAGATTGAGGGCATCAACAGGAATGTCCAACGACTGTAAATTCCACAGCAGCGAAACAGCAGCCCTCTATAACACAAGTTCGCCATCAACCTTATATTGTTTTTACTAACTAAAATAACACTGAAACTTAATATTCATAAAATAATAACACCACATACCTGTAGCGCACCTTGATCAGGCCCCCCAGCAATGTCAACGCACCATTCATAAATCTGGATCACACTAAATAAACGAGCCTCCATAAAATACCCGCTTTTTATGAAAACAATCAGTAAACTAACACTACCAATTGATTCAATACATACCGACTGTAAATGATTTGGAAGTACCCACAAGCCCACGCACAGCGCAGAAAATCAGCGTTCCTCTGATGCACAATAGCGGACAAGTCACGCAGATGAAATAAAAGTTTGATGCGGGAACTACCTTGGTGTTCAGCGCGACTAAGAGAGGTCCGGAAAAGGTATAAACCTCGTGCTTACACAGGTAAGGGAGTCGTTACACACCTCCACTACAGCCAGTTTCCCAAAACAGAGAGAACCCGAAGAAAAGAATGTTCCCCACTTTTAAAGGGTCCGTGCACTCAACTTCCGTCCGGCTCCATCACAAAGTCAACTGACACGCCCCTCTAAGCTCACCCCATTACATTCAGTAGTACTTACAAATCATCAAGCCAGCTCTGATGCACACGTGGAGGTTATAGTCTACCAATAAGAAACACAAGCCTTATAGGGTAGTAATAGTAAGGCCCAGACTGATACACGTGCAGGCATTAGAGATTTACAGGAAGACTGGGCAATAACCTCAACTTATAATAGTTAAGCCCAGACTAATACACATGCAGGCATTAGAGATCTACAGGAAAACTGGGCAATAACCTCAACTTATAATAGTTAGGCCCAGACTAATACACATGCAAACATTAGAGATTTACAGGAAAACTGGGCAATAACCTCAACGTATAATAGTTAGGCCCAGACTAATACACATGCAGGCGTTAAAGGTTTACAGGGAAACTGGGCAATAACCTCAATCTGTAATAGTTAGGCCCAGACTAATACACATGCAGGCATTAGAGATTTACAAGGAAACTGGGCAATAACCTCAATTTATAATAGTTAGGCCCAGACTAATACATATGCAGGCATTAGAGATTTACAGAAAAACTGGGCAATAACCTCAACTTATAATAGTTAGGCCCAGACTAATACACATGCAGGCGTTAAAGGTTTACAGGGAAACTGGGCAATAACCTCAATTTATAATAGTTAGGCCCAGACGGATACACCAGCAGACGTTGAAGGTTTACATGAAAACTGGGCAATAACCTCAACTTATAATAGTTAGGCCCAGACTAATACACATGCAGGCGTTAAAGGTTTACAGGGAAACTGGGCAATAACCTCAATTTGTAATAGTTAGGCCCAGACTAATACACAAGCAGGCATTAATGATTTACAGGGAAACTGGACAGTAACATCAGATTATAATAGTTAGGCCCAGACTGATGCACAGGCAGGCATTAAAGGTTTACAGGGAAACTGGGCCGTAACATCAGACTATAATAGTTAGGCCCAGACTAATACACAGCAGACTCCCAAACAGGACCAAAGAAAGAGTGGTATTAAACCACATACAAAATAAGAAAACAAACAAAATAATAAAAAAAAAATCTCAATTACACAAGAAAAAAAAACAAATAAATGTAGTAAAACACTAAACCCACATTAACTAAGCGACTTATCAGTGAACCATGGACACAAGAAGTTCATGTGAATAAACACAAAGTCGCTGACACAAATACCGGCATACCGAGTGAAGCCCCGTTGCCTAAAATCGGATTCAAAAGTGACCCATACAGTTTCAAAGGCAAAACAGCAGCGCAGTCAAACCCTCGAAAATAACCCTCTCATTCCCCGGAAAGTGGTCGGAAGACCAGATCAACCTGCTGAGCATATAACAGGATATTATTATTTTAAAAGGTTAGAAATTGACAAACCAGCGCGAATAGAAACAAAATACGTACCAAAGATTAGCGGTCGTAACTCACTAAGCGAAAGCGTCTTCGCTAGAATGAACGTTGTTCACTGTTCACAAACCAGACGCCAAAGCACGCTGAAATGGTGCAGCATGTAAGTTTCAGTACACCAGTTCCCATAGTCCAACAAATAGAGCGCACATACCTGGGATAGCAGACAGCCCACGCCAACAACAGTAGTCAAATTATCCTGTAGTGTTAAACAAAGTAACGTAAACAAACGCACATAAAGTTTGCCGGAAGGTTACACGCTGCTAACGCACATACCTGGAGAAAACATGAATGAGGTCCCACAAGAGGGCGGTGACAAGGATGATGCATAGCCAGGTAACCAAATACATGCCTTTATATAATGATTCACACATCACGTGACCTAATGAGCAGATAACCTTCCTTACTCTGCTACACTAGTGCAAAGTGTACAAACAGAGGTCTGCAATTACGTTTCTAAAGGACGTTTCAGATTGCCTTAGTGATCAGTTTGCATTTTGTCAGACTGAAGGAATGTAAGGTGATATGATGTGTAGTAGACTATAGGTTTGTCACTTCCTTCAAATACAACCCATTGGAGTGTTTACTAAAATAGTGCCTCTACCAGAACCATTCACCGTCCTTTATGCAGGGTGGAGTTTAATCTGTGTGATAACTGGGCATTCCTGTAGCTCAGGTGGTGAGCAACCTAAACATCTTGGGTTAGATTCTGGAGAGCAGATATACTGATAAAAAACACCCACTGAATGCACTGTAAGTCATTTATCCAACGTGTCTGTATTTGAATTAAATATTGGAAAATCTGTAGATAATAATGGACCGTGTAAAAAGTTCACACATTAGTATAAACAAACTGCATTTTGATTGGTATGCAACACAACACTGTAGTTTTTACACAGAGGTCCCAAACTTTAACACATATAGGTTTTAGTAAGCTGTTTTTTTTGGGAGGTGTAGGACAGGATTATAAGCTTTGTTTGTTATGAAAATATAATAAACATAGATCATATATAAAAGGAATTTACTTCATTATGTTTGAAAGAGGTCTGAATGAAATATTTCTCTACTTGATCAAGTACTTGTAATTAGACTAAACTATATTTTAAAATACTCTTAATCAGACTAATGTTACTTTTTTATGGATTGCATGATTACATATTATTCACACTATGGCAGTATGATGTTCACAATTTTGTAAATCCCCTATTTTGTTTTTAATTTTTAATAATGAATTTACTAACCACTTACATTAGACAAGATGCAAAAGGAGCAGCACTCAGCGTTTGATCACTGGATGCAAAGGCGTTGATTTGGGTAGGGACGCTAGGGACATGTCCCAACCAATATCAAGGGAACACTGAATTGTCCCTAGCAATAATTTCGACCAAACAATGAATCTATATGTACATATAACCACTGATGTCCATTTGTTTTTTAAGTATTATTTGTTTTATTTAAAATAAAGCAGATCTGGAGGAAATATTTTGGTTTTTAAGTTGTCATTTTAGAATTTTTAGTGGAATCACAAAAAGGTTAAAAATATTAACCAAATAACCAAAAATAATAAATAAAATATAATTATTGTATATTTGTTGTTTTTGGCATGTAACCTTAATAAATAAGATTATGATAACAAAAATACTATTTTTAAGTAAAGAGCGATAACCTTTGTGACAATGCAGCTCTGAAGACTATTTTATTTATTTCCCCACCAATGTCAAAATCAAACATACTGGATGTATAGACACCATTTCATTTTTAAAGAAACTGTTTAAAGAAACACTTCAGTTTTATTTGTGAGGTGAAATTTTAGACCCAGCAGTGTTGTTGCAGTGAATTTTGTGAAATTCAATATTGTGTAGCTGTTTTTGTTTTTATTTACTTCATTTTAAGTATGTTTTAAATTCATAAAGAGTGATTTTGTTTTATTCAGTGTGTTACTATCAGTTGTGACACTAATAGCAAAGTAAATCTGTGTTAGTATTGTGAAGTATTAACTGTCCGTACATTGCACTTTAAAAATGAGTTTTTAAGGCTCTTGTTTAGTGAAATAAAATTGAAAATATTTTCCCCTTCTTTATATATTTGAAATCAAATAAGATGTCAAAAGTAATCTAAATGTAATCCAAAAGTAGTCACATTACATTTCCAACAATGTGTAATTTAAGAGATTATATTACTGATTACAAATTTTGTCATGTTATTCGTAGGCTGGGACAATAAATTGTGCAATTCTGTTTGCTATGTTTCTCAATGAATTACGGTGAAATGCTGCTACATCCAAAAGCCAGAGGGCGCTCTTGTGCAGAAACTCAATGTGCGCCGCAGATGAAAAACCATTTACACACACATTGCCACAAAATGCCTATAATTTATCACTGTTTATTAAACCCTTCCAGGTATTTTCATGATAATAAAGAATATTTATAAGATTATGTTTCATGAGTGTTGCTTTTTAAATGGCACCCAGGGCACTCGCTCAATCCCATCTATGGATAATCCGGCCCTGGGTGGTGCGGTGGTTATGACAAACGTCACAGCTAGGGTGGCCATTTGTGCCAGTTACGCCGGACACGTCCCGCCCATGTTTTTGGGTGCGTACTCCGTAAGTCGCGTTTGTCGACCGCATACGTCATCAAGGTTTAATATTTGAAAAAAAAAAGGGGTAACAGTATGGTCATAAATCTAAAATGACTCAATGTTCACAGAGCGTTTCTGAAGTTTTTTGTGGTTTGGTTTAATAATTAAAACAAAAAGAGCACCTTACCATTGCAAGTATGACCGTGCTTTCAAAGTTTGGGCCTTAACAGATGTTATGCTCAGCAACTTGTTTGGCAGCGTCTAAAAATTTGCAGCATTTGAACTCATGCAGAACTTCCAACATGAGATTGTGTGAGGGTTCATCCACTCATTTGAATCAATGCTTTCAATAGTCTTTCATTTGTACATATGTTTGCGGTTGACATTTTGTTTTCTTTTTATCCCGTTACATATTTTTCTTTCTCAATCAAGATTAAAATATTTTATGCATATAAAACATTAGACCAGGCGTGGCGAATGTCGGTCCTGGAGAGCCGCAGTCCTGCAAAGTTTGGCTTTTTTTTAGAAAATATGATACTGTCATGGTCCTGCCTTCCTAGTGATTCATAGTTCATGTGGCAGGATCGTGGCAGTACCCATGTTTGTTGTGGTAGCTCATGCTCTTGGTTTAGGTAGTGTGCTCCGGTGTCTTGTCTCTTGTCCCCGCAACTTGTTTGGTTTCCTTATTTAATGTCACTGTTTCCTTTGTTCTGTGCAGGATCATTTTGTACTGTGTGTGTTTGCCAATCGTGTTTGTCGAGAAGTCAAGTCAAGTCAAGTCTAGTTTATCTGTCTAGTTCTTCGTGAAGTTTAGTAAAGTCTCTGTTAAGTGTACATCCCCCTTGTTGCTGTGATGGGTTTTGCCCCCACGTGGGGGCAAGTCTTTTGTTAACCCTTCCATCTCCGTCTGCATTTGGGTTCTTCCCGCAATCCTGACAGATACGTTGATGTAGATGAAACTATTCAACAGTATATCAAATTAATCAATATTAGAAATATACGCAACATAAAAAGAATAATATTAACATAAAACATAACTTACTAAAACAGTGACAAGAAAAAATGATTACACTTTTATTTAATAATGGTTTTAATTGTTTTTTTTAGAATATCCATCCATTATATGCAGCCATGGAAGACGCGCAATGACTCTTGGGATATCCTCGGCTGTTAAGGATCCACTTGTTCTATCCTTAACAGCGCAGAGAAATGAGGACGCATTTTGAGGCTTCATTCTAAGCATCTTTTGAATTGGGACGGTCTTACTAGGCTCAAGCTGCGCTGCTGTGACGTCACAGCCTTTGAATTGGGACACATCCAATAACACTAGCAGAGCTGGACATTCCTAATATGGCAGTGGCATGATGCATTTTTATGCGGAAAGTGCCCCCTAGTGGTCGGGAACATTTCCGTTATGTTGTGGCTTTATCTTGTAGTGTTGTGAACTTATGTTTGCTTTTTAAATTCTGTTGTGTTGTGCACGATTGGTTCGCCGTATATAACACTGCATATAAAAATTTCCAGTCTTAAACAAAAGCATTTATTCAGCACTTGTGTATATAAAAGTGTAATTGCTCTTAGACAAAGTGTTATGCGTTAATACATAATGCAGTTTTATTAATAATGCACGTGCTACTTTAACTGCTTTAGTAGAAAAGAGAGAAGCTTTGTCTTGATGTTGATTGTTGACAAATTGCTTTAGGTTGCTGTAAAATAGACACAGTGACATTATAATATGGACATACTGATAGAGGCTGTTTGCACCTGCTATTAAGATGTTTTGGTCAATCAGATCACGATCGATCATATAAATATAGGTTTTGAGCTCATCCACTTTTAACCACAGCCAGAGGAAGTCAAAACCCATTCAACAGGATTGCTTGTGGTGTAGATGCCTAAGCGGTCGTTTGTGGCTATTTGAACACATTCGATCACATGCACCTATTGATCCAAACATGATTGATCTAATGTGATGTACCGAGCACAATGTTTTTACATCAGTCCTGACTTCTAGCGTCATTTCACAGTGTCTGGAGCAGTATTTACACCATGGGTAGGCAACGTCGGTCCTGGAGTGCCGAAGTCCTGCAGAGTCAAGCACACCTGAACAACTAATCAAGGTCTAAAGAGTCACCTAAAAACTACAGGTAGGTGAGGTTTATTAGGGTTGGAGCTAAAATCTGAAGGACCGACGTTGCCTACCCCTGCTTTAAACTATGACTGAACAAACTAAAGTGGCTGCTCTAAACGTGAATGTATCTCTCTCTCGTCCACTTGTGATCCGATCGACCAACACGCATCTTAATACCAGGTGTGAACAGGAAAATGGACACACAAAGCATTACATTTTAAATCCTCAGACCAGTGGCGGCCGGTGACTTCTTTTTCAGAGGGCGCTTGGTGCGAAGTTCATCACAACATGTATGTAGCCCGTCATGTGTGTGCTTCGAGAGATCCTGTGTGCATCACGTGTTTTGTGAAAATAGGTGCCTGATGCAGACGCGTCTAAAGGGTTTATGATAAAAGAGCCGCTCGCGTTTGCCAGATACTCGCATAATCTCATGCGTAATCAGCGTTTACTGTTAAGGGAGTGTGTTGCGTGTCTTTTGTGAACGCAAGCGTCTCTTATCGTAAACGGTTTTGACGTGTGTGCAGCAGGCACTTATTTTGACAAAACACGTGATGCACACAGGATCTCTCGAAGCGCAGAACACATATTTTGAAATAAGGAACCACACACATGATCGATTCTCAATTCTAAGAGTGCAAAGAACGGACTTGTGTTCATGGAGACTGTTCTTGCCAGGAGACCTTGGCAGAACGAACTCAGAAGGTTGCGAGAACACAGAACCCACTTGTGCGAATTGAGAAGTGTGCGATCTTCCTGCTGGTCACGTAACCTCCCCAGATTTCAATGCGCAAGTCTGCACTCGATGCATCATCGATATCAAGAACTCATCCGGGTATTTTCACGCGTCCTCTGTACTTGTGTTCTTGAGAATTGAAATTGAACTTCAACTGTTAATGATGACGTAGAGCGAGGACGAAGGGCGCAAGATCGCTGAAGAACGCATATTGAGAAACAACCATAATTTGAAAAAAGGAACCACACACATGACATGCCAAATACTTATTTTAAATTAGCGCCCCTCGGTTAGGCAGTCACGAGCCGCCACTGCCCCAGACACAAAATGGCATAAATTTTTACCTATTTAAAAGATGTTAGGCCATTCGTTTCTGCTGATGGTGAATCTTCACCTTTAAAATATGAAAAAAGGAAAAGCTTTAATTGACATTAATGGATTAATGCTGAAAATGTATTATAATCTTGCCTTTGACTCACCCATTATCACACCATCAACATGAGTGACTGAAATACGATCCAGCTGCAGTTCCTCTTTTTCCCCAGATTCTGAAAGATCACAACAGACAAAAATTAAACTCATTTAAAACTTTACATAATAGGAGAAAATCCTGCTACGGATGTCAATGGTGTTAAATAATGGATTGGTTACAAACATTGCTTAAATTTTTTATTTAACTTTGAATTTTTATTTTTGGGTGAACTATCCCTTAACAACATGATTCAACAAATCAGTAAAGTTTATTAGAGTATAGGATTTGTAATATAAAACCCTTATTACTAAAGCAATATCCCTCGAGTAGGAGTGTGATAAAGCTCTATATCATTGTTATACTACACAATATACTAGCAGGGTTAACGTTAATTCCAAACAGCCTGCGCCTTTTCAAGGAACGATACACGTGTAAACAGACCCTCCAGATAAAGAGAGAATGATTGTTTTCGCCAAGTGTATTTTAATCGGTCACATTATGAGACAAAATGACTGCAACTCCCTCAAAAGTTTACACATCAAGACCTCTGATCCTTAAAGGGAATAAGGCTGATCACTTCATCCGATTCATGACCTATAGGGAGCTAGAAAACTGATTGAGACACAGAAAGTATTTAAAGCAGCGTTTCTGCAGATTAAAGTGTGATTGTGTGACAGTGGCGAAGCTACGGGTGGGCCTGGCCGGGCCTGGGCCCGCCCAGTTTGAGTTGTGGCCCATCCAATCAGAAGGCCATTTTCTAGACAAATGTGTAAATAATTTAACAAAAATAAATAATAGTACTACGAATAGACGTCTTATCACACTATAATTTCATATATGTAATACAACAATAAATATAATTAAAATATAAGTGCAAGTTTGCATGTTCAGGCAGTTTCGCAGTTTTCTTTTACCCTATTGGTGAACACGCTTGTCAACATGAAACGTTGAATATGATTCGTCATTGTTAGTTCCGCCTACGCGCGATTGAACTGAATTTAAAAATAGCGAGTCGCAAATCATCAAGTTTAACAGCCTTTTCACGATGACATCTGCTGTTGTCTGTTTACTTTTGGAGACAGAGACTATACATCACTTACTGTATGGAAATGTTGGATTACTGAGGACATCTTTTCAAACGTTAAAAAACGAAACAAGCACTTATTACTTTGATAATGACGTCATGCTGTGTTGAAAGACTGTTCTTCACCACATATTGTACAAAAACATATAACGTTACGCTCATTGATGATAAATGCTCATCTGAGAAATTTATTTCTGCTTTTCTTTGCACGAAGGGACATATTATGATCAAAGATATTGGACTTTGTTATTATGATCGAGACTTTCTCCATCTTTAACCAGAAGCCCTGTATCAGACTACAGTAGGACATGTAAAGGTGAGTTCAGACATTTTCGTAATGTTTATAGTGGTGTCATTACTACAGTTTAGGAGTATTACTCCAGTCAACTATTTAGGGGGGCAGACTCTGTGTCGTGTGGCTGTATGATTTACTGTTGGAATAAAATTTACACTTAAATGACAACACATGAAATTTGGATTGCGCCATGTTGTTTGATGGCCATTTTCTCATTAAATAACAATCTCTCAAACGAGTTCTTTAGTAAAATCAAATCACTACCTGTTGAATCTGTCGTAGCCTATGACGCTTTCACGTCATGCATTTTGCTGACGAGGAATGACATATCATTGTTCGGAACTACGTTCACGTAACGTAAATAACGTAAAAATGAATTCCGTTACTAATTCTATTGAGTTGTGTTTTCAAGTAGATTAATAATTTGGTGGGGCACTGCCCATAGACTGTATAAAACAGGCACAGCCCCACCTGCCCATATATACCGTAGACAAGCTGGTTGGTTATTTGTAAGTGGTTTTATAATTTTCCCCTTGAAACATTGTGCTGCCTGCATGGCATCAAGGTAACTTTGCTTAGGTAGCATGCACACCAACGCTTTTAAACGCGGCTGAAGACGCCGAATGCCAGCTGTTTTTTCAGCCCGTGGCTTTGGTTGCTGTGATACTTGAGCTGTGAGCTGGTTGGTTGTTGTGATATTTGTCCTGCCCTTCGTCCACCGTGATTGGACGGCCATGTGAGAACTTACATTGACGAGCTGAGCTTTTAACCCAAAGTTAAATATTTATTGACCACAGCGCGGAAAAAAACGGACAGCTGCTGGCTGTTTTGAAAAACGCCACGCTTCCATTGGGAAAAAACATATGCCGGCCACAGGCATACAAACTTTGTTGTGCACGCCCCCAGTTTATGTACATTCTATGCTTTGCCCACCCTGTTTTATAAAGGCCCACCCACTTGAACATTTCTGGCTTCGCCACTGTTGTGTGATGCTCTGTTCACAGCTTTTTGCAGTCACAGTTAAAACAACTGTACAGCTCAACTGCCTCACGTCAATGATATGTCAACGTTACTTATTACACGGCTCTCTGGAATCCTTGATTCTGATTGGTCAGTTGAGACATTTGCAGGTTCGTTCTTTTCAAATAATAACCGCTCCAAAATAATAACGCATAGCCGGACTACTTGCACGAGTAAAATCGCTCCGCGCCAATAAAGATCAATAAAGATTACTGTCTGTTTGGCGCCATCTTGTGACAAACACTGGACAACCACGACAAGACACAGAGAGCTTACTGAGACTGAACTTGACAAAATAGAGCATGACAGCTACGAAGCCAACACACAAAAAAATACAGAATGGGCATTAAAACTTCTCAAAGACTGGCTAAAAGAGGAAAAAAATGGAGACAAGTATGAAGCAGAGGATCTTAATAAGGTATTACGATCATTCTATGCATCTGTGCAAAGTTTTGCGGAAGGATAAAAATGTTAATTTAAAACAAATATGCCAATTAAATGTTTCAAATTCATATTCATGTCCAGTTTTTTTTCTTATGTGGCAAGTAGCCGTGTAATAAGCGGGATAATGTAGAGGCAGCCGGTAGTTATTGGGAAATAAGCCCCTTCAGTGTGATACAAGACCCTCCGCTTCGCGTCGGGTCCTGATCACACTGTCGGGGCTTATTTCCCAATAACTACCGGCTGCCTCTACATTATCCCTTACTTGTGGAATATATAACGGCTATCAGCCAATCAGATTCTAGAACCAGAAAGAACTGTTGTATAATGATCATTACTTTATCACTGTATATTAAATTGTCAGTAAATCTTGTGAAAGGAAAATACCTTTTTCTAATGGTTTTTTGTCCATGTACTCCATCAAGGGCGAAGTCGTTTCTGTAATCAAATAATAACCATACAAAGTAAAAATAATGTGGAAAAAGTTT
Source organism: Misgurnus mizolepis (assembly GCA_025389145.1). Classification (NCBI taxonomy): domain Eukaryota; kingdom Metazoa; phylum Chordata; class Actinopteri; order Cypriniformes; family Cobitidae; genus Misgurnus; species Misgurnus mizolepis. The sequence goes on along the minus strand of JAIFKI010000022.1, from coordinate 7,989,420 downwards.
AACACAGACTAAGACGGTTTTATGTGACTCTTCATGTGAACTCCAGGCTAATTATGGGATTAGGAGCATGAAAGTTTAATTTTACTCAGTGATTTTGCATTGATTTCAATGTTTGACTTTATTCAGTCCACACTGAAGATATCAAGATTATTTTATATGTAGGATGATTTAACATTAAACCACAAAATACAACTTCAGCTGGGCTACACAGGCACGGTCACATAAGTGTAAATAAGCAAACTGTATAGAAAACATTTATTTATATAGTGTTTTTACAAATGGAAAAAAAATAATTTAGCTCACTTCTGGACAGACACACACGCACGCACGCACGCACGCACGCACACACACACACACACACACACACACACACACTTACGGTTCTTGGAATCTGCTAGTGAGATAAACAAGTCTTCATGAACTGGCTCTTTCTTCTCTAAAGATAAAAAAGAAATGTTTCATTAGTAATAATGCAGGGTAATAACACACACACAAAAAGTTTAAAATGTATAAATGACATTTTGTAAAACAGTAAAAATAGCAAGTTGGTTTATACTTTCATCAACTATTACACAGACACACACAAGGTATAATGTTTATGTTTGTACCTGGTTTACGAGTGATTTTCAGTACGATGCATCCAATGATCAAAATGACAAAACAGCAGACAAAACAGCCTGAAATGGCCAGCAGTATTTTTCTTTTGAACACTGCAACAAGGGGCAGAAATGGACAATAGTTACGGCACTGGCCAATAAAGTGAAACTTTTTATTGGTACAGGAAATTTTGTGGAAAACCAAATTTCACAAATTTTTTTCTTTTCTTTATATTACATCTCTTTATATTATATCATGGATTGTTTATTTTATTTATTTTTTGTTGTTGTTTATTTAATTGTTACACTAATAAAGTATTAGTACACAGTACTATTTTCAAGGTTATATAGGGATAGCAGCAACACTGGGACAGTTTGTTGTTTCTGTACAATTTCTGATAAACTTTTAATGCAATTGTTAGACCAAATAACTAGTCAAGTTGATTCATCCACCAGATCCTCTAGGACCAAAATAAATGACCAGCTTAGTCTACTCAGTTGCCTATGGTAAAATTATTTGATGATACTGATTATACATAACACGCAAATCGGTGTAATGATATGTGAATGACAGTTTATTAATATAGTGCAAATAATGCAAATATTACTTACAAATATTATTTGCCATGAACGGATCACTCAAAGAGGAGTACAGCGGTCGTTCTGTCCTTTTCCCTCTGCATTTAAATTCATTTTTAATAGTTTCTTCGGTTGATTTGACCTTTAATGTACTTGAAGATTCATTCAGCTCCTGATTGTTCTCAAACCAGGTGTAATTCCATGTTTTATCATCTAAAACCTTACAATTCAGTGTCAGGATATTTCCAGCGATGATGTCACTCAATTCAGTGACCAGATTCAGTGAAGCTGCTGAAAGAGCTTAAAACAAACAAATCAATTACTTTATATTTGTTATAATAATCACTGCATGAAAAGAGGTGTATCCGTACTAGGAAACTCCTGTAAACACCACTGATTTTCGGAAGTATCTACTAGTTCCACTGAGGGTAAACTTCTAATTCCACCAAGTTAGGAAACTCCCGTAATGATACCAATTCGGATGTATCTTGCTGAGGGGATATTCCTTTGGTACATGCAGCCATTTGTTGCCATGGCAAATAATCCCATTGAAGATTTTGTCAGGGGACATTTTCACACCTACAGAGGTACTGGGATTTCACACCTTTGCACAATTCTAGTGTCCCCATTGGTGTTTAATCCCAACACTGATTGGTTGCTTTTAAAACTCCCTCCCAAAACTCTGACAACTATTGGGACACAACTTTGAAACTTTCCAGTTGAGATGATTTGATTGGTTACACTTTGTATTTAGCCCAACCCAAGCCCTCATAGTTTAGTGACTTGATTGGTTATTTGCCTGCTATGCAGATGGACTACAATCCCCCCCCACTATATCCTACTATACACCCCCAAAAACCTTAAAAAAAATAAAAACTTGAATTGAGTTTGAAATGTTTATTTAATAAAAAAACTGAACAATCCACAATTGTCACAATCACAAAATAATATTACACATAAATATTAGAAGTTGCATACATAAACAATACTATTTAAACTTATAAATATACAGACAGAGAAAGCAATATTAGAGTAAAATAAAACAAAATAAAAGCAACAATGAAAACTAAATTCAAAAAAGTACAATGTAATGTAGCAGTGGCGGTTGCAAATTCAAAATAAGTGTTCGGAGTGTCATGTGTGTTGCTTGTGTTTTTAAAATGTGTTTGTTGCTTCATGTAAACCATGTGCATCACGTGTTTAGTCAAAACACGTGATGCACATACACGCACTCGACACGCAGAACACATATTTTGAAATTGGGAACCACACAAATGACGGGCTATATACATGTTGTGACAAACTTCGCATCGAGTGCTCACAAAAAACAAGTCACGAGCTGCCACTGTAATGTAGTAAATATCTAAATAAAATAAACAACAACTATATTGATCTTGCTTTAAGAAATCAGTCCTACACTGCAAAAAAATTACTCTCTTACATAGTATTATTTTCTTGTTTTTAGTAGAAATATTATTTAAATTAAAATGCTTTTTCTTGATGAACAAAATGACCTAAGAAAATAAGTCTAGTTTTAGACAAAATAAATAAACACACACACACACACATTAAGTGAATTTGTGCTTAAAACAAGCAAAAATATCTGCCAATGGTGTGAGAAAAAAATCTTACGTTTTCTTTTTTCATAAAAACTTAATTTAAGCACAATTTTCTCAATCCATTGTTAAGATATTTTTGCTTGTTTAGGCACAAATTTACTTAAATTGTATATTTTTGTCTAAAAACTACACATATTTTCTTAGGTAATTTTGCTCATCAAAAAAATACATCTTGATTTAAGAATTTTTAGTTTTTCTACTGAAAACAAGATAAAAAATCCTAAGTTAGAAAGTGATTTTTTGCAGTGTAGATTCAATAGCAGAGCTCTGTCTTGGAATTATTCAAACATTTCTCACTGTAACACTGTAATTTCTCACATTTAAAACCATTCAAGTTTTAAAACACATAGATTTGAGTACTGTGAACTTAAAAAAATGTATGTTTTTTAAAACTTAATGGTTTAAGGCAACCGATTTCCTTAAATGGTTTGAGTTAAGTTAACTGTTGTCAGCAAAGGTAAAGTTGATGCACCCTCATCTGGACAGACATCTCTTTGGAGCCCTTTGGAAATATAAAAGTACATATAAGTATTTGGCATAATACTAATACACATATACAGATACACACGACAAATCAAATGACATATAATTAAAGTTGTACATTTTAGAAAGTTTACATTAAACTGTACAAAGATACAACAATATATGATCAAAGAACTTCATAATATACATCTTCTTACTTCATTTTCTGTGTTGATGTCCTCAGAGTCTCTGTGTTGTTCTGCAGCTTCATTACAGTAGGCTAGTTCAATATAGTTGTCTATCAAACACAGAATAAAAAAATAGAATCACATACATCATAACACATCTATTAACCATTTAACCTCTTTAATTTAATAATTTCATTATTAAACTTACATCATTTTGGCCAGATTGCAGTGACATCAATTTATTCAGTGTCTGGATCAGTCTGATGTTTTGCCCCCACTGTTACTTCATTATATTTCTCTGGCAAACACAGAATTAAAAATCAAAAATCACATACATCATAACATATCTGTTTACTATTTAACCTGTTTGATTTTTAAAATTGAACCACAAAGTTGACCACAGTGTACATGACCTCTGTAAACACAAACATGAATAGACTTCAAATTTAAAAAGATGAAGAACAGCAAACATATAACGTTAAAATATATTATGACTCCAAGCTTCGTTACAATTAGCATCTAGGTTCTCTCAAAGTCTTGAAAAATAAGCAGCATCTACCAGAACTAAAGCAATGAGCTTTTAACAACAAAAGATCATGTGCATCATTTAAAATAGCAGAGAGACACTTGCTAGCTGCTAACATTTCCAACACACAAGTTACTGTTGCTTTGTTTGTTTTAAGCAAAGAACGTCTCATCTTGGCTTCTTTAAAGTTTTGTTTTTAAAAATTTAAACATCAAATTGATTCTTCTAACAGCCCGGTTTGAATGTTACTTCGCGTATTTTTAACCTCATGTTTACCGCTGTGTACCACGTAACGTTATACCCTTAAAGTTTTACTGTTTGTGCTTTAAATTCAAACAGTTCTAGTATAAAGACAAAAACGAATCATAGTAAATAACATAATATGAACAAATAGGCAACCGATCAGCGTGATGCAGGCAAATGAATTAAATCAAACTTACCGTAATGTCGATGAGCAAACAAAGAGACCGACTCCATGCAGTAACGGTTCGCGATTTTGAATCTTCCCGTCAAGCCCATAGGTAAAACGGTCGCACCTGAAGGCAGATGAGTGGGTGCAGGTGCATCCTGGGAAATGAAGTCCTTTGGCGTTGTTTCTTCTTGATCCTCTGCTCGCACTTTATATACTTTTTTATGATCCGCATTTTCACACTATGCATTGTTCTTTATACTTGATAATTAATAAAAAAATAAAAATAAATGTTTTTATAAAGTTTATTACGTTGATAAAGCATGTTTAGTTGAAAAACATGTTAACAGTTATTTTGAATGATGCTCAGATTTTCTTAAATATAAAATCTTTGTGAATCAGCACTTTCTTGATGAAATACAAAACTCTGTATAAACATGCCTCAGGAATTATGTCTGGGTTTAGTGGATTAACTGCCATACTAATCATTGGAAACATTTAACGTATACCTAAATGAATTTTTACTTAAATATAAGTAAATATAAACTAATACTGAGTTAAGACATGTAGCCTAATTAATTTATTGTAAATGATTGCATTAACTAACAATGAAAAACATGTCATGTTGTAGTTAATGATGACTCTTCAATAGTTTATGATTAGTACATGCCTTAACTCAGCATAAGTTCATGTTAAAGTAAAAATGCATGTATGTCTTTTTTCACTGTGATATATTGACCCTTATTATATTATAAAGTCTACATCTCTTTTATTAAATTGATTGATTGAAGACAAACATTATAATATGTGGACTAACTTTGTACAAGAATGCATTATCATATGCTAAAAGTTACCTCCTCAGATAGACTAGAACATTCATTGGTGCCCGAACATTTTCCTTACAAGGGCCAAACCTGACTGAGGGCCGTGGGCCAAAAGTAAATGTTGTTGTGTTATATTAAAATTAAAGTTGCCCTGATAACCCCTAATTTATAATTTTAAAAATAAATAAGCAAACATTACTCTGTTTATGCATAACTTATGCAGTTTTATTTTCCAAGGCTTTTTGTAGAAAAAAGAAATCGTTTTGCCAATCATTTTAAATATCCTTTTCTCTGTGTGCCACTGCCGCAACCTCTTCATTTTTAGCCTATAGTACCCGAGTCCATTAATTTCCGTGATGCATTTTATACACCTTCAAGAATGCATGAAACATAAAAAAATTTACTTTAATCCCTTGCATTTAATTTTAATTTACATTTTGTAATGTAAAAATACAACAAAAAATGATACATTTTAGAAAATGTTTAATAAAAAATACGAACATCTGCGTCAATGACTTTTGTTTTCTTTTTCCTTATCTCACGTGGCATGATGGACCAAATTAAAGGTCTATTGTGGGCCAACTTTGGGCACCTCTGGATTAAAAGTACAGTAGCTGACAGGTATCTGCAGATATGTTTACCCAAGTTTGTCAGTCTGTATCACCCAACATGTTTTGCATTCATATGTGAAAGACTGTCTTTTAGATTATGGACCTGTCTATTGATATTTTTGTTTCCAATTTATCAACATCCTAGCTAGCAAAAATGTGTTACATGATGTCATTTGAACGGCTTCTTTTAAACGATGTATGCAGCATTGAGAGATACGTGCACAATATTCTGACCTAGGGCAGTTGGAGACATGTTTTCAAAGTGTTGTAAATATATATTCTGAAATAACATTTGTTGCATTTCTCTTGAGTCAGAGACATAATTTTCACACATTAAAATGGTAATTGTGTTCATTGAATTTTAGTTATTTTGAATTATGCTTAGTTTCTTAAATAGACTAATTAAATTATATTAATGGTAAACGTATTTAGAAAACACAGTTTTTATGTACCACAATACTGTATGTGCTGTCTTAAAGAGACATGGTTAACCCCCCACCCCACTCAGCTCTGAAAACAAAGAAGACACCTCTACCTGTGGGTCATTAACATATAAAAAGCCCTTCACACCTCACACCCACCCCTCCTCACAACCAGCTGTAAGGATTCCTGGAAACTTCCACCAGTTCCTACATACATCCACAAACGTAAGGTTTCTGGATGTTTAACGAGTTTACTATGGTGTATTACCTTTCCAAGCACTCTGCCTCGAAAATCTGGCAAACCTAAAGTTTAGCAGAGATTTCCCATCCCGTATTTGTCCGTATACAGCTCTTTTCATGCAGTGAATAGTTTTACAAAGCAAGACTAGTTTTTTTTGTTATTGTTTAAGGCGAGTGTGTTTCTGTTATGTGCCACTTCTGCCAATAATTTGAATTAAAGGAATAAACTGGAAAAACACTAGAAAAAATTAATAAACTGAAAAATGACATTTAAAGGTTACAAAGAATGCATTAAAATAATCTGTTTTGATATATACATAGAAGGTATGTGGCTTTATTAAGTGCAAAAATGATCCAGCAGCATGTTTACATGTTCATTTACAACCCTAGGATTTGCCTTCAGAATGAAATGGTCTATTATTACCTTATTTGAAAGGGTCATGAATAATAATTTTGAGCTTTGCATGGCATTTTAAACAAGTCTCTCTAAAAAGCTGAATTTTACTTTACATAGCACCCCTGCCAGTGGCAACAACTGAATAAAGACACATTTCATTTGTTGGGCTTCATTCTGTTGGTCTCATTAAATTTATTGAAAGTGTTAATAATATTAATAAATGTCTGTTAATAGTAAACAAATTCTGTGTGTCAAATTCTGTGTGAATTGAATTCAACTTACAGAGGTTATCATCAGCATTTTCTCTCAAATTGCCTTTTGTATTCGCACAACATTTCTATTTGTTTGTTAGTCGAGTTTTCCCTTTGCAAAGCAGATTGAGTTTGCTTGCAACATGACACAAAATTCACTGTATACAAATGACACACTTTTTCTTGTGACAACTTTAAACCAATGACTGCTCTGTCATGAGGTTGTATCCTGCAGTAAAACTGAAGTTACCAGAAGTCATTTGTATGTTCACTTACCTTTAACTTGCACTTTTTCCCCCTTACTTTTGATTGAGAAGTCACGTCTCTTTGCTTCGCAGTGATAGTCACCAGTGTCATGGAGCGATGCTGAATTAATAATATAATTTTTATTTGCAGTAGGTTTTGTTGGCTTTGAGTCTTTGTACCAATAATATTCCCATGCGGCACCTGACATGTTGCAAGTAAGCTGGACTTGTTCACCAGTGTAGGAAAACTCAAATGATGGCTCTTGTTCTATGGTTGGTTTAGGCGTGGAATCTGCACACAACAGTTTTATGGTTAAAAATCCATCCTCAAACATTAACTGCCTATTCTTGATAGTCTGAGGCGAAGGCTACATTTACACAACAACAATTTAGTAAAAAACTGAAAGTGTTTCCTTTTGTTTTTTCTTTTCTTTTTAAAGAAAATTTGTCAAAAAAATCCATCACTGAAAATGCACTGGGTGCAGTACAGAGCGTTTCGACTGACACCATAGGTGTTTGTACATAAACTGTCATGTGAAACAGAAGTAGGGATAAACGCCTATAATCCATCCCACACCGAAGTGTTACTAAACTTGATAGAAAAGCTTTATAACTTTATGCTGCCATGACATGACACGCGCATCCTCACTACACACGACCCTTACAGCATTGTTTATGCATCTCATTTATCGTTTCCTGATAACTGCTTCAGTCTTGCAGTTTGCGACGTTTCTTGTCGTGAATGTTGATCACTACGAACTAGACAATAAAAATTAATAACATTTTCGTTGACTACATTAAAATACAAGCCTGAATGATAGCTAAAAAATAAACATGATAATGGTTTACAAAGGTTTTTGTAACTGTTCCACACAGTTAAAAGAATGAGGGCCATTTTTATTAAAATGGCAAAAGCTTCCTGCTTTGCTACTGTTTGGACGCTCTTGCTTACTGCTCTGCGCTTTGCTCTATTGCTTTTTATATTCTATCTTATAATTTTAACTTCAGCAAATCAGCATAGTGCTCAAACAACCAAGCTTGGCATCAACGTTAAATTACAAACTTTCAGGACTGGATGATTACAAAAAAGTGGAATTTTTCATCCGACTAGCCTCCCACCGCCATCATCTTACATTCCAGAAGGAAAAACACAGCTGCCCTCATTCAATAGGATAAGAAAAAGAAATGCCTCATCAAAAATCTACTTGCTGCTCAAACTGCCACAGACTTTTACAAAGGATTGCTGTTCTTGAAACAAAGTTACTTACAGGACTACCAAACCAGACAGAACACACAAAAGAGCTTCGTCATCATGGACGCCCTCAGCATACAGCCGGTGAGATCCATAAATCTATTGATCAACACACTAATCAATGGTACAAACAGGGAGCGAGACCAATCACTAGAGAAATCAGACTGTCACAAGCATCACATTTTGCCGCAGTAGCTTCCTCTTCTCCAGATACAGCTAGGACAAGGATTGCAAACACTGACTTTCTACAACCGCCTATACATCTTGAGAACAGATTTGAAGTATTAATGAATATGAGTGAGGAATCCCCAAACGTGATAAATGTGATTGAACATCGATCAAATCAGCCAGCAGCTAACACTGATGCTAACTGCCGCTCAAGATCATGCAGACAGCAGGACTCAGCACAGAGCGCATCCGAGCCCAGAACTCTGATATTGGGCGACTCACTTATCAGAAACATTAGCAACAGGGACTCAACTACATGCTGCCTTCCACAAGCAACCGTTTCTGAGGGAACTTCAGAACATTCTGATGAAACATAAGACTGTAAATCGAGTTGTCATTCATGTGGGGAAGAATGATATTCACAAAGAGGGATTTAAGAACCTTTTTTGAACCTTAAGAGGGATTTCAACAAACTTTTTGAAACACTCAGAACAGTGAAAGTTCAGCCGTTCATCAGTGGACCACTTCCAGCAAGAGGAACAAATAGGTTTTCACGGTTGCTTGGATTTAATTTATGGCTGCAAAAAACCTGCAACATAAAGGGACTGAACTTTATAAACAACTTCAATCTTTTCTGGAGTCAGAGACAACTATTTAAACAGGATGGCATCCACCCAAACAGACTGGGTTCAAGAGTGTTAACGGACAATATCTACTTCTCCCTTCATCATCCTTCAGCAGTGTGTGCCAATCCACTCAACCTGAATGGCACACACACACCTGGACAGAGTATGAATGACCACAGGACTTCTCTTCAGCACCTGAATAAACATGACGTTGACAGATCCCACAAGGGGGGAGATAACACCACGCAGCCACAACAACCACTGCTAATGGACACAATCTCAGCTGAGTCCTGCCCACAGAGCTCACCACAGTCAGACTGTGTCAGATTAGAACTGCTCCAAGATTCAGCACCCAAGGACGATTTTCTGGAAAACAGCCAGGGAAACCAGGACAACATATCACAGCCTCCGCTCACATCAAAGCAACAGGACTCCTCACTAGATATGTCATTCCTCTCTCCAGCATCCCCGCTTTTGACCTTCTCCGGAAAATGGAGGAACTGGTTTATGCTGGAACTAAACTATCCCACTCTATTGCTGCGAGTCCCCAGATTTCAACCAGATAATGGCAAGCCCCCCAACCACCAAAGCCAGTGGGCCCAGCTCCCCCTCATCATCCTGTGAGAGCTCTTTGGTCTCTGACAAAACGCCAAGGCACACACCCTCCTCCATCTGCTGTAGGTGAACCAAAAACAACTGATTACAGTGATGTGTCGGGTTCCTGCTACGATAATACTAATTTTATCAAATATTTAAAGAAAAGCATTTTTTAAACATCTGTTCACTTAAAAATAAATCACTTCTAGTCAACGACTTAATAACCACAAACAACCTGGATTTTGTGTTTCTAAATGAAACATGGCTAGAAGAAAGCTACAGTGCAACAGTCTTCAATGAAACAGCCCATCCTTACTTTACTTTACTTTTACTTTTATGTCTGCAGAACTGCTAGGAGAGGTGGAGGTGGAGCTGCTCTTTTTAAACATGTCTATCAATGTAAACAAGTGTCATTTGGGAATTACCCATCTTTTGAATATCTGAGTATTGTGTTAAAAGGTACTCAACGCATTCTACTTATCATTATTTACAGGCCCCCAAAATACTCTCCAGCATTTTTTGAGGACTTTACAGAACTGTTATCAACAATTTCCTCAGAGTTTAACTGTTTTGCTATTGCTGGAGATTTTAACATTCAGATTGATAAGCCAGAAAGCATTATGGCAAAAGATATCACAGCTGTTTTAAATACTTTTGATCTGATCAACATGTACATGGACCCACACACAATCGTAGTCACACTCTAGATTTAATTATCAGTAAGGGTGTAAACATTTCATCGATTGTTATTAAGGATGTAGCACTGTCTGATCATTTCTGTATTTTCTTTGATATATTGATCTCTCCTACTATTGAAACTAGATCTTTGTCTGTCAAAAAGAGATGCTTAAATGAGAACACCAGTGTGCTATTTATGAAGGCTATATCTTTAACACCAAGCATATATGTGGACTATGTTGATTTTCTCCTTGATTCCTTTCACACTTGAACCTCTCACACCAAACCATCTGCTCTTGTTGAAAGGAAAACCCCTGCTGCCACCAGGAGTGTTTAAGAAGGAGGATTGTTATGCCAGACGAAGATGGAGACAGGTGCAGTACATCGCTGACCTGTTTTGGAAGCGCTGGGTCAAAGAATATCTTCCCCTAATGCAGGAAAGGCAAAGTGGAATATAGTCAGAAAAAAACTCAAGCCAGATGACATTGTGTTGATCATGGATGAAGCAGCACCACGCAATTCATGGTTAATGGGAAAAATAATAGAGATCATGCCAGACAGCAGAGGACATGTTGGATGGGTCAAAATACGGACCAGAAGTAACATTCTCCAATCACCAAGCTGTGCCTTCTTATGGAGGCTTGAGATTACCCCCACTCTTACCTACTTTCTCTTTTTTTTTTTTGAAGAAGAAGAAGAAGAAAATCTTTGAAGAAGATTTTTTTTGGAATCTAAAACAAATGAACTATATTTAATGGCTCCATGTTTTTTATTGTAATTGTCAGATAAATATTGTAGACAATTAGGGGCCGGGATGTTGGAGCCATTTTTGCTATTTTTTGGTGGTTCCTTTGTTGTTATGATTATAATAATAAGTTTAAGTTTTCTATGATATTATAATATATTATAGTGAATTATATATTTATTCATTCTTTGTCACAGGGTGTTCGGGCAATAATAGGCCCAGATTCACATTAGTTTCTATGTAGCCCCACCTCCTTTTGTCTAAAGTATATCATGTGATCACACAGGTGTTTTTGATTAGAGCTGGCAGGAGTGGGAAAGGGACACAGTTTTTTGACCGTAAAAAGGATCTGTAAAGTATCAAAAGGCAAATAAATGATTAAGCAAGAAAGAATCTGCGTGTCATAAACTTCACTGACTGCTCCTGTCATAGCGGCTACATGCAAAGTGAAAAATGCATTGGAGGCCGTATCAATATGTCTCCTGTAAAAGTTAGGAGAAAAAATGGAAGGCAAAAATCGCATTGGAGAAACTCAACAGCGGTGCAGAATATGAAGAGACAATGCAGAAAAGCTTAGCGCATATGGCGGAAGACAAAACTTGTAGTCCATTATAATATCTATAAAGACAGCCTTCTTGCTTTCAATGTGGAACTAGGCAAGGTTAGACAGACTTTCTTCTCAAATATTATAAACAGCAACATAAACAACACACGCACTCTTTTTGCTACCATAGAGAGACTAACAACCCCCCCCCCCCCCAAGTCACATTCCAAGTGAAATGCTCTCAGACAGCAAATGCAGTGAGTTTGCTTACTTCTTCTCTGAGAAAATCAATAATATCAGAAAGGTGATCAGCACATCCTTCAGCTGCGCCGGGGTCAGACAAATCACAATGTCTGATTTCGAAGCCGTAGATGGTAAAATTTTGGAAGAAACAGTACAGCATCTTAAAACATCAACCTGGGCCCTTGACACACTCAAAATTTTTTTTCAAAAGTGTCTTTAACTGTTTAGAAATAGATCTCCTAGAAGTGGTAAATTCATCACTTATCTCTAGGACTTTTCCAAAGTCCCTTAAAACTGCAGTTGTTAAGACCAACCTGGGTAACACTGTGTTGAGCAACTACAAACTAATCTCATATCTTCCTTTCATAGGCAAGATCATTGAAAGAGTTGTTTTCACTCAGCTGAACAAATACTTAATTTCTAATGGTTACTTTGACATTTTTTAAGGGGCGTCAAAATTGCGTCTAAATTACCGGTTTGTATTTGGTCACCTTACTATAGGGGGACAATAGTTTAAAAAACGGCAGGAATGCCGCCGGTCAATAAACGTCACGTGACTCAAAAGTGAAACGTGTATTTTCAACTTACCAGGTTGCCCAATGTCCTCACTGACACTCTTCCAAGCGAGGTCCTTTTTATTCTTGTCTCTATAGAAATAAGAACTTGTGTCGTATAGCTCCAGGATGCTAACGGACAATATCAAGCGTTCCTTCATGTTGAATGATTGACTTCGGGCAGGGCTGCCGCCACAGCAGCAAGCAGGCTCCTGATTGGTTAACGCAGTGCGAAAATTTAAAACTTCTTTTCAGGTTAACGCAGTGCGAAAATTTAAAACTTATTTTCAACTCGGGCGTCATCTGAAATTCACGGCAAACACAAAATGCACAAAAAACACCATTTGCGCGTACCGAACCATGCGCTTAATTCGCACAATGAGGCAGAATCGCGTCTACCGCGTCTCGCTAAACACCTCATTCACGCCGCAAGACGTCTTCACATTGACTTAACATTGAAATCACTCTTAACATTGAAATCACTCACGCTTGATGCCTCTACCGCGGCTGGTGTAAATGTAGCATAAGAATAAAATATTGTGCTTCTTTAAAAAATCATTAAAAAACATGATGTGCTCTCTGCTGCGTAGGTTTTGGAGCACGTCAGAAAAAACACGTTATAAATATTTTGTGTGAGCCTATTTATTTTATTTTTTCTCCCAAAACAGAGACATAATCATTATGTTCTGTTGATTTAATGCTATTTGCGCATGATACTAAACGCCTGGGGAAAATTATAATATTTGATTCATTTATAAATGAGTGAACAATGCGAATCAAGAAGGACTTTATTACTCTATTTAACTCTTTCCCTGCCATTGACGAGCTATCATCCACCAGGTTGCGCACTTTCACAACTTTTACAACCCGGAAGTAAAGTCTCACTTGAAAGAGAAAGAACTCCATGTATGTTTTAAAAATCCATCTCTATCGAAAGTCCTCCGCAAAATTGGAATTATCTCAGCTTTTTGCTCAAAATTTTGTGTTTTTGAAGAAACCTACCCATATTTGAGAGGTGATGAAAAGAGAACTAATAAAGATAGGATGAAACATTTTTTGTTTGTTTGAAAGCAAAGGGTCTGTTCTTTTATTTTATATATTTAAAGAAGAACATTTTCTGGAAGGCATTAAACTTTTGTGAAAATCATGAAAAATGCTGGTGCTGGCTGGCAACTTTAAGACAGCCAGTCTGGCAGTGCGGACATCAGTAACAAAGTAACATTTAAAAAGATATGAAAACCTAAATTAATATGTACATTTGTTGTGGAATATAACTTATCTTATAAAAATCCTTTTTTTGCCAATGGGGGGGCCTATGAAGTATTGTGTTTACATGAGGTAAGGTATAATCGCAATATTGCCAAAATCATATTTAATTTCATTATGAGAGTGCATGTAAACATGGTCAATAAAAAGCATCAAATTCCAACTGTACATACAACCAAAAATAAAACCTTTAACTTTTGTAATAAGCCAAAGCCTATTTAGGAAATGGTGCAATGATTAAAACAACACAAGAACAATAAAATTAGCATAAAATCTTTTTTGTCGTTTTATTTATTGTTTTCTCATTTTTTTCTGTTTTTTATTAAACCATTTTCACTTGTGTTTAGGGTTCGATTTTAGATTTGTTTAAGGAGGTTATTAAATATACAGGTTTCTAATTTTTTTTGTCTATTTTTAAGCCATGGTCGCTCGAATTTGGGGTTAGAATTGGGGTTTGGGTTAGGATGTCATTTTTTTTTACTTTTTATTTATTTATCTTTCACACCACAAAAACAACAAAAACATTATCTGAGGCAATTAATAAATTAAAAATAATGAGAATAATAATAGTGAACAATAAACAATATTAATATTACTACCTCTTATTATTAAACCTAATATGGACAACAAACATGTACTGTACAGCCATATAGTAATATAAAGTATAATACAAATATAAAAAAGAGCAAAAACAACACACATTTTTCCAATTTATAAATCTAGGTATTCTTTAACCATGTATCAACCGTGTTTAATTTTTGCATCTTGAAATAAATATGTTTTATGTTCTGTATTACTCTGTGTTGTGTTTGTTTCTTTTTTAAAGAAAACGGAGACTTTAAATCTGCTTTACAAAGCATAAATAGTTCCTCACTTTAGATGAGCTCACAAAAATAATTAACTGACCACTTCTAAATGTTTTATAACGACCTGAATTAATCATGAATTACAGTAGGAATATGTGTTAATAAAGCATTTATTAACACAATGACTAACTTATTACTATACGTCTAAATAATAAGATGTATAAATAAATGTTTAGATATTTTATTAATCATTTATTTACATTTCCTAAATGATCTTATGACTGAAAACATCTTAATAACTGATCTGTAAATAATGTAAAACTTATTTTAGAAATGATGAACTGATCATTAATAAAGCATGAAAAGACAATTATTAAACACATTATATATAAGCGTATAAATCAAGAATAAAGCATTGATAAACTACTTACTAATGTCTATTAATGTTTAATAAATGAAGAACTGACTATTTAGTAATGCTTAACTAATGCTTTACTAATGCTTCATAGTGTGCTGTTATTATAGAGTGTTACCGAATTATCTTTACAGCCATTTCATGTATACAGAACCATGACGATTGCAAATTTGTTCCCACCTTCATTCAGTCACACCAGCTTTACTCACTAGACCCACTCAGTCAACTGTAGTAAATGTGACACAATGGCAAGTGGAAATATAGGAATAGTTTGAAATTATATGTATGACTGAACTTACCTTTTACGTTTAGTTGAAATACATCACTCTGTTGGGTAATAACTGATCTGCCATTGAGTTTTCCTTTACATGCATATTGTCCAGAATCAGATGAACTGTTTGCTATGATGGTTAAAGTAGGGTTTGTTTTAATTGGTTTGCCATTTTTGGTCCATTCAAAGGACCAGCCATCAGAACTGCTTCCAAATCCACACTGCATGGTGATTTGCTCATTTGGGAAAAACTCTGTCCAGGTTGGATCCACGGTCAGCTTTGGGATAGGAGTCTCTGCCGAGGACATAAGGAAAAACAACAACAGTCAGCCTAAATAAGTTTATTATAACTCTTTAGATGTTGCACATTATGTATTGTTTATTACCCCTGTGATAAATAATTTTATCCCTTAAAGCTCATCTTTGATACTCAAAATAACATATCTAAACGCAATTTTTTGTGAAAACATATTCATGCTTCAAAATAGCTTGAATTATCTTTACAACCATTTCATGTATGCAGAACCATGACGATTGCAAATTTGTTCCCACTTTCATTCAGTCACACCAGCTTTACTCACTAGACCCACTCACTCAACTGTAGTAAATATGACACAAAATGTGACACAATGGCAAGTGGAAGTATAGGAATAGTTTGAAATTATATGTATGACTGAACTTACCTTTTACGTTTAGTTGAAATACATCACTCTGTTGGGTAATAACTGATCTGCCATTGAGTTTTCCTTTACATGCATATTGTCCAGAGTCAGATGAACTCTTTGCTATGATGGTTAAAGTAGGGTTTGTTATAATTGGTTTGCCATTTTTGGTCCATTCAAAGGACCAGCCGTCAGAAGTGCTTCCAAATTCACACTGCATGGTGATTTGCTCATTTGGGAAAAACTCTGTCCAGGTTGGAGTCACAGTCAGCTTTGGGATAGGAATATCTGCCGAGGACATAAGGAAAAACAACAACAGTCAGGCTAAAATAAGTTTATTATAACTCTTTAGGTGTTTTTGAATGTCAAGGTGTGGTGTTGGAGGAAGACAAGATGACGATGAAGTAAATAACTGTAATGATACTTTTAATGAATACATAGACTGAAACTTAAACAGCGACTTGATACACAAACATAACCAGAAACATAAACAATGACCAACCAAGTGAGGAAGACAAACAGAGTATTTATAAGGTGACTGATGAGGATTGCTGGAGGTGTGATGATTACAAATGAGGCTCAGGTGAGGGAGAGTCAGGGATCATGGAAATAAAGTCCAGATAGTAATAAAGGGGAAAAACATTAGGGTAACTAGAATGGGACTGTGACAGTACTCCCCCCTCCCGGAAGGTGCGTCCTCATGCCTAGAAAATGTACTTCCAGGGAGGGGGTGGGCATCCTGGAGGCTGGGACTAGATGGGAATACCTCCAGGATGGTCCATGTAGCACCAGTGTCCACAAGGTACTGCCCACACCAGTGGCCATGGAGGTGCAGTTCTGGTGGTCACAGAGGCGAGGGTAGGACAGGAGGCCATGGAGGCGCCGGCAGGACACCATCAGTCACAGTGACCATGACACTTGAGGACCGATAAGCATAGAGGGCTCACGGTCACTGCGACCATGGTGGTATGGCCCCCCCAAAAATTATTTTGGCCACACCGGGAGTTCAGGGCATTTGTAAGTGACCATCTTGGGCCGGGCAGAGAGTTTAGGGAGCTCGGGTGAACCAGGTGAAACAGTTGACTCGGGTGAATCAGGTAAAACCGATGACTCAGAGGAACCAGGTGAAACAGTTGACTCGGGTGAATCAGGTAAAACCGATGACTCATGTGAACCAGGTGAAACAGGCGACACAGGTTAACCAGGTGAAACAGGGGACTCAGATTAACCAGGTGAAACAGGCGCCTTAGGTGAACCAGGTGAAACAGGCGACTCGGGTCAACCAGGCAACTCAGGTGATTCAGGAAAGTCAGCCAATTCAGGTAAGCCAGGTGATTCAGGCAATTCAGCCAAGCCAGGCCATGGAGGCGCGGGTAGGACAGGAGGCCACAAGGGTGCCAGCAGGACAGAAGGCCACGGTGGCGCCTGGAGAACAGGAGGCGCTGGAGACATCGGCAGGATGGGAGGCATTGAAGACGCGGGCAGGATGGGAGGTGCCAGCAGGACACCAACTGTCACAGTGACCATCACACTGAGGACAGGTAAGCATGGAGGGCTCACAGTCACTGCGACCGTGGTGGTATAGCCCCCCAAAAAATTATTCTGGCCAGACCGGGAGTTCAGGGCATTTGGGAGCGTTCATCTTGGGCCAGTCAGAGAGTTCAGGGTGCCCGAAAACAGCCATCTTGGGACGGGCAGAGAGTTCAGGGAGTTTGGGAACGGCCATCCTGGGCTGGGCATAGAGTTCAGGGAGCTCGGGAACAGCTACCTTTGACCAGGCAGAGAGTTCAGGGAGCTCAGGTGAATCAGGTTAAACCAACGACTCGGGTGAAACAGGTGACTCAAGTGAACCAGGAGAAACAGGCGACTCAGGTGAACCAGGCGACTCAGGTGAACCAGGCGACTCAGGTGAACCAGATGAAACAGGTGACTCAGGTGAACCAGGCAACTCGGGTGAACCAGGCAACTCAGGTGAAACAGGCCACTCAGGTGAACCAGGGGACTCAGGTGAACCAGGCGACTCAGGTGAAACAGGTGACTCAGGCATTTCAGGTTAAACAAGCAATTCAGGGAAGTTCAGGTGATTCAGGCGATTCAGGTTTGTTGGCTTGAGTGTACTCACAGGAAACTGAAGAGCAGTAAGCAGACCACGTACACCACAGGGCTATGGCAAACATGGGAAGCACGGAACTCAAAGGACATACCTCTGATGCAAAATGGACCACAGGACCATACCTAACCAGATTCGGGAATCTGGCTGCTTGCACAAACATAATTTGAACATCAGAAAGCGAGTCCTTGGCTCGCAGGGATCAGAAAAGTAAGTCTTCGGCTTGCGGGGATCAGAGAAGCGAGTCTTCATCTCGCTGGGAACAGATAAGTGAGTCTTCAGCTCGCGGGAAACAAAGGAACGAGTCTTCATCTTGCGGGGAACAGATGAGCAAGTCTGCGGCTCGCGGAGAACAGAGGCAGGAATGGTGATGGCCATCTGATGAAGAGGTTTGCGTATTTCAGAGGATCAAACCAGGCACGGGTGAAGGTGAGGCGAGGTGGAAGACACTGGGTGATAAGTTGTGGTGAACTGAAGGGCGGTTTCGGTTTGGGACTGGATCATTTACATTAAATTTGTCCTCAGGAACAATATCAATCTCGAAATTAGAGCCGTTTAATTGGGGAACATAATTTAAGAAATCTATGAAGGAGATTTCACATAAATCGGGCAAAACCATAATTTGAAGCTCATGATCCAGTCCCAAACGAAAGCAGTTGTTAAGGGTGGAATCCCTCCAGCTCACCTGATAGGCATAGTCCGCAAATTCCAGGTGAGGTAAGGGAGAGTGAGGGATCATGGGAAATGAATTCCAGATAGTGATAAAGGGGAAAAACATGAGGGTAACTAGAATGGGGCCATGATACTGGACAATTGTGTATTGTTTATTATTTGCTACGTCTTTTACGAAAAGTTGCAAAGTCAAAAGCAGATGCATTTTCAGATTCACATTTATGCATATGGCCCCTTTGTTTTAAAATCATTCTGTGCTCAATAATTGTATTCTTAAAATGACGTATCTAAATGCTATTTCCTTTATGCTTCAAATTAGCTTTAATTAACTCTTAACCCATTTCATGTACTGTACACAGAACCATGTACTCACTAGACCCACTCAGTTAACTGTAGTAAATGTGACACTATGGAAAGTGGAAAATAGGAATGGTTTGGAATTATTTATGACTGAACTTACCTCTTATGTTTAGTTGAAATACATCACTCTGTTGGGTAACAACTGATCTGCCATTAAGTTTTCCTTTACATGCATATTGTCCAGAGTCAGAACTCTCTGCTGTAATGGTTAAAGTAGGGTTTTTTTTAATTGTTTTGCCATTTTTGGTCCATTTAAATGACCAGCCATCAGAACTGCTTCCAAATCCACACTGCATGGTGATTTGTTCCTTTGGGAAAAACTCTGTCCAGGTTGGATTCGCAGCCAGATTTGGGATAGGAATCTCTACCGAGGACATAAAAAAGAGAAACAACAGTCAGGCTAAAATATGTTTATTATAACTCTTTCGATGTTTCTGCACAACTGGGTATTGTTTATTATTTGCTGCATCTTTTAAGAAAAGTTACAAAGTCAAAAGCAAATGCATTTCAGATTCACACATGTGACCCATCACAGAAACCATTGACACAAGTCGGCAGCACAACTTTCGAGAAAATGAGAAAGAACGTTTTTTTTTTTCAAAATGTGTTTTTTTCGTTTTATTGCAGAATCTGTTAGTTGAGATCACAAAGAAGCCTCTCCATGTTTGAGAGGCAGTTTTTGTATATTTAAAAGTGTACATTTTGCAGTTGAAATAGGCTTGTTTTTCCGGAGGTTCTAGCGTGCAGCGGGGGGTGTCATTGTCTGTGCATATTTACATCCTGGATAAGCGGCTTGTGTTTTCGCCCCCGCCCCCAAAGGGAACAGCGTGACTACTAAATAAGGATAGTTCACCCAAAAATGAAAATAATGTCATTTATGACTTACCCTTATGTCATTCTAAACTTGGAAGACCTCCTTTCATCTTCGGAACACAGTTTAAGATGTTTAACGTTAGATTTAGTCAGAGAGCTTTTGTCCCAACTACTGAAAATCTATGTACGTTTTCCATGTCCAGAAAGTTAATAAAAATATCATCAAAGTAGTCAATGTGACATCAGTGGGTCAGCTTGAATGTATTACAGTAAAGCATCGAAAATACGTTGTGGTCCAAAAATAGCAAGAATTATGACTTTATTCTGTCTTCTCTTTCGGTTTTGTTGTGAACCGCGTGAAGTCACGTGTCTTTAGTGACCATAGTGACGCGGCTAACCTGTCGCTTTGACATGTTTGTTAAGTTTTTTTTTATTTTCAAACTTACAGCGTGCGTCTCCCCAGACTACGAACCCGGGTGCACAAAACAAAAGAAAAAAGAAGAAGCTAGGGCGGAACAAATAACAGTCAGCTGCGTTGTACGTCAGCCGCGTCACTGGCTTGCTCAACTTTATGCGGTGTTGCAGCCGGATGACGTCAAAGTTGATGTTGCTGGCTACATGTTTTGTCTATCAATATTTTGGTGGAGGAACGAGCAAGCGATTGGGAACATCTCTAAAGGACGTCAGTTTTTGACGGCGCTGTTTGGATTATCTATTATACTACCGCCCTATTTTAAATACAAACTTTGAAGGCGGGTTCATGTGTTTAACGTAAATTACTGGAACGTAAATTACTGGAGTGTAATCTCATATACCCTTACATGTTACGATGTAAATAGTCCTCAGATTGTATATTATATTCCATTACCAGACGGTCATGCTAAATCTGATGTAAAGAATAGACTATATATCTATATTTCATGGATTATACGCATTTGTGGACAAAAATGGTCATTGGATGATTCACACATCTGAAACAGACTGGATTTGACTTGTGATCCCCACAAAGGTAAAAAGTTCTGTTTATTTTTGCATGTTGTTATCCGGACTCCTGTTACAAAATACTACATATGATGCTATCTGTAACTCAAAATGGCTTTACAGGGGGTATGGCTTAGCTAAATAAGATGTAAATGAGCCCTGTTGTGTCTCCAGGCAGGGAAAAGTGTTAACTCTTCTTTCTCAAATTTCTCTGCATTCTCTTTATTGAATGTGTTATATTCAAATGGCCACAACTTCTCCAAATCTTATCAGATTTCCACGTGTCAGACATCATTGGAAAGCTTAGAAACTGCACTTTCCGAATCTTTGAATAACTCAAAATGCCCCAGATCCGACTTGTGTCTCTACTTTCCGTGACTGGTCACATATATGCATATGGCTCCTTTTTAAAAAATCTTCATCAATAATTGTATTCTCAAAATGACATATCTAAACGCTATTTCCTGTGACAAAAACCCTTAATGCTTCAAAATAGCTTAACTTTACACCCATTTCATGTATGTAGAACCATGACAATTGTCCCCACCTTCATTCAGTCTCACCAGCTTTACTCACTAGACCAGGGATCCCCCAAACCTTTTTTACACCATGGCCCAGTTTTAGCTTAAAAAAGTGCTGAAAATCCTGCTTTGCGAAATGTATAACGTTTTAAACAGAAGTAAAGATCAAACAATCATGCATTAGTAAAATGAATAAATAACTGCTTTATTCATAGTATATTTTCTATAGACGTGTAAAACAATATTTTGCAGATTGTTTTTTTACTTTCATTGTTTCACTAGTTTGCCTTCTCATTAAGTTTTAATAATTAACAGTAAACAAATTGGCTTGCTGTTCTGGAAGGCATCTCGAACCTTAGGTCGGGCTCGAGCCCCAAGTTAAAGTAACATAACAGAAGAAAATAAAGGAGGAGATGAGGAGGAGAGATGCCAGAAGAATTGCGGCTGGGCACAGAGACTCCTGTTTACCATATGCTTTTAATGATAATTGACACAAGACTGTTTAGGTTCTTTTCAAACCTATGTTAAAAGTGTAACGGTTACAATATTATTACTCCGGTAAAATATTTTATTTTATTTTGATTATGGTGCCACGATCGCTGGATAATTTTGAAGTTGTTTTACATAAGCCTGCAATTACTTTTCATTTGCAATATCACAGTTTACTGTCTTCACGTATTGCATCATTTGCGAGGTAGCCTACATTTGCAAATGATTCATAAAGTCATACCTCTGCAATTCTTTGACCGATTGTGTTTTAAAAGTACTATGCTCAAACTCTACTGACAGCAATGTGATCACCGATGTGCTGGTAGAGATAGAGACAGCGCCAGTATGTGGTGTGTGACGTGGTTCTTGACGTTGTACACAAACACGCGGACCAGGGCGGAGTTTCGGGTTTCGGGTTACGCTCTACGTGTGTTTGTTGTTGTGTATGCGTCCGCCATTAAAGGCTTGACTAAACAGTTTTCTCGTGTCAGCGATTCATTACATTGCATCTTCATACTGGCGTGGTGGCAGCGTTATTGTTCCCACTCCTCAGACAGCTCAGTGAGCTCGTGTAAGATTAGTCCACGCTACAATCGCGCATAAACGAGCCGCGGTGCGAATCTCTGCTGGTGAAACCTGAGACCTGAGCCATGGCGAATACACACAGAGCACCGAAGCAGTGGTGCCTTACGAAAGTTGAGACTGTAAATTCATTTGAAAACTGGCGTCAAAACCTCATCTACACGTTATCATTGGACGCTGAGTTCGCCCCCTTTCTATTGGATGGAGCGCACTGGGAAAAGAAGACGAGAGTTTCACCGTTCAGAGGTTTCACTGATGACGGTGAGACTGTTCCTGCCGCGCAACGGCGCACGCGCCAACAAAAGGTCAGCATGCTTGAACTTATGCTGGGACAGATCGCTAACTACTGCCCAGTGATTTCTCGGAATACTATTGTTAAAAACTCCACAAGCATTGATTTCATATGGCAGACAATCAGACTACATTTCGGGTTCCAGTCAACCGGTGCACACTTTATTGATTTTGCTGCTATAAAACTTGAGTCTAATGAAGGACCAGAAGATTTGTATCAAAGATTAATGGCTTTTGTTGAGGATAATCTACTACGCAAAGACTCTGGCATTACCCACGGTGGCGAACCCATTGCAGAGGACGAAGAGCTGTCACCCACGGTAGAAAATTTTGTTGTCCTCACTTGGCTTCGTCTTATTCACAGCGATTTGCCAAAGCTTGTGAAACAGAGGTATGGGACTGAGTTATGATCACGCACTCTGGCATCGATCAAGCCAGAGATATCACAAGCCTTGTGTTCACTGCTGGACGAGCTACAGTCATCAGAGGATGCCAGAGCTATGCGCTCAGCCGTGTTCAACCCCCCAAAACAGAAACCAGCGTCTCTGAGCCGACCTCGAAGATCTTGCCCACTGTGTAAAGAGGCTCGCCGACCTGATGGGCACTTTCTAAGTAAATGCCCCTTTCTGCCCCCTCCAGACAGAGCTTTCATTGCTAAGGCACGACAGGTTGCTGGCTCACCATGTTACTCTGAGTGTGAACCTGAGGACGAGAATGAGGACATGCTGCAAAATCCCAAGGCAGTGATGCGCGTCCACATTATGCAGTCACCATGCCTCGAAGCCTTTCACAGCCATGTCCCCGTTAGGTTAACCATCGACAGCGGTGCAACAGGTAACATGATAAGGGCTGCGTACGCCAGCAGACTGGGTCTTAAAGTCTCCAGCAGTACACAGTCAGCACGTCAGGCAGATGGCTCCTCACCAATGAAGGTGGTTGGTGAAACGCGCACGCATTTTCAGAGAGACGGGCACAAGCTCTTTTTCGATGGACTTGTGGTGGAAAACCTGGATTCAGACATTCTTGCCGGCATCCCCTTTATGGAATGTAATGACATTTCCATCCGGCCTGCTAAACGTCAGGTCTGTGTTGGGTCAGACACTTACGAGTATGGCGACAATCGGATGTATGGAGACGGACATGCTATTCGGCATGCTCATGTGCTTCGCGCCACTTCATCTCAAACTGTGTGGCCAGGGGACTTTGTTGAACTGGAGCTTCCAGCAGAACTAGCGCACGTTAGGGAGCAGCTCGCTGTCGAGCCACATGAGAGCTGTACGGACTGGCTCGCCCCGTCATTGTCTGTGGGGATTTCGGGTAAAATCAGAATTCCCAACTTAACCAATGTACCGCAGGGCATCAAAAAACACGATCATGTATGCCGCATTTGTATGACCTACGTTCCAGACTCACAACCCATGCAGGCCGTAGCAGAAGCTCTTCAGGCTTCCAGTGTTAAGTCTGATACGTCCAACCCAACAATGTTCTCTGACCTAATCTCATTAGACCCTAATGGCATCATGACAGCGGACATTAGAGAAAAGTTTCAAAAGGTCCATAGGGAATTCGACGAGGTCTTTACACCACAGTTTAAAGGCTATAATGGCGCTGCTGGCCCCTTCCAGGCTAGGGTAAACATGTGGCCTGTCCAACCACCCCAACGGAAGGGAAGGGTCCCACAGTACTCCAGGGGCCAATTACAAGATCTGCAGGCTCAGTTTGACGCGTTGGAATCATTAGGCGTTTTCCGGAAACCCGAAGACATTGATGTTTATTTTTATTTTTTTATTTTATTTGTTTATTTGAAAAGGGACAATGTACACGTATCAACATTCATAACAAATGTAAGTGCACCCGAGTTAGCCACAGGCTAATTTTCATCGGCAGTCCCTTTGCCAGATGTTAATAGGCATCCTAAAACAGTTGTGATACAATAAAATTGTTAAGAAAATACAAGAGGTATAAATACACATTTAGGAAGTGATAGAAAAAATAAAAAAGATAAGAAATAAAAGATGATACAATTACTATTAATAGATGGGAATGTTCAGTGTTGACAATGTTGATTATCATTAAACCATTTCTTAACATTAACCTTAAAAGTGTAGTAGGATGGCGACTCTCTAATTGATGGTGGAACTGAGTTCCATTGATGTACTGCTGTAAATGAAAATACAGCCTGACTAAATGCAGTTTTTTTTAATGGAATTATACAGTCCCTCCTTGCTGCGCCTCTTGTGACTCTATTTGCATTCGATTTAAAATTAATAAGGCCGAGTAAAGGTGGGGGAGCTAAGTTATGTAAAATTTTGTAAACTAAACAAACATTTCTGTACTTTATGAGGTTTACCCAACTAAGCAATGTATATTTTTTTAAAATTTGGCAATGATGGTAACGAATTGGCTTTTTATCTAAAATTTTAAGAGCTTGATTGTATAATGATTTAAGTGGTTTTAAAACAGTCGAGTGCGCATTGGACCAACTTATCAAACAGTAAGTAATGTAAGAGAAAATCAGTGAATGGAAATATACCTTAGCTGCTTTAGTTGATAAGTGGTTTCTGATATACCTAAAATTTGCCAAACTAAACTTTACTTTATTACAGACCTTTTTTATGTGTGTTTTGAATGTAAGATTTGAGTCTATATGAACTCCTAAATATTTATATTCTGATACAACTTTTAGTGTATGTCCTGATAGTAAAATGTCTTGTCCTATGTCTATAGAGGAGTTTTTGGAAAGATACATACAAACTGTTTTTGAAATATTCAATTGTAAACAACAATGATCAAGCCAGGATGTCACCTTCTTTAAAATCTCTGTTAGCTTAATTGCAACCTCTGCAGCAGTCCCACCATGAGTAAAAATAACTGTATCATCGGCATACATTAAAACATCACAATTTTCACACACCAACGGTAAATCATTAATATACAAGCTAAAAAGGGTTGGACCAAGTATTGAGCCTTGCGGGACCCCAGTTGAAAGACATAGGGGATTAGATTTATAATTGCCAATTTTAACATATTGAGTCCGGAGTGAAAGATAAGATTTAATAAGACTGACTAACTCTGAGGAGAAATTAAAATTCTGTAATTTGTATAATAAAATATTATGATTAACCGTGTCAAATGCTTTTTTTAAGTCAAGGAACACGGCCCCTACTACCCCGCCTTTATCCAGTGATGCCTTCACCTTTTCTATAAAGTAACATGTAGCCGTTTCTGTCGAGTAGTTAGCCCTGAAGCCAAATTGCAATGGATGCAATGGAAAAGAACTATTATTTAAATAATCTATCATTTGTTTGTTAATTAATTTTTCAAATACTTTTGAAACTATAGGTACAACACTAATGGGCCTGTAATTTGAAGTCAGCTGCCGGTCACCACCTTTAAAGATAGGGGCCACAACAGCAGGCTTCCATAAATCAGGGAACCATCCTTGGGTCAATGAGATATTAATTATACGTGTTAATGGGATGACTATTGAGGAATTATTCTCTTTCAGCATTAGTGTATCCATACCATAGATGTCCTTAGCCCTTGAAGGTTTTAGAGATGCAATTACTTTTACAACCTCATCCTCCGACACTGGTCTGATTATTAATGGTGACTCTGTAGTATTGACTATATGTTCATTGTTTTGTTGTACTGAAAAACATTGGGCAATAGAATCTACTGACTCAACAAAATATTGATTGAAGGCTTGTGCCACTTCAATCGGGCTCTCCAAGATAGTGTCATTAACTTTTAATACAATTGGCTTAGTTATACTAATGTTTTGACCAGTTAATTTTTGAATCAGGCTCCATATGGCTTTAGAATTGCCATTTGAATTTTCAGCAATTATAATAAAAAAATCGGCCTTAGCTTTTCTCAGTTCTCTAATTACTAGATTTCTTAGCCTAACGAAATTAAACCTATCAACGGACAACTTTGATTTTGTGGCCATTTTCAAAGCAGTGTCCCGTTCCTTCATTACTTTTAAAACTTTCTCGTTGATCCAGGGAAGACTTTGTTTCTTGTTTTTACATTTAATATTAATTGAAAATTCATGGATAAATGTCGATGTTGAATATGTTAACCCATCATTTCTCATCAAAAAGCCCAATGGTGGTTTCCGTCTTGTCACAGCATGTGCTGATGTGGGTCGTTACAGCAAACCCCAGCCCTCACTTATGCCAAACGTTGATGCTACATTGCGTCAGATAGCTCAGTGGAAGTATATTATCGCAACTGACCTCACCAAAGCTTTCTACCAAATTCCACTTTCCAGACCATCTATGAAGTACTGTGGGGTAGTCACCCCATTTAAAGGTGTCCGTGTTTATGCCAGATGTGCCATGGGAATGCCTGGCTCAGAGACCGCATTGGAGGAATTAACCTGTCGGGTGCTCGGCGACCTCCTTCAACAGGGACAGGTGGCCAAGGTCGCAGATGATTTGTATTGCGGCGCAGACACCCTCGAAGATCTTCTCTTGGTATGGACAAAGGTCCTGGCAGCCCTCCGGGCGTGCGATTTATGCTTATCTCCCAGTAAGACTGTCGTTGCCCCAGTACAGACCACTATATTGGGCTGGGTGTGGAGTCAAGGTACTATTCGCGCTAGTTCTCACCGGATTGCAACCCTGGCCTCATGTGCCCCCCCTTCCACCGTCACTGCTCTACGATCATTCATTGGTGCATATAAAGTCCTTGCTCGCGTCCTAAAGGGTTGCGCCTCTATCATTGCCCCTTTTGACAGTGTAGTCGCTGGTGGGGAATCTACTAATGCAATTGTGTGGTCAGATGAGCTTCTGCAGTGTTTTCATAGGGCCCAGCAAGCGTTATCCACTAGTTGCGCTGTGACGATACCACGACCAGACGATCAGCTTTGGGTTGTCACTGATGGCGCCCTTAGGGATCCGGGGTTGGGCGCAACATTGTACATTACACGGGGGGACAAATTGCTGGTCGCTGGACACTTCAGTGCTAAGCTTCGCAAAAACCAAATTAATTGGCTTCCGTGCGAAATTGAAGCGTTAGCTATAGCCGCCGCCCTAAAGCATTTTGGTCCTTACATCGTCCAGTCTTTACAGACCCCGTGTGTTCTTACTGATAGTAAACCGTGCGTGCAAGCGTTTGAGAAGCTGTGCAGAGGAGAATTCTCTGCAAGCCCACAATGTGAGAGATGTAAAGAGATATTTGAACACTGTCACCATGGCGAATGATGGCCTGTTAGTCATACGGCACAATACACCGCTATCAAACACCACTGAATGTATTGTCGTCCCACGGTCCGTGTTGCATGGTTTGCTTATGTCACTGCACATTCGGCTGGATCACCCCTCTGCGCATCAGTTGAGACTTGTTGTCTGCCGGTACTTCTATGCACTGGACATTGACTCTGCCATCCAACTCACCAGTAAAGGCTGTCATCAATGTGCTGCCCTGGCGAAGACCCCATTATTCGCTATGGAACAGTCCAGCAGTGACCCACCAGAGACAGTCGGCTCTACCTTTGCTGCCGATGTTCTAAGGCGTGAACGTCACTTCATTCTGGTTGTTCGGGAGTGTGTGACATCCTACACAGCTGCATTGTTGATTGATGATGAGCGGAAAGTTACTTTGCGGGAGGGCCTTATACGCCTGTGTGTCGACCTTCGTCCGCTCGATGGCCCCTTTGCTGTAGTTAGAACCGACCCAGCTCCTGGTTTTTCGGCACTAGCTAAGGACGCCGTGCTCGCTCAGTACAGGTTGACCATTGAAGTAGGCAATGCTAAAAATGTCAATAAAAATCCAGTGGCTGAAAAGGCCATTCAGGAGCTACAGGGTGAGATTTTGCGTTTGGAACCACACTGCGGGGGCCGTTACCCCTGTGCTACTGTCTGTGGCTGTCGCTCGGTTGAATAGTCGTATTCGTTCACGTGGCCTGTTAGCTCGTGAGATGCTGCTGCAGCGTGATCAGTTCTCGCACGACCAGTTACCGGTGTGTGACCGGGACCTGATCACCTTGCAATACAAGCAGCGTCTGTCTAACCACCCTTACAGCGTGAAGTCAAAGGCACCTCGGAGTCGGGGTGCACCTAGCCCTGACATTAGCCCAGGCGACCTTGTGTATTTATACAGTGACCGCAATAAGTCTCGGGCTCGCAGCCGATATCTTGTGCTTAGTTCCGACGGTGCGTGGTGCAATGTACATACGTTTACGGGCTCCCAGCTGCGGCGTGCGTCGTATAGGGTTCGCTTGTCTGACTGCTATAAAGTTGACTCTTTTTCAGGTGCCACGGGTCATTGTGATGAGGCTGCTGTGTCGGAGAGTGATGTGGAGGGCGGTGTGCAGATTGTTGCTCCCCCATGCGGTCCCGATATTCCCTTGGCAATTGCTGAGCCTGCTGTCCCTCCGGGGTCTGACGATTGCGGGCACCAGGGAGCTACTATTGTTGCCCCTCCCAGTTCGGTGGAAGCCCCATTCCGTGATATGGGCCCCTTCTCAGGTGTCCTGGTGCAGGCTCCCCGGCAGTCTGGCCGTCTTCGTCGGCTCCCCACCAGGTTTCAAGATTATGAGTTGGAGTAGTCAGGCTACCTTCGCCTGTATCCTTGGTTTGCTTTACAGAGTAGTGTTATTGTGTTTTGTTGGTGTTCCGCGTGTGTTCAGCACTGTCTTTTGTGCTGTTGCTCTGCACTACGGGTTCACCCGGTGTACCCTATGTTGTTTTGTGCTTTTCTTTTGTTTCCTCATTCCCACAGGCACCTGTGAGGGAGTTTGTGTCCTGAAGGAAAAATGGGCGGCGCCAGTATGTGGTGTGTGACGTGGTTCTTGACGTTGTACACAAACACGCGGACCAGGGCGGAGTTTCGGGTTACGCTCTACGTGTGTTTGTTGTTGTGTATGCGTCCGCCATTAAAGGCTTGACTAAACAGTTCTCTCGTGTCAGCGATTCATTACATTGCATCTTCATACTGGCGCAGAGAAAAAGAGAGAGCAACCCTGTACAAAAGTGAAAATGATCAATGTTATTTGAAGTCGGCTCTTAAAGGACAAAATACCCGATTAAGCTATTATGTAGCTTACAGATTTACAGACTTTTTTCAGGATGTTCTTGCGACCCGGTTGCAACTTGTAAACGACCCGCGGCCGGTACTGGTCCGCGACCCGGTGGTTAGAGACCTCCGCACTAGACCTACTCAGTCAACTGTAGTAAATGTGACACAATGGCAAGTGGAAATAAATGAATGGTTTGAAATTGTTTGTATGACTGAACTTACCTTTTACGTTAAGTTGAAATACATTACTCTGTGTGGTAGTAACCGATCTGCCATTAAGTTTTCCTTTACATGCATATTGTCCAGAGTCAGATGAGCTCTTTGCTGTGATGGTTAAAGTAGGGTTTATTGTAATTAGTTCACCATTTTTGGTCCATTCAAAGGACCAGCCGTTAGAACTGCTTCCAAATTCACACTGCATGGTGATTTGCTCATTTGGGAAAAACTCTTTCCAGGTTGGATTCGCGGTCAGCTTTGGGAGAGGAGTCTCTGCAGAGGACATAAAGAAAACAACAACAGTCAGGTTAAAATAAGTTTATTATAACTCTTCAGATGTTTCTGCATAATTGTGTATTGTTTATTATTTGCTGCTTCTTTGGTTACAAAGTCAAAACCAAATGCATTTCAGATTCACATTTATCCATATGTCCCCTTTTGTTTTAAATCCTCTGTGGTCAATAATTCAAAATAGCTTGAGTTAACTCTTAAAGGTACAATTTGTAAGATATTTGCAGTAAAATATCCAAAAACCACTAGTCCAGTGTCATATATTTTGTCCAGCTGATTACTAACAATACCTATAATGTTTTCAACTACTTGTAAATTATGAGAAAATTGCTGCCCTAAACAGTGACACAGGGCAGTGCAGTCGCCTGTAACATTACATGAAACCTTACATAATGAAAAAAAAACGATGTCATCAAACACAACATTAAAACTTGATTACTTTAACTTATGTGTAACATGATTTCTCATTCCTGTCTGATTGATGGGCATCAGCGTTTGAGTTAAAGGCAACAAATCCCATCAGTCCACGCTGCTTCAGAGCATCATTAATCTACGTCATTGTTATTGATTTGATCTGGCGCCCTCTAGCGGCACGGATTTTAATTGCATCTTTAACCCATTTAAAGGTGCTCTAAGCGAATTGAAGCGTTTTAGACCATAAAACATTTTTTGTTACATACCGGAAACATCTCCTCACTATCTGCTTGCTGCCTGTCCGCTGATCAAACTGTAAAAAAACGCGATCTCTGTAGACAGCCCAGGCTTCACAAACGGCAATATCAACAAATGGCCAAACCTAGCATCACAAAACAAAACAAAGTATTCCAGCCAATAAACGACAAGAAGGATTTGGGGGTGGGGGTTGG
Source organism: Misgurnus mizolepis (assembly GCA_025389145.1). NCBI lineage: Eukaryota > Metazoa > Chordata > Actinopteri > Cypriniformes > Cobitidae > Misgurnus > Misgurnus mizolepis. The sequence goes on along the minus strand of JAIFKI010000022.1, from coordinate 7,958,006 downwards.
GCGCGTTCATGAAAGCACGGAAGGGAGGGGGAGGGGGAGGAGTTAGCTACGCTCTGTCTGTTTGAAAACAGTTCAAACATCAACAGGAAGTGACGTCGCACATTATTCGCTTAGAGCGCCTTTAATGTACGCAGAACCATGACGATTGCAAAATTTTCTCACCTTTATTCAGTCACACCATCTTTACTCACTAGACCCACTCAGTCAACTGTAGTAAATGTGACACAATGGCAAGTGGAAATAGGAATGGTTTGAAATTGTTTGTATGACTGAACTTACCTTTTATGTTTAGTTGAAATACATTACTCTGTTGGGTAATAACTGATCTGCCATTAAGTTTTCCTTTACATGCATATTGTCCAGAGTCAGATGAACTCTTTGTTATGATGGTTAAAGTAGGGTTTGTTTTAATTAGTTCCCCATTTTTGGTCCATTCAAAGGACCAGCCGTCAGAACCTCTTTCAAATCCACACTTCATGGTGATTTGTTCGTTTTGGAAAAACTCTTTCCAGTTTGGATTCGCAGTCAGCACTGGAATAGGAATCTCTGCAGAGGACAAAACGAAAAACAACAACAGTCAGGCTAAAATACATTACATGTACATTTAGTCATTAGGCAGATGCTTTTGTCCAAAGCGACTTACAAATGAGGTAAACAATAGAAGCAATTATAGCAACACAAGAACAACAATACATAAGTGAACTGGAAATAGTCTCATCAAGTCCAACACAGTAAACATAGCCAAGAATTGGTTAGGACAATTGTTTTTAAGAATGTACAGATAAATAAAAATAGATAAGTCCTATATTAGGAATTGAGGTGATGGCGTAAGAGATGGGTATTTAGCCAATTCTTAAAGACAGCTACAGAGTCAGCAGATCGGGTCGCGACCTCGTGTCGCGAAAATAAGTTCATTAGATGTTTCTGCACAATTGTGTATTGTTTATCATTTGCTGCGTCTTTTACGAAAAGTTATAAAGTCAAAAGCAAATGTGTTTCAGAATCATATTTATGCATATTGCCCCTTTGTTTTAAAATCAACCTGTGCTCAATTATTGTATTCTCAAAATGACACATCTAAACGCTATTTTCTGCCCGCTTTACTCACTAGACTCACTCAGTCAACTGTAGTAAATGTGACACAATGGCAAGTGGAAAGTGGAAATATAGGAATTGTTTGGAATTATTTATGACTGAACTTACCTCTTACGTTAAGTTGAAATATATCACTCTGTTGGGTAATAACTGATCTGCCATTAAGTTTTCCCTTACATGCATATTGTCCAGAATCAGATGAACTCTTTGCTGTGATGGTTAAAGTAGGGTTTGTGCTAATTGTGTCACCATTTTTGGTCCATTCAAAGGACCAGCTGTCAGAACTGCTTTCAAGTCCACATTGCATGGTGATTTGTTCGTTTGGGAAAAACTCTGTCCAGGTTGGGTACGCAGTCAGCTGTGGGATAGGAATCTCTGCAGAGGACATAAGGAAAAACAACAAATAAATATGTTTATTAGAGGTTTCTGTACAATTGTGTATTGTTGTTTATTTGCTGCATCTTTTACGAAAAGTTACAAAGTCAAAAGCAAATGCATTTTAGATTAACATTTATACACATGGCTCATTTGTGCAGTCACGTGACAAGAGAAGACAATGCTGAAAAAAGTCGTAATTTTTGTTATTTTTGTACCAAAATGTATTTTCGATGCTTCAACACATTCTAACTCTAACTGATAATGTTGTAGTTCTCGAGACCGGTCTCGGCCTTGAGTCTCATCTTGGAATCAACCGCATTTTTACTCGGTCTCGTCTCGGTCTCAGACAAAGAGGACTCGGAATTTTATTTCAAGACCGTTCAAGACTACATCTGATGGCACATTACAAATTTATGTATCATTAATTTTATGCAGTTTATTCTGGTTTGGCATATGATGTTGGTATTGTTTAAGTTTCTCCCAATGACAATTTTTCTAATTTTATTACTAAAACATTGCATTGTGTTAAGTGGATGGCAAGCCATGAAAAGACAGTTCAGAATAAATGGTTAAGTTGATTTGAATATTGGACAGAACTAGGGTTGGTATCGTAAGAAATTTTCCGGTTCCGGTTCCAGTTCTGCTTAACAATTCCCGGTTCCGATTCCTGTTCCATATAATAAAAGAAATAGGAATAATAATGCACAATATTTATACAATTCCATTTGTGTTTATTAATCACTGTCAAAATATTTTAAATGTAAAATTAGCCGGCATCTGATGGTCCCGGAAAGACACGTGACCTGTTGAAAGTCCTGCTCTCTCTTCTATGCAGCATCTGAAGTTTGCAAATTATTTATAATTTCTCTCTCCAGAAACCACAACGCGTGCATTTTTGTTTATGAAAAGACTATAAAGGAGCACGTGAACGCACAGTTCTATGCTGGTGAATGATCTCAGGTTCAGAGTGGATATTTGATTGTATTTGATTGTATTGTATCGTGATTGTTTATATGCATTTAAAACCCGCATTTTGAGGAGCTGAACGCTATATCTTGTTGGGATGACCCGCGGGTATTTTCGTTTATTATAGCTCAATTGAGCACGTGGCGCGATATTCTTTTATGCTGCTAAATGATGTAATGATGCTGCTCAAATGTCCCATTTGATCTCGGATGTATTAAGCGACGTACGAAGAAGGGACTGCATAACTTGCTTAATTTTTCAAGCGGTTTGGTTTGTTATAAACATCAAAGATGTACCTATGACACTGCATACTTATACAAAAAAAATCATGAAACATGTTAAAGCATCCTGAATCATAGCCAAGTTAATAACGGTTGTAAGAAACCAACCCATTTGAAAATTGGTAGAAGATTGAGTGACAAGCGTGGTTGTAGACATGAAATGTGAAATAAATGTTAAGATTTGAGCACCCGTACAGGATCGGCGTCTATGTGTGTGTTTATTGTATCATTTTTTATCCGTGAAACATCGCAGGGTTCAAGTGAGGAACCTTTTGGGGGGTTATAATATCTCCAGCCGCCCTGAAAACGCACTCTGATGCTGTACTGGTAGTGCATATTTGTTCACACAAACTTAAAGACATCTCGCTGGGTGAGACTGTACTTTATATTTTTCATAGTTTGTGACGTGCACACCACCAGGGTCGTACTGTCCCATCAACAGCCCTAGAATCCACAGTTTGACTTCCTTTTAGACAGCAGTGGCGGTTCTACACGGAGGACAAGGGTTGCCCGTGCCTCTGTAGACATGTCCCTGGCCACCCCTGTGCCCCCCCCATGCTTACCAAATAAAAAGGATGAATTTATTATGATTTTACATGGGAGCGCCAAAAGCGGAACTAATGCAACGCAACGTTCTACACGGGCAAATTAGAGCGGCGCACCCAATCACTGCAGGTGCCGCTCGGCGAATGTCTCAATTCGTATACAAGCTCCAGAGGTTGTGAATGTGTATGCAGGTCACGTGATTTCCAGTAAGGGAACATGGGGACCATCGATGCTCCCTGGTTTTTGTGTTGCATTATGGGAATTTTAGGTAACTAACTTTTCAGTGAACTGGAAGGATCTTGCGATTAAAATGGCTCTCTAATCAGTGCCCGGACTACTGAACAAGGGAGCTGATGAGGGCTCAGCTCCTCTTTTGCACCTGCACTCACTCTTGTACAAAATAAATGTTTATATGATTGAAAAGTAAAATAAAGTGGCAGTTTCCCAGACAGGGATTAGACTAGCCCTAGACTAAAATTCATGTAAGAGCTGTCCTGAAAACAACTTGTACTGAAATATCTTGAAATAAATCAGTGCCCTTTGTTTATCTTCAAAATGCACACGGTGCAATGATCATTCTCATGTTTAGCGCCACGTCGTTTAAATAGCAAATGCATTTGCACCCAATTTTGGACCTATGGGCGTTCTGGTCTGAAACGAGGTGTGTTCAGGCACATTGTTGGCACGATTCTAATTTGAGGCAACTAAAAAAGACTACGCCATTGACCAACTAAAACCTGGTCTAAAGTCAAAGGCACAATATGTTTTTTGTTATTTAAAGAGCGCATTAGTAATACGCACCTATAAACGGGTTGACAACGCGGGTTTGCTTATCACATACATGAATGCGCAGCAGCACAAAAACGCTTTAAAATATGAAAGATTAAAGCATTGAATGTAAAAGATTATTATTGAGTCTCTTGGACATAAATGAGGACCGATTATGAGACGTTAGAACAAGGTTCCCCAAATCTTACCCTGGAGGGCCAGAGCACTTCATAGTTTAGCTCCTACCCTAATCAAACCTAACCACCTGTGATTGTTTAGTGATCATGAAGAGCTTGATACGCTTGCTCAGGTGTGTTTGATCAGGGTTGGAGCTAAACTCTGTAGTGCTCCGGCCCTCCAGGGTAAGATTTTGGGAACCCTGCATCAGAAGGTGTAAAGAGCTGCTTCACCAAATAAATGCTTTGCTTTAAACAAATGCATGTGTTTTTAAATGTTTTTTAAATGCTTTTAAACAACACATTTTTGTAACATTATTCTTAAACTGGTGGTCTTCTTACTCCTCTTAGTTTTTCAGTTTACAAAGTCCATCATCTAAATAGGGATTAGAAATAGCACCAGCGGAACTGGCTTTTTAAGGGGATGAGAGATAAGACTATTTAAATAGCCATTGGTTTATTGCACGTTATGTCCAAAACACACCCATTACTCATTAGGAGAATATGAAAAACCCCTTTTGACCGTGCGCTCAGCGCACAAACCATTTTTTCTGTCGTTAAATTAGCAAAAGTGGCATCGGACACGCCCATTTAGGCCGTGCGCTTTAGACAATGCAGTTAGATCATTAAAATTGGGTCCTATGTATACAAAGTATACCTTGGCAGCGCGAGTGTTTTCTATGGTAAGCTGCGTTAATTTGGCTGCGTGACAGTAAACAGTGGCTCAGCATAATTAATATTCATGAGGTAAGACATGGCTATTTAAAGTGACCACTCCCAGCACTCTTTTTAAAAAACAAAACCAGTTCTGAATTAGAACTGGTTCTCAGTTCCCAACCCTAGACAGAACACACGTTGTGTTATAAATAAACCTATGCTGGGTTGTTGCTTTTTTTACTTTTATTTCCTATTATCAAGTGCAGTCATGCAGTATGTCACTAATTCACATTTTGATGATACAATATTGATGGTACAGTAAAGCGTCAAGGGTCGCCATAGATGTCTTCCATCCTAACAAAAATATGTGTGAGGGGAAAGATCCTTATCTCTGCAAAACCACATATACATTTGGGGGATAAATACATATGTTTTTTAATACAAATGACCATTGGTAAATACATTTAAGATAAGTAAAATAAAAGTACGAAAAATATAGTCTACATAATAATCATATCAAATGAAAATGTTGGGCAATGGAAGACCATTTATTTAGGAATACATCTGCTTTCAGTTGTAATAATGCCATTGTATGCGGTATAAACATTTTGGATTCTTTCCCTCAATTGTGCAACTGTTGGGGGGTGTGGCTTCAGCCAGGATGCTGTAATTACCTTATTTGCTATTAAAAGAAGGATTCTCAGCAAACATGTTTGGTTATTATCTTCAAGGTCAGCTGCCAGTACCACTGGCACAAAATATGATGGTTCAAGAGGTAGATCTATACAAAGACATTTTTTATTTCTTTTTGTACTTTTTGCCAATATTCTGATATCCTTGACTGCAATCAAATGATTTCAAGGCTGCTCCGTCAAACAGCTGATCCAAAACCACTAGACTCCTTTCTTTCCATTTCCGAAAACCCTTGTCCAGCTTAGCTGTGGAAAACTCACAGCTATGTCATTATGCTGCACATGTCATTATGCACAATTGATGAAACTCAGAAACTTATATCCAGATATATTGTAATGAGATGAGTGGCATGGAAAATACATATTTGTATTCTTTACACGTTTCTTGTCTTCTAACCAGTTTTTCTGAACTGGGCACTGATGTAGACCTTTATCTCATCTATAATGTTTTTGGTGTTAATGTGGGCTAAAAGTCCTCCAGCTCTCTTTATCTCTCATCTATACAATGTCTTATTTTAAACCTGCGCGGGCTCTTCTTCTCGCGGTTCGGAGTGAGATGTGTTGACTTTTTTTGGTTGGCAGTGTAGACCCATTGGTAGTTTAAACGGAGCGCATGGTGACATTAAACGATTGATGCGTGATGCAAATAAGTGTTTAAAGCCTCATTGCGCATTCAGTATTTTTGTCACAGGTTCCCTCACATGCGCGAATACTTGTAAAAAAAATTTTGGTCGCAGTCTGGAACCCTTGGTGCCCCACTATTGCCTGGTGCCCAAAGGTACTCGCCCAGTCCTGTCTATGGATAATCCGGACAATCATTTGATACAGTGATTGCTGACTGATTTTGTTTATTTCCGATTTTAAATTTTGTTAAACTTTTTGTATACAATTTTATCATTTTTTTGTTGTTAATATTATTGTTACAAATATACAGTTAAAACTGCACAATAAATGTTCTGCTTTTTAAGATATAGTTGTTGTCTTTATATTTAACATCAACCAATACAATTGTAAAAAATACAGTAATATATATTGGAGACTGTACAGTGGCACTGTAAAAATAACAGTAAAATTTCCAGTACTAATAGTGTACTTCATTTTGCAGTATGCTTAAAATCTACTGTCATTATTTCTACATTAATTTTACTGTTGTATGAAATACATCAACTACTGGATAATTGTTGCAAGTAAGTTACTGTTATTTGACAATAAACTTTTTACAATGTAAGAATTTCTTACCATCAGTCGCATTTTGAGATGTTACTGCTGCAATGACTGCCACTGTAAATAAAAAGAAACATTCAGAAATGTAATGTGTCAAAATAGCAATATCTACAATAAAGTAAAATGTGATTTTTTTTTGTAGACCGACACAATTTCCTACTAAATATTGTGTCTTACCTGTCAAAAGGAGTATTTTAAACATTTCCATTTGCAGCTGCAGTCAAGAGTAAAGCAAAGCTGTTCTCCGTCAGTGAACGAAGACCCTGCAAAACTAAAATGACTTCCTTCATTACCATTTAAAAACGTAACCTCACAGGAAATTAAAACCTATATTTTTTTTTAAATAGGCTGCGTCTGAAATAACATACTGTGACAGTAGATGAAGTCCTACTAATCCATAGTTAAAAGGGACTTTATATAGTATGAATACGGGTAATATGAATGAATTTGGACAAAATGGATTCGCCGTTGATGCATCAAGTGACATACGTTGTCATAAACAGTTAGTAGTTAACTGAAATGACATTAAACTAGTGCAATTTAACCACAAAGGACAGCTGTTGAATATATGTATTTGGATTTGAAAAGAGCTGCACTACCGCTTTCAGGCATTTTTGAATAAAACAACACCTCTCCTACTTCTTATTCATTCAAAAACTCCTCTCCTGGGGGCTCATGGGATAGCAAAGGGTCCATCAAATGAACATTTCAGGATTGTGCCGGAGCTAGTAGGTCATCCGGGTACTTTTCACCTACTGGACAGTTTTTGGAAAACTATGAATTCGAACATACCACTCGCCTCACCTGCTTTTCACCTACTCATTCATCATGGAAGTAGGCGATTTTGGACGAAGCCACAGTGTCTGACTGCAGCCATTTCACAGACAGAGTGCTTGAGTGATTGTGCATCATTTACTTTCAAATTGTTTAATTCATGGATGATCAATGAAGCTTGTAGGAGTCTGTATTTGTTTCAAATTTCAGTATCTTTGATATTTGATATGTTTAACCTAAAAAAAGAAACATTAAAATCTGTCTTTTTGTTGCAGATCACCCAATGGTGTTTTGCATCACTGAGGTAAAACTCAGACCCTTATGGCTTTAAATGAGATGAGATTTATTTATTTATCCTTTCGGAAACTTGTTCTGCACCATAAAGCATGCCTGATACATCTATACATAATGACGATTAGACAAATAACAAAACAAACACAAAACAAAATATACAAAAGAGTTTCCCTTGCCCCAACAACCCCTCACTCATGTACAAAACATCAGGACAAAAAAAAACACACAGACCCCCACTACATAACTAGGACAAAGTGCAGTTGTGTATACCATTATACACTGTAAAAAAAATCCGTAGAAATTACAATGTTATTGCAGCTGGGTTGCCGGTAATTTACCATAGATTTAAATTTATGTTATTTACTGGCAAGAGTTTGTTCAAAGTTAAATAAATTTTAAATATTAACAAGTCTTTATCTTTACAGAATAAAACTATACAATTACAGTCTCATGCAAAGCATTCTGGGAACCAGAAATCATCATCAACCTTTTGTCAGGAAAACGGACTCAGAGTCAAGTGCAAGTTAAATAGTTTATTTAGAAAAAGAGATAGATAACTGGAGAGCAAAGTCACTGGTAGATCCACACACGGCGTACAACACAATAATCCAGTACAGATCCAAAGGAAGAGAGAGAGCCACCCACGCGCTCCGTCGAGAACGCCAGCACCGTCACCACACGCAACAGAGGGATGAAACACGCCGCCCTGAAGGTGGATGACAGGCGGAGATGGAAGATGGAAGTCCAAGTTCTCAGACGGGTAATCCACTGTGTAATCCAGGTGTAAAGACAAAAGACAAAGCGAACCAGCGGTTCCGAGAAACAACAGTCGTAAAAGTCAATATAATCCACAAAGGTGAAATGGGTGTACTCCACTCACGGGTGATGATGCAAACCGGAGAGAGAGAGAGAGAGAGAGACAGCTGGTATACCGCCTAGAAACGAAGCGAACCAGCTGCATCGAGAGACAAACAAAGTCAATATAATCCAACACTCCACAAGCGAGCGGTCCGGGTGAAGACGGGTCCCCGAACGCCGAAACCAAACCTGGGGTAACAGAGGAGAAGACAGAGAGCGACTGACAAGACAAGGCAGGGCAGCAGGACTGTGATAAACAATGAGCGCGCAACAAGGGACAGGACTACGTGCAATATAAAGGAAAACGTAAACGAGACACCACCGGTGAACAATTACCGAAACAAGGGGGCGGAGTAGTGAACACACGAGGAACCGGCACCACAGGTAAACAACACACACACACAGATCACACAGCCATCGATCACCCAGTAGTCATGACAGTAGCCCCCCCTCCACGACCGGCACCAGACGGACCGGGAGACTCACCCTGTCGCCGACGGAGGTCCTCGATCAGCCCAGGATCCAGCAAATCCCGACCCGGGACCCAGCTCCTCTCATCAGGACCGTATCCTTCCCAATCCACTAAATACTGAAATCCTCTGCCCCTGCGGCGGGAGTCTAGTAACCTCTTAACAGTATAGACAGGGGCACCATCCACTAGACGAGGGGCGGGGGGATTGGGGGCAGAGACAGGGGGGTTATAGCGAGCAAATATCACAGGTTTAACCTTGGATACATGAAAAACAGGGTGAACCCGACCAAGAGAAAGGGGTAACTTAAGCTTTATCGTCACCGGATTAATGACCTTAGAAATACTGTATGGCCCAATGAATCTCGGAGCCAGCTTACGAGAAGGCTCACGGAGAGACAGATCCTTGGTAGAAAGCCATACCTTTTGACCACAAACGTAACGGGGTGGAGGTCGCCGATGACGATCAGCTGCAGCTTTGGTTCGTCTGGAGTTAGATAACAACAGTGTCTTAGCTCTCCTCCAGGTGCGTCTGCACCTGCGTACGAAAGCTAACGCAGACGGAACCGCTGCCTCGGGCTCCTGTGATGGAAACAGGGGAGGTTGATAACCGATGGAAAGTTCAAACGGGGACAAATTGGTAGACGTAATGGGAAGAGAATTATGAGAATACTCAACCCACGGGAGCTGATCGCACCAGGAATTCGGATATTGTGACGACAGACAGCGGAGCGTTCTACCGAGATCCTGATTAGCCCGTTCGCATTGCCCATTGGTCTGCGGGTGATAACCAGAAGACAAGCTGGCCGTGGCGCCAATTTGTCTACAAAACTCCTGCCAAAAACGAGAGATGAACTGAGGACCCCTATCTGACACTACGTCAGTCGGAATACCATGTAACCGAAAAACGTGATTAATCAAAACCTGAGCCATCTCTTTTGCAGAAGGTAGCTTGGGCAGGGGAATGAAATGAACCGCCTTCGAAAAACGATCCACCACAGTTAGAACAACAGTGTTGCCATTAGATGCCGGTAAGCCGGTGACAAAATCAAGGGCTATATGAGACCAGGGGCGGGAGGGCACGGGCAAAGATTTAAGCAGACCAGCGGGTGGTAAATTAGATGCTTTATTACGAGCACAAACCGAACAGGCTAATACAAACTGTCTGACGTCAGTGGACATAGAAGGCCACCAAAAACGCTGACGGACGGCAGCCAACGTTCTCCGAATACCTGGATGGCCGACAAATTTGGACTCGTGACCCCACCGGATGACATCGGAACGTAACCGCTCAGGAACCCATAGGCGACCCGCTGGACACCCCTCCGGAACTTCCCCCTCCCGGCCGGCCTCTCTCACCCGCTGTTCGATTCCCCATACGAGGGCGCCGACCACCCTCCCCTCCGGGAGAATGGTCTCCGTCCTCTCCGAATCGGACTTCTCGAACAGACGGGAGAGAGCATCAGGTTTGGTATTTTTCGAGCCAGGCCGGTACGAGAGGGTGAAGTTGAAACGATCAAAGAAGAGTGCCCAACGAGCCTGCCTAGATGTTAGTCTTCTGGCCGAACGGATATATTCAAGATTCTTATGATCCGTCCAGACCAGAAAGGGCTCCGAGGTTCCCTCCAACCAGTGACGCCATTCACCCAAAGCGAGTCTAACCGCCAACAGCTCCCGATTCCCTATGTCGTAATTACGTTCTGCTGGGTTTAACCGGTGAGAGAAAAAAGCACACGGATGTACTCTCCCATCAATAGACGATCGCTGTGATAAAACGGCGCCTACCCCGACATCAGATGCATCCACTTCCACTATAAATTGTTTAGCCGGATCGGGAATAGAGAGGACAGGTGCAGAGATGAACCGGGATTTTAACACATCAAAGGCCTCCTGAGCCTCTCTACTCCAACGGAAACATACATTAGGTGAAGTGAGAGCGGTGAGAGGCTTAGCGATCTGACCAAAATTTCTGATGAAACGCCGATAAAAATTGGCGAACCCCAGAAATCGCTGAAGCTCCTTCCGAGTGTCGGGTACTGGCCAATCGGCAACCGTCTTAACCTTAGCGGGATCGGGACGAATTTCTCCCTCGGCAATGACAAAACCCAGAAACGAAACCGACTTCTTGTGGAACTCGCACTTCTCCGCCTTAACGAATAGCTGATTCTCTAATAGCCGTTGTAAAACCATGCGAACGTGCTGAGTGTGTATCTGCATGGAGGGAGAAAAGATGAGAATGTCATCGAGATACACAAAGACAAATCTGTTAATCATGTCACCCAGCACTTCATTGACCATGGTCTGGAAGACAGCTGGAGCGTTACAAAGACCGAACGGCAGAACGGAATATTCCCAGTGTCCAGAAGGTGTATTAAAGGCTGTCTTCCACTCATCGCCCTCTCTAATACGTACCAAGTGATAAGCGTTGCGCAGATCTAACTTGGTAAATACGCGCGCTCCCTGTAATAACTCGAATGCTGATGACATTAAAGGCAAGGGGTACTTATTCTTAACAGTAATGTCATTCAGCCCTCGATAATCAATGCACGGACGAAGAGACCCGTCTTTCTTCTTTACAAAGAAAAATCCAGCACCAGCTGGAGACAAGGAGCGGCGAATGAGACCGGCTTTAAGAGCGTCATTAATGTATTTATCCATAGCCTCTCTTTCTGGTTTAGCTAGGGAAAATATACGACCCTTAGGCGGAGAAGTGTTGGGAAGTAGTTTGATCTCGCAATCATACGACCGATGAGGAGGCAGAGAAGTAGCCCGGGACTTACTGAAAATCCTGATACAGATCCGAGTACTCCGCCGGGACCCCTGAGAGATCGATAGCCGGGACCTGCGAGACAGAACAAGAGACAAGAGAGGGAGCAGGACCAAGACAAGAAACATAACACGAAGACTTCCACGATAACACAACATTGTTCTGCCAATCAACGTGAGGATTATGTTTGGATAGCCAGTCATGACCTAAAATGACTGGCGATTGTGAATCCTCTAAGATGTAAAATTCAATTTCCTCACGATGATTGCCAGAAACAAACAAACTCACAGGGGGTGTGCGGTGCGTGATCACAGCCATATGCTGGCCCTTCAATGTCCAGGCAGACAAAGGAGAGGAGAGAGGGATGAATGGAATACCCCAGGACTTGGCCAACCCAGCATCCAAAAGACACGCCTCCGCACCGGAATCCAGCAACGCCTGTGACGAGAAAGAGTTAATCATGACAGGTAGTGTGGTGCTGCTTACGGGAGATTTAAATGACGATGCGCCCACCGAGACTCCCAGGTTCATCGGCGGGCGTGAGCTTTTACCGGAACATGTGGCCGCCAGATGCCCCGGCTTGCCACAATACAAACAGAGGCCATTAGACAGCCGACGATTTCTCTCTCCAGCAGAAATCCGGAACTTGCCCAGCTGCATAGGCTCCTCGGGGGGCGTCTCTGAAGCGGTCTCCCCTGGTTCCGACATCAGCTGGCGAAATGAGCGACGCAGATCTCTCTGCCGATGGCGAGACTCGACCCTCAGAGCCAGATCGATGGCAGCTTCCAGGGACGTGGGTGGCTCCCTCAGTGCAATCTCGTCTTGAATACCTGGCGTGAGACCCTCGAGGAACTGTGTTCTTAATGCCGCGTCATTCCAGTTGCAGCAAATAGCGAGCGTCTTAAATTGTATGGCAAAATCTGTCACAGAGTCATTACGTTGCCGTAATCTCACCAACTCAGCCGCTGCCATGTCTCCCTTGAGAGAGCGGTCAAACAATTTTAACATCTCCTCCTCGAGAGCCTCAAATGAAAAAGTAAAAGGAGCTTTAGCCCCCCAGGCTGCCATACCCCAGTCTCTCGCCCCTCCAGTGAGTAAAGTCAGGACATAGGCCACCTTGGAAGTGGATGAAGAGAATCGACGGGGCTGGAGCGCGAAGACGAGAGAGCACTGCTGTAAAAAGGATCTGCAGGTGTTGGGATCGCCATTGTAGGTGGGGGGTGTAGCCGTGTGTGGCTCCCGTTCAAATGAAGCGGCTCCTCCGGATGAGGTTGGGGCTTCATGGTGAGGAGTCACTTGGTCCAAGCGATTGCTGAGCTCTTTCAGTTGCTCAGACAGGGTGCTGAAACCTCTGGCAGCAGCAGATAATAACGACGAATGTTGGTCGATGGCCGCCCCCTGCTGGTGAAGGGCGGTCTGCACCTCCAGACTTTCAAAACTTGCTGACTCCATTTTTGGCGCGCTCATCTGTCAGGAAAACGGACTCAGAGTCAAGTGCAAGTTAAATAGTTTATTTAGAAAAAGAGATAGATAACTGGAGAGCAAAGTCACTGGTAGATCCACACACGGCGTACAACACAATAATCCAGTACAGATCCAAAGGAAGAGAGAGAGACACCCACGCGCTCCGTCGAGAACGCCAGCACCGTCACCACACGCAACAGAGGGATGAAACACGCCGCCCTGAAGGTGGATGACAGGCGGAGATGGAAGATGGAAGTCCAAGTTCTCAGACGGGTAATCCACTGTGTAATCCAGGTGTAGAAGGATCACCCGGAAACCACTGGTCACCGCCTAAAGACAAAGCGAACCAGCGGTTCCGAGAAACAACAGTCGTAAAAGTCAATATAATCCACAAAGGTGAAATGGGTGTACTCCACTCACGGGTGATGATGCAAACCGGAGAGAGAGAGAGAGAGAGAGACAGCTGGTATACCGCCTAGAAACGAAGCGAACCAGCTGCATCGAGAGACAAACAAAGTCAATATAATCCAACACTCCACAAGCGAGCGGTCCGGGTGAAGACGGGTCCCCGAACGCCGAAACCAAACCTGGGGTAACAGAGGAGAAGACAGAGAGCGACTGACAAGACAAGGCAGGGCAGCAGGACTGTGATAAACAATGAGCGCGCAACAAGGGACAGGACCAGAGGCGTCATGCCCATTCAAACTGAGGGGGCACGTGCCCCCTTGGTTTTTTTGAGCCAATGGATTTAGCATCCAACCTCAAAATCAAATAAGCGTCCATTAATCTGTTATTTGACTTTTAATCTGTTTAATATGCACAATATTATACATTCTGTGCTGCATCCTTGTCACTTTTCGGAGATTTTCGCCGTTTTGATAGTGTTCTGATCATGTTACATTACTTTTATTCTGGCGGCAGCTGGCGCTGCAGTCAGAGCGCAGTCGCAGACGTCATCAGCGTCTGGCCGCGCTCACGAGCTCTCTGCTGTTGCTGGCTTGCTGCTGCATTTGGCTATCTGAGGAATTAAAACGTGTTAGAAACGCTCACAACATTTCCAAACCCCAGTACGGTAATGTGCAGTTAACCTTCTCTGTGTAGAACATGTCTGGTTTTAAATGTGACCGTCTCAACGTTATATTAGTAGAGATTCATCTTCTTGGCACAACGCCAAAGTTCACCAGAGTTCACGCGGGTGCGGAATCTCACATGCTTACATGAGGTAAAATTTAATGCAAAAATTTAATCCGTTCCTCTAATAATTTTATCTAAACATATTTTTTTAAATCATTATTGAACATTAAACTCAATCACGTGGCTATAGCTTATGTCATTTTCGTTGTTTATATACTTTATGGATTTAAAATTACATTAATTTTATATGATAATGTAGTTGTTGTGCAAAATGCATTAATGACACAATTAAACAAGCCATTAAGACTTAAATAAATAAAACATGCCGTTTCAGATGTAAATATGATGCAAATGTGTCATTATTCCGATTGAATAGTATTTGATATTAAAGTTAGTCATCAATCTTATTTTGGAGGTTTTTGCATGAAAGCGGGGGTTTTCAGATTGTTAGAAATGTAAGTGCCATGGAAAAGACTGAAAGCTCTATAATATTTCGTTTGATGTCTGTGTATGCACAAATTTCTGTGAGCTGTTGACACTGTGCCCCCTTAAAAAAAATTGGTGCATGACGCCCCTGGACAGGACTACGTGCAATATAAAGGAAAACGTAAACGAGACACCACCGGTGAACAATTACCGAAACAAGGGGGCGGAGTAGTGAACACACGAGGAACCGGCACCACAGGTAAACAACACACACACACAGATCACACAGCCATCGATCACCCAGTAGTCATGACACCTTTTTCTGTTTTTTTGCTTCAGATTTTATTTCCCAGAACATTTTGCTTGATGCTGTTTTTTTAGTTTTACTCTGTAAAGACAAAGACTTGTAAATGTTAAATGTTCATTCAACTTTGAACAAAATTTTGCCAGTAAATAACATAAATTTAAATCTACGGTAAATTACCGGCAAAATTCATCTTTAGCAGACTGAAGAGTATGTTAACACATTTCTTTTTGGGAAGTTTTGAATTCATTTCTTAACTCATTAGTGGTAATAACACAATGAAAACAGGAAGTTTAAAGAAATTTATAGAATGCTTTTCAACACTTCTTTAAAATATGATGGTCTGAACCACACCCACAATGCTTAAAGCAGAAGCCGGTAGAATAGCAGAAAAGAAAAAACATTTCTGTTTTGTGTCGAGTGAATTTAATTGAGATTTTTAAACTGAATGAAAAGACAGATCTCTCTTTTCACGTATCCATGACATGTACGGTATGGTGATTAAAACATGATGTAGTTGTAGCAATGCCAATAATTTTGTGTCAGTACTTAATAGGAAATAAAACTATAGTATTTTGTTCTTAAATACGCATTGTCATTTATTCTCATTTAGTCACACATCAATAGCATGTGAGATACACATTACTTAACTTTCCATTTTAAAACTTTTTGCATTATTAATCATTTTTGTTTCCAAGCAACACTCAGTATAGCCTGCTCACTTGACAAGTGGTGAACCTACATCCTGTAACCACAGGAATAGCAATGGCGTTTTTTTTTCAATCATAGTACCCCTGCAGCACAGAAAGGATGTCAAAACCTCAAATGAGGGCATGCATGCTTATGAGCAGAAAAATCATTTGGTGCTTTTGTTCTCTTTTAACTCTTTGGAGGTAATTGGGACATATACATTTAGTTTCTCCCGTCATCAGTCATATGTGAGTAACAATGTAAAACAAGCACAGAAATTTTGAGGGACATGTAAATAAGTGAGAAAATAGACCACCCTTCTTCTATTTTTTATATGAAAAGATAGCAGTAGCAGTTATATAAACAGTAGCACATTTTTAACCTTTATTTTTCCAGGAAGTCTCACGAAGATCAATGATCTCTTTTAGCCATGGTCAGCCATGTAAACTCATACTGTAATTCTATAATTTAGCAAGAGATTTCTTATTGTGGTCAGTATGTGTGGGAAATATTTTAAATATGTTGGACGTCCATCTATTTTTTTTAGGTTTTCCACGGATTAAACACTGTCTGTATCGATACTAAACGTGGCTAGATTAGACTGATTAGCATATTAAGTGCATCATTGAATCATATTTGCATTCAGGCTATTGCCATAAATTTGGATGAATTTTGGTTTAGATTTTAGACAAGATTTAATACAGCCAAGTACACCATAAACACTCTTCTCTTTTACTTATTCTCCGTTTCTTTATGAAATAGTGATTGAAGATGATTAATTAATGTTATACACATACAGTGCATTCAGAAAGTAAAATTGATCAAGTTAAATTCCTTTATTTTCCTTATTAATACACACAGTACCACATAAAGTCAAAGTGAAAGCAGAAATGCCTGTAAATGTAATCTTTTTGACTAGGACATTCGCTGAGTTGTTCTTACGCTACTCTTGTGTTGTCTTGGCTGTGTGCTTAGGGTTGTTGTCATGCTGGAAGTTCGGCCTACTCTGAAGTTGTTTCTGTAGTCTGTACTTGACTCCTTTAAGCCTTTCCACAACACTGGCCAGGCTCCCAGTCCCTGCTGCTTAAAAAACACAACATGATGCAGAGTACTTCAAGTGCTTTTGTGCAAATTCCAAACAGTCTTCCATGTGTTTTGCACTGAGGAGAATCTTGGATTGCTGGAGGGCTGAAGTGATGATTGTCCTTCTGGAACTTTGTGCCATGTCCACACAGGATCTCTGGATCTCAGTCAAAGTGACCATTGAGTTCTAGGTCACCTATCTTACAAAGGCCCTTCTCCCCTGATTGGTCAATTTAGTTGGGCGACCAGCTCTTGGAAGAGTCCTGGTTGTGCCAAACGTCTTCTAGTATTATCGAGACCACTGTTGTGCTCTTGGGAATGTTCAGTGCAGCAGAATTTTCTTTGTAGCCTTGAGCTCTATGTCTGAGCTCTGCGCTTTGACCTCAAGGCTTGTTTTCTTACTCTGATATGCATTGTCAGCTGAGGCCTTTTACAGAAGGCTGTGTGCCTTTCCAAATCATGTCAAGCCAATATAACTTAATTTATCACAGGTAGACTTGAAGGTATAGAAACATCTCAGCAATGATCAAGAGAAATGGGAGAAGCCAGAGCTAAATTTTAAGAGTTGTTGCAAAGGGTAAGAATACTTATGCAAATGTGATATTTCAGTTTCCTTTGTTTATACATGGAAAATATATAAAAATTCTGTTTTTAGTTTGTCTGTGTCAGGTACTGAGTGAGTTAACTAATGAGAAAAAGAAAAAATGTAAACATTTGTAGTAGTGAAGGGGATCTAAATACTTTCTGTATGCACTGTATAAGCTAAGATGTGGAAAAAAGCTTAATACAAGAAGTCAACAGATTTGAGCCAATCTTTGGAAAAGTTGCTAAATCTTGAAACAGTCGCTAAGTCAGCAACACTCCAGTGAGAGGACAGACTAATGCCAAGTTTAAACTGCAATGAGAAATCGCAGAAAAATGCCTGAAATCAAAGGCAAACCAGGCAAGTGTCAATCACACAGTGTGAATTATCAAAGACGCGATCTGAGAGATTCTCCTGTGAGATATCTGGCATGCTAGATATCTGGACCTGTTGGTGATTCAAAATCATGTTGTGTGAAATTGGTTTTGACTGATAATAACATTGACGATGACCTAGAGCAGTGGTTTTCAATCTTGTCCTAGGGGACCCACAGCTCTGCATATTTTGTATGTCTCCCTTAACTGACACACCCAGCTCTGTTCATGGATCTCTCCCTTAATGGCTGATGATCTGAATCAGGTGTGTTAGATAAGGAAAACATGCAAAATGTGCAGAGCAGTGGGTCCCCGGGACAAGATTGAAAACCACTGGCCTAGAGCCAATGAGCGAGCAACATTCAAGGCAGCTGAAAGTTCAGGGAGGAGTTATGATCCCAGTCTCACATGAGAACCCCGGTCTTGCACCCGTGACCTTGCGTTGTTTCCATGTTACTTCTCGCGTCAGACGGGGACAAAGATGTCAGCAATACTTCCTATGGTAAAGTCATGCAGTGTAAAACTGTCGCCGATCTATCGTGCAGTCTGAAAACCGCAGCGACTGAATGCTACCCCAGATAGTCATGCAGTGTGAAAAGATCTGTGACCCAAATACTTTTAAAAAAAATCATGCAGTCTGAACTCGGCATAAGGGTGTGCTGACACTATGCCTACCGTATCGTACCCAAGTACATTTGACCCCAAGTACATTTGTACGGTTCGTTTGGCTAGTGTCAGCTGAAATGTACCACAACACCTTAGTTTATTAGACATGCAAGCAAATATTAGTGTCATGTTAAAAACAGCAAGGATTCTGAAAATTATCTTTAACAAGTGGTCTATTTAAAACAGTTACATTTAGATTCACAGTGCAGGCCTTTATGAAGTGATAAATACATTTTATAAAGCAAAAATAACTGGTTTTCTTTACCATTTTGTGCAATATGTATGATTGTAATAAAAGAGTTGGTTTATTCTTGATAACCTATAAAAAAGTACAAGTAAGTAAAATGACATTCAATAAATATAAAATGATATAACCAAAATCTTATAAGCACTCAATAACGATTTTAACTATAAAGGTCATTTTTAAATGTTTGTTATATTTTATTAAAATAACTAATAACAGAAGCAGGGTAGAGCCTCGATTATTGTGCACACTTCAGCTCATCTTCCAGCACCACCATGAATATCTAGAACAGAAGAGAAAGAGGAATTCTATTATTAAGAATGCCTCTGTTTAACTATATTACATCTGTACATTGTTTTAGTTCAGGGGTGTTAAAGGCACACAAGGCAAGTCTGAGTATTATTTCTCTACTAGCTCCCCCTAGTGTCTGGGAGTAAATGCGTTCTATATCTAAGACTATACGAGACTGAAGGACACCGGGTCGGATACAGCGAACTTGCAAGTGGGGTATTCTTCCTACAGACGGTAGGGGCGGGCGAGAGAGTCTTCATTCGGCATGTAATGAGTCATTTAACCATATACCGACTTACGAAGATGATTTATTAACATAAAAATGCTGCCTTGTGTCCCTTTAAACATAAGGCTGAACACGGCCCACAAATGTGTCCAATTTGGTCCGCATGATGATTTCCAGAGGTGTGGACTCGAGTCATGTGACTTGGACTCGAGTCAGATTCGAGTCATAAATTTGATGACTTCAGACTCGACTCAACAAAATGTACAAAGACAACTCGACTTGGACTTTAACATCAATGACTCATGATTTCACTTGGACTTGCGCCTTTTGACTCGAGAAGACTTGCTACTTCACATGAAAACCTGGGTAAATATTTTTTCTGTGTATCTGCATCTGTGAAAAAATGTCCATGTGGATGTTGGGACCGTACCAGCAGTACAGCTCAGCAGTGGTGTGGTCTACGTGATACGCAGGTATACGCTGTATACCCACTAGGAATTGTCAAGGATTTCCGTATAACCACTAAAAATAGCGTGAGGATGCATAACAGCATGGTTTTTTGACATTTCAAACTTTTAGTCATAATTTATGTGAAGCACTGACCATTAGCATGCTACACTTGCTACTTTAGAGGGTTGAAATGCATATAAATATTAGGATATATATTTGGTGTGTTTGACTTCCTGCCGAACTGCCCGATCCAATCGGCGTATGAAATCAAATTACTATAGCGGCGTGAAAGTGACTGGGGAACAGACTGGTGTGGCGCCACAAGAACCCACAGGCGAGTGACAGCAAAGTACCGCGAGAGTGATTCCAGTTATCACATGGAGAAATCTGCTTTGAATTGCTCTCGCTGTACTTTGATATCACTAAGAGGTCTCCTTAGCGCCAAATGAAGTCTAACCTGCAGTGTAGCTGCTCACGCGACACTGTAAACAAACAGTCCATGTGGAGAAGTGAACGAGTGGAGCAGTGCTGCAACATAAAATCTGGGAAGTTAACAACGCACATGTGAGTAAACAACATTTAAATCATCAGTCCAGTTTATTACTTTATCTGGAGGTAAGAATCCAAATTGCGTAAAATAAGCCGGTGATTATATCCTGATGTTTTTTAGCTGCTTTCAGTTCCTCTTTCAGCATGTTTGCTAGTGCTTCACAGTGTTAAACTTTACTTCTATGTGTTCATTTATATATCAACGTTCAAGATGTATATGATCTTAAACTTCTGTTTGGTTTGGGTGTCTAATTTTAGGCTACATGATAATCTGGTAATAATATTTAAGTAAAAGCCTATTTTAATTTTTAGACAATGCTTGTATTATATGCAAAAAAGAAAGTTTTTATATCAATGACTATGCAAATTAGAGTTAATTCATGGTCATCTTAAATGTGTATTAATTAAAAACATTTACACCATTAAATTACACATGGTAATGTTATCAGTTGTCAGATAATAGCTATTGAAAGAGTGGATATTTTTTTCTCCTTCAATGCATGTGTTAGCCACGGATTGAAGTTTGTAAACAGTTTATTTAATTTTAATTAACAGTTGAGTAACTTTTGTCCCCGAGTTAGATGTTTATTTACACTAAACCAGTCTAAAAAATCAGTCCAGTTTCCCCAGCTGTAAACCCATTGGCTGTTAAAGTCTTTTTTTTCTTATAATAAACTGACATGTTGATAACACATTCAGTTTATGTGTTTATGAGTACACTTTCAGAATGCTTTCAGTTACATGAAGATCCATACTGTATGCATCTGTGAGTGTGGTGGTGCTGATGGGGTGTCGCGCTGGGACGAGTGAGCATAAGGGTGAGAGGTAAAACAAAAATCTAGACTACACCGCTGCAGCTACAGGAAGTCACTACATTGATATGGCAGAAGGACAATGCCCTTTTGTTCTGGGCACTGAACAGTAAAACTCTTCCTTCACTCTTTCAAGTAGCCATCCGAGTCATAGCAAGTGCCTGCTTCTGGTGCTCCAGTGGAGCGAGTTTTCAGCCATGGTGGCATCATGTGATTGTGAGATGTCTGGAAATGAGAGTACACAGCATAACACAAAAATGTGTAAAAAATTAACACATCCTTTCTTAGAGTGTAGCAACTGCCCACAAACTGATGATGTTGCCGCTGCCTCTGGAGGGTGTTATTACGATTCTAAGGACCCACACACGTTTTGGACCCCCAGACATAATTAGGGGTCAAGCACTAGTACAAGTGATTGCTCTTATCATGCTTATTGTTTTTAATAGCTTACAGTCAGGGCTTGACATTAACACCCGCCAACCCGCCAAATGCGGGTAGATTTCGGCTGTGGCTTGTAAGACAGCCAATCCCACTAGCCACTTTGGCAGGTTGAATATAATTTTATTGTAGTTTTCTTAAAAGTTATGCGTAATGATAAACAATGTGCAATGCGACACTGGGAAACTACAACTTCCATGAGCACACTGAACCCAGCAACGCACAAAGACCTCTTGTTGAGACCCGCGTGCGATCAGTGGAGCGTTGCGGACCAAAGCGCCACCTTCCAGAGAGCGCGCGAGAGCTGATGGATTTGCGAATGCACAAGAGGACGCAGTCTAAGAGCATACACTTCGGGAAAAATAAAACAATTGCATGGAAGTGATCGAAGATATATAAATTCAGCGCATACCGGAATGCACATGTAATCAAAGGAAATCCGCCAGCTGAGAGGTTCGCGCATGATTTTAATGTAGGCTACTTTGGGCAACAGTAATGCCCTTTCGACATTGGCATTAAAAGTCTTAAATCACTTTTAACAGAAACCATGATCAAGGTTATAAAATACATAAACAAGTTGACAGTAAAATTCATGTACATTTCTTGACAGTATTTACTGCTGTTGTTAATAAATATTTAAAGTGGTTGTCTTTTCAGTTAAGCTTCTACACCCCTGCTCCACTTTTAATATATTCATTCAAAGTTAATCTATTTATCCCTTATGTTTTTCATACACCTAAACATATGATATGATCTATACTGATATACCTGGTATATACCAGCTAATAAATGTTGTAATAATTTGGGTGGTTACACTGCATTTAAAAAATTCAATCTGCATCTAATTTAGCTAAACCAAGTAAATTTGCTTGAATTAAAGTCATTTTAGGATGACTTATGCCAAAGTCAAGTTTAATCATATAAAATTTATTTTACCAGCAACAAAATTGTGGCCAGTGAAAATGCTGAGTGGCTAGTAACTTTGGAAAACAACTAGCCACTTTGGCTGGTGAGCAAAAAAGTTAATGTCAAGCCCTGCTTACAGTGTCTCAGGATTCCTTGGCTTCATCTGTCAATGTGTATTATGCCGGGTTTAACCGAACTGCCTGTCCACCATTTTTAAATTTGTCAAAAATGGCTTTAACTTTTGAAGTTTTGGACATCGGTAGGGAGCTTCGGTATGATGTCCTGAGGGTACCTGGGAAGTCAGAGTACAGCACCACCTAGGGGATATAAACTATAACAGTTCTTATAGAACGGCTTATAACTTCTAAATACTTGGTCTGATATTAATTTTCTTTGTGAAATTGTATTCACTGGTTTATGCCGATCACAACGATACCTCATTTGTCATTTTCCATCATTCTGTTCATCTGTTACCGGTATTTTAAGGCATATGGTAAATGATTTTTTTCGCGTTTTTGTTTATTTTATCCCAGGTTCTGTTCGTATAATGTTTGGAGCAATCCGCACAGAAATGACTGAACAGATTTTTCTGTCACCTAGGAATGTTTTTAAGAAATACCGCTCCAAACTTTGCCGTGCCTGTGACGTTGTCTATTTGTCATATTAAAATTAATCTGACAAAATTTGCCCATGTTGTTCATTATTGTACAAAATTTTCTGAATGACTTCATTGTTGTTTAAGTCATCTTATTGTCAAATACATTGTATTTCTTATTTTTGCTCTGTTGTGTCATTTCTGCATCTTCAGTGATTGGCGTAAGTCAATGCTTGCAGCTCAGAAACTTTGTTCCGCAGGCTGGTTCAACATGTCAACTGAGTGGCGCATCTGATAAATCGCATGCATTGAGATTTTGAGGTCATGGGCTCGAATCCCATGTGAGGGGGTGCTTCATCTGTTGTGTGATGTTTGTTGTGTCTTGGGTGCTTGCTGCGTTGGTAAACTGCTGAATTAGAGATGTATAGGAAGTATAGGATATCAGAAACTAAAAGAGAAGCTGCAGAAGTCTGGGAGTGTGAAAATGGGTTACAATAACCAGTATACAAAGGTATAGACGGTTTCAGCAGCAACAACATAAACAAACAGCTTTTAGCTTTAAAGGTGCTCTAAGCGAATTGACGCATTGTAGACCATAAAACATTTTTTGTTACATACCGGAAACATCTCCTCACTATCTGCTTGCTGCCTGTCCACTGATCAAACTGTAAAAAAATGCGATCTCTGTAGACAGCCCAGGCTTCACAAACGGCAATATCAACAAAAGGCCAAACCTAGCTCACAAAACAAAACAAAGTATTCCAGCCAATAAACGACAAGAAGGATTTGGGGGTGGGGGCTGGGCGCGTTCATGAAAGCACGGAAGGGAGGGGGAGGGGGAGGAGTTAGCTACGCTCCGTCTGTTTGAAAACAGTTTCAAACGTCAACAATAACTAACGTCTCGCAGATTCGCTTAGAGAGCCTTTAAACGAACTTCTGGTAGACATTCACATAAAATCAATAACAACAGAGTCCTTTTACAATAGGTTATTTCTGATAACAAGATAAATAAATGCCATGTAAATACCTTTATTCATATATCATATCTAACTCATATATTACACTGAGCTAATTAACGTTATTTAAAAAAAATTATGTATACAATGTTTGCCACAGGTCCTTGAATTTTTTTCCTGGCTGCCAAACCTCTCCACACAGTTGTGATCCACACTCGTCGTCTTCCTTTGTCTTTAGCAAACCAAAACATTTTTTTTTTTTGACTAGGTATTTGTTTCAAAGATCAATTTAGCCATTAGCCAGACTGAGACTGATGAATAAGTACAAACCAGAAGTTCACTTCGGTTCATGTGCTTAACCCAACAACGCCTGTACTGTACATCTTATGAAACGTCTACATATATTCACAGCCTTTCCTTTTGCTGTAATGCGTCAGTTATGGCAAATGGCTACCTAGGAATATGATATGTTTATCACCACCACTGAAAATAAGAAGAATGTAAATTTTGTCCAGATCTTTGCGTGTACATTAGGGCGGTGTTATGAAAATGTTCAAACCAGTGTGATGTATAACTTCATGGGCGTGTTTGAACGAGCCATTTTAGGAAGGCTCGAATAAGGCTTCACTTTTAAAAAGAAGATCTCTTTGGATTTGAAACTTTAATTTTTGCAACTTTACAGATCTTTTATGTGCACATACATAATTTAACACTCTAAAAACAAAGGAAAACATGAAATTGGGTCAAAATCTGTTAATACAGCTTTTCTTGTAATGTTTCAATGTTGCAGGGTGCACTTGATGTTGCTACAATTGGTAGTATTGCAAATCCCTTATGTAATGTCAGACTTACACTTCATATGTTTCTTATTTTAAGGGCCATTTCTTCGATGTAATATGGAAATGTATGTCTAATTATTTTTCATTTTTCTTGTAAAGCTGTTTTGAATCAATAAACATTGTAAAAAAGAAAGCGTTACACAAATGCTGTAAATGTGACTTGACAGTGTTTCTAGCACACACCTACTATCAGACACACTAGTCTCTTTCAGTGGGAGTGGCTACTGTAGATTCTCACAGTTTGCTATGGCCTTATATTCAGGTTCTCATGAGGGGAAATAGCTGTCATGACATAAGACCACCATGCAACACCATACAAAAAGGCATGCTAAATGTGCAAAGTGTACAAACAGAGGTCTGCAATTACGTTTCTAAAGGACGTTTCACATTGCCTTAGTGATCAGTTTGCATTTTTTTCAGACTGAAAGAATGTAAGGTGATATGATGTGTAGTAGACTATAGGTTTGTCACTTCCTTCAAATACAACCCATTGGAGCGTTTACTAAATTAGTGCCTCTACCAGAACCATTCACTGTCTTTTATGCAGGGTGGAGTTTAATCTGTGTGATATCTGGGCATTCCTGTAGCTCAGGTGGTGAGCAACCTAAACATCATGGGTTTGATTCTGGAGAGCACATATACTGATAAAAAAGTATACATTGAATGCACTGTTGGTCATTTATCAAACGTGTCTGTATTTGAATGAAATATTAAACAAACTGTAGATAATAAGGGACCGTGTAAAAAGTTTACACATTAGTATAAACAAACTGCATTTTGATTGGTAGCCACACATGCAACACAACACTGTAGTTATTACACCGCTAGAGGTCGCCAAACTTTAACACATAACTAAATCTTAGTTAGCTGCTTGCACAAGTGTATTTTTTTTGAGGTGGAGGATAGGCTTATAAGTTTTGTTTGTTATGAAAATATAACCAACATAGATCAAATATAAAATAAATTTACTTCATTATGTTTGAAAGAGATCTGAATGAAATATTTCTCTACTCGACTACTATAATGAATCTTGCTGGATGCATTCAGAAGGACTTACATACCCTCAAAGATGCTGTCATGACTCCAGTCTGATCGGCCGTGCTGTTTTGTTTCCCTCTCTGTGTTTATGTTTTTCACAGCCCAGCACATGCGCGCCTGTCACTGGAAGCTCCTCCTCCCACCTCATCATCTCATTTGTGCTCCTCACCTGATGCTTGTTTAATTCTCATCTCGTTTGCTACTTAGGTTGTCATGCCCTTTTCTCCTTGCTAGTTTGTCATTTTTTTTTTGCCATGATTTAGTTCTAGTCATTCCTACTCTTATGATTTCTTCTTTTGTCCGAGTTTGTTTAGTTATTTTAGTGTTTGTTGTTTTTTCATTATTTACCTTGTCTCTGCTGTTCACTGCCGCTCTCTCCATGGGGTATCTATTCCCGAGTGAGCTTTCCACTGGACACTGCCAATCATCTGCCAAGCTCTGTGGCCTTCATTGCCATATACTTCGCTGAAGCTCCGAGACCTTCATCACCACACATCAGACGAGCTTAGTGGTCATCATAGTCTCTATCCAGCCAATCTTCGAGATCATCACCTGAAACATCTCCCTGGCATCGGTCTAGTTGTCATCTGTCTCGCTCTCAGACATTTTTCTATTTTTTTTCTGTAATTAGTTCTTTCACCAGCAACTGCATTGTCTCTTTTGTTCCTTGACACATGCTTCTGATGTGTTAAAATACACTACGAAATTATGTTTATACCTTTAATTGATGCAGTTTTTAAAATATCAGTGTTTTACAGTAATCAGAATGTAATAAGATTCAACATTTACATGATTCACCCATAGTCATGTATTTATAACTGTGATAACACGAACACCACCAGTTCGCTTTGAGACGTGGGTATGTCCCAAAATACCACAATAACGATGGCCCAAACCGTAAGAGTACTTTCGTACAAGGTGAAGTTTATTTACAGTGTATGAGAAGATAACCAAAAGTGATATATTTATATTTACAAGTGCAGACAAAAAAAACAAAATACCAAATAAATAAACAAAAAGGCAAAATAATGATGAAAACGTATACACAAGCAAATATCAACAATATATCAAACAACTTTTCTCCACTTCCACTCACTTTGGTCGACTTGGTAAACAAGTCCTTTGGATGAGTCTGGCCTCTCTCTTTATAGGCCAGACTCCTCCCCTAAATCGGGAGCTTAATTCACAGGTAAGTATAAATTAATTAAAACCCTCCTTCATCTTCAAGGATTTTAAATACACATATTCATTTAAACATAACAATAACATTTATCTTTTAAAAGCTAAATACACATATTAATACATAAATCAAACGCAATAAACACTTAACATTAACATACAAAAAATAACAATACCCCTTTAACAAAATAAATGGACTCGCCAACCTTCGGGTGTACTGCGCCGGCGCGGCGCACTTTGATGACGTCATAAGCGCGCGCCGCTCGATCGCTCAGGTTTGCCGGCACAGCGTGTCAGTCCGAAGGCAGCTAACCAAAACAAACAAACAAAACAGCGTGGGTGCAAAGACAATGTATGTGTATGAAGGGTCCAAGTTTTAGATGCTAACAGAGGGGAAGAGTGGTGTGAAAACATGTCCATGTGCCATCAGAGTGTGCGTGCACTCACAGCTTCGACAGCCGGGGAAACGGGATGGATTATGAGAGGTAAGTGAATGCGATGTGTGTATGTGTGTGTGTGTGGTTGCCAGTAATGATTACCCAGCGGGGAGGGCTAGTTCTCCTCCGTCACATTATCCCCCCCCTCTCTAAGCCGCGCACTGGCCGGGAACCGAGACAGGTAGTCGGCGACCACGTTCTGCTTTCCAGGACGATGCCGCACCTTGAAATTATAGGGCTGTAGGCTGAGGTACCATCTTGTGACTCTGGAGTTTCGGTCCTTCATGGAGTGTATCCACGTTAATGCCCTGTGGTCTGTCTCCAAGTCAAACTCCCGTCCCAAGAGGTAATATCGGAGACTTTCTAGGGCCCACTTGATGGCGAGGCATTCCTTCTCCACTGCCGAGTAACGTGTCTCTCGTGGCATCAGTTTCCGGCTGAGGTAGGTGACAGGCCTTTCTTCTCCTGTTGCTCCCTGTAACAGAACTGCCCCCAGGCCTGTCGCCGAGGCATCCACCTGTACGAGGAATCGCTGGGTAAAGTCTGGACTTTGCAGCACAGGATCAGCACATATCCTCTCCTTCAACTTGACGAAGGCATTTTCGCAGTCCTCCGTCCAAGGAATTGGATTCTTGATCCCTTTTGCAAGCAGGTTTGTGAGTGGCACTGCTAGAGTGGCGAAGTCTGATACAAATCTTCGGTACCAGCCGATCAGTCCCAAGAAAGACCTCACCTCCTTCTTCGTCGTGGGTCTGGGGCTCCTCCTTATGGCTTCCACTTTGTCCACCTGAGGACGCAGCTGTCCATTTCCCAGGTGGTATCCCAAGTATCTTGCTTCCTGCCTTGCCCACTCACACTTGTCCACATTTAGGGTCAATCCTGCATTCTGGATCTTCTGTAGGGTGCTCTTTAAATGTTGCAGATGCTCACCCCAGGAGTTGCTGTAGATGACCACATCATCCAAATAAGCAGCAGACCAACCTTCACAGCCTTGTAGCACTCGGTCCATCAGCCTCTGAAAGGTCGCTGGTGCCCCATGAAGGCCAAATGGTAAAACCGTGAATTGGTGCAGCCCAAGTGGTGTCCTAAAAGCTGTGTACGGTCGTGATGCTGGGTCTAGGGGTACCTGCCAGTATCCCTTGCAGAGATCCAAGGTTGTAATGTATTTCGCCTTCCCGATCCTCTCCAGCAGATCATCAATCCGAGGCATCGGGTAAGCATCAAACTGAGACTGTGCATTCAGCCTCCTAAAGTCTATACAGATTCTCAGTGTTCCATCCTTCTTCGGGACGATGACCACTGGACTGCACCATTCACTAGTCGAGGGCTCAATCACACCAAGCTCCATCATCAGCTCCACCTCCTTCTTCAGTGGGTCCACAAGCCGTTCAGGTACCCGGTAAGGCCGTTGTCTTGATGGTGTTGGGTTGCTCAGATGGATGTAATGTTGAGCCAACTCAGTCCGCCCAGGCCTCTGGCGGAAGAGAGCAGGGAACTGATCTAGGAGGTACTGCAGGTCTTTACGCTGGAGGTCCTCTAGGTGACTCAGATCCACCACAGACGCTCCTCTCTTGGCTATCGACTCCGCAGGTTCTTCCTCCACACAGTCCACCTCTTGTACCATCAATGATGTTTCTGCTGCTTCCTTACCGGCTGGCTCTCTCCACTCTTTTAGCAGGTTGACGTGATATGTCTGCTTGGTCTTACCCTTATCTGGATGGTGTATCTCATAGGTCACCGGTCCCATTTTCCGGATCACACTGTATGGTCCTTGCCACTTGGTCAACAACTTATTGGCCGATGTCGGCAACAGGAGTAGAACCTTCTGTCCAGGTAGGAACTCGCGCTTCCGTGCATATTTGTCGTACCATAATTTCTGCTTCTTCTGTGCCTCTTTTAGGTTCTCCTTCGCCTCCTCTCGGTATCGCTCAAGCCGATCTCTCATCTCCAGTACGTACTGTACTATCCCTTTCTCCTCAGCTCCACTTGTAGTGCCTTCCCATCCTTTCCTCAGAAGGTCTAATGGTCCTTGCACCTGCCAGCCGTATAAGAGTTCAAAGGGCGAGAATCCTGTTGACGCTTGGGGAACCTCTCTGTAAGCGAACAGAACAAATGGTAGCCACTTGTCCCAGTCTTTACCTGTATCGTTAACAAACTTCCTCAGCATGTTCTTCAGAGTCTGGTTGAATCTTTCGACCAGTCCGTCGGTTTGTGGATGATATGGGGTTGTTCTGATTGCTTTGATGCCTAGCTGGCGATTCAGTTGACCCATCAGCTTCGATGTGAAGTTCGTCCCTTGGTCGGTGAGAATCTCCTCTGGAATACCAACCCTGGAAAACAACTGTACCAGAGCCTGGATGACCTTCGGTGTTGTAATAGACCGAAGAGGGAATGCTTCTGGGTACCTTGTAGCGTAATCGCTGACCACCAAGATGTACTGATTTCCACTGCTGCTCTTTTCCAAAGGGCCTACGATGTCCATCGCTATTCGCCTGAAAGGACCAGAGATCACAGGGAGAGGTTGCAGGGGTGCTCGACCCCGCTGGGATGCAATACTGGTCTTCTGACAGATGGCACATGTATTGCAGTATGTCTGTACATCAGTGTATAATGTGGGCCAGTGAAAACGTGAACAGATGCGTGCATGTGTTTTCTGTTGGCCGAGGTGACCGGACCAGGGGACTGTGTGTGCAATATGTAATACCATAGGGCGACAACATGTGGGGACAATCAAACGTGTTACATCATCAGTTTGTAAATATAACACATCATTCAACACCACATATCTCTCATTGCACACATTATCATTTTTCCCACATTCAACTTTTTCAAACAATGGTTTTAATGTTACATCACCCCTTTGCAAAGCAACAATATTCTCTGGGATCTCCCAGCCATCAACACTGAGACCTTCCACTGAAGATTCAGCGACTGGTGTACCCAGGTACTTTTCAAACCGCCGTTGTTGGCGTGACTTTCTGGGGCCCTTGGTTCCACCCTGCAGCAGACTATCATCAAAGTCTGGCAGTGGTTGGAGACCTGCCTTAGCTTGGGCTCTAGTCAACACAGGACATGACAGGTTAGCAATGGCATTCTCATAAACATTCACATTCTTGGTTGGTAACAGATCATATATGACAGGTATATCTCTACCAAGAATCATGTCAGCAGGTAAATTGTCAACTATTGCAACAGTCAATAGAAACATTTGATCACAAATACCCACAGTAACTTCAGCTTGAGGATACTGCTTAATATCCCCATGAACACATTGAACAGATGTTGTCATCAGATAATCAACATTATGAACATAACATGGTTTAATAAGGGATATAGAACTCCCAGTGTCCACAAGTGCCTGTAAGGTTTGTCCATTAATAGTCACATCACAACAATTTCTCAGGTTCCCAACAGAGTCTCGTACATTGTCCTCTTCCCTTGGAACGTAACAATAACCAGTCAATTTTGCCTTTCGTGCAGGGCACACAGATGCTTTGTGACCTGACTGCTGGCAATAGAAACAAATCAACCCCTTCCCCAATGATGGGTGTTGTCCCTGGGTGCTCGTATGCTCCACACCACTTCTCTGAGCCACAGCATCAGTATTACTCTGTGTGAAAGTGCGTACAGTACCTTTGGGGTTTTGAGTGCGAGGACCACCACGGTGAGCATTCAGGTACCTTTGTGCCAGCTTCGCCGCCTCCAGGCCTGATCTTGGCTCGTGCTCCTTCACCCACGTGCGTGCATCATAGGGCAGAACCCTGAGCAGCTGCTCGAGGATGACGATCTCGCCGATCTCCTCCTTTGTGTGATCCTTCGGCCGCACCCAACGATTGAAGAGATTCTTCAGCCGGTTATATGACTCTGTGGGCGACTCACCAGCAGGAACTGTAGCCGCCCGGAACCGTTGACGATATGTCTCAGCCGAGACGTCAAACTTAGCCAGAAGTGCCTCCCTCAGCTCAGAGTACTGCTCCGCCTGGTCCTCGTCCATGGCCAGATACGCCTCCAACGCCTGCCCTGTCAGCAGCGGTACCAAACGACAACTCCACTCCTCCTGAGGCCACCTCCATGTCTTAGCAAGACGCTCGAAACGCCGAAGATAACTCTCGATGTCCTCCCCTTGTTGAAAGACAGGTATCTTCGGCTCTGCCCGTTGTAACGGCTGATTGGGAGCAGGGAATCTCGGAGAGCCTACGTCAGGATCTGCATCATAATGACCCGTAACTCTCCGTGCTGCCGGGGTTGGTAGATCCATACGCAGACTTCCCATGTCCATCGATGACTGAGCAGGAAGTGCAGACTGCATTATGGTCTCCCGCAGACCTCGAAGCTCCAGCATGTGCCGCTCTTCCCTCCGCTCTTGTGCCTCCAAGAACTGGCGCATCAGAGTCACCATCCCATCATTAGCCTTAGACCCTGGTGAGACGGGCTTAGGTTGTGGTAAGTTGCGCTTTGGTGATGTACCGGAACGTTCAGTAGGCGATCCCTCGTCCTCCACTGACTCCGCAGCGTTCCAGGTCACATCCTCCTCCACTGCCTTCACCTTAGACCGTGCCCGGCCTTTATGCTTACGGGGAGCCATCCCACCGCTGCCACCAACTGTGATAACACGAACACCACCAGTTCGCTTTGAGACGTGGGTATGTCCCAAAATACCACAATAACGATGGCCCAAACCGTAAGAGTACTTTCGTACAAGGTGAAGTTTATTTACAGTGTATGAGAAGATAACCAAAAGTGATATATTTATATTTACAAGTGCAGACAAAAAAAACAAAATACCAAATAAATAAACAAAAAGGCAAAATAATGATGAAAACGTATACACAAGCAAATATCAACAATATATCAAACAACTTTTCTCCACTTCCACTCACTTTGGTCGACTTGGTAAACAAGTCCTTTGGATGAGTCTGGCCTCTCTCTTTATAGGCCAGACTCCTCCCCTAAATCGGGAGCTTAATTCACAGGTAAGTATAAATTAATTAAAACCCTCCTTCATCTTCAAGGATTTTAAATACACATATTCATTTAAACATAACAATAACATTTATCTTTTAAAAGCTAAATACACATATTAATACATAAATCAAACGCAATAAACACTTAACATTAACATACAAAAAATAACAATACCCCTTTAACAAAATAAATGGACTCGCCAACCTTCGGGTGTACTGCGCCGGCGCGGCGCACTTTGATGACGTCATAAGCGCGCGCCGCTCGATCGCTCAGGTTTGCCGGCACAGCGTGTCAGTCCGAAGGCAGCTAACCAAAACAAACAAACAAAACAGCGTGGGTGCAAAGACAATGTATGTGTATGAAGGGTCCAAGTTTTAGATGCTAACAGAGGGGAAGAGTGGTGTGAAAACATGTCCATGTGCCATCAGAGTGTGCGTGCACTCACAGCTTCGACAGCCGGGGAAACGGGATGGATTATGAGAGGTAAGTGAATGCGATGTGTGTATGTGTGTGTGTGTGGTTGCCAGTAATGATTACCCAGCGGGGAGGGCTAGTTCTCCTCCGTCACAATAACATAATGTGTACACATACATACAATATATATAGTTTTATTTGTGAGGTGAATTTTTAGACCTGGCTAGCAGTGTTGTTGCAGTGAATTTAGTGAAATTCAATATTGGTTTTGCAATGTTGCTGTTTTTGTTTTAATTAACTTTTTTTAATTAATTTAATTTATTAAATTAATTAAATATGTTTTGAATTTATAAAGAGTGATTTTGTTTTATTCAGTGTGTTACTATCAGTTGTGACACTATAGCAAAGTAAATCTGTGTTAGTATTGTGAAGTATTAACTGTCCGTACATTGCACTTTAAAAATGAGTTTTTAAGGCTCTAGTTATAGAATTGAATATATTTAACCCTCTTTATATATTTGAAATCAAATAAGATTTGTCAAATGTTATCTAAATGTAATCCAAAAGTAGTCAGATTACATTACCAACGATGGGATTGTATTACTGACTACATATTTTGTCATGTAATTCGTAATCAGTAACGGATTACAATTAATAAGTAATCTACCCAGCTCTAAGTGTTGTGAACTTATGTTTGCTTTATAAATTTTGTTGTGTTGTGCACGATAGATCCATCGTATATAACATTGCAGTTAATATAAAACATTTCCAGTCTTAAACAAAAGCATTTTATTCAGCACTTGTTTATATAAAAGTGCAATTGCTCTTAGACAAAGTGCTATGCTATAATACACAACGCAGTTTTATTAAAAATGCACGTGCTACTTTAACTGCTTTAGTAGAAAAAAGCGAAGCTTCCTCTTGATGTTGATTGTTGACAAATCGTTTTAGGTTGCTGTAAAATAGACACAGTGACATTATAATAGGCACATACTCACAAAGGCTGTTTACACCTGTTATTAAGATGTGTTTTGGTCGATCAAGTGGATCTTGTAAATATAGGGTTTGAGCTTGTCCTCTTTTAACCACATCCAGAGGAAGTCAAAAACACATTCAACAGGATTGCTTGTGGTGTAGATGCCTAGGCGGTCTTTTGTGGCTGTTTGAACACATTCGATCACATGCACCTATTGATCCAACACTGTATGTATTACGAAATTATGTACCTATAGTCACGTAAATTTGTGATACTTTTTCGTGACACTGTCACGTTTTTACATGACCTTATCACGTATTTCTGTTTACATGTCATTGTCACGTATTGGTTACTCAACTGTTTTGTCCTGTTTTCAAACCATTGTTGTTTTGGTTTAGGGTTAGATTTGACCCTAAACTGAAGCGACAATGGTAAGAAAATATGACAAAACAGTTGAGTGTACCGAGCACAATGTTTTTACATCGGTCCTGACTTCTAGCTTCATCTCACAGTGAATGTATCTCTTTCTCCTCCACTTTTGATCCGATAGACCAACATGCATCTCAATACCAGGTGTGAACAGGAAAATGGACACACAAAGCATTACTTTTTAAATCCTCAGACACAAAATGGCATAAAATTTTACCTATTTAAAAGATGTTAGGTCATTAGTTTCTGCTGATGCTGAATCTTCATCTTGAAAATATAAAAAAAGGCAAATGTTCAATTGGCATTAATGGATTAATACTGAAAATTATTATAATCTTGTCTTTAACTCACCCATTATCACACCATCAACATGAGTGATTAAAATACGATCCAGCTGCAGTTCCTCTTTTTCATCGGATTCTGAAAGATCTCAACAGACAAAAACTCATTTAAAACTTTACATAATAGGATAAAATCCTGCTACGGATGTCAATGGTGCTCAATAATGGTTTGGTTACAAACATTGCTTAAAATATCTTAATTTGTGTTCATCAAAACAAAGACATTTATACAGGTTTGTAACAACATGAGAGAGAGTAAATGATGACAGAATTTTTATTTTTGGGTGAACTATCCCTTAACAACATGATTCAACAAATCAGTAAAGTTTATTAGAGTATAGGATTTGTGATATAAAAGCCTTATTACTAAAGCAATATCCCTCGAGTAGGAGTGTGATAAAGCTCTATATCATTGTTATACTACACAATATACTAGCAGGGTTAACGTTAATTCCAAACAGCGTGCGCCTTTTCAAGGAAGCGGACGCTTGTAAACAGATGAAGAGAGAATGATTGTTTTGATTGCTCTATTCGCCAAGTGTATTTTAATCGGTC
This sequence comes from Misgurnus mizolepis, assembly GCA_025389145.1. NCBI lineage: Eukaryota > Metazoa > Chordata > Actinopteri > Cypriniformes > Cobitidae > Misgurnus > Misgurnus mizolepis. Next base: position 7,922,697 of record JAIFKI010000022.1, on the reverse strand, counting down.
ACATTATTAGACACAATGACCGCAACTCCCTCAAAAGCTTAAACATCAAGACCTTTGATCCTTAAAGGGAATAAGGCTGATCACTTTATCCGATTCATGACCTATAGGGAGCTAGAAAACTGATTGAGACACGGAAAGTATTTAAAGCAGCGTTTGTGCAGCTTAAAGTGTGATTGTGTGACGCTCTGTTCACAGCTTTTTGCAGTCACAGATAAAACAACTGTACAGCTAAACTGCTCTACATCTTCTTCACTTACATATCATTCCTTCCCTGCTCATGAATAAATGATAGTGATGGAATAATCAGATTCTAGAACCAGAAAGGAGTCTTGTATAATGATCATTACTTTATCATAGTGTATTACTGTAAATTGTACTGTGTTGTCAGTAAATCTTGTGAAAGGAAAGTACCTTTTTCTAACGGTTTACTGGCCATGTACTCCATCATGGGTGAAGTAGTTTCTGTAATCAAACAACCATACAAAGTAAAAATAATGTGACTCTAAATGGGAACATTTTACTTATTGATTTTGCATTGATTTTAATGTTTGACATGACCTTATTCAGTTCATACTGAAGATATTAAGGTTATATTTGACAGAATCTGTACATTATGAAGGATGATTTAACAATAAACCACAAAATATTACTTTAGCTGGGCTACACAGGCAGGCTCACATAATTATTTAGTGTTTTTACAAATGGAATCTCAAAATCATTTCGCTCACACAAACTTACGGTTCTTGGAATCTGCTAGTGAGATAAACAAGTCTTCATGCACTGGCTCTTTTTTCTCTAAAGATAAAATATTAATGTTTCATTAGAAATAAAGCAGTGTAATAACACGCAAGAATACAAACAAGTTCAAAATGTATCAATTTAAGACATTTAAGTAATAAAGTAAAAATAGCACGTTGGTTTATATGCAACTATTACTATTATATGTAATTAATACTATAATGCAACAACTGTTATTTTAACACATTATGTGTCATTTCATGTTAATTTTGTGTTCAAATAAATAAAAGAGACAACACAAGATGTGTTAAAATAACACAAAGTGTGTTGTTCCAATAATAACATAGAGATGTGTCTAGTTAAGTGATGTCCTTACACTCTAAAAATGAGTTATTTTTGATCCATAATTGGTAAATATTGGACAGAAAACATGCTGGGTTAAAAATGACCCAATGTTGGGTTGTTGTTATGCAACCCCGGGGTATAATAACCTAACAGTTGAGTCCATTTTTATTGTTCTGTCCAATATTTACCCATGGGTCAAAAATAACCTAGCCATTTTTAGAGTGTTACTAGACACAACATGTGTTGTTTTAACACATTCGTTTTAAGAGTGTACACACAGACTATATGTATACAGGGGCGCTGCTAAGGATTTTGGGCCCCATGAAAAGAATCTTGACAGGGCCCCCAACACAGCTGAGATGTTTTTTATATTAATTTACATAAAATCATGCACTTTTATGGTATTTTGACTACCAATGGGGTGAGAAAATTTTACTTGAATTAAGTGTTTAAGAAAAAAAAATCTTATTTCACAATATTTTTCCTCACCCCATTGGCAGATCATTTTGCTTGTTTTAAGGACAATTTTTACTTCAATTGTATATGTATTTGTCTTACAACTAGACTCATTTACTTAGGTAATTTTGCTCATCAAGAAAATGCATCTTAATTTAAGAATTTTTAGATATTTCTACTGAAAACAAGACAAAAATACTAAGTAAGAGAGTCATTTTTTGCAGAGTCTAAAAACTGTGTATTTTTATTTTTTTCCAATGTTTTCTTGACCTAGCATGGGGAGAAAATTGAGTTCCCTTATCATGCTCTTTTAACACTAGAACGGCCACCAGCAGCCATTTTAACCGCAACATTTAAACTTATGCATTGCAAAAAATGATTTTCAAGAAAAAAAATCTTAGTATTTTTTTTCTTTTCAGTAAAAATATCTAAAAATTCTTAAATTAAGATTCTTTTTCTTGATGAGCAAAACGACCCAAGAAAATAAGTCTAGTTTTTAGACCAAAAATATTACATTAAGGGATTTTGTGCATAAAACAAGCAAACAAATCTGCCAATGGGGTAAGCTAAATTTTCTTGAATTTTTCTTGAATGTAGTGTTTAAGAGAAGGTTCAAGATTTTTTTGCTTACCCAATTGGCAGATTTTTTTTTGCTTGTTTTATAGACAAAATCACTTTTTGATACCAGCAAATAGAATAATTTAAAGTTAATAATTTTTACTATTAAATATTTTTTAGCACCACAATTTTGGGGGCTTCTCTGGGCCCCCTCTTACTCGTGGGCCCCGAGAATCGTCATTGTTTACCCCCCTTTACAGCGCCCCTGTATGTATAATATAGTAGTATAATGTATATATTTCTGTTTGTACCTGGTTTACGAGTGATTTTCAGTACGATGCATCCAATGATCAAAATTACAAAACAGCAGACAAAACAGCCTGAAATGGCCAGCAGTATTTTTCTTTTGAACACTGCAACAAGGGGCAGAAATGGACAACAGTTATGGCACTGGCCAATAAAGTGAAACTTTTTAGTGATATCGGAAATTTTGTGAAAAAACACATTTCTTTTTTGTTTATGTTGTTACATTAATATAGTATAGGTACACAGTACTGTTTTCAAGGTAAACTGGCATAGAAGCAAAAATGGAATAGTGTGTTGATTCAGTTCAATTTCTGAAAAACATTTTTAAATCAATTGTTAGCCCAAATAACTAGTCAAGTAGATTCATCCACCAGATTATCCAGGAGCATAATAAATAACCAGCTTATTCAGTTGCCCATGCTCTCTGTAACGTGGGGTGCTTGAAGAAAGCAACAAAGAGTTGAATCCATGTGCAATAGAGGTTTATTAAGGTAATTCCCAAAAGGGCAAGCAAACACATCCAAAAGGGGCAATCCAAATGTAGTCCAATATCAGGCAAATGGTCAGGGCAGGCAGAAAACAATCTATATCCAAATATCAGGCACAGGTCAAAAACAGGCAAACAAAGAACAAAATGCAGGATAACAGATTACAGGTATACTGTAAATACAGACAGACTAAGTAAACAGGCTGGACATACTAAGAAATAATCAGCAGTGAGAGAACAGAATCGAAGTGGCTTTATACAAAACAAACAGGAAGTGGGAAGTGAAGCATGGCATGATGAATTTCAAAATAAAAGCCGGAACAGAACAGGGTGTCAAAATACAAGTACAAAACAAAACATAAAACAAGACATAACCCTTACACTCTCATACTCTGTCAAATTATTTGATGATACATAACACACAAATCTGTGTTATAATATGTAAATGTATGACAGTATATTAGTACAAATAATGCAAATATTACTTACAAATATTATTTGCCTTGAACCCCTCACTCCAAGAGGACTGCAGCGGTCGTTCTGTCCTTTTCCCTCTGCATTTAAATTCATTTTTAATAGTTTCTTCGGTTGATTTGACCTTTAATGTACCTGAAGATTCATTCAGCTCCTGATTGTTCTCAAACCAGGTGTAATTCCATGTATTATCATCTAACACCTCACAATTCAGTGTCAGGATATTTCCAGCGATGATGTCATTCAATTCAGTCACCAGGTTCAGTGAAGCTGCTGAAAGAGCTTAAAACAAACAAATCAATTACTTTATATTTGTTATAATAAGTGTTTTACAAAGCATGGCAAGTGTGTTTCAGTTATGTGCCATGACTGCCAATAATTTGAATTAAAGGAATAAACTGGAAAAACTAAAGCAAAAATAAAATAAACTTAAAAAAATGACATTTAAAGGTTCCAAAGAATGCATTGAAATAATCTGTTTTGAAATCTACATATAGTAGAAGGTTTGTGGCTTTATTAAATGCAAAAATGATCCAGAAACATTTTTACATGTCCACTTAACAACCCTAGGATTTGCCTTCAGAATGAAATGGTCCATTATTACCTTATTTGAAAGGGTCATAAATAATAATGTTGAGCTTTGCATGGCATTTTAAACAAGTCTCCCTAAAAAGCCCTGAATTTTACCTTACATAGCACCCCTGCCAGTGGCAGCAACTGAATAAAGACACATTTCATTTGTTGGTCTTCATCCTGTTGGTCTCATTAAATTTATTGAAAGTGTTAATAATAATTAATGTCTGTTAATAGTACACAAATTCTGTGTGTCAAGACACTGAATTCAACTTACAGAGGTTATCATCAGCATTTTCTCTCAAATTGCCTTTTTTATTTGCAAAACATTTTGGTTTGTTTGCGAGTCGAATTTTCCCTTTGCAAAGCAGATTGAGTTTGTTTGCAACATGACACAAAATTCACTTTATACAAATGACACACTTTTCTTGTGACAACTTTAAACCCAGTGAATGCTCTGTCATGAGGTTGTATCCTGCATTAAAACTGAAGTTACCAGAAGTCATTTGTATCTTCACTTACCTTTAACTTGCACTTTTTCCCCCTTACTTTTGATTGAGAAGTCACGTCTCTTTGCTTTGCAGTGATATTCACCAGTATCATGGAGAGATGCTGAATTAATGATGTAATTTTTATTTGCAGTAGAAAGTTCTGTTGTCTTTGAGTCTTTGTACCAATAATATTCCCATGCGGCCCCTGTCATGTCACAAGTAAGCTGGACTTGTTCACCAGTGTAGAAAAACTCAAATGATGGGTCTTGTTTTATGGCTGGTTTAGGCGTGGAATCTGCACACAACAGTTGTATGGTTAAAAATCCATCCCCAAACAATAACTGACCATTCTTGATAGTCTGAGGCTAGGGCTACATTTTCACAACAAAAGTTTCCTTTTAAAAAAGTTCCTATGACAGCTCTTTAGCACACAAACCCTTGACAGAGCTGACAAATATTGCATTATTTCCTAACTGTTCAAGAATGTAGGTCCAGAAAGCTGTTTTCAATCATGATAAGTAAATTCCTAAAGCGGTCATTTTTTTATAACGCGTTGTGTTTCTCGTTTTATGTGTTACAGTATTGATAGGGACAATAAGGACAATAGGTCCTTAAGGTACAGTATAATATTGTACCCCAAAAGTTACAACATTTCAATGTGTTGTATACCCATAAAAGATACAAAACTGAACCTTTGAGCTTACCACCCCAGTGACAGAAAAGGTACAATTTTAAACCTTTTTTTCTGATAGTGCAGGCATGAGTGGGAAAACTGTTCAGAATGTTTATTGGGTATCTAAGGGATACATATTGTATTGGTGCGGTGGCGCATGCGTAGAGAGCACTGGATTATGTTCATTTAATCTTTCCCCTCTTACACTAGCAAAAGTGGATTTGGACACGCCAGTGCATTTGCGTTATTCGCTTTTAGGTGGTGAAAATAAGGCCCAATCTGTTAAATAGCTTATTATAGCAACCCCTAAATGAAATGACACTGCTAGTGCTTCTAGAAACCTACAGCACTGAACACATTGTTAAAGTCTTCCTAATGTGGCACACCCAGATCAGCTCTCTGAGATGCTAATCAGATGATGATGATGTGAATCAAATGTGTTAAATGTGAAAGACACACAAATGTGCAGAGCTGTAGGTTTCTAGTGAAGCCCTAGCAGTGAAATTTGGTTCATTTACTGTACTGTAGTCTCAAACAATCATGACTTTTAGAACCACTGTTCTTACACAAATGCCAACAATAACTAAAGACTTGAGATCAATAAAAAACTACATACAGCTTGCTCATTGACCTATTCATAGTGCCTGTCTGTCACTTTAAACTTTTGACTTTGTGTGAACTCATTTTTCATTTATATCTGACTTCCACATTAGCAGAATTATCTTTACTTGCCTGAAATGCGAAGCTGCAGAGCCTCTGATTCATTTGTAGTGACTGGAGATCTCCGTAGATGTTTTGCTTTGCACTTATAGTTTCCAGAGTGACTTGATTTTGCAGAGTTTATTGAAAGTGTTTTTCCAGATAAGGATACGTCATTGTCTTTGGAGAGCTTCATTTCGTTGTTGTACCATTCATATTCCCAATCGTTTGGATTTTCATTGATTGAACACGTCAGAGTCACCTTTTCAGTTGGGTAAAATAAATCCCATTGAGGCTCTTTGGACAGTTGTGGTTGAGGTGGCTCTGTGTAGATAAACCCAATAGAAAATAACTTAACATTGGAAACTGCCTTGACATCTTAAACCACATTTTATACCACAAAATAAAAAAAATCTGTTTAGTGAGGTCCAACACAATCTCATGGTAATTAGTTTTTTTACGAGGTGGCTATTTCATATAAATTCGTACAACATACTTCATACGTTTTTGTATGATTGGCTTTCGCCCAGTGACGTTGGGTTTAGGACCGGGGTTTGGAGAATGACATCATTACTGTTATTTTTCTAATAACCATTCAAGTTTTTACATTTACATATTTACATTTGCGCATTTTGGCAGATGCTTCAATCCAATGGTACAATTCACTTAAAACGAATTGGCCAACTCGTAAAATACTTACAAATTCCTGTGAGCTGAGGTTGCAATGTTCCATATGTGCAGTGACCTTAAGCAATTTAAACTTGTTAGATATAATTTAAAATAGAAATGAACAGACCTTTAACTTGCAATGTCATGTTCTCACTGTTGATTGAGAAGTCACGTCTCTTTGCATTGCAGTGATATTCTCCAGTGTCATGGAGAGATGCTGAATTAATAATATAATTTTTATTTGGAGTGGAAAGTTCTGTTGTGTTTGAGTCTTTGTACCAATGATATTCCCATGCGGCACCTGGCATGTTACAAGTAAGCTGGACTCGCTCATCAGTGTAGAAAAACTCAAATGATGAGTCTGGTCGTATGGTTGGTTCAGGAGTGGAATCTACAAACAACAGTTGTATGGTTAAAAATCCATCCACAAACAATAACGTCCTGAAGTCACACATGCTTGTTTTTCTTGATTGGTTGGTTTCACAGACTAGGCCTTAGTTAATTTAAGTTTAAGCAGCTTTTATAAACATACCATAGAAAAATACATTACTGGTGTGTATCTTAAATTAGGCATGGGCCAGTTACCGGTTTCAAGGTATACTTGACTTTTAAAGAGTGAAGGTTTAAAGGTTTCATACCACTCAAATTTTCTGTGATACGTTTCCAAGGTATGAGTTGTGTTTAACAAAATCATTAAATCATGTAATTGATGTTTACATCTAATATATATTAAAATTCATTTTAAGAATTTAAAGTATATTATTATTTAAAGCAGTGATTCTCAACCTTTTTTGGGCCAGCGCCCCATCTATTATTCAGGTCCTCCACCAAAAATAAGCTTAATATCTTCCTGAATATATGCTGATTAACATTGTTTCTTCATAAATAATAATAAAAATGATAATAATATTCATGGCGTTGTTTGTTACTTTCCTTCTTCTTTTATTAATAATGTTATAATTAAAAAGAATGTCACTTAAAGCTGAATGACAGTTTTGATCTGACAGGACAGTTGGTATATTATTATCATAGTTTCACAAAGAGTTTAAAAAGCTACATTGTAGTTACAGACCTAAATACAACAGCCAAACGTCCTATCCAAAAAAATGGGCACAAAAAACACTGCTTATTTTACTTATTGCTCCATTACTGAAATAACAACTTTTAAAGAGAACCAAAGCTTTAATTACAAAAATAAAAGTTTTTATAAAACACAACGCAATTTTTTAACATTAATATTAAACTGGTGGTGTTGTTCCTCTGCTTACAGTTTTTCTGCTTACAAACTCTGCCATGTAAATAGGGAATTCGCCTTGGCACGAGTGCAACTGGCTTTAAAGGGGATGAGGGATGAGACTCCCATTGGTTTATTGCATGTTACACCCAAAATTACTCATTATTAGAAATATTAGAATAAAAAGAAGTCACCCTTTAGACTGTGTGCCAGGCGCATAGACCATTTTCCCCATCATTAAATTAGCAAAAGTGGATTTGGACACGCCTTACATTAAGTGCATTTGTGTCGTGTGCTTTAGACCATGCTTTTAGATGGTTAAAATAGTTTCCAATCAAAGACTTTAGATCAATAAAAACCACATACAGCTTGCTCATTGACATATAGTGCCTGTCTGTCACTTTAAGCTTTGAACTTTGTGTGAACTCATTCGTCATTTATATCTGACTTCCACAAAAGCAAAATTATCTTTACTTGCCTGAAATGTGAAGCTGCAGAGTCACTGATTCTTTTGTGGTGACTGGAGATCTCCGTAGATGTTTTGCTTTGCACTTATAGTTTCCCGAGTGACTTGATTTTGCTGAGTTTATTGAAAGTGTTTTTCCAGATAAGGAGATGTCATTGTCTTTGGAGAGCTTCATTTCGTTTTTGTACCATTCATATTCCCAATCGTTTGGATTTTCATTGATTAAACACGTCAGAGTCACCTTTTCAGTTGGGTAAAATAAATCCCATTGAGGCTCTTTGGACAGTTGTGGTTGAGGTGGCTCTGTGTAGATAAACCCAATAGAAAATTACTTAACATTGGAAACTGCCTCGACATCTTAAACCATATTTTATACCACAAATTAACACATTTTCTGTGAGGTTCAACACAATCTCATGGTAATTAGTTTTTTACGAGGTGGCTATTTCATATAAATTTGTACAACATACTTCATACATTTTTGTATGATTCGCTTTCGCCCAGTGACTTTTAGTTTAGGGGCGGGGTTAGGAGTATGACATCATTATTGTTATTTTTCTGAAAAACCATTCAAGTTTTTATATTTACATATTTACATTTGCGCATTTGGCAGATTCTTTAATCCAAAGTGACTTTACATGGTACAACTCATTTCATACCAATTGGCCAACTCGTAAAATACTTACAAATTCCTGTGAGCAGAGGTTGCAATGTTTTATATGTGCAGTGATCTTAAGCAATTTAAACATGTTATATAGAATTTAAAATAGAAATGAAAATAGAAACAGACCTTTAACTTGCACTTTCATTTTCCCACTGTTGATTGAGAAGTCGCCTCTCTTTGCTTCGCAGTGATAGTCACCAGTGTCATGGAGAGATGCTGAATTAATAATATAATTTTTATTCGGAATGGAAAGTTCTGTTGTCTTTGAGTCTTTGTACCAATGATATTCCCAAGCAGCACCTGTCATGTTACAAGTAAGCCGGACTTGTTCACCAGTGTAGAAAAACTCAAATGATGGGTCTTGTCGTATGTCTGGTTCAGGAGAGGAATCTACAAACAACAGTTATGGTTAAAAATCCATCCCCAAACAATTACGTCCTGAAGTCGCACATGCTTGTTTTTCTTAATAGTTTAAGATTAAAGTCTGGTTTCACAGACTAGGCTTAGCTTTAAACAAAATCATTAAATCATGTAATAATAAAGCATAATTTAAAGCAGTGCTTCTCAAACCTTTTTTGGGCCAGCGCCCCATCTATTATTTAGGTCCTCCATCAAAAATAAGCTTAATATCTTCCGGAATATATGCTGATTAACATATAATTCCTTATTCATAAATAATAATAATGATAATAATAATAATATGCATGGGGTTGTTATTTTTCTTCTTCTTTTATTAATAATGTTATCATCAAAAAGAATGTCCCCCAAAGCCAGGGCAGGACAGTATATATGGTATAATATGGTATATTATTATCATAGTTTCACAGAGAGTTACATTGTAATTACAGGCCTAAATACAACAGCCAAACTTCTTATTAGGGGCGCTATTTTTTGTTATAAATATAATTGTTTCATATTATATAATACGCCATATGCTGTCTGCATCAGATGCAGAAAAGCTTATCCATGCTTTTATGACCTCTAGAATAGACTATTGTAACTCGTTACTCGGGGGATGCCATGCAAATCAGGAAAAACAAGCTACAGCTGGTTCAAAACGCCACCGCAAGAGTGCTTACTCGATCTAAAAAGTATGACCACATTAGTCCAATTCTGGCATCTTTTCACTGGTTACCAGTTAAATATCTCATACAATTTAAAATATTACTGATCACCTACAAAGCCTTAAATGGCCTAGCGCCCTTGTATATTAAATAATTACTATCAGAATACAATCCACCACGTAAACTGCGATCACAAAATTCTGGTCACTTAATTATCCCTAGAATATCAAAAGTGGTAGATCCTTTTCCTACTTAGCCCCTAAGCTCTGGAATGATTTACCAAATAATGTTCGAGTATCAGACACAGTCGATCAATTTAAATATAAACTTAAGACATTCTTCTTTAACAAAGCATTCACATAAAATGTCCAGTAAATGTACTTATCCCGCAATTGTTATTTTGTCTAGAACAGTGGTTCTCAACATTATTCCTGGAGGCTCACTGCTCTCCACATTTTGTATGTCTCCCTTATTTAACACACCTGATTCAAATCATCAGCTCATAAGTAGAGATCTCTATGAACTGAACTGATTGTGTCAGATGAGAGAAACATACAAAATGTGCAGAGCAATGGGCCTTCAGGAACGGAGTTAAGAACCCCTGGTCTAGAACAAAGCACTCACATACCTCATATGGGTAATATACTATTGCCGCAATAGTTAGCCTGTCTGGAACTGAGCGGGTTTTTAAACCACAATACTGTATGACACTTGCATTACATGCGAACGGCCCCTACACTAATAGAATTCTGTTTTTCTCTCCCTGTCTCGTCCTCGACCCCGAGGACAATGAGACAAACAGACCCAGTTCCTGTTGCAGTAAAGGTCATCACATCACTGATGAACTGGCTGTCCTTCAACGTGATGCCCAGCCGATGCGCGACCAACGACCACTGGCTGAACCAGTTTAATCCGCTTACCCGCTTCCTATCCCTATCGTGTTTATATATATAAATATATATTAATTTCTCCCAAGGGTTTTTGTCCTTCTAGGAGTTTTTTCCCACCGGGTTTTCTCCTAGGGGTTTTTCGTCCCCGGGAGAGTCAGCCAACTTTGGCTTAACTTAGCACTTTACTGTATACGTTACATTATTAATACGCTCGCTTGTACAGTTTATCCTTAGCCGCAATATTCTACTTCTAATATTATCTATGGATTTTCTGTGTTCTCCCCTACATCTACTCATGTAAAGCTGCTTTGCAACAATTAACAATTGTGAAAAGCGCTATATATAAATAAAATTGAATTGAATTAAATTATGTTTTATTTCATTTCATTTTGGGTAATAACGCATTACGTTCTTTGTTTTTTTATTCTATATGCGTTTTTTTTAAAGTTACCATTGTGCAGACTAGTAGTAGTTCCCTTTCTGTCATTCACTCGACGTTGTGTCGATGATGACAGTATGGGGTGTGCTCTTAAGAGCCAATCTGGTCTGACTTGTGTGTAAAACGCCAATGAAAGTGTGTGAATGGTATTTGCATACCAGTCTCCGCCCACACTTACGTGTATAAAAAGAGACAAAATGCATTCATTCATTCTCTCTTGTTCTTCGGAGCTTGCTGGTGTGAACTCTCTTCCAGTAAATACGAAGAAGTTTACTGTTGGCGTGATGGCGTAGCAGCGGATTCGTCTTGAAACATCCCCTTGGCACTTCAGCAGATTGTCAGAGCATTATCTAAAAGAGCAATTTCCGCACAGAATGAACATCCTTTTAAGGACAGGTTTTCATTTCTGTGCTTCTTGGAGCGTAAGATTTCTCTCCCCACTGACAGGCACATTCGCTCTCTCAGCTCTCTGGGATGCCAGTTTGCTGAGGCTGCGTTTGTAACCTGTTACGCTCTCATTGCGAGAGTGTGTCTATTTAAAACGTTGCATTCACGGCTGCGTCTGCTTCCCATGCTGGCGGTTTAGCTGTTAATTCAGTCTCTGTCAGTCTAGCGAGCGGCACGAGTGATACAGGAGCTGGCCTCCCCTTCAATCTATGGAGATGGCCGGCCCCAGTGAAGATCTACCCACAGGAAGACAGGTCATTAGGTGACTGTGAGGGACCCTTTTGGTTCCTGAGCTGCACTGACGGTCCCGTTCCGGGGAGGAAATCTCGACCAGCGGGTCTGGCCCTATGAGCCATTTTCATCGTTCTTTGGCCTTTGCAAGACGGATACCTTTCCGTCTTATTTTCAGTTGGGTCCCCATGGGGGGGCCTTGTGCATGGTTTGCTTTCCACTCCCAGGCCACATCATCTGAGAAAGTACATCTTCCCCCCAGTGAGCCTCATTGCTCAGGTTCTGAGCAAGGTCAATGAGGAAGAGCATCAGGTTCTTCTGGTAGCGCCCCTGTGGCCCAACCAGACCTGTTAATTGGAGCTCTTGCTACTAGCAACCACCCCTCCTTGGCCGATTCCCTTGATACAGGACCTTCTGTCACAGGGGCAGGGCACGATTTGGCACCCGAGGCCGGACCTCTGGAACCTCCATGTCTGGTTTCGGGACAGGACGACGTCGCGCTAGTGGAGCATCTGCCCACCGTGGCTGAAACCATCGCTCAGGCTAGAGCCCCCTCTACTAGATGGCTCTATGCCTTTAAGTTGCGTCTTTTCTCATCCTGTTGTTCCTCTCGCGGAGAGGAGCCACAGTGGTGCGCCACCAGTGTGGTGTTTTCCTTCCTACAGGAAAGGTTGGAGAAACATCCCTCTCCCTCTACCCTTAAGGTGTATGTGGCTGCTATAGCATATTATAGCAACCCCTAAATGAAATGACACTGCTAATGCTTCTAGAAACTCACAGCACTGCACACTTTGTGAAAGTCTCCCTAATGTGGCACACCCAGTTCAGCTCTCTGAGATGCTTATGAGATGATGATGATGTGAATCAAATGTGTTAAATGTGGAAGACACACGAAATGTGCTGTGCTTTAGATTTCTAGTGAAGCACTAGCAGTATTTTGGTTCATTTAGTCTCAAACCAAGACTTTGAAAACAACTGTTCTTAAACAAATGCCAACAATAACCAAAGAACATAATAAAAAAGATCAATTAAAAAACTACACACAGCTTGCTCATTGCCCTATTTACACTCACCAAGGATTATTAGGAACACCATACTAATACTGTGTTTGACCCCCTTTCGCCTTCAAGAACTGCCTTAATTTTACGTGGCATTGATTCAACAAGGTGCTAAAAGCATTCTTTAGTGGAAGTTGCACTTGGCCCATATTGATAGGATAGCATCTTGCAAATGATGGAGATTTGTGGGATGCACATCCAGGGCACGAAGATCCCATTCCACCACATCCCAAAGATTCTCTATTCGCATTATCCTGCTGGAAATAGCCATCAGAAGATGAGTACATGGTCGTCATAAAGGGATGAACATGGTCAGAAACAATGCTCAGGTAGGCCGTGGCATTTAAACGATGCCCAATTGGCCCTAAGGGTCTAAAGTGTGCCAAAACAAAACATCACCCACTCCATTACATCACCACCACCAGCCTGCACATTGATAACAATATGCACAATGGATCCATGTTCTCATTCTGTTTACGCCAAATTCTGACTCTACCATCTGAATGTCTCAACAGAAATCAAGACTCATCAGACCAGGCAACATTTTTCAAGTCTTTAACTGTCCAATTTTGGTGAGCTTGTGCAAATTGTAGCCTCTTTTTCCTATTTGTAGTGGAGATGAGTGGTGCCAGGTGGGGTCTTCTGCTGTTGTAGTCCATCCGCCTCATGCTTTGCTGCATACCTCGGTTGTAACGAGTGGTTATTTCAGTCAAAGTTGCTCTTCTATCAGCTTGAATCAGTCGCCCATTCTCCTCTGACCTCTAGCATCAACAAGGCATTTCGCCCACAGGACTGCCGCATACTGGATGTTTTTCCCTTTTCACACCGTTCTTTGTAAACCCTAGAAATGGTTGTGCGTGAAAATCCCAGTAACTGTGTCATGACTGCTGGGTGATCGATGGCTGTGTGTGGGGTATGTGTGTGTGTGTTTGTTTACCTGTGGTGCCGGTTCCTCGTGTGTCGACTAACTCCGCCCCCTTGTTTCGGTAATTGTTCACCGGTGGTGTCTCTTTTACCTTTTCCTTTATATTGCACGTAGTCCTGTCTTTCGTTGCGCGCTCATTTGTTTGATCACAGTCTTGCTTCTCTGCCTTGTCTTGTCGGACGCTTTCTTGTCTCCTCCTCTAGTTACCCCAGGTTTGGATTACGGCATCCGGAGGCTCGTCTTCGCCCGGACCACTCGCTTGTGGATTACTGGAACTCATTGACTTTTTGTGTCTCTCGGAACAGCTGGTTCGCTTCGTTTTTAGGCGGTACACCAGCTGTCTCTGTTTCACATCGGCTTGCATCATCACCCGTGAGTGGATTACACTATTTCACCATTGTGGATTACATTGACTCTATTGACTGTTTGTCTCTCGGGACAGCTGGTTCGCTTCGTCATTAGGCGGTTACCAGTTACTTCCGGGTGTCACGGTCCTGTCAGACATCTGTGCTGGATGTAGGTCTGAGTGCATCTGGCAGGACCGTGATAGTATTATGTTCTGTGTGGGGACATGTGGAATCACATTGTGTGCGTGGTTTCCACATGTTCCCGGTGTCTTGTTGCTGTCATGATCTTGCCAGACCTTAGTATAGGTTCAGGTCTGTGTTAGAGAGCAAGATCATGGCAGCATTGTGTCTACGTGGGAACACGTGTGTTTCACATCATGTCTGTGTAACACGTGTTCCCAGTGTTTTGTGGCTGTCATGGTCTTGCCTGACTTTGGTTATAGTCCAGGTCGGATGTTGGCAAGATTATGGCAGCATTGTGTTTATGTGGGAACACGTGTGTTTTCACATCATGTATGTGTGACACGTGTTCCCAGTGTCTTGTCACTTTTACCCTACTCCCTTATGTACTCGTGTCTTAAGTGGTTAATTATGTTCACCTGTTCCCCATTGATGTGCTGTCTATATAATGCCCTTGTGTTCTCTGTGTGGTGTGCGTGCGTTGTCGTAGTTCAGTGTTGTGAAGATCTCAGTGTTCATGTGCTTCGTGTGTTTTGAGATCTGGTCCTGTTTTCCCTTGTTTAGTTTGTGTTTCATAACAGTGTTTAAGTTTATCTTCTGTTTTACCCCCACGTGGGTGTTTCTGTTATTTTTGTAAATAGATTCATAGTTATATTTTCTTACATCTCTTGCGTTTGGGTTCTCCTTTTGTTTTCACTTCCCGGTGTTTAACTGGTCGTGACACCGGGTGGCTTCATCTACATCAGGATTCCACAGTGGATTACCCCGTCTGAGAACTTTGGATTTTCCACCTTCCATCTCCGCCTGTCATCCACCTTCAGGGCGGCGTGTTTCATCCCTCTGTTGCGTGTGGTGACTGTGCTGGTGTTCTCGACGGTATGCGTGGGTGGCTCTCTCTCTCTTCGGATCTGTACTGGACTATCTTGTAGCGCCGACTCGCTCTCTCCTACTGTTGGGCGTGCATCATTCCCACAGTAGTGTTTACATCCAGAGTGAGTCGAGGGTGTGTGCCGTGTGTGGATCTTACCAGTGACTTTGCACTCCAGCTCTCTAATTCTTTATTTTTCTCAATAAACATTGTTAACTTGCACTTGACTCCAAAGTTTTTCCTGACAAACTGAGCAGATTGTGAAATACTCAGACCGGCCTGTCTGGAACCAACAACCAAGCCACACACAAAATTGCTTAAATCACCTTTCCTTCTGACATTCAGTTTGGAGTTCAGGAGGTTGTCTTGACCAGGACCACACCCCTTGATGCATTGAAGCAACTGCCATGTGATTGTTTGATTAGATAATTTCATTAATGAGAAATTGAACAGGTGTTTCTAATAATTCTTTAGGTGAGTGTATAGTACCTGTCTATCTGTTAAACTTTTGACTTTGTGTGAACTCATTTTTCATTTATATCTGACTTCCACATTAGCAAAATTATCTTTACTTGCCTGAAATGTGAAGCTGCAGAGCCTCTGTTTCTTTTGTGGTGACTGGAGATCTCCGTTGATGTTTTGCTTTGCACGTATAGTTTCCTGAGTGACTTGATTTTGCTGAGTTTATTGAAAGTGTTTTTCCAGATGAGGAGATGTCATTGTCTTTGGAGAGCTTAATTTCGTTTCTATACCATTCATATTCCCAATCGTTTGGATTTTCATTGATTGAACACGTCAGAGTCAGCTTTTCAGTTGGGTAAAATAATTCCAATAGAGGCTCTTTGGACAGTTGTGGTTGAGGTGGCTCTGTGTAGATAAACCCAATAGTTAATAATTACTTAACATTGGAAATCTGTTTAGTGAGGTCCAACACAATCTCATAATAATTTGTTTTTTACGAGGTGGCTATTTCGTATAAATTCGTACAACATACTTTGTACGTTTTTGTATGATTTGCTTTCGCCATGTGACATTGGGTTTAGGGGCAGGGTTAGGAGTATGACATCATTATTGTAATTTTTATTATAACCCTTCAAGTTTTTATATTTACATTTGCGCTTTTGGCAGATGCTTTAATCCAAAGCGACTTTACATGGTACAATTAATTTGATACCAATTAGCCAACTCGTAATGTTTCATATGTGCCGTGACCTTAAGCATTTTAAACTTGTTAGATATAATTTAATATAGAAATGAACAGACCTTTAACTTGCACTTTCATTTTCCCACTGTTGATCGAGACGTTGCCTCTCTTTGCTTCGCAGTAATAGTCACCAGTGTCATGGAGAGATGCTGAACTAATATTATAATTTTTATTTCCAGTAGAAAGTTCTGTTGTCTTTGAGTCTTTGTACCAATAATATTCCCATGCGGCACCTGGCATGTTACAAGTAAGCTGGACTCGCTCACCAGTGTAGAAAAACTCAAATGATGGCTCTGATTGTATGGTTGGTTCAGGAGTGGAATCTGCAAACAACAGTTCTATGGTTAAAAATCCATCCCCAAACAATAACGTCCTGAAGTCGCACATGCTTGTTTTTCTTGATAGTTTAAGATTAAAGCCTGTTTTCACAGAATAGGCTTACCTTAAGCCAGTACCAGGTCTTAGTTCAATTAAATTTAAGCACCTTTTATAAACATGCTGTAGAAAAATACATTACTGGTGTGTATCTTGAAATTAGGCATGGGCCGGTTACCAGTTTCAAGGTATAGTTGACTTTTAAAGAGTGAAGGTTTAAAGGTTTCAAACCCACTCAAATTTTCTGTGATACGTTTCCAAGGTATGAGTTGTGTTTAAACAAAATCATTAAACCATGTAATTGATGTTTACATTTAATATATATTACAATTCATTTTAAGAATTTAAAGTATATTATTATTTAAAGCAGCGATTCTCAACCTTTTTTGGGCCAGCGCCCCATCTATTATTCAGGTCCTCCACCAAAAATAAGCTTAATTTTGTTCCTGAATATATGCTGATTAACATTCCTTATTCATTTATAATAATAATAATAATATGCCTGGCATTGTTATTTTCCTTTTTCTTTTATTAATAATGTTATAGTTAAAAAGAAGGTCACTTAAAGCCAGTTGGGATATTATTATAGTTTCACAGAGAGTTTAAAAAGCTATATTGTAAGGCCTAAATACAACAGTCAAACTTCCTATCAAAAAAAGGGGCACAAAAAACACTGCTTATATTACTTATTTGTCCATTACTGAAATAACGACTTTTAAAGAGAACCAAAGCTTTAATTACAAAAAAAGTTTTTATAAAACACAACGCATTTTTTTTACAATAATCTTAAACTGGTGGTCTTCTTCCTCTGCTTACAGCTTTTCTGCTTACCTATTTATTGTCCCTGTCTGTCACTTTAAGCTTTTGACTTTGTGTGAACTCATTTTTCATTTATATCTGACTTCCACAAAAGCAGAATTATCTTTACTTGCCTGAAATGTGAAGCTGCAGGGCCTCTGATTCTTTTGTAGTGACTGGAGATCTCCGTAGATGTTTTGCTTTGCACTTATAACTTCCAGAGTGACTTGATTTTGCTGAGTTTATTGAAAGTGTTTTTCCAGATAAGGAGATGTCATTGTCTGTGGAGAGCTTCATTTCATTTTTGTACCATTCATATTCCCAATCATTTGGATTTTCATTGATTGAACACGTTAGAGTCACCTTTTCAGTTGGGTAAAATAAATCCCATTGAGGCTCTTTGGACAGTTGTGGTTGAGGTGGCTCTGTGTAGATAAACCCAACAGAAAATTATTTAACATTAGAAACTGCTTCGACATCTTAAACCACAATTTATACCACAAAATAAATAAAAAAATTGTTTAGTGAGGTCCAACACAATCTCATGGTAATTCGTTTTTTTACGAGGTGGCTATTTCGTATAAATTCGTACAACATACTTCATATATTTTTTATGATTTGCTTTCGCCCAGTGACTTTGGGTTTAGGGGCGGGGTTAGGAGTATGACATCATTATTGTTATTTTTCTAATAACCATTCAAGTTTTTATATTTACATATTTACATTTGCGCATTTGGCAGACGCTTTAATCTAAAGTGACTTAACATGGTACAAATCACTTCATACGAATTAGCCAACTCGTAAAATACTTGGGTGATTCTCACAAAACCATTGAAACACCACGGCACTAATGATTTTAGCTATAAAATGTGTAATATAGTAATATTAAAAAGCATCAGAATTAACACAATACTGTGTTCTACCTTGCACAATGTGTGATTTCAACATAAGAATTTATAATTTGTCAATTTTATCCCATTTTCTGCTGAAATTCTTATTACCGCAATGTGTCCGGCTGTGTTTGAACATGCGTTATGTTGTAATTTAATCAAATTAACACAAAAATATTTAGAAAAAAAATAAATAGATGTTTTGCTAGACTACTTTAGATGACAGAAAAAATATTTACGGAATATTCATGTTTAATAATGATGAAGAAAAATTAGGAAAATGATGTGTCCATGCCTGATGTTCTCATCCTCCGCAACACTTTTTGAGAACAGTTTAAGCACACATACAGAATTTTAATAAAGTTTGATTTTGAGTGACCAAGCACATGGACCAGTTACTTCAAGATGGCTACCACGTAAGATCATTTTTTTTACAGTTAATTTGAAATATTGTCTTGTCAGAATGCTTACATGACATTTTGATTATCATTACTGCAACAGATGCTTATTAAATGTTAATTTAATTAATAGAAGCATAATACTTTGATTTTAAATGCATGTGCAGAATCTCCAAATTATGTTCTTTCAGGTTTGTCATGTCATTTTGAAAATATGTCAGTGTTGATGTTTTCTGACTGTTGCGGTAATGAGATTTTTTAGGACTCATTTTTTAAATCATGTTACAAAAAGTGTTAAATGATAAGTAAAAGTGTTTAAATTAATGTTCCCATTTACTCCAGACTTTGTTTTTCAATGTCTGGTGGGAAAAAAAGTAAATTTAAGCAATTTTTACATTTTCATGCTTGACATTTTTAAAACCAAGTTTTCGTGAGAATCACCCACTTACAAATTTCTGTGAGCTGAGATGTTTGCAATGTTTCATATGTGCAGTGGCCTTAAGCATTTTGAACATGTTAGATATAATTTAAAATAGAAATGAACAGACCTTTAACTTGCAATGTCATGTTCTCACTGTTGATTGAGAAGTCACGTCTCTTTGCATTGCAGTGATATTCACCAGCATCAAGGAGAGATGCTGAATTAATAATATAATCTTTATTTGCAGTAGAAAGTTCTGTTGTCTTTGAGTCTTTGTACCAATGATATTCCCATGCGGCACCTGGCATGTTACAAGTAAGCTGGACTCGCTCATCAGTGTAGAAAAACTCAAATGATGGCTCCGGTCGTATGGTTGGTTTAGGAGTGGAATCTACAAACAACAGTTGTATGGTTAAAAATCCATTCCCAAACAATAACGTCCTGAAGTCGCACATGCTTGTTTTTCTTGATACTGTAGTTTAAGACTAAAGCCTGGTTTCACAGACTAGGCCTAGCTTAAGTCAATAGGCCTAAGATAATTTTTTTAAGGTTTAAAGGTTTCAAAACCACTCAAATTTTCTGATACGGTTTCCAAGGTATGAGTTGTGTTTAAACAAAATCATTAAATCATGTAATTGATTTGATGTTTACATTTAATATATATTAAAATTCATTTTAAGAATTTAAGGTATATTATTATTTAAAGCAGCGCTTCTCAACCTTTGTTGGGCCAGGGCCCCATCCATTATTCAGGTCCTTCATCAAAAATAAGCTTAATATCTTTCTGAATATATGCTGATTAACATTCCTTATTCGTTAATAATAATAATAATATGCATGGCGTTGTTATTTTCTATATTTGGTTATATAAGTCTCCCTTATATAAGACACCCAGTACAGCTATCTGCTAATATAATGATGATGTGAATTAAATGTGTTAAATATGCAATATATTTACTAAGTTAACAGGATTTTTTGACCCAGCCATGGGTTGCAACAACCTGCCAGTTTTCTACCGGTAAAAAAACTACAAGCAGCTTTCTTACTTATCTCTTTCAGGTGAATGTCACTTTTTTTTTTTACATCAAACTGTATTGGGACTAGTACAGTAAATCTTCATGTGAACAGAACATTACTCTTCCTTGTTGACCTGTTTAAGACACCTCTGACTTTGTGCGAACTCATTCGTCCTTTATATCTGACTTTGACTTTAGCATTCTTTACTTGCCTGAAATGTGAAGCTCCAAAAGTTCTGCTGGTTTTGTACCTGCAGATCTTCGTAGATGTTTTGCTTTGCACATATATTTTCCAGAGTGACTTGATTTTGCTGAGTTTATTGTAAGTGTTTTTCCAGATATGGATATGTCATTGTCCAGCTTATCTTTAATTTTGTACCATCTATATTTCCAATCGTTTGGATTTTCATTGATTGAACACGTCAGAGTCACCTTTTCAGTTGGGTAAAATAATTCCCATTGAGGCTCTTTGGACAGTTGTGGTTGAGGTGGCTCTGTATAGACATAAAAACAATGTATGTTGAAAGTCTTTTTGGCATTGTATGCCTGCCTAGACCAAAATGCAAAAGATTTATCTTACCAATTATGGTCAGGTTATTTGGCTCAGATGAAAATGTGACCCCATTCCTGCTTATATGACACGTGTAGGAACCTTTGTCAAGCATTGTAGCACTTGAGATATTGTAAATCTGACCGCCACTGTTGACCTCAGTATTGTCTTTTTTCCACTGATATGTCCATGGAGGAGATGTCTGCTCTGTAATGCTACAGGTAAGTATGACCTGTTCGCCGGTGTAGATCTCTGGGTATTCTGGATCTTGCTTCAAACTGATTGTTGGTTTGGATCCTTTATGAAGGATGTAGATAAAATATGTAAATATCAATACAATTATACTTAAAAATGAATTCAATTATATTTATGGAAACAATGAAAAGGAAGGCTAAGAATAACTACGTTTCCATGTACACCAATAATGTGATTATTTCAAATTATCAGAGTAACTAAATGGCAGTAAGATGATGGAGCTGTAACCTCTTCCCTCCTGTTTACATGCGGTTTTTATTTTCTGATTACTCTCTGATGATTATGTTTATTATTCAAACATAGCCCACAAATAATGAAATGTGACTGTAATGGTTTGTTAGGCAAGATCGAATTTTGCCACTAACTCTGGGCTCTGTCCCCGACTACGGATTTTCATATTCGAATCAGAATTGTTGAATATTTCTAAGTCGACCGATAGTCGAATCATCTATGTGTGTGGAAGGGGAACAGACCACGTAGTCAACAAATATTTAACTTTTTTTCACAAGCAGCACACAGAAACAACTTTCTGATAAAGTGACCAAAACTGCCTTTCAAGTGATGAACGAAGACAAAACTGATGATACATTTTTATCTTTTTTAGGTTAAAATGATTGGCAAGATAAACATTTGTTAAATGATTTCTCATAACATTTTAAAGCCACGATGTTCAGAACATCACACAAAGATAAAACAAAAAACATTTTTGATAACAAAACCTAAAAGATAGCAAATGGTATCCTGCCTGGGAAGTCCCAGCTAAGTTCAGCTATATTAAAAGCTACTTTTTCATATATTATTTGCATAGTATTATCATAATGATAATGGGCTGTACAGTATAGTAATATATTGGGAGAAAGCTGTTATATGTAAAATCAGATAATGTACACCCTTATATAGCCAAAATTTTATGATCCTCATTTCATAACACATCTGCGACGATTCGACTGTAATAAGGCTTCTCCTATGGAAGCATCAAATATTCGACTGTTCAGGGTCACCCCTAGTTTTTTCTCATTTGTTCTTGTATGCAGAGGTGGAAAGAGTACTGAAAATTTGTACTCAAGTACAAGTACAAGTAGTTGCTAAAAAAAATACTCAATTACAAGTAAAAGTACTGGTGTTAAAAATGTACTTAAGTAAAAGTACAAAGTACCCCTCTTAAAAACTACTCAAGTACAAATTACTTTTTAGCCGGTGATATTTATTGAATAAACATTAAATCCATTGAATGAAATCAGAGATATGAATGGATTAAAAACAGGCAATTTGTGTTTTATACGAATAAACACATAGTACAGGAATTTTGTCTGTTTAAAGAATGTTATATGATTTTAACAGCAGCTATATTATTTCATATTGTTTCTTCATATAATTTTTATCAAGTTATAAAAATGGTCTAATGTTATTATTATTAATGAATTATGATACAACATAAATAAGCTTGTTGGGTTATTTTATTTAAAAACAGATTTTTTACATTAACTCATTCCCCGCCAGCCATTTTTCGAAAAGTTGCCCGCCAGCATTTTTTATGATTTTCACAAAAGTTTTACAAAATGCTTACAGGAAATTTTTCTTCTAAAAATATATATATCAAATGAAAGAACAGACCCTCTACTTTCAAACAAACAATAAAAAAAGTGAAAAACCGTTCCATCCTTTTTTTTCCCTGCTTATAAACTCTTAAATATTGGTGTTTTTCTTTACAAATACACATTTTTTTAGCAAAAAGCTGAAACAATTGCATTTTTGTGAAGGAATTAAGTTAGAGATCAGATTCAGAACGAATATCAAACATAAAATTAGTAAATAACGTTTTGGCTTCAGTTTATCCATAAATTGGTTAAGTCCGCTATCTAGTGGACAATCGCGGTATTGCACATTAACATAAATTCTTCAGAAACACGTTTTATGCAAATGTTTTTTTTTCTTAATTGACAAGATAACTAGTCAATGGCGGGGAAAAGAGTTAAAAATATTATTGGACAAGAAAGCTTTCCAAAAGTACACTACTAATATTTCAAAAGTTATCAGCATTTATGATTTAGCACTGACATATGTGTAATTTAGACAGGCTGTCAGTGCAGTTACACTGCTACGCCAGTGGGACGCGGCAACAGACGAATTTGATAAAAAGAGTCCTTATTAGACTGTTTATTATTATAAGCTTAAAACACTGATTCAATATGAATAATACAATGTTGACAATGACATGAAGTTTAACTTTGAGCACCATTTTACAATGTTAAATCTTTTTTTACGGTCTACGTGCTTGTCACCTAGGTAACTGAAGCTCATGTTTTAGGTATGTGACAAAAAATATAAATACATATATAATTATAACCATATGATAGATAATAAAAAGAACTTTAACATGGTTTTTAAATTATTAAAATCGGATAATTATTAAGAAAGTTATGGAATTTTTTAACTCGAAAATTAGGGGGCATTTTTGTACCCAATTAAAACTATAAAACTATGAAAAACTTCCGCTTGACCAAACACTTTAAAATATCATAACTTTCTCATTTCTTGGTCTATTTGCATAATTCAAACACCACATTGTATGTAATAAAAAGCCCAAGATTAAGATGACATCTTTTTAAAAGATATATATATATATATAAATGTTATTATTTTTGATTAACCACTAATTAATGAAACCGAGAGCATCAATCCACGCATATCTTTCCATATGAAATCAAAGCCCTCTCAAATAAAAGCTGTATTTTTATATATTAAAGAAACATTTCATGGTTTCTTTAATATTTCTTAATTGACTAATAATGCTGGCGAGCAATTTAAATGATCAGATATTATTAATACATTAATTGATGATTATGTTATTTATCATTAATAATAATTCAATAAATGCATGCATGTTGCATGCATGTATTTATTTATATGTTTGACAAAATTATGCCAATAATGTAATCTAGAGATTCTAATCCTTCGTTCTGTATGATTACTTTAAAAAATAATGCACGGATTGATGAAAACGGAGAAGTTTTGGAAGCCAATATGATTGAATGGGCGATTCTGCTTTTGACAACAACGTCACTTGCGGATCTTAAAAAAGCACATGCGAATGTTACAATCAATCCCAAACTTCACCTAATTCAAGTTAAATGTATATTCTATCAAAAGTATTTGGTTTGAAACAAAAAATACTCGCCTTCATAGAGGATTTCAATGCCAAACACGAGAGAAATTTTGCTTCGCTTATAACTTTCTTCTTACGACAGCAATCTTGGAAATTCGAACGTGAGAATCAACGTGAGGAAGTAATTTATGTCACTAGTATATGGGCTTTAGAGGTTTTCACAAAGCAAAGATATGACAGATTTCCTAAGTCAACAACGCGTCTGGCGCTGAATACCTGCTGGGAACACAGCCGTGGGAACAAAGCGCTCGTGCGTATTACGTCATTTTGTCACATACCTACATGTTTCAAGTGATGTTTTCTGGCAAATTATCGTGAGGTCTACCCAACATTAAAAACGAAGACGATCAAATAAATATGGTTATAAGTCTTCTTACCATAATGTGCTTTTTGAGATTAGAGGCTGAAGTATTGTAAGCCGAAATCACTGCAGATGGCAAACAAAGTTTGCATTACATTTACACGCTGTCTCCTTTCCTTCCTCTGTTTGAACAACTCCCAGGTGCGGCCATGGGCACTCATCATCCGGTATTTCTTCTGAATTTTTAATTAATTCAGCGTCCATAACGCCAAAGTTCTTTGACATTAAAGCACTAAATACAACGTCACAGTGAAGGACGCAGAGACCGGGCTTTTTTCCGGTTCAAATACAAGGGTTTTTATTGGCCCGCCCACGATCAATTATTTCTATTGGATATCCAAATGCTGTCAAAGATTTGAATATTAATTTGATTCAAATTCTACAAGTACTTAGTAACGAATGTGATTTTCAAAGTAGCGAAGTACATTACTTACCTTAATTTGTACTTAAGTACAAGGGAAATTACAGACTTAAAAATGTACTCATAAAAGTACAAATACACGAAAAAACTACTTAATTACAGTAACGTGAGTAGTTGTAATTCGTTACTTCCACCTCTGCTTGTATGTTGTAAAATTGTTTAGAGCTCTGTACTTTGCTCACTATAGCTGCAGTTTTTGTGGTTGTATTACCGAGATGTTTGTTTATAACGCGTTAAAACTTAAGGAAGGTAACAAAGCTATAAGTATTTTCTATATGCATTTAAGTGATCGCCCCATCTTGGTATTTTAGACGCCCCCTAATCACCCTTCAGATTAAAAGCACCACTAATATTTGATCTGACAAAAATAACACAGCAGTATACATAGTAGGTAAAACATTTTACTTTATTTAAGATAACGTTACTGCGTTTCACTATTGCTTTGTAAGAGATGTCCTGTTGTAACATCCGTGTCTAAACACGTTTGTTTGACTGTTTTAATTTACTAAAAACATTAAACGATTAATAAAAGTACAACACTTAACAATACGACTGTAATATAACGGTAGAAATATACAAAGTTAGTGATAATTAAGGACTTACCAGCTGCAATTTAGATTCTGATGCCCGCTTACTGTGTTGTATACGGTAATTTAGGTGAGTTGCGTTTGAAAGGTCCAACACTCAACAAAGCTTTTTTATCATATAACTGTGGTATGTAACATTACGTGTATGTAAGATCAACTTCACAAGCACAATAGAAATATAGAAAGTTATTGATAAAGATTTATCAGCCGCAGTTTAGATTCTGATGCACGCTTATTGCGTTGTATACGGTAATGTAGTCAAATCGAGTTTAAAGTTTTGTTTGTACTTTACTATACGTATTGTCATTTATGTGTATCATCTTTAGCACCCAGAATCTTTTGTGACTCAAATATATATGTGTTCGGCTGCTATTTTTACACATTAATGTTTTTAAAACATTTCCCCACATGTAATGACGGGGAATGAAGCCGTCCAATCATAGCAGTGGGTGTTTACGTTCAGGATTTCTCCAGAGAGCCACTAATCCATGTTATAAAATAGCCTTATTGTTTCTTATTGCTTTCGATGTTTTTGAATGTAAAAACCACAGAAACATCATAAGTAGAGCTCAGACAACAGTATAAAACAATAAAATCGACAAATTCATTGCCCCTTTAACCATTTACAGTTACATTGGGTTCATCACTTCGGCTAGAGGTGAGATTTCTTCCTTTGATTTGACACCAGTATTTTTCACGGTCTTGGACTTGTGCTGATGTGTTTGCATTGGTGTCAGTGTTAATCTGCTTTGAATCTCTAAA
This sequence comes from Misgurnus mizolepis, assembly GCA_025389145.1. NCBI lineage: Eukaryota > Metazoa > Chordata > Actinopteri > Cypriniformes > Cobitidae > Misgurnus > Misgurnus mizolepis. Next base: position 7,896,211 of record JAIFKI010000022.1, on the reverse strand, counting down.
GAACGACTGCCTGACGACTGCACCTCGGATTTACAATTAAATGTTAGTTTTTCTCCTGTGTAAATCACTTGGACATCTGTGGTCTGGGTTAAAAGCGGTTTGGTCAAGGGATCTAAAGAGAGAAATGAAAGGCAATATTTATTTACTAGTATTTGATCATCTGTCACAATACGAACGAGGAAGAAAAATACCCCAAAAATGAATAGAAAATTATATATTTCTATTAAAGAAAATATATCGCTTGGCATTGAATGAGCTTTATAATTCAGCAACATTAAACAATAACTAAAGTTTGAAAAATGGTATCAGGAAAAATCGTCCTGTGGTCAATAATTTTGACATATCTAAATGCTATTTCCTGTGAAAAAACCCTTATGCCTCAAAATAGCTTGAATTAACTCTACACCCATTTCATGTACGCAGAACCATGACGATTGCCAATTTGTCCCCACATTCATTCAGTCTAACCAGTTTAACTCACCAGACCCACTCACTCAACTGTAGTAAATGTGAAACAATGGCAAGTGGAAAATTGGAAATATATTTGTTTAACTGGTTGGTAATACTGGTTAAATTTTGATATCTATGTTAAAACCAGAATATGATTCAGAAGAGTAAGAATAATAAAGGGTCATCGAATTTGATCTATCAGAATGGTAATGTGTTTAATAATAAAAATTCTGTAAATCTATTAAACATGTGGCTCTTTAGGTGATTTAGGTATCAAGAAATGTATTCATCATGATATAACTGTATTTATGATTACATCATAGGTCAAAGGACATACGGGTCACATGACATTGAAAACATGGCATTGCCGAAATGTATTCATAGGTACAGTTTTAACAATAAAGCAGTAGGTACTTCAGTACATACTGACACAGTACACGATTTCGGATATAACAAATGTTCCCTTCCGCCACCTCAGAGTCAGACATCGTAATGTACATATTTCAGCCATTGATGACAAATGTACCCGAGCTGTACTCTACATGGTAACATGGTTTGTGTACCATAAGCAAAACCTTATTAGCTGCTTGATAATGTAATGTGCTGATGAAATGAAAAAGAAAATGTTGTGTTGGCATGTTGTTCCAAACTGTATGACTTTAATTTGTGTTTAATAAGTAGATGTTTGAAATGGCATAATATTAACCCTTGTGCGTTGTTCAAATTCACTACCTTTACGGGTTGTTCGTGAAAAAAAATCCAGTCCACAACCACTTTTTATATTGAAAATCAGTCATTTTGTGTGTTTTTCCCAAATCAGTGACATCACTTATGAAATTGGCAATTAACCCCCTGGGGTCCAAAAACGCGGCGTCACGTTTTGACGTGTTTTCTCCTTATCATAGCAGAATCAACTTAAAATACTCAGTCATTAATAATCATACACTTACGTGTTTGACATCATTTAAAACTGTGTAGGGTCTTCTTTAATTTGTTACATTCACAATAACAACAGATCTTTGTGTTTTTGTTAAATAAAGAAAATAAACAGGGTGTGCATTCAGACATTTCTGTCTCCACCAGCTGTCTCTCAAAACACACTACAAAAATCAATTGAAACTCGTCACACAAACATGATACACATATCCAAAGAAAGCCTGAAATGTCTTCTTTTAAACAAGCTAATTATAATCGAAAACAAATCTGCATTGAAGTAAAGAAAGTACCATTTTTCCTGGCTGAGCTCATTATCTCTAATGCGGTCACGCCCACAGGCGGTACCGGTTGTTGACATGGTAATGAATAGACGAGCAGTTCAAACCATAACAAACAAAGCATAAAGTTTGATCAGATTTAAAGACTTTACCGCATGTTTGGATGATAAACTTTATACACCCCTGAGGAAGATCTTTATTTATGTCTGGACATTGAGGAAGAGAAAAGGGTTTATCTTTACCGTTACCTAAGAAGAAGAACAATGGAAGACGCACTGGAGGAGGATATATTTCTGAAGTAAGTAACTTATTTATCGTCATTTATATTTACTATCATGTAATATGCTTATGGTTTGTGCAGTTCAGCTTACATAAGCTTTCACATTGTTTACAAACAAGGACGCGTGAGTCAAGTAATGGTGGATAACTGTTACATGTCGTACAGTGTTAAACAGTTATTCACCTTCGTATCCTTCATGGAAACTTTCAGTGAGGCTGCACTGCAGGATCTTTTAAGTGTGTGCTGTAATATGATTCCATAGATTGTTTACATGCAACGCAATTCCATACAATGCGCTTTACACCCGACACTGTTTTTTATGAGCGCCACGTTCTTTACGCGGAGACGCACATGGTCGCCATATGCAGTTTTTGAAAAATTTCAAAACATTTTCTCAAAATATGTGTTAATATAAGATTTGTGTCAATTTGTTCATTAAGGGGGTGTGCACACCAAAACTTGCGCAAGTCGCAAGCATTCCGCAGCCGGCGCATGTTTTTAATTGTTTCCAATGGAAGCTCAGCGGTTTTTCAAATAAGCCAGCAGCTAGCGGTTTTCTTTCACACTAAAGACCGGTGCTCTGCAGTTTTTCTGCGCTCAACGCTGAGCGTCGAGAGTTGAAAAATATTCAACTTTGGGTGAAAAGCTCCGCTCCTTAATGTCAGTTCTCACTAGGGCTGTTCCGAATACCATTTTTTGAGCTTCGAAGCTCTAGTAGAAATCAAATCAAATATTCAACGCTTCAGAAGGAGGGACTGAACATATTTTTCTCTTTAATAAAGGCAGGAATCTCTCTCTCTGTGTGTCTGTGTGTGTCTGTTTGTCTGTCTGTCTACAGTTTCATTATGTGGCGGATGTGTTGCTGTGGACCCAAGGGAGTGCAGTGCCTTTTTTTTCGTGCAATATGGACATGTGACACGTTTAGAATTAATAAACTTTAAAAATACTACAGAACAGCGCAAGCCGGAAGCGGCGTGCCTTTCACGCGTCCTGCGAGAACAGCATAGTGAAACAAAACACAAGAGCAATACTTTTTATAAGGTAGCCTAACATTTTTCTAACAAACAATCATTCCCGTATCAGAAATTAGCAGCACAGTAATTACTGACAACATAAAGGGTAGGCCATTTAATTAAAACAACGAAAATAAATGAACGAAGTTCAACAAACTGTAATAAAACGGTAACATACTTTCAAAATCAAGTTTATTTATAACACTTACACCATCCGATATGTTTTTTTCATCAGCAGAACAATAAAGAAGATATTTTGCAGAAACCCCAGTGCTCCGTCATGCAAGTCAACCGATCCGCACACTTTAAGAGCTAAATCATATATATCCAATACAAAAGTAATCCCCCATAACTCCGTGTGACATATTGACGTCTTGTGAAGGAAATCAATCAGTTTTTGCAAGAAACTGAACGTTATTTACAACACTATTAGCATGAATGCCAAAGCAGGAAGCGCGCTTTACTGGTGGCGTTTGGTGGTTGTTGGCTATGGATGTTGGTCTCTCTGCGCCACCTATAGAGCGGGAGCGTGAAGCGCACTTCCTGCTTGGCAAAAGCTCTGAATTAACGCTGTAAAATGTTTATATATATATTCGAATCTCAAAACTGAAAATCGAATGGCAACCCACGGAACGAATATTCGAATATTCTGGTCCACCCCTAGTTCTCACACGGCTGTCCATTCACAGTGGAGGAGGGGCTGGGCATTACCACAGCAACCAATCGGCTCACAGCTAAAGTATCAAAGCTACCAAAGCGCTCGGCTGAAGAAAGCTGGCACTCAGCTGAAAAAACAGCTGGCATTTGGCGTTGTCACCCGCATTTAAAAGTTTTGGTGTGCACAACCCCTTAGTCGAGCTAGGGGGGCGTGGTTTCAGCAACCAGACACCTCAGCTTCACCCGCATTTAAAAGTTTTGGTGTGCACAACCCCTTAGGGTCTTGACTTAATTTTGAATGGTCTATATGGAATTAGTTATCTGTTTATTGATAATAATTATTATAGTTAACACATTTCTTTATTTCTTACACTAATTATTTTTTTAGTTTTGTGTCATGTTTACAATCATTGAAGCAGATTTGTTGTTGTCTTTTTTTTTACATCAACCAATAAAATAACATTATTTTATTTTATAGCACGGGTCTGTCACCTAATAATTCACCGAGGGGCAATCTTCCGATCTTTCTGATTAAGCCAAAACTGAAGTGATTTAAACTACAATTCATCGACTGGCCGCTAGAAGCTGGCTCCAAAAGGGACTCAATTCCCATAGACTCCAATGTTTAAATGGCCAACTTTACAGTAGAAAGTAATATGTTTACATTCTGGTACAAAATAGTTTTTGGTGTGTATAGCTAAGTTTGCACTTTATGACAACTGTGAGGGGGGTGAATTATTTTGTAACTCATCCATTTAAATTATATTAAGTATTAAAGTTATGCATAATTAAGGGCGTGGCCACCTGAGTGATGGTTGAACAGCCATCGCTGTCTCTAGAGTCGAGCTAGGGGGGCGTGGTTTCAGCAACCAGACACCTCAGCTTCACCCGCATTTAAAAGTTTTGGTGTGCACAACCCCTTAGGGTCTTGACTTAATTTTGAATGGTCTATATGGAATTAGTTATCTGTTTATTGATAATAATTATTATAGTTAACACATTTCTTTATTTCTTACACTAATTATTTTTTTAGTTTTGTGTCATTTTTACAATCATTGAAGCAGATTTGTTGTTGTCTTTTTTTTTACATCAACCAATAAAATAACATTATTTTATTTTATAGCACGGGTCTGTTGAATGCTGTATTCTGATTGGTTGATAAATGTTCTGTGGGTATGCATTATTTTTTGATAACCACACACCTAACTTGTCAATGTCTTAAAAATGGGCACCAGAGCAATGTTTGTGGTAACTGTGGTATAAGAGAAATAATTGACTCCGGTCCTTTGAATTATTTGAAAATCATACACACCCGCTTCGCGTCGTGCCGCATTAACAATCTTGGGTGTGCATCATTTTCTTATAATTCAATGGCCCGGCATCAATTATTCCTTACTTATTGTAAAAAAATACAGTAGTATATATTGGAGACTGTACAGTAGCTCTGTAAAAAAATTACAAATAAAATGTCCAGTATAACAGTATAATATTGTACTTTGGATCTTATAAATAGCCTACTAATACTATACTTCATTATGCAGTATGCTTAAAAATATACCATCATTGTCTCATTAATTTTCCTGTTGTATAAAATACATCAACTACTGTACAATTGTTCCCAGTAATTTACTGTTAATTTGACAACAAACCTTTACAGTGTAAAAATTTCTTACCATCAGTTGCATTTTGAGATTTTACTGCTGCAATGACTGCCACTGTAAATTAAAAGAAACATTCAGAAATGTAATGTGTCAAAATACCTACAATATATTAAAAATGACATTTCACCATTACATTTTTTTTGTAGACAAACACAACATCCCACCAAATATTGTGTCTTACCTGTCAAAAGGAGTATTTTAAACATTTCCATTTGAACCCACAGTCAGGAGTAAAGCAAAGCTGTTATCCGTCAGTGAAGGAAGATGCTGCAAAACTAAAATGACTTCCTTCATTACCATTTAAAAACGTAAACCTCACAGGAAATTAAACCTTTCTTTTTTTTAAATAGGCTGTGTCTGAAATAGCATACTGTGACAGTAGGTACTGAATTAGATAAAGTTTCTACCCATCGATGGTTAAAACAGTAGGTACTATGTAGTATGAATATGGATAGTATGATTGAATTTGGACAAAATACATCTGCCATGTTGATGCATCAAGTGACATACGTTGTCATAACAAATTAGTCGTTAACTGAAACTTTAAACCAGCGCAATTTAACCACAAAGGACAGCTGTTTAATATATGCATTTTCATTTGAATAGAGCCACGTTACCGCTTCCGGGCATTTTTGAATAAAAACAACACCTCTCCTACTTCTTCTTCATTCAAACACTCTCTCCCGGCCCTTACGAAAATTAACCATGGTTTTACTACAGTTAAAACCAAAAAAGCATGGTTACTGTAGTTAAACCATGGTAACCACAAAATAATGGTTAGTGTTGTAAAACCATGGTTTTGCTGATAGTAATCAATGCACCAAAAAACCATGGTTACTACACTTTTACCACATTAAACCTTGGTTAATTTTCGTAAAGGGGGGGGCTTAGGGGATAGCAAAGGGTCCATCGAATGAAAACTTCGGGATCTTAGGGAAGTAGCAGGTCATCCATGTACTTTTCGCCTAGTTTTTTAGGAATACTATGAATTCAGACATTCTAATCGCCTCGCTTACTGCTTTTCACCTAATAATTCACCGAGGGGCAATCTTCCGATCTTTCTGATTAAGCCAAAACTGAAGTGATTTAAACTACAATTCATCGACTGGCCGCTAGAAGCTGGCTCCAAAAGGGACTCAATTCCCATAGACTCCAATGTTTAAATGGCCAACTTTACAGTAGAAAGTAATATGTTTACATTCTGGTACAAAATAGTTTTTGGTGTGTATAGCTAAGTTTGCACTTTATGACAACTGTGAGGGGGGTGAATTATTTTGTAACTCATCCGTTTAAATTATATTAAGTATTAAAGTTATGCATAATTAAGGGCGTGGCCACCTGAGTGATGGTTGAACAGCCATCGCTGTCTCTAGAGTCGAGCTAGGGGGGCGTGGTTTCAGCAACCAGACACCTCAGCTTCACCCACGTCTCGCCTTTTTACCCATTTCCGGATATCCGTGAGTGATGTGCGGTGACGCATGGCCAAGATGGCAATGACAGGCACCGCCTACTTTAAGCTTAAAATATGATCTTCAGAAACCTATGAGTGACGTCACGGACACTACGTCCATCTTTTTTACAGTCTGTATTTGTTTTGAATTTCAATAGCTGTGTCCAAAACCACTCCCTCGTTCACTTATTCACTATTCTATATATAGGGAATGACTGGCATGAATACTATGCGTCAGAGAGCTGTGGCAGAGATTCATCATAAACCCTTAACACCTGTCTGGCTTTATTGATTGTACTGTGAAATGGCAAAGTCTTCTTTCTTGCTGTTTGTCACATTTGTCATGTTTATTTTATTAGTTGATAATAAAGAGAACAAAACTACTGCTATTCATTTTTATTTACTGTTGTTTATTTGTGGTTTCATTCAAATGTGTATTTAAATAAAAGATACAATTATTTTATATTTAAAAAGTAGAAAATACCTGATCAAATACCTCGTCAAAAATAACAAATGTTTTGGTTTCCTATGTAATCTATGTGTTGTTTATTTGCTTGTTATATAAATAAACTCTTTAAAGTACTTTGTTGTTATTTATTCTTAGCGGAGTTTACTGGAAGTTACGTGTTGACCACAAAAGCCGCTTGTTTATGTTGTTACTACTGAAACCATCTATAAACATAAATTTTTGGTGTTTAATGTCAGTATCCTTCAGCTGATTCCAGTTGTTTGTGTCCCGTTTGTATCATGGGAACTAAGTGAGCGTGTGTACATCGAATGTACCCTAAAAATCAGAGTGCATCGTGGGTAAAAACTAGTGAACGAAAGTAAGGAATGAAGTTGTTCACTCAGGTTTCGGACACCACAAATATCTTTTATGTGTTCAACCTCAAACCACACCCCTGGTTTGACACCCTAAACCTAACCGTAGCCGAAGTAGGCTATTGACAATTATAGCTATAACAAAATCTGGCCCTCTGTTGCAGATCAGGAAATAAACAAAACCCTATGGTGTTTTGCATCACTGAGGTAAAACTCAGACCCTTGTATGGCTTTAGAAGACTTGGACTATGTTTATGTTTAGTTTTTTTGGATGAAATGGCATGATGACTGGGCATTCATCTTTACTGAACATGCATGTGTTCAGCAGACTGAAAAGTGGTTCACTATGTCTCGATTCTTGTATTTACTGTATTAACACATTTCTTTTTGTGAACTTACTAGTGGTAATAACACAATGAAAACAGGAAGTTTATAGAATGCTTTTCAACACTTCTTTAAACTATGATGAGCTGAACCACATCCACAATGCTTAAAGCAGAAGCTGGTAGAATAGCAGAAAAGAAAACACATTTCTGTTTTGTGTCAAGTGAATTGATTCAATTTATTGAATGAAAGGACAGATCTCTCTTTTCATGTATCCATGACATGTGCGATATAATGAGTAAAACATAATATAGTTGTAGCAATGGCAATAATTTTTTGTCAGTACTTAATAGGAAATAAAACTATAATATTTTGTTCTTAAATACGCATTCTCATTTATTCTCATTTAGTCACACATCAAAAGCATGTGAGATACACATTACTTAACTTTCCATTTTAAAACTTTTTGCATTATTATTCATTTTTGTTTCCAAGCAACACTCAGAATATCCTGCCTATTTCACAAGTGGTGAACCTACATCCTGTTTTTTTTTTCAATAATTGTACCTCTGCAGCACTGCAAGGATGTCAAAACCTAAAATGACGGCATGCATGCTTATGAGCAGAAATTTGGTGCTTTTGGTCTCTATTAACTCTTTGGAGGTAATTGGGACATATACATTTAGTTTCTCCCATAGTGCAGAAATCAGTCGCATGTGAGTAACAATGTAAAACATGCACAGACATTTTGGGACCACAGACCACCCTTCTTCTATTTTTTATATAAAAAGCAGCAGTTATAAACAGTAGCACATTTTTAACCTTTATTTTTCCAGGAAGTCTAACTAAGATCAATGATCTCTTTTACAAGAGAGACATGGCCTAGGTAGCAGCCATGGAAACTCAGATTATAATGCAATAATTTAGAATACAACATATACAGCACCCAGTACTTTGTCCCAGTAAACAGGAAATTGCGATTGATTTCTGTAATGTGACGTATTTCTGAGTAAAACGGATTATCACACGAAAAAAATGGTAGGCGTGGCTTGTGTTCCATTTCGAGGGAAATCAACGCTGTGTGAAATGACACATTGGGGAAGAACATCACAGCGCATCTGAATAATCTGTGAAACTATCCTGTCTTATAGATGGTGATTGATAATGTCAGAGAGCATGTTAAAATTGTCAAAACTGTGTCTTGGAGGCTGTCACCTGGGCTGTTGATAAATTTAACAAGAACCTCTAGTTGGGGTCAGAGTATAGTATTTAAAATATTTTGCATGTTTAACTATTCTTTGAAGTTGTTTTTTATATTGGGTCAGATGAGTTTAAATATCTTGATTAGACAATCGGTCACATAATATTTGTAAAAACAAATTAAGAGAAACATTTTCATATCAAAATATCTGTCTTAGTGAGTATCATAGTAAACATTTGGTTACTGAATGTCTTAAATGATTAAACATTTAATTGCATTCAGTCTTATAAAAAGCCTAACCTGTTGAAGTCTATGGGCCCTATTTTAACGATCTGAAACGCAAGTGCAAAGCGCAAAGCGCAAGTGAGTTTGTGGGCGGATCTTGGGCGCTGTTGCTATTTTCCCGGCGGGAGAAATAACTCTTGCGCCAGGCGCAAATCAATAAGAGGTGGGTCTGAAGTAGGTTCATTATTCATAGGTGTGGTTTGGGCGTAACGTCAAATAAACCAATCAGAACGCTATCCAACATTCCCTTTAAACGCAAGTGCGCAAGTTCCATGGCGGGTTGCTATTATTATGACGGATTTACCAGGCGCACGCCAGGAGCGGTTCACAGCCGAGGAGACCCACGTTCTTGTAAGAGCAGTCAAAGACAGAGAAGTTGTTTTGTATGGGGATAGGAGAAACCCGCCCAAATCAGGGTAGGTTAAACAGGCGTGGGAGGAAATAGCCACAATTGTCTCATCAGCTGGCATCCCCAGGACGTTGCGCCACAATGATGTCAGGAGACGGGGAATCCCAAGCTTGCCAGCATAAATCGGGCACGCCGTGTAACGGGAGTGGATCTGCCTCTACACAGATCTGCCTGACGCCAGCAGAGGACATCGCTGCATCCACCCTCACCGCTGAAAGTAAGAAACGCAAGCAGTCACAAATCAAGTTCATATACATTAAGGTTTCTTATGAAAACATTTTAATTATTATTTACATAAAATAAACGTAATACAGCCACACAACAAACTTATGAAAATATTTTAATCGTTATTTGCATGATAATTTTTTTACGCAGCCACACAAAATAAATAAAAACTATCACCACAATGATTTCCCTTATCTCATGTGTTAATATTTTTTATTGTAACAATTTATGATTTGCAAAAATATCTGTTGCATCTGTGTAGATTAGATAAGCAAAGTGTGTGTGCCACTGACTTTAGACTATTTTTTTTCTGGTCAGTGGCGCGATTGTTTTTTGAAACTGCAAAATAGCATCAGCGATGGTTTGCGCCAGAACACGCCTCCTTTTTTGCGCTGAACCGCCCAGGCAGCGCAAGTTCATTCCCTAGTTTGCAGACGTGCGTCTGATGTTTCTGTAGTCTGTACTTAACTTCTTTGGCTTTCCCACAACACTGACTAGTCCCCGGGCTTAAAAACACAGCATGATGCAGACTACCTTAAGTCTTTTGTGCAAGCCTTATGTGTTTTGCACTGAGGAGAAGGTCGGATTGCTGGAGGGCTGCAGTGATGATTGTCCTTCTGGAACTTTGTGCCATGTCCACACAGGATCTCTGGATCTCAGTCAAAGTGACCATTGAGTTCTTGTCACCTATCTTACTAAGGCCCTTCTCCCCTGATTGGTCAATTTAGTTGGGCGACCAGCTCTTGGAAGAGTCCTGGTTGTGCCAAACGTCTTCCAGTGTTATTGAGGCCACTGTGCTCAGCAGAATTTTTCGTAGTCTTTCCCAGATCTGTGCCTTGCAACTATCCTGTCTATGAACTCTGTGCTTTGATCTCATGGCTTGTTTTCTTGTATAAGCTAAGATGTGAACAAGTCAACAGATTTGATGCTAGCCAATCTTTGGAAAGTTACTAAATCTGGAAACGGTGCTATGTTGGCAACACTCCAGTGAGAGGACAGACTAATGCCGAGTTCAGACTGCACAATTTTAGCCCTGATTTTGACTCGACGACAGTTTTTGAGAAATCACAGACAAATGCAGTCAAATCAGTGCTCGTGCACGCGATTGACAATCACACAGTGTGAATTATCACTACCCCAGATAGTCATGCAGTGTGAAAAGATCTGTGACCCGACAGCCTGCAGTCTGAACTCGGCATAAGGGTGTGCTCACACTATGCCTACAGTACTGTACCGTACCCAAGTACATTTGTATGGTTTGTTTGGCTAGTGTCAGCTGAAATGTATCAAATGTACCATCAAAGCATGGGAGGGCAAAAGATAGGCAGTGGTTTAAACCACATAACCACCCTCCGCTACACATCCGTGCTTCTATCTTTTCAAATCTTTAGAGTTGGTAAAATGACTCAAACTTTTTTTACTTTCTTTATTCCACAACATCATTCTAAAAACAGCAAGGTTTCTGAACTTTATCTTTAACAAGTGGTCTATTTAAAACAGCTACATTTAGATTCACAAACCTCCCCGCAGTGCAGGCCTATATGAAGGGATAAATACATTTTATAAAGCAAAAATAACTGGTTTTCATTACCATTTTGTGCAATAAGTATGATTGTAATAAAAAAGTTGGTTTACTCTTGATAACAAAAAAAAGAACAGGTAAGTAAAATGACATTCAATAAATATAAAATGATAAAACCAAATTCCTATAAGCACTCAATAACGCGTTTAACCATGAAGGTCATTTTGAAATGTTTGTTATATTTTATTAAAATAACTAATAACAGATAGTTATCAGGGTAGAGCCTCGATTACTGTGCACACTTCAGCTCATCTTCCAGCACCACCATGAATATCTAGAACAGAAGAGGAAATATTAAAGAAGAGAATAAATATTAAATACATATTTTTAAAACAGCTTTAAATGAACTTCTGGTAGACTTCGATAGAATCAATAACAACAGAGTCCTTTTACAGTAGTTTATTTCTGATAACAAGAGAAATACATAACATGTAAATACCTTCATTTATATATCATATCTAAGTCGTATAATCTATTACACTGAGCTAACATTACTTCGAAAAACGTATGTATACAATGTTTGCTAAAGGTCCTTGAATTTTTGCCTGGCTGCCGAATCTCCGCAAAGTTGTGATCCATATTCGACGTCTTCCCTTGTCTTTAGCAAACCAAAACATTTTATTTTCAACAACGTATTTGTTTCAGAGAACAATTTAGCCATTAGCCAGACTGATAAATAAATACAGACCGGAGGTTCACTTCAGTTCAGGCGATTAACCGCAACAACGCCTGTACGTCTAATGAAACCATCTACGTACATACTGTATTATATTGCTTCCTTTTGCTGTAACGTTAGCGTCATTTATAGCAAACCGCTAACTAAGAGTCAATTCAATATTCAATAGGTTATGTTTATCACCACTGATGAGAAGAATGCTATTTTTGTCCAGATGTAAATCTCGAATTTGTAGCCACTTGCAAGCATTCTCCTGCAAACTATGCTAGCGGACTTTTGTGCTAACTACCACCGTGTATGCTAGCGGACTCTTACAAATGCAGGCATCACTCTCACCCGCTCTTCCCCCGGGAAGTTTCACGAACTCTTCCCCTGAGTTAATGAAGGTGGTAATCAGTATGTCACTGAGACTCTGCCTGTTAAAATCAGACTAAAGTCTCAAATTTAAGTGTGAGATAAAGAGCATCACAGTTTGATTTCAAGCATTAACTTCACTATGATTTTAATTGCTAACATGGCATTACTCAGTCAATATTAAACATATCAAGTTTATATTTTCACAGAATGTTCTTTATATTATATAGGACGAGTTGATGTAGAAAACAGTAAACCACAAATACATACTTCCGCTGGGTTTTCACAGGCAGGGTCAAAAAAGAAGCCCTCCATTGTGATTTATCAATTGTTGTAGCCCTTGCTCACAAATAGGTTGGAGACCCCTGATTTAGTGTATGAAGCCAAAGGTTTTTGAGTAATGGTAATTTTTGCAACTTTACAGATTTTTTATGTGCACAGACATCATAAAAACAAAGGAAAACATGACTATGACTCCTTTAAAGCAGACATATCATGCTTTTAAATCTGTCCTTTTTACATATAAATCATCTATTTGTGGTCTATATAAAGCGGAACTGCAGTGCTTGGGTCTGAATTCCTCATTATTTTAGCCCCACAGGCCCCCTTTTTACCCCTTTTCTGATGTGCATCTGAGAGCAACTCATTTTGGTGCTGTCTTTTTAAATGCACGTCATGCCCCCTCTCCAGGTTGCAGAGGTGACACTCGGTTAAACTCCACCCCGTTCAGCCATCTTTGTAGTTTTATAGCAGAGATATGATTATCTAGTGGCACAGAAATAGGGTCGTAACTATCGGTAAGCAGGGTAAGCGTTGCTTACGGGCCCGGACCAATCAGGGACCCGCCCGATCTGGAAGAATTTGATTGACAGTCGGTGGGCCCTATCACATATTCGTTGCTATCCGCTGTTCCCAGGCTTTCTCACGGGTTTTCAACGGGGCCGTCCGGGGCTAAGCCCCGGCAGATAGGCTGAAGGTCTCGCTCTGCTCTTGCCAGTGTACCAGCTGCGCTTGTGCGCGTGCACTCGCTGCGCTGGTGCGTGTGCACTGAAGTGAAGGGAATAATGCGTTTCCATTCATTATAGGGCATACTCACCAACGCAAGTTTAACGATTTGCGCGAACAGATTACATACAAAGTTAATGCAAAGATGCAACCAGGCACGTTCTCACAGGGCGATGCAAATGACGCGAATTGGGCAGCGCAATTGACGCGAAAACACGCGCTTTCCCCTTTAAATGCATCTTCGCGCAAGTTATGCAACTCCAAGCGAAAAAACTCCACTGCAAGAACGCGCTCTCACACAGGATCATTTGACATTGTAGAGGAGAGAGAGAGCGAGCGAGCGAGAGAGAGGTAAGAATGGTGCCCACGTCGAGAAAACTTAATAGAAGACTAGAAACGTGTAAAGAATTAAAGTATTTGTCACTCACATTTAATTACAGTATGTTAACTGGATAACACTGGATATAACTCATTGTATAGGCATAGTTTAATAAAATAATGTATTTTGATTACACATCATTTAGATTTGCATCATTTAAAATTCAGATGATCTTTTTAAAATATTTGGGGTCAACCTCTGGCACACCTTTAAAGCTCCACTGTGTAAGATCTACTCCCATCTAGCGGTGAAAGTCTATATGACAAGCAACTGAATAATACTTTCTAGCCCCCCCCCATTCGGAACGTGTTTTAACTCGTACGGTGGCCCGGCTGTGTCATGCCAAGGTTAACATGGCTTCCAGTAGCTACAAAGCAAGAGCAATGAGAAAAAATGAACAATTTGCCTTTGCCTGTGATCCATCAAAGCACACAGATTTATGTTTAACATGAAAAAAGTCTGATTGTCATGATATGTCCGCTTAAAATCAAATACAAAAAGCAACCATGATGGGTTTAAATGGACGCGAACTAATATTATGTACAATGCTTATGTTTTAAGTAAACGTTACATGTCCGTGTATATGTAAGAGCTTTCTCTCAGATTGGTGAAAAAAGATCGCGCAACTTTCACACGCTTGTAAACTGAAACGAAAGACGCGCAGATCAGACGCTTTTATCAGAGTATTATGTCAGACATTATGTCAAAGTACAATGCTTATGTTTTAAGTAAACGTTACATGTCCGTGTATATGTAAGAGCTTTCGCTCATATTGGTGAAAAAAGATCGCGCAACTTTCACACGCTTGTCAAATGAAATGAAAGACGCGCAGATCAGACGCTTTTATCAGAGTATTATGTCAGACATTATGTCAAAGTACAATGCTTATGTTTTAAGTAAACGTTACATGTCCGTGTATATGTAAGAGCTTTCTCTCATATTGGTGAAAAAAGATCGCGCAACTTTCACAAGCTTGTAAAATGAAACGAAAGACGCGCAGATCAGACGCTTTTATCAATGAAAGGCTAAAAATAGCGCTGTCACCGTGTGTTTGTGCTAGAGGTCTGAAAAGATGAAAAACATTGATCTCAGTACCTCAGATTACATAAATGGGCGGAGAGACGGCGTGTGTCTGTTCGAAAACATTAAACCACATGCATGTTTACACTAACAAGTGTTATGCATAATCATGCTAAAGTTAGCCAAGGAACTATAAAACTTCAAGTTTACAACATGGACTGTATAGATGTAAACGAATATGCTGAATTACCTGTGGAGAATATAGAAAGTGCAACTTCAGTGTCCCTTGAGCCCCATCTTGGAAAACTAACTCCAATATTGACTTTGGTCTTGATGTTTTTCCTTTCACGTTGTCGTTTAAAATCCCCGTTTCGCATACTTGGCGATTTGTTTTAATGTCCTCGAGAATATGTCTTCAACAGGCTTTCAAATCAAAGCATTAGATCGCAGGTTCATCACGGTGTGCGGTTGTTGTAAAATCCGAAGGATTCAGCTACGCAGGTCACAAGCTGCATACGTCATCAAGCTTGGTTTATTTAAATCAACTGAGCATTACATTCGCAAGTCATAAGAATATTACATCAATTTACAATTAACTAAGAATAATTGTCAGCTTTATAATTGTTAATATTCTGAAATAAGACGGTCTTGATGACATATACCGCTTACACATGCAACCTCCGGAGGCTTCAACTATCGGACAGCGTGAGTGTAGAGTGAAAGCGCGAAAGGCGGAGCTTGAATTTCAGGAATGTCCCTCGTCGGCGAATGTATTTCAAAGATGGAGGCACAACATGGATTCAGCCAGAGAGCGCTTCGACGGTATGCATTTTAAATAGCAGATTCTACACTTACGAGAATACTTTGATTAGTGGGTGGGAAGTAATTACACATGAATGAGCACATACTTTTGAAAGAAAACATGGGTTTTTGTTAAGAATTAACTCAATAAAGTACACAGTAGAGCTTTACAGCTGAAACTTATCAAATCCTATCAGAGGTCCAAAATGTCACTGAAACACACATTTATAATGTTGACTATTATTCTTAGTTAATCGTAAGTTGTTGTAATATGCTCATGACTTGCAAATGTAATGCTCAGTTAACTTAATTAAACCAGGCTTGATGACCAAAAGCGATCTCCGCAGGCTGCAGACTTTGGAATGAGAAACAGCACTGCTAAACCATGACCACCGATTACTTTACTTTTTTTAAAGTTATTTACAGCTTACTGAAGTGCTCTGCTCTTCGTCTCCAAAGATATAAGTAATTGACCCCTCAATCAGACGAAGTCTATCGGCAAATCCTTCTTTATACTGTTGGAGATTGGTGAAGTAGTTATCCTTGAAGTGCTTCGGGCACACAAAAATGACTTTACCCACAGATGTGGGTAAATTATTTATTATAAACACTACAAATATACAAATGCATTTAAGAGTTAAGAAAGTGGATTTAGCATGATATGTCTCCTTTAAATACTGTTACATGAGTAGTTACATAAATGAGTATGATGGCATAAAATAAAATGTTTCAAAAACCTTGGCGTGCAGTAACATCACCACTTCCCCTCTCACTGAGTTTGAATCGAGTTCACAGGAGTGATGATGTTACTGTGCAAGAGGTTACTTAGCCTGTTGTGAATTCTGTTTATATTGTTGTAGGTTTGGTGCTGGGGTGCACTTGCTGTTGCTACAATTGGTATTATTGCAAATCCCTTATTTAATGTCAGACTCCTGCACTTATTTAATATTTTTCTAAGATGGAAAGGTATGTCTAATTTTTCTGTTTTGAATCAATACACATTGTAAAAAAGAAAGCGCTACATAAATCCTGTAAATGTGAGTTGAATGTTTCCGTCATCTGCACGGAAGCAATGTGGTCATGTCCTGCTTTAGCGGTTTTAGTACACACACCTACTATCAGTCAAGCTAGCTAAATGTGCAAAGTGTACAAACAGAGATCTGCAATTACGTTTCTAAAGGACGTTTCACATTGCCTTAGTGATCAGTTTGCATTTTGTCAGACTGAAAGAATGTAAGGTGATATGATGTGTAGTACAGTAGCTTTGTCACTTCCTTCAAAAACAACCCATTGGAGCGTTTACTAAATTAGTGCCTCTACCAGAACCATTCACCGTCCTTTATGCAGGGTGGAGTTTAATCTGTGTGATAACTGGGCATTCCTGTAGCTCAGGTGGTGAGCAACCTAAACATCATGGGTTTGATTCTGGAGAGCACATATACTGATAAAAAAGTATACATTGAATGCACTGCAAGTCATTTATCAAACGTGTCTGTATCTGAATGAAATATTAAACAAACTGTAGATAATAATGGACCGTGTAAAAAGTTCACACATTAGTATAAACAAACTGCATTTTGATTGGAGCCACAACACAACACTGTAGTTTTTACACAGCTAGAGGTCGCCAAACTTTACCACATAACTAAGTCTTAGTTAGCTGCTTGCACAAGTGTCCTATTTTTTTTTTTTTTTTTGGAGGTGGAGGACAGGCTTATATGTTTTGTTTGTTATGAAAATATAATCAACATATATCCTATAAATAAAAGGAATTTACTTCATTATGTTATTTGTGTTGTGTTCCTATATAGCTCAGTGGTAGGGCACTGCATTTGCAGCACAAAAGGTTATGGGTTTGAACCCAGGGAGCACACATACTGATAAAAAAAATGTAATGCACTATAAGTCGCTTTGGATAGAAGTGTCTGCCAAATGCATAAATATATGTTTGAAAGAGATCTGAATGAAATACTACTCTACTCGACTACTACAAATAAATCTTGCTGGATGCATTCAGCAGGATTAACAGACTCTCCAGTTAGCACATAACAGACATGCTTTCATAGTGTATAAACACATCAGAAGGAATCACGAAATCCAAATGCGCGGAAACATTTTCTTGTGTGTAATGTTGGACGCGCAAACAGGGTTCGTCAAACACAGCAGACACAATAGGTGCAGTATACTTTACTTTCATTCAGCGTCCGCCTTGCGCACGCACACGTTCGCACAGCTTTAAAAGTATATTTACAGGACATTCACAAATTCAGGAAACTGAGGAAAAGCAGCAGATCCACCACTGCAGTGAATAAAGTGTTTGGGTATGTGCGCTCCCACAGCAACGTGACACTCTTGACATCCATTTATCAGCGTGTATAGCTCGTATATGTATAACACACGCGTGATCACTGAACTAAGTTTTCTTTCTTGTTTAAGTGAACATAAACAGCTGTTACTCAGTATATTGAAACTTAAAGCAGTCTATCTTGGTTCTTAAAGTGACAGTAGTCTGCTGCTTTTGTGTCAGAAATGTGTTGATTTCATAACAAATAGATTTACATTTAATACAGATGCATTAAACCAAGATTTTAGTATTTGTATTTGTCATGTTCTGACTAAAAATTAGTTTAAAACCATAATTAACTGTCTGGTTTTTACAATTTTCATTCAGGAGCAAAAATCTGCCTTTAAATTTGACAGGAGTAAAGATTTGTTATCGTGATAATTATCGATATCGACTGATATGGAAAACATTTTCTTGATAATTTTTTGGGCCATATCGCCCAGCCCTACAGGTATTTTCATGATAATAAAGAATATTTATTTGATTATGTTTGACAAGTGTTGCTTTTTTAAATGCATGTTATAAACAACTCAAACTCACAGTGATTTTAGATTGATAATGATTTCCTACTGATCAAAGAGCGGCAATATTCAGAAACGATATCAGCCAGGCAATGATATATATCGTATCAGTCAGGCAACATATATCGTCTCAACCCTGATATATGTTGTGATACTTTAATTAGCAAACATGTAACTGGATTAAAACTATTGATTTGAGTATAATGTACATTAGCAAACTATGCCGTATGTGACAATGAATCCAGCCAGAAATGTCACGTTTTTAAGCATTTCAAACAAATATGTCTATGGTATGTATATGTTTTAATATACTGACCTGTGACCTGTTTATATCTTCTCTTCTAGAATGATCACCTCTGGTGAAAGAACAAGTATGATTGATCAAATATCAACATATTTAATTATTCCAACAGTATATATACAAGCACATACATTACATACACATCATTTTAAAGGCAATAAAATCCTTGCTTGCAAATACATCATTAAAAGTCAATGTCTGAAAATGCAATCAGTGTTATAAAACAACAAAAAAGATTTGTACTTACTTTTGACTTCTAGCTTGCAGGCAACCGTAGCTTCACCAAGGTCATTCTTGGCCCTGCAGGTGTAGACCCCACCATCAAATGTGGACGGTTTGCGAATTTCGAGTGAGCAAACTCCCTGGTTGTTAAACTGCCTGTATTTGGGATCGTCGCCTATTATCATCTGATTCTTCATCCACTCAATCTTAGGCTGCAGACAAAGTACAGAGAACAGTAATGACATCAATAATTGTTCTGTTGTGTGCACTTTTAACAGGTTACCATTTCATCAAACATAACTTTAACTTAGGTCAAGTTCAATTTGTTAATCGGTTCTCTTGCAGGGTTTGCCGCAGCACTTTGCAGTTCGGGTGGCCCGCCTAAGCTGGAAAACCCTACCGCCTTAACTAGGTCGTCCAAAAAACAAACAAAAAAAAATCGCTGCACAAAAGGCCATCAAGTGCATCTCGGAGAATAGCGCGGACGCGTTTCACAACCGAGCTGGCACGCGCACCAAACGGCCAAATGAGACTTGTTCCGTCACTGTCTGGAGGATAACTAGTAGCCAGTTGATAAAACATCTCGGAGAATAGCGTGGACGCGTTTCACACTGCGAGCGTGCACACATGCCACACGGCCGAAATGGTCAGTCAACTGTCTGGAGTTGATAAAACGCGTGCCCGTGAGAACTGTAAGTGGACTTATGTTTTGGGTTTATTTAAGCCTGTTATTGTATTAGTCTATAGTTGTTGCGAATTTAAAGGAAGTTAGCTGGTGATTTAGTTTTTTGAGCAACCTGCTAGCTAGGTTTCACGTGCCTGTTGATTAGATATAATTGTTGAGCGCTCTTGCTCACATTATTCATGTGCATTATTTACATGCTACAGTAGTTACACTCCTTTAAGATAATGTAATTAATAGTGGGGAATAATCAGTTTTTACAATCTTCACGCCATCTATCATCGTTCGCCTGACGTTCTACAACATCTGCTTTAGTTTGTGTTTATTTACCCTTAAGTTTCACTTCATCACACAGCTATTCCCATTAGAGGTATCTGTTAAAATCTTTTACGCCCACTTGCCCAACCCTACCACCTTAACTTAAAAAAATTCTGCGGGAAACCCTGTCTTGGTTCTTTTGGTCCGGACCAAAAAAATTGATCGGTCAGTTTTAGTGATGTATATTTTGCATTGGATTTTGCAGACCATCCAAAATAATGCCATGTTAAACGTGCCTATTGTAAGTGTGTACATATGAGGGTATTTTTATGCCCACTCAAGCTCCATTATCTGGAACGGCATGTTAATGTATTGCTCAGGTCATGTTTTAAAAATAATTTTAGGATTATGTTTGCTGTAACCTGATGATGCTGTACTACCACTGATACCCAACTGAATAATGGGTATCTTTAGGAATAAAAGAACCACAGCTGCTGAGATCTCATCTGGGGCCAATTCCTACAAATGCAAAATTGTTTCAACCATCAAAGTTCTGGAAGAAAACTCACAATGGCCCACATATACTTTTGGGTGAGGTGGAGATGAGTGGTGATTGAGATCATTGTCTTCTGTGGAAGAGGTCATGAGTTCAAATCTTGCTCCATAGACATTTTAAAATAATAATCATCTGTGTTTTTAGTGGCGTACTTCTCTATTATTTATGTGGTGTTGTAGTAAAATTTTTGATGTCCTTGATCTTGTTTTGGTTTTGACCACATTTGGACTCTGTCTTGTCTTGTTCTCTGACTTTTTTCTACAAAATCACAGTGATGGTCTGGCCTTGACTTGCACTGCCCCGGTCAGGTTAGGTGTTCTCAACCATACATATGTATAATAAAGGTTAGATGTTTTATGGCGGGGTCTCTAACGTCATCACCGGCAGCCATCTTGTCTCAGTCAGCTCGTTCACTCGTAGCATTATGTTTTAATGGTGCAGGTACTTTTAAATAACCATAACTTGCTCAATTTTCTACCTATTTTCAAATGGTTTGCTTTCTTACAAACGTTATTAACGTGGCAATAATTCTGGAGGCGTGAACATGTTTCATGAACATTATTCATAAGCATGCAGTGTCATAGGTACATCTCTGACGTATATAACAAACCAAACAGTTTGAAAATTGGTAGAAAATGTATCAAGTCATGGTTATTTAAAAGTACATGCAACATTAAAACTAAATGCTACGAGTGAGCAAGCCGACAGAGACAAGATGGCCGCCAGGAGCGGAAGTCTACCTCCATTGCAGCAGCGTGGGTGAGACATCTAGCCTTCATAATACATATCTATGGTCTTGACTACAACACTAATTTCATGTGATAGCAAACAGCACCTCCAGTAATTATTTTAAACAGTTTTTTAAAGAAATGAAAACTAGTTGATCCTCATTTGGACTACTGCCAAATGTTTATGATAAGTATTGAAACGATGGTAGCCAGTAAAGATATCATACAGCCCTGGCAGCTGTACATTTCAGCATAATAGACAAATAAATGAGTCAGACGCTATCAGATATTAGAAGATACAACAGAACAAACCAAAGTAGACATGGACTTGGGCTGTCACCAAAGAATCCAGTATTCCATTTAAATTGAACTAGTTGGCAAAATCAGATCCGCCTGAGAATATTGTCATTCCTCGTTCAGGTGCAGAAGTAAATAAAAATAATCAGCCTCTTGAGGAAACTATGACCATGACACCTTTCAATAAAAATGGCATGGTGGCTTTGAAGGTTTTAGGTTTCTGCTGCATCTAACAAGCCGAAGAAACTCTGCAACTGTAATTGTCAAATGGAAAGAGATCTACATCATGGCAAGTGTTCTTATAATTTCACACATCTGAGTCCCTGAATCTCTGCCATTTAAGTTCTGGAAGAGTGTGTAACTGTAATTCATTGGCCAGGATTTAATGAAGCAATGTTACATATGTAAGAGTGCTGTTATACTGAATATCAGCACTATTCGCACAGGATTAGTATTATCTGGCGACCTCATATGTTTTTGAAATTACCCCCCTTACATATAAATTTTTTGTGGTGCATTAGCACTGGATAAGGAAAGCCTGTGATTTTACTCGAATTTACAGAATTATCTCCGGGATATTATGTCAAGGCTTTGCTTAACACAGTGTCCTAAATATACACAATGTAATAAAAGGTATCTTTTCCATGTTAATCAGAGTTTTGTTTTAACCAGCCATGATGCGATGCCACAACAAGGATTTTACTTTAGACACATTTCTATGATAAAGAGATCTCTCATTCAATGAAAATTCTGGGCATTATAAATATAAATCATCAAACATGGACAAGGAGAGACATTTAAAAGCAGAATTAAATAAATGACCCATAAATGAATGAAGTGACAAAAAACACAGTAAAAACAGTAAAACATCCTAGTGCTGTTCAACAACAACAACAAAAAAGTATAGTCTTCTGCTTAAGGGCGCAGTCACACTATCCAAACCAAACCGCGCTCGGCGAGTTTGACCCCCAAAGCCTGGTTTGTTTGACTAGTGTGATCGCTCTGTTCCGTGCCCGGGCGCGGATTGTTTAATCGCGCCGCGGCCGGGTTGCAGAGGTGGGCCGGAGCACGGTTCACTTGGGCTCAGGGACGGAAGGCTGTGGTGTGAGCGCTTCAAAAGGTGAAGACGTCAGTTGCGCGACCACTCACCTTCATCTGCCTCCGTAAAAACCTTTTGCTGCGAGCAGTGGCGTAACGTGAATGTCCGAGCTGCACACGTGACAGATCAACTAAGCAATATGATGACATGTGAGAGGGCTGTCTGTAATCGCGCACCAAATGACTCTGAATAAAAAACACAGACTTATCATTACGGCGGGTTCCAGTGTTAATAGAGCGCTTTACTTCCTGCTTTTTTCAAAACAATCGCATCTTAATGACGAAAGCGCGCCTGGACTCGGATCGATTAGAAGTACAGTGTGAGTGCGTGCCCCTGGGGGAGTAGGGAGGGGTGACAATTGCGCTGGGGCATGGTTTGGTTTGGAAAATGTGAGTGCGCCCTAAGTGTCCAAATGCATGTTCAAAACACTACTGACATCCCTGGAAAGGTGTTACCCACAGAGCAAGCTTTCCCAAGGAAGGATTACAGAGTGTCCTAAGTCCTACATCATGATCTGGATTCAGCCTAGATTTGCATCTATCTCAGCTGTTCTCGAAACTTGAGTCTCCATTCCTCGACTTGGGAATGGCAAGTCAACTAAGTCTGCACCAGCTGGTTTCAGTAGTCAGCAGTATGGCCAACAGAGATGTGCTTCTTTTACATTATGACTATACAGCACATGCATTTCAGATAAATGGGTATGCAGAAGCTGTCCATTTATTCAGCTTAATCCCAATGACGTTTGCATCTGTTGATGGCATCGTTGGATTATCAACAGCTGTTGTTATATTACAATAATGGCTTCGTCACACGTATATTTGGAGCACAGCAGCTACTTCAGAGCTTTAGACATGCACACTGGACACCCAATAACAACAACAGAAATATTAAAGTCTTTCAAATATAAAATGAATCAAACCTCAGTGACACATGCATTGTTATAACTCCTGGTTGTTACAAGGGGCTTATCCAAGTGTAGCATGAGGTGGATCGTGTGAGCATTACTCTTTACATTCCCTTCTGTACTTTGCATCCATGCTCATTTGCATAATGGCTTAAAATCGGCAGTTATAATTGAATATGCAGTCAGTCTAAATTCCCTTTAAGCCATCACTTGATAAACATTCAGAAAATAGCATTTGGGTTGCAAAAAGGAGGTAAAAGTGAGACCATCCGTACCTTTGGGGTGCCTCGTACTGCACACAGCAGTTTAGTGGTGTAACCTATAGTGGCGGCCCTGTCGCTAAGCGCTGCGGTGAACTTGGGAGCCTCGTTGAAATCGTGTTCCTTGTACTCTAGTGGTTTATACACGATACCTACAGGACAGGAGACAACAACCTCAGCCGAGACTGACAGTTGTACAAAGGGTATAACTTTTATGGCTAACAGTCTGATGCTTACTTTAACTGGATTTTTGTTAACTAGTTAACATTATTCCGATTGGCTGATTTTAACAAAATCCCAGAGTGTGCCATGTCAATTGGTAGAAGGTTGTATTAGCAAAATAGTCTTTATATTATCATCATATGTGTTCTCTGGAAATCAAAGCCATGAGCTTAGTGCTACGCTCTTCTAGTTGAGCTACAGATACCTGTAGAAAGTTGTTCAGTAGCACCAGGAAAAGCTTTGTCGTCCAACAAATGTTACTTATGCACACTATGTCACTGAAATGCTATGATCTACAGTAGGAGTGTAAGAACAAAGGGTCAGTTGTTTGGCACTGGCTAAAGTTTCTTTATTTATCGATGGCCATTCAAAGATAGCTGTGTACCGTAGTTAAACAATACTGTTTGTCAAAAAAAGGGACGTGACCTCACCTGTTTTCTGAATATGAGCAACATCTTTCGTGACGGTGGCGGTCTCGCTCCTTCCGACCTTGTTTTCAGAGAAAACTCTAAAGCAGTATGAATTTCCCATCACGAGGTCGGAGACTGTAGCGTTCAGCCTGTGGAAGTGCTCCAGCACCGTGAACCACTCCTTACAAAAACAGCAATGTCAAATGTATTAATCACTTGTTTATAATATTGCATCAATCAAATCAGCTTTAAATGAAAGACGACAAAACCACAAAAAAAAAAGAAAATGATTAAATATATAGAATAGACTATATAGTATTATTGCACATTTTTTTGTCCTCATCATATATAGATTATAATATAATCAAGCAATATATTTAATATAAGCCTGGAGTATAGTGTGTTTTTTATGCGTACGTGCACAGTCCGCATACACAGACGTTTGACGTTTCACATAGCATAAAACACAGGGGTGGCTGTGTACACAGTTTGATATTGCAATTCAAAAACCCTCTTATTCTTAATGATAAACATGCTGAAATAACATCCCTGTGCACTGGGATCCCAATTATAGCACTTATACATGGAAAAATCAGATTTTCATGATTTTAAATAAAGATTATGCTACATGAAGATATTTTGTAAATTTCCTACTGTAAATATATACTGTATATAAAAAAATGTTTTTATCGTTAGTAATATGTGTGGCTTAGCACTTAATTTGGACAAGTTTAAAGGCAATTTTCTCAATATTTAGATTTTTTGCACCTTTTAGATTTTCAAGTTGTATCTCGACTAAATATTGTCCTATCCTAACAAATCAATGGAAAGCTTTTTTATTTTAGATGATGTGTAAATATATCAATAATCAAAATAATGTATCCTTATGATTGGTTTTGTGGTCCAGGGTCACATATTTACCCGTTATGCATCGCGTGGCAAAACAATGTAAATAGTGCATGCAAATAGCTGGTGCGACATTCTTACTAAATTTCCCTCTCAGTGTCATATGATTGACAGGATAACATGTTTCACTAAATGAAGTATAAGACCTATAAATACATCTTCGTGCGTTCCATCTAATAAACGCATCATAAACAAAATGATATTTATAACAGGTGTCAAATGTTGAGAAATAGCTATGACTTCAGCATTAGAGTGCCAACAGATGAAGTGTTTTGTAATGTACTTCAAACATTCAGCAAACATTATACTATTTTGTTTCTGCACCATGAAAATTTTCGTCTGTCAGCGCTTACATCTTCCCATTCTGATGATCTCTCATCACAACCTATATGACCCAGGCCTCAACATCTAGAAACAAGCTTATAGATGTCCATATACACTCTACATTTACTTGGCAGAGATATACTGTATATAAGGCTTTGCTTTTAGTTACAACAACTTTGTTACAAAAAAAGGGCCCTTAAATAGTGTCCACTGTTCCTTCCTAAGAGCAAACCGATAAACTAATTTAAGTGTCATATCACCCTATTAACAACACTCATCTGCCCAGAGGTGTCCATCAACGAACCATCTGCTCTTCTAAGGGACGCTTCATTTTTTTGAAAATTTGCTCATTGCCAGCTCTCCTAGAGATAAACACTTGGGGCCCTATCTTGCACCCAGCGCAATTGACTTTGTCAGTGATGCATGTATCATTCGTATTTTGCACCGGCGCACAGTGGGGTTTTCCCTCCACAGACGCACGTCGGCAAACTAGGGAATGAACTTGCGCTCCCTGGGCGGTTCAGCGCAAAAAAGGAGGTGTGTTGCGGCGCAAACCATCCCTGATGCTATTTTGCAGTTTCAAAAAACAATTGCGCCACTGACCAAAAAAACTAGTCTAAAGTCAGTGGCGCGTTGCGCGTGGTTCATTATGCTATTTTAAGGGCGCATGCTTGACCATAATGTATAGTGTGCACAACGCGCACACACTTTGCTTATCAAATCTACACAGATGCAACAGTTATTTTTGCAAATCATAAATTGCTACAATAAAAAATATTAACACATGAGATAAGGGAAATCATAGTGGTGAGCATTGTGGTGATAGTTTTTATTTATTGTGTGGCTGCGTTAAAAAATTATCATGCAAATAATGATTAAAATATTTTCATAAGTTTGTTGTGTGGCTGTATTACGTTTATTTTATGTAAATTATAATTAAAATGTTTTCATAAGAAACCTTAATGTATATGAACTTGATTTGTAAGTGTACTTTGGGGTTGGACCTTGCTTGCGTTTCTTGGGTCCGATTTCAAAGCTCCCAAACCCTTTCAGCGGTGAGGGTGGACGCAGCAATGTCCTCTGCTGGCTTCAGGTGCTGTGGAGAGGCAGAACCATCTCCCGTTATACGACGTGCCCGATTTATGCTGGCAAGCTTGGGATTCCCCCGTCTCCTGACATCATTGTAGCGCTTGGCGCAATGATGGGGATGCCAGCTGATGAGACAATTGTGGCTATTTCCTCTCACGCCTGTTTAACCTACGCTGATTTGGGCGGGTATCTCCTATCCCCATACAAAACAACTTTTCTGATTGCTCTTACAAGAACGTGGGTCTCCTCGGCTGTGAACCGCTCCTGGTGTACGCCTGGTAACTCTGTCATAACAATAGCAACCCGCCATGGAACTTGCACCCTTGCGTTTAAAGGGAATGTTGGATAGCGTTCTGATTGGTTTATTTGACGTTACACCCAAACCACACCTATGAATAATGAACCTACTTCAGACCAACCCCTTATTGATTTGCGCCTGGCGCAAGAGTTATTTCTCCCGCCGGGAAAATAGCAACAGCGCCCAAGATCCGCCCACAAAGTCACTTGCGCTTTGCACTTCGCACTTGCGTTTCAGATCGTTAAAATAGGGCCCTTGATTTTTTTACTGTTTTGGAATCCATTCAGCTGATCTCTGGGTCTGGCGCTAGCACTTTTAGCAAAGCATAGCACAATCCATTGAATCGATATTTTTCCTATTTAAAACTTGACACTTCTGTAGTTATATTGTGTACTAAGACCGACAGAAAATTAAAAGTTGTGATTTTCTAGGCAGATATGGCTATGAACTATACTCTCATTCTGGCGTAATAATCAAGGACTTTGCTGCCGTAACATGGCTGCAGCAGGCGCAATGATATTATGCAGTGCCTGAAAATAGTCCCCTTAATAACTTTCAATAGCAGGGGACTTTTTCAGGTGCTGCGTAATATCATTAAAGCTTATAATTTATAAACAAATTATAAATAACTTACTCCAGTTTTCTTGTCAGCCTTTTGAACAGTGTATCCTGTGATCTCAGTGTTGCCGTTGTCTTTTGGAGGGGTCCATTCCAGAGCTGCATTGAAGCCCCAGTTATCAACCAGTTTGACCGAGGCTGGAGGTCCAGGAAGATCTACACAAAGATGTCTGACCATTAAAATGGATTAGGCAAAGAATGGATCATTTTACACACTGAAGTCTTGCAAAGTACACAGGGGTGTCAATGAACTCTGCGTGGGAGGCAGACAAAAATAGATGGTGTTTAAGGACAGCACTGAAATAAAAAATGTCTCACCCACAATCTGAATTACGAGGGAAGCCTTGTCCTCAAAGTTATCGACCTTCACGGTCATCTCGTAGACACCAGAGTCTTCTCTCTCTGCCTTGCGTATGAAGAGTATGCTGTCCTTGTCGCTGGTTCGGACGTTTATCTTCTTTGTATCCAAAGGCTGGCCGTCCTTGGTCCAGGTTATCACAGGTTTAGGTTTACCCTGTAAAACAGAGGAAATCTGGATTACAAAGAATTATAAAAGATGTTTGTGTCCTAGGCTGTTTCTCAATATGCGTTCTTCAGCGATCTTGCGCCCTTGTGTTCTCGCTCAACGTCATCATTAACAGTCGAAGTTCAATTCCAATTCTCAAGAACACAAGTACAGAGGACGCATGAAAATACCCGGATGTGTTCTTGATATCAAGGATGCATCAAGTGCAGACTTGTTCGCTGAAATCTCAGGAGGTCAGGTGACCAACAAGAAGATCGCACACATCTCAATTCTCACAAGTGCGTTCTGTGTTCTAGCGACCTTCTAAGTTCGTTCTGCCGAGGTCGCCAGGCAA
Source organism: Misgurnus mizolepis (assembly GCA_025389145.1). NCBI lineage: Eukaryota > Metazoa > Chordata > Actinopteri > Cypriniformes > Cobitidae > Misgurnus > Misgurnus mizolepis. The sequence goes on along the minus strand of JAIFKI010000022.1, from coordinate 7,867,504 downwards.
GACCAATCTCCACGAGAACGCACTGTTCTTTGCGTTCTTGGAATTGAGAAACAGCCTCTTGGTCATAGGTACATATTGAAGTCTTGACTTACAATAAATGGTATGACCAGGTTGATCTGTGATCCAACTTTCTTGACTTGTCTTGATCTCAGGGCACGTGGCAGACGAATTCTTGGGCGATCTGAAAGAAATGAGATCTGAAGGATTAAAATTATTTGGGTCATTTCTTGACTTCTTTTGTATAGATTGATGTTGAGGTAGGTTTATTACTACAAGAGACTCTGGACTATAAAACTGCAAACTTTTGTATACTTTGTTGGAGAAGGGTAAATAAACTCAGTATCTTAAGCAGCACAAACAAACTGAATTAAAGGGATAGTTCACTGTTATCACAGATTCCAACATGATCTCACAAAGTTCCGTGGGATAGTTACGGAATTTTTTTGCTCATTTTTCCGTGGCATTCTCACGGATCTCCGCATATTTCCGTGGCCCTGCCACAGACTTTCTTTTCCGTGGCTTTCTCACGGATTGGTTACTCAACTGCTTTTTCATATTTTCAAACCAGTGTCGCTTCGGTTTAGGGTTAGATTTGGTGTTTGCGTTAGTATGTCACTTTAAGAATTGGTTTATACTATTTTTTCTGATGTATTCTTTTATATTTTCTTAACGTTAAACCATTGTCGCCTGGCGTTGGGGTTTGACTTGGGTTTGGGTAGGGATTTCATTTTATGTAAATCTAACCCTAAACCGAAGCGACAATGGTAAGAAAATAGGACAAAACAGTTTAGTAACCAATCCGTAAGAATGCCACGGAAAAGAAAGTCCGTGGCAGGGCCACGGAAATATGCGGAGATCCGTGAGAATGCCACGAAAAAATGAGCAAAAAAAATCAGTGACTATGCCACGGAAATTTGTGAGATATGACAAGGCATTGTTTTTAAAAAGTCTTTAATGGGGACATGAAAATCTGACATTTTTGATGTTTAAGTGCTATAATTGTGTCCCCAGTGCTTCTATCAACCTAAAAAGTGTGAAAAAGATCAACCCAGTAACTTAGTTTTGGTAAACCATTCTCTGCACGCATGTGAAAAAATAGGTCATTGAAATTAGGCTCCCCTTGTGATGTCAGAATGCTGCACTATCCAATAACGGCACTGCGATTTAGTGCAGAGATCAGCTCATTTGCATTTTAAAGGATACACACAAAAATTGCAAATTTTTGCTCACACCTACACATTGGCAATTTTCACATCCTATAATATAGGATCTATAAGCTATTCTGAGCTAGAACTTTACATACGTACTCTGGGGACACCAAAGATTTATTTGACATCTTAAAAAAGTCTTGTGAAATGTCCCCATTTAAGGTCAGCATTTTCAGTACCGCAAAACATCTGTGTTGTGTAAACGAACAGCCAAACCACCTGAAAACGCTCTGCGTGAAAAATCTCCTGACTGCTCTCTCTACACACAACATTATTATAAATTCATATGGTAAATGGTAAATGGACTGCATTTGTATAGCGCTTTTAACAGACCTATGGCCATCCAAAGCGCTGTACATGTTGCCTCACACTCACCCATTCACTCATACACCGACGGCGGTGTCAGCCATACAAGGCGCCATCCAGCTCGTCGGGAGCAGCTGGGGTTAGGTGCCTTGCTCAAGGACACCTCGACACTTGGTCCAGTGGAGCCGGGGATCGAACCACCAACCTTCCGGTTTGTAGACAACCTACATGAACCACTGAGCCATATAGTACAACAAATCCCCCTCAGCAGATCTCTAATCCTTTCTAATAACTACATTTCACAGTTATGTTCAAGCTCATTCATTATTAAAGGAGACTATTTACAATTTGTATTTGTGGAGCGGCATAGATTGGTGAGATGACACTGCTGACACAGGTCATTCCTCTTCAGCATACCTTTACATACCTAACCTGATTCCTCTAGCACCAATGCTTGTATGTGTAAACCCCTCTGTTCTTCCAAACCTTTTAACAGGCAGCGTTCGGACATGTAATCTTGTATGAGGTCTTGAATCACTGCCATCCTTCACAACATTCACCAGCTAAACCCAAATGGATCGCACCCTTTGATTCTCTATGATGCCAACAGATCTCCTTTGAGTAATTCACAGTGTAAGCATAGTAACAATAATGAAACCAGAAGTGCTCTTGGGTTATTTTAAATGAATGAAATGTTATTTATCTTTATCAAACATTGCTTTGAAATGCTTGATTATGATTTGCTAGTAGTGGTGACATTCTGAGGTTTGTTATTCCTACATTACAGGCTGGTTGCATAGCCTATTCACTAGTCTAAACAGTTTATGCAACCAGCCAGGTAACCCAGCCTCATCCAGGTACTGCAAAACATCTTAATAGGTGCATTATAATACTTAAACATATATCATATAACATATACGAGAATTACAAATGACTAAACCAAATGCATTCTTGTCTTGTTTGAACTTAGTATAGTAATTTTTTTGTGTACGCAAAGATCCACGTACAAATGGCGTGATGCAGTTTTCGTCATCAGAAGAGTGCACGTGTACTGTACGCGCACCGCTGGATTTTTGTAACCACGCATACATTGCGTGTAGTGTAGGATGTGTATGCGTCTACAGGAGGATGTAGTATGTAGCCCATGTGCATGCTTTGAACGTCTGTGTATCCGTACAAGTCAAATAAACTATACTTTGCAAGGCTGTGCTCTCAACCGAGCACGTACGTTGGCGTACAAGTAAAAAAACAGGCTATCCTCCGGGCTTTAGATTGCATCTTGTCTTAAAGCCACTAAAAACGTTTTTGCTTTTCTTGCACGGTAGAATATACATCCAGTTGTTTCTTGACAACCTGATCACCCTGTTGGGATTTATTCTGCTATAACTGGCTGGCTGTACATTACCCATGTAAATAGGCTGTAAATTATGAAAACATCATGGCATATTTGAACAATATCTGTGGTGTAACAAATTTTTAATACAATTCAAACATTACATGCAAAATAATAAATGCTTATAGATACATTATGGTCTCTACATACTATTATAATAAATTGATAACTAATGTATAAACAAAGACATTTAATATTAACAAGATGCGTCACTGGTATTGATATGAATGGGGGAATTCGCAATGGGCAGAATGGCCGCTCTAGTCCCGCCTCGTTGTAAAAAGAGTGACGCGACTTCCTTAAAAGGACTTTGGTATAAACTAACATTCAATCTCCAACCCAAATGCTTACTCCAAGTGTTGCTTGGTTGCAAACAAAGAGTAATAATAAATCCAGTCAAGGTCAAGTGCCATGTTGGGTGGTGAGACTACCAATGTAAGCGGTCAAGTGCATCGTCAAGATATAACCACCGAATACAAACAGTTCCTGCACCTGTTACAAAAGTCACCCTAGACGAGGGCAGATAAAACAGCTCATGCTAGATAAATATTCTTATAAAAATACATGATTATTCATAACCACCTTGGCTACATTTAGAAGGACGACATATGTGTTTACAATCGTCCTCAGCCCGGGGCTCGGATTGCACTGACAGCCTCAGGTCTTTATGTTTATAATTTAAATGCTAATGAAAGCTCTTGTCAGCACAAGCCAATGGGATTTATATACCCACAGCTGTTGAATCCATTGAGGGGAAAAGAGGTAGCACAAGGCTGCAAGTCATTCACCTCCAACTACTTGGGATGAGAGAGTAAACTATACATCTTATATATACAGTCTTGTTCAAAATAATAGCAGTACAATGTGACTAACCAGAATAATCAAGGTTTTTAGTATATTTTTTATTGCTACGTGTCAAACAAGTTACCAGTAGGTTCAGTAGATTCTCAGAAAACAAACAAGACCCAGCATTCATGATATGCACGCTCTTAAGGCTGTGCAATTGGGCAATTAGTTGAATTAGTTGAAAGGGGTGTGTTCAAAAAAATAGCAGTGTGGCATTCAATCACTGAGGTCATAAATTTTGTGAAGAAACAGGTGTGAATCAGGTGGCCCCTATTTAAGGATGAAGCCAACACTTGTTGAACATGCATTTGAAAGCTGAGGAAAATGGGTCGTTCAAGACATTGTTCAGAAGAACAGCGTACTTTGATTAAAAAGTTGATTGGAGAGGGGAAAACCTATAAAGAGGTTCAAAAAATGATAGGCTGTTCAGCTTAAATGATCTCCAATGCCTTAAAATGGAGAGCAAAACCAGAGAGACGTGGAAGAAAACGGAAGACAACCATCAAAATGGATAGAAGAATAACCAGAATGGCAAAGGCTCAGCCAATGATCACCTCCAGGATGATCAAAGACAGTCTGGAGTTACCTGTAAGTACTGTGACAGTTAGAAGACGTCTGTGTGAAGCTAATCTATTTTCAAGAATCCCCGCAAAGTCCCTCTGTTAAAAAAAAGGCATGTGCAGAAGAGGTTACAATTTGCCAAAGAACACATCAACTGGCCTAAAGAGAAATGGAGGAACATTTTGTGGACTGATGAGAGTAAAATTGTTCTTTTTGGGTCCAAGGGCCACAGGCAGTTTGTGAGACGACCCCCAAACTCTGAATTCAAGCCACAGTACACAGTGAAGACAGTGAAGCATGGAGGTGCAAGCATCATGATATGAGCATGTTTCTCCTACTATGGTGTTGGGCCTATTTATCGCATACCAGGTATCATGGATCAGTTTGCATATGTTAAAATACTTGAAGAGGTCATGTTGCCCTATGCTGAAGAGGACATGCCCTTGAAATTGTTGTTTCAACAAGACAATGACCCAAAACACACTAGTAAATGGGCAAAGTCTTGGTTCCAAACCAACAAAATTAATGTTATGGAGTGGCCAGCCCAATCTCCAGACCTTAATCCAATTGAGAACTTGTGGGTTGATATCAAAAATGCTGTTTCTGAAGCAAAACCAAGAAATGTGAATGAATTGTGGAATGTTGTTAAAGAATCATGGAGTGGAATAACAGCTGAGAGGTGCCACAAGTTGGTTGACTGATGTCAAGCAGTTTTAAAAAACTGTGGTCATACAACTACATTTTAGTTTAGTGATTCACAGGATTGCTAAATCCCAGAAAAAAAATGTTTGTACAAAATAGTTTTGAGTTTGTACAGTCAAAGGTAGACACTGCTATTTTTTTGAACACACCCCTTTCAACTAATTGCCCAATTGCACAGCCTTAAGAGCGTGCATATCATGAATGCTGGGTCTTGTTTGTTTTCTGAGAATCTACTGAACCTACTGGTAACTTGTTTGACACGTAGCAATAAAAAATATACTAAAAACCTTGATTATTCTGGTTAGTCACATTGTACTGCTATTATTTTGAACAAGACTGTATATATATTTTTATATTTTAACTATACTGCCCTACAAAACCTGGTCAAAAATTAGTTATTATAATTTTCATGAAATTCAAGACATCCTTTGTTATGTGACAAAACATTTTATCTCAAATGTGTGTCGTTTTGGAGAAAAATGGTAGTTATTTGCACAGGCTGGATGGGATAGGATAGGATAACTTTAAAGTCATTTGTCTCATTTCTGCACTCTGCATAGTTACTGCTTTTTTGCTTTGTAGGGCAGTATAGAAAAAGAGCTCGGATGCAAACCCCTCTAAGAGCGTCTAACATGTTTTCTTGTAAATTAGCTTTTTTATCAGGCTATTACTGTATTTTGCCAACAAACCAGTTTTTCTGAATGATCTGAGGCCGGGGTTGAGCGTATTTGAAGTAACAGTATTTGCTGAACGTTTGCTGAGAGCATATCGGTTAATAACCGTTTATCCCATTTTTGATGGAGGTGGCATTTACTGTAGCTGATTTCGTATTTGAGCTCCTCATTAGATCTTTTCCCAGAGCAAATTACAGTTCAAGATATACATTTAATCAGTGTGATTCACACAGCACTTCCCAGAACATTTCCGTAAAATTGGCAGTGTGTGAACACAAACACATCCTGTAAACGCTCCCGTACAGAGGACCTATACATTGCTGTAAAGCGTTCTGTGTGAACAAGACGCAAAAACAATGCCGTAAGGCGCATGCCGTAGTGAGGACGCGTGTGTCATCACAACCAGAAGTTATGGTTCAGCTCTTTGACACAGGGAATTAAACGATGATCAACATTCACGACGGGAAATGTCGGCAAACTGGACTAAAGCAGAGATCAGGGAGCTCTTCACTATCCGTGCCGAAGCTGGAATCAGTTTACAAGCATGACAGAACAACGCATCACACACTACTTATGATCTTATAGGTCATAAACTATAATGCACTCGCATGATTTCTTAAAAAAAGAAATCACGGATAATTAGCAAACTTCAGACGCTGTGGAAAAAACTACCAAGTCCAGGACTTTAAACACGTCACGTGTCCTTACAGGATCTTTTTTTTGCCATTTTTGCCTTTATTGGATAGACAGTAATTAAGGAGATGACAGGAAAGTATGGGGTGAATAGAGGGGTATGGGATTGGCAAAAGACCTCAAGCTGGGATTCAAACACGGGTCACCAGAAGTGCGGGTCACCAGAATGTGTCGGAGCACCGTCCACTAGTGATGGGAGAAACTAAGCTTTTCGAAGCTTCGAATCAATTTAACCAATTGCTTCGAAAATTGATTCAGTTTTTCGAAGCAGTTCGAAACCCACACACGCTGGCGACCCCTGCTGGTCAAAACAGTGTAAAAGCAGATATGTCCACACGTTTTACACTTTTTTTTTTACAAAATAATAGCAAGATTTTTATTAAAATATGTTAAAAAATTATTTAACTTAATTAAGCCATAGTTAAAAGTGTATTATGTGCTTTTAGTTTTATTTAGGGCAAACAAATCATTAAAACTAACTACCCTTTTAATTATGCACATTTTTGTCATTAAATCTGTCTATAAACAAAAGTAGATAACATGGCAGTGTTATTAGTCAGGAGGATAAATGTTTTATGACCTTTCATAATAAAACAGACCCGAGTTCACCTAAACTTATTAGACACTGGTCATGTGATCAACTCCCCCCATCGGATTTTCGAAACATTTCGAAACAGTTATGACGTAATGAAGCCTCGTTTGCTAAAATCACGTGACTTTGGCCAGTTTGAAACAAGCTCCAAACCACTGATTCGAAACAAAAGATTTGTAAATGTTTCGAAGCCTCATGAAGCAGTGCTTCGAAAACGACCATCACTACCGTCCAGTACACCATCGGCTCTGACTCCTTACGGGATCTTTACGGTATGTGTGTGAATGCAAGCACAAATTTTGGAAAATCATTGGCAGTGCGTATGAACCAAAAATCAACACCCCTGGAAGCATTTTCCGTATATTTTCCGTAATCTCTATGTGAAAAGGGCTTATGTGTATACCCACCCTGGGATCAAACCCATGACCACTGTGTTATCAATAAAACCACTGGTTCTATACACCTTACCCACAATCTCTCGGACAGCAACAGGCTGATGCAGGTGAGCAGGCTCGCTGCGGCCCCCAGCGTTCACGGCCACCACGCGGATGTTAAGCAGATCTCCGGTTGCCAGATTCTTGATGACAAAGTGGTTGGATGTGGTGAGCTCTGCGTTGGCGACCACCCATTCAGAAGCTGCAGTTTAAAAATGGACAGATGATGAGAATCTAGAAATAAAATTCTTGAACAGTAACACAGAAAATGTTTCGTTTATATTAATCCAGTGGATTCATTTGGATGAATTTAATGATGGATGTGCTTTTTGAAGCTTCAACATTACTCTAAGTCTTGCATTCTGTGAAATCCAGGCTAAAGTCTCATAATCAAATGAAGATAGCATTGAACTTTGATTTCAGACCTGATCTTACTCAGTAAATATTAAAGATATCAAGGTGATATTATCACAGAATGCTCTTTAAATTATGTAGGATGATAAATAATGACTTTAACAAAGTTTAAGCCTAAATGTTTATAGACTTGAAACAAAGCTAAAAATCAAACAAGAATATTTAAGCAAACCAAAATGTTGTCTGTATAGATCCACAAATCTAAATGTGTTGTGTGCAGATAGAGTGACTGTTGGTAGTAAGCGACTCTTCCTAATAGGGAGACTTACAGGAGAGCTGGTTATAAATCAGCCTACGGTGACATTTTAAAGACAGGTGCTACAACAGACAGTCATATAACCGGCTTTTCTTTTGACATCTGATAGTTCAGTATGGTTCGATTACAACATGACGGAGTGATGACTGAAACACCAGTCACAACCTAACAAGCTTATCAGCAATATTAAGATGATGTACGCACATCCCATCTTGCAGTATTCCACAGTGTATCCGTCCAGTCCAGACGTCCCGATGTTCTCAGGGGATCTCCATTTAAGACTGACTGAGGTATCGCTGACATCGTCCACAGTGAGGTTCTGAGGAGCACTTGTGGGCACTGCACATTGTTTAGAGAGACAACATTTTTTTTTTTTGAAAACCAGATTGAAGGACTAAATGAATGGATTGTTGAATAAGTGAATGGATTAATGAATAAATAAATAGGGGATTTTAACAGGTAGATACATGAATGGAATTGGGTGAAGATGTATAGGCAGGTGCCACTGGATGCATGAATGAATTGATGGATGGATGGATGGACGGATGTCATTAGATTGATGTAGGTATGTATGGATGGATTGATTGATAGAAGAAAGGGTGGGTGGACAACTGTCATTGTTTGGATAGTGTGATGTTACCTGCAGGAGGAGGTGGTGTTGGTGCTTTAGGTGGTTCCTCTACAGGTGCAGTTTCAGCAGGAGCAAAGAGTTAAAAGAGTTTACCACATAATCTCCAAACTGTATTTTTTGCATTATCCTATAAACTTTTATTAAGCGTTAATCCAAAAAAAGATGGTCAAAACAATGTATTCTTTAAGCTGCAATCCATACATTTATTTGGTAAAATAAACAAAAATCTTTGTAAGTACATCAAAATCGGTGTTCGAATTGTATGCTGCGTACACACCAAATGCGAAGCATCGCTTTCCCCGCTCTAGTTTAATATTTTCAACTTGTGCAAAGACGCGTTTGATGCCCCATTCAGACCAACAGCGGATAGCAGTACCAGAGTGACGCAATCTCATTTGTTTCAATGGAAGTTGGCAACCAGATGGGCGTGTCCTGCGACGCGAGAAAGTTAAGAAAAGTTGAACTTTATGCAAATGATGAGCAATTATTGGGAGCGACTACCAATGGGAGCAAAGCAGCGGAGTTCACGTTATCCTTCTCTCGTCATTTGAGTGGACAGTACTTATTTGTTTATAATGACCAGATTTAGAAACGCCCCATTGAAGGAGACAAACCACACACAGCGAGAAAGTAGCTGGTGGTCTGAACCGGCAAATAGTGCATCTTTTCACGCCAATTGCGCCACACAATTTGCGTCATTTACATCGCCATACTTTTTATGTAATCTACTCTCGCAAATCCTTGAATTTGTATGCCCATTCACCCAGATTGGCAATGGGGACGTTCACTTTATAACAATTTAACAATGACTATAACGTTAACTATAAATATATTAGTGTCGCCATTACCGATTAAGATAACTTTATGTTAATTTGCTCATGTGCGCTGCACTCGCGCAAAGCACTTGCCTTTAAAGGCATTAACTAATATTGCATATTTCTTGTAATAAAAACTTTTTCAATTGTCACTGAATGTGTAATATGCTGTTCTTGTGGCATTTAAACAGAGGGTAACCAACACTCAACAGGCTGCGTTTCACATAACTCAACAGTGAATCTAGTAGTTTATGTAATCTAATATCTTCCTTTTGGCGTACTCAATTAATGAGGTAGGAAAAAAGGATTACGTAGTCAATTTTACAGCAACTGCATCAGACCTGAGGTAATTTTATGTTGTGGACCTCAGTAATGAGCTTCTCCACAGTGTTATCTGTCTTTTCAAATGCGAGTGCACTTGAAGTTCAAATAGATTTGATTTGCTGTCAATAGTTTATCGTTCATCAGCTGAAAAAAAATGCTCACAAAGTAATCCCAACGATATTGTTCATTGTATCTTTATTGTTATACCGTATTTTCCTGGACTATAAGTCACAATTTTTTCATAATTTGGCTCGTCCTGCGACTTCTAGTCAGGTGCAACTTATACGTCAAAATGAATTCATATGAACCAAGAAAAAAACGTTACTGTCTACAGCCACGAGAGTCCTGCTCCTGTATATATGTAATTCAATGGATTCAGTGATGTGGAATGACTTCGGGACCTTTTTGATCTTGATTTGGCTTGTTGTGTTAATTTAGCCTATTCAACCACTCAGGTATGTTTTGTATGCTATTGTGTGTCGTGTAAATAACTGTTTATGTTACTTTAACATGTATGGACTCCTATTCAGCCTAAAGTTTTGTGCCATTGTTTAGTTGAAAAACTTGCCTTCTAGATTATATGTCTGTTCTTCGGCTTGGATTTTATAAAATCATTTTCTAAATAAATGCGACGTATAGCCCAGTGTGACTTATATATGAAGAGTTTCGTTGCAAAACAAGATTTTTTTGTCAAAACATGTTTATTATTATGTTATCATATTATATTATTTTATTTTATGGTGTTACTTAGCTGTATTTTTTTAATTTATGAAGTTTAAAATCAAAACAAAACAACCACAGTTGAATTGATATTAATTGGAATGCACAACCAAAAAAAACGAGATTTCTGAAAAATTAAAAAAAGGAGTTATCTCGTTTTGCAACGAAACTCTTCATATGTTTTTTTCTTCTTCAAAACGCATTTTTGACTAATGTGATTATACTCTGGTGCAACTTATAGTAGTTGTGGTGTGAACTCCTCTATTCTCTTTAATATTAACGATTTTAAACTATATTTTTTAATAGTTATCGCTCCGCCCCCCTAAGCTTTAATAAAGATTTAGAATTTGGACCATCAGGCACAATTACACAGGTAATGTCAGCTTGACCTTATCTTACTTCAACCATCATAAGAAATGAACTCTGTAAGTAACCTGCTATTTTGTTTTTCAAACCGAGATGGCAACAAAAAGGCCAAAGTTACAAATTGCAGCTTTAAGAAATCTAATGAAAAGAGCTTTACCTTCAACTGGAGCATCAGTGGGAGGAGCAGCAGCTTCATCAACAGGACCTGAGAGGAGACAGTAAGACTTTTATTAGTTTAAGAGAGGTCAAACTATTAGTCCTGGTAAAGTGACTGAGATAAAAAAAAGTTTTTTCAAGAATGAGGAAGAAATATCAAACACAAACTATAATCCATTCTAACTATAATCGATATTTTAAAACAGAGCCGCTCGACGTGACAACAGCACACATAACATCATAAATGCACACGAAGATTGCAACTTGTGCTCTACTTATTAATATATCATCTGAGGTCTAAGCTGGGGTCTTGTCTCAAGAGACAGCAGGGGTTGAAGCTAGTGTTACATGTTAAACAAATGTTGGAAGATGTTAGGTACATGTTAACAGATACCGTAGGTGGTCATCAATCTGAATTCAGCTATGACTGAATTAATGTTACAGTGCCTGGATACAGCGTTGCTTTAAAGAACAATCAATATTCAAAAATATTTGATAGATAAATTCAGCAATTGACCAATCAGAATAAAGTACTCCAGAGACACGTATAATGGTTATGTTAAAGTTTATTCTCTCTTAGTGCTGAAGTTAATGGCAAAATATGATCTTAAACTTTTAAACCTTTTATTTACATCCATAAACATGGATGTTGATAATAAAGCAAATACTTCAGATAGCCCTAAAGACCAGAACCAAGTTTGGAGATCCCACAAAAATAAAACAATAAAACTACTTTTCTTAAGTGAATTCTACAGCTAAACTTGCAAAAATTTTAGGACTATCGACTATCATAACCACAGACTCTACAACAATACTGTTACTACAGTAAATGTTTTAATAAAACAATCAAATGGGGCAACTTTAATAAAGTTTTAGTGTATAAAATGTCCCTATATTGTTGGTTTATACACTAGTGTTAAAGGAATAGTTCACCCAAAAATGAAAATTCTGTCATCATTTACTAACCCTCATGTTGTTTTAAATCTGCAAGAGTTTATATTTTTATTTTGATGAAGACAATAGAAGATATTTTGATAAATGATGGTAAGCACACAGCTGATTCATTGACTTCCATAGTAGGAAAACAAATATTATGAAATTCAATGGGTACATCAACTGTGTGCTTACCATCATTTATCAAAATATCTTCTTTTGTGTTCATTAAAATAAAAAACATATACAGGTTTAAAACAACATTAGGGTGAAAAAAATTCATTTTGGTTGTACTATCCCTTTAAATCATAAAGATCTTTAGAGTGCATGCATTATGCTCATGGTTTCTTTCATAGATATAAGGCGGATGAGACATCTAGCCTTTATTATGCATATCTATGGTTGCTTTAGTACCTTCAGGAACAGGTGCAGGTGCAGGTGTCTGTGGTGGGGCAGGTTCAGCTGGTGGTGCCTCTGCTGCTGGTGCCTCTGCAGGGGGAGCCTGGGCTTCAGGCTCTGGAGGCTTTTCCTCTTTTACAGCAGCCTTCTTGACCGACTTTTTAATGGGTGCTGGTTTGGCTGGCATGGTGCTTCAGAAACCTCTACTGGACGGCCTGTCTTTGAAAGGGTGATGTCTTTGGGGGCTTTCAATTTATACGGTGCGTGAGCCTGGACTCCACCTTCTCTTTAAATAGCCACGGGTCTGTTCTTATCAACTTCCAACCCTAATTACTAAAACGTTTTTCACCTTATGATGCAAAGCAAGCAGTAACGGTAATTATTTTGCTTAACTTCATAACATATAGCTTCCTTGCCTTAAATGTGTCTGACCCTTAATTCAGTGGTTCTCAAACTGGGGGGCCCTGAGATGGTGCTAGGCCAGGGGGGCCCCAGTGTTATGACATTTTATAAAATAAATTAATTTATCATTAATTCTCTGTAATTAAATCTCAGAAAAACCAAAAGCCCTACATTGTATAATTTAATATGTTTTGTTTAATTCAAATATTAAGTGTTTGAAAGTTTTATGCCACACATTTTCTTTGGGGGGGCACACAGGGATGCACCATACACAAGGGGGGCCGCATGCTGAAAAAGTTTGAGAACCACTGCCATAAATATATAGTTCACTTTAATATGAACATTCTGTCATCATTTACTCATCCTCATGTTGTTCTAAACCTGTATGAATTTCGTTTTTCTGATGAACACAAAAGAAGATATTTTGAGAAATGATGGTAAACACACAGCAGATAGTGACCTTTGACTTCCATAGTAGGAATACAAAAATATGATGGAATTTAATGGGTACCGTCAACTGTGTGCTTACCATCATTTATTAAAATATTTTCTTCATCATTTAGCACAATACGTCCAAAATATTTTTTCCTACTATAGAAGTCAATGGTCACTATCTGCTGTGTGTTTACCATCATTTCTCAAAATATCTTATTTTGTGTTCATCAGAAAATCATACAAGTTTACAACAACATGAGGATGATGAATCAGTATTTTCATTTTAAAGAGAACTATCCCTTTAATTAAACCGGTTGTATTCTTTTTTTTTGACGCTTGTCGCCCTCTTCCGTGCAAGCTTTGTAAATGCAGCGTGTACTACAATGTGTAGGTTTGAGGTGGATTTGAGAGGGCGAAAACTTCTATTTAAAGTGCATTATTTTGTATAGGGTACGATCATGTGCACAATGAAGAGTTTTTATGAAATGAATTATGTTTCTGCCGGTGGGTGCTGCTTACCTACACCCAACGCAGACGAATATAAACCTAAACGCTTCCTTTTTAATAGGAACAACGTCCAGTGTCAAAATAATCAAAACTATTTATATATTTAGGCCAAACTGTTGTCTACTGTTGCAAATACTGGAACTATAAAGTTAAAGCCAGGTCGCATCTGTTCAACTAATGCCAATATTTACATTTTATATTCATGCTTGTCTTTTTACCTGTCGTTTTCTTGGTTTGTCTCGCGAAGAGGTGTGTGTTCGACTGAGTCAAATTGAAGTGTTAAACTTCATTGGACGCTGCGCAGACCGATCGGCGTATGACATCAAAGTACCGCGAGAGCGACCCGAGAACAACGCGCATTTGAAGAGCTACTGCTCTCGACTCGCTCTCCTCCTGGTACTTTGATGTCATACGACGATAGGTCTGGGCAGGGCAGCGCCCAGTAAAGTTGAACACAACAAATCATACTCACATACAGTATGTCTTATGCATTTGTGTGGGTGCTCAACAATTTTCTCAGGTGCTCAAGCCTCCAAGCCCTCCCAGGATCAGCGCCTATGCAGGGCAGATCGACACCTATTTCTGTCTGTCAATCTAGTCGTTTTCAGACCACAGGCAGTAAGTTTAGTAATAGTATACCGCGCACCCAGAAAGTAAATAATATTATTGTAGAGCAATATTACATATGACCCACAATAAAGAAGTACACACAGGTGGTTTTCGTTTTAATTTAATTATCATATTATAATTGAACCTCTATAATAGCAGTATACAATTATAAAACATATTGAATTGGAGCAGAAATACATTATGTATTTGGTCATTACTGCATGATTTTATGATTTCATACGCTCCAGGAAAAGTCTTTGCCCGTCGACTTCTTCACTTTTGAAAGGTTTTCTTTATCCGAGCAGTAATATTGGGGTTCCAGTTTTTCCCATTTTAACACATAGGCCTACATTAAATGAAGTCCTTGCTACACTTTAAAGCATAGCCTAATAAATTGAAATTTAATCTAGAACTTAATAATCTGCTAAATAACACTCATAAGCAGAATAGACTGCAGTGATAAGATAAAATATTAATCTATCTCTATTTCATTTTGCATTATGCAGTAAACTCAACTTTGTCAAATGATGCTGTAGCAACTTGCAATGTAATAACTGCACATAATGTAATAAGTATTACGTTATTATTGTAATGAAATGTTCATATAATTTTCTCAAAACGTAATAAAATTTTGAGTGCATAATGTAATAAATATTATTTATGCTTTTTATCACGGTTCATGACTTGTTCATGTTTAATGTTTATTTATCTTTAAACTGTTGCCAGTAAATAACATCAATTTAAATCTACAGTAAGTTACTGGCAAACAGCTGCATAACTACAGCACATTTTTTAGTATTACCTTTTGAACTGCGATTACATTTTAAGTTTCCACAGTGTGTTTATAATGTAATACATTTCTCATACAATAATTATGTTAAAAACTTGTATTACATTAAAATAAAGTTTTATTACATTATGATAAAATTTTATTACGTTTTGAGAAATTATTACATATTATTATGAATTGCTACAAATGTGACCAAGTTAGGAATTATGTTGTGAATTAGTAGCACGAGATTTTAGTTACTAAAAAACAATAAATACAGCACATACATATTATTGTAGTACTGGCATAAGTTTATTGAAAACATGAATATTTGATGGATGGAATTCTTTCATGTCTGCACATGCCCTTTCCAAAAAAAGTCTGAAAAAAAAACATAAAATGTTTCATCCCAGGGCCAGGTATTTTTTAATATTTTACTGTGATTGTGGTCGCAAATGCGTTAAATATTTACAATGTTTACAGTTGCAATGCTCTATACAAAATAGAAAAATTTATTAAACAAGAGAAAGCAAGATTGATTTCATTAAAAAAATGAAGAAAAAGATAGAAATTTCATTTGAAATCCCAGTGGGATAGGTAGGTTCAATGTGTTTTTCCACAGACAAACAATGGCGTCACACACTGTATCAACAACATTAAAACACCATCAAATCTCTACATCATAGCTTATCACATACACCATTGCTATCTGTAACTGAACCCAAACAAAAACTGCTATACTGCATAGTGACAACAACCCAGAAATCAGTTTTGATTAAACAAAACTTAACCTTGTATGGCATGTTTCATGTAAATCAAGTAAAAAAAGATTTTATAAAGCATATCCTTATTATGTCTGCTTAAACATTCAGCATTAATAGAAATAAAAATAAATTAATTGAAACATTCCCTCTGTTAGTAACACCCTCCAAACTGTACCAGGCCACAAATATTATGCAAAAAAACAGATCTGATATAGCACACGATATTAAGATGGCAAATATACTGTATGAGTCACATAAGGAAAAAGACATCAGTGAAAGAATGGCTTATGTTTCTGTCAGCTCGCAAAGTAGCCTTGAATTAAATGACCTTTTAAAAACAAGACTACCAGCAAGCTCGAATCTTTAATCAGCTAGCATAGAAAAAAAAGCAAGTTAGCTCACATTCTTATTCCCCACCGCGTACAATCCCTTGCAAGACACATAATAGTTTAGGTATTGCAATGTCCAACAGGTTGGCTTCTAGTAGGCACATTTTCAAGACAAACAATGGGGAGTCTTCTCCAAATCCCAAACTATTCATTAAGCATAGGTTTATGATCGTACAATGAGCTGTTAAGAGCAAGACAGATTTGAGGTACTCGTGTGAAATGACATTTTGTTTTTGGGTTGTTGTGGGCAGCATGGGTAAAAGCCTTTCAATACCTTGTATGATCCGGAAGAGGATACTTGCAGAGAAAATGTTCACGTAGGCAACTTGATCTAGTTACTAGGCAGTTATCCTTCACCTACAGGCTATGAAGAGAGGCGACTGAGAAATTCGATGGTTACTAAGATCGTCCACATAATGTATTTATAACCGGATGCGTTTAGTTTAGTTTATACTATGACATTAATGTTTGTGGTATGACATCTTTTTTTGCGTTTTGGGATTTTTGTTGGAAAATCCTATTTACACATGACGTCAGACTAAGATGCTTTAGTAAAAAAATCATAGAAAAGGATTTTAAAAAACAAACTCCTCTGTTTATTAAAGGAGCTGTGTCTGACGTTAACAGGAAAGACAACACAAGCACGGTAAAGCAAGCATCACGAGAACGAGGTGTGTTGGTAAACCAAAGTTTCATCAAAGCAGACCGATATACATTCTTCACTTCTGTGTACAATGGCAAGTTTTTGTTGATAAATGTTATATATGACACCGCTACACTGCTTGTTCTGATGTTGGTTAGTAGTTTAAGTTAAAGATTGCTACTCTGCATTTGTTGCCAACACATCCTTATGTTAAGGTGCCAATTACAACCGCAAATGTAAAGCTTTCATGCACATAGAGTACAGTCAGCTTAATCTCACAAGAATTTGTACATATTTTACGTGCAGTAAATGGTAAAAAAAAAAAATAATAATAACGAAACCCACCCTTAACGCAATATTGGCTACGTCAAAGGGGCAAAACCAAATCGTACAACAACGTACGAATTAGCAACCTCGTAAAATACGTACGAATTGCCGTGAGATGACGTTGGTACAGTTGTGGTGCACCTGTAGTCAGACAATAGCAAATCATTAGAATCATCAGTAACAATTCACCATCCATTATTATTACTATTATTGTTTTGTGTGTTTAATTTTAAATTAAATTGTGTTAAATTGAAATTTTATAATGTACTGGAATGATTCTTAATAAAGTATGAGGTCTTCCAATATTGGCTATGATGTTCAAAAAGACCAAAGGATATAAGTGCATATAGAAGCAAACATGGATATTATTTAGCTTTTCACAAAGGCATTTGTTGAAACCATTTTTGATTTGTTCACACTGAACACAATTCAGATTTTTCCAACTCACTGTTTGTTGAGGCAGTGTAGTCAACATCTGCTACATCTGCATTGGTTGCTATATATAAGACTACAATGACTTTAGTCTACAACTAAGCTGTTCGTTAGATCTGATTTGTGTCTTTCAATGTAAACAAAGCTTTTGATACTCTTATCTTCATGATCCAGAAGCACCTTGGATGTTGAAAGTAAGTCGTTGAAGGTGAGATGTTGCATATTGCGCCACTGCACCAGATGGTAGCACCTCTGTTATTATCCCGCATTCATGCAGTTGGAGTTTTGCGAGTCGCTGTGCTTTTGGTTGGTGTTCCTGCTTAAGCGCTGTCTGCGTTGTTGCATATTTGCATAAAGTTAAACTTCGGCAAACTGCCGACAGTTGCTGTCGCTCATGTCACCTCAAATCACCAACTTTCACTGCACATCCGAGTGAATGCCTCAAGGTTTCAAACGTACCCCGTGCTATTAACCCCAAGCTATGAAGCCAAGTGCATCTTTAAAGAAGCAGCCACTGTGATTTACAGTCTACATCTGCTGTCATATCGCTGTATTTGAGGGTAATGATAAATGCAACCTGGTTATGGTTATGTACTGCACCTTAAAACTGCATCAGTATGCAAACTGTGAGGTAATATATACTTATACTCAGATTTCTATAGAACTGATTTCATGGTATATGACGGGTATCTCTTAAGGCTGAATTCTAAGCACCAACTTGTACTTTACGTGTTGCATCCATGCAGGTTAGTCCTAATGGAGAAATACTGCAACCGCACCTTTGAGAAACAGGGTTCAGGTATCTTATGGATGATACTCTTGCAAATAAAAATAAATACGTTTATGGTCAGATATTACCAAGAACAAAACAAAACTGAAAAGATGTGGAGGATATTTTGCTTCCAGCATGGTAGAGAAGAAGATCTCATCTTCACAATCCTCAGTCGCAAGTATTGCCATGCAACTTGCAGGTTAGATAGCAAAAGGAAAGACGAGTTAAGACAACAGTGCAAAAAAGCTGCTTGCTCAGATCGGGTAGGATCAGTTCTTCTATTGCTCTTTCATTTCGAGCATTCGACCTTGAACAGGTTCAGAGTTAATTGTCCTCTCACCGACCTGCCGAAGGAGACTGTGTAAGATCCGTAAGGAGAGTGTGTTTAACAGCTCTAGCCATTATAGACCGCTTAAGTCTTTCAGTTCAGCCTAAAAACTGGGGTTGCCTGGAATGTCCCGTTCTGGAGACTCGATGAAGTTGGCAGACTCCTGGAGTTTCAGCAGCATAGCCATCTTAATAAGAAGCAGAAGAGCACAAATTCGTAAGACCACATTGGTGTTTGTTACAACAAGGCTTTGGTGTAGCGGTGTGGTGCACTCACCAGTGGATCTGACTCCATGGTGGGAAGTGGGGTATCTTTGATGGACCTGGCGTCACTTGGTTGTTGTGTCGGTGCAGAGTTGGGACCGATGGTTGGGGGAGGAAGGTGAAAGAGTTTAGCCTGGTCTTGTTGAGCTGAAGGCCAGGGTAGCGTGTCCCGCACCCATTCCACTGGATCCTCCCATGCTGCTTTCTGACCATGGACCTGAAACACAAAACACAGAGTTTCAACATTGCAAGACTTTGACTTCACATGGTCGAATTATACCGCTGAGTGGTACCCAAGTACCCTTGACCCCCGAAGTCTGGTTTGTTTGACTAGTGGGTCCACTTGCAAAGGTGGTCTCTTGCACGGTTCAATTTGGTTCAGGGGCGGGGCACAATAGTATTAGCAAAAACTGTGCCGGAGCACAATCTGAAAGCTCAGTTATGCAACGTAAGCGTATTTGGGTCCGGTTCTTAAAGTGTCCTGGTGAGTACTGGGGTACAGTTCGGCACAATCTAGTACGATGTAAGTACACCCTAATTCCTATGACATTGCATTAAAGGTGCAACGTGTGACTTTTAGCTGCATCTAGTGGTGAGATTGTGAATTGCAACCAACGGCTCAGTACACAGTTCTGAAGCTACGGTAGCTGCCAAAGGACAAACAGGTCAACATCTGAAACCACGTTGTTACAAAATGCGCTCTATAGAGCATTTGTCCATTTAGGGCTACTGTAGAAACATAACGCCGCAAAATGGAAACTTC
Organism: Misgurnus mizolepis; assembly: GCA_025389145.1. Taxonomy (NCBI): domain Eukaryota; kingdom Metazoa; phylum Chordata; class Actinopteri; order Cypriniformes; family Cobitidae; genus Misgurnus; species Misgurnus mizolepis. Next base: position 7,847,678 of record JAIFKI010000022.1, on the reverse strand, counting down.
CATGTATAGGGACCTGTGGTGTATGTATATAAAAACAGCTCATTCTAAGGTAATTAAAACATATTATATTGCATATACAACAGATTATATTGCTTTTCTGTCAAGAGATCCTCTTAAAAGTTACACAGTGCACCTTTAAGGTAACCATCTTACCTTCACACCATCTTTGGCTCCCTCCTGTAGATAAGGAATAATGGACTGGTTCCATAGGTCAATAAACCAGGTCCGAAAGTCTGTTAACGTTACTGGGCAGGATAGAAAGAAACAAGGACCTGCAAAAACAATATATATGAGTTTGTTTTGGAGAATTGGTTTTGAGCAGTGCTTATCTATATTTCAACTTTGGCTTTTTTTTCTTTGCTGAAGCGTGCAATCATAAATATTGGTGGTGCAGGTGCATTTCCTAATACTACATCACAGTACTCCAACACTAAATATCAATTTTCTGAAGAGCAATAGGTGGACCAGAATGCAGAACATTTAAGACGCACCTATGAGGAAGTCCGAGGTGCTGTGTTTCTCCAAGAAAGTATGTAGGTGATACCAAAGTTTAGGAATCCAGTCAAGAACCCTCAGTATCTCAGTACGGTGAACCGAGCTCTCGTCCTCCGTCTCGATCAACTTCCTGTGCAAGTAACGCACTAAGAACCCATTGGCCGGTTCCACGTTGTTGGAGAAGGTGATCATTCTTCAAATAAAGGAAGATGAAATTATTATAAATATATTTTTATTTAATTATCTACAAATCTATTTGGAAATTGGGCTAATTTTTGTTGGTGTTTACCTAAAGCTGAGATGTAGGCCATGATTGGACGACATCTTAACAGGCTGATTGGTTGTTCCAATGACGTATGGGCTGCAATATTTATTAAAGATGATAAATAAACAACTCTTACAGGTTTATACGAAAATACCTTCTGTGTAGTAAAAAGCAATTCAGGCCCCTAAATTTACAGTATAGTCACTTTTCTCACCATTTGTGATATTTGCAGGTCAACGCACTGTTGACCAAGTCTGTAATAGAAAACGCATCACTGATATCATCCAGAATAATGACCAACGGAACGTCCTCATCGCCACAATCTCGGTCAATCTGATTGGCCAGGTTAGACAAGTACAACTGGAGGTCCTGGACAGAATAACACCAATATGAGGCTTTATAAAAGTTAAATCAGTGTGTTGTGTTCTTTCTGTCAATCAAAATGTTACTCAATGTGATTTTAAAGCAGGCCTTTACCTTGCAGGTCTGTTGGTGCATGTTGAAGTTTGTGATGTGGCCTGGGCCGGGCTCGCGGCCGCTCCTCTCCAGCAGGTACTCGGCTAAGCGAGTGGTGAGGTAGGTCTTCCCCGTGCCGCTTGGGCCCGACAGAACCAGCCGACGGTGCTTCAGCAGGAGACTGATGTAGTGTTGCATCATGGGCTTGGGGATGAGCGTCTCAAACACAAGACTGTCCACACATTTCTCCTTGAACCCTGGAATGATGAGGAAGAGAAAATATAGGGATCAGTGACTCTAGAGTAAGGTAACTGGTGTGCAGCAAACAATAGCTGGCATTGGAAAAGCAGGCTAACATAGGCAACAGTCTAAGTCTAAAGCTTTGTACCTTTAAGTGAAACAGTAATGAGTCCAGGATCGTTTCTTAAGCAGTCACTGGGTGAGCTCTCCGGGACGTCTGCTCCTAGCACCCTCCTGTTCTGATTAATACAGTAACTGTGGATGGAGTCCACCGACAATCCCATGCTAGCACCGGGGTCCACCTGGGAAATGTAATCCTAATAGAGGAGAACAAAAAACATGTTTTAAGTGTTACAATAATCTTTACAATAAGCAAGCCGATGCTTTATTAAATATTTGTTTTAATAATCTCACCTTGAATAGTTCAGAGATGATTGTGTCCAATGTAAACCAGTCTGTATTCCCATCAACCCTCACAGAACCGATGTAGAAATCCTGTTGTCTTACCTGTTAATTGCAATACTTGTTTAGATGCGAGCTCATTTTTAATAATATAAACTGATATAGTGCAGTTTTTTTGTGGTATTTACCTCTCTGGACACTTGCTGGTCAGCTATACGGACCACCACACGCGTGAAGCTGTCATCATTTTGAGACGGCAACCTAATAAACTCCATAGGAGCAATGTCTACACCAACAGAAAGAATGATAATATAAATATTTTGGATGTGAATCACCTGTTAAAGGGATAGTTTGCCCAAAAATTTTAATTCTGTCATAATTTTCTCATCTTCAGGTTGTTTTAAATCTGTATGAATTTATTTATTTTAAAAAAATTAATTTGATAAATTATGATAAGCACACATCTGGTGGAAACCACTGACTTCCAAAGTTGGAAAACCAAATATTATGGAAGTATTGTGATAAATGATGAAGAAGATATTTTATTAAAAATGGTTAACGGTTCCCACTGAATTTCATAGGATTTGTTTTTCCTACTATTAAAGTCAGTGGTTTCCACCAGATAATATTTGTGTGTCGGTTTCTCTGCTGTCTGCATCAACCTAAAACTATGACTATACATCATTATAATGTAATAAAAACATTCAATTATTGCAAACCACTGCTTTTTAAATACTGTGATGTGCAATATTACAGTAACTTCCATGTATGTTGCTGCCCTACCAAACAGAATTGCATAAATACTATGAAACTCATCTATTATTAGTTAGCTAAAGTGGTAGTCTCACGCCACTGTTGTTTCATTCGGCTTTGTCGACACATAAAGGCCGCTCAAATAAATACAACATTTGCAATTCAATTCGGTGCCACCAGTGCCTCATAAACTACACACTTCACCTTTAAGGGCCCTTGAATATCAAATAAGGTAAATATAGGAACTCACCAAGGTTTGAGCATTCATTGAGGCTGAGGCTGAAGGACTTGGTGAGGGACATGGGTGGTTTGTTTTGGCTGGAGTTGAGGAGGCTGGCCAGGCCTGAAGGCTGAGAGGTGGAAGTTGAGGGCGGACCGCATGGCAGGACTAGAGATGAAGGAGCACTTCCTGTTTTTAACTGGTCGTTCTCTGCTTTTAGATTCTCCACCATCATCTACAACAAGAAGTTTTTCTTCAACCAAAAATCTTTTTACTTGATCCTCAAAGCTCAAACACAATAATCAGGCACGACTCTGGTATGAGTGTATTTGTAGATACTAACCTGCATGCTGTTCATGGTTTCCCGTAGCTGCTCCAGCTGGTGTGCCGAGCTCAGTGCCTCCAGACGAATGTCCGTCAGCTTCATCTCTTTCTCCCACAGCTCGGACCGGAGCTCCGATACCACCCTCTCATCACCCTCGTTTTCCTCATTACTCTCATGGATCCTGTTAAGAAATAAAGCTATTTTGAATGCTGCTGGATTGCAGAACTCATTGATGGGGCATTCGTGAAATTTTGACCCCTATATGGTTGGTGGATGAGAGTGTCACTTACACAGAAGAGGCAAATGATTGGGTGGACTGGAGGGAAGGAAGCTGGTTCTCTCCGTCTTCATGGGCCAGTTTTGGAGAGTTAGGGGCAGAAGAGTCTGGAGTGGCGATCTCTTCAATGTCAGAGTACATAGTGCCACCTTTGGAGCCCTTCTTAATACTGAACGCCTTGCCGAAAGAACTCCGCAACTATAGAAGAAATGCACAGAACATAGAGTCAGATCTTGTCAAGTGAGATGAGATTTAGCAAAGCATCAGATCACATCTTGATAAGATCATAGTGAGAACCAATTGCTTCTCAATTTACCCAGTTCTTCTTTTTCTTCTTCTTGGCATCTTCTTTCAGACTGCCCACACTGGAGTGACTGGTGATGCTGTTCAGACTAGAGATGCTCTCTGATGAGTTCTGCCTCCTCATGCGCAGCTCTAAGGAACACCGAAAATATCACAAAAACCTTGAAACCTTGCGCCAGTCTGGACATTTGCACACATTTTTTATGTGAAAGTTTTTCACTTTGATTTTCTCACCTTTCGGTGCCACATCAGGATTATTAAGGGCCCCTTGGATGACAGCCTGCGCCTCTATGTTTTTGACCTGTAGGTTTTCAATGGTGTCTCTCAGCTCTATTAATTCAGTGTCCTACAGAGAGATACAGAACTATTATTTAGGGACTACTCCGTATATCCAAACAATGTTTGTGATTTAATGCTCTGATAACCTCAAATTTGAATACATCTAAAAAATACAAGTATGAAACTGGGTTATTTCAGAGGTATGTAAGAAAATATTGCTACATATGAGTATTGCAACATTTTGTTTGGCATACTATATAGATTTTCATAATATTGAAGTTTACATACCAACCACAAGATAGCATTTTTACTATCTCTGAACTTAAAGGATTAGTCAATTTTCTTAAAAAAAAAACAGATAATTTACTCACCACAATGTCATCCAAAATGTTGATGTCTTTCCTTGTTCAGTCGAGAGGAAATTATGTTTTTTGAGATGAACTTAAATAGACCCCAACACTTAACACTTAACGAGGAAAAAGGGTCATATCAGTGAAACGATTGTCATTTCTGACAAGAAACAAAAAAAATATGCGCTTTTAAACCACAACTTCTCGTCTATCTTCGGTCCTGTGATGCGCCAGCGCGACCTCACTTAATACTTCATCACGTCAAGATGTCACAAATGACGAATGCGAAACTAAGCCCCAGTGTGGAGAAAGAGGACCGTTCCGACGTTGTTGTATGTGGAATGATACTAGTTAATGTCTTTGTGTCAGTTTATTGTTTAAAATGGTCCGCAAATGTGCGTTTCATATATGTAACACGTGACCTTTCTACGTCACTACGCAATTACGTGAGGTCGTGCTGGCGCATCACAGTACCGAAGATAGACAAGAAGTTTTGTTTTAAAAGTGCATATTTTTCTTGAATGATGACAATCAAAAATGACAATCGTTTCGCTAGATAAGACCCTTATCCCTCGTTTGGGATCGTTTGGAGTTCTTGAAACTCTGTTGAAAAAAACTGTTAAGTGTTTAGTTAAGTGTTAAGTGTTGGGGTCCATTAAAGTCCATTAAATGAGAAAAATCCTGGAATGTTTTCCTCAAAAAACATAATTTCTTCTCAACTGAACAAAGAAACACATCAACATTTTGGATGACATGGTGGTGAGTAAATTATCTGGATTTTTTTCAAGAAAATGGACGTATCCTTTAAACAGTGACAGGAAGTACTAGCATAAGGCGCACCACAATTTTTTTGCTAAGGTTAACAAATGGTAATGTGAACAACAGCTATTAAAAAAATCTTATTATATAAAAAAATAAGGAATTCTTTACAGCATTGCAACATATCGGATCGCAAACCCTGTACCGTGATAGATGTCGTATTGTGAGTAGGGTTGGGTATCGTAAGAAATTTTCCGGTTTCGATTCCGGTTCCAGTTCTGCCTAACGATTCCCGGTTCTGATTCCGGTTCCATATAATAAAAGAAATAGGAATAAAAATGCACAATATTTAAACAATAACATTTGTGTTTATTAATCACTGTCAAAATATTTTAAATGTAAAGTGAATTAATATTTTCAGTCACTATATCATTTACTCCTGTTGAAGTAGTCCTCATAAGATCCTACCTGGTCATGTGAACATGTTAGGAGCAGTAGTTCTCAAACATTCAAAGTATATGATTAGAAATTGTATCTATGTGTTTTGTCATATTACTTGTACAACAGCCTTTGCAGGATATCATTTTTGTATGTGCACGCACGCATTGATGCATATAGGCATAAATATAATGTATATAAAATGCATACATATATTTTAAAATATAAAAATGTAAACGAGGATCAGATATATATTTCTTAACAAAAGTGCGTGTTCATACAGTAGGCGCCGAGTTACTCGTTACAACGTCAAGCAATGCTTAGGTACTTAGCAACGACAGACGCTCTGGATCGCCCAAACTCTTTGAAAATGAGGAAAGCGGCGCGGTCACATTTTCCGCATGGTTTTAGACATGAAATTTGAAGCAATTGTTGAGATTTGAGCACCCGTACGGGATTGGCGCCTATGTGCCTGTTTATTGTATCATTTTCATCCATGAAACAATACGCAGTTCAAGTGAGGAACCTTTTGGGGGTTATTATCAAATCTCCAGCCGAGCTGAAAACGGGTACTGGTAGTGCAAATTGATACTTTTTACAACCTTGACTAAGAGAAAATATCTTCCGCCCCCAAGCCAGCGGTTCATCACCGATATCAGTTTATAGCGCACTTACTCTAGTCTGCTGGTCGTTTGTGTTCACACAAACCTAAAAGACATCTCGCTGGGTGAGACTGTATTTTATATTTTCATTAGTTTATGACGTGCACACCACCGCGGGTCGCACTGTACTGTCAACAGAATCCACCCTAGAATCCACACTTTTGACTCTCTTTTTAGACATGTTTAACACCAAGTATACAAAGTTAAGTATACCTTAGCAGCGCAAGTGTTTTCTGTGGTAAGCTGCGTTAATTTGGTTGCGTGACTGTAAACAGTGGCTCAATGTAATTAATATTTATGGCTTTTTAAAGTGCTTTGCCAGTGCATCGCATCGGAACGGCTATTATGCTACGTACACACCAAACGCGTAGCATCGCGTTGCTCGCTCTAGATTACTCGCGGGATTTAAGTTTGTGGCACATTTTTCGCTCGAGTTAAATATTTTCAACTTGGGCTAAGACACATTTGTGGCGAATAGCGCGTGTTTTCACGGCAAACGTGCCGCCCATATCACATCATTCGCATCGCCCCACGCGAGGACACATCTGATCGCGTCTTTGCATTGAGGTTGTATGTAATCTACTCGCGCAATCGTTGAACTCGCATCTGGTGTGAACCCACAGTTAGAACAGAAACGTAAGAATTCCATGTGGTTCCGGTTCCTTTTAAACAACAGAACCGATTCTGAATAAGAACCGCTTCTCGGTTTCCAACCATAATTGTGAGATTCTTGCCGATACACATCCCTACTATATCATGGCAATTCGTACGTATTTTACGAGATCGCTAATTCATACGACCACATTTCGACATTTTTTTACAATTTGCTTTTGCCCCCATGGCATTAGGGTTAGTGGCAAGGTTAGGCTTGGGGTTTCGTTTCTTTTATGATAATCGTAGAATTTACTTCATACTAATTTTTACGAATTAGCCAACCCGTAAAATACGTACGAATTTGCGTGAGATCAGTTTTTTTTCCTACAGATGGTTGTAACAAAGGTTTTAATCCATAATGAAGTGCAAGTACAGTGACTGTTTTCCAAAAAATAAAGGTTAACCCATAACATCACAGGCACATGCTGCCACACGAACATCATATGATCCCCCATCTTTTTTTGGATGTCTGAACAATTGGGTTATTGATGCAGTAATGAATCTTTAAATCCAGGTCACTGCCTCAAAACATAACCTTTTGAGACCGTCAGCTTTCTTTCACAAAATGCAATGCACCATGAAAAACATTGGGTCACTTTTAAAACACACTATAAGCTAATTTACCTTTGAGCCAATGCAATCAACCATAAATGTGCAGTATCATGACACAGATAACGCATTGACATTTGGGGTGTGTGTGTTTGTGTGTGGCGACAACAACCCCCAACACCCATTTATTCATAATTTGACCCAAATTTTTCTCTTTCCCACTCTAAGAGGTTACCAACATGGGCGGAGCCTATGAAGGGCATAAGAACAGCTGAGGTATGTTTTATATATTTCTCAAATGATTTAAAAACCTGAAAATATTATAAATAGCAAATGACAGATTGCTTTTTGTACTTTGCATAACTATGAGTAAAGGTTGTGATGCTTAATGTATTATGAAGGGGCTTCACTTTAACAACACTCAGGTGAACACAAAAACATCTTATCAGTATTTTTCTTCTAGTTTTCCATAATTCTTAAGCATAAATCTACATTTAGCGGCGTTTATGCCATAAAGAAGTTGCCAATGTGCTAAACTTATTTTAATCGATAATACCTTCTAAAATTAGCAATTTTCTCTTTGTTAATTTGCATATTTAAGTGTTAAGACTTAAATGTGGATTTCTTAGTCTCAAGATAGTGAATCTTTGCTTTGAGTTGATATCATGCAATGTTTTATTGAGTTTAAGGATGAATGTGTTACTGTACCTTTTGTTCAGCACTAAAGGAAAGCGACTGAAGACGAGAGGTCATGAGCGCCAGACTCTGTTCAAATGCTGCCACCAGATTCGCCTGGAGAGAAAACTCAGATTAATTCATCTGCACTTTACATTTAAGACTAAGACTATGGTCAATATATGAACAATTAATATATTTTATAAAAAACACAAACACGGTTGAATGCTATTAAATCTCAGTAAAAAACTAAATGAGCCTCTGTTGTGTTCTTGTAAAGGCACTTGAGACAAAACTATGTGTATGGCTTTCTCATCATGTGAAACTGTGAAACAGGGTTGTGTGTATAAAGGCCTAAATATAATATATAGATATTATATTTATTAAGATGTCATTATTTCTGCAGATACTGCACCATTGGAAAAAATGTTAAAAAATGTTCCCAAACTGTCACTGGGGCAGTACCAATTAAAAAAATCCTAATATGTACCATTTAGGAATAGATATGTATATTAGGACTGTAACGATTAAGAAATTTGGCTGACGGTTTATTGTTTAATAAATTGTGATGAGTAATTGCCTGTTTATTGCTTTGACATTTAATTCTCATACATGTTTTTGTTTATAAAATAATTTTCACAAATTGTTGTGATTATTTAAATGAAATCTTTTGCAAGGTTTATCTGGCAGTAAATATTTATACACAACACATTTTTAAAAGTAATCTGATACTGTCTCATTTATACAGGCGCTGCAGCTCCCCCTTGTGTTTGTAGAGAGATGTGCAATCATCGCGGTGATCTGAAATCATCACAATGAGGTCAAACAATTGCGATGAGACGATTATTTAATCATTGTGCGGCCCTAATGTATACGTTTGTTACCAACATGTACCTAAAATGACTAATACTAAATTTTGAGAAATGTTTGTAACCAAACCATTCGTGGACCCCATTTTCTTCCATCCTATTCTTTTTCCTACTATGGAAGTGAATGGGGTCCACGAATGGTTTGGTTACACACATTTCTCAAAATATCTTCCTTTGTGTTCATCAGAACAAAGACATTTCTACAGGTTTGTAACAACATGAGAGTGAGTAAATGATGACACAATTGTCATTTTTGGGTGAACTGTCCCTTTAAGATCTAAGACTGTGTATACAGTGTACATACATTAGCAGATAGCTGAGATGTTAGATTGGCCACTTTCTCCTGTGAAGATTCCAGCTCTCTCCTCAGCTTACGGATTTGCTGTAAAAAGACAAACAAACCTATCAATCGACACATTTTTAAATAAATACATAAGACTTGAGCGTCCTTCAAAAACTACAAGAGGAATAGCAATGCTTGTCCCTGAAGTAAATCAAGTATTAAAGCTAGGAATGAATCTGTGGAGTCTCAGGAATCTCACTGCAGCTGCTGGGAAAATATGTGACAGATGATGTTCAGCACTGCCAATGGCTCGGTCTTATTATATTAGCTTGATTTTAATTCAGTCCAAGCTACTAAAGGTGACAGAAAGACAAATGGTGAAGAAATTAACACAACGATGCAAACCAGACCAGAAGTAATGGCTCATTACTTGGAATGCATTTTTTTCCAGAAAGAATATTTTTGTTTTTTGGTGAACACTGTCATTTTGCATCTGCAGACCAAGTAGACACTTAAGAAAGAACAATGGGTTATCCCCAAAAAGACACCAAGCATGCACATCAATGTGTTACAATTAAACAATGTGTCTTCTTTATCCCTTCACACCAAGTCTGAAATATTGTACAACAATAATAATAATAATAAGAATAATATTATATATAATATAATATATGCTGGTTTGTAGTGGATCAAAAAAGTTAATCAAAGTTGTCCTAAGACAAGAATGTGTATTGTTCAAAAAAAAAATATATGCTTTTATTTTATAAACTTTTATGAAATATTTTGATCCACTTTAAATGTTACCTAGGACATGTGATCTTCACATAATGATGAAAATTACATTTACATTAAATTGTGGTTTGTTTCTGTTCAAATTGGATGGTGAATTGATAATTGTTTTGTTTTAATTTAGATTTCCTAATATTTCTGAGGGAACATGTCAAAAGTTGCACATGTGTCTTATGCAAACAGTTTTGAATTTAATAACTTGGTGTGAATAGGACTTCACATTGTAGAACTGAAACACAAACACGACGAAAGCACCAGCGAGATATTGTGCAGTGTATCTCCGAGAGCCCAGAAACAAATCAGTTACAAACAGATGACAAACCAAGACGTATTGTGATCGATTTGCCATTGATTGACACCAGACATTGGATGACTTCAGCTGGGATTTCTGGTAACATATGAGGAGTTCAGATGCAAAACCCTCAAAGTGCATCTGATATGTTTTTTTGTCATGAGCACTTTTTATATTTATGTTTCAAGAATTTCACTTTAATGCCAATGAAAAGGTTATTAGTAAGTAATTGGAATTTTCACAAATGCATTTCATTGTAAATTTGACATGCAAGCCTGCAAGTTATTGTGGCATTTATAAAAAAAAAATCCACGTCTCTGGACAAGTCAATAAACAAAAGCAAAATCAGATGCAACTAGAAACACTGCAAATGATGAAAGTCAGAATGTAAAAATAAAAAAACTGAACCACACATTAGGTGGCGCTGTGGTCCATGTGACTGCTACATACAGGTTGTATTGAAGTACTCACAAGGGACACACGTTTGAATGTGATCATTCATCTAATAACAAGAGCAGAAGGTCAACGTGGCATTTAGTGGATTCTCATAACAAAGCGGTATTTCTGAAGGTATTTGATTAACATATATGTGCTGAGAGCATTCGGTCAATATCATTATCTCTCATTTTTGATGGAGGTGGTGTTTAGCGGCGTTTGCATCTGAGCTCTTCGTTTATAAAAAAACAACAACAGGTAACATAAACATAAATGACAAAGACCGTGACAGGAAAATCAGAGAGAGACAAAGAGATAGAAGAAGAGAGAGAGAAACACACTTACCTCGCTCTGCATTCTCTCCTCGGCCTGAGAGAGCGCATGAAAGAAGAGAAAGAGAGATAGACAGTAAGATGATAAGCAAATGGAGATCCATTGTGATGAGATACAATGAAACAGATCTGAGATAGGCATAGAGCTGCACAATTTTAATTATTTTGACCATTTTTGTGAATTTACCTTTAGGTCCAAATTTCAAAAAAATGAATCTTTTGGGATCAATGGGTTAGGTAAAAACTAGCAAGTAGGTAATGTTTCATGCTACAAAAATAGAAAGAGCTTCTGTTTAAGGACGTTCAAACGTAAGTCTTCTTTAAAGGACCAAATTTAAACCACTTTCAGTGATCCAAAAGTACCCAACTCTGTATTCACATTACATGAGAACAGACTATGGTAACACTTTACAATGAAGTTGCATTTGTTAACAATTAGTTAATGCATTAGCTAGCATTTATTAATCTTAGTTCATGTCAAAGGGACACTCCCCTTTAAAAAAAAAATATGCTCATTTTCCAGCTCTCCTAGAGTTAAACATTTGATTTTTACCATTTTGGAATCCATTCAGCTGATCTCCGGGTCTGGCTCTACCACTTTTAGCATAGCTTAGCACAATCCATTGAATCTGATTAGATCATTAGCATCGCTCAAAAAAATGGCCAAAGTGTTTTGATATTTTTTCTATTTAAAACTTGACTCTTCTGTAGTTACATCGTGTACTAAGACCGACAGAAAATTAAAACTATACTCTTATTCTGGCGTAATAATGAAGGACTTTGCTGCCGCAACATGCCTCACTGCCCATGATGCTAATGGTCTAATCAAATTCAATGGATTATGCTAGCTATGCTAAAAGTGGTACCGCCAGAACCGGAGATCTGCTGAATGGATTCCAAAACGGTAAAAATCAAATGTTTAACTCTAGGGGAGCTGGAAAATGAGCATATTCTCAAAAAAAGTGGAGTGTCCCTTTAATTTCAGCATTTACTAATACATTTATAAAATCTGTTACATAAGTGAATGCACCATGAACTAACATGAATAACTGTAGGGCCATTAACTAACATTAACAAGTATTAATGATAAATATATAAATATAATAATTTATAAATATTAAATATATTGTTTGTTTTTGGTAGTTAATGCATTTAATTATAATTGTTTATTATAATATAATAAACAATTATATAATAAAATCACAGCCTTGCACACGTTTGCATCCTCATAAAGTCACAATTTAATTTGATAATTGTGCAACCCTAGATAGAAAATGTATTTTAATAAAGCAATAATATATTATTTTACTATTTATAGCCAATGACTGTTAAACTTTTTATCTTCTATAAGCTGTGAATGTTAGTTATAGAAACGTGTTTTAGTTTTAGTGTCAGGTGCCACGTACTATACGACTGCATAAATCTGTTATTTATTAAGACATCTCTGTTTTTCTTCACCCATCCAACGGACCATAACAGCAGTTTAACTAACAACTCCATTTTCAGTAAGGAAACCAGAGAAAGCTTCTTCTATTCCCCCCGCTGTGAGGGTCCTATAAATTATCAGGAGCCAGGCTTCACAAGAGATGATATGCTCTTATTATGACATCTGTGTTTAACTCTGGAAAAAGAAAATTCAGCTGTGATCGATTCTGGGATACTCACTGAAGAGTAGCTGGAAGATGCATTAGATACCAGTGAGAGCACTGAACCATGAACTGCAAGCAGAAAAAGAGACGTTTTGTAAATGTAATGCTCATCTGACCATAATGACAGATGCTTTGGTAATTACAGATTATTTTTTGTGCTTATCCTGCGTTATCATTTATAGAAGTGCATTCAGTATCTAATCCTATTATACATTTGTAACTTCATTTTCAAACACTTCATACCAACAAGTTTTACATCTACGGCACATGTGGACTGCCTGTACCATATGTCGTAACTCTATGTCTTACCATCGTCGCCTGTTTCTCTGTCTCTGAATGAGCCGGATCGGATCATGCTCTTGGGCCGCTCGACGAGTGATAAGGTGCTACCGAGTGGAGATGCTTGGTACAACTCAAAACTGGCCTCGTGGGTGGGGATACTGTTGGATCGGGTCATCCTGGGTGTGCCAGAGGTGGGACTGGGTGACACTGCAGATAACAAACAGCAGAGGGAGCCATTGAATATACATGATATGAAGCAAAACAAATCGTTTTATTTGTAGTTGTGTCTGCCAAAAATAAAAGTCATTTAAGAGCCATGATTTACTGTTTTCTACATAAAGTAAATAATAATAATATAATAATGACTAATATTGTGTGAGACCTCGAAAAGCTAGCTGGTAAAATGCAAAGGGTATATTTTTCCACATTTAATCAAATGGTGAAGACGCTTAAATATGTAACCGTGGACCACAAACCAGTCATGAAAGTAAATTGAGATTTATACATGAAATACATCAGCTTTCCCTTAATGGTTTGCTAGGATGGACAATAATTGGCTGGGATCAACTATTTCTGGAAAAAAATCTGGAATATGAGGGTGCAGAAAAAAAATTGCTTTAAAGTTGTCCAAATGAAGTCCTTTTAGACATAGACAATCTGGACACTTACTGATGCTTGATATTGGCATCTTTGCTGTCAGTACAGGTGAAGGGAACTGTGGCGGGCTGTCCATCTCTGTCAAACTCGTGATGGTATGAGAGTGACGTCTCTCTTTACTGTCCTCCTCAGCCTGCAAGGAGCTGTGTTGGCTGATGGGAAATAATGACATTAGTTTTTGCCACACAGCAAACCCTGCCACTCAGAGACCAGCGCTGCTATTAAAACATGTTGAATAAGTGTTACCTTAAGCCTTTCTTTGGAAGAGTATTTCGGTCCCTTTGTGAGCTGAAAGAAAGAACGGGAGTGAATAAGAGCGTTATTCAAATGACGGGACACTTCTGCATGGAAAGGAAGAGATTAAAATCTAAGAATAGATCAGAGTCATTTCTAAGGCAAAACTAGCAATAACATTGAGTCAGAAAGATTATTAGCATATATATATAATATAGAACGTTAATATAATACACAATTATCCTGCTTGTATTTTTTGGGAAGGATGTGAATCGAGTAGAATATTGTGTGTGTAAGTGGCTTGTGCAAGAATAAAAAACATTTTGTGCTTTGTCCATGCACCTGTTCTTTGGCATACTATATAGTGAAGTGTGTCATTTTTCACATGTTAAAATGATACAAAACCCAGCACCTTAATTCAAAAAAAAATATTTAATAACTGGATTCGTTTTTAAAGAATAGATGAATTTTTCTGAGATGAACAAATCCTAATCCTATCCAATGCCATTATACTGTACACCTATGGTAGATGGGAATGCCAAAAAAAGATGGCCTTGATTTTTGTAAAATACAGTTGTGGAAGACACCATATGAAGATAAATGTAGGCGTTTATGGTTTCAATAAGCTCTTAACTCTTTTCCCACCAGCTTTTTTTTAGTTGCCAGCCAGCACCAGCATTTTTCATGATTTTCACAAAAGTTTAATGCCTTCCAGAAAATGTTCTTCTTAAAATATATAAACAAACAATATATCAAATGAAAGAACAGACCTTCTGCTTTAAAAAAAAACCTACCTTCATCAGTTCTCTTTTTATCACCTCTTAAATATGGGTAGGTTTCTTCAAAAACACAAAATTTTGAACAAAAAGCTGAGATAATTAATTTTTTGTGAGATCAGATTCAGAGCGATCTTAAAGGCGGAGACATGATGTTTGAAAGCCAATGTTGAAATTTGAAATCACCTAAACAAACACGCCCCTTCCCCAATAGAATCTGGACCTTCTGTTGATAGACCCGCCCCACACATACGCAACCCGGCATTTGATTTGATTTGATTGGCTATAAGTGTGTTTTGGTAGTCGGCCCGTCTCCTTTTCCAAACCGTTTTTCAAACATCGTGGACTCCGCCTTTAAACACGGACATACAGCTATTTTCCCTAGGGCAATACTTCCGGGTTTTATAAGCTACGGAAGTTTGCCATTTGGTGGATAATAGTGGTATTTCAGAAAGCCGGAAATACTTATCATTGGCAGGGAAGCATTTTTTCTTTATTGATGAGTTAACTCGTCAATGGCAGGGAAAGAGTTAAATGGACTGGAGTTATAAAATCATCTGGAAATCTATTAATAATTAGAATAGAAAATGTCTGGTGTTCTGTCTGTTCCCTCTATGTGTTTCTTATAACAGTTTCATCACGTTACATTTATAATTTAATAAGAAAGATTAAAATATGGAATGGGTTATACCAAAAATATCATGTATTCTATAATTATGTTGGCTTGAGAAAGCCAACATACTGTTGTTGCACTTAAACTTATTATTATTATTATTATTATTATTCTTTTTCTTCTGAGACTAAAATTTCTAACTCTAACTCGTCCTAGAGCTTTCAAGCTACAGTCATCAAACTTTGGACAGACTTTCGGTCTGATCTGACGAGGTGTGCTATATCTTTTCTAACTGATCGGACCTTCCGAATTCCTAAACGGGGCGCTGAAACACCCCAAAATTTCCATTGACTTAACATTGAGACAAACTTTGACGGGTCAAAGCTGCGAGTGAGAAACTTGTAGAAACTTGTGGCTTACCACATTTAAGGAGGCTGACAGGCTGTGTAAGAACATACCTCACAATGGGGTGTAAGCTGTACCCCTGGGGTGTAAGAGGCCCCCAAAATTTCCCATTGACTTATAATGGGGCAGGAAACATGCCCATAAAAGGGAATAAAAGCGTCCCAAATGGAATATCTTCACTTTAGAGTGTCTTAGAGACATGGGGGTGGGCTCATTTTACTCAAGCATCCAATCAGTCTCTTAGGATCACCCCAGAGCTATTAAGCCACGCCCCTAGCAACCATTTTGGGTACCCTAGCAACATCTCCCATAGACTACCATTATAAAAAGCCCAGATGGATATCTTTGCACCAGAGTGTCATAGAGACATAGGGGTGGGCTCATTTTACTCAGGCATCCAATCAGTCTCTTAGGATTCTTATTGAGGTATTAAGCCACGCCCCTAGCAACAAAATATGAAGACCCTAGCAACATAATAAACAAAGCCTTATATCTCTGGATCTGAACATCGTAGAGACACAGGGGTTGGACCGTTTTACTTGTGGCTTGAAGTGTAATCATTATGGGATGCCAATTTTCTCCCTAGCAACCAAACTTAGTACCCTAGCAACGGAATAAACAAAGCCTTATATCTCCGCTTCAGAACATCATAGAGACACGGGGGTTGGACCGTTTTACTTGTGGCTTGAAGTGTGATCATTATGGGATGCCAATTTTCTCCCTAGCAACCAAACTTAGTACCCTAGCAACGGAATAAACAAAGCCTTATATCTCCGCATCAGAACATTGTAGAGACACGGGGGTTGGACCGTTTTACTTGTGGCTTGAAGGGTGATCATTATGGGATGCCAATTTTCTCCCTAGCAACCAAACTTAGTACCCTAGCAACGCAATAAATGTTAGCTTCATGCTAGCTTCCTGCTAATCATGCTAATCATGCTAGCATCATGCTAGCTTCATGCTAATCATGCTAACATCATGCTAGCTTCATGCTAATCATGCTAGCATCATGCTAGCTTCATGCTAATCATGCTAGCATCAAGCTAGCTTCATGCTAATCATGCTAGCATCATGCTAGCTTCATGCTAATCATGCTAGCATCATGCTAGCTTCATGCTAATCATGCTACCATCATGCTAGCTTCATGCTAATCATGCTACCATCATGCTAGCATCATGCTAATCATGCTAGCATCATGCTAGCTTCATGCTAATCATGCTAGCATCATGCTAGCTTCATGCTAATCATGCTAGCATCATGCTAGCTTCATGCTAATCATGCTAGCATCATGCTAGCTTCATGCTAATCATGCTAGCATCATGCTAGCTTCATGCTAATCATGCTAACATCATGCTAGCTTCATGCTAATCATGCTAGCATCATGCTAGCTTCATGCTAATCATGCTAACATCATGCTAGCTTCATGCTAATCATGCTAGCATCATGCTAGCTTCATGCTAATCATGCTAGCATCAAGCTAGCTTCATGCTAATCATGCTAGCATCATGCTAGCTTCATGCTAATCATGCTAGCATCATGCTAGCTTCATGCTAATCATGCTAGCATCATGCTAGCTTCATGCTAATCATGCTAGCTTCATGCTAATCATGCTAGCATCAAGCTAGCTTCATGCTAATCATGCTAACATCATGCTAGCTTCATGGTAAATCATGCTACCTTCATACTTAAACATACTAACAGCCAGATAGCCTACTAAACTAAACTTATGTCAAACCGTTTTAAACGTTCAGGCTACGCTTTCTCAAGCCAACATAAAGTTTGTCTTCAAACTTTACTATCTAGTTCAATTTATTATTTCTTTTTACCTTATATCTTATAGCCCATGTCTTCTTCCTTTTTTCCCCTACTGTTTGTTATAAAATTATTATGTTTACATACTTAATAAATAAAAAATATAGTGCACACACATGTGATGTAGGCTATAAATATAAGGAAGAAATAATAGAAAACAGGAAAATTATGAAATATTTAATAAATGGTATTATATAGAATACATGATTGTAATGAGTGTTTCTTTTTATACTGTAAAAATAATTGATTTACTATAGGGCTGCACGATTTGGGTAATTTTTCCCATTGCGGTTATTGATGCTAATATTGCGATGTGCGATTGCGATAATACTAAATGGTATCATGAGTCAACTTGATGGGTTTTAAGGAAAATCCACACACAGTTTAGCTAAAATGTGTATTTGTAAAACTAGAAATGTTTTCGTATTGCCACGTGATGTAGCAACTGCTCAGTGTCAGTAATCCTAAATCCAAAATACCCCCATACAACAGACATAGAGGTTTTTTTTTAGCTACCAGATCACTGTCAACCTCCTCTGCATCCATCTTCGCTCTGGTATAAGTGACGATGCACACCACACACGTGCATGCCACACGTGCACTGCCTTTTTTGTTCGTTTGTCTTTCTTTTTTTAAACGGCAAGGAAAATTATCAAACTGTTATCAGAAAGTTTGTGTTAAGTCCACACATTTATTTATTTAATATAATTGCAACATTTTGCTGTCATATAATTGCACAAGCTGACATTGCGATTGCGATGCGATTAATTGTGCAGCACTAATTTACTAATAAAGAACAAAACATACATGCACATATATCAGTAGCCATTTAAACTTTTAATGTATCTAAAGAATAAACGTAATATGACAAAAACGCTATAAGAAACATTACACTAAAGTGAAACATAGGAGGAACAGACTTCAACAGAACACCTGATCCATAAAAATCACAGTTTAACGCTAACACTACACAACGCTACTTGAGAGCTGTCACTTTCTGATACCAGTTGGCTCCGCCCACAATATAATCTTTGTTGTGAAATTTGTTGTGTGTAGATTTTGGCGCCATCTAGATGAGAAAGTGTGAATTGCAACCAACGGCTCTGTCCACAGCTCACCTCTCCCTGTCGAAACGCATAGTGGAGCTACGGTAGCCACCACAGGACAAACATGTAATCATCTGAGACAACGTAGTGACAAAACTCGTCTATTTGCGTCTTTGTATGTAATCTACTCACGTTTGGTGTGTACGCCCCACAAAAAGTTACACAATGCACGTTTAACATAACTCTGACTGTGTTTTGGTAAAAAACAAAGTCATTTACATCGAGGATGGGTTAAAGGCGAGTAAAATATAGACTTATTTAGATTTTAGGGTGAACTATTCCTTTAAGTCATTTTAGTTATGACAGATTCCATTTGGCTTGGATAAACCTTATTAAATTTGAAGTCTATCTGGCACTCCCAGTTTTGATAATGCAAATATGCCAAATACACAGCAGGCAGCCTTAAGGGCTGAGTCTAAACAGGGAAAGATTTAAGACCGACTGGACGGTGCTCGTAAGTGTAAGAAAACAACAGTGAGGAATTACTCTACAGGAAACCCAGTGAGGATTTTATTCATGAATAAATCATCACTCTATTATGGCCACTGACTGTAGTGTTGCCAAATAAACAAAGCCTGGCCTTTCTTAATAGCTCCCAGTGAAGAGATAAATGAGCAGTGATGGAGAGATTTTATGCTAAACCGAAGCTGTGATATTGTCTTATTACAAATTACACAGATGCATTGCCCTCATTGCCCCTTTATCTAAACTGTCTGTCTGTACTGCAGACCAATACAAATAATTTACAAACATAATCTCTTCTAATACGCTTTACCAATATGTTGAGGTGCTGCTTTATAAAGAAGACGACGACAGAAAAACAGAGATTATGGGTGGTGTCGAGCTGTATAACGCTTATGAAGAAAATAGCCACAGGAAGAGTGAGTTGATTTTAGATGTTTCCATTGGCACACCCAGTGATGAAGAGCTTTGAACAAAGCACAGAATGTGTTTGCTTGTGGTCATTTACATGCTGCTTTAGGGCAGAGACAGGAAATAACCATGGGTACACATTTATTTAGTTGTGAAGTCTCTTCATCTCATTTTTGTTAAACATTTGAAAGAGTAAAGAGGAGGTCTTGATAAATAACTAGAACTAAGCAATATCCAAATAATATTGACTGGACATAATTCTGCAAAGTGCGCAAAGTTTATCATCATCATATCCAGTAGTGAACCGTAACTCTTGAACCTAGGCCCTGTTCTCCCACAAGCCCCCCACTTTTAAGACATTCGTTTATCTTCGAAACTCAAATTACAATATTTCTGATGAATTCTAACAGCTTTCTGACCTTTCATATAGCAACACTACAACCATTTTCAAGATCCAGAAAGGTAGTAAAGACATTGCTTTGTCCAAAATCGCCTACCTCCACACCATATAGAAGGCGAAAATCAGTATGTAATGAGTAGTATGTCCAAATACATAATACTGCTACTGACTAGATTTTGAATTGTGCATTCAATGGACACTTTACTATCCCATGAGCCCCTGGAAGAGGAGCCACACAAAGAAGAAGAAGAAGAGTCGTCAAAAATGGCAGAAAGCAGCGACACTGCTATATTAATGTTAAGCGTCACCGTCCCGTATACGGGACACCTAACTTTACGTCAATATTGTTCAGGTAAATGTTCATCTATCACTACAAACTATATATTGTTGGAAAGGTCTAAGCCTCTAGAATAGACATTTTAACAGTGTTTTATAAAATAAATTATGTAGGGAGAGTAATTGATTCATTTATGAAGAGAGTGCGCCTCAAAACATTTTTATCCTGCTAAATGTCACTGTTTCGCCAGTGGGGCGCCTACGTTTACTTCAGTGTTTTCCATAAGAATTCTTATTCAATCCTGACAAACTATATATCATTTGAAAGCTCTAAGGGTGTAGTTTCGATTTATCATCAGAATTTTGGGAAAGAAATGACATAGTGAGAGCTATTTTCTAAAATGCCACAGGTCCACAGGTGGGCCCATGTTGTTATTATATATTGGTAACACGAATACCCTATCTAAACCTAAAATTTCTTGACAAACTATATATCATTGGAAAGCTCTGAGAGTGTAGTTTTCATATTTTATCACCATTTTGGAGAAATTATGAGAGAGTGAGAGTCAGTTTCTAAAATGTCATCGGGCCACAGGTGAACCCAGTTTGTTTTTACATATGTATAGCAATAATACCCTATTCCAAACCTAAACAATTTTGACAAACTATATATCATTGGAAAGCTCTAAGAGTGTAGTTATCATATATCTTCACCATTTTGAGAAAAAAATGATGTAGTGAGAGTCAGTTTCAAAAAGATCATGGGCCCACATGTAGGCCCAATATGTTTTACATTTTTCTAACACTAAACCCCCCACCCTAAACCCCAAAAATCTTGATAAACTATATATCACTGGAAAGCTCTCAGAATGTAGTTTTCATATGTCAAAGTCATTTGATGATAGAAATAATTTAGTGACAGTTTTTTGTTACATGCCACCCCCCCCCCCATAGGAATGCATATTAAGTTTCTATATTCATAACACTATATACTAGTATAAATCTACAAAAATGTTGACAAACTATATATCATTGGAAAGCTCTTAGAATGTAGTTTTCATATTTCAAAATGTTTTAGCAGTAATAATAATGCAGTGACAGCAATTGATTCATTTATGACAAGAGTATGCAGCAAACCGTTGACACCTACTGGCCGTTGTTGGTAAAACCACTAAAACTGTGATACAAACCTCATTTTTTGTGATTTTAACTTGAAATTTGGATCACAACTGCTTGAGACATATGGCTTCATGTTTACATTATTACTTTTTTGAAAAATTTACCTTTTTATAATTTTTTGAATAAAATTAACTATTTCCCCGCCATTGACGAGTTATCTCGTCAATTAAGAGAGAAAACTTCCCTGCCAAATACGACAATCCATATTTCCTCTAATATATACAACAGGTGGTGCTCTTACCCAACTTATAAAACACGGAAGCATCGACTAAGGCCAAAAAAGTAAAAACTCGATGTTTTGATCATCGCTCTGAATCTAAAGTCTAACAAAAGTCCTTCACAAAAATGCAATTACCTCAGCTTTTTGCTCAAAATTTGGTATTTTTTAAGAAACCTACCCATATTAGAGAGGTGATAAAAAGAGAACAAATGAAGATAAGGATGTAACTTTTTTTCTGAAGCAGCAGCTCTGTTCTTTCATTTGATATATTCTATGTTTATATATTTAAAGATGAAAATATTCTGGAAGGCATTAAACTTTCCTGGCACTGTCTGGCAACTTTTAAAAAAAATGCTGGCGAGGAAAGAGTTAAGTATAAGCCCTCGAGCACCTTGTTCCTTCTGGTTAAATTTGCGCTTGTTTAACATCATTCAAGTAAACTACTCTACTGGTAGAAAGCTTAAACAATGTAAACCGTTTGGGACCATTTTGTTAATTGGTTTTTAAAGCTATTTACTCATTCGTATTTCATTATTATTACACTTTAAATGTTTGCGCTCTTATGATGACGTGTCATGTGATGTATCAACATGGTGGAAGTAGTACGTCCAGATTTCATTCATACTATATACAACGTACAGTTTTAAAGGGACACTTCACTTTTTTGAAAATAGGCTCATTTTGGCGTAATAATCAAGGACTTTGCCGCTGTTACATGGCTGCAGCAGGCGCAATTATATTATGCACAGTGTTGGGGCTAGTTACTCAAAAAAGTAATATATTACGTATTACATATTACTCTCAAAAATAGTAATCCCTTACTTTACTTTATTACTCCCTGGAGAAAGTAACTAGTTATATTACTAGTTATATTACTAGTTACATTTTTTTTTCTGGACAAGAATGTTTATTTGGGCAAGTTTATTTTATAATACATAGACAGGTAAAGAATATTTACAGCAGACTCTTACCTGTCTGTTGTGAGAGTGAGCGATACTCTGTTTCCTGCTGACCAGCCATTACCCGTCCCTCTGTCCTCATGTCTGGGCCTGGATTCAGTCACAGTGCCCCCTGCTGGAGACACACTCATCTGTAGAGACAAAGACTCCATACTCCGATGAAGTCCAGAGAGACGTGGGTAGATGGACGGGGAGCCACCAGCACTCCCCCCTCGGCCCACGGTGGCACTGGAAAAGCATTCAGAGGAGTTGACGTTGAGGATAGGAGCTGGGCTGGGGGTCAGACAGGAGACACTGCTCATCCCTGACAGATCCTGTAACTTGGAAAATGGTGGGACTTTAGGAGGAAGCTTGTTCTCCACATCAACTATCCCGCAGTCCAGGCTATTGGAGTTAACCTTGTCCATGTGAGCAGCTTTGGGGAGAGATCTGGCACTGGATGGCCTGTGAATTGGAAGATATACAGTGAACAGTTAGTTTTGATAAATTGTGTAAAATGTGGCTCTAAGAAATGCTTAGTGTAGGATAACGCCTCCCTAAGCTTTATCAGTTTATCTCACCTTTGAGAATTTGGAGAGGGCAGCTCAGAGTATTTCCCTAGGTTGGACGGTTGCCGAAGCCCCAGAAGTTTGGAAGGGGGTTCCAGTGCATTTTGTGTTGGTGTTAGCGTACCGCTCTTCAACGATCCTCCTCCGCCACACTCTGAATCAGACGCCACTGCCTTCGCTTTGGCTTTTTCCTTTTCCCTATCCGTCTGATTAACCGGACCGCACCCTCCTGTACTAGCACGGTGAGCGCTCTTAATGCTGCCCGGTTCTTTTAACCTGGACTGGGTGGGAACTGTTTTCAGGCCCTGCAGGCCTGCGTCCATGTTACTGCTAACCGGACGAGCGCCCGGGCGCCCACCTGTTAGACTCAACGTGCTGGACTTGGCGGGTCTTGGGAGACTACGATACTGAATGTTATTACGTGCATTTGGGGCCATGAAGCCTTGATCGCAGTTCGAAACATCAAGACTGATTTTACGTCCTGCACCTACTCCACCAGCAGAGGGTTTTACAGGAATACCAGAGGTTTTGGGGGTTTTGTTTACGGTTGTGGAATCTCCACTGGTATTTCCACCAGTTGTTAGCACAGCAGCAGTGTTGTTAGCTGGAGCCGGTTTCTTGTAACCGAATGACTTTACCGTGCCAGCAGACGGACGGACAAGGCCTGATGGCGGTTTTCGGTTCTCACCGCGGTCTTTTCCGGCATCTGAACTTGATCGGTGTAAACTTGATGTTTTAACTGACGTTTTGGCTTTGTCTTGGACACGCTGATCATTCTTTGGAGCTGTGGGAAACAAAAAATACAATCGGCCACGTGTAACCATAATCCTGACAATAATTATAAACATTGTATCAAACTTAAATACCGCCTGTAAGATCATTTGGGTCTTGAATGTTGTTTGTTACAATACAATACTCTCACAAAAATAAAGTTTCCACTTTAGTTTCCATATCAGGGTTTTCTAGGATGTTGTTTGACAATACACTAACATTAAAAAACACACCCTGCTTTAAAAAAAAAAAAATTAAAGGAAAACACCACTGTTTTTCAATATTTTACTATGTTCTTACCTTAACTTAGACAAATTAATACATCCCTATCTTTTTTCAATGCGGGCACTTAATCTCTGTACAGAGCATTGTAAATGCAATAGCATTTAGCCTAGCCCCATTCATTCCTTAGGATCCATACAGGGATGAATTTAGAAGCCACCAAACACTTCCATGTTTTCTCTATTTAAAGACTGATACATGAGTAGTTACACGAGTAAGTATGGTGGCACAAAATAAAACGTGGCGATGTTTAATCAGATAAAAAATTAAATATTGTATGGTGGAAGACCCCTTCACCTCGGTTTTGCGCGTTCATGTGAGGCAAAGTGGTGTCTCAATTCTCAGTTTGATCAAGGGCTAGGGCCAAGGCGTAGGGATACATAGCCCTTGAAACGAAGTGTGATAATGACCACACTTGAAAGAGAGGGGTAAACGTTAACGTAAGAATTTCTCAGGAGAGCCGGCATCAAAACGTTTTATTGATGAACGTCGAACTGTCAAGGAGTCGCAAAAATGAAAGTAACGTTATTTTCTGCAGTTTAATTGAGATTATATTATGACACACATGTTTTATGATACTTTTAATAAAATGTTCAAGCGGTTTTGATTGTAATGTTTTTGTTTTGAATCGCTAGTTAAGGCGGTAGCTAGCAGCTAAGTTATGCGCTATTTGTTGAGCTCCGCTCAGGCAATCGATACCACAACCTGAGACAACGGCATCTTCTTTGTTTGTCAACGCTTGTCTGTTTACGTAGCAGCCGGTTAGCGGCAAGGGAAAGTGACGCAAACGGTAATCGAGTGGTGTCTCATTTTTAAGACAAACGATTTGTCTTACCCCTTTACTCAGTTTCTAGGGGCAAGGGGAAGACGAAGACAAAGGGGAAGGGGTAAGACAGAGAAATGAGATTGGCCCTTAGTTTGCAGCACTTCCACCTCGGGCGCAGTAACATCATCACTCCTGCCTACTCCCCCTCTCGCTCAAACCTCTAGCAATATTAATGGCGTTCTGTGGGCAATCAAAGCGTATATATCCAAATATCCATATTTAAAACATTATGAACCATAATACCTAGATTCCGGTGCATTATCGCCACCTACTGCATTGGAGTGGCTTCTATAATTTTTGACGAAATTGGTGTTAGGTCACAAGAGTGAGTTAGGTCGCGATAATAAACCTAAATGTTGGTGCTACCCACCATTTTATAGTTGTTGTTTGTAAGATTTAAATATGGATTTTTTTGTGAAAGAAATCGCATTGATTACCCTCAGAGGGCCTTCATTAACCCCTTTGTGAGAGATGGATGCACTTTTTGGGCTTCAAAGTCAGAAGTTGTTGCCTTGTCCCTGTTAACTTCCATTATACAGATTGGAAGAGTGAGTACATTTTCTAATTGTATTTGTCAAAAAAAAAGATAATCATGTACGGCTAAAGGGTGAGGAAATCATGGGGTAATTTAAATTTTTCACCGGAGTATCCCTTTAACACCAATATGTACATTCAAGACACACTTGAGAATGCACACTTAAGAATGCAGTAAATGGACAGCATCCATCTTGCCATCTAAAAATGTATTGCCTAAGCTGTTAAACTCGATTCAATTGACTGTAACAAGTGCTGGGCCACTTGTTATTTACGAGGTAAACTTCGATAGAGGAACGCGCTTGTGAAGCTATTTAAAAGGGAAGGAGAATACGGCACAACTGTTACAACATGACACGGGTGAACTGAAGCCCACCCTGATAGCCCATCTGGATCCCCTCAGAGGTATTTATAAACACGCTGGAAAAACTGGGCCAAAACATGTAATTGTGAGTGGACCACTGGGCGAACATGAAAGGGCATTCAAATAATTGTTCGCAATTCATTGACAACATTGGCCGGCAATATACTGTGAGAGTTACTTAACAGCATAAACTCTACAATTAGCAAACCCCGAACAAACTGAAGATCGTAACAGTGAAATACTTTCATCAAGGGTTGTTGTAATTCACACCGATACCACCCAGGACAACAGCCAACACAAGTAAACACAGCTGACATCGACTGGAGATAAAAATTAGATGCGAAAAGAAATATGTTGAGCGGCTCATTAACGGACAATGATTGGATTAACTGCTAACGTTTTGAACAAACAAGCAAAACTGTAAGAAACAGCAGAGAAAGAGAAAGTGAGAGTTGATGGAAATAATCCAGAAAAAATGGGCAGGCAGACAAAGTGGCTAACCGAAGAGTCCCACCATTAAGTTTCAGACAGATAAACAGCTGCAAAGAGAGGAGTGCAGATAGATGTAATTTGTCCCTGTGATACTACATTACTACAACTGTCAGGCTTGTGCGGCAATATATATATACTTTTTATTATTATACATTACAAGAATGCAGCTTGGAATAGCAATATGTCAGTGGTATTGAGACAAAATGAAGATCCATTTTTCACAAGACCAGGGTTTGACGGCTATTACTGCTATTTGCTATGGCGAGCAACAATGTTACCATTGCTCATACTTAATGTTAGGGATTGTGGACATTTTTGCTTATGCTATGTTCAGTGTATGTAACGCTCGATCATGTGATGTAGATAACTCTCGTATGTTTATTAAAAGTAATGTTTTTGTATTTTACTTGTATTTTTGTATCCTGTCGTCATCTCCTTCGTCCTCATACACCACATGTAACACACTCTTTAGTCGAGGTTGTTTTTACTTGGTTGTAAATAACTTCAAATCATAACCGAAATACGCGAACGACGGTGTGCATCCGTCAAGATCATAGGTGGGGTTTCACATTTGTGCCTGGGGGGCACCTACAGGCAAACAAGGGTACTGCAATACGTTGAGATTAAAGAGAATGTGCGGCTTCATGTTTTAAAAAATATAGTTAAATGGATTAAATCGATTTTAGCCTTAAATTACTCAGTCTACCCATTAAAATATCAATATTAGACAAATAAAATATGAATTCTCATATTTCTATTTCATTAATAGCTCAGACAAAATCATAATTGGATTTGGACTGGGGGGCAGTGCCGCCCCCTGCCCCCCCAAACTCATATGGTCAAGGTTTTTTATCTGGTTGGGACAAAATGAAGATCCAATTCCCCAAAAACATTGCTTATACTTAATGTCAGGATTTTGGACATTTTTAAAAGTATAACACTCGTCACAGTGTTTGAGACACTTACATTAAATGTGCGTCCCGAACTATAAATCTGACGATCATAGACACTCTTTAGGCGAGTTTTTTTACTAGGGATGTAAATAACTTTACAACATTACCGAAACACACTAGAAACCAGAAGAAACCACCAGAAGAAACCACCAGAACAGTGTAGCAAGCGCAAGCAACGCTTCAGCACCCAAAACAAATTAGAAACCACATAGCAATGACCTGGCAACCAATCACAGCATCCTAGCATGATGGTGGTGACTTTCAGGCAAGCATCTACTTTTATGTAGAAAATGTTTAAATGTGATTGTGCTTAAAAATGTAAACCCTTCTACATCAGTGCAGAGATGAGCTTTTAAGGAATCGATCAGGTGGAAAGAATTATTGTCGCGCTATCCAAGCAAGCACTCGTAAATAAGACTGATCGCTTCATTTCTCTCCCAGTTTATGAGAGACTGTATATCACACACATCTCACATGACGGGCATCGCCTTTCACCATTATATATTAAAAACTATATTTTTATAGATGGGTGTTCAGGATCCAATTGCAGAGGACAATAAATTATTAAAGACAATGCTGAATAAAAGCTGGGGTTTATTCGCTTTGTAACAATATGCACATTTAATGGTGTGACAGGGTACTCTTGGATTTACATGTACTGTATTGTCTGTCCAATCGAAGTGCAGGTCCACAGGGAGAAGCAGATAACGCTGACCCGGACATTTCATGTGCCAGTTTATATCGTCTACAAGCTTGCTAAAACAATAATGACTACTTGTGTGCTCCAACGTCTCTGACAGAAACCGCACTGCTCAAGGGTTCAGCCAGTTTTGGCAGTACTGCTGGCACTGCGCTTACGGTTAGGAATCCAAAAACACTTTCTTACTGTAGTTCAGCTATGAGATCAGGGGATTGATCAAATTTGAAATACTGGTTCTGATATATACAATATTTATTACACAGCTCTCTAAAATGCTTGATTCTGATTGGCCAGTCGCGACATTCAAATGTATTTTATTCCGAAATAACAACCGCCTAAAATACGAATAACACACAATAACCCAGATGCTGCCAAACATTTTGACAGGTACTACACAAAAATTTAATATAAATATGTCTTATATGACATTATATTTTTATTATATGATTAAAGGCGGAGTGCATGATTTTTGAAAAACACTCGGGCCGAGTACCAAAACACACTTGTAGCTTATCAGCAGTATGGGGCTTGTCTACTAACCAACATCGTTGCCTGGGTTGTGTATGTGTTGGGCGGGTCTATCAAAAGAAGGTCCAGATTCTTTTGGGGTAGGGGCGTGTTTGTTTAGATGATTTCAAATGTCAACATTGACTTTCAGAGATCATGCACCCCACTTTTATACCAAATAGTTCATGACATTTGAACGTATTGTCTTATCTTTAAACCGAAATTAAATGGGTTTTCCTCACCGAAGGTGTGCATTCATTAAAAATTTGCAAATTAAATATTTCAAATCAATATTTAATGTTCCTTACTTTACTCATGTTAATAAAGTTTAAGATGATGATGATGATGATGATATTTAAACATACAAGTACATACTTCAGTAGTAGCAAAATGCTATGTGACTGTGATCTGTCACTTATTATTTCTGCAGTCATAGTCTGTACATGGCAACTAAAATCAAATCCAGCTGCATAAACCAATGACAAACTGCTTTGCACTGAAGAAATTCCCTGTTTTAACTTCTCGATTTTCTTTGAAAATGATTTGTGGATGCTGAATGAATATCTTCGCTTTAAACGTGCCAACATCATCGCTTCAACATTAAATCCCAAATGTATTCTGAATTACAGCCGATCGAGTTGTGCGGTTGAACTGCTTAGATCTGTCATTCATCTTGTAAGCGTTCAAAAACTCGAACTACCGCAATGGATGTCGCACAAGTGGCAAACACATGCGCGAGTGCTAACGTGCTGACTGACTAAATGATAGACTAAACGTGGCCGTTTTTATTAAAGTTATCATGATTCGCTTAGTGTCTTTTTCAATGGCTGCACTTATTCTCGACGTGTACAGCACAGGAGCCAGATGATCTCCTTCAGGTCCAGCTGCAAAAACATTTCTCAGTGCGAATCTCACTGAGGTGGCATTAAAAGAAAACAAAAACCCATTTTTAACTCAAATTGGGGCTATTTTTCCTCCCTGGTTTTAAATTATGAGAGCGATTGAACAGTGTGTATCAGAAGGGGTGATGCACAGACCGGAAGAGGAATCGTAAGTGATGGTGGGTTGATTTAGGGTTTCAAGAGCTGTTATCATTAACCCTCCTCTCCTCCCGCCAACTTCCCGGGTGGGAGACAACAGCTGGCGAGAGCTGGTGCCAACCCTCCACTTCACTCCATTGAGCTGAACAGGGCGTCTTTCTTTAGCAGCGATTTGACCCATGTCAGCGGCAGAATCAGGCTTTGTTGAAACTCTCTATTGGATCTAATGAACCAGTACTAACTGCCATCAACTGTGTTTTCCATTGGGACAGAGGGTTGCATTCAAAGATGAAGCTAAAATGAAAAGTCTCTTTGTTTTTACATGAGGTCATAGCCATTGATACTGGCATCGGTTTAACTCTGTAATCAGTCTGGGGTTTGTTGATTTTAAGGCCACGCAAGTCTCTCTATTACTTGGAAAAATCACTAATCAGATCTCTGTATCTCAATGTTTTCTCATGGATAGCAAAGTGAGAAAATTTCCTGCTTCTCATCTATCGGAATTGTGCCCATAGATGCCAAAATACATAATTTTTTACCTTAATATTCTTACTGTGATTTAAAAGTTTACTCATGAATGACATAGAAAATATGACCCTATGTAAAAATGATGACCCTGCCTGAAAAAACCCCCCAGTTAAAATCATTGTTACTGTTTTCAAACCCTACTACATAATGTAAAGACCATTCTTTGTGACATCACTAACCTCCTGGCACTTTGAGCATGCTCTGTGATGTGTGCGTTATGGGGGAAGTCACGCCTATCGGAGGGTTGCGCCCCTTCTTCAGTCCGCTTGGCGGGTGTCCGAGCGTCTGCGGTTTCCTCAGTTCACCTTTGACGGCCGCGTCATCCTGCGCTCTGTTCTTTTTCCACTTGCAGGACGACTCTGCCTTCAGGCTGCCCGTGTCATATCCTCCCTCGGTCTGGCACTGAGTCTTGCCCTCCTCATTGTACCAGGAAAGGCCACTTTCAACCAGCGATCGCTTCTCAGCATCGGTGCGCAACTGTGGGAACAGCGTAAATGTTTCAAGTTGAGTTTTTAATTGTTCTCAAATCTATTTATATAAAAATTATTGTCCTATCTGTTTATTAAATATCTAGCATTTGTATTTGATGGTGTCTTATTGCAGCAGTTGCAATGTAAATAAGAATAAATAAATAAATACATAATACATTTTAATTGCATATGTATCATAGCACTTTTGTTTTATTTTTAATCTTTGGGAATAAGTGTATTCTTTGGACTATTCCATGCAAATGTCAACCTTGTTATGAAATGTAAAGATTTTTAACCATATTGAATCTCAGATGTCAATATTTGGTGGTTTAAATACCCATGCAAACTCTGTTTTTCAGTTTCTAAAGCATTTTTTGTTATTATTTTTCATAGTTATGTACAAAATTCTGAATTTTCACATCCATAACATTGCTTCTTTCTCATAAATGCACATACAAAAAATTAAAATAAATATTAAATGTTCTTTGAAAAGCCATCCTTTCTCCATTAGTTGGTTATTATTGCTTCTCGTTTGTGTTTTTTTTGTCACATCCACAACCCATGCATGTTTCCCATAACTAAAATAAAAAACTCAAATACATAACGCGGAAATTGCTCTTTTACTCATCTATTCTATTCTTGTATATTTGTTTTCTATTGAAATTTTCTATTGGAATTGTTTTCTATTGAGAGTTATTATTAGTAAAAATATTGCAGAAAGTACAGCTGTCAGTTTAAAAT
This sequence comes from Misgurnus mizolepis, assembly GCA_025389145.1. Taxonomy (NCBI): domain Eukaryota; kingdom Metazoa; phylum Chordata; class Actinopteri; order Cypriniformes; family Cobitidae; genus Misgurnus; species Misgurnus mizolepis. The sequence goes on along the minus strand of JAIFKI010000022.1, from coordinate 7,816,379 downwards.
AACACAGGACACTAGACCATCATTAAATGAGAACAAAATCACTGGTTAATGCAAAAAAGGGTAATAGACAAAGATAAACAAAGATAAACATTTCTCGCGTCGTGCAAAAAACACCAAATATGGAAGTTTTGTTTTGTTTATACGTTGCGAGATGCATTGTGATCTCATTCCACTGTGGTAAAGAGAACATAAATCCTCACCGCGGCACATCCACCTGCATTCAGCTTCCCTTTAGTGTTTGACTCTACCTAACATTAATCTAATAAAACAAACAACTGCTTTGTCTTGTCATGTGGTCTATTCATAATGCTACCTCATACAATATAATACAGTTATTTTATTTTACATAAGTCAACATAAAATGCTGATGTCTCTTCTATCATTGAAGGAAAATTGAATAACAATTTACAACAAGGTTGTATTAGTTAATGGATTAGCTAAAATGAACTAACAATGATTAATACTTGTTAATGCACCATGAACTAACATGAATAACTGTATTCACATTAACTAACATTTACAAGAATTGTTGAAATACTATATCGCTAATACAACTTTATTGTAATGTGTTATTGAAAATGTTTAATATTTAAATTGTTAAAGGATTAGTCAATTTTCTTTAAAAATAAAAAAATAAATCCATATAATTTACTCACCACCATGCCATCCAAAATGTTGATGTCTTTCTTTGTTCAGTCGAGAAGAAATTTTTTTTTTTGAGAAAAACATTTCAGAATTTTTCTCATTTTAATGGGCTTTAATAATGGACCCCAACACTAAACAGTTTTAATGCAGTCTAAAATTGCAGTTTCAATGGAGTTTAAAGGACTCTAAACGATCCTAAACGAGGCATAGGGGTCTTATCTAGTGAAACGATTGTCATTTTTGACAAGAAAAATAAAAAATATGCACTTTTAAATCACAACTTTAAACTTACAAATATGAAACGCACATTTGTGGACCATTTTAAACAATAAACTGACACAAAGACATTAATTAGTATCATTCGACATACAACAACGTCGGAACGGTCCTCTTCCAACACACTTGTAAACACTGGGGCGTAGTTTCGCATCACCATCTGTGACCTCTTGACGTGATAACGTATGACGTGAGGTCGCGCTGGGGCGTCACAGGACTGGAGGAAGACGAGAAGTTGTGGTTGAAAAGTGCATGTTTTTATCTTTCTTGTCAAAAATGACAATCGCTTCGCTAGATAAGACCCATATGCCTCGTTTAGGATCGTTTAGAGTCCATTTGAAACTCAGTTAAAACTGCAATTTTAAACTGCGTTATAACTGTTACATGTTGGGGTCCATTAAAGTTCATTAAAATGAGAAAAATCCTGGAATGTTTTCCTCAACAAAAATTTTTTCTCGACTGAACAAAGAAAGACATTAACATTTTGGATGTCATGGTAGTGAGTAAATTATCTGGATTTTTTTTAAAATGTACTAATCCTTTAAATAGTTCACTCCAAAATGAAAAAGCCCATATAACTACTCGTGCACTTTAAAATGTTTGGAAGTGAGGTGAAGTGATGGGTTTTTGTAACGTTGGGTCAGAAGTGTGGCTTTTGCAAAAACCCATTGCTTTAATTTGAAGTGTGACTGCCCTTCTGAAGTGGGACTACTTGTTTAAAGGATTAATCTGTAATTGGTTTTGTGTTACTAATGTAATTCCTTTGGGTGGAGTTTATTCCATGATTGGATATAACATTGTACCAACAAGGTTGGTAAGCAATTCCAACCCAAAAATGTATTATAAAAAAAACATCTTATATTTATCATAAAGTTTAAACTATAATATGTATAGTTATACTTTCAAACAGAGTAACAGCTACATAATATAAACCTTGCCCCATTGAATTAGCATTTTTTTAAATACATTAATTTATTGTAAATTCTGTGAAGGTTACTAACCAACAGCACTATATTGTATAATTTAATGTTTTGTTTAATTCAAATTTTAAGTTTGAGATTGTTTCATTTTCTTTGTTGGGTGCAAAGAGATGCTTTATAGTTTTTATAAAAGAGATTAAAAGAAAAACTAATTTGATGCATGCCAAAATAAAGTCTCCACTGCAGTCTCCCAAATTACAATAAACAAGAAAGAAAAAAATCTTCATGAACCGACTTGTTTATTTACTGAACATATTAAGAGAAATTGATCTCACGTTAATACGTTCAAATTTCACAAACATTTTAAGAGTTAGATGACCACATACCCCAGATTAAATGAACCATGTCTGTCTTAAGGAGAGCCCAGCTCACTCTGTGGAGGGGCATAACTGCTTTATTAAATGTAAATAGTCCTTTGTGAAAGGTTGATGTCACTACAGGAATGTCTGCTCCCTCCCTAGGAATTCTGGGATACAGGCAAGCTCACATATTTGACCAATTAAACCTGTCTGAACATTGATGTTTGGATAACTCTGATGTTGATATGTCATTTCCTCAGCCGTGTGGGTCAGATCAAGGTGGTGTGACCCCTCCGCCCGATCGTACTATCCAGAGCCTCTTATATACTGAAGGGTGAAGGTATTTGACTCTGTGGGGGTTTAGAGGTCATTGTCATCTGTTTAATAGAAAAGATATTGAAAGCTTCCCACAGAGTATCCGTCTTGATGCTGTTACCTCATAATACAGATTAGCATGTGGTTCTGGTGGAGACGTTAATTAAAGTTTATAACAGGATGACAGGGACGCAGTCCTTACAGCATTTGGTACTAATCTCTGTTTTTCCTCAGAGGAAATTGTTGGAAGACAGTTGGGTACTATAGCTACTTACCCACAATGCACTGGGAATACACTGAGAAATGTAAAAACCTGACTAAAAACATCTTTCTTCCACTTGTTGCGGCACAGTTAAATTATGCTTGTGTGGAAAGGAAAGATTTCATTGAACTGGAACAAAGGCTGTGTGGAACTGAAGTACAATCGTTTAGGAATAGCTCACCCAAAAATAAAAATTTTCATCGTTATTTTTTCTTCCTTTCTTCTATTTAAGTTATTTGTTGTTGAATATTTTCTCTAGTCAAACTTGGCATGACACATCTGGATCATACCCGTCACCATTGGATTTTTTCACAACTACGCAAAGGAATAGATGGGTATACCTTGTATTAGGGCTGGGTATCGATTCAGATGTTCCAGATCGATTCGATTTCGATTCACAAGCTATCAAATCGATTCGATTCCGATTCTCGATTAAATTTTCGATTCCGGTTCTCAGGTAGGTTTTTATACTCGATTCTCGATTCAACTCAATGAATATAGATTTAATACACATACTGTATTAATAAAAAAGAACAATGAACAGCAGTTTACAAGTGGGTAATTAATAAAAAGAAATTAAAAGCCACAACAAGTCTTGCTTGCGAAATCTAAAATGCTTCCATTCCTCCGTTCAATGTGGAAATAAATATGAAAAAAAAAAAACGATTCTGCTCTTTGAGAATCGATTTTTAATCGACCACGTTTTAAAAAACGATTAATCGAAAAATCGATTGGCAAGTGACTTGCTATACAGCTATGGTCGTAGATGTTGCATTCCTTAACACGTTTTGAGTTAAGCAGTAAAACACAAACAGCAGTGTTAGCTACATGCAGTAATAAAAAATGCATCACGTGTGTGCTTATGCGTGTGGCGGTTTGCGCGCAGATCATCATCTTCCACCCTTCCTTGTAAAGCTTTTCTTCTACTTGTTTCATTGGCGGGTGTTGTTTAAGTGATATGTTACAGATATACTGCCGCCTGCTTTACTGGAGGTAAATGTAGCAAACGTCAAATACGGCCAGTGGGATTTTTCATAGAAAGACTAAAAATACAGAAGAAGTATGGAAATTATTTAAACAGGATGATGGCGTGATAGAATGGTAAAATACAAAAGAATCCTGGGAAAAACGGGATGATTGACAGGTATGGTCTGGATGTGTCGGAATTTACACTTAAAAGAGCTACTCTGGATACGTAGATTTTGTGTTATTCATAAAAAGCTATTGTATGGCTTTAGTAGGCTTATTTATAAACAAAATGTGCCAAGGACTCCAAAACCACTTATAAAGCCCATGTTATAGTCATGTGTAAGGTCTACGCAGTAGGTTATCCGTAGCCTGTGCGTATCCTGACGTGCACCTTGCCAAAATTTTAACAGCGCGTCAGTTCTACACGGACTGCAAGCGCTGTGATTGGCCCACTAGAACCCCTCCCATCACGTAAAAAACCTGCGTCATAAGTATTTCCGTTTGCAATGCTAAGAACAAAGATGGGCCAAGTTGAGAAGTGATTTGTGCGTCTGCACGTCAACACAAACAACGACGCAGAAGTATACATGAAAACCTACGCGTAACCAGCAGCTACGCCGTAGGACCTATGCACAACTATAATGAGCCCTTATGGTTGATATATGGTTTGTTAGGATAGGACAATATTTGGTTGAGATCCAATATTTGAAAATCTGGAATATGAGGATGCAAAAAAATCTAAATATTCAGAAATCATCTTTAAAGTTGTCCAAATGAAGCCCTTAGCAACACATATTACTAATGAAAAATAAATTTTGATAAATTTACTGTAGGGAATTTACAAAATATCTGCATGGAACTTAATATCCTAATGATTTTTGGCATAAAATAAATATAATTTTGTACCCATACAGTGTATTGTTGCCTACTGCTAAAAATATACAGGTACCACTGCTACTGACGGTACATTCACACTGGGCGTAAGCGTTAACGCTTTCCATTCACTTTCAATGGGTGATGTCATGCGTTGCCGAACTGAACTGTGGATCCGTCGATGCCGCGTCACTGCCGTTGCTCGCGGCAGAAGAACATTTCTCAACTTTTCAAGCGGCAACGCGTGCGTCAAGCCAATCAGATCGCCTTATGCAAATAATCTAGGCAGAGCCAGCCAATTATGTTTATGGTAGACCGGAGCATGTGCTGCGGCCACTGTGATTGGCTGTTGGTCACGCTTCAGACAAGCCTTCCGTCAAGCGTTAATGCTTTCCCCCGTGTGAATGTACCGTTATGGTTTTGTGGTCCAGGGTCACAAATTATTGTACAGCAATCTATTTTCATGTTCTACTGAAGAATAAAATCATAAATGGTTTGGAATGACATGAGTGAAATTTTAAATATTTTTTTATTGGAAGCCCATAAAGCAGTCGCAACACAAACATTCACACGCAGAGTAACACAACTTGGGAGTTCATCTTTGAGGATGAAACCAGAGACTCCCTTAAGGCTTCTTGGCCAGGATGGAGTCCCATTGCTGTCTTTGGGTGGGAAAAACTCTGTCGTGTGTGTTCTGTGGTGATAGATATCAGATGAATATTGACTAAGTCAGTGTGCACCCCCCACTTTACAAAGGAGGTTAGTGGTTTGTAAAACATTCATGGCATTATCAGCCAAAGACTGAGCTCAGACTCTTTCTGCAAGTTAGACAGATCTAAATGTCATGTGTGTGGAACATCTGCAACAAACTTTGAACATAAAACATGAACTATGAGATCAATATATATATCCATTTAAAAGTGAATTACCACAATGGCGGAGTTTCGCCGGGAGCCAATGGGTGTTGTCGGCAGAGAGTTGAGGGAGGAGCCTGCGTTGAACTCCTCTGAGCTGAGGTTGTCTGATCCGTCACTCAGACCGCTGCTGATAGAACTGCTCTCATCCCAACTGCAAAGAGAAAACAGAAGACTTGCTGTTACCATACTGAACCATTCCTGTAGACCTGCAAACGTAAGCACGGCGGTACGAATAGGAAAATATAAGCATATACAGCCAGCCAGTTATTATCACAAAATAAACCCAAACATGAGGATTAGGAGCCCAAAATGAAGCCAAGACTTCTTGTATCACCCGAAAAGGATTTAGTTTGCGTTAACAACTATCTCACTGAATGTAATCTTGCTAAGTACATGCCATGGTTAGTTACTAAATAAATAAATAAATACATGTATTATTATACGTGATAATCATTTCATTTTTGATAAGAAAAAAACATGGAGTGATGTCAAGAGGGCGAACACACACAGTCGTTTCTGCGGAACAGGCAAATTGAGCGTTGACGCATGATCCACGCAAGTAAAAAAATTGGAACTTTGGCCGATTTTTGTAGGGCGTTAACCAAACAAGAGCTTGCTCTAGCAGTGACGTGATTACAGGAAGTGAACGGAGGCAGAAAAACAAAACAACAATGGAGGACAATCATCTTTGCTATAAGAGACATCTTCATACTTTTACTTTTACGATTGAGTTTACTCAATTTGAGCTATATAAGCCCCTCAATTGACGCAAATTTTGTGTGAATGTTTCAAATGACTAGAATTTCATGCGCAACCTTGACCCGCGAATGAAGGGAGTAAACTCAAAATGTTCAAGGGTCCAAATATGCGCAAATACCGCATTTTGCCGCCTCTTATGTGTTTGGTGTGAACACACAGTAACAAACCTCCCAATATCTCTGATGAAGCCAATACGGAAGTGACTTAAACTGTAATTCATCGACTGGCCACTAGAGGCTGGCTCCAAAAGAGAGTCAATTATTTTCTCCATGTTAAAATGCCCAACTTTACAGCAGAAAATAATGTTTACAGCCTGGTACAAAATGTGGTTTTAGTCTGTATAGCTAAATTTGTCCTTCGTGACAACTGTGAGGGGGCTGAATTTTTTTTTTTTTTGTAACTCATCGGTTTAAATTATATTAAGCTTTAAAGGATCAGTCTGTAGGATTGTGGCCAAAACTGGTATTGCAATCACAAAACTTGTGGCTAAAACTGGTACTGCAATCACACAACTGGTGGCCAATACACAAAATGACAACATAAACATCAGTTGAGGGCTGCAACTCCACTTTTTAAATAACAATATCCTGGCCAGACCACTGTTGTCAGTGATAAAAGTATTTGAAATGAAAATTATTTCTTAATGTCTAGTAACATATCAGGGCCATTTTATGATTAATTGATATACATTTCTTACATACTGTTCCTTTAACATTCTGCATAATTAAGGGCGTGGCCACTTGAGTGGCGGGTAAACTGCAAGTCGAACTACGCTGGCGTGGTTTAAGGAACCAGCCACCTTAGCTTCACCCACGTCCCGCCTCTTTACCCATTTTTGTTTATCCGCGAGTGACGCGTGGCCAAGATGGCGATGGCAACTATTGGCTTCAAAAAAGCTCTTCACAAACCTATGGGTGACGTCCATATTTTTTTACAGTCTATGGTTCATACCAATTACTCTTGGTGTTTATCAGGCAGGCAATCTCAAAAGTGTACAGACTCTCATTTAATGATTTACAAGGATGTCTATTCCTGGTGTATCAGACTTAAAAGGGGGAATGCTTCAAGATGGAAGGTGACTTTGAGATAAGACCCCATCTAGTCACACAGGACCTGATAAACCCTGAGAAAGTGATAAGGCCTGTGTTCTGGTGATACCTACAGCCATGAAAACTAAAAACATATGTTGACAAAGGGAAGTCCACCATTCCTGTAATCAGAAACAACAATGATGAGCTTGTTTAATGAAGGAACCCAACTGGTTCCTAATAGATAAAATGTGTGTTATGCAACTGATGCCAATTTATAGGAACAAAACACAGCCGCGGATGGTTTGTGAGGCTGTGACGGGGCGTTGTGGACAGCTGTAGTAACCTATAGAATGAAACAGCTGACTTGGAGATCACATTCCTCGTTTTATGACATTCAGACTGATCTCGTGAGATGTTTTGAGGTTTATGTTTAAGGCGTGTGGCTGATTTAAATGGATAGTTTACACAAAAATCATCATTTACTTACTCTTATGTTGCTTTAGACCTGTATGAATTGAACACGAAAGGGCTATTATTGACTATACTAGTAGGAAAAACAAATAAATATGGAATCCAATGGGTAAAATCAAAGTATAGCACACAACAGACCTACCCTTCCCTATCTTTCACCTATCCCAATTCCTTGGATGTCCCAGTGACACTTGAAGATAAGATTATATAGAGTTATATTGCAGGAGTCTGTCATTATATTATACACGAGTATATTCAGCTGTTTCGTAGGACATTTAACCATGAGGAGCGACAGCAATGGTAACTCTATGAAGGATAATGTTTTTTTTTAGGGCAATCTAAAGTACCTCGATCTTGATTAAACTCAAAGTACTCATCTCAGACCCTTCAAGTCCTCCGTGAAAGAACAAGTCGCGTGCTTGTCTCTCACAGCTGGGGTGATCTGGCAGCTGTTTTTTCGCTTTGATGAATAGCAAGTGTGCCATATGTGCAACTTAAAACGCTGCTATTTTTCTTCAAACCTACTCTCTGCTGTAAACTCGACAACCAGGACCCATGAAGAATCACGTGGTGACTCACAATGACATCTGTGTGATCTAGATTCGTCATCTAAAGTGTTGCTTTAAGAGTGAAATGGGATGAGTGGCGCTTCCTCGCATGACTCGACTGCGATGTGAAAAAGGCAAGGTGACCTTGAAAACCTCAGGTTTACCTGAGGCATCGCACACAAACAGACCTCACTTCAAAGGCATACCATAGACACCATGTGGTTATCGACAGCCAGATAAGGGGCTGGACACACCAAAACTTTTAAACGCGGCTGAAAACGCCTTGAGGACGCCGAATGCCAGCTGTTTTTCAGCTGAGTGCCAGCTTTCTTCAGCTGAGCACTTTGGTAGCTGTGATACTTCAGCTGAGAGCCGGTTGGTTGCTGTGGTAATGTCCCGCCCCTGCTCCACTGTGATTGGGCGGCCGTGTGAGAACTGACATTGACGAGCGGAGCTTTTCTCCCAAAGTTGAATCTCTTTCAACACTAGACTCTCAGCGCAGAGCGCGTGAAAACCGCCAAGCGCCGGTTTTCAGCGCGGAAAAAACCCGCTAGCTGCTGGCTTATTTGAAAAATGCCGAGCTTCCATTGGAAAAAATTGAAAACATGCGCCGGCCGCGGGCGTAAAACTTTTGGTGTACACAACCCCTAAATCTGTGTGTTTGGTGCTGCTCTGTGGAAGTGGAACTTGCAGATAAGCGCGGCAACCTTTAGTCGATTTTGTGTTGGGTGTAGTCAATTTTTAAGCAGGTGGACACTGTGCATGATTACATGTCTGTAGACCAGAAGAAAGCTAATGAACAACAACATCTGACTAACAGTGAAAAAAATGAACAAAAATAAAACAAAAATGTAACGCTGCCTTCTCCACTCTTGAGATTAAACGATTAGCATAAACACTAACATTGGCTGCATCTGAAAACTCTACATTGCTGCTTTCTGTGGTAGTTTTCCAAGGCAGGAAGGCATGTCCGAATCAAATGTAAGGTTTACTTCCTGACTCCAGAGATCTTGTCCCACAATTCTATGCGTGTGCACGCATGGGGAGTGTGATTGGTCGAGGTCGAAAAAATAAAATGGCAGCCAAGGAAGCGGCTGGAGCACAAATTTAGTGTAAATAAATGTATAAATTTAATTGCATTTCTAGTGAGAAATTAGTATTGTAGTTTTCAAATATGTGATTAGTTATTACAAAGGCGCTCTCTGTTTATATTTCAAACACGCTGGCTTTGAAGTGCATTTCTCTTAGCTGCCTTCATGCCTCCGAAGTCATTGCTTCATGAGGCAGCGAGGCAACAGGTCAGCTGCCTTCGTTTTCGGACGCAGCCATTGTGTTCCCAAAGCTCACTTGGTAGAGCACTGCGTAAGCAGCACAAAAGGTCATGAGTTTGATCTAAGTGAACACACATAATGATAAATGTATAAACATACACTTAAATGGACTTTTATGCTGCTTTGGATAACCGTCTATCAAATGCGTATATGCTAATGCAACAGTTGTGCAATAACACTGCTAGAATTTATCATCCAAAAGCGTACCCAACAAGCTGCTGCTACTTCGGCTTTTGGCTTGGTATTGGTGGTTACACCAGTAGTTTACCCGTGGGCACTGGCGACTAGCGATCTGCATGTGTAATGCATGTCAATGCAAACAGAAGTATAAGTACGAATAAAACTGATGTGTCGGCTACTTCCCTCCCCCGTTCACACAGTGACAAAGCGTCACAATTCCATTCAATTTAAAGTCGCCATGAAACGGAAGTATCAATTGGCTAATTTTCCTCATGGTGACGTGTATCCGAGTAAAACTGGCCTCTGGGGCTGTTTACACTTGGTATTAAGATGTGTTTTCATCGATCGGATCACAAGTTGACGAGAGAGACACATTATGTTTACACTTGGTATTTAAATCCGTCTCTTTTGTCCACTTTCGACCGCTTCTGTCCTGAATACTGTGAGGGGGTGGTCTGTGAGACGGTGGGCGAAACTCTCTGCTATCATTCAAACGCGAGCGGGAGTAATTATGAGTTTATATGGACGCAAACTAATATTATGTCAGATTCCACTGCTTGTTTAGAAAGTAAACATGCTGCACAGAGTTTTATACATGTGTATGTAAGAGCTTTCTCTGAATTTTCAGCGCAATTGATGAAATAGGATCGCGCAACTTTCACACGCTTTCAAAACGAAACTACGGAGATCAGACGCTTTAGTTTATTAATGAAAGGCTAAAAATAGCGCTGTTCACATTATGTTCACGCCAGAAGTAAAAAAAAGACGTAAAACTTGTGTTTAATACCTCAGATTAGATAAATGGTCGGAGAGAAGGCGGTCGCGTGTGGCTGTTCGAACACATTCAACCACATATGCGTTCCGCAACTCCAAAGCGATCCGATCGAAAGTGGTTTCAACTACCTCTGGATGTGGTTGAAAGTGGTCGAAAGTGGACGAGCTCAAAACGTTTTGAACACCGTTTACACCTGGCATTAACGTCGTCCACTTGTGATCCGATCGACGAAAACGCATGTTAATGCCAAGTGTAAACAGCCTCTCTGAAATGAAAGAAGGCAGGGCTGGATTTTAATTTGTCCATCGAGATCTGATTGGATCATTTGAAGTTGGGTCGTGTTGCTAATTGCTAAACACAGCGATATTCTCCCGGACCCCGCCCACCTGCCATACATTATGACCGGAAGTAAAGAGAGATTGTTTTTAGGAGGGGAGGAAATTTGCATTTTTGATTAAGGATTATGAGGGCACATTAATTTTTAGAAATTAATGAAGCTCACAGATAAATCATTTGTAAAAAATACCACAATATTACAAGACAAATTACAGTTTTTTATTTTACTTTTCATTGCGACTTTAATGGAAAGCTGGCAATTCCAGTGACACCTGCGACAGTGACCATTGGAGACTGAACCGTTAAAAAACTTTCAACTTTATGCAAATAATAAGTGACTTTCGGTAACGACTACCAATGGGAGTGAAGTGCGGAGTTCACGTCATCCATCTTTCTCGTCAGTTACTGCACTGGACAGTAGGGCTGTAACGATAAATCGCTTGTCCCATTAAAAATGCCTGTCTAAAATCGATTATTTTTGCAAGGCTGCGATTCTGTGTTTTATGCGCAGCTCGTGCGTGGACTATGGCATTTTGTTCAGTAAGAAGTCCTTATCAATCTAAAATCATTATGAGTCTGAGTCGTTTATAATGTGCATTTAAAAAGCAACACTCGTTAAACAAAATCATTCAAAATGTTTTTTGTTTAACATGAAAATACCTGAACCAATCTGAAGAACAGCGATACAAATATTCTTCTAGACATTTCCTGGAAAAGGGTTTGTAATGCTGCTTCTTCTGTGGCACAATTGGAGTTTCTGCACGAGAGCACCCTCTGGCTTTTGGATGTGGCGGCATTTCAGCGTAATTCATTCAAATACATTCATTAAGAAAACGCGCATTTGCACGATAAATCGTTACAGCCCTACTGGACGATTCCTCGTTTGTTTATAACGGGGCAATTCAATGCAAGTCAATGCGAATAAACTCAAATTTGCGCAGGGTGATTAATGAGTACGTTTACATGCACAGAATAAGCGGATAACTATCAAAAATCTGCTTATTACAGAAAACTGTTTTCATGCGTTTACATGCAAATCAATAAGCCGGCTATGCATACAAATGCGTTAACATGGGACTTGAAGACTTATCAGTTTTCTCGCAGGCTTCTATTTTAACAGTTTCGCAGCCAACTGCTTTTGTCGAGCTGAGACTTTTATGTGTTACTTTGCGCTTACTTCCGCGTGTGACGTTTATTTTTCATACTCGGAGACATGCGCACATGGACAAAACCGTGAGAAAGCCGGTTAATGTGTTTACATGCCACGCCAAATCGGCGTAACGAGCAAAAAACTACCTGTGCCGATCCGTTTTTGCTTACGCCGTTTATGAGCTTTCCCCGATTAAAGAAAACAGATTTACACGTTTACATGACCCCACGTGTTATCAGTATATTAAGCATAATCGGCGTAAGACTGTGCATGAAAACGCACTCACTGACGCAAATTGGGTGGCGCCATTACAGCTAAAACAAGCGCTACTCGACTCAAACGTGTTTTTTTTTAAAGTTCAAAATATTCACCTCAAGTGAAAAATATGCATGGCCCAAAGTTAAATCACACGAGTAATCTAGAGCGAGGAACATGATGGTTCGCGTTTGGTGTGCATTAGTGTTATAAGAATTAGGAACGCCTCCTATTGATCCCATTGAAAGAGACTGGCTATACATGCAAAGACAAAGTCACTGGTAGTGTGCATGCAGCATACGGCGTAGGTCCGACGTAGAACTACAAATTTGCTTTTACTACTGGAGCTACAGTATGTTGATTCAACAGAAACCTCCAAAAATCCACACCCCAACCCCCTCTCTTTACACAAAGCATTCGTTAAAACAAACAAAACTAACTGCCGACTATATGCATGAAAAACAACACCAGGTGTAATAGTGAGCGAAGAAAAATATGCTTTGCGTTTCGAATGCAAAGAATAATGCACTTTGTCTCATATACTATAGCTTAACGAAATAAAATGATGGACAGACACTGCTGAGTTAATAACGCTAGTGCTGTTAAAGCTGTCAGTCTATAACTAAGCATGCCTCTATCTGTCCGCCCATACCAGAACAGAGCGCTCACAGAAATACAATAACGCCATGTTAAGGCTGCACTGTAATTGTGCAGACAGTGCCAGATAGCAAAAACCCAGAGTGATTTAAAGATAAAGCGTCCTCTCCCCTACCCTTAACCAAACATTAACTTTAATTGCATGGATGTTAGGCAAGCAGATAACAGCAATAGTATGTTTTAAAAGAAGGCACCCGCTATCCAAGAGCTATTTTGGATTTTAGCAAGGGTGGCATCTCTACACACCTATATTACACACTAAGAGCTCACACAAAAACAACTGATGTATTACATTTCATAATGATGGCAGGAGAAAGGCCGCTTTAAGTATAATATCTAACTTTTCCAATTAAATGTGCCGTAATGCCGTACATTTAAACCATTTCAGAGTCAAACAGGCGTACATTATATCACAATATCAATCGAATACTTTCGAAACGCTACCAAATTTCAAGATGCAGGTTTTTGTCGCCCACCACTACCATAGATATCATGGTTCTGTTGTTCCTAATGTCAGCGAATATGGACTATTTGCTGCCTGTGGCATACAGACTATATATTATTATCTACATACAACACATACAGAAGCAAATCTTCATGCTTTGCCCATCCTAGTTTGCCCATGCAGCTTATTAAAATACAGGAATGCCAAATGACAGGTGGCAGATTCTCTTTCATCAGCGCCAACTGGACACAAAAAAATCCGCAGAGGGAGTGACGCCGCAAACCGATAAACGTCGGGTGTGTCTAAGACTACTATAACCCATAAAAAATGTGTTCTGTTTTTACCAGGAAAACCAACAAAGAGGAAAGAGATTTGAAATGATTGCTGTTGCATGAAATGTCATTGTTGACGCTGGGGTTACAGTTGTCCCCTCAGGCGAGAACAAAGCCGCTGTTAACGCCAACATTTACTGCCAAACTCAGCTCAGGTGTTTTTTGCAAGATCGCAGCCTGTATGGTCGATGCATTTTACATCCCGTATATCGGTCATAGAGGTAATATAAGCATTTGCAGTTGTTTGCCTAAAGATTTTTCTGTCAACCCCTTTAGAAAAGACTGCTGCCCGTATAACCTGAAATGCTGATTTTTTTTTTAATTCACTTTAATAAATCTAATTATCACATGAAGCAGATTTGTAAGCTACATTGAATTGTAAAAAATAGTACAATATGATAAAATGTGAATGGTGTTTGGTTTGGACAGTTTTCAGTCATATTCATACAATAAGATATAAATATAACATACTGTATAACATATAAATTAGGGATGCATAATAACTAATCGCAACTAATCATTTGCAGAATAAAAGTTTTTGTTTACATCATATATGTGTGTGTACTGTGTATAATAATGATGTATATATAAATACACATACATGCATATATAATTTTAAGAAAAAATGTGTGTGTATATATTAAATATTCATATATATATATATATATATATATATATATATATATATATATATATATATATATATATATATATATATATATATATATATATATATATATATATATATATATATATATATATATATATATACACACATTTTTTGTATGTTCTGGCGATGGTGTCTCATTAAAGCCTTGTTTTACAATATCCCACCTATATCAACACACATTAAACTGTATTTGATTTTAATGAGGACTTTGATTATAATCTGCCGTTATTGCAGCAGGTACACTAATACACGTTATGTGTGTTACAGTAAGTGTGGACGGCGACTGGCAGCACAGATGGTCCACAATACAGGGTGTAAGACCACCTAACCAGCTAAGCTTTAGAGAACAGATTGCCCTGACAATACTGTACAAAGACAGCTTATCAGAGATATGGCATATCTGGAGGATTCATTCAATACAGTTCTGACCACGTCCATAACATACATAGGCAAAGCTCAGATGAGACATGTTAGGGGTCTGACAACAAAATCGATGGATCCGTTGGGATGGGGGAACTTTGACATGGACATCTCATTCATATTCTGCTAACTGAATGTTAAACATATGGAGAAGACTTGCAGAGGGTCTCTATCTGCCAAAAGCTGACCCATAAGCCCGACAGCTTTTTCCGCTGGGATCAGTCATTTATCTGGTTGGCCGGTTTTCCATGTGAAAATATAAATTTATTTTATCGCTGACATATTTTTGTATCGGTTGTGCTTTTATTTCTCTTATTAAAATGAAAAACAGTGTGATACAATAATAAGTCTGGTTTCGCAAGCCTACAAAAGCAAATAAACCTGTACAAAATGGATTAATGAGGATTATACATTAACAAATTCCCAAGGAGTACAATAATATTCCATATGTCCCAGATTTAAAGGGGGTAGGGTGTTAAAGCGATTTCATGAATTCACACTTATTAACAATGTTTAAGAGTTAGATTCCTCATGCTAAACGTAGGCAAAGTGTCAAAAAAGTAGTTATGACAGAGTATTTCTGTGACAGATGTAGCACTGGCGAAAAAAATCGTCTGCGATTATCCGATTCTCATGCGTGTCTCATAAGTAAAGCCGGTTCAGTGATTAGTAGTAAACCGCTATCAGCTGCTTTCAGATGGAGCGGTGTTTATTACACAGAGCCATATTTCACCGAAAGCTATGCAAAATCGTGTTCATAATCGTGAAAGATTGTCTTTGATTATGAACGCGATTTTGCCTAGCTTCTTGGTGAAATACAGCTCTGTGTAGTAAATGGTGCTCCATCTGAAAGCAGGTGATAGCAGTTTACTACTAATCACCGAACCGGCTTTACTTATGAGACACGCATGAGAATCGCAGGCGTTTTTGCCCAGCTCTAGCCAGATGCACTTCAGCAGGGTTAGTACAAGTTTCAGAAAGTTTTTTTCAGACATGAACAATTCATATATACAAATCTTGATCTATAGGTACTCAAGATTAACATGAGCAGAAACAGAATGTGTTTGATATTCACATTCACCTATATTCTCCTGTATAGTTCAGTGGCACAGCATTGCGTTAACAGTACGAAAGGTTATGGGTTCGAACCCAGGAAACACACATGGTGATAAAAAATGTATACTTTGTAATGCACTGTAAGTTTGCTTTGGATAAAAGTGTCTGCTAAATGCGTAAATGTAATGTACTGACTCTTTCACATTATTGACTCATCTTGCACTACAGATTTTTCTAGTCCCCCCCCCCCCATAATTTTGTCCAAATAATGCTCTCGAAGGACAATGTCCATCCCCAAATACCATCTGAAACAGGCAAAAATGAAATCATGATCTGTGATGGTGGTACTAAAACATATTGGCTGTTTAATAAAGGAATAAGCCCACTTGATATTCCCTGGCCCAGTTGCTCGGTTCAATAGAGAAAACACAATACAGAAATGAAACTATAGCACTGTTTTTGTGGGTGATGTTCACCAGAAACCATTTAGATATTTCTAAGCTATATATGGATGTAACGTTTAGTTCCTTAGAGGAGGACTGTGGTTAAATAAATCAATATGTAACTATAACACTGTGCTGTATTGCAATGAAACATTGTATTGCAAAAATGTTATACTCAGCGGGGAACCATGGGTTAAACATAAAAATAGCACTGATCCTTGTTCACAGCATCTACAAAATCATCTCTTTAAAAGCATCATCACAAACTATTTCATAAAAAAAAAAAAGAATAAGCTGGTTATGTCAATATAGGGATCTTGGTCTGTATCTTCTTACTGGATTTCCTATAGGCCCCACTAGACTTCTGCAGTGGTCCATTACTCATGATTTTGAATTATGTGGAGTTGAAGACAAAGTGTGTGAACCTAAAACACGTAGACCAGACACTGACGCATTCAGGAAAAGTTCAGACAGCACAGAGTAACTGAAAGTATTGAGCAACTGCAGAGAAATGACTCGAAACAGATTTATGGTCTGTGAGTAATTTGTGCTGTTCTGGAGCTCGACCGCGCCTGTAATCACTTTCTGATACTCTGCCTATAAAGTGCCCACTCCTTAACAGGGTAATGCCCAAGATCCTCGGGCCGTCCGCGTGACGTAATTATCGTCATCAGGAGGTTTGCCGTCATCCACACATCCCGTCTGCGTGCAGCCCGCTGTTGTGCGGAACGCTAATATACAACACAGATAATATGTACACAATGCGTATTTTCATCTCAAATTTGGTCATATGTCCCTTCTCATTTTAACAACCCACGGTTTCTGAGATTCTTTGTCTTGTGGAAATTTGTAATACGATGTATTTTCTGTTTTGATGGTTGAATGGCCAGTATCCTGATATGAAACAATAGGTTTAAAGAGCACGCTCTGGACGTCCATCTCTCAAAGCCTCGGTTTGGAGTCAACATGGTGGCAGACTGAATAAGGCGTATGGAAATTGCACACAACAAAGTCTTTTCTTCTTATATTTTCATTTTTTTTTTCGAGAACAGAAAGTTAAGGAGCATTTCTTCTCCATAATGTTCGATCGTTGTTTTTTTGTTTTTTTGTTGTTTGTTGGTGGATCCGCTACTTTTCTTCATCTATCCTGGACTTTTCAATGTACTGTAAATGACGCGACCTGTACTGACGGCCTGGTAGAGTAATCCTTCTAATCATTTATACCGCGTATGTGTCAACCTCGACTAGTATCTGCGGTTGAGTATACTTTGAAAGCTGTCAGGACACGTGTGAGGCAGATGTGGAAAAAATATACCAAAGCTCTTAAGAGTGTTTAAATAGGACACTTAAAGACTTCTTAGACTTATTCTGATCTAAAAATTAATCAATGTTTGGGATTTCAGTGGCCATTTTCCCAAACGTGGATTACTCTTAATGAAACTGCTCAGAGGGGATTCTCTACTGCAAATCCCTCACAGTTTTGGACTAGGTTTAATCTGGGAATTATAAACTAAACTAAGATATTCGGGTGAGCGTCTTTTTGATATAAAACATGATTAAGAAACAAGGCCATTGCTTTGCATCCTGACAGACAGGCAGATACGATGGATGGATGGATGGATAGATGGACAGACGGACGTGCAGAGAAGACAGATAGATAGATAGATAGATAGATAGATAGATAGATAGATAGATAGATAGATAGATAGATACATAGATACATAGATAGATACATAGATAGATAGATATGTTTCACCTCAGTGTCAGAACACTACCTGAAGGAAACCAAGACATCTACACCACTGAGCTTCACGACAAATACTCAGGAGTTTAAGTTTCCCATGGCTTCTCTCCAGCCTCGACGGTTGTTTTAACGGACGCATTCCCATTTGAATTTGGGATGCCGAGGAAATGTTTTGGTTTGAATGAGGGGGACTTGTAAAGGGGAGCAGAGAGAGGTAGAGTAAATGAAGAGCGCTCCTCCCAGACCCCGGCTTAACTCATAGCAGCTGTGGCCACCGTTAAACCCAGCGTGGCCTCTTCCTCCTTACAGCTGCTGATGAACAACTGCACGCAGCGCACTTCACCACCATAACAATACACAGGCACGGGTTCAAAACCTAATCCCTCTGTAGTGTACTACAGCTGGACAGAAAGAAGAGATTCTGACTTGATATTAAACATTTGCTAAGCTGATGGTGCCTTATTGCCAAACGTATACAAATAGTACAATAAAACGAATGGAGCAGCTCGCCAAATTGGTTGCAAGGCCACCGGAGTTTCTTTCTGTCTGACTGCTGTGCGTGGGTCTGCAGAATGAACACACGTCAGTGTCGTTCACATTCGGTTCCAGTAGGGTTAAAACATTTTTTTCACTAGTTCGGGTCGGACTCGGGTCTAATTTTCTCGGGTTGTGTCTCGGGTCAGGTCTTTCTTTAAAATTTTTTATTTATGCACGTCGGGTTCGGGTATGAAGTGATTCGGGCCATTTCGGGTCGGGTACATTTCTTTGGACCCGAGAAGACCTCTAGCTTGCAGCACCTAATGCCTGGTTCACACGGCAGGATAATTAGGCCGATTTTAGCCCCGATTCACCCCTTCCGACAATCTTAAGGATGCTCCGATAATCGTAAAATAAACTGATCAGATATTCTTGCCGTGTGTGGTGTGTTTAGACTGCTCTCGTCTACTCGGAAGCACCTCGGGACCGCTCCGATCTCAAATCGGGGATATCCAACATGTTGGATTTTTTTGGCCCGACATCTTCTCGTGTGTGGTGTCTCCCGGGGACAAACGAGCATGCAGCCTGTGGACTGTGACGTGTAGCCAATCAGAAAGTGAGGTGACGAGGAAGCGAGGATGTACCGGTGTCATGTAAACAAAATCACGGGTCACAACAACTCACCTCCATATCATGATGTAGCAAGTATAGTCCATGCTCGCGTTGTCTTGTCTCCACTTCTTTGACCATCGCCTTTTCTTTTGAGAACGTTTTCTTTCTGATAAAAACAAACTGCAAACTATCGCCACAGCATCCTCTTCGTCCGCCATGATTGTTTACTCTGAAATCACGTTTGATCTCGAGAGATTTTGCGAGATTTCCCGTCTGACCTGGGACTGGTCGGGAGTCAAATCGGTTCGTGTGTGATGTGTTGATTTTGCCATGTGGCGGCGCACCACTAACTGTACGACCAAAACTGTTAGACCCGCGATGTTTTATCGCCGTGTGTGGGGTCTCTCAGAGTTGGAAAATCGGCCGACGATTTTAAATTCGTCCCGTCTGGTGGAGCCTTAAGGAGCCATGTGGTGAGGAGCAGAGAGTTCACACAAGTTTTGCCCTAATCACTCTGCTAGCTGGAGTCATTTATTTTCAGTATTTGGGCTAAGCTAGGCTAGCAGCAGACAGAGTTACAGCATGCATGGAGATGAAAGGGTATGGACTTGTCTAACTTAGCTAAAGCCCCAAAAAGTTGCCAATGAGCTTCAGTAGAATAAACTAAAGTGGTTTACAAATTTGTGACCCAGTCTTTGAAAACCCATTTAAATCTATTTTTCAATGATTTACTGTTTACATAAAGAACATTCTGTGAAAAACATAGTCTTGATATCTTTAATATTGACTGAGTAAGATCATGCCAAAGATTGAAGTTTAAGCAGTACTCCTGCCAAATATCAAAATTACCACATGATGTACTCACCCTCCAGCAATCCAAGATACACATGTCCATCATCTTTCAGACGAGCACATTTGGGGTTACAATATCTCATCGATTACCCACCGCATAAGACTTTTAATAACCCCTTGGAGCTTTATGGATTACTTCTGTGAAGGATGGATGCACTTTTTTGGGTTTCAAAGTCAGAAGTTGTTCCCTGATCCCTGTTTTCTCCCATTATAAGCTTGGAAGAGCAAGGACATTTACTAAAATAGCTTGTTTTAAATATTTTCTTTTGAAAGATGATGGACATGTGCATCTTGGATTGCTTGAGGGTGAGTAAATCATGGGGTCATTTTGACTTTTGAATGGAGTATCACTTTAAAGTAAAATCAATGGCTGAAATCCTTCCCCCAGTTTCACAGACAAGGCTAGACTAAAACACATGTTTGAGCTGTCTCAACTAAAAATAACCGTCAGATCTTAAAGTATGCCAGTGCCATTAATTTGTCTCAAGATACACACCAGTAACGTCCTTTTCTAAAGCATGTTTATAAAAAATGCTTAAACGTCTTAGCTAAGGTCTAGTCCTGGCTTTAGCTAAGCCTTGTCTGTGAAACCAGGCCCTAATCTCATAATTTGATTATCAGACTTTAGCCTGGATTTTACCGACAGGGTCACAACAGCTGATGACAAAAAGGACAGGGTTTTAGACAAATGTATTAAGTTTTTAAAAAAAACAGAGGACACACATAGGCCTAATTTCGCAGGCAAGCATTAAGCCTAGTCATATACAAAAATTTTGAGCTGCAATAACTGATAACAACTTGAAATATGTCAGTGCCATTGTTTTGTCTCAAGATGCACACCAGTAATGTCACATTTATAAGCTACATAAATGTCATAACTAACCTAAGCCTTGTCTGTGAAACCGAGTCAATTTAGCTTTACTTAAAATTCACTATTTTAAAACTTCAAAGTCCCACAGTGGTGAGAATCAAGTTTTTATTGGTGTTTATATGTCTATGTGGTGTTTTTAATATGCTTTAAGACAAACCATGTGCAAATTCATCATTCAGCACCATTGCTGAGCATTTTATCCCTAATATTTGATTTTTCCAAAGACATCTCATTCCGGCGGTTTGAAATCACCTTGCTTTGCTACATAGCACTCACAGATGGTAAATTCACGTCCAGTGTGTAATAGTCTAACCCAGGGGTCTCCAACCCTGCTCCAGGTGAGCTACAATCCTGCAGATTTTAGCTCCAACCCCAATCAAACACAAAAAAGTACAAAAAGTATTCAAGGTTGCTTGATAACTACAGACAGGTGTGTTCGAGCTGGGTTTGAACTAAAGTCTGCAGGATGGGTGCTCACCAGGAGCAGGGTTGGAGACACCTGGACTAACCCGATGTTAACATCAGCGCTAAACGCACAGTTCACGTATTGTGAAGCCGTACTTGTGTGTTTGAAACTACAGAAATTAGCACATATTTATGTGTACAAAAGGATGAATTTATCTGTATATTCATATCAATGGAGCTGTGCGTTTGAGTCGAGACGGAGACTAATTTGCATATTCATACTTCCGCGTATACTAAATGAGGAAATTACATTTAGGAAGTTTTAAATAATGTAGAAATTACTGTTACAGGGAAAAAAATTACATAT
The DNA here is from genome assembly GCA_025389145.1 of Misgurnus mizolepis. NCBI lineage: Eukaryota > Metazoa > Chordata > Actinopteri > Cypriniformes > Cobitidae > Misgurnus > Misgurnus mizolepis. The sequence goes on along the minus strand of JAIFKI010000022.1, from coordinate 7,794,656 downwards.
CCTATTATGATTCTCAAAAATTATGAGTTTTAAGTAATAAAGGGGATAGTACCCAAACTGTTTGCTGAATAATTGGCTTGGTTGATTTATCTACCACTAACTAAAACACAAATATGCACGGTTAATAACCATTTACTCTTTGATATTTACCTATAAACATTTCAGTTCCTTCTTAGCTTAACCTAGCAGTTCTCAAACTGTTAAATCCAAATATTTACACCCAAAACAAATTATCCCCCCGCCCCAGATAGACCATTTTAAATGATCATCAATATGTTGTCTGTAACAACAGCAAGCAGGACATAAGCTTTCAGTGACTGTTAGCTTTAATGGAGTAAAACATCCTTTCCCACCCCCTGTAGCTATAGTTCACCACAGGAAACTCTGGACCTGTGGCTCATCCATGACAGTAGTAAAACTTAACTGCTCAGAAAGAAAGCCTGACTTTTGAAAAGGTCTTAAGTGATTCCCGTCCAATAAACACAGAGCTATTCTGGGTCAAACAGGTTTGAGACAGTCTGACACCAAGCAAACATCTCATTCACTTAGTGACTTACACCACAAGTAATGTAGAGGCTTGTCATTTACATAGCATAAAAATAACTGGAGTCATAATAGCAGAATAACAATAACTTACACACTCAGCCAGCTGGCCGACTACATATCAATGCCTGGCAGTACTGTTGTTTGACTTTAAACGGCCCAACCACTAAAACAAACAGATAAAGAAGTTGAACCCGCCAACTTTGGAAACAACTTGTGATGTAATTGATAAGGCTGAGAAACTGGTCTTCGTCGAGAGACGCAAGAAAAATTTCACGCCCGGGGCATTAATAGCTAAATGCACATAGAAATAACGGCTTGATCTCTTTGTTCCTAATGGGTTTACATAAAAGGTCGATTGAAGGGGTCAGCCATCCAGAAAGAGCAAAAACAGGGTTGTGCTTTTCAAGGTCAGAATCAATATGGACAGATGGGAAAAGGGGGGCCGTCTGATAACTTCATGGGCCACTGTCACATTTTAAGTCGGTTTGAAGACCTCCGATTATCATCGTAGCGTATAAATATAATCATATAAGTAAAGACAGTATCATAAGCCTCTCTAATACCATATCTAGCTGCATTTTATACTATTTTAAGAGCAAATTCACATGAATTTGTACAATTTCATTTGAACATGTTAGTACGATCAGCTTTCGGCATAGTAACATTGGGGTTTCATTACTATGTTTTTTTCTTTGAATAATCATTTTTTATATGATATACATTGTACTAATTTATAGTCATCTCATGAAATTGTTACAAAAATAATCGAAAAATAGGTTGTGAGGTGTACTGAAAAAAATATTAATTCAATGTACTCAATTTATTTAAGGTAAGTGGTTGCAATCAATTTATTTAAGCTACATTTAAACAACAAAATAATAATAATAATAATAATAATAATAAAATAAAAAACTTTTTTTAAATGTATAAATTGATTGCCACCACCTACCTTAAAAACTTGAGTAAATTGAATGAATCATATTTTTTTAGTGTGTAAAAATGTTTGCAAACATGTAATTTTTGGTTTATTTTTTCATTTTTATTTATTTGAGTGTCAGACTATATTCAAGTTGATTCAAATAGAGCGATAATTTTGCGATATTTAGTCATTTTAAGATCATCATGTTTGGCCAAATAACGCCTGAGTAAGCAAATTGTAAAAAATTAAATATATATATTCCAACTTTAATACATTCTGTGTACATACAGTAGCCTATACACAATGCACGTGTATGGCTATTACTAATTACTCCTTTGTCAAAAAGATCCTCCACCAATTGTAAGGAAGGCCACGCCCCCTTTTGACTGCGCATAATGCCTTAAAATACTGTACAGATAGCAGTTCATTGGGTTTAGAGACGTACAGGCACTGTACAGTTGATGTAAATGTAGAGCACTGGCTCACAGCACCCCACTCGCATCCCATCCTCGTATGCAGTATGTAGGTCACTGAGGACTACAGTAGACAATAAAATACTAGCTATACCGTATAACTGCAGACTAAAGTCCTCTTCCGTGAGTAACCTCACTTCGGGCAATCCACATATACTTGTCCAGTCATCAAACAATAGGCATACTTGCTTTTGAAAGCCAAATATCCGCCCGTTACCCCCACCGCAATGCACCCCGGACGGTACACACCTCCATTCATTCACATTCAACGCCTCCGCCTGCGACACTTCACAAGCCATCAGTGCGGTGCAACAATTTACATCCCACACTTTATAACAACATAATAACACAAAGAAAATGAAGTGCCTCAAATAAAACACGCGTATCTGTTTCAAATTAAAAGCGGTGTTTGAATGAAAGATGGTATGGGACCCGAGAGAGCGATCTGGCAACGTCCAGATTAACACAATTAATTCAATACCACATTGTGTGTTGACATTAATGTTTATTTATGGCCGCATTATCACATATGGAAGATGACACATGCTGACAATGAGAGGCTTTTCCTTAAATCCGAAAATCAGTGATGTCTGTCACTATCTTGTGCTGAAAGTGCACTGATATCTCCACACACACACACCTTTTACGCAGCGCAGTCCGCGCGTTTGAAAAGCCGGTCTTTCAATAACGAAACCGCTCGACTTTCACGCACGTATCTCGGCGCACATCAGTCCAGTACACGTCGTTTCTCTTACCTTGAGAGATGATAGTGCATTGTCCGTAATCTCTGACCCTGAAACTGCAGCATTTTCCCATTGAGAACTCGCCCGCTCATTATTTCTCACGCGCTTTGTTCCCGGCTCACATACTACATACAGTATAAAATCCCGCGTTTGCTCTCTGTGGATCCTCGCAGGTTTGAATCAGAATCGGCTCTCTGCGCAAAGCTCACGTTGAGAGAGCGAGAGAGAAAGAGAGAGAGAGAGAGAGAGAGAGAGAGAGAGAGAGAGAGAGAGAGAGAGAGACAGAGAGAGAGAGAGAGAGGAGGAAGGCAACACCCCCGAATTTCCACCCCCTTCTCTTTCCTGCGCGCAGCCAGCTGTGAGGCTTTAATGCCCACCGACCGATGTCTCTCACTTCAGTCAGACTGAATCATCAAACCTCTAATGTTTTTTTATTGTTATAATTTTAATGTCTAGTTTATGGTATGTCTTTACTTAGAAATACTTTACATGTAAATTAAATTAAATGAGCATACAAGACAAATGTATATATTTTTATGTTATTTATATTTTAATAAATATTTTCAATAAACATATCTGCAATGTTGCATTGTTTCAAATCAGCTTGACAAAGGGAAAAAAATGGGGGGAAAATTATATATACACTACCAGTCAAAAGTTTAGAAGCACTTACTTGTTCTTTATTTATATTTTTACCTTACGTAAGAGATAATTTACGACATGCTGTTGAATTATTCGAAAATAATGCACATCCAAGGTGCTAATATGGCACAATGCGAAGCCTTTACACTACGTGTGTGCATTATTTTCAAATAATTTAAAGGACTGGAGTTAATTATTCTGCTTATATACGACGGTTCCCACAAACATTCCTCTGGTGGTTATTTTAAGGCATTTGCAGGTGTGCGGTTTACAGAAAAATAATCAACACCCATGGAATATTTCACAGCTAATGGGAATAAAGCATTCAACAGGCCCATGGTATAAAAAATAATAATAAACTCGTCCAAACTATGGCATAACACAAATGTAATGTGGGAATTATGTTGGTGACTTAAAGCATTGAAAATAAATTAAAACTCTTGTTATATCTTATCATCTGAAGTGCAGTCACTTTATCAAAAAGCTTCTTGCAGTTTCACCTCATGAGAGTCGCAAAAGGGCTGCGTGAGGTGCCGACCGTCTGAATACGTCAGTTTTTTATCTGTTTTGAGCATTGGTAAAAAAATGTTACTTGCGCGCCTACACCACATGCAATATGCTGACTGAAAGTGATGTATTTCCAATTAAAAACCATGTGTGATATGAAAATTATTACGAATTTTTGGTTAGTAACACTTAATCCTTTAAAAACTATTTATTACTAGTAAGTAATAAGTTAATAATTTAATATTTACATGTTATTATTTTAATCTTGTTATTTTAAATCATTTTAATATGTTCTCTCCAAATATATTGTCGGTCTTTGTCATATACAGTATGCATAGCTGTTTATTATTTCAATAATTTGTACTAATTTATTTATTCCAATATAGTGAATATTCATAGATTTAAGGCTCTTGCGCTGGAATAAGCTTTTCTGACATGTTGGCACAGATTTACATTTAAACCGAAATTTTATGAGGACTGCCACTAGGTGGCAAACTCAGAAAGTCGTTTCTGAATGTCGTGTACAGTGGAACTGCATCTTAACAGTCTCCTGTCGCCCCAATGCAGGTACAAAGAATGTCAAGCTGTGAAAATTACCGAAAAAAATAAAAAATAAAAAAATAAAAAATATTACAATTGATAGGACATAAACATGATAAAGATACTTTCTTTCACCAAATAATCTACACAGCCCTGCAAAGAGGAGCGCCGTCAAAAGACAGTGTTCTTCCAGTCAATAGACGATTTCTCTAAATGAGCAGTCTGCTTGAAGAAAGCCAAGACTCCATTGGAACCACTAAGACGATATCATGAATAAACCTTTAGGAACAGAGGACAGCCCAGAGGAAACGACAAAGAGGCTCTTCTTCCATTGCACAAATGCACACACATACACACACACACACCATGCATCAAGCAGGCACACACATGGCGGGTGTCCCTGATGTTGTGTCTAGCCAGGTGCGCTTGTGTGTCTGTTTTTAAGGATGTGACAGACAAGCCTGATTGGTCCTTTGGCAGTGTGAAATCAATAGAGAGACTGCAGGTGTGCCAGTCTCTTGCCCGAAGTGTTGCCTGGCACCAGGAGACAAGCAAGACAAAAAGGGACCCTAATGAGGAAAGAGTCTGTATAATGAATCTCTCTGATCTCCCCGTGAGACAGGGCGCTGTGGTCAGAGCGCTGAGCCAACATATCAAGTCATTGCGGTTTAACTGCACCCATAAAGGTTTGTGAAGAAAAGTGCATCTGTTTTTAGCAACTACAGTCGACCTGTGTGACTGATGAAGTTACACAATTCCAATAAAAAACAGTATGTTGATGAACAAGTACATTACTCAGCATAAGCCATGTGCTAAGATAGAGCGATTTATTTGATTTAAAGGAATAGTTCACCAAAAATGTATATCATATTCTCATATCCTAGTTAAATGTACAGAAACTGAAAAAGTTACAGTATTTGAGAAATGTTATTATTTTTATTTTATTTTAGTGGTATCATTTCTGGCTCAGCCAATGGAATGTGTTTGGATCCGGGACTATTTGTCTAAATATTATTGTTTTGCAGTTCCATTGACACTCAGTCTGGGTGATGTTTAAGATAACAGGGGTAAGAGAGGGGAGGTACTAAAAAAAGAAGGGAAGTTAAATAAAATTACATTTGTTTATAAGACGAAGAAAGTCCGTATTTTTTGCCCCCTACCGCCATCTTTGTTTAAAAACTTCAAACTGCATACATACATGACTGTTAAAAAAATATAATTTCCTGACCCGACAGATGAATTTATAAATCCTTTGTATAAGCGTAAAAAATTAGCTGTAGTTATGCAGCTGTTTGCCGGTAACTTACTGTAGATTTAAATGTATGTTACTTACTGGCAACAATTTGTTTGAAGTAAAATAAACATTAAACATTAACAAGTCTTTATCTCACAGAAAAAAAATATTAAATAACAACATGATCTCACGGAAAGTCATAGTCACGCAAAATTTGATCAATTTATTTGTGTGCATGGCACAAAATTCAGCTTTTTTTACGTGCCTTGAGCACGAATATCTTTTTCATGACACTCACACAAATTTCTATAAATAGTTTCTTGTGTCCGTGGAACAACTTTCTTTTTCGTGTCATTTTATGTATTGTTTTCTTATTTTTTTCTATTTTTAAATCATTGTCGCTTGGGGTAAGATTTGGGGTTCGCGTTAGGATGTAATTTTATGTATTGGTTTCCACATGTTTTTCTTCCGCTTTCAAAACTATTCACGCCTGGAGTTAGAGTTGGGGTTTGGGTAAGGATGTCTAAAAATGTAACAGAAAGTGGTTCTAACCCCGATGGTAAGAAAATAGTAAAAAAACAATGAGAAAACAATGCAAAAAATAACACGAAAAAGAAAGTTGTGCAACGCACACGAAAAACTGTTTATAGAAATTTGTGTGAATGTCACGTAAAAGACATTCATGCTCAAGGCACAAAAAAAGCTGAATTTCGTGACATGGACACGAATAAATTGATAAAATTTTGCGTGATTATAACACGACTTTCCAGGAGTTCCGTCTGAAAATAACAGCCTCATGAAAAACTAGAAATCCTCATCAACTTTTTTCAGTTTTTTCCTTCAGATTTTGGTTCCCAGAATGCTTTGCATGAAGTTGTTATTTTATAGTTTTATTCTGTAAAGATTAAGACTTGATGATGTTTAATGTTCATTTAACTTTGAAAAAAAAACTGTTGCCAGTAAATAACATAAATTTAAATCTACAGTAAGTTACTGTGAAACAGCTTCCAGTAATACTGTAATTTCAAAAAAAATTACAGTTTACTGTTTAAAAAATTAGTATGACAAGGATACAAGGAAAAATAGTATGACAAGTTTTAAAAGAGTTTCCAAGCATCAAAGTCGGATTTTACTCAGTACAACAGAGACTCTGAATTTTGTTTAAAAGCAGCGCACCTCTAAAGACCGAAGTATGGTACATTTTTAAAACAACGCACAACAGTGCACAGGACATATATTTCCTTATCAGAAGAGCACGAGTCTACCGTACACGCACCGCCAGATTTTTGAAACAATGCATATATTTTATGCATAGGTCGCGCATGCGGGCACAGGAGTATGTAGGCCACAAGAGGTATTGCAATTTGTCGCAATGCGCATGCGTTAAACATCAGCGCATATGAAATGAACTATGCTTTGTGCATTCGCTCGCAATTTATTGCGTAAAAAACAGACTATACCCAGCCAGGGCTTCAGATGCTGTACTCTAAGCTTGTGGTTGACTTAATTGGCAACTGTGGCGATTGTTACGGCCCCTTCCCCAACATAATGGCCGAGCACCAACTAAAGACTTTGATTTTCCTGGGAACCTGTCAGTGTGCAAGAGATGAAAGAGGCACTCTGAGGAGACCTGGGAACCCTCATGCACCTTATCTAGAACTCCACCTCGTTTACTCCCTTATTTTAGGAACTCCTTGAATTTTAAAAACTTGAGAAACAAACAATATATCATTCAGTTACTGTACAGTATCTGCACAGATGACCACAATATGAAGTAAGAACGAGTGTTTCAGAGGTGCATCAACAAGTATGAACTGATCCCACATGTGAGTCAACATGAGGTGAAGAGATACATTAACACAAACACTTTTACCATATCTACATGTTGGCTTTCATCATACAAGCTTACATTTTCTACTTCCCCAGGTTCAGATTATTATCTATAGTCTCATACTTGAACTGAAAACACCCCACATATGCTAAAAAAATGTTTCATCCTAACCATTAAAACCCAGAACTCCACCTTAAGCAAACTGATAAAGCACATTCAAAATATAGCCCCTGCATATTTGTCTCTCGCCTCCCATGAAATCTGTACAATCTCAGAATAATGGGCTAAAGAACATGTGACTGTTAAAGAGAGCTTCAACGTCTATGTGGAAATGTTTTCTTAAATGTTTTCTTTGGAGCCTTTGGGTCCTTCAGTATGGACCATGGCCTAAGAGCACAAACCAAAGTCCAAATACTTTAAAGCTCACTTCCCCACTGTATGATGTGGTCTTCGAAACCTTTTATTAGTCCGTTCTATAATAGTGTCTGTGGATATTAATAACAGCTGTGGCAAAGGTCCACCTGAAAACAGTTACCCTTTTTAAACTCACTGCAAGTGAGGTCACTTTAAGGTTTACCGTATGAGAATAAAAATGTGGGTGCTAAATACATCCAGGTCTTTACAACCATATATTAAAACATGTAGGAAAGTTATAGGATTAGCATAGCTTGTGAGCCGTCACAGAATGTTTAAAATGTAACCATTTTCAGCTATAAAACATCATTTCTAAAGAGAAATGATTTTAAAAGATGGAATTACCAACGACTGTTTTTCAATTTATAAAATATACTGTAAAAATGCCTGAGCAATTCCATGCAAATGTCAACCTTACCATGAAAAAATACAGTTTTAAACCATAATGATGTCTCAGAAGTCAATATTAAGTGGCTTACATACCAATGCAAGTCTCTGTTTAAATTATTAAACTCTTTTCCATAGTTAGGCAAGTGCAGCTTTCATAACTCTCACATCCACACTGTAAAAAATATTATAGTAGATTTAACGAAAATAAAATGAGTAAACTCAGATAGTAAAAATAAAATCCGTTTTTTAAACAAAATTAAAAATAACATAAAATGTGAGTAAAATGAATCATTTTAATTAACACATTATTGAGTAAATTCAACTTCATTTTATTATGTATAAACTTACATTTCTAAGAAGGAAATTCATTTATTAATTTTGTTTTAAAAATGACATAGATGCTTTTGGTAGACACAAGTGGACTTGTAGTTCCAAGATTTATTTGCATGGGACTGCATTTGGAGAGTAAAATTTGAAATGAAATGCTGTTTTTGTGTTTTTTACAAAAAAAACTTTTTAATGTTCATTTATGATTCTTGTGCTCTTTGTAATTTAGAAGTTTCAGTTTCTTCACACAATGAGCAATACTGAGATTAGTCTCTTTTACTTGCACATCATAATGTGGTATATAATAATAAATATATAAAGTAAAGAGGTAATTTTACATGATTAAATCCCATTTTATATGATATCTTTATTTCAAAGAGAATTTCAAAAGAACTAAACCTTTTAAGTACCTTAAATATGTATAATATTGTTACCAAAAATGTTTAAGTAAAAATATTTTTTACAGTGTAATTTTACTTAACTTAGTTAAGTAGATCTACTTAATTCCCATATGTGTCAAATTTATTGGAATTATATTTTTGCAAAAACTTTCATAACATTGTTCCTTCCTCATAACTGCGCACATGAAAATTGAAATAAGACAAATGTGTCGTCCCTTCTTCATTTTTTAGGTATTATTGCTTTTGATTTGTGCATTTTAATTCCTGTGTCACCCCAAAACGTGTCTTTTTGTCGAATGCATGTGCGTTTATTTCCCCCATTTTAAAATAGAAAGCATAAGTATAGACTGATATTTGTCTGATATCTGGACTCTATCATCAGGGGTTTAGGCAAATATTAACAGATGGTTCAATATATTGGTTACCAATACATTCTCTAAGAAATCATATTTTAATGAAAATGTCACATGCGTAACGCTGGAATTCCTCACTTATTAAGCAAAGCATGCGACTGCTGGAAACTTCCTAATTGCCACTGCCCAGAGTGTCTAAATTCAACACGGTCATCTTAAAATAAAATCTCACAAAGCAAGGCAAGACAATATCGCTTCAAAGCTAGCTCAAATTTGGAGAACAGATGGCTGAATGTGTTTCGCAGTGCTGGAGACAACTTTTTACAAGTGTCTGTTACACCTAAATTCACAACTTTCCATTGTAAATGACAGTAATACTGACCACATGGGACAACGAACCCATGGCTGCTTTTTTACATTGCCCTCTTCAAACACTATGTCCAATAGCCACTGTCTATACTGTGGTCAGACAGAAGAGCCAAATCTAGGGCTACTTAAAAACACTCCAATCTCTTTAACAGGAGCTGCGGCACTTTAGTCGGTTGGCTGCTCTGCCTTGTTGGGCACTTCTAGTCCTTTTATGAGGGAAAGGGGAGCTGAAGTGACTGAGTGGCTCTCCCACAGGGTGTTTTTTTAAAAACAACAAGTGTGGAACTGGCTGTAACAGGTGGATTGGAGAACTAGTGGGAGTGATGCATGACTGCTTACAGGACACCGTCAGATAGACTCAGCAGTAGGGTGGGTTTCTTATGCATTCCGGACCCCTCATTGTTTGGACCCTGCAAGTATGAAAAGTGTAATTGTGTTTGTTGGTGTGCATTCTTTTTCGAAACCTTAATGTAGGACGAATTTGTAGGATTTAAGGAGGTGGTTCACCCAAATAGAAAATTCTTACCCTCATCAGGCGTGATGCAAAGCCACTTACAAAGTTTGAATACATCCGCTAACCTTCAAGTACTTACTCTACAATTTCACTTCCGCTATGCTTTGCGCAATATTGTTTTGCATGGTCTCTCCGCACGATTATTCCCCTTGGCCCACCCAGATACAACAGACTGGAGAAGTGGATCCGAGAGGGGCCTGTCGACTGAGCTTAATCCTTTCAAGACATTGCAGCTTTGAAAAATTCACTCAACTCTCTGGATATTTGGCCCAGCTTTGCCCCCCAAACATTTTAAAGGAGATGTGAAATTCCCCAGAGCAAGCCCCTAAGCCATCGAGAGATAGATTGAGTTTCACAAAAGTGTGCAATTTCAGACTCTAGCTGATGAATGTGCAACCCGTTTGTTTATTTCGTGCATTTTAAGATTAACAGATCTCTTCATGCTGTCTCTTTGCATCCAAACAATAGCTTATGCGACGAAACCCATACTTCCCCTGCAACTGCTCTTGACAACACCAGCATGCATGGATTTTGGGAAAGCGATTGACGATTTGATACAAGTACAAGAGTTGTAAACCGCCCACCTAAGTCTTTATCCACTTACGAAGTGGTTGTTATGATTGCAGAGGTTAGAGCATTTACAAGGGTGGCCATCTTTTTAATTGAAAGTCAAAGTTCACCACAATAGAGGCCGGGACACTTTGTTACAGTCCTTCTTGGTTCCCCACATCATCACCATTATGTCAAGTCCTCTAAGGCTAATTTAGTCTCATGTTAAGATTCTTTTGGCAAGTCCACAGATTTGGAGGCCACCACCAACCCCCCCTTAACCACCACTTTTAAGGACACGCTGCCAGCTTCTCTAATCACTCTCGACCCCTTCCATTCAGATCACGCTCCTCTCGTGAACTGAGAGAGGATTAGAGACCTTCCGGATCATTCAGTTCCATAGTACATGCGCATTTAGAAAAAGGACCACAGCAATTGAGGAAGGGGTTAAGCTCTGGCAGGAACAATAGGGGGAGATTACAGTGAAGATTTGCAAAGTCCCAGCAGGAGGGTTTCTCTGGTATAGAGGAAGTCAGGCAGGCAAACTCAAACTGTACCCCTTTTCCCCACCAAGGTGGTTCCTTGTGGTGCATAGGCGGTTTTAGGCCTTACAATTTCAGAGTATTATTGCATAGGGGCTCGGTTATCACATCACAAAATCTAATCCTAGATCCAATCTTAATATTTGCACGATTGGTTTAATGCTTGGACCAAAAAAAGAAATGTATAGAGTGCTTGAGATTTCTTGGAAAAGAAATCCTCGGTTTGTAACGTGGCAGCCTTGAGAAGTCCATAATGATGATACTGGAGGAAAACCTTTTGGATAATGAATAAAGCAGCATGATGATGCAATAGCCGCAGTATACTACAGACAGAGAGAAACGCGCTTTAAATCCATTTAAATACAGCTGTTGATAGACCAACCAGACGGTAATAATACAGCAGAGTCTCCAAAGCATGGTTCTTTTCCATTTGGGACTTTTTCACATTTACATTTCCCTAAAGGTCATATTTTCGAAGAGGAACACGAAATCCCATTAAGGAACCTGTCATGAAATTTTTCCAAAACCATAGTCTGGCTCAAAGTCTTTTGCTAAAATCTCCACGGGAGTATATTTGATTGACAACATTCCTGGATAATGACAGTTTTTCCATTGCTCACTCCCTGCATCCCGCAAGTCAGGGCATGTACTGGACAATGGGTGGTTGTCAACCTTCGTCCACGTGGAACATCAGCCTCCCACAAGACGAGTCCTTGATGACCGACGACCTTCAGCTGTATGGAGGAGTAGTGGGATCTGTCAGTGTCACATGATTCCTGAATTCACCTGAGATCGTGGGAGAAATGTCAGAGAAGTCGAGCCTGAGGGCATGATGGGAGGTCAACAGCACTGCATCAGCAACATGCCATCAGCGCAAAACCCTCGAGAAAGCAAGAGAAAACAACCCGAATAGAGACAAAGAAATTTGTGATTTACTGCAGAAGCACTGTGAGGCGTTGTAAGAAACAAAGCCACTAGATGCAGAAATAGCATGTGGAAGATAAGTGTTTGCGAAGAACTTAGACAGAGACAAATGTGACACAATAGGGGATATAAACAGAGCTTGTTTTGTGGTACAGTAGTTTGACAATGGGAGGGTGTGTGACAAAGCAGAAGTACTCTGTCAAATCATTATGGTAGAGAAAATGGATACCAAAGAGTGCATGTTAGTATCTCAAAGGTACATATTGACACCAAATGTATACATAGCTGTACCTAAATGGTATCTTTTTAAAGGGCACCGCCCCAATGACAGCTTAAGAACATTGTTTGGTGAAATCTATCTTGATAGAATGTGGCAGAGAAAGAAGCAAACACTTAAAATGCTGTGTTTCTTTAACTTATGAATGAGTAAAATATGGACAAACCTATCACGGTCAATGATAAAAGTGGGCGCACAAATCCGACTTGTTCAAGGTCCTGCTCTTCCTGTGTTTTTGAAGCTTTGATGTGCTAAGAGTGTGCAATATAACACGTGTATATGTTTCACATGTAAAAAACACGTATTTTTCATACAATTTACTTCTTTTACTATACCGTTGTTTTCACTGTCCTAAAAACGGTCTGCTGCCTTCCTTGTTCTATGAAGTCCCTCCTTCAGAAATACGTAACGAGTTTTGATTGTGTAGCTTGTTTAGTGTGTTGTGATTCGACAGCAGCTTAGTTTAGCAGAGCCGTTTGAGCTTAGCTGGCGACTGACATATTCCTGTGGGCGGAGCTTAGTCAAAAAGGGAAGTAGAGGGCTGTAGTCCAAACTGGCCGTTCGCTGTAGGCTTTAAAAGGTGAATTCTGTTAAAGAAAATATATTGCCTGGCAGTGAACTTTGAGCTTTATCATTTTGCAGGTATTATTTATGCTATTATAGCAACATTACACACTAACTAGGGTTTGAAAAATGGGATTTGGAAAAACTGAACCTTTCAATCAGAGGATAAAAAACATGAAAAATGTTCATAAATGACTTAAATTTGAATGATTTTCAGCCAAAAACTTTAGTAATATTATAAGTTAACTTCAGAAAACATAATAAAACACATGTCATGACTCCTTTATTGATTTGCTTCAACCCATGAATGAGTGAAATATTGACAAACTAATCATGGTTAATCATAAATGTGGGCGGGAAACCAAGTCAGGCCGAATGCTCTTAAAGGGGAAGCACACAAATCAGAGCATGAAAAAAAGAGTGGCATAAATAACTTAAATTTCAACGTTTTTCAAGAAAAATACTTTAGTAATATTTAAAGTAAACCTCAAGGAACCGCTTTAATGATTTGCTTCAACCCATGAATGACTGAAATATGGAAAAACCCAACCACTGGGTTAAAATTAACCTAGCATTTCTAAAGTTATTTTAACCCAACGGTTGGGTCTGTCCATATTTCATGCATTCATGGGTTGAAACAACCCAGAATATTTTGAGTGTACAGTAGATGTAGAAGCAGACAGCAGTGATGCATAATATTATGACATGCAGACTGGGATTGGGCACCAGCCAGAGGCAGACGACTCACAGGTCAACTCCTCAACACAGATAAGCGCTTTGTTTGTCCGAGTGCTCTTCAACATCTCTTCTCTGCATCTATCTTTTCACACTCTTCTCAACTGTCAGTCCTGCACCAGCGAGCTACTATTTCTCAAGCCAGGAAAAAAAGGTGCACATCCTTATCATTTTTGAACAAAGGTTTGGAAACATATCATTTCTTGGGTGTGTTTGCTATAGACACAAGCCCTATTGTTACTGTTGCTCAAAGTTTATTATTAATCATACATTTCCTCAGTTCCTCAAAAAACACCTATAATGTTTACATAAACAACATGACTACCTCATCCACTTAGATGGTCCAATGCATGCTCAAACATAATGCTGCCACTGGGAAAAAGTCCACGGCTGAAGATCTGCATGCTTGCGAGTGCAGATCTCCACAGAGATGCTGGAAAGGGTGGAGCGAGAAATCCAGATTTTGCTTCTGGTTGAAATGGTTTATTAGAAAAGAGATGCTCTACGGAGTTAAAGCACCATCAGGGATTTCTGAAGCCACTAATGACAAAAGCATTCACAGCATGGAGAGTTATAGACTGGAAAACTAAGCCCGGATATTTGCTGTGGGTTCCGAGGTGGCAAGGAAAGTGGGAAAAAATGAAGTTGTAAAAGTGTCGGATTTAGTAAAGAGCAGTACTGCTATGTCTATACAACTGTTTTAGTTTCCACGACAAGTGGTGAAATGACTGATGTAGAATTTTAGCAAATAATGATGTTGGAGTGACTGATGCAATCTTGTTGTTTTAAAGATGGTGAAATGTGACCTTGCCTGTAAAAGGCTAAAGTCTCAATCTAATTATAAGATTAAAAGCATCAAGTTTGATTTCAATCATTGATTTGACATGAGCAGGGTCATAAATGATTATACAGCCAACCTCTAATGTAACTTAGGAATGTTTTTGTCTCCTCTTTGGATAAAGGGAACTATATTTAACAATTGCTTAAAATGTGTCACATTTCTTATAATTACTTAAATTACTACCTTTACTTCCTATCTGACACAATGTAATCCATTTAAAACTGCATTAAAATTAATATACACTGTTAGAAAAAATGATTAAAATAATGGTCCCTAGATGTCAATGGGGCGGCATTTTTTCAAAAAGTAAACCTTTGGACCTAATGGGTTCATATTAGTAGTACCTCAGAGGTACATATTCGTACCAAATGTATACATATCTGTTCCAAACTGATACATTTTAGGACGATTTTAAAAGGATACTGTTGCAGTGACAGATTTTTTCCAAATAGTGTACTACTGAACAAGGGACCTCAAAATTAATCATTGACAAAACAGTACAAAGCAAATTTGTTTTGTTAATTATTAAATATAAGTTTTTCCTTGCACTAAAATACCCTTCATGTGTGCTAGCCAATTGAACACCCAACACATAAAAACTCGCAAAGCTTATGAGATAATCGT
This sequence comes from Misgurnus mizolepis, assembly GCA_025389145.1. Lineage (NCBI taxonomy): Eukaryota > Metazoa > Chordata > Actinopteri > Cypriniformes > Cobitidae > Misgurnus > Misgurnus mizolepis. The sequence continues at coordinate 7,779,397 of JAIFKI010000022.1, read as the reverse complement.
TTTGATGACAATAATACAGATCCCCTGGCATCATGGTGTGATTTAACTGTAAAGTTTGTGTGCACTTGCCCACATGTCTGTTGCTATGGAACATGTGTGTCCCTCTGGGAATCTGTGTCCATTTGTGATAAGTGATGTGTGGGAGAGAGCAGATAAGGTTTGTCACCAGAACTCCAGCCGCAGCTCATCCCCCTTTATCTGGACCTCTGTTAAACATTTTAGGTTCCCACTGGCCTTCTACATTATAAAAATTGCATTTGCCCATATTTGGCACAACTATGAGTTAAAACAACTCAATATTTTTAGAGTGTAAAAAAACGTAGAAAACTGTTACTTATACCTTACATCATTTTCAAACTCATCCTATAGCTTTCAATTATTTTCCACCAAAGTTGGATCAGAAAATCTTGACACGTCAGAGGTCTTTAAAAGGTTATTCACAGTGATGCCATAGAAGAACCGTTTTTGGTTCCATAAAGAACCGTTAAGTCAAGAATCATTTCTTTCATACCTTTATATAATCTTAGGAACACTCTTAAAAAAAATAAAGGTTGTTTATGATGCCATAGAAGAACCCTTTTGGCTGAATGGTTCCTTAAAGGAACACTCCGACTTTTTGGAGGTTTGGGACCAATTTACCGTATCCCCCAGAGTTAGACCCTCTTCATATCCGTGCGTTCCGTAACTCTGTTTGACGCACCCACCACTAGCCTTGCTTAGCACAAAGACTGGAACTAAATGGCTCCAGCTAGCATTCTGCTCCCAATAATAAAAATGGGAGTGGTATGCTAGCTGGAGCCATTTACTTCCAGTCTTTGTGCTAAGCTAGGCTAGCGGTGGGACAGTGTTACAGCCCGCACAGACATGAAAAAGGTATGTATGGACTTGTCTAACTCTGGGGATACGGTGAATAAGCTCAAGTCCCAAAAAGTCACCGTGTTCCTTTAAAAGAACCTTTATCATCTGAATAACCTTTTCATTTCAAAAAATGGTTATTTGCAGAGTCAGACAAAAGACAATCAAGTATGCTTGCATGAATTCATGCACGTACATGTTTAGGTCGGAGATCAATCATGCATTAATAATCAGGCTTTTGCATGCTGTGGTTTATTTATTATTAACACTGCAGTCAATTATCTCAGATAAACTAAAACAAATCATTGCTGGAAAATCAGCTGATGTGAGAAACACAGGGCACACCCACAAAACCCACACACATACAGACAGACCACAACGGATTGCGACAAGCCCTCGAGAGACCAACCATAGTGCTGCATGGTTGCAGAAAGACACATTCCCACACGAGGGTGGAGGTCTGTTATGGTTTATTATGCGTGTAATGTCGCTGGTTTAAATTAAGTCCACAGGTCTGATCTTTCTATTGAGTAAGGAGAATCTTGACGGATTCCAGCTGCTGAGATGACTTCATGTTCAGCATCCAGAAGATACCACAGGACACCGTGACTCATCAAAGTTCCGCCTATTTAGTAAGAACCCCAATTACACCCCGCGGCGATCTGTAAATGAACTCTGACAACGGTACATTAGAACCACATTCACCGACACGCACAGTCAGAAGACCGACGTGAGACTTTAATTAACCTTAAGACAGGAAACAGAGACAAAGCAGATTCTAATGACTTTTAACATCTGCTGATGCAAACAGAGACATTTACAGAGCAATTATGTGCTCCTGTATAGCTCAGTGGTATAGCTGTGCATTTGCAGCACAAAAGGTCATGGGTTCAAACCCAGGGAACACACATATTGATAAATAAAGGCCTCTGACTGACCCCCTCCCTGGTGCTACACTATCTTCTCTCCCAGTCAAGTTTAGGATTGAGTTTTATTTTGATTTTTAATGCACTACACAATTTGTCCTTACGTTTAAAAATCTCTTACGTTGCGTTTATACCAGCCACGGTAGAGGCAGCGAGCGCGGGTGATTTACATGTGAAGTCAAGCAAAGACGCAATTACACGCGGATTATTATTCTGCGGCGCGGAATGCGCGGCGTGTCGTGCGAATTGACCGTTGATGTGGGAAACGCGCGAGTTGAAAAATCTGAACTTCAGCGGATTTCCACGCCGCGTTAACCAATCAGGACCTTGCTGTAGTAGTGACGTGATTACAGCGAGCGGAGTGGCGGAGTATCCGCGTGGTCGCAGAAGAATTTCTCGAATGACTAGAATTTCACGCGCGGATGAAGTGAGTAAACTCAAATGTTCAAGCGTCCAACTACACGCGAATAGCGCGTTTTTGCCGCCCCTACCGCGGCTGGTGTAAACGCAACATTAGTCTTATTAGCGTTCACACCAGCTGCGTCTAGTTTGCCGCTTGAACATGTGAGTTCACTCGCTTCATCCGCGCCTGAAAGCTGCACGTGAAATTCTAGTCATTCAAGAAATTCACACGGAAATCCGCGTCATGGGAGGGGCTTCTGCGACCTTACGGAGACTCCGCCACTCAGCTTGCTTCCTGTAATCACGTCACTATTACAACAAGGTCCTGATTGGTTAACATGGTGTGGAAATCCGACGAAGTTCAGATTTTTCAACTCGCGTGTTTCCTGCGGCAACGCTCAATTCCCGGGGAACGCACCGCGCGTTCTGCGCCATCCGCACCGCAGGATAATAATCCGTGTGTAATCGCATCTTTGCACTGACTTAACATGTAAATGACCTGCACTTGCCGCCTCTACCGCGGCTGGTGTAAACGCAGCATAACACATCAGTTAGGTCATTAAGATTGACAAACCAACTGTTGTTGGCTGTTCCTCAGTCATAAAAAGTCAAAAGGCAACCGGAAAATTCTCTGTAGTTCCTATACTGTAAAACATGCAGTCTGCCTCTTAAAACATTCACCAGGCTCCATCCCTAGAGGTTATTAAGTTGCAGTTGAAGACTCATCTCTTCAGTCTGGCCTTTGAAGTATGGGATTTTTTGGGAACTTATTACAATTGTTTTTAATTACATGAAAGTTCTTTGTGTACATTAGATGTTTTCTGTTTTATTGCTCAACACTTTGGGCAAAAAACTTGTGCTATACTGTAGAAACTGATGCAGTGTTTGCAAGGGCGTAGATCACGCGGGGGACACGGGGGACATGTCACCTGCAGTTTTCAACTCGTTGTCACCATTACACTCATGCATTTCTGTTTGTTACTTTTGGGTGAAGTAACATTAACCCAATCACAAGTGTGCAAGCCAAGTCATTTGTCATCACAAATGACTTTTTCACATGCTTTTAGGCATTGCCAATTAAAATATTTAAGCACAAGACGACACAAAACAGATTTACTCACATGCTGTTTGAATATTACGTGTTTGTTTTCTATTACTGACTATTTACTTGTTTTAAGAACAAATTCATCTTTAAATTAAAGAAAAAAACATAGTCAGGTCAACGTGTCTAAATAATATTTCGTCCTATTTTTTTTTATAAATTTTACTGGTAGACCACTGTATTATGAAGAATTAGTTGGGTATAATGTCACAGATTACTTTATTTTGCTTTAATATATAAATATGAAGAGTTTGGTTCCAAAATGACATAACTTTGTTTTTCATATTTTTGAAAAAAAAAAAAACGTAATATATATATATATATATATTATAAAACCCCATCAGTTCTTATTTTTTAAAAAAACAATCAAAATATACAGACTTAAGGGCTTATGGGTAATTCTAATGTTTTTAAGGATAGTTTTAGTAAAATAGGAAAATATATTTTACGTTTAACACGTCATTTTAATTGTAGTTAAAACAACTTTTTTTTCAATTCACTTTATGCATGCATTTGAGTTTATCTTGTAGTTTCTTTTTTGGTGTATAAGACAAATATTGTACATATGTATGTTTTTAAGTAAAAGTTTCTTATCATATTATGTCATTTGTTAAGACAACAACAAAAAAATTATAGTATAAATATATTAAAAAGTTGAAAAAAATGATGATACCTTGTAATGCACTGTAAGTTGCTTTGAATAAACTTGTCTGCCAAATGTTCCAAAGTATTTAAAGCATTTTGCTATAAATAAAGTAATCATTTAGGATCATTAAGTTTTTGCATTATAAGATTATTTTCATGACAATTAAGCACAACTCCCCCAAGATATTCATTACCGCAATGTGCTATTAGATTCTCATTAGTAAAATCAGTGAAACAATTATTTTTCATTAAAAATGCAGTACAACATTCACTACCATGATGAATAAATATTTTACAGAGCAGTTAAAATATCAATTTTGTACCCCCCATTACAGAATCTAAGTTACGTCTGTGTTCCTATATAGCTCAGTGGTAGAAAGTTGCTTTAATGGTGCAAAGGATGTGGGTTCAAACCCAGGGGTACACACACACACAAACAAATTTACCTTGTAACACACTGTAGTACTGTAAGACACTGTGTCTGCCAATTGCATGAAGCTAAATGTATATGAGTATGGCAAGAATATATTAAGATACAAATTAGTGTTATAATCACAATGTGGAAGAAAGCCAAGTGCACTTACATGTATTGTACTGTAGAGGGAGCAAGAGGCAAGTTAACGGAGCCTGACCTTTCCAAAGCCCCTGACTTATCTGTGACCTCATTACGAACCACAATGCCAAGCTTTACAGTTTTACAGCAGAGGAATCTTTTATACACTATGAGAAAAGATGAGAAACCATTGCTAATGTTTCCTCCACATTTATAAACAACCGAATCACTATTTGAGGTGTTAAGATATACCAATTTAATAATCCATGAGTGGGTACCAATATATTATTAGATTATATTATACACATGCACATCATGGCCGATGCATAAGAGTGGCGCGGCTCAAATCCTCTGACTGTGGGGAGTCTGTGAAGTTCAAGTGCAGGGCAAAAACATCTTCATCTGACTCACCAAACACACGGCCTGTGTGCATCTATCTGTGAAGTAATGTATGTCTATATATTTCCAAAACTCATTTTTATGCCTCAGTTCTCTGTTTTTATAGAAGTTATGACACTGCTCTGTATTGTTTTCATTAATACAGTTAAAAACGGATTTATTAAAAAAAAAGATTTGATAAGTTGCTTCAAACAACATTAACATGAACAACCATTAAGTTTATACAATCCAAGACCCTGACTTGATAGTACTAACTATTGCTTGTTGCTGGGATGTGGTATTCGAGAGAAGGGAGTCTTATAAAGCATTTACGTATATGGCCATGAGAATAAATTATAACCATTGAAATAATAATGCTTTTGGACATCAAATATACCTTTAATTATACCATTTTTGTACGACGTCAGTGGTTTGGACAAATGTTTAAAGTTGATGAATACTTTGCTCACTGGCATGTTATTCCAGTACTTCACTGACTCAAGAGGTCACACTGAGTTAATATGATTTATCTGACACAAGCGCTTAATGCTTTTAATTTAGTGGAAATGGATGTTAGTCACTAAAGTTGCTATGATAGAGACCGTTTCAAAGTAGCATACAGAGTTTAAGTGATGATTCAGTGTGTTGAGTTAGCTAGGAGGTCTCTGACACATATTTACTTTCCTTTTCAACCACATCTTTTCCTTTTTACAACCTTCTCCACGGGTCTCAAGACGGATCAGAGACCCCCTAACTGACTAATAAAGATTGCTTGAGGGCAACTCTCAGCCCCGTGATCCTTTGACCCCATTGGGATCTTGGGTTTCTACCTGCAGCACAGGACGTCCTGAATGAGTTTAGAGAGGTTTTACGTCTATCTTCTTGTGTGTGTGGAGGTGAAAGCTTATCCAGGGCTTGCATGACCCCTTAGGATCGAGAAACCGGAAATTTAGGATTATGCCTTGACAACTAATATGCCTGAAAAATTAGCTGCAGAGAGTCGGCTATTAAACATGCACGTTTACTATGCAAGATATGGTGCAGATCATAAAATATCCTAAACTAAAACATATAGCCTTGTTATGTACTCTATTGGTAAATGCAAATTGTCCTGCTGCTTATTACTTATGTGATCAAGGCTGGTTATACATACTGTAATGGTTTAGGACACTGTCATCTATATGTAGAAATATTACAACATGACAGATATGGTTAAAAATCCACGCTTGATATTGCCGGTTGCATATAAGTATGAATTCAGTTTTATAACAATATTCACAGATTCTCGCATCAAAGAGTATGGTTACAAAAAAATTCAGTTCATAAACCCCCACAGACAAGCGGTGAGGCAAAGACACAGAGACAAACACAACAGAGAAAAAAAAAGGGTGTGGTGTGCAATGTTTTATACATGAAATAAATGATGAAGTTCAGGAGACTCTCTCCTCCTGTCAGAGAAGAAAAATCAGCCAATGAGTAAGAAGAGAATGTGATAGAGACATCCTGTGTCTCAATCCTAAAATACATTAGTCACTCGCTGTTCCCCAGAGCAACCAAATCTCTCAATTACGCCCCACAACTTAGATATGATGGATGACCGTGCTGCAGGGATCATGGGATATTTTTAACAATTTAATTTTTTTCTGCACGCTGACGTGATTCGAACCAACCGCAGGTCGCTTTTACTTGGCCTTAACCTTACCTGAGGACACGAGCAGATAGATCATTTTCTTATGTTAGATAACAGAAATAAAAGGTTTAATTGTGATATAGATGAGAGCAAGTCACTTCACCAGAGTTATCAGCGTGTGTCAAAAAGCATTATTGTCATGTGCAGGTAGTTAGCACAGGTAGTTAGAGTTTTTTCCTCCTGTTACTTGATCCTGTGGTTGGGAAAAGTGCCTACCAATGGCTGGATAATTGAGAAATACTAACAGAACGTTTCATCTTGTGGAACAATAATGAAAGATTGAAATTTTAGCATTATAAATTTATGCTAAAGATTATAACAAGATGGTGCACTGTGTTTACTATAAATGGTAATAAAAAGTGCATTCAGTACGGCTGCTCAAGCAAGAGATGTCCCGCCCTCCATTAAAAAGAGCCAATCCTCAATCATTAATCTCTGGACAAGGTGCTCTGTAATACCCAGTGTTATGAAGTACTTGTAAACCAGTGTGCATGCGTACAGTAGTTGCTGGAGAAACTGGATTGAAAGTAATTTTTAGTGCAATTTGAGCTTGAGAAACAAAATTGAAGGTAGAGTTTAAGTCAAGATTAATTGTTGGAAATATATGGTTTTGTTGGGACCATAGCAGGCAATTTTAAGAATATTTGTCTTCCTCATCATTGAGGTATAGGATTTGGTCTTATACAGTATGACTGACATATGACTTGCAAATAGGGCCACTGAAAGCAGAAGATTTTATTAAAGTGACTTTGGTTCTGCTCATTTTTTTTTTTTTAAGAAACACGCCCACATTTTGGGAATATAGCTTATTCACCGTATTCCCCAGAGTTACATAAGTCCATACATACCTTTCTCATCTCTGTGCATGCTGTAACTCTGTCTGACGCAGCCCCTGCTAGCTTAGCTTAGCACAAAGACTGGGAGTGAATGGCTCCAGCTAGCAAACTGCTCCCAAAAAGTGACAAAACATTTTCCTATTTATGTGTTGTGATTTGTATAGTCACACCGTGTACAAATAACAATGTCATATGAGACACAGTCATCTTTTAACAGTATTACATACTGAGAACTATATTCTCAGAAGGGGAAGCACTGCTACTGGGCGGAGTGATTTGCACAACTGACCAAACTCTCTGCTCCTCACCAGTGGGCTTCTCGGGTGCTTTGAGCAAATCACTCCGCCCAAGTAGCAGTGCTTCGCCTTCTGAGAATATAGTTCCCTGTATGTATACGGTTAAAAGATGGCTGTGTCTCATATGACTTTGTTATGTGTACACGGTGTGACTATACAAATCACAACACATAAATAGGAAAATGTTTGTGTTTTTTTGTCACTTATTAGGAGCAGTATGCTAGCTGGAGCCATTCACTTGCAGTCTTTGTGCTAAGCTAAGCTAGCGGTGGCTGCGTCAGACAGAGTTACAGCACGCACGGAGATGAGAAACGTTTCTATGGACTTATCTAACTCTGGGGGATATGGTGAATACGCTAAATTCCCAAAATGTGGGAGTGTTCCTTTAAGATTAACATCCCCCCAAATAAAATGGGCTAACCTTTCACAGGTGAGAATGTGTTGTTGTTGTATTAACTTGTATAAACTTAATGTATAAACTTAATATTATATGTTTTTAACCTCTTAACTGGCGCAGCCCTTTTTGAGTGGGTGAGGGGGTGAAAAGGTAATGTACACCTTCAAATTAATGCGTTTTTATATAGAAGTCTAATCTTGGTCTTGTTTTAAAAAAATCACTGTAAAGTATAAAATTGTTATAGCAGTTTACATTTATTGTAATAAATACAAATAATGCAATAAAGTACGTAGTTTATACATAACATTATCACAAAAAAACGAGACGTGTTACACTTTTAGTGGTTTTACCAACAACAGCCACTAGGTGTCAACGGTTTGCTGAATACTCTTGTCACAAATTAATAAATTACTGTTATTACTGCTAAATAAAATGTGAAATATGAAAACTACATTTTTAGACTATTCCAACGACATTTTTTCATGATAGATACAAATTCACATGCAAAATATTAAAGTGGGTTTAACTATAGCAATTTTTAATACCTTACTGTATTATCGTGTTAGTCTTGTTTTATCATCTTAGTTTAACAGTTACAATGTTTGGGTCTACAACGTCTGATTAAACAAGGGTATAACGGCGGTTGCAGACACATAGGTCATCTTGCTTTTAAATGTTTACGGACCATCTTAACGGGGTTGCCAGATTTGCACAACAAAACCAATCCAATGGCCAATTAAATCTAGCCTAATGACCACAGCCCAAATGCCAACACTTTATTTTCATAAATAAAATAATCTTACCTTAATATTGACTAGGGCTGGGTATTTGCAAGGGTCTCACGATGCGATACATATCACGATACATGTGTCATACAATGTATCACAATATGTCATACAATGTATCACAATGTAAAAAATAGAGCTGATTTTTTCAGTGTTTTTACATTTTCTGCCATTTTCTCACTCCCGCTAAATTCTGAGACATTGACCGAATGACCGTATATGACAAACAACTGGACAGTGACAACTACAGCGGCGGCAGAGGAGGTTGTCTGAAGCACACAGAGGGATTTGATGGTTTTTCCACCCAAAATATCGATAGTAGAGATTGAAATATCGATACACTATCAGGGGGAAATGTGTCACGATACTTAGCTGCATCGATATTTTTGCACAGCCCTAATATTGACAGCCGATAAACTAAATCCTTCAACATTTCACACACAGGAAAACAATCCAACAATTTTAAAGTGACCACTGCAGAACTGGCAACACTGGTTAATGCTCAGCCTTTCCAATATGTTGGACAACTTCCCAAAGAAATAGCTGCTAATGATGTATCTATGTATACATACAGTTTTTATGACTTCCTGAAAGGGACTTTGCTAAAGCTAAAGCTAGTTCACTGTCTTATGATGGGCTGTTATCAGATGTGCAGTCCTATAATGACAAGAAACTATAACCAAGCACACATTTTGCTATTGTTTTTATGAAAAACCTTGGCAAATAATCACAATAAACATGACTTTAGAAGCCATTTTAATACCATTTTATATGATAAACAACATACAGGTATAATAACAAATGGCAAGGTCCCATGGTATTGCCATCACTAAACCATGACACCATCACAGTACATGTTTGTTATCATTCTACTTTATATATATATCAATAAATAGTTCACCAAAATAAGAAAATTCTCTTACAATTTAAGATCATTTATTTGGGGGTTCACATGGCAAAGCTTCAAAAGCACATACTGTACATCATGAGAGAATTTTCATATTTCGGTGAACCATTCCTATAAAATCCTTTTCATATCCATTATCAATATGTTGTTTTCATCTATTAACAAAAGGGTCATTTACACAAAATGAAACCTAATTGTAATAAGGGCCCTTGATGTGTTATTGTCTCACCAATGGTTATTCCCACTTAAAACCACTGACCTAAATACACGCACACTCCCACATGCACTCTCCTACGAGATGTCTTTGTCTAGTTCAAAACCAACTTGCATCTCTGCCGATGGCTTTGTGGGCCGGTGTTGCTATAGCAACAGGCGAGAGCTGCACACGGTGGCGCCAGAATTCCCTGGCCCGCTCCAGTGAACATGGGCGTAAGTGAGGGACCCCCTACCGAATATCTAAAACATCTCCCCCCATGACACATCAAAAAGACAAACACAATCAGAAGATGCTTTTTTATATTTATTGACCGTTTCATATTTATGAGAGACTGCACCACTGCAGGGTCTGAGATATTATAATGGCATTCAATAATAGTAATAAAAAAACATTTTAAAGATAGTAACATGGATTTTTGAGTGGGCTCAGCAAATGATTCAAGTAGTGAATGCCAGGAAATTCACCCACTGCAAAACTAAATCTGGCAACTTTATGTCACTAACAAATTATTAACCGCACGTTGAGATCCTAAGTGTTTAAATGAACGCTTATGTGTGTAATCCTTTGTCATGAACACTAGAGCTAGTGAAGAGTTTACTGGTGGTAAAGTTATGACCCCTGTCCAGTGCACAGAGGTCATTGTTATTTCACAGTGAAGCTGTTGAAGCCCATGTAACATGAACCCAATATAAACACTGTACTGGCAGACATGCAAATGTATGGCTACATTAAATAAGGGTTATAAATCTCTCTGTGATACCCTAACTTTATTTTAATGCCTTGCCCTCTACCACCTATAAAGACATCTTTTTAAACTAAAACTGAACCTCATAAGTGACTGATATGAAGTGCCATACAAAGGTCTTTTAGGGTCCAAAGAAACGCACCCAAACCGAAATGACCCAAATTACTTTTTACCAAAACCTGATGTGCATAAATCTTTTTTTTTTTTTTTAAGTAAGACCCAACTCAAGAAAAACCCGACAAAATTAGCCCTGAGTCTGACCTGCATACACCAGTCAGACAGAAAGAAAGCACCGTTGGCCTCACAACCGATTTGGCTCACTGCTCCATTTATTTTCATTTCTTATCTGACAACAACACCAAGGTAAACACTACAATGTGCATTCAACTTGATTGATAGGCCTGGCTCAAGTAAGGAATAATTGACGATGGGCTGTTGAGTTATAACAAAATAATGCACACCCAAGGTGGTGATGCGTCATGAATCGGAATGCTGTTACACCACAGGTGTGCATTATTTTCAAATAATTCAAAGGTGTGGAGTCAACAGACACATTTTGCTCAGGTGCCTATTTTTAAGACATTTTAAAGGAAAAAATTTTCAAAACCCATGAAGCATTTCTCAACCAATCATAGTAAAGCATTCAACAGCCCCGTGGTATAACGAAAATGAACCTACCGCTAGCCACAAGATGTCAAAAGCACTCTTGGCAAACAGGGTGGGGGGTTGGACAAAAAGACTAAAGCACGCAAGACTACATACACGCAAGATAGTTTGGGTCTTCTCGGGTCTCTTCGGCAAAAACACAATAATTATAAATGACCAGAGACCCGAGGCCACAAGTATTATACCAGACCCATGTCCAAGGCACACATGAAACCTTTTCGGTTCGGACCTCTGGTTTTCCGATCTAAGTGGACCCGTGAATACCTCTAGTGCCATAAATAGGGAGCAAATACACATTGCACACAAATAGATTAAAAAACTATTGTTGCACATAAGACTGACGTCCATAGGATATACAGTATGCATTGCATTTGATTAAAGACAAAAAAATGGTATGTTAGAAGGTGACAATAATAAAGTTTCCGTCCCACCAGTAGTGTACTAACAATGCCTTGTTAAGTAGGCATAAATTGTTAAGTAGACCAGGTTTTGGAACGCAACCCTGACATTTGAAAAAGTAACTCCGCTTAACTTTAGACTGAGGTCCACCCCCAGATTTATCATGGTGTAATGACTTTACAAACTGTATAATTAAACTACTGTTTTGTGGGCAACTTATCCCATTGGATATAAATTTTAGGATCCAGTAATAAACTGGATCATGTTCATGAACTGAAGTCTGTTTGTGGGACACAAGCATGAGACTTTTATTACATATAAAATGCTATCTGAAACAAAACACAAGGGACTGACTGTGCAAAGACTGAGTATGTCTTGTGGGTTATAATCAGAAATACTCTCATTTTGCACATATATGCCATGAATAAGCATGGATATCTTAAACTGAGCAAGCGTGCCAGAGGAGAAATCGCTCTTCTAAGGGCTTGTTTCAACTTCTATACCATTTGAATTTTTTTGCCGGTCGCAATTGTCTGGCTCACTGTCAGAAAAAAAAACGGTCTCAAACTATCACTGGGTCAGTACCCTTAAAAAAGTTCCTAATATGTACCATGTAGGTATGATATGCATACATTTGGTATCAATATTTACCTCTAAGGTATATGATATTTTTAGGTGCAAAGGTGTACTTTTAAAAATTGTACCACCCCAGTGACAGCTGGGGACCGCTAATTGACAATTTTTCTGACAGTGTGAGGCTGCTGACATTAGGTTTAAAGTTTTATATTTTGCTTTTAATATAACTATACTGTATAATTTTCCTGTTTATATATCATTTCAAATAATAAGGCACATTTCAATGTAAGATGGAATGACATATCATCAGTCAAACTAATTTCTGAATTGCCTCATGGTCTCAAAAAGTATATACTGTTTCAGTATCCTGATACGTTGTCCTCTCATAAAACATTGAGGTGGGTCAGAGATTTCAGTATTTGTGACGAGAATTAATGTATCGAAATGATTTATTCGGAAAACAACCACAACACTTTATGATTGTGGTGACATGTTGTGTATGAACAAGCACCACTCACAAGTTCTTCAACAAATGTAAAAGCACATTTGATCTACTTTAATGTGATTTCATTTACATTTGTATCTCTGATGTGAGTGATATTCTTGAGTTAATTGCTTGAAATCAGGTCATCCATTTAGGTGTTTGTCAACTTTGAGCAATTTCACACTCATTAATCCTTTACCCATCATGCACTGCATTCATCTTAATACAGAAATGTGATGAGCAGACAGAATAAATGAAAAAAGAAGAAAAACTGTGTCCGGATACAGACGGTTACCATGGCAACTAGCATACCTGAGGAAGAGATATAAGAAAACCAACCAGCTTGTGTGCTGTGTCTGAGCTGTGTACAGATATCTGTGTCACCATTAAATTTCTGCATGTGCACACAGTATTGCTTTCAAAGAGTGCATGTGTGTGCGCGTGCGTGTGTGTTTTTAACTGTAATATGCTGCATGGGATTTTTATAATAATACCCCAGAGAAAAAATATTGATTTAAGTTTGCTCCTACTATATCATTATCTCATTTTTTGTTACGGAGGTGACGTTTAGCAGCATTTGCATCCGAGCATCTCATAACTAGATTTTTTCTCGTATGAAATATCTAACATATATTGTCTATTCCTAATCAAACTTCATAAATAAAAATAAAAGACCTAATAGCTGCGAATATATAATCTGTGTTGCGATTGGTTAATTTTGACTTGAGGTTTACACTCTTCTGTTCGGCTTCCTGCATTTCCTCTAATGCACTGATAACATTCACGGCCTGTCTCTGTGCACTTTGTCACCTTGACAACTCAAGACAGCGTGATGCTCAGAAGAACAGCAGATTGGAAACAAATACAAATCAACTAGACATTTTAAACCAGTCAGACATGAGGAAGCCAAACCAGACAAAGACAGCAGACAGTGTGCTGAATCAGATATCATCAAAGCAATAGAAGCTGAGGAGAAATGTTCTTATGTCTAAAGATACTACACAGAAACTATGTGATGCATGCAGAGGATTGGTGTTTTACCGTAAATAACTCACTGTTACATTCAAACCAGCTGTGACCACGATGTGATCGGGACACTTTGTATGGTTGCCTGGTGTGTACTAGCCATATTACACGGCTCGTTGGAATGCTTGATTCTGATTGGCCAGTCGCGACATTTGCAGGTTTGTTATTCCTGCTCAAAACTAATAACGCATGGTAACGCGTATGCTCCTTAAAATTGTACTGACATGTACAGTTTAATACTACACAAATAAATATGTCTTTTAATCAGTCCCTCCAGCATTTAGCGATTTATTTTTGTGATTTTTACGATCAAAATGACTATTTTGCGGCAATAATTTCCAGAAATTTGCGATTTTTTCCCTCTATAAATAGGATACTAATGCTTATTTAATATTAAATTATTATAAAGAAGTTATCAAGTAACTGAATAATTAAGTAAACAGTCAGTGATAAAATAAGAACAGAGAAACTAAATAAAAATATCACAAATAAATAAATAAAAGTGGTTTTAAAAACTTTGTCACCAGGATAATTTAAGGAAAATGTTATTAAAATAATTAACCACTTCAAGCTGCATAAATGTTTAAAAAATGTGACCCGTAACCGAAACCAGTGACACAAGTGTTTTTCCAAAATTTTTGATTTTTCGTTTTTTTTTTTTGCAGAATCTGTTAGTTGAGATCACGAAGCAGCCTCTCCATGTTTGAGATAGCAGTTTTTGTATATTTAAAAGCGTACATTTTTCGGTTGAAACAGGCTTGTTTTTCCGGAGATTCTAGCGTGTAGCGGGGGGCGTCATTGTCTGTGTGTATTTACATACTGGATAAGCGGCTTTTGTTTTGCCCCTGCCCTCAAAGGGAACAGCGTGGCTACTTTATAGGGATAGTTCACCCAAAAATGAAAATAATGTCATTAATGGCTCACCCTTATGTTGTTCTAAACTTGGAAGACCTCCGTTCATCTTCGGAACACAGTTTAAGATGTTTTAACGTTAGATTTAGTCCGAGAGCTTTCTGTCTCCTCCATTGAAAATCTATGTACGGTTTCCATGTCCAGAAAGGTAATAAAAACATCATCAAAGTAGTCCATATGACATCAGTGGGTCAGTAAGAATGTGTTGAAGCATCGAAAATACATTTTGGTCCAAAAATAACAAGAATTACGACTATATTCAGCATGGTCTTCTCTTTCGGTTCTGTTGTGAACCGCGTGAAGTCACGTGACTGTAGTGACGCGGTTGACCTGTCCCTCAGACATGTTTGCTAAGTTTTTTTTTCCAAACTTACAGTGTGCATCTCCCCAGACTGTAAACGAAGGCGCACAAAAAAAAGCTGGGGCGCAACTGATATTAGTCACTCGCGTCTTACATCAGCCGCGTCACTGGCTTGCTCGACTATGTGGCGCTGCAGTCGGATGGCGTCAAAGTACCGCTCTCGCGAGAGATCGTTGAATTCGTTATATAATTGGCTACATGTTTTGTCTATCAATATTTTCCATAAAGTCACTGGCTGATGGAGGAACGAGGGAGCAATTGGTAACATCTCTAAAGGACGTCACGTTTTCGACAGCGTTGTTTGGATGATCTATTATACTACCTCCCTATTTTAAATACAATAAAATAAACTTTGAAGGCGGGTTCATGTGTTTAACGGAGTGTAATCTCATATACCCTTACATGTTACGATGTAAATAGTCCTCAGATTGTATATTATATTCTATTACCAGACATTCATGGGAAATCTGATGTAAACAATAGACTATATATCTATATTTCACGGATTATACGCATTTGTGGACAAAATGGTCATTGGATAATTCACACATCTGAAACAGACTGGATTGAACTTGTGATCAACACAAAGGTAAAAAGTCCTATTTATTTTTTATTTTATTTTACTTCTGTCACAAAAAACTATGTATGATGCTAGAACATCTGTATCTCAAAACGGCTTTACAGGGGGTATGGCTTAGCTAAATGAGATGTAAATGAGCCCTATTGTCTCTCCCGGCAGGAGAAGGGTTTAACTTTCCGTCTCTATTTTCTCGGCTTTCTGTTTCTTGAATGTGTTACACTCCAATGGCCACAACTTCTCCAAATCTTATCAGATTTCCATGAGCTTAGAAACTGCACTTTCAGAATCTGTGATTCTGAACTCAAAAACCCCCAGATCCGACTTGTGTCCCTACTTTCCGTGACTGGTCACAAATGTTTGATATTAATAAGAACATATTAATCAATCTATCATCGCCACATTGACAGGTGCGTCATGTAATCTTTTTTTTTGAAGGGGCGCTCTTTAAAACGTTTGAAAATGACTACTACAGTAATGCACAATATCCACAAGTCTAAAACTACTGTTTCCCTAAAATGTGTGTTTACTTGTATGTTATTATGTGTCTATGTGAGCGTTCAAGTATAAAGCCTGAAAGGAGAACAGTTTGGTCACATGTTTGCTAAAGCTGAGATGAGATGATAGTGGACAGATGCCTTTAATTTGTGTCTCAAGTTCCTGACAACTTAATATAAGCACTACAAAACAGTACATTGAAATGAATTGTGACATTGCTTCACCTGGTTATTGGCATTTATGTGAGGCCTTTTTCATTTTTGGGATTATTTTGCAATGAAATAACAAATTATGCAGGATCCCGAAATTACGCAACATATTGTTGATTTTGCACTTTATGCCGCGACCGTGGAATCCCGAAAAACTGGAGGGTAGGGTTGCCGCGGTGACGTAATTTTCCCACCGGTTAATCGGTGCGTCACAAACTCGGTGATCCCGGTATCACCGGGTGGGAGGGGCTTATGAATGCGCATGCAGACGTGCACATTTTATTTTCACTTTTGAATCACGCAACTGTTTAAATGCATTGCTTGCGTACGCTGCGTTAAATCACGTATGAATTTGCGTGCAATGCGAGTGCAACAGCTGGTTTACTTAAGTGCTTGAGTCAATGTGCGCAGGTAATTCTCACAGAACCCGCCAGTCCCAAGCCGAGCAACCGGCTACTTCTCCATAAAAGCGCTCCTTGAATGATGGGTTTAATATTTTTCTTGATGAAAAACACAACAACAACACGATCGCGCTTATATTAAACATCATATATGTATATTATAACAAAACCGAGTAAGCACGCGGCTTCTGTCATCATCTGGTCAGTCAGCTCACCTCGCAAACTCTGACAGAAATAAATGAAATCTGACACCTGCTGCTCTGTGACGTGACGCGCGTTCAGCTCCGCTGAATTCAGGCAGCAGACACATTCAGTTGTTAGCGTGTTTGCTCTCTCTAACGAAACTAAATGATTTAATTACACGAAAATATCAAAACAAGTGGGCAAGTGATCTAACCGGTGAGAGGCTGAAGCACCGGTTATCACCGTTTCACTGACTATCGCGGCAAGCCTACTGGAGGGACTGATATATGATATTGTATTTACAAACGATTCAACCAAATTTGCATGAAACCTGGTTTCTATAATAAGCGATTTTTGATCGTTATCTGCTAATTCTTTGCACTCACAGTCAACGCTTATTTCTGCAATAACAACCGGCTGCCCTTACATTACTCCTTACGTAGCCTCTATAAGTAAAGCATTAGTCGTAACAGTTGTAGTTATGTTGGGTTTCAACTGTGGTCTACTGAAGTGGGTATTTATTTGATTTCAACGGCCGTCAACTGCTGCAAGTGAAGTACCTTCAACTGTGAACAGCTTGATTGTAAACTTTCTCACTTTGCAGTGACCGACTCGGTGGCTGTTAACAGCTATTCCCTATCAGACTAAACCAACAGTGCAGGTTAAGAGAGGGCGACTTCAAAGCTTTGCTAACGGCTAACGCAAACACATCTAATTTCCTCTGCAATTTCCCAGCTTTGTGTCCACAAATAACTCACCACATAAACGCACTTAACATCGCATCTCCAACAAAGACCTATCCTCTACACACAACTGTAACAGGAAGGCTGCACATTATTTTCAGGTGTCTTAAAACAGAAAACAAGGGCTAGCTCTGCAAGATGCCACTCAGGGGGACACAGACACCTCAGTGATGGGGACCTGAAGATGGCCCATATGGCCTGGGGTGACTGTGACATAACTGCTTATTGGGAAATCTGGGTCAGTATTGATTTGATGTTGAATATATTATCAATACCTATTTAAATACAACAGAATATAGAGAGACAACAAGCAAATAAATTACTTTTGCCCAAATGATGCCATCTCTGCCATCATGCAGCTCGAATTTATTAAATCAATAAACACTTACTCATTGGCTAGATCATCGTCATCAACGTCTACATCATCATCGTCTTCATCATCATCATCTGGTTGGCTCTTTCCTGTCAGGTTGCCGTCGCTAAGGTAACCAGACTTGAGGTCGGTCAGGTCATCATCGGCAGTGTCGATTAGCTGGATGCGCTGCAGGTGGCTGATCTGCATTGATGCACGGAGCGGTAGGGAGTGCGCGGTGACCCCTGAGGAGGGGGCATCGCCAGCCTGCAGACGAGGGCTGGACTGACCCTGGCGCCAGGAGAGGGGTGACGAACGATTGGATAAGCTGGAGATGCTGCGAGCGTTCGTCTCATCGCTATCGTAGCACATGGTGTTTTCAATACAACTGAAAGACAACAATTATAATCATTTTATTAAAATATTTTTATTGAAATTATATGAATAACTTTAAATAATATGACTATCAACATGGCTACATTTGGTTTTAATAAACATAAATAATTTTAATAAGTAAGATCAAGTTAAAAGAACTACTGTGTGTTTTTTACACTGCAGCTAATGACTCTTTAATCTTACAAACTCATCTTCAACACAACTGAAGACTCATCACATTTGTGTACATGTGTGCAGTCTCTCTTTTCGTCATTGGTAAGTGATCCATCACCCCTGAGGATGCTGGGAAATACAAAGCTGGTAAAACAGCTCTGAGGATGTCTAATTTCCTTCATTCGTGCCTTACACACCACTCAAGCTTTCTACAGGAAGTGAATCACAGACACACATTGACCCCTCAGGCCCCTTTCTTTAATTTTAAAATAGTAGGAGAGAGTTTGGCCAGCTGGAGAAACTGGCTGACCTTTCATCGCTAAAGCCCTCGCCTGGATAAACTCATATCCTATCCTTTTTTTGTTTCCAGGTGTCCGTGTTTTGGTTTTGATTTTTTAAGCCAAGCGGATGAACGCAGATTATTTCCCACTGTCCTTGAGCTCAACTTTCATATCAAAAAGCCTTTGGATATTAAGCATGCTCGAATTTAAAAGGAACGTGCCAGGTCAAAATATATATTTAGTTTAACTCACAACATCTGTGGCACGATGTCAATCATCAAAAAATTATTTTAGTTAAAACAGTCAAAACGCTTGGTTTTGCAAATTAATTCAACCTACTATTTTAAGTTTTGTAATAAATTGACATAAATTAAGTTAAACAATTTAACTTATATTTATGTTACTTTATCTTATAAAATCATGCTGATTTGACAAAAATAGGTAACACTTTACTCGAAGAGGTGTTCATAAGACTGACATGACACTTTCATAATCATGACGTGAAACGTGCCATGAACATGAAGGACATCTAATATATGTTTATGACAACTGTCATTAAGGCTCATTTGTTCAATTATGTCATTTTTAATGCAAAGATGACTTTGTTGTGACAACTTGACTAAGACAACATAACTGACAACATTACTCAGACAACATAACTGACCACTTTTTACCAGTGATACAAATTGAATTTGTCATTGAAATTAAGTGTTAATACTCTGAAAAATAGTTTTATAACAACATCATGAATATTCTTCAGTTCATAATGTTTTTTTAAGTTTCCTCCAGGTGTTAGAGAAATAAAATAAATCATTCAATAATAATAATTAAAATTGATAAAATTTTATTTTATTGCATTTGGAGACAAATTCACCTAAAATTAAATTAAAACTGTACAATAATGGGTTAAGCCATTCAGCGTTTGGTCCATAACAGTGGAAAACAGTTAATGGCATTTAATTAAATTAATTAAATTAATAGTTTTGATAGTTTTTCTTCTATGTCAGAAAATTTCAGAACCCTGCGTGTGGATTATGCACATACATCAAGTTGAGTAAAATCTTTTGACGTGTCTGTTGCATTCTGTTAAGGTATTTAGTATTATTTGACATAATATTAACACATGTGTAGGCACGTATTTGTTCGTGAAATATGTGTTCGGACGTTTTAACTAACAAATCATGAATCAACAAAACTTTTATACTAACATTTCCTCTAAATGTTTGCAATAACGTAAGAACAACTTAGACAACAAGTACGCAATAATTATGAACAAGGAAAAATAACCCTGTAATATATATATCTGTGTTATATATTTTATATATTTTTTCTTTGTTCATGATTATTGTGTATGTGTGGTCTAAGTTTTTGCATACATTTAAGATATATTTAAGTATGAAAGTTTTTGTTGAATCATAATTTGCTAGTTAAAACGTCTGTAAGCACATTTTACATACAAATTTGTGCGTACGCATGCTTAGTGAATGAGACCCACTGACATTTTAATGACAAGTTCAATTTGTACCACTGTAGTTGAGGTCAAGAAAAATATTCATGATGCTGTTATAAAACTATTTGACAGAGTATTAACACTTAATGACATTTAAATGACAGTTTAATGTAATGTTAACCCATAAAGCTAGGTAGTTTCTAAAGTTTGATAATTATTAATGTTGATGACAGATTTATGACAAGTTATGATGTACTGGTTTATGTCAGGTTGTCATGACAAAGACATCGGAAAAAATTCAATTTTTGCATTAAAAATGACATATTTGAAAAAAAAAAGATACTTAATGTGCATAAAATCTCCTTCATGTTCATGATAAGTGTCATGTCTCGATTACAAAAGTGTCTTAAGGACACCGCTTCAAGTAAAGTGTACAGACAGCACTAAGCTTCAGTAGTAATGGACTGCTCATGCAGCTAGATAAAGCTCAGCTTCTTTTAAATAGTTTTTATACCCACAGCGCACTGCGTGTTTGTGACAGAAACAAATCTGGAATTCACATACATTCACAAAGAGCAAAGGGCTGTCAAAAACTTCAGAAAAGTCAGAAGAAAAGACAATTCAGATGACTGACATGAATATGAATTATCTTTTGAAAGTGTCAGGCACTTCTGTTCACTTGACTGTCGGGCTGAATAAAAATAATGACATTGACTGGCACTCCGTTAGTCCCTCAATGGGCAATTAAATCAAATGAATAGAAAATATGACATATTAAACAGTGCATCATACTTAACATTTTCATTTATGCAATTGGCAGATGCTGCTATACTAAAGCGACTTACTGTACAGTGCATTCAAAGTATCCATGTTAACAGTATATGTGTTCCCTGGGAATCAAACCCATGACCTTTGCTCTGCTTGCACAATGCTATACCACTGAGCTACAGTGAGAATACTGAAGCAAGCATTTTTATGCATTACAAGTGTTTTAAGGCAAGCTCACTGTTTTGACGGCTCTTTCTTTACATGACAGACTCTCTAGTCTTCTCATGAGCCGGGGCATTAGTGTTTATGTGCAGATGATGCATTAAATCAGGGCAATTACGTCAAAGGTTTAATAGAATGACTCTGCAGCTGCTGAGACAGGGTAATGTTATACACCAGGAGGCCGTACTAAAATCACTCACTCAAACAAACAAACTATACTCAGACTAAGTGAAAGATACAGTATAGTGCTAAGATACTACATGCTTATAGATCTTCAATGAAACTATAATGCACGTAAGCATTTTATTTTTTAACTGCGTGTGCATGAAATGTGCATGGCTAACAGGAATGTGTTTAAATCGCACACCATGCGGCAAATGTTTTAGTCTTGTCTTTCAGCAAAAAATATATTTAAATCTTTCCCCGCCATTGAGGAGTTAACACATCAATTAAGAGTAAATGCTTCCCTGCCATTGACGAGTTTTTCTGGCTTTCCGCTATACCACTATTATCCACCATAATATCCCTGTATGTTTTGAGGATCGCTCTGAATCTAATCTCTATCAAAAGTTCTTCACAAAAATTTTATTATCTCAGCTTTTTGCTTAAAATCTGGTGTTTTTGAAGAAATCTACCCATATTTGATAAGTGATAAAAAGAGAACTAATGAAGGTAGGATAAGAACATTTCCTGGAATACATTCAACTTTTGTGAGAATTATGAAAAATGCTGACACTGACTGGCAACTTTTTTTTTTAAATGCTGGCGGAGAAAAGTAAAAAATGCAACTAAATTAAAAAGCAAAACTGCATTAAATGATAAAACGTATCCGAAAACATTTATTTGATTGGGTTTAGATGTTTTAAGCACAAACCTAAATGTAATCCCCATGTTGTTGATACTTAAAATCCTCTTTGAGCATCATAATAGCACATTTAAAAGTTTTTCCTGTGCCAGTTATTTCTTCATACTTTAAAACTGCTTGAATGTAGCTGTACACCCTTACAACCTCATTTAGTATACGCGGATATATGAATATGCTAATTAGTCCCCGCCTTCACTCTTATGCACCTCCTCGACAATAAAACTATATGTAAACAGATGCTACATTCATTAAACTGGGATTGGTTACATATTTGTGATGTAAGAAACCGATGCGATTTCAAAGAGCAGGAATGAGACTGTCTTAGGAAAACTCAAATTTTATTGAGAAAATACTCAGCAATGGTGGTAAATTGTGAATTTGCACATGATTTATTTTATAAAGTATATTTTAAATGCCACATAGACATATAAAAAACAATAAAAACTTAATTCCCACCATAGGGGGACTTCAACAAAAAACAATTTGCCACTGTGGTGGAACAAATAAATGTTAAAAAGGTATATTCTTTGAAAATAAGTCTTAAAGTCGTAATAAGTTTGCTTGCATGATAATCTCTGAAAAAGGTGGGTAATAAAAAAAACTGTGGACCACCAAAAAGTGACAAACCCAAGCTGTTGGAATTATAATTTAACCTATGCTGGGTTGTTTTAACTGAAAATGCTGGGTTGTTTTAACCAATAGGCTGGGTAAAATATAAACATTTTCGCCTGGGTTTGCTCCTTTTTGACTCAACGCTGTTTTTAAACAACCCAGCATTTTTTTAAGTGATTATGTATTTTAATTTTTTTACTGGAAAACAAGACAAAAACACTGATGAAAAAAATATTTTGGCAGTGCACATACGGAGTACGTTTCTTTATAATAAGTAACGTAAGATTTTAAACAGGAAATGATGTGAAAAAGTGCCACTAGAAATTCAACATAGTAATGTCCACATAAGCAACAAGGCCAGAGCTCTGACATGTGTTAATAATGTTACACAACATAAAGTATTTTTTGAGATAAACTTATTTACCTCTTCATGACAAACCTATTCATTTTCATTGAAACATTAACAGCTTCCCGTGCAGTTCTTTGTGAAGCAGAACATACTGCTTCTCTAAACAAAACTCTTACAAAACACAGCCACTACTGTAGCTATGATAACAAACACATCAATACAACACACCAGCCCTGCCAGAAGACCTCACGCGCCATGTGTTGTTTTGTGATGAAATCCATCCTTATGCTGTGGTTTTGTATGTGTGTTTGTGAACCTTGGGAAGGAGGAAACAACAGAGCGAGGTGCTGATGTGAGAAGGACAGACGAACATCTGCTGCTCTGACTGTTGGATGCCTATGGTGAGCACTTGTTTGGACTGTATAGCAAAGTATACTACATTAATATTGTGTTTAATGATTGACAGAGTGATTTGCATGGCAAAGGTTTATTAAAACTGCCCCTTTCAATGCCAGGATACAAACAGGGCTTGAAACTCTTGAAAATGACATGATATGTTCGGTCTTGTCTAAACACTTAGCATTGGGGCAAAAAAGATAGACCAAGGCGTTGGGTTAAATTAACCCAATTTGTTTTTAGATTTGACCCAACAGTGGGTTAAAACAACCCAGCATTGTTTAAATTACCATCCAGCAGGTTGGGTTTGTCCACTTTTGACCCAACGAAGAAAACAACCTAGCATTTTTTAAGAGTCAACTGACCTCAAATCTATTTTTTAAATCCAATTAACTGTAATAACGGACTAACAAAAACAACATGACAGATGATATTCTGAGGCAATAATAGCGCTGTTTAGAGACGCACAGAGGTAGCCTCGTTCACAAAATCTCTCTTGCTCGCCCTCTCTCTCTCTCTCTCTCTCTCTTTCTTTCATTCTCTCTCTGTCTCTCTTTCTAATAACTTTATTAATAACTGCATTAGAATGCTATCAACAGCTCAAGCCTCCATTGACAGCTTTAAAATGACATTTTGGGTCAAGCAAAAGAGCCGTAGGATGAGACGTCCTACTCACAATAGCGATTTAAGTACAAAAACCTGACGAATCCCTATAAATATATCATGTGATCGATATCTTGTAGTATAAGTGAAATAATTGACTTTGTGCCGTTGAATTATTGAAAAATTCCTTGTATGGCATTTTTCTAATAATTCAATGGCCCATCGTCAATTATTCCTTACGTAAACATTTCTTAAATATATAGATGAATGTGTGTGCATTTATGTATACAAAGTTATTATACACAGTTCACACACACACACATATATG
This sequence comes from Misgurnus mizolepis, assembly GCA_025389145.1. Lineage (NCBI taxonomy): Eukaryota > Metazoa > Chordata > Actinopteri > Cypriniformes > Cobitidae > Misgurnus > Misgurnus mizolepis. The sequence continues at coordinate 7,754,853 of JAIFKI010000022.1, read as the reverse complement.
ATGTAAACAAAAAAGTTTATTCTGCTATAGATTAATCGCAATTAATCATTATGCATCCCAACTTCTGTGTAATAAGTGGGATAATGCAGGTTATTATACAAAACCAAGACCCAAGATCACTTCGTCTGGAGTTTTTGCAAATTATCCGGGCCTGACTGCATAATATTTCATACATAAATTAATAAAAATTATAAAATGACACAATGGTTAACAGGGTTGCCAACCTGATCTCACAAGAACTTTTACCTATTTTAGGAGTTGGCAAATTCGTACAAAGTGAAATGTAAAAAAACAACGCATGATTATTAACAAAAAAAACAACGATACCCAACCCCGCCCTAAACCCAATGTCATAGAAACCCCATTCACACATCACTTTGGTCCCAGAAAATTTTGGTAAAATTGCCAGAGAGGCTTCTGTGTGAACTCAAACACGTCCCGTAAATGTTCTGGGATCGCTCCCGTAAAGAGGACCCAGTAACATTACCGTAACATTCTCAGAAAGCATTCTGTGTGAACAAGAGGCAGAAACAATGCCGTAAGGTGTGTGCCGTAGTGAGGGATTTAAACACAGATCAACATTAACGACGATAAATGTCAGCAAACTGGACTGAAGAAGAGATCATAAATTATAAAACGAAAATTGCAAGTGCAGGACTTTAAAGGCGGAGTGCACAATGTTTGAAAGCCAATGTTGATATTTGAAATCACCTAACCAAACACGCCCCTACCTCAATAGAATCTGGACCTTCCGCCCCACACATACGCAACCCAGGCAAAGATTAGAAGACACGCCCCTTACTGCTGATTGGCTACAAGTGTGTTTTGGTAGTCGGCCTTACTCCCTTTTCCAAAGCGTTTTCAGAAATTGTGCAATCCGCCTTTAAACACATCAGGATCTTTACGGTATGTTTATAAATTTATGCACAGATTGCGGAAAATCATTGGCAGTGTGAATAAACCAAAAATGAAACGATCCTGGACAAATCATGGATGCATTTTCCGTGTATTTTCCCTAATCTCTGTGTGAAAAGGGCTAAAGGCGAAAACAAACTCACAACAACGTACAAACTTGGTCTTAGAACTCATAAAATACAACTGAAATGAGATTGTGTTGGGGTTACACATTTAAATACGCCATGTGGTAAAATACAAAAGTGTGACCCTCTATACCTGTGGCTGAGTTGCGAGCCCCGCAAGCTAGACATGGTGTCTTCCAGGTTCTGCCGGAGGTCGAGGACATTCTGAACAGTGCGTTTCCTTTGGGATTCGGGATCTGCAGGAAAGAGCAGAGGGAGGAGATGATTTAGTGCAGACATTTAACATAAACAGTGATGCGGCGTACATACAGAAACATAGAGACACTCTCGCCCCATGCGTGTAAAAATGTAAAGCACATGGACTGAAGTCAAGAAAAGCAGTGCTTGATGTTAAGCTACATTGCTCGTTTTCACTGACATGGCATTTCATTTTTAGAAAGATCCAACAAGCAGCTTATCCTTATGCTATAAATGCGCCGAGCGACGGTACAGAGGAATATAACAGCTCAGCGAGTGGGCAGCGCACGAATGAATTAAACATTACGCTTCCACCCTGCCAAAAGCTCTTTGAGCTACTGTACCAGAGAGTTCACTTAAACAGGATATTAGTATTTATAAAAGGTCTTCTTTCACTTTAATTGCTTTCTTTATTTAGGTAAATGTGCTTATATAGATTTATTTTACATTCAAGCTGTAAAACTAGACGGAAACGCATTAAATGTCTTAAATCTGACTGCTTGAAAACTGCTGACAGCGCGGGAGCCGTTTCATCTGATCAGCTTTCCACCCTAAACAAAACAGTGCTAGTCTAGTATAAAAAGATCATAAAAGCACATTACTGTGGGTTTAAAAGAGATCAATCTGCAGTTATCAGCACATAACCTCTTATATTTATTCACTACCACTTCACGTTTGAAGAACAGTGAGCTATATAGGCAGCACTACTGCCTTAAGGTGTTGCCTGCCCATAAGGGAAAGAAAAAACACAAATATGAGCTCTTTAAGATCTCAGATGTTTCTCCTAGACAGCACTGAGACTAAATAAAGAACTTTTAGTATTTAAGCTTACATTTTTGTGTGCAATACACATCTCACAATCTTGATTGTGTATTGATGATTCTTGAGTGTGCCAAGACAACCGTCTGCACTCTCGGTTTGGTCTTTACCCTCCGTGACACCTTACATCCCCCCTAAAACCTCATCACTGGCACCATCTTGCATGTTTCCCCTGGGTGTGTTAATCCTAAAGCTTGACCTGCCAGCACAGCAAGACTCCATGCCAAACCCACAGTGATGACATCCAGTCCGGCATTAGTCAAAACCTCTAGTCCTAATTCATTTTAATCTCCACCATTTAGAGAAGTGCATTGAATGCACGTGCAAAACTAACCTGATTGTGCGTGTGTTTGTGTAAAGTGGATCAGCACAACATGTAGGTGGCCCATGGATTTGGGATAAAAATAAAGGACCCCCTGTCATTGTGGAGTCCTGTGGAGTGTCTCTTCACTGAAGCATAATCTCATACAATGAGACATATGAAGCCTAATGAGTTTCTCAAAGTACACCGCTTTGTGAGCTAGACTGCAAGATCCGGTGGTAGTTAAGTTTGGCTTTTACACTTTTTACACAAAGGCACAAAAGCTTTCACTGGGGCAGTACCCTTTTAAAAGTACACTTTTGTACTTAAAGGGTGCATATTGGTACCTCAAAGGTGATCAACAGTAATGTAATCAACCACGTCACCAAAGAGCGCTTGTGTTGAATCCGCTGGAGAATTGAGATGTGAAGATTTCTGTTCTGGAAGATATCGACAGCGCATTAATTGAACAGAGAAACGCGATCAAGGCATTTGTTGATATGGAAGATGTTTTTGCCGTCTCTCCTATAAAATTTGGCAAAAATTTAATTTATCAGCTGGCTCCAATGGTCGCTAAGAAGATGGGACACAATAAAAATGGGCAACTCGGCGTACACGACAACGTGGATATAATGTTGGATGCCTGTGTATGAAGTTCATCTAACTTACTAATGGTAAGAGATAGTCTGACTGTATGACTTAATAAATAGCTCACAATGGCGTGATATAAAATACATTTTGTATATATATATATATATATATATATATATATGTATATATATATATATATATATATATATATGTATGTATATATATATATATATATATGTATATGTATATATATATATATATATATATATATATATATATATATATATATATGTATATATATATATATATATATATATATATATATATATATATATATATATATATATGTATATATGTATATATGTATATATATATATATATATATGTGTATATATATATATATACATATATATATATATATATATATATATATATATATATATATATATACATACATATATATATACATACATATATATATATATATATATATATATATATATATACATATATATATGTATATATATATATATATATATATATATATATATATATATATATATATATGTATATATACATATATATATATATATATATATATATATGTATATGTATATATATATATATATATATATGTATATGTGTATATATATATATATATATATATATATGTATATATATATATATATATATATGTGTATATATATATATATATATATATATATATATATATATATATATATGTATATATATATATATATATATATATATATATATATATATATATATATATACACACATAGATAGATAGATAGATATAGATATATATATTGATAGATAGATAGATACACTTACAGACACACAATTATTATTATTATAATTATTAGTAATTGTTAGAATGAAATAATATTTAAATATATAATTATAAAATATAAAAATGCATTTTTTATATAAATATACATATCTGTGTGTGTGTGTTTGTGTACCTGGTAATTATCACGTTGTGGGGACCAATTGTCCCCACAAAGATAGGAATACCAGTGTTTTTGTGACCTTGTGGTGACATTTTGATGTCCCCATGAGGAAACAAGCTTATAAATCAAACAAGATGATGCTTATTGAAAATCTAAGGTACAAGAAAGGTTTTTGTGATGGTTGGTTAGGGAATGGGGCAGGTAAGGGGAATAGAATATACAGTTTGTATGGTATAAAACGCATTACGTCTATGGAATGTCCCCACAAAACATGGAAACCAGAATGTGTGTGTGTGTGTGTGTGTGTGTGTGTGTGTGTGTGTGTGTGTGTGTGTGTGTGTGTGTGTGTGTGTAAAGCAATGCTGCTTAAGCAGCTTTACTGTCGTAATGACTCTCAGCATGTGTCTTTATTTTCTATCTACTATAACTGATAACATCTGTGCCATATTTGCAGTGTGTTGGCTTACATGATCTGCGGTGCATGTGCATTTGAGTCTGGCTTGTGTCATTTTTCATAGCTCCTATCTTTACCGCATCTTCATTATTATCTTTAAAACTGAATCTGGCAAAAAGAAATGTATCGACTTAGCAATCTTCATTTGTTTGAGGCTCATAAAAGCAGCTCAGTTCTTGTTATAAGAGATACAACAGGCTGTTACAGTTTGCACTGAAAACACCCCCACAACGGCAAGATTACAAGATGACAATGACTGCAGTCTGTGGCTAAAAGGACCATTAACTCCATGTGATAGTGCAGAACTGGGCTCACAGCATTACACTGTGAGAGGGTAATTGCCAGAAAATGGACAGATTTGAAACAACATGTTGAAGCCATTGGACCTTTCACATTGAAAATAGGCGCGGCTAATGTAATCCATCGATAAATTCGGTTTCCACACCGGAACGGTACTAAAATCCACTCTTAATCGAACCCTAAAGAACATTTGTGACCGTAACCACAGAGTTTCCTCAGTAATCCTGCACTGTGCATGGACTCGCTCCAGTTGGCGAGCAGATACATGTGAATGATCCTGTTGGGCTCTTGTGTAACTGAGCTTTCACCTCCACACCCGCAGACCCCTGTGGATCAGTCCAGCTGGTCAGTGTTGGAATGACCTCCGCTGAGACGAGAGGTCATGAACAAGAGGCGTCCATCGCCCTGATAGCTGGAGTCTCATACGTACCTCATCTGGCAACACCACTCAAGGCTTTTGGCTGATGGTGAGAAACATGCTCTCAAAAACATGTCACATTGATTTCACCATAAAGACGTGAGGCATGTATAAGAACTATTGATTTTAGTGGCCTTGGGAATTAGCTCAATAGTGAGATGATAGAGGCATTGAATGCACAGGGACACTACTGAAGAGGGCAAGCTGTTCAGATGTGAAAGGTTATCTCCAGTGGAAAGTGGAGGTGGTGTCAGATATACATTTACTTAATAATCAGTGGTGTACAAATTAGTGGAGAGGAGGTGTTGTAGTCAAATGTTTTTAACCTGTTAAATTGGGGGTTGGCTGTTTAATTTGGGCCAGTAAAGGATCCATCAAGCAACCATCCAGGACACCCTAGCAACTACCCAGGACCGCCCAAAAAAAAACACTATTGCCAACACATCCCAAGACTTAGTAGACACACTTATACCTACTATTTGTAAAGGACATCAACATGGACTTGCACAACTACTGGAATACATTTTTGTTAAGGTATTATGTTTGCCACCCTACACTAGATGGCACGCTTGGGCACATCCCCATTCTGCTTGACTGAATCAGTGCTTTGAGCATTGGCACTCCTCCTAAAATGCCCAAGAGTCACATTTATTCACTGAGCAGCGGTAGTTAAAATCATATTAGACACACTAGAATCGACCACTCCAGGACAGCTCATTTCATTTGTGCATGACTTAAATCCATTCCCATCTACATTTCTCAAGATGAATATACCAGAGGATAGCAACAGAAACACAATGATGATTTTTTTCCATCAGGTCACAGGTTAAGGATCAGAACTGCCACTTATGTCGTAAGACTACAGTATGTACATTGACTTCATCTAACATCATCTATCTGTGTCTGTTTTGTTCATGTTCAGTCATGCAATTTACCTCTGATCTTTGGTCACATGTGTGCACGTTGCATGACGTTAAATAATCATTAAGCATTTTTCACAAGCTTTAGCTCAAGCTGGTGTTCCTTCTTGCACTTTGACTAAACTGTCTGCTCCGTGATCCAAAACACCGATACACTACATGCCAAGACAAAAGACATCAGCCGGAGTAGAAAGGGGGGTTGACCACCCCAATCCCTCCGCTGCATCTAAACGATTCCACACGGTTAAGCACAACCCTCGTTTATGGTAATTAAAGTCTCCCCACTTCAGGGGTAAGGTTGACTGAAAGGTCCAAGCCTGTCAGACTTCCTGTTTTCCAAATCGGCCCGGGCCAAGAGGACCCAGCTGCAGCCGGGGTGAGGGAATGAGGAAATTAGGGATGCAAATTTCACCCCCGTCCCAGGAGGGAACTAATGAATCAAGGCTAGCTGGTTAAATGCGAAGGGGGGAACTCCAGTACACCTGCCGCCCCCTCTTTACACCATCGTGTCCTTGTGTTGGGAAGCGAAGAGAGTTGAAAGATGCCGCAACGTGCAATCCAGCAATCTATTGAGGGTATACAAGTTGATTAAGGACTGCTTGTGTAAAAGTAGAGACAATGGATGAATTCTAATAGAAGAGAGGCTTTGAAAGGAAAGTGGCATCAGGCCGACAGAGAACGTGTTACAATAATATACCGAGAAGACAAAAGAATGGGAAGCTTCCCAAGGCGTGGAAAGACTCTACTGTATATCAAGCTGAACTGCCAACAGAGAACACAAAGGCAGTAAAGAGTGTCGCATTATGATGGAAAACACTGTGCCCACCCAAAGTGGTCTACTTGTCAACCGCCTGCATTGACATAGTCACACATCATTTAAGGGGTTTAAAAATGACCCTTCATCACAGGAGGGAAGATTAACATGAATCCCATAATTACAGTTGGCGTAAAATTGGGATTTGCAAACAGATTTACAAGCGGCCCAGAACTTGGCTCATGATTTTACGGCCTTTATTGTTAAGAAAGACTTTCGATATCCAAAGATATTTGTCCAGGATTGGGAGTTAAATGTTAACAAAGTGGTTTAAAATATAACTCCACCCCCAAAATGAAAATGTACAGATTATTTATTCACCCCCAAGTCATGCAAGATTTTTTTGACTTTCAGCTGAACACAGTTGGAGTTATATTAAATAAATCCTGGCTCTTCCTTGCTTTAACCATCAGAACAGTAATCCATATGCCTCCAGTGGATAAATATCTTAAGTGACATGATAGGTTTATGGGTCAGTAACAAAAATGGTTTGGCAAGATGAGAAAAAAAAACTTGTTTTAAAAGCATGCATCTATTTCAATGCATATAGTGTATTTATGTTAATTTTACGCAATGCATTTTTTTATGAAAATGTCAAATGGTGTAACCACCAATTGCACCAAAGAATGAGAAATATTAAATATTTTATCCACCTTGATGGCATGTAAGCGTAGTAATAAAAAAAACAAAAAACATTTTAAAATATAATTTTATTAGTTATTTCTAAATATACGTTTTAACACGTTTTTGTAATATCTATTCAGACATATGCTAAAAAAACAGCTCTGTTTTCTAAATTATTTTTGACAATTGATGTAAAAATCTATGTAAAAAAATCATATTTACACTAAACTAGATGATTATATTTTATTCCACATTTTTATGAATATATTTATATATATTTAATTAAAAAAATACTAGTTACACCAATTGACACAGACCAGTTACACCACATTGACATTTTTGCAATTTTTCCCCAAATATTCTTTTAAAATGAAATAAAACCATACATTTTAGACTTGGTCCTCAAAAAAGAGAATGTATGCAAGTAATCTGCAAATTTATTTTGAAATTTTAACCCTTTTACATTTAATTGAACCATATAGACACAAAATAATTAACGTCACGTCATTGACCCAAGAAAAAAAGTGGTTCATGTTTTAAGCTTTTTAGCAATAGTTACGATACGTATGTAATGTAAACAGACGATAACAGCTCTAGACTTAAATATGGTGGAACTTATCATAGCATTGGTTTCTTATAACTGTACTGTACGTTTCATCACAAGACATTTGACAACTTTTAATGAGACACGCGAGAACCAATGAGCAATTACACGCCGCCATAATTAAATCTAAAGTGGATTTGTCCTTTAGAAAAGTGGACTTCTGTAATTGATGTATGACTGGTTTATTAATTCTATTAATTCAACTATGGAAAAAAAATCAGACACTCGCCTTGCACCAAGAGTCAGCTACTGTAAATCAGAATACAGATCTTAAAGGGCCAATATTATGGCCTTTTTACAAGATGTAATATAAGTCTCAGGTGTGCCTAGGATGTGTTTGTAAAGTTTCAGCTTTAAAAAAATACCTCAAAGATCATTTGTTATAATAGCATGTCCACAATGCCCCTATTTAGGCGGTAACAAAAAGTTCAATTTTCATGTGTGTACCTTTAAAAACTGAGATTTGGTATAAAAATAGATCTGATTCCTGTGAATACAGTCTGGGAAAATAGTATCTTTGCCACATTAGTGCTATAAGCTTTTGGGTAAAGTTAACCAGTCAGTCAGTGGCCGTGGGCGGGGCTTTATCAATGTGACATCACATTAACAAAAGAATCAAAACAGCATGTCTAATGAGACTGCTTTTGTTAAATGGGGATTATAAAAGGAGAAGTGGGTGAATTGTTTTCATTGTAAGGTTGTTGTGTTCACACACTGCCAACACACATGTATGTCTAAACACCTTGTAAAAGTGGATTTTGTATAATATGGGCCCTTTAATGAAAAAAAAAAGGATTTTAACCTGTACTCCTTATTCCTTGATTTTCCCGGATGCATGTGAAGGGACTGCAGCCTTGGCTATCATAATAATTATAAAAACACCAAACTACCAAATGTTTCACCAACTTGAATTCATATCCGGAATGCTCTACAATCTAAACATAGCTATCATATAATGTCTTAACAGCACAGATCTACTGTACAAGACTGCTGATGTCTTCCTAATGAGTAGCTGAACCATAACCTGCCAATAGAGAAGCTAATAGGGTGTAGATGGATGCTTACTGGAATCTTCTGCCATTCTGCAAATGCTTTGCGAGCAAGAAGCTAAATGGTCTAACTAAATGCACATTAGAAAGTGCTGACAACCTTGAAAAACATTTTTGACTGAAATGGGGCACTCTTCTAAGAGGTCATGTCTGGAGGGATCGTCAGACAAAGCCGGGCATGGAATTCGTTTGTCTTTAAAAACTATGGTCTATTTCAATCCGTTATGATTTTCATTTTCCAAGTTTCATTAGCAGGGCTGTGGAACAGATGATGTTTAATTGGTTAATTAGGTGTATGCTGGATGACAGGGATCTAAATAAAGCCAAATGAAGCCCAAAGGGTTCATGTTAATGATGGTGTAGTTTAATGTCCCATCACGGTGCAAGGCAATCTGTCAGATCTTTTTTTGAAAAGAACAGTTCTCCAAAATAAAAATAAAAACGTCATCACTCTCATTCCACACACGCATGAACAAATTTCTTTACTGGAATACGAATTGCTTTTTTTTGAGAATAGTCCCACCAGTCTTTCCTATTTAATGAATGTAAAATAGGTCAGGGGAAAGTTTCAAAATTACAAAAATCCCACCCTTAACGTATTACTGTATAAATTGTGGTATGTCTCCTCTGAAGTCATAGCTGGAAAAAAACTAATTGAAACAAATATTTCAACAAAATATGAAACCCCTCATCGTATTCTACATTGGTGCTAGTATTACTTGTTAAATTCTTCAAACAAATAATTTTTTAATAAAATCACATCATGTTTCTTTTTAAATGTAAGCCACCACAAAGAAGCTCCAAATGTGAGAACTAATGAAATTCGACGTTTACCACCATATTTAAACTTAGCGTGCTGATGTCCATATTGCTATTGATACATGACATATTTATACACGCGTAATCTGGATTACTTTAATGATGGATGTTTCTGCTTTTTGGAGCATTGTCATGTCGGCACCCATATAAGAAGATAACCGGATAGCAATTTAACAAATATTTATTTGCAAAAGAAAGGAAGTTACACATCTGAGATGGGATAAATTAAGTAAACCATATAGGTATGGAGGTAAATTATGGAGTAGATAAGGTTATCTAAAAACGCTGAGTTTATGACCAATTCATGTTATGATTTAATAATCAGGATAAATGCATAAAACCAGTCTGAATGATTTATAAACTGATCTGGTTATCAAGTTAACTCATTGACTCAGTAATCCAGTTATCCATTAGCATCTCACTGGTATGGAAGATTTACGTATGATCTTCCTACAAAGCTATCAATGACAAGTGTTCCCTTTTACTTCCATTCTACACTCATCTAAAGGATTATTAGGAACACCTGTTCAATTTCTCATTAATGCAATTATCTAATCAACCAAGCACATGGCAGTTGCTTCAATGCATTTAGGGGTGTGGTCCTGGTCAAGACAATCTCCTGAACTCCAAACTGAATGTCAGAATTGGAAAGAAAAGTGATTTAAGCAATTTTTAGCCTGACATGGTGGTTGTTGCTAGACGGGCCGGTCTGAGTATTTCACAATCTGCTCAGTTACTGGGATTTTCATGCAAAACCATTTCTAGGGTTTACAGAGAATGATGTGAAAAGGGAAAAACATCCAGTATGCAGCAGTCCTGTGGGCGAAAATGCCTTGTTGATGCTAGAGGTCAGAGGAGAATGGACCGACTGATTCAAGCTGATAGAAGAGCAACTTTGACTGAAATAACCACCCGTTACAACTGAGGTATGCAGCAAAGCATTTGTGAAGCCACAACACGCACAACCTTGAGGCGGATGGGCTACAACAGCAGAAGACCCCACCAGGTACCACTCATCTTTACTACAAATAGAAAAAAGAGGCTACAATTTGCACAAGCTCACCAAAATTGGACAGTTGAAGACTGGAGAAATGTTGCCTGGTCTGATGAGTCTCGATTCCGGTGGGGACATTCAGATGGTAGAGTCAGAATTTTGCGTGAACAGAATGAGAACATGGATCCATCATGCCTTGTTACCACTGTGCAGGCTGCTGGTAGTGGTGTTACGGTGTGGGGGATGTTTTCTTGGCACACTTTAGGCCCCTTAGTGCCAATTGGGCCCCGTTTAAATGCCACGGCCTACCTGAGCATTGTTTCTGACCATGTCCATCCCTTTATGACCACCATTTACTCATCCTCTGATGGCTACTTCCAGCAGGATAATGCACCATGTCACAAAGCTCGAATCATTTTAAATTGGTTTCTTGAACATGACAATGAGTTCACTGTACTTAAATGGCCCCCACAGTCACCTGAACTCAACCCAATCTTTGGGATGTGGTGTAACGGGAGCTTCCTGCCCTGAATGTGCATCCCACAAATCTCCATCAACTGCAAGATGCTATCCTATCAATATGGGCCAACATTTCTTAAGAATGCTTTCAGCACCTTGTTGAATCAATGCCACGTAGAATAAAGGCAGTTCTGAAGGCGAACAAAGTTTTAGTATGGTGTTCCTAATAATCCTTTAGGTGAGTCTCTTTTGTGAGTCCTTATTAATATTAATTTCATAGCAAAGTGCAGCACTAACATTTTTCAGAAGACTTCCATTTTGTGTTTTCAGGAAGAAAATCATAGCCATACAGGTTTTGAATAACATGAGATGGTATATACAGCGGGTTATATACTGTAAGTATTGAACACATCACCATTTTTTCAGTTAACATATTTTTTAAAAGGTGCTATTGACATGAAATTCCCACCAGAAGTTGTTAACCATCCATGCAATCCACACATTTAAACAAATCAAATCATGGATGTCCTTAAACTGTGTGTAAAATGACACAGGAAAAATGTATTAAAAAACACGCTTACTGAAAAGTATTTAATACTTTGTACAAAAGTGTTTTTGGTAATGAAAGCTTCAAGACAACTCCTGTATAGAGAAACTAGTTGCATACATTGCATGACACCTTGCATGTTTTTTGCATGACACCTTGGTAATGAGACCATCAGTTTTATTTTTATTTCTACTTTTACAAGCACTTGGGCTCTCCAGAGCGTCTGCAGTTGCTAAGTAACCTAAGCATGGCTTGAAGTTGTGACGAGCACCCACCGGCGAACACTTTAAAAATAAGGTATAGTTTATCACTTCTCATAATGCCACCATAAGTTTGTGTATGGTTTTCAGTTAACCAAATGACTCAGTAACTCTGTTTTTATCTCTAGTCATGCACGGTAGTGACCTCGACAACATGAAAACAGGAAGGTGCACACACGCAAGCATGCAGCATCTGTGAATGAGGACACTCCTAAATAACAATAGAGTGTCCTGCAGACGCTTCAGACATATAGCGGGAAATGAGAAGACGGATTGGAATATCCGCAACAAAATCACAATAATATCCTAGGGAAATAACTTTGGAGGAAAGAAAACTGTTATGCATGGCTCTTATCAGACTGAGGATATTGTAAGAAAGCTTCAACGCCTTGCATCACTCACACTGCGATCACAAGGCGGTTTGCGAAACTTTTCCAGAGGCCATAAACAAACCGAATCAGAACAGCTGAGAAACACCAACAGAGAACGTCGCCAATGAAACAGACCTGTTCCCATGTCAAATCTGATTTAAAATAACATATTCAGCCAAAAACAAGTTTTCACATAACACCGAGGCTGGGAAAAGCTCCTTCTGCAATTTCACTTATTTACTGTAAGTGACATAACAAAGCCAGACCTACAGCATCCACCCTTCTGGATGCGAGGTTTAGGCCCCTATCAAACATTATGTATTTGTTATTGGATTTCAGAAAAAGATTGCTCCCTTTTGGCGAATTCATCTCAAGGTTTTCTTCTTCTGATGAGGGGAACTCCCTTTTATATTTTAGGTCAGACTGCTAGGACTGGAAGAAGGTTTGCTTTTGACGAAATGCATTGAGGTAGCTTGCCAATGGGAAAAATCCATTGTTAAGAGGTTCCTTTACAACCTAATGCCAGACTTTATTGAAGTTTTCAGTTATGGCTCATTTAAAGAGCCTGTATTTTGCTATTTTAAACATTCATACCTGCTTTTGCAAGTCCACAACAACAGGTTTTCATGCATGCAAGGTAAAAAAAACACTTTTGTTGTTTTATCATTTCCCTTTTTTTCCCAATAACTCGTTCGAAAATCCATTTTACCAAATCCTTTTTTGCGTGATGCTACTTTCCTCAGATTGGTCAGATGACTGTTGTGAATGGTTTACTGCATACATTGCATGTCGGATATGGACCGCCCATCAACATTACTCGCCTCATTACATGGCTCGTCAATGTGTGTCAATATTGTGTATGGATAGCGAACATGGCATCAATTTTACCTTATCAGTTAGAGCCCAGGTCTGACAAAGAAACGCCCGGAGTTAAAGATGCACTGCAAAAAAATTATTTTCAAGAAAATAATTTCTTAGTATTTTTGTCTTGTTTTCAGTAAAAATATCTAAAAATTCTTAAATTAAGATGCTTTTTCTTTATGAGCAAAACGACCCAAGAAAATAAGTCTAGTTATTGAACCAAAAAAATTCAATTTTTTTTGCATAAAACAAGCACAAAATCTGCCAATGGAGTAAGCAAAAAAATCTTAAACATTTTTATTAAACATTTAATTCAAGAAAAATGCAAGAAAAATTTTTTTTTTTTGCTTATTTTCACTTATTTAAATTGAAAACAAGAAAAAATACTAAGAATTTTTTTTCTGGAAAAGCATTTTTTGCAGTGTGTACAAGAAACTCAAGCACGACTGGAGCACAACGTTTTTGAATGGTAAGTGTCAATTTAGTTTGTGCCACTTTATGAGACACAATAGCATCCTCACCATTCGTCGACTTTATTAAGATGCAGGTGTGGAAAATGCATTAAATTGCAAAGCGAGTCTGAAAATCTTAAGTTTGAACAATATTGTTTTTGCAATACTTTTGTAAAAATGTTGACGCTACATGGATAATAAAAGGTAATGTTATGGAATAAAAGCACCTATCAACATTAAGGGACATAAAAATCTACATGCATTTTTTGCTGACAAAGTAAGAGTAGATAAAAACTAATTTGATCTTAAATGAATTGAATGAGAAATGTTTGGGTTAAACTCTTTTCAAATGTTAGCACAATTTGAGACGTAAGGTAAAGATCATTCCTGAAACTCTATAGGAGACACTTGAGATTGGGGTCTTTCCCCAAAAAAAAAATGTGAGCAGCTGGAGACTTCATTTAATCTAATTTAATCTTGACATATTGTACATTTGGTATTTATTTTCAGTGGGTGTAGCCAAAAACCGACTGTACTACCAAAAAGATCACGCTTGTTGCATGCATTTCCGAATTCCTTTATTTTTCATGATGAAAATAATATTCTAGATATATGAAAAGAGGTAAGATGACCTTAAACCTCAGATTCTTATCTTTTCCCTGAGGGGCAGTTAATTCCCAACACTTGACACTGTCCAGAAGAAAATCAGAGTTAAGAAGTTTTGAGAGGAATCCCTTAATGCCTAGGGGCAAGGAAGTGTGAACTGGGAGTGATGCCCAGACAGCTGCCTGGTTCATAAACTCTCTGGCGCTAAGACGACTCCAATACCATAGCCGCATCTACTGAAAAGCTCACAGGAGCTGGTCCGAAAGATGTTGCTGCAGCTGTTGTCCTTTTCAAACAGCAGGCCTATCACACCGGGAATTGGCAAGGAAGAGAAAGCCGTAAAAAATAGAGCACGTCCTTGATTAAGAATATGGCTGAACAACTTCTCAAGCTCAAGGAGGCAAATAATGGTGCTGTGTGACGAACAAAAACATCATAACTCCAAAGTGACCTCAGGCAAGAGGTCATGGAGATTCAAAAGACCAGCAGTGGAACTGGAGACCATGTGTGTGGAGAGAACACGAGATCAACCGCATTTTATTGCTTTGGGGCGAAGATTGCTTTAAACAAGAGCCCTCCAGTTCTGGGACGAGGGAGGGCTGAATTTTTCAGGGGTTTAAATGCGTAATACACATTCTTATTCATATGTTGAGAATAGGGTTGTAACGGTATACCAGTATGGCGGTATACCATGATATCAACTTTCACGGTTATCATACCGTAAACATTTGCTTATACACGGTTTTGGGAAAAAAATAATAAAGCAGATCTCACATGCGCTACTGCACACACGCAACTTAATTCGGCTTGACTGCTAGACTCCTCCACTCGTTTTATGTACAGCAGAGAAAATGTCAGAGCCAGAGACTACAAATTCTAACCTCTATCCCCCACCAGAAAAAAGTTAAAATCTACAGTACGGAAAATGTGAGTATCCAAAAAACAAATGCAGGGTTGTTCTTTAAGATGGATATCCAGTTTGCAAGAAATGTGGACGAAGAGTGGCTGCAAAAGGAGACACTAAAGCCCATTTAAGTGATTACAGATCAATTTAAGTTGATTATACTTGATTATAGTTGATATATAATAAAAACTATACTCACTCACTATTTCACTCACTATATGACGATGTGAACAAATGAATATATCCAGAGCAGCTCTGAGATAATTTAATAAGTATTTCATTAAGTTATTTAAAAAAAAAAAAAAAATAGTAATAAATTAAGAATCAAAGTTTATTTTTTTTCAAAAGTGTTTTTCCCCAGAAAAGTTTGACATAATAAACCATATGTTCAACCCAAACCCCCTATCTGTTTTTTATTAATTTAAGGGTCATTGTAGCTAATGATTATAATAATAAGTGTTTAATACCGCCAAACCGTGAAGCCGCGATAGTTTCTGAGACGATTATCATACCGTGGAAATCTCATACCGTTACAACCCTAGTTGAGAACACCAAGAACATTGCCAATTAGGCCGCCTTTTCACTGCCCACGACCAATGACGGCTGATAAACTCATTTCCTATGGAGAGTCGCAAAGGGGCAGCATTATAAGCGTTGGATTCGTTGAAAAATGTACACTTGTGTGACTACACTGCATGCGATATGACGACCGGAAGTGATGTATTTCAGTGTATTAAAATGAAACTTCATTACCACTAGGGGGCGAAGTCCGACAATCGTGTCTTTATGTCGTGTGCAGTGGAAATGCGGCATGAGTCTTGATGCTCCAAAAATCTCCTAAATTCTCCTCTGCACAGACGGTATAATAAAAAAAATCTTCAGATTAGATTTTATATCTCTAGATTAAATTTAGACTTTGGGTTAAGTGCAATTTATAGTCGTGCGTAGGTTCTAGGCTATCCTATGCGTAGCTTTGCGTAGCCTGACGCGCAATTCACAAAAAATTTAACAGCCCGTGAGATCTACATGGACCGCAAGCGCTGTGATTGGTCCACCAGAACCCCTCCCGTCAGGTAAAAAAAACTGCATCATAGGTATTTCTGTTTATGATGGTGAAAACAAAGATGAGCCAAGTTGAGGAGTGATTTAACTTAAACTGCAACAAAAGTTGCTGTTTATTTACTTCCATCATTGCTGGTCTTCTCAAATTATACACAACAAGTTGCTGTTTCTTCTTCGTTTGTGGGTTAACTTGCCAAGTTTCTTCTTCTCTGACGGTCGCGCTGCTACTGTGGTTACACGTGTGGATACTGCCTACCAGCGGTCTGCGGGTGTGTTTGACGCAGAGGACGACGCAAAAGTATAAATGAAAACCGAACGCGGAACCTACGCTGTCGCGGCTACGCCGTAGGACCTACGCACGACTATAACGAGCCCTTAAGGCTGTGGGTGCTGAAATAATCTACACCGGCTCATTGGAATTACGTACCTCTGCCTACATTTCTGGATAACCTGAAATATGTTTTTCTCGATACATATTTATAGACCCCTTCAAGGTTTGTAAACATTGAATGACTATCGGGTGCGCACGCAGCATGGGATCAAACTGTTCATACCATTTAGGCTTTCTAGTTTAATCTAACAGGACTGAAAATGATGACTTACCTGAAATGAAGTGAGCACTACAAACACAAGCATCTTTGATCTTTGCATTGTCCCAGTCTGCATGTTTAATTGCTTGCAGTCACAGATGTTGTATTTTTTGTTTTTGAGATTCTGCAGGACTCCCGAAAAACTTAACAGCAGACCCTGTGCGATTTTCAAAGCCCACGACACAAGTAGGCATTTTTGACAATTTCGAATAATACGCAACTCAATCTGCTGTAATGACTTTTCTGACCCCGACATGCGCAGTGGGAACCACCTGTGACGTGAACTGTGAAGGGGTCTATTGGCGTAAATACTTCAGTTCATGTTTGTGTGACTGTGGCGGATAAACGCTATTGTCAGAATTGATAGTGTTCGCCCAAGTTATGCCAAGAACTTAGTGCGACTTACAAAAATAACTTTAGTGAATGATTAATATCTAGATGTAATATGTAATTTAATGTATTAAACTGCAAAGACACCGTAAATTGACTTCCATTCATATGCATGTAAATGCGTCAGCCCGGAAATGCAGGCTCATGCGAAGAAGTCTGGTGAACTCTGACCTGCAAATTCGTATCACGTGAAGACATGTGATCAGTAGAAAATCGGTATGTCCCGGCATGACTTTACTCTCTCCTGAAAGATGGACAAAGTGCTCATCAAAGCCCATATTCGCAGCAATGTCTGAAAAATATTTGCTTGTTCAAAGTCCATTTTGTCCACCCCTTTAGGCATGAGCCACGTTTGCGTGCCTTAACCAAGAGGAACAGGTTTTCATTTATGTGTCTGAATCATTAATGTTAAAAAACCTGTGTCAGACAACGGACAAAAGCGGAACCCCTCTAGTGGACATTTTTTTGAAAGATGCAGCGATATGTACCTGGAGTAACATATTTAAGGCAGAGGTATGTATGGTAAATAATAAGCATGGCTTGGAAATAATACATAAACGGTCGATAGTTTCGGTCAATCTGAAATACTCCACAATCTGATTGTATTTATCATCTCCGATGAGCCATCAGATGCTATACGAGTATTTTATAACAGATGGCCAAAAACCCTACAAGAACATCTGTATGCTCACCTTTCCTGCATAGCAGGTCCTACTCTTAGGATCAATGATTAAACAGTCTTGGAATCTTTATAGTCTCAAGACAGCTCAAGTCTCAATAGAGAAGCAAATGTATTTGAAGATCTGAGAGAATTGAAACATTGTGTTTCAGAGGAACCATGTATTAAATATTAATCTTCATAAGCCTGAACCAGCCATCCATGCAGCCTCAGGGTCTGTTTGAACTTCGACTTTGACACCTGGGTACCAAAATATCAATCATTTACCTACAGTCTTTGTTAATGGAGAATCTAGAGGGACTCTGTCAAGATGTGAAGTTTAATCACTTTGCTAGAGTCCAGCGACAAACAACATATCAGTGACAAGACCAACAATCTCACTTTGACCTCTCAGCTGTGTTTGAGCTCGAGCACCACTGGTTATTAGTTTATTTCGCATGGCGTTTCAACACACTTGCTCTTGACACAGATGTAACTGTTGCAACACAATCGCTCTGTTCCAATAGCTCTGCTTCGAAACAAAATCTTATAAGTGACAGCTTTTATACACTTTTCATGGGCAGCAACTTTATTAGTGGTTTACACACAAACAGTGCTCTTCATGTGAAGCCTACAGAGACTATGGCTGCATCTGCATTCGTGTACTCTGACAATATTGACAAAATTATGTGCGTTTTATATGTGTGGGTGCAGACATACAACGTCCTTCATGTTTTCATTGTCATGTTGTTAAACAAGTACAGTTAAAGGGATAGTTCGGCCAAAAATGATATTAAACCCATGATTTACCCACCCCCAAGCTGTCCGAGTTGCATATGTCCATCGTTTTTCAGACAAACACATTTTCGGATATTTTAGAAAATGTTTTAGATCTTTCAGTTAATTAAATGTAATGTTACGGGGTTCACGACCTTCAAGTACAAAAAAAGTGCGTCCATCCCTCACAAATTAAATCTAAACGGCTCCAGGATGATAAACAAAGGTCTTCTGAGGGTAATCCGCGTGGTGGTGTTGTAGAAATATCCATATTTAAAACTTTATTAACGAAAATAAATACATTTACGGTAGCGCCGCCATCTTAGACTCCTCTGTATTCAGGAGAGAGTATTAGCGTAGTGTACGCACTTTTCGAAGTGACGTATGACAAATTCGGAGGGCGGGGGCACAGAGCAGCAGCAGAGTAGCCTCCGTAGGCTGCGTAAGCTCTCATCCTGAATGGGGACGCGACTAAGATGGCGGCGCTACCGGAAGGTATTTATTTTCGTTGATAAAGTTTTAAATATGGACATTTCTACAACAACACCGCACGGATTACCCTCAGAAGACAGCCTGGGGGTGAGTAAATCATGGGTTTAATATCATTTTTGGCCGAACTATCCCTTTAATTAAACCACAATGAATACATGTATTGGTTTGTAAGTATTACTTGCATTTTAATAAAGCTACCCTGTTCATCACTTTTTGAATTTCACAGCTACAGCTCGTGTGGCATTATGTGATAGAATAGAGTCAATACGATGCATACTAAGAAATCTCAATAGAAGCAGTAGACGATCCAGGTTGTTTTCACATACTGTTTTTTTGCATATGAAAGTTTCGGACATGCAATCGCAATCCAATGGCAATTATATGAGATTTTAATTTGACCAACCACATTCATGTTTTTGTACTATGTGCTTTCACCCCTATGACGTTGGGGTTTGGTGTGGGATTAAGAGTGGGGTTTTATATATTTTTTTATTGTACAATTCACGTCATATGAATTAACGAGAATCAGCCAACTTGTAAAATAAGTAAGATCAAGTTGGACATACATTTGTTACACATACAGATTAGCAGCTAAGCTAACATTCATCTGTGTAATTTAAAATCTATGCGCTTAGAAAAGTTACAGAACCCCTCTTCCTAATAAGGCACAAAATCTGGGGCAGTGTTGTAGTCAAGTTCAACTTGAGTCCGACTGTTTACTATAGTTTTCACGCTGCCACAAGACAATCTCCCGCAAATTTATGGAAATGTATAATGTTTTTACATAGAGTTATTGATGAAAGAGTGTTTTGGTGGCATGTAAGTACATTTTTTATTATGTGTTTTTTTTCTGTTTCTGTGTTGGGTGTGTAAGATACCAAATCCAATGTTATGTCAAATTAATCAGTGTCTTGTTTACTAAAAGATAGCATCGTTTTGAAATATGTCGCAGCTCTAAGCAACTTTTTTGGTGTGCTTGAAAATATTTTCACCCAGCGGTGTTAATTGTAACGCTGTGTTAACCCCTCAGAACTTACGATATGAATGTTACGCTAACGTTAGCGTAATTCTTTCCGTTGTTTTAAATCGGCTACACACGAATGATTGCTGACTGCCAATAAAATAAATGTGCCTGTCTTATCAAAAATTGTTTGCCAAATATATTTTTGTTCATATCTTTAATATTGACTGAATAAGGTCACGTCAGAGATTAAAATCATAATGAAATGAATGGCTAAAATCAGACTATGATGTTCATTATCTCAGAATTTGATTTTGAAAATCTAGTATAGTTATTACAGACTGAGTCACATATAAAAAAATTCATAATTGTGCTGCTTTTTCTCACATATTTAGACATTTATATCCATTTATAATTTAACTATTGTTAGAAAAGGGCTGGATGAATGAATACAGTGTGGATACCGGTCTATTATATACAGATATATAAACAATATCCACTTCAAGTATATAGACAAAATAGTATTGAAATATTTGCCTGCAAAGTTTATTTTTAGCAAGTGTTACAACTAACCCCCTGTCTGTTACAATTAACCCCACATATGGGGTAAGTTGTAACGTTTGCACTTCTGTCACATTTGGTGGTATTGTTCAAGAACGGTAAGTAATAAAAACAAACTTCAAATGTTCATTTGTAGCAGAGATGTGTAAAAATATAATTAATCAAACTCAAATATTTTTTGAATGATTGAGCCAAATCCAAGAAGAGTTATGTTGTGCCCCGCTCTTCCCTACATACTGGATCCATAGCAAAGATTTATGGGACAAATTATGCATCGAATTCGAATCGAGTCCTTTGATATAAAGCTCAAGCATAAGAAATAATTTAAAGGAACTACCAACATCCAAAATATAGAACAGAAATAGGGAATTGTGTTTATGTGGTGTAACTCTGGCCGTTTTAACTACAAAACAATAACTTAAAAAAAACTAATTTCAGAGTTTTATTAAGATGACATACAAGCTGAATGTTAACTGAATGTTTTAAGAAATGAAGTTTCATGTAGCATGCTCATGTAATTGAGTGGATTCTTTCCGCTCGACAGTTTTGCAGACATGAAGAAATCAGATTAGGAGTTAGATCGCATTAGTTGCATGAAGCATGCTGAGGCATGGAGACGTCGGTCATGACAGTAATCACATTACAAATCTGTTGCGCGTCAAACAGTACACAAATCATCATCTCCGTGGTCACAAAATGGAGGCAGGTGGGTTGTGCGTGCTTTGTCAACAGAGATGGATGAAGCAAAACTTGACCTTTACTACTGTAGCAAGTGCATGATTCCTCTTTCTGTTCCTCTTTTCTTTGTGTCCGGTCTTAAATCTCTAGAGGTTCAATTTAGCTAATGCTACATGAAATAATGAAAAATACATTTACAGCATTTGTTCATCTTGATTAAATTCAACTATACATTATTTTCACATTTAAATGTACCAATGAAGAGTTAACTTAGGTCAACTATGCACTAGTAACCTATTCTCATGAAGTGCGTATATAAATAGCACGCAGTGTGAATAGTTGTTCAATACGTACGTCAAATTACAATTTTGCATCCATATGATACGGCATATGATACTTTTTGTGTCATTTTATGTATGGGTTTCTCAATTTTTTAAACCATTGTCGCTGCATTATGTCTTTAAGTTGTGTTGTTTCCTCTGAGATCTTCTGTTACACAACCAGACCTGACAGAAATTAAATCAGGAGCACAGTCAGGAGGAAGCCTGCAGCATGCTGGGATGTCAATCAGTCTTTGTTGAACCCTTACAACACTGTCCTGGCTTCACTAGCACAGCCGAACATAATATAAACAGCGAAACCACTGCATTATATATGTGATGGTTTTTCAAACGTTCTGCTGGGATGAACCGCAGCACACTCTGCAGACTTCAGCATTATCACTGCACATCTGCCCATTGCAGTGTGGCCACACATTTAACCTAAATAATAACTCAACAATATCACATACAGGAAATGAGGAAATCCTGTGTCATGACTTACAAAGTGCTTCCAGGTCTCTGTGCCTTGCCCAAGAGGAAACAGATTATGTTCACTGGAGTCCAAGATAAATATATTGTCTTATCACATAATTAAGATTGGGCCACTCGTTTCTTTAAGGGTATTTTGGAGACCAGTGCTAGCATAGAAAGGTCTCTCTGAATGAGGCTGTCAGCTGCAATCATCTCCAATGGAGAGGCATTGACCCGACCCAACCACTGCAGCTCAAACCAGGCGGAGGAGCAAACCAGGATGATGAGAAAGATAGCAGTAAAGTGCCTCTGGAAAGGATGCTGTGAGGACGGACTTGCCTGTGAGACACACCCTTCAATAAGTCACTGAGCTAGTCGTCTCATAAAACGAAATGGCATTATGGACTAAGAGCTCATTTCATTTGGTTGTTGTGTTGTATTGTCTGTACATATTGTTTAGATTATATTTATGTTTATGCATTTGGCAGATGCTTTTATTCAAATTGGTTTAAGGTGTACGTGCTATCAGTACATTTTATCATCAGAATGTAAACACGAAACAGCATTTACAATGCATTTGGCGACAGTAACAGAATGTATTTCCAATTGAAACATTTAGCATGAAAAATCAGGCCATAATATGATTTTATCCATTGTGATTTGATCAAGGATTTGTAAGGATTGAATGGATTATGAATAGTGAGCTATGATATAAGTGGTTTCCCCTGCACAAGCAGCATCGGTTACACTAGCAAAAAAGAAAAGTGGTGTTTGATTGAAGAAATGTTTGTTTTTAATTTATGCATCTACTTTTATGCCAAGTGACTTACAGTGCACTCAAAGTTTTTATTTTAGTATGTGAGTTACCTTCAATTGAACCCACAACTGGAATACTTCAGTAGCCAAGAAATAACAGAAAATAAGACCAGGGTCATTCATTAAAGTCCACCTATTTCATTGCTAAACTTTATTTTGTGTATTGGTGGTATAATACAATGTATTCGCGTGGTTTATGGTTAAAAAAATAAACATTTCCACATACCGTACATTTTTGTAGCACTAGATTTCCTTCTCCTCCTGAAACCCAAAATTTTGTACAAAACGCTGTGATTTGAAAAGGGCTGTGACCCTGATTGGCCAGCTGATCTGTATTTTGTATTTAGCCTAAATACCTCTGACACCAGCCGGAAATATAACGCCCCTTACCATGTTTGAAAGATTCGCTCAAAATGCAATGTTTACAGGAATTAGTTTACAGGCTGTGAGTCTGAAGCGGGAAGAATTATGATAATGTCGGTCTTGTCTACATCACCAATCACAGGAAGTAAACTGCTGACTACAATCCGTGTGTTTGTTATAGTCCAAGAAAATAGATTTACATTGGAGACGATAACTCGCGTCACTGTTTACTTTGGGGTTTGGACCTTTTGCATATCGTTAACATGTACTAATACACACTTACACACCAAAGGAAATGTAAAATCGGAAAAAAAAAATGTCAAACTTGAAATCAAATCAAGTTTAAGTCTCTCGATGTGCCAGCCTGACCTCATGAGAATACATATTTTTTCATACATATTTTTGGCTAATTTGTATAAATTAGTATGAAGTTAATCGTGCAAAAACGTACAATTGTCATAAAAAAAACAATAACAAAACTCCACCCCAACCCCAACATCACAGGGGTCAGGAAATTGTACGAATGTGGTTGTTCGAATTTGCCACCTCGTAAAATATGTAAAAACTGCCATGAGATAGTGTTGGATGTACTGGTTTACTACTGTAGAACTACATTACTAAAAGTGCAAAAACTAACACAGAAATGTATGGATGGATTATCTTTATGGGTTATCTTTTCATTATCTGTATGCACAGTTAATCCTAAATCCAAAGCCTGTGGTTTTGTTTATTTTAAAGGAGTTTTGCACTACGGGATATTTGGTTGGTCAAGCTCTTGTCAGCACATAAAGAGGTTTCGTTAAGTTGCTTCAGTATGTCTAATGGTGCATTCACAGTTCACACCAGCATTCGAGCAGCTTCTGCAACTCTGCTAAGGCTCCCCTCGCATCCTATAATCATGTCACTACTACAGCAAGGTCCTGATTGGTTAACGCAATGTGGAAATCTGCCAAAGTTCAGATTTTTCAACTCGCGCATTTTCCCCACCAATGCTCAATTCGCGCAGAACGCGCCATCCGTGTATTCGCGTCTTCGCATTGACTTAACATGTAATTGACATTGACTTTATCTCGCGCTTGCTGCCTCTACCGCGTCTGGTGTGAACCCTGCATAAGGGTCTTTTTACACCTGGTCACTTTATGCGTTTTCTCTGATCGTATAGCTATCCGATTGTAAAAAGACCAGGTGTAAATGCCCTCCGAAACGTTTTCGAGATGGATTTTAAATCTGATCGCTCAAACCATCTCAGGAGATGGTCTAGGATGCATTTTAGACGAAACTGGACAAGTGTAAATAAATCTGGTTTATGAAACCACATCTTTCAGCGCATATCTCCCCCCAAACACAAACACATCACCCAGAAGTTAGCCGGCAAAGAGGCTAACAAACAAAGACTACATGCTTATTGCTTTATGGAGCGACGGCAGGGGGTAAAAAAGCTTTCTAGAACCAATAAAAAGTCCAATGACAAACTCGAATGATATTAAACAAAGAAATAAAACTTTGAGAGGGAGTTTTGTGAACGCTTTCCCCTTCATGGACCTGTACGTTAAATCATTAACGCCCGTCCCCTGCCCAACATACAGTACAACATACAGTAAGTGCTGCCTTTTGTTGCATAAATGTGGTCTTAAGTTTTTTAAGGCGGAGTAATAAATAGTGTATTTGCATTTTGCGCGGGAGTAGAAGATCGGATTCATATCAATTTTCCCAAGACGCTTTTATGTGGCCAAATGTAAATGGGACAGTTTTAACAAATCAGATGGCTATCCAATCAGAGAAAACACATGAAGTGACCAGGTGTAAAAAGGCCGTAAGATATGTCAAGGGTTTCTGTCTTTTCCAGTTGGTATCATAATTCTTTATGGTTATTAATTATCTTAAAAATTATATTTATGGTATATATACACACACTTATTGAAATACATGCTATCAAGAATGAAGCGGCAAAGGCAGAGGTGTTGGGCTAAAAAGCACTAATGCATTTAGTTTCACATACAGTACAGCCTGAACACAACCACAATTGGAGAGTTTGCTGAGCAGAACCGGCTCAGAGAATCAGCAGTAATGTACAGCAGCCAAGATGGAGAAAAATACAAAGTATGGATCGGACCGATTCGGACATACAACATAAATCACATTTTCAATTCTGCCCACTCCCATTCATCAGGTGCTATTCGGCAAGGTCAAAATATGCTTCAGGCAAGTAGGGAAAACTAATACACCAGACTGAATTTCATTTTCTCATATCTCAACTCAATGGATCCTGTTCACACAATTTCATTTTGGCCACCAGGATATTAATAAAGCAATAACACCGAGGTTCTGGCTGAGAATTTAACGCAATTGTGAAGCCCCAGATTGCAAATAGATGAACATGTCGGGAGTGTATTTTTAACCATGGCATTGCTTGCCAAATAAAAAATCTGTTGTATACGCAGCCTTGAGTCATCCCAAATTCATTTGACTTCCATTGTGTGGCATACCAGATGAGTAATTTTCTTGTACAATTAAAATGGATAGAGACAAGGGGCTGTCATGTATTCTGACAGCTTTGTACAATGGACAATCTACAGTAACTTGCAAGCCATGGTCACTATATAATGTCCCTATTTTATAAACAAACAGCAGCATGGATGTTCTTCTATAAATAATTGCTTTTCTGTTTTATGTGTTTTGAAAGAGTTGAAGGTTGGCAAATAATGACAAGTAATTGCACGCCTTTTCAGTCAAAAAGACATTATAATGGATTGTGATGGTAAAAACCCATGACTGGAATGGAAAGGTGACTCAAAAATGGCTGGTAGCGGAAAGGCAAATAGCCAATAAGCTACCACATTGTTCATGTATTCTTAAATATAAACAAAACGCACAATGTTTTGTGTCCTTGCCTTCTCATTCTGAGTCACTGACCTTCTGAAAGAGTGTGACACCCCTATTATTCTCTTTTGAAGTCCCCGGTGACAGAGAGAGAGAGAGGGAAGGGGAGAGAGGAAGAGAGAGGGGAACCATCTGTCAACTGCCCCACAGATCAATGGTACCAGTGGCAAGGCTAAATATGTTGCCCACCATGACTTGAAAACAATTCAACCCAGTAAGGTTTATTTTTAAATTCCTTCTTTGACATAAAATAGCATTTATTTCAACATATAAACTTGAGCTTGTATTCAAATCATACAAGCTGTATTAAAGCTATTGGTGCCCATTGTTAAAACGTCTACAAAGGCTATCAGTAATCCAAATCACAGCCTTAGGGAATGAGACAGAGGCGCAGATAAGGAGGCAAACGTTTAAGATTAGGGCAGTGTGTCAACTCTGCGTGGTACAATAGTAGAGCAAATATACCCCTGAAACAACCCCCCACCCCCCGATTGGAGCACAGATTGGTCTCGTCCAATACATGCACAGATGCAATGCATGAGCTTGCAATGTAAACAAAAAAGGCTGTAGAGGTCGTTCAAACCATCAGTGTTTGAAATAAATAATAAAATGACAATGATGGTTAACATGCAGACCCAGATTCAAGCAAAGAATATAATTAGTGTGTATGTGCACAGCACAGGATAAATGGGAAGAAAGGTAGTTGCTAAGCAAGAGTAGGGCTGGGTTGAGCAAGGATGTTTGGTCCGTCAGCCAGGCAGGTTATTAGCATTGCTCATTCCTCAGCATCGCAAGCGAATTAGCAATAATTAGCTTATTATTACTTACCCAACATTTGACTGAAGAGAAGCTGTTCCAAATCTCCAAGTACTGTTACAACCAGTTCTGGATCCACCTTTAGGAAGGTCTTGTCCCCTTCTTCAGGTTCTGATGCATCCTTTCCTCCTCCACCTCCTGGGGTGGCTGCGCCTGTGGTGCCACTTACAGATTTCCTACCATTAGCTTTAGCTTTGCTAGAGAGTATCTCATCATCAGACTTGCTGTCCTCTGCCAGTTCTTGAGCCTTGCTAATGGGTTTGACCTCAGCGTAAGGACCCCTAGGTATCCGAGTGGGTTTACTCAGGTTGGAAGGTGGACTAAAGGGTTTTGGCTTTCCCTGAAACAAAGAATGCTCTGACTTGGAAAGGTTCTTGGAAAGTGGGATACCCGTCCCGGTCCCTCCTCCAGCATCTTTGGGCTTGCCCGACTTGTTCTGACCCGTCACAGGCTTTTCCATATCATCGGACCACTTGGGCGGGTACAGGTGGATCTTTTTCTCAGAGTCCGTAAGCACACACAGATTGGTCATAGACTTCTGTTTGCGTAGA
Source organism: Misgurnus mizolepis (assembly GCA_025389145.1). NCBI lineage: Eukaryota > Metazoa > Chordata > Actinopteri > Cypriniformes > Cobitidae > Misgurnus > Misgurnus mizolepis. Next base: position 7,727,049 of record JAIFKI010000022.1, on the reverse strand, counting down.
TTATTGGGCACTGGAAGACGACCCTCACCTCGGTAGACCTTCAACTCAGTCCGAGGAGCAGCTTGCGGGAGCCCAGACTTTCCTCTTTTTGTGGCCATGCCCCCAACTCCTTTGGCTCCCGCCTGGCCCAGAGGGGTCTTGGCTTTGGAGGTTTTGTCAGCTTCAGTATCCAGATCTACTCCTTGTCCTCTTGGGCTACCCCCAAGCATTCCTCCTGCGTAAAACCATGTAAAAGCATCAGTGAGTCAAACGGTTTCACAATAGAGCAAAAGAAGAAGAGACAGTGCAAGGTCCGCAAGCTCTGTTGCTTGCTTTCGAATCCGTATTACAGGAAAAACTAGCTGTCCAATAACACATAGAGAAAGACCAGAAGAGGTAATCCGTGTTTCTGGTGTCTTTAGCGTGTAAATCCAACATCTGATTTCTCGCAGTCAGACTGCCTCTGTTGCAGCTGCTCTAGGGCTACCTACTCACTCATTTTCCTTCTCTCTCTATCTCTCTCTCTCTCCTCCTCACAGCAGTGTGACTCGCTGCTTAGCCGTTCGGCAGCAGAATGACACAGAAGACAGACGCAGAAACAGTCCCTCCCCTCGCTCCCCCGCACTCATTCAACCACACACACCTTCCTCTTCCTCCTCCCCCCTCTCTTCTCTCTCTCAAACACACACCCACACTAAAGATGCTATACTGCTCTCCTGCACAAGTGTTACAGCATGAGGGACCGGTGATAAATTACATATTCGTTTTTTAACAGTCGCCTGCCAGCAAGCTTCCTCTACTGACCCTCTCTGGTTTCACAACAACACTATGCAAGGGCTTTACTATTAACACTATATTCACTTATATTCACATGATTCACATGGATATATGGCGTAAACTGTCTGCAATGGAAATTACCAAAATGACACTTTAAAAAAATGTTATGGTCAGCAAGTCATATCAACATATTTTCTCTATATTACTTAAAAAATTAAGTTAAACCATTTCAAACTTGTGGTGCTGCCTAATGATTAGTCACGACTATTCGTTTGCAGAATAAAAGTTTTTGTTTAAATATTATTATACACGGTACATCAACAAATATTATGTATATATAGATACAAACACATGTATGTATAATTTTGAGGAAAAAATATATTGATATAATAAGTATTTATACATGCAAATATTTCTTATATATATATATATATATATATATATATATATATATATATATATATATATATATATATATATATATATATGCATGTGTGTGCATTTATATATACATAATTATAATACACATTACACTTAATATGTAAACAAAAACTTTTATTCTCCAAACACTTAGTCGCGACTAATTGTTAGGCAGCTCTACAAACTTGTTTTTATCTGTTAAGTCAACTCATCACTAGTCTTGAAACTTAACCTAGGGTGAATTGACTTGCATAACCAATTTGATTTAACTTTTTTTGTTACAGTGTATCATTTGCTTTACGTTATAAAGTTCTACCACCACCCACCCACCTGCATATCGCTCAAAACATGTCTAATAAAACACAAAGTAAAATGTCAACCTTGGTACAAATGAAACTGCAAAGTGACCATTGTCCATCAAACACAGAAAGCAAACAAAATTTGTACTAAATTGAGCTCTTCTTGCATAATAATTAATAGGGATGGGACGGTATGAACATTTCATATCGTGATTATAGTGACCAAAGTTATCACGGTTATCAATATTATCATGGTTTTCTTTGAACAAGTTTTATTTTTGAAAATCACAATTTAATATTTCATGTCGCTGAAATTATTTCTGTGGTTAAAAAAAATCTGTCTAATAAGTTTACTGTGAATTAATACAATACATTATCCCTTAAATGCCTTCTTGTGCAAAAAAATATGTTGCATGTGCGCGCCTGCGTCAAACTGATTCTGGCTGGACAGAATTTCCTGTAATCAAACACAGTTGTTATGAAAATTAAATTTTTAATGATAATAGTAACCGTCAGGACATTTTATCGTGGTTAATCCCTATTAATTATCCCTATTATAATTAAAAATGTACCACCAGACTATCTTGGTCTTAGACGAACGTAATAAACTACTAAGGAAATATAATAAATGTAGCACAAAATATATAAACTACAACAGCTTTGGTGATACTCCCAGCGAGCTAAGCCTGCTAGTGTTCATCCAAACAAAGCATGCATGATGTTTCTGGTTATGACAAATGTAGAGGCAATTACGTGTCATCTCTCATGTATCACACTAAATGACCCGCAGAAACAAAAGACTGAGCTTCGGAAAAAAACGTCCCCCAAATATGTAGCTGAATAGACCTGATTATTTGAGTTTGGAAGGGCATGTCACAATTATACGATGCACACAAGCAAACAGCTTCCTTCCATTGAAGCCGAAAGGGATCTGAGCATGTCTGAATCAATTTTAAGAGCGCTCCACTTACTTCTGTCATTTCACTTCAACAAGGAAATGCTCAAACCAACAGACCGTCCAAGCAGATAAACGAAGCGTATTAACTCAGGCAAAGTAGGGTGATGATTCAGTTTAAAATTTTTGAGATTTTTGCCATCAGTATCAAGTCTTAAACAACAATTATTACCAGATCAGCAGAGTAGAGTGTTGATACACTTATAACAAAACAAACCCCAATATGTCTCAACATTTTTGTCATGGAATCAATAAGCTCAGGTCGAGTGCATGCTTTTAGGGTGGTGCATTATCTCATCCATTACTACATGATGTTAACACCTCATTTTCTAACCATCATGCATTTATGCACTAATTCCTAATGGCAACATAAGATCAAGAACTTTACAAGTCGATAAGTAAAATGCTGAATAGGGTCTGTAAAGTGTTTGGCAGTCATCCAAACAGCAAGCAGGAAATATTGAAATGTAGCAAAATATCTTAAAATAAAAACACTGCTACTATTGTTTTTCAGAAACGGTTATGAACAGTATTCAAAACAACCTCATTTGCACACCACTGGGCAGTTATTTGTATTTTAATAGATCAGTTATTTTTCATTAGACAGATATAAAGAACGTCCTGACCCTTGCCTACAACCACAGAAGCATTATTGCTTGCCCCAGTGGCAAGATTAAAAGTGCATGCATTGAAAAAAGATGGGTATGTATTAATTAATCTAAGTTGAGGTAAGAACATTTGTGTTTTAATTTAATGTTTATATGAAAATTTACCCTTTGTTTATGTCTAGTAAAAATAGAGTTCATACCACCCATGCAGGCATACTTATATGGCAAAACCATATTATGTTTGGTCATATGTGATCCTGGACCACCAAACAAGTCAATTTTTTGAAATTGAGATTAAAACTTCATCTCAAAGCTGAATAAATAAGTTTTCTATTGATATATGTTTGTTAGGATAGGACAATATTTGGCCGAGATGTATGACTATATGAAATCCTGGAATCTGAGGTTGAAAAAAATCTAAATATTGTGAAAATCGCATTTAAAGTTGTCCGAATTAAGTCCTTAGCAACACATATTACTTAAAAAAAACAAACAAAAAAAAAACATTTTGGATATATTTATGATCGTAAATTTAAAAAAATATCTTCATGGGACATCATTTAAACTTCATATCCTAATGATTTTTGGCATAAAAGAAAAAATTGATAATTTTGACACATGCAATGTTTTTTTTTTTGGCTTTTGCTACAAATGTACCAGTCTTACTTAACACATATATATTCATTTGAAAAAAAAAATATTTTTAATTAAAAACACCCAAAAGTAAATATAAACAAATGTATTTCATTAGCATAAAATTCAATCACAGTCTTCCAACAGTTTATTTATTTATTTTTTAAATCAAACCCTCATTGGGTGTGATTTAATAATAAATTTACCTTATATTAAAAACCAACCTAGAAATGCCCCTGGCTTGCCCTACTGTAGAAAAAGTCACTGCGAGGATGGGGTGGGTAGTTGCCAGGACATTGCCAAATGGTTAGCAAGGTGTTGCTACATGGTTTCTACGGTGGTCTGGGTAGGCACAAGTCATAAGACCCCACATGCAAGTCTTTATGATATTCTGGACTCTATTTATGGGTCCCTTCTTCATACCCATATGTTGTTTTTTTTGCATTCGTTTGATGGTCCGCCAGGCGAGAAGTCTTTATGCTTAAAGAAATACAGCACATTTACTCAACAAACCACTTGAGGTTTCATTTTTTTCTGTGGAATGAACAGTTCAGGATGAGTTATGCTTTACTCTTTTACAAAGTCTCAGAACCAACCCCTAACCCTAAATATAAGAACAGTAAGTCATCTTGTCTTAGCAAATACATTTTTGAGCATTCCCCTAAAGAGTTAACTTTCGTTTGGTGATGTAACTCTATGTTTCTAATCTCAGCCGTTATTGAGGAAGGAAAAGGGATCCAAACCAGCGTGCGAGTCCCGAGTTGCTCCCAGCAGAGACATTAATGTCACACTAGACATAAAGTGGAAGGAGAAACACAGAGCTAGATCTGTTCATGGGGGAGCCCTTGCTTATAAACACCGCTCTGTTTTGAAAGTGCACAGCAGTGGCGCGCAAGATTGCTTCACTCGCGTAAATTTCACCGCAGGTCACCACCTCATCTCTTGCTCGCAGAGTTTTAACACTGAGCCGACTGTACGGCGCTGGTGACCCAGACGCCGTTGCGAAACAGCTCGACAAACTTCAGGGAATTTCTCATAATTCAGTTAGTTTGAGATTTAAAGTGTGATTATATGATGCATTTATCATTTGGAAAAATTGCACCGGAGCCCTCTGTACAAAAGTGTCTTGACTAATGTGTATCTAAAGGTTTCATGTGGAGAAAATAGTATAAACATTTAGATTTGAGTTTAATTTCTCCAAACTAAAAGTTTAAATAAGGTGGTGAGGAGAGTGTAAACATTAGCAATTCACTGACCTTATACTGATGTATTAGATTTGAATGAGCAATTATGGAGAAATAAACATTTATAAATACTGTATGAGTTACAAATGTTTTGATGTCTCATGTTGCCAACTGAGTGTCTCGAAAGCCACTTTAAGAAAGTGTCTTTATGGCAGCGGTTCTTAAACTGGGGGGCGTGAGATGGTGCCGAGGGGGCTTCAGTATTATGACATTTTATAAAACGCATAAATGTACCATAAAATCTGTATAATTAAACCTCAGAAAAATATAGCTATTAACCAACAGCACCGTATTGTATCATTTAATATGTTTTGTTTAAAGGAGACATTTAACAAGACCTTTCTAAGATGTCAAATAAATCTGTGGTGTCCCCAGAGTACATATGTGAAGTTTTACATCAAAATATCATATAGATCATTGATTATAGCATGTTGAAATTTTTGGGTGTGTCCTTTGAAATTCAAATGAGCAGATCTCTGCTCTAAATGGCAGTGATATGGTTGGATAGTACAGATTGGGGGGCACATCCCCTTCTGACATCACAAGAGGAGCCAAATTTTAATTTTTTCACATGCTTGCAGAGAATGGTTTACCAAAACTTAGTTACTGGGTTGATCTTTTAAACATTTATAGGTTAATACAAGCACTTTGGACCCAATTATAACACTTAAACATGGAAAAAGTCTGATTTTATGATATGTCTCATTTAATTTAAATTCTAAGTTTATGACATGAATTTTCTTTGTGGGAGGCGTGAAGGGATGCATCCTAAGGGGTGCGCACGCCAAAAAGTATAAGAACCACTGCTCTATGGGGACAATAAACACGGTAAAAAATGGCCAGTACCCTTTTAAAAGGTCCTAATATGTACTATTTAGGCACATTATTATATGTATACATTTGGTGGCAATATGTACCTCTGAGTAACTTATATGTACTCTTAAGGAACAAATGTGTACATTTTAAAAGGGCACAGCCCCTGTGACAGCTAGGGACCACTTTTTCTGACAGTGCAGGGTTTCCCGCAGCACTTTTCAGTTCGGGCGGCCCACCTAAGCTGGGATACCCTACCACCTTAACTAGGTCGTCCAAAAAAAATTCCACCAAACGCCACATGGCCGAAATGAAAGAAAGACATGGGCTGTCACTGTCTGAAGGATAACTAGCCTGTTGATAAAACATTTAATTCATTAATAATCTAGTATGTGTTTTCTGTCATAGTTTCTTCAAAATTGAGTTTTATTTGAGTGTTTTAAATAAAAATATTTTTATCATGACGCATACGCCCCGCCCCTTTGATTGCCACGCCCCTGACCCGCCCACCTGCACAACTAAAAATAAACCTTGTAGCTCTAGGTCGCACTAGAACTTTTACAAAATTGATTTTACAATAACAATTCAGCTACAGTTGTCATGTTATGAACCTTCAGTTCCCATAATAAACTTCCCACAACGCCAGTATGAACGGCAATAAAAAGACATGCAATCCCTTATTACAAATACTTTATACTTTATTATGCTTTTGTTTCAGTAAGAAGCATCGGCCACAAGGAGTTGTGGGAAACATTTACAAAACATTTAAACAAATGTTTTCCTCTTGCTTACTGTCCAGTAGACCATCTCTTTGTGGTTTCTCAATTTGTTAAACCATTCTTTAAAAAAAAAATGACTATTGCTTATGGCCTTACTACACCACTCCCAAGTGTGACTCAGATATCTGCCAAGATCTCCAAACAAAGCTACAGAGACCAGAGGAACTGACTTACCCAGAAGGAAATCCTTTTTGTAAGACAAACTAACATAGACAACTGAGATCAATGACCTCTTGTGCTAAGGTTATCTATTTGTGTGTCGTATCATATACTTCACATGCTTCTGTCTGACTTGCGCACATGTCTGCAGGACATAAACAATTAGCATTTCTAGCTCTTTTCACCTTGATCAACACTGTGTTTAAGTGATCATGCCATACACTATCTGCTTTTAAAACAACTGTGATGCATTACTGAATTCATCATACAAGATGACCTCCTGGGAAAGAAACAATGCTTCTTTACTTAGCATTTATTAGCAGCGCTCCTCATTTCGTTGTATGCAGGAAACTATAATGACAATAAAAGGCATTCATTCATTTAAAGGGATACTCATCTTTTTTGAAAACATGCTCATTTTCCAGCTCCCCTAGAGTTAAACAATTGATTTTAACCGTTTTGGAATCCATTCAGCCGATCTCCGGGTCTGGCGCTAGCACTTTTAGCATAGCTTAGCACAATCCATTGAATCTAATTAGACCATTAGCATCGCTCAAAAAAATAACCAAAGAGATTTAATATTTTTCCTATTTAAAACTTGACTCTTCTGTAGTTACATCGTGTACTAAGACCTTCCGAAAATGGAAAGTTGTGATTTTCTAGGCAGATATGGCTAGGAACTATACTCTCATTCTGGCGTAATAATCAAGGACTTTGCTGCTGTAACATGGCTGCAGTAGGCGCAATGATATTACACAGTGCCCAAAAACATTGAAAGTTACTAAGGGGACTATTTTCAGCTGCTGTGTAATATTATTTTTATTATTATTAAAATGTTTAATTTATGCTCTAACAGCAACCGTACACACCAACTAAAGTTTGAAAAATGAGATCAAGAAAAACGTCCGCTTTAAAGGCACAATATGTAGATTTCCGCTATTACACAGTAACACAATACCAACGTTTGTCCAATCGTGTTGCGATAGTTTCTAAAACCAGAAACTGAGGATAGCCTGTATATAAAGTCACTAAAAGGGAGACGAGGGACAAGCCATTATTTTAACTATTTAAAACAAACTTTTGGCATAATGTAAGTACACATATGCAATAAATAGATTACACTGTGCAATGTTTTTTTAATATTTTATTACAAAAATTACGTACATATCGTTCCTTAAATACAGTTGCGTTCATGAATGTGGCGTGACAACCACATTCTATTATCAAACTCACACCCGTAATTTTTCAGGATTCACAACCGTACTGATGGAGTGTGAACAGAATGGTTACTGACCACTACTTGTCTGTCATGCTTATATTGCATTTAAGTGGTTAAAGCTGACCCATGTGGTTGTCATTCCAAAATTCTCACCTTATGATTGGTGCCAAAATAAAACGCCTGCTCCAAAAATGTGTGTGCTCAATAGGCCTTTTATCGAAAGTGCTGAGCTTACAAGACAAACTAGGCATTAAAATGACCAGCAGTCAGGTTCTAAAAGATGTGTTTATGTGTTTTCTTATGTTTTTGAGTTTCATACGGTTATATGAACTGAACGTAAATTAAAAAGCGATAAAGTTTGTCAAGTTTGTCTACATTCTGCATTAGAAGAAGGGATATCACATCTGTTAAAAATACTCCCTCTCTCTCTCTCTCTCTCTCTCTCTCTCTCTCTCTCTCTCTCTCTCTCTCTCTCTCTCTCTCTCTCTCTCTCTCTCTCTCTCTCTCTCTCTCTCTCTCTCTCTCTCTCTGTCTGTCTCTCTCTCGTTTGGTTAGGGTGAGGATGCATCACTGCAGGGTTTTTATCTGATATATGTCTCCTGATGGAGCCTTTTAACAGATAACCACAATGATCACTAATGTGACTCCTGCTTCAACAGGCCTCTTGCTATCAGACTGTGCAATTCTGAAGAGCATTACTGTGTGTGTGTGTGTGTGTGTGTGTGTGTGTGTGTGTGTGTGTGTGTGTGTGTGTGTGTGTGTGTGTGCGTGCGTGCGTGCGCGTGTGTGTGTGTGTGTGTGTGCGTGTGCGTGCATAAGAGAGAGCGGGAGTGAAAGAGAGACAGAGAAAATGAGACTGCACATAAAATGTTAAATGACAAAATCACTCAGCTTTTGTAATTGTGCTGTTATTGTGCTAAGTGACTAGTCCAGAATATTAAAGACTTGGAAGGGCTATTTTGGCTTAAACAGCAACCTGGCAACACACAAAACATCTTCACAACCGCACAATATTATTGAAACATTTTAAAAGGTTTTGTTTCAATAGCCGGCAAACACCAAACAACCTATCAAATACACAGCAACATGCTAACAGCCACTCAGAAGGCCTTAGCAACCGCAGTCCAACAGTAACACTCAGATCATGCTAGCAACTGCAGAGTAACATGCTAAAATCCACTCAGAAACCCTCCCAAAAAAGCAAACATAATAACAACCACTCAGAAGATCTATTCTAAGCAACTGAAACTCCATTCACACAGACCTTTGGTCCCAGAAAATACCCGTAAAATTGCCAGACAAGCGTCTGTGTGAACACAAACTCGTCCCGTTAATCTTCTGGGATCGTTGCCGGAAAGAGGACCTAGTCAGATACCCGGATAACCCTCTGTGTGAACAAAAAGCCGAAAGAATGCCATAATGGGCGTGTCGTAGTGAGGACGCGCGCGTCATCACAACAAAGGTTATGGTTCAGCTCCTTACAACGAGAGATAACATGCATATAAACATTCACCACGAGAAATGTTGCAAACTTGATTGAAGCAGTTATCAGGTAATGGTAAACGAGACGCATAAACAATGACGCACATGCCGCAATGAGTATGCGCGTGACATGGCAACATGAAGTTGGTTCAACTCTTTAAAATGAGGGATTTACAACATTCACGACGAGAAATGTCAGCAAACTGGACTGAAGCAGATATCAGGTAAGTTAGCTCGTTACTTACTGTGTTGAAACGGAGATCATTCAGCAGCATAAAAGAATATCGTGTCACGTGCTCATTTGAGCTATAATAAACGAAAATACCCGCACGTCATCCCAACAAGATATATCGTTCAGCTCCTAAAAATGCGGGTTTTAAAGGACTCATATTATCAGATTGCATGTTTTCCTTTGTTTTTAGAGTGTTTAATGATGTCTGTGCACATAAAAGATCTGAAAGTTGCAAAAATTAAAGTTTCAAATCCAAAGAGATATTCTTTTTAAATGTGAAGCCTCATCCACGCCCAGCTAAAACGGCTCGTTTAACACGCCCATGCAGTTAGACGTCGTACTGGTTTGAACGTTTTCATAACACCGCCCTCATATATATGCAAAGATAGAGGGTGTAACTTTCAATCACGCTGTAGTAACTACATTTCAATATGCTAACAGCCACTCAGAGCACCTTAGCAACTAAATAGCAACAGGCAAAAATGACTCAGAAGACCCTAACAAATACATAGCAAAATGCTAACAACCACACACAATACCCAAAAGACTGTATAGCAACATGCTAACAACCACTCAAAATACGTAAGTACATAACTGCAACGCAACATGCTAATAACCACTCAGAAGACATGAGTACATAACTGGAATGCAACATGCTAACAACCACTCAGAAGACCATAGCAACTATATTTCAACATGCTAACAGCCACTCAGAATACCTTAGCAACTGCATAGCAACAAGCCAAAATGACACAGAAAGACCCTAACAAATACATAGCAACATGCTAACAACCACACACAATACCCTAAAGACTGCATAGCAACATGCTAACAACCACTCACAAGACATAAGTACATAACTGCAACGTAACATGCTAATAACCACTCAGAAGACATGAGTACATAACTGGAATGCAACATGCTAATAACCACTCAGAAGACCATAGCAACTGCATAGCAACAAGCCAAAAATGACACAGAAGACCCTAACAAATACATAGCAACTTGCTAACAACCACACACAATACCCTAAAGACTGGATAGCAAAATGCTTACAACCACTCAAAAGACATAAGTACATAACTGCAACGCAACATGCTAATGCACTCAGAAGACCATAGCAACTATATTTCAACATGCCAACAGCCACTCAGAACACCTTAGCAACTGCATAGCAACATGCCAAAAATGACCGTAACAAATACAAATAACCAATCGGGAGCCTGCTTGGTGCTGTGGCGGCAGCCCTACCCGGAGTCACTTATTCAACATGGAGTAACGCTTAATATTGTCCTTGAGCAGTCACCCGGAGCTATATGACACAAGTTCTTATTTCTATAGAGACCGGAATAAAAAGGACCTCGCTTGGAAGAGTGTCAGTGAGGACATCGGGCAACCTGGTAAGTTGTAAATACACATTTCACTTTTGAGTCACGTGAAGTTTATCGACCCGTGGCATTCCCAACGTTTTGTAAACTATTTTCCCTCATAGTAAGGTGACCAAATACAAACCGGTAACTCTCTCGATGAATGCACAATCAACAACAGCCATCTTGCAAACAACAAACCGCATAGCACTTGCCCCTCCCACAAGAAGTGGATTTCGCCTCTGACGCGCGTCAAATGCCTGCTTTTTCCATGCTTCTACTTCGCTGTAGATGCGCAAATGCATTCAAAATGTAAAAGCGGCAAACTAGACACAGTATACGTGATACGTATATATTTTGACACCTCAAACGTGGCTGGTGTGAACCCACGGTAAGTGCCACTTAAGTATTCTCTTACAAAAAAGTAACAATGTTATTACCTTACATTACACATGTGTCTTGAATAAAAGTGGCCTTGTCAAATTGAGCGCAAGACTACACACAAACACACACCACCCATGGTGACCGCCCATTTCACTTCTCCCTGCAGGCATCAAGTCAATTAGCATTTATAGTGCTTCTGACTCTAGGTTAAAGTTTCCCAAGAGCACCTGTTTTCCAATAGCCAATCTCAATTTCTCATCCACTGGAAACATGCTGTGGTTCCATTTTAAGAGGTGAATATTATTCTTCTTTATTCATCGCACCCGTGTCAGGATTTATGAGATGCACTAAACCGTTCATAGAGAATCACTGCTTTAAAGCAAGTTCAAATGAGGATTAAGTTACTTTCAGGCATGAGATGCGATGACGGTGAAGCACAGCCAAAACAAACAATTAAAAAGCTATGGGGATGATTTCCTAACATCTGATAGGCCTCTGCATATACACAATAGAGTGTCAATAGAGTAGACTATTTTGTGTGTCCAAATTTCAGTGGATCAATTCATCTGGGTTTTCTGACCAGATCCTCTCGTATCCTACTGTAATTTTCGCTGGATTTTCCAATTCATGGATGAAAAATGCCAGTGGAGAAGTCAAAAAGGCCACTACTGATTTGCGATTAAATCGCATTTTTCATTTTGTCTTACTGCCAATGGATTTGTTGCAGCGTTTATTTCTCTCTCTCCTGACCATATGCTAAATATTAATTCAGTATTGATCCCTGAAGCATGAACACTCGAATCAATCTTTGCTTTCTTTAACTGCCATAAAACCAGATCTAGCCGCATTTGGTCTTCTTTTCTGGAAACCTTTAAGAGCATTAATAAAATCTGCTTCAGAACCTTCATCTATTAAACACCCTGTGAGATTAATCCCTAACATATTCAGACTAATCGCAATGGCTTCTGAATGCCATCATGGTGCCCTCTTTGCTCACGTGCACTCAGTCACTAGGCCTTTTTTGAGCTTTTCTACAGTAAATGCTAATCCAGAACATAATATGCAAAAATATTGGCAAACGGGTCTCTTACAGCTAATAGATCATTTAATTATAAACCACTGCTGTGAAAAAGTGATATTTCTCTGTTTGATAAGGGTCTGCGTGCCTATTTCAGTCTATGTGTGTTCACGTGTCAACCATCTGCAGTTGAAGGAGACGACAGATGTTGAAATAGGAAATGTGTGATACGATCTGCAGGACAGTCTTTTGCCTATTCTCAGGGGTGAATCTGATCCCATCCCCGATGAAACCCTCGAGCCCTCTCACCACAGCACTTATGCATTACACACTCTCCAAGTGACCAAGTGATTGGTCATCACTTATACACACACACATAGCGCAGATTCGCTCACACCAAAATTTAACAGGTCGGAGCTCAGAACTTCAGGCAATATAAAGTGAGTTTGTACAGTGACGTTGAAAACATTTCTGTAATATTTTTTGCTAAATTGCTGTAATTTTGTATCATTAACTTCATTATTATTCATAGTGATGGTTTCAGCGGTGCCCAGAAAATGTTTACACGGCTCAATTACCGAAATCCCTTGGCCCATTTACAGAGCCGTGAGTCACAAATCAAATGCAGAAAGAGCCTAAAGGGGGTCGCACAACGGATGAGAAGCTAAGCGCCACATCGCGCCATGAATCTAAAAGCTGAACACATTATTTTCTATGAATGTCCGCTGTGACTCTGGACAATACTCAAATTCCTGTCGTGCCACAGGGCGGCACTCACATAGTTTAACATTAAATAACATCATATTTGTCCCAAATCGTTAGCGATTAACATTGGCTCCTAAAGTATATTTTGCATTTTAAAGTAGACGCTATCTGACTAAGCTTGCGCTATTAAATGCGCACTTCCGGTGTGCGATACCTCTAAGTTGTCCTAGACCCGACGCAGCACTTCTCGTCCGGTTTGCGACCCCCTTAAGGTGTTTTATATGGTCATAACCTGTTGGTTTTACCAGATAGAACTGATCAGATTGGCATTCTGTTTAAACAATAGGGGTGTCACGATTCTCCAAATCCTCGATTCGATTACATTTTCGATTCTAAGGACACGATTCGATCCGATTCTCGATTTTCACTTTTATTTATTTTTTTAAGAAAAAAATGATATGCCATTATTTATTATTATTATTATTATAGTTTAACATTAACATGCACATTGGACAACTCGCATGGGGGTGTGTGGGCTTCACTTAACGCGAGAGCTTGTGGAGAGAGGATTCCTTCTTGCACGCACATGGACTTAATGCACATGGACTTAATGCGCGTGTCTTGGACTCATAGCATCTGAAATAAATCCAGCATCATAAGCAGCTGCGCTTCTCTCTGTCTCACGTGCACGCGCTCTCGCATCTGTCCGAAGTCTAAACATAAACTAAAGTAGTAATCCTTACGTATTTGTTCAGTTTAATGTGTTTCATGCGAGCTAAGGCAAACTATCCATTTTGTTTAAAATATAACCCCCTGCATCTTTGCGCCTCCCTCACTCTCGCGCACGTGCAGAGAGCTGCGCTCTGTCCAAAGCCAGATCACTAGGTAGTAATCCTGTTTATGATATGCATTTCAAGGAGTTGTAGCATCCATCGTGTTTACAATATGATCGTGTTCCGCTGGACAGATGTTTTTAAAGGCATCTCTGAGAGTCTTTTTCCCTCGCTTGGCAAGCCAACCGGACGTGACATGGGGGCGTGGCAGCATCGACGATCCCATGTTTTAATTCGAAGTTCGAAGCTGTGACTTAATTTCGATCGATTTCGATTTAAAATCGAAATCGTGACACCCTTATTAAACAATATATATTTATATGTAAGAACTTTCTTAAAAATGCTTTTCAGATATTTTCTCCAGAAGAATCAAATGGACGAAAACGATCTTATAGATTTAAACTGAAGGAGGGATGTGAGGGCACACCAAAAGTAAAGCGAATATTTCATTGTGTTACTGTACTTGCTCAAGATTACTCACCGCATTTCTAGTTTCCGTGTCACTTGCCAAATTCCTTGCTTAATTTTCTCCAAGCTATCTCCTTTTTAGTATGTATGAATAAGAAGTTATGTCATAAATTTCGGATGTACCCACAGATGGCTGCAAAAATGGCTCCATTTTCTGACACAACCGAACATGTCCAACCAAACATGTCTATTCGCTTCTTAAGTAATGACCTAAGCAATACTGTTTCTGGTCCAAGCCTCCACTCCACATTTATTCATATTACACATTTACGCAAAAATATTATAAACTCACAGTGTATACTGCAGTCTCCAGGCTCATGGAGTCACAGACAACAGTATATTAATCATTTGTAAAAAAATCCCTATGAGTCCATATCTGATCACCTCAGATTTAGTTATGGAGATAAAAATTAGGATTGGGTGTTTTTGGTAGTTTTTCATTATGATACGAGTGTGTTTTAGCATGTTTTTTGTTATTTCCCTGAGGCATTTGAGATCGCTTGGACTCGGAAGCGCTGCATGACTCAACAAACGCATGCGAATTTCATGCTTTCTCGGAAGACAGGAATAAGGCGAATATTGCGTGTTCACACCAATTGTATCGCCCAAATAGCATTGCTCGGCGCAAATTCATGTCTATTTGCGTATTTGCAATGACTTTGTATGTAATGTTCTCCCGCAAATACTTACATTTGCACAGACCAAAACAACATTGTACCAATCACCTGGCAACATTTGCCCAGGGTTCCCACACATCAAGGACATTTCAAGAATTTTTCAGGAGCAATACCCTCAAATTCAAGGACTAAATGTGGGGAGACATTTCAAATGAGAGCAAGGTTAAATTGTGTTACCTTTTAAGATACATTGCTACAATTCCCTTTCGAGGGAACTCGCGCTGCGTCACTGCGGTGACACATTGGGGAAACCTCCAGTGGTAAGTGCATTTGAATGTGTAAATCAAATTCAACCAATAATGAGGCTTAACGACAAAGACAGGGTGACGCAGGAGCCAGGAAGTATATCAATATCTGAAATATTGCCAAGACAGTGTTACAGGGACGCAGGAAGTATGGCAAGGGAGACACCGCGTCTCGTTCCCTTCTTAGGTAACAACAGTTACAAACGTAACCCGAGACGTTTTCATGTGTCAAACACAACTATGCAAAAAAGCATTTTGGTATGAATCAACATTCACATACAGAAGATATAAGCATTTAAAGCGAACAGTTTAGCACGTGTGCTTAAAAAGTCTAGAATTTTTATGATATTATCCTACTTTTTCCAGAAAACTTCTTGCATAAAATTGATTCAAGCACTTTCAATGACCTGTATCTATATTTGTATATTTTCAAAAACTTCCCAGGGCCTTGAATTATTTTCCCCAGATTCACAAACTTTCAAGGACCCGTGGGAACCCTGTTTGCTGCTTTTCCATTTTATAGTAAGACCCGGTATGACTCAGTAAAGCAAAATTTTGAGTGGGTTTCCACTATTTACAGTACCTAGTGCCTGACACTGATGCGCGGGTCAATGTAAAAACAACCCGCATCCGACTGACATTTTCAACTAACCCGCCCGCAATTCGGACCGCTAAAAATTAAAAATAAATATACGCGACCCGCTCCCAGGCCCGCATTTTTTAAAAGTTAAAATAGTTAACTGCCATCTTTATTTCAAACGACCCGACCGACCGCGACCCGAATATCATTAAAAATATTTTTGGATGACTCGTAACCGTGGGTGACCGCAGGCACCTGCTCATTTCGGATCAACCCGCGCATCACTGGTACCTGTTACTTTTTTTGAACCACTCTGTTGAGGTAACAAGCAAGCCATAGTGATACTTAGACGTAACGTGTAAACACTGCAGATCACTGATTGGTCAGAAAGTATCGTCACTACCAGAGTCATTGCTCACAAAATTAGCTATTCAGTGTGTGCTGTCGAGCAAACCAAGTGACGCTACTAACTTTCTTTTTTCTTTATTCTTCACGCCATTCCAGCATATATGTCTAATTCACCTGACTTGCATGTTTTTGGCCTGTGTGAGGAAACCGGAGTACCCGGAGTAAACACTGACACAGATAGAACAACACTGCCCTAGCCGGGGCTCGAACCATTGACCATCTTGCTCTAAGGTATCAGTGCTACCCACTCCCCAAAAAGTAGATCCTAATTGACCAGCATTTCGTTTCCAGCAGATCAGCACTTAACAACAAATATATTTAAGCAGCATAAAAATTCACGTTGATGTTCTCAACAAGACGTCAAGACCTTTTTGGTTCTCACAGCATGCTTTATACAATATTTGAGAGTGTCCTCTACAGCAGGTCATATTGAACTCTTCAGCCCGTGATCTGCTGTTGGCTCTAGCTGACGTAAAGGCTGTGTTAGCGTCATGTTTGAGTAAATACAGTCTTTGTGTTTGCTGGATTCACTCTCTCTCTCTACAGGGAGTGGAAAACCCGCAGCGATGACTGTCTTCGCCTTCTTTCTCTCAACGCTCTATGCTCACACCGCCATGGGCGACAGGTCACTTACAGCTAAGGAATTAGGCCAGAAAAGAAATGTAAGGGCTGATTTGCTCTTCTCAAACCTCAACTTGCAGGATACCAGATAAAGAAGAGGCAGTGTGCTGATTTTTACAACACAGATCACTTAACAATTTTGACTAATGTTAAAACCAATGGAAAAGATAATAAATGAAGCAAAGAGAGCAAATAACTCACCCGTAGTGAGATCTTCACAGTTGACTTCAATGGAGTCAGAAGAACAGTCGCTGAGCTCATCCAATGATGTGACGTCTTCTTGAATCTGCACCCTATTTAAAAATGTAAAAGATTGAGTCATTGTAGGCATCAAACCTTTAAAAAGGTTATTCAGACTATGAAAAGGTAAGAAATAAATGGTTAATTTGGCACACTGCGAGTGTGTGTTTTTTTTTTTATGGTTTAAAAGGCCAGAGTCAATTATTCCCCTTATACCACAGTTACCACAGACATTGCAAAGACATTGCTCTGGTGGTTATTTTACAACATTGGACAAGTTAGGTGTGCATTTATCGACAAATAATGCACACCTGTGGAACATTACTCATAAGAATAAGCAGCATAAAAATTTGCATAACATTTGCTTCTGTGCGCCATAAAAGAAATCTGCAATGTGATAAACCCCTGAATCATCTTTCAATCAGTTTAACTGTGGCATAATCCAACCATTTGCATTACTATGTCATTGTATGACTTGGTTATGTTCAGTTATGCTACGGATGCCAGTGTGTCCTGTGCCCACCGGGCGACTGCTGCCCTGAGTCGACAGAGCAGAAAATTTTGAGCGTGTCTATGCTGGCGAGAGAAGATTTTCATGCCCCAAAACTCCCAGCGGGTACACACAGGGCACGAGAGAAACCGTCTCTGAAAGCAGGACAGACACTTAAACCGCATGACTGATTTGGCGCTAAAAACATTACCAGTGAGAAAAGGAGGCTAATCTGTCAGTGTAATGATAGACTGAATGTGATGGGGTAAGAAAAGTGAGAGACAGTGGAATAAAAACCTGTTTAGCCTCTTAACATCAGACTCAGATTAGATGGTCAGAGTCCGATGTTAAGAGGGTAAACAGAAGATGTAATGTAAAGTTGGCAGAAACACTAAAAACGTAATATAATACTGCAATAACAGTAAAAAATGAAGAGACCGAGGAATTTGCTTTATTTATTATTAAAATGCTAAAAAACTTGTCTTGCAATCGTGCTTGCAATGCAGCAAAAGAATCGTGTTTTTTAAGTCATGGTCCTATTATGCGATTTCACATTTTCAACTTAAGTAAGTGTGAAATGATGCTATTGCAGGAGCTCAGACTTGCAGAACAATGCTTAAAATATATTTTAAACTCAGTTCCAAAACATTATAACCCCAAAATATGACTTTGTCCTGCGTGGAAAACAGCTTTCTCATTCTAAGGGGGCGTACACCCCAAACGTGAATTCAACGATTTGTCTGAGTAAATTTAAAACAAAGTCTTGCGTGGGGGGATGAGAACAACACGAAAACAAGCGGTTTTTGCCTCAAATGCGTTTTCACGCAAGTTGAAAATGTGGAAAAAAAATGCATGTTGCGAAGTTAAATCCAGCGAGTAATCTAGAGCGAGGAACGCGATGCTTCATGTTTGGTGTGCATGCAGCTTAAGAGAGTATATATTTTGCTTCACACACAGGTTTATCCTGAAAGACTGAGCACTTTCAGTTGCTCTGTGTGTGTGTGTGTGTAAACAGATCTTATGTTTGAGCCTGTATCAGACGAAGACACGGAATTTGAGGAATAATCAATTATTTGGAGATTGTTAATGGACGTTTCTGAGTGGTAAGTTTGTGTTTTTTTCAGTATGGACCTGCAAAATGTAACTGTAACATCAATAGTAGAACTTGAGTCTAAACGCTAGCATATAACATTAACTAGCATATAACGCAACAGTCACAACTTTGTTTTTAGCATTGTAACAACATTGTACTTCATTCAGGGGCTGGACACACCAAAGCTTTTACGCCTGCAGCCGGCGCATGTTTTCAATTGTTTCCAATGGAAGCTCTGCGTTTTTCAAATAAGCTAGCAGCTAGCGGTTTTCTTCCGCACTGAAAACTGGCACCCGGCGGTTTTTCCGCGCTCAGCGCTGAGCACCGAGAGTTGAAAAATTTCAACTTTGGATGAAAAGCTCCGTTCGTC
Organism: Misgurnus mizolepis; assembly: GCA_025389145.1. NCBI lineage: Eukaryota > Metazoa > Chordata > Actinopteri > Cypriniformes > Cobitidae > Misgurnus > Misgurnus mizolepis. The sequence continues at coordinate 7,707,951 of JAIFKI010000022.1, read as the reverse complement.
AATGTCAGTTCTCACGCGGCCGTCCAATCACAGTGGAGGAGGGGCGGGACAAGTAGCACAGCAACCAACCGTCTCACAGCTGACGTATCAGAGCTACCAAAGCGCTTAGCTGAAGAAAGCTGGCACTCAGCTCAAAAACAGCTGGCATTCGGCGTTGTCCAGGCGTTTTCAGCCGTGTTTAAAAGTTTTGGTGTACACAACCCCTTAATGTGTCATTTAATGTTGGGGCGTACATATCGACCATAATGTCACAGTTGGTGTTATGTTAAGATTGGCCTGTTTTCCTCCGGTCTTTTGCATGCACCAGGTTTACATAAGTAGGAGGAAAAAATCGTGTTTGAGGCTCACGATATGTCATTACCATGTACAGAATTTTATTATTCATCTATGCCTAGGTAGATATAGTTTTACATTCTACGGCACCTTTAATAATCAATTATTTGTTTTAATGCATTCATGCAGTAATCGTTAACATCAGCATCGCGATTCATTGTAAAAACAGTTAGGTTAGCAAGTAAGAAGCCAGTTGGCTAAAAGCTAATTCATACTGATTCGCAAATGCAGACAACCCCAAACAACCTAAATGTTGGTGTTTTCTGGAGTTGTTTCTTGAAAACCGAAGCATTAACACCAGGACTATGAACTGTGCATTATCTGTAAGTACCTGTATCTGAACGGTGCCACGGCAGCCATGTTGACCTTAGGTGTCTGTTTGGCCTTCAAGAGGTTTATGCTGGATGTATCCTGATGCAAAGGTGCTGCACTTGCGTCTGGGTGTGGTCTCTGTGGAACCTCTGGGCTGAGGTCTGGAGTACACATCTCCTCGTCTGAGAAGCTACTGGAAGCACTGTTCTGTAAAGACATTCGCTCTCTCCGGACTCTAAGGAGACTTGTATCTGTGTTAACAGCTCCTGGCCTCAGATTCTTATTGCCGAATCTACACGAAGGAATTCCTGTCTTGCTTAGGGAAACGGCGCTCTCCTCCTGGTTTTTGGTTCTTTCAGAGATCATGCCGTTACCATTGTCTATTCTTCCCATCTGAAAACGAAAGCACCCACTCGGGATGTTCTTGTTGATGTTGGACCGGAGGTCAAGCAAACTTTCAGACCTGGACCCATCCAGAGAACTCCTCAGAAGTGGGGACTCTTTACGTCTAACTTGTGGACTGCTCTGGGCTGATCTCGAGTCTTGGATCTCTATTGGAGGACTGGTGGAAGAACGTTTAGCAGGTGGGCTTCCTCTTAACAGTTTATGCTGGTTTCTCAGGGTGGTGTCCCTCAGCATGTCTCTGGAGGGGATAGTGGTATAGCTGGAGCTACAGGAGGTTCGGTTGCTCCCTGGAATGTGTGTGGAAGGTCTCGGGAGGCTACTGCTGGTCATCTTGGGCTCAGGCTTTGGGGAGGGGATTCTGGTTGTATGCAGAGGGATGGCAGAGCCTGGCTGGGCCTGTGGAAGACTCTTCACATTCACTCCCCCGCTCATGGTGGAGTAAGTCGCTGAAAAAAAGGGAACAAATATCATGAGGGTCCGAATAAAAGTGTGTTGTTACTCTATTTTTAATATATATATTTTATAAGAAAATGTTTGTCCTAAGCAAAACACTGCAATGGAGAGAACTCTAAAGAATATGCTAGTAGACAGGAGACCTCAAACTAAAATGTATTGGATGGGAATACATTGGAATACATTGATATTTATTGGATGGGGATAATGTACATTGAGATACATTGAATTCCAAAGTTCTTGAACTCTTAAAACTACAGTTCACCAATTCACCTGATACAAACCAACGCTTGATGATTCTCTCTGACCAATCAGTGATCTGCAGTGTTACACGTCATGTTTTTGTATCAGTATGATTCATGATCCTCAACTGAGATGTTAGTAAAAGGTATCAGGTACTGCACACAGTGGAAACCCCCAAAAAGTGAGCCGTACCAAGCTGTATAATGCATAGGAAAAGCGCCATTAAGAGCCATTTAGGTGAACAAAAAAGTTTGTGATCCCCTTGGGTGGGTCAAATAAAACTAAATAAAGACACAGATTTAAAGACGCAGAGACAAACTCTTAGTAAATGGAACTCAATGCAAATGTTCTTAATTCCCACCTGTTGCATTTAAACACAAATCACATGGGCTGTTTATCCAAATCTGGGAAAATCTCCTCACAAGCTTCTCTGAGCTGTATGGCAAAATCACGCCAAGGGGAAGGATTTGGCACGACTGCTTAGGAGTATAGTGAAAGACTACGAGATAAAGGATGCCGTTATTCGAAATGCTAGGTTTTGCATTAAAATGAGTGATTATATTAATCTCATTTTGTTAAGCCAAAAGAACTTCACAAATACTGTAACGTGCCATCTGGTCACCAAAATAAATTCTAAAAAAAGTCATGTTGAGATTAACTGTTGTCGGGTTAAAGACCTTTCAACTCTTGCCAGTTTAGTTAGTCTGGCAAATAAAGTTGTCACTCAGTGCCCAAATTTCCCACAGTCTTTTATTCCAGTCCTCGGACTGACCAAGATGGCCTAAAGCCGTCCATGTGTACAAACAGTTCCATGGTTACCATTGACCAACAACAAATACAAGCCTCAATCCATCACACCCATGGCCTCGCAAGCCACAAACTCATGTAAAAGGTGGCTGTTGCCCTACTGCTATCTGGCAAACAAGTTTCAGAATGAGTCTTACATTTCAGACAGTGTGGAGGAGCCCACGAGTGTTGGGATTGAAGCCGAGTCATCTGTGGTCAAATCAAAACCACAAAAGTGAAAGTGATGGGGTAACACAATAGCCCTGGTTTATTAGGTTAAAGCTTTTCAAATGGTTTGAAATCAGACTTGAAAAGAGTTCAAATAGGACTATGTCAAAATAAACAATAACAGACAACAAATATCTTAAAAAAAGTTCTACACTGCAAAAAATGACTCTTACTTAGTATTTTTTGTCTTGTTTTCAGTAGAAATATCTAAAATTCTTAAATCAAGATGTTGTTTCCTTGATGAGCAAATTACCTAAGAAAGTCTAGTTTTTAGAGTAAACATATCAAACTTAAGTGAATTTGTGCTTAAAACAAGCAAAAAAATCTGCCAATGGAATATTTTTTTTCTTGAATTTACTTAACACAAGAAATATTCAGCAAAAATGTCTTGCATAAGGTCAGAGGTTTAATCCCAGGTAACACACAAACTAATAAAATATATGCCTACAATCGCTTAGGATGAAATGCATATAAATGTAAAATGTTAATATTACTCTGACATATATATATATATATATATATATCCAAAAAATACAACAAACTAAAACGGAGAAGACAAATTGACTAATAAACATAGCAAAATTTCATTACGCCTGCTCCAATGTAATAATGCACCTGCTCCCAGCTACAGTCCTATCATAGCGTGAGAAGATCCACTGATATAAGACAGAACATTGAGTACAATAAAAGATTTTACAACCACACAGCCACATGAAAATAAAGCTATTGTTTAACCACTGAACTTCGCCACTTTGATCAAACTATACATACAGGTGCTGCTCAAATAATTAGAATATCATCAAAAAGATTTATTTCACTAAATTCCATTAAGAAAGTGAAACTTATATTATATTTATTCATTACACATAGACTGATATTTTTAAATGTTTATTTCTTTTAATTTTGATGATTATAACTGACAACTGAGGAAAATCCCAAATTCAGTATCTCAGAAAATTAGAATATTACTTAAGACCAATACAAAGAAAGGATTTTTAGAAATCTGGGCCAACTGAACAGTATGAACTTGAAAAGTATGAGCATGTACTGCACTCAGTACTTAGTTGGGGCTCCTTTTGCCTGAATTACTGATTTTCTATGGGGTTAAGTTCAAGCCAGTTTGCTGGCCAATTAAGAACAGGGATACCATGGTACCCAGGTATTGTTAGCTTTGGCACTGTGTGCAGGTGCCAAGTCCTATTGGAAAATGAAATCTGCATCTCCATAAAGTTGGTCAGCAGCAGGAAGCATGAAGTACTCTATAACTTCCTGGTATATGGCTGCGTTGACCTTGGACCTCAGAAAACAGTGGACCAACACCACCAGATGACACTGCACCCCAAATCATCAATGACTGTGGAAACTTTACACTGGACCTCAAGCAACATGGATTATGTGCCTCTCCTTTCTTTCTCCAGACTCTGGGACCCTGATTTCGAAAGGAAATGCTAAATTTACTTTCATCAGAGAACATAATTTGGAACACTCCGCAGCAGTCCAGTCTTTTTTTGTCTTTGTGATGTTCTGAAGCTGTGTGTTGTTCAAGAGTGGCTTAACACAAGGAATGCGACAGCTGAAACCCAGGTCTTATATACGTCTGACTCCAGCTGCAGTCCACTCTTTGTGACTCTCCCCCACATTTTTTAACGAGTTTTGTTTCACAATCCTCTCCAGGGTGCGGTTATCCCTATTGCGTGTACACTTTTTTCTACCACATCTTTTCCTTCCCTTCGCCTTTCTATTAATCTGCTTGGACACAGAGCTCTGTGAAAAGCCAGCCTCTTTTGCAATGACCTTTTGTGTCTTGCGCCCTTCATGCAAAGTTTTTTGAGTCAATTAAAGGGGACAGAGACTGAAAAACAATTTTTACCTTGTCTTTGTTGAATAATGCTAGTCTACCCACATTCACAAACATACAAAAAGTGCTAGACATGTAAACATCTCAGTCTCATAGAAATTCCTCTTTTAGAAATGTCAGCCAGAAAACAACCCACTCTGAAAAACTGATGCCTATGACATCACAGGTATCTAACTGCCCCTCCACTTTCAAATAATTGGCTACATTTTTTGAGTGGCAGCAAAGTCAGCCAATCAGTAATGAGATTGCAAGTTAAGCCAGTAGGGGGAGCCAAATAGGTGCAAAACCACTTGTTTAAAATCCCCCACCCTAATAGAGCTATCTGAGAGAGGTTTTTAGGAAGCTTCTAAGGCATTACAGACACAAACAAAAACATTTTTGTCTACATGTCACATCACAGAATAAGGATAAATACTTTGTTTAATCATTCTATGTCACCTTTAGCTGATTAATTCAATATTTAACCTTTTCACAATTTTCTGAGATACTGAATTTGGGATTTTCCTTAGTTGTCAGTTATAATCATCAAAATTAAAAGAAATAAACATTTTAATTATATCAGTCTGTGTGTAATGAATGAATATAACATAGAAGTTTCACTTTTTGAATGTAATTAGTGAAATAAATCAACTTTTTAGTGATATTCTAATTATATGACCAGCACCTGTATTGGATTTGCAGAAAATGACCTTTCAAATAAACCAAAGTCCAAAAAATTCCTAAGTGGAAGTATCTTATAAATGTTTTATTAAATTTGAAATAACATTTGTAAAACAATACTGCAAGACTGATTAACTGCAAATCAACTGTTTAAAAAGCTTAGCAAAGGACTTTTTATTAGTTATTATTTATGGCCATTGGCTTTAATCAGTGGAAGCTTAAAACAGTGAGGCATTATTTTTGGTTAAGCAGTTTGAAACTATAATTTTTAGCACCATTCCAGCTTTTGTGGCTCAGTGGGTAGCACTTTTGCCTCACAGCAAGAAGGTCCCCGGTTCGAGCCACGGCTAGGGCAGTTGGCCTTTCTGTGTGGAGTTTGCATGTTCTCCCCATAGACCGTAAAAAAAGATGGATGACGCGACGTCGCCTCCCACCATTTTAATGAATTGAAGCCAAAAATGTCCGACCACGGTCACCGCCATGTTACGTAAAAACGTCAGTTTGGAGCCAAGGCATGCGCAGAAGGAATCGTCCGTGGAGCCAGAGGCGGAGCCGCGGTATCAAACTTCCGCCCCAACGCTTGCGCGACCAATTCAACCACGCCAATCATAACGACACGCCCCGTTTCTATAGCATCAAATTACAAGCTAAAATGAAACTTACCACAATAATGAACACTTGAACATATATCAGCGTGATAACAACTACTTGAAAGGACCAAAACCATCTTTCAGAAACTTTTATTGGGAGTGTAAATATTTTTTTTATTTAGAGCGGAGTCCCATTCGTTTGAATGGAGAGGAAGGGGTTTATGACTTGTACTGCAGCCAGCCACCAGGGGGCGATCAAGAGCCAGAGGCTTCACTTTTCAAGGCTTATGAGGCACACCCGGTTCTCCCTGACCCAGCTAAGCTTTCTTGCTAGAAGTAATCACACAGTATAACCACAGGCGTCCAAGGACACCAATGGCATAAATCACTAAGACATGCAATATACAATATACATAAAACATACTGTATACAGTACAATATACTGTAAGTGTTTCTTGTTTTGTTTCATATATGAATAATTCCTCATCCAGCATGAAACTGGATGACAGGTGTTGAATTATTGACTGTACCCTTTCGAGCTGAGGCGGCAGAAATGTGGGTCAATAGAATAAGAGATTTCAGGTTACCAGAGCCAGTCCTTTTCCTAAAAGCAAATAAAGATGAATGGTGGCTGAAAACTGTTTGCAATATTCGCAAATAGTTTTTCAATTATAAAGCGGTAAATATTGTTCATTGACATCTGTCACTAACATCTGGCCATCTAATCAAATGCATTCAGCACCTGGTTAAACTGGATTGCTTTAGTTTGTGTATGCAAAGATTTGTTTGCTAGTATAGTTTGCTAACAAAATTCTGCAACCTTTTAATGAATTGGAAAACATGCTGATATCAAAGCTACAGATAAGACTCACACACCCATTTTTCCATGAATTATCACTTTATGAAGGGCTCTGCTACAATTCGTCTTATGGTTTGTTTGTTTTTTGTAGCTCCAGCAGCTCAATTCTAAATATTTATTATCACATAAAGAAGCAGTTTAATTATCATCACTTCATTGGTGCTTCAATGGCACTGAGTCTTAGTCCAACACTCAGCAGTGGAAATGAAAGTGACAAACCACAAACAGCCCAAAAAAGGCAAGGTGATTGGATAAAAAAGCTATTTGAACCCAAGATGCTTTAGGATTATGAACTCATATCAAATCTCTGCGGACCACTTTAGTCTGGCTGTTTTAAAGGAAAGGTTATCCAATCTAACACAGACATTACAGCAGAAATTGTTGCGGGTCACATATGAGGCTAATATGGCGTGACTGTGTGCTCCTCTGCCTCTGTTTATCTATTTTCAGCTCAAATGATATAATATTTCAATTCAGACCAGAGAGAGAACCAGAGAGACAAAGGTTGTGCATGGCCAGCGGACAAACACTGTAGGCCTATTCATATCCATCATCTTGTTTTTTAATAATCCTGTAAATGTCAGGGGAGGTCCGGGGTTCGTGAAATGCACCTATTAATAATCATTAGGTGTCCAGCTAGCAGATGGGACCCTGGCCTGGTCTAAGCAAATTTACCATTCACGTTGGCAAATTGCTTGCGTATATATATATATATAATAAAAGAAATTTCTTTAAAGAATATATTATATATATATATATATATATATATATATATATATATATATATATATATATTATATATATATAAATGTAAGATTTCTTTAATTTCTCATTTATTTATCTTAGACATCAATGACAATAAATTGAGAGCAAATGTAAAGTCTCCTGCCTCTCAAATATTTCTTCTAAAAAAAGACCCAGAAATCTCACAAATGTCTCTATCAGTGTCAAGTCTGCAATCAAAAGTCAATAAAACTATAGATTTTAAAATTAACTCAAATAATTATCATCAAATTTACCCAAATCCAGATTATTTAGCTATACAATCTACTTTAGATCGTGACTTTTTTTTGCTGCGTGCACCAACTTGCTCATGCGGACGCTTAAAGTATAAACAAGGCTTTAAAGGTCCCGTTCCTTCTGATCCCATTTTTCAAACTTTGGTTAGTGTGTAATGTTGCTATAATAGCATGAATAATACCTGCAAAATGACCAGTACAAAACCAGTATGTCACTGCGTGACTTTTCTCTCTACTGAAAAACACAAATGGACAAGCCAAAAATCATATTGATGAACGTCTGATAAATACTCGCAAGTGAAATGTGAACCACACCTTACAGTTCCATACTCTTAATGCATTTTAACATTTGTCTCATTTGTTTTTTTTTTCTCAAAAAAAATTTCAGGAGAAACAACAAGTTGATAAATAAAACACAACTCAGACCACTAAGGTCCAAATTTACTTAACAGGGAAAATTTGTGCAAGAGCGCAATTTCAAAAAAGTGGCAGTGGATATGGTTATATCTGTGGGTTATTTACTAAAAAGGCGCAAATTAAATAACACAGGCGCAATAGCTGATTTCCATAATGACCAATGCATACTAAGAGCAGCGCAATTTGTTTAGGGTCGCAAATAAGCAGAGCTGATGAGGTGCGGGTGAACTACTAACGCCTGATGAGCTTGAGTTCAGCACCACGGACATCGCAGCAAAAAATGGGGAGGGAGATTCAAAAGAACTGGAGGACAAAAAAAATGGTTTACAGGAAGTTTTGAAACACTTGTGACTGCTAGTGACTATAAAAATAACATGGCTTGGCAAACAATATTTTTGAATAATATGTTCCTCTGGCATCCCAAATAAACTGATACATGTTAAAAAATCCTCTGCCTTGTACCACGAGCTCTGTGATGCCTCTCCTATCAGCAACAATTGCAGCCATTTCAAGCACAAAATGATTTAAGACATGCTTTGAATAGCGTTAAATAATGAGTATAACATTAGTAAATCGAGTTGTGTGAATCATTTAAATAATCTCTTTCCATAAATTTTGGGTCTGAAAGGCAAACTCCTAGAAATGCATATGCAATAAGGTCAAAAATTATTAATAATTATCCACTGCACGTCTTAAGTAAATCATGACAGTCATTATTTAACGCCAAAATTAAGGGTTACACTGTAAAAAAAATCCGTAGAAATTGCAGCTGGGTTGCCGGTAATTTTCCGTAGATTTACATTTATGTTTTTTTACTGGCAACATTTTGTTCAAAGTTAAATGAACATTAAACATTTACAAGTCTTTATCTTTACAGAGTAAAACTAAAAAAACAGCATCAAGCAAAACATTCTGGGAAACAAAATCTGAAGCAAAAAACAGAAAAAGGTTGATGATGATTTCTGGTTCCCAGAATGCTTTGCATGAGGCTGTTATTGTATAGTTTAATTCTGTAAAGATAAAGACTTGTTAATATTTAAAATTTATTTAACTTTGAACAAACTCTTGCCAGTAAATAACATACATTTAAATCTACGGTAAATTACCGGCAACCCAGCTGCAATAACATTGTCATTTCTACGGAATTTTTTTACAGTGTACGCTGGAGCAAGCTGTTAGTAATGGCCCTTAATCATCTAACTAATAAAAGAGCAACATTTGAACAACATTTTACCTTTGTGTACAATGATTATTCGGATAAAGATCAGCCTTAAAATATAAAAAAATAAAATGAAGCCAGCTACTTAAGTACAGAACCTACTGTACGCTTGCTTACATTTATAGTTAACTACCATGTAAAGTACACACAAGTATAAAGGTGTAATGCTTCAGTGCCTGGTTTTTGATAAGAATGTTCCAGCAACATTAAGGAGTCAGAACTAAACATGACAACATGCAAAATCAAAATGAAATCAAATATCATACCTGTATTGATAAACAATTAGCCGCAAATGTGTGGGCTTCATTTCGTAAGTTTGGGCTTTAAAGAATAGTTCACTTTCCATTTTCTCATCCTAAACCTGTATGATTTTATTTTTTCTGATGAACACAATATTTTGAGGATATGTTGATGTTACACATTTACTTTCATCGTATTTGTTTTCAGCAGTGTGCTTACCATCAATTATCAAAATATCTTCTTTTGTGTTCATCAGAATAAAGAAACTCAAACAGGTTTACAACAACATAAGGGGGAGTAAATGATAACAGCATTTTCATTTTTGGGTGAACTATCCCTTTAAAACCAAAGGCGCACACATTTTTGAGAAAGACTGTCCAGACTCTATAGACACACTATTGCATATTAGGTTGTAAAGACAGCTTTTGTGGTGTGTTCATTGTTTTCTTTCTTAGATAGATTTGTTAACTCATGAAGTATTACACAGGTAATGTTTACAATTCTTGTATTGGACAAGGGGGGTCAGTTTGAAGTTGCATTGCGCCATCCAGTGTGCAAGAGTGGAAATCATTTTCATGAATTTTATGAAATGCAGGTGAGGCACGCATTAAGCTTGTGGCTTTTAGAAATACTACCATAGAAATATTAAGAGTATTACAAAATGTCTATGGTTGATTCAAATATGCTGGTTCACACTTACTAAACCTTTATTTCAGTCATTTGCATTTCTGTTTATAAAATCGCATTGATTTCCTCTTTTGATATTTTAAATGTTTAGTTGCTTGGATTTTAAATATCACAAAAATTTTTATATTTTTAATGTTATCTATGTGCTATATAAATAAACTTGCCTTCCCTATCCTGAATGCTGATTCTCTCATCTGGTTGAAAACAGGGTGCGGACTGACAAATTAGGCCAAATACAGATACATCACTATATAATCTTCTACCTTATGTGACTAAATCTATGGCTTACGTTGACAGGCAAATAACAGAGACAACCTGTTTAACCTACTATAGATTTAACAGCAGACCCTCATTTATCAAGACAAACACTGGAAAATGTGGACTGGAATCTGATCTATTTATCTGTGTAAAGTCTGCCACCTACTGCTGGCACAAAAATGGCACAGATGAATGTTACATTTCAATACCTAACCATGGAAAGTTTTATTTTATATTTCTTCCATAAGACAATATTATCTTTTCCACCAGAGTTTTGATCTTTAAAGCATGCCTAAAAAGAGTCCAGACTTTCACATGGAACATGTTTTTGGCATTACAAGTTATATTTGCAACATTGTGAGTTTTGTAAATCAAAAAAAAAAAAAAAAATCTCCTGCACTGATTCAATGGTTTAATATTTATAATTGTTTTAATAATTATAGCTAATATGTATAAATATATGTTTAATTTAAGTTTATTTATTTATTCTAGTTTCAATCATGTGAAACTAAACATTCAGTTTAAAATTAAGCAGTATTTGAGAAATGATTTACATTTGTTACTCATTAGTCAGGTGTCACAATAAAGGGTTTTACTTTTCTCGTGTCTAACAATAGATGTGCTGAATGTTTCTCCTATTACCTTTAAACTACACATTGTTTGGTCTGTTACATAAAGTGTGAGAAACGTGCCAGACAATGACACAGTTAATCACAAGCCACAGTGTTTGCACTCATTTGAATGGCCCTGTGACTCGTGATGCCAAACACAATAGACACCCAGTCAGAGGTCCCTCACACTTAAACTGAATTAGCTTCACTTCAACACATCTAAAGGGAATCTCACTTCACATTCACATCAGTCCAATGCCTGCCTCTGTGGTTACTATGGTGTGACTAAACCTCAACTTTATTGTCATTATTAACCCGGTGAGTTTGTATCCTGTGATGACAAATAGATACAATGGCATTTTCTTTTGTCTTAGTCATTTCTTATTAATTCTCATAGGTCTTATAAAAACTCTTAAAAGTCAAGTAAATCTAAGACTGGCCCTTATTTAATTTATGAGTTGTAGCTAATCATGTGCTTAATGGAAAAAAAGTTTAAAGGTATAGCGGAGGATTTTCTCGAATTTTAGAAAAGAACAGCCTTCTCTACTTAAAAAAAAAATGCAATTGCGCAACACTCCTGATTGACAACTAGGAGGACCAATAGTTTTGATGATCCACCCGGAAAAAGAAAATCCTCCGCAATACCTTTAAAGTTTAATCAACTTAAAATGATAATTTAATTTTGTACCCTATAAAAATTAATTGCTGCACTTATATGTTTAAGTTTAAACAACTTGAATTAATAAGTCATTTCAACAGTTTTAACTAGTTAGAAGTTGCTATAAATTCTAAATATAAAGTTGTAAGAACTTAAGCCCATTCAACTTTTTTTAATCTATACAAACTCCTCACTTATCAAAAAATGTAAACGACTTGTTAATTGAAGTTGTTTAAAGTTAAAGGGCACATGACTCCGTCATATTTTACTGTTTTATTCTGTTGTCTGAGGTCTACTTATGACATTCGTGTGATTTTAACATCCAAAAACATCAAAAGCAATAAGTAATCGCCTATTTTGCACCCTGGTTTAGAGGCTGACTTGTTTTGATGGGCGGACCGCATAGACAACTTGGCAGTAAACGCCCACTGCTATGATTGGAGAACTGTTTTACGTAGTCAAACTAGCTTTCAATACTCACTTAATCTCATGTGTAATCAGAGTTTACTGTTAAAGGGATAGTTCGGGCAAAAATGATATTAAACCCATGATTTACTCACCCCCAAGCTGTCCGAGTTGCATATGTCCATCGTTTTTCAGACAAACACATTTTCGGATATTTTAGAAAATGATTTAGATCTTTCAGTCGATTAAATGTAATGTTACGGGGTCCACCCATAGTCCACGACCTTCAAGTCCAAAAAAAGTGCGTCCATCCTTCATAAATTAAATCCAAACAGCTCCAGGATGATAAACAAAGTTCTTCTGAGGGTAATCCGTGCAGTGTTGTTGTAGAAATATCCATATTTAAAACTTTATTAATGTAAATAAATACCTTCCGGTAGCGCCGCCATCTTAGACTCCTCTGTATTCAGGAGAGAGTATTAGCGTAGTGTACGCACTTTTCTTAGTGACGTATGACAAATTCGGAGGGCGGGGGCACAGAGCAGCAGCAGAGTAGCCTCCGTAGGCTGCGTAAGCTCTCATCCTGAATGCGGACGCGACTAAGATGGCGGCGCTACCGGAAGGTATTTATTTTCGTTAATAAAGTTTAAAATATGGATATTTCTACAACAACACCGCGCGGATTACCCTCAGAAGACCTTTGTTTATCATCCTGGAGCCGTTTGGATTTAATTTGTGAAGGATGGACGCACTTTTTTGGACTTAAAGGTCGTGGACTATGGGTGGACCCCGTAACATTACATTTAATCAACTGAAAGATCTAAAACATTTTATAAAATATCCGAAAATGTGTTTGTCTGAAAAACGATGGACATATGCAACTCGGACAGCTTGGGGGTGAGTAAATCATGGGTTTAATATCATTTTTGGCCGAACTATCCCTTTAAGTGAGTGTCTTGCGAGTATTTTGTTAACGTGAGCATCTATTTTATCATAAAACCTTTTGATGCGTGTACAACACACATGTGTGTATTTTATCATAAACCATTGAGCAACAAACCACACTTTGAAAACATATTTGGACTACCGGAGTAGAAGTCACCGCCAGGCACTGATAGTAGTTACTAAAGTGTTTTACTCACAGAAGTTTGCTGCGCCATTCTGCTCGGATCCAATATTGATGGAACGCATTGCTCATAGTCTCTCTGCAAATCCAGCGGCAACCTGTAGTTTGTTCCTCAAATTTTATCCAGTAAACAAGGAGCAAATGTTATGCTTCCCTCAATGTCTCTCGATGAAAAACAATGGCACGCTTACGGTACGATGGATCTACTCTCTACCCTAATGGGCGGGGCCCAAATGCTCTAAGCAGGCAAAGGCGGGGTAACCTCGCTCGTTCTGACGACACAACGAGGCACATTCCTGAACGGCTCATCTGAGCTGACTTTTCCAAAGGCAGAGCAGAATACACAGGGCTCAGTTTACACCTATCACCATTTTTAACCAATTGGGACACATAAACAGACTGTGCCCTTTAAATAAATTAGATGCAACAAGGAATTTATACAGTGTGAGGAGTTAAAACAATTTAAGATAATCCAACTTCATTTTTATAATTGATAGCAACTTCTTCCTAGTCAAGAAAAGTATTTACTAATTATAAATTCAAGTTGATTAAACTTAAAAAGGATTTTTTTACAGTGTAGACCAGTGGTCTTCACTATTTTTTTGCAACACAGTCAATAGGAGTGCCGCCCTTACCGCAAAGTATCAAACGTTACATCCGTCATAAATAGCATGTCTGCTTATCAATCTGTCAATCTGTTGCAATGCAATAAATACGAGGACGAATCATTCTTTATCGAAATTCACCTGCATCACAGTGTAACTGATGGTAACTTCAATGCAACCTGTTTTTAGCTTTGTCTTATAATATATATATATAACTAGCTCGTTTGTTACAAAATCAAACCAAATATTTTTTAAACTTTACCAGTATTGATATGCTATCTTGATAGTGAGTACTCAAAGCCATCCTATTTGTTCATATTCATAGTGATAAAGTTAGGTGTATTACTACATGTGATTCTGACATGATGTTACTACATGCACCGCATCCTTCCTCTCCGCTCGTCTCAGGTAAATGCTTCTCCAAGCAAAGCAGTCGGCATCGCGCGTTCGTGTGTTTTGGGGGCGTGGCTTTAGAAGAAACCCAGAAGGGAGGGGGTGGAGTGAATGGAAAAATTAGCTGTGTTTAAAACAGTCGTGAGAGGTCTACAGACACTCGATTTGTATACTCTCTTTTTCAGAGTACTTACATTTTACTTATGTATTGGCATATAAAGAAAGTTTAAACAAATTTGGAAAAAAAAGTTTTAGACTTAAACCTGCCTACTCTGCCTTTAATTTTATGCGGCACTACACAGAACGATTGCTGAGTGACATTACTGTGCAGCGAGAGCAATTCGAAAGCATAACAAGCAGTCTGATCTCACAGTACTTTGACACGCTTATCGACGTGCGTCTTGATATAATGGGTATGTTTTCTAACAAAGTAAGGTCTGGAGCAGAAAAGACAGAAAAAGCGCATGCCTGCATGATTATATCACCATATTATTTACTGCCATGAAAGCCACAAATTAAAGCTTGCCGAGTCGCATGTGGCTCGCGAGCAGCGCAGTGAGTAACACTGGTGTAGACTAACAAAATATTTAACTGTACCTTTAAAAGATTCTTATGGTACAATTATGTACCCAAAACAAGTTATAAAGGAACAAACTAGAGCTTCAAAGTGGTATTCTTAGGATACCACAATGACGGCAGTTTTGAGAATATGCGATAGCATAGATTAATAAAAAAAGATTGATGCATTTATATTTAGCGCCTGAAGTGCTGGTACTCATCATTGCGCAGTACTGGCACTTCTCTATTTTTATCTTTAGCATATCTTTACTTTTTCTTGCGATCCGGCACTTCTCACATGTTGCTTGAACGGTGCCTCTCCTAGTTAAAGCGTCCGTGAATGTACACATTGTAAGTTATTTTATCCAACAATAATAAACATATTAAACTACTCCATGTACTGAGTATATTGTTTTCGTTTTATGAAAATATTATGACATCGCTTCTTACGCGGTGGAGACATGAGGTTATGAAATTATTTGCTTACTTTTTTAAGTATTTGCTTTTTCATTTAAAACATAACAAAAGTACGCTCAAACGCATTACGAACTATTATAAACATTAACTAAGTAGATTATGTTGTATATTTTTTACTATAATCGCATGTTTGTAATAATATATTGTCGGTAATAATAATATGTATAAATCAGCATTTTTATTAGCATAATATTAGTTGTTTTTAAACAATTATTGTATTTCTTGTTTACTGGTATGAAAGGTTTTACTGGATGGATTTGTAAATACAGATCATGATTACATGAGCGCCACACATTCAGCTCTTGTGCATGGGGTTAAAACAAATGTTTTGTAGAGATTTATTGCATTTGTATCAGCTATTATGGCAACCCCTAACTGCATAAATTATATCGCTCTTCCTGGATTTCATAAACAGCCAGTCAAAACGGCACACTTGTGTCCTTCGCAATAGCCTACCATTAGCTTTAGTGGCTCACCGGAAGTCATAAACGGAAAGGTCAAAGATGGCAGCGCCCACATTTACGTCAAGAAACAGGTGGATATAGTACCAGAACTTTTTCCCCCACTTTAAGCACTGCATATATGTATTCCTCCTTATATATATATATATATACCTTTACGGTATAAAATATTACTCTATAAAAGAATATGACTAACTTATATAAGTCGCTCTTCCCAGCTGACCAAAGCATCAAAATCAATGTAATCAATAAGAAGAGGAGAGAGAGAGACCAAACATTCAAACTTTAAAGAGGAACCTATGACGTTTCAAAACAAACCAACATGATCTGAACTTATTAAATATTAATAGCAACAAATCTTCATAAAATTAACTAAAAAAATATGTTTTTACCTGCAATAAGTAGACATAATTAATAAAAACAATAAACTTATTTTTTAAGTTAAAGTAACATAAAACATATGTTTATTTTTCAGTTTGCAAAAATCTGATACATTTATGATTTTAGGACTGTTTTAGTTTAATTTGATTGTGCATATGCTGTGTTAAGTCACAAATATATATACAATATATGTTTATTTTACATTAAATTATACATTGTACATATACTGTAAATATTACATTAGAAAAAAGCGCATGATAGTGACATCCTTTCCTATAAAAAACTCATTCCGACAAAATCAACAGACTCATAAAACATCACACAAATTAAATATGACCAAGCCTGGCCAAAGTGACAGCTAATTTCTTATTTAATATAGTTTTAACACTCTTTACTTGTTGACAATCATTGTCATCAATACATTAAATAACTAAAATAGATTATAAGTGTAAAGTTATACCTTACCTTACAGCGCAAGTTCACGTTTCGTCCGAATGCCGCTGAAGAACGCCGGCTGTGCGATCCTAAGAAACAATAGGATGTTTTTTTTCCTGGATTACACTTGCATCCTTTTGCCGTGCTGTTCCAATAAACCCCAGCGTCCACTCGGAGGAAACAGGAAGTTTTCTCACAGTGCAACAATGCCTCGGCCAATCAACAGTTTCCAATTCTTTTAGCGCACGGATGTCTTACTCATTCAGAAAGTTTATTATTGAAAGCTGACTAAACTCTGAAGTCATATTTCTGGTGGTCCTAATCAAAACATATGACACACGGTATTCAAAGACTATGATACCTAATGACAATACACAGTTAACTTAACCAGATCAACTAGACTCAATGTGATATACTCACACAAATAAAAGCGTGGCTCTCTGGGAGTAAGCACGGGCTCAGTGTGTACTACGTAGTGCTCGTGCGCGCTCTAACACATGCTGGGTCTCTAACAAGTGTCACACTGACTCATCCACACTGCGTGCCCCTGACTCACTATGACTGGCTCCCGAAAAGTGACACATTTCCAACCTCAATCCAAGGCCAAGTAAAAACTACATCCCCCTAAAACTGCATCTCTCTGATCTCATCTCACTGCTGTGTATACGCTACAGAGGATCAGAGCGCTTACCCTTGAGGCTATATCATAACATACATCTCTCTCCTCCTCTCTCTCTCTAACGTCATACCCCTCCTGCCGCAGTCCGCCTGCAGTCCGGATCCTCCCCCCTCCCTTATCTCTCCCTCTCTTTCACTTTCTCTCGCTCTCTCTGCCAGTAAATGGGCCCGTTGGCTGGGTTCCTGCTCGGTGTGAAATATTAGTTCTCCGCTACAACCCGGACCATTAGGAGGATGAAGCAGCTGGACATAAAAAGAGCAAATTCTCAGAACGTGTATAAGATGAAGAATGATGATATGGAGTTTTGAGATGTTGCTACCAAGATGACGGATGCTACTGTATTCGTGACAGAGTCTGATTTTGCTTACAGTGTCCCCACAGGGATAGTAAAATCTAAAATTACCGCTATTGTGAAATGTAGAGTCAATAAAACAAGACAAAGTGGGTTGTAATAAGGCCTAGAGAAGAGACGTTTTACTTTAATGCTCAACTCATTTCATACTGTTTTGCTTTTGACAATACTGAAATATCCAAATTTCTTTTTCTAGGACTTTTGACCTTAGGCACAGATGTATGTAAACGTATGGCTATATGGGACAGTTGAACAGTCAAAAAAATTTGTTAAGCACAGTAAATTTAAGGTTTGTGTCCCAGCTGCCCTAACCAAACAGTATTGCTGGTTAGCAAAATCATTTCTTTATGTGTATGTTATGGTTAATCCAGCAGTATGTCTAAGCTTTTTAGTCACAGTAATATTTCTTATGCAAAAAAAAAATGATCGGTATTATCAATTCATTTTTTTATTTACTGTATACAAGAAAGACAAAAAAAGTAAACCACTTAAGGACTATGTTTAATAGTCCTGAGTAATTTATATATAGCCATGTGTGTAGGTTCTACAACGTAGCTACTTCGTAGGCTATGCATAGCCTGACAGGCAGCTCACCAAAAATTTAACTCTTTCCCAGCCATTGACGAGTTATCTCATCATATAAGAGAAAACATTTGCATGAAAAAATCGTGTTCCTGAAATGTTTTTATGGTTATCTGTAATACCGCGATTGTCCAATTTATAAAAATATGAAGCAAAAAAATATTTATAAATTTTAAATTCTGTATATGTTTTGATAATAGCTTTGAATCTGATTTCTAACAAAATTCATTCACAAAAATGCAAATATTTCAGCTTATTGCTTAAAAATTTTTATTTTTGAAAAAAGAAGAGAAAAAATAAAGATAGGATGAATGTTTTTTTCATGTTTTGTTTCTTTGTTTGAAAGCAACGGGTCTGTTCCTTCATTTGATATATTTGTATGTTTACATATTTTTAGAAGAAAAATTTATTGGAATGCATTTTGTGAAACTTTTGTGAAAATCACAAAAAATGCTGGCGGGCAACTTTTCAAAAAAAGGCTGGCGGGGAATGAGTAAATAAAGCGTTCATTCTACGTAGACCACAAGTCCTGTGATTGGTTGGCTAGAACCCCTCTGTTTGAGCGCAAAACGCTATCGCCGCAGTCTTTAGAAATCAGCGCAGCGCAGTACAAGTCAAACTATGGTAGGCTGACAATGATTTTATGTTATGGACATTTTTAAAACTTATAATAAAATATGTTTGCAATGGATACAGGACTATTTATGCAGTTGACTTTATTTGGTATCAGAACTAATGAATCAAAGACGGCGCCGGTGTTTGTTCCTCATTGAAGTCTGTTCCCTCTATGTTTATAGCGCTTTCATCACGTTACATTTATAATTTATTTAGAAAGA
This sequence comes from Misgurnus mizolepis, assembly GCA_025389145.1. NCBI lineage: Eukaryota > Metazoa > Chordata > Actinopteri > Cypriniformes > Cobitidae > Misgurnus > Misgurnus mizolepis. The sequence goes on along the minus strand of JAIFKI010000022.1, from coordinate 7,688,825 downwards.
TTAAAGATTTCAATTGGTTCTACTAAAAAGCAATAATATCATGTATTCTATTATACAATTTATTAAATATTTCATATTTGACAGTTTTATGTCTTTTAACATATAGCCTGTCTTTTCTTTTCATTTTTTTCTCTACTGTTTGTTTTAAAACTGTTATGTTTCCAAACATAATAAATATATATTATACATATAATATGATTCATACTGTAAAAATAATTGACTTACAATCAAGAACAGTCAAGATACATTACATAAATGCACACATATACATCTCAGTAGCCATTAAAACTTTCAATGTATATAAAGAATAAACGTATAATGTGATAAAAATGCTATAAAAACACTACACTAAAGGGAAACATAGGGGGAACAGACTTCCACACAACACCTGCCGCGTAACTGTTTAGTCCATGCCAATTTTTTTATTCGTCAACCCTTAAACCCTTTGACATTTTGCCTGACGTTGCTAAATAAAAAAATCGCCTTCCAAGACAACTCATTATGGAGCTGCTAGATCTTCTCAGACCATATTCTCTATCTAATTAGGTTGCTTTTTATTGAAAACATTAATGGTAAGCAATACCGCATTAAACAGAAATACTGCAGCTGCTTGCCAATAAATTCTGATTGTTAAGTACCTTAACATTCGTATATAAGTGTATTACATATTTTTTTAAAGTCAAAAACCCATGTCAAGGAGCGGCACAAGTGGCACAACGGGATAAGGAGGGTAAGGAGGGGAACCGGGCCCTGAACTATAATGTATTTACACTTCAGAAACTAAAGGGTGGAGTAAAGAACAACAGTAGCTTGAATTTGTAGGCTAATGTACAATATAAGCAGGACCCATCAAACCTTTGAAAGGTTGTAGCTCATTGGTGACCATCAATGTGTTTAGCTTAATTTACGATTTATTTTCATAAATGCTTTTCTTTTATCGTCTATATTTAATAGCCTGATATTTGTTTATGCATGTACATGGATGAAGCTCACAGCTAAATTGACAGTTAAACACAAGCTGCATTTAAAGGATTTATTATTCAATAAACTCGTCTGCGAGTACACCAAGTAACACATCGCCTCATTAGCTTTCACACTTGCACTAACAAATAAAACACAATCACGCCCCAGCGTGCTTAACATATAACCCCCTTCCTCTCAACATATCTGAAATATCCACTTCAATCTCAGTAATTCGACATCAGAATCAAGTAAACCGTGCTAAGATTAAAGCTGTCTTTCTTTAAGTGGGGAATAATTATCCTTTGGGCTCATTTAAGAGGGATTGGATGTGAAATCCAGGCGACGCTAACTAGCACTTAGTGACAGAGGGGACGTTTTAATAAGGACTGCGGGACGGCTTTGTAGAGACGCAGCTGTGCTTGTAAATGGCCATCTTCTCTATTTCTATGCACTGAATAGGATGCAGGAAACACCAATTAAACCTGTGGGTGATGAGGATTTACAGAGATTTGGGGCGTCATTGCAAGCAAAGGGACCGGGATACATTATCAACATTATTAACAAGAAAATTTAGGGGAGCTAAAAATTACACAAAAGTACTTACAAACACATTCACATAAACATCTGTACAATTTAAAAAGTAGGCTTGTTTAAAATGTAAAAAAAACTTGTACCCAAGCTGTAACTTGGGCAGTATCCTCAAAAGGTCCTAATATACCATTAGGTACACATTTGGTACCAATATGTACCTTTAAGTTACTTATATAATAATATTTCTAGCTCACTATGTACCTCTATATGACCTCTTTAGGTGCAAAGCTTTACATTTTGTAAGGGTAATGGCCCAGTAAAAGTAGGGTACCTATTTTTGTACCATTTTTTCTGACAGAAAATAAACTGTAAAATAAATTACAAAGCTGAACTGGGAACATACTGTACAGTATATAGGAAACACACTCGCCCTTGTCTTTTAACATGCATGGCCCTAAAGATTCCTCATTGGATGAATCACCCACTGTTGAGTCACAGACATGAGCAATACAGCAATGCAAGTCATATAACAATCCGATCCATTTCACTGACACAATCCCTGGAGACTAACCCTTAGACACTGCTCTCACTCCTAGACTTGGGATTACTTTACAAACGCAGGACCGATTTATCCCTGAAAGTACTGGGGTGACTCAGCAGCTCAGTAACTGATCCTAATAAAAACAGATCAAATTGACCAAACGGCTTATTTGACCATGATCAAAGTTTTTGAAATGCATCTCGAGATAAAAGACTGTGTGGGGCAATGGCATAAGAATGTGCATCTACAGTATTTACATTAACAAACACATTACAATATTCAAACACACATGGCCTGTATGTGATGTAGACAAAGCAAAAAACAACACACATCTGTCCTGGTAGCAGCTGTCAGGTTTTAATTTACGGGTCCATTCCAGGCAGTCTGAGAGAGAAAACATGCTTTATGTAGGGGTCGGGGGCATTGGATCATATAAAATGTATTAAAATTAAATAAACTCTCTGTTGCCCCCTAGACATCAATGGAAAAACTGCACACCAACTGATTCAATCACATGACTTATTATTGTGGGGAAAAACTAGGTCTGTCAATCAAATCTGAAGTAATTGCTGCTTAAATAAATAAATATCATTATTTACAACTAATCCTATAAACCAATATTTGGTAAAAAAAAATGCCCAATTTTAAGCCATTATGCTGTGGCATAAGCATAATTCATTCAATACACTTAAAAAATAAACAGCCAGATTCTAAATGGGGGTGAGGGGGTGGAGCTTTTGCTATGTTTTTGGGGGGCCTTAAAAGCAACACATTTTACCCCCAAAAGCATTGCATTAACACTGTCAGTACAAACTATCCATTTTCTGTCACTGGGGTAGTACCCTGGTTCAGATTTGTACCAGGTGTACAAAACATAATGCTGTACCTTTTGGAGTACATTAGTGTACCTTAATGATCTATTGTGTACCTTTAAAGGTATAGTTAACTATTTTGTATCCCTAAAATTTGAGAGTGTGCCACTGAATTTTACATCCAGTCGCACATGTGCGACCTGTGAATTTGACCTTTTTTTTTGATGTGACACTGAATTTGAAACAGCACATGGTACTTTCTGCATCTATCATCAAAGTATTTATTAGTAATACAGTTGAAATTTGTAGAAATGTCATTATTTGATTATCATGTTGATTTACGGTGTGTGCCCCTAAAATTTTTGGTTGCGCCCCTAAAATTGTCAGTTAGGGGCTATTGTGCTCCTAGTGAAAAAAGTTAGTCCGGAGCCCTGTATTAATATATAATTTCTTCAATGTGTTGTACACCCATTAAGGTACAAAAATTAACCACCCCAGCGACAGTTTAATTTACAGTTTTGTACTCTTTTTCTGACAATGTATAGCAAGCTTGAATTGTTAAGATGGAAAATAGGACAATACTTAAAGATTTTTGTATGTTTATGTTTGCATGATCAAATGTGTGCGTTTCAGTGCGTTATCATTTATGCAATAATCTGTGTATGAAATGCGCAAAACATAATCTAATGTGCAATGCTGTTAAATATTTCATCTTTAACACTTTAACAACAACAGCAGCTTACATCACAGCATTAATAGCACCACATTACATATTCTCTGAGATCTTCAAAAGAGGTCATTCATCATTACACAGATATGAAATGATGTTCAGCTTAACACATGGCAGAAGCTCTTACAAGTCTGTTACCTCCTAGCATGAGAGACACCATGTGGACATCAGTGTTGAATCCATAATGAATTTCATACAATGAACACATCACAGCGCACAGCAGTACATGACTGATGACTTTAGCATGCAGTCTTATATAATGGTAATTTAAATGATACACAATTTATGAATACTAGCGCCAGTATTAGAGCAGCTACAGGATAAATGCCAATAAACACAGAGAAGTCTAAAGAAATATTGTGAAAACAACCACACATTTATGTGAAAAATGTGTTCTTGCGTTACAGTCGTGGGGGTTAAACTGCACTGCAAAACGTACACTGTAAAACAATTCTTTTTATGGTAAGAAACGTGCAACTGTGGTGTCGTAATACACTATTGGGTAAACTGGCTGTAGCATCACACAGACCAAAACAAAAACAGACATTACAATGTAAAAAGTGAAAAGTTAAATCAACAAATAATTACTTCTACACAGTTTTTTTTTTTTTTTAGTTTTAGGAGAAAAATGTAAGTTGAAAAAATATTTTTACTTTAAGTGTTACCAATGTAAGTAATTTAAAGGTTGATCCAACGTTTTACTTTTTGCAGTGTAAGACACTGAAGGCAGAGGCGTCATGCCCATTCAAACTGAGGTGGCACGTGCCCCCTCGGATTTTGGAGCAAGGTGGATTTTGCATGCAACCTTAAAATCAATTAAGCATATTTTCATCTGTTCCTTTGTTTCATGGACAGAATATGATCAGTTCTTCCCTTTCACAAGATTTTCGCTGTTTTAATCACATGCTTCATTCTGGATGCAGTGAATTATGAATTAACTGTGTATACATACAAAGATGATAGTTTAAAGTGAATTTCTTAATGTTTTTTATCTAGATTCACCCATAGAGGGGTTGAGCAATCATTATGTGCTCTGACTCTGAGGTGAAATATAATCCAAAAATTACTTCCTACAATAATTATATATAAATATTTTTGTAACATTTTACAATGAGGTTGTATTTGTTAACAATTAGTTAATGCATTAGCTAAAATGAAGTAACAATGATTAATACCTCTACAGCATTTATTCATCTTGGTTCATGTTAATTTCAGCATTTACTAATACATTTAAAAATATGCATTTACCAATGTCTATTAATAAAGTCTTATTGTAAAGTGTTAACAATATGTTTTAGGCTAGTTTTTAAAAATGATATGCTTTTAGTGCAATTAAATAAATAAACAATGATTAAAATTAGATCTGCTTATGTTGCAAAGGTTTCTTTTTATTCACAGTTTTTGCAGTATTTTTTTTTTAATTAGTACAGTCAAATAAAGATAATTTAAAGAATGTCATTGTGCATTTAAAAAATCATGGCATTACTATGGTCCACTGTTAAAAAAATACATATGATGTCAACAGTTGTCTGCTATGGCCTTACAACTCACCTGTGCCCTGATCCAAGCCACACACATATATTACCATTATCTAATAGACACTAGAGGACACCACAAAAGAAATACAGCAACTGTTTTGACCATTTTCTCAAGCTAAAACCCAGTGAAACCCCAAACTCATCCTGTCTGTCCAGGTCTGAGAGCTTAAAGCAACCAATAAACAGAGTTTACTTACAAAATAAAGACTGGCCTTTCAATGCAGATCTGTTTATCCTGTTCTGTGTTTTCTCTTCTTAAGAAGGTTTTGGGAGGCAGACACTTTCTTAAAGTAAAGGATATGGTCATATGAAAACATGCACGCACACACTGGGATTTCTGTTGCAGAGCCACGAAACCTCTTACACAAAGACAAGGCCTATTGAGTGTCTTCTCCACAGATTACACACATTCCCCTATGACAGTGCTTATGGGTGGGGTGCAGTGTGTGTTTATTGGGAGAAAAAGCCAAAGCCAAACTACTTGTGGCCCTTGGGCACACTTTTTTTCAGAACTATAAGGGGAAACCCCAACAAACGACACCACAATGGTAAGTCTGTGCCCATGTCACCCCGGGCTTTAGTAAGGAACCCCCACTTCATTTTAATGATGAGACGTACACTGCCATCTGTGTGCAGAGCACCAACTGATATGCATGAGCATGAGAAACACACAGATTGAGTAGGCAATGAGATTATTATGTGGTTCTTTGCTGTGTGCTTTTAATTGTTTTGGTTCGATTGTGCATATTAAATAGAAATAAGAACTTGGAGAAGAAAGAACACTTTTTCTTTAAAAAGGTTTTTACGCAACTGCTGGCTATAAATTCATGTCTAGAAATATAATGTAGAATAAAGGTATATATAGGGGCAGGGTTATCCTATAGTCCCAGATTAAAATGCATATTTGGTTCTGTAAGGTTTTTTGTAAAAAATACTTAAATGTCCTAATTTATAACTAAGGCCTAATCTTGCATTAATCTAACCCTGTGCAGAAAACTGACACATAATGTCTTTATATTAAAATGGTCATGATGCTAAACATTTTTTAATTCACATTTTCTATAGTTTTTTTTATACTGCACATAATCTAACATGAAACTTGAAAACAAATGAATCTCTAGCAGATTTTATTTATTTTAAAAGCTGGTCACCCTCTTTTTGCTAAGTTACTCGCCATTAAAACAGCTGCATTAATGGCATCGGCAAAACTTTTGAAACTGTAGCAAAAAATTTTTTTTTTAATGTCAAAACAACAGAGTGACAGATTCAATATCTCAAAATAAATTGATCTACAACCACAAGATGGAGCCAGTGAGCTCTTATAAAATGGACAAACTAAGCAAGTCCAATTCTCATTGATAACTTATTCAAACTAAATCAATAATGCTGATGACACCAACAACAGCCTGTTTATAGTTTTTTTTTCGATACCTAGGTAATGCTGATAAGATAATGTACAAGTTATTTTGCAGTAATAATCTTCCTACACTCTTAAAACGAATATGTTAAAATAGTTTAACACAAAACACTGTGTTAAAATTAACACATCCTGGGTGTGTTTATTTTAACACAGTGTTTTGTGTTAAACTATTTAACACATTATGTGTTAATTTTAACGCATTATGTGTCATTTTGTGTTGATTTTGAGTTTAAAAATAAAAGGGACAACACAAGATGTGTTAAAACAACACAATGTGTGTTATTCTTAAAATAACACAGAGATGTTTTAAATTAAGGATAACACACTAGATGTGTTGTCCTTAACTAGACACAAGATGTGTTATTTTAAAAAATTGGTTTTAAGAGTGTACATAAAGGGGCGGTTTCCTGATTAGACTAGTCCTAGACTAAAATAAATGTAAGAGCTGTCCAAACTAAAAACAACTTGCACTGACATATCTTAAAATACATCAGTGCCCTTTGTTTTGCCTCAAAACGCACACAAGTTATGTTTTTAGTAAGGCATGTTTGTTAAAACCTAATTCCTAATTATACTAAGGCCTAGTCCTGGATTAAGCTAATCCCTGACAATGAAACCACCCACAGTATTATTTTACATAAAGTTTGTAGAGAGATCTCTATTATGATATTTCACTGATTATTTTAGGCTACTAATCCAGACCGAAGACTGGTAAAGCAATAACCATGTGGGGGCAACATCTTTAAACAACACAACTGACACTAAAGACTGGACTGGACTGGACTGGATACTTTAACTAGTGATGGTCGTTTTCGAAGCACTGCTTCATGAGGCTTCGAAACATTTACGAATCTTTTGTTTCGAATCAGTGGTTCGGAGCTTGTTTCAAACTGGCCAAAGTCACGTGATTTTAGCAAACGAGGCTTCGTTACGTCATAACTGTTTCGAAACGTTTCGAAAATCCGATGGTTCACCACTAGGGGGAGTTGATCACATGACCAGTGTCTAATAAGTTTAGGTGAACTCGGGTCAGTTTTATAATGAAAGTTCATAAAACATTTATCCTTCTGACTAATAACACTGCCATGTTGTCTACTTTTTGTTTATAGACAGATTTAATGACAAAAATGTGCATAATTAAAAGGGTAGTTAGTTTTATTCATTTGTTTGCCCTAAATAAAACTAAAAACACATAAAACACTTTTAACTATGTCTTAAATAAGTTAAATAATTTTTTTAAACATATTTTAATAAAAATCTTGCTATTATTTTGTAAAAAAAAGTGTAAAATGTGTGGAAAGATCTGCTTTTACACTGTTTTGACCAGCAGGGGTCGCCAGCGTGTGTGGGTTTCGAACTGCTTCGAAAAACTGAATCAATTTTCGAAGCAATTGGTTCAATTGATTCGAAGCTTCGAAAAGCTTCGTTTCTCCCATCACTAACTTTAACAAATTCACACTGAAACACACTCAACATCACAAAATGATCCTGCACGGGGCTAAGGAAACAATAACATTAAATAAGAAAAACTAAACAAGGTAACAAGAGGGAACAGGTGATGGGAATGAACTAATGATTAACAATAAGCAAGAAACGAGGGGGCGGGGACAAAAGACGAGACACCGAAGGCACATGACCCGATACGCAAGGCCATGAGCCTCCACATAGAACATGGGACTGCCAGAACCGTGCCATCATGACAAGACATAAATATTAAACAAGACTTTAGGCAGGATCCTGATAGTTCATCTCTTGTTGGCCAAACGTGTAAGTATTACCCAGAACTTATTTTTTTGTGATATTTCAAAAGTTTAAGGGAAAAACAAATGGCCTTTTTGCAGAGAAAACCAGTGTCATTTTGGCCTACAAAAATGTGTCATTCCTTCGGCACTCCATTTCAGTTTACATTTAACCAAAACCAGTAATAATTCCAGCCCTGTAGTACAGTCTAGACACTCTTGCCTGATGGGATATTTAATCACTCTGAAGAGTACTGTAGTACACTGCCCACATGCTATTGACATTTCTAAACCCACCCAAGCATCAAAACCTGAAGGTCAACGCTTGTCCGTTTGTTTCTGGCAGCTAGACTCTATTTGTCAGTGTAAACGAATCATAAACAATAGAGGGTAAATTGGCAACAGGGTCACTAGGCAAATTTTGATGGCATATATCCTTGATTAAACATAAGATGCATTTAAATATGGAAATATGAACAGTTCAATAAACACAGGAACATGTACAACATAATTCTTAAATGAGATTAAATACAGCCGTACTGTATGTCCCCTAACGTGTGTCCACTAAAGTTTCACAGTGAACTCAACAATTTCTGCTATTGAGAAAGCAGTCTTTGATCAATTTAAACTGGCGGATGGGCTACAACAGCAGAATACCGCACCGGGTACCACTCATCGCCACTACAAATAGGAAAAAGAGGCTACAATTTGCACAAGCTCACCAAAATTGGACAGTTGAAGACTGGAAAAATGTTGCCAGGTCTGATGAGTCTCGATTTCTGTTGAGACATTCAGATGGTAAAGTCAGAATTTGGCATAAACAGAATGAGAACATGGATCCTTCATGCCTTGTTACCACTGTGCAGGCTGCTGGTGGTGGTGTAATGGTGTGAGGGATGTTTTCTTGGCACACTTTAGGCCCCTTGGTGCCAATTGGGCATCGTTTAAATGCCACAGCCTACCTGAGCATTGTTTCTGACCATGTCCATCCCTTTATGACCACCATGTGCTACTTGCAGCAGAATAATGCACCATGTCACAAAGCTCGAATCATTTCAAATTGGTTTCTTGAACATGACAATGAGTTCACTGTACTAAAATGGCCCCCACAGTCACCAGATCTCAACCCAATAGAGAATCTTTGGGATGTGGTGGAATGGGATCTTCGTGCCCTGGATGTGCATCCCACAAATCTCCATCATTTGCAAGATGCTATCCTATCAATATGGGCCAACATTTCTAAAGAATGCTTTCACCACCTTTTTGAATCGATGCCACGTAGAATTAAGGCATTTCTGAAGGCGAACGGGTATTAAAAAACACAGTATTAGTATGGTGTTCCTAATAATCCTGTAGCTGAGTGTTATTGTATATACACTGAACAAAATTATAAACACAACAATTTTGTTAATACACTCTAAATGTTTATATTGCCAATATTGTGCAGCCCTTCTGCTGTAGACGATGTGGTTTAAAACTCCTGAAACGTTGCCCAGCACCTCTTTGTATATGTACTTAAGCAGGAGTCTCACCAAAGATCTACAATGAAAGTTGCGTCAAAACTGAAAACGAGCTGACAAACACACAACAACCCACGAAGACAATGGCAACTGGAAGTAACTTAAATTGACAGCAGATAAAACCGTGATATAACCCGAACCATGAAAAATGTGAACCATCTCAACCTTAATAAGAACCATTTTTGGCAGAATATTTCCATAAAGACCCTTTGACATCTGAAAACTTTTCTGTTTCACAAGGTTTTTTGTAGAGAAAAATGTCCTTTACATTATAAAAGGTACAAACCTTTGAATAATCGGTTCTTTAAGGAACCCAAAATGGTTCTTCTATGACAACCTTTTAGCACCTTTACATTTAAGAGTGTAAAGGTGTTTTCACACCTGCCTCGTTTAGTTTGGTTGAATCGTACCAGAGTTCGATTGCTCAGTTGGTGCGGTTCATTTGGGCAGTTGAGAATGCAGCAATCGAACTCTGGTGCTTACCCAAAGCGGACCAAACAAGCGGACCCCAAACGAACTCTAAAGCGGTTCGTTTGTGGTGAGAACACGATCAGAGATCTAACCGACCTAACTACAAAACATGTACTGTGCATTTTGGACTAAACCAGCTGTCGTAGTCAGCTGTGCAGTGCATGATCGGATGAGGAAGTGTTTTCTGACAGTTTCTATTAGCAATATTAGCACAACGACAGATCCTGGACATACCTGGAGTTGCGAGGAGGTGTGGGCGGAGCCTCCAAAATTTTGTGTCTTTGCCGTTTGTAGTGCATTTAAATCGTTGTTTTCAAGCCGCATCCGCAATTTATTCTGAAATGAACAGTTTGTATAGAGTGCTGTATACAAACAATGTATAACCAAGCGTGCCGCACAAGCCCTGAAAAGTGAAGCCAAAACGTCTCGATCGCCCCCCAGTGACTGGTCCCAGTATAGGTCATAAACCCCGCCTCCCCATGTTATTCAATGGGACTTGAGACCAACTAAAAAAATTAATTACACTTCAATTATCTTTTTTCCGAACCTAGTTTCTGTCATTTATTGTAGTTTTTATCACACTGATGCAAATTCAAATGTTTGTTTTTAAAATAAGTTTGTGTTTAGTTAGTTATTTAATGATATAAAAATGGTGGTGTCACGTCATGATTGACAGCTGTGATATCGTGTGATATGCGCATTCTGCGAGAGCGAGGGCGTGGTTTTGATTTAGCGGGTTTACTTCCTGCTCACTACTGCGCATGACTGGTCCCGAAATCGCTAATGCGCAAACAGGCGTCGTCCATCTTTTTTTACAGTCTATGTGTATAACAATCACAGAGAGACAATTACAGCGTGCAGCCGTCTGTCCATGGTGTCTGCTGTACTATTTTCCTTCTTATTGCTTCTGGGATTCTGTTGGAATTCCGCTCACTTTGATTCTGACCAATCGAGAAGCAGTTTAGGAAATACGTTCAAATACACGTGGCCAATGAGTGATGTGGATCTTATCACATGACAGAATGTTGGTTCGTTTCAACTGGTGCGGATCAGAGCAATCAGTGTGGTGTGAAAAGGACCCAAAACTGCTAAAAAAAGTTACAATGTATCATTTTTTGCTTTTGGTCCGGACCAAATGAACCGAATTACAGATGTGAAAACACCCTAACTCTGTATAAAGTTAAACTGGAATATTTGATGCAACCTCTAGCAAAAAACTTGGTGACTTATTACACTGTATCAGGAAAAGACTTTCATAATATAACACACCATATTCTTCATTAACTTCTTTTGTTTTTATTTTCAATGGGTGTCTGTGAGCCAGCAGGGGTGGTGTGCACAGGGGCGGTGAGAAAACACAAGCAGGGTCATGAGGCAGCTCTGTTCCTTTAACTTCTCACCACGGTACATAGTTTTGACTCACTTCCCTCATTGCCCCACCCCAGAGCTCCTGTGCTCAGATCTGACACAGACCCCTCCACCATTAGATGTGTTAGAACAGAATAAGCCGTTGGCTTTTACACGTCCACATTTCTGCTAAGCTTTTGTCCAGACTCACTCCAAAGATCACGACAGGTAAGATTTTAACTTAGCTTTCTTGTCACACCCACTTCGTTTCCTCTTTCTCCGGCATGTTGATACTTTAAGACTTTCAGAACACGCATGAACTGCACACAAGTTTAGAGCCATGTTTTTTTCTGAAATCAAATATTTTATAAGTTCAAATGGAAATATGTTTGGCATGCATGAAACTTACTGAAGCAAAACTTACAAATCTTTACTTATTTAGATTTATGCATTTTGGCAAATGCTTTTCAAAAGCGACTTACGGTGCATTACACAGGAAACATTTGTGTATCAGTATGTGTTTTCCCTGGGTTTAAACCCATGATTTTTTTGTGCTGCTAATGCAATACTCTACCATCAAGGAGCACTTAGGTAGATGAAGAGTAATGTTGCATATACCGTTAGATTTTTTTTACTTACTTAAAGTTACAAACTAATGACTTTTCTTATCTGGAATCAGGAATGTGACCTGTCCAGTCTTGTTGAAGAGACTAGAAGAATAACAGGATCTTATTTTATTTCAAAAAACAGACTCCATTTTGATTTTTAAATATAGTGGCTTTGTTTTTTCAAATCTCCTTATACGTGTACAAAGGGAGTAACTCGGTACACGCTGTGATAAATTCATTGAGGAGGTTGGCAACACCCCCACATTGTGACTTTGGCTTCAGCCACATAGAAATGACCTTTTGCAAAAACATCAAGAAAGCACACTTTTGCAACCAAGTTTAAATGACCATTAAAGGTCTTTTAGCAGTCTCATGTACAAAAAATGCCATTTCTAAAGAAAGTGGCTGTGAAAAAGTTACTCAATACAATGGTGTTTCCTCACATCCTCGATGACCCACCATGTTTAGTGTTTAGACTAGACAGCCGAACTACGCAGGAATGTCTCAAACACGTCCAGTAAGACCTTTTATGGACAAAATCAATGAGACATTTCCCCGCAATTACAGCAGATTAGACGAGAATAAACTATTTTGTGAGATATGCAGGCCTACTGTTGGCAGCATTTTGTTTTTGATGTCCCATTGCAAGCTCTGGATCGTAAAATGCTGAATGATGAGAGAACAGTTTTGAGACAGGAGAACATAGAAGTGTGCCAAAGCAGCCGAGTTCAAGCTGTACTCTGGAAACAGAGCAAGTATGTGCTTTTGAATGACCAAATGTGCTTTTATATCTGTTTCTAATCAATTTTTGCTTAAGCATACTTTAATAATGAGAAAGATTTTTGGCAGTATGAATATCACATGCCGTTTATCACCTTAATAATTATTTTTTCCATTTATTTATGCTTTATAAAAGTACGATGCATGATGTTTCACCATAAATGAAATTTCTTTATATGTTTTAGTATGTCAATTGTAAATATCAGTATAGCATTAACAATGAGGTGAAACCTTTTTCAATGAACAAGGAGTCTTATAATAACTTTATACACGTGGGTTGATTTTAACCCATAGTTGGGTCAAAAAGGGTTATATTTACCCAGGCTGGGTTGTTTAGCCCAGAATGCCGTGTTGTTTTAACCCATGGTAGGGTCAAATATATAATGTTTTAGTTAATTTAACCAAACGGATGGGTTTGTCCTTGTTAACCCAACTATGGGTTAAATATAACCAAGCATTTTTATAGTGTACTGTATATAAACATACAATGTGCAAAACAAACCATTCTTATGAAATGCATATAAATTGCACGCAATGTGAAAAGTCATTTAATACATACGCCAATCCAATTTTGCATGCATATGTTACACCAGTCTTTCCCGTTCACTTAAAGGGACACTTAACTTTTTTTGAAAATATGCTCATTTTCCAGCTCCCCTAGAGTTAAATTTAAGCGCTACCACTTTTAGCATAGCTTAGCATAATCCATTGAATCTGATTAGACCATTAGCATCGCACAAAAAAATAAACAAAGAATTTCAATACTTTTCCTATTTAAAACTTGACTCTGTAGTTACATTGTGTACTAAGACCGATGGAAAAGTAGTGATGTTACGCAGCGCCCTGAAAATAGTCCCCTTGGGACTATTTTTGGGCAGTGCATAATATCATTGCACCTCCTGCAGCCATGTTACGGCAGTAAAGTCCTTGATTATTACGCCAGAATGAAAGTATAGTTCCTAGCCATATCTGCCTAGAAAATCACAACTTTAATTTTCCGTTGGTCTGAGTACACGATGTAACTACAGAAGAGTCAAGTTTTTAATATCGAAACTCTGGTTATATTTTAGCACGATGCTAATGGTCTAATCAGATTCAATGGATTGTACTAATCTATGTTAAAAGTGGTACCGACAGACCCAGAGATCAGCTGAATGGATTTCAAAACGGTAAGAATCAAATGTTTAACTCTAGGTAAGCTGGAAAATTAGCACATTTAAAAAAAAGTGGAGTGTCCCTTTAAGTGAACTGGAAGGGCTGGCGTATCATATGCACGCAAAAATTGGATTTTGGCATATGTATTGCACAACTTTTCACATTGCGTAAAATTTATATGCATTTCATGAGAATAGGTTGTGTAAAACATGCACATGGCATAACATATTCAAAGATGAACCTACTTAAGTGTGTGATGGTGTTTTGCAGGATGCCTCTTGGAGGAGGAAACAAATGTGGCTGCTGTCAGAAAACAGTCTACTTTGCAGAGGAAGTTCAATGTGAAGGGCGGAGCTTCCACAGATCCTGTTTCCTGTGCAGTAAATCCTCTTCATTTTCCTGTTATACAATAACACTACATAAGATGTGCATCCAAACAATACTTCAGTCTCTCCAAACTAATGTTTTTTTAGTCAGTTTGTTAAACAAAACTACCCAAGGGGAGACACAATTGGTTCTCACATGACTGACAAACGTAACTGTTTAAATCTGTTATCATAGGTGGAGGGTGAGCCAACTCCTCATGAGTTTCCTCTTTAACAAATTTAAAATTATTTCCTGGCACCAATAAAAGTTTAAAAGTGTCACTTATTAACAACAGCATACACTTCACAGCATACACACTTCTGGGAAATATTTTGTTATAAAAGCTGATACGTTCACAAACCACTGTTCATTTTAACAAAAATGCAAGTAAACTACTTTATGTGTGGTTTGGCATGGGGCAGGCATTGTATGTAATAAATAACTATAGCCTTACCTAATGGAGCAAAATCCTGCGTTGTTTTGACGATGACAGCTGGACTAACTGTTAACACCTGTGAACGTCTCAAGTTCTCAAAGTTTTTCCGTGAATTAGCACGTGGATTATTATTGTTCAGGTCGTTGGAGCATGATAAACTTGTTCGACTTCATGCAGCGCCGCAAGAACCGACAAGCGGATGACGTCAAGGTACCGCGAGAGCGATTCGAGATCTTACAGAAGAGGTGTAATTTCCGAACAGCTCTCGCGGTACTTTGACGAGTACTTGGGGCGGCGCATGAAGTCGAATAAGCCTTGTCCTAAAAATGTTCTTATGTCAACTTGCTATATTCGCTGCTAGACCCAAAGCAGCCTAATGTAACACACATTATAAACCCGCGTTTTTATGCGAGTCAGTTGTCATTAAATATTTTACATTTATTTTATACATTACACATTTTTAAAATCATACATCTATTATTTATTTTAATTTATTAATTGTATCGCTTTCAGTTATTTAAAAACATTTTAGTAAAATAATAAAAACATTCCTGCACAAAGATGTAAATACGGTTCTGGTCAGACAGTACACAGTTAGCAAAATCCTGAGAAATGTTGATTTAGGGTTGAAGGATTTGATATGGCGAGGATTCACGATATTTTGGGCGTAGCTGTATACCTTCTAGCCACATCCTGGAATTACGTTGCCCACAGGTAATCTGCGTTTTCACGTCGTTTAAATTTGAGGCAGATAAACTATATAACTATAGATTTTAAGACACTAGCTGTAAGCATCTAAGTCCATTCAAGTCCGTGGCCAAGGGAAGGCTGAACTGTTCGGCCGCCGTTTCTCAATCCGAAGGCTGCAGCCTGCGGAGGTCGCAATTTTAGGATGCATACGTCATTAAGACTGTTTTTAAAATATTTACAATTACAAAGTTGACTACTATTCTTACTGAATCGTTAATTGTTGTAATATGCTAATGATTTGCAATACTCAGTTAACTTAAATAAACCAGGCTTAATGACGTATGCAGCCTGCTGCATACCGTATGAGACCTCTGGAGGCTGCAGCCTTTGGATTAACAATTGCCTTTGTTTTTCATAATTTGTTCTCTGGCTCCCCCTGCTGTCTGAGTTTATAAATCACCTCATTTATATATATATATATATACAATGCTTAATATAGGAGATGGTCCTCACTGCGGAACACAACATCCAGGGGGCGGGGTTGGATCCAGATCCAACTCCTCCCACTTTATATACTGTGTTCCGCGAAATGAACCAGTATATTTGCGTTGTTGCAGCCCGCAATTAGTTGCAACCTTTGGTCGCCAAAGTTTGCTGTTATCAATTTAAGTGTACGTTTGATTAATAATATAGTTGAGAAAGATTCATAATTTAGTAGGCTTACCCGAAATGTTTTACTCCAAAACATTATAGCAAAAAACTTACATTTCACCCTAAAGGCACTACTTTTATTGTTGTCATAAGTAAAGTTAGTTTTTATGTCAAAATAATAACTTAATTTAGTTACAACTTAATGCGGAAATGGTAACGCAGCAGCACGTGTATTACGTGTCTTGTGGTAAAACTGCCAACCAATGGGATCTCTGGATCGGGATCCAGCTCCGCCCCTGGATCTAAATCCAACCCCGCCCCCTGGATGTCGGTTCTGCAGTGAGGCGCTACTGTAATATAGTCCAGATAGACAGTCTGCAAAAAATACATTAAAAAGCCTAATATAATTACAAATATAAATACTGTAGAGATGTAGGCTACCTATAGCGACTGCATGTGCTGGAGATAGCAATTCAAATGCATTAAATTACTACAGCAGACTGGACCAGATTGACCTTTAACAAGCTTTCATATGAGATCATTGTAGAAATAACAAATAAAAAACTGTCATGGGACAGAGGTGAGGGATGGCTGTATATAGCCTACAGAATTCTTCTCGGTGATTGGTTGCATGACCACGCTCCTCCCGAACTTAGTTAAATAAACTTCATTTAAAAATACCACAAAGTGTTTTAGACATCTAGCTCTGTGTAATCCTTTTTAAAACACAAAATATATAAAAATCTGTTAAAGCATTTCAGTTCAGCAAGTTACACTCTTGAATCTCCTTTACCCTTGGCTGTTGTTCACTGTAGTATACTCATATTATATATGTTATATTTTATATAAAACACATATTTTACTCTTTCTTACTGTTTTAGTGGTCTGCAGGAAAAATCTCGACAGCACTACTGTGGCCACCCATGAGAACGAGGTCTATTGCAAGTCCTGTTACGGCAAAAAATACGGGCCCAAGGGTTATGGATACGGCGCTGGTGCAGGAACTCTAAGCATGGACAAAGGAGAGTCGCTGGGCATTCAATCTCAGGAGTAATAACCCACTCTACTGCATTTTGGTTCTTCAAACATGCATGCTTTATACTTAATAATGCTACAGTTCTTTCTGACTCTCTGTGTCTCTTGACCGCAGACCTCAACCACACCAGCCGACCAATAACCCCAACACATCCAAGTTTGCTCAAAAGTTTGGGAGCTCCGATGTGTGTCCACGTTGCAGTAAGGCCGTTTATGCTGCCGAGAAAGTCATAGGGGCAGGAAATGTATGTGAAAAGCAGAAATGACATGCATGTAGTTATAAATAAAGCTCTGTCTTGAATGCTACCATAAGCTGTTGTGCACCAATGGGCTTTAATGGAAAGGCTGCAAGTGCACATAAAATACAGTACATCATTTGGGACAGGGCCTGAAACCACATAAATGTGTTTTAACGATGAACTGTTGTTTTTCATTTTTAGGCATGGCATAGGGGTTGTTTCCGGTGTGCCAAGTGCGGTAAAGGCCTCGAGTCCACAACTTTAGCTGACAAGGATGGAGAAATCTTTTGTAAAGGTATCCATACAATATAAGTCTTGTCTTTAACATTATTCGTATTCTTCTAAATGTCGACCTCTAAACACTTACCATTGATCTCCACAGCTTGCTATGCCAAAAGCTTTGGACCGAAGGGTTTTGGATACGGTCAAGGGGCCGGCGCGCTGTCACACACTCAATAGACCGGCAACACACAAGTCACATTCCTAATTCCTGTACAAGCACCTGCACGGTCACCTGCTCACGTGCAGTTGTGAGTGACTGCATGTCAATGTCAGGAAACTGAGAAAAATTGACACATTCCACATTTCAAAGACATCATAAACGTCTCGGCTTAAATCTCCAACATAACCAAACACTTGGAAGAACATCAACTATGTTAACAAAGCATGGGATTAACACTTAATCTACTCACTTAAAATGATCACTTCAAGTGGCACAGATTTAGTGCAATTTGAGCTCTGCTTTCTCTTCATAGATGTGCTGTTTGTTCTTTATAATGGATTGACATGTCACACGTTTAAGCTTAATCACTGTAAAGAATGTTCCATTATTTCAAATATGCAAGATTTTCAAGCATTCCTTGGCTAAAGATGCACCCGTCACAGAGTCAGACACACGCCATCACCCAATAAACCCGACCCTCTTTAATCACCAACACGTGCATGTCCTCATCACCACCTCCTTTGTGGTGCCGCCACCATTCCTCACTTCTTCTTCTGGTCTTGCACTTACCTGCATGATGGATTCCTAGTTTACTCACCGGTGTGCTCTTCCTCAGCTCAGGATCTACCCGTTTTCCAGTGCCACCATACAATCTATTACTCCAAAGACAAAGACTGTTTTATATAAGTCACCCAGGACTTTACATTTGCTTGCAAAGTTATTTACCTGTCTGATGTTCTATACTTCAATAAACTTTGTTATATTTAAATTTCCCTTATCTGTTATCTTCTGTGACGTGACAGAACCAAGGTTAACCTTTTTATTTTACTGTCAATTGAACAATCACATACAGTATATTGAGGGGTGAGAACCAGAGGGGCGTAAGTGACATTTGACCAACTTTACAGAAGGGCCAGAACAAAAATATTATCATAGTTTGATCTAACTTTATTTTCATCAGACGCACACGCGGTGTCACGGTTACGTGTCTGGATGGAACTTAACTTCCGATCTCTGTTTGTTTATGTTTACTGGTCTGGCTAGACTCAACTAAACTAATACCTCGTTGAAATAACAAATGTTTTGGTTTCGAGACAGCGATCATGGATCACTGCTATGTGAAATAAGGTTTGGCAGCCGATTTGTAGTTAAGGTCGTTTTATTTAGTACACATTTTACAGTGTAGTTTTTGATACACTTTAACTATGATTTAAACCAATGTAATCTACTTGTTTATTTAGCTTGTTATCAGAAATAAACTAGCCTACTCTAAAAGGACTGTTGTTATTGAATCTTTGCGGAGTTTACCGGATGTTACACTTGTTCCACGAAAGTCATTTGTTTATGTTGTAACTACTAAACCCCCTATATACGATCTCAATTTCACCCAAAGTGTCACTTACGCTCTTCTGGTTCTTACTCCTCCATATGCATTTTGATCGTACTGTAATGAGATCAAATCTACATTCAATTTATTTTATTTTTTGTGTCAAGTTTTACATTTTTAGGTTTTCTGTTCCTTTCAAATTGATATTCAGATATTTTAATACACTCTAAAAAAATGCTGGGTTATTTTCAACCCAGTGTTTGGTCAAAAAGGGGCAAACCCAGCCGGGTGATTCTCACGAAATCCAGACTTAGAAGGTGTCCAGCATCAGATATTTTCAAAAGCCCTTGAAGCCGATTTTTTTTTTTTTTGCACATATAATATTAAGGTCTGAACTTATTATAACCATTGTTTTTAAAGGTTTAAAAAAATATTTCCTATAGAATTATTTAAATTTTTTAGATTATCATTATCAAAAATGATCATTACCGCAACATGATATTACATAAAATATATGCATTTGCAAACTCATGTTTCGGTAATGAGAAATAAAAAGTTGTCTAGGTACTATGACAAACAAAATTTCAACTTTTATCTGGAGAGAAAAATAAGAACTGCTTACCTGGTAGCCATCTTGAGTGTCACAGTTAATTATGTCCCTTCCAACAATTTCTTTTTGAAAATGTTAGTTCCTTGAGGGCTTAAACAATGATTGAACATTGTTGCGGAGGATGAGAAAATTGGTCTCGGACACATTTATATTTCTTATTATTGTCTTTACATTTACCAATGATCACCAAATACCACACGTTTCTTTACTGTAAATGTTTATAGTATAACATGCACTGAAGCTTTTTATATTTAAATTTTTTATTATAAATATTTTCATGCCAAAAAACCCAAATTCAGTCATGGACACGTTGCGATAATGAAAATTTTCCCGTTAAATGTGGAAAAACAACAAAATTGGTTTATATGATGTCATTTGAAATGATGTGCAAAATAGTACATGAAGAGATGTTTGTAACTGTATGCTTCTTATTTTAATACTCTTACTTTGCATTTACTTTTTTTATCAAATTGTTTCATGACACCTCATAAGTATTATTTCGCAAGAATCACCCAGCGTTGGTTTAAATTAATCCATAAAATGACTATATTTGACCCAACAATTGGTTGAAACAACCCAGACTAGGTTAAAGGTGCTGTGTGTAGATTTTAGCACATCTAGTGGTGATTGCGAATTGTAACCAACAGCTCAGCTCACTCCTCTCTTTCAAAAAGCATATACAAAAGCTACAGTAGCCACCACAGGACATGTCATCATCTAGTAAAGTTAACAGTAATTGCTATTCTATGAAGCCCGGCACGTCACCCCTTGGACAAAAGAAAACAAGACACGCAAATCCGTGATCAAGGTTTTGTAATTCATCCGCTGAGTTTATAAACCATACTCACAGATTATTAAACTGTTCCCTCAGTTTTTGCAATCCGTACCCACAAATTCATAAACTGTGCGCATGCTTTCACAATCCGTCCCCATGGTTTTGCAAACTGTACTCTACGGATTTGAATCGCTCCCTCATTTTAGAAATTGCTTTGTTGCTTTTATTCATGCTTTCCAAACTTCCTATTCTTCCTAGATACTCCTCCTTTGTTTATCTGTCATTAAACGATGCTCAGGTTGATTGTTAATATTTGTCTCACACTACCTCCAATGTGATTGGACGGCTGACTGAGAAGTGACATTGACGAGCTGACATTTTTCAACTCTCAGAGTGTTGGCGCTCAGCAGCACAGAGAAAAACCTGCCAGCTGCTTGCATTTTTGAAAAGCGCTGCGCTTCCATTGGAAACAATTGAAAAAATACACTGCCACCGGCGTGAACGCCTTGGTGTGCACGCTCCCTTAGTGTGATGCTGAACATGTAAAGAGACACAAATACGTTCACTTTTTATCTGTTCTCCTTATAAATAAATAAATGCACATTCTAGCTTATACTGTATGCTTAGTGCTTACCCCTTTAAGTTCATGATTGAAAATAAAAATGTGACCGAAAACAAAAGCTATTAAATATCTTCTTATCATTAAAGTATGAAAATTAAAATGGCTGGTTGTAAATGATAATGATGGAATTTTCACATCCCTGTATGTAAAAGTGATGGACAATGGTCTAAGCCAAGGCATCCTCTGATATGTGTGCTTTGTAGAGTTAAATCCTGATTAAATCCTACAGGCGCCCCTGTTTATAGTTAGTATGCCTTTACTTGTTGTCGAATATCTTATTTTTGGAAATGTATTGTCTGTTAATTCCACATGCAACGGTATTTTTTTTACATTTGTTACATTGACACAGTAATGTAACAGTAAGTTTTAAGGACTGAACATGAAAATAGAAAGGATCTTCTGTTTACATAATCTGGATGACATGAAATCATTTTCAGGTTAAAAACATTATATTTATATTTTATATTTATGCATCTGGCAGATGCTTTTATCCAAAGCGACATACAGTGCATTACAAGCAATACATTTTATCAGTATTTGTGTTTCCTGCGTTCGAATCCATGAGCTTATCAGGTTCATGAAAATCCTGTTGTCAAAAATGAAATAAGTTCATGACCTAATAATCCTACTATGTCAAAAATGTCCTGTGACTCATATTCCGTTTCAGTATGACTGAAAGATACCCAGTCTGATACTTATGGTCATGTCACTTCCCTTCGGGAAGTCCCTGAAAGAAATTCAGCTCTATCATTGGTGGAGAACATTAAGTTGTTCTAAGAAACTGCTTTCCATATTTATAGTCTCACCCTCGCTACTAAAAGATTATCAAGCCATACAAATAGTGCTTCATGGTGAGCAGTGCTGATGGCAAGCTGGCCGGGTATCAACTATGGTTAAACAAAATAAGGATATGAGTACTGCCCAAATGTCAACGGCAGATATCACATCCACAACAGCCTAAAACTAAAACAGCCTAAAACATTTGTATACTGTCTTTCTATCAACCTAATATATTTTGAGTTTTATTAACGTCACCAAACTACTGAGAAAGAATTGACTTACTTTCGCAACAGACCAATCGTCACCAAGCACTACAGAGTACTCTATGTACCATGCTGACCTGTTTTCAATGCATCTAGATCTGATCTGATGAATTGTTAAATATCCGCTTATATAGATATTATAATTATAATAAAAAGAGAAAATAAAAAGATGAGCACAACATTTCGAAATCTGCATGTGTCACCTTACATATTTGTACTGATAATTCTTGAATGGCAGACAGCACAAAGGAATTTCACAGTGTTTCATCAGTGTGATCATACTTTAGGCAGTGTGCAAGTCAAATTATTCATTAGCATAACTCAGCTGACCTTACTTGGACCACACTGTACGTCTCTCACCAGGTGAGGAAGGCCCAACAAAGGTTTTCCAGAAGTTTCTCCCTCCATACTTGATCTTTCCAACCAACTTCTGTTCTTTTAGTTATGTCTCATCCCTCGCTTTGTAGTTATGGCTTTTATTTCTTTGCCTATTAAGACACTTTATCCTTGTGAGAGCTGCTAAATTGTATTTAATTGTTTGACAGTAAGGATCACTGGGGCGGTACCCTATCAAAAAGTACACCTAAAAGTTCATAATAGTGGAGCCGATGGTGTAGTGGACAGTGCTCCGACACATGGTGCAGACGCACTTCTGGCGACCCGAGTTCGAATCCCGGCTCGAGGTCCTTTGCCAATCCCATACCCCTCTCTCCACCCTATACTTTCCTGTCGTCTCCTTAATCACTGTCTATCTATTAAAGGCAAAACTATAATAATAATAAAAAAAAAAGTTCATAATAGTACCTCGATGTACATATTGCAACAAAGTGCATATTAATACATCAAAGATACACATTGGTACCAAATGTATACATATCTGTACCTAAATTATTATTAATATTAATATAAGGACCTTTTAAAAAGGTTACTACCCCACTGACAGATAGGGGCCATTTTGACACATTTTTCTGGTGGTCTAGTCCAGTCCAGTCCAGCCAGTCCAGTTGCAGTCCAGTCACAGTCTAGTCTAGTCTTATCGCAGTCTAGTCTTGTGACAGTCTAGTCGCAGCCTAGTCTCAGTCTAGTTTGGTCCTAGTCTATATTCTAGTATAGTCTCAGTCTATTCTAGTCTCAGTCTAGTCTATATTCTAGTCTAGATTCAGTATAGTCTAGATTTTAGTTTAGATTCAGTATAGTCTATATTCTAGTCTAGATTCAGTTTAGTCTACATTCTAGTCTAGATTCAGTATAGTCTATATTCTAGTATAGATTCAGTATGGTCTACATTCTAGTCTAGATTCAGTATAGTCTACATTTTAGTCTAGATTCAGTATAGTCTACATTTTAGTCTAGATTCAGTATAGTCTACATTCTAGTCTAGATACAGTATAGTCTAGATTCTAGTCTAGATTCAGTATAGTCTACATTTTAGTCTAGATTCAGTATAGTCTACATTCTAGTCTAGATACAGTATAGTCTAGATTCTAGTCTAGATTCAGTATAGTCTACTTTCTGGCCTAGATTCAGTAGAGTCTATTTTTAGTCTAGATTCAGTATAGTCTATTTTCTAGTCTAGATTCAGTATAGTCTATATTCTAAACTAGATTCAGTAGAGTCTATTTTCAAGTCTAGATTCAGTATAGTCTATATTCTAGACTAGATAGTCTATATTCTAGTCTAGATTCAGTAGAGTCTATTTTCAAGTCTAGATTCAGTATAGTCTATATTCTAGACTAGATTCAGTAGAGTCAATATTCTAGACTAGATTTAGTATAGTCTATATTCTAGTCTAGATTCAGTATAGTCTAGATTATAGTGTAGATTCAGTATAGTCTATTTTCTAGTCTAGATTCAGTTTAGTTTATATTCTAGTCTAGATTCAGTATAGTCTATATTCTAGTCTAGATTCAGTATAGTCTAGATTCAGTATAGTCTTTTTTGTAGTCTAGATTCAGTATAGTCTATATTATAGTCTAGATTCAGTAGAGTCTATATTCAGTCTAGATTCAGTTTAGTCTATATTCTAGTCTAGATTCAGTATAGTCTAGATTCTAGTCTAGATTCAGTATAGTCTTTTTGTAGTCTAGATTCAGTATAGTCTATATTATAGTCTAGATTCAGTATAGTCTACATTCTAGTTTAGATTCAGTTTTGTCTATATTCTAGTCTAGATTCAGTAGAGTCTATTTTCTAGTCTAGATTCAGTATAGTCTATTTTCTAGTCTAGATTCAGTAGAGTCTATATTCAGTCTAGATTCAGTTTTGTCTATATTCTAGTCTAGATTCAGTAGAGTCTATTTTCTAGTCTAGATTCAGTTTAGTCTATATTCTAGTCTAGATTCAGTAGAGTCTATATTCTAGTCTAGATTCAGTAGAGTCTATTTTCTAGTCTAGATTCAGAAGAGTCTATTTTCTAGTCTAGATTCAGTATAGTCTATATTCTAGACTAGATTCAGTAGAGTCTATTTTCTAGTCTAGATTCAGTATAGTCTATATTCTAGTCTAGATTCAGTATAGTCTATTCTAGTCTAGATTCAGTAGAGTCTATTTTCTAGTCTAGATTCAGTATTGTCTACATTCTAGTTTAGATTCAGTATAGTCTACATTCTAGTTTAGATTCAGTATAGTCTATATTCTAGACTAGATTCAGTAGAGTCTATTTTCTAGTCTAGATTCAGTATAGTCTATATTCTAGTCTAGATTCAGTATACTCTAGATTCTAGTCTAGATTCAGTATAGTCTTTTTTGTAGTCTAGATTCAGTATAGTCTATATTCTAGTCTAGATTCAGTAGAGTCTATTTTCTAGTCTAGATTCAGTATAGTCTATATTCTAGTCTAGATTCAGTATAGTCTATATTCTAGTCTAGATTCAGTATAGTCTATATTCTAGTCTAGATTCAGTATAGTCTATATTCTAGACTAGATTCAGTATAGTCTAGATTTTAGTTTAGATTCAGTATAGTCTATATTCTAGTCTAGATTCAGTATAGTCTATATTCTAGTATAGATTCAGTATGGTCTACATTCTAGTCTAGATTCAGTATAGTCTACATTTTAGTCTAGATTCAGTATAGTCTACATTTTAGTCTAGATTCAGTATAGTCTACATTCTAGTCTAGATACAGTTTAGTCTACATTCTAGTCTAGATTCAGTATAGTCTATATTCTAGTATAGATTCAGTATGGTCTACATTCTAGTCTAGATTCAGTATAGTCTACATTTTAGTCTAGATTCAGTATAGTCTACATTTTAGTCTAGATTCAGTATAGTCTACATTCTAGTCTAGATACAGTATAGTCTAGATTCTAGTCTAGATTCAGTATAGTCTACATTTTAGTCTAGATTCAGTATAGTCTACATTCTAGTCTAGATACAGTATAGTCTAGATTCTAGTCTAGATTCAGTATAGTCTACTTTCTGGCCTAGATTCAGTAGAGTCTATTTTTAGTCTAGATTCAGAATAGTCTATTTTCTAGTCTAGATTCAGTATAGTCTATATTCTAAACTAGATTCAGTAGAGTCTATTTTCAAGTCTAGATTCAGTATAGTCTATATTCTAGACTAGATAGTCTATATTCTAGTCTAGATTCAGTAGAGTCTATTTTCAAGTCTAGATTCAGTATAGTCTATATTCTAGACTAGATTCAGTAGAGTCAATATTCTAGACTAGATTTAGTATAGTCTATATTCTAGTCTAGATTCAGTATAGTCTATATTCTAGTCTAGATTCAGTATAGTCTAGATTATAGTGTAGATTCAGTATAGTCTATTTTCTAGTCTAGATTCAGTTTAGTTTATATTCTAGTCTAGATTCAGTATAGTCTATATTTTAGTCTAGATTCAGTATAGTCTAGATTCAGTATAGTCTTTTTTGTAGTCTAGATTCAGTATAGTCTATATTCAGTCTAGATTCAGTTTAGTCTATATTCTAGTCTAGATTCAGTATAGTCTAGATTCTAGTCTAGATTCAGTATAGTCTTTTTGTAGTCTAGATTCAGTATAGTCTATATTATAGTCTAGATTCAGTAGAGTCTATATTCAGTCTAGATTCAGTTTTGTCTATATTCTAGTCTAGATTCAGTAGAGTCTATTTTCTAGTCTAGATTCAGTTTAGTCTATATTCTAGTCTAGATTCAGTAGAGTCTATATTCTAGTCTAGATTCAGTATAGTCTATATTCTAGTCTAGATTCAGTAGAGTCTATATTCAGTCTAGATTCAGTTTTGTCTATATTCTAGTCTAGATTCAGTAGAGTCTATTTTCTAGTCTATATTCAGTTTAGTCTATATTCTAGTCTAGATTCAGTAGAGTCTATTTTCTAGTCTAGATTCAGTATAGTCTATATTCTAGTCTAGATTCAGTAGAGAATATATTCAGTCTAGATTCAGTTTTGTCTATATTCTAGTCTAGATTCAGTAGAGTCTATTTTCTAGTCTAGATTCAGTAGAGTCTATATTCTAGTCTAGATTCAGTAGAGTCTATATTCTAGTCTAGATTCAGTAGAGTCTATTTTCTAGTCTAGATTCAGTAGAGTCTATTTTCTAGTCTAGATTCAGTATAGTCTATATTCTAGTCTAGATTCAGTATAGTCTATATTCTAGTCTAGATTCAGTATAGTCTATATTCTAGACTAGATTCAGTAGAGTCTATTTTCTAGTCTAGATTCAGTATAGTCTATATTCTAGTCTAGATTCAGTATAGTCTATATTCTAGTCTAGATTCAGTATAGTCTAGATTCTAGTCTAGATTCAGTAGAGTCTATTTTCTAGTCTAGATTCAGTATAGTCTAAATTCTAGTTTAGATTCAGTATAGTCTATATTCTAGACTAGATTCAGTAGAGTCTATATTCTAGTCTAGATTCAGTATAGTCTATATTCTAGTCTAGATTCAGTAGAGTCTATTTTCTAGTCTAGATTCAGTATAGTCTAAATTCTAGTTTAGATTCAGTATAGTCTATATTCTAGACTAGATTCAGTAGAGTCTATATTCTAGTCTAGATTCAGTATAGTCTATATTCTAGTCTAGATTCAGTAGAGTCTATTTTCTAGTCTAGATTCAGTATAGTCTACATTCTAGTCTAGATTCAGTAGAGTCTATTTTCTAGTCTAGATTCAGTATAGTCTATATTCTAGTCTAGATTCAGTATAGTCTATATTCTAGTCTAGATTCAGTAGAGTCTATTTTCTAGTCTAGATTCAGTATAGTCTACATTCTAGTCTAGATTCAGTAGAGTCTATTTTCTAGTCTAGATTCAGTATAGTCTACATTCTAGTCTAGATACAGTTTAGTCTACATTCTAGTCTAGATTCAGTATAGTCTATATTCTAGTATAGATTCAGTATGGTCTACATTCTAGTCTAGATTCAGTATAGTCTACATTTTAGTCTAGATTCAGTATAGTCTACATTTTAGTCTAGATTCAGTATAGTCTACATTCTAGTCTAGATACAGTATAGTCTAGATTCTAGTCTAGATTCAGTATAGTCTACATTTTAGTCTAGATTCAGTATAGTCTACATTCTAGTCTAGATACAGTATAGTCTAGATTCTAGTCTAGATTCAGTATAGTCTACTTTCTGGCCTAGATTCAGTAGAGTCTATTTTTAGTCTAGATTCAGAATAGTCTATTTTCTAGTCTAGATTCAGTATAGTCTATATTCTAAACTAGATTCAGTAGAGTCTATTTTCAAGTCTAGATTCAGTATAGTCTATATTCTAGACTAGATAGTCTATATTCTAGTCTAGATTCAGTAGAGTCTATTTTCAAGTCTAGATTCAGTATAGTCTATATTCTAGACTAGATTCAGTAGAGTCAATATTCTAGACTAGATTTAGTATAGTCTATATTCTAGTCTAGATTCAGTATAGTCTATATTCTAGTCTAGATTCAGTATAGTCTAGATTATAGTGTAGATTCAGTATAGTCTATTTTCTAGTCTAGATTCAGTTTAGTTTATATTCTAGTCTAGATTCAGTATAGTCTATATTTTAGTCTAGATTCAGTATAGTCTAGATTCAGTATAGTCTTTTTTGTAGTCTAGATTCAGTATAGTCTATATTCAGTCTAGATTCAGTTTAGTCTATATTCTAGTCTAGATTCAGTATAGTCTAGATTCTAGTCTAGATTCAGTATAGTCTTTTTGTAGTCTAGATTCAGTATAGTCTATATTATAGTCTAGATTCAGTAGAGTCTATATTCAGTCTAGATTCAGTTTTGTCTATATTCTAGTCTAGATTCAGTAGAGTCTATTTTCTAGTCTAGATTCAGTTTAGTCTATATTCTAGTCTAGATTCAGTAGAGTCTATATTCTAGTCTAGATTCAGTATAGTCTATATTCTAGTCTAGATTCAGTAGAGTCTATATTCAGTCTAGATTCAGTTTTGTCTATATTCTAGTCTAGATTCAGTAGAGTCTATTTTCTAGTCTATATTCAGTTTAGTCTATATTCTAGTCTAGATTCAGTAGAGTCTATTTTCTAGTCTAGATTCAGTATAGTCTATATTCTAGTCTAGATTCAGTAGAGAATATATTCAGTCTAGATTCAGTTTTGTCTATATTCTAGTCTAGATTCAGTAGAGTCTATTTTCTAGTCTAGATTCAGTAGAGTCTATATTCTAGTCTAGATTCAGTAGAGTCTATATTCTAGTCTAGATTCAGTAGAGTCTATTTTCTAGTCTAGATTCAGTAGAGTCTATTTTCTAGTCTAGATTCAGTATAGTCTATATTCTAGTCTAGATTCAGTATAGTCTATATTCTAGTCTAGATTCAGTATAGTCTATATTCTAGACTAGATTCAGTAGAGTCTATTTTCTAGTCTAGATTCAGTATAGTCTATATTCTAGTCTAGATTCAGTATAGTCTATATTCTAGTCTAGATTCAGTATAGTCTAGATTCTAGTCTAGATTCAGTAGAGTCTATTTTCTAGTCTAGATTCAGTATAGTCTAAATTCTAGTTTAGATTCAGTATAGTCTATATTCTAGACTAGATTCAGTAGAGTCTATATTCTAGTCTAGATTCAGTATAGTCTATATTCTAGTCTAGATTCAGTAGAGTCTATTTTCTAGTCTAGATTCAGTATAGTCTACATTCTAGTCTAGATTCAGTAGAGTCTATTTTCTAGTCTAGATTCAGTATAGTCTACATTCTAGTTTAGATTCAGTATAGTCTACATTCTAGTTTAGATTCAGTATAGTCTATATTCTAGTCTAGATTCAGTATACTCTAGATTCTAGTCTAGATTCAGTATAGTCTTTTTTGTAGTCTAGATTCAGTATAGTCTATATTCTAGTCTAGATTCAGTAGAGTCTATTTTCTAGTCTAGATTCAGTATAGTCTAGATTCTAGTCTAGATTCAGTAGAGTCTATTTTCTAGTCTAGATTCAGTATAGTCTACATTCTAGTTTAGATTCAGTAGAGTCTATTTTCTAGTCTAGATTCAGTATAGTCTACATTCTAGTTTAGATTCAGTAGAGTCTATATTCTAGACTAGATTCAGTATAGTCTATATTCTAGTCTAGATTCAATATAGTCTATATTCTAGTCTAGATTCAGTCTATTCTATATTCTAGTCTATGTAGGTACCATTCATAACATTAAATTTGTGTAGTTAATGTAAATTAAAACTGTTTTCTCTACAAATTATTAATCTTTAAACTATCCATATGTATAACAGTGCTTAATAGAAACACATGTCAATTGTTTTATGAGAGCAGATGACAGCTATTTTTATGCTGGCCATAACATGCCATGAGCATAAGGGTTTTAAATGTTAAGAAAGTGGAAAGATTGTCCTCTAGTGGACAGAATGCAAAATGTGGTCCTACAATATTTCAGTTATGAAAGGATCGCCTATTTCCCACCAGCAGTGGCTTTCATGGATGTTCATCATTCCATTTCTGTGTCATCAACAATATCTGATAGGTTTCGCTTTCTGTAATTCTTAAGAGGTGGAGATCCAACATCGAGACATGAAGTTGATTTGTTTATTTTTGGCTGTCATCTTGGAAAGCATATTAGCCATATAAAGTACAGGCAAAAAAATTCCAATTAAAATTTAAGTAGAACTTTGAAAATGCTTTTGGTGATATCACATCTGTGCCCAAATTATTTTCACCCTCAGATGATAGTACATGAAGATATCTATTCTCTACTCCATTCTGTTTGTTTTAACTCTGTGACAATAACTTTTTTTGTTAAAGTTGCCTGTTAAAAAGATACAAAAAATATTTTATTTTTCCCCTTCAATTTTAAATATATTCAACTTGGATTTACAAGTCATTTCAACTTTGATATTTTATCCTAACAAATATGTTAGCCTACTTAAAAACCAGCAAGTATATCTGTAGTAAATTGTTAATTTTGTGCTAAATACAAGTGTAAAAGTTATACACAACTAATTAAAAAATAACAGTTGTACTTTAGTGCACTTGAAAAAACTGTACGAAATACCAGTAATAGGCTACATTAATAGATTTTTATTGGATTGAAATAAATAGCACAATGTCTCGGAATAGCACAGTCAAAAGTACACTTTGATGTTATTAAGTTTATTTTAAAAAGTAGGCCTACTAAAGATTTTTTTTGTATATTAAGTACAATTGGTGCGTGAAAATAGTATAATGTGTACTAAAAGTGTATTCTACTAGGACCTATTAGGCCTACAATCGGTGACAATCATTTAAGATTTTAAGAACATAACAGCAGCAAACTCTTTCATTACAGTTTTTCTCCATTGGTTTGGCTCATTTCTTGAAACAGAAATTACATTCTCAAAACTCTAAGATAATTTGGCAAAACAGTCTTACAGTTCAGCTCAAGACTATAGCTTGCTTGCAAAAGCTCATATATTTCCCAAAACTGTTCACTCATGCTTCAAAACTAAATTCCTTTCCCATATAAAGAGTCAGTGCCACAAAAATGGCGAATATCCTTCTCAACTGCTTGCCTCATTTCTTGAAACAGACCGGACGTTCTCAACACTCTTGGTGCTTTTGTCAAAATAAAGTGGATGGTTCGGCACAACACCATGGTTCACCTGCAAAAGCTCATACCTCTCCCAAAATAGTTCACTCATGTGTCAAAACTAAATATCCTTCTCATTTTAACAGTCAGTGCCCCCAAAATGCATCGTCCCTTTGGCATTGTGTAAGCACTGCAAGTCGAAATGTTTAAATGTTTTGTCACTATGGCAGGGGACTATTGAAATATCTCTTATGTCCACTTTTCAGTCTTAGCCCTTTATTGACAATGATTACTGTACTGTTTTTGTCTAGCTAACAGAATACAATTTTGTATAAAACTGAAAAAAAAAATTATTTTAGGGAAGAGTAGCCTCCAAGCTTTGACACCACACATTGCACTCACACTGCCAAGGAAATTGTAACGACTTTTATTCACACACAAAGTAACTTCCATACACCAGACCAAAATAAAATATATAAAGCATAATATACTCTAATATAAACACAAAAAACTATGAAAATTATATGCAGCCTGCTGTAAATAATGCGAAGGTTTCAGAACTAACATTTCTTCACTGGTCGCTGTCCTCACCCTTTCTCTCCTGGCCACCATCCTCACCCTCCTGACCATCCACACGCTGCTGTCTGTCTGGCCACAGATTCTCATCCACATCACAGTGTATTATTCTCCCTTGCGATGCAACGTGGGAACAAAACAGCTTGCCTGTCGCAACCATCCCCTACACTGATCAACTGTAATATCCTAACACGCAGCGTTCATCATGGAGCAGGGACCTTTGATTTTGAGCCCTATGCTCATATATCTCCACCTCCTAGAGGAGAAAAACTCAATAGGATTGAGGAAAGGAGAGTAAGGTGGTAGGAACACCATCACCATCCTTGGATGAGCAGTGAACCAGTCCCTGATTAGCAGGCCACTGTAGAAATTCACATTGTCCCATACAATGGCATATTGTGGTAGGTGAGGCCCGACGAGACCTTTCTCATTTTGAGGGATCAAATCAAAATGAAGGCGGTCCAAGAAGATGAGGAGCATCTGTGTATAGTATGGGCCAAGACTGGGGATGTGAGTGGCCACACCATTCTCAGATATGGCATCAAACATAGTAATATTGCCCCCTCACTGGCCTCGGACATCCACCGTGGCCCGGTGGGCAATAATTTTATGGCCACGTCTTCGGCCCTTGGCCAGGTTGAAGCCAGCTTCATCCACAAACATGAGGATGTGAGGGGCCTCGTTTCCTTCCAATGCCATTATTCTCTACAAAAGCGTAAACTCCTACTTAGTCAGGTAAAACTAAAACTTGACTAACAGTCAATTGCTGTAATAAATTTATCAAATGTTCAAAGCATTCATATATGTTATTCATGGTATTATGTTCTTGACTAATTTTGCCAATTGAACAGACTATTGTGCATGTGATGACTTATACAATGAAATGACGCCGACACATTTTGGAGTGAACAACCATTAGACTGAGAATCAACCAATCAGTTTAGATGAACAAGATCTATTCACTTGGAAATTGTGCTAAATGAAGGCTACCTGTACTTAATCAGTTGCAAAGATGTACTGAGCTATTGAGACATCTACTTAGACATTTGCAATTTGATGAAATGAATGAGAAATTCAATTCTGTTGTGAACACTTGCCAAGTGGTTTGGAGGTTTGTCCATGTTGTTTTGAGAATGTAATTTCTGTTTCAAGAAATGAGCCAAACCAATGGAGAAAAACTGTAAACTAAAATGAAACAAACAAACACCATTTCACCCAAAACGCACTCGGACGTTTGAATGTCATGAATGAATGAATGAATGCACACGCTTATGTTTATCAGTCGGCAGCAGCATTCCACTGTGTGCGAGTGTGCGGTTAAACTAGGGCTAATCCTCGTGTGACGTCACGAGGGGTGGGAGTGAGTCCTTCCTTCAGAAACACGAGAAGAGTCGCTTTCAGAGGAGCAAGTACCAACATGCCCGGATTATGGGACTTCCAAGTTGACTGTAGCAATAAATAAAAGTCGGAAATTGATCTTTAACCACAGAGGTGTCCGCCGGCACTGTAGTGACGATGTGTTATAAAACTGAACCGGTTTCTTGATACAATTACTTTCAACGGAAACATTTAGTGTTTAACTAAACGGCACAAATGAAGCCTTATATTCTGTAGGCGCACATCGGTTATGCGCGTTTGCGTAAAATATTTAAACGCTACGCGAAAACAGCATTGGACGCTTCACCTTTGGTCATTTCATGCCAGCCTTACGTTGTTTTTGTACATTTTTACACTTCACTCACCATGAGCCAGTGTAAAATCATGAAGGATGGTTATTTAGAAAAGAGGAGCAATGGACTTCTACAGCTGTGGAAGAAGAAGCGCTGCGTTTTGACCGAGGACGGAATCTGTCTGTATGACTGTAAAGGCGATAATGGAAAAGAGATGCGCTTCGAACAGATGAACACACTGGATTGCGTGGAGTATACGCGGGGTCTGGTGTACTTCACCATCGTGATGAGCGACGGTAAAGAGATTGACTTCAGATGCCAGCAGGAGGGAACGGCGTGGAACGCGGAGATTGCGCTCGCGCTGGTGCGCTTCAAAAACCGCGTCGCCGTTCAGACCGGCAGGAACAGACATATGTCACATCTGGGCAGCTGCGGGGAGGGAGATGTCGAGCTTTGAGGGTACGATGAACGGGTTTTATATCTGCTATTTACCGCTTTGTAATGGTTGGTACTGAAAAAGCATTCAGGCGTTCTCTGAACTCTTAACAGCTGCTTTTCATTTAACCTTTTTTAAAGACTGTGAGTTTTGACGCATGTGCCTTATTATCATTTGTAGGAAAATCACGACGAAATGTTCGTTCACTGTCAAGTCACCTTTATTTTGAAATAAGTATAATACAGTTTGCTTCAAAGCAGCT
Organism: Misgurnus mizolepis; assembly: GCA_025389145.1. Lineage (NCBI taxonomy): Eukaryota > Metazoa > Chordata > Actinopteri > Cypriniformes > Cobitidae > Misgurnus > Misgurnus mizolepis. Next base: position 7,654,524 of record JAIFKI010000022.1, on the reverse strand, counting down.
TTATTTCTCTTAATATTAAAAGTGCATTTAAGGAAATCCCATAGCTTTGGTTATAAATGTATGTGTTGTAGGATAGTAAACAGTGCAACTGTATTGCTCTTAACCATAAGAAAGATGCTAAATTAGATTTTATACAGTTAACACTAACAAAATTTTTGTTGCTCTTGAGACTTAAAGTCCCTATAAAATCAAAACTGACAATTCCTATTTTTTTATGGAATATTGCAGTTTTATTATAAACAATTATTCCATGTGGATCATTATTAAAATAATTAAATAATGATCCTTCTCTGATGATGTCAGCCAGATGTTTTGGGTGGAGCATCCGTTAACGCCGCCCCTTCAACTGTCAGTCTGCTGCGAGTTCTATTTCTGGATGAAACGCCTAATTTTCTATATCTACTCAATTGATGATTAAAGAGATAGTTCGGCCAAAAACGATATTAAACCCATGATTTACTCACCCCCAAGCTGTCCGAGTAATATATGTCTATCGTTTTTCAGACAAACACATTTTCGGATATTTTAGAAAATGTTTAGATCTTTCAGTTGATTAAATGTAATGTTACGAGGTCCACGACCTTCAAGTCCAAAAAAAGTGCGTCCATCCTTCACAGGGTAATCCGCGCGGTGTTGTTGTAGAAATATCCATATTTAAAACTTTATAAACTAAAGTCACTATCTTCCGGTAGCGCCATCTTAGTCGCGTCCGCATTCAGGATGAGAGCTTACGCAGCCTACGGAGGCTACTCTGCTGCTGCTCTGTCCCCCCGCCCTCCGAATTTGTCATACGTCACTAAGAAAAGTGCGTACACTACGCTAATACTCTCTCCTGAATACAGAGGAGTCTAAGATGGCGGCGCTACCGGAAGGTATTTATTTACGTTAATAAAATTTTTAATATGGATATTTCTACAACAACACCGCGCGGATTACCCTCAGAAGACCTTTGTTTATCATCCTGGAGCCGTTTGGATTTATTTTGTGAAGGATGGACGCACTTTTTTTGGACTTGAAGGTCGTGGACCCCGTAACCTCACATTTAATTAACTGAAAGATCTAAAACATTTTCTAAAATATCCGAAAATATGTTTGTCTAAAAAACGATGGACATATGCAACTCGGACAGCTTGGGGGTGAGTAAATCATGGGTTTAATATCATTTTTGGCCGAACTATCCCTTTAAATGACTGAACCCACGTGCTCTGATTCTTTCCACAGCCATCACTTCAGTGAAGTTCATAAATCTTTAAACATCACACTAATGCACCATTGTTTCTCCTCAGCTCAGACCCAAACTGGACGAAAGAAGGACACAAAACCGAAGGCACCAAATGGGAACCTTATGTTAAGAAATCACCTGATGAAAGGTTTATACTAAACTAAGCACGGTAGACCACGGAGAAGACTCGTTTCCTTTCTTTTGTACTTTCACCATTTTTTAAAGTGATACACACACCTTTTTGCGTGTATACAGACAAAGTGGATAGAATTGTAGCCGTTGGTGTTAATCACCGTGGATAAGCTTTTGTACACAGTGGAGTGGCTTTACACGCACTTTTGTTGCTGAGGCCAATGGCAGTATTGAGAAACCCATTGGATTGCTCATCGCCATTATTCAACACGTTAATTTCACAATGCCTGAGTGTCATGCGTGGATATTGGTGAAGACGCATTTACCTTGAACTAAATGTACCAAATGGAGGACACTGTTTTGGACTTACACAGTATTATAAAGCATGATGCTGCTTTAAGAGACATTAACCATAGATGAAGTATGACTCACGGCCGCTGTGCTGAACTGTTTAACATTTCATAAAGAGAATCTGGTTTCATTCAGTTCTTCGAGGTTTTTAACACAGCAGGAAGACCAGACCGCCGTTTTCTGGAATGTATCCCATGGATGGATGGAAAACTGAGCGATGCTGTTTTTACTTTAAACACAGTTTCTTTATATTCTCTAGCTTTTGTAACCCAAGCAGCTGCCAAAGTTGGAAAATGACCTCCTGTTTCTTTATAGGAAATGAGTGTTTTTGAATAGTACACAAAAACATATGATGTCATAAGGTACCCTTTGTTCAAACAGATGCTTGGTCAAATAAGGCACATTAGTGTGATTTTCTCTTAATGAAATTGCGAACGCCCAGGGCAACAGCTGGATGTTTGAAGCCCGGCGGCTAATAAGAAGCCCAGGAGAATAGTTAGCAGTTATTTCCTCTCGTACCCGACTCTTAAACTCAAGTGCTTGTACGGCACATGCCCGGACAATGGCTTCACTGACTAATAGCGTCCCGCCTGTTCTGTTTGAGAAAAGTTGTCAAACAGGGCTTTTTTACCGACTGAGTAGGTTTTGTTATTGTGCGGTAAGTCTTACATCTTAGCATGCTCCTCAAATACAGTAGGTGTGCAATGGACGGTACACTCCTAAAAAACGGTTCTAAATGGTTCTTCACAGCAATGCCATAGGAGAAACATTTTTGGTTTCAAAAGAACCTTTAATGTTTCCTTTTTATAATTTTTTAGTTTGTAGATCCTTTTGTGCAATAAATAGCTTTGTTGGATGTTAAAGGTTTTTTATAGAGCTGTACAGCCAAATAAAGATCTTTATTTTTTAAGTATGTAATCTGAAACATACCGCAATCAGTTTGTTTTCACACTACCATAAAGTGCCGAAATTCTTAAAAATAAAGGTGCTTAGAAGGCTATGCCATAGAAGAACCATTTTGTTTTTAGTTCTTCCAAGAACTATTTCTTTCTTAAGCCGCCTTTCCACTGAACACGACAAATGACGGTTGATAATTTTCGTATCCGTTGTGAGCAAGCATTGGATCCGTTAAATCCATAAGTTTGAACTTGTGCGACTACACCGCATGCGATACGACGACCGGACGTGATGTATTTCAGTGTATTCCAGTGAAATGAGGTGATTGATATAAAATAACTTTATATCAGTAACATTTGAACAATTAAAAAAACTATTAATATTAATTTAATATGTATACGTTATTGTTTTTATCTTGTCTCAATATGTTCTTTACAAAACATTTGTCATACTGTATATGCATAGCAGTTTATTGTTTCATTAATTTGCATTCATTTATCTTTTCCACAATGATAAATATTAGATTGAAGCCATTTGTGCTGGAATGAGCTTCTCTCCCATTACAATTAAACTGAATCTTCATTACGGCTGCCACTAGAGGGCGAACTCCAACAGTCGTGTCCGAATGTCGTGTACATTAGTGGAAAGGCGGCTTTATTCTTTAACAATCTGAAGAGCCTTTTTCACCACAAAGAACCTTTTTGGAAATGCAAAGGTTCTTCAGATGTTAACGGTTCTTTTTGGAACCATTTGGCCAAATATGGTTCTTCTATGCCATCGTGAAGCACCTTAATTTAAAAGAATGTAGATGTAAATAAAGTAGCCACACACACACAGTAGCAGTAGCAGTTTGTTAACATCAGTAAGTTAGTTTGAAATCGAGCACACATTGTACACTTGCCGGTGTGGTCCCACCTCCAGGCGTATTTAATGCCCTGGGCTGTGCCTATGGTGTTGCAATAATAGGGAGATTGTGTGTATTGGAAAACCCCGGAGCCTCGGCTACTGAGAACGCTCTGTTTAAAAAGCCACAATCATGAGATGACTCAGCAGCCTGGCAGCAAAACCTCACCAAGACTTTTTTCTTACAGCTTGACCTTACTATATTTGTAAAACGGTCTTGTTATGTTGTGCAGTTTCAAAATAAAGTGCTCTTGTGAATGTCTTTGGGTGTGTGTGTATAGTGTTTAAATAGATCGGAATATATTAATTGGTCTCGGCAAGCTGCAAAGATGTAATTTGCTTTGTGACAAACCCTCTAGAAAAAGATAACAGCCATAAATGTACACCTGCTTTACAGTTGTATTGTCGCAAAGAAGTTGCGTAATTCTTCAAAGTGAATTTACTGCAACAGTTAAGCTTGATTTGCTTGAATCCATTAAGATGTGCTGTCTAAACAAGACTGGATATGATTTACCTCCTGTTTGGTACAGTGCTATACTATTGTAAATATTCCTGTTCCCGCAAGAAGACCAGAAAGTCAAAGATATAACGCAGACCAAATACAGAGAGGTAATTAAAAATAACCCAGTCAAAAGATGACAATAATCCAATGAATGAAGCATAACATTTGGAGTTGATGAGATATAAACCTGACTCAACTAGTTTTAAAGGAGTAGTTCACTCAGCCACATGCCATCACAGATGTATAGGCCTACTGTCTGACTTCCTTTCCTAAACTAAACACAAACTTATTTTCTTTATTTTTTTATAAAAATATCTTGCACTTTTATTCTGTACAGTATAGGCTTCAACTAGCTGAAGCATCCAAATGATCTGAGAATTTTCATATTCATTTGTCTTCTTTCAGTATTGCTAAATAATTATGTGAATGTGAAAAAAAGTAATAAATGCTATTTGTACATACAACATCACCGTTCAAGAAGAGGCAAGATAAATATCCAGTCTGAGCCTATACCAATCAATGAGAAAAACAGTAGGCCTACATTATGTTAAAGGAAAACACCACAGTTTTTCAATATTTTACTATGTTCTTACCTCAACTTAGACTAATTAATATATCCCTATCTTTTTTCAATGCATGCTCTTAATCTTTGTACAGCACGTTGTGAATGTGTTAGCATTTAGCCTAGCCCCATTCATTCCTTAGGATCCAAACAGGGTTGAACTTCCATGTTTTCTCTATTTAAAGACTGTTACATGAATACTTTCACGAGTAAGTATGGTGGCACAAAATAAAACTTTGACCCTGGCGCGGTAACATCATCACTCCTGACTACTCCCCCTCTCGCTCAAACTTCCGTCAATATTACTGCTTCCGAGGTGGAAGTGCTGCAAACTAAGTGCTCTTCTGCCAAACAATATAGTTCTCACTTTTTATCTGCTTAAAAACGCCACATTTTATTTTGTGCCACCATACTTACTCGTGTAACTACTCATGTAACAGTCTTTAAATAGAGAAAACATGGAAGTGTTTGGTGGCTTCTAAATTCATTCCTGTTTGGATCCTAAGGAATGAATGGGGCTAGGCTAAATGCTAACACATTCTCGACGTGCTTTACAAAGATTAAGTGCACGCATTGAAAAAAGATAGGGATGTATCAATTCCTCTAAGTTGAGGTACAAATAGTAAAATATTGAAAAACAGTGGTGTTTTCCTTTAAACAACTTGCACATGTTACATACTGTGGTGCTAATTATTGCTATGAAAGTCATATAATTCATATCTGATATTATCAGTATACTGAGTTTGTTCTTTTACAAACTTTATTAATGGATTATTCCTGAATTTGTGGCATTTACAGTAAAAACCACAACATAAAACAAAGAGACCGTGTGCATACAACGCCTTAACAACACACTCTCTTCCTATTATATAATGCTTAGGTTTACATGTGGACATGTTGTGGCATCTTTTTTTTCCAAAGGTGTGGTTCACCGCTTTACAGTCACCACATATTGGCAGTCACAGTGGATACGCCTTTACTCTCCTACACACACGTGCACGCACACACACAAGGACGCACACACCCACACACACACACACACACACACACACATTCTGGTTTCCATGTTTTGTGGGGACATTTCATAGACGTAATGCATTTTATACCATACAAACTATATATTCTATTCCCTTCCCCTACCCCATTCCCTAACCCCAACCATCACAGAAACCCTTCTCCTACTTCACATTTTCAAGAAACATCATTCTGTTTGATTTATAAGCTTGTTTTTTCATGGGGACCTCAAAATGTCCCCACAAGGTCACAAATTTACTGGTATTCCTATCTTTGTGGGAACAATTGGTCCCCACAACATGATTATTACCAGGTACACACACACACACACACACACACACACACACACACACACACACACACACACACACACACACACACACACACACACACACACACACACACACACACACACGGCAATAAGATAAGTGTGATTTACAGCAGTTAGTCTGTCAGTAATGGATTCATTTTCAACAGCTGAACACTGATAATAAACACTGCTTAGTTCATCCTAACTAAGATTTTTGCTATTAGCATTAGTGTTGCTGTGGGACAATAAGGAGTACTTTTATTATTATTATCTACATTATGTCAGAAAACCTACGGAAGCAGAGTTAGGCTGTGTATATTTTGCTTGCCTCATGATCACGACTTAATTTCTCGTGATCTCAAGATAACAAAAGTTGTTTTCTTGTGATCTCGACTTAATTTTCTCATGATCTCGACATGACAAAAGTTGTATTCTTGTGAAGTGATTAAAGCTTATGTATAACATATTGTTTTGTTTGTAGACAGCAAAAGCATACTTAGCGAAATTAGCATGAACAAACGAGAGAGGCCATGTACTATCATTTTTGCTTACGTGTTTTCTCGTGATCACAACTTAATTTCGCGTGATCAACATAGCCAAGTTTGTTTTCAGGTGATCATGATTTAATTGTCTGGTGATTTCGAGATAACTAAAGTTGTGTTCTTATTATCCTGACATAATTCAAATCCCATGCTGTAATTTCCTGTCCATAATATTTTGTGTATTTTGAAGTGGACTGCTGATATGAGTTGGGGTCTTCACTGTCACCACAAGTGTAGTTAAAGGATTTGAGTCTGGTTTGTTTTGGATGAACTACAGTGATGGCCACAAAAATTTTGGGTCGTGTCTTGAGTTTTTGACTCGTTTAGAAGCGTCTCTTGACTGCTTTAGAATGGAAGTAAATGGCCATGCACAAACATGTCATTAAAACAACACTTAACGTTCATTTTCAAAACTGTACTACTCACCGAGTGGTTCCTGGTGTTCGTTGATGATTAAAAACAAATATATTGGCGCAATGTATGATTTCAATCCGTGTTATTTGCTATAGTGAAACTATTTTTTCCGATACCTCACAACCTCGTATATACTTCCGCTCTATATTTGAGTCTGAAGCGTTAGCACACTCCCGACCACTTGATGGCGACAACCACTTTGCCATACAAGTACGCTCGGTGTCTAGCGTATAGACAGTCACAATCGAGCTCAACTTCAAACCTAAAGCTGGTCACTGAGCCATCAAATATGGGAAAAATTTCTTCTGAGAGAAACCGAGCGAAAAAACTATAACCACATGTAAACAGACCCTTTTCTGTTTCCCGGCGGTGTAGTGATATATCAGCGAGCAATGAGTCTTCCAAGAGAAGTCAATGGAATTTAACAAAATGCCAAATAAAACACGGCAGAAACTGTATTTCGCTACACAACTTGTTTTTAATCATCAACGAACACCACAAACCACTCGGTGAGTAGCAGTTTTGAAAATGAACGTTAAGTGTTGTTTTAATGACATGTTTGTGCATGGCCATTGACTTCCATTCTGAAGCAGTCAAGAGACGCTTCTAAACGAGTCAAAAAGTCAAGACACAACCCATTGTCAAAATTCCAGTGTCCATCACTGTAGTTCATCCAAAACAAACCAGAAATGAGACTCAAAGTGTTAAATACCGGAATTATCCTTTAATAATTGCCAATAGACTTAATAATATTGGATTGATGTTTATGAATTCAGATACCGTCCTCTAAAATTATAATGTAGATGTTTCTATCCTCAATAGCATTCAACATTCTTTTAAATAAATGTTTAATTTAATAAACATATTTTTTTTTTAAATAAGTGCATTATAGGTGACACCCACATGAACACAGTTGGTTTTGTGACTATTTGTTGACTAAAGTAATTTAATTTAAATGCTGTTAAAAGTAGAAACATGGATATTAAGGTGTAAATTTAGAGACGGTCCCCTAATTTCACGACTATTAAAAGATCAATTACTGACATAATTTTTTTCAGCTTGAGCTAATCCCTGATCCAGGTAAAATCCAATTTGTTCATCCATGCTAATTTCGCTAAATATGCTTTTGCTGTCTACAAACAAAACAACACATTCTATTGAGTACACATTACCTTTTACTCTTTCCCCGTCATTGACAAGTTATCTTGTCAAGTTATCTTGTCAACACTTCCCTGCTAATGACAAGTTTTTATGGCAATCCATATTTCCGCTATTATCCACTAGGTGGCACTCTTAGGGGTTGTGAACACCAAAGCTTTTAAACTGAGCGTGGACAAACTGAGCGCAGGCTTTCAACCTGGAAAAAACCGCTAGCTTCTGGCTTTTTTGAAAAATGCAGAGCTTCTATTGGAAACAATTGAAAACATACGCCAGCCGCGGAGGTAAAGACTTTGGTGTGCAAGCCCCCTTACCCAACTTATAAAACACTGATGCATCCACTGAAAACTCTGTTTATGTTTTGATAATCATTCTGAATTTGATCTCTAACAAAAGTCATTCACAAAAATACAATTATCTCAGATATCTGCTCCAAATTTGGTATTTTTGAAGAAACCTACCCATATTTGAGAGGTGATAAAAAGAGAACAAATTAAGATCTCTTGAGTAATAGCGTTTTGGACTGCATTTCCCATAAACCCTATTTAAGCTGCCCATGAACTTGAACTCTTTGCAAAAGTTGGTTCGTTACCGCCATAACATCAAAAAAAGAAGAAGAAGAACTCTTTGCAAAGTCTTGATTTGCCCCGGCTGTCAGTTCTGAGCATTTATCTGTCTGAGTTTACCCGGTTTGATTTTGATCTGTTTATCTGTTATTTACGATTGTTTGCTGCCTGCCCTGACTTATTGCCTGCTTAATGACCAAGAGTATTGCCTTGCCCACGTTGTTGTATCTACTGGTGTTGACCCTGTTTTGTCTGACTTTGAGAGTTAATAAAAGCTTGCAAATGGATCCTCAGCCTCACGGTGCATCATTACAACTGGCAACTTTAAAAAAAATGCTGGCTAGGAAAGAGTTAATCACATCACCAAAATACAATATTTATGTTGAGATCACGGGAAAACGGCTTTTGTTACCTCGAGATCACAAGAAATTAAGTCATGCGACAACAAGAAAAATAATAATGCATGGCCTCTCTCGGCTTCCGTAGAAATCTCTGGCAACTTGATGAAACATTTAATTAAAATACTGAGATCAAATGGACAAAATGCATTTCAAAATGCTTTTCATGATAATCTTAGAAACTTAAAAGCTAAAATTAATGAATCAGATTGATTTAAGTTAAATCAAAACATAACAGAAACTAAATTACTGATTTGATGTATAGTCTTTCATGGCACAGCTCTGTCTCTCGAACACATTCCAGAAAGATCTGTGCGTCATTAACAGAAGCATGCAAGGCGCCGAGACTCTCTCTGTGTGTGTGTGTGTGTGTGTGTGTTAATATAGCAGATGAGTGTGAGACCCTGCAGCATATAAACAGAAAATAGATTCATCCCTAAAGAGCCCTGTACAATAAACAATGTCTCCATTTAATCCTTCAGAGAAAATCACTCTTGAGTTGTAACAGCTACTACACCTTTCCTTATTCTGATGACCACCCATTTGAAGGGGTTTACGTCTGTTTCTCTTATAGGGCTCACCTCTTTGACCTTCATGATGATTTTGGACGTGTTCCTCTCTTTCTCACACACTTTAACATGTAGATTAAAAAAACGTTTTTATAACTGTAAGTTACTTGTTTATGTTTGTGTAGTAGTTTTGAGTAATATAATTAGAATAACTATATATGTAGTATATGACATGCATGTAGATCTCCAGCAGTGGGCAGACTCAATCATCGTGAGGTGAACCTCAAGGACTTGATATGGTGATTATAACTGCTATACTAGTGCTACAAATAATAACATTGATAAGATTTCATTCACCTTTAAATAGCTAATAAATCTCCTGTCATATAGCCTAGAAATCTAGACGCACCCTAGCGGCCGCAAAATATATTTGCTGCCAGGGTTTAGTCTAGGCACTCACAATACACTTAACCGGTCCAAAAACCAAATTTTGGTCAGGCCAATCACATCGTGTGTAGCGTCTGTGGGGCGGGCTTAACATGATGACGACAGAGCTGCAACGGTTCCTACTTGAAAACAGAGAATGGCTGCTGCTGCTGGCGAACAGCTATCTTTTGAAGCGGCTTTGGCCGCGACTCTGGAGGACTTAGACTTATGTTTTTCTTTGAGAGAAGAGCAAATAAACCCTACTGAAGTCCTTTTTAAGCAAGAAAGATGTGTTTGGAGTTTTGCCGACTGGTTACGGTAACTACGTCACCTTCTTCGTTGCTCTGATCCGTCATAGCGCTATCCTATTGCGTGCAGAGGCATTTTGAGGGACAACCTTATATCCCGCCCCTTGCATTGAGCCGTTTGTGTGAAGAGTTGCCAGACCTTACATCTTGATGTAGGTCTGGCTAACCAGGCTACCTGTCATAACCATTGGAAGAGAAATGCATTTTTTAAATTCATGACTCTAGCCGATCAGCAGGTGTCGCCATAGTCTTTAATAAGAGTCCATTGTAAACTTTATTTGTGGTGGCAATTGGTGTCCCTCTACTTTACAATAGTTATAATAAACTTTAAATACCAATAAATTATCAAATGTTTCCGTGTTTGTACTCTGTAGGATAAACACAATTCGTGCACTATTAACATTTTTTTTGTTTGTTTTGTTTTAAAATATATTTAGTAGAGTTTGAGAGATTGCATTTGTATGTATTAAATATGTATGTTCCCACCATACCTCAGAGGATATCATGGATTGTACTTGCAACAAAATAAAAATTTTAACACAAATGAAGTGGTTATATTGTGAATATAGATTTTATTTAACATGTAAAATTTTATGAAATTGGTTGATCTGAGGGGTGCATGTTGTGTGCATTCTTTCTTATTAATTTTCTTAAAGTTAGCTACGTTTCTGACAATTCCATGTATCACACTTTAGTGTCTGTGGTGTTATTTTTATAACTTGCAGATTTTACATATTTTAATAATATTTTTTATAAATACATATTTATTAATATTTCCTAAATGTCCCCATATCTTAAAATTATCATGATGGCAGCCGCCATTTTAGAAAAGACTGGATTTAGGCTAATTTGTCTATGGTGTTGCTATCTTTTTACTTATATTGGTAACACCACAGACATAAGTGGATGTTTCACCATGTGTATTTTTTTACATTTTTAAAAATTATCATTATACATGTTTACAATTAAATTTTTTATTAAGCTTTAATTTTAATGGATATAGCATTAAACTTATTTAATTAAATGCATAACAATATTTTAATTTATTAAAAGAAAACAAACAAGCATTTTTCCAATTTTGCCACCCAAATTGACCCGTATATAATATTTTGCTTGGTAAATCTGGAAGTTCTTATTATGACTTATATTTATGACTATAAAAATAAAATAAAAATGATTATTCTTTGCAAATGCTACAGATGCCATTAGATTAAAAATCATTTCACAGATCAGAGGATTTTGATGAGATGATATTTTATTAATAGCACCTAAATGACTAACTAGTCAACCTTTTAACGATATTGCAAATTCTTTATTCTTGTATAAATATGGCTAATAGATAAAAGACTGTTATCTTCGATGAAGCAGATTCTTAAAATCAAATTATTGGATTGTAACTAATGGCACTAATGGATTGATCATCCCTAAAAAACATAGCTGTATTGTTTAACCACTTGTTCTGTATTGATATAACTGTTTTGATGAGTAAGAAAGTCGCCTGTATTTCAGACAAAATCACACAGTAATACCCATACCTGTTTGTGTGTCAATACCTTAGCACTAGATGGCGTCCTAACTAAGATATTGTTTTCCAACAGGACTTGGCACCTGCACACAGTGCCAAAACTACCAGTACCTGGTTTAAGGACCATTGTATCCCTGTTTTTAATTGGCCAGCAAACTAGCCTGACCTTTACCCCACTAAAAATCTATGGGGTATTGTGAAGAGAAAGATGTGATATGCCAGATCCAACAATGCAGAAGAGCTGAAGGCCACTAGGAGAGCAACCTGGGCTCTCATAACACCTGAGCAGTGCCACAGACTCATCGACTCCATGCCAAGCTGCATTGCTTCAGTAATTCAGGCAAAATGAGCCCCGACTAAATATTGAGTGCCATACATGCTCATACTTTTCATTTTTCAGGTGGGCCAGATTTCTAAAAATCCTTTCTTTGTATTGGTCTGAAGTAATATTCTCATTTTCTGTTTGTGTGTAATGAATGAATATAATACACAAGTTTCACTTTTTACAAAATTAGTGAAATAAATCAACTTTTTGATGATATTCTAGCACATATGTAATGCTATAGGCCTGGTGTTCCTTTAGCTCATTCGATAAAACATTGCATTAACAACATAAAAGCTGTGGGTTTGATTCCTAGAGAACACAAATATTGATAAAACCGTATATATGTTGTATATTGATTAAATCATGTACGTGTCTTGCCCAGTGCTAGTCTAATTTGATTAATAAAATGTAAATTGACTATCTTGTTTATTGTTTTACTAAGCATTTAAAGAAATATTTCTTCCGAAAAGTAAAATTAGCCCATAATTTACTCACCTTTATGCCATCATAGAAGACGACTGGTCCTTGCGAATCATATAGGCCTTTATGACTAATCACATAGGTGTCATTTACACTGGGGACGCTGGGGACATGTCCCCACCACTTTTTGAAATGGCTGATTTTGTCCCCACCACTTTTTGAAAAAAATACCTAAGAAAATAAGTCTAGTTTTTAGACAAAAAATATACAATTTAAGTGAATTTGTGCTTAAAACAAGCAAAAATATCTGCCAATGGGGTGAGAAAAAATTCTAAAAATAAGATACATTTTTTCTTAAACACTTAATTTAAGCAAAATTTTCTCACCCCAATGGCAGATATTTTTGCTTGTTTTAAGCACAAAATCACTCAAATTGTAGTTTTTGTCTAAAAATTAGACTTATTTTCTTATGTCATTTTGCTCATCAAGAAAATACATCTTGATTTAAGAATTTGTAGATATTTTTACTGAAAACAGGACAAAAATACTAAGAAAGAGAGTCAGATTTCCAAGAAAAAATTCTTAGTATTTTTGTCTTGTTTTCTATAAAAATATCCCAAAATTCTTAAATTAAGATGCTTTTTCTTGATGAGCAAAAATCTAGTTTTAGACCAAAAATATCAAATTTAAGTGATTTTGTGCATAAAACAAGCAAAAAAAATCTGCCAATGGGGTAAGCATTTTTTTTCTTGAATTTAGTGTTTACAGTTTTTTTCGATTGCTAAACGCCAGTGGGCACAACTGGAGTCACATGTGCAAAACTCTAACTACAGTCTGCACAGCAGCAGTTCATGTGGACCAAACTCTAGTTCGTTTTTCATTGCTTTAACACAGTTTTCAAAACTTTACACACTTATTCCATGACTTTAACCACAACCTGCACAACACTGTGGATTTACAGCACTTTGTTCAAATGCTAACACACTGCTGTCAAAACTGTGAACCACACATTCAAAACAGAAAAGATTTCAGCCTTGTGCCTTTCAAACACTGCTGATTGCAATTTCATATAAATATAAATTTCAATTTCATATATGTATTTCATTTATATATAATATTACCTTTCATATACTTTAAGTTTCTACCTTTTTTCTCATTACTGTAATTCCGTAAATTACTACAGACAACTGAAGCAAACTGCTAATTTTCATTTACCTTAAAAAATTATGGTGTTCTAAAAAAATAATGTGATAAATCAATAAATAAATCATTCTTTAAAGAAAACATTACTTGGTGTGACATCACTGAAATTGTTAAAACTGTAAAGATATAAAGTTAGTATTTTGTGTATTGGTGTTTGATGTTAGTGTTTTTCCTCTCAGTGTGTTCTGAGTGACAGTGTGTGTTATCTCAGTGAGGGTTGTGTTTAGTGTTTGGCTGCACGGAGGTGTTTTGAGCCATGTGTGTAGAGTTGTGCTCAGGTGACTTTTGGTAGTGCAGACTGTAGTTAGAGTTTTGCACATGTAGCTCCAGTTGTGCTCACTGTCGTTTAGCAATCGAAAAAAACTGTAAGAAAAATGTTGAAGATTTTTTGCTTACCCCATTGGCAGATTTTTTGCTTGTTTTATGCACAAAATCACTTAAATTTGACATTTTTGGCCTAAAACTAGACTTATTTTCTTAGGTCATTTTGCTCATCAAGAAAAAGCATCTTAATTTAAGAATTTTTTGATATTTTTACTGAAAACAATACAAAAAATAATTTCTTGAAAATCATTTTTTGCAGTGTACGACTGGTTTTGTGGTGCAGGGACACATATGTTGCGTTGTGTGCTTATGGTGTGTTTTCTTTTACATATGTAATGAATTTCATTGTAATCATTGACTTAACGTGCTGCTGTTTTCTACATTATGGTGCTTTGGCACTGTTCGGTTGAGCTGGTGTTGCAGTTATATGTGCAGTTGACATTGTTGAGGGTTTTATGCTGACTATTTTTGTTTTGTTGACCGGGCCTACACTATGCCCATTTTTGATGCGCCGTTATTTAATATTTTTCCCGTCCTGCTGTAATGTTTTTTCATCTGATCTTTTGTCCCCACCACTTTTCAACACAAACTGACGCCCCTGACTAATCATCATATGCGTTGTGATGAAACATGCAGTCACGAGACATCCGAGAACCAATGATCGTCTTTCATACTGACAATGAGCTGACGTTTCACAATTTTAGATCATATACACAACTTGCAGTTTTCATTTTAAAGTGTTTCATTTGTTTGTCTGGAACATTTAGGTTCTGAACCTTCAGGGGGAAGTTTAAAGTTTGAATATCTTTATCCTGTGTGCTCATGGCCCACATATTTACACATGCAAACTATCTCCTCAAAGTAACTCGATGTCACGGCAAGTCCGTGTCATGTTTTGTGTATTGCACTGATCCGTCTCACCTGGACTCTCATTAGTCCCTTTCACACATACAGTCTTTACTGGTAATTTACTGGTAAATTGCAGTTAACATGTCATGTGTGAACAGAACCTTTCTGGTAAATCAGTGCTCCCAATTTACCAGTAAGACAGGTTGTAAGATTAACGGTAATTTGCCGGTAAGCGCTGTGTGTGAACGAAAAGTATAGCATTACCGGCATTTAGATGACGTCAGACCGCGCTGACAGATCGGGCGGGCCAATCAGAAAGTTTTTTATACAGGTGACGCGGTATCCCCCAGACTGTTTACAGACGTTTCCACACACATGTTGCTTAATAGTCGAGCACACCTGAAGTTAACATCCACATTTCTTCACCAAAGTTGTTTCAAACAGCTTACCATCTAATTGCCAAATTGCCGACGTCCTTAGCACACCATCTGTGAAGCCTAATGTGCAAACGCGCAGGTTCCGTTTGACGCCGCCTAACGCAATGTTGTTTGGTCACGTGCAACTTCGCGACCGCTTGCCAGAGATGTGAAAACAACAAAATACGGACCGTGGATATTAAGTCATAACCCGCCGTTTACAAATACGACACGGACGGAGCTCGCCGGCCGCGCGCCACAGGTAACTTCCGCTTTCTCTCCGAGTTTACCGGTATTTTGATACTGATGTGTGAATGATGTCTTACTGGTAAAAAGACGGAACGTCACTGCATGTGTGAACAGCACATTTTTGTATTTACTGGTAAATTCATTCTGGTAAATTCATGGTAATTTACCAGAATTACTGTGTGAAAGAGGCTATTGACTCATTAAGCCAATACACCACACCTGTCTTATGTTTAATTGTCTTTGTATTTATATGCCTTGTTTCTGTCACTCCGGTTGCCGGTAGATTGTCATTGTCATTACTACCCTGTCTGTTCCCCGTGTCACATTTTGGATGTTCCTGTGTTTGCTACCTGTTCGTCATTTTACTCCTCATGTTTTTGGTTTCCTATTTTATCATTAAATGTTATTTATTTTGTGAACTCTGCGTATGCGTCCTACTTCCCTACCCTGTCGTGACAGAATCTACCGGCCAGCACTGGACGCAGCGGGTTCACGGAGGGCGGCTCCCCCAGGAGTTTCGTCGAGGGGGAGTGGTGACATCGGGGTGTATTCCCCATCAGCCCCGATGTCTCTTGGGGACCACCGTGAGCGATCGCTCGCTCCCGCGAGCATGCGGGAGGAGGATCGGCCCAGGCGGTCCCCCAACGGTTGAGTCGTCGTCGACGGTCCCTCGGAGGACCACCATCCTGCTCGCAGGGGGATCCGGAACGGACCACGCCCGATCATTTCCCCGGGGTGGCTACCGAGAGAGGGTCTCCGTTTCCGCGAGGGGATGGGAGATGACTTCCGGGGGCAGCTGATCGTCGACGATTCCCAGGAGGGGGGTAATTCCTCTGCCTCGGTTCTCGGAGCGATCGCTCCGGTTCTCCTGGCGCAGTCCGGCCAACCGTTCCTGTTGGTCTCGTCCCGGCGGATGCCGGCTTCGCCAGGGTCCCCAAGCCCTCCACCCCTCCCTTGGACTCTTGCTACCAGACTTTGTTTTTGTTTTGTGTTTATTT
The DNA here is from genome assembly GCA_025389145.1 of Misgurnus mizolepis. Lineage (NCBI taxonomy): Eukaryota > Metazoa > Chordata > Actinopteri > Cypriniformes > Cobitidae > Misgurnus > Misgurnus mizolepis. The sequence continues at coordinate 7,638,001 of JAIFKI010000022.1, read as the reverse complement.
GAGTGTCTGGTAGCCACTCGTAGAGGGAGGGGTTATGTCACGGCAAGTCCGTGTCATGTTTTGTGTATTGCACTGATCCGTCTCACCTGGACTCTCATTGACTCATTAAGCCAATACACCACACCTGTCTTATGTTTAATTGTCTTTGTATTTATATGCCTTGTTTCTGTCACTCCGGTTGCCGGTAGATTGTCATTGTCATTACTACCCTGTCTGTTCCCCGTGTCACATTTTGGATGTTCCTGTGTTTGCTACCTGTTCGTCATTTTACTCCTCATGTTTTTGGTTTCCTATTTTATCATTAAATGTTATTTATTTTGTGAACTCTGCGTATGCGTCCTACTTCCCTACCCTGTCGTGACACTCGAGTGACAGACCTCCAGACATTACCTTCTAGCCTTACCTTAAAACAAACCAGACAACTGGATAATGTGACCTACACTGCTCATAAAATGAAACAATGCACACAGACTATGGGCATCAAAAAGCAGATGCTTCCGGGATATGAAATGTTGGGAGACAATTAAAATTACTCAAACCTGTGAAATATGTTTATTCAACTTGAAAATTGTATGTGTGTTTAACGATTTTACCACTTTGAATTTCTCAAGTTCAAATAAAATGAATCACAGAACTTAGTTTACTTAACTAAAATTAAATTTATAACTTCTAAACAGAGTCATTTCAACACAACAGCCTCATACACTGCAAATAATTACAAACTTTTGGTGGTTGTGATGAGATTTATGGCATTCAATCGCCAGCTAAGCTAAGAAAGAGTCTGGCACTGCAAATTTACTTCAGATTAATATTAAATCAATGATTGGTTGAGGAGGCTTTCCAGTTCCAAGCATGCTTTGCGTGGACCTCATTACAAGAGCATTTTTTGTTTTATAAAAATTAAGTGATATTTTATGTGGTTTTAAGTAATAGTGTTTAAACATTCATTTGGGTTGGAAATTTAGAAGAGTTTGCTATTTTTAATTTTTGTGGTTACCATTATTCAGAAGTGTAGTGCATGTGCTTAGGCTGTAGGTCAGATACTGGATGTGTTGCTTTATCATTGTAAATAATAACTGTGTGAAGTCAATGCCAGCACTGAGCTAAATAACTTCTCACATACACGTGAGTCACATTGTCTGTTCCCGTGACTTGTCAACAAAATAAAGGTAAGTACATAAAGTATAGTGTACATAAATAGGAAATACAATTAAATATAAACTTTTAAGTTTGGGTTAATTTTAAGTTATTAGTATGATTTACTTAAAAAGTTTGATTTGGTTTACTTGTATGTATTTTGGTATTTTAGTTTCCACAAAAGTTTTGAGTACTCTGAACTTGTCGGGTTTTAATATTCAGCTGTGCAAATACAACCACTGATGCTACTGGACACATCTTCAGTGATGTTCCTGGAATCATTGGGTGTTTCGGGTCTTTCAACATCAGACCCTCATCCAGGTGACCCAGCTGTGGCTGATCAGACCCCAGCTTGTGTCCAGTTGGCGAATCTAGCTACACTGACCCCCATGGATCTCCTCTCTTGAGCCATAGCCATCTCGAGGCTTTCTCTGCTGCTTCAGTGGTGTTGCGGATGGCTCTTCTTCTCCTTACTCCATCAATGCCTAAAAGACTGAAGGCTCTGTACATGGATCGTGCTACAACGCCCCTCTATTGGGAGACACCGTGCTCTCCACCCAGCTTGTCGACACTCTCTGACCTGTCCCTCATACTTGGTGAGCTTCCTCTCAAAGTCTTTCCAAGGGACTGTAAGCTCCAGCAGAACTTGTTTGGTGGAATTAGACAAGAGAACAACATCTGGTTTTAAGGTGGTAGTCACAACGTGGCCAGGGAACATCAAAGTTGTCAAAACTTCAACTTTCAGTTGAAGTAATTAAACATAAAAAAGTAAAAAAAGTGATTAAAACTGACAGTCTTTAAATTTATAATACAAAGGCAATCAAATTTATTGAGTTAGTAGAACTTATCCATGTTTCCAGCTGCTTTGAATATAATACACATCAGGTACTGTATAAGAGACTAAAGGGTTGGCAACAGATGTAAAGCCTTTATTTGTATGCGTAGCTGAATAGGATTCTTGCTTTTTAATGATGATCAGAGATAAAACATGACAGGAGAGCACAAACCAGCACAATAAAGAAATCTGTGGCTTGCAGGATATATAAAAGAAACAGGAAATATTTTTAGAGGAATGTACTTACAACAGATGCCTGGCAGGCAAGAAAGCAAATAAACATTTCAAATATTTACATTTCGCAACTTTCCGACTGTTTAAATGTATAACCATAATTTGTGGCCAAGACCTATTAAATGAGGAATTTGTGTTAGTGCTAATGTAATACAACTTTACATATTTCTCATTTTGAACCCCTCCAGAAAGTAAAATCTCATTTGAGATTTCTTGATCATATCATTCGTTTCTTCTATACATCAGTGAGATTAAAACGAGACAAATGGATACTTTTGCTTACAGTAAGTCTCCATTTTTTGTTATTTACCACAAGAGTAAATATATGGACACAAAACCTTTATTTGATTTATCACCTAATTTGTAAGACATTCTAAACTTCCACAAGGAAAACCTGCTTAGTGACTTTAAGTCAAAACACGAAGTTCAAACAGGATGAACACCAATTGGTTTAATCATTTGTGAATACAATTTTGTATGTTATAAATTATGGGGTCACTCTTTATATTAGGTGGTCTTAACTACTATGTACTAACATTCAATATCACCAAGTGTCAGGAAGGTTCCGGAACGAACCCAGATGCAGACCTTTGATGAACACTTTGTTTATTTACAATAACAGGAAACAAAACCCACGAGGGGGAAAACAACAAACCAGATAAACAAGACACCAAACAGACTAGACTAACTTAACAAAAAAACTTGACAAAACTTAACTATGACTCATTTGACAGCGTATTCACAATTGGTACAAAACAAACAAGCACAGGACAGCAAACACAAGGGCTTTAAATAATGGAGCAAATCAAGCGGGTAACAGGTAAAGGTCATAAACCAATAACAGGATAATTACAAGGAAACGAGGGGGCGAGACAAGGAAAGAGACAGTCCAAACATAAATCATAAACACACACCAACATGCACTCACATAATCAATTATCAAATGGCCAAGTACATAGTTAAGGCCACCTAAAATAAAGTGTGACCAATTATGGATATTTACAGTTGCAATTCAGATTATTCAATCCACTGGAGATAGCGAAATTGCAACCTACCTCAATTTCGCACCGTGAGAATGAGGAGCTATGGTACCAGCCACACGAAAAATATGTCATTGCTGAGACAACGTAGTGATGAAACGCGCTCTGTAGAACATTTTGACCGTTTAGGGCAGTGGTTCCCAAAATCACAAGGAGTTGTGTTTGATTAAGGTTGGAGCTAAACTCTGCAGGGCACCGGCTCTCCAGGGCTGGATGTGAGGAACACTGGTCTAGGGCCAGCCACGGAAAAAGCTCTATCTCCTCTACATTTCAAGCGTGATTGATGAATCAGGTATAGTTGATCCTTAGAGCGAACAGATCTCAAATTTTAATGTAGACTAATTAAATCGGAAATATAATATGGTGCCAAGCCATGCAGAGATTTATAAACACTTTAACATCACTTTATATTGAATTCTGTATCGAATCATTAATTAATTAAGTCACAAAAGCCAAGACTTTCTTTTCCCAAGGAGCAATAACAGTCATTAAAATCCACATCCTTAAAAAATAAACTCTGATTTGTCCTCATTCAACTGGAGAAAGTTGCTTGCCAACCAAAACTTCACATCAGCCACATCAACAGTTACTCAAAGACTCCAGAGAAAATTGCAGGGAAATTAAATTAAAGAATCATCAGCATACAGATGGTAATTTATACCGTGCTTATCAAAAATCTTTCCCAACAGAAGCATATAAAGGGAAAATAAAAGAGGTCCCAAAATCGAGCCCTGAGGAACCCCACACTGAAATGATTCTACCCTTAAAGGGGGTAGCACACAGGCCGCGCAGCTCGCGACGAGTAATGTCTAGGATAACTCTGAGGTATTGTAAACCGGAAGTGCACATTAAATAGTGCGAGCTTCATTAGATAGCGTCTACTTCAAAATGCAAAATATACATTAGCAGCCAATGTTAATTGTTAATGATTTGGGACAAATATGATGTTATTTAATGTTAAACTATGTGAGTGGCGCTCTGTGGTGCAACAGGGATTTTAGCAATTTAGAGTCATAGCTGGGGGGCGTGGACAGGTGCCACCTGTTGGTGCCAGTGTGCATATACTCATAGAAAGCAATGTGTTTGAGTTTTTTATAACTGCGCGGCGCTGCGTGTCCTGTGTGCGACCCCCTTAAGACAAGATGAACACCAGAAGGCTTCATATGTGCAACAATGTCTTGCAGGTCAAGGGGGTTGAATAATCTTGATTGCAACTGTATATTTAATTTATTTGTAAATATTAAACTGCACCTGCATGATGACTCACATTGTGCTATCAGTTTCATGTTGTTGTTCTCTGGAAAGAACCTTGGAATATCACCATTAGCCAATCAGAATCAAGCATTTCAGAGCACCGTGCAATAAATCTGAATAAAACACATATGAGTGTTTATGCTATCTATAGTCATAAACAAGACTCTTCCTGTATGTCCTGCAGAAGTGGCCAGTTGAGGGCCGTGACTAAAGGAGGACTGTAAAGGCCATGTCTGGTATAAAGAATGAAGATGTTTGATGTGGCAAAAATGTCACCCTTCAGTTAAATCTTGCAACTTTGTTTAATTTTCACATGCACATCTTCAAATATACCAATTCTAACATCAGATGATACAATAGTTTTACTTCCATTCAGGTTTTAATTCAGGACAGTTGTACTGTATTGGACTGATTGTTTGCATAACTTAAACTGACTGATAGTAAATAATGACTAGCTATAGTTCAGCTTTTGTGTCAATAATATCCTGTGTAAAATAATCAAGGTGAAATAAATAGCTGAGGAACTAAACAGGTGTACTTCATTGTTGAATGTTTTTCAATTTCTGTTGCATGGAGGATCATGAAAAGATGAATAGATAGTGAGCTGTTAACTGCTCTTATGAAGATGTGGACTTGTACAGTATTTGCATAGTGGATATCTCTTTCTTCCCTATGGAACTGGGTGGGGTGTGCAGGCGGCTTATATTGTTTGCTTTAGTAAAGTTTGTTGTTTCTTCATTATGGTGTTCCTTAGGTGGAATGCTCTTTTCTTCTCGCTTAAATGAAAGAGGTTTAACAATAAATCAACTAAACAATATTGGAGGATGCCACCAGAGTAGCCTACATTATCAAACAAGTATATGGGATAGTCTACTAGCTTCTTTAAGATTTTTGATAATGCCTTGGTCAAAGTACAGCGGATTTGTCATTGTGTTATAAAGTAGGTGTGGCACTGAAGACTAAAGCAAACACCTCCAGTGCCAGAGTTTCAATGGATTGTGAACTACAGAACAAATGCTGTACCACAATGAACAACCGGCACGAAATCATGTACTATGCTTGACTTAATTTAAAATGTTTGTTTTGTTTTTATACAGTTTCACACCCTTTTTTGAAAAAGCAAAACATTAATCCTATTTAGACATAAACTGACCCAAAACCGACAAACTGCCTCAACTCTCTTTGATCTAGTTGTGCTGAGTAGTGTCACCTGCTTGCAAACTACACAAGGCTCTATTGGTTTATCTTTCTCTAAAAAATATTGTTATATATTAAAATAATATATTTTAATAATATAATTATATTGTTTTTTTGTTACTATTCTTTGCAAGTACTGCAGAACTTAAGAAAGGGCGGTAAAATATTTTTTTTTTCAAAATATAATAAATATTTAGATTTTGTTTTTGTTTATTAGTAGATTTGGTTCGTAGTTGGTGTTTTTTATTATGGTTTTGGTTTAAGTTAAGCGCTAAGAAAGGGGTGTGGCTATAGTTAATATAAGACTTGTATTAATGGTGAACGCGCTCTGAGCGCTCGGCGGGAGGTGATGATGATGTCACGTGACGTGATTCTTGTCAGGTTGCGGGATAAAGGTAGACACAGGTTGACAGCACAAAATACATACACAGATCTCTCTCTCTCTCTCCCGACTCCACTGCCATCGTGTTAAAGAAACAATAATAATGTCCATTAGCCGGAAAAACTGGTCTGCTTTATCAACGTAAGTAGATTTAATGTTTATTTTTGTTTAGTCTGGTTATGGTTGCTGAACGGATCGCAGGTGCCTGTTAATTTCGCGTATTGTAACACATGGTGATATTACCCTAAAATTGCCATTTCTTTTATCGTAGTTTTTTTGTAAAAAACAACTTTACATAATGTATTCAAAATATAGTAGTAAAAAATTCATTGAGATTTTAATAAAACAATCGCGTTCCTCATAAAAGTAGAAGACGCATGACGTCCAGTGTGATATAAAATATGTATAATATTCTAATAAAAGTAATAGTAAGATAAGCTAAACTGAACTTTGTACTGAAACTGACGTGAATAAAAACTGAAAGTTAATGTGGACTGGACATGCAACGATTCAAGCTCCTTATTGCCAGCTCGTGCACTCATAAATGTAACGTAATGACACGCTTACAAATTTAAGAGACTGAGTATCCTTTAACCAAAACAGCTTGAAAAACCAGTTATTGCACAATGAAACATTGTTTTTCATACTGTGAAATACAATAGTCCACCTCCGGACATATCATCAAGACTTTTGATCATAATACATCTTCTCATTTTGTAAAAGAGTTTGGTATTTCAGTAGTCTGAAAGTTCCTGACAGTTCTTCACATCCGGCTTTCTTCCTGTCTATTGAATCCATTATAAAGAATAATCACAGTGCCATATTGATAAGTGTCTGCATGCATGTATTTTCATCATACTTCTGATGTTACACACACGCACGCACGCACGCACACACACACACAGTGTATACAGTATATAAGTTTGTCTGTTTGATCTACAGGCTGACTCGACAGTGGACTGTGGAGGATGAGGAAGAGGTGGAGAGAGAGAAACGGAGGAAGGAGAGGAGCTCCAGCACTGCTGCAGACCCCGAGAGTCCCAACGAAGATGCCAAACCCAAGACCAGTAGGTATGAGGTCAACCAATACAAAGAAACTTTGCCAGCAATAATGAATTCCTGCTTCCTGTACCATGTCAAATGACATAAAAGCTTTAACTGGCTCGTAATCGAAAATAATTAAATGCAAATTTTCTATTAAACATTTGCATGGCACAATTGAACTTACATAACACGTGGATGAGCACTTCAGATAGCTTTAGATAAGAGTTTATGGTATCACAAAGGTCTAGTATTTGGTCACAAATAAAATATACCAGACATGGACCTTTCCCACACTGTAAGTCTTGTGTGAAAAGCAGATTTACAAATCTTGAAATGCAAAATGATGTGAGATGATCTGTATATTGTTCGGTCCTGGTCTTACTATATGCATGTTATTACAAAGAAAGAAACATTTAAATGTATTCATCAATACATACAGTAACATTTCTTAGTCACTTTGATTGCTTTTTTACAGAAGTGTAATAAAGTACTGTCCATTGTTAGTGGATCAGTAATAAACTAATATATTCTGTCCGGTGTTAGTGGATCAGCCGATGCCTTTGACCCCAATGAAGATTCTGGTGGTGGTCTGGACCAGATGCCGATGGACTTTGTGGAGATGTTGCGTGTCCGTGATGAAAATCGAAGGATGAGGCACGTGGAAACTTTGAGGAGGCACAAAGAGGGAGACGGTGGCACCGCGGGGGACAGTTTAGATGGAGAACCTGATGTGGAGCTGCACAGAGAGACGCGGGACGGGGAGCGCAGAGAGAACGTTCAGCGGTGTGTGGAGGCCCTTAAGTCACCAGGGCCCTCTGTTAACTCGGAGAAGGATGAGAAGGTAGGACATCATGTTTTCAAAACGTAATTATATTTTTAGGTGGTAGTGTGCACAAGCCAGACCTCAGGTGTGTCTAGATGTATCTGTGAAGCTTAAAATACCCCACTGATCATTTATTATAGCATGTTGAAAATATTGGATGGGAGCCAAAACGTGCTGTTTTCATGTGTGTACCTTTAAATGTAAATGAACTTTTGCCCTCATTCCCTTACCAACAGTCAGTAGCTGCGTTTCTATTGCAGATTTGCGCAAACTTTATTTTCTAAATGTCGACAAAAGACTATTGAGAAATACAGCATTTCCATTAACCGATGATATGCGACTGAAACATAGTTTTTCCTCTCGCGGTAAGTCATCATGTCAACTGTGTTGGTAGGTTTACTAATATCACATCTACAGCACTTGGCATTATTATTTTTTTTTTTTCATATTTAAGAGTATTATCCAAACAGTAATGCCAAGGAAAGCCCCGGATACTTAGGAGTGGCAACGTATAGGTGTTTCTTGGACAACCTGATCCCCCAAATTTCCGTGAAATAGTCACGCATTATTTTGCTCAGTTTTGTGTGACATTGTCACGTATTTCCACCATATTATGTGCCCCTGCCACGACTTTCTTTTCCGTGACAGTTTCACGTATTGGTTACTCAACTGTTTTTCCTATTTTTAAACAATTGTCGCTTCGGTTTGGGGTTAGATTTGCTGTTTGCGTTAGGATGTCTCTTAAAGTATTGGTTTATACACTTTTTTCGTATGCTTTTTAAACCATCATCGCCTGACGTTAGGGTTAGAGTTGGGTTTGGGTAAGGATGTCATTTTATGTAACAGAAAGTTGCTCTAACCCCAAAGCGACAATTGTTTAAAAATAGGAAAAACAGTTGAGTAACCTGTAACCAATACGTGAAACTGTCACGGAAAAGAAAGTCGTGGCAGTGGCACGTAATATGGTGGAAATACGTGACAATGTCACACAAAACTGTGCAAAATAATGGGTGACTATTTCACATATTTTGTGAGATCAGGCTATTTTTGGAGGTAATAGTACATCATTTTATCCAAAATGTGTTATCCAAACATTATTGGCAAGGAAAGCCTCTTATACTTGGGAGCAGACATGTATTGAGGGGTTTCTAGGAGGTTTTAGTACATACCGCTTCATCTTCAAATAATAATTGTGTGAATTACTTGCATTAGGTAACCGAAAATGCGAATAAACTGTTTCCATTGCAGCTTTGCGAAATGCACCTTTTATGAATTGCCTGAAATCAACTCATGGAGCGTAAAAACTTTTTTAGCGATATATTTGAGAGTTTTTGCGTGTTTCCATTCACCGTATTTTCAATTTGCAATGTCAATTTGCGCAATTTAAAGGGTAATGAAAACGAAGCTAGTAAAACAGATCTGATTCCTGTGAATAAATTAATAAAAAAAGGAGAGGGTGGATTTTTTCATGTAGGGTTGTTGTGTTCACACACTGCCAACACACCTTACAGTGGATTTTGACATCAGAAGTGGATTTTGCATAATATGTGCCCTTTAAGGAATAGCAAACCAAAAAATGACTCGTGACTGCATGTTTCATCACAAGACACACAAGAACCAATGCAGCCCAGTCTCACGAAATTACGTACATAATAGTCACATAATTTTTTGATTCTTTTTCGTGATACTGTCACTTACTTCCGTGTTATCACGAATATCTGTTTATGTGTCATTGTCACATATTGGTTACTCAACTGTTTTGTCCTATTTTCTTACCATTGTCACTTCGGTTTAGGGTTGTATTATATTAACTTATAATGAGATCCTTACCCAAACCCAACGGCAATGGTTTAAAAATCAGAAAATATAAAAAAGGAATCAGAAAAAGTAGTATAAACCAATACTTAAAGTGACATTCTAACGCAAACACCAAATCTAACCCTAAACCGAAGCGACAATGATTAAAAGAAAATAGGAAAAAGTAGGTCAATACATGACAATGAGACACAAACAGAATGTGTGATACGATCACGAAAAAACATGGAAAGTTTTGACTATAGGTACATAATTGCCTGTATTTTCATGAGATGTCATGTATTTTCTGTCCTGCCATATTGTATACATTACATATGCATTATTACGATCACTTAATTAGCTCAAAATATCAATAGCTCACTCTTACGAATATATAGTTTTCAATTATCACAATTATCATCATAAAAGTATAGATTGCTTTTATGATGAATGCATATTCTTTTTGGAGCTTCAAAGCATTAATACTTTATTAACGAAAACCAAGATGAGCCAGAATATTATTTAATATAATACTAAATGTGTTATTTATGAAAAAAGAAAGGTCATGAGGGTAAAATACTGGGCAATTTTCATTTTTGAATCCTTACATAGAGGAACAGGTTTCATTGTTCCACACTATATGTTAAAAAGCAGGCTAAAGCACGCACATCAATTTAAATTGGGTGCTCGACAAAAAAACGTAGTAGTATAGTAATGCAAAGTCGGCAACACCAAAGCTCCAAAAGTATCAAAAATATTTATTATTTAAAAACAGTGCATGGCATCAGGAAACGTAACCTGATGCCATGCACTGTTTTTAATAATAAATATTTTTGATACTTTTGGAGCTTTGGTGTTGCCGACTTTGCATTACTATATCCACACTATATGTTGCAACATAGCTGCAGTGATTTTCCATCATTTAGGCTCAATAGCATCAGTGAGGTCAGAGATTGACATTGGGTGACTTGTATTAGCCTATATTCTTCCAATTTATCTAAATGGTGTCTAGTAGAATTTTGTTCTAAGGTTTGTGCAGCCCTGTATCTTTCACACTGATTTTACTTGGTACATTGTCATACTTGAAGATAAACTTTTAAAACAAATTTGCAGTGCATGCAGCGGAAATCTGACAGGTTTATCGTGTGATCAGTGGTCAGAGGTCATCTCTCGAAACCACAAGGAGAGTTTTTAAGAAATCATCAACAGGATTAACAGAAAGAGCTGCAGGAGGCCCAGTTTACCTTACACACCCCTACAGGGCCAAAACATGAGAGCACATTAGGTCATTTGACCCACTTCTGAAGTCTGACGTGATTATAGTGAGAGATTTAGAAACAAAGGTGAATTTTCAGCCAGTACAACCTGTTATGGTAAACACAGAAGGGGAATAGAAATTATAAACTAAATCAATATGGCTATAAAGTATGATTGATTTTATCTTTTAAGATAGAAATATCATGTTTCAATTTAAATAACATAGTAAATTAAATTTGCCCATATTTTACTCGCCTTCAAGTCTTCCTAGGTGCATGCATTGGACTTTGTCCTTTTAGCCAGTCAGAGTTACATATCCCAGCCGTACCATTGCAGCAAAAGGCGCAATGATATTATACAGTGCCTGAAATAGTCCCCTGCTTTTCAAAATTACTAAGGGGACTATTTTTGGGTGCTGCGTAATATCATTGCGTCTGCTGCAGCCATGTTATGGCAGCAAAGTCTTTGATTATTACGCCAGAATGAGCGTATAGCTCCTAGCCATATCTGCCTAGAAAATCACAACTTTTAATTTTCTGTCTGTCTTAGTACACGATGTAACTACAGAAGAGTCAAGTTGTAAATAGGAAAAATATTGAAACTTTTTGGTTATTTTTTAACGCAATGCTAATGCTCTAATCAGATTCAATGGATTATGATTAGCTATGCTAAACGTGGTACCGCCAGACCCGGAGATCAGCTGAATGGATTCCAAAACAGTAAGAATCAAATGTTTAACTCTAGGAACCTGGAAAATGTGCATATTTTCAAAAAAAGTGGAGTGTCCCTTTAACTCTGTAGTGTATAGCATTGGTTTATAAAGTTTGACATATACATGTTTCCTTACAAAACATCATCCTCTTACAGTAACATTCACTCTTTTTTATGTTTCTCCCAACTGGTACACCAGGTGCGAGTGCAAAAACATCACAATTCATTGGTTTTCAAGTTAAACGTTAAACTTGGCAACAGGTCATCTCAGTACACCAATTTATGTATACAGAAGATGTTTGGAACGACTTAATCGAGCACTTTCACTGGAATAAATAATGACAGTTTTTCCATTTTGGGCAAAAAAATGCTTTAAAAAGCAAGGAGCAATTCCAGCATTATGGAGATTGCACTATGGTTAAAAACCTTTGGATAAAAACGTAACTTTTCATAATAAGCATGGAATTCCCATTGGATTTTATTTTTTAAGTTAAACTTGGCACAGGTCATCTCAGTACACCAATGTATGTAAACAGAAGTATGCAGTATGCATTCGAGGGATATATAATAATAATAATCTAATAATAAATCAAACAGCTTATCTATAAGTCTTGTGGAATAAACACAAGACATTAGCCTGACCACTTTCCAATGATAACATTCCCACTTATAGAGCTAAACCCTGGGAGAGACGCGATCGGATTGGGGTACTTAGCAACACATCCTCATCCCATGGCGTCAATATTTGACGCCATGGGGTGAGGATGGGCTGTACTTAGGGGGTAACATTAGGTCGTTAATAAACAAAATGCTAAAATATTTTTTAAAGTATGTCAGTCAGCCTCCGTCTTGCCTTTTAATTATCTTATATTATGTTTAAATATATGCATTATGAACAAAGAACCGTTATTATTTCCAAGCAATGATGTGCTGAGTTAGTTAGCTAACATTAACATGGGTGTTTTTGTTGATCCTGTTGACATTTAGTTGTGAATGAGGTTTTCCACACTGCTTGATCCACGTCTGGCATTTCTCCTCTTGGGTTTTAATTTTCAGTAAGGGAAAAAGTTCCACCACCCCATCCAAACTTTTAGGATAGCGGGTATCAGATTTACACAATCCATACGCACAACGCTTCGGCATGTTTCCCTCGCTCGAAAGCTAGACAGACCTCCCTTGCCTAGTTATGGTTGCTAAACCATGGTTGGCCTGTGGCGGTTTTCGGGCGTAGGTAAGCAAAGGGTCAATTCATTCACGTTTAAGCCATTTAAATATTTCATAAGGCATAGTGTTATTGATGACTTTGGCTGGGTTTAGACTGGATCACAGATACTGTATGAAATATCGAATTTTGTTATATCACACTTTTTCCAGCAACCAAAGCAGATTTACAAAAGACAACCATAAAAATGTGACCAAGATATATATATATATCAGTAGGAAACTAATTTCTGAGATATATGAGAAGGTTTTTTGCTCTGTTAAATGAATGCCTAACCAGTGCATATTGGAATAAGTCTTATTGGTGTAATTTGTTACTATTTTTGTAGCCTGAAAATAGAAGCAGAAACCAAGATTTGACATCAGTGACTCCCAAGAAATCATCCCGAAAGTTTGTGAGGTATGTATATACATTTACAATGTATTATATATCACATACAATATAACATCCATTTTACATTTATAATGTATAAATATACATTTACCAGTTCTCGAATCTGATTGGCTGATAGCAATCGTGTTATATTCCACCAATATTGTAACAGTAACCGCTTCACCATTTTGTATCGTTTACATGATCATTCCGCCACTGATCATAATTGAGTGAAGAAGGCACTTCGATTCCCTTCAAAGATCAGAGGTCTTGATGTGTAAACTTTTGAGGGAGTTGCGGTCATTGTGTTTCATAACGTGGCCGATTAAAATACACTTATAGAGCAATGAAAACAATATTTTTTTTTACCTGGAGCGTCTGTTTGCGCTCGCTGTTTGGAATTAACCCAGCTACTATATGGTAAGGACACTGGCTCACTATACATTAGGGATTCGGGACACTTTCTGACTTATTTCAGGTGATGTGAATATTAAAACATGAGACAACACCACTGATATTTATAAGCATCACACAGAAACAACATTTCTCTGGCTCTGGCTTCTGTTTCATAGTACTGAACAAAGTCCAGTAAGAAGTTTCGTATAGTTATGGAATTAAACTTTTACATTCGCCTAAAAATAGAAACTAAATATGAATATAAGAAACTTTTTATAGATTCATGAGACCAAAGACTGCAACCCAAAACAAATAAAATCAAATTTTTGACCATCAGACATAAATACCTCAGAGCTAGCGTCAAACAGGAGTGTTCGAGAGGAGGCTGTGGTCCGCGGCATATGCAAACACTGAGACCCGCTGGTCGCGCTGAAACTCGCACGTCCATTTTTTCTAAGCAAATGTTTGAATAGGCACTATCTTTATTAATCAATTGCACATTTAAATAGTATACAGGGGCGCCGTTAGGGGGGGTTCAGAGTATGCCAGGCATATGGGCCCATGAGTACGCTAGGGGGCCCCACCGTCATCACTTTTCTGTTTTTTTTTATTGTACACATTTAATTATTAACACTGTAGTAAAATGTAAAGTAAATTCATATGAAAAATGAAAAATATTTATAATACAAAAATACAAAATAATACAAAAAGGACAGCAAGGGCTTTATTTCATTATTTTATTTTATTTTATTATATTAGGGCTTTAAGGAAATATTAGGATAGCGACTGCTGACAACTATTGCATTTCTAAGACAGCAATAACATAAAAGGCGTAGTTAAAAATATTATTTTCTAAATACACACGAAATAGGATATTTGTCTAAGCCATAATTGAGTTAAATTTTAAATGACTAAGAGCTGGTTTTAATGTGACAGCGCATCATTTTCAAAGTGAAAGTGATTCATTTTTATTCAGGTTTGCAACCGAGGTTTTTCCCAAAATAGTAAAGCTTAGTTTGCTATTATAAACACTATATCAGATTGTTTTTAACATGTATCCTAGAGAATGTCTGTTTTATATTAATGTTTGAGTATTGTTGTGTTTAAATATTGTTGTAAAGTTGTTAATGTTTTGTTTCAATTTAATTCCATTATTAAGACTGTAATTTTTAACGCCATAAGTTGTAATGGATTGAAGGCTAATATGACGGTAGAATCGGAGAGGGTCATAAGACATAATTTTCGAGTTTTGTTTGCTTCAGATGTTTGCTTAAAAAGAATTTCATTTAATATAATTTGTCTCTTAATTTTAATGTTGTTTAGTATTGTGAATATTAAAGAAAAAGAACATTAAAAAGAACATTGTGCATCTAACAAATAAACTACTGCAATATACTACCAAATGCCAAAACATGCAGTATTATCTTTGTAATGATATAGTTGTTGTTCGGAAGTGAAAAAATCATATTATGGAGTATATCACTTAATCACTTTTCAAAAAAACAGCCTTCAGTGCACAGAAATTAAATTTGCATGCCCATCAGCAGCACATTTGATTGCGGCATGCTTTTGACTTTTAAAAATCAACGTCTTTTCTGTTTCACTGGCGAAGAGCGTGCGCCGGCGTAGTGCACACTTATAAAGATCCACGGCATATTAGTTTTTAATAGGTTTTTTTGTCATGAGCGAAGGACGCGTGTGGGGGAACACATACCACACACACAGAGAACAGCGACATAAAGACAATATAAGTTATTTGGTGTTTTTCTTACAAATACAGTCAGTTCGCAAGAACATTTTTAAATGGACTATAAGATCATCAATATGAAGAATGAACTATTATAGGCTGAACATAATTGTACACATTTTGCTTCTAAAACCGCGCAGAAAACTCGACTGCCGCGACTTTCAAAGCGCCTTCCATAGATTTCCATAGATTCAGAAAAGCATCTCCATGCATTATTCTTCTTTTAGTGATCTCTTTAAAGAGTCACTTGAATGTTTTCTGCCTTTCCAGATTAAAATGGTATTTGTTTTTCGAATAAATCTGTTTTTTGCTTCATGCATTTATTTTTAGTTGCAAATGCAACCTGTAAAATTAAATAAACGCACTCAACTGAGTAATTTTATATAGCTACACATTATGGTATGAAAATCAAACAATCATCTAAAGGAGGGGGCCCAAAATTCTGGCTCGCATACCCCCAATGAAACTGTTCATTGCGCCCCTGATAGTATACATATAAATTCTCACCTTAACTACTCTTAAATCTACATTTTGTGCCCCAGACAGTAATATTGAAAATAAACACAATATTTGTCTTGCTGAAGTTGAATCATATTTATTATTTTTCCCTTTGATTAGCTCTGTCTCCTTCTCCTTTGATAAGAGTCCTTCATCGTCCCCGGCAAACAGCAGAGTGGTTTCACCCCTGAGCCCCAAATCTCCGCCTTCTATGGATCCATGGGCGGGGCAACCATGCAGTCCATTAAGTCCCACCCGCTCACGGACCGTCAGCCCCACACCAAATGGAGACACAGCGGTGAGACACATTTTTCTACAAAAAGAGTTAAAGTGCTGCTGTTTTGCCTTTAGTGTTACAAATTCTTTATAAGCCACCTTAGCATCATTGATCCACATTCAAACATACAATCACTTCCTCTTGGACAAAGTTCAGGTGAACTGTGACCCACTCCATGGAAATGATAAGATTTCCATCTACACAAAAAACTGATATACACAGATCTTGCACAAGATCCATTCATGAGCACTTTTTCCACGTATGCCTTAGACCTGCACCTGGCACGTCTAGATACAAGCACATTGGTTCTTGGACTCCCTCTAGGGGAACATTGAAGCAATGACCTTTAGGGTAGACGTGGTAAAATGTGACACAGATGTGGGATATTTTGACAGATATGATAATGCCTTTCACTTTTATGGTGCCACAAACACTGCAGATAAATATTTTTGTTAAAGATCTGAAGAAACAAACTAATTGATATCTATGTAATACATTTCACATTTTGACTTTACTGTTTCTCTGTCTTACTTTGTATAGAGACATGAAAATGGGACGACAAGCAATTTCGAACCAGCCACAAAACCTGCGTTTACACGCTCGAGCTCCAGAACCACCTCTTTTAGGGTATCAAACCTCTCATTTCAATATACTGTAAACATTCTGTGTACATCAGAGCTATTCATGTATGTTCACATGTTACTCATTGTCAAGAGTTAGTATATCGATTATTTAATTGTGAAAGTTTGCACATCAAACGGACAGTAAAGTAAGCAACTACAGTACAGTACACACTTAACCACACTAGAGATGCTTTCATTATTTATCATCTGTGATGTGTTCAAACATTTGTTAAATATTTAAATAATACACACAGCTAATAGGTAAATACAGAACTGTCATGTACTTCATATAATGTTTCAGATGATTAAGAAGAAGGAAGAAGAAAGCAAGCCATTACAGAGAAGGTACTGATCAATATACACGCACATACATACAAAAAATAATCAGGTTGACTACATCATAATATTGCACAATTCTTGAATTTGGCCATAACTTACTATATAGATAAGTGCAATGTAAAAAAAAATCTGTAGAAATTACAGTATTACTGTCAACTAGCTGCCAGTAACTTACCGTAGATTTAAAATGTATGTTATTAACTGGCAACAGTTTGTTCAAAGTTAAATGAACATGAAACATTTTCAGTCTTTATCTTCTACAGCAAGTTACTGGCAACCAGCTGCATAATTACAGCTAATTTTTTACAGTATGGTAACCAAACCTGTTCCTGGAGATCTACTGTCCTGCAGAGTTCAGCTCCAACCCCCATCAAACACACCTGAGCCTGGCAATCAAGCATTTTAGGGCTACCTAAAAATTAGAGTCAGGTGTGTTGAAGCTGGGTTGGAACCAAAATTTGTAGGAGGTAGATCTCCAGGATCAGGGTTGGTCACCCCTGGTCTAGATAGACAGACATACAGACACCATAGATAGACAAATCAATCGATCAATAGATAGATAGATGGATGGATAGATGGATGGATAGCCATCTCAATAGATAGACAGACAGACAGATATATTGATAAATATATAGATAGGTGGATGGATGGACGGACGGACAGATAGACACAATAGATAGATAGACAGACAGACAAATCAATCTATCAATAGATGGACAGGCAGACATATCAATATATTGACAGACTGACAAAGAGATTTGTTGATCAATAGATGGATGGATGGATGGACAGACAGACAGACAGACATGACAGTTACACATGACTGATAGACAGACATCGATCAATCATTAGTAAGACAGACAGAAAGCTAGATGGATAGACACAAAAGATATACAGATCAATCGATCAATAGATAGATGGACGAATTAATGGATGTAGGGATGGACAGACAGATCAATAGATAAATAGACAGACAAGATAGGCAGGCAGACAGACATATGGAAAGATTGATGGGTGGATCAATCAATAGACAGGAAGACATATAGATAGACACGTGAGATAGATGGATGGACAGAGAGAAAGACAGACAGACAGACAGATTGATGTAAAGATAGGCAGATGGACAGACCAATCAATAGATAAATAGGCAGACATATGGAAAAATGGATGGACGAATTGATCAATAGACATATAGTTAGATAGATGGATGGACAGACATACAGACCGACAGACAGATTGATGTATAGATAGGTGGATGGATGGATGGATGGATGGATGGATGGATGGATGGATAGACAGACCAATCAATAGATAAATAGACAGACATATTGAAAGATGGATGGATGAATTGATCAATAGACAGACAGACATATAGTTAGACATGTTAGATAGATGAATGAATAGACAGACATACAGACCGATCAATAGATAGACCAATAGGTTGATGTATTAATAGGTGAATTGATGAATAGACGGACAAGATGGATGGATGGATAGAGAGACCAATCAATAGATTAATAGACAGACATATGGAAAGATGGATGGACGAATTGATCAGTAGACAGACAGACATATAGTTATATATGTTAGATAGATAAATGGATAGACATACATACAAACCGATCAATAGATAGACAGACAGACAGACAGATTGATGTATAGATAGGTGGATGGATGGATGGATGGATGGATGGATGGATGGACGTACAGACAAGATGTATGGATGGATAGACAGACCAATCAATAGATAAATAGACAGACATATTGAAAGATGGGTGGACGAATTGATCAATAGACAGACAGACATAAAGTTAGACACGTTAGATAGATGAATGGATAGACAGACATACAGACCGATCAATAGATAGACAGACAGACAGACAGACAGATTGATGTATAGATAGGGGGATGGATGGATGGATGGATGGATGCACAAGATGTATGGATGGATAGACAGACCAATCAATAGATAAATAGATAGACAAATTGAAAGATGGATGGATGAATTGATCAATAGACAGACAGACAGACATATAGTTAGACACGTTAGATAGATGAATGAATAGACAGACATACAGACCGATCAATAGATAGACAGACAGACAGACAGACAGATTGATGTATAGATAGGGGGATGGATGGATGGATGGATGGATGCACAAGATGTATGGATGGATAGACAGACCAATCAATAGATAAATAGATAGACAAATTGAAAGATGGATGGATGAATTGATCAATAGACAGACAGACAGACATATAGTTAGACACGTTAGATAGATGAATGAATAGACAGACATACAGACTGATCAATAGATAGACAGATAGATTGATGTATAGATACCCAGGTGAAAAAGTAGTACACTTCCATAGTGTACTTAAAGTGCTTTATTTTCGCACACTAATTTTGTACTTAATATACTAAAAATTCATCTTTAGTACTTCTTAAGATGTTCTTAAAATCATCTAAGTGTACTTCACTGTGCTATTTTGAGACACCATGAATATGAACTAAAATGTGCTAAAAATGTATTTAAAAAATGTATTTAGATACCACTTTTAGTAAACTTGAACCCATCTTTGTATGAAAGTTGAGTTCAAGTTTAATTCAAGTGTTAAGTAAATACATTTTTTAATACAGAGATAGTATGTTAAAAATGCATTTTAGTTCATATTCATGGTGTCTCAAAATAGCACAGTGAAGTACACTTAGATGATTTTAAGAACATCTTAAGAAGTACTAAAGATGAATTTTTAGTATATTAAGTACAAAATTAGTGTGCGAAAATAAAGCACTTTAAGTACACTATGGAAGTGTACTACTTTTTCACCTGGGTAGGTAGGTGGGTGGATGGATGGATGGATGGATGGATAGATAGACAGACCAATCAATAGATAATTAGACAAACATAAAGTTAGATACGTTTGATAGATGAATGGATAGACAGACATACAGACCGCTAAATAGATAGACAGACAGACAGATTGATGTATAGATAAGTTGATAAATGGATAGACGGACGGACTTCAAGACAAGATGAATGGATGGATGGATAGACAGACCAATCAATAGATAAATAGATAGACATATTGAAAGATGGATGGACGAATTGATCAATAGACAGACAGACAGACATATAGTTAGACACGTTAGATAGATGAATGAATAGACAGACATACAGACCGATCAATAGATAGACAGACAGACAGATTGATGTATAGATAGGTAGGTGGGTGGATGGATGGATGGATGGATAGATAGACAGACCAATCAATAGATAAATAGACAAACATAAAGTTAGATACGTTTGATAGATGAATGGATAGACAGACATACAGACCGCTAAATAGATAGACAGACAGACAGATTGATGTATAGATAAGTTGATGAATGGATGGAAGGACGGACGGACTTCAAGACAAGATGGATGGATGGATGGATAGACAGACCAATCAATAGATAAATAGATAGACATATTGAAAGATGGATGGATGAATTGATCAATAGACAGACAGACAGACATATAGTTAGACACGTTAGATAGATGAATGAATAGACAGACATACAGACCGATCAATAGATAGACAGATAGATTGATGTATAGATAGGTAGGTGGGTGGATGGATGGATGGATGGATGGATGGATAGACAGACCAATCAATAGATAAATAGACAGACATAAAGTTAGATACGTTTGATAGATGAATGGATAGACAGACATACAGACCGATCAATAGATAGACAGATTGATGTATAGATAGGGCGATGGATGGATGGACGGACGGACTGATATGATGGATGGATGGATGGATGGATAGACAGACCAATCAATAGATAAATAGATAGACATATTGAAAGATGGATGGACGAATTGATCAATAGACAGACAGACAGACAGATGGCTAGACAAGTTAGATGGATGGATGGATCGATGGAAAGACAGATATACACTTTAGATAGACACCCAGATCAACAGATGGACAGACAGACAGACAGACAGACATGCAGACAGATAGATTTATATAGACTGACATATAGATCTATCAATCAATAGATGGACAGACAGACAGATAAACAGATAGACATGACAGATTGATGGATCAATAGATTGGCAGAGAGACAGATAGAAAGATAGACAGACTGACAGACAGATAAATAGATTATATCCTACATTTTAACTGAAATGATCCTCATATGTTTAGCTTTATTTCTTTTATGATGAACCACTAATTCCTTTTAATATCAATTTTTTTAAGTTAGTCTACTTGTTGAATATAGATGAAATGCTCCTGCTAGACATTGTTGTTTATGTAAATTAAATAATGTAATAAAAGTGTTTTAAGGGAGGTTTGTCTTTACTTATTACACGGCTCTCTGGAATGCTTGATTCTGATTGGTCAGTTGAGACATTTGCAGGTTCGTTCTTTTCAAATAATAACCGCTCCAAAATAATAACGCATAGCCGGTACTACTTGCACGAGTAAAATCGCTCCGCGCCAATAAAGATCAATAAAGATTACTGTCTGTTTGGCGCCATCTTGTGACAAACACTCGACAACCACGACAAGACACAGAGAGCTTACTGAGACTGAACTTGACAAAATAGAGCATGACAGCTACGAAGCCAGCACACAAAAAAATACAGAATGGGCATTAAAACTTCTCAAAGACTGGTTAAAAGAGAAAAAAATGGAGACAGACAAGTTTGAAGCAGAGGATCTTAATAAGGTATTACGATCATTTTATGCATCTGTGCAAAGTTTCGCGGAAGGATAAAAATGTTAATTTAAAACAAATATGCCAATAAAATGTTTCAAATTCATATTCATGTCCAGTTTTTTTTCTTATGTGGCAAGTAGCCGTGTAATAAGCGGGATAATGTAGAGGCAGCCGGTAGTTATTGGGAAATAAGCCCCTTCAGTGTGATACAAGACCCTCTGCTTCGCGTTGGGTCCTGATCACACTGTCGGGGCTTATTTCCCGATAACTACCGGCTGCCTCTACATTATCCCTTACTTAAAAATATTAATGACTGTTTAAATCTGGATTTTATAAGTCTTTATCATGGGTGACAAAAATCTATTTCAAACTGACTTCCCATTTATTCAACAGTGCAAGTTTGAGGATGGCTGGGAAAACCCATGAATCCAACACGGTAAAGCTATCAAAGACAAATTTCATATAAATCTACAGTATATTGTCACCAAAACAAACCAAAGACTCACCAATGGCTTAAGATATCTCCTAATAATCTTATCCTGAACCCACAGAGTCCTGAACAAAAGGATGAGCAGCAGTCGCCATTTCAGAGAAAGTAAGTCGCGCTGCAGCAGTCCATTATATTGAGCAACATGAGCATTAACTATTAGCGATAAATTGAATCTTTCCATCATCTTTTCCATCAGCTCCCGACAAAGAATATCATCTCGCTCCATTCAGGAGAAGATGGAAAGACTTGCTCAAGCCTCACAGGTCTGTGTCTCATTAAAGTTTTTCAAATATTGCTTTCACCTGAAGTTATATAACTTAAATAAATTAATCTAACTTGCAGAAATGGGAGACTGTAAAATCCCCAACGGTTCCCAGGACTAGGTGTTTGGCGGATGAGGTGTCACGTAAAAGGGAGCTGTTTGAAAAAGAACAGGAGAAATTGGAGAAAAGCCACACAACTTCCAAACAGGTGATGATGGGATTATCATTGTGACATAATCATTATTTATTTGATCATTTAGTCAACCGTTACCCTTAACTGTGTTTCAGGACTTTCGCAGTTTTTCTTCTGGAATTTCTGAACGGATTAACCGATGGGTTCATCATAAAACCTCATCGTCGTCGTCACATAGCCCTTCGGTAAGTGACACTTTTTGTTTGTAGCTGTCAGCACTGTCAAGTTTACAAGAACCGGATCACTCCTTTCTGTTTTCGCGTGGTGGCAGTATTACGCTTTGCACTGAGCCTGTTTATAAGTCATTGCACAAATATCTGTTATATATGCCATGAATGTGGATTTTGCACCCACGTGTTTTCTCAGGAATCAATCATAAAACAATAAAGGTAATGACACAAAGTTTCCTCATGTCCTGGAGTGAACTTTTCATTGCTCAATGTTTTTTGTAAAAGAAAGATCATCAATAGGGCTATAAATTATAATCTAATACCTTACAGAAAGAATTATGTAAGCATGCACTTGATACAGTAAAACGTGGTGTTTCTTGTAGTATTTATTGATTTGAATGACATTTATGTATTTTTGTACCTAATACACATTTTACATTTGTGAAAATTGCATTCTCATTACTGTACAGTAGGGGTGGGCAAACTTTTTTGACTGGAGGGCATCATGAGGTTTTGATATATAGGTTGGGCTGCATACTTTTTTATTTATTCCAAATCAATTCTCAATTACTACTGTTTTGTATGCATACATGGACATGCATGACCATCTTTACCTTTATGTTTATGAACACACTTTCATATTAAAGAATATATATATCCTCTCAGAAAAACGTACAAGAGGGTACAAAAGTTGTCGCTGTGGCTGTTTTTTTTCACCTGTAAGGTGCATATTGGTATCTCAAAGGTTCATATCTTTATCAACATGGTAAATATTTGGACCTTTATTTAAGGTACCTTCCCAGTGACAACTTTTGCATTTTTTCTGAGAGTGTCAACAAGCATATTTTATCAATCTTAATGGATTTTGCCAACAAAGCGGTATTTTTGAATGGTCTGCGGCTGGGATTAAGTGAATTTGAAGGGAAAGTATTATATGTATACACTGAAAAAAAATGATTCATTCAATTTCCTCAAATTGTTTAAGGTTAGTGGTCGCAATAAATTTATTTAAGCTACATTTAACCAATTTTTTTTAAAATGTAGCTTAAATAAATTGATTGCGACCACTTACCTTCAAAAATTGAGTAAATTGAATGAATAATTTTTTTCAGTGTACGTATAATATTTCCCAAGAACATTTGGTTAATATCATTATCTCGTTTTTGACAGAGGTGGCGTTTAGTGACTTTTGCGTCTGAGCTCCTCATATACACCCCGTTTCAAATTATTATGCACATGCCATTTTTTTGTTTATTTTTCCAATACAGTCAGTATTCAGTTTAGACATTTTATTTTACCCTCAACACTTATATGACAGTGTGGATGTTATTATATTTAACTGAAATTAAAATGTTTAAAGATTCTTTAATATTTTGAAAAATATTAATAATATGCTGTTCCAAATGATTTTGGATAGCAGCAATTAACATTGGCCAAATTTGACCCTGTGGGTTCTCCAGGGTTAAGCAAGTTGTAGTTCTCCTAAAATATGGGTATAAAAAAAAGATCTTTCTAAAGACAAAACGTGTGCATTATCTTAAAAAAAGCAAATTACTTACTATAACAATTTATATTTGGTGGATCTAAACAGATATCATTGAACTATTATAAGATTTATGAGTGATTCACAGTAAAGAAAGATTTGACTATATAAAGGCTTTTTCAATTATTTATAAAAGGCATCAATAAAACGCAATTGTTAAGAAGCAAACTTGTATTTAAACCTGCTGGTGTCTGAAATCCCAGGAACCCTTTTAATATGGGATCATTCAGTGCATAAAGCTGTATTTCTACTCCTCCCACAAACCAAAACTGGCAAAAATTAAACATTTGCTGTGAGCTCAGAATACAAGAAGACTTATTTTCACACAGTTTTATTCATTGACATGCCATAATACACTGAATAGGAGAGATGAATGTCATTCTGGATTGTTGGTGAATAGCCACTATGTCCAAACAAGACTGTAACATTAGGGAGATATGGCAGAGTGATGATTTGGGGTGGAATATTGGGAAATAAGATGTTGAGTCCCTTTAGGGTCCCCGAGGGGGTCAAAAGGGCATCTAGAAGATATGCAGAGTTCCTAAAAAGATTTTTTTTTTACAATGGGATATAAAGGGAATCATGTCTTCTGAAATAAATTTACTTCCATGGGGAATAAAACACCATCCCATGCTGCAAGAAAAGCATGACTATTTTAATATGGGCATAACATAAGAAAGAAATCAAGGTGACCACCATCATCCTCTGACCTTAGTCCTATTAAGAGCCTGTTTAGGAACATAATATGAAAGATCTGTGAGGTGGACAGCACTATAATTCAAAACATCAACTTAGGGATGCAATACTAGCATCTTCAAGTGAAATAAAGCCAAAACCTATACTTGTGTACTTACAAGTTTAGAGAGTTAAAATCATGTCAAAGATATGCGCATAAATTATTGTGTAACTTGTTTAAATACATTATTTATTTTACATTGTGTTTGTTTTTGGAACATGTTTGTTTTGTGTCCATGCAGCACTTTTGACAGATATCTGTTTTTGGAACATTATAATCTATTAAATCATTATACATTTGATTAAAGTGCATTCTGCATAATAATTTGGAACAGCATATTTTGAATATTTTTGAAAGTATAAAGTATTTTTTGACATATTTATTTCATATAAATATAATAACATCCACGCTGTCATACAAGTGTTGAGGGTAAAATAAAATGTGTAAACTTACTGACTGTATTGGACAAATAAACGAAAAAGGCATGTGCATAATAATTTGGAAAGTGGTGTATAAACATGATAACAGATATACAGTTCTGAAAATACATTCTTTTTACAAACATAACTTACAAGAAACAACACTGATGTGCATCTTGAGACAAAACAATGGCACTGATATATGTGGCATGTTTTTAAAATATGGCAGCTCAACCATGCATTTTAGTCTGGGGATAAATCCGGTCTGGGAAACTTTATACCGGGAAAGTATTTTTAGCAGATTAATTATTATTTGTTCTGTATGAAAGTTGTTTTACTACAAATACCAAATCGCAAAAAATGATTTTCAAGAAAATAAATTCTTAAATATATAAAAAATGTTTTAAATTAAGATGCTTTTTTGTGCATAAAACAAGCAAAAAAAAAAAATAATAATCTGCCAATGGGGTAAGCTAATTTTTCTTGAAATTTTCTTGAATTTAGTG
The DNA here is from genome assembly GCA_025389145.1 of Misgurnus mizolepis. Taxonomy (NCBI): domain Eukaryota; kingdom Metazoa; phylum Chordata; class Actinopteri; order Cypriniformes; family Cobitidae; genus Misgurnus; species Misgurnus mizolepis. The sequence goes on along the minus strand of JAIFKI010000022.1, from coordinate 7,611,779 downwards.
TTTAAGAAAAATTTTCAAGATTGTTTTGCTTACCCCATTGGCAGTTTTTTTTTTTTTTTTTGCTTGTTTTATGCACAAAATAACTTACATTTGATATTTTTGGTCTAAAAACTAGACTTTCTTGGGTTGTTTGCTCATTAAGAAAAACATCTTAATTTAAGAATTTAAATGCAAAAAATGACTTTCTTACTTAGTATTTTGTCTTGTTTTAGAAATATCAACAAATTCTTAAATCAAGTTGAGCAAAATGCCCTAAGAAAATAAGTCTAGTTTTTAGACAAAAAAAATACAATTTGAGTGAATTTGTGCTTAAAACAAGCAAAATTATCTGCCAATGGAGTGAAAATTTTTTGCTTAAATTACGTGTTTAAGAAAAAAAACAACTTCTTTTTAGATTTTTTTTCTCACGCTATTGGCAGATATTTTTGCTTGTTATCTGCACTGAAAGTTTATATTTTTTGTCTATAAACTAGTCCTTTTTTCCTAGTTCATCTTGCTCATCAAGAAAACACATCTTAATTTAAGATTTTGTAGATATTTTTACTGAAAACAAGACCAAAATAGTAAGAAAGTCATTTTTGCCGTGTATGTTTGCCCACCTCTGCTAAAAGTAAAAGTTGGATCAACTAAAAAAATTGGTAATGCCTAAAATCTGAAGCTTTTTCAACTTAAATTTTCATTCTTTAAGTGAAAATTTAAGGTAATTTTTTTGTTTAATATACATTAATTTATATAACATTTAAATATTTAACTTACATTTTTGACTTTGAAAAAACATCAAATTTTATGCACACATTAGAAGGTGTTAGGTAGAAGCTAATGCCAGTTGCTATTGTATGGGGGGAGGAGCCAGTCAATATGTCCTGCCCTAATTTCCTGTTTGGGTTAAAATTATGTTAACACATTAAACAATTGCAAGGAATCTTTGGAAAAATAAAATTGTACCTAGAATGGTTATAAAAAATTCAGATACAACTGATACACATAATTCACTACTAACAGATCTTGAAATGTTTCACTTCTGCTCAGGATCTGAAACCTGTGAACATCTCAAGTAAGAAAAGCTTGTTTGAAAGAGGAACTGATCAGAAGCACAAGTGACAATCTCATGACATGAAGTCAAAGTTCAATCATCAATAAATGAAGCATATTTTTTTTTGAAGGAATCTCAATCACCACCTCTTTTGATAAAGGAGCGACACTTAAATATTTCCATTTTCGTTTTTTATTGTACGTTGCTTAATTCTTCAGAACTTTTTAAAACACGCTAATTTTCATATTATTGATAGCATCAAGTGTGTACTGACTGATACTCAAACCTCCTTACGCCTTAATAACAGACTAAATAGATTTGAAAAATGTAATGTTTTTTTTAAAATGCTATCCTAAAAATGTAATAATACATGATTTATTTTATCACAGAATGTACAGTACATGTATTAGGAGAGTTATCAGGAGAAAAAAGCTATCCTATAAATCAAAGTTCAACCACAACCTCTTTCATTGTCATTTAAATGAACCCGCCTGAAAGAAGTTGTGATGAATCATATTTAATGAAGCTGGGAATCATGCAATAAACTCAACAAATTATCAATTGCTGTTGTTTTAACTTGCCAGAGAATCAACAGACCAAAAATAAAAATAAAAAAAAATCCGTGGCAAAATGGATGTGTCCTATCAGGCCTTTGCTTACTAAGCAACGTTTGATCTTTTCCAATCCAACCAAAGCCTTTGTTTCCCATTGTATATCTTTAAAATAACTTGTCATGTAATAACTGCATAAAGCCCAGAAGGGATTAACAAGTGAATGAATAAATATTTTTTACCAGTGGTTACAATGACTCATGTTTTTTTAGTACTATGCTTAACAACTTTGTAATGAGGTCTGTTTTGTAAAGTGTTTAATTAAATGGTGATTCATATCAAATGACCAGGGACTTTTAACACCGTTTCAGTGAACAGTGAATCATTTTTTAAATAAAATATTTTTATGAAATCTGTCTTTCTCGTTATATTTCTATGTATCGGTCAACCACCCAGCAATCACAATCACAAATAGGAAGGACACTCTACAATCAGAAAAAGGTACAAAAGTTGTCACTTGGGCACTGCAAAAAATGATTTTCAAGAAAAAAATTCTTAGTATTTTTGTCTTGTATTCAGTAAAATTCTTAAAGATGCGTTTTCTTGATGAGCAAAACGAAAATAAGAAAATAAGTCTAGTTTTTAGACCAAAAATATCAAATTTAAGTGATTTTGTGCATAAAACAATCAAAAAAATATTTTTGAATTTTTCCTGAATTTAGTGCTTAAGAAAAATGTTCACAATTTTTTGCTTACCCCATTGGGAGATTTTTTTGCTTGTTTTATGCACAAAATCATTTAAATTTGATATTTTTGACCTAAAAACTAGACTTACTTTCTTGGGTCGTTTTGCTCGTCAAGAAAAAGCATCTTCATTTAAGAATTTCTAGAAAATTTTACTGAAAACAAGACAAAGATACCAAGATTTTTTTTCTTGAAAATCATTTTTTGCAGTGTGTGTACCCAAAGAGTGCATATCTGTACCTAAAGTGACTTTTGTAGCAAGGCCACCATAATATAGCTTGAACTTCTTCAAACATTCACATTACATCAAGCAACCTTTAAACCGACTGATTTAAACATCCTTTCTGATTGTCAAACTTAACTTTGTTGTTTTGACTTCCTTTCTTACACACTTTGAACACCAGAAAGTTTATTTTAAATACTTGTCACTAGACGGATATGAATGTCAGACAGTGGAGAAACTAAGCAGGCCCTCATGTTATCAGCGAACACCTCTGAGAGTTTTGTTGATATGGACCATTGCTATGTTCATTCTCTCTGCCATAACAATGGCAACGGCCTTATAGGGAGAGATTTCAAGACTTATCTGTGAGGGTAAAAATAAACATAATGAGTTAGAAGAACCTTCTGCGTGAGCTTCTGAAAACTCACAGCTTTAAAGTTATCAGTAAGAAGAGCTGGTGCATAGTTTGCCTCTTGGACATCAAGACAGATTTACTTTCTGCTGTACTGTAGGCTACATCAGGTAAGAGTGCATGTGCTGTTTTTACTTTTAAAAATACAAATTTTGTTAACTGTAATTCATTTTAAAATATGCAATACTATATAACAGTGTAATATACTGTGAGAAAAATGGACTATAGCTGTCATTGGGCAGGTACCCTTTAAAAAGGTCACCTTTGCACCTAGAGTTTACATTAGTACCTCATATTGGTACTAAATGTATACAATTATATCACTCTTGGGTACTGCCGCAATTACAGATTGGGACCATTTTATGATGATTTCAGGATGAAAAGTTTTAGGATTTGGACGATATGAAACAAATGTTAAGATGTAAAAAATGTCTGCTGCGTCACAATTCAACTATACACATTTTTTGACAATGTCAATGCCTGGTCATTTTATTTTGCTACACTTAAAAAAGTACACACACAAAAAAATTTATTTTCTTATTTAATAAACTCTTATTTTGTATTTTTGTCTTGTTTTCAGTACAAATATCAAAAAATTCTTAAATCAAGATGCATTTTCTTTATAAGCAAAATGACCTAAGAAAATGAGTCACATTTAAGTGAATTTATTCATAAAACAAGCAAAATTACGGAGCCCCCAAGCTAAAATTAAATAAGGTTTAGTTTCATGTGCTCACGTGAAACTTTCATGTGCAGAATTTTAGTTTAGTTTTGCGTGCTCATGTGAACCTATCGCGCGAGCACGTGAAACTATCGCGTGCTCACCTGAAACTATCGTGCGCGCACGTGAAAGCGAAAGTTTCACGCGAGCACACGAAACTAAACTTTAAAAAAAAATTCTGCACATGAAGGTTTTGCGTGAGCACATGAAAGTTTCATGTGAACACATGAAAGTTTCATGTGAACACATAAAAGTTTCATGTGAACACATAAAAGTTTCACGTGAGCACATGAGTTTCGCGTGAGCACATAAAAAGTTTCACGTGAGCACATGAGTTTCGCGTGAGCACATAAAAAGTTTCACATGAGCACATGAAACTAAACTTTAGATTTTTTTTACTCCAATGTCACCTCAGGGGCTCCGTACAAAATAATCTGCCAATGGGGTAAGAAAAAAAATCTCAAAATAAGTTGACTTTTTTCTTTAACACTTAATTCAAGAAATATTCAAAATTACATCATTTGCTTTTTTTGCTTGTTTTAAGCACAAATTGACTTAAATTTTATTTATTTTTTCTTTAAAAACTAGACTTGTTTTCTTGAGTCATTTTGCTCACCAAGAAAATTCATATTGATTTAAGAATTTTGTTCTGAAAGCAAGACAAAATACAAAAAAAAAAAATAGGTAAAAGTTGGATTTACTAAAAAAAAAAAACTTCAATTGAAGTTCAATAAAGTGAAAATTTTAAGGTGGAAACAACTATAAAAATTACTTTAAACACCTAACAACTTTAAGCTTTATCAACTTTTCACTTAAGTGAATTTTTTTATTATTTAGGCATTATCAATTGAAGTAACTTTTTAAGTTAACACAACTTTCACTTCATACAGTTTAAAGCACACAAAATGATGTGTACCGCAAGCCTGCTGGGATGATAAAAAAACATTAGGTTTCTGTGTAATCCGCTGGAGTGCCGCTATTAATAAAAGAAATATGTACATACCAAATACCTGTCAATCATTCTGAAATTCATGCTAATAATTTTATATAGGGGCTGTTTCCCGGACAGGGCTTATCCTAGTCTCAGACTAAAATGCATGTTTGAGTTGCCTCAATTTAAAAACATCTTGCAATGACACATTTTTACATATAACACTACTTGTTTTGTCTCAAGATGCACAATAGTATTGTTTTTTTTAAAGCTACACTGTAAAAAAATTCCGTAGAAATTGCAGATGGGTTGCCGGTAATTTACTGTAGATTTAAATTTATGTTATTTACTGGCAACATTTTGTTTAAAGTTAAATGAACATTTACAAGTCTTTATCTTTACAGAGTAAAACTAAAAAAACAGCATCAAGCAAAACATTCTGAGAAACAAAATCTGAAGCAAAAAACAGAAAAAGGTTGATGATGATTTCTGGTTCCCAGAATGCTTTGCATGAGGCTGTAATTGTATAGTTTTATTCTGTAAAGATAAAGACTTGTTAATATTTAAAATTTATTTAACTTTGAACAAACTCTTGCCAGTAAATAACATAAATGTAAATCTACGGTAAATTACCGGCAACCCAGCTGCAATAACACTGTAATTTCTACGGAATTTTTTTACAGTGTATGTTTGTAGTCCTGGATTAATCTAAACCATGTCTGGGAAACTTCCCTGTATAGTGTTTTACTGAAATCTTTAATATCACACTCTAAAAATGGCTGGGTTATTGTTAAGCAATGTTGGGTAAATATCGGACAGAAGAACACACAGCTGGGTTAAAACTGACCCAACTGCTGGGTTATTATAACCCATGGTTGCATAACAGCAACTAGACATTGGATAATTTTTGACCCAGCATGTGTTCTGTCCAATATTTACCCATTATGTTTTAAAAATAACCCAGAGTTCAATTTTAATCAAATATTAGTATATTATTTTATGATATTATTTTATAATATTATGATAAAAATATCAGTAGAGGCATGTAAACCATAACCACTGTTGACGACTGAACTTGCATATTGCTTTTTGTAAAATAATGTATAATTTTTTATAGATTGAAAATGTCAGACAACGAAGAAATTGAGGAGTACGAGTAAGTGTTAATAACTCATAGTAAGAAAAATGTTTCTTACAATGTTTGTATTTTAGTAATGTTCTGACCTAACAGAGTACCCCATTGATTCAAGTTAATACCAAATATAAGAACATTAAATAAGAAATACTGTGCAATGTGTTCAGTCATACAAATAATACCATTTATTCTGATTTGTTCTCTAGGGAGCAGGAAGGTAAGTCTATTGTTTTGTGATATTGTTTCATAATAACATTTAAAAAATGTGTTTGTCTTGTAATAGGTCTTAAATATCACACTGATAGCTATAATGTTTCAGAAGAGTGTTGTAAGCAGTCATTACATGCAAAATGATATGGTACTTTATTGTAAAACTACTACTTAAAGCAGTATCTTTTTAATAAGGTTGTTAAATGATTGTTATTACATACGGTAGATATAATTGAGAAAAGTGTATATCTTTATGTTATTTTAATAATGCAGTGGGACCGCAACAATATTGAAATCATAGCCAGTCTGCTTTTTTATTGCATACATTAAACCTAAAGAGGATTAAATGAACACATTGTGTCATACAGCAAACTGTAACTTCGATTTATGAACCTGAAAGCTGAGTTTGTCTGTCCACTTTGACAGCCCTCATTCAGCAAACACTTTTTTTCTACAATTCACACCCAAAAATGACATTTACTGAATAAGTAGAGCAGAACGTTTTGAAGGCTGTCATCAGTGATGTATTACTGTAGATGCATAGTATCACTTACAGACTGTATTACTGTACAGAACAAAGTAAATTCTTTTATAGGGTCTGTTTTTGTGAATTCTCCTCATCAAACAGTCTGTTTGTTTATCTGTTTACTGAACTGTATGGTTTGGCTTAGAGGTTCAAGAGGAGGAACTAGAGGAGATTCAGGAGGAGGTGCAGCATGATGGAGGTACAGTAGCTTAGTATGCTTTAACAAAATTGTACTATGGTAATACTGTACTCTACTGTACTGTTTGAAACCAGAATGTGTGTGTGTGTGTGTCAATGTGAGAGGTGTAAGGCATGCTTTAATCTAAGTCTGCCATCAATACCCGTCATGCCCAGGCTGGTATACTTTCATTTCAGAATGAAAACACATAGACTGTTATCTGATTTCACTGCACACACACATACACACTTTACTATGTAAAGTATTTACTCTCTAAATTAACTCTTAAGTTTAGCCATTGTGTTCTCTGTAAGGATCTTAATGTGTTTTTATACCTAATGAAATCAAATGAACCATAGCTGACAGCTGATAACTGTACCAATCCTGCATCTTCATTAGAGGCTCCAGAAGAGGAAGCAGAGGCTCCAGAAGAGATCACACAAGAACAGGGTGAGTCATGTTACTGTATATCTGTTTTAAGCCTGTTTAATCCACACTGTCAGAAAAAATGGTTGAAATACCCCAACTGGCACTAGGACAGTACCTTTCAAAAAGTACACCTTTGGACCTAAAATGTTCGTTCATCGGAGGTACATACTGGTACAAAATGTATACATATCTGACCTTTTTACTTCCCCCGTGAAAGCTGGGGTAAATATTTTGACTATTTTTTTCTGCATCAAAGTAACTCACCTGCAATTTTAGATAGGGGAGATCACACTTATTATTTTAAATACTTCTCAGGGTGGGCCATGTAGGTACATGAATGACTTGTATAAGTTATATAGTTGTATTTCTAAATAATGGTAGCACTTATTTTAGAGTACACTGTAAAAAAATTCCGTAGAAATTACAATGTTATTGCAGCTGGGTTGCCGGTAATTTACCGTAGATTTACATTTATGTTATTTACTGGCAAGAGTTTGTTCAAAGTTAAATAAATGTTAAATATTAACAAGTCTTTATCTTTATAGAATAAAACTATACAATAACAGCCTCATGCAAAGCATTCTGGGAACCAGAATTCATCATAAACCTTTTTCTGTTTTTTGCTTCAGATTTTGTTTTCCAGAATGTTTTGCTTGATGCTGTTTTTTTTAGTTTTACTCTGTAAAGACAAAGACTTGTAAATGTTTAATGTTCATTTAACTTTGAACAAAATGTTGCCAGTAAAACAAATAAATTTAAATCTACGGTAAATTACCGGCAACCCAGCTGCAATTTCTACGGAATTTTTTTACAGTGTACAGTACAGTGAGGTACATACAGTACTGTGAACTTGCTGCTTAACTGTCTAATTACCAATCGTAAACCCAACCCTAACCATTGTTAAATACATGTAGTTACAAGTATTTGTTGGGCAAGTACACTGAGTATACTGTCTAGGTACTATAAAATAAAGTATAACTATACAATTAAATGAATTATTATAAAAATTTATATTATTCTGAAACTAAAATGGTAATAATAAAGTATAAGTAGCCCAACTACTAGTGTGCAGTGTTTGGTCACAATTTTTCACAATATTTCAGAAGATGAAACCAAATGAAAAAAAACATCTAATAAATAATACTTTTCACAGCATATCTGTATTCAAAATGTATTTTATACTAGTAAATAAAAAGCCAAATTTACACATGAAAACAAATATTATACCAAAATATAAAACTGCTACAGTAAATGTTTGATACAAAAACATCAAACATTCTTATTTTCCAACAGAAATTGTAACTTCTTTTTTAAGCTACAACATAAAACACATTAGGGTGGTTTCCCGGACAGGGATTATCTTAAACCGGGACTAGGCCTTAGTTTAATTATAAAATATAACTTGTTTTAACAACATGCCTTACTAAAAACATTACTTGTGTGCATTTTGAGGCAAAAGAAAGGGCACTGATGTATTTTAAGATATGTCAGTGCAAGTTGTTTTCAGTTTGGACAGCTCTTACATTTATTTTAGTCTAGGACTAGTCTAATCCCTGTCCGGGAAACTGCCCCATTAGATATTTCTTAAACATTAGTTGATCTGCCTTTCACATTTCTGATAAGCACCAAAAAACTCAGATTGGTTAAAGTCAAAGTTTTTTATATACATAGATTACATTTTCATTGTCATTTTATTGTGCTCATATGTACTCTCATCTTATAAATAGTTTTGAATCTGAAATAAATTTATTTATGCATACGCATATTTGATCTTATACAGTACTTACCAACACATATACAATAAGACTTCAGAAGCTACAATTTTTACTATACATTATGTCAGGGGCGTAGGCAGAAATTGTATTTTGGGCGGGCCGGAGCAAAAGTGAGTGGGCCTATAGTTTATCAGAATAAAATTACTTAAATAATAATTAAACCTTAGAGTGAAAAAAACAATAGACAAACTGCAAAAACAGTGACATCTTTACTTTTCAATTTTTGGCGAAGTCAATAATAAAACACTGTCTAAACATGTTAAACCAACAGAGCTCAATAAAGGCTGGACAAACCAGGGTTATTCAGGCTAGTCAGCAGTGCAAAAACAGTTCACCTGAAATAAAGTAGGCTAAAAATAAATTGAAATGACGAAAACTCTCAGCAGAGCACGGTTTGAAATAAATAACAATACACTGCCTAAGTTATGTTAAATCAACCATATACAGTGCAATCAGCCTGTTGGAAATTAAGCTTTTGTGCCAAAAATAGCAAATCATTTAAATTAAACAATGTAAGTTTAACCTATAAGGCTGGCATACATCTATACACAACACACCACTTAGTTAAATCACTTCACGAGCAAAAATAAGGAAATTAGTTAAACAGCATGCCTACCTTTGTTGTTTTAATTCTACAAAACAAGACGCAAACGCCTGGGTTTGATGTTGAAAACAGAAATGATCTCATTATAGTCCAAAGAGTCACAGAGTTCTTTTTCAAAAAACAAAAGGTTGTTGAGGCGGGTAGTAACTCATGGATGCAAATTGGGTTGTGAAGGTGGTTCATCAATTGCAGTTAGATCGGCGGGTAACCTGTGTCAGACTGACCGGGAGAGAGCACTGGAACTGCCGCCAGAGAGCAAGCGGCAGCCGGCGCCACCAGCGTCTGAAGAACTGGGCTGGTAAGACTCGGTAGATGGAGGCAGTGGCGTATCTTCTTCATCAAATCTTGCTTTTTTAAATAACACATTAAAGAAACTTTAGCCATTATTGTGGCAATGTTAATATTACCTAAAAACGCAGTTAGCAAAGTTAGCTGGCAGACTGCCAGAGCCCGCCAGCCGCCGCCCCCCAGTCTCAGAACTCCTAGCAACCAAGCAACCAATTACGTTTCGGAAGCTTCCTACAACTTGCTTCAACAATTTCATTTTATTTAGAAAGCAAATTAAACACACACCAGTCAATAATAAAGCCGGTTTATGTTAATATATTTTATTAAATACATTTGAATAATAAAAATAAACTAAAAATGTATTTTGGTTAAACTTGCCTGGGCGGGCCAGGGAGTTATGTGGGCGGGCCAGTGCCGCCCTGGCCCATTACTGTCTACGCCCCTGCATTATGTCAAACAAAAAATTCTTAAAAGAAACATATCATGAAAATCTGACTTTTTTGATGTTTCAACCCAGTAAACCATTCTTTGCAAACGTGTGAAAAAATAGGTCATCAAAATTTGTCCCCCTCTGTGATGTCATAAGGGGACAATACCGTCCCTTAAATCTGCACTATCCAACCACTGCACTGCCATTTAGTGCAGAGATCAGCTCATTTGCATTTTAAAGGACACACCCAAAATGGCACATTTTTGCTCACACCTACACAGTGTCAATTTTAACCTGTTATAATAAATTATCTATATGGTATTTTGAGCTAAAACTGTACTCTGGAGACACCAAAGATTTATTTGACATCTTAAAAAAGTATTGTGAAGTGTCCCCTTTAACATTTTAACAATTCACTTAACAGAAAAATGCTAATATATTGTATATATAATTCATGGTATTATTGCAATTTTGCATTAATGATAAGCTACTAACTGTAAAATAATTGTCTGTTGTATTGTAATCAGACTATATTATATTATTAGTGCTATTGAGCCAGTAAGTCTCTTCATACATTGATGCCAAGTGTGAAAAAACTGCCAATCTCAGAAGCCAGATTCATGACAATGTTCTTAAGACAGAAAAAAGAAAAACTTTATTAAGATTAATTATAAGAAGTTCACAAGAATCTCCCTAAGCCAAATTCTCGAAAACTTCTCAAGAAGTTCTTCAATATTTACTTAAGAACACCTGTATTTGTTTCATGATAAGAAAATGATAAGCTTTTACTTTGACCTGCTCTCGAGGTAACAATACACTTAACAGTATCGATCCATTAACATGTTTTAAAGAAAAGCAAGGCAGACTACACAATACATGTCACAAACGGATTAAACATCTTTACCTTTTTAAAAACTGTGAACTTATCCTAAGTTTAAGATGGTATTTACAACAGTTTCTTTATATGAACATTTGAATACTTCTCGAGTACTTTTCTTTTGTATTGACAATACAAAATATTCCTAATTATTTTCTTATATTTGATGTTTAAAAAAATCACAGCTAAGAAGAATTTTCCCCCTAAAAACATTTTATGAATCCAGCCCCAAGTCTAGGAACAAATAAGCCTTTGGAATATCGATGGCATCTTCAGATGTCCTCCAAAAGTCTTTTTTGACATTTAACTATAATTTTGAATGCAAACATTTGACCCTAACAATGAAATGTTAAACCTCTTTTACCTAGATGTTTGTTTTCTCCTTTTGTTATCAATTTTGATTGTGTTTTAGTCTTTCCAACAGTTTCAAATACTACTTTACATTTTTTCATTCATTCATTCATTCTTTCTTTCAGAGGGTGAAGATGAGACAGAAGATGGAGGAGGTACTTGCTGTTGTTAAGTTATGTTTAATTGTAATGTTTAGTCTTAGATTGATTTATGGTTTTTGAGGAATAGTTTAACGCCTGTGGAAACTTGTATTATGACACAAACACACACACACACACCCTTCTGAATAATTCCTTCTTTCTAAGCATGAGATCATTCAGAGTCCCATTATAATAAAGTTCAATGAATCAACTGACTGATATTATATTGCTATGGTTGACTGATTCACCCCTTACAAAATATATCATTATTTTTTATGTATTGATTGATTGCCATTGGCAAAACCAGTTTGTGTAACCATGTTTTTTTTGGTTGGGTTTTGACTGTCAAATTCACAATAGATGTAAAAATGACAATATAAAAGTGAAAACTCCAAAAGTCTTTCATCTATGTTCTGGGTTAACTTTGTTTGTTTGTTTGATTCTTTAGAGGAGGCTAAACGTAAAGTCGTTAAGTAAGTTGATTTTGTTTTTTTTTGAGTCCAAGAATAATAATTCAATGTATTTTTATATAGAACAATATAAGTAAATTGTGTGGGTTTTTTTTAGACCTTTTGTTTTGCCAAACTTGGTGCCCCCAAAGATTCCAGATGGAGAAAAAGTTGATTTTGATGTGAGTAGCTCCCATGACTCAATCATATTTAAATCAACAGGTATGGTTGGCTTGAATTGACATTTAATTTAGCTTTAAGAGAGAACTTTCTTTTCTGTGTTTATGTATTTACTGTATTGTTATATTTTTATAGCACAATCTGTTACAATTTACATACCGGAGACTATATTTCCTATTGAAAGAGGAAATCTGAATCCATAATATTCTAATTTTCTAAATCAATAATGTATGTTTTATCTATTTTATGGCACTTTAGATCATGCAGTATTGTGCAAACATCTTGAATGGTCGCTGCACATGGTTCCTAACAAACATATTTGAGCCTTGCCATGTGCTACACATAGGGGATAGTGGGGCACAACCTAACACTTTTTGGTTTTGGCTCAATCATTCAAAAAATATTTGAGTTTGATTCATTATATTTTTACACAAGCAACACACACATCTCTGCTACAAATGAACATTTGAAGTTTGTTTCTAGTACTTACCATTCTTGGACAATTACACAAAACGGAACAGAAGTGCAAACGTTACAACTTACCCCATAGATGGGGTTAATTGTAACAGGCAGGGGGTTAGTTGTAACACTTGATAAAAATTAAGTTTGCAGCCAAATATTTCAATACTATTTTGTCTACGGGTATCCACACTGTATTCATTCCTCCAGCCCTTTTCTAACAATAGTTCAATTATAAATGAATCCAAATGTCTAAATATGTGAGAAAAAGCAGCATAATTATGACATTTTTTTTTATATGTGACCCAGTCTGTAATAACCATACTACAGTTTCAAAATCAAATTCTGAGATAATGTGCATCAAAGTCTGATTTTAGCCATTAATTTCATTATGATTTCAATCTTTGATGTGACCTTATTCAATCAATATTAAAGATATGAATAAAAATAAATTCGACACATGATTTTTGATAAGACAGGCACATTTATTTTGTTGACACCCAGCAATGGTTCGTGTGTAGCCTATTTAAAACAACAGCAAGAATTACGCTAACATTAGCGGTTTTCATATCGTAAGTACTGAGGGGTTAGTTAACACAGCGTTACAATTAACCCAGCTGGGTGAAAATATTTTCAAGCCCACCAAAAAAGTTGCTAAGAGCTGCAGACATATTTCAAAACGATGCTATGTTTTAGTCAACAAGACACAGATTAATATGACACAGCATTGGATTTGGTATCTTACACACCCAACTTAGAAACCGAAAAAAAAAACATATGATGAAAAAATGTACTTACGTGCCACCAAAACACTCGTTCATAAATAACTCTCTGGAAAAACATTATACATTTACAATAATTTGCGGGAGATCGTCTTTTGGCAGCGTGAAAAAATACCAGAAATAGAAAACGCTCAACCTTGTGCAACAATGTAAACAGTCCGTGTTACGACTAACCCCCCGTGTTGTTACCCGTGAGTTGAAAATAACTCCGCACGTTTTAAAGTGTAACTTCTGACACAATAGATGCTACACTATGGGAAATTGTTGCATACATGATCTGAAATGTTTCCTCCCCTATAAGGATATCCACCGTAAGCGCATGGAGAAGGACCTGAATGAGCTCCAGACACTCATAGAAGTTCACTTTGAAAGCCGTAAGAAGGAAGAAGAAGAACTTATCAGCCTTAAAGAAAGAATTGTGAGTGAGAATGGCGGCCTAAGAACTTTAAAGCTACAAATTTTGCTACTAGTTGTTTGGCTGATTTTATTATTAAAGGAACAATATTATACCATTTTTTACAAGTTGTAATACAAGTGTCAGGTTTGCCTATGAGTTTGTGAAGTTTTAGCTCAACATACCACACAGATCATTTGTTAAAGCCTGTTCAAAATCCCCCTATTTGGGTGGGATCAAAAAAAGCGCTGTTTTATGTCTGTACCTTTAAATGCAAATGAACTACTGCTTTGGGTTAAAAATAGATCTGATAATAGTATCTTTAGCTGCATTAGCACTACAATGTACTAACAAACATATTTAGAAAAACGTTTGGGTAAAATGAAGCAGTCAGTCAGTGGCTGTGGGTGGGGCTTTGTTTGTGTGACATCACATTCACAAGAGAATCAAAACAGCATGTCTAATAAGACTGCTCTGGTTTAATGCCAATTAAAAAGGGAGAAGTGGGTGGATTTTTTCTTTGTAGGGTTGTCCAAACATTTATGTCCAAACACCTTGCAAAAGTGGATTTTGTATAATATGGGCCCTTTAAGCTATTTTCTTAAAACGTGACAACACAGGTCTAAACATCCCTGTTCAAAACTTTATTTGTGAATTTAAGTCACATCAATCAACTTTTACAGCACAAATGCCTAACTAATGTAATCTATCTCTGTTTTATGCATCTAACTAATTTCCCAGGAGAAACGGCGCTCCGAGCGGGCAGAGCAGCAGAGGATCCGGAGCGAGCGTGAGAAGGAACGTCAGAAGCGTTTGGAGGTGAGTGAAGGGCTGTCGCATGCCCTCTCATTACCTGCCATCTGATACTGAGGAGGGTAAACCAGAATAAGCTGGCTTTTCACATGTTTAGGACGAAAGAGCTCGGAAGGAGGAAGAGGAGGCCAAAAAGAGGGCGGAGGATGATGCCAAAAAAAAGAAGACGCTCACCAGTTTGCACTTTGGTGGCTACATGCAAAAGGTCAGAGTTGTGGTAAAACATCATGGCTACAGTAATGGCAGAGATTTAGTCCCAGTTTAAGATTGTGCTGTATTATATATCCACTGTGATCACACACCATTGGAATGTGGACTCCATAGTCTGTTGGATTTTTTTTAATGATTGTGCTTTAACACTTTTTAGTTGTTGCCTGTCTGAATTCAGCACATTACGATTGACTCCTACGAGATCATACTGGAAAACCAGTCATTTATTTTATAAATAAATTTAGCATAATGTTTTAAAATCACAAACATGCATAAACATCATGATGATGAATGTTTAAAAACTCTTTTGAACACCTTCTCTGTGGTATAAAAGCCACATTCAACATTCACGGGTGACGTTGCTTTGCAGACGGACCGGCGTTGTGGAAAGAAACAGACCGAGAGAGAGAAGAAAAAGAAGATTCTTGGTGATCGTCACAAACCTCTGGACATTAGCAATGCCACTGAATCTGTTCTCAGGTTGGTCCTGCCAAAGTTGACTGCTATAAATTTAAAGGGATAGTTCAACCAAAAATGAAAATCCTGTCTTTTACTAACCCTCATTATGTTTTAAACCTGTATGAGTTTCTTGATTCTGTTGAACACAAAATATATTTTAACTCATTCCTCGCCAGCCTTTTTTTTAAAGCAACACTATGTAGTTTTTTTACCTTTAAATAATGTCTCTAAAATTATTTCAGTGATAGAACAACTTTAAACTGAACAAATTGTACTGTTGCTGCAACCTGAGCAGCCTCCTAGCTGCTACAAGCACACTCTGAAAGTGGCGGTGGAGGGTAGGAAACACAGCCCCGCCCCTCCCCCTGCCTGCAGAAGAGTGTCTGATACCAGGCACTGTTGCGCTTTTCAACCACATGGGGGAGCTGTGAGTCATTTTTACATGGAAACTACATAGTGTTGCTTTAAAGTTGCCTGACAGCATTTTTTGTGATTTTCACAAAAGTTTCACAAAATGCCTTTCAGGAATATTTTAATTGAAAAAAGTATAAACATACAAATATATCAAATGAAAGAACAGACCCTCGGTTTTCAGACAAACAATAAACAAACAAACAAAATGGAAAAAGTTTAATCAAAGGGACATTCCACTTTTTTTTGAAAATATGCTCATTTCCAACTTCCCTAGAGAGACTTTTCTATAGATACATTGTGTACTAAGACCGACAGAAAATTAAAAGTTGTGATTTTCTAGGCAGATATGGCTAGGAACTAAACTCTCAAACTGGCGTAATAATCAAGGACTTTGCGGATGTAACATGGCTGCAGCTGGCGTAGTGATATTACACACTGCCCGAAAATAGTCCCCTTGGTTACTTTCAATGGAAAATCGCCTAGAAAATCGCAACTTTTAATTTTCTGTCGGTCTTAGTACACGATGTAACTACAGAAGAGTCAAGTTTTAAATAGGACAAATATCAAAACTCTTTGGTAATTTTTTAGCGCGATGCTAATGGTCTAATCAGATTCAATTGATTATGCTAAGCTATGCTAAAAGTGCGCCAGATCCAGAGATCAGCTGAATGGATTTCAAAACGGGAAGAATCAAATGTTTAACTCTTGGGGAACTGGAAAATTAGCATATTGTTAGCAGGTTGTTATCGCAAAAAAATAAGCCTCCACAGTGTGATCACGACCCAACTCGAAGCGGAGGATCTTGTTTCACACTAAAGGGGCTTATTTTGCAATATTAACCTCCGCTTAGTGTGTGCATTATTTTCGAATAATTCAACGGCTTGCCGTCAATCATTTCTTACATAACAAACCTTGGAATGTTGTGACTGGCCAATCAAAATCAAGCATTTTAGTATGCTGTGTATTAAGTATAGATAAAGGCTGCACTGTAAAAAATACTTTCTGCCTTAAAAATTTTTGTTAAATCAACTTGGATTTACAAGTCATTTCAACTTACTATTATTTATCGTGACTGGAGATGAGTTGTTATAACTACAGGTGAGTTGTTATAACTTATAAAATTAAGTTGACTTTTCTCAACTATATTTTATAAGTTGTGACAACTCATCTCTGTTGACATGACTTGTAAATTTAAGTTGATTTAACAAACATTTTTAAGGCAGCAAAGTATTTTTTACAGTGTGTGTATTAAAATTGTTGCACATTTTTAAATAACAGTAAACCCAGCGGGTCTGAGTTATACAGCAGATCGTGATCGCTTTTGCATCCGTTTCCTATATTATTATTATTATTTTTTCTTTTTGAATAACATTAGTTTAGACTGTTTTGTGTTTTATATTATTAAATAAACAATTGCATTACATTATTTGCTCAAAATGTCTGCCTGAATAGTGTAATATGTAAAATAAATACAATTAATTCTGGCAGTTAAATAGAAAATTATCCCAATACATGTAATCATTGCAAAATTATACCAAAATGTATTATTTCCTAATGACCAAATGCGAACATTTTACCTGCTGCCGGTAGTGGGCAGATTTGGACAAATGACTTAATGGTCGTATGGGTTGGAGCAGGGATGGAGGGGTTGAAGGATATGTTGAAATGATGTTGTGATCTAAAACGGAATAAAAATTTACGGATTTTTTTTTTTACGGAAATAAAAATAAGGATTTACAGAAATGTACTAAATGTGGCGTTTTATCAAGTAGCTTTTTGGGGTCTCACCCAAATCATATTGAGGGAATACACATCTATTCTGGGCTCTTATTAACTGCTTTATCTTTATTTTTCAGAAATGTTGGGTTGAAAAGAGCCCGTTGGGTTGTGATTTAACTTATGCTGGGTTGTTTCAACCCAAAATGCTGGTTTGTTTTAACCCATTGTTGGGTCGAATATAAACATTTTCTGGGTTAATTTAACCCAACAGTTGGGCTTGTCCCTTTTTTAAGCATTTTTAGAGTGCATAAACATTATAGTTTTCAATTACTTTTGTATTTGCATTCTGTACAAACAACCAGATGTATGGAGACCTGATAATAAATAACCATTTCTTTCTTTGTTTATCTTTAGGGAAAAAGTCACAGAACTCTGGACTTGGATGCGTGAACTAGAAGCAGAGAAATTTGAGTTAGAGTATGAGTTTAACAAACAGAAATATGAGGTAGGTGATTCACTCATATAGGATTTCTACGAACGGCCACATAGTTCACATGACATGACGTCAAAATCGACCATATCTACTTTTTCCAGCCCATTCTCATGATTTGTGTATAAATTGCACACAATGCAAAAAAATCGTGCAAATTACAATTTTGCGTGCACGCCAGTCCTTCCCGTTCAACTTTGGCACGACTTTTCACATTGCGTGCTATTCATACGCACTTTATAAAAATGGGCTGACTTTTTCCTAAAACAAAGGAAATACTTTTGGCCTGCAGTCTTTTTTCATAATGTAAGAACTTGGACAACCACATCAGATTTAGCTGAGGTCATCTATCAGGTCATGCAAGCAAGCTATTGGTTATCATATTAACTAATAGCTATTTAACTTAAATACGAAAGGATACAAATGCGAAATAATGCATTTTATGTGACAAAAAATGTATCTGTCCTACACAAGTGTATATCCTGTTTCACCTGGAAAAATGACTTTTGAATTAGTGTAGGTATTACAATGACTCACAAGAAAAGCATTCATCTCCGCTCAAATCCCTTCCTGGTCTATTTCTGTAGAAGTTCATAGAAAGTAAACATAAGTAACTTAAGGTCATGGTGCCATTCTCCTGCTTTCAGTGAGATGTTAGAGTATGTACAGTATTGTAAATACAGTAATAAAATAATTATGGTTGTCTCTACAGATCAACGTCCTGAGGAACAGAGTCAGTGACCACCAGAAAACGTAAGTGTATATTAAACATGCACCATTATCTATCTTTTAAATTAAAAGAGTTCCCAAACTGCCAAACGCCAAGCTTACTACTTCTTATGCAAATCTTGTAATAAATAAACATTGTTGAACTGGTTCTCAAGCTATCGTTTTGGTTTTAATGCATGCCTGCACTGCTCTCCCAGGCTTGCTATGTTTTTTATCGAAAACTCTGCTACGTTTCCTCGAGGGAATTCACATTCAAACCAATCTCTGACTCATCGGTTTCTGCCTCAGGCATGGAACACAGACACAGAAATGTTTGTGAACACCCATCAGATCAGCGATCTGGCTGGCGGGGACAGTGTTAAACCTGCTTTTTGGCGGAAAACTAATGCGAGAGCCAAAACTAAAAGACCTGGGGGAAGAGTGAGGTTTTTTGGTTGCGATGTGGTGAATAACAAAGTGAGGACTTTCGGTCCATATCCATGACTTTTAACCAAACCTCTAAATAACAAGTCAACAGAAATACAATCTCGGTTTTTAAAATCAAATTAGCTGCCTAATTATACAACATTTGAAAACATCACAGACACAACGGCTGTCAGGAGAATATTACCTGGATGCCTTTTACAACACCTCAGTGTGCGAATTTGAACGATGTGACTCCACCGTACGAGCGAATGACGGTGGTATTGGCAACCTAGAAACCAACAGTAAATAAAACAAGGCACGCTTAGAAAATGGAAACAGGACTGCATTTAGTTCCGATTTGGCAAGTTATAAATTGCAGCTTATATGAATGCTGTGCACAGAAGAAGAAATGCAGAATTTTTGTTGCAGGCACTAGCAGCAAGGGCATTGCGGCAACGTCAAGTACAAAATATAGGAAAATTAACGTCAGCTAATACAGCTAGACGATCAGTCCCGTGAGTTTAATTTTTGCTAGGTTAGAATTTATTTGGCAAATGCGTTTCCATCTCCCAGTATTCTTATTTACTCTTTTTCAAAAACCACCTCAGGTGAGCGTAAAAACTTCAAAAATGCGCATTAAATCAGTGGAAACCCAGCTAATGGTGTCATGTGGTAGCAATGCAAATTTACATGAATTAGCCACCTTGTAAAATAGTAAAAAAAAATGCCTAGGGACCTTGTGTTGACCGAATTACTGTACGAGGCAAAGGATAAAGCAATCCCACAATGCACTGCACCAAGCTCAGTGCACATTTCACTTAAGATGAAGTAAAAAAAATGTTAAAGAAACAGTATGTAAGATTTTTTGCATTAAAATATATATATAAAAACATCTCTAGCACAGCGTTTTATATTTTGTTCACATGTGTTCTCTTACATTATTTCAAAAGTTTTTAAAGGAAAATGCCCACATTTTTGGAATTTATCTTATTCACCGTATCCCCCAGAGTTAGATAAGTCCATACATACCTTTCTCATCTCTGTGCGTGCTGTAACTCTGTCTGACGCAGCCCCCGCTAGCTTAGCTTAGCACAAAGACTGGAAGTGAATGGCTCCAGCTAGCATACTGCTACCTATAAGTGAAAAAAAAGGCTAACATTTTCCTATTTATATGTTGTGATTTGTATAGTCACACAGTGTACAAATAAGAAGGTGATATGAGACACAGACATCTTTTAACAGTATACATACAGGGAACTATATTCTCAGAAGGCAAAGCACTGCTACTTGGGTGGAGTTACTAGTTCCCAGTATATATACTGTTAAAAGATGACTGTCTCATATGACATTGTTATTTATACATGCTGTGACTATACAAATCACAACGTGATACAATGTTCGCGTTATTTTGTCATTTATTGGGAGCAGGATGCTAGCTGGAGCCATTCACTTCCATTCTGTGTGCTAAGCTAAGCTAGCGGGGGCTGCGTCAGACAGAGTTACAGAACACACAGAGATGAGAAAGGTATGTATGGACTTATCTAACTCTGGGGAAACGGTGAATAAACTAAATTCCCAAAATGTCGGCATGTTCCTTTAACAATGAATTTGCAGAATTAGGGGCGGTTTACATTTCACATCTAAAACCGTGCAGAAAGTGTACCTTAAGGAGCAATTTTGTACCAGTTAAATTTTAGGGGTACAAAACAGTTAACTGTACCTTTAAAGGTACAAAATAGATCCTTAAGGAACAGTTATGTATCCCAAAAGGTACAACATTGTATTATTTTTATATACCTTTAAAGGTACAAAACCTTTTTTTCTGACAGTGTAGGATTGTTTATACATGGCGTCATCTCCGGGTTATCCTTGGTTTCTGCTTTTGTTGGCATAGAAACCATTCATGATATAAGTGGAATAATTGACTCTGGTCCTGTGAATGATTTGAAAATAACTACACCTTACATCGTGCCATATTACCACCTTGGATATGCATTATTTTCTTATAATTCAACGGCCCGTTGTCAATTATTCCTTACGCAATACACCCAACGATGTGCGCAGTGCCGCATGCTAGCAAGTCAATTTGCTAATGCTTCAATGAAGCCACACTGTTAGTTTACAATATAATGTAACGATTATAAAACTTTATTGAATTACTTCATCCATTAACATGATTTAATATCAACAGTGAAGGTGAATGACTCTCATTGTTCTTTCACAGTGACATCAAGCTACACCGTTATTGTTGTTTATCAACTACTAGTGGCAAGAATTTCATATCATGCCTTTAAATCTGGCTGTTTTCAAACACTGATATGACGTTGTATCTCATTTATTAATGTTATTATTTGTTTTTTTTTATTTCTACAGGTCAAAAAGAACCAAGAGAGGCCTAAGGAAGTGAATCTGTACTGAACAGCTGAACTCCTCACAGAGAGCCCAAGACGACCTGCGTATACTTTACCCAAAATAATTCATGTTAAATTTAATATTGTCATTTTAAATAAAATAAACAATGTTAAAATAATTGTCTGTCCGGGACACACATATATTTACAATACACGCACAGAAAATAATAAAAATAAATGAGAAATTAAACCAGCAATACTTTTGTCTGATATATTTTCCCTTGTAAAACATTGTTTATTCAGCCTGATAGCACGAGAATTTCTACTTTTTTTACGAGATGGCTAATTTGTATGAATTCGTAGAAAAAACATGTGATTATCATAAAAAAACAATATCAAAACCCCACCCCTAACCCCATCGTCACAGGGGCAAAAGCAAATCATAAAAAAATGTACGAATATGGTCGTATGAATTAACACGAATTAGCCACCTCGTAAAATATGTGCGAATTCCATGAGATATGGTTGTTTTTTCCATTAGTTTATTATTTATTAATTCACGCGATAAATTCAGAACTGAAATTGTTGTTAATTGTGTTTTTTTTTAAGTGTAACATAACTCTACCACTGTAGAGCAAAACTACGACAACAAGGACGTTGACCTGCCAGTCACTTTGACATGCATTATATGTCTATACATACTATTTCTGTTTTAGAGAAAGAAGAGACTACAGGACCATTCTGTGTGTTTGCCCCAAGCAATATCATATGAAAACCACCCATAACAGACTGCAAATGTAATTGGTGGTTATCTTCTATACAAGACAGGTATATCAGATATAAAGATAAAAGGGAATATTCTGAGAAACTGCAAGTTGAAAATATTAAGACGAGACAAGATGGGTGGCGTGGTGACAGGAACGAATTAAAAGGCCACTGGGTTAAGCCCCACATAGAGCAATGACAATACCCCCTGAAGCAGGACTTTAGGCTCATGTTGTCTGTGTAATTTAACAACTCTGTTTAACACATTGCCAAAAATCTTAGATTTCTTTTTTTAGAAAATCATTACTTGACATCACTGTAAGCAATTGCTGTAAATTAACAGCCAATTTTCAACAGTAAAATACTGTTTTCATGTTAAACAGTTTAGTACTGTAGTTAGCAATGCATTGTGGGCTGATTAAATTGGAGCAACAAGACAGAGGCCCTCAACAGTAAGTTGATGTTTTAAATTACAGGACAATACAGTATTTTCTCGAAAATGCATGTTGACTGGGGAATTTGGAGCACGGTCAGAAGCTAAGAAATGTTAGTCTTATAAATTGAAGCTAGCCTATTACTTTTGGTCAATTTTCTTTAAAAAATACAGATATAATTTGCCATTAACTCCTGGATGGAATTTCGGGAACCATTATTTGGATAGGAGATTTTCCAGAAGAGGACGTACAATTTAGATGACGAGTCAAGTGTTCTTCATCAAATTGATCGGGTCTTGCATCTACAAATGAAACGGTAATTCAAATCTTATTCATATTGCCAAGAATGCTTGATATCAACTGATAGAAGCTTCTCTTGCTAGGGATTTAAACGTGTCATCTAACAGTGAGGCTTAGATTTGAATAGCCATAACAATATTACTTTTACTTCTGAATTTGAGAAACAACACTTATTAAAGAATTTATTTCAACCAAACCATAGGAAATATGCATGTACATGATCATAAGAAATTGCAGCGCATTATTAAATCAGCCAGTAGGGTCATCGGAGTGGACCAGCTATCTGCAATTCAGCTGTATAATGAGCTCATTTTGGGAAAAATTGAGCAAATTTTAGCTGATCCAACACACCCTCTGTTCCCAAAGTTTGTCAGAAGTAAAAGGTCGAATGGCAGAATTCTGCAGAGAGTTATTAAAACAGCAAGGTACCAGAAGTCATTTGTACCTACAGCAATCAGACTGCACAATAATAGATTAAAAATATCTGTTGCACTTTAACTCAACCCCTTTTGCACATTCATGTAAATTCTTTTTTAAGTATTGTATAGCTTTTTATCTTTAATCTTATTTATTCTTTTTTTTATAGTATGATATGTCTTTGTGATGTTATAATGTTGTTTGTTTACTGTTTGTTTGTTAATGTTTTGTGAGACTTGCAATTTTGACCACATGAATTTCCCCTTGGGGATAATAAAGTTTACCTTGACCTTGACCTTGACCTTGATTATATGAACATCGACTAACCGAGATGGTTTTGTTGAGTTTTATTTTGTTTGTGTTGACTTTAATGAAAAGTGTTTTACAAACAGTTAACAAGAAAATAAAGCTAATTGTAGCTCGGTTAAAGTTGAACTTTGCATTTTTCTTTTTAAACGCCAAATTGGTGTAAAATATTGTCTTTCTGGAATCTTTGTGAATGCAATGTGTGTACTAATTTGTGGGAGTACTACTACATATGTAAAAAGAGAGGTGTAAATTATTTTGTGGTTTAAAGGATGCTGCATGTAAATTGTTACCCTTTAAATTTTGGATGTCAAATATATTTAGAAGTTTGATTGTAGGTACTTCAGAAGCCTACCTCGTTCACCTCTTGGTTACATTCCACCGAGTGTTTACTAATTATTGTCCTTTTTATAAATTTTCTTCTTAAAAATCTTATTATGGTAAGGATAATGTATTTGTTCCCTTCAGGTGTCTGCCACTGCAGTTGATGTTGAGACAACTCTCAGTCTTCCTGCAAGTCCTCGCCTGATACCTGGTAATATACATTTAATTTAGAATCATTGATAGACGCATTGTATATCTTATCATCCATTCATCTTGCGTTTACAAATGTTTAAACAAAGTAACAAGTATTTCCATGTTGTTAAGTTTTAAGGGCATCACACCAACATTTGCAATTGGACTTGCTGCTATGTTTGCAACCTACTACATTTTCAGCCTTCAGTATCAAGATGAGACAGCCTGCCCTGTGGAATTCAAAATTAATGTGTTTGTATGTTATGCATAAAATGGAATTATCCCTTTACATTTCAAGCCTCAACACTTACACACCTACACCTACACACCTACACACACACACACACACACATTCTGGTTTCCATGTTTTGTGGGGACATTCCATAGATGTAATGCATTTTATACCATACAAACTGTATATTCTATTCCCCTTACCTACCCCATTCCCTAACCCCAACCATCACAGAAAACTTTCCTGTACCTTAGATTTTCAATAAACATCATCTTGTTTGATTTATAAGCTTGTTTCCTCATGGGGACATCAAAATGTCCCCACAAGGTCACAAAAACACTGGTATTCCTATCTTTGTGGGGACAATTGGTCCCCACAACGTGATAATTACCAGGTACACGCGCGCACACACACACACACACACACACACACACACACACACACACACACACACACACACACACACACACACACACACACACAGGGTATAGACTTTTTTATAACTCCATTTGATGTCATTAAATCCACTCAATTTGTGCAATGAAGAAGACAAAAAACAATTAATTGCTTTTGATTTCAGGCGCTTCATTGATATAAATCCAGAGAGAGGGACAAATGCCAAAATCATCAAGCAAGGTTGTCTCTAAGAAGAAAGGTGTGATGGTCCAGAAGTTGTCTTCTGCAGTCAAATACACACGTGGCCATGCTACTGAAGAATCTCCTTGACTTTTTAATGGAACTTCATATAGATCTGTGAGTATATACGGTAATCTTTTTCTCATTGTTTTGACAGTCTGGCATTGCCACAATTAGCCACAATAGTACTGGTATTTTTTACTTCATAAGCATTAGCTTGGAGTTTATACTTTACATTCGTGATTGTTTAGTTTATTTATGAGTATGATTGTTTTTTGTTCTTTGACAGTGGCAGCACTGGAATAATTCTGCAGAGAGGAACAGCGGCTATCAAAGTGATGATCGTCTCTTCATCCACAAGAACTAAGATGTAAAAACACAAACCTACCTCACAGGACAATTTTAAGAGGTAACCTGCAAGTCTAGCTTGCAGTGGCACAGGTGCCTACCCTACGGTTTCATCCTAAATGTTTTTATGCATGTTATTGATACATCCTGACAAAATGTTCTACTGTACTATAATAGTTTCAAAATGGCCTTAGGTATGTTTTCAAACTTATGTCTTAAATAAAAAAGTAAACTATAGGTTATGCCCTTCACATTTGGTAAGGATTAGGGGCAGTCTCTGACGAGCAATTTAGGAATGTTAAGTTTATTGCCATAGTCTAAAGCAGGAGTGGGGAACCCTGGGTCCTGGAGGGCCACTGTCCACCAGAGTTTAGTTCCAACCCTAATCAAACACACCGGAATTTAATTTCCAAGTGATCCTGAAGATTCTAATTTGATTTTTCAGGTGTGTTTAATTAGGGTTGGAACAAAACTCTGCAGGACAGTGGCCCTCCAGGACCAGGGTTCCCCACCCCTGGTCTAAAGCAAGACACTACTGTTTCTGTTTACTTCTAGAAAGCTCTTTTCAGCATTGTCCAACTGGATTTATTTTCTTTACTTTTTTTGTATTCATGTTGACATAGACATTGCTCTTTGAAATAAAGGTGTTTGATTTGGAAGTTTTTGTTGCTTATTTTGCATAATATTCACAATAATGCATATCTTAAGCAACTGTCTTTAGCCCTGGGAATTCATTGGCAAGTTCATTGGGAGACAGATATTTAAAATATCAATGAAGAATTTTTAGAAAATGCTAAATTGATGTTATTTCTAATACAGTAAAAATGCTGCATATTTCTGTGATTATTTGGAAATTACAATAATATTGTTTAGGTTGTTCCTTTAACCTAAACAATATTATTTTAGTTTCCAAATAAATTACAGAAATATGCATTTATTTTTTTACTGTATTAGACGGTGAAATCATTTAAGAGTGTGACTACAAAAGTATTCTGTATTTCTGGTTTACAGACTACTACCGTAAAGTAATTTTACGTATGAATACTGTAAAAATAACGGTATACTGCTGGCGTCTCTGCTGCCAGCTCTTTACTGTTAATTATATAAATACAGAAAAATACAGTTTTTCTAATTTACAGACTACTACCGTAAAGTCATTTTACGTGTAAATACCGTAAAAATAACAGTATACTGCTGGCGTCTCTGCTGCCAGCTCTTTACTGTTATTTTACAGGGAAATTTTTTACAGTATACATTTGATAGTAGTATGAACTTTTTAAAAGTATATTATCAGAGCACATAGTATTTAAAAACATTCCCAGCTTAAAGTCAGGGTACAATAGGTGATATTCTCCAGAAACATTTTTAGTTATGATGATTAAAAAATCTTTTTAAATCCTGATAGCAATCACTAAGTAAAGTGGTGTAAATATATTTATATTACTATATATCTTTGTGGAAGGCATAGAAGTACAATGAAAAAACTTTTTCCATGTAGAAAGTGTGAAAAAGAACAACCCGAGTAACTTAGTTTTGGTAAACCATTCTCTGCAAGCATGTGAAAAAATAGGTCATTGAACAGCACTGACATTTTTTGCAGAGAGAGAAAAAAATTTTGTCAGCACAATTGAGCTTCAACAAACCACCATCATTGTAATCAGTGTTTGCATGTCATCAGCTCATTTGCATTTTAAAGGAAGGACACACCCAAAAACAGCACATTTTTGCTTGCACGTATAAAGTGATTTTAACATGCTATAATAAATTATCTATATGATATTTTGAGCTTAAACTTCACATATGTTCTCTGGGGACACCAAAGATTTATTTGACATCTTAAAAACATCTTGTGAAATGTCCCCTTTAAGCAGTGTTCTTTGCCATAGTAACTTACACTTATATCGTATATATGAGATGAATATTAGGAATGAACGCCATCACAAAGTTTTAAATATGACTGGGAAACTCAAGATTTTCTATAAGCCTCGAATTTATGAGTTCACAGCAAAAAATTGGAGAGTTACAATTTCAGTGTTAAACGTTTCTTCAATTCGACACCTAAAGAGCAAATTGATCATATTTCGAGTAAATAGTTGTTCAGAGTTAATCATGTCAGTGTTGACCCAACTCCTTAGAGATGTGATTATACTCCGTCCAAACATTTCAGTTTTCGGTTTTGGCTGACCGCCTGTCATTTTCCATGTGTCCTGAAGATCGAACGGTAAGTAAAACTAAATGATTTACATTTTTTAATGCTCTGATTTTAACTTTTATAAACGTGTTTTCTGTGGCTCTATATTATGCTTATTTCTAATGTTTGGTGTCCTTATCTGAACAGCAAGAGTTAAAGGGGTCAAATTATGAATATAATGGATTTTTAGCTTAAAATATCATAAAGATCCTTTATTATAGCATGTTTAAATATCCACTTTGTACATGTGAGCAAAAATGTGCCATTTTGGGTGTGTCCTCTAAAATGCAAATGAGCAAATGAAATACAAAGAGTGATCACAATGATTGATGGTTTGTTGAAATTGAAACTCAATTTTGCTGTCAATTATTTTTTCTTTCTCTCTGCACTAAACAGCAGTGGTTGGATAGTTCAGATTAAGAGACGGTATACTTGTAATAAGACTTACATCACAAAACAGGCAAAATGTTAATAAACTATGTTTTCACATGCTTGCAGAGAATGGTTCACCAAAACTAAGTTACTGGGTTGATCTTTTTCCAATTTTCTAGATTGATAGAAGCACTGGGGACCCAATTATACAACTAAAACATGACAAAAGTCAGATTTTCAAGCTACCACCCCTTTAAATTAGGTTTAGATCTTGGCTGTTTCATTTCACCATCATTGTAATCAGTGTTTGCATGTCATCAGCTCATTTGCATTTTAAAGTAACGACACACCCAAAAACAGCACATTTTTGCATGCACGTACAAAGTGGGAGTTTTAACCTGCTATAATAAATTATCTATATGATATTTTGAACTAAAACTTCTCATATGTAATCTGGGGACACAAAAAGACTTATTTTACATCTTAAAAATCTCATAATATGACCCCTTTAACACTTTTGTGAGTTAAAGAAACTCTTGAATCATGTTAACTCTGAACCAGTACCTTAATAGTTAAACCTAGCTCTGAACAGCCTGGAATCTCTTTTAGTGATGAAACTCTGGCCTTTACTATCTTAAAAAAGTGTTCATTTAACGTTGATGAGTGTGGAGCTATAATAAACTCGGAAAAAATGTTGAGATGAACTCTGTGAGAGTTCATTTAACAATGGAAGTTTTGCTGTGTTGGCGTGTTTCTGTGAGAAACATTTTTCGACAGATCTGGCAACCCTGCACGTTCCTCTACGCCAGTAATTCTCAAAGTGTGGTCTCCCAAACCCCCCCAGTGGTCCGCCAAAAGATGACCTAAACTAGGCAAGTGTTTATACAATCGTCACTTATTTAGGTCTAAGTAGATTTTTAATGTACTTGCAAAACTGTGATATCAGTTCTTGCCTTTCTGTTTTAATAACGTAAAAATGGATTGGTTGGCTAAACCAAAGAGGAGTCAAAAGAAAAGATCAAGCGTCAACTGAGAGCAGCTAAAATCCACAGATTTATTAGTTTTGTAATGTACTACTTTTTGTTTCATGTGTAAAATCCCTGTAATTTCAGTGATTTTGGACATTAAGGGGAACATTTTTTTTTCAGTATTTTATTGTTACCATAGTTACAACCATAGACTTCACATACCCACCACCTCAGTTTTAAACTAATGGCTCTTTTGAATGACATTAAGGGCCAGATTTACTAAACAGGGCAAATTAGCGCATGAGCGCAATTCCAAAAATGCGCTGATGGGAGTGGTGATATCTGCGGGTTATTTACTAAAAAAGCGCAAATTAAATAACACAGGCGCAACAGCTGATTTCCATAATTACCACCCAATCTACTAAGAGCAGCGCAAATTAGCGCATGGTTGCAAATAAGCAGAGATGATGCTCCTGCAGGTGCATGTGATATACAGGCCGATAAATAAAGGCAGAGAGACGCGTGAACTTATCTGGTAAAATGATCCTGGAAATCCTCTCCCTTCTACCATGCAGTCTCTGATTTCTGCGATGTCTCCTCCTAGCAACAACAATTGCAGCCATTTCGAGCGCAAAATGATTTAAGACATGCTTTTTTTCGGCGTTAAATAGTCGCGCAAATGCCATATATAACACATGCGCAAACATTAGTAAATCGCGTTGCGTGAATCATTTAAATAGTCTCCTCCCAAAATGTTTGCGTCTGAAAGGGAAACTCCTAGAAATGCATATGCAATCAGGTCAGTCGCAAAAAGAACTAGACCACACCTTTTCAGCGCTAATGATCCACTGCGCGTCTTTAGTAAATTCCGACATCGCTATTTACCGCCAAAATGATGGTTTACGCTGGCGCAAGCGCTTAGTAAATCTGGCCCTAAGTTGGACCTAGGCTGTTACACTATGTTTAATTGCATTTTTT
The DNA here is from genome assembly GCA_025389145.1 of Misgurnus mizolepis. Taxonomy (NCBI): domain Eukaryota; kingdom Metazoa; phylum Chordata; class Actinopteri; order Cypriniformes; family Cobitidae; genus Misgurnus; species Misgurnus mizolepis. The sequence continues at coordinate 7,581,904 of JAIFKI010000022.1, read as the reverse complement.
CATGTGCAGTTTGTTGTTCATATTAAGCTGCAACTCATTTCACATTTACTTTTTCAAATGAACTAAAATTCATATAATAATTTCTGAAGATAGCATTGCATTTGTGTTTAAAAAATTTGTTTTTGACTTAAAACAGTTGCATATTAAACTTAAACTTAGCTTATCCTTCCTATTGGGGGAGTTTTTTGGGGGGCGTGTTAGAGTGGGATTCTGTTAGGTGGTCCTCAGAAAAAAATTGGAAGATAAAGTGGTCCTTGGGCTGAAAACGTTTGAGAAACACTGCTCTACGCAATGCAGGCCAACCTAGAAAGGAAAGCAAAGCGAATATCTTATGTTCATCCTGAACCGGCAACACATGGAAAAATGACTTAAAAAGACTGAGGAATATGAAGAAGAAACGCCTGGAACAAGAAATAGCTAATGGGGCTTTGGAGAGCGATCTGAAGGAAAAGAGGAATGGTAGCTATTGATGGTCTCACCAAAATTGCCTACCCCTCTTTTAGGCCAAATAAGAGGAAAGATGACAAATAAGTTACACCAAAATATGTGCCGAACTATATTTTGAAACTAACGTGTACAGTATGACAACTGAAAGATGCTGTTGTCCCCTCAGGCCTTTGTTTAGTTTCAGTGTTAAACGCATATACAGTAAAGGATCTCCACCCACAAACAGGATTTTTGAGCAAATGCCTAAACGCCTTCACTCCAATTAGATTTTAGCAATACATTTCTGCTGTTCATATCTGACAGCATGCTGTTTATCCATTAAACAATATAGCATTAACAAAACACTGCATGCACAACAGCAAGTTATAGAGCCTGACACAAATGAAATCAGTATTATTTATTTTGTAGTTATTTATAAACTTGCATTACAATAATTGGAAGAAAAATACCAGTTTGATTTTATATTGTAAGTTAATGGCAGTGTGTGTGAATGAACGCAGAACTCAGTCTAGACTACAGTGTGTGAAACATTCAAAATCCATTCAAAATAGACACTAGATCATTATACTGCACTTTCTACAATGCAATAAACATGAGCAAAATTATGCAAATGATCTTTGTTACAAGTCACGACTTTAACAGTTGTTTGTATTAGCAGTGCGGTACTCGGTTTCCCTATGACAGGAATGCATGAGCTTGCTTTTATATTGGGGAATTTGCATGACTCATAAGATCTTTTCTTGGATCACAGCCTAGCATTTTTTGTGTAGGGTGGAGATGAAGCATCCAGTAAGGAGATTGATTAAGACAAATGTCTCCTTTGGAAAGAAACAAGTAAAGTTCTGCCTGTGCTGGGGAAACGAATCATTTGTAATATATCTGCACGATTTATGTTTGACACTTGTAGTTTGGCTTCTGACCAAAATGTTAAAGGACACAAAGTTTTGTAAACACAAATGTAAATTTAACCCTTAAACTCTGTGGACCCACAGGCAGGTCATCAAACCTTTTATATATATATATATATATATATATATATATATATATATATATATATATATATATATATATATATATATATACACACATACACATAGTAGAGCAGTTTACTGCAAAATAAGACTTTTTTTTAATCAATTTACTCTACATTATATGGGTAGACGACTCTTTTAATATTCTAATAATTTTGGGGTTTTTAAAAAAGCGATAATTTTTGACCCATCCAAACTATTGTTGGCTACTGCTAAAAATATATCCATGCTACTTAATACTGGTTTTGTGATCCAGGGTCACATATTAATATTACATCTCTTTATTGTCAACAATTGTCTCATTTGTCTATATTAAATTCAGGTATGCTCAATTCTAATTCATGTAATGCATGAATAACATTTCAAGTTATGAGCAGGTGCCAAAGCATTTTTATTTATTTTTTAATATGAACAACTTAACAGACATTTAATATTTAAATACAAAATGTAAAATTTGCATTTAAATGTCTCTGTTTTCCATTTCATTCCAACATTACTAAGTCTTATAAAAAATACAAAGCAAAAGTAAGCTGCACATTGCACCATAAAACAAACAATATTTACAAAACACAATATAACACAGATGAAGTAAACAGCAAGCACGGTATACTTTACAATAAAACCAAATATAGGTGTTGTCAGAAGAGGGATAATCTTGGCTCCATAATTGCAGATTATTAAAGGGTACAAAAGCCCAAAGAAAACATTATTACAGAACAAAATAATGTTTTTAGCTCGAACCATCAACCTATTGCAACCATTTCCATACAATCATTTAGTATATTTTTACACTGGGTTCATTTGCTGCGGTCCAAACCCAAGGGCGAATGTCTTGACTTAAGCCACAACCTACTTTCTCATGATTTTGAGATAACAAATGTTGTTTTATTTTTATCTTGACAATTCAAATCCCATGACGTAATTTCCTCTCCATAATATTTTGTGTATTTTGAAGTAAACTGCTGATGCACATGAGTTGGGGTCTTCGCCAAACAAATTAGAAAAAATGGATTAGAAAAAACGGATTTTAAACGGATATGCATCAAAATCGGATTTGGATTGACCGTGTGAACAAGGTCAAAGTAATTTCATTTAAATTTTGTTTAAAGCAGAATTGTTTATATTTAAGTGCAACTTTAGAGATGGTCCCTAAATTCACGACCATCAAATTGGGAATTACTCAGTGGCAGCCGGTGACTTCTTTTTTCGAGGGCGCTCGATGCGAAGTTCGTCACAACATGTATGTAGCCGTCATGTGTGTGGTTCGTAATTTCAAAATATGTGTTCTGCGCGTCATGTGAACCTGTGTGCATCACGTGTTTTGTCAAAATAAGTGCCTGCTGCAGACGCGTCTAAAGGGTTTATGATAAAAGAGACGCTCGCGTTTGCCAGATACTCTCATAATTTCATGCTTAATCAGATTTTATTTTGTGAATGTGAGCGTCTCTTTTATCATAAACCTTTTAGACGCGTGTGCAGCAGGCACTTTTTTGACAAAACACTTGATGCACACAAGATCACTTGACACGCACATCACATATTTTGAAAACACAAGCACACATGACACTTCGAACACTTATTTTGAATTTGAGAATTGTATTATGTTTCATTGTAACAGAAGGGTAAACACTAACACGTTCATCTTGCTCAAAACACACACAATAACACCCAGTTTCAACATTTACCCTCTCCTCATCCAGTCATAAGAGGAAGTCAATCCTCTGCGTAGGTTCAGTTATGCATTCAATAAACTTTCATTTATCTGAAGTCAACTGAGCATGCACTTAATGCATGAAGCACCTGCTGTTTTAAAGCTACTTAACCGAGTACTTTCTAAAAGAAAAGATCTAGTTATGTACAGTACCTTGAATCACCTACACAAGTCAGTATAATGCATTGCAATTGTGTTTGAACAAGAAACCATAAAAAATGTGTTACATCAAAATATTGCTTATTAAAAAATAAACAACAGGAAAAAATCAAATGTAACAAATGTTTTTACTTTTGTTCAGACTGCCAGTGACTAGTAGTGGCAGAGCGACATGATCTCATTCATTTCACAGGAAGTGGGAAAGTCCCTGGCAGTCCGAACGATAAGATTCTGATAAATGTTTTAGCCGTTTTGTCAATTCAATAAAGGTTTAAACATTCAAGCTCCAAAAAGGGAACTTAACCCATGTTTCAAATCTTCTGAAGTAATACAGTCATTTAAGTATTGCAATACATAATACATACAGTGATTGCAAAGGGACTTATCAAAATAGATTTTGTGTTCTGCAGAAGAAATGCATGTAAAATGCTGAATAGAAATGGAAAATAATTTGTATACAATAACATAATACATGGATACAATGATATTCCATAATGCACCCAGCATGAAAACAAAGCCCTAACATGATGAGGGAAAACATTTTAATCTTTATAGAGAGTATAATCCAGGGCTGCAACAACTTTTTTTCTTATTGATTAGTTGGCCTTTGACGTCACACCACCGTCGGACAGCGCTGACAGGCGTCTGCTTTATAGAGCGCAAACTGTGTGCTTATAATTAAAGTCAGGCACTGTTTCTTCATACAGGGAAAGCTGCACGCTCAAACTCAGGCACGTTTTCTTCGTACAACACGAGCTACACGTTTATCAGCCGCTTCTTCTTATTGCCGCGCAACCAGCTTGTTTTAAAAGCAAGACGGCGTTGGCCTTTCGGCGTAGTTCAGAATTGGGTTACTTTTAAACTGCGGGTTAGAGATGGAAGGATCTGGTCCATTAGTTGTTGATATTTGGGTTGTGAAAAGTCATTGGGATGCTTTTAGACTAATTTTGAATGGTTTTGTAATGCGGATCTGGCAACCCGGACAGGACAATGACAGAAGCTAAAGCGCAAATGAACTCTAGCTAATAAAAGTTTAATTTCATCCTTTAATATAAGTGAGTTTGTATTTGTTTTAATTGTTGTAGGGTTTTTATAAAAATAGTACTGAATGACAAACTAAGGGGGAAATCAAGGTTTTTATTATGCTGCGTTTACACCAGCCACGGTAGAGGCGGCAAAAACGCGCTATATGCGCGTAGTTGGACGCTTGAACATTTGAGTTTATTCACTTCATGCGTGAGTAAAAGCCGCACAAGACATTCATGCGGAAATTCACGTCATGGGAGGGGCTTCTGCGACTCTGCTGAGACTCCGCTCACTTCCTGTAATCACGTCACTACTACATCAAGGTCCTGAATGGTTAACTTTTACAGGTGAAAACCCTAATTTAGTGCCTAATTTAGCTATAATAAGTGAAAAAATCTAATTGAGTACCATTTGTTTATCCGATTAGTCGATTAATCAAAAAAAAAAAATCAGCCGATTAATCGATTATGAAAATAATTGTTAGTTGCAGCCCTAACATTTAGGCATTTAGCAGACATTCAAGTGCTCAAATACTGTTACATAAAGGAACATTTAGATACTGACAATCACACAGGCCTTACGGCGCATTCACACAGGGCATAAGCGTTAACGCTTGCCATTCACTTTTAATGGTTGACGTCATGCATTGCCGAAATGAATTGTGGATCTGTCGGCGCTGCGTCAGTACCGTTGCTCGCGGTAGAAGTTGAAAATGTCTCAACTTTCCAAGCGGCAACCTAGGTAGAGCAAGTCAATTATGTTTATGGAAGACCAGAGCATGTGTTGCGGCCACTGTGATTGGCTGTTGTCCACGCTTCAGACAAGCCTTCCGTCAAGCGTTAATGCTTTCGCCCCGTGTGAATGTACCGTTACTGCATGACGAAACACTCTTGGATCAGCATGTATCTTAATATAAGGCATTCGAGAAAGTTTCAATATTGCTAAAAAAAAGCAGCGTAGAAAAGCAATACAAAAATATGACAGGAATTAATATTCTGCAAGACCAGTAGTGCAAGTTTGGCAGGCCAAAGTGTACAAACTGTTTCCCATGGTAAATGTGCACATTAGGCGCTAAAAGGATTTTGCTAGCAAGAAGCAAATATACCCAACAGTATATGTAGGCAATTCAAACTGCTGTTCTCTTTGTGGCTTCACAGAGACCATATCTGCAAAACTGAGATTGAAAATCATATTAAAACACAAAGCTACGGGCATCAAGATACTAAAAAAAATTAGTTTCTTAATACTTACCAACATGTCGATCAGCGGATTTTGCTCGTTACTATTTTGTACGATGCAGCCGTGACTTCGTTTATAAACGTGTACTTGTTCATCCCTTGCTGTAAATAAACACAAGATCAAAACATATGCATCACTATATCAAATACACGTCACCGTTTTCTTCTGAATCTCTGCTTTATAATCGCATGTTTGCACACGCCTGCTGGAGTTCACAAGGTTTGTGCTGAAGTCAGGCATGGAGGAAATAAATCATTACTTTGTCTTGCTTCACTGCATGCGTTGAGCAGTGAAACAACTTTTCTTCAGTGGTGCGAAACATTATCACAACTAATATAAATCAAGGGTATAAATAATCATTTCCACAATTACAGCTGATTTAAAGTAAGCAAATATGTTACCCTTTATTTTTTCACAAATCTTCGAAATGACCAATCTTTGAAATGTCTAAATGCATATTCAGAGCAACTACTGTACATTAACACCTGTGGTATTGAACAGGTAAGATCGATGCAACAATTTCAACAATTTCATGCACAAATTCCAGCAGAGCTTTCAAGTGCAATGCTACTGAAAAAGAAACTATGCAACTTTTGAAATATCCTGTCGTTTGTCACGGGGTTAGGACCAAAATCTGCATTGTATTTAGCAACCACCTCTAGTTAAACCATGCTCTACTTTAACCATATGCACCAATGTCCCTAATAATTTTTTTTTATTTTCTTTGTAATTAATATGATAAATTCCGACGCATAAGCTGCTAAACGCCACCTCTGTCAAAAATAAGATAATGATTGTAACCGAATGTTCTTCAAATATTTTCGCATGAAATCCCCTTAATCCCACCTCAGGCAATTCATAAATACCGGTTTTTAGGCAGAATCAATTAAAAGTCTAATAAATAACATGCTAGTTAACAAGAAATCACGCCAGACACACTTGAGATTTTGCATCTGAACTCTTCATATATACAGTGAGGAAAAAAAGTATTTGAACACCCTGCTATTTTGCAAGTTCTCCCACTTAAAAATCATGGAGCGGTCTGAAATTGTCATCGTAGGTGCATGCCCACTGTCAGAGACAAGAAATCACAATGTATGATTTTTAACTATTTATTTGAACACCTGTCTATCAGCTAGAATTCTGACCCTCAAAGACCTGTTAGTCTGTCTTTAAAATGTCCACCTCCACTCCATTTATTATCCTAAATTAGATGCACCTGTTTGAGGTTTTTAGCTGCATAAAGACACCTGTCCACCCCATACAATCAGTAAGAATCCAACTACTAACATGGCCAAGACCAAAGAGCTGTCCAAAGACACTAGAGACAAAATGGTACACCTCCACAAGGCTGGAAAGGGTTACGGGGAAATTGCCAAGCAGCTTGGTGAAAAAAGGTCCACTGTTGGAGCAATCATTAGAAAATGGAAGAAGCTAAAGATGACTGTCAATCTCCCTCGGACTGGGGCTCCATGCAAGATCTCATCTCGTGGGGTCTCAATGATCCTAAGAAAGGTTAGAAATCAGCCCAGAACTACATGGGAGGAGCTGGTCAATGACCTGAAAAGAGCTGGGACCACCGTTTCCAAGGTTACTGTTAGTAATACACTAAGACGTCAAGGTTTGAAATCATGCATGGCACGGAAGGTTCCCCTGCTTAAACCAGCACATGTCCAGGCCCGTCTTAAGTTTGCCAATGACCATTTGGATGATCCAGAGGAGTCATGGGAGAAAGTCATGTGGTCAGATGAGACCAAAATATAACTTTTTGGTCATAATTCCACTAAACGTGTTTGGGGGAAGAAGAATGATAAGTACCATCCCAAGAACACCATCCCTACTGTGAAGCATGGGGGTGGTAGCATCATGCTTTGGGGTTGTTTTTCTGCACATGGGACAGGGCGACTACACTGTATTAAGGAGAGGATGACCGGGGCCATGTATTGTGAGATTTTGGGGAACAACCTCCTTCCCTCAGTTAGAGCATTGAAGATGGGTCGAGACAATGACCCGAAGCACACAGCCCGGATAACCAAGGAGCGGCTCTGTAAGAAGCATATCAAGGTTCTGGCGTGGCCTAACCAGTCTCCAGACCTAAACCCAAACGAGAATCTTTGGAGAGAGCTCAGACTCTGTGTTTCTCAGCGACAGGCCAGAAACCTGATTGATCTAGAGAAGATCTGTGGAGGAGTGCATGGGACAAAATCCCTCCTGCAGTGTGTGCAAACCTGGTGAAAAACTACAGGAAAGATTTGACCTCTGTAATTGCAAACAAAGGCTACTGTATCATACAAATAAATAGTTAAAAAATCATACATTGTGATTTCTTGTCTCTGACAGTGGACATACACCTACAATGACAATTTCAGACCCCTCTATGATTTCTAAGTGGGAGAACTTGCAAAATAGCAGGGTGTTCAATTGCTTATTTTCCTCACTGTAGATATATAAGAATATATCTTGTATACAACACATTTAACGTTTTGTTTTTTTTTTTTATTGAATGGTAACCATTTGTAATGTGACAAGAATACTTTTTGTGCTGCTAAAGTCAGTATTTGATGCATATTATCAGCAGCAGTACATGCATGCGTTACACACCAACATTGTGCTTCAGCAATAGATTTCACGTGTTCACATTAACTTGTAATCAATAAGGTAATGAGATGAAGCATATTTGCCCTGCTGTCCAAGGGGAGCTCTGAATATCAGCCCAATGCCAGAATACCCCCCCTTTCACTGGGATAGATGTACCAGCAGAGAGTGAGGTGACGGGATGAAGGAGGGAACTGTCACGGGACAGAGGTGAGGGACGGCCATATATTGAGCAATAATTACGCTGATTTGTGGGATTACCATGCTATTACCGAACTCAGTTAAATAAACTTTATGTATATATAGATAGATGCAAGAAGTTAATAGGGCATCTATGTATTATATATATATATGGTGCTTCGTTAATATGCATCAGAGACTGGCTTTTTTAGCGTTCTCATTGTTTAATGAAATTAATTATTGGATTCTCATGTAAACATGGGCAAAGATTCAAAGAACAATTTGGACATATAGAGTATTTCTGTGCCGAATGCACTTCGTCGGGGTTTGTACAATTTTTTTAAGTTTCATTCGAAATTTTCATTATGTAACAGAATCGCTGGAAGTACAGAGGAAGTCCTTATATGGCATTTAATCAGACCCAAAAGTCGCGCACACAAAAACCACGCGCGAGTGCGGGATACGAGCGCGCAGAACACTATTCGTGCGCGGACAAGCGTCCTCGCGTGCGCGCAGAACACTATCCGCGCGCGGAAAAGCGTCCCCGCGTATTCTGGGCGCTCGCGGGGACGCTTTTCCGCGCGCGGATAGTGTTCTGCGCGCTCGCAAGGACGCTTGTCCGCGCGCGAATAGTGATCTGCGCGCTCGTATCTCGCGCTCGCGCGTGGTTTTTGTGCGCGCGACTTTTGTGTCTGATTAAACGCCATATCCTTATATGGGCACCTCTCCCGGAATAGCACATGCATACACCAACCAAGAGCTGAAACGAGAGACGTGATTCAACAGAGAAGTGTTTTTGTTTGTGAGGGAAATTTAAGCTTTCAATTTAATGATCCACTATGGACATGTAGTGAATCATACGTTTTCCAGAGATAGTGGGATAATGTTTTGTGTGTGCAACTTGTTCATGTCGCGCTCCGCTCGCGGTACCACTCCAGGAGCACTGCTTTTTTGGAAAGTAGTGTTACAGCATTTATAAATCTGATTAAACTGACTTTTTGGAGATATGTGGGATGCTACTACTATAGGCACTTTAACTAATGCAACAAAAACAACCTTATTTTAACTCTTTCCCCGCAATTGACGACTTAACTCTTCAATTTGGAGAAAACGCTTTCCTGCCAATGACAAGTATTTCCGGCTTTCCGCAATAACGCTATTATCTAGGTGAAGCTCTTCCATAACTTATGAAACCCGAAAGTATTGCACTAGGGCAAAAAGCTGTTTGTCCGTGTAAGTTCTGATGATCGCTCTGCATCTGATCTCCAACAAAAGTCCTTCACAAAAATTGAATTATCTCATCAAATCTTGTGTTTTTGAAGAAACCTACCCATATTTGAGAGGTGATAGAAACAGAACTAATGAAAGTACAGGTAGGATGAAAGCAGAGTCTGTTCTTTCATTTGATGTATTGTATAGGGATGCACCGAATCGTCTCGGTTACGGATGTAACCCTCGTTCCCTGAAGGAGGGAACGGAGACGTCACGTCGTGACCGACGAATTGGGAACTCGCTTAGAGAGACCAATCTGCTTCGAATACTACTAAAACGCCAATGAACTTGGCATTGAGATATTTGCATAATGCTGGCGCCGCCCCGCCAGGTGCGTATATAAGCAGCAGGTGCAAATAAGGAAATTAGCTTCTTTTTCGCTGAGAAAGCCGGAAAGTGTGACCGGCCGTAACAGCAGGTGGCAGCACCTGTGGCGACGGGACGTGACGTCTCCGTTCCCTCCTTCAGGGAACGAGGGTTACATCCGTAACCGAGACGTTCCCTTTCAGTCGGTCACTACGACGTCACGTCGTGACCGACGAATTGGGAATCCCTATCAAAACGCCACTAGGGGCTGACCTCTTCCAGTGACTGCGTAAAAGCCCTCCGGTTCCACTTAAGGAGGAGGAGGTAGGTTTTAAGGCAGAAGGCCGGGCACTAGATGTTCCTTTAACCCCACAGAAGTGCCAGCGACTGGGAAGCGCCCTACCTGAGCGGGATAGGAACGCTGCGGAAGCCACCACCCGTCTTAAGGGCTAATGGTGGGCGAAAGTCAACCGTAGTTGAGAAAATAAGACAGCCGTGGCTGTGTAAGCAAAGCAGTGCTCTGCTAAGGGAAACGTGGGCTAGTAGGATTAACCCCACGGAAAAATACTCACAATGGAACCCGGTGGGACACAATGTGGAGCCCGAGCCAGACACGTAGGTTCGCGAGGATACAGCTAGTGAAAGGCTGACAGCCAATGCTCCGCAACAAAGGCTGCCAAGGCAGCGGAGGAAGAGCAATTCAAACCATTACGCATTTTTGCTCTGAAGGCCTTCCATACTGACACAGTTATGAAGCATCAGTTGGAGGCTGCAAGCCGACATGCGAGTCTGCTCTCCGTGCCCTCCCTGGTGAGGAAAGAACACGAGAGGATACAGGCTCGATACGAACACTGTAAAATCTAATGAACGTATTAGGTGTCGCCCAACCAGCAGCTCTACAGATGTCTGTTAGCGAGGAACCACGAGCTAGAGCCCAAGATGAGGCAACGCTCCGTGTGGAGTGCGCTCTCAAATTAAAGGGGCAAGGAATACCCTGAAGATTATAAGCCAGGGCGATAGTATCAACTATCCAATGAGACATCCTCTGCTTAGTGACAGCTTTCCCTTTCTGCTGGCCACCATAACAAACAAAGAGCTGGTCTGAGGTCCTGAGGCTTTGCGTGCGATCCACGTAGAGTCGCAGTGCGCGTACGGGGCACAACAAAGCCATGGTTGGGTCTGCGTCCTCCGGAGGCAGCGCTTGCAAGCTCACCACCTGGTCTCTGAAAGGAGTGGTGGGAACTTTGGGCACGTAGCCTGGTCTGGGCCTCAATGTTACGCTTGAGGCAGCAGGACCAAACTGAAGGCACGAGTCGTCAACAGAGAATGCATGTAAATCCCCTACTCTCTTCACTGAGGCCAATGCTAGCAGGGTCAGAGCTTTCATTGATAAAAGCTTCAGACTCACAGACTGCAAAGGCTCGAACGGGGGGGCCTGAAGGGCTTTCAGCACCATGGACAGGTCCCAGGGAGGAATAGAAGGAGGGCGCGAGGGGTTTAGCCTACGAGCGCCTCTTAAAAATCTAATAACCAAATCATGCTGGCCAACTGATCTGCCGTTAATAAGTGAGTGATGAGCAGAAATAGCAGCGATATCAACTTTAATGGTGGAGGGTGACAGCCTACCGTCTAACCTATGTTGAAGATATAAAAGCACGATGTTAATAGGGCATTCTCTGGGGTCCTCGCGTTGCGAAGAGCACCAGGTGACGAAAAGGTTCCATTTAAACGCGTAAGCCCGTCTCGTAGACGGAGCTCGTGCCGCGTTGATTGTGTTAGATACCGCTTGCGGTAAATCACCTAAACCTTGCGCGCGCTCAACGACCACACATGGAGATCCCACAGGTCGGGGCGCGGGTGCCATAATGTGCCCCCTCCCTGAGAAAGAAGGTCCTTCCTCAGGGGAATCCGCCAGGGAGGGGCTGTCGCGAGGAGCATTAGCTCTGGAAACCAATTCTTGCTCGTCCAATATGGGGCGATCAGTAAAAGGCTCTCCTCGTCCTGCCTGACTTTGCACAGTGTCTGCGCGATTAAGCTCACTGGGGGGAATGCGTATTTGCGCATCCCCCGAGGCCAGCTGTGTGCCAATGCGTCCACGCCGAGGCTGCCCTCGGTTAGTGAATAAAATAGGCGACAGTGGGTATCGTCCGGCGACGCAAACAGATCTATCTGCGCACGACCGAACTTCTTCCAAATTAGCTGGACCGTCTGGGGGTGGAGTCGCCATTCGCCGGGGCGCGCAGCTCGAGAAAGCGCGTCCGCTGCTGTATTGAGCGAGCCCGGAATGTGAATGGCACGAAGGGACCTCAGATGCTTCTGACTCCAAAGGAGGAGATGACGAGCGAGATGCGACAGGTGACGGGAGCGCAAACCGCCTTGACGGTTGATATACGCAACGGTCGCAGTGTTGTCGGTGCGTACTAGTACATCCTTCCCTCGCAGCTCCGTAGCGAAGCGTACAAGTCCCAGATATACTGCCCACAACTCTCGGCAATTGATATGCCAGTGCAACTGGGGTGCTGTCCACACCCCCGAAGCCGTAAGCTCGTCGTACGTGGCACCCCAGCCCGTGTCGGACGCATCTGCATGTACAACAGCATGCCGAGCGATCTGTCTCATGGACACACCGGACCTGAGAAACGCGGGGTCCGACCACGGGGGGAATGTTAGGCGACACGCAGGTGTAATGGTTACACGATGGATGCCGGCGCGCCACGCTCTCCTCGGGACTCGATCGTGAAGCCAACGCTGAAGCGGTCTCATATGGAGCAGTCCGAGCGGTGTCACGGCCGCTGCTGCTGCCATATGCCCCAGGAGCTTTTGAAATTGTTTCAGCGGGACCGCATTCTTCCCTCGGAATGAACCGAGGCAAGTCAGAATTGACTGGACGCGCTCTTCTGTCAAACGCGCCGATAAATCGATCGAGTCCAGTTCCATCCCGAGAAAAGAGATCCTCTGCGTGGGGCAGAGTTTGCTCTTTTCCCAGTTGACCCGAAGACCCAAACGGGCGAGATGCCGAAGCGTTAAATCTCTGTGTTCGCAAAGCGTCCGTCGAGAATGCGCTATTATAAGCCAATCGTCGAGGTAAGCCAATATGCGAACGCCGCTCTCTCTGAGGGGTTTTAACGCCGCCTCCACTACTTTCGTGAACACACGGGGAGAGAGGGATAGCCCGAACGGTAAAACTTTGTACTGGTATGCCCGTCCCTCGAATGCAAACCGGAGAAACGGTCTGTGACGAGGGAGAATGGACACATGAAAGTACGCGTCTTTCAGGTCTATAGCCGCAAACCAATCTTGGGGGCGAATTGAATTGAATATTTGCTTCGGTGTTATCATCCTGAAAGACCTCCTCTGCAGAGATTTGTTCAGAACGCGCAAATCCAAGATCGGTCGTAACCCCCCGCCCTTTTTGGGTACTATAAAATACGGGCTGTAGAAGCCCGATCTCATCTCGGTTGGAGGGACCGGCTCGATCGCGTCCTTCGCCAGCAGGACTTCGACCTCTGCACGCAGTACATGTGCATCGGACGCTTTCACCGTGGTGAAACGAATGCCCGAGAATTTGGGTGTGTGCCGGTTGAATTGTATTTCGTAACCGAGGCGGACAGTGCGTAAAACCCAACGAGACGGGCTGGGAAGCTGAAGCCAAGCCCCCAGGGACCGTACGAGGGGAATTAACGGCACTACCGGGGTACCCGCGGGGGGGCGGCGGAGCGGGACAGGTGGTACTGCCGGTACGTCTGCTGGGACAGCATAAGTATCTACAGTATGTGTGTGTGTGACACTGACCTGAGCCCGCTGAGGGTGACGGTCGTCTGGTCTCCTCAGCGGAGAGCACAGACTCCGAAGAGGGTGCTGGTGGTCCCGTCTCCTCAGCGGAGAGCTGGAACTCCTCAGAACACCCGCTGGCGATAGAGGAGAGGGAGGAAGAGCATGTGAATGCCCGCTCACATCTCTCTCGATCCTCTGAAGACCTGGAGAAGGAATAGGAATGCACTCTTTTTGTGGTTTTGTGGGTGCCGGCTGAGAAGCCGGCGGAACAGAAACAAAACGAAACCAAGGATTCTCCATCCGGCCCTCTACCGGTGGAGGGAGCGATGCCGTCACCGTCTCCCGAAGAGTGATCCCATCCAATTCCAGGTCGCCCGTCTCAGGGCCGCTTCGATTTCCGTTTACCACGGGAAGCGGGTGGGGCGGGCGGGGCGGGCTGCCGACGGCTGTTCCCCCTCCGTGGCCTGGAAGATGTTCTAGTGGGGGGGGTGGAGGCAGCCGCCGCAGGGCGCCCTCGGCGAGGAGCAGACGGGGCCGCCGGCGCTGGAGGGCGAGATGCAGGTCGCTTGCGCCGGGGCATGATCTGAGCGATCGCCTCCGTCTGCTTCTGGGCGGCGGAGAACTGCTGGGCAAAAGACTCCACCGACTCACCGAAGAGACCAGCCTGGGACACGGGAGCGTCTAAGAACTTGTTCTTCTCCGCATCCGACATATCCGCCAGACATAGCCATAAGTGGCGTTCCTGGACCACCATCGTGGACATGGCACGACCAATCGCCTGCGCTGTCACCTTCGTAGCGCGAAGAGCCAGATCAGTGGCAGCCCGGAGCTCCGAAAGGACAGGCGAGTCGTGTCCTCCCTCGTGCAGATCCCTCAAGGCCTTCGCTTGATGAACCTGCAGCAACGCCATTGCGTGCAGGGCTGAAGCCGCCTCTCCACATGCCTGGTGGGCAGCGCCCGTTAAACCGGAGGACTGTCTGCAGGCACGAGAGGGGAGGGTTGGGCGGTCCTTCCAAGAGGGAGCGTGTGCCGGACACAGTTGCATCGCGACAGCGCGCTCCACGGGAGGGATCCCCGTATAACCCTTAGCGGCTCCGCTGGTGAGGGAGGTGAGGGGGGAGGGCTGAAACGGCCGTAATCTCGTAGAAAACGGCGACTTCCAGGTTCTAGTCAGCTCCTCGTGCACCTCGGGGAAGAAAGGCACCGGTGGAGAGGGTTGTGAAACCCGGGCAGCTCCAAAGAACCAATCATCCAGGCGGGACGGTTCGGGCTGAGGGGGGGGAACCCACTCTAACCCTACGGTCTCCGCCGCTCGAGCGAGCACGGCCACCATCTCTGGATCGAACTCCGGCGTCCCAACCCGACCAGAGGGAGGAAGGGCGTCGGGGTCCACGTCAGGGGGAGGAGGCCCACCCTCGGATGCTGCGGCGTCGGTGGACCCGGAGGGCGGCGCGATGGATTCTAGAGACATCGTAGAACACGACGCTGAAGTCTCCATCGGCACATCAACCGGCTGTGGATGAGGAGGCTGAGAGCTTGAGGACGAATCCCCCGCTCGGCTCAGCACAGTGATGCGCAGGTCGTCTTTAGAGAGCTTCACAGCCGCACCGTGGCGGCGTTCAGCACTCGCATGACGAGGGTTGCGTTTTTCCCGGAGGAAAGACAACCGTCTGCGCAAATCCACAAGGGACATGTTCTCGCAGTGAGAACACTTACCCCCAGCGAACGCTGCCTCTGCGTGCTCGATGCCCAAACACGAAAGACAACGCTCGTGACCGTCCTTCGGACCCATGTATTTGCCGCACCCAAGATCGCACGGACGAAAAGCCATCCTGAAAAGGACGCTGATGTCCGGATATACGAGAGAGTGGCTGCCTTTAACAAGGCACAAAGCTCTCTCGTATCACTCTTTTAGGGAAATTCACTCAGATGCTCAGTTGATGATGCGCACAGGGAAAGGCAACGCACACACTAAACTCAAAACAAAATAAAGATGTAGAGTCGTGGAATTAAGCGAAGCGTCCGCTGTGGTACTGCTAGTCCAACCAACTTCAGCAATCGAATCCCACCAGAGTAGAGTAGCTTCTCAGTAGCAGATACTGCCGGCTTTCGAAGCGATAAAAAGCTAATTTCCTTATTTGCACCTGCTGCTTATATACGCACCTGGCGGGGCGGCGCCAGCATTATGCAAATATCTCAATGCCAAGTTCATTGGCGTTTTAGTAGTATTCGAAGCAGATTGGTCTCTCTAAGCGAGTTCCCAATTCGTCGGTCACGACGTGACGTCGTAGTGACCGACTGAAAGGGAACCAGATTTTTTGGAAACCAAAACCGTATCCTATTCGCATCCTCATTCCATTAACACATTAATGAAGTAAACAACGTCCACAGCAGTGTATTTTTCATTTTATTTAATTTTAACTGTAAAAAAAAGGAAAGGCAACATTATGCCAGGATGACAAGTGGGAAAAACTATTTTGACAATTACCATAAGCCTATGCATAATAAAAGCGATTCGGTTTGACACACGCTCGCGTCCGCAAAATGTGAACCGCCCCCTAAGACTCACCGAAAGAAAAAGCTTAGTGCAAGCCTAGGGTTCGGTTCGGTGGAAAAAAATCTAGGATTCGGCCGAACCCGAACCCCATCAAAAAACCCAGTATTCATCCTGGATTCAGTGCATCTCTAGTATTGTATGTTTATATATTTAATAAGAACTTTTTATGGAAGGCATTAAACATCATGAAAAATGCTGGCGCTGGCTGGCAATTAAAAAAAAAAAACACTGGTGGGGAAAGAGTTAAGGTGTTACCAAATAAATCTAATAATAAATAGTAAAAGCGGTAAACAGTAAACACCCCAGCATGTATCCACATACAATGTGAGAGGCTCAGTAAACTATATCAGAAGTCGACTGCATCCCCTTCAAGCAAGCATTAAGCTCCATTATGCACCTATTTTTGGGCGTGTCTGCACAGATACCCGATTTGCATAATTCTTTCGTGGATCAGGTGCTGAATCAACAACCCCCTGCGTGTTTCTAATGGGGTTGGAGGGTCACATCCAAAGTACACTGTGTAAAACGTGGCTGCCTTGCCTCTGACTTTCAACATCGACTGGCAGAGAGACAGAACTCGTCTCCCGAGATTCCTTGCTTATTCCACTTAACCACTTCCATGGTACAAGTACAAGTCAGGACCTGGAAGTGTGCGTATGTGTTAAAACAGTTTGTGCAAGCAAGTGTGGCCCTGTTTACACTTGGTTTTAAGATGCTGTGTTACACAAACAGCCGACTCTGACATAATAAGTGCGTGCCAATTTAAACCCATCATTTCTCGCCCTCATGTTTTCACGACTCGCTCATAGACCTTAAATCACCTTAAAGTTATCAGGACAGAAAAGGGACAAAAGAGATGCATTAAAACACCAGGTGGGAACTGATTACGTCTCTCTCATCGATCAAAATGCATCTTAATACCAGGTGTAAATGTGCTCTGATGAGAGTCTTGTTTGATGTGTTAATGACTAGGCAAGAAAGATGTATGGCAGCCTGAGGATTTTTAACCCAATGCAGGGGTGCACAGACCTCCTGGTTTTATCTTTATCAATCCCTCAAGAATGATGAAAATAAACCATCGTTCTTCCCTGCAGCCGTTTGACAGCAACACATTTTAACTACTGTGCTGATGGGCACGTAGAATAAAAGAATAAAAATAATAAACCAGTTTTTTTATTGCTTCACAGCAATACATTACATAATTAACAGAACATGATATGTAAGATTACATAATAAAGTCTTCGTAGAAAGTCTTCGTTTGCAAAAGACCAGCAAAGACATGTCTGGCTCATCTCGCTCCCTTTGGATACTCAATTCGTTAACAATCATCGTGGTTGAACATGTTTTTGGTTTCGTTAAATTTGCATATTAAAAGAGGTGTGATAAATAACTCATTGATGATGCATAATAATACATACCCTTTTATACGCAAAGATTCTGAATAATACATGGATAATGTGTCCGGGATTTGACATGGGATTGTTTGATTTTGGTTAATCACATCAATACAGCTGAACACGCGGATAAGTAGTTCGACCCATAGATATTATGTATGAATGCCACATAGAGTGAAGGTGGGGCTAATTCGCATATTCATATCTATGGTCCAAGCTGTGTGATTGAGTAGGGGCGGTTAATAATTCATTAAATTCACTTTTTTCATAAAAATTAATCTGCATTTAAAACAGGCGGTCAAAGAGGTGTCCTGCACAACAACTAGTCATTGCGATGACAGATCCGTCATCGCTACGTCACACTTACAGTATTTTTCCTGCCTTTTGGGCGCATTCTGGGACTGATCCCAGCAGTCTTACTAGGTCCCGATTCTGGGATCAATTCCAGTTTGCATTCACACAGAAGGCAGTCTGGCAATTTTCTGGCATTTTTCTATGATTACTGATTTTCTTCAATAAAGGCAATGATGTCACAATGTAAAATAATCTTCCTAAAACAGGCTTAATTTTGTAATTACTGTGAAATATAACCCAGATATGCTCGTGTTTAATAAAAGAGAATATCAAAGCTGACAATAAAAAAGCATTTAAAAACTTCCAAGTCCATAAAACGATTTGCAGTAGGGTGATCTTACCTTTTTTAGCATATTGTGAATGTCTTTTTCGCCCCACATACTATACAGAAGAACTCCGGCAGCTCTTCTTCCATCTGTGAATGTCCTGCAAGCGAGAGAGAAACTCAGCTAGGAATTTATTAACGCTTTTGTATTTCCTGGGATTTTCCCTTCAAAAAGTATTAAAGAGCAAGTTTTGTGCCAGGGTTCCCCAAATCTTACCCTGGAGGGCCGGAGCACTGCAGAGATTGGCTCTAACCCAATCAAACACACCTGAACAAGCTAATCAAGGTCTTCATGATCACAAGAAAATCACAGGTGGGTAAGTTTGATTAGGGTTGGACCTAAATTCTGCAGTGCTCCGGCCCTCCAAGGTAAGATTTGGGGGACCTTGTATTATGCTATCGCATTATTAACGGAGTTAAAGAATTGCAATCCTCTTGCTAAACAAATGCAAAGTGTCAAAAAAGCAGTTGAATGTGTGACGGAGTATTTCGGAAAGTTTTTCCGAACATAGGAACCTGTTACGCATCACTGACCCCATATTCCTTTTATGGCACTTGCCCTGGAAAAGCACGCCCACACGTTAATCAGAACACTGTACACCGTAATGTGCAACTACGACCAATCAGAGCAGAGTAGCGTCACAAAAAAGAGGGGTTTGGAAAGATGAATCTTAAACGATTCATTTGAGAGTTGTTATAAAATAAGGAATTTTTAAATGCACTGACCTTGCTTTTCCATTGCATAGTACCCCGCTGTTTGGTTTGGGTCGGAGCAGATTATTATTTTAGGAGGCTTTCCACTGGGTGCAGTACATAACCCAATACTTCTTTAGTACAACCTCGATTGGGGTTTCAAGCGAGCCAAGCTGATTCCAAAACGTGACGTGAAAACACTGTATGATTGGTCTGAGAGAATCGTCACTACCAGCGTCACCGCTATAATGTAAAAGATTAGCTTTACCTTGGTGCTAGATTGCTCTGTATCGAGTAAACATGTTGTCAACTGTGCCTTGCTTTAAGTTCCCAAACTCCCTTTGAGCTATGAAAACATCTACAGGTTGAGAATCAGGGACACCATAACAGTTTTTTCCAGACTTGCAGTTTGTGGCGGCACATTGGCGATGCGCACGTTCGCATATGCTTAAATGCAATTTAAATGAGGCTCAGCGAGCGCATCGACCGACGCCACTGATGTTTGTACAGAAACTGTCATGAGAGACAGAGTTAGTGATAAACTTGATGTGCAAACATCTATTTCTGGTGGTCACTTTTTGTGGGGGGACTGAGAAATAAATAAATGTATGGGAATGTTCAACGGTGTACAAGCACTCACTTGTATGATGTCACAGCAGTAGGCAACGCAAATATAACGACACGCCTATAATCCCTCCCACTCTGAAGTGTTACTAAACTCGATGGGAAAGCTAACAAAGCCAAAGTGAGGTGAGCTGACCCAAACCAAACCAAACCAAACCAAACCAAACCGTGGGGTACTATGCAATGGAAAAGCGCCATAACAGTTTAACAATCAACATATCCTATGATATACTTACATGTTTCTACTCAGATCGCTCAGAGAGTCTATCAGATCTTTGGTCAGCACCTTTTTGCTGAGCTCGGGCTTGGACAACATGAGTGTGTGCATCACACGACACGCTGAGCTGATGGTGTAGTCAGAATCGTCCGTTTTGGAGTCGACAGAACAGAGGAGCGATGAGAGGTGTGGGAGAACTTCCTTGGCTGTGGTTCACAACAACATCATCCATTTTAGAGACTGACTAAATGCTGCGTTTTTCAAATACACTGTAGTGCAGTTTTATTAACTCTGTCCTGTCAACCTTGTAGCCCTTTACCTTTGGTTAACCATTTTATTTACTTTCAATTGAAATGCACTCATCATACCCAAAGCACCCCGCAGTTCTGACACCCGGGACATGTTTCCCACCAACGACACTGCCGTCCTCTGCAGGGCGGGGTTTGCCGAATTCAGCAGTGGAGAGATGAAAGGCAAGCCATTCAACTTTTCAACAATGGTCTTACTCATCAGAGTGGACACCTGGACAGAGATCCATTTAAAATGTACTTGAACGATTCATTATTGAGTTAAATCAGTATTTATGCGAGTGTACGTACCATGTTCTTGGAAGCAGTGAGGTTTTGTAGAGCTCCACAGCACGCCTCCAGTGTGGCTTCCTTCGTACTGTAGCTCAGCAGAGTTAGGTACAGTTGCAGTGACTTTTTATGGTACAGCCAACTCACACCCTTAGGCTCCTTCTTATCCATTGATGGAAATGAAATGTCCTAATACAAAAAGAACTGTGATTAGTGATGCACCCATCATTATTTTTCAAACCAGATTACATTTGGTCTTTGTTTACAGCTGTTACAGGCGCGCAATGAATCTCAGTATAGGCGAGGCTGTAAAGGATTCATTTTATCCTTCGCAGTCAAGAGAAAGATTAGGTTTTTTGCATTTTGAGGTTGCATTAATATTGACAGAAGTTTGAGCGAGATGGGGAGTAGTGATGATGTTACTGTGTGCTGAGGTGAAAGTGCTGCAAACTTCCGCCATACAATATAGTTCTCATTTTTATCCGCTTAAAATAAATCACCCCTAGTGTCTGGGAGTAAATGCGTTCTATATCTAAGACTATACGAGACTGAAGGACACCGGGTCGGATACAGCGAACTTGCAAGTGGGGTATTCTTCCTACAGACGGTAGGGGCGGGCGAGAGAGTCTTCATTCGTCATGTAATGAGTCATTTAACCATAAACCGACTTACGAAGATGATTTATTAACATAAAAATGCTGCCTTGTGTCCCTTTAAATAGGGAAAACAGAAGTGTTTGGCGGCTTCTAAATTCATCCCTGTTTGGATCCTAAGGAATGAATGGTGCTAGGCTAAATGCTAACACATTTACGACGCGCTGTTTAAAGATTAAGTGCACGCATTGAAAAAGATAGGTCTGTATTAATCGTCTAAGTTGAGGTAAGAACATAGTAAATATTGAAAAAAGGTGGTATATCCCATTAAACATGAAACCACTTAAAAGGAACAGTATGTAAGAAATTTATATCAATTAATCATAAAATTACCCTGATATGTCACTAGACATTAAGAAATCCTTTTCATTTCAAATACTTTTATCACTGACAACAGTGGTCTGGCCAGGATATTGTTATTTAAAAAGTGGAGTTGCAGCCCTCAACTGATGTTTATGTTGTCATTTTGCGTTTTGGCCACTAGTTGTGTGATTGCAGTACCAGTTTTAGCCACAAGGTTTGTGATTGCAATACCAGTTTTGGCCACAATCCTTCTTCTTCTTCCTTTATTTCTTAACGCCATTCCAGCATCTACGGCTATATTCATGGCGAGAACCAGGTAATCCATACACAAGATTATTTGTACACAAGTTGGGGGAGGGACAATTTGGTATCTCCAATTTGCCTAACTTGCATGTTTTTGGCCTGTGGGAGGAAACCAGAGTGCCCGGAGTAAACCCACCCTGACACAGGGAGAACATGCAGAAACTCCACACTCCCCGGGGCTCAAACCGGGAACCTTCTTGCTGTGAGACAACAGTGCTACCCACTGAGCCACTGTGCCGCCCCGGCCACAATCCTACATACTGTTCCTTTAAACTTGGAACCGCCAAACACATCGAAACCTTTGCCGAAAGGGTTGCTTTCTAAATTCAATACATATCCATGCTGGTGTCATGGTGTTCAACTAATTGAAGTTAGTTGACCAGTGAAGTGTTTTAGGACCTGCAATTGTAGTCTTTTTTTTACAGGAAAAGCTCGTACCTTTTGAATCTTGGAGTTCTTGGGGCTGAATAAGCTCTGTTTGCTTGTGTCTTGTGGGAATTCATCTGGGATAGAAAAAGACTCCGGAGCCTCCGTCTCCAGATGGAAGCTTAAGTTATGAAGTACACAGACACAGTTTTCCAACGTCTGCTTCCAGCGTCGCAAAAGAACAGAAGGACACTCAGGTCACATCTATGTACCACTACATTTTTGGCAATATATACAGTGGGCTTTGATTTTGTTTTCCCTTCATAATAAAAAACTTCATTTAAAAACTGCATGTTGTGTTTACTTGTGTTATCTTTGATTCATATTTAAATTTGCTACATGATCTGAAACATTAAAGTGTGACAAAGTAAAAATTCAGAAAGAGGACCAACACTTTTTAAAAGTCTTGCAATATTTGTTTTGATTTTCATTTTTTATAATATGTAAAAACAGTTATATGTTTAGGATCTGTGTGTTTCAGATGTCAGATCTCTCCAACCCTGCTCCTGGTAAGCTACCGTGCTGCACACTCCAGATTTGTGGACCTCCTCAGAGTCCACGCTTTGATGACATCATGTAGTCCAGACTTTTGGGACCCTTGATGCGAGTCCACCAAAGTTGTATTTTGGGACAGACTCGAGCGTCGAGCGTCGCGCCCATCAGTGTGAACTCCTCCCTTCTGTCGTCTGATTGCTCTTTGGCAAGGACTCCTGGGTTGGTAAAGTGCGCGAATCCTGCTGCAGACCGCATCAAGCGTGCAAAGGGGGCACTGATGAGCACACTTCAGAGTGTAAAAATGACAGATGGGACACCCTATGGACTCGTAGACTAAGCGAGCACGCACAATTTAAGGCCACGAGACCAAGTGCGCCATTTGGAACAGGGCCAGATTTAACCCAGCTCCAACACACCTGTAATTATCAAGCACCCCTGAACACCTTGATTAAGTGCTTCAGCTGTGTTTGATTGAGGTTGGGGCTAAAATCTGCAGGACTGGAGATCACCAGGAGCAGGGTTGGAGACCTACACATAAATGAGGCATCATCTGAAAAGTAGCCATATCATATATAAAGAGTTTGGTTCCAAAACCTGAATTTTGTCAATACATGTTTATTATTATGTTATCATGTTTTTATTGTGCTACTTAGCTGTATTAATTTAGTTATGAAGGTTCAAATCAAAACAAACCAACTGCAGTTTGATATATTTGTCCATCTGTCATATATGTCCATCAACACCAACCTGCCAAAAGGGACTACGGATGAAAATTTGTCAAATACTGGCTAAATCTGGGGCATTTTACACATCTATGTATAGACAATAATACAAAATAATAATAACAATAATACAAAATATTGGAATATTGGGGGAAAAAATCTCATTTTGGAAACAAATTCTTCATTCAAAATTTGTTTTTTTTTTCATTACTAATATGTGTTGCTAAAGACTTCATTTAGACAACTTTCTCAATATTTTGATCTTTGCACCCTCAGATTGTAGATTTTCAATATTTGTATATCAGCCAAATATCGTCCTATCCTTACAAACCATACATCAATGGAAAGTTTCTTTATTCAGCTTTCAGATAATGTATACATCTCAATTTGACCCTTATGACTGGTTTTGTGGTCCAGGGTCACACATGTTAGTTTTTACATCGATATGAATAATAAAGAAACCCCAGATAATTAAAGAAACACCCATCTGTTCCTAGAGATGACTGTAAATAAACAAAGAAGAATGGCATGATAACCTTGTCGTCATGTTCGTATCTTTCCACCTGGGACTTAACGTATGTCATGAGAGAGTCGATCAGGCCTGGGCAGTTTCTCATCGATATCCTTTCTTCCTCAGACGCGCTGCTAAGGTTTCTGTAAAAGCAAAACAACAGACTGGCATTAATACAAACTACAGCCAGTGGACACTAGGGTGACCAGATGAGATTGACTGAAATTCGGGACGGGGGGCAGACGTCAGCGGGGGGGTGGGGGGGATTTGGTTTGCAGATCATCCAATAATAGTTTTATTTATTTATTTTATTTAATAATAAAAGATAATGAATTTCAAACTGAACCAATCATATTAATAAGTACATATACATATAAATGAATTGATATAATACGTAGGCTATAGAAGTATTATACTTCATACAATAATAGTTAGATCATCCGATACTTTTCTATATTAAATGTACTTATAAAAGACAATGAATTTCAAACTGAAGTTACTGAACCAATCATATTTTTATTAATATAAGTACATATAAATTTATATAATACTTATAGAAGTAGTTTTTTTAACACAGTGCCTCGCCCTTGACCAATCTGACTCCTTCACGCGACTGACTGTCACTGCCTGCGCTTTCAACTGTCCTCGAACCTGCTGTAACTTTCACTCTCTTTATCTACTCTATAAAACAAAAAGAGGACAAAAAGCTCATATTGTCTTTGTGCATATAGACGAATTAGATAAATAAATAGAGAATAGTTTAAATTCACACTTGAGCTATAGCCTACCGAGGTTGTGGAGCGGAAGTTTTAACTATATATATAAAAAAAATGCTGCAGCCAATGAGCAGCCGGCGGGGGCTGGCTGCAGGATGACTCAAACTCCTCGCGAATGTTTTATCATACAACAACTACTCAAGATTTTGAATAAGTTTAATTTTCAGGGAAATTAGAGCAGATTCGGGATTAAGATTTTGCTTCAGTGTAATTTTCGGGAAATTAGAGCAGAATTCGGAACAGCAGCTTGGATTTCGGGACTGTCCCGAATTTTTCGGGACGTCTGGTCAACCTAGTGGACACTGTTTGAACAAACAAGCGGATGATGTGGGACGATCTGTGACATCAGCAGGGTTTGAAGGAAGGAGATAATCTCCAATAATAAAAAACTAGCAATTAACCTCCCCAATTTTTAAATGAAAACATAGGACATTTAATTTTCCCCAATTTTCAAACCAAATCTACAACCTTGGATATCAGGGTTCACTGTCACGCAATAAGTGTACAGCAGTACAATTCAATGGACACATAAAACACATTAAAACAGGCCTGGTGTGACTGCCCCCCCTGAACTGAGGGTAGTTACGCCACTGGCACGTTTCAAAAGTATAACAACAATGCAACAGTATATTAGGTTTGGGCTGGACTGGAGAACTATTTAAAGACAAAAATTCACTGGCCACAAAAAAAAACTAGAACAAATAACTAGAACAATTTATGAACAATTTGTTGCGTTATCATTTTATGATTGTTGCTTTACCTTTACTTTCATTGCATTGTTTTATTGTTTCTTTAAGTGACATAAAAACGACAAAAAGTTCAAATTATATGTTTTGGTAATCAACAATATGCCACAATTCACTTGATAAGACTGAACATGTATTGAACCAAGAACTTTATCAAGAAACAGGATATCCAATTTTCTGCCAACCGCCTCTAGCAAAACCCTTTAATAACTTTCCAACCTCTGCAATCTTTGTTGTAAGCCCAACGTGGTAACTTGCTCCTTATTCCTGAAGAAGCCTGTTGAGAAATTGTACACCGCTTGGAAGTTTTTTGCACAATATCCAGTTCATCAAATTTATAATATATGACCCCTTTAAGAAAGCAAATTTTGGTATTTGGGCTAAGATCATTGGGCTAGTTTTGATATGCAGATATAGCAACGCCATGCAGACCAAGCAAGAATCGATCATCCTGAACAGATAAAACATGGCACAAAAATCTGAATCAAGAAATAGCTAAAAGCAGAGTTTTGGAGGAGGCGTGGCTTTGGTGGGATGGTGCTTTCCAGGATGCTTGCTATTCACTAAACAGCTGCTGGAAAACAGAACAAGCTAATGATGCCAAGTCTTCAAAGCACACGTAACATCTAAAAGAAACATCATGCCTTTTGACAAGCTAACAGAGCCAATATCCTTGTGTGCTACCCTACGGCGCTTTTGGTTTGACCAAAGTTTGAGTCATGGGCTTGTATTTTTCTGACTCCTGTTCACCTGCCTCTCTCTCCCATATACAGTTTTCTGTCTCACTGCCCTATCCAAATAAAAATGCCACAAAGAATTAATTTGACAAATCTAAACCCACTATTTTGGACACTTAATAAAACAAATAGTCTCAGCCTCAGACATCATCCCCATGTCTGATTCATAAGACTCGAAACAATTCAGAAGTTTTGAAGTTGTCATCTGATTGAGTAGGAACATCAACTTCACATTTTCAGTTGTTACTGGATGCTTTACATGTCATGGTCTCTTAAGTAAAAGCCCTCTGCTGTGGAGGCCAGACTTTCTACCATCAGTCTGAATTAAAATCAACTTTATTGTATCAATGTGCCCAATGATATAAGTCCAAATGCATTTTCATAAGTATCTCAATAGATATTTTTATTAAACTATTTAACGCCCATCCGTGTGCCACAGAAGAAAAATGTTCTGAGGGGTGATCCGACAACGTTCTGATTGGTTAGACAACTAGCAACTCTCACCTTATACAGCCGGTGGTGTTTTCGAAAACCTCAGGCTCGATATGCTTGTCAGTGCTGTCGGTGTTGCTGACAGGCCACCCGCTGTATGGGACCACAATGCTTTCTGTGAGCTGGGGCAGGACACTTTTAACGAGCTTTGGCTTCAGATCATTAGCCGAGGACAGATTCCACAACAAACCTACAGTATAACACGGACATT
The DNA here is from genome assembly GCA_025389145.1 of Misgurnus mizolepis. Lineage (NCBI taxonomy): Eukaryota > Metazoa > Chordata > Actinopteri > Cypriniformes > Cobitidae > Misgurnus > Misgurnus mizolepis. Next base: position 7,555,047 of record JAIFKI010000022.1, on the reverse strand, counting down.
ACGTCACACTTATATAGTTCAAGTATAACACGTTTATTTTCTTAAAAAAGCATTTCATCCATCAACTAAAATGCACAAAATTAGTATCACTTGAAATAAAAAGAAAAATTTGATCCTTGACCACAAAACAAGTCATAAGTATTTTTTTGAAATTGAAATTTATACATCATTGATGTATGGTTTGTTAGAATAGGACAATATTTGTCCGAGATGCAACTCTGAGAGTGCAAAAAGCAAAATATTAAGAAAATTGCCTGTAAAGTTGTTCAAATGAAGTCCTTAGCAAAAGCATCCACTAGATTTACAGTAGGAAATGTACAAAATATCTTCATGGAACGTGAACTTTACATAATATCCTAATGATTTTTAGCATAAAAGAAAATTCAATAACCCGTACAATGTATTTTTGGCTAATGCATTTAGCCAAATCGTGTATCTCTTATTTTTTTATCGTGTATCTCTTATTTTTACATTTTCTTTTTTCTCTTTTATATATTGTTTTCTCATTTCTATGTAAATCACTTTGAATGATCTCTGTGTATGAAATGTGAATAAACTTGCCTTGCCTTGCCTAATGCTACAAATATAGCCATGCGACTTAAGACTGGTTTTGTCGGCCATATGACACACAAACAAACAGAGCAGTTGTACAAATGTCCACATTTACGGAAAATCACACTATACCACTTCCTGCAGTATGTTTACATTTTTGCATTTGGCAGACACTTTCCAAAGTGTCTTACAGTACACTTAATATAAGTTTGTGTACCCTAGGAAATTGAATTTATTGCGCTGCTAATGCAATGTTCTTCCAAATTAACCACAAAAAAATAACAACAATGCATAGTATGTATACTGTACACAATATTCCCAAAGTATTTCCACATTTTGCCAAAGCGACTTGCAGTACATTTAATATCACTTTGTATTCCCTGGGAATTTAAATTTATTGCACTGCAAATTGGATGCTCTTCCGAATGAAGTAAAGTAAAGGAACAGGAATATAAAGTTAGAGTCTGTATACGGTACACAATATTCCCAAAGTATTCCCACACTTTTCCAAAACGACTTACACTACATTTAAAATCAGTTCGTGTTCTCTGGGAATTTAAATTTATTGCACTGCAAATGCGATACTCTTTTCCGAATGAAGTACAGTACAGAAACAACAATATATAGTTATAGTATGTATACTGTACACAATATTCCTAAAGTATTCCCACACTTTCCCAAAGCGACTTGCAGTACACTTAATATCAGTTTGTGTTACCTCGGAAATAGGCTTGCCGCGATAGTCGGTGAAACGGTGATAACCGGTGCTTCAGCCTCTCACCGGTTAGATCACTTGCCCACCACGACACCGTCTTTCACCGTCGTTTTGATATTTTCGTGTAATTAAATCATTTAGTTTCGTTAGAGAGAGCAAACACGCTAACAACTGAATGCGTCTCCTGCCTGAATTCAGCGAAGCTGAACGCGCGTCACGTCACAGAGCAGCAGGTGTCAGATTTCATTTATTTCTGTCAGAGTTTGCGAGGTGAGCTGACTGACCAGATGATGACAGAAGCCGCGTGCTTACTCGGTTTTGTTATTATATACATATATGATGTTTAATATAAGCGAGATCGTTTTGTTGTTGTGTTTTTCATCAAGAAAAATATTAAACCCATCATCCAAGCAGCGCTTTTATGGATAAGTAGCTGGTTGCTCTGTTTGGGACTGGCGGGTTCTGTGAGAATTACCTGCGCACATTGACTCAAGCACTTAAGTAAACCAGCTGTTGCACTCGCATTGCACGCAAATTCATACGCGATTTAACACAGCTTACGCAAGCGCTGCATTTAAACAGTTGCGTAATTCAAAAGTGAAAATAAAATGTGCACGTCTGCATGCGCATTTATAAGCCCCTCCCACCCGGTGATACCGGGATCACAGAGTTTGTGACGCGCCGATTAACCGGTGGGAAAATTACGTCACCGCGGCAACCCTACTCAGAAATTCATTGCACTGCTAATGCAATGTTCTTCCAAATGAACTACAATACAGAAACACCAGTATATACTATGTATTTTGTACACAGTATTCCCAAAGTATTCCAACACTTTTCCAAAGTGACTTGCACTACATTTGATATCAATTAGTGTTCCATAAGAAATTGAATCCATTGCCTGCTAATGTGATGCTCTTCCAAAATAACTACAGTACAGCAACAACATATATAGTTATAGTATGTATACTGTATAATCCCAAAGTATTCCCACACTTTTCCAAAACGACTAACACTACATTTAATATCAGTTTGTGTTCCCTGGGAATTTAAATGTATTGCGCTGCTAATGTGATGCTCTTCCAAATACAACAATATTTGTATGAATATTGTACACCATATGCAAATTGTCTGTTTGCAGGGAATACTCAAGTTTATAAAATGTATAGTTTACAACAAAGACACTGGAATTTCAAAGTAGTGAATTTTCTTATAACCAATTATTTCTGTAGAGTTTTGAAGAAACAGAACGAAAAGCCAATATTTCATTTAAGATAATAAATAGATTTAATCAAATGAGTTCATACGTCAACAAAATATATATATAACGGCAGTCATCTAATATTTTTGAGAATTACACAAATCATCTTTAATTGACGTTAATAAAACTTTGGTCTTACCAGTGAGGTGTTTCTGGGTTTCCGTGTCGTTACTGGATGCAAGCACATTCCTAATGACTTCTAATCCTCCACAACTCTCCACCTGGCGCTTGTTCCTTATGTCCTTAAAGACCACGTTACGTAGTGCAGCAGCCGCCGTCTGTTGCAGCTGAGTATTGTCAGTTTTCAAAAGCTGAATGAGAACAGGAATCCCTCCCAAGCGCCAAACCTTCCAGAGAAGCCAAACACAATCAATTATTCAGACGCTCACAATCTTGAAAACTGAACTGAAAAACACTGTTGTGTCAAAGTCTGTGTTTGGTACTTTCATCATGTAATACTTTTTTTCTTAAATTTAGAAAATATGGATTTATGTGTTTAAAACAAAAGCAAAAAACCAAGAGCAAGAACAGGAGGCTCGTCATTATTATCACCATATTATTGTCATGATTCTGCTCTCTTGTCCTTGTTTTACTCTTTTGCTGAGTTCAGACTGCACGATTTAAGCCCTGATTTTGACTCGCTGACATGGTTTTGAGAAATTGCAGACAAATGCCCGAAATCAAAGGCAAATCGGTGCTGGTGTATGCAAGTGACAATCACACAGTGTGAATTATCAAACACGCGATCTGAGAGAATCGCTGACATATCGGAGACATCTGTGAGATATCTGGCATGCTAAATATCTGGACCTGTCGGCGATTCAAAATCTTGCCGTGTGAAATGTTTTCTGACTGAAAATAACGTTGATGATGACCTACAGCCAATAAGAGAGAAACATAAAGGGCAGCTGGAAGTTCGGGGAGGAGTTATGATCCCAGTCCCACGGTCCCTTGCGTTGTTTCTTTGGGTGACTTCTTGCATGCGTTTGGTTGTGAGACTTCGGACTCCGGACTTTTGGACCTCCTCAGAGTCCACACTTTGATGACATCATATAGTGCAGACCTTAGGGACCCTTTACGCGAGTCCAAAGCTGCGCTCCACCCAGTTTTAGACACGCACTCGCAAACTTCCGTAAACACTTTCCCTTGGGGGAATCCCTGTCGCCATTTTGAAGTGCGTTCCACTTTGTCGAGTGAACAAGGGAAGTTTATATGGACAGACCATCGCTCCCTTGTTTTTGACAGAGGGAGCGAGTCTACTTCATATGTACACTTCAGGCAGCTCCATATACCACAATGCAACACGATTGTGACGTCACTTCAGCAGCTCGCACTTTGCACGTCTCAAATGATGGAGGGGGACGGTCTCAACTTTCTGTGTGATCAAGGGCTTAGTGCGATCCACATTTGTCCAGAAGTGCGCCATTTGGGACAGTATGAATATATTACACAAATGTCATAAAACTCTTTTTTTATGTAAAATCTTTCAAGTTATGCATTTATTTGATTTTTTTAATACCTCAAGCCTTGCAGTCGGGCTACCAACATGCATCTCCGCCCTGCCCATCGAGCTATCTTGACTTATAGGAAGGAAAGATATATTTTAAATGCTTATGCATTCTCTCACAGATTTGGATCAGTAATTGTGGTGTTTAAAACTCAGGAATCGGGTGTTTAAATTGTGTTTAAATGCGTGCACCTGTTTACTTTCACGATTGCGCGAAGCCGCGAACTGTACAGAAAACAAGCAGTACTGATTAGTCATTGACGATCTGAATCTGTTGGGCAAAATTGCCTCCAACATCGTCCGGTCAGTCATTACTGTCATCATGTAAAAAATGAAACCTCCCGCAGCAAGCTTTAAAGTCATATAGATTGCATGTGCAGTGAAGAGATTTGGGAAAAATCTACAGTATGTGTGACTCCGTGCAGAACTCACTCTTAAAGCGACAGTAGCCCTTATTTTTTGATTGAAAATGATCCAATCTGTAACTGGAACATCATTGTATGATCGCAACTGTGAGTTTTGTGACCCATTGAACCACTATTAAATGGTGAGTATATGCAGTGCGAAGATGAGCAGGACAGTTTGCTTGCATGGAAATCCAGATCATTTTTTTTGTTAAAAAACAACAGCATCAAAAACAACACAGGAATAGCAGAGCAAACACTGTGGCCAGTGGACCTATAGGCTTTTTTTTCAAAAATACGACTTTATGATGCCGTTTTGGGTTTCAACTGAAATTCAACTGACCTCATTTTTGGTAATGTCCTCTGCAAAGGTGTGATGCTGTATGTATGATGCTCCACACAGCTGATATCTGTCGTCTGATCGTTTGAGGTAATCCACCGCTTCCTTCAGAGTGATGCCAGCAAAAGCTGCTGTGAGATCATTTGTACTAAATGGAGAACAAAGAGATTTAATGACATCAATGAGTTAAAACTGCATTGCGTGCAGAATGTGTGCAGTGAAACAAAATGGGGATAAATAAATGGTTAAAGCAGAACTGAACAGAGTCTGTGTAGTCACAGAGACTTCACTGTTGGATGCTGCTGTATTTTCCAGTCATGACTGTAAATATGCAAAATGCACAACACGATATCCCAGGGTTTTGTAATGTACAGTGTGTAACATCCGATTATGAACACCAAGAGTATGAGCAGTGTCAAACCAAGGACTGCATTTACCTGGGGTTTAGAAAGTCTAGAATTTTTATGATATTATCCTACACTACACAGGAAATAATATTGATTTTTTTCCAGAAACTTCTTGCATAAAATTGATTCAAGCACTTTCAATGACATGTATCTATTTATGTTTATTTTCAAAAACTTCCTAGGGCCTTTAATTTTTTCCTTAAAGTGTTGTAAATGTCATTTAAAAATTGGGTCAATTTTACTTGCGATTACTTGCAGTTTAAAAAAAAAAAAAAAAAACGACACCTTGCACCTTTATCACCAAATTCGACTTTGTCACTGTATATTGTCTGCTCATCCTTTGTTTAAAATTTAGACAATTTAATTTCACTGTTTATACATATGAACATGAACACAGCTTGTCTGTAAATACAGTATGTGTAAGAGAAAAAAATAGGGAAGTAACATAGACGAAATCCCCATTTAGCCTAAGGCCGAGCCCGGAACCCTCTCCCCGCCAGGAAGCGCTCCGGGTTCAGGCCATTAACGAGATCGGAGCCCTCTACTCGGACAGCACGCTAAATACGCATATTTATAACCCTGTTCCGAATTATTTGTAAGTGTGAATGAGTCAAGTTTAGTCACTATGCCATCCTTGTTTTTGATTGTTTGAGAACAGAAAATGGAAATGAGAACAGCTTTTTTGGGCATTCAACTGTACGAGATGCAAAATATCTGTAGGACAGACATGCAAATATGACATTATGACTTCAGGAATATGTTAATGAGTAAATGATCTAGCAAAGAGGTCCACCACCATCAGTCTCAAAAAATCTTGTTGGAAACATTACAGAATCTGCCACACTAGATTTTAAATAGACCTAACAGGTTATCACATTTCATAGAAAAAATTTAGCAAGTTGCTAAAGCATAAGTTGGTTACACTGTCTTACTGCAATAAACTACAGACTTTCCCTATTGGCAATGAAACACACGCTTTTAGTACATAGTATAATTATGTGAACTGAGCTAGAGCCAATATGTATTTTCCTCATAGGCATTTTTTGAACACTTACCTCAACGCTTCTGATTTGCTCCTGGGTTTTGTCAACGAATGTGATGAGCCGGAAGATTTCACATGATAGGTTGCGGCACGTGATAGGTTGCCCCTCTGGGTCATTACGGGGGCTGCGTGATTTAAGGTGGGATCACTGCCACTGGGCTTTATGCCATTGAATGGTGTCTCCATTTGCATTTGAGATTCAAACTGGCTGGTACTCTGGATCTGTCTTCTCACGGTTTTGCGCACAGATTCGCTATAGCCATTCTGAGGGAAAAAAATGAAAAAAAGTGCATTTAATCTGATGCATCTAAAGTTCTCGATTGGGACAGAACGCAGGTCTGGTCTGATCAAGCTGTGCATAGCAGGGCAAAAACCAAAACTTAATGTAAAGAAAAAAAACACTGAACCAACCATATAACTTATTAACTTTTGAAAGGTAAGACATTTCACTTTTCTATTTATGGCAATGATCTTGCATACAATCAAACTACAGTATTTTATCCGCCATGTAATATTTCGTTGGTGAATTAATGGCTGTTGAGATCATTAAAACAACATTTAAAGCACAAAACTAAAGATTTAACAATAAAACATTCAATTTATAAAGACTTCAATAAAGTTACTACAATGTCATCCTGGAGTGGACATCTGGACATGTGAGGTGGCCACCTAATGTCGCTGTGAGAAATAAGGTGGGGAGCACATCACCTACTATAACACTAAAAAGAACCCTGGCTTGAGTTTGTTTTTGCTCCCACTTGGGCAAATAATGAAAAAGCAACTAATTGTTTACCACAGCTATGCAGATGGCACCCAGATATACAGTACTTAGCCCTATTACCCAATGAATACAACCCCATTGACTCCCTATGCCAGTACATTGATGAAATTAACAGTTGGATGCATCAAAACTTCCTAAAGCTAAACCAAGACATAACTGAAGTTATTGAATATGAAAACACAAAGTACCTTGATTTTTTTATGGTTCTAAATTGACAAAATGAAGTAAAAAATCAGTAATTTTAGGGTCTGACCTTAAAGGTATATTGCAGAAGAAATTAAATTATTTGAGGAAAACATTTCAGGATTTTTCTCCATATAGTGAACCTCAACAGTTTACAGTTTCAATGCATCTCTAAACGATCCCAACTGAAGCATAAGGGTCTTATCTAGCCAAACGATCGTCAAACTTCTCGTCTTGCTTCTCATCCGTGTGAAGCGCCAACGTGACCTTACGTATTACATAATCAACTCAAAAGGTTACACATGACATATGCGAAACTACCACCCCAGTTTTTACAAGTGTGGAGAAAGAGGAGCGTTCTGATGTGGTTTGACTAATACAACTTCATACTAATTGATAATAATTAATGTCTTTGTGTCACTTTATTGTTTAAAATGGTCCACAAGGGTGCGTTTTACATATCTAACGTGTGACCTTTCAACGTGATTACGTCATACGTAAGGTCGCGCTGGTGCGACACACGGCTAGTGCAAGACGAGAAGTTGTATTTTTTTGGCAGAAAACGACAATAGTTTTGCTAGATAAGACCCTTATGCCTTGGTTGTAGAGGTGCAACGGTTCAAATTACTCATGGTTCGGTGTTTGTCATGGTTTTAGGGTGACGGTTTCGGTACGTTTTAGTGTGTGTATGTTTACGAGGATAAAAAATTCAAATAAATGTATTTCTTGGGTTACAAAAACCTAACACTTTGGTCACAACAGGCTTCTTAACAAAAATAAAACCCTAAGCAGTTTTTAACCTCTGCCAAAATCAACATTTTCACTTAAGACTACTTGCATTATTATACTGCACGTAGGGCCCTATAATTTCCGCAATCACGGAATCGCGGACGGAATCGGGGAATTGGCTAATTAACACGGAATCTGGTGTTAACACGGAATTTCACGGAATTTTACATGTTTTGAATAAAATTTGGTTTTTTGTGTGGGAGAAGAACGTATGTCTGGCGGAAATGCAGACCGGGGGAAGCAAATCTGGGTAACACACCCCTCCCGTCATTTCAGACCCCCTCCAAAACACTGAAACCATGGCGAAGCGGCTCTCCATGACTCTGTCAGCGAAAAAAATAAGAAGTTCGACGCTAAGCACTCAGTTCCTAGCAATTCCCACATGACTTTTATGTGACCGGAGAACTGTCATTTTGTAAGTTTTGTTAACATTCCGTTGACTGGGAGCGCAAAGATACATGCACTCTCTTATCCACATCTCTCTCACTGCACCGCTCTCACGTGCACGCGCTCTCGCATCTGTCCGAAGTCCGAACACAAATCCTCATGTATTTGTTCAGTTTTATGCGTTTCAAGCGAGCTGAGGCAAACTATCCCTTGCGTTTAAAAAAATCAACTGCATCAAGACCGCTCTCTGTCTCTCTTTCACTCGCACATGCAGAGAGTTGCGCGCTCATGTTGTCCGATGTCAGATCAGTAAGTAATAATCCTGTGAATTTTTGTAAAGTTATATGCATTTCAAGCGATTGTGTTTAAAATATGGATCGCATTTCGCAACTGATGTGTTTAAAAATAAAAACGGATTTTATAGAGCCCTATGCATGTACCAACATATAGTGCATTTCAAAATGAACATAAAATAGCTTAGAACACTGGGTTACTTTTTATATTCTATGCCATAACTTTTTTTTACAAGAAGATCAATTTGTTAACATTTAAACACAGAAGGCAATGTGTGCTGTTTCGTCTCATCTGCAATTGCATGCTATCAACAACACCCTGGTGATGACGGCGCAAGCGACTTGTCATATTATTGCCTTGAGCATACGGCACTCGCGCCAAGCAAATTTCACAGTTTTGTCCACAATTTCTTGCGTCAGTAGACTTAAATGAAGCTGGCGGTGCCTCTATTAGCGGCTTTTCTCCTTCTCTCGCCGCGCTAAATGGTTCGCAACACAAGTACACCAACACATGAGGAGAAACTGTGAGGTTGGCAACAGATTTGCATACTTCGAGTTGATTGGACAGATACTCTCACATAAACACACGCAGAGCTTATTCAGAACCATTCATTAGTGGTTTTATGCATTGTTTTTAGCTATATTAAAAAATGCGTGGTCGAATCAAACACTGTGCACCAAGGTGCACGTACGTGCCGAACCGTGGGAAGATAACGGGATGGTTCGATTCTTTACCCAGAACCATTGCATCCCTACCTGGTTGGGATCGTTTAGAGCACTTTGAAGCTGCATTGAAACTGTGAATTGTTGAGGTCCACTAAATTTCACTAAATGGAGAAAATATCCTGGAATGTTTTCCTCAAAAAACTTTTTTCTGGACTGAACAAAGAAAGACATTAACATCTTGGATGACATGGAGGTGAGTAAATTATCAGGATTTTTTTTAAGAAAGTGGGGTAATCCTTTAAATTCAGTAGCCACGTTAAAGTGCAAATCAGCTTACTGCCATCTCAGAAATACTAAGTTAGACGCTGTGTCTCAAGATAAGACTCAGAGAAACTTGTTCACCAGCAGGGTGGATTATTGCAGTGGACTTCTTAGTGGGATTCCCAAAAAGATAATTCGATAGAGAACACTGCTGCCAAAAGTCTGACCAGAACCAAAAAATCTCTGCATACTACTCCAGTCCTCACTGGATTCTAGTTACATTCAGAAAATATTTTTAAGTAATAGTACTTGTTTATAAATCACTCAATGCCTTAGGACCTAAATACATTGCAGACATGCTAACTGAAAAAAAACCTTATAGATAACTCAGATTATTAGGATTAAGTCAGTGAGAAATACCAAGGTTTAAACCGGTTCACTCAAAACAGAAAGTGAAGCTGCATTTAGCTATTATGCCACCCGTAGCTGGAATCAGCTTACAGAAGAGATCAGATGTGCTTTAACAGTAAACAATCTAGATTAAAAACACATCTGTTTAAAGGAAAACACCACCATTTTTTTATATTTTACTATGTTCTTACCTCAACTTAGATGAATTAATACATACCTATATTTATTCAATGTGTGCACTTAATCTTTGTACAGTGTGTTGTGAATGTGTTAGCATTTAGCCTAGCCCCATTCATTCCTTATGATCCAAACAGAGATGAATTTAGAAGCCACCAAACACTTCCATGTTTTCTCTATTTAAAAACTGTTACATGAGTAGTTACACGAGTAAGTATGGTGGCACAAAATAAAACGTGGCGATTTTTTTAAGCGGAAAAAATGAGAACTGTATTGTATGGCGGAAGAGCTCTTAGTTTCGGCACTTCGACCTCGGGTGCAGTAATACTGACAAAAGTTTGAGCGAGAGGGGGAAGAGTCAGGAGTGATGATGTTACTGCGCACCGAGGTCAAAATGCTGCAAACTATTTGCTTAATGCCACCTGAGTCTTTAAATAGGGAGAACATGGAAGTGTTTGGTGGACTTAAAATGCATCCCTGTTTGGATCCTAAGGAATGAATGGGGCTAGGCTAAATGCTAACACAATCAGGACGCGCTGTACAAAGATTAAGTGAATGCATTGAATAAAGATAGGTCTGTATTAATTCGTCTAAGGTGAGGTAAGAACATAGTAAAATATTGAAAAATTTTTAGTTTTCCTTTAACTCTGCATTTACTGAATGAGCACTGTGCTGCTTCACACTGACTGCACTTTTATCCCAGTCAATTTTAACCTTTGTAAACACATTATAATTTTTTATGAAATTAAATGTATTTCCTTTTAATTGGTATTTCAAATTTGTATGTATCTTTCCGTGTGTCTCAATTCGTTCCCTAGCTCCCGAGGTCGTGAATCAGTATATTGTGTACACAGGTTCGGGCACTGGTAAGGACCCTAACTCACTTCACATTGGGACAATGTTCACTTATTTTTCTGTCACTTGGCTGCTTAAGCGTGTTGTAATCACTCACAGCTGTTACTCATCAACAACCGGCAAAACCAACATCTCTCTGACTTAATTTTAAAAACAGTACATTGTGAAAAATGCTGTCACTATTCTCTTACATATCTGTGCATAAAATTGGAGGCATATAATTACATTTTAAATGTAATAAATATATTTACAATTTTAAATAAATATTATTACTTTAAATATTGAGTAGATTGTGGTTCCTTACTGTGTAGCAATGTGTGTTTATATTTACAACTAAAACAAACGTTTGTCTTTATAAAAGTTCTGTAACATTTCATAAAGTTTATTGAGTTGGATCACGTGATGTTCGGTTGGCGAGCTTCAGAAAAGGTCACGTGATTTCCGGTTAGGGAACATAGGGAACATCGATGCTCACTGGTTTTTGCGTTGCATTGTGGGAATTTTTAGGGAACGAACGTTCCAGTGCACTGGACGGATTTTGCGATTGAGACAGCCCTTAAAATGGCCGACTCCCTGATCAGTGCCCTGACTACTGAACAAGGGAGCTGATTGAGACACACGGTGTGTTTTTTATTGTGATCTTTAAGTGGGAGTCGTGATTGGAAATGTTTCTTATTTGTAGTGTTTTTTCTCTTTATTTCACATACTATCACATATGATAACGTGTTAAGACATACATTTGCTGTTAGCGGTACAAATATAATATAACAGTCTGCTTGCAATCCTACAGACATTTTATACACTTATGTACATCTTTGAAAGATGAAAGATTATTATTGCAAATCTTTCATCATATCATGTCTTTTATTTATATCCTAATTTTCATGTTTTTTTATGATTTGTTGTTATTTACCTTAATGATGTTATTTACCTTAATGAACTGTGGACTATCTGGTAATACTTTGGGTATGTGTGTCTTGCTCACGGGCCAAGCTCCTGGAACAATGCAACTATTAAAGGCCAACTGAGGTCTTTTCATCCATTACAAACAATTTTAAGAAAAGATTAACTAACAATGTTCAATCTGCAAGAAAAGACTTGTTGTACAAATTGTTGCTGGAAGGCAAACACTTCTAGAATCAAGGCTTTCAAAAGTCCAAAACATTTTCTTAATTAAACACAAAATTCTTCTTTATACACTATCAGAGAAAATGGTCCCTATCTGTCACTTAGTCGGTACCCTTTCAAAAAGTACACCTAAGGAGCTGATTATCTAAAAAGGTACACATTGGTACCAAATGTATGCAAATGCATGCTTTTCGCCACAATTCAATGTTCTTCAATGTTTATTCGTAAATATGCAAAGCATACAAAATATTTGCAACTGCAAAAAGCTGGAGGACCATCAAATGGTCTGCTTGGTGTGACAGTATGTGTTTGCATACAGTACCACTGAACAGGACGTTAACGCAGACATTATATCTCATCTGTTCATTCACGTAGGCTGTGTGGACAGTGTGTTAACAGCAGCCAAACAGCAAGGACATAACTTGCTTCAAATGCCATTGCTTTGAATGGCGATTTGGGATTGTATGCCTTCAATGCAATGTCTTCATAATTGATGCAACACTAAATAAGACTCTTTATATTTTTTTTGATGTTGGCAGACTATAAGGCGGCAAGTTTTTCCTTGTGGTCATACGAAGAATCTGTGAGTTAGTGCATGTTAATATGATTATAAACACATCATACAGAATAATAGCTCAGGTAAATGAAAGGTGCTTTTTTTGGCAAGTAGCCAATAATTATCATAAATCAAATATTAATAAATATTAATAGTACATTTATGAGCAGCAGATTTACAGCCCACTGTCAATGTGATATTATTAAGAGGCAGGGAGACAACATCAATTTCAGTTCCAGTACAGTTGACCAATCAGAAGGTACCAGAGGCAGCATTGCTTAGTTGTAGGGATGCACCGATAGGATTTTTTTTGGCCGATGCCGATACCGATTTAAACAGACAACTTCTGGCCGATACCGATGCCGATACCGATATTAAACACTACAATACTATACAGTTGGTCTATTAGCTAGTTTATTTCTGCATCAAATTATTTTTACTGAACATGGATTGGATCTAATTAACATTCAACTGACCAACATAATAAGAGAGGCACAAATTAAGCTAAAACAAATATAATAAGACAGCATGACAACCTTCAGAGGTGGTTTTTGCTATTCAGCATTTATTTTATTAACAACATTAACTTATTTCTTACATATAATGGATTTCTTTATGCAGTTAATTAATAAACAATCGGTATCGGCCTTTCTCGTGCTATTGCCGATATGCCGATGGTTTCAAATTCATCAAAAATCGGCCGATAAATATCGGCGGCCGATACATCGGTGCATCACTACTTAGTTGCAAGGTTTTTTTTATTTAACTGCAACATGGCGTCACTTTGAATAAAAATGTCTGTCAAATATGTAAATCTTAAAATTTTATAAAACTTAAAAGTTAATGATTTTCAGATTTTAACCCTTACGGGTGGTTGGGGGACGTTTTCAGCCACTAAGAGGCATTTTTAAATCTTACTTTGGCCACAACTTTCTCTGTGTTTCATGATTTTGGGGACACATATTTTGTGAAAACGCTTAGAATTTTTTAAAAAAACTCATCAATATACCATGGGTAAATTTACTACCCTTTCAGTGTTGTGCATGGATGAAAACATCCACTAAATTAAACAGCTGTAAAAAATTATCAGATGAATTATTTTTTCACTTTTTTTAATAAATCTGTCAATCAACCTCAGTAGCCTACTGATCAAAACTACAAAATATTTTACAAAATTCCATGATTTTAACTCTTTAATTGCCAAGTTCTTAGGTTCCCCAAACTGATTTGGGGAAAAACATACCAAAGAACTGATTTGTCAAAGATTGGTAAAAACATCAGCTTTGATGCATTTATAGTTTTTGTGCAGCATCAGATTTCAGTTTTTTCTCACTCATTTGCTGTTCGTGGCTGTTCTTGCCCCATTGATATTTTATAATTGCAAAACTATGACATCATATTATAATCATGCAATCTTAATGGTTGGTGGTTTTACCTTTTGCAAAGAGGAAAAAAATTGTAATTTTTACTGTTGATCACCAAGTGTCACCATTAACCCTTTAGTAGGCCTGTGCAAAAAACAGAGCTTAATTTCTGGCTTGTACATTGAGTGATATGGAGTATAACAGCATATTAGAGAGAAAGAGAGAGAGAGAGAGAGAGAGAGAGAGAGAGAGAGAGAGAGAGAGAGAGAGAGAGAGAGAGAGAAAGAGAGAGAGAGAGAGAGAGAGAGAGAGAGAGAGAGAGAGAGAGAGAGAGAGAGAGAGAGTTTGTGTGTATTGTTTATATCAATATGTTTTCTCATATTATGGGAATAATTTTGTTTCATTCTGAGCGAAAAAGTATTTTTTATTTTGGTTTCAGTGTTTTAATGTATTATGTCTAAAAGGATACAGGTTAGAATGAAATAAAAGAATGATTAGTTACAATAAAAAAGGACAAACCCAACTCGTTGGGTTAAGGAGCATCTGACATGTTTTTTAATCAGACTCTTAATGGGTTTGCCAACAAACTGGTATTTCTGAATGACCTGAGGCTGGGATTAAGCCAATTTGAATCAAAGTATTTAATGAAAGTATAATACGTGCAATTCGGTTAATATCATTATCTAATTTGCATTTAGCGGCGTTTACATCTGAGCTCCTCAATTAACCCATGCTGGTTTGTTTTAAATCAAAATGCTGGGTCAAATATAAACATTTTCTGGGTTAATTTAACCCATATTTTACTTAATAGTTACGCAATAAAATAATCAAAATCAAAGTAAACAAAGAAAAAATAGCTTGTCTAACAATGCCCTTTCTTAATTGACTGCGTTTATGTGAACCTTGTGTGTTTTTGCTTTTGTATATTTGGCAGTTTTAGAGAAATAGCATGCAAAACAAAACTTTATTACTTAATCTGTGTATGACTGTAAAATCGCCGTAAAAGTTGAAGCTTTCAGGACTTCAAAACACATGCAAATAAAAGACGCTTGTGAACTGAAATGACTGTGATTGCAGAGCTATATACGCAATATGCACTTTTGAATAGGGAATATGACGGCGCATCCCTAAATCTATTAGCTACGCAAGATGTTTTAGATTTAATTAGTTACCAGCACTTACATTTGAACGTGTACTTAAATATAATATAAAAAACGTCCCTCATTCCCTATCACTATATTTGTTACCATGGAAACAACACACTAATACCTGGGTTTAACATTCATGTCACTTTTTAAAACTTGGCAGTTTGTTATCAATCAATCAATGTTGCGTAACACTCCTTTACACAGGAAATTCTTAGGTATGCTGTAGTGTTGTTGTATAAACATCAAGGGTAGCGATGCAGAGAATAAAACAAAACACCCTAATTGTAAAATCACAAGGCTGTGTTCTCCGGAGGTTAAATTTGTCAGCTGCATAGATCATCGAGGTCATCCCATAACAGAATCATGAATCATGATCTCATAAATGAAGTAACTATACAGCACCATAACAAAAAGAAGTAACAAGAGTACGCAGTGCAAACAACTTTATGAAATGAAAACATGTATAATCTCTTGAACCTGCGTGTAACGTGATCATTAAACTCTATACAAGCAATGGACATAACTAGTTGACGTCCTTCAGTATAAATGAAAGATTTTGCAGGGCCTACTGTAAGTGAAGTCCGTACCATTCTGCTCTGGCGTCTGCTCATGTTGGTCGAGCTCTTTCTGAAGAGAGAGCCGTTCATTTTTGTCGGGGAAAACTGGAATTTAGGCTCACTATATTCCGTCGCAGGTGACTGAGCTGCAGGAAAAAAAGCCAAATAAATTTGCAATCAATGCAACAATTTATAATGTAGTTATTTTTACTATTTCTATTATTTCATGCACACTATGAACATCGTTGTCAAGCCAATTGAATTCTAACGTTATGTTTTACATTTTTAATGTTTAAAAATTCAAATTAAACAATTTTAAGAGTCAGGAAACAATTTCATAACAACTCTACACTAAATGTAACCAAGTAAGACAGCCCTTAAAACATTAGTCCATTTTCTTAAAAAAATCAAGATAATTTACTCATCACCATGTCATCCAAAATCTTGACGTCTTTCGCGACCTCACGCAATACGTCATCATGTCAAGAGGTCACAGAGGACGAACGCGAAACTACGCCCCAGTGTTTACAAGTGTCGAGAAATAGGACCGTTCCACCGTTGTTGTATGCGGAATAATACTAATTAATGTCTTAGTGTCAGTTTATTGTTTAAAATGGTCCGCAAATGTGCGTTTCATATATGTAACACGTGACCTTTCTACGTCACTACGTAGTTGTGGTTTAAAAGTGTATATTTTTATTTTTCTTGTCAAAAATGACAATCGTTTCGCTAGATATGACCCTTATGCCTCGTTTGGGATCATTTAGAGTCCTTTGAACTCACTTGAAAAAACTGTTAAGTGTTGAGTTAAGTGTTTGGCTCTATTAAAGTCCATTAAATGAGAAAAATCCTGCAATGTTTTCCTCAAAAAACATAATTTCTTCTCGACTGAACAAAAAAAGACATCAACATTTTGGATGACATGGTGGTGAGTAAATTATCTGGATTTTTTTTTTTTTTTAAGAAAATGGACTAATCCTTTAAGTAAGACTAAGAGTAAGTAAGAGTATATTTATTTTAAACCTTAATTTTTTCTTCTTCCAAGTTCATTTTGTCTAAAAATTGTGATGTGCAAGTACATTTCGTCTAAACTAATTTACGCTAGCCTAACATTGTACTAAAAACAGTTGATACAAGTTGGCTGTAGTGGTGGGCAAAGATTGATCATGATAGTCGCATACAAAATAAAAGTAAGTTTTTGCATAATATATGTGTCTAATTAATTTGTATATTTATAATTATATTTCAGAACATTTAAATGTATATATCTATTTTAAATGTATATATAATATAGAATATATAAAAATATAAATACAATTAAATACATGTAAATGTTTCTTAAATAAATACATGAATGTGTGTATTTATTTATACATAATTATTGCACACACTAATATATTACGTAAAAACTTTTATTTTATACGCGATTAATAGCAGTTATTCTTGCAAACTACTACTTGACTTATCTGCATATTAATTACACTTAAAAATGCTTGCCTAAGCAAGATTTAGGATAACCAGTTCACAAGTGACCACCTCCATAAACAATGCAACTTCAATAAACTATACGCACCTTACTAGTTATATTCATTAAACAGTGTCAAACTAAAAACATTTGTATTTTCAGACTCAACATGCTTTTGAGGCAGCACCTATCAAGTATGTTTTCTTAAATTAAATAAGTAAATAAAACTACTTACTATTCCCTGATTACTATTACTAATTACAGTAACCGTTTACAAACAGCATTACATGATATAATGGTTGATAGGTCATTAGTGGTAATTTGTACAACTGATGCAGGACATGTCAAACAATGCAATGTCACGTGTCCAAAGAAAGTTTACACTATTTATTATGTATGGTCTATATGGTTAGTGGTTAAGTCATTAGGCGAGTGTCACACAATAAAATAGTCTGCGACCATACTGAGTGACACATTAGGTAAATGCGTCAGTTCTCATCACTGGATACTATCGTCTCAAAACATATTGTAAGCCCCTATTACATTTTTTGCACCTCAGCCTCATATTTTTGAGACAACTTGTTAAAACAACCCCTTTTTGTGTGTTTGTCCGAAAATCCTCGAGTAGGTTTGTGATATTAATTACAAATAAAAGCTCGACCTCACAGACTTCCTTCAACTTGCTGCTGACAAAAAATGTTTTCAGATACCAGACTCACACAGGTAACGTTAACTGCGCTCTCTTTTAACTTTAAATGCATAAACCATTTTTTTTTTATTATTGCAAAGCAATTCGTGCATATGAGCAGCAAACTTACATGTTGGTGACTGACTGGAGTCATTTCTGACTATTTTTGACTTGCTCCTCTTGATGCTGTTCACCTGCTGCATGACTCGCTGCTGCCCGGTGCAACGACTTTTGTCGGACGGGAGGACAAGAGACGTGTCCTCCGTCGTGCTGGTGCTCCTTGCCGAACGAAGCGGGTCCGCCATCATCGCTGATGTTCACCCTAATCCGTCTCGTTATCTTCTGCACGTCTTCACTCTGGAAGCGGTCCTGCGGATTTTTCGCACTTCTGTGGTGAGCCACACCCAGGTCACGCCCTCCGAAGTTGTCGCTCCGCGGACCAATCACAGGCCTCCATTCACTTTTTAACCTGTCAGTTAACTGGCGTTTCATAGCAACCGTGTGGAAAAATTAAACTGTAGCAGTGCGCCAGCGTGTACGTTATTAATAAAAGTAAAAGTGCACGCCTGTACACGCATACTTGTAGTGCGTATAATGAAGCATATGAAGAAAAAATAATAAAAATGTTGTTTCATATGTCAACATGCTTGTAATAGTTGTAGAAATACTTTATGATGATCATACTCATGTCACTTATGTTAAACAATTTATGACTATGGTGCTCAATGTCACACATTGCTCATAGATATTTTGCAGGACTTACACTCTTATAATACAATTCTGCACATTCACTCACCAAATCAACACAATATAATCATGAAACACAATCAATATTTTATCCAATTGCTGTAATGTTTACAGCAGAGACACAGATTCATGAGCGTTTTGGTTACAAATATTCCTCAAAATATCATCCTTCATGTTCATCAGAACAAAGAAAGCTATACAGGGTTGACTAAATGATGACAGAATTTTCATTTTTGGGTGAACTATCCATTTAAACCAGCTTAACCAGGCAGGAAGTTTGGTTATCTTGGTATCCCTGCTGGAAAAATGAGCAAGACCAGCATATGTCGTGTTTTGGTGCTGGTTTGCTGGAGACCACCAGCATAGACCAGTATAATTCCCATGCTGGTTTGGTGCTGGTTTAGCTGGTGCTCATACCAGCAAGACCAGCATATGTTGTGTTTTTGTTCTGGTATGCTAGTGACCACCAGCTAAACCCGCACCAAACCAGTATGGGAATGATGCTGGTCTATGCTGGATTTTTTCAGCAGGGAAGCTGGTTTAAAAAGGAAGTAACTGGTTTTAAGCGGTGCTTCCAGCCTGGCAAAGCTGGTTAAAATGCTTTTAAACCAGTTTAAACCAGCTACTTCCATTTAAGCTAACAAAGTGGCCAAAACCCATTTAAACCAACCTGCTAAACCATCTAAAAACTAACTTTTCACTTTAATTTAAACTTCTGACATGACATGATCTTATATCCTATGAGCCTGATGAGTCAATAGCCTATTAAAGATATTAAGGTTGTTTTCAAAATGATAGACAGGCAGGATTTGTATTCTGTTGTTACAATTTATTATATAGAAAGCCAAGATGATTTGTTATTTTTATATGACATACATTGAAACCTACTTTTTGGAATGTTAAAAGAAAACATAATAAATGTTTGAATCTTCCTTGGAATCAATGTGTGAGTTCATTGGAAGCAGACACTAAAGGTTAAAAATAGGTTGCTGTTCATTTGTTTGCTGTTCTGCGTCAGGAACCAGACGCTTTACGTCACTAGAGAAAGTGTTTCTCAAAGAAAACAATAGCCGAATAGTTTTGTACTTATTTTTTATTTTATTTTTAATAATCAATCCTTTGGGAATTTTTTCAAGTAGATAAATATATGAATAAATGTAATAATGTAAGCTATAATTTTTACCTTTGCTATTAAATCCATCCAGTGGGAAAACATACTGTATGTGTAAATACTGTGTGCAACCTTACAATAAATACATGTTTTTTTTGGTGTATTGATACTATTAGCAAAAGTATGGTTTTACTACAGTAACCATGGTTTAACTAAGGTTTTTGAAAACCATTGTTATTCAAAACCATGGTCGTTTTGTGCTAACCATGGTTTTACTACATTAAAGCTCCACTGTGTACTTCTTTTAGTTAATTCTTAGCAAAAACCCATGTTTTCTTTCAAAAGTATGTGCTCATTCATGTGTAATTACTTCCACCCCACTAATGAAAGTATTCTCGTTAGTGTAGAATCTGCTATTTAAAATACATACCGCCGTAGCGCTCTCTGGCTGAATCCATGTTGTGCCTCCATCTTTGAAATACATTCGCCGACGAGGGACATTCCTGAAATTCAAGCTCCGCCTTTCGCGCTTTCAGACTACACTCACGCTGGTTGCACGGAGGTTGCATGTGTAGGCGGTATACGTCATCAAGACAGACTTCTTTCAGAATATTAACAATTATAAAGCTGACAATTATTCTTAGTTAATTGTAAATTGATGTAATATGCTTATGACTTGCGAATGTAATGCTCAGTTAATTTAAATAAACCAGGCTTGATGACGTATGCAGCCTGCGACCTGCGTAGACTGAATCCTTCGGCTGCACGCCGTGTTACCTGCGATCTAATGCTTTGAATTGAAAGCCTGTTGAAGACATATTCTCGAGGACATTAAAACAAGTCGCCAAGGAAGCGAAACGGGGATTTTAAACAACAACGCGACAGGAAAAACATCAAGACCAAAGTCAATATTGGAGTTAGTTTTCCAAGATGGGGCTCAATGGACACTGAAGTTGCTAAGTTACTTTATATCTTCACCACAGGTAATTCAGCATATTCGTTTACATCTATACAGTCCATGTTGTAAACTTGAAGTTTTATAGTTCCTTGGCTAACTATAGCATGGTTATGCAGTTACTGTAAACACGCATGTGGTTTTGTGTGCTCGAACACGCCGTCTCTCCGCCCATTTATGTAATCTGAGGTACTGAGATAAATGTTTTTCATATTTTCTGACCTCTAGCACAAACACACGGTGACAGCGCTATTTTTAGCCTTTCATTGATAAAACGCCGCTGATCTGCGCGTCGTTGGTTTCATTTTACAAGCGTGTGAAAGTTGTGCAATCAAAAAAAAAAAAAAAAAAACAAAAAAAAAAAAAAAAAAAAAGAAAGTTGTGCAATCTTATTTCACCAATATCAGAGAAAGCTCTTACATATACACGGACAACATATACACTTAAAACATAAGCATTGGACTCTGACATATTAGTTTCGCGTCCATTTAAACCTGTGATTACTCCAGCCAATGATTAAATGACAGGAGAGGGTCTCGTCCACAGACCATCTCCTCAGTAATCTGAAAAGAAGCGGTCGAAAATGGACAAAAAGAGACGGATTTAAACACCAAGTGTAAACGTAATGTGTCTCTCTCGTCCACTTGTGATCTGATCGACGAAAACACATCTAAATACCAAGTGTAACAGCCCCTGTGATATTTTTCCTCGCGTGGATGAAAAAGGAGTGTCTAAACTACGTTTATGGTTGTTTTTTGTATGTGATTTTAAGCGGACATATCATGACAATCAGACTTTTTACATGTTTAACATAAATCTGTGTGCTTTGACGGATCACACGATTGCAAATTGTTCATTTTTTTCATTGCTTTAGCTTTAGCTACTGGAAGCCATGTTAACCTTGACATGACAGGGCCACCGTACTAGTTAAAACGCGTTCCGAATGGTGGGGGCTAGAAACTAATAATCAGTTGGTTGTCATATAGATTTTTACCGCTAGATGGGAGTAGATCCTACACAGTGGGGCTTTAAGCATGGTTCATTTGTTAAAAAACAAACAAAAAAAAACAGTAAGGGCTTTACTGCTACTAGTCAAGTGTACTGCAAGAATGAGTTGATCAGTAATAAGAGCGCTACCTTGTGGAATGGCAAGGAACTTTTAAACATTTCAAAATGAAGAAAAACAATGTTTAAAATGCTTATATTATGGTACTACTTATGTAACAACAACAACAAAAAAACTATTGCAGAAATGTACAGAACTAAAATATGAGTGAGCACACTCTCATTCAACACAAATGTGTTTTATATATTGCATGATATTATAGGTTGGAGAAAATGCAGATTCAATATTTTCGATAATCTTTCAAAAGCTGCTTCACTTCCATCATGTTGAGGTAGGTATACAGCCTCACAGCACTGATCCAGGGTCAGCATTTCAAGTAATATCCTATTAGCTATTATTTAACACTGAGGTACAGTCACTTGATCCAGGACCGGAGTTTTACTGTTAATTCACTCCTCCCATTTAAATGGACTCAATGGTTGGAGATCTGGAGAGCCATCAGAAGACAAAGACCCAGCCAGTTTGCTCTGGAGGTAATCTGAGGTCAGTTTCATCTGGTCTTCGGTCTCTTTCAGGATTTTGATGTGCGTTGTGAAGAAAAGATAAAGCGACGCTCCGGACAGCAGGGCAATCGAGCACACGGCCACCAATATACCTGTGGTGGTGAGAGAGAAAAGGCCACCAGCACATAAGCAGGGCAGGAGAGCCATGGCCAGAGACAGCAGAAGAAACAGAAGCGCTCCACCCGTCAGATTCAAGGCTTTGGCCTGCAGGGTTTCTGTGCGACACAAGCCTTCTGTAACCACCGCACATGCTTCTGTGACTGCATCTATCTGCTCTGATACTCCTGTGAGAGGTCAGGACAATAAATCAACATACATTTATATGAACAGGATGTTCTTTGCATTATGTAGGATGATTTTATCTAGAAACAGAAAAGAAGATTCAAGCTTGGTTTCAGGGCAGGGTCACATGTACAGATATGTAGATTGATGGATAGATATGTGGTTTTACAGGTAGACTGTACTTATATCACTCAAACTGCTCTCGAAACTTGCGAAAATGACAGTTCAGTGCATAACTCTTGAAATAATAATTACATATCGGCTGTTTGAGTTGTTCAGTAATCCAGTATTCTTGCATTCCTTTTAAACACAACCAACTGTTTTGATACAATTTCTTCATACTTCCTACAGTAAAAACCTACATTTTCTGACACACTTTCACTCAGTTGACATTTAGACAAGACCTTGCTTTGGTAACACTGTTCTTTTTTTAGTCTGTGTACTATTTTAAACAAACAAGGCTACAACAGTAAAGGAATAGTTTACCCAGAAAAAAAATAAAAAAATCACTTACTTAACCGCATGCCTTTCCAAATGTATTTGACTTTCTTTCTTAAGGTAACAACAGATAAATAATTTTACATTAAAGCTATATAAAGATTTTTGTAATGAAATATCCAAAAAATCACTTAAACATTGGGTTGTATTTTATGGAATTGTGTACTTACATTATCCCAAAAGTTCCCAAGGATTTGTAAATCCAGAGAAATCCCATACAGCAAAAATACCTTCCAAAAATGTGTTTTAAATATATGCTCAATACATTTTGTAGAATGTAAAGCCTAATTAAATGTATTTTTCAATTTAAAAATGATATTTAGTTCTAACCTTTATATCAACATATTTTTCAAAATGTATTTCAAGGGCAAGCAAATACATTTCTAATTTTGCAACCCATATGGCAAGAAATGTATTCTTGGCCAAAATATATTTTAAATATATGCTAAATACCGGTACAAGTTAATTTTATTAAGTATATTTTGAAGTTATTTTTTATTTTAGCCTACTCAAACTTGGTATTTTTAAGTTTTGTAATATAAAAATAAAGGTTTTCTTCCAGTGTGAAGTGAACATATTTCCTTGGTTTAAAATATATGAAGGGTTAAATATATGTTTTACATGCTTTAATATTATATTTATTTTTAAAATATATTTCAAAATATTCAAAAATTGCACAAAAATATATTTTTTATATATTTTTTTTATGTATTTAATATATATATTTAAGAATATATTTTTTTGCCATATGGAATTAATGTTTTAAAGGGGGACATATCATGAAAATCTGACTTCTTATGTTTAAGTGCTATAATTGGGTCCCCATTGCTTCTATCAAACTAGATAATGTGATAAAGATCAACCCAGTAGCTCAGTTTTGGTAAACTATTCTCTGCAAGCATGTGAAAAAATAGATCATTACAATTTGACTCCTTTTGTGATGTCAGAAGGGGATAATACCTCCCCTTAATCTGCACTATCCAACCATGGCACTGCCATTTAGTGCAGAGATCAGCTCATTTGCATGTTAAATGACACACCTACAAAGTGGCAATTTTAACATGTTATAATAAATGATCTATATGTTATTTTAAGCTAAAACCTTACACTGTCAGAAATAAATGTACAAAACTGTACCTTTTCTGTCACTGGGGCTGTACCCTAAGTTTCCGATATACCTGTACACTATGTGATACACTTTTATGATTGCTTTTATGATAGATATACACTATGTGCTTTCTGGAGCTTTAGACAGATATATACATCTTGCGCGAGATGAAAATAAGCATATTATGAGAGAATTTTCACTTATGGGTGAACTACTCCTTTTACAAAGCATCCATGTTTCCTGTGTAAATCTAAATACTTTGGAGTAATACTGTACCAGTATCTGAGTCCCTGATGTTCCTCTGTCCCTGTTTGCTCTCTTCAGACTGAAGCAGGGCCAGTTCAGCTGTCAAAGCCTCATGGTCAGAATATGGAAAGGGTTTATGAGCCACTGAACCTTTGGTGGTGGAAAGGGACTCACATTTCATGGTCACTGTCTTCGAGTCCTGCACAAATAAGTTAAACACTATTGTTGAGGTTTCATTTATTTTAGAGAAACTAAAATTTAGTTCATAACCAATTTATTGAGTTTATACACTGATCTGAAGTTTGCATGTTTTTACAAATAATAAATGTAGTTACACACTGTTGTCATGTACTTGAACAGTTGTATAGATTGTAACAAATGTTATATAATACACTAAAGTGTTCATTGATTTGCGAAGTAGTCCATTCTCAGCCATTATCAAAAAGATTAAACTATTTGCAAATAGGTTTTCACTTATGACACTAAACGCAAAACCAGATTTAATTAGCTTTTCACCTTTACAACATTTTTAGAGTTAGACAGCCCTTGGTCAGCTTATACATTTTATTGCACTTATGGTAACGCCCTGCTGGCGGGCAAGAGATCGATATCTGCTGTTGTCTGCAGGTTAAGAAGTGAGGGATTTCCTTGGTTTAGCCTAAATACTGAATAGTTGTTGTGCAGTAAAATGCACTAACCATAGGTAATACGTAAGGTCACGCTGGCGCCTCACGAAAAGTTGTGGTTTAAAAGTACTTTTTTTGGTGAAAATGATTATCGTTTCGATAGATAAGACCCTTATGACTCAGATGGGATAATTTAGAGACCTATCAAGCTATGGTAAAATTTCAATTTTTAGCTGCATTGAAACTGTAAACAGTTGAGGGCCACTAAAGTTCACTATAACGCAGGCCAAATGCGGCCCTCCAATCATCTTTATCTGCCCCGCCGGTCATCTGATTTAAAATCAGCTTGGTTACTTTTACATTTTTACTTTACATGACAAATGATGGCTAAAAAACCGAAATAGACTCAAAAATAAGCTGCGTGGGATGCCAACCATCTGTGGGTGCGTAATTAACGGATCCAATTTGAGCTTCGGATGCATAAAAAAATAAAATTGTGCGACTAAACCACGTGACACGCTGACAGGAAGTGATGTATTTCAGTGTGTTTGAATCAAAACACTGTGTGCAAGGTAAAAATTATTAATCCTTTTTTGCTTAACTTTATCAGTTACTCTTATCGAAGACTTATCAGTTACACACCCTTGAAGAAGAGTAGTTGAAGACCCCTGCTATATCGAGAAAAATCCTGAATTGTTTTCCTAAAAAAACGTAATTTCTTTGCGACTGAACAAAAAAAAGAATAAAGATATAAATATCTTGGAGGTGAGTAAATTAACAGAATTTTTTATGAAAGTGGAGTAATCATTTAACCCGCCAACTTTGCTTCCTCTAACCCCAACTTGTAGAACCCTTGAAATCCCAACCATCTTTTATCCCTAACCCTACCACTGAAATAAACACCATCCTTTACCAACCCTTACCCCCAAAAAATTTCCTAAAAAAAAAACTATTTATTGCTGTTCTAAAATTTCATTTAGAGAATAACCTCTAAAAAAAACTTTTTATACCCTGTTTTACAGTATATTTTACTGTCCCTGTTTTTCTCCCCGAGGTGAAATTTTTAAAAGTATGCCTGTGCCTGAGCCAGTCTTTTAAGGCCTTCATTCTCCTAACCCGAACCCTATATTAATCACATGTTGTTTATCATTTTGCCTCAATACGTACATGTATAATTACATGGGACCTAAATAAAATGTGACCACAAAGTCATTCTGGGTTTGTAATTACCCTTGTATTATCATCAGGGGCCGTATTCACAAAGCATTTTATCTTATCACTAAGAGTACTCCTAAATCGCAGTAAAAGATTTTAGCTAGGAGTTTTCTCTTAAAAGTTATTCACAACGCCTTTCAGACCTACTTTTAGTAAGGAAAAATGATAACTCCTAAACTAAGAGTGAGTCTTCGTTGCTACGGATGACGTCAATTCTCATGCACGAGCTGCCTCGCAATGACCACGGTGATTGGTTGTTAGATGACAGGGCTGTCATGCGGAACATAACACAGACGCACCAAATCATGGAATTACAATATCGAAATATGTCTGTGTCCTATACAAAATAATAATAATAGTAATGCCATCGAAATGCATATATAAAAGAAAAGTCGTGAATTAAATTAAATTAAATCAAGCCTAATACAAATGAAAACCGCCAATTGCCTAATAATAAAACGACATTGCATTAACACTTGCTTGATTAATGTACATCCTATTAGCCTAAATAGACTACTTAAAGCAAGGAAATGTTGCCCATATTAAAGCAGCCTGCCTAATGTAATAAATAAATGATGGTGGAACTCGCCAAAACGAAAAAGAAAGCCCAAATGGATGCAGGATCAGTTTTGCTGCTGGCCCAGTTGATGCTGGAAAAAAGAAACGTAATAAACGGGAAATTCGGCACTGAGATATCAAGCAAAACTAAGCGTGAGACATGCGGTGATGCGCGGGTCAATGTACAAAAAACTGGCACCCGACCAACGTTTTCAACTAACCCGCACGCAAGTCGGACCGCAAAAAATAAAAAATAAATACCCGACCCGCTCCCTGGCCAGCATTTTTTTTAAGTAGTAATTGTTTAATAGTTAATTGCCATCTTTATTTCAAACGACCCGACCGAACGCGACCCGAATATCATAAAAAATATTTTTGGATGACTCGTGACCGCGGGTGACCTCAGGTATCCGCTCATTTCGGATCAACCCGCGCATCACTGGGGAGAGGATTTGTTGCAGATCAATGCAGCATTCCTGCTTATGTCGCGGACCCCGGACGACTGCGAGAGGCGGTGGTATATGCATTACAATCGCAGTAGAGGGTTGAGATTGCAGCCTTTAAACAGACTAGCATGGCAACAGGTATGCCTATAATATTAAATATTTAATTTCATTATTGTTTCATGTAATTCTAAAAAACTTCCTGCTTGTCATGAATGTAATGAATTATGAAACAAATGTCATAAACAATATGCTTACATTAAAGTGTGCTTTTAAGTATGTGCAATGCTTTTGAGTTGGTGAAACTGTCCATGTTAAGGAGGATCAGCACCTAAGACATTTTAAGATCCTTTGTGAATAGGTCTTAGTGAGTTAGGAGTCCTCTCGACTTCTTTTAAGCTGTCCCAGACTTAGGTGCTACTTTTAGGGCTAAAATGCTTTGTGAATTACTCTTAGTGAAAAAAATTAGGAGTCCTAAATTTAGGAGTGACACGCCCAGTATTTTTAGGAGTTGCTCCTAAATTCGCCAGTTAGGAGCTACTTTTAGCCTTAAAATTCTTTGTGAATACGGCCCCAGTTGTTTTAAGTAGTAAGTAGTAGTTTTGTTTGTTTTACCTTTATGAGAATGTAGTCGATCCTGATGCCTTTCTCAAAAGGAACAAGATCTTGCTTCTTTGTAAATTGGTTATCTGCTATGAGTGTGTGGCCGTTTTCACACCCCTACCGAAATAAAAAACATTACAATATTTATACTCTTTAAGACATACAACAAATTGTACAAACCGGATTTGTATTAAAACTAAACAAAGCGAACTGACGTCAAATGTGTCTGTCTCGGTATAGCAGTCTCTGAGTCCAGTGTGAGCTCTGAGGAGACGGTTTCCAAGGTCTTGAGGGTGCATGTTCAAATCCCCTCCCAAAATCACCACGTCTGCTCCAAAAGATGTGTGGCTAATGACAGAGATTTACAATACTAAATGTTTATAACACCTCTGATCCTCTCTGTATTACACACTTTATCTCTCTGACCTTTACATGTCAACCAACAATAAACACTTTGTCTCTTACCGCACAAACTGCACTAGTTCCCACGACTGTACAATTCTGTGGGGCAAGTATTCATCCCGAGCCCTTGAATACTCTGCATGCAACTGAGAAAAAAAACAGTATCCAATTACATACGCACAAATAAACCTGATTGGACCCAAAAAAAAAAAGAGTTAATCATGTCCACGTAGCAAGACTAGAGTGCCACTTTATACACTTAACTGATTTACAGTGTTTTAAGAAGAAAACATCACTGGGTCTCACCTATGCAAATCTCACCATGCCAGGATGGGTGATTGCCATGGCCTTGCCATGCAGTCGCTAAAGTATTTTGTTTTTACTGTCCCAATTTAAAAAAGCCCGATCTTAAGTCGCTGCTTAAGCCAAATGAAAGTCTGGTCTGAGCTGCCGGTTTTTGTCCATAAAATTTAGTGTGATTTTGAGTATAAGCAACATTGATATTTTTGCCTGTCTTAGCAATTAAGCAAGTCAACAATAATATATCCAGGGTTTCCCGCAGCACTTTTCAGTTTGGGCGGCCCACCTAAGCTGGGAAACCCTACCACCTTAACTAGTGTTTCCAAAAAAATGTTGGCTGCACAAAAGGCCGTCAAGTGCATCTCGGAGAATAGCGTGGACATGCTTCACACCATGAGCGGGCACGCGCGCCACATGGGCGAAATGAGAAAGACATGGTACGTCACTGTCTGGAGCATAACTAGCCATTTGATAAAACATTTAATTCATTAATAATCTAGTATGTGTTCATTTTCTGTCATGGTTTCTTTAAAATTTGATTGTTTTAAATAAAAATATTGCCCCTTTGATTGCCATGCCCCCGGCCCCGCTCACCCGCACAACCCTACCACCTTAACTAACACATTTTCTGTGGGAAACCCTGATATCATAATATTATTAATAAATTACCTTCTTGACTGAGCAAAACAATAAATGTACATTTGCTCTGCTGAATTATTTTATGTGTCACTTACATGTGTAACATAGACGTGTGCCTTCATCCCAAACACGTCTATAATGACCAATCCGACTGCTTTACCCCCGAACCAGTCCCCATGGCGAAGCTAAAATGAGCACACATGTAAAAGACAAACATAGAAAACATGTCAGATAGTTAATTTGGGCCAGGGGGTTGTTGTATGAATCACTGTGAAAACACTCATCAGATTACCGTACTAGATTTAGTAACATTAAATTTAGTGTCATTTATACTCCATTAAAAGCTTAGGACATGCATAAAAGCATGACAGAAATACATTTTAATATTTCGCCATGACTTTTCGCACAACCTCAAAAGCCATCCATTCACACTTAGTAATTCGTATACAGTACATATACATCTACTTAAGAAATACATGGACATAAAATATTTATTTGTGTTACATGTTTATGTTGGAAATAAAGTGATACAAAAACATGAAACATATTTGTCTCATAAATAAATCAAACACACACATATAATATACACATAGAAATGATTTATACACATATGTAGTGAATATCTCACCATGTATGGATACCCATTAAGGGAGTACTGGTAGATGAAGGCATCTTGGATTTTGTGTTTGGAGAACACAGCAAGACCACTGCCAATAACTCCACTGTAAAAACAGATATCAGATATATGAAGGTAAGTAATACAAACAGAAAACACATCTCTCGCTGTGCTTTCTTCTGTGAACACATCAGGACAAAAACAAACAAAGCTGCTCTCATTCGGTCTAAAGCCTTTAGTGTGACTTTTATCTGAAGTAATTATATGGTAACAATAGAAAACTGGACATGCATTTGAATTTTATGAGAGAAACAAAGTCTTCCTTCAGTGTGGGCTTATGATATTTTTTCACTTTTGTGACCCTGTCTGTGAAATCCAGGTTAAAGTCTCATAACCTTAATGATAAGATTTGGAGCATCAAAAGTTTGATTTCACATTGATTTCAATCTTTGTCATGACATTACTCAGTCAATATTAAAGATATCAACATTTTATTTTCACAGAATGTTCTTTACATTATGTAGGATGATTTTATGTAGAAAACAATACCCCCCCAAAAAAAACGACTTTAAAGGGGACATATTATAAGAATCTGACTTTTTCCATGTTTATGTGCAATAATTGGGTCCTCAGTGCTTGTATCAACCGAGAAAATGTGAAAAATAACAACCCATTAACTTAGTTTTTGTTAACCATACTCTCTTAATTCTCTCAAGCATGTGAAAAAAATAGGTTATTGAAATTTTGCTCCCCTTGTGATGTCAGAAGGGGATCTTGTTATAGGGGATCACTGCCATTTAGTGCAGAGATCAACTCATTTGCATTTAAAAGGACACACCCCAAATGGCACATTTTTGATCACATCTTCAAAGTGGCAATTTTAACATGCTATAACATGTACACATATGTACTCTGAGGACACCAAAGATTTATTTTACATCTTAAAAAAGTCTTGTGAAATGTCCCCTTTAAGTTTTCAAAGGCAGGGTAACAATTTATTGTCCATCAGGGAAAATAATAAACCTGATTCTTTAGAAAAATGAAAACCCTCCTCAATAAACTGCAAAAATGTTCACAAAAGCATTATACATGCCTGAGGCTCAAACAGTGGAGATTTGTACAGACACTTTGCATTAAATAATCATTACAACTAATATAGAAGCTGTTATGTGATATCTAACACTAGCTTATATTCTTGACTGTAGATAGTACTGCTGCTTGCTTTATTCAGCTTTATTGATGCTGTGCCTTAAGACGGGGTTTCCCAAACTTTCGTGACCCATTTTAACAGCCTATAATCTATCTCACAACCCACCACAATATTTTAAATGCAAATATATTGTTAAACATATATCATTACATTACCAAAATACCTTCAAAATCGTTGTCATTGCTAGCCATTAACTGGACTAAACAGACTCAAAAGTGGGTCCCTTAAAGGTGCATTGTGTAACTTTTAGGAGGATCTCTTGACAGAAATGCAATATAATCTACATAACTATATTATCAGTGGTGTATAAAGACATTACAAAATGAACTGTATTGTTTTTATTACCTTAGCTTGAGCCGTTTTTATCTACAGTATACACTGCAGGCCCGCTTACATGGCAATCGCCGGCATGTTTCTACAGTAGCCCTAAACGGACAAACTGCTCTATAGAGCACGATATGTCACTACTTTGTCTCAGATGATGACATCCCAGCTAGCAAAAATTGTGCGGGCCAAAAGCGGATCGATTAAGGCTGGAACACTCGCCTGATCCTCGGCATGAATCTAGGTCCGATTGCTCTGCGAGCGCTCGGTTTTAAAACAGCCCGAACACACGGCCGAGCACTCGGTTTTAACGCGGCCCGATTGGGGAACCCCGAGTGAGAGAACGTAAGTTCCCCTCCAATCCCGTTTCCTTATTTGAGCTTGTATAAACTTTATGATTTTATTGATTGGTTAATACTAAAATTGCCAAGCAACCGTAATGCAACATAAACTAAAAATAAAACAGCACAAGGAAGACGAGTTTAATGATTAATGCATTTTTTTATTCACTTGAACACACATTCTCTCTCTGACACACACACGTTTTGTGGGGACATTCCATAGACATAATGCATTTTATACTGTACAAACTTTATATTCTTTTTCCTTTCCCTAACCCAAACCCTAACCCCAACCATCACAGAAAACTTTCTGCTACCTTAGATTTTCAAGAAACATGCACAGACAAATCCAAATTAAACCCTGCTGCTTGTGACCACACATTGATGTCCTAAGAAACGAAACGATCGTTTTGTGCAAGAAACCGAACAGTATTTATATATTTTTTAACTCGAGTACAGTAGTATGCCTAGTCAAAAGAGCCCATGCACAGCACCTTCTTATTTTGAGTTTTAATGGCGAGTTGGGGGTTCAAGGGGCATACCGCCACCTAATGTTTCGGTGACCCTGTGTAGCCCTCAAGCCGTGCACCCGATACAGTAGGTGGCAGTATGCAACTATGAAGAAACTCAAAAGAAGAAAAAGGCGCTGTATTCGGGGGAAAAAATTATAGTTAAATATAGTTCGGTTTGGACTAAAACGGTTGGAGTTAAAAATCCACATTTGTGTTGAAGAAAAAAGTCACCTACATCTTTGGCCTCCATTAAAACCATCCTTGATTTAACATAAGCCGAGTCATTTCCAGAAGTGGTCCAGATCATACAGCCAGAGCTGGGTTACTAACGGTGAAAATGACTTGACCCAAAGCTTACAGCCATAACAAAAATGCATGTGCCAGATCGCGCTGCGGGGCACAATCGACCAGGTTAACACACGCCGTTGCTGAGTCTGAGCCGCATGCTAGCTGAGATGTTTGTCATGTGATGGCTACCGTAGCTTCTCTATGCATTTTGAAAGGGAGGGTGAGCCGTGGACTGAGCCGTTAGATGTGGCTAAAATCTAACCTTTAGATCTGTATTTTTTTCTTATAATGATACGAATTAGACAGCAGCCAATGGTGGACTGCACTACACATTATAACCAATTTTGTCTCAAGTAAAGATTTCAGAAATTTCTTTAAGGAAAAGTTCCCCCAAAAAATAAACATTATGTCAAATTTAACCGAATGTTCTGTTTATATAACAAAAGCATACAGTGACCAGAGGCTGTCGAACATCACACCACATTTGAATTGGCTTAAGTACTAACATGCAGTGTTCGAATTGAAGGGGGTCTGGGGGGGTCCCGGACCTCCTATAAGCCTTAAGGGACCCCCCATAAAGCACAAAAATATAAATTAGGGGGGTCCCCTGGTTTTTATTAAAATTAAAATACTACATGAATTTAAAATTCTCATGTTGCGTGTCACAAAGCGAATCTGTCTTTATTTGTCCCAATTTCGCAATAAACTAATTCAAATGACTTCTGTCTGAAATAAATAAACTCGCAAGTGCGCCTCATGCTGTTTTCTGGAGGAATTGACAGACAAACAGTGGCAAATCTATCCTGTCAGTCTGACGGCTGGTCCACCCAGTCACACAAAATATTTTATTGGGGAAGCAGAAGAAATCACGCTTAAATGATAATAAATGATAGTCTCTTTAATACTTAACACCAGGGCACATAAATTCCACTTGAGCGTGTTTGTGACCAACCCTCATTGACGACAAGCACACATACGCGCGTTTGTGAGCGGCATTGACAAGTACATAAACCCTGTGCGTGTTTGCTGTGATTGTTTTTAATGATAGAGAACACAAACCATTTGATATTTCAGATGAAATAAAACTTATCACTAAGTTAAGCAGATCTTACTTGTAATTGTCATCTATGTGACGCGACAGTCGGCACTCAGCAGCACATCATCATTTCAAATCCGTTTACAAGATGAATTCTCTTGTTATGTTAAATATGAAGTTTACATTGCGTTGTAAAAATTATGAAATTATCTTCATACGTGCTTAATTCATAATGAGAACGTATTAATACAAGCTTTTTTATGCTGCTATATTATATAACAAAATAAACAATAAATGTCATTTTATATACAAACTATAATTCTATCTTGACAAGCACATTATCTGCTTCATGTAGGTCCGGTTTAATTCAGAGGACTCATTGCTTTGGTGTATTCATTTTCATTTTAAGCCTTTAAAAAGTAATTATTTTAGATGCAATTTTGTAATATTTATAGCTTAAATTATCTAATATAATTTTTAAAACATTTAAAATCATTTTGCAGAATTCCGCAGATTTTTCCAAAACATTTCCAGAGATAAAGGAAAAAAGTCTGCATATTTCGTCTGGCCCTGTTTATCGCTCAAATACGCATCATTCAGAAATAAATAACTATATTTATAGAAAGTATCTTTTGCATGTGTGTTTTTAAACCTTGCAAATGTTAACATGCAAGCGATTTTAAACAATTTGAGCGGAAGATGTTAAAGTGGGCTGTTTTATGTGGGCAAAGACAAGAACGCATCGCGCACACATACTTAAATGGACGCAACAGGCATAAGCGGACGCACGGAGACGCGCGATTCCTAAAGCATGCAAATACTAAATTATTTGGAAATACCACAGTCTTGGCACCTATTCTCATAAAACATTCAGTTATGTTTTAAAGTAAGTGCAATCAGTTCAGAAAGAAATCAGATGTTTGTGTTGGTCTGAAAGTAGCAGTTCTTATCTGCTTGTGTTTCTGTCATTTATATTAATTAAACAACAGAAAACAAAGGAAAATCACTTCTGTATCTAAAAACAGATTAATTATTCGATGAAGAAGACAGTGTTATTATTCATTTGATTCTATTTATGTACCTAAATATATCTTACTTTATTTGTAACTTTGTTCTTTTCTATTTTTTATGCTCATAATTTCTTAATTTGTTCTTATGTTATTTCCCCACCCCCAGTTTTGCTGATCTGAAAAGTATTCGATCTATGACTCAAAAAACGCAATGTAATCCATTTAACCACTACTATACTGTATAGTAAAATTATGTAATTTAAAAATGAGGTCCACCCTATTTCACCCCTATTCTGTGTAAAATTTCTGCCCTTGCCAGTGTTTCACACTAATTTGAGGGGTAAAAAATGTTTTAGAGTTTGAGTTAAGGGTAATTTGGGGTTTCTTTGATTAAAACCAGGATCAGATGATTACTGATCAAGGACGATCACATCTTACTTTGTGAAATCACAGCGACCCTATGATAAGGGGGTGGGGCTTGGCCAGGGGGTGGGGCTTAGTTAGGGGACCCCCCATAAGCTTTGACATAATTCGAACACTGCTAACATGTGCAACAGAAAGATATTGTACAGCTTTAGAAGATATCAAAAATAGCTTACAAGATGTAAAGCCTATTTTATAGTTCTTCTATGCTGTGTTTGTTGCTTGACAGCCCTTGAATGTGACAAAAAAATTTCATTTTTGGGTTTCTTTTTAATTGGCCTGTTTTGACCTGAAGTTCCTTTATCTGGAATGTGTGAGAGAGTCTAGCCACTTGGATTATGGATTAGAAAGTCTCTTTAAAAATCCAAATCACTTTGAAGTACAAAGCAACATTCAAAGTTCCTCTACTGTGTGCTGTATTGATTTAAACTGACCTTTTAAAATAGTGGGCATATGGATGAGAGTTGGAGAGCTTTCTCTTCAAGAACATAAAATCTTTTTCACTCCACACCTGCAAAAAGTATCAAACAAGCCCAGATTACAAACAATTCCAGTTTATTTTTGCACACTGTACAGCTAAGCATAAGGATGTTTTTTTATATTTGAATATTATGCAAACCTTTTCTGGCCATGTCCACACACAAAGTGATAGGGAAATTTTTGCTACATCACGTAATAAGTAACAGAACACTTTTTGGTCATTTCTGTTGTGTATGATTGGCTCCACCCACACTGAAAGTTCATTGGCTTATTAGTTCAAAATCTCACCTCATATACTTAAGCTGTATATGAACATATTCACATCAGGCAGACACTTTTATCCTACTTACATTACATTCAAGATATACATTTTATCAGCCCTTTTCACACAGATATTATGGAAAATACATGGAAAGTGCGTCTGGGATCGTTTGTGTTTTGGTTTATTCATACTGCCAATGATTTTCCGGAATCATTGCGTTCACATACCGTAAAGATCCTGTAGACAAAGGTTTTGTAGGCTTAAAGTATTTTTTTTCTCCGCAGAGTCTTAAGTTTTCTTATTATCCATTATTATCCATTATAAGATTATAAAGGAGCATGTGACGCTCTTTTCTAGTATGCTTGTGAATGATCTCAGAGTGGATATTTGACGATCTCCCTGATCTCTGATTCAATCCAGTTTGTAGATATTTCTTTTCATTAATTTTATAATGAATTCAAAACCCCTGTTTTAAAAAGCTGAACCATATTTTATGCTGCTGAATGATAGTGACGAGCTCCCTGATCTTTGCTTCAGTCCAGTTTGCAGACATTTCTCATCGTGAATGTTAATCTGCATGAAAATCCCTCGTTTAAAAAAGAGCTAAGCCATAACTTGTTGTTGCGATGACATGCGCGTCCTTCTTGCGGCAGTGTTTCCCAACCAGGGGGTCGGGGCTAGAGGTCTTCTCGGGTCCAAAGAAATGTACCCGAAATGAACTGAATCACTTTTTACCCGAACCCGACGTGCATAAATATTTTTTTAAGAAAGACCCGACCCGAGACAAATCCGAGAAAATTAGACCAGATTCCGACACAAACCAGTGGCATTTTTTTTAACCCGAATGTAAACACAAGCCCTGAAAAGTTCATCCAAAACGTCTCGATCCCCCCATGTTATTCAATGGGACTTGAGACCAATAAACAATTTAATTAAACTTCAATTATCTTTTTCCCGAAGCAGGTTTCTGTCATTTCCTGTAGTTTTTATCACGCTAATGTAAATTCAAGTGTTTGTTTTTAAAATAAGTTTGTTTTAGTTCGTTATTTAATGCTATAAAAATGGTGGTGTCACGTCATGATTGACAGCTGTGATATGCGCATTCTGCGAGGGCAGGGCCTTGATTTCGCAGATTTACTTTCTGCTCACTACTGCGCAGGACTGGTCCCAAAATCGCTACTACGCAGACTCAAGACCCAAGATGTCAGTGCCGTATCGGGACACTGGCGGCTTCACTTTTCAGCAATGGAAGAGAGCGAACAGGTGTCGTCAATCTTTTTAACAGTCTATGGAATTTACCTTCAAGCGCTCTTGGTAAACAAAGGAGAGGTGTGAAAAGGACACTGACGCACACACGAGAAATAGTTTGGATCATCTCTGGTCCGTTTGCCAAAAACACATTCATTTTAAATAACCCGAGACCCGATGTCGCCATTATAATACCCGTCCAGTGCCGTGTCCGATCCAAACGTGAAACTTTTAGACGCAGCCCGCTCGGGCCCCAGCATATTTCCAAGGGGGCCTCAAGATGACTTAAAATTATAAAAAAAATGGACATAACAAGCATAAATCGAGATTTTTGGCCATTTTAGTAGCAAATATACATCTGTCTAGTCATTCCCATTTCTATTGGGATGGGGGGCTTTCAAATTTTGTCGTGGGCAACCTGGGGCCCTTGAAGTGAAAAAGGTTGGGAACCACTGCCTTTCGGCATTGTTTTTGTCTTTGTTCACACACAACGCTTTCCGTAAATGTTACGGCAATGTTACAAGGTCCCCTTTACGGGAGCAATCCCAAAACATTTACAGGACGTGTTTGTGTTTATCTCTGCCAATTTTATGTAACTTTTCTAGATTCGAAGTGCTGTGTGAATGGGGTTTTTGTGTTCACCTGGATTGAACCCATGACCTTTTGTGCTGCTATTTTAGTTACTACACTAGATAAAGTATGCAAAATTTGGATTTGCTGGATTTAGATTTATTATACTGTAGGACAGAACTAAAAAATAGAGTATGTACAGTGCAACTCACTTCCTGTAACAGGACGATGTCATGCCGCTCTCGGTCGAGTAATTCTCCAATCATCTCATACCGCGGTGAACAGTGTTTACTGAAGAATCGAATTCCCCTGAAAACACCAGAAAAGATCAGAAATACAAAACCACTGGCACTTTTGTCTTATGGTCGACCCCTAACCCACCCTGAAAACTTCAGTCGCATCACAATATCACATTGCATTATCATCCACAGCTGACCTCTGACACCATTCAATGAACGGCATGTGCACTTTTAATGAAACGCTGTGTAAGCAAAATAAGTGGAAGTTTTGAAAACCACATTTTCTGTTTCAGCAGTACAATCACAAGCTGCGTGAGTGTCACTTGCAGAATTTTCGCTTGTTGTTCTGGAATGGTGCTGGCATCAGCAGCACAGAGGCCCAGACTGCATGTCATGTGACCAGTGGACTCACATCATGTGCTTTCACCTTTTTTACACACACACACACGACTGTCAGACACTTGAACAAAGGAGCTAGAATTTATCCAGAAACACTGATAGATCTAAGCAAAAATATGGTAAAGCACAGATATGGTTTAAAGAACTTAATGCATGCAAAATAAAAATACATTAGTACAAAATTAAATAATAAATGTAATACAACACTGTAGCCTACTTTGCACCTAAACCTGTGGGAAAGTCATAATAAAATAAAAAAATGTATACAGTGAACTATATTTTCAAACCAATATATTTTCTATTACACGGACGTCTGTAATAATATATATATTTTTAACTTTGAGTTTTAACTTTACAGATGGTGTATTTATGTCTATTTATTAAACAATTGAAATGAAAAAAGGTTATATTATTGCTCTTTGTATTGTTTTTACTGTTTATACACGGCAAAACAGCGAATGAACCTATTACTAAAACATCTCTTAAATTACCTACACCGCACTCACATTTAAACGTGTGCAGAAAACGTATTAAATATTCATAAATAAAATACATGAATAATTAAACAAGCAAGCTACACTTCTTAAGGCGCTGACAATAAGTAAGTATGAGTAAAAAAAACCAGAAATTGTCTATCATAAGATAACCGCATCACTTTGCGCTCACCAGCAGTTGAGAGAAAAGACGCGCAGTTTGGCGGGCCGCTCGGTTGCCATGGTGCCGCTGCAGGCTTCAGTCAGTCAGCGCCTGTAAGCGAGAGTCATTTGAGTGCGCGCTTTAAAGCCCCTCTACACACACACACTCGAGCGTGTAAGGGGCGGGGCTTATAACTAATCCACAAAGCGATCCAACTCATGGACACTTTCATTTTTTAACACGAACACTCGACGTGTTCATTTTTATATTATAAATTAGATATTCACTTGCCTAATACATGCACAGGTTTCGGCATATTTTATTTATTTATTTGCAATTTAAATACCTGCATGAGACTGCCACTCAAATCGCTGGGCAGCGCGCGTCACAGCGCTCAGTAAAAACTCCATTGGCGAGCGCGTGATAGTGTTTTTTCATTGTACATATCGATGATTGCCATCGTCCAGTTTAATGACCTCCACTGTATCATCTAACAGTACGCAGCACAGAGCAGCGCATGCGCATGACATACTGTATGTAAACACCCGCAAGGATTCTGGGTAATGTAGTCAGTGTTCTAAAAGCACGACCACTGCTCACCGAGAGTTTAATGTGAGGGTGCGTTTATACCTGGAGATTTTCACTTGCAGTTAACAGCTTTTTCTCTTAGCCATGGTTTTATTGATTTTATCCTTATATTTTATATGAAGGGGGTGTTCAAAAATATTCCACAGGTATGCATTATTTTTTGATAAACGCACAACTGACCTGTAAAATATCTGTGGTAACCTTTGTATAAGCGGAATAATTGACTCCGGTACTTTAAACCATTAGAAAATAATGCACACTCTGCTTTACGTCGTGCCGCATTACCACCTTGGGTGTGCATTATTTTTGAATAATTCAATGCCCTGTTGTCAGTTATTTCTTACATATTATAATAATATTTTTATATATAATAATTCTATATATAATATATAAAATAATAATATAATCATTATTATTAATAAATTATTATAATAATGAATAATACATATACTATTATATATAATGGTATAATATAATATATAATATAATAGTATATGTCATTTTATCAAACAATTGAATTTTTTTATGTTTTAGAGTGAAACTCTATAAATGAATACGACAATACATCAGATAATTTAGAAAATCCATAGGTTATAGTCACAGTTTGGACACAGGGAAAAAGATTGATTATCATTTAAAGCATATAACCTGGATAGAGAGGATGAAACACATGGATTAGTTTATAAATTAAATTTCAAATACGACCACAGTTCATCATTAAACACTACATAATTAAAGATATCAACAACCATTGTAGCCTAATATGAACTGTCAAAATATTATTTTCGTTTAAAATATATAATCGTACAATAAAAATAAAATATATTAACTTGATACGCTGCATAGATGTTACAACCCATATTTATTAATAACCAGAGCATGAATGATATTTGAACAAAGCAATGAAAGAAGAACCAAAATAAAAGCGTTTCCTGTTAACATACTTAAAATATACACAATTCACAAATCATTTTTTTCTCTCTCACACATCCAAGCATATATACACACAACCACACACACAAAAAATTATGACTTTTAAATGTCACAGATGATCTGAACCACACAAAAAGGCTACAAAGAGTTTTGTGGTGGATGATGTTCACATTCATTTGGATGTCATCCATATAAAGACCTCTTTGGTTAAAACATCATTTTTAAGTCTTTAACAGAACCCTTTTAAAAAGTTTTGTGGACGTTTGCATTCAATATTTCAAAAGGAAAATGTCCTACTGAAATAATACAGTCATCCTCAATGTAAAATCAATACAGTATGTGCATAAACCATAGCACAGACGTATATAAACGTACCAAAATCTGATAAATGAATAAACAGATGATTGTAAATAAATGTCACTAATTATAT
This sequence comes from Misgurnus mizolepis, assembly GCA_025389145.1. Taxonomy (NCBI): domain Eukaryota; kingdom Metazoa; phylum Chordata; class Actinopteri; order Cypriniformes; family Cobitidae; genus Misgurnus; species Misgurnus mizolepis. The sequence continues at coordinate 7,514,203 of JAIFKI010000022.1, read as the reverse complement.
TCGATACAGTGCCATAGCACTTGTGTAGAAAAACCATACGAAGGTATCCATGGTCCATAAGCTATGGTTGCCATTACTGGAAGCATACAGTAACCTAAACTCAAAGTATTGTGTACTAACATTCTGAACCTAGTGTGTTTCTATACTACTGAAGGAACCTGAGAACCCTTGCATCGGAATAGTCCAAACCTTATTGCACTTTTAGGTATGGAATAAAAGGTTAAATTCATTTTGTGCACTTAAAAATCATCTGTTTACAAAGTCTTGCATTAAATGTTAGAAAAATACTCAGTTTCACATAAAACAAGCTAATGTGTTTGTAATTGTTTGGTGAGGATGAGATTTGGTGAAAATTTTAAACTAAGCATTACACACTGTCAGAAAACATAGTTTAAATGGTACCTATAGGTACATCAAAGAATGCATACTAGCACGTCAAAAGGTACATATTAGTACCAAATGTATACAAATGCAGCATTTATAGTCGATTCCAAAACCGAGGCTATTAGGGGCCTCGCTTTAAACCTATTGTTTTGTTCCTGGATGCTGGTTATTCAATCAGCAAATGCAGAAAATACTTGCTTTAAAGAAAAGTATGCATGCTTACAACATTAGACATTAGCGATTAGCCAATAAGCTAATAACAAAACAGATTTAATGTACACATCGTGCTGCTCTAATCTCAAAACGAGGTCATATGTCCCTTTTCATTTTAACAATTCCTGTTGAAATTTGTAAATTTATGTATTTTGATGTCTGATTGACCAGCATCCTAAATAGGTTTAAAGCACACGCTCTGGAAGTCCATAGGACCTTTTTAAAGGGTACTGTCCCAGCGACAGCTTGGGAACATTTTAAATCATTTTTTTCTGACAGTGCCTGTTGAGATTTGTCATGTGACCCATTTAACCAATAGCAGGGTTGTTCTGTCTTGCTTTAAACAATGATACTTGATTACAGAATACTGTAGTAACTCACAGATATATTGAAGGTAGGCCGCGAATATAACAAGGCACTCAAAATGAGGGCTATCACCATGCATATGCAGTGTTTTTCACAATAACCAACATTGCATTGGCAGTTGAACTTATTTTTGAGACCTTAGGTTCAACAAAAAAAAAAAAAAATGCTCCAAAAGCATGTAACGCCAGGAGGTAGAAACAGCTCGCACACTTACAGCTCACACACTTTTTAAAAAACAGAAATTCAAGCCAAATAAAGAGCAACGCTTTCAAACGTGTGTAACATTGAACATGACCCTGATATGCTTCACTTATGTAACTTGCGCTTAACCATCGTAACAAACATTCAACGTTCCTTTCCTATAAGTTTTGTGACAGTCAAATTGTCCGCCCCCTAATCTGTTAAAGGTTAGAGGTAGCGTGTGCTGGTGTGTCAAAATGGAAGATTGTGATCAAAGTAGATTGGGAAAGTTCCTGATTAAAGATGGACTTGTATTGACCAGCATTCATTTGCTATTTGCATACAATCGCTTTAAAAAGACCTTTGTGCCTTTAGCGTTTTTACCATAAAAAGGGTTGTGTCCAACCCACGTTCAATAACTCTCATCTCACAATACATTTAATACAAAGAAAGAAACAGAATTATCCCTGAAAGTACATTTTCTTTCCTTTTAAAGAACTTAACTAAATATACAATACAACCTAGTGCAGAGTATCCTGGTTTGGGTTCTGTCCTTGTTTGTGTTTTTGTCTAAATTTGTTTCATTTTTTTGCCTGTAGTCATTTAAACACTTGGCACGACGTTGTTCAGTCCTTCACGAGTCTGTAAACATGATACTGTGCTCCGTGGTCGCTTGTGGACACCTCGAACACAAATGCAATGCACAACAAAGTCTCTTGTGTGTCTCTGTTTGTAACAACCTGGTGAGAGGAATAAAATATATGTTAGAAAATGTAACACTATATAGTTTCAGTTATGCAGTGTAGGTAGACAGTAGACAAATTAAACAGTATAGTAAACTTTCTTTTACATTAATTTAGTACTGTACACTATCAAAAAAATGTCACAAATGTCCCCAAGGGGGCAGTAGCCTTTCAAAAGTTCCTAATTTGTACCTGTACCTTTAAAGTACTAATATGTACCTCTGATATACTAAAAATGTACCTTTAGGGTACTAATATGCACTCTTCGTTATCAATATGTAGCTGTGTGGTCCTATTATGTACCTTTAAGGTGCTTAAAATCACTCTTTGGTACCAATATGTACCTCTGAGGTGCTAATATGTCCCTTTGACGCACATATATTCACTCTTTGATACCAAAATATACCTCTGGGGTCCTAATATGTCCCTTTGAAGTACATATATTCACTCTTTGGGACGAAAATGTACCTCTGGGTTCTAATATGTACATCTGAGGTGCTATTATGCACTCTCAAAAGTAATATGTACTTTTGAGGTACTTAAAATCACTCTTTGGTACCAATATGGTCCTCTGAGGTCCTAATATGTCCCTTTGACGGACATATATTCACTCTTTAGTACCAAAATGTACCTCTGGTTCCTAATATGTATATCTGAGGTGCTAGTATGCACTCTTTGGTACTAATATGTACCTCTGAGATACTAATATGTACTTTTGAGGTATATATATATTCACTCTTTGGTACCAAATTATACTTCTGGGGTCCTAATATGTACATTTTAGGTGCTTATAATCACTCTTTGGTACCAACATGCACCGCTGGGGTCCTTATATGGGGTCCTAATATGTACCTCTGGGGTATTTATCCGCATTCTTTGTACCAATATGTACCTCTGGGGTCCTTATGGGGTCCTACTATGTACATTTGAGGTGCTTAATCACGCTTTCGTACCAAAATGCAACTTTGGGGAACCTATATTCACTCTTTGATACCAAATTGTACCATACCTCTGAGATACTATGTTCCTTTGAGGTGCTTATATTCGTTCTTTGGTACTAATATGTACCTCTGGGTTCTTATATGTCCCTTTGAAGTACATATATTCACTCTTTAGTATGAAAATGTACCTCTGGGTTCTAATATGTACATCTGAGGTGCTAGAATGCACTCTTTGGTACTAATATGTACCTCTGAGACACTCATATGTACCTTTAATGTAGTTATATTCACTCTTTGGTACCAATATGTGCCTCTGGGGTCCTTATATGGGGTCCTAATATGTACCTTTGGGGTACTTATTTTCACTCTTTTATATAGAAATGTACCTCTGGGGTCCTAATATGTAGCCTGGTATAACCAGACTCTCGTACATTCATTTCATTTGTACAGAGAGTCTGGCCACGCTCCATTGCAAAGCGTTACTTCCGTTAAGGAGGGTCCATTGTTGAAGTTTAAAACTATTGGATCGGCCCAGAGTCACTCAGGATCTGCCAAAGCCAATCGCTAACATGTGGTCGTGACGTATATCATGCACCGAAACCGGACGGAAACAACAAGTCAGAATAATCAGACAAACAAAACTTAGCAAACCTGGTTCTTGCTCCGGCTTTAACTTCTGTATATTCGGCAGTTTTGCAACAACGGACCGAATAGCTTTTCTCACGTCTGCTGCCATTACTGAACTACAACTCAAACTGACGCACGACCTCAACGTCATCGTTCTTAGCCACCCCCATCTGTTCGCTGATTGGTCCTGCAGATTTTTGCAGGAGAAAACGAAACTCTATAGAGCCATCCCAGACGTACTGCTGAAGCGAAATGAAAATTAAGCCGAAGCACGTAGGAGGGCGGAGCCAGGCTACCTAATATGTACCTTTGGGGTACTTATCCGCATTATTTGGTACCAATATGTACCTCTGGGGTCCTTATGGGGTCCTACTATGTACATTTGAGTTGCTTATATATAATCACTCTTTGGTACCAAAATGTACCTCTGAGATACTCATATGTAACGTTGAGGTATTTATATTCACTCTTTGGTAACAATTTGTACCTCTGGGGTTCTTATATGGGGTCTTAATATGTACATTCGAGGTGCATACAATCACTCTTTCGTACCAAAATGTACCTTTTGGGGACTTATATTCACTCTTTGATACCAAAATATACCTCTGGTGTCCGAATATGTCCCTTTGAAGTACATATTCACTCTTTGGAACGAAAATGTACCTCTGGGTTCTAATATGTACATCTGAGGTGCTAGTATGCACTCTCAAAAGTAATATGTACTTTTGAGGTATTTATATTCACTCTTTGGTACCCAAATATACATCTGGGGTCCTAATATGTACATTTGAGGTGCTTAAAATCACTCTTTGGGACCAATATGTACCTCTGGGGTCCTTATATGGGGTCCTAATATGTACCTTTGGGGTACTTATCTGCATTCTTTGGTACCAATATGTACCTCTGGGGTCCTTATGGGGTCATAATATGTACATTTCAGGTGCTTATCACTTTTCGTACCAAAATGTACCTCTGAGATACTAATATGTACCTTTGAGGTACTTATATTCTTTGGTATTGATATGTACCTCTGGGGTCCTAATATGTCCCTTTGAAGTACATACATTCACTCTTTGGTACGAAAATGTACCTCTGGGTACTAATATGTACCTCAGAGACACTCATATGTACATTTGAGGTATTTATAATCACTATTTGGTACCAAAATATGTACATCTGAGGTGCTATGCACTCTTTGGTACTAATGTGTACCTCTGAGATACTAATATGTACTTTTGGGTTACTCTTTGACTCTCTTTAGGTGCAAATATGTATCTTTTGAAATGGCACTGCCCCAGTGACAGCTAAGGACCATTTGTTTCTGACATTAAACTACAGTATAGTAAACTTTCTTTTACATTTATTAGTATTGTAAAGTACAGTATATAACATGATGCAGTATAGTGATTTTTCACATTGACCCTGCACTAGTCTTACCTGAAGTATAGTGAAGTTTTCCAGAACGCTGTTCATCATATATTTCTCTGGTAGGTGCTTAAGTTTATGGATGAAGTTGATCATGTATTCGCACATAGGGGAGCGATGGATCCGGTAAACGTACCTCCCACCCTCCACACGAGCATATTCTGTCTGTGGGTCACAAATTCAAACTTTCAATGCAGAGGCTGATTTCTAAATGTTAACGGCTACAGTCAGAATTGATCTATATGGTCAACAGTATGTGCACACCCATTATATCTACAGTATTTGTTCCTGTTTGATTTCTTTATTGAAATAAATAATACCATCAGTCAAATTCATCTTTAGTATGTTTTATTTAGTTTTATTCAGGGTTTTTTTTACCATGTAGTATATGGTTATGAAAGGGGCGTTTCTGCATAAAAAGTGAACTCACCTCAACTTTCTCCACCACCTGCTTCCCAAATGAGCAGACTTTAGTGGACACAGTGATGGTCATGTTTTCAGCGCTGCTGTACTGACTGCTGACCCCATAAAACGAGCCAGCTCCATCCTGAATATTGCTGCTGTTCAGATCAGCCTGAAAGATCCAGTGATCAAATAATCAGTTTTCTTCCTGATCAGGTAATTTTCAAGATTGACTTTACAGAGACTTTAAAAATTAAATGAACTGACCCAGAATTTGACCAGAAAGAAGGCATTCTGAGGGCCTTTCTCATACAGCTCCTTCAGCCCTCCCTTCTTCTCCGGAAACTTATCGTAGATCTGACGGATGTCCACTGCCTCCAGGAGGGGGTCGCTGTATGAGGGGTTTGTCTGGGCGATGTGGACAAACAGGTGCTTGCTGTACTGTGAAGCAACATGAGAAAAGGTAACATTTATTCTTCTATACACACATAATACACACGAGGTAGATATGTAAAGAATTCATTGTAAAGCAAAAGCACTCACAGTTTCAGGGTCTCTCTGGACCTCCATGAAGGCAGAATACTCCAGCATGCGGAGTTTAGAAGAGGCAATGGTCCGATCCTGCCATACGGGCATCGCTGTTGGGGTGGGAGGGAGTTGGTTGGTTAAGGGCTCATAACCTGTTGAGTAAATATATTAGTTTAGACTGGGTGATCAGTTATATACCTCAAAAAGTAAACTGAAGTTTAGGGACCACTTTTTCTTTGTTTTTTTGCATAATAGTAAAATCATAAAAACTATGAGACACAAATATAACTTCAGTATGTATCAAAATACAAACATTAATATTCATAATATAAATTGTACTCCTGGTATTTTAGCATTCGGGTCATTCAACAGAAAAGGTGAAATTTGGGTGATGGAAATTTGCTTAAATGAACTTCTTTCAACATACCCAAAACTTCTTTAACTCTTTCACCGCCAGCGTTTTTAAAAAAAGTTGCCAGCCAGCGCCAGCGTTTTTCATGATTTTCACCAAAGTTTAATGCCTTCCAGAAAATGTTCTTCTTTAAATATATAAACATACAATATACCAAATGAAAGAACAGACCCTCTGCTTTCAAACAAAAAAAACCGTTTCATCCTACCTTTAGTGGTTCTTTTGCAATCAGCTTTTGAATATGGGTAGGTTTTTGCAAAAACACCATATTTTGAGCAAAAAGCAGAAATAATTCCATTTTTATGACTGACTTTTCATAGAGATCCGATTCAGAGCGATCTTTAAAACAGACACGGACATGCAGCAGCTTGGCATAGGGCAATACTTCCGGTTTTAAAAAGTTGCGGAAGGGCGCCACCTGGTGGATAATAGCGGTATTGCGGAAAGACGGAATATCTCGTCATTGGCGGGGAAGCGTTTTCTCTTAATTGACGAGAAATCTCGTCAATGGCGGGGAAAGAGTTAATAGCATTAAATAAATTGTCAAATCTATGAATCCGCAAAACGGGGAGCTTTATCTATTTTTAACTTTTTAATACATTATAATAAAGAATCCATGAGTCATTTATTTGTCATTGGTGTTACCTGTGATTTAAACAACATTAATGTTGATACTAAATATTTTTTCTCATTACAGCTTTTGTATTTAGTTAAAGGTTGAGTAGAGGAATGATAACAGCAAGAAAAATGATTGATTATTAATATTTGTTTAATTGAATTACATCTTTACCCAGCATTGTATGAAATTATTTGATTCTCAGTTTGACTTTTTTTCTTTAAAACCAACAAAAACAAAAATATTCAAACAAAAAGACTTTGATGCAAAGACTGAAATATCAACATGTCTTACATCCCATATCAACAACAAAATATTACTAGAAAGTACAAGAAAATACATTCATAACACCAAAATTTGGTTTAACACCAATGACACAATGTAACACCAATGACACAACGTAACACCAATGACACAATGTAACACCAATGACAAAATTAGAATATAATAATAGATATAGAATAATAATGATAAAACTTATAAACTTGCATAAAATTTTCCATCTTGTTTTGTTTTTATGCTTTTATGTTGGTCAGTTAAAGGAATAGTGCTTAGGAAGTACTCATTAGAGAAGTAACACTAATGATGGTAACACCAATGATGGTAACACCAATGAAAATTTACAGAAAAAAAATAATATTTTAACAAAATGGCTGCCATTAGCCATGTGCTATTTCATCAGAGATGTAACAATCACATACTTATTCAGTATAATGTATTTTTATGTAAAGATCTTAACACTCCCAGCTATAAAAAAGATTAACACCAATGACATCTAAAAAATCTTATCTCAAAATTCTTAGATATCTCATGATATTTTAGACAAATAAGGTAAGACATCTCAAAAACCTTTTGCCTTCCTCCACTGAACTTCTTCCACTGACCTCTTGACCCATGAAAAACTTCAAAGAGCTGATGCATTGTTTCAAAATAAAAGTGCTTTGGGTAGGGTAACACCAGTGCCATAAATTTGGGGGACAAATATTTATTTGATATTATTCATATTAGTTGTGTATTTTTACCATTTCAGTGTTGTAGTAAACTCATACAGGGTTAAAGGTACATGTAAATTTGATTTTTTAATAAAAACATGGTTTTAAATAATAAGTACACAGTTCAACTTCCATGTATGATCAAAGGGACAGGGCAATTTTCAGGACAAGACAAAAAAACGTTTAAAAAAAGGAAAAAAGAAAAATAAATAAAAAAACTCTCTCATCATTTTAAGGACAGTCTATATTTATTAAATATATATCATTATGGGATTATTAGGTCAAATTAAATGATTAAGGGGTCTGCAAAAGCAAGGGACAAGCATTTCCACCTTTTTTGTAGAATGACCCATTCATCTTTTTGTCTTCTTCAATACTTGACAGTATTAAAGTATTGATTCACATCTAAATCTATCAGCTCTTTTTGGCTTCCTTTTCTTTATTATTTTGTCTATTTCAAACATCATTTTAAAGATTTTTTTAATAAATATTTTGTTTTGCAACATCTTTTAAAAATACTAATATTTGTTTAGAGGAAAGGTTTCAAAGTTAGAATCACGCCAGTGTCTTATTTTAAATTTTTTATAAATTTGCAACACCATTTTTAATAGTTATCGTGATTGGTTCAAGTTTGAGATACCAAAATAAATATTTATTATAAAAAATAATGAAAATGTATTAAAACTAAATATATTACAAAGTGAGAAATGTCATAAATGTATCAAGTTATTTTAAAAGAAAATAATGCCCCATACATAAAAGTATTACAAATATCATGTCATTGACCAAAGTATAGTATATATAAATACCATATGCTGTATATAAATTTCTCTTACTTGATATAGGTGTAGGAAGTGGGGGTTGTAGGCTGGCGTATGGACTCTGTGCAAAGGGTTTAATGCTATAAAAACACAAATTAAGATCAGCAGGCATTCAAAATGACCAGATGATCAGATGTCAATGTTATAGAAATACTTACTCCTGAGAAGGTCCAGACTGTCCTGGGATGTGGCCAGGCCAAAACTAGTCAACAAAACAGAGCATGAAAACCCACTGAGTTTGAAATATACATTATTAAAGTGTATTAAAGTGTGCACAGTCAGAAAAATGGTCAGACGCTGTCACTGGGGCAGTAATAAATACAATCCCAATATGCATACATTTAGTATTGATATGTACCTTTGAGGTGCTAATTTGAACTCTTTAGATACATTTTTAAAAAGGGTAATGCCTCAGTGACATCTAGGGACCGATTTACACAATTTTCTAATAGTGTAGATTGTGACTGCTTCTTAAGCTTGAAACTAACCCTGGGTGGTGGAGGGTATGGGTGCTGAGGAAGAGGAGGCAACTGACTCTTCATCACACTTGCAGAAACAATCTGAGCAGATGATAGAGCGGCCATGTTCTGCAGGGCTTTGTCTTTGGAGGCCTGATCCTGAGAGACAGGAGTAAAAAAGCACGTATCATTCAGCTGAGCAGAAAAAGAAAAGGAAACAGATACAGACAGAAAGACGACGACAGACGTCTGGCCCATCCAGTGTTTCTAAAGTCTCTGTGATTGAGTTATATTCTTGTCTGCATTTTCACACCTAATTATTAACAAAATAATTAAAGGGGACATATCATGAAATGCTATAATAGGCTTTATGCCCAGCTGCACTACTTCCTGAACTTCAGCCAGCTCCTTGTTTCCTATCTGCCATTATTGGACAAACTGATTAATCCAAGTGTGTATTAATCAGTTTGTCCAATAATGGCAGACAGGAAACAAGGAGCTGGCTGAAGTTCAGGAAGTAGTGCAGCTGGGCATAAAACCTATTGGGTCCCCAGTGCTTGTGTCAACCTAGAAAATGTGACAAAGAGCTGGCTCCCCTTGTGATGTCGAAAGGGGATCTTATTGTAATAATACCACCCCTTAATCTGCACTGAGAGAGACAGAATATACGACAGCACAACTGAATTTCAATTACATAAAAACATTATGGTGATGAGTGTTTGCATTTTACCAGCTCATTTGCATTTAAAGGGACACCCCCAAAAACGGCACATTTTTGCTAACACCAATAAAGTGGCAATTCTAACATGCTAAAATAAATTTTCTATTGGGCTTATTTTAAGCTAAAACTTCACATACGCACTCTGATGACAATGAAGACTTATTTTACATCTTGAAAAAATGATTTGTTGTGTGCATGACATATCAATCTTGATAAAGCAGGACACTAGCAACCTTAAACTACAATTTAGTGTAAGCTTCCCACAATTCCAATATTTAACAACCAATCATTTAGAAAACTATTGGGCCGTCTTAGTCTATGTCCATTATCAGCTATCCCTGGCTATTTGCCATCATCATCCATATCTTGCTGGAAAATCATGATGCTATCGAAAGCTAAGCCAAGCTAGTTGTAAAAGTGCACTCCGTACTCTAAATATAAAAACATATGCATTTAAAGATGTTTACTTTTAAATACGAAGTAAAATCATTTACTGGCTTCCCTGTTGACTCGATGAGGTACGAGTTAATGTCCAGGTAGACACCTCTGCCCACTAGGTAGCGTTGTTACACAAATTTGACGCTGGCAGAATGAAAGGGACATGTTTTTAAATTGACCAAATTAAGTTAGTGGATGTATCTTTCACGCATTATGGCAGGCAGGGTGGACAGATAATTACTCGACATGTTTATTCTGAGTGATTCTTTAAGTTATTCACACCTGCCGGTTGTGTAAGAACGTTGCTTTGTGCCTCTATTTTGTATGGATGTCTATGGAAAGTCTCACTTTCATCTGTCTGATACAAAAGTACTTAAAGGAATAGTCTACTCATTTTCAATATTAAACTATGTTATTACCTTAACTAAGAAGAGTTGATACATCCCTCTATCATCTTAGTGCGTGCACGTAAGCGCTGGAGCGCGCTGCTACACTTCGGTTGCATTTAGCTTAGCCCCATTCATTCAATGGTACCACTCAGAGATAAAGTTAGAAGTGACCAAACACATCAACGTTTTTCCTATTTAAGACGAGTAGTTATACGAGCAAGTTTGGTGGTACAAAATAAAACGTTTCGCTTTTCTAAGCAGATTTAAAAGGGTAACTATATTGTATGGCGTAATAGCACTTTTGGGAGTACTTCAACTCGCCTGCAAAAATCCGCTCCCCTTCTCCCTCTCATAATGGGAGAGAGAGGGTGTTACTGCGCCGAGTCGAAGTACTCCCAAAAGTGCTGTTCCGCCATACAATATAGTTACCCTTTTAAATCTGCTTAGAAAAGCGAAACGTTTTATTTTGTACCACCAAACTTGCTCGTATAACTACTCGTCTTAAATAGGAAAAACGTTGATGTGTTTGGTCACTTCTAACTTTATCTCTGATTGGTACCATTGAATGAATGGGGCTAAGCTAAATGCTATCGAAGTGTCGCAGCGCGCCCCAGCGCTTACGTGCACGCACTAAGATGATAGAGGGATGTATCAACTCTTCTTAGTTAAGGTAATAACATATTTTAATATTGAAAATGAGAAGACTATTCCTTTAACTTGTACAAAAGAAAGCGGGCTGTCCACCGATGATTGCTAACGGCAAGCAGAAAATGAACACAAATGATGTTTACAGCGCATCACTCTCGCGCCCAGATATCTGCAAATACACGTCATTAATGAACACAAACACACCCGCACGCGTCATTATAGGGACACACCACTTTTTTTATAAATATGCTTATTTTCCAGCTCCCCTAGAGTTAAACATTTCTATTTTTACAGTTTTGGAATCCATTCAGCTGAACTCCCGGTCTGGCGCTAGCACTTTTAGCATAGTTTAGCATAATCCATTGAATCTGCTTAGACCATTAGCATCGAGCTAAAAAAATAACAAAAACTTGACTCTTCTATAGTTACATCATGTACTAAGACCTTCAGAAAATGAAAAGTTGTGATTTTCTAGGCAGATATGGCTAGGAACTATACTCTCATTCTGGCGTAATAATCAAGGACTTTGCTGCTGTAACATGGCTTAAGGTGCAATGATATTGAAAGCTTTGGTTATTTTTGTATTATTTTGGTTATTTTTGTGTGCAATGCTAAATAGTCTAATCAGATTCAATGGATTATGCTAAGCTATGCTAAAAGTGGTAGCGCCAAACTCGGAGATCAGCCGAATGGATTCCAAAATGGTAAAAATCAAATGTTTAACTCTAGAGGAGGTGGAAAATGAGCATTTTTTTTTTTAAAGTGGAGTGTCCCTTTAATAGCGGTTTACTTTAGCAATTTAGTCCACAAAAACTGTACCCCCCCCATACGGCAAAAAAATAATAATTTTTGCCAAAATATATTTTAAATAAATTGTAAATATATTTTAGAAACGGTGAAGCTTGTTTAAATATATTTTTGAATTTGAAAATATATTTATATTAAACTTTTATATCTCAAAATATATTTTAAAATGTATTTCAGGGGTAAGAAAATATATTTATATTTAACCTTTATACCTCAATATATATAAAAAAAATGTATTTCAGCAAATATATTTTTTGGCCAATTTTTGTATAATTTGAAATATATTTTTTTGCCGTATGGGCCAGACCACCCTTTTTAGGTGGACTTTCGGAGTGTGAAAAACAGGGTTCACATCATCCAAACGAACCAAACTTTGACGTGAAATGGACCTGGGGGTGCACCAAAAGAGCTAATGTGACCCCCCCTCAAAAAATAATACCCTTGTAGTAAAGAAACATTACAAAACACCCGATGCTTTGTTTGAAACTTAAAATAAACAAACACTTATGCCCAAAACAAAAAGAACAGCTACGGTTGCTTAACACAACTTAAACAGGTGAGGTCGGTGACACACAACAGGCAGCCAAAGCACACAACTGCCTGAACCTATGTGACATAACCAGCCAAAGCCAAGCATCTGCAGGTGTCTGTGTGCGTCAAGAGGCGAAGCAGACTACAGGAAATATTTCACTTACCAAGTTCATGGCCTAAAATTGAAGGGAAGAGAAACTGTTAAAATTCTGATGACACAAACAGATCAGATGGCACACTGATCAAGTGAATTGAGACTGCGTCCTCTGCGACGTACACCACAGAAAATGTCGTTCTTCTCTAAGTGTCGTCTTACTTTTAAAGAATGTTCTTACTTCTTCTTTTCACACTTTTGGGAGGTCATGAGACCATTACTTCCCCACCCAGAAACGATACAAAAATCATAATTATGTTTGTTTAGTACATATATGTGAACCTGTCTGTGAAAGTAACCAAAACACTTCCACAAAGTAAATACATGAATGAGCAATGATTCAGTCTTTAGAAAAGAGATTAAGGAGTGAGGTTCAGATTGGTCCAAACACAATCTAGCAATACAACTAGCATGCAATGCAGAATACAGTGAACCACCCGAGGATGGCATTACATTGCAAGCATGCTGTTAATTTCTATCACAGTGTATTTGTTTCAATAAATGTCTTTACATTTTTATATAGACAGGTAAAGTGTACAGCACGGGTCAGGCTGAATCTGCAGTAAAGCGCATACCTTCAGCTTAGACTGAATCTCGCGAGACTTTCTCCGCGCAAGAACCTGCAGATGGCTAGACACCTGCAGGGAGGAAGCCAGAAGAGGGGAAAAAAAGAGAGAGAGGAAAAGAAAAGAAAAGAAAGAGAGGCGAGCCAGTGAAAAGAGATGGAGTCAAGATGCCACAAGGTGGCAGCACAGCCATACCTTAATGCCTGTTTGGTATTCCCGCACTTTCTTTCTGGCTAACACTTGAATGTGACTAGACACCTGAGGTAAAACATGGCCACAGACATTTGGTATAATTCTTATACAAACACAATGAAACATTTGTCAATGTACCAAAGCTATTCACTTTTATCTTAACATTATTTTGCATTGCAAAAAGTGTCCAAAATTACAGGAAAATACAGACTTCAGTGATCTTGGTTTCATTTCATGGCATGCACCACAATGAGATCACATGACCGGTTATTGTACTAATTTGGCTTGCTGAATAAATTAATCTTATGCATCAACAAAAACTTTTCCTTTGCAATGCTGCATTCTCACCAGTAGGTGTCAGTAAACTCCACTACTGTTCTAACCAATAAACAAAAAATACTGTGGCACCTTTAATGCAAAAAATCTCACAATTAGGCTTTATTATTGTCTTGAAGGTGAGTAAAGTTTTGGAAAAACATAAATAACAGTAACCTGCCAAGTAACCTGTGTAGTGTAAACATTTATTACAAGTAATACTGACGATACCTGCTTTCGTGTTCGGGACTTTCCGGTCCGCAGCTTTATGTATCTTGCTATCAACTCATTGCGACCTGGATCGGCATAAAAGAGAGAAACTAGTATTGGTTATTGTAAAAAACAGCACTGACAGTGGCACAACAATGACAATATAATACAAGAAACTACGTAGGCCTTTAATGTATATCACACTTAAGCATTTATATGCTCAATGCAAACAATATCAGTTTAATGATATGACATAATTAGAATTGTTTTTATAGAAGTGAGTGACTAACAAAATAATTAAAGGGGACATATCATGAAAATCTGCCGTTTTCTATGTTTAAGTGCTGTAATTGTGTCCCCAGTGCTTATATTAACCTAGAAATTGTGGAAAAGATCAAAGTAACTTAGTTTTTTAAACCATTCTCTGCACGCATGTGAAAAAAATAGGTCATTTAGATTTGGCTCCCCTTGTGATGTCAGAAGGGGATCTTATTATAATAATACAACCCCTTAATCTGCACCATCCAACCACAGCACTGCCATTAAGAGCAAAGACAAAGAGTGAGAAAGAAAATAATTGAGAGCACAATTGAGTTTCAATTACAAAAAAAAAAAACATTATGGTGATCAGTGTTTGCATTCTTTCGCTCATTTGCATTTAAAGGGAAACACATACAAAGTGGCAAATTTAACATGCTATAATACATTTTCTATGGGGTATTTTGAGCGAAAACTTAGCATACACACACTGGTGACAATGAATACTTATTTTACATCTTTAAAAAAATCTCATTACATGTCCCCTTTAAAATAATAAAATAATACCCTTGCAGTAATAAAACATAATATGCCTTTATATCACACTTATGTGAGCATTTATATGACTCCGTTTTATGATATGACATGATTTGAATTTTCTCTTTGACCTCTGTAGCTCGGCTAATAAAGGAAAGCATGACTCCAACAGCAAGGTCATGGGTTCGAATCCCAGGGAACACACGTGCTGATATGATGTATCTGCTGCAATTTGTCTGAAACGAATACATGTAAATGTTTTTCCCTTGGCACGTAATTTAACACTTCTCATCTAAAGCTTGTGGAAACGAGGACTCTTATAGACAGAATGCTTTAATGCCTCCACCAGCAACATCACAGCACGGTGTAAAGCCTCGTATGTGACCATTAGTTTATTTATAGACCATTGAAAGACAAGGCTTGTGATAGATGAGTCAGGTGATGTGGGTGGTGACTTGGCAAAATGAAAAAGAAGCATCGGCCAATCGGGTCACACCGAGCGGATAAATGTTTTCATACAAAGGGCGATTTATTAGATGTTTACAACAATAAATCTGTTTGGGTAATACCATAAGTATGATGCTATGGAAGAAATGATCGGGAACAAAGGAAGACGGGGGAGGAGAGATAAAGAGGATTTCATCACGGTTTATAAAGGGTTCGACCTTGTGAACAGCTGTGCAAAGTTTCAGCCATGATTTTTTGGGACGTCCCACCACCCCCCGACACATCCGACTGACTGACGGCCAGACCTCCTGGCCCATACACATGAACCCCAGCTCCCATATTACACCAGAGACAGATACACACAGGTCACCGACAAATGCATTTATTTACAATAAATATCAAATATATAAGCACATTAATGCTGTATGATACTCCAATTTATAGGACATACTAAATAATATTAATACATTAATAAGCTTACCATTGATTTGTTATTTTTAAGAAAGGACCGTATTTGGCCGATATACAACTTTTTGAATTCAACTAAATTTGAATATATGGAATCTGAGGGTGCAAACAATCTAAATATAAAAAAATCGCCTCTAAAGTTGACCAAATAGCAACACATATTACTAATAATAAATAATTTGATATATTTATGGTAGGAAATTTACAAAATGTCTTCTTGGAACATTAATATACTAATATAATGTTTTTTGGCGAAAAAGAAAAAACTATCATTTTGACCCATATGCACTGTAAAAACTTTTTGAAAAGTTAACATAACAAATTTGTTTTACTTATTTTTTTAAGTTAAAGTTACATAAAAATATGTTGATTTGACAAAATTGCTTAATTTTTACAGTGTGCATTGTTGGCTATTGCAATGAATATACTTGTGCTGTGTATGTATATATATATACACACATATATACACACAAAATCAGTCATAAGTCGCACAAATTATTGTTTTAACCCATTTTTGACTGAACCCTATCAACTGATAATGCACATTTTTGAATGTATTTCTATTTTATATAAAGCCACTTTGAAACATAAAAAAAATTGTAAAAAAAAGTGCTATATAAATAATCTTTTATTTTAAAGTGTATACTGAATAAATATTGGGCAAAAAAACAAACATTTTTGTACGATTTCAGTTTTTTGTAAACGGCCAGTTTGTCGACTTTTAATGTACGGCAATGAAAAGTCGACAAACTGCCGCACACACAAATTTAGCAAAATAGCAAAAATAGTTATTTTAATTATTTAACTCTTTCACCGCCAGCGTTTTTTTTAAAAGTTGCCAGCCAGCGCCAGCGTTTTTCATGATTTTCACAAAAGTTTAATGCCTTCCAGAAAATGTTCTTCTTTAAATATATAAACATATATACATCAGAGCGATCTTTAAAACAGACATAGACATGCAGCCGCTTGCCATAGGGCAATACTTCCGGGTTTAAAAAGTTGTGGAAGGTGGATGATAGTGGTATTGCGGAAAGCCGGAAATACTCGTCATTGGCAGGGAAGCGTTTTCTCTTGATTGACGAGATATCTCAAAAACAGCACATTTTTGCTCACACTTGCAAATTGGTAATTTTAACATGTAATAATAAATGATATATATGGCAGTTTGAGCTATAACTTCAAATACGTATTCTGGGGACACCAAAGATTTATTTGACATCTTTAAAAAGTCTTGTGACATGTCTACTTTAAACAAACAGGTAGTACCGCCTCAAACGTATACCATTGGCTGTTAAATCTAACAGATCATAATTTTAGATTACAAATCACTTCAATTTAAAGTTGTATTATGCATACATTGTATGGTGTTTAATATGTCACCCTGGGCCACAAAACCAGCCATATGGGTAAAATTAAATAAATAATAAGCTTTCCATTGATGTATGATTTGTGCGGAAACATTGTATGGGTCAAAATTATTGACATTTATGCCAAAAATCATTAGGATATTAAGTAAAGATCATGCGCCATAAAGATATTTTGTACATTTCCAAAAATAAGATTTCCTCAATACTTTTTTGCACGCTCAGATTCCAGATTCAAATAGTTGTATCTCAGCCAAATATTTCTACAAATATACCATGGTACTTATGACTGGTTTTGTGGTCCAGGGTCATAGATATTTGTATGGCTGTACAGCACATACCAAACACAAAAAAATGATTTTTTTTTTATCAACAAATGCTTGGCACCAATAGATACCATGTGTAGTATTTGCAACAACCCAAACAAATTTGACGCTTTTTTATTTAATTAACCAGTACTGATGAAATGACAACACAGGTGGATGTCAAAAAGGGATTAGGCGCCCAGACAGCAAAATAAAAAAAACGCACATGGAAAGAAGAGGGCAAACATATTTTGTTCCAGACAGACAGAGGAGACTGTGATATAGAGGCAGAGAGAATCTGGACCATTCCCAACAGCCTTGAACTCCTGAATCCCAGCCAAAAGCTTTCAGAAGGCTGCACTCTACCTGCCCACAAATAATGTGTTTATGACCCTAAACTAAACGCTGTACTTCCTGGGAGGCTTGGAGAAGAAGGACAGATAACAGTGGGAGAAAGTAGCAGGAAGTAAGGAAAACATGTGAAACTGGAAACAACAGCTTAGATGTAATTCATATTAGACAGGCTACAAAACATCTGTTTCTGACTGTTGAGATTAGCAGATATGTTTATCGTTAGCATCTTACAACAAACATATTGAGGCACAATCTCCATCAAGCTACTTTATGCAAGTCATCATGTGCTTTGTTTAAGGACATTGGTCACAACTAAATAACCAAAAGCGAGTTCAAGCGCCTCTTCGTCAGCTTGAACCTAAAACCTTGTGGTTACCATCCCAATTCTTTCAGCACTATGGTGTTTCCTTTTGGGTTGTGACAACAGTTGTATGGCAGTCATGTGGGAGAATCATGTTTGAATTTGGATTATGTCAAGTCCCAATCCCATTTCTGTCTACCGGTTCATTTCCTCTCCATGTCTCCCATTTGTCATTATAGGAAAATCAGCTAAATTTGAGATCATTTGCACACCAGCCATCCAGTATGGCCCCTCTCCAAGAACCACATCAGAAAAAAAAGAGTAGAAACTTTAAAGACGTTTATCTCCCTCTTTGGTAGGAAAATGAAAAACCATACATTTTTCCAAGTGCTGAATCTAATAGAAGCAGATCTGACTAAAGCCGTTCCAAAGGAAAGTGCTGATTCGCTTAAAGATTCCTCTAAAGTGCATCCAGAAAAAGCAGGGGAGAAATGAAACCTCTTTTGTACGCATTTTTCCCCTTTTTTTAATGACTCTAACCTTTTCTCAAATTAGAAAAGGCACCTTGCTGGGATGAAAATGTGAGATAAATCACCATAGCAAAGGTGTTTGGCTATTTTGACTTTGCCAGACTGTTTGATGGTGGACACAGATTCAAGCGCTCATCTACATTCTTACTAAAACTGATTGTGAGATCATTTTTTGGTCGTTCTCCTGAAGGTCCACTGGCAAGAAGGAAATCAATAAGGATGTTGTCTAGTATGTTTCCGCTTTCATTTTTCACATATAGATGGTTTCATCGGACGCACGTGATACACGTCTGGATCCGAACCTTACTTCCGGTTTCGTTTTTTTAATGGTCTGACTAGTTGCTAAACTGATCTCTTGAACAAATGCCTCGTCGAAAATAACAAATGTTTTGGTTTCCTAGGTAATCTATGTGTTGTTTTGTTTGCTTGTTATATAAATAAACTATGTTAAAGAATTTGTTGTTATTTATTATTAGCGGAGTTTACCGGAAGTTACGTGCGGACCACGACAGCGGCTTGTTTATGTTGTTACCGCTGAAACGGTTTATACAGTATCCTCCTAGTTCACCCTGGATAACCCTTCATCCGACCAGATGCATGCGTGTTTATTGACTAAAACCACCTGCTTTTTAACAACTCTCCCACCTCTGCCAATCAGGAGAAAGAGCAAACCGGCGGCCAATTTAAAACAGGTGTTATGCCTTCCTGCGCTGGCTAAAACTAGATTCTCACAAGCTGATGCAATCCACACCCTGGCATCTCAAGCAATACATCAGGATGTGCACAAATATGCCGCTGTAGCTCAATTGGTAAAATATTACATTACATATTACAGGAAACACACATACTGGTGCAAAATAACTTTGTCATAGCTTATATTTAATATAGCTTTAATGCACTATAAGTAAAAAGTGCATCAAGTATCAGTGGTGTATAAAGAGCTTACATACTGTAATGAACTTCATTGTTTTTATTACCTTAGAATGAGCCGTTTTATCTGCATATACCACGGGCCCCTTACATGGAAGTTGCCATTTTCTGCCGCCATGTTTCTACAGTAGCCCTACATGGACAAAACGGGTCTATTCATGAATATCAGCTGACGTCACTCACTTGTCTTCCGCCATTTTGAGTACCTGAAGTGGTTGCAAAAGAACTAGAAGCTATGCCTTCAATATGTTGTGAGCATCAAAATCGCTATTTTTACAACACTAAGAAGGCTCGACACAACATAATACTTTGCTGGAAGTATCACCTGTGTCTCTACACGTGAACTCGAGCATTGAGAACATTGTTTGTGTCCACAGAGTTTACTAAAAAGAAGGTTTATGAACAACTGACTTTAGTTGTTTTGGTGTTCGCTCGCCGCCATCTTCCCAGTCAAGATCTCCGAATGCGACATAAGGAGGGAGGAGAGTAAAGATGGATAGCTCCTAAAGCAAAGTTCCATATAAATGCATGTTTAATTCGTTGTTTTGTCGCAAGTGAAAAACAATATTGACCTTCTAATTGAAAAAGGAGCCTCATATGAGATTCATTCATTTGCATTCGGAAATCGATTATTTATGTCTGGCAAAGACGGGCAGAGACACCATAACAGCCAAAGTCAGTTGTTCAAAACCTTTCTTTTTAGAAAACTCTGTGTACACAAACAATGTTCTCAATGCTCGCGTTCATGTGTAGAGATCCAGCAAAGTTTCATGTTGTGTCGAGCCTTCTTAGTGTTGTAAAATAGTGGTAGTTCGGTAGCAGCGGACAGCGGCTGGAAGAACGCATCAGGGATCGAGTAGGCATCAAATCCTAACCAAGATATTTATTTTTAAAGTAGCGTTTCTTTGCATGACAGTCGAGGTGCGAAATGTTGTTTTCGTAGCCATTTCCTGTACACGTAAGAATCATAGACAGTAAAAGATAAGAAATCCGTAAATGCTTGTCAGTAGCCTACTGGTACTCGGTAGGTACTCAAGATGTCGGCAGGCAACTGGAATGACGTAAAAGGTCACATGACTGATATTCATCAATAGCGTGCGCTCTGTCACTATGTTGTCTCAGACAATGACAAGATTGTCCTGTGGCGGCTAGCCTCTCTATGCATTTTGAAATAAAGGGGTGAGCGGTGGACTTAATGATATATGCTAATGTTTAGGCTGGAGTTCTACAATTGACGTTACAGTTCGTTTTGCTGGCCCATACTGAAAAAAGTAAAACTTACCACTCAGAAACGTCCTTGTCGTCCCGTTCATAGGCGCATATTACTAAAGTGCTAATTAAATAACAAAAACAATATTGCGGCATTGACTTTAAACCAGGTTTAAGTTTGTCAATGGCGTAGTGTATTTTAGTTGCAATGTGCTTACAAACTGCCTGAAATCACCTCGTTTTCAGACCAGAACGCCCAAGGGTGCAAAATTGGGCGCAAATGCATTTGCTATTTAAACAACATGGCGCTAAATGTAAAAATGATAATTGCGCCGGGTTGAAACTAGCAAAAGACACTTGTGTTGCACATTGCACAGAGCTACTGAAGGAGCTGCTCTGTGAAACAGCCAATCAGAGCAGAGGTAAATATTATTATTCAAATAAGGTAATTATGGACCATTTTATTCTGTGGGCAAATCCTAGGGTTGTAAATGGACGTAAAACTGTATCCGGATAATTTTTGCACTTAATAAAGCCACAAACCTGATATGTAGATATCATGGGGACAATTTAACACATTATTTTAATGCATTCTTTGACACCTTTAAATGCAATGTAAGTCACTTTGGATAAAAATGTCTGTCAAATGCATAATGTAATAATACATTAAATGTAAAATTAAGTGGTACTAGTTATATTTAAAGGGGACAGAGAATGAAAAACCATTTTTTACCTTGTCTTTGTTGAATAATGGTAGTCTACCTGCATTCACGAACATACAAAAAAAGCTAGACATGCTAAACATCTCAGTCTCATAGAAATTCCTCTTTTAGAAATGTCAGCCAGAAAATGGCCCAATCTGAAAAACTGATGCTTATGACATCACAGGCCCCTCCACTTTAAAATAATTGGCTACATTTTTTGAGTGGCAGCAAAGTCAGCCAATCAGTAATGAGATTGCAAGTTAAGCCAGTAGGGGGAGCCAAATAGGTGCAAAACCACTTGTTTAAAATCCCCCACCCTAATAGAGCTATCTGAGAGAGGTTCTAAGACATTACAGAACCAAACAAAAACATTTTTGTCTACATGTCACATCACAGAACAAGGATAAATACCCCGTTCAATCATTCTATGTCACCTTTAACATTATTTATATCAACATGGACAGCTTGAAATTGATCAAACTTAACCAGAACAAATTTTCTTTAGCATGCACACTGAAATAAGTTTGCATAATTTCTCCTTATTTAACTCTTTATTACCGTGAAGCTGCTTTGAATTTGTACTGTGTAATGTCCTATATAACTCATGGAGGTATTTTTTACAAACCTACTTGGTGCACCTGAAGTACAAAATACCAGTTAGTGACAACTCAACTACAGTACGTGTTTGATTTGCGCAATACCTTTAAGACCGTAAATACTTCAAATAGTTACACTCTTTCTAGAGTCTTAATAAACTGGCCAAGTTTTCTGATGGCAAAGAAATGAGTCGCATTAGTCATTTCTTAAGATCTAATAGTAATAAGCACAAACAGATATGTCAGTGAATCCATAATTAACTAATTAAAGTCACTATTTAAATCAAGACACATAATGACTGCGTTTGCAATTATTGCAAGTATGTCATTATGTGCATGAATATATAAGTGTGAGTTCACACATTTCTGGAAGAGCCAGTCTGAACCTCCGGCAATCCAGCAGAACGTGTTCTTACTTGCTCTGAAAACAGATACGAGCACACACATAAGCTGTCAAAACATGACGGTTGAGTAAAAGATGGGTGGACCGTCCCCGCTGAGAGAGGTCAAAGGATCAAATAAGTTTCATCTCACAGTCTTAGTGGTCACTCAAGGCCAGCACTTATCTGAAGTGGAGTACACTCAATTTTAAAGGCAGAGGTGGGCAGAGTACACACCCTGACCTCTGACAACCCCTGGAGGGCAGCCCTCCCCCATACTAAACTTTTATAACTCCCAAAATCAAAGCTCTATCACTCCATGTTGTTGTCAGACAGCCCGTTTCTTTATTAGGGGCCGTTTACACAACAACGTTTTTAGCCAAAAACAGGACATTTTTGTGTTTTGTCCATTTGTTTACATAACAACAGTGTATTGAGGTCATAGTTATTGTTTTTGTGTAAACAACAAAAATAAAATCTGTAAAAAAACGATAACTTCATGTCTATAGACGGTTTCAGCAGTAACAACATAAACAAACGGCTTTCGTGGAACATATGTAACTTTCGGTAAACTTTCGCAATAACAACAAAGTCCTTTTAGAGTAGTTTATTTCTGATAACAAGCTAAATAGACAATAAGTAGCTTACCTTAGTTCAAATCACAGCTAAAGCATTTCAAAAACTACACTAAGCTAACGTTACTGTGTAAAATGTGTACTATATAACGTATACAATCTTAACTACAGATCGGCTGCCAAACCTCCTCGATCCATGATCGCCATCTCCCCTTGTCTTATTAATCGAAGCATGTGTTATTTTCGATAAGGTATTTGTCCCAGACTTTAGTATAGTCACTAGACTATTAAACAAACAGAAGTTAAGTTCCGTCCAGACGCGTAACCGCGACAACGTACGTGCGTCCGATGAAACCGTCTGTAGGCATGCGCAAGTACTAGATAAACCAAAACAACAATGGCAGCCTACAGGACATAAGGTCTCATTCACTAAGCATGCGTACAAACAAATTTGTGTGTGAGATGTGCGTACAGATGTTTTCACGAACGAATCTTGATTCAACAAAAATTTACTATTTCTAAATTTACGCAAAAATGCAAGAAAACCTAAAACCAATCGTATGCAATAATCACGTACACTATAATCAAATACTAGGCTATAATTATAATGTTTATAATAATGTTGATATATAAAATTTACATATATCTATATTATTATTATTATTATTATTATATTATTATTATATACATTATATTATATATTATTACAGCCTACTTATTTTTTTCTAAACATAAAGAAGATGCGTGTTATGACAAATCTTCACCCTTTCGTTCCTCACATTTTAAATCTCTATATGAAAGCGTTTGCTTAATGCCTAATGTAAATGTCATGTAAATGTAATGAGAAGTCCAAACGTCAATCACTTGTTTTTCTGTCTGTTTTATTTTAGATACAGATGTGCGTCTCTGTCTTATTAATTAAACGTCATATTTGTTAACGCATCCAATACTTCTTTAATGTTACTCCAGTCGGAGGACAGCACTGGCTTCCTTCAGCGACTGCAAAACCTCGCAAATTAAAAATGCAAAGCAAAACAAAAATTTACCGATAATAAATATGATCATGGATTTCTTTTTGAGCTATTTTGCTTCTTTGACAAACTGCTCTGAAATTTTCGATGGACCAGCGCTGCGGAAATCCCTTATATGGAGCTGGTTTAGGCGTGTTTTATGCAAATTACCAACCTCGTGCACGTGGCCGCTCACGTAGAACAATCCAAATTCACTAACGTAAGAACAAAGTTATGTGCGCACTCACGTGTTGTGAATTAGGTGGAAAGTTTTCGTGAGAAGTTTAAGTGTGCGTAAAAAAACGTACGCAATTATTAGTGAATGAGACCCAGTGTTTGTGCCGCTCAAGATACTGAGTTTACAAAAAAATTCTGCTTTTTATAGTACCTCACTGTCCAACCAACGATAACTAAACTGCTTGACGTCTTAGCCATCTTGATTGTTTGGACTTACGTAGACATGTAGTGCTTCTTTACAAAGTAACATTGCCATCTACTGGCCTGGCGTGTGTAAGAGTCAGTTCACTTTTCTAATATTTTGCGCGTGCAAATACTTTATTTTGAATGTAGATGCGTAGCGAGCACACTCAAATAGATTGCGACGCAGTTGCGATGCGCACGCGGTGTGACGCCATCTTTATTCTAGGAGCGTCGCGCCACAGCTAGTTGAAAATACTTTTCAGAATGCCACGTAGAAAAAACGGAGGAAAATCTCAAAGTCGCATTTTAGTGCAGTTTTAAATGCAAAAATATGAAACGCGTATAATACAGAATTTCTCACAAAGCAGAAACTTTTTGTTTAAGTGCATTTGTTGTTGTGTAAATGTAGGCTACATTGGTTAGTGTTTTCCTTATTAGATTCATAAAGAAATGGATAGAGAGGAGAAATTGTTGCAGGCCAGACTCAAGCCTGCATCGCCTGTATCCCAGCTCAACTTGTGTACCGAACGCAGTGCCAGCCAATGACTTCCTCTCGATTTCTCACATCTGCGACGGCTTCTTGGAAATCAGCTTCGCTATCATTTATCACACAAATGCATCCGTGTCATCTCCTCTGAGGAACCATCACATCTGTTGAGCTTGTGCAGCTGAAATGATGATGTCATGCGCCTGCTAATTCACAAGGTTGCGAGAACAAGCGACCGAAACTATCAACAACTTCAATAAAAAGCTACTACCATAACAAGAAAAGAAGCATAATAGCAAACAGATTTCCACATTAGCTCATTTTCAGCGAAAGACCTTGAGATCATTTACGAAGTGTTAGCCTTGATATCATGTCTAAAACTCAACAGCTCTGACACACAGGCAATAAACTTAAGTGATTGCAGGTCGAGACTTAAAAAAAAACATCCTGGCAACACATCACAGGTGTTAGATGACAAATCAAGCTCATTAAAGCGGCCAGACACACAATGAGAACGCTGGATTGTTTAACTTGTCTTCCCACGTTCCAAAGAGAGTGAACTTTATTGGGAAAGCTGCTTTCTGTTAGGAGACAGCAGGAGATCGGCAGTGAGTAATGAAGCTCTGAGAAGCATTAACAATGTTGGCATTGATGATTAAGACAAAATTTAGTTGTATTGTTTAGTTTTCAGTTTCTACTTCACAAAGTGTCCCGGCACAAAGGCTCTGTTACAAACCCTAATGGCTAGCAAAATTATGAATAGGATACCCCACTGTGAGGAGTTTTGGTAATGGCACCCATCCACCACTAAAGTTAATAAATCCCCACATATGAGTCATAAACTCTTCCGCTCCAACCATCAGTCAGTAACAAGTTATAAGACAGCTGCTTATATAGGCAGTAGACAGCAACTCTTTAGGTTTTCGAATAGAGCTACAGGTGAGACGATGGGAACATTTTGAAGAATCAGAATCTCTTACAATCTAATCTATAGGTAAGAGATTTGGATTGCGAAAGCACAAAGTCAACTGGGACAGCTCTCCGATGTCTCCCCCAGATGGCCAGACTATTTTAGTGCTGTCTAGTCAAAGTATACATTGCGCCTGGTGAACTTGTAAGCACTGGGGGTGAAAGAGGAAGGGCATATCAGGATACCCAGTGCACCTTCGGAGATTAACTTCAGGATCCTGGCATTAACGTCTGGAACAAGCCTGTTTGTTCACACTATGACAATAACTATAACTATCCTAGCATGAACACTAATAGATGATACTGATAATGTTAATTCTAACTCCTGCCCTGCAGTGTTAAGTGTTAACAATAACTTTAGAGTTTAAAAAATCGTTTTAAATTAAAGGTCCGGTGTGTAGATTTTAGCGCCATCTAGCAATAAGACTGAGCCAACGGTCCACAACTCACCCCTTCTTCACGCATAGTGAAGCTACGGTAGCCACCACAGGACAAACACGTCATCTTCAAAGACAAAGTAGTGACAAAACAGGCTACATGGCTGCACAAAATGGCAACCTCCATGTTAGGAGAACCCACGGTGTATGTAGATAAAAATGGCTCATATTTAGGTAATAAAAACAATACAGTTCATTTTGTAAGGTATTTATACACCACTGATAATATAGTTATGTAGATTATATTGCATTTCTGTCAAGAGATCCTCTTTAAAGTTACTACACAATGCACCTTTAAAGGCAGGGTGCATGATCTCTGAAAGCCAATGTTGACATTTGAAATCACCTAAACAAACACGCCCCTACCTCAATAGAATCTGGACCTTCTTTTGATAGACCCGCCCCACACATACGCAACACAGGCAACAATGTTGGTTAGTAGACACGCCCCTTACTGCTGATTAGCTACAAGTGTGTTTTGGTACTCAGCCCAACTCCCTCTTGCAAAGTGTTTTTCAAAAATCACGCACCCCACCTTTAAAGATAATATCAGAGTTCACAACACAACTATAACGATAAAAATACAATAAACGGTATTCATAAAGTTTTTCCAGCTGATGAATGATAAACCATTGACAGCCAATCCAATCAATTCGAATTTAAAAAGTGTATTTAAAGGAACAGGTGACACTGCGTAGAAGCCCTTTGCTGAGGTCCATTACATCAAATTATTTAAAATCGTCAACCTCTTGTTGACTACCCAATGCTTTTTTCTGCTACACTTACTATGCCAATAGATAAGATGATCAATTACACAAACTAGATTCACTGTTTAAGGGTGCAGTGTGTAACTTTTAGTAGGATCTCTTGACATAAATGAAATATAATCGACATAACTATATTATCAGTGGTGTATAAAGACATTACAAAATGAACTGTATTGTTTTTATAATCTTAGAATAAGTCATTTTTATCTACATACACTGCGGTCCCCTTACATGGAAGTCGTCATCATGTTTCTACAGTAGCCCTAAATGGACAAACTCTTCTACGGAGCGCGTTTCGTCCCTACGTTGTGTCAGACGATAACATGGTTGTCCTGTGGGGACTACCGTAGCTTCTCTATGCGTTTCGAAATTGAAGTTGGTGCCAATCTCACCACTAGATGCCGCTAAAAACAAATTACACCTTTAAAGATACGCAAAACATTTAATTGCTGGTTGTAGCCACTGTAAATGCAACAAACACTGAATATTTACACATTTAATGACATGTAAACATTTGAAGAAGTTTTTATCAAATCTACAACATTAGGGCCATTAACTCTTGCCCCGCCATTGACGAGTTTTCTCGTCAATTAAAGGCGCTCTAAGCGAATCGGTGTGACGTCACTTTTTGTTGATGTTTGAACTGTTTTCAAACTAACTCCTCCCCCTCCCTTCTGTGATTTCATGAACGCGCCCAAGCCCAAATCCTTCTTGTCGTTTATTGGCAGGAACACTTTGTTATGGTTTCTGGTGGTAGGTTTGGCCACTTTGTTTTTATTGCAGTTTTTTTTACAGCTTGATCAGCGGACAGGCAGCAGGCAGATAGTGAGAGGATGTTTACTGTATGAAACAAAAAATGTTTTATGGTCTAAAAATACTGAAGAAAACTGAAGCAAAAATTTTTTCATTTTACACTCCGTGTATGTTTTGATAATCATTCTTAATCTGATCTCTAACAAAAATCCTTCACAAAAATGCAATTATTTCAGCTTTTTGCTAAAAAATTTTTTATATTTAAAGCAGAGAAAAAAATATAAATAGGATGAAACTTTTTTTATATTTTGTTTGTTTGTTGGTAACTGTTTATTTGAAAGCAGAGGGTCTGTTCTTTCATTTGATATATTTGTATGTTTATATATTTTTCGAAGAAAATTTTCCTGGAAGGCATTTTGTGAAACGTTTGTGAAAATCACAAAAAATACTGGCAGGCAACAAAGCCGGTGGGGAATAAGTTAAAATAAGTTAAAATGATTTGGGTGAGTACTGTGGAGCATGAGCGAATTATTATCCGGTGGTATGGACGCTAAAATAAGTTATCTTTATAGTTAACCTTATAGTTTATATACTTTATATATAAACTTTATAGTTTATAGTTTACAGTTATCATTAAAGCATGAACGGCCCTTTAGAGGCACAAAAAGGATAAAGATGACGCACCGTTGGTTTACGTCTTCAATGCCTAGATCTTTCCTTCAAGATCTGACTGTAAAAAGCCGAACTCCGCTATTCTCTTTAACATTTTTATAAACAATTTTATAAAATATTTGTATTTATAGTTATCATTATAGTCCATAATGTGAATGGCCCTAAAGGGGTGATCTTGTCATATAGAGTTATATGAGGGTTCAGAGAGCAAACCCACAGCACTTAAGGTTGGTAAGACACTGTAGGGACCCTGACAGCCCATGCTACCACAAAAGGACAAAACGGCTGGCTGTTGAAACAAACCTTCCTCATCTGTTGAGTGGGGGATTAGAGCTCATGTGACAGGCGTGGGTTGAGTGGTAGGGTGCGGGACAAGGCCATAGAGCTGTGGAATGTGTGTCCCCTTCAAGCCGAGGAAAAAGAAAGAATGTGGGCCGGTCTCCATAAGCCTTTTCTGAAGAGAGGGTCAAAGGTCAAAACACCCCAAAGCCAAATCAGCTCATCCACGCTAACAATCCTGTATTAAAGCCTGATGCTTAGTGTCGTAATAGTTTAACAAAAGGATTATGGGTAAGTCATAAAGCAGCGTTTGTTAATTAAGACAGATGCTGACCTGATCCTCACCAATTACTATCCATGTTTGGAAATATCACAAGCGTACCAAAAAAAGTTCAGAGGGATGAGGTGTCACACTCCTGGACCCTACCTGTGAAAAGTCATTTGTTTGTCATTTATATATATATCCTTCATATATATATATATATATATCCTTCATATCTTTAATATTGACTGAGTAATGTCATGTCAAAGATTGAAATTACACTGAAATTAATAATTGAAATTAAACTTTGATAATCATCATTAGATTATAAGACTTTAGCCTGGAACTATTTTTGGGGTCATTTGGGGCGCAGTGACACGAGCTGCACACAATCTGGCTGTATGTATCAGAAGGGTTTACTGTGACAGCCGAGTTGAGGGAGTATAAACAGTCGCATAATTCACGTCAAGCTTTGGGATTCGTGATTCACACTACTGCCCCCGAACGAAACTTAACCGTACCAGAGACAACCTCTAAAAGCACAACCTCTGCAAGAAGACCAGGGCACAGTTAAAGGAAAACACCACCGTTTTTCAATATTTTACTATGTTCTTTTCTCAACTTAGACAAATTAATACATACCTATCTTTTTCAATGCGTGCACGTAATCTTTGCACAGCGCATCGTGAATGTGTTAGCATTTAGCCTAGCCCCATTCATTCCTTAGGATCCAAACAGGGATGAATTTAGAAGCCACCAAACACTTCAATGTTTTCCCTATTTAAAGACTGTTACATGAGTAGTTACACGAGTAAGTATGGTGGCACAAAATAAAACCTGATTTTTTTCAAGCGCATAAAAAATGAGAACTATATTGTATGGCGTAAGAGCACTTAGTTTGCAGCACTTCGACCTCTGGCGCAGTAACATCATCACTCCTGACTCCTCCCCCTCTCGCTCAAACCTCCGTCAATATGACTGCGCCCGCGGTCGAAGTGCTGCAAACTAAGTGCTCCTCCACCATGACAACCCTAACGCGTATACATACTCGTGTAACTACTCATGTAACAATCTTTAAATAGGGAAAACATGGAAGTGTTTGGTGGCTTCTAAATTCATCCCTGTTTGGATCCTAAGGAATGAATGGGGCTAGGCTAAATGCTAACACATTCACGACGCGATGTACAAAAATTACAAGCACTGAAAAAAGATAGGTATGTATTAATTCGACTAAGTCGAGGTAAGAACATAGTAAAATATTGAAAAACTATGATGTTTTCCTCTAAGCGTACCACACCCAGATACAGTACAAAGTAATCACTAAGGCTGTGACGGTGACAGTCTTTTTATGTGTGGGTGCATATGGGAATTGATGCATATAGGCTTATATATAAAGCATATATATATATATATAAAATGTAAGTGACGATCAGATATACCTTTCCTTACACATGTGTATGTTCATAGGCGCCAATTTCTTTTTCCACCAGTGGGTGCTCGTCACAACATCAAGCAAATAAATATTCAACAAAGAGTTATTAAAACAAGTAGGTTACTTAGCAACGGCAGCACCCAAGCAATTTGAAAAGAAGAAGAAAAGCGGCACAGTCACGTTTTTCTACGTGGTTTTAGACACGAAATGTGAAAAAACTGAGCATATGTGCTTGGCCATTTTGATGGGTGCTCAGGCCGAGCCCCGGAGCTCCACCCAAAAGCCAGCAGGTCATCATTGAAATCAGTTGCCACCCCTTGCGAATAGCTCATTAACTCTGAGCCTTTTGGCCGTTTGCGTTCACACAAACTTGAATGCATCTCGCTGGTCTAGATTGTACTTTATATTTTTCATAGTTTGTGACGTGCACACCACCGCCGGTCAAACTTGACCACCATGATGGTGCTGCACCACCACGGTGGTGTGGTGGTTATGACAACCGTCAAGGCCCTAGTAATCACGCTAGTCAAAAATACCAGACTTTGGGGTTCGGTTCAAAAAGTGTGAGTACATCCTAAAGACATATACAAATAAACAAAGACAAAATGCACAGTAATGTTTACAATCCTAAACTGATCTCAATGATTTATGATCAGAGGCGTCATGCCCATTCAAACTGAGGGGGCACCTGCCCCCTTGGTTTTTTTGAGCCAATGGATTTTGCATCCAACCTCAAAATCAAATAAGCTTCCATTAATCTGTTATTTGACTTTTAATCTGTTAATATGCACAATATTATACATTCTGTGCTGCATCCTTGTCACTTTTCGGAGATTTTCGCCGTTTTGATCGTGTTTTGATC
The DNA here is from genome assembly GCA_025389145.1 of Misgurnus mizolepis. NCBI lineage: Eukaryota > Metazoa > Chordata > Actinopteri > Cypriniformes > Cobitidae > Misgurnus > Misgurnus mizolepis. Next base: position 7,482,816 of record JAIFKI010000022.1, on the reverse strand, counting down.
ATGTTACATTACTTTTATTCTGGCGGCAGCTGCCGCTGCAGTCAGAGCGCAGTCGCAGACGTCATCAGTGTCTGGGCGCGCTCACGAGCTCTCTGCTGTTGCTGGCTTGCTGCTGCATTTGGCTATCTGAGGAATTAAAACGTGTTAGAAACGCTCACAACATTTCCAAACCCCAGTACGGTAATGTGCAGTTAACCTTCTCTGTGTAGAAAATGTATGGTTTTAAATGTGACCGTCTCAACGTTATATTAGCAGAGATTCATCTTCTTGGCACAACGCCAAAGTTCGCCAAAGTTCACGCGGGCGCGGAATCTCACATGCTCACATGAGGTAAAATTTAATGCAAAAATCCGTTCCTCTAATAATTGTATCTAAACATATTTTTTAAAATCATTATTGAACATTAAAATCAATCACGTGGCTATAGCTTATGTCATTTTCGTTGTTTATATACTTTATGGATTTAAAATTACATAAATTTTATATGATAATGTAGTTGTTGTGCAAAATGCATTAATGACACAATTAAACAAGCCATTAAGACTTAGATAAAACATGCCGTTTCAGATGTGAATATGATGCAAATGTGTCATTATTCCGATTGAATAGTATTTGATATGAAAGTTAGTCATCACTTTTATTTTGGAGGTTTTTGCATGAAAGCAGGGGTTTTCAGATTGTTAGAAATGTAAGTGCCATGGAAAAGACTGAAAGCTCTATAATATTTCGTTTGATGTCTGTGTATACACAAATTTCTGGGAGCTGTTGACACTGTGCCCCCTTAAAAAAAATTGGTGCATGACGCCCCTGTTTATGATCTACATGAAGTATAAAAAGTTAATCTGCAGCTACTTATAGTGTTGATGGTTAGACTTGAAAAAATTATTCCCTGGCATATGTTTTTGTATACCATTTATATCATAAAACATTAAAATCAGCTGAGAGTGATATATATATATCTAGATTTCTCATTACATTTACAAAATAACTTGGGAATGTTTTGATGACCTCTTTCAACAAGTTTATCCAATAGTCTATGGAGACTAAAATGAGTCAGGCATGAATGTATCTCTGTTTACTGTTAACTCTGAATCATGCATTCAGTAATGATGACTCTAATACGTAAAAAAGTCAAAGCTCTTGATAAAGGGCTAGCAATAGTGACCATATTGAGAATGCTGACTCAAATGGGAGACACAGGCAGCATTCCTGTCAGTGGATCCCACATGGGAACAGGAAAATCTGGAGGTGTGGAGTGTCACAAGTTCACCGTTTGACTCACTGTGGTAAAACTCCCATTCAATGATTTGGATGTGTTTGTCGTCACGTTGTTTGACTTATCCATGTTGATTCAATAATAGAGCTGCTCTACTAAACAATGACTTTGTTTACCAGAAAAAATCTAAACATCCTTAAAGCAAGATATTATTACTTTAAACTTGTACATAATAAAAGTCTTGTTTTCAAAGAAATCGAACAAAATGTAGTGAAGTTTAGGAATAAAACAGGAAAGTTTATGTTGCTCACCGTATTACCAAATTCTTTTTTTCTTGTCTCAAACATAAACCACACAATTTTTTTTGTATTTCCTCCTGCATCCTTTTTCCAAGGATTTTATTTGAAAATGAAAAAGTACTTAATAAGGAAATTTATGTTTTGAGATATCTGAGCTTTAGATAAATCTAACCAGGGTCTTTCTGAAAGCATTCCAGGCCTTCCTGACTCACCGTACATCTTCCCTTCATCTGATAGGATGATTTTTCTGCGGCCGCATGGTGGATAAATGGCCAGAGCCTCCTGGAAGCTCTGTTCGATGTCAGGGCTCCAGACACCCTCCGCATCCCCGTCCATTCCGGCCTTGTCCATCCCATCCACTCCATCCTCGTGCCCCTCCTCCGGGCTCTCGCTGGCGCTCCACTCGTTGGCTGCAATGGTGGCGGCTCCACCTGGGCCCCTACGTGAGCCCACACACCCGAGACTACTGCAAAGAGATGGACAAAGACAAAGATTGGGAAAGTTAAAACTTGTCGTCAAGGAACAAGCACATGAACAGATACAAGTTGGTAAATCTTTGCATATCGATCTCTTCAGTTAACAAAAAATAAAAAAGAGAAGTTAACTTTCGCTTGATGCAGATGATGTGACCTTAAACCTCACTTCTGGACCTAGATCTTTTTTCCAAACCTGCACATAAATAATCTGTATCGAGGATCATATTACCATTTACCCAAGCACAGTGTATCGAATTATGTGACGTGGAAAGTATAAAATAAAGACAAAATAGATGTCAAAGCGATGGAAAGACAGCACGCACTGAGCTGCCGAGCAAGGCGGCAGATTTTTCAGACTCCTGATGTCAAGTGAAGTTCAGGTTATGTGATATCAGGTTTTCAAGGCCGTGCTTTACAGCCTTTGTGAGCTGGAGGGTATTAATAGCGATCGTATTAAAAATCAAGATCATCCTACTGAAGACAGCGACAGATTTTCCTGGTGTCAACAAGGCAGACTGAGCAAAGGCCGACCAACGTTCACCATAACATAAGCTTACGTCCTTTCAATAAAAATAACTAGTAGGGCTCAGCAGCATAATTGAAAAGTCTCACTATTTTGTGATACGTAACATACATATTTAAGTCAGAGCCGATGATGTAGTGGGCAGCGCTCCCACATGTGGTGCTTTCGCACTTTCGGCGACCCAAATTCGAATCCAGGCTCGTGGTCATTTGCCGATCCCCCTCCTTTCTGTCCCCTCCTCAACTAACTGTTAATTAAAGGCAAAAATGGCCAAAAATAACTTAAAAAAAAACACACATATTCAAAACATCAAGTGCTCTGCAGTGCAAAAAAATCACTTGCTTACTTAGTATTTTTGTCTTGTTTTTAGTACAAATAAAAAAAAATCATAAATTAAGATGCATTTTCTTGATAAGCAAAATTACCTAAGAAAATAAGTCTAGTTTTTAAACAAAAAAATATCAAATTTTATTGAATTTGTGCTTAAAACATGTGAAAAAAAATCTGCCAATGTGGCAAGAACATTTTCCTTAAATTTTTCATGATTTATGTGTTTAAGAAAAAAAGTTTTTTTTTTCAAAATTTTTGCTTACCCCATTGGAAGATTTTTCTGCTTGTTTTATGCACAAATTTACTAGACGTATTTTCGTAGTTAATTTTGCTTATAAAGAAATGCATCTTGATTTAAGAATTTTTAGACATTTGTACTTAAAATAAGACAAATATACACATGTAATGTATGTAAAATGACTTTAAAGCTTTTTTATTTAGATAAACCATCACTTTTGCCAGTGGTTCTCAAAGTGGGGGCCCCGGTCCACTGGGGGGCCCCAGTTTTATGACATTTTATAAAATACATTAATTTATCCTAAATTCTATGTAATTAAAACATAGAAAATAAGGTTAGTAACCAACAGCATTCCATTGTATCATTTAATATGTTTTGTTTTATTCAAATTTTGTGTGTTGTTGGGGCAGTTTTTTTAGTCTTAATTTGGTCACAACTTTCTCTGTGTTCCAGCAAATGGAATGATTTTTGGTGACAAATCTTATATTTACACATATTTTAAGAAAATGCTTTGAAATTTTTCAAAAACTCAACAATATACCATGGGCAAATTTATTACCCTTTCATGTTGTTAGTAGCCCCTAAATTAAACTGCTGTAAAAATATATCAGATATTTTTTTCCATTTTTTTTGTTGCATAAATCTGTTAATCAACCTCAGTACTGATCAAAACTACCAAATGTTTACAAAAATTCCATCATTTTAACTCTTTAATTGCCAAGTTTATAAGTGGTGTCACTGACTTGGGAAATGATTTGCGTGAGTACTGTGGAGCGTGAGCGAATTAACAAAATTATTGTCCGGTGGTGTGGACGCTAAAATAAGTTATCTTTATAGTTAACGTTACAGTTATCATTAAAGCGTGAATGGCCCTTTAGAGGCACAAAAAAGATGAAGATGACTCGCCATTGGTTTATGTAAAAAACACAAAAAGAAAATTATATTTTCAATATAAAAAGTGATTGTGGACTGGATTTTCTTTTACCTTTTTCACAGTCTTGGGCAAGCCAAAGATTAGTAAAGAGTAGCATTTTTAGTTTTTGTACAGCATCAGATTTTTTTTTTTTACATTTATTGTTTTTGGCCATTTTTGTCCCATTGACTTCCATTATAACCACATTTTTTGATTGCAGAGCCATGACACCATATAATCATGCATTTTTGATTCTTTGAGGTTGCAAAGAGGAAAAATTTGTCATTTTTACTATTGATCACCATGTGGCACCATTAACCCTTTAGTAGACCTGTGCAAAAAACAGAGCTTAAATTCTGGCTTGTACATTGAGTTATATGGACTATAACAGCATGTCTTTCTCCTTTTAAACTCATGAGTCAGAACAGAAGGTGAGGCTGTTAATGTCAGACTTAATGGACTACTTAAAATGCATTAAAATCAATGTCATGATCTTGCTTAATTTTATATTGTCACACAGAAACATAACGTGTTGTAATTATTGTTCATTCATACCACCCTGTCATAATTGCCAATGATGAGACAAATACACTAGATCCACAATAGCTTTTACATTTTACAACCGAACAAATAAAACATTAGTGCATTTAATCAAATTTTATTATAATGATAAATTAAGTTATCCATAAAAGTTGCCCCTCACCGCAGATTATATTGACTTCTTTTAAACAGACTGGGATCCAACTCAAGAAAACACCACCGTTTCCCAAGTCATTCAGTCCGTATGCAAAATGAATCTGCAAGTTCATGAAACAGCATGTACTGAGAAACTAATAACAACTCACCCCAAAGCATTTTTGTGGCGATGGATTTCATGTGTGGTTAGCACTTTGCACAAACCATTTGCATTCAATCATAAAGCAATTCTCAGACAAAAATCCTTACGCAGATAAGTAGATTTGGTAAATTTTATTTGTAGTGCCAAATAAAAATCATCATAATTTAAATTATAGTAATTATAAAAATGTCTACCATTCCACAACATTGATTTGCAAAAGGGATACTTAACACAAAATTATTTCCTCATTCTCATGTTGGTTTAAACCCATATGTGACTCCACGAAACCTGTCATAAGGGTAATTTCTTTTAAAACCGAGGTTATACAAATACAAAATGTGTTGTTGCACAGAGATGTGTCACAAAATGTGTTGTTTTAAGAGTGATGGAACATGATCTTCACTTAATATCCTAATGATTTTTGACCAATCTATAATTTTAAACAATATAATGTATAGTTGACTATTGCTACAAAAATACCAGTGCGACATATGACTGGTTTGTGGTGCAGGGTCACATATGACTTTTTGCTTTTGTGGAACACAGAAGGTTTACTTTCATAGTCAAAAGTGACAAAAGGAAAATCCTGAGAAAACCATGGGCCTCAGAACCATTATATGTGGAACAAGGCCTACCAACTTTTTAAGACCAGTCATAATGGACACACCCACTTTTTCTCCAATTTACCCACTAGAGGAATGCTCAAATAAATTAAACTCTGTTCCGCGTTTTAGCCACAACTTTGTTTTCTATGCCGCTGCTTCCTCGAATCCACTCCACTTTTGGTGTGTAATGGGGCATACACACCAAATGTGAGGTCAACAATTTGCGTGAGTAGATTACATACAAAGTCAATGAAAAGATGCGATCAGATGCGCCCTTGCGTTGGGCGATTCGAATGACGCGAATTGGGCGGCGCAATTGCCGCAAAAACATACGCTATTTGCCTCAAACGCGCCTTCATACATATTGAAAATATTTAACTCAAGCGAGAAATTCGCAAGACACAAAGTTAAATCCCACGAGTAATGTACAGCGAGCAACACTATGCTACGTGTTTGGTGTGTAAATAGCATAAGTGTGTATTAGTACATCTTAACTTTATGCAAAAGGTACAAATCCCAAAGTAAACGATGACGCGAGTTATCGTCTTCAATGTAAATCTCTTTTCTTGGACAACAACAAACACACAAATTGTAGGCAACAGTTTACTTCCTGGGACTGGTGACGTAGACAAGACCGACATTATCATAATTCCTCCCGCTTGGACTCACAGTGTGTTAGTTAACTCCTGTTAGAATTGCATTGTGAGCGAATCTTTTAAACATGGTAAGGAGCGTCACATTTCCTGCTGACGTCTGAGGTATTCAGGCCAATCAAACGTACAGATTAGCTGGCCAATCAGCTTTTCAGATCAATGAGCTTTGTACATAATCAGTGCGTTTTAGGAAGACAGGGATATCTGAAGCTACAAAAATGTACGGTATGTAGAAAGTAATGTGTTTTTTAACCATAAACTACCGTAGTTTCCGGACTATAAACCATAACGGACTATAAGCCGCATCATTCAAAAATGCGTCATTCAGACGTGAAATGACATATAAGTCACAGTGGACTATACGTCGCGTTTATTTAGAAAATTATTTCACAAAATCCAAGCCGAAGAACAGACATTTTCTCTGGAAAGGCAAGTTATTCAACTAAACAATAGCGGACAGAACAGCAGGCTGAATAGATGTCTGTATGTTAAAGTAAAATTATCAATTATTTAAACGATAAACCATAGCATACAGAATTTACCTGGAAGGTTGAATAGTCTAAATTAACCGAACAAGCCAACTAGTGTGAAGTTCGGATACTCGTCATTCCACATTACAGAACCCATTGAATTACAGAAGAAGCATATGGAGGACTCTCGTGGCTGTAGATGGTAATGTTGTCTCTTGTCTCATAAATGTAAAAATTATTCACACTGACTTACAAGGCACACCTGACTGTAAGACGCATCACCAGCCAAGTTTTGAAAAAAAAACACGGCTTATAGAACGAAAAATATGGTATGCAAACATGTCGTATTATACCAAATACACAAAATAACATTGTTTTTTAGCAACAAAATAGGTGTTCTTTAAACTTAAAAACTAAAAAGTTTCTGCTACTTTCGGCAATCCTACGAGCCATGATACAACAAGATAAACAAAGCTTTTAGGCTATTAAAGCAATTGTTTTAATAAAAGGCACCAGAATACAAGAAAAATTGGGCCCACACACATATTTTGCTTCCGACATTTTGTTTTTAAACATTTTTTGCTTCCCATAGACAATTTTTTTTATTTTGGATGAACTGTCCCTTTAAGACCCACACATTTACTAGAGTCTAACATTGCTACTGATGAGTAGTTTAAAAACCAAGGAATGTCAAGACCATCACCTAGTGCCTTTCAACCACAATATGGCAAACATGCAGAAAAAGCCACAAACAACAAAACCAGACTTTAGAAACAACATTAGTGGAGCCAAAGTGGTTATCATGGAGGACCACTGGTATGGACCTTTAGAAAGCGAAGGGCCTGAAATTCCAGACATGTCCTTATTAAGACAGTTACAGTGTCGCTAACACACTCTCAGTCTCTCTCTCTCTCTCTCTCTCTCTCTGTTGTATCACCCGCACCTCCACTCTGTCCTTCCCCTCCCGTTCTCCCTTCTCTTTCCCTCTCACAAGCACCCTAGTCCAAATCCAAAAAAGGTCTGAGGAACAGGGAAATAGTAGGAGGTGGGAGTATGGGTTGCCTGACCAATTTAGGTGTGCGCTAAGGCTCAGGAAACACACAGCGCTCTCCCCAAGAACAATCCTGCTGTTTTAAACGTACTGGTTTTGTATAAGTGAATGTAATCTATGAACAGACCTGACTAATTTACCGGTCACGCAACTCTGAAATAATTCAAGACTCTACAAACACCAAAGAAGCAATGAAGAAAATTTTATATAGAGTGTGGCTGAATTTTCGGTTTACGCCGATGAGTAAATATTGACCTTGAGTCTAAACATGTCACCATATCTGTGAACACCCGTCATGAAAAGGTCACCTGTCGGCAGCGCACGGCCACTGAAGAGACATCGGGTTACAGAATCAAGTGACAAACCAAAAGCATCCCACACCCTTGATGGATAACAAACGTTCATTAAAGGAGCATCTTTAACCGTATTGCTATTACACACACTTCGGAGTGTGGCGTGTACACTAATACAAATTGTATATCATTAAAAATTTCAAAGATTCTTTTAATATTCTTCTGTATTGGGGTAAAATTGGGTTTTTGTCGTGTTTTGAACAAAAGTTATGTTCTGAGCTATTATTGGATCTTACCAATAACTACTAGGTGGAAAAATAACAATTAAATTTAAGTGATTGACAAATTCAGTCTCTGTTTATCTGCTAGGGCTTTAGGAGTGCAGACAGGAGATTGTTCTCATTTGAGACTTGGAAAACAGCTGCGGTGCTGCTCTCTTAACTACTCTCCCCTTACACACTCCACAACACACACACACACACACACACACACACACACACACACACACACATGGACACAAAAAACAACAGGGCAACAAGGAGACTATAGCAGCTGCTAATTGAGATCGGATTACAGATAAGGAAGGCATTTTAAGGCATGAACAAGCAATGCTGGACAATCTGATTTAATGAAAGACAATCTGAATCTAAATGATATTTTGATCCATAAAATGTGTTTTATTTTCAACTGAAAATCCAAACTTTTGATGACATGATTGTTGTCTTTTCAAAGTGCACATTTTTCAGTGTCAGTGTAAATTACAAAAATGTAAATTAAAGGTGATGTTATGCACTTAATTCAGTCTATAGGCATGCGTGAGTATAACAAAAAAAACTGCTGCATAATAATGAATCATAATTAATCGTTTACAGAATAAAAGTTTTTGTTTAATTATATATGTGTCTACTGTCTATAATAATTATGTATATATAAATACACACACATGCATGTATATATTCAAGAAGTTGTATATACTTTTTTTATAGTTATATATAATTTATATTATATATACAGTACTGTGCAGAAGTCTTAGGCCACCACCACCAGACTTGTTTTAGAAGTTTTAATGTCCATCCATATTTATTTTTCAATCTATTTCATTAAAGATACAAACAGAAAATACAGGAAACTTGTACATTTTTTTTTATTTTCAGGACTAAATGTCTTCTTTAGGCTCTCTTGGCACTAAACACATCTTCAGCGTATTTGAGCAGAATGAAGTAAAAAAACTATGTCTTAAAAATTAGAAATTAGGAATTAATTTAATTTAGGTTTAAGAGATCCTGCCATTTTCCTGCATTGCTCAAGTGGAAGTGGAGTTTACCCTAAAAACTTGACACATCAGATTACATTTTTATACAGTTTTAAATACTATATACACATTTCCTGTATTTTCTGGATGTATTCTATTAACTCTTTCACCGCCAGCGTTTTTAAAAAAAGTTGCCAGCCAGCGCGAGCGTTTTTCATGATTTTCACCAAAGTTTAATGCCTTCCAGAAAATGTTCTTCTTTTTCAAATATGCCACATTTTGGCAGCATATATTGCAGATTTCCATGCGCAAAATATGCGGGGGCTTGCATGATTTCAAAATCCCCGCATTTTTGTAGCAAAAATCACATTTATCTTAGCAGAAAGTTGAAAATGCCTCACACAAGCGCAGCCATGTCCCCTGTTGCCATGGGAACGTTATGAAGTGACGTGATTATGTGATGTGAACATCATTGTAAAGCTGCAAAAGCTGAAAACAGTTTTTGCAAGTTCCCGCAGTTTTTGCAAGTTCCCGCAATTTTATTGCGCAAAATCGTATAAATATCCTGCATATTCAATTGCATTTTTTAAGAAAACGTCCTGCAAGATCGACGACTTTTGCCTGCAACAATCACAAAAAAACTCCACGTTGTTCTGGAAGGACTGTTATCTAGTAAAATTATTGTCATAAAAAAGTACTTTAAAACCACAACTTCTCATATTGCACTAGTCTTGTGACGCGAAACTACCTCTGTTTACAAGTGTGGAAAAAGAGGACCGTTTCGACGTATTTGTATGTATATATAAACTAACTAATGTCTTTGTGTCTGTTTATGTTTGGAAACGTCCGCAAGTATGCGTTTCACATTTGTTGCGCGTCACACAGCTAGCGCAAGACGAGAAGATTGTTTCACTGTAAATAAGACCCTTATGCCTCGGTTGGGATAGTTTAGAGCCCTTAAAAACTGCATTGAAACTGTAAACTGATTAAGTTATATGGAGAAAAAAAATGAAAAATGTCTCGTCAACAGAAGAAAGAAAAATATAAACAACTAGGATGGCATGGGGGTTAATTTACTTAATTTTTTTATGAAAGTGGAGTAATCCTTTAACAAATAAAATAAGGTAACATTATGCATCAACACAACTTCTCCTGATATCAAGCCCAACCAACAAACTATATTGAGTAAAATATTCATTTATATAATTCTAACACTAAAAATAAAAATATTAAGTTGAATAATCATAAAAAAGTTGTTTTAACTTCTTTTTCCACTTGATTTAAATTTGATTCAGTAATAGACACTGGTTACACAAAACTAACCAAAACCAATACACCATTATATTAAACAGGTTGAAGTAAAAGACAGTCAAATCTCCAACATTTCCATTAAAAATGCCTTCTAGTTAAACCAGCAACTTAACTTAAGCAAATGCTCTGCTCTTCAGCACACATGTAACCTCTTTTAACTTAACAAACAAAACACTAATCATTAATAAAGGTTTAACCTTATATCATCTTATTTAGAAATGCATAAAATCTAACTTAATTTCTACATTTACTCTCATAATCAAGTCCCATGCAAAGGTAGGAACCTGAAACGTGAACTGGGTTGGTGTGATCATTTTTTTTTCTACAACTTAAATTAAACAAACTAATGTGGTAAATCAACAATCAAAGGCATTTAATTAAGTTTCAAATCCCCTGAAGGTTCAAAGTAAGGTGAGCAGGACACTGACAAGTCCAGACAGTTAGCAGCATGTGCAGGTGTTGCGCACAATAAATACAACTTTACATATGTGAAAAACCCTTCACTGGACACACAAAAGAGACAAAGACATGCTAAAAGGAGGGAGAAATGAACCGCCTCTCTTCCTCTATGGACCCAACCCATGCTAAACCTGATCAACCTGCCACTGCAGTTTTCTTAGACATTGAGTTTCTCAAGAAAACCCAAACCCCTTTCAGGCAAACAGCATCTTTAAAATGTACTGCCTTTTTTCTTGCATTAAGGCATAGTTTGGGAAATAATAGTACATGTTTCAAGCAAAGGAAAGGGACTTGTTTGCCATGATAGGAGACAGGAATATTTTATTGCAATTAATAATTTGCTGTAAATATAAATAATTAAAAACTATTTGATTTATAATAAACAACACCAAGTCCAAATCCACGCATCTGCATACAACCTTCTTCCTTGTTCTCGCAGGTCTCGGCCAAAACCGTCTGGTTTGCCTCAGACCAATTGCCGCATCAACAAATTGATAGAGGTAATAAATGCACCTTCTCTGATCAGTAATTCTAGCTGTGAATATTTTGTACAACTGCTGGAAAGACTTGAAGGTCCAACGTATGGAAATGTTCCAACATGTTTGTTGTTATTTTCCTGAACTGGCGCATGCCTGTGACGTAAACGCGTATGCGATGAGAGCCACCGTGAGCAGACTTTTGCGTTTATACCCTTTAGATTGGAATGCGACGGTAGAGCGTTTTTAAGATTTCCACTCTGAAGGGTGGTTTCACTATTTTTTGCGTTTTTAAGCCCCAAAACCGTTGTCGGCGTATAAACGAAAGGCTCATTCGATAAAATATTTTCACGTTTTTACCCTCAAGTGTAAACAGGGCCTAAGTCCCAGCCAAAACTAGTACAAGTATACGATCAACAGGATATTATAAAGTGTTAAAGATTTGGATTCACAGACATCACATCTGATCCAGACATATGCCAGAGTAACCCAAATGCATCTAAACTAATGACCTAAATATCTTAAATGCTAGCATGTAGAAAACTGACAAGCAAATCAGTGCTTAAGTTTTCTTCTAAACAACAGCATTTGTAATTCAGTAAGTTATCGTCCGTTTACAGCGTGTACCGGTCTGAAGGGTGAATCACACGCTGAGATGCTATTTAAAGCCATGAGGTCAGCAAACACACTTGTCATGTTTTGCAAGACTCTCTTGAAGCCTCACAGCCAGTGTCGAGAAAATGTCCACCTCACATTAGGTTACATTCATCGAGAGCAAGACAAATTTATTGTAAATAAATCAGAAAACACGTTCAAACAATCTTGCGTTTAAAAGTCATCTTATAGCCGTCCAAACAAAGCCCAGGCTTTGACCGAATCTTTAACAAATACGAATTAGGTGCGTTTCCATCAAGTTGTTATAGCGAATTATGTGGTATTGGTAACCAACAGAAAATAAAACAAGACAGGCTTAAAAAATGGAGGCAGTAGTGCATTTAGTTACGATTTGGTATGTTATAAATTGACTAGCAGTGCATGAATGCTGACTAGCTTATATGAATGCTGTGCACAGAAAAAGGAATGCAGCATTTTTGAGGCAGGCACTAGCAGCAAGAGCATTACAACGACGTCAAGCCCCTTACACGGTAAAGACAATGTCAGCTAATACAGCTAGAAGATCAGTCCCGGGAGTTTAATGTTTGCTACGCCAGAATTTATTCGGCAAATGCGTTTCCATCACCCATTATTTGCATTTACTCCCACTTTTTTCAAAACCAGCGTAAAAACGTTTTGCGAATTAAGGGATTTTTATTAAAAATTTGGCATTCCCATCACTCGTTTCTTATGCGATGCTTGCGCATAAAATCAAAGTGATGGAAACCCAGCTAGTTAAAATTTTAAAGATGTCTAACCATAAACAAAAAAATAAAATAAAGAAATAAATGAAAATTGAAATTGCTTCCATGATGGAATATCATACATCTCACAAATTATTTCAGCAAAAAGACACATAACCAAATTCTAGTTTATTTTGGCTAAATAGCTGAACTATATCTGGTCTATAGTCAACCTAGATGGTGAAATTATGACTTTTGCTTGCTGGTGTATATCCAAAACATTTAGATTTTGCACTGTTTAACTAAACATACAGGAATTATGACTTCACTGGGTTTAAGCTGACTTCTTATAGTCTTGTTTGACTTCTTATAATCTAGTAGTGAATGTTAACGAAGCAGTCATACTTCAACAAGGAAACTTCTGGATTTTTTGGCATCACGCCTGAAGTTTATAACATTTGTCGCAAGAAATTCTCATCTGATTGCTCACTGCAACCTTACACAGCCTGAAAAACCTGTCGAATCTCTGCACAGCGAAACTAAGGAGGCGTGCGGAACTGACACATGTGCTGAATGAACTGAGACGCAAGGGATCCTAAAAGACGTCAAATATTTCAGATGAATGAGATTATTACCCTCCCTTTAACTGTAAATGAACCATACTTAGAATTGGTATGCGCACCGCATTATACCTCAAGAAACAAAATTTAGCAGCATGGTTTTCATATCACATTAGAAAAGACTGGCAGGCTATATGAAATACACAAAGAGAATAAAAAGCATATACAGTATATAAGACCTGTATGTATACAACATAAATACTATGTGTTGTATGCATTTAAAAATGAGCCCATACATACAACACCATTACTTGTAGAAAATTAATTGATTTTTTTTTGTTTTTACATATAATTTTACTATATACACAGAAAATTAAAAGCATAATAACATTTAAAAAGCTTAATAAACTTTGCCATAAACTTCAAGATGACTTATGACCCATGTGGGTGACACATTGTGGTTAGTGGTGTAGTCCAGGGCATTCAGAGTAGCTATACTCCTTTATTAGATGGCATGGGGTATACCCACTTCTAAATATTGATTAATAATATTAATTTCATAATGATCCTTATGCTGAGGAGTCAAGCAACAAGTGACAATACTAAACTAAATATGCAAGACTAGACTTACATGCCACTGTTTTAACACAAGACATTCAACGTTAGCTGGGCCACTTTAAAAAAAAAATGGGGGTAACTTATAAATGAAGAGTACCTACCTCTCCAGTCTCCAGGCACCACTATACAACTGATTATAGTTAGTTACGTTTCATAAGTTTAGTACACAATCGTTAAATTCTTCACTAAAAGTCATAAAACCAAAATCGTCTTCTGTGACTAATTTTGCTCCACTTTATTAGTATTCAAACTTTTGTATATAGGTATACTATACTATAAAACAATGACGCGTGTGCATTTGTATATCAGCAATGCATTAACATCTGTAAACCCACGTGTGTAAGTGTGTGTAATACAGTCATCACTCAGGCTGCTGCGAAAAAATGCCAAAAATGAGAATGATCTAAAAACTCCAGCGCGAGCGCGGTGACTGCGTGAAACAAAGGAGCGCAATAAGAGTTTGGCACTTACCTTAAAAGCAAACCTCTGCTCTGCTGTGTGTGCAACAACACGAGATTTAAGGGACTATCTCATGAGTCCATTTACAAATTCAAACAACGCCGATGTTTTTGACGAAATATTTCTCCAGATTTGACAGTAAAGTTGGAATGTGAAGTATGACTTCGGTATGAAACACGGAGAACTCGAGCGGAGCGCTCGAGGAGGAGTCATGAGGAGAAGGAGGTCAACTCTCCACCCCCACTCAAACTTTACGAGCAAATCTCAGGCGTGGGTATCAGATGAGATGCGCTCATTGGTTGCGATTGCGTGTCTCAAAACCCAGGGCATCATGTACAAGCAAAACAGACGTAAACAAGGAATAAATGTAAAAAAAAAAAAAATAACCGCGCGCTTTTTATTCAGGCAGTTTTCACACAGCCATTCTGTGAGGGGGATTTATGAAGTCATCAATAAACAAACTACTGTGTTTATTTTATAGCATTATGTTATTGATGTTAAACGTTAAACATTTTTTAAATATTTTCTTAAAAAATGTTTTAATTTGAATTTCCAGCCAAGTCCAGCTAGACCATCTTAAAAAGTGACCAGCTTGCTACACCAGCAAAACCACCAAGCTGGTAGACCAGCTCACCAGCTGATGCTGGATTTTTCAGTAGGGTGTACATATCTACTTAAAGAGCACCTAGCTATCATCCAATTCATGATTTT
Source organism: Misgurnus mizolepis (assembly GCA_025389145.1). Classification (NCBI taxonomy): domain Eukaryota; kingdom Metazoa; phylum Chordata; class Actinopteri; order Cypriniformes; family Cobitidae; genus Misgurnus; species Misgurnus mizolepis. The sequence continues at coordinate 7,467,728 of JAIFKI010000022.1, read as the reverse complement.
ACACTTTGGTGTGTAAGTGTGTATTAGCACATGTTAACAATATTCAAAAGGTACAAACCCCAACCCTGCTGAAAAAACCAGCATCAAACCAGCATGGACCAACATGGGAATTATGCTGGTTAAGATGGTGGTCACCAGCATACCAGCACCAAAACACAACTTATGCTAGCATGACCAGCATGGTATGCTTGTGCTAATGCTGGTTTGATGCTGGTTAAGCTGGTGCTAATGCTGGTGCTCATGCTGGTTTGATGCTGGTTTAGCTGGTGTTCACTAGCAAACCAGCACCAAAACACAACATATGCTGGTCTTTTTTTCAGCAGGGAAAGTAAACAATGCACGAGTTATCGTCTCCGATGTAAATCTCTTTTCTTGGACAACAACAAACACACGGATTGTAGGCAACAGTTTACTTCCTGGGATTGGTGAACATCAAGTAGACAAGACCGACATTATCATAATTCATCCCGCTTCGGACTCACAGCCTGTAAGTTAAAGCAACACTATGAAGTTTTTTTTTTACCTTTAAATAATGTCTCTAAAATTATTTCAGTGATAGAACAACTTTTAACTGGACTAATTGTACTGTTGCTTCAACCTGAGCAGCCTCCTAGCTGCTACAAGCACACTCTGAAAGTAGCGGTGGAGGGTAGAGCACACAGCCCCGCCCCTCCCCCTGCCTGCAGAAGAGTGTCTGATACCAGGCACTGTTGCGCTTTTCAACCACATGGGGGAGCTGTAAGTCATTTTTACATGGAAACTACATAGTGTTGCTTTAACTCTTGTCAGCATTGCATTGTGACTGAATCTTTTAAACATGGTAAGGAGCGCCACATTTTCGGCTGATGTCAAATATTCAGGCCAATCACAATGTACAGATTAGTTGGCCAATCATGGACACAGCGCTTTTTAGATCGATGAGCTTTGTACAGAATTAGTGCGTTTCAGGAAGGCAGTATATCTGAAGCTACACAAATGTACGGTATGTGGACAATAATGTGTTTTTTAACCATAAACCACGCGAACACATTGTATTAAACCAAATACACAAAATAACAGTTTTTAGAAATGAAATAGGTGCACTTTAAAATAACATTTAGTTAAAACAAAAAAAATATCTACATTAACGGTACCAAATTTAATGAAAATTTTTGCACAAGAGGAATTTGAAGAGTTTATTTACAGTTTGAGAAGTTTTAACAAACATTTTCCTTCATTTATTTTCATTTCATTTATTACATCAGAAGTTTTTTACACGTAAACGGGGTGTAAAAAGTTTTGAGCTCATCCACTTTTGACCAGAGAGGTAGTCGTAAAAGCTTTCGACTGGATTACTTTGTGGTGTAGATGCTCATGCCATCGAATGTGTTCGACTATGATATAATAGTAGTACGCAGTGGCGTAGCGTCTGGGCATTGAGGGTATGCACGTGCAAATGGGCCCAGGCCAATAGGGGGCCAGGCCCTGGGTCCGTCCCAGCTTTTAATACAATTTTTTTTTTCAATTTACATTTTATTTGTGGCCGCAATAAATATATTTTTGTATGCACATCATGTGTAGTAATTTCTTATTTCTCCGTAATGTCTAATATCTCCGTCATTTCTTGTTTGCGTTTATTATTTTTTTTTGCACGCCATGGCTGCCGTAGACTACTACGCCATAGTTTTTTACATGACGCATCGCCGCGCCAAAAAAAAAAAAGAAAACAAAGTGTGAGAGGTTACTATAGCGGCTATCTACATGAACATTAAGGATGGACAAATATAAACCTAAAAGTGGGGCCTTAAAGAGAAAAGAGAAGGCGGAGAAGTTTTTCTTTATTTAATTCTACCCTTTAAAGTAAAAAAGTAAAGTAAAAATATTTGACTACCTTATTAAAAGTATATGTTGTTAACAGACATGCGCGCCACAGTCAACAGTGCCAACGGGCAAGGTTGGGGGGGGGGCTTTGGCTTAAAGGGGCCCATACATTTTTTTTGCATATGGGCCCGGGACTGACTTGCTACGCCACTGGTAGTACGCATCAACTTAATCCCTTAATTTCTCCCGCTCGTGTTTTAACTACTTGTCCAACATGGTGCCGTGGGTCTGTGAGTTGCCTGCCAAAGCACATTCTATTAATAACCTTAAATTTCATATTTATTACATATTTTTAATATGAGCTTGGATTCTTTATTGTTTGTTTATACTTTAAACAATGATAAACAAATAAAATAAAATATCTGGTAGCCCTTGCTCACATAAATGTTGGAGACGCCTGCGTTAAAGAATCAGGACAGAATCAGTCAAAAGTGGGCAAAAGTGACGAATTAAAACACCAGGTATGAACAACCACTCTTGTCCACTTGTGTGATCCAAACAACCAAAACACATCTTAATACCAGGGTCTGGGGTAAATTAACTGTTTACACTCTTCCAAAAATAAACCATGGTTTTACAGTTAACCCCCCCCCCAAAAAAAACATGGTTACTGTAGTAAAACCATTGTTTTGCTAATAGTAATTGATACATCAAAAAACATAGTTACTACACAACAAAAAAAACAAACAATGGTACAGTAAGGCAGTGACGCAAAGAATTGTGGGTCATGTATTCCAATAAAGAATTGATGTGTCTTCCACATACCAGTAAAAGGTTACAATCTAAGGGTGTACTAGTGATCTACTTTTATTTTGAAATGAGACCAAATATATGGCCTACAACTGTATGGCTTCAGGAGCATGCAACCTGTTACTAGCTATGCAACACAGTCGTTGAACATCATCATCACCACCAAACTTTGGAGATCTCTTTCAATCTTTATAAAGTGCCACACGGATGATGTATTTTTGTAGGCCAACTCAGAGGTTACCAGGACAGGCAGCTCTCTATTTCCCATGTTTCAGGCACCGGACCCATGAAAATGTTGTCTACACACACTTATATATATTATTATATATTCAGTGTTTTATTCTTTTTCTATATTTAAATATTATAAAATATTTATTGAATAAACAAAATGAACGATTGTTAACAAATAAACGTGACAAATGAACATTCAGATAATGGACTTTATCGTTTTACTATACAGCATAATGCATAAAGCCACACAAATATTATTTTATCACACAGATGTTAATAAGGTTAATGTTTGTCTGCAATATTTGCCGCATCATGGTATTTACATCACTGCTTGATTGCATGGACTCATGTCATATGCTATACAGGGAATGTGCGAATGAGTAAACTATTTCAGACACAGCAACTGTCTCCAAACAAGTTTCCCAATGCCCCCCACTCCCACCTCATCCAACACTGGTCAAACATTGGTTGTGTCCGAAATTGCTCCTTATATCTCATATATCAACGATCGTATTAAATAAATTATGAACAGGTAGGGTGCTAGGGGACTGCCATTTTGTATCCAAAATCAAAGTGGACATTATCATGTGCACTTATTTAATCCTATAATGCTGTGGTTCTCAAACTTTTTTGGCATGCGGCCCCTTTTGTGTGTGGTGCAGCGCTCTGTTGCCTCCCTAAGACAATTTTTGGCCCTCAGTTTGAGAATCACTGCTATAATGTACCGCAGTAAGGTTGCCAAATTCTTTGATCATGATGTTTGTCAGAAAATCATGCAGTTTTTTGGGTGAATATGGAGATAACCCCACGGTAATCAAAACTAGCACTACACTAATAGTTATACAATGATTAATAAAACAGAGAAGGTCTTTAAAGCTCTGTTGAAACAGCGCCACCCTAAGGACAGTTTTGGCTTATGCAGTATTCGAATTAGGTGTTGTTTCTGGTTATCATTCATTGCATGTTTTTTTAAGCTCATAATATGATATTAAAGACATTAAAGAATATTAAAGTTATTTAATTTGAAAGGTCAATGAGGCTAACAGCTAAACCTGTAACATTAAATTTTTTAAGGGTGTCTGGTCATCTTTTAACCTAATTAATATGCATTCTTATAAACAAAATAAAGACATCAACATTTGATTTTCTGATGTCTGGTACATAAAAGTATAAATGAACAAATCACTTAAGATTATACCCTGATAGACTGGCCCTCTATCCAGGGTGTACCCTGCCTGTGTCTGAGATGCTCGGACAGGCTTCAGGCCCCTGCAGAGGACCGGCAGGTTTGGAGAATGGATAGAAATCACTTAAAAACATGGCAAGCACAGAAATATATATATAAAACAATGAAAATGCCCAAACTTCTGAGCTATTATCTAATATTTGCATAAAACTAGCCTATTTGCATGTTACATGTTTTAAAAAAATGCTATAAAAACTTTAAATTTATCATTTTTTAATTAATCCTGAATAAAAACATCACATGAAATGCACAAACTTCTGTATCAACTTCATTGGAGTCCCAGTCTCATTCAGGCACACTGAAAGTCATGAAAATGTCCCAATGTCTGCAAATAATGGTGGTGGCTTTTCATCATTTTGTATCCCAATGATGAGGTTATTGTGCATTGATAGGACTTTGTGCTTTGTTTTCATTCGCACGCCAGTTTGCTATCAAAGCTGGAGAGGGCGATAGCAAAGGCCTGTACCGCACACATGGGGTACTTATAGTCCAGAGTAAAAACATCATCAGCTACTCTTCCAAACTGCATCACAATGTAGCTATCTGCAAATCAGAATATTTTACTTTATAATCATAAAGAAACACTGGAAGACTATAGAAAAAACTTCATTTATTGTCAACATTTTGTAAAAATACAATGGCTGAGAAGTGCAAAAAATAAAATCTAAAATCAAAACAATACATTAAAAACACAAATGCAAATCTAAAAACAAAATGGCCAGTCAAAAAAACAATAACAAATCAAGTGGCAAAATAACAAATCAGAAAACACAATGACAAACCGGAAAAGGTAGGTATATTGCGCGAATGCAAAGGTTACTGCTGATTGGACAACACCTCTGTCAATCAAGATACACCGAAAGTACAGCTGGTAGGCACAGTGTGTAAATATGTGTAAATACATGTATTGCCCTTACTGTGGGTTCAAATTTGGCCATCATTCTACAGTTCATATTTGGGATTGGGACATTCACATTTCCCACACACGCCCACGCATAGAATTGTGGGACAAGATGATGAAGATATCTCAGGAGTCAGGAAATAAACCAAACATTGGATTCGGCGGTGCCTTGATGCCTTTAGCATTTTTGAGCTTCCGGACGCAGCCAAAGTCTAACCCAACCTCTGGTTGCAGGTATTATTATAGGCTAGCTAGCGATAGTTTAGCTATGTACTGTATTTTTTAATTACAAAAAATAGAATGAGTAAAGCTTTAGTGAAGCAAGTAGTGTGTGAGATTTTCAGCATCTAGTTGTCCAATCACCAGTAACAATTCCATTAACGCATTTTTTAGGGATGTACTGATCAGGTTTTTTTGCCTTCGAGTCCGAGTCTTTTGATTTTGAGTATCTGCCGATACCGAGTCCCGATCCGATACTTCTATAATACGTAAAAAAAGAATAAAGAAGAGCGAAAAACAGATCCAGGACGTTCCTTATGTCATGCCGCACGCTTTGCTGTTTCTGTTTCATCTCTCCAATGTGTAATGTGATCCTCCTGCGCGAATGCGCGTTCTTGAGGTTCTGAGTGAGACACGGAGCTGCGTACTGATGTAGATTAACTGAGCACATAGTGAAAAAAACAATCGACACGTCATTTAAATGAGCGGTAAAAACCTGGTTTTGTCGTGGGTGCACCGCATGCACGAGTGTGTGAAGCCTATGAATGAAAACACGTCATTATTTGCGTCAGTTCACACGCACCAGCGCAGGGTGTACACTGGCGCTGAGCCTTCAGTCTGTGTGCCGGGGCTTAGTCCCGGACCTGGCCCAATTTAAACCCTGCATATGTATCCGAATCCTGATCGGAAGGTAACGTCCAATTCCGATCGAGTCTGAAACCACGTGACCGGGATATCCCTAGCATTTTTAGATTTGTCGTTATGTTTTCTGCCTTGTTATTTTGTCACTGGATTTGTCATTGTGTCTTTTGACTTGGCATTTTGTTTTTAGATTTGCACTTGTGTTTTTAATTTGTTCTTTTGATTTTGGATTTATTGTTTTGTTTTGCACTTATCGGCCACGGTATAAAAATGAGCTGGATATTTATGAAATACCATTTTATTTTATTAAATTGCTGTAACCTTTATTACAAGTAAAACTGACCGAATTGTCAATATAACCTGTATGACTTACTGTCTTTGGTGTGGACGATCTGAAAGTTTTTGACAGAGGCCTGCGTGACCCGACCAGAGAAGTTGAGCACATATGAGGCGGTGTCATCATTCCAAACAGGAGTTTTGTTGTGAAGTTCAATCAGGTTGTCCATCTGTCTATTGTGGTAGCACGCAAGCAGATTGGCATTTTCCTACAAGTAAAGTAACAGTACATGGATGAGTTTTAATCCAGCAATTGGGTGATTTTCAACCCAATGTTGGGTCCAAAAGGGACGAATTCAACCTGTTGGGTTATAATTTAACTTATGCTGGGTTGTTTCAACCTATTGTTGGGTCAAATATAAACACTTTCTGGGTGATATTTAGCCAAAAGGCTGGGTTTGTCCCTTTTTGACCCAACCATAGATTGAAAATAACCCAGCATTTTTGTGTATAGTAAGTGTATAGTAAATTTGCTGGATTACATTTATTTGCTACATGTAATGCATTTGCAATTTAAGCATGCAACAGCTCACCACATTGATACTTGTTCATAAAAGAAGGTAGAAGTTTTGTCATAAGAGGATCTTTAACTGTTTCAGTATAATGTTGACCTGTTTTATTTCAGTGTTTTATTACAGTTTTTCTCCATTGGTTTGGCTCATTTCTTGAAACAGAAATTACATTCTCAAAACAACATGGACAAACCTCCAAACCACTTGGCAAGTGTTCACAACAGAATTGAATTTCTCATTCATTTCATCAAATTGCAAATGTCTAAGTAGATGTCTCAATAGCTCAGTACATCTTTGCAACTGATTAAGTACAGGTAGCCTTCATTTAGCACAATTTCCAAGTGAATAGATCTTGTTCATCTAAACTGATTGGTTGATTCTCAGTCTAATGGTTGTTCACTCCAAAACGTGTCAGCGTCATTTCATTGTATAAGTCATCACATGCACAATAGTCTGTTCAATTGGCAAAATTAGTCAAGAACATAATACCATGAATAACATATATGAATGCTTTGAACATTTGATAAATTTATTACAGCAATTGACTGTTAGTCAAGTTTTAGTTTTACCTGACTAAGTAGGAGTTTACGCTTTTGTAGAGAATAATGGCATTGGAAGGAAACGAGGCCCCTCACATCCTCATGTTTGTGGATGAAGCTGGCTTCAACCTGGCCAAGGGCCGAAGACGTGGCCATAAAATTATTGCCCACCGGGCCACGGTGGATGTCCGAGGCCAGTGAGGGGGCAATATTACTATGTTTGATGCCATATCTGAGAATGGTGTGGCCACTCACATCCCCAGTCTTGGCCCATACTATACACAGATGCTCCTCATCTTCTTGGACCGCCTTCATTTTGATTTGATCCCTCAAAATGAGAAAGGTCTCGTCGGGCCTCACCTACCACAATATGCCATTGTATGGGACAATGTGAATTTCTACAGTGGCCTGCTAATCAGGGACTGGTTCACTGCTCATCCAAGGATGGTGATGGTGTTCCTACCACCTTACTCTCCTTTCCTCAATCCTATTGAGTTTTTCTCCTCTAGGAGGTGGAGATATATGAGCATAGGGCTCAAAATCAAAGGTCCCTGCTCCATGATGAACGCTGCGTGTTAGGATATTACAGTTGATCAGTGTAGGGGATGGTTGCGACAGGCAAGCTGTTTTGTTCCCACGTTGCATCGCAAGGGAGAATACAGTTTTTCTCAATTGCTTTGGCTCAATTCTCAAATGAAAATTTTATTTTCCAAAACAATAAGATCAGATCTCTAAACAATTAGCTAATTGTTCACATCAGATTGGAATTTCTTATTGATTTGAGCAAATTGCAAATGCTTTGGCACATGTGTGCAAACAATAAGTACAATCGTCTGCAGTTTGCCCAACAACTAATTGCATATGGCTTGTTGATCAAAACTGATGAGTCAATTCTCACTTAAACTGTCAAACTCTTCACAACTTCTCAATCATTTGTCATCGTGTACGCCATCACATTCAAAACGATCCATTCACTTATCAAAAACTACTAAACATGCATGTACATTCCATAAATATCTGACATTGATATTGTTTGTAATGTCTGCTTCATTGGAGATTTTTTCCCTGGTGCATGGCAATGGAAAACATAAGATGTGATGTGGATGAAAATCTTTGGCCTGACCAACAAGAGCGACAGGATGTCCAACAAGAATAATTACAGTAGTTTTTCATTGAGGTTATTTTGTAGTTATTTTCTATTATATTTTTTTGTAACATAGGAAATATGAAATATACAGCAATTGGACAAGCAAGATTTCAGTTTACAGTTTTTCTCAATTGCTTTGGCACATTTTTCGCAACAGTCTTATTATTCTCTAAACTGTGAGTGCAAATGTCACAACTGTTTGCTGGAACTTCAGAACTTAATTGCATGTCTGCAAAATGAAGTTACACACCCAAAACATTTTATTCATGCTTCAAAACCTAGTTATCTTGTCAGTAATTTGGCCAAGGGCACCAAAATATAAAGTATTTTTGTCATCGTGTGAGCAACACTGGTCAAAATGTTTAGTTGTTTTTTCACCATGAAAGTCCACCATAGAAAATAAGGTTTCATAAAAAAATCGTAATAATTGAGAAGAGTCAACAGTACATAGAAAAAAAAGTAAATGAACATTTCTATTTATTCACTTCATTTATTTTTGTATGTGTATTACATTTAAACTGAAATCTTGCTTGTCCAATTGCTGTACATTTCATATTTCCTATGTTACAAAAAAATATAATAGAAAATAACTACAAAATAACCTCAATGAAAAACTATAATTATTCTTGTTGGACATCCTGTCGCTCTTGTTGGTCAGGCCAAAGATTTTCATCCACATCACATCTTATGTTTTCCATTGCCATGCACCAGGGAAAAAATCTCCAATGAAGCAGACATTACAAACAATATCAATGTCAGATATTTATGGAATGTACATGCATGTTTAGTAGTTTTTGATAAGTGAATGGATCGTTTTGAATGTGATGGCGTACACAATGACAAATGATTGAGAAGTTGTGAAGAGTTTGACAGTTTAAGTGAGAATTGACTCATCAGTTTTGATCAACAAGCCATATGCAATTAGTTGTTGGGCAAACTGCAGACGATTGTACTTATTGTTTGCACACATGTGCCAAAGCATTTGCAATTTGCTCAAATCAATAAGAAATTCCAATCTGATGTGAACAATAAGCTAATTGTTTAGAGATCTGATCTTATTGTTTTGGAAAATAAAATTTTCATTTGAGAATTGAGCCAAAGCAATTGAGAAAAACTGTAAATGTAATACACATACAAAAATAAATGAAGTGAATAAATAGAAATGTTCATTTACTTTTTTTTCTATGTACTGTTGACTCTTCTCAATTATTACGATTTTTTTATGAAACCTTATTTTCTATGATGGACTTTCATGGTGAAAAAACAACTAAACATTTTGACCAGTGTTGCTCACACGATGACAAAAATACTTTATATTTTGGTGCCCTTGGCCAAATTACTGACAAGATAACTAGGTTTTGAAGCATGAATTAAATGTTTTGGGTGTGTAACTTCATTTTGCAGACATGCAATTAAGTTCTGAAGTTCCAGCAAACAGTTGTGATATTTGCACTCACAGTTAAGAGAATAATAAGACTGTTGCGAAAAATGTGCCAAAGCAATTGAGAAAAACTGTAATACACTGTGATGTGGATGAGAATCTGTGGCCAGACAGACAGCAGCGTGTGGATGGTCAGGAGGGTGAGGATGGTGGCCAGGAGAGGAAGGGTGATGACAGCGACCAGTGAAGAAATGTTAGTTCTGAAACCTTCGCATTATTTACAGCAGGCTGCATATAATTTTCATAGTTTTTTGTGTTTATATTAGAGTATATTATGCTTTATATATTTTATTTTGGTCTGGTGTATGGAAGTTACTTTGTGTGTGAATAAAAGTCGTTACAATTTCCTTGGCAGTGTGAGTGCAATGTGTGGTGTCAAAGCTTGGAGGCTACTCTTCCCTAAAATAATTTTTTTTTTCAGTTTTATACAAAATTGTATTCTGTTAGATAGACAAAAACAGTACAGTAATCATTGTCAATAAAGGGCTAAGACTGAAAAGTGGACATAAGAGATATTTCAATAGTCCCCTGCCATAGTGACAAAACATTTAAACATTTCGACTTGCAGTGCTTACACAATGCCAAAGGGACGATGCATTTTGGGGGCACTGACTGTTAAAATGAGAAGGATATTTAGTTTTGACACATGAGTGAACTATTTTGGGAGAGGTATGAGCTTTTGCAGGTGAACCATGGTGTTGTGCCGAACCATCCACTTTATTTTGACAAAAGCACCAAGAGTGTTGAGAACGTCCGGTCTGTTTCAAGAAATGAGGCAAGCAGTTGAGAAGGATATTCGCCATTTTTGTGGCACTGACTCTTTATATGGGAAAGGAATTGAGTTTTGAAGCATGAGTGAACAGTTTTGGGAAATATATGAGCTTTTGCAAGCAAGCTATAGTCTTGAGCTGAACTGTAAGACTGTTTTGCCAAATTATCTTAGAGTTTTGAGAATGTAATTTCTGTTTCAAGAAATGAGCCAAACCAATGGAGAAAAACTGTAAATCTGAAATTTCCATAAAGCACAACTTTTACTCCTTGAAATGGGGCGGTCCCAACTGGGTCATAAGTCGCAGGCGGTAAGTAAAACTGCATCAAATATCCGTGTTTTGTTGGCAATTGATGCATAAGTACAGGAATAATTGATGACGGGCCGTTGAAAAAAGTGTCTAAAAAAATCCTTACGTTACTATTACATGTGAAATTTCCTTGTGTTGTTAAAAGCCGCAGTTCAAATAAAAGTAATAAGTTAGCAACTAAACTCACCGTTTGTGGACGTATCGGCACACGTTCGTTGTCTTCATCCATACCTGGTATAATCACAGTCATTTTTCTGGGCCCTTTAAACCCCAAGACATTTGTTTCCTACAAAAAGAAACACCAGCATTAGACTTGCAAAACTCCGGGAAAACGAATGTGGAATTGATTAAAGTGAGCACTCACATAAATAATAGCAGCTAGCTCTTGCCGAGCATTGGACATGTCCCTGAGGGCGCGTTCAGGGTTGAGACCGTTGTCAAACACTGTGAACTTGGTACCCATGAGATTCGACCTAAATAATGAAAGTATAGTTTCACATCAAGCAGACATAAACATACTTTTTACATTTACAAACATTACCTTAACTTTCCAATAAAATTATTACCACCCCTCGACAGGTCAGTGGCATCTATGGAGATCAGATAATTTGACGTTGCACACTTCTTTCTTTTTCGACCAGCCAATAGAAAGACCTGTAGGAGGTGTGAAAGGAGAAGGGGCATCAAAAACGGCTTTATTATTGAAATCATGGTACAAATCAATATTAGGAATATGCTCCAAAATATTACTTCACTACACTCCTGTTCACTACACTCTCAGAAGAAAGGTACAAACATTTTCCCTTTTGTCACTGGGGTGGTAGGGGAGGGCAGGGATAAAGTACCACTTTTCAGAAAAACATAATTGTAAAAGATAAAGTTTTAGACAGACTTTAGACATTTTCAGGTGGAATTTTGATCAAATGTAAAACGACTACAGTATAATTTTACTTATATAAGTAGCCCATTGTTAATTTTGACCCTGACAGCTGGGACGAAAGTAACACACAGGTGGGTCAAAAGTAACACAAAAAAACAAAATAGATGTTTGTGTTACACTTGTTTTTAGTCAAAATTAAGGTTGTCAAAAGATTAATTGCAATTAATCACATTCAAAATAAAAGTTTTTTTGATATACGTGTGCACTGTGTGTAATATTATTTTGTATATAAAAATACACACACATGCATGTATGTATTTAAGAAACAATTACATATATTTATTTATTTGAATTTTTATATGTATAATCTTTAAAATTTATACATAATTTTTTTTTCTCAAATGTATGGATGTGTGTAGTTATATATAATAATATATACATAATAATTACACACAATACACACACAAATATATATTTTTATACATTTATCAAACTTTTATTTTGTATGCAATTAATCGCAATACATTTTTTTTGACAGCCTTAGTAAATATACATGACTATGACTTGTAACTGCAAACATAGTTCATTGTTTATCTTTGCAAAAAATAATTAAATTACATTTCAATTTTAAATTTCAGTTTCATCAAATGTTTCAAAAGCAACCTAACAGTACAAACTTGAATTGTTGAGAATAAAATTTTTTTTCAACAATTAAATTAAATCAAATTAGAATAATATTACAGTAGCAGCTGGTCAAAAGTAACAGGTGTTACTTTCGTACCGACATGAACTCCTGAAATTTTAACCCGATTAATTTTTATTTTGAAAAACTCTGAGAAGTTAAACTTCAGGATGTGTTAGAGAACTAAATAGCCTGTAGATTGATCAGTACTTTAACACATTAAACCAGAAACACAACGATTTATAAGAAAAAAATGTCAGCTTTAGGAATTTACTTATAATGGTTGAAAACAGCTTCTGGACCTACACGCGCAAAACCGTGATGAAATAACGTAATATTTGTCATCTCTGTCAAGGGTTGCATGCTAAAGATGCTGTCATAGTTTGGGATGCAAATGTTATCAGGGCTCGAAGAAAATTACTTTACCTTACTTTCGCCCCAGTTGTCCCCTACCGACCAGTATGTACAAAAATTGCTGTACACTGTCAGAAATAAAGGTACAAAACTGTACCTTTTCTGTTACTGGGGCTTAACCCTAAGTTTCTGTTTGGTACCTTTACATGAATAAAAAATAGAATGCAATTTTGGGTAGATTACCGTACCTTTAGGACCTACATTGTTAGAAAAAAGTCAAAATATGTACCCTAGCTGTCAGTGAGGCAGCACCCTTTAAAAAGGTAATTGTATGGAACATTAGGTACAGATATGTAAACATTTAGTACCAATATGTACCTTTGAGATACTAATATGTATTTTTAAGGTACTAATAAGCTCTCTTTGGTCCCAGTATGTACTTCTGAGGTACTAAAATTAAATCCTTCAGTGCAAAGCTGTACTTTTTGAAAGGGTACAGCCCCAGTGACAGAAAAGTTTTGTACCTTTATTTCTGAGAGTGTAGTTAGGCAGCTGTTTGCCAGTAACTTACTGTAGATTTATATTGATCTTATTTATTGGCAAAAATTTGTTAAAAAAAATGTAACATTAACAAGTCTTTGTCTTTACATAATAAAATTATAAAAAACACCTCGTTCAAAGCATTCTGGGAGCATTTTCTGATTTTGGTTCCCAAAAATGCTTTACATAATGCTGTTTAAAAGTTTTTTCCTGTAAAGATAAAGTCTTATTAATGCTTAATCTTCATTTATCTTTGATCAAACTGTTGTCAGTAAATAACATACATTTAAATCTACAGTAAGTTACTGGCAAACTGCTGCCAGCAAAATTTCTACAGAATGTTTTTACAGTGAGCATGTACCAATGATGTACCTAAGATGTACCAATATGTACCTTTTAGGTTCAAGAATGTACTTTTTGAGAAGATATCGCCCCAGTGACAGCTTTTTGTACCTTCATGTACAAATGAGAGTACTTTTTTTCTGAGAGTGTAGAAAACTTTTTTGAGTTTGTAGTACAGCATGAATTAGAAGTGTAACACTGTCAGAAATAAAGGTACAAAACCTTTTCTGTCACTGGGGCTGTACCCTAAGTTTCTGTTTGGTACCTTTACATGAATAAAAAACAGAATACAAGTTTTGGTAGATTACCGTACCTTAAGGACCTACATTGTTAGAAAAAAGTCAAAATATGTACCCTAGCTGTCAGTGGGGCAGCACCCTTTAAGAAGGTAATTGTATGGACCATTAGGTACAGATATGTAAACATTTAGTACCAATATGTACCTTTGAGATACTAATATGTATTTTTGAGATACTAATAAGCTCTCTTTGGTCCCAGTACAGTATGTACTTCTGAGGTACTAAATTGAAATCCTTAGGTGCAAAGCTGTACTTTTGAAAGGGTAAAACCCCAGTGACAGAAAAGGTACAGTTTTGTACCTTTATTTCTGAGAGTGTATCTTAATGTAGATTATAGAAAGGGGTTCATTTTTTCTAAGGTATGATCTGTATATGTTACTTGAATGACATCCAAACACAGTCAACTCTATTAGGGGAAATATCTTAGGTTCAGTTTGACACTCACCTTTTTGTCATTGTCCAAATGGAGGTAGTAGGTGGGGTAGAAGCCTCTGTCCATGCCCCGCTTGTCCCGTGTCACTTTGCACTTGACGGTGATACTTTGAGGTGCAGGTTGAAGAACAAACTCCTCAAGGTCATCAAACTCAATCTCTGGAGATGGAGGCCTCTGCTCCAAATGCCCAAAGGCAAAGAGTTGATATTTTGCATTTAGCGCAACATAATTCAAATAATTCACATCATCCTCAGTGATTTCACATGAGTCTTACCTTTTTATTTTTCTTTCCTTTGCCTTTTTTCTTTTTGGTCACTTCTGAATTCTCTTCTTCACTTTCATCAGATTTGGCTGTGAAAATGACAGGCATAAGAAATGCATCTTAAAGGCGGGGTGCATGATGTCTGAAAGCCAATGTTGACATTTGAAATCACCTAGACAAACACATATGACCCCTGGCATTAATTGTGGTTGTTTCATACAGTATAATGACATTGTGTTCACTCACGCTTTTTCTTGTTATTCTTCTCTTTTTCCTTGTTACTGCTATTCTTGTCTTTTTTCTTGTCTTTTTCTTTCTCCCCTCCAGTCTGAAACATGGAGGCAGAGTTGGCTGTCAATTTCTTGTTGCTCTTGCTGGATTTAGTTTCTGGTTCACTCTCTTCACTCCCAGACTTGGAGGCTAAAGCAACAATTTACAAGTTTTAGGTGATTTTACTATTTAGAAATAAAGAAACACAACTGACAATAATTTCAAGCATGCATACTGTTACACTACATAAAGATGAAGTGTTCATTTCTGTAACGCTATCAGCACCATTTAAACAGATTTCCTGGACACTCCCTCGGTGGCCATTGGTCAGACAAACAGATAGTCCCTCCCAAAACTTAGGACATTGTTAGATCCAGTGCTGGTGCGTTAGGCTGCGTGGTCAAAATTCCCAAACAAACAGGGCAATGTTTTTTACAGGAGATTTTGGGATAAGAAAATGACACACTTCATCCTTAACTTGGTGTTGGAAGTTTTTACATTACCTGGTGTAACAATTCTGCTATCAAAAAATGATTAATGTGATGATGTAATGTGATATTAACCTTACCTTTCTTTTTTGCAATGAAGTCTGGTTTATCTCCGTTTATCTGAAACATAGAAGCTGACTCCTTCTTAGGCTTCGCAGTTTTTCCTTTGCTGTCTGATTCACTTTTAACCTCTGCGGAGAAAATAATGGAAAATATTTAAAATAAAATAACTCAGGGTGGTGGGGGGTGGAAGTAACTATGAATGAATTGTGGTCGATCTTAGGTTAGTTTATTTGCATGCAGTGTCTATGTTTTGCCACTTACTTTTACTAAAAGACTGATTCAAATGATGTAATAAGAGAAAAAAAGATCAAAAAGTTATGCTGAAATGTATTTTTATGTCAAAATGTCATCATTTCTGGGTTACATCTTAATGCTAATGTTGTAGAGGATGAAGTAGACCTCTACTGTCAGAATAAGTACAAAACTATACCTTTTTGGTCGCTGAGGAGGTACCCTTTTTGTAGCATTATGAGTATACAACACATAGAAATTTTGTAGATTTGGAGGTACAATATTATACCATAAGCACCTATTGTGTACCTTTAAGGACCTTTTGTGAACCAGTTAAATGTTACCGTGGGTTCACACCAGCTGTGTTTGAGACGTCAAATTCGCCCCTACCGCGTCTAGTTTGCCGCTTGAACATTTTGAGTTTACTCGCTTCATTTGCGCGTAAAAGCTGCGTGTTAAAATCTAGTCATCAAGACATTCACGCGGAAATTTGCATCATGGGAGGGGCTTCTGTGACTCTCCTCGCTTTCTGTAATCACTTCACTACTAGAGCAAGCTCCTGATTGGTTAACGCAGCGAGTTTTTCCGCCAAAGTTCACATTTTTCAACTTGCGTGTTTGCTGCGGCAATGCTCAAGTCGCGCCATTTGCCGAACTAGACGCGCAAATGAGGTGGAAACGTGTGTACCGCGCCACACTAAACGCCTAATTTGCACCGCAAGACCTCCAGATGCGCGTCAACGCGTCTTCACATTGACATCACTCACGCACTCTACCGTCGCTGGTCTGAACGCAGCATTACCATCAGTTTACACCAGCCGTGTTTGAGGCGTCAAAATCGCGTCTACCCCATCTAGTTTGCCGTTTGATCATTTGGAGTTTACTCGCTTTATTTGCGTGTGAAAGCCGCGCATAAAATTCTAATCATCGAGATATTCATGCGGAAATTTGCGTTATGGGAGGGGCTTCTGCGACTAATAATAGAGCAATAGAGACGTCACTAATAGAGCAAGCTCCTGATTGGTTAACGCAGCGCGTTTTTTCGCCAAAGTTCACATTTTTCAAACGTGTTTGCCGTGGCGCGCAAATGACGCGCAAATGAGGCGTAAACGTCTACCGTGCCGCACTAAATGCCTCATTTGTGCCGTGAGACCTCCAGGTGCGCGTCAATGCGTCTTCACATTGACTTAACATTGAAATCACTTGTGCTTGACGCTTCTACCGCGGCTGGTCTGAACGCAGCATTAGGGGTACAAAACATAATGGGGCGGTTTCCCAGACAGGGATTAGACTAGTCCTAGACAAAAATAAATGTAAGAGCTGTCCAAACTGAAAACAACTTGCACTGACATATCTTAAAATACATCAGTGCCCTTTGTTTTGCCTCAAAATGCACACAAGTAATTTTTGTAGTAAGGCATGTTTGTTAAAACTAGTTATATTTCACAATTAAACCAAGGCCTAGTCCTGGCTTAAACTAATCCCTGTCCAAAAAAACACCCCAATAGGTACACAAAAGGTCCTTAAGGTTAAAGAATACATATAGCAGAGATGTTTGTACCCAAAGATGCTACTTCAGCACATTTAGCACCTTTAAAGTGGATAAAAAAATCAAATGCTGGATTTCATGGTAAAACCCCGCATGTGAAAGTTGTGTGAGTTTAGTAAATTTCCCTCTGTTTGACTTGAAATATGACTTATTGAAGCCAATTTTCGAGTTCATGGGGTATTTAGCTCAGAATCTTTGTGTGAAAGTCAAGTCAGGACCAGTTCCACGAACATCCCTGAGGTTATTCAGGTGTGCCATTGAGCTTCAGATAATCACCACAGCTTCTAGTTAAGCAGTGTCTTTCAGTTTGCAAGTCATGGCTCAGTGTGTTGAAGCTCCATAACAACATCCAGAGGGTTTACAATGTGAATGTCAAAAGAGAGACCAGAGAGCCATAAGTAGGTTTAAAAACTTCATTCTGAATCATCATTTTCATTTACACCTGCCTAAATGTTTTAAGAGTTTAAGAGACCTGTGCACCCTAAAAAAAAACCATGCAAAGATTTTTTTCACCAAAAGCAGTGGTTTTTAAACTGTGGGTCAGGATCCACTTGTGGGTCACACAGTGAGATATGGTTGGAAAAGCAAAGTCACTCAGCTATGGCGGTGGATGATACAAAACAGATGACAAAGATTTTAATATAACTAAGTATATTGGTATTACAAGTAAACTTACACTCTCTCAGAAAAAAACAAACAAAAGCTGTCACCGGGGCAGTACCCTTTCAAAAAGTACACATGTACATACATATTAGTTTATTAGTGCCGCAAAGGGTGCATGCTGGGACTTCAAATGTACATATTTGTACCTAAATGGTACATATTAAAACCTTTTGAAGGGTTCCATCACAGTGACAGCTTGTGTACGTTTTTTCAACCTTTTTTCTACCTTTTTTCAACCATGTATTTCAATCATAAAATCACAAGAAAATAAGAACTACTCTCCTCTAAAAGAGAACAAATGTGTGTTTTCCCCATATTTTCATTTTAAAATATTGTGGTGGGGCTTGAGGTTAAAGTTAAATGAAAAGTTTGGGAACTCATGATAGGACGTTGCAGAATTATGCCTACAGTATGTATTTGAACACTGGAATTTTTTTTGCATTTGTTTAAGTAGTTTCTCTTTTTATCCGACTGGCCTAATAATACACCCCTGAGGGGCTCATCTGTTTTCATCAAGGCAAAAAATGAGGTTGAGGCTTTACAAGACACCCCCCCTCCCCAAAACAAAACCTCAAACCCTTACTAAAACAACAAAAGTTAAAAGTTAAAGGCACTTCAGTTGAGAGTTAAAGCGCCCCACTTCAAATCGTAAATAAATCTGAGTTGCAATCTTTAAGACGGCTCTCTTGTATTGTCTGGCTAATCTTTTTAGCTCACGGGGTTTACTGCTAATCCTCTTCCTGAGCAGCAAACTCCGTGCATGTGTCCATAACGACATTAAGAGTCACACACACTAAAGCCATTGTCCATTGGTTTCCTCTGATACGAGGCCTAAAGTGTTTTGCTCAGAGTGAATAAACAACTGTTTCTGGAACCAAAAATACTCTGTATGTGAAAAATAACCCCAGACTACGCTTTGTACGTTCATTGTCAGTTCCAAGTAACATAAATGCTATTTAACCGTTGAAGCTATCTAAACAAAAGTCAAAATGAACCTGCTTGTCCCTGCTTGTTAGCATTACCGGGTGAATACGCTAAACTGACCTTTGGTTTTTGATTTCTTTTCTTTGGTGCCAGCAGGGGGGATCTCTTTGGGGGATTTTTTCTTTGTGGTCTTCGGTGGGGTCTCATCATCATCCTCATCTTCATTTTCACAATCTGATCAAAGAAATGAATATTGAAGAATCGTTTGAATGCAAGGCACTGTCAATATGAAATCAGAATTTACTTGCTCTATGCCCACGATGGATTTGAAGAACAAAATATTTATGTTCTTAAAGGGCTGCTAACCTTCTTCAATATAAAAATAGTCTCTGGTAAACCCAGAATGTGTGCGTAAAGTTTCAGCTTAAAATACACCACAGATCTTTCATTATATGATTTGTGGCTGCAATGAAAACGTGCTGTTTTTGTGTGTGTGTCTTTAAATGTAAAGAATGCTTCTGTCCCCCTCCCCATATGTAAAGTAAAGGGTAGAACGCTTACACGTGTGCTTTGGACTACATCAAAACATGTGTCTTTTGCAGAAGGTTGAACTATGCGCTCATAAGGCGGAGTCTGTGAGCGGTCATGGGTGGGGAGTAATCAATGTGACATCACATTGATAGGGGATCCCCAACAGCCTGTTTTGTCAGATTGTTGCGGTTCAAATGAGATTACATAAAAAAGAATAGATGGATTTGTACGATAACAGAATGTTTAGCACACACACTGGCAACTCATTTTCTGATAGAAATTTAGGTTGGGGGCTTTAACACTGGCGCTGACATCTTGGGTCTTGAGTTTTCGGGACCAGTCCTGCGCAGTAGTGAGTGAGATAAAACGCTTTTTTCCCGCTTTCTTTGTTTATTATTTGTTTGAAAGCAGAAGGTCTGTTCTTTCATTTGTATGTTTATATATTTTTAGTAGAAAATTTTCCTGGAAGACATTTTGTGAAACTTTTGTGAAAATCACAAAAAAGGCTGGCACTGAGTTAAGACCTACTGCAAAAATCAGATCTTACCATTCTTCTTTTTAGAGCTACTTTTTGGCTTCTTCCTAGTGTTTTTTTCTTCTGCGTCGTCTTTTTTCTTTTTCTTTGCCATTGTGCTGTCTTCTAGGGGGCAAAACAAACTGTGTATTATTGCACCACTGCAAAAAAAATGTGTCAATTAAAGCAGTGCCTGGAGCAATATCTTTTTTACAGTTTACATTGCTAATACAAGTATGGAATCATTTCTTTATTGCCCTAATAGTCTGAATACAGCATGATTGACAGCCATTCTCTGTATGGTTGTATGTCTGTGTGAGACTAACTTTTGGAGCGTGTAATCTCCTCCTCGCCTGACAGCTCTTTACTCTTTTTAGTTTTGCTTGTTTTTGGTTTTGCCTCCGGTCCACTGTCCTTTCCAGAATCCACCACCGGCTTCTTTTTTGGCTTCTGCATGAGCTGTTGATAAGAACGGTAAATTGCATTTACATGGTGTGTTGGAGCGCACTCATATTAGAGCTAACCTGACCGAACCATGCCCAAACACGTGTCCCAACTCCCTACTCCCCCAGAAGCACACACTAACACTGTTCTCGGCCGATCCGAGCCCGGGCACGCTTTCGTCATTAGGATGTGATTGCTTAACACTAGAGCCCATCGTAGTGTTAAGTCGGTGCTTTTTAATTTTGCGTTGTTTGGGGCACGATGTCACACAGCCCTCTCACATGCATCATATTGTTGATCTGTTGGTGCACAGCTCGGACATTCATGTAACACTGACTGTTGCGCGCATTAGAAGGTTTATACAAAGGCAGATAAAGGTGAGTGGTCACGCAATTGATGTCTCTCCTTTTAAACCGCGCATTGTGCAATCCGCATTTGTGCTCAATGCGGATTGCACAGTGTGATCGCAATTTGCGATTTTACAAAAGTTTTTCCTACTGTGAG
Organism: Misgurnus mizolepis; assembly: GCA_025389145.1. Taxonomy (NCBI): domain Eukaryota; kingdom Metazoa; phylum Chordata; class Actinopteri; order Cypriniformes; family Cobitidae; genus Misgurnus; species Misgurnus mizolepis. The sequence continues at coordinate 7,446,853 of JAIFKI010000022.1, read as the reverse complement.
TTCTAGCCTAAGGGGCTGTGTACACCAAAACTTTTACGCCCGCGGCCAGCGCATGTTTTCAATTGTTTCCAATGGCAGCTCGGCGTTTTTCAAATAAGCCAGCAGCTAGCGGGTTTTTTCCGCGCTGAAAACCGGCGCTCGGCGGTTTTCACGCGCCCGGCGCTGAGAGTCTAGAGTTTAAAGAGATTCAACTTTGGGAGAAAAGCTCCGCTCGTCAATGTCAGTTCTCACACGGCCGCCCAATCACAGTGGAGCAGGGGCGGGACATTACCACAGCAACCAACCGGCTCGCAGCTGAAGTATCACAGCTACCAAAGCACTCAGCTGAAGAAAGCTGGCACTCAGCTGAAAAACAGCTGGCATTCGGCGTCCTCAAGGCGTTTTCAGCCGCGTTTAAAAGTTTTGGTGTACACAGCCCCTAACAGCTATAATCAACAGCTCTTTGGTCAGTTGAGTAGTACCAAACAGTTTTAAACATGCAATTCTTCAGCCCCTGTTAAAAAAACGAATTTAGATCAAACAGTAGACAATAACTATAGACCAATTTCAAAATTGACTTTTATTTCCAAGATTTTAGAGAAAGTGGTCTACACACAGCTTTACTCAGAATTCTTTTGATATCTCAGATACACATTCCAGTTGGGTTTTAGGACCCGTTACAGCACAGAATCAGTTTTGCTTAAGGTTACTAATGATATACCATTATCGTTGGACTCGCATGTTGTTCTTGCTTTATTAGATCTGAGCGCTGCCTTTGACACAATTGACCATGAGACTTTTTTAAACCATCTGGAATGTTGGGTTGGTGTCCAGGGTACAGCCCTCCAGTGGTTTGTGTCGTGTTTAAATGGCAGGACAGTTGTAGTGAATTTGAGACCTTTTTTTCAACATTTGCACCTTTAGTTTGGGATGTTCCTCAGGGGTCGATCTTAGGACCGTTGCGGTTCTCTTTGTATATGCTTCCTCTAAGCTCTATTTTTCGTAAGTACAGTATTGCATACCACTGCTATACTGATGATCGTTTACGGATGTTTTATTTTCCTGTGAGCTTAGAAAAACATGCTCTCTTCAAAAAGTACAGGAATGTTTTAGTGAAGTAAAGCTCTGGCATTCTAATAACTTTCTCCAATTAAATGAGAGCAAAACTGAGATTTTGATTGTTGGTTCCGCCACAACACATGCTTTTGCTGATCAGCTAGGTTCCCTCCCTGTATTTGAAGCTTGAGGACAACGTTAGAAGTTTAGGGGTAATAATGGACTCATCCCTAAACTTCAACAAACAGATTGGGGCCGTTGTTAGAGGTAGCTTTTTTAACCCGAGATCGATTGCCAAAGTAAAACACTTTCTATCCAGAAAGGATTTGGAAATTGTGGTTCACTCCTTTATCTCATCAAGGCTAGATTATTGTAATTCGTTATATATACGACTTCCCCAAACTGCCTTAGCCCGCATGCAGTAAGTGCAAAATGCTGCGGCTAGGTTTTTAACAGGAACTAGGAAAAGAGACCATATTACACCTTTACTGCAATCCTTACATTGGCTTCCTGAAAAATTCCGGATAGATTTTAAAATTCTCTTGTTTGTCTACAAGGCAATTTCAGCCTTAGCTCCTCAGTACATTATTGATCTTCTCATTCCTTACTCTCCTTCTAGAGTCCTTAGGTCCTCAGACCAAAGGCTTTTAAAGGTCCCTCACAGTCATTTTAAAATGAGAGGAGAGCGTGCATTTTCTGTGATAGGTCCGAAACTTTGAAATAGTCTCCCACTCCATGTGAGGGCAGCTCCTTCAATTGCTATTTTTAAGTCGTATTTATTAAATGTATTAAATGTTGTTTGTTTTTAATGTTTTAATTTCATTTATTCTTGTAAAGCACTTTGGAGCAACGGATGTTAAATAATAAATAAACTTGCTTGCTTGCCTTCACTGTCGGGCTTATTTCTGTGATAACAACCTGCTGCCTATACATTATTTCTTACATAATGCTCCTCACAACCAGAAGACCATTATGCTATTCAGAAGACTGAATTTCTTACCCGGATAAAAATAAAACTTTGGTATAAAAGCACTAAACATCTTTTACACAGAATCGGTTTCACACTGCAACTTTCTGAAACAATCATGGTATCAAATTTCAGACATTGCTGTTTTAAAAGCTCATCCCAGCTTTAAAGCGAATGTCAGAAAATATAAATATATCCCCATACCTTCTCTGCAGACATATTTACTGAGATGATCTCAGATCAGCCAAAAAAGTAAAGGTCCATGTAAGAGAGCAGAAGGAGCTGAAATGTGTGTCGAGAGGGTGATTATAAAAGCTAGTTTAGTCTGGAGAAGTTGATAATAGGATTCAAGATAAAGTCCATCTGCCCAAGAAGCAACCAAAACAACACAGAGAGGAACGTACCATCTACTTACACAACCATACAATGAACAAAAATTGACGTGGCCATTCACAAATCTAGCATAAACATTATGCACACTTACAAAAAATAATATTCACAGATACAGTAAGCATACAAATACATAACTCACCTGCATTGACCTTTCAAAGTAATCATTATGAAGGCTAAGAGATGAATAAATAATTAAAATAATTAACAAAGCAGACAATAGATTGATGATGTTATGTATAAGGTAGCAAAAGAGAGAAGCACTTACACATCTGCTGTCCAAACCTCCTGTAAGATCTCTTTCTGCAGAGGCATTGCCCAAAATCACTGATGATAGGTCACCAAAATCTCAAAACTCCTCAAAAAGTGGTCAAACATCAATCAAATAGCTGGTTCGAAATAATTTGTTTTGGTAAATTTCCTTAAAGACCTGGATGAGAAAATACACAACCAAACTAATGAAGCAAATGCTTAACCAAGCATAGATTAAAAAGTATGAAAATCAACCTAACTCTTACTGTATGTACTCTATAATGCTACCATTGCCTTTTCCACAGGGATGTCTTTAAGGGCATGGGTTTTACTGGGGGTCTTAACTGACCAATACAATGAGAGTGCAGTTTCCCATAATGCATTTGGCTTTAGGATGCCATCTGCTAATGGCAAAACCATCCACAGCTTCCACCTAAAAACCAGTCACTGCAGTATAACCCTGTAAGCTTAAATAGGATTGTCATCAGAATTAGATTTGGACCCACGTGTTTCTTTGGGGGATTTGCAAGAAAAAAATCACCCACTAACACACATCTCACTTAAATATAAATATTTAAGGAAAACACAACCGTTTTTCAATATTTTACTATGTTCTTAACTCAAATTAATACATACCTCTCTTTTTTCAATGCATGCACTTAACCTTTGTTCAACATGCACGTCATAAATGGGTAGCATTTAGCCTAGCCCCATTCATTCCTTAGGATCCAAACAGGGATGAATTTAGAAGCCACCAAACACTTCCATGTTTTCTCTTTTTAAAGATTGATACATGAGTAGTTACACGAGTAAGTATGGTGGGACAAAATAAAAAGTGCCGATTTTTTAAGCGGATAAAATTCCGCCATACAATATAGTTCTCTATTTTTTATCATCATTTATTTTTATCCCTTAAAAAATCACCACGTTAATGCAATAATAATTTTGTGTTGTGTAAATAATTGTGCAATAATAATGCAAATATTACTGCGCCCGAGGTCGAAGTGCTGCAAACTAAGTGCTCTTCCGCCAAACATTATAGTTTTCATTTTTAATCTGCTTAAAAAATCGGCACATTTTATTTTGTGCCACCATACTTACCCGTGTAACTACTCATGTAAAAGTGTTTGGTGGCTTCTAAATTAATCCCTGTTTGGATCCTTAGGAATGAATGGTGCTAGGCTAAATGCTAACACATTCATGACACGCTGTGCAAAGATTAAGTGAACGCATTGAATAAAGATAGGTATGTATTAATTCGTCTAAGCTGAGGTAAGAACATAGTAAAATATTGAAAAACGGTGGTGTTGTCCTTTAAGTCCAAGCAATGTATTTGAATTATGAAAATAATAATGTGGCCTCAAAAATTTTACATTTCTCAAAAGATTCAAACAATCACAAAAATGGCAGAATTTTTTTTCATTTCTAAATTGGCATTTACATTTACACTACATTATACATTTTGCTACACAATATTGAAGAATAATGCTATATGCAATAACTTCCTAAAGGATTTGATATGATGTGCAATACAATAATGGTTTAAGTTTGTAAAATCCATTTGAACAATAATAATAAAATATATTTAAAATCATTATATAACAACACACGTTTCACATTCTTTCTGGGAAAAGTAACCATTGCTCTCTTTGTCTCACCATTCACCCAGTTTCTGCTATCTGCATCGACCTTAAACTATATGCATGTCTTTTTGAAGTATTAAAATCATCCAGTTATTTCAAATAATTGCAATGTGTGTTTTTTATTATGCACATTTGCGCTATTCCTTTAGTTTCGATAGATCTTGCAGCCCTTACATTACATTTATCCATTGACCCGATGCTTTTATCCAAAATCACAAAACACAGAGAGCATTTAACATTTTGCAGAGCATTTTGGCAGCCACAAAATTTTAATAACTAAGAAATAATAAATGATCTGTCAGATCAAATATTTATGTAGATACACCTTTTTGGCTATACTATTATCTAATATAATATTAAATATTTTAATTGCATAAAATCACAAAACAAGCATTTGTCTCTTTCGACTTAAAGTTGACAACTACAGATTCTGCATTAGAGTTGTTGTTGTTTTTGCTTTTGCAGTGAGAAAGTTAAAGGAAGAAAGTGAAAATGTTTTATAGTTCAGGTGACTTTATAGTTCAGGATTTTGTTAAAAATCTCTTTTCAGTTTTGCTTGGCAATAGATGTACTTGTAGTTACCAATACGTGCCACCAGAGGGAGAGGTATAGCAGCCTATGTTGTGGTGCTAAGAAGTCAGTTCTTCTAAGCTGTTTGCTTGTAATTTAAAAAACAACAACACAATCTTAAAATATCAATTGCCAGTGTAATACATTTTGAAATGCATCTGATTGTAGGCTGTTGAATATAATACATTTTCTTAAATGAGTATGTTTTTGCTTTGCAGTAAATATAAGCTTATGTTAGACAGTATGTGTGCTTTTTAAATGCCTCGTTTATCGCTTGCACACTGGGGTCCATTTCCTGCCCTTAAATCTATTAAAGAATGTGGGCCGTCCAAACTACAGCTTTAATTATGAGCCTAAAGTAAAGGCATTGAGTGCAGCTGCCTGGCATGCATGCCCTCCTAACCCAAGGGGTCTCTGTGCCCCTCTCCGCTGTGTGATTATGGCAGTCTAGACTAATGGATCTCCTGGCTGGCCTGGACTCACTGACAGCCTTTCCCACAACTGGCATCACGCCTGAGAGAGGCTAGTGAATTGACCCACTGTGGTGAAGCTCCTCGGGCCTTAAAGGGACAGTGTCCCACTACAACGTGCCACTGAGCAATTCAGAAAGCAAACTTTGCTTTCTCTTAATAGAATTAAATGTATTTAGGGTTAAAGTGTGATGGATAAAACATACACTATTTGAGAACAAACCTGTTGCTCAGATGTTACACATTCATAGCTCAGGAATCATAGTAAAGATTACTTTTTTACGTACTGTATCAATGTTTCTTGGGTGTTTCTCCTCAAGCCATCCAAGGTATATATGACTTTCTTCTTCAGCCAAATATAGTTGTAGGTATATTAAATAATACCTTGGCTCTTTCAGCTTTGTAAGGGCATTGTATAGTGCCCCATTTTACTTAAAAATCTGCATCCATCCATTAAAAACGAATACATTACATTGTTGATTGTCTTCCAAACACATCAGCCTTTTCCCTGACCTTTACTCTTTTGTGAATAATTGTATGATCGTAGTTTATAAAGTTTGAAATATAAATGAAAAACCCATTGCTTCGCCTCGGAAGACATTTAATAACTGTATTAGTCTTAGGATGGATGTGCTTTTGTAGTTTTAATTGGGCACTATCTAATGAAGCCTGTCCTTCAAAATAAAACGACCACATAGGTCATTTGTGCAAGCAGCTAAAACAACCTGAAGTTACATTTTAAAGTTAGGTGCCCTCTGGGAATAAAGCGCCATATTGTGAGTGACATCATTAAATTATGTTTAATTATTAAACATTAAATTAAGTTTAATTCACAAAACTTGCTTTTACATTCATGCACCTGTCAGACGAATGTTGGTGTGCTGTGAGATTAAACCTGTGATCGCCACACCTTTAATGGTGCATTCACACCAGCCGAGGTAGAGGTGGCAAAAACGCGCTATTCGCGTGTAGTTGGAACATTTGAGTTTACTCACTTCATTCGTGTGTTAAAGCCGCGTGTGAAATTCTAGTCATTCGAGACATTCAAGCTGAACATCGCGTCATGGGAGGTGCTTCTGCGACTCCGTTTGCTTACGGTGCATTCACACGGTGCGCAAGCGTTGAAAAAAAAAGCCATTCACTTTTAATGGGTGACGTCAAGTGTTGGCGACCTGAATTGTGTATCCATCGGCGCCGCGTCAGTGCCGTTGCTCCCGGCAGAAGTTGAACATTTCAAGCGGAAACGCGTGCGTCAGCCAATCATATCGCCTTATGCCAGTGTTTCTCAAACTTTTCCAGCCCAAGGACCACTTTATCTTCCAATTTTTTTCTGAGGACCACCTAACAGAATCCCACTCTAACACGCCCCCCCCCCCCAAAAAAAAACATAACAAAATGAGATGGATAAGCTAAATTTAAGTTTAATATGCAACTGTTTTAAGTCAAAAACTAATTTTTTAAACACAAATGCAATGCTATGTTCAGAAATTATTATATGATTTTATTTTCATTTAAAACAGAAAGGCAAGAACTGATATCACAGTTTTGCAAGTGCATTAAAAAGCTACTTAAAGGCACACAAGGCAAGTCTGAGTATTATTTCTCTACTAGCTCCCCCTAGTGTCTGGGAGTAAATGCGTTCTATATCTAAGACTATACGAGACTGAAGGACACCGGGTCGGATACAGCGAACTTGCAAGTGGGGTATTCTTCCTACAGACGGTAGGGGCGGGCGAGAGAGTCTTCATTCGTCATGTAATGAGTCATTTAACCATATACCGACTTACGAAGATGATTTATTAACATAAAAATGCTGCCTTGTGTCCCTTTAAATAAGTGATGATTGTATAAACACTTAGTTTATACAATAGTTTAGGTCATCTTTTGGCATACCACTGGGGGGGTTTTGCGGACCACTAGTGGTCCCCGGACCACACTTTGAGAATTACTGCCTTATGCAAATAACCTAAGCAGAGCCAGCCAATTACGTTTATGGAGCTTGTGATTGGCTGTTGGCCACGCTTCAGACAAGCCTTCCCCGTGTGAATGTACCATTACTGTAATCACGTCACTACTACAGCAAGGTCCTGATTGGTTAACGTGGTGCAGAAATCCCCGAAGTTCAGATTTTCAACTCATGCGATTCCAACAGCAACGCTCAATTCGCACTGCGCCTACCGCGCCGCAGAATGCCGAATCTGGTCTTTGCATTGACTTGTTGCATTAACTAATTGTAAATCACTTGCGCTTGCCGCCTCTACCACATCTGGTGTGAACCCTGCATAAGGCGAGGCTCTATCCCCTGAGCTACAGCTAAAGTCATATGACATTGCTAAAAATAACATTATTTGGTGTATTTGGTGTAATGCAATGTGTTTACGCGGTTTAAGATTAAAAATCCAATTATTTTCCACATGCCGTAGATTATTGTTGCCCCGCTTTTCTGAAATGCATTGGTTTTTACAAAGCTCATCATTCTGAAAAGCGCCGTGGGCTTTGATTGGCCCGCTATCGAGTGAGTTATGATTGTCCAAAATACCTCAAGCGTGTGACGAAAATGTACGTCCCTTAACATACTTGAAATATCAGCTGTCAAAGCATTAATGACGCAGCATCTCCATTTACAGCATCTCCTTTCCCTACAACAAAGGAAAACATGATTGGCTGTTTGTAAACAGACCTTATGTTTGAATCTGTATCAGATAAAGATACAAAATTTGAGGAATAATTGCTTGTTTGTAGATTGTTAATGGACATTCCTAGTTGCAAGTTTGTGTTTTTTTCAGAATGGACCTGCAAAACGTAACTGTAACGTCAATAGTAGAACTTCAGCATAAACGCTAGCATATAGCATTAACTAGCATATAGCGCTAATTCAGCAGCCACAACTTTGTTTTTAGCATTGTTACAACATTGTAATTAATTTAATGTGTAATTTAATGTTGGGGTGTACTTCTCGACTGTAACGTCACTGTCTGTGTCTGAGATTGGCCTGTCTTTTGCTTGCACAAGGTTTACATAAGATGGAGGAAACAATCATGCTGGAGTCTCACGATATGTCATTACCATGTCAGAACTCGTATTATTTATCTTTGCCTACACTCTAAAAACAAACGGTGATAAATAGCACTAAAAGTGGTTCACTGGCTCGTAATTATAGGGGAACCATTTTAAGTGCCATTATGTAGTACCTGTGCAGAACCATATTGTGCTATATAGTAAGGATCGATTGATATGGATTTTTTTTTAGTGCCGATGCAGATTTTTGTTTCATCAGCTTTACCCGATGACCAATAAAGGCTGCCGATTTTCTTGAGCCGATATTTTGAGCCGATACTGCTTCTTCTCACTCAATTTACATCATAAAAATGACACGATTATGCCAAATGTGACAAGTCTCAATTAAAAAAAGTAACATTTATTGAACTTATCAAAAACTATATTTAACAAATAGTAAAAACAGGTAAGGGGGCTATGGAACAATGAACTGCACTCTCCACAATGATGAGGAACTATCAGCAAAGGATATTTATTTCTAGCGCTTTACTACTACAAATATAGAGATGAGTAATAAAAACCCGCTTTGTCCAGCTATGATTAGCTGTTAGGCCGAGCTTTCGATGTTGTCATGGAAAGGTTGCTTGTTTTTAGTCACATGACCTCGCTTGTGGCTTCCAGCACTCTGTCTGTAAATAATGCCGGAAAAATCGGCGAACACAGCACCCACGTATTGGCTGATGCCGATACACATAAAACTCGCAAAAAAAAAAAACGACCCGATATATTGGCCGGCAATATATCGTCCGGCGATATATCAGTTTATACAACAGTTCTTTCTGGTTCTCGAATCTGATTGGCTAAGAGGCGTGCAATATTGTACTGATAACGGCACAGTAACCGCTTCACCTTTCGTATCATTCCGCCCCCTAGTGAATGGAGGTCCTTTTTAACAGGCTCATCTCTGAATGGAAAAACTGCACGCACACACTGACACACACAAACGCGCTGTTTTTAATCACTCTCCGTGTGTCTCATTAGTTCACTAGCTCGTAAATCAGTATGTGAATCCCAATCGGAAGTTATTATTCCGTCAAAGATCAGCGCTCTTGGATGTTACGTTAAATTTAATGGGAGTAATGTCTTGTCACATCGTGTGGACGATTAACACTTGGAAAGAGGAATGTAAACAATATTTTTTTCTGGAGCGATGTCTCTCCTCAGAACGCAAAAACATATGTGGACATTGATCATTTATTTTATCAAGACATTTATAATATAAAGAAACGGCTAATTCGTCAATTGAGTCATTATGAGATTCAAAGCAGCCGAAAGTGTTACCTGTCATTCTGGCTGCCCTTAAATCAGTGGCGGAACAAAGTAGTTCCCAAACAAAGAGGCTTTTAAAATAACTCCATTGTTGTTTTCTAGTTTTCGTTTTTCAAACGTGTGCTGTCCGGCACTTGGCCTACGGTCTCGTGCCTCTGGCCTAATCACAGCCGTGATGATATAGAGCTATATCACACTCCTACTCGAGCGATATTGCTTAACTATCACTACTATATAGAACCACATCTGGTGCTATAGTGGTGCTATATCACCCCCATATGGTTGTTCATAGGTGCTATAGCACTAAAAATGGTTCCCCTATGATTATGAGCTATTTAGCACCAATATTTTTAGAGTGCAGATAAATACAGTTTTACATTCTATGGCACCTTTATTATAACTTCAACTGTGTTTGGCTAAAAGAAGAAGGTCATATACAACTATGTGGCTGGAGGGTGAGTAAAATATGGCCTAATTGTCATTTTGGGATGAACTATTTGTCATGACTGCTGGGTGATCGATGGCTGTGTGTGGGGTATGTGTGTGTGTGTTTGTTTACCTGTGGTGCCGGTTCCTCGTGTGTCCACTAACTCCGCCCCTTGTTTCGGTAATTGTTCACCGGTGGTGTCTCGTTTGCCTTTTCCTTTATATTGCACGTAGTCCTGTCTTTCGTTGCGCGCTCATTTGTTTGATCACAATCTTGCTACTCTGCCTTGTCTTGTCGGACGCTTTCTTGTCTCCTCCTCTAGTTACCCCAGGTTTGGATTACGGCATCCGGAGTCTCGTCTCCCCCCGGACCGCTCGCTTGTGGATTACTGGAACTCATTGACTTTATTTGTCCCTCGGATCAGCTGGTTCGCTTCGTTTTTAGGCGGTACACCAGCTGTCTCTGTTTCACATCGGCTTGCATCATCACCCATGAGTGGATTACTCTATTTCACCATTGTGGATTACATTGACTCTATTTTCTGTTTGTCTCTCGGGACAACTGGTTCGCTTCGTCATTAGGCGGTTACCAGTTACTTCTGGGTGGCTTCATCTACATCAGGATTCCACAGTGGATTACACACAGAGTGAGTCGAGGGTGTGTGCCGTGTGTGGATCTTACCTGTGACTTTGCACTCCAGCTCTCTAATTCTTTATTTTTCTCAATAAACATTGTTAACTTGCACTTGACTCCGAAGTTTTTTCCTGACAGATGAGCGCGCCAATAATGGAGTCAGCAAGTTTGGAGGTGCAGACCGCCCTTCACCAGCAGGGGGCGGTCATTGAACAACATTCCTCATTATTGTCTGCTGCGGCCAGAGATTTCAACATTTTTTCTGAGCAACTTAAGGAGCTTAGTAATCGCTTGGACCAAGTGGCTCCTCACCATGAACCTCCAGCTACATCCGGAGGAGTCGTTTCGACTGAACAGGAGCCACACACGGCAACACCTCCTTCCTACAACGGCGATCCCAACACCTGCAGATCCTTTTTGCAACAGTGCTCTCTCGTCTTTGCGCTCCAACCCCGTCGCTTCTCTTCATCCACTTCCAAGTTGGCCTATGTTCTGACGAGCCTATGCAGCTGGGCAAGTTTCGTATCTCTGCTGGTGAGAGAAGTCGTCGTCTGTCAAATGGTCTCTGCTTATATTGTGGCAAGCCGGGGCACCTGGCGGCCACATGTCCGGTAAAAGCTCACGCCCACCGATGAACTTGGGAGTCTCTGTGGGCGCATCGTCATTTAAATCTCCCGTAAGCACCACTACTCTTCCGGTCATTATTAACTCTTTCCATTCACAGGCGTTGCTGGATTCCGGTGCGGAGGCGTGTCTTTTGGATGCTGGGTTGGCCAAGTCCTGGGGTATCCCATTCATCCCTCTCTCCTCTCCTTTGTCTGCCTGGACATTGAAGGGCCAGCATATGGCTGTGATCACGCACCGCAAACCCCCTGTGAGTTTGTTTGTTTCTGGCAATCATCGTGAGGAGATTGAATTTTACATCTTAGAGGATTCACAATCACCAGTCATTTTAGGTCATGACTGGTTATCCAAACATAATGCTCACGTTGATTGGCAGAACAATGTTGTGTTATCCTGGAAGTCTTCGTGTTATGTTTCTTGTCTTGGTCCTGCTCCTTCTCTTGTCTCTTGTTCTGTCTCGCAGGTTCCGGCTGCCGATCTCTCAGGGGTCCCGGCGGAGTACTCGGATCTGTATCAGGTTTTCGGTAAATCCCGGGCCACTTCTCTGCCTCCTCATCGGTCGTATGATTGCGAAATCAAACTACTTCCCAACACTTCTCCGCCTAAGGGTCGTATATTTTCCCTATCTAAACCAGAAAGAGAGGCTATGGATAAATACATTAATGACGCTCTTAAAGCCGGTCTCATTCGCCGCTCCTCGTCTCCAGCTGGTGCTGGATTTTTCTTTGTAAAGAAAAAAGACGGGTCTCTTCGTCCGTGCATTGATTATCGAGGGCTGAATGACATTACTGTTAAGAATAAGTACCCCTTGCCATTAATGTCATCAGCATTCGAGTTGTTACAGGGAGCGCGCGTATTTACCAAGCTAAATCTGCGCAACGCTTATCACTTGGTACGTATTAAAGAGGGCGATGAGTGGAAGACAGCCTTTAATACACCCTCAGGACACTGGGAATATTCCGTTCTGCCGTTCGGTCTTTGTAACGCTCCGGCTGTCTTTCAGACCATGGTCAATGAAGTGCTGGGTGACATGATTAACAGATTTGTCTTTGTGTATCTCGATGACATTCTCATCTTTTTTCCCTCCATGCAGATACACACTCAGCACGTTCGCATGGTTTTACAACGGCTTTTAGAGAATCAACTATTTGTTAAGGCGGAGAAGTGCGAGTTCCACAGGAAGTCGGTTTCGTTTCTGGGTTTTGTTATTGCCGAGGGAGAGATTCGTCCTGATCCCTTTAAGGTTAAGACGGTTGCCGATTGGCCAGTACCCGACACTTGGAAAGAGCTTCAGCGATTTCTGGGGTTCGCCAATTTTTATCGGCGTTTCATCAGAAATTTTGGTCAGATCGCTAAACCTCTTACCGCTCTCACTTCACCTAACATATGTTTCCGTTGGAATAGAGAGGCTCAGGAGGCCTTTGATGCGTTAAAGTCCCGGTTCATCTCTGCGCCTGTCCTCTCTATTCCCGATCCGGCTAAACAATTTATAGTGGAAGTGGATGCATCTGATGTCGGGGTAGGCACCGTTTTATCTCAGCGATCGTCTATTGATGGGAAAGTACATCCATGTGCTTTTTTCTCTCACCGGTTAAACCCAGCAGAACGTAATTACGACATAGGCAATCGGGAGCTGTTGGCGGTTAGACTCGCTTTGGGTGAATGGCGTCACTGGTTGGAGGGAACCTCGGAGCCCTTTCTGGTCTGGACGGATCATAAGAATCTTGAGTATATCCGTTCGGCCAGAAGACTAACATCTAGGCAGGCTCGTTGGGCACTCTTCTTTGATCGTTTCAACTTCACTCTCTCGTACCGGCCTGGCTCGAAGAATACTAAACCTGATGCTCTCTCCCGTCTGTTCGAGAAGTCCGTTTCAGAGCGGACGGAGACCATTCTCCCGGAGGGGAGAGTGGTCGGCGCCCTCGTATGGGGAATCGAACAGCGGGTGAGAGAGGCCGGTCGTGAGGGGGAAGTTCCGGAGGGGTGTCCAGCGGGTCGCCTATGGGTTCCTGAGCGGTTACGTTCCGATGTCATCCGGTGGGGTCACGAGTCCAAGTTTGTCGGCCATCCAGGTATTCGGAGAACGTTGGCTGCCGTCCGTCAGCATTGTTGGTGGCCATCTATGTCCACAGACGTCAGACAGTTTGTATTAGCCTGTTCGGTTTGTGCTCGTAACAAAGCATCTAATTTACCACCCGCTGGTCTGCTTAAATCTTTGCCCGTGCCCTCCCGCCCCTGGTCTCATATAGCCCTTGATTTTGTCACCGGCTTACCGGCATCTAGTGGTAACACTGTTATTCTAACTGTGGTGGATCGCTTTTCGAAGGCGGTTCATTTTATTCCCCTGCCCAAGCTTCCTTCTGCAAAAGAGATGGCTCAGGTTTTGATTAATCACGTCTTTCGGTTACATGGTATTCCGACTGATGTAGTGTCAGATAGGAGTCCTCAGTTCATCTCTCGTTTTTGGCAGGAGTTTTGTAGACAGATTGGTGCTACAGCCAGCTTGTCTTCTGGTTATCACCCGCAGACCAATGGGCAATGCGAACGGGCTAATCAGGATCTCGGTAGAACGCTCCGCTGTCTGTCGTCACAATATCCGAATACCTGGTGCGATCAGCTTCCGTGGGTTGAGTATTCTCATAATTCTCTTCCCGTTACCTCTACCAATTTGTCCCTGTTTGAGCTTTCCAACGGTTATCAACCTCCCCTGTTTCCATCACAGGAGCCCGAGGCAGCGGTTCCGTCTGCGTTAGCTTTCGTGCGCAGGTGCAGACGCACTTGGAGGAGAGCTAAGACACTCTTATTATCTAATTCCAGACAAACCAAAGCTGCGGCTGACCGTCATCGGCGCCCTCCACCTCGTTACGTTTGTGGTCAAAGGGTATGGCTTTCTACCAAGGATCTGTCTCTCCGTGAGCCTTCTCGTAAGCTGGCTCCGAGATTCATTGGGCCATACAGCATTTCTAAGGTCATTAAACCGGTGACGGTAAAGCTTAAGTTACCTCCTTCTCTTGGTCAGGTTCACCCTGTTTTTCATGTATCCAAGGTTAAACCTGTGATGTTTGCTCGCTATAATCCTCCTATCTCTGCCCCTAATCCCCCCACCCCTCGTCTAGTGGATGGTGTCCCTGTCTATACTGTTCAGAGGTTACTAGACTCCCGCCGCAGGGGCAGAGGATTTCAGTATTTAGTGGATTGGGAAGGATACGGTCCGGATGAGAGGAGCTGGGTTCCGGCTCGGGATATACTGGATCCTGGGTTGATCGAGGACCTCCGTCGGCGACAGGGTGAGTCTCCCGGTCCGTCTGGTGCCGGTCGTGGAGGGGGGGCTACTGTCATGACTGCTGGGTGATCGATGGCTGTGTGTGGGGTATGTGTGTGTGTGTGTTTGTTTACCTGTGGTGCCGGTTCCTCGTGTGTCCACTAACTCCGCCCCTTGTTTCGGTAATTGTTCACCGGTGGTGTCTCGTTTACCTTTTCCTTTATATTGCACGTAGTCCTGTCTTTCGTTGCGCGCTCATTTGCTCATTTGTCTAGTTTCCAGTGGATTACTGGAACTCATTGACTTTATTTGTCCCTCGGATCAGCTGGTTCGCTTCGTTTTTAGGCGGTACACCAGCTGTCTCTGTTTCACATCGGCTTGCATCATCACCCGTGAGTGGATTACTCTATTTCACCATTGTGGATTACATTGACTCTATTTTCTGTTTGTCTCTCGGGACAACTGGTTCGCTTCGTCATTAGGCGGTTACCAGTTACTTCTGGGTGGCTTCATCTACATCAGGATTCCACAGTGGATTACACACAGAGTGAGTCGAGGGTGTGTGCCGTGTGTGGATCTTACCTGTGACTTTGCACTCCAGCTCTCTAATTCTTTATTTTTCTCAATAAACATTAACTTGCACTTGACTCCGAAGTTTTTTCCTGACACTATTTCTTTAAGCGGAAGTTTTGATTATTGACTTTGGTATGTAAAAAAATCTGAGCACATTTTGAGATCTATTCTGAAACTCAAACTGTATTGAAAAGCACATTAATGGTGGAGTGCCGAGAAAAATCACCTTTTGCTTTCTGAGAAAGAAAGAAAGTCATACTGGTTTGGCAGGACATGAAGGTGCACACAAACTTCCTTTAAAAGCTACATGCGTTGCTGTTTTCTTGAGTGTTCGTGGCAAGATCTAAGTGCTGGTGTGATTGCCATGCTGTAGGTAATGCAAACTCTGCCAGATCTTTAGCACAGGGTACAGGATGCTCAAATTAAACAAAAGTAAACAGGAAACTATAGATAATATGATACCATCCTTAGGGGCCTAAAGCTCAGAGCGGTACGTACCTTATTCTGAATACACACACAAGGAAGGGGGGGGGGTGTAGGGAAAGAAAAGAGCAGGCTATATAATGAATAGGAACAAAAGGCAAACAGTAGGTGTTCTCCTTCCTAATAAAAGGCTGTCAGATGATTTGTCATGAATTACAGTACAAGAGGTTCTCTGCGCTTGAAAGATGGTGTATTCTGTAACCCTGACGTCCCAGCAGCAAGCAGATGGATGGCAGTGTGAACAAGTGCACACCGTTCTCCCTCAGGGTGTTTTCGAACGCTCTCCCCCTATCTTTGCATGTGTTCTGAATGCTGTCATATTGTGGTGCTATTGTTTCTATAGAACGTGTGAATAGAGTAACTTTATCCTCAATACTTCTGCTTGTTTCTCATAATTATAGGGTTAATTCAGGGAATAAGATAGGTGCACATGCAGCTGCTTGGCTTTTGCTTGGTCTTACAGTATTTCATTTTAATTAACTGCACTATGGGTTGGTCGTTACAAATGACCTCACACACATGGAGCCGATAGATCTGTCATGTTTAAATCATGTTGTTTAATTTGCACTAAATTAGTCAATTCTCACTTTGACTTGTGAAGGCCTCACAAATATGAGTCAGCATGTATAAATTAGTTCAATTTTTCACCTCGACGTGACTCACTTTGCAGTACAGATATGTACCAGCGGTTACTTATTAACCCAAAGGACAGCAGATCGGTTGATACTTAAAGCTGTGGCACGCTGTCTGTACTGCTTTGAACTGACTCAATGCACCTGTTTCTAAAATGCAAATGTCTATGCAAAATATAGTGCAAGTCATATTTGTTAAGCTTTGATAGTTGAATAAAAGACTCACAGTAGACTCTTATAGTGAGTAAATTAACTTAGGGCATTGGGTTACACTTTATTTAAAGGTGTCACTGTTACAGTCTAATAATACATTTAAGAACAGAGTACTTATAAAACACTTACTTATAAAACACATGTACTTACTATAGGGTTAGGTTTAGTCTGAGCCGTCACCCTGTAGCTTAAAGCGATACTCCAGCCAAATATCCAAATTACACCATGATGAGTTATTTAAGTAAATGTCTTTTCTTTTCCAAACGTTTATTGATAGAAAACAGGGATCAGGGAACAACAATCTTTCACAGAAGTAATCCCACTCCAAGGGGTTAATAAAGGTCTTCTGCGGCTAATCGGTGTGATATTGTAAGAAATATATCCATATTTTAAACTTTATAAAGTATAAAAATTAACTTCCTGTAATGATGGCAACATGGACTCATTCATGTGAGTCACTGCACAACGTAACCATGGCAACGAACACTCACTACGCCAAAACTTGCGGAGTCCAAGATGGCGCCGTTACCGGAAGCTAGTTTTTTACGGTTTATAAAGTTTGAAATCTGTATTTTTTCTAACAAAATCGCATCGATTACCCGCAAAATACCTTTATTATCCTATTGAAGCCATGTGGATGACCTATGTGAAGAAAGTCAGAAGTTGTTTCCTGATCCCTGTTTTTTATACTTATAAAGCTTGGAGGAGCAATGACATGTACTAAAATAACTCCCAATGTGCTCCTCTGAAAGGTGATGGACACATGTATCGGGGTAATTTGGATATTTGGCTGAAGTATCCCTTTAAAATAGGTCATGGAGGGAAGCAAATAAATGAAGACATTGATAAACAACAAGTATTTGGACACTAATCCCAAAATAGCTGTAAAATGCAGCCTGATCCCACAGGAACTCGTACACATCTTATGAGTTGACTAATTCTATAAATTCGCAAAACGTGAGTCAAACAAAACATTAAATTATTATAAAAAATAATAAAATCCCACCCCTAACCCCAACGTTGCAGGGGTAAAAAGCTAAATTTATACGAATTAACAACCTCGTAAAATATGTACAAACAAATTCCCGTGTAATTGTTGGTAAATTGTACAGTACTAACCAAAGTCTTACCGTCTAGTTTGCGCTTGAACATTTTGAGTTTACTTGCTTCTAGTCAACCAGAGATTGGTGCGGAAATTAGTGTCATGGGAGGGGCATCTGCGACTCCGCTCGCTTTCTGTAATCATGTCACTACTAGAGCAAGTTCCTGATTGATTAACGCGGCGCATTATTCCACCAAAGTAAAAAAATTTCAACTCACGTGTTTCCCGCGGCAACGCTCAATTCACATCATTCGCACGAACTAGACGTGGTACCTTATGCTACGTACACACCAAAAATATATAAATATAAAATAGGTTTAATGACATTTCTACCATAGCCTGACGGGGTCTGTATCGCTTTTACTCGTACTTTTAAACTTGAGGTTTTGGGTAGTAACCCGAGCACAAAAAAACCCCCTACAAAATCTGCTTTATGGCATACGTCACTTCCTCCACTTCCTCAAATTCGGACGTGAGAGCACAACTATTTCTTTTCCCGATGTTTTTGTCATGGCCGAAGCAGCAACTAAGAAAAAGAAATCCAAGGTTTTGTCAGAGGAGACCAGAAAGAGAAAACGAGAGAGTGACAGAAAAAAAAGGACGAGGATTCGCTCAGTGGTGTGAACTAAAGAAGGAGGACTTGGCTGTCATGCTTTTGGACTAGTAGTAATGTTATATTGCTTGCATATATTGCTATTTTTATTGAAAGTGAATTTCACAGGAGGCTACTTGGAGAGTGTATAGAGAGACTTACATAATGTGACATTGTGGTGTCACGGGTGAGAACCAGGTAAGACAGGATGAGGCGAAATACGGATCCAAATGCAGTTTATTCCAATATATACAGGTAAATAGGCACAAAACAAGAGCAAGGGAACACACTAGGGGCAGCGACATCAACTAACAACGAACGACAAAACAAGAATGAACAGGCAGGGTATAAATGCAAGACAATGACCAATGACAGAGCAAAAACAATGAGTAACTAGGACAACACACAAGGGGGTCTTTCGGCGAGGAACTCCCACAAATTCCATCGGCTACGGTTGTGCAGGTAACCGACGAAGCCCCAGAAATCCAGTATTCGGAGCCCGTCCACCTCTTGCTGCGGCACGGGTTCGTCGAGACCTTCATTTAAATAGTTCTTCAGTTCCGAGTCACTGAGGTCCAGGCCATGCGAAAGTGACCAGAAAGTTTGCGCAAAACTGCGAACAGGTTGCCCCTGTTGCCGGAGGGAAGTCAGGTCGGCGAGTGCGTTCCACCATTCTTCCTCCGTGGTGGGGGGTGAAACGTGCACTCGGACACTGCTGAGACGGAGCATAAGGACACAGGGAATACACCAGGGAACTCGGGAAATCAGGGGAACGAGGAATTGCTGCTGGATCACGGGTGAGAACCAGGTAAGACAGGATGAGGCGAAATACGGATCCAAATGCAGTTTATTCCAATATATACAGGTAAATAGGCACAAAACAAGAGCAAGGGAACACACTAGGGGCAGCGACATCAACTAACAACGAACGACAAAACAAGAATGAACAGGCAGGGTATAAATGCAAGACAATGACCAATGACAGAGCAAAAACAGTAACTAGGACAACACACAAGGGGAGAAGCATGATCACAATGAATATACATGGTAACAAACAAGGGGGCGGAGACACTAATTAACACAGAGAGATACAAATGGGAACAAGGGTATACATGCACACAAGTAAACACAGGTACACAGAGACATGAGTATAAACCAAAACACAAGTATAACACAACACAGGGACACAGCGACCACTACGTTACATGTGGCAACGTGGTGGCGTCATGGACCTACAGTATGACATGGTCGATCTGGGTTTGATGCCCCTTTAAGGCAGAATATTTTTATATAAACTTTAACCAACGTTTAAGCGACCAACGTTACAACTGGCTTGTAAATGTGAGCTACGTGATATTTTGGCGTTTGAAAAAATAAAACCCATGAAATTATATTCATATGACATGCTGTAAGGCACACTTTGTGACCTAAAGAGTTGTCTTCTTTTCCTTTGCGACAGTGCTGCGACGCTTGTGGCCTCTAGAGGCGCTAGACGTGAAAAATACATGTCTAGCACCCCCTTGTGGCCAAAAAGTTCCGTGGTGTGCCTTTAACTTCGTTTCATGCGAATTTTTCACTTGAGTTCAATATTTTTAACTTGGGTGTAGACGTGTTTTAGGCCAATAGCGTGTGTTTTCGCTGCAATCGCGCCACCCATATCGCATCACTCGCATCGCCACACGCAAGGACGTGTCTGCCCTGGTGAAAAACAAATATACTTTATTGTATTTCAAGTATATTTAACTTTGCAATAGTACATTACAAATATACTTACAAAGGAATGTACTTTCTTTAAACATATTTAAAGTATGCTTACAACATATTTGCGCGTATTTTTTACAATTAAACTTTTAACATACTTCAAAATAATTATACTTTAGTATATTTTCTAAAAGTATACTTTAGAAAAATATACTTAAAGTTAAAGTTTTGTGCAATTTTTAAAGTATACTAAATTTAAACTTATTTTAAAATGTATTTTAGGTATACTTTATCGGTATGCTTAAAGTTATCATTATAATAATGCACTGACAGTATATTTCTAAAATACATTATTTAGTATTTTTAGAAACAGTATATTTTAAGTACATTTTGATATGTATATGGGGTGTACAAATGTATATTATTTTATGGAGAAATAACGTGGGCTTAAAATTACGAGAGAGCAGTATGTTCAGTTACATTTTATATTGTAGATGTATACATTTGTAATATACTATTAACATAATAAGGTACACTTTAACTTCACTATAGTCAAGCATTGGATAAATCAATTAACTGTGTTTTACCACAAAATAACCATGGTTTTGCTAATAATAATCAATACACCAAAAAAAAAAAAAAAATACTAAACTTTTACCACAAAAAAAAACATTCATTTTCGTAAGGGGAATATGAGTGTTTGTTTTTTTGTAGTTTTTGAGTCAATTGCATACCGCTTTTAGCTGTACACATTAATTAACTTAAACAGTTTTCGTAAATGCATTTCAGAGAAAAGTGAATTCTGAGATTTGAATAATGCATCTGACGTGTGTGATGACGTCACGACGCACGTATTTTGATTTTTACCAGTCGTTCAAGACGGACGGATTCAGTCCCAAGGTACGTTAAAATATCTTAAAATTAATTATATTTGATTATCGTTTGACCATTCTGAAGTTTATCAGTAGACTATCATATTTCGAATGCGAAATGTTGTCAATAACGCGGTGTCTAACTCGCTATTAGTGATAAGCTGCTGTGTAGCTTAGCTTAGCTTATAGCTAATGTTAAAGGTTTGAAAGATAGCATTGTTAGGCTGTTATATCGAATTAGTACACCCGATTGTTTTGTTAAATATATGTATTGGTGTGTATGTATATATTAATGAAAAAAGGTAGTGTCAGAAAATCTGTTTTTTAAATGTAGCGTGAAAGTTAACCATTTATTGACTGTTTAGAGGTTGTAAGGCTTTTACCTAACTGTATTTAGTATTAATGATGCTGCATTCTTTCCTCAGAAGCTAAAGTTTTTCAAAGACATTTGTAGGGAGGACTTTGCAGCTAATGGTAAGTCATTTTAAACTCTTAAGATATAATAATTCATTCGTAGTAGTAAATCAAGCTTCAGTTTAGATAACGTTATATACATATTGAGGCGGTTTCCCGGACAGGGATTAGACTACTCCTAGACTAAAATAAATGTAAGAGCTGTCCAAACTGAAAACAACTTGCACTGACATATCTTAAAATACACCAGTGTCCTTTGTTTTGCCTCAAAATGCACACAGGTAATGTTTTTATTAAGGCATGTTTTTTGAAACTAGTTATATTTCTTAATTAAACTAAGGCCTAGTCCTGTTTTAAGCTAATCCCTTTCCAGGAAACCACCCAATTGTCTGCTTGTTGCATTTTCTTTCTGACAAGTTTTACATTTAAATTTAATACAATAAAATCTTTCTTTAGGAGCTGAAGTATTTTATGTAAGGAGGATTTTGCAGCCCATATAGGCAAGTCATTATAATGAAAACTCTTAGGGGTGGTTTCCCAGACAGGGATTAGATTTATCCAGGACTAGACCTTAGTTTAATTAGGATAGTTTTAACAAACATGCCTTACTAAAAACATTACTTATGTGCTTTACGATATAAAACAAAGGGCACTGATGTATTTTAAGATATGTCAGAGCAAGTTGTTTTCAGTTTGGACAGCTCTTACATTTATTTTAGTCTAGGACTAGTCTAATTCCTGTCTGGGAAACCGCCCCTTAATATATATGATGACATTTTAGTCAAGCTCTAGTTTGGGTAAAAATATATCTGCTATACAATCTCTGCCAGTAAACTATAGATTTAATACAGTAAGTCTTAAATTAATGTAATGTTTTAATATTAAACACTTTTTAATTGAGCTTATTGTCTCTCTTTTTCAGATTTCCTTAGGCTGAACCAAAACCTGCCAGACTAAAGTTGATTTGGGAGAGAAAGACGTTGTAAACTCACTCATCTTGACATTCTTCAATGAGTAATTGTTCAATTTTTAGGCAAATACTGTACACTTTGAATGGTGTGAATAAAACTATATTTTAAATATATTTAAAATGAATTGTTTTTGACTGTTTTAATCAGCTTTTATTTATTTGGAAAAAAATATTTTGGTTATGTTACCAGCTAAAGTAATCTATTCACAAAATAGCACTCTTTAAGTTAACTAATTATTAACGCACTTGAAGTATACTCATTACTAATCTAGCTGCAGGTATGTAAAAGTATACAAAATGTAATGTACTTGGCATATTCATTTTTCACCAGTGCAGTTTTTAGAGTTTTGGATTGGCCAAAAATATATAGAATGTACGCAAACAGTCTATTTAAGGTATACTGATTGTATGTTTGCAAGACACTCATAATACATTTGCAATGTACTCCTAACATAAATAAAACACACTCTAAATCCACTTATCAAGCATGAATTTAGCACAAAAACAGTCATGTACTTAAATTGTACTAAATACACTTAAAGTTGTTCCACTTTAGCACACAAAAGTACACTAAATACACTTAAAGTTGTACTTTGTTACAATTAATATACAACTAAAATATATTAAGTACAAAATTAGTTGTTCCAAAATAGCACTCTTTAAATAAACTAATCAATAGCACACTTTAAGTATACTGGTCATTAGTGTGACTGCAAGTATACTTAAGTATATCAAAATTAAATATATTTAGCATACTATTTTTTCACCAGGGTGATCACGCCTTTGCATTGACTTTGTATGTAATCTACTCGCACAAATCTTTGAACTCGCATCTGGTGTGAACCCACAGTTAGAGACATATTAGGACCCTTTTTGTACCTTTTTTCTGAGAGTGTAAAATATATAAACCATATGAAATGATTATTTCTTCATTAGAATACAAATCAGTAAATACAGGAAATTTATATGCAGTATTAAAAAACAAGGTAACACTTTAGAATAATGGTCCATATATAGCAGGAACCTGCAGGATCTGTTAAACCTAAATCAAAAGAAAAATTATTATTCTCCTCAAAAAACTTCAAGATGAGTTTAGGTCACACTAAATACTGACTGAAAATTATGTTTTTTACGATTTCAAAAATTTCAAACATATCAGCATGTGTGTTCCCAAGGATTAAACCCACAACCTATTGCGCTACTAATTCAATGATCTACCACTGAACTGCAGGAACACTTTGCTAAACAACAACGCTTGGTGTTTATCTTTGCAGTAGCCAAGGAATTGCATGTTTTACATTTAAAAAAACGGACAAGCATCGTTTGTTGTAGATATTTGTATCTAAAATGGCATTCATATATTTCAAATGTAGCTAAAGTGGGACAACAAACTCTAGTCAAGATATTAGGGAGTTAGAAAGCGTTATCTTTTAACGTTATCAGAGACTGGACCAGTTTTTGCTATGACTGTAGCATTTTTTTTTTAATTCCCCTTGTAAGTGTCCTTAGTTGCACTAAAGTCACAAACAGACCGCAGTGACTCATTTCAGTAGATACACACAATCTCTACTGCCCCCAGAGATATAGAGCATATAAAAAAGTCATCCATTTATACAACTCTCTCTCCGTGTGTTGTTGTCACTTGTACAGATCCTCAACATATTCGTTGCTGTAACTTCAGGGTGCGCCTGGCAGGTTCCAAAGTGACAAGAAGATTTAAAATGATGACGCTTTTTCAATATTACAGTCACACAAAGCCCTCAGGGGTCGGGGTGGTGTGCTATGATGTCGCTATCTCTCCATGACCTGAAAATCTGGGTTAGAGGAACATGTGTCCTGACTTGACCGGCGTGCTACAGGCGGGGCTATTGTTGATGAGTAACTGGCAATAACCAGGACAATCGCCGCTCTGTTGTTTGTGAAGAGACACTATTGAACTTGTCTCAAACACATACTCATCTATGTATTTATCTTGGAAGACAAGGCATTTTATGATGCCTTAAAATGGTGTCCTGAGATGAACCTGCTAAGCTTGTGGCAGAGTCACCTGCTAGCATGCTAAGGCGGTTAAACGCGCTCACAGGTTATCATGAGACAATGCAATAACCTTGACTTTTAAACATGGACAATATCAGCTCACGTATCAACAACACAAAGGTGTATACAAAAATCTAAAATAAGTTTGAGTTCACATTTGTGTTCCTTCCACTGTCAAATACATAAAAAGGACGAAACTTTGTTCTGCTAAATAAGAAACGTCATTGAATTAGCCACTTCACATAATGCAGCGATTATTGATACACCATCGCTGTCTGAGCTTTACAGACTATTAAGTCATTTGATAGTCCTTTGCTGCTCATATTTACGTTTCAAATTATATGTTCATCAAGGTTATTGTAGCCGTTTATCAGGCTTGTAGTTTTCACCGATGATAATACACATTCACCACACTCACTAAGAAGATCGAGGACCACTTCACTCTCTTAAGCGCTCGAGCAGAGCTTTCAATGTGGCACTTAGGACTACTTAGCAGCTTCATATTTCAAAAATATGTCAGCTGGCAATGAACAGGAGAAATGAAGGGCTGTTGCCTTGATTAGGTAAGCAAAGAAATTATACATGATGGATTTCAAGAAGGGCTATATTCCACCAGGAGAGTCTTGTTTATTGAAGAACCTCTCGTCTGGGAATGAAACCAAATTGGAAAACACCTTAACATTCATCTTACAGGTACAGAGGACATCTGACCGTAATAATGGCTGATTCATAAAAAAATCGTCCGTTTGAATCAGATGTTTTCGAATTAGTGACACAGGTTCATATCAGATCA
The DNA here is from genome assembly GCA_025389145.1 of Misgurnus mizolepis. NCBI lineage: Eukaryota > Metazoa > Chordata > Actinopteri > Cypriniformes > Cobitidae > Misgurnus > Misgurnus mizolepis. The sequence goes on along the minus strand of JAIFKI010000022.1, from coordinate 7,421,872 downwards.
GATCACTAATTCATTTAATGGACATCGCCTGTTTCGAATGTAAATGATTCGTAACATGCTAGGAACCAATGAGGGAGCTAATACTACACTTTAAAAAATTCCTTGTTGCACTTAAGGGTGGTTTCCCGGACAGAGATTAGACTAGTCCTAGACTAAAATAAATGTAAGAGCTGTCCAAACTGAAAACAACTTGCACTGACATATCTTAAAATACATCAGTGACCTTAGTTTTTCTTTAAAGGGACACTCCACTTTTTTTGGAAAATATGCTAATTTTCCAGCTCCCCTAGAGTTACACATTTGACCAAAGAGTTTTGATGGCTGCACCAGGCGCAATGATATTATGCAGTGCCTGAAAATAGTCCCTTGCTATTGAAAGATACCAAGGGGACTCTTTCGGGGGCTGCGTAATATCATTGCGCCTGCTGCAGCCATGGTACGGCAGCAAAGTCCATGATTATTAGACCAAAATGAGAGTATAGTTCCTAGCCATATCTGCCTAGAAAATCGCTACTTTAAATTTTCTGTCGGTCTTACACAATGTAACTACAGAAGAGTCAAGTTTTAAATAGGAAAAATATCAAAACTCTTTGGTCATTTTGAGCGCGATGCTAATGGTCTAATCAGATTCAATAGATCAGTGGTTCCCAAACTTTTTCAGCGTGTGGCCCCCCTTGTGTACGGTGTATTCCTTCGCGGCCCCCCAAAGAAAATGACAAAAATCTGATCGAAAACTCAACATTTTAATAAAAGAACCATTAAATTATACAAAAAAGTAGTTCTTTTGGTTATTAGCCTTATTTTTTTAGGTTTAATTACACAGAATTCATGATAAATTAATGTTTTTCATAAAATGTCATAAAACTGGGGCCCCCCTGGCACCATCTCGCGGGCCCCCAGTTTGAAAACCACTGCAATAGATTATGCTAAGCTATGCTAAAAGTGGTACCACCAGACTTGGAGATCAGCTAAATGGTCCCTTTAAAATGCACACAAGTAATATTTTTTATAAGGCATGTTTGTTAAAACTAGTTATATTTTCTAATTAAACTAAGGCCTAGTCCTGGCTTAAGCAAACCCCTGTCTGGGAAACCACCCCATATATTTTAAAGTTTAATCAACTTAAAGTTATTTCTTGACAAGTAAGGAGTTGCTATAAAAAAATTAAGTTGAATTAGCTTAAGTAAGCTTAACTTATATTTTTAAGTTTAATCAACTTGCAATTACAAGTTGATTTTTTAATTGTTTTATGTCTGCGACAAACTTCATCAAACAACTAAAACAAACGTACATACATTTACTGGAACTTATTTTATTATTTTATCAAGTTATTTGAAAATAAGTGTTTGAAAGTAACTGGTTCACAGACTTTCTATCGCTTTCTACAGCTCAGGTCAGAAGCATCCGTTCAATGCGAACCTCTTTCTGAACAGACTCTTTAGGTGGGTATGAAACTTAGATGTGTTAATTTGCGACATTCAGCCACTGTCAGTCATTTTGAGCTACGCTCTGTGTTTTTAGCGAAGCGCTAACACCTGTGATGCGTGCGGAGCCAAAGTAAACAATTCAGGTTGGAAAGTAAGATGATTCCAGAGCCGCAGACCCAAAACAAACACACAGTAAAACAATCCCTCTATAGGCAGCGCAGCCTTCCCATACGTGCGTTTCCGGGCCCCTGCGTTACACAGAATTCACGAGCACAGATGCTTCTTTCAAAGCACATAGGTGCAGGTGGTTCAAGCTACATTTGAAAGGTTCCCCTTTACTGTACCCATGTAATTGGACCCTTTTAGAAAGCTGTCAGGGTCCTGCTTTTAGTCCACTGCTTGACATGTACAGGAAATGGTGAGGTGTGCACCTCGCACACATGAAAAGGTGCTCTGATCCGTCCCAAGGCAGACACACAGGGTCTGACCTAGATTCCCCTCATCCACAACATGAAAAAAAGCTGCTCTGCCAAGTATGGAAGAGTGGGAAGGGCTGAGGCACGGTGCGTAGCTGTGCCCCATGTCTCTCTCTCTCTCTCTCTCCCAAACATGGGCGGAGTGTACCGTGGCCTTTTCAAACTCGTCCGGCTGGCAAGCAGGCTGGCTTTTGGAATCAAGCAATGCTGTTTTGAACCGCTGCCAAATGACACAGCCTCTGCCGGCGCAGCTGAAACATTTACAGCCTCCCCTCACATCGACAGGAAGAGACACGGGGCGCAAATTTGTAAGAGAGGGAGGAAAAACTCGGAATAAATCTTTGTCTGCAACTAAAGCCCTGCTTGCATCAAGGATTTCCTTCTGTACTCGCACGCCCCCCCTGCTTTGGCACGGTGCCATTCGAAAAGATGTTTAAGAAAGATGTTTTTTCCACTCTGGGAGAGTTGAACATGGAACGGATACGCAAAGAAGTGAAGAGTTCAGCGAGTTCAGTTAATGAGAAATATGTAAATGCATCAATAACAAAGGAATGATGACGTCACAAGCTGTGCTGCCCAGGACACTGCCTGATAGCAGACGGGACAAGCTGGGGAAGCATGGATTTATTTGAAATGATGCCATCTGTGTGCAATAGCGTGTCCCTGATTAACATCGAAACATTCTTGCACAAGAAACAGGACCATGTGAAGTTTGTCACCGTAACGACTTACACGTTTTACTAACTTCCTCTTTCATGGTAAGGAGCTTGAGGACCTGCAGGAACCTTCTGAACTTTAAGAATTTGCAAGTGTTCTGTTAAAACTGTGCTGCTAATTTCAGTAATTTCCCTAGGGGTTATTTGAATGTCTTTCTCTTCGTTGCCGTCAACCAAATGACTGCAGGCAAAGTGCGACTTGGGTAATGATGTCAAACATGACTTGTGAGTCATAAAACCACAAAAATCAGTCAGGCAAGCGGGATCTACCAAGTCTAGTACGTCTGTTAAGACTCTCTGAGGAAGTCTTATGAATGACAAAGAAATCCAAAACACAGGCAGTGGACGAACAGCCTTTGGATGTGTATAATGATTAGCGGGGACTATAACTGCAACTACCTGGGACGGATGCCAAATGCTGACAAAGGCGATCATTGCATTCTCAGGAGTGAACAGAATCAAGTCTTTGTTCTCTCGCACTTCTTTGGCTAAGGTTATTTATATTTTTGGGGAAACCACAGAAGACTTTGACTCATAGCAGAAGAGCTTATTCACATTCTTTGGCTAAAGGGAACAAAAAATCATGTAAGTACTGACTTGAGAAAGTTTCTCCTTAAATAATCAATCCTGGCCCATATTTTCCAGACTTCTTGGGTGCAGAACGACCCTCTCCAATCTCTATAAAAACGTGATTCAAAGATGCATGTTTAGCGCGCTAGATTCTTCATCAAGCACAGTAGAAATTATTGTCCTTTGTTGTTTTTGCATGGCAAACCGTATCTCTTCATGATTTCTGCTTCTTTCATTTCTGGTGCTCAGTGTCTTTCTCTCTCTCTCTCTCTTTCTCTCTCTCTCTTAGTTTCTGTCTTTCTCTTAGCATCCTGTGCCAAAGTGGGCAGGGAGAAAGAGCTTGTGGTGAGGCGGGTGAAGAGGAGGCCGCTCTACGTGCTCTTTCTTCAGCCACAACCCCGTGGAAGAGCATGTTTAGTGGCAGCACGTTTCTGGGTTTCTCTCCCTCAGTTAGCCGTACTATGTGCACGAATGTGAGTCTGCTCTCCATGTCGCCATGACCCCTGCGTGCCTTCTTATAGCCTTAAGCATCGACCCTCTAGCTTACAGGTATTTGAATTTTTGCCTTCATATTTTGCATAGAATATTTGTTTTCACCTTTTAAACCCATTCTCTTTAAGCATCATTGCTATACAGTATATTTTAATCCACTGTCCTAGCTTTCTTGTTCAACGTTGTCTTCCACTTGTAAACGTGTCCACCTCAGCCCTGAGCCCATGCCTCGGATTCCGCCATTTTTAGTACGCTAAACGACTTAATCGTTAAGATTCGTTGATGTACATTAGATAAATGTTTTTATATCGTGATTTAGTGCTTTTTTGGGGCTTTTATTGGTATATTATCCAAAGCAAGGTAGGTTCTTCGTTGGTACGTGTGCCTTAGGAATAATGCTCTTTTACTTCTGTGTCATTCTGTGCTGTTGATTTTTGCTCAGATTCGAAATGTTAAACGCGCAATTGGTTCTTGGCTAATGCCTTAATTCTTTTGGAGGGAATTCACCACAAAGTGATGTTTATGGAAATAACAGTATCGTTTGTGGACGGCCTGTGGTGTAAGCGAATTGTTTAACCCTTTAAGTTTTATTTTTGAATACTAGCTGTGTAATTTTTTGCTATATGAATAAAGAACGAATGAAGGCTGAACATATGATGAAGTATACACTAAAGAAAAGCATAAACTATGTTCATCTTATGAATACTATATAAGAAAACAATACAACAGTTATTACAGAAATACAATGTTTATATACAAAAAACCCGTATTGTTTAAAGAAATGGGTATGTAAGTATATTTATATAAACATGAAGGAAGAGTAGCAGAAATGCACATTTGCAAAAATAAATATTTCAGAGTATAATTTAGAAACGTTGTGATGCTTTTAATTGACAACATATTAAGGTAACCTAACTACATTTTTGTTCAGCATAAAAGATTGATCAGGATAATACGTTCTATCGGTAAACTTATATCTTAGTGATTTTTCTATTGGGAGAAAATTTTAATTAGATTCCTTTAAAATGGACCTCACGATTGACGAGATCTGATTTCTTAAAAGAAAGCAGAAGTATCCGATTTGCATTTTACCAACCTAGACAAATTACACATATTCATTACTAAAAATCACAATGCATCGATACATTTTATTAGAAGTCGCGTCTGTAAATAATGTTACAAAGAAAAGTACTCAAGATGGCGTCGACATGCCACGTGTTTGTGTACTATGATACTTAGGGTATTTTACCTAAAGTGGATTTGCTGTGTAAAGGATTTCCACAAACAACAGCAAACGATGACTGCACATTAGCGAAAAAAGGTGTAAAAGCTGTACAAAACTCTGCATGGTGTTAGGTTGAAAAACACAATGTTTTGACTACAGAGCAAGGATTTCCCTGGATATTATTTCTTTTTGTTATATTACTTATTAGGCAGGCAATTTGCTGCTTTTGTACAGTAAAACCAAGAGTCTCGTAAGAAAGGCAAACACGTTTGTATGTACATGTTTATTTTGCTGTTAGATAGAAAGAGATGGCAGCAGGAAAAAAAATGGAACGAGGGCGGGCGGAAAGGGGACCATTTCCTCCACCCCCTGTTCTCCTCAGATGAACTTATCATGTAGCCTCATATTTTCTCTTTTTTTTCCTTTCGCATACAGCTTGGCAACATTTACTGTAGCGTTGACAATTAGATCCAATATTACAAGCAGGAAGTCTGTTCCACAGCAAACACAAGATTAACCCTTACAGCGCTTGATTTTACTGCACATGTAAATAACTTTACTTGCAGTTGTTTGGCCGCAAAAGCGCAGACGTGTGACATATGCTCAGTGCCTATTAGTTACATTACAGGCCCAGACAGGGTCAGAGATGTAAGTCTAATCTGCAAGGTCTCTGTATAAACATGGCAAGGCAGCATTCTTATCGTTGAGTTTCGATGAATAACAGCATGCTCTCCGGAGACCGCGTGACAGAGTCAGCCGAGGTCAGGCCAAGCCCTGCTTCCTGTTTTTTGGGGACCGCTATTTTTGCAATAAGGGCGTTTTCCCTGTAGGTTGATGACAGGGGATCATAAGCAGAATGATTAATGATATTGTAAAAAGCTTACGGCTTTCAATAGCTTAACTCTTTTAAGCTGTGCTGAATGTACTGTAATGAACAATGCTGCCTAATGTATACTTTATAACGTACAGTAGAGTGATTCATACAAGCACGCTATACATTGCTGGTCAAAAGTCTTGAATGAATTCGTTTTAATTTGTTACACTACAAATCTTTTGTTGTACGTATGAAGTTCCACAAAGCTAAAATGATCATTTAAAAGTCATTAATCCAGTTAAACCGGATATTTAAGGAAAATCAACAGATGCTATTCATAAAGCATCCCAGAATGCATGGAGTTTGTTGAAAGTGTGCTGATCTGTAATGTAGGCAAATGCTATCTACTTTAAAAAATATGAAATGATTTATTTCACTACCAAATTATTTATAGTCATTACAGTACCAATGAAATTGCATAGTTTTGACGACTTTGCTATTTATGCGGATATGTGGGAAATAAGCAGAATTAGGCAGCTCTGAATTTCAGTGTGTGTGTGTGAGTTTTTTAACAAAGTGTTACTGTAAGTCATGCACCAATTCGTCCTGCACTATTTTAGCTAGGAATGAACTCATTATCGCCGAGAATGCGGATCTACAGCTGTACAAACAAAAGATTAGATGAGAAGATATCACCTAAAAAGATAACACCAGCGGTATTAATAGTAAAAAATGAAAAAATAAATAAACCACATACTGTGCATCTCATTTGTTCATGTATCTCATATTTCCGTCACTCATGAGCAGAGGTTGCGTTAAGCTCGGGATACACTGCACGATTTTTGTCCGTCCTAGACGAAAGACTGTGAAACATTCGTTGTGATTTCTGTGATCTACAAAGATAGCCTTGTTTGACAGTGTCAGAAATTCAACATGATAAACGCACAGTGTGTTTGCTGCTACGACATGCGTACCGGTATTTGTTTACCAGTAGCGCATGCTGATGACCAGTGGGGGCGATGACTTCTTTTTCGAGGGCGCATGATGCGAAGCTCTTCACAACATGTATTTAGCAGCGTTATGTCAAAATATGTGTTCGGCACGTCATGTAAACCATGTGCATCATGTGTCTTGTCAAAATACATGCCTGCTGCACACGGGTTTATGAAAAAAGAGACCCTTGTGTTTGCCAGATACTTGCTCAATCTCATGTGTAATCAGAGTTTAGTGTTAAATTAGGGCGCACTCACACTATCCAAACCAAACCGCGCTCGGGCACGTTTGACCCCCAAAGCCTGGTTTGTTTGACTAGTCTGATCGCTCTGTTCCATGCCCGGGCGCGGATTGGTTAATTGCGCCGTGGCCGGGTTGCAGAGGTGGGCCGGAGCGCGGTTCACTTGGGCTCAGGCGCGGAAGGCTGTGGTGTGAGCGCAATCGCGCCTGAGCGCGATTCAAAAGGTGAAGACGTCAGTTGCGCGACCACTCACGTTCATCTGCCTCCGTAAAAACCTTTTGCTGCGAGCAGCGGGGTTACGTGAATGTCCGAGCTGCACACGTGACAGATCAACTAAGCAATATGATGACATGTGAGAGGGCTGTCTGTAATCGCGCACCAAATGACTCAGAATAAAAAACACAGACTTATCATTACGGTGGGTTCCAGTGTTAAAAGAAAGCTTTACTTCCTGCTTTTTTCAAAACAATCGCATCTTAATGACAAAAGCGCGCCCGGACTCAGATCGATAAGAAGTACAGTGTGAGTGCGTGCATCTGGGGGAGTAGGGAGGGGTGACAATCGCGCTGGGGCATAATTTGGTTTGGTTTGGATAATGTGAGTGCGCCCTTAGTGTCTTGCGAGTATTTTGTGAATGTGAACGTCTCTTTTATCATAAACCATTTCAACGCACGTGCAGCAGGCACCTATTTTGACATGACGCATGATGCACATGACGCAACAAACACATATTTTGAATTTGCGCCCCTTGGAAAATTACATTTGCACTTGCCACAAGCTTGACAGGGCTGGGAATTACATTTACAAGTTGTAAGTGTAATTTTATCAAAATGACGGATGGCTTTTCGATTTTCCATCACTGCTAAAATAATAGAAGTGATTTCCAAAGACGGAAAATTTTCAGTTAATGCCACCTCTGCTCATGAGACATACATGACTTTGTGCATAATGTAAATGGTTAGGTATAGAGCTAAACTTGTAGTAGGTTAATAAGGACCTTTATGGACATTAAGGGGATTTTCAATGGGGAAGCTCTTCTCCTATCTTAAATGAACACAGCACAATAACATTGTCTCAAGTTCTGCTTTTTTACTTGTGGCTCTAAATCTGCCAACATCTCCCCACCTTTAGCTACTCTACCATCACCCTCTTCTGCATTCATTGAAATTCAGCCTGGCAAACCAGCGCTGCCCCTTTCTTGGCACCAGACTCAGAGACTGAGAGACAGAAAGGAGGGGAGAAAATTAAAATAAAAACAAGAATGTGTATCGTTCATCCAATTTCTCACTCGCTAACATTGTGCCAACCGTTCACTCCATTCCGAAGGATTTAATGCCAGCTTTTCGCGAGGCATTTTTGTTGTTTAATCTCAGTGATTGTCGTAATCGCATATGGCCCTGGCAACCAAAACACTAGGAGGTGTTTAGGAGGCTAATTGATTTGCCTGTTTACCTTTAGTGATTGGACGATCACAGGGGCTAACGGTTGTGTCTTTTCAATACTGGGTAAGATAAAACGCCATTTGTTGATCTGATTTGTTTGCCTCTTTTCTCATTTTTAAGAAATCCGCAGCAAGATGTTTCTTTGTGCCTAGCAAATGCTTGGTGTATGGATATGTCATTAGGTTGTATAACATACAGTAAGTGAAGCGTAAACAAATGTGGGCAGTAAAAAAGGCAGCCCATTATTGAGAGACGAAGAATGGACTGAGCTTTGAGAATTGGCATATACCAACCTTCAATAAGTGATGGGTTAAATGTCTTAGGGCAAATGTTTGCTTTATTGGTTGGGTGTCAGACTTCACAGTAAATCACAGTGAGGAGTTGTGGAAAAAAACATAGTTGATTTTAAAATTAAATAATGCTTTTTACTATGCTTTAAATAATACTAATAGGCCTTGTTTAAAAATAAGTAAAGATGCTAACAGTAATCTAGACAGCATTTTAAAATATCACAGGACCAAAAGCGAACGCAGTTGCAAAACATAAACCATGTTGCCTTCTAAAAGACTGCACAATGAAGGTAAACCCAGAATGCATTGTGACGAACTACAATAGTGATAGGCAGTGGGAGAAATGTTGAATTTATTCACATGATTTTTTAATACCGAAAAGGTATTAAAATCTAAATACAATTTTAAAATAATACTATAAATCTACTATTTGTACATAATATGTTTTCAGCTTCGAATCTTGCTGCATTACCACCTCAAAAAAAAAAAAATTCAACGGCCGGTCATCAATTATTCCTTGCGTGGTGCACACTACATTCTTCAAGCATACAGCATCCCGGACACCAATACTTTAACAATTCATAAAATAGAAATTACTTTCTGACTATCTAAGATTTCACTAAGTTTAGGCTTGTTTTGGTAGTTTTACTGCACAATGAGTGGAAAAAGTGTATATTAGTCCATTTTCTTACCTTAAAGTTGTGGCATGTGATTTCAGACCTAACAAGCGGATTTATATAATTTGTAAGCCTCCTGTGTGCTTTACTTGAAGAACACTATATAGTGCACTTTTTAAGTGTTGCTGCCTACGTAAAGCATTTTATTAAGCTGCCTATGGACAGTTAGTAGAAGACACCTTACTAGGTTTTGGAAGAGAACCAAAAAGTCTCATTTGATAACTCCAGGGTTTCCCGCAGCACTATGCAGTTCGGGCGGCCCGCCTAAGCTGGGAAACCCTACCACCTTAACTAGGTCATCCAAAAAAAATTCGCTGCACAAAAGTCTGTCAAGTGCATCTCGGAAAATAGCGCGGACGTGCTTCACGACCAAATGAGAGAAAGATGTGGTCCGTCACTGTCTGGAGGATAACTAGTAGCCAGTTGATAAAACATCTCGGAGAATAGCGCGGACGCACTTCACATCGTGAGCGTGCACGCGTGCCACACGTCCGAAATAGTCCGTCATGTCTGGAGGATAGCCAGTTCATAAAACACGTGTCCGTGAGAACTGTAAGTGGACTTATGTTTTGGGTTTATTTAAGCCTGTTATTGTATTAGTCTATAGTTCTTGCAAATTTAAAGTAAGTTAGCTGGTGAATTTGTTGTTTGAGCAACCTGCTAGCTAGGTTTCACGTGCCTGTTGATTAAATATAATTGTTAAGCGCTCTTGCTCACTTTATTTATGTGCATTATTTACATGCTACAGTAGTTACACTCCTTTAAGATTATGTAATTAATAGTGGGAAATAATCAGTTTTTACAATCTTTACGCTATCTATCATTGTTGGCCTGACGTTCTACAACATCTGCTTTAGTTTGTGTTTATTAACCCTTTAGTTTCACTTTATCACGCAGCTTTTCCCGTTAGAGGTAAAACATTTAATTAATTAATAATCTAGTATGTGTTCATTTTCTGTCATAGTTTCTTCAAAATTAAGTTTTTTTGAGTGTTTTAAATAAAAATAATCTCATTTTCATCATGACGCGTACGCTCCGCCCCTTTGATTGAGACTCCCCCTTACCATTAAGATAAGTACAGTAGAGCAGTAAAATGTTGGTTTCATTTGTGTTTTGGGATCTTTTGCAGCATTTTTTTTTACCTATGTATGGTCATCATAAAAATAAATAAATAAATATTTACGCACCATCTCTTGTTCTATAAATCTATAATGTCTTATGGCACAAACATTTAGGGCAGCAACTGGCCTGCATATTTTGTAAATGTACCAAAAAGGTCATTTACATATGAAAATGGATTTAAATATCTGGCAAAACACCAAAATCACCGGTTAGTCTCCATCAAGCCGATTATAGCGTACACTGGGGAACAGTATAATCTCAAAATGATCCAAATGCCACATCTGTCAGACCACATCAGCGTATCTTCCTCTTTCACGCTTGAGACATTTAATGTTGTCACTGTCTAAATAGGTTAATGGCTGTGCATAGCAGAAAATTTTTGAAAAACTAAAGAATTAATAAAATTATGATTATCATTAGGTTTTAGCAAATAAGCAACTAAGGTTGTTTCGGTGTAGTGGATTGATTTGACCATCACTTAAAAGTTAGCAAACCTGTCCAGAAACCAGAAAATCACCATCTCTTTGCTTTCTTTGTGTTTTAGCAGACTGCGTCTTGTGCCAAAACGTTTCAATGACTGTCGCCCCAAATGGGCCAGGAAGATCATATGTATGCTAATTAGCTAAGAGGACTTTTGTATGTTAACAAATTACTGAAAGTCAATTCCCTGGAAGAGATTTGCATGTTTATTTATGCAAAACAGACATGTTCCACCTCTTTACGCAACACAATAACTGTTTTTATTTTGGCAAATGTTTCCGAGTTTGATCTGTGTCCCGCTTAGCCTTTTAATTAGTGTTTAAAAGGGATTCCTGATGTGTTTGAACATGAAGAAATAACATTTACAAGGATGGTACGACTCGTTTGAATCTTTAGGTACTGCCCTGACAAAACAAATAAGTCAGATAACATTTTAAAAGTCACAAATGTCCAGGAATGGACTATTCATAGACTTGTGCAGCATGTCTGTACTTTTTGTTGTGTGTCAAAGAGCGCTATTGACTCGAGGGTGAATCTGGTTGTTGTACTGATGCCAGACTGTGTCCCCCAGCACGATCTTACTCCTCTTAACAGCTTTAGTGAACGCGTGAACGGTTTATCAGGCACACCTCACAGAGGTTGCAGGGAATGCACAGCACCCGTAGCTTAAAATGGCCGAAAGGACGCCATTTTGTTTTCTCTCACTTTTCTGAGTGGAATAGCAGAATCACAGCTTTGGTACTGTACAGGAGACAGCTGGGGAAGCCATGTTTTACATCGTCTGTTTACTTCAAAAGCGTAGCCTACGCAGGGTTGTCCTGTTGGAATTAGCTCAGTTTTTGGCAAAACGGGTGTGAATTCCTGGCAAAGAATCAAGACGTTTTCATGATCCTATGCCAGCCTCGCTAGAACGAGTGAGTAATTTCTTTTGGTCTCAAAATTACCGCTCCTCCTCCTTTAGCCTGTATCCTCGCTTAACACGTTCAACTCCTCTCACCGGTCTCCACAGTCTTTCGTGTTCAATAGTTTTTCAGACTCAACCAAGCATCGGTGACGCTGGAGAACACTTGCTGGACTATCAGACTACTGTTTTTTTTTTGTCAACAAACTAAGAAATAACTGGCATTTTAATCTATGAGGAAATTTAAGATTGCAGTTGATGACATAGCTTTATATTTGTCTAACGCAGTTAATGTAAAACCTTAAAAGATGTTTTTTTTTCATTAATCTAGTTAAAACACCACTTATGCTTAAACCTACTGTACTTTACCGTACCTGCATTATTGCGCTGGTGTCATGACAAACTTGCCTGAACTGTAAGGTGAACTGTAGCTACAAGTGTATGGATCACTAAAATGTTTTAAATCATTTCTTTAGCTATATTTTAACATTTGGCAGTATTTATGATAAAATTAGGGTTAGGGTTAAAACATAATAGTCAATACTGTAAGGCTTATTCAAGATTTTAAAGCTTAGTCATTCTGTATACTACTGTATATGACTATACTTGATAGCCTAGCATACACAAACTGTTAGGTGAATTGCAGTTACCGCAAAGTTTCACTGTATGGATGTACTAACAAACTTCTCTATCTCTGCAGGTATTCTAGCAGTCGGCTGTCTGGTTGGTTAAAGTCTGCTGGTTAACTGTCTGCTGTTCTTGGGGCTGAGGTAGTAGATTGAATAGTTGTGGAGCCCTGTGCTCTGTCACTGAGATAACTATACAATCTACTGTCTTTCCTAAGGTGACAGCCAAATCATCCACAAACACCACCGAGTGTCAATGCTGTCCCCAATTCCTGCTAGGGAACCTGAACCTACAGCAACATTCTGGGCTTCTCCATATTTGTTTTTTGGTGTGATTTTAAATTTAACATGAAATGCAAATGAATACACTCTATGGAGGGCCGCAGGGGATGACCTGATGATCGTAGGCCAACCGAATTATCACAAAAAATAAGCTCTGTGTTTAACAAAAGTTTAAGATACACGTTTTGTCAAACAAGATAATCTTCACATTTTATGAATTTATGAAAATATGAATTTGTTTTTTATTCCTAGTAAACACATTTAGACTTATGCATTACTTGTTGGGCAAAACTTTTCATAAGCTTTTTTAAACAGAGCTTATTTTTTTGCGATAATCCAAAAGTCTATGGGAAAAATGAACGGGCTTTTAAGCAGGGGAATCAGTGTCCCGCTAACTTCCGGGATACAGAATATAGTATACAACAGTGGTGGCCGGTGACTTCTTTTTCGAGGGCGCGTGATGCTAATCTAGTCACAACATGTATGTAGCCTGTCATGTGTGTGGCTTGTCGTGTCAAAATATGTGTTCGCCACTTTATGTAAACTTATGTGCATCACGTGTTATGTCAAAATACACGTCTGCTGCAGACGCTTCGAAGGGGTTTATAATAAAAGAGATGCTCGTGTTTGCCAGATACTCACTTAATCTCATGTATAATCAGAGTTTAGTTTTAAATTAGTGTCTTGCGAGTATTTTGTGAATGTGAGCGTCTCTTTTATCATAAATCCTTTAGATGTGTTTGCAGCAGGCACGTATTTTGAAGTGACGCATGATGCTAATGGTTCACATGACACATATTTTGAATTTGAGTCCCTTGGAAGAGAAGTCATCGGCCGCCACTTGTATACATCCCAAAAAAACTATACAATCCTCGATTCGATTACATTTTCGATTCTAAGGTCAGGGTTCGATTCTCGGTTTTTACTTTTCTTTTTTAAAGCACAAAAAATGCTATGCCATTTTTAGACTAGACTTTTATGAAATATAATTCTGACCTTGAACCCAGAGATGCCCTGCCATATTAGTCGTGCTGCCAGTGGAAAAATATGGTACACGCACATATCTGATAAAACGAAACTTCCTGTCAGATGAACGTATGTTAGTACTTTGCACCTTAAAAACGCGCTTTTATTACCCCTTTAATGATTTAAATAAATATATACAGTGTTTATAGCGCCATGTACTGCTTTAGGTTTACTGAGACTCTTTTGCTGATTTGATTTGCTGGTTTGATTTGCTGGTTTGTAAGTCGCTTTGGATAAAAGCGTCTGCTAAATGAGTAAATGTTATGTAATGTAAATGTTTAGTGGAAGAAGTTAGTGACTGACAATGACATGAAGGGGAAGTGGGTAATTTTTACACCTCCAAACAATGACTATTGATCAGGCAAATTTATGCCACTGCTGGAGCCATGTTTACGTTTGGGTGCCTTGACAGGGTGAGGTAGTAGGTTGTATAGTTTCGTGGGAGGGATCAAACCCTGTTCAGGTGATAACTATACAGTCTATTGCCTTCCTTGTGGTACCAACTATCGTCTGGCTAGAAAAAAGCATCACTGAAACGAAAATGTATAAACCCTACTACTTCCTACAGTATGTATCTGAACCAGGCGTACATGATGTAAGTCTCTCTATTGCAAGGTTGCTGCTAGTATTTAGTAGAGATTAATCAGATTTATGGCTAAATCAATATTTCTGATTTTACACATCATAAGAAATGCAAATATTTGACTTACAGTATGCAAGATATGGTTTGTAAAAATAAAATTAAAGAAGTCACTGGCCACCTCGTCTTTGTTTTGATTTGTACCCTCAATGCCATATGGTCATATATAATAATTGTGTATTAAATGTGGTAAAATATTTTAAGTTAAAGAAAAAGTATTTAGATGTAACAAGTTGACGCATTTTTTTTATTTGATCCAAAGACATTTTTCAATGTATTGGAAAGGCAGAAGTTAAAGGGTATGTAGATTTACAACTAAACTATATGATTTTGCTTGCACTAATGGTTAACTGACAATTAGTCAAGTAATGTGTTTTGATTAAAGATTTATTTGACTAAAGGATTATATTTAGTAAAAGGATATGACATTTGGGTCAATAAACAATAGGAACGCATATTCACTATGCTAGCATGTAGATTTCAATTCAGCTAAACACTAGGCCTATTATACAAAATAAACAAAACAATAAACGTGTTAAGTTACAGTACAAAATGTATACAGTAGTTATACAATTATATGCAGATGTGTTTCCTGTAATACAAAATGAACAGGCCAAAACCGTGAAGCTAATTCAAGTGAAGTTCAGTATTGAAACGAACGGTTCATTTAGGGCTACATTTGTTAACCTACCTTCATGAATATCCACCTTTTCTCTTGAAGTTGTTGATAGGCAAATATGCATTTAAATATTCCTGTGTAAACAAAAGGTGGACTTTGGTCAAAAGAAATTTGTGTTAAAGGCTTTTGCCTAACACGTTTGTGTTGTCAGCACAATATCCAGTGACTGTACACGGCCGTTTCTCAATCCGAAGGTTGCAGCCTCCGGAGGTCGCATATGCAGGCTGCATACGTCATCAAGCGTGTTTAATTTATGTAACTTAGCATCACATTCGCAAGTCATTCGCATATTTCAACAATTTACGATTGTCGAAGAATAATATCCAGCTCTATAATTGTTAATATTCTGAAATAATGCACTCTTGATGATGTATGCAGCCTAGATATGCGACTTCCGGAGGCTGCAGCCTTCAGATTGAATATCAAATGTCAAACGCAGACTCGAACTTTAAAAAAAGTTGTGGCAACGTTAATAAACAGTGGTTAACTCTTTATAACAATTAATATTTTATATGTATATACATTTATAATATAAAATGCTTTACTGAATATAGATTAGTAAAGAACTTGTTATTCACAAAACTTTATTTTTTTTAACCATAAAATTACATTTTTTATTTTGTTATAGTTCTCATTTTATATTTATAATATTTAATATATAATATTTACATTATTTTGTACCAGCATTATTTTTTGTGACCAACAGCCCGCTACAGCGAACTTTTCAAAATCTTGTGATGCCCCCTGGTGGTCAAAAATGCATGCACAGTCAGCTTTATAACTGAAGACTTTTAAAAGTGTCCTATATTCCTTCTAAATTTCAGAACACAGTTCAAAATAATATAATAATCAGACAGGAAATTATCCAAGACATGCCCACATTTGAACACGTCCCAGTGGTTTTTCTTTGTACATGTTAGCAAAGGGCACAGTCAAAGCCAGCCATACATGTATAGTTTATTAGACAAGAACATTTAAATACTGTATAGCCATAATTAACAATCATGTAACATTTAGTACATTTTATATATAAAAGGGATAGTTTAAAAAAAGAAAGAAAATTCTGTCATCATTTACTCGCCCTCAAGTTGTTCTAAACCTGTATATTTTTTATGTGGAATACAAAAGAAGATATCTAATAAAAAAGATGGTAACCACACAATTGACAGCTCCCACCAGAAAATTTAGACACCACAACGCAGAAAATGGGTTGACAGAATCATACGGCCTAAACAGCATGCTGGCAATGAGGAGCTCATCCAGACCACGATGAACAAATGAACAGGGATTTAGTTAAGAAGCAAAATCTGAAGATGGATATAAGAAGGTCTGTGACCATCTGGTCAGGTGTCACACACATACAGATCTTCAGTATGCATCTCTGGGGTCTAATTTTCACTCATCAGTCTGGATCTAAACAGACAATTTCACAAGCACATCTGTATTTCATCATTACACTTGCAGGCGGACAAAAACAATGATTTTAAACTCCATTTTACAATCCAGATTATGGAAATTTTGCAGAGCATATTTGATGCTTGGAGGTTCCATAATCTGCAGATCAGTGGTCTCCAACATGTTGCCCATGGGCACCAGGTTACTCTTACAGAGTCTGTGAGGTGCCTGCTAAAGCATTCTATTAATAGCCTCAATTTTAATATTTATTTATTACATATTTTTATATTAGCTTGAATTATTTTATGTATGTTAACATTTTAAACAATGATAAAACATATCAACCAATAAAATAAAATCAATAAGTAAAACAAAAAAAGTAGCCCTCCAGGATATTTTAACCATTGTGGTAACCCTTGCTCACAAAAAGGTATAGGAGACTCCTGCTGTAGATTATACAATGTTTAAATGAGCGAACTATATAAATTGTATAATGCCTATACATTTTTAATATGCATGGAATTCCTAGGCCTATACTGCGTTTTCCTAATTTGCATAACAAAACAGAATACAATGCACAGAATTACCATATAGCCTACCTTCATACAATGGGATTTAATTAACATTTTCACTGTGACAAATCAACTGGAAAAAATGTCATTTTAAATGCAAAAAGTTTTTTAACTAACACAAAATTACAACTCAATGCCAGATTACTGTAATTAAGTACAGTAATGTAATGAGGTCATCAAACAACAATGTTGCATTAAAGTTTTTTTTTAAAGTCGGATACTGTATCACAATAATTTTTTACACAGACAATTTTTAGTTTAAACTATAAAATGCACAGCATAGTGTTATTGCCATGCCCATACCCTGGCCTAAACCATCTCTAAAGACCCACTTACGCCACCTTGAAGTAAAACTTTCAACTCAAAATCAATAAAAAAACACAAAACCCATTTCTTTTTAACATGTACATCTTTTAAAAGTTATAGTTGTACATTAACCTTAACAAAACAAATACACTGTTAAAAGTGGTAACCTGCAATTGTTGCAGTAATATAAGCTATTTTTACAGGATGTACCTTATACATTTAGTTTTTTTAGTGTCACCTGTTGTATTAAACATGCTAATTTTAAATATTTTATTTGTATGTATTGAAGAAAATCAATTAATTTAACATGTGAAGCTTATTTAAGGTTAGGTATATAAAAGTAAAAATAGTTGCATTGGTTGTCAATTTTGTCAAGTTTCTGTAGCTGATGTATTACACAAACATCTTTTTTCCTCATGTCGATGATTAACAGTTCTGTTACAGGGACGGTTTTCAAGTGTACACACACTTTGCATACGTGGCCATAGTGTATGAGTGTAAATACACAAAGTGTCATCTGTGTGAGACCATCATCACACTGAGGTTTATCGATGCTTAAGCAATGAGCCATGCGAGATATCAACAGACTGGAAAAGAATACAGATGAAAAATATAAGGCAGGTGGGCTGATGAAAACTGATAGGGCTGGAAGTCAGACTGTATCAGAGTCTGCAGCGTCTGACCTCTGTCTGAACTTGAAGAGATAAATATACTTCACATGCATTATACACAGGGCCTCAGTTTTGCATTAGGGCTTAGATTTTTGTTAATGTCATTGTAATGTTATGTTTATTTTTCTGTATATCATCATATATTTATTTTTCACATATAACGACCACTTAGTTTTTAGTGTTTATTTTTAATACCACATTGTTTACTCCTCTAATAAAACAGTATATATTCTATTGCACTTATTACTGTTTGTAATGGACAGGTACACTAGGGTGTGCCCTAATATGTATTATTTAGGTACAGATATGTGTATTTGGTACCAATTTGGTACTTATTTTAAGGCACTATTATTAACTCATTTGGTGCAATGGTGTACTTTTGTTAAGAGTAGCCTACTGCCCCAGTAACAGCTAGGGATCATTATTTGACCATTTAATCTGTGTATTACAAGGTATAGAGGCTGTTGACCACCTGCTAGATTACCTAAATACCTTCCTTTCAGTGAGAGATACTGAAAAACAAGTTAATTTAAAGAATTTGTTAATTCAAATATGAAATTTCTCTCATAATTTACTCCCTCATGCAATCCTACTGTACGTATGACAATTATATCAACATTTCATATTAAAAAATGTCATTATGTGATTATTTTATATAAAATTTCTGAGTTCTCGTGTGCCTCGTGACTAGTTATTCATAAGGGTGTTTTGTCACAAGACACGCAAGAACCAGTGATTTTTGACGATTTTGACATAAAAAACAAAAAAAAAATGTCCCACTGAAAAAATCTGTTTTTGTGTGGTGTTTTAAGATGTTTTAAGACAAGCCATGTGCAAACTCATCATTCAACTGGTAATTTTTTCAATAAAACCAGAGATAGTATTATTCCTGCGGTTTAAATAAAACACCTTGGTTTCCAATGTCACAAACATGTAATCAATCACATCGATAGGCTACAGTTTAACACGTGGATCAGAAGTTCGAGTAATAGATATTATATACAGTATGGATGCTGTATACCCTGCTGAAAAAAACAGCATCAAACCAGCATGGACCAGCATGGGAATTATGCTGGTCTATGCTGGTTTAGGTCACCAGCATACCAGCACCAAAACACAACATATGCTGGTCTTGCTGGTATGACCAGCATACAATGCTGGTGCTAATGCTGGTTTGGTGCTGGTTTAGCTGACGCTAATGCTGGTGCTGATGCTGGTTTAGCTGGTGCTCACTAGCAAACCAGCACCAAAACACAACATATGCTGGTCTTGCTGGTATGCTGGTTTTTTCAGCAGGGTACACTCTGTGCTGCTCACACATGCAATTATGTGATTGAAACTGCCGAATGTAGCATCTATTTACATTTATATCTATGGTCAGAGGTGTTGCAAAAGAGTGGAGGCGGGACTAATTCACATATTCATATCTATGGTCTGAGCTGTGTGATTGAGTAGAGGCGGGGACTAATTCGCATATTCAAAGATCTGTATGAGCCAATGGTGTAGAGTTAAATTCAAGCTGTTTTAAAGCATTAAGAAATAAAACTTTTACATATGATATTATGATGCTTAAAGGGACACTCCACAAAAAAATATGCTCCTTTTCCAGCTCCCTAGAGTTAAACATTTGATTTTTCCCGTTTTGGAATGCATTCAGCTGAGGTTGATATTATGCAGCGCCTGAAAATAGTCCCCTGTTATTGAAAGTAACCAAGGGGACTATTTTCGGGCAGTGCGTAATATCACTACACCTGCTGCAGCCATGTTACAGCAGCAAAGTCCTTGATTATTACGCCAGCATGAGAGTTAGATACCCTTTATTTTTTAAAATATGTATTATGGCAATGACAAGTTTTATATTTACATTTATGCATTGGCTTGAACCCATGACCTTTGCTGGGGCTATCGGAAGGTCCCTCTTTCAATAGGTATTGTCTCTAAAATTGGTTGACTCTCTAAAATGAATCACTTTATTGTTTTCCTTTCTGATGTAAGTCACTCTGGATAAAAGTGTCTGTAAATGTAAATGTAGTGGTCTACTGAGTTACAGGAAACTGAATTACACATGTTTTCTGGACAATACCATGGACTTTTTGACATTACTGTAAACTTACAATTACTTAGCAATTTATGATAATTACCCAAGGTTTTTGTTATCATGGCCTGCAGGGCCTTAAAAATAGAGGTGCTTCACGAGGCCATAGAAAAACCTTTTCTGGCTGAATATTTCCTTAATGAACCTTTACCATCTGAAAAAACTTTCCAAGTTTCTTTAAATTGTATAACAGTAAAAAAGAAATGACTCTTTTAAAGTACTTTTGACTGAATGATTCTTTATAGTAATAGAACCAAAAATGGTTCTTCTATGGCTTCACTGTGACAAAACTTTAAAGCGTTTTTAAGAGATGTGACATTTTGGGTTTTTTGATAAATTCAATAATGTACAGTATAGTTTGTCTGAATGTAAACATGTTATGAATATTATGAATTCTACAACTTTGCTATTAAAATATTTTATTGAGTCATGTCAGGTGCATTTCAATTTGATTGAAAAGTCAATATTAGCACAAAAATATCAAAACACAAAAGCAGTTTAACTACATACAACGTAGTAAAGGTCAACAATCCTTAGATTCACATATTTGTAAAATCAATTTCTTCACCTGTCATTTAAACACGATCTGCTTAGGAGTCCGTGTTATTCACAATCAAACCTTTTCCCATCTCAATTAAGCCTCAATTACCAAATAATATTTGATAATCACTTCATATGCCCAGATTGCATTAAGAACATGAACGTAACAGAGGTAACACCATCCTCTATACTATAGTCTATGAAATACTCAGTATTTGTTTAGATTTTCCCAGTTAGGAGAAATTGATTCAATGTATGGATGCCAGATTAACTACCCATGAACCTTTGAGAACTGTTCTGAAGTCCCCTCAGTGTTTTCTCAGTGAACTGATAGGTGAGTTTACGCTTGACTTTGCAAATCTCTCCTGTTCTGGAGTAGTTTCTGAGGGCTCGCGCCATTTTCTGGTATGTCATTGTCTTCCGGTTGCCCTTGCGTCGGCCCCACATCTCTGCCAGCTTTTCCTTGTTTTGGGAGGAGAACTGGAACGTTCCGTTGTTAGATTGGACCCACCAAATGCAGCTCCGCATATCTGGTGTCTGTAGCATCTCATATAGGAACTGAAACAGCCGTTCTTTCCTTTTACCTGAGAAAATGTATTGTTTATAAAAATTTTTATTTCATTAAAAGGTTACTTCACATGTTTTAAACTGTATTGTTTGCATAATCAGTTGAAAATAAGCGACATGGTAAAACTATAAACAACTCATCATTTGACAAAAATGTAACTTGTTTACATGTTTACATGACAACAATGTAGTGAAAAACAGAAAAATGTTTTTCTTTGCTTCAATTAAAAATTTCACATACACAAAACAATGCATCCGTGTTTACACAGATCTGCAGAGATGACTAATTCAACTGTATTACGTGTAACAGGCCAGTAGATGGCGATGCTACCTTGTAAAGTAACACTTTATGCCTTTACACATATGCATACTTCTGCACTGTAAAATGTGAGTAAAAATGTGGGTAAAAAAGTAACTTAAAGAATTACTTTAATTAAAGTGAATTTTTAAACTTAAATATTTTCGGTGTTACCAATTGAAGTTATTTAAACTCATTCTCTGCCAGCCTTTTTTTGAAAAGTTGCCCGTCAGCATTTTTTCACAAAACTTTCACAAAATGTCTTCCAGGAAAAAAATTCTAAAAATATATAAAGATACAAATATATCAAATGAAAGAACAGACCCTCTGCTTTCATCCTATCTATATTTTTCTCTGTTCATAAACTTTTAAATATGGGTATTTTTCTTTAAAAAAATTTTTTTTTGCAAAAAGCTGAAATAATTGCATTTTTGTGAAGGAATTTTGTTAGAGATCAGTTTCAGAACGATTATCAAAACATACACGGAGTGTAAAATTAATAAATAATCTTTTGACTTCAGTTTTTTCATAAATTGGGTAAATGCTTCATCTAGGATACTCGCAGTATTACAGATTACCATAAAAACTCATCAAGAACACGTTTTTTATGCAAATGTTTTCTTTTAATTGACGAGATAACTCGTCAATGGCAGGGAATGAGTTAAGTTATTTTAAGTTGATCCAACTTTTACAGTGTACATAACTGTACACATACATAAACAATCAAATACAAACAATCAAGTTAAAATCTTTTAAGTTAAAAAATAAAAACTTTTTAATAACATAAACACAGTGTAAAAAAGTAATATTAACACAATATCAACACAAGTTTTTGTTTTACCTAAATTAAGTCAAATAGCTGTCTATAAGTTATGTTAACTATATACTAGTCAAAAACTTAAAATTTTAAGTTTAAATTACTTGCATAACCATTGTTGTTTTGGTTATACTCACACTATAGACTGAATGAAAACATGCGCATAACGTCAAAGTTTTCACAGATTCACGTTTATGTAATTTGTGCGTGGACAACAAGAGATCGTTATTAAAAGCTGGCACTGTCTTTGAAACCCATCAAGTATGCGTTTCAGGACTCATTATGTAACAGCAAAAAAACTTGTATTTTATTTAAAAGTTTTATTAATAAACTTTTAAAACAGTTTATTGGTGTCATGTAAATGGCCCCAAGGACAAAACAATTACAACTTAATGATTCACTCGAATCTAGTGGTTCAAATGACTCACTCTCAAACTGTCCAAAACAATCAAATTCGCAAAACTGAATCATTCTTCCCAAAGTCTAGGTGACAAAAGGACAATTGATATATAAACAATGCCACGTCTTACCCGAGAGTGGCGTATAAGCCAAAGAATCACACACATTCTGTCTCTTCCCGTCTGCACTCGGAGACGGTGGGAATTCTTGACAGCCAGAGCTGGTAGACAGGGAATCTGAATCACTGCAATGGTTTCTGTCATACTGGCAGTGTCCCTGAAACAGATTACTATTATTAATAACAACCACTAATGACTTTCCCAAACTTCTTTTATTTCAATATGACTCACCCACTCATTGAGACTGGACTGACAGGGCCACGATTGATGCTGCTGGGTCTGTTCATGTGTGTTCACTGTCGCTGGTACTCCACCATAATGCCATTCATATGCATAGCGACCGGACCAACTGTTCTCTATAGAAACAAATCAATCAATATTTTTCCACACAAAACAATCAACACACAATCTTGGAACCTGGTTTTGTTTGAGGTTATGTAGTTGTACTGTAACATCACAATAAACATTTTAAGGTTGAATATAGAAACTGAATCAAAACATTGCCACTTTGACTCTACCAATAATATCATTTTGGGCCAGGGCTATTTGTGTGTCTGACCAATGGCAGATGTGGGAATTATTATTCCCTGTGAAAGGCATGAAGTCTCATAATCTAATGATGAGATTTGGAGCATTAAATCATTGATTTCAATCTTTAAAACAACCTTACTCAATGTTACTTACATACAATGTTTTTTACATTATATGGGAAGATTTTGGGCACTATCGTACACCCGCGACCCAAGTGTTTTTTGCTAGTTTTAACCTGATGCAGTTATCATTTTTTAACATCTAGCGTCACGTCATGCATTTGGGCCCATTTGTGTGCCCATGGGTGTGCTAGTCTGAAAATGAGGTGTGTTCAGGTGCATTGTTGGCGCGTTGCTATTTTGATGCAACTAAAATAGACCAAGATGCCATTAACCAACTAAAACCTGGTCTGAAGTCTAAAGTCAATGGCGCAATATTGTTTTTGTTATTTAAAGAGCGCGTTAGTAATATGCGCCTATAAACAGGACGACAATGCGCATTTGCTTATCACACACATGAATGCGCAGCAGCACACAAACATTTTTTAAATCTAAAAATGAATAAAATCTAAACGATTATTATATCATACATTTTGAATATATAATTTTTTAAACATCAATTTTAAACTAGTGGTCTTCTTCCTATACATACAGTTTTTCCGCTTACAAACTCTTCCATGTAAATAGGTAATTCGCCTTTGGCGTGTATGCAACTGGCTTTTAAAGAAAAATTTCCTTAGCTGGGTTTTCACAGCCTGAACCACACTGTTGGAATTTTTGTCTGAGGTGTTTTTTGGTCGGTACGGATGTTTTGACATTCCCTGACATTTGTGCTTATTTTAGTTTTCCAACATTTTAACAACTTCCTCAAACTAAACAATGCTTTACATTTTTGTGACATGGACTCCCCTGTACCAAATGTATACACCATGCTTAAAAAAAATACAGAAGTGGGTTTTCCCTCAGCTTCCCTCCAAACACTCACCTGCTATGCTGTGCTCCTGTTCAGTTCTGCTTTGGACACATGGTCCTGACATCACCTCCACTGAGTGCTCCAGCAGGTACTCCTCAATCACATCAAGATCCACAATCCCTGATGACGCTTCCCTGGGTCCAAGTTCTTGAAAATACTGAATCTGTGTGTACATGAATGCATACTGTCAGAAAGAAAATGGTCAAAATATGTACCCCGGCTGTCACTGGGGCTGTCCCCTTTAAAAAAGTAAAGCTTTGCACCTAAAGAGTTCACACGAGTACCTAAAATATACAAATTAGCATCTCAAAGGTAAATATTTGTACTAAATGTATCTGTACCCATTGGAAGATATAGGACCATTTAAAAGGGTAAATATTTTTCATCAGTTTTACTAACAGCACTGTAAAAAATAATTTGCTGTAATTAAGTAACCAGTTTTGCCAGTAACTTACTGTAGAAGATAAAGTATGAAAATGTTTCATGTTCATTTAACTTTGAACAAACTGTTGCCAGTAAATAACATAGATGTAAAATCTACAGTAAGTTACTGGCAGCTAGTTGGCACAGTAATACCGTAATTTCTACAGAATTTGAATCAATGCATCACTGAATAAGATACATGTTTTATACAATGTACTGTAACTATGTACACTGTACACTTACATTTTTAAGTTGAATCAATTTGGATTTACAAGTCATTGACTAGTAATGAGTTGCTGTAACTTATAAAATAAAGTTGACACAACTAAAGCAAATTCAACTTGATTTATTAAGCAACTCATCACTTGTCAAGATAGTTGAAATGACTTGTAAATCCTAGTTGATTAAACTTAAAAATGTAAGTGCAAAAATATTTTTTACAGTGTAAATAAATGAGAATGTAAAAATACTTTGCTGCCTTAAAAATCTTTGTTAAATCAACTCAGATTTACAAGTCATGTCAACTTACTATTATTTATTTTGACAAGAGATGAGTTGACTTTTGAGTTGACTTTTTTCAACTATATTTTATAAGTTATAACAACTCACCTGTAGTTATAACAACTCAACTCTGGTCAAGATAAATAATAGTAAGTTGAAATGACTTGTAAATCTGAGTTGATTCAACAACAAAAAATTAAGGCAGCAAAGTATTTTTACAGGGCATTTTACCTTAATTTGTTTCTTGTTAAATTTACAGGACAGAATTTATTGTAGCCTAATTTAGAAAATTATGTAAAGCACAGCTGTGTAAATAAGTAGGTTATAATATCCAAAGTTTTACAGTTGTTTAACAAGAATATCTAACCAAGTAATAATAGGGGTGAACTGTGTTTGCAGCGGACACATTTGCATTGTGAGTTTGAGTAAACAGTTTCAGTTACATTATGCATCTATTTTGACAGACAAAGTAGATCCTGTAAACACGCAAGCGTATACTTTGGCCCTTGGACATTTTGGCAATACATGTAAATGCATTAACATCATTACAATACACAAATTTCATCATAAAAAAACATCAAACTATGCAACATTTTTTTTGTAAAAATGTTACGCAGTAAATACATTAAATGAGAGTATTACATGTGTTGGCAGCTGTTTGCCAGTAACTTACTGTAAATTTAAATGTGTTATTTACTGGCAACAGTTTGTTTAAAGTTAAATGAACATTACAAATTAACAAGTCTTGTCTTTACAGAATAAAACTATAAAATAACAGCCTCATGCAAAGCATTCTGGGAACCAAAATCTGAAGGAAAAATAACATTTTCGGTTCCCAGAATGCTTTGCATGAGGCTGTTATTTTATAGGTTTATTCTCTAAAGAAAGATACTTGTTAATGTTTAATATTCATTTAATTTTAAACAAACTGTTGCCAGTAAATAACATAAATTTGAATCTACAGTTAGTTAATGGTAAATAACTACAGCACCTTTTTAACCCTGCACTGTAAAAATACTTTGCTGCCTTAAATTTTTTGTTAAATCAACTCAGATTTACAAGTCATGTCAACAGAGATGAGTTGTCACAACTTATAAAACATAGTTGAGAAAAGTCAACTTCATTTTAGAAGTTATAACAACTCACCTGTAGTTATAACAACTCATCTCTAGTCAAGATGAATAAAAGTAAGTTCAAATGACTTGTAAATCTGAGTTGATTTAACAAAAAAATTTAGCAAAGTATTTTTTACAGTGTGTATAAACAACAGAACTGCATGCATACTGTATCTGCAGAGTAAATATAATGCAAAATTTGCAAAAATAGTTTGAGTTAATGTTTAATATTTCACCTGCTTTGTAAATATATCACTGTTTTTTGCTTTTCTTTTTAAAAGCATTTATTGACAATCGTTGTTTAATGAACTCAGATTCAACAAAGCTGGAAAAATTCAAGTATACCACAGTCTATCTGTTATAATCTTTACTTTTTTTTTACTATAAACTAACTTTATTTACTATTTAGCTCCAGTTTTTTCCAAACATGTTCAGTCAATCAAAAATAGAAGTATAAATAATACTCACACTTTCAAGGGTTGCCAGCATCTGAAAAAAATACACAAGGTAGATTTGTTTATCAAATAAAGTTAAAGCCTAAAAAATCAAGGAAATAAATCAAAACCAAAACAAAAACTTTTAGGAGCAACGTCAGCAAACTTGCATTTGTTTACATAACATTAGATAACTTTTTAAATGAGTGTTAAATTACCTTGATGTCTTTCCTTTTGATGTTGCTGAGACAGATTTAAATGTATCACAACCGACAGGTAAGAAACACTGTGTTGAATACACTGTAACTGCTGAATAAGAGTTTGAAACAGAGGGTGGGGTAATGCATCACCTGTTATATACACCTGTTTCCCTTATCTGCCCCCTTTATATCCTCTAAACTGTCTCCCCCTCCCACCGTCCTCCTCCCTAGTACTGAAATATTAAAAACATTGTGCCTGCCTTCTGTCATCAAAATGCAAATCTCTATTAGTCAAACATTCAGCTGGGTTTAACAGTATGAAAGTTCTTACAGCCACTCCCCTTATGTTTTGGTCTGTCTTTCCTCGGTGGGATTTTACTTGTAACTGCCATAGCAATTATATAGGTGTATTATTATGTTACATCATTAAGATGACTGTTAGGTTCAGGAACCAGGCAGTTGCATTATGATATGGAGGTTCATATAATTTAACTCATTTCCATAAAGCTGTACGACACGAATAGCTTTCATGACAGTATGTGATCATCTTATTTCCTGCTCTGGAGTCAGTAGACTGTGGTAACTGTATAGCGCAGCATTCAGCTGTGATGTGCAACGGGTGTGCGTCAGTAAAACTCTCGAAAAACAACAAAGCTCTTACATAGAGATCAGATTCATGAAACGCAGACAGAAATATGATAGTCTGTGCAATGGGTTAATCATTTCAGGCAAAACAACAATGTAACGTTGTTATTTTTAAATAGAAGTGTGCAGTCACTAGTGCATACTAGATTAACAAAATTGGTGTGCTAATGACACATACTGTATGCTGACTACATACAGTATGAGTATATATCAAGTTGTCATTCCCTGTACATTTTTCTTTCCAGTACAACTTTCCAGTGTTATGCCAGGTTTGCCATCATTGACTGTCACTGACGTCAAGCTTGATGTGGCAAGTAGAGCAGGTGCCATGTTTTATCTGAAAACTGCAGGTATTGTTATTCTTCCAAAATAATAGTCAATGAGTTTGGTACAATATGAGAGCGAAAATGATGACAGGATTTTTAGTTTTGTGAGAAATGTAAGTTTAAGCGCAAGTTCTACCAGGGAAACTCTAGTGCCACGTCATTTATTTCACAAGACCTAGCCAATCACCTCTGATACTGAGTGAATTTAAGTCCTTTTCTCCCCTGTCTTTGCATACGCAGAAACTGACGCCAGCATTCACAAACCACCCACCCACCAGGTCGGCTCCGTCCATACACAGGGGTAGGCTTCGCCCCTGCCATCATCTTCAGGCAGGTACTGCATGAATCTGCGATGCCCGGATTCAAACAATGGACGGGGCCTACGCCAAAGAACTATATAATTTCACCCTTAAGCTTTTGCTGTTAATCATTGTTAAATAAATTGAAATTGAGTTTTTCAGGTAGAACTAGTTAAAATCAAACTATGTAACTGCGTTAAATTTCCAACATGATCCCACGGGAATTCATATTTGTACACAATCTCATGGCAATTTGTATGCATTTTATGAGTTTGCTAATTCTTACCAAGTGAATCATTCAGAAATGTATGATTATTAATAAAATAACAACGCTATCTTATGGCAATTCATAAATATTTTACAAGGTGGCTAATTTGTACCACCATTTTCTGTACTTTCGTTTACAATTTGCTTTCACCCCTGTGACGCTAGGGTTAGGGGTGGAGTTTTGTTATTGTTTTTTATGAGAGTTATATCATAGATAGTGAATCATACAAAAACACACAATTATACCATACGTGCCATTTTACCCGGACACGTCCTGGGGTGCGTTTCCCGAAAGAATCGTTAGCCAACTACCGTCGTAAGTTTAGTCGTTACTGACAAAGTTCAACGATTCGGTGTTTCCCGAAACCATAGTTCAAACAAAAATTCCCAAGCTGCATCGCAAACTTGTGTGGTTTGAACGACAGCTCTTGACCTGTCGTTAGAAGCATCGTTCCTTGTTATTATCATATGTAGACTTACGTTGATCATGCTTTTGAACAAAATAAGCAAAAAACATGTAGTACATTCTATATCCATCATTCTAAATATATGAAAATATACATTTAAAATATATAGTTAATATACGTCTTAAAGTTTGTAAACAGAATGAAAGCGCTATATTTGAAAACTGCGCATGTGCACAGTCATACAAGCTTTAAGACCCCGGGGAATCCCTGGGAGGAGTGACGTAAGAAGGAACCATAGAGAACTTGCGCATGAATTGAATATCTGGAAAATAAACAACCGATAACTAAAACACGGTAACAAAATCAGTCTTCCGATGCAATATATATTATTTACAGCAATAATCTGACATTAAATCGATTTGCACAGATTAATTAGTACTTAACCCCCCTATGTGACATCATCAACTATGTTGTTGAACCAACATGGTTCAAACGAGGAATGTGCGACAAAGTTACTATGCTTTCCGGTAACAGTCGTGACAAGGTAGTTAGTTTCTCCAACTATGCATCGTACTATGTTGGTTCAGCAGCGAGTTACGTCGTTGTTTGGGAAACACACCCCAGACCAGGATTTCATGTGTGTCCTCGGAAGTCGCATTTGTCGACCTCATATGTCATTGAGGTCAACAAATCTTGGCCAGGACGTGTCCGGGTGAAATAGCACATATGACCACCCTAGATAATCTGATGTTTTTGAACGATTGACTTTGTATGAATTCATAACAACTACCAACTTGTAAAATATACAAATTGTCATGAAATCAAGTTAAAAAATATACAATATTGAAGCGAAACCCCTAACCCTGCCTTTAAACCCAGCATCACAGGGGTGAAGGCAAATCGTACAAAAACTTTGGTCATATACAAATTCATATGAATTAGCCACCTTGTACAATACGTACAAATTGCCGTAAGATTGTGTTGCAGATTTCCTGGCAAACAAAATATTACTTATTATATATTAGTCACCTGAGAGTCACATACAGTAAAGTATGTAACTTACCAAAAGCATGAAACAACACAGTTGAAACAACACAGTGGGCGTAAAAGCTTTTTTTGTGACATAAGGCTTTGTTATAGTGGGGAAGTCCCTGTACAGAACTTAGTGGACTACAAAGGAATCTACAGGACACCTTAGAGGAAAAGAGAAAAGGTTTGGAAAGTGAAATGAGGAACAGAGATATTGCATATTGCATATATTTATAATGCACTGAAAACTTTTTGTTTGGGGATGTTTTTAGATTTAGTTCATGTTAAAGCAAATGTGATTTTGTCAGCAATAAAAATATTCTTGGGACTGAACCTTCAGTACACAGTACTATCAGTAGTATATGATTTAACAACATGTCGAAAATAAATTAAGTGAGCCTGTATAATCTGACAGGGAATTGTTGGTTGAACCTTAAATGTAGTAATGAAATTATAAATGTCAAAAAGGGTACTGTGATTTTAAATTACAGGAACATGTGTGATAAGCTACGCTATATGAAATTAAATGAATACCAGAAAACAATCCTGTGCATATAAGTAAACACAATTCAATTCAATTCAATTTTATTTATATAGCGCTTTTCACAATTGTTAACTGTTGCAAAGCAGCTTTACATGAGTAGATGTAAAGGAGAACACAGAAAATCAATAGATAATACAAGAAGTAGAATATAGCGGCTAAGGTTAAACCGTACAAGCGAGCGTATTAATAATGTAACGTATACAGTAAAGTGCTAGTTAAGCCAAAGTTGGCTGACTCTCCCTGGGGACAAAAAAACCCTAGGAGAAAATCCGGTGGGAAAAAACTCCTAGAAGGACAAAAAACCCTTGGGAGAAATTAATATATATTTATATATATAAACACGGTAAGGATAGGAAGCGGGTAAGCAGATTAAACTGGTCCAGCCGGTGGTCGTTGGTCGCGCATCGGCTGGGCATCACGTTGAAGGACAGCCAGTAGATCAGTGGTGCGATGACCTTCACAGCAGCAGGAACTGGTTCTGTTTGTCTCATTGTCCTCAGGGTCGAGGACGAGACAGGTAGAGAGAAACAGACTTCTATTAGCATAGGGACCGTTCGCATGTAATGCAAGTGTCATACATTATAGTGGTTTAAGTCAGCTCGATTCCTGACAGGCTAACTATTGCGGCAATAGTATATTACCCAAATGAGGTATGTGAGTGCTTTGTTCTAGACAAAATAACTATTGCGGGATAAGTACACAATTTATGAGAATTCTGTTATAAACTGATCATAATTGTTGAGAGATGTATATGAGCTGAAATACAGTAAAAAAATATATTACCATACAGCTACACTTTCAAAGAAAATTGTCAAAAAATGGTCCCTAAAAATGTTGGGTAAACATTGGACAGAACACACCGTTGGGTTAAAATGTACCCAAGGCTGGGTGTCTTAACCCAACTGATGGGTTATTGTTAACCATGGTTGTTGCAAAACAACAACCCACATTATGTCATTTTTAACCCAGCATTGGGTAATTTTTAACCCAGCATGTGTTTTGTCCAATATTTACCCAACATGGGTCAAAAATAACCCAACCATTTTTAGAGTGTATACAGGAGCTGTCACTGACACAGATAAAAAACATTGTGCTATTTCGTCACCATTTTGCGCGTGTAGGTCCAGAAAGCTGCTTTCAACCAAGCTAAGTAATTTCCTATAGTGGTCATTTATTTCTTCTTATGCGTTGTGTTTCCCATTCATTTGTTACAGTGCTGATCACACCAAACGCATTTATGGCAGTTGCAGGAGCCTTTTTTGAATGATTTTCAATGGGCAGTAAGCATTATGCACGCCAAAGGCTTTGCGTTTTTTTGCTGCCTGCCGCAGCATGCGTTTTTGAAGGAGCGCTGAGAGCGGAAAAGCGTCCGATGTTATTCGTGTTTTTCCATTGTCCAATCGAATGAGGGGAGAGGCGGGCCTTCCATTGTGGTGACAAAAGTTTACAGTTGTTCGGAACAACCGGACTGCAGTCACTTACAGTCTCCTGTGTTTTTGTGCACTTCTCATCCACAATATGACTGTCCTAATATGACAGTTAACAGCAAAAGAGTGCCCACGCTTTAATATTTGATAGGTCCCACTGCGCAAAGTGACGTCGGAATTACGTCTTTTTCATGTAATTTTTGGACGTCCGAATCCGGTCCATAAAAGGGGTTGTTTTGTAACGCCAGGCGACGTCTTTTTTTCGACGTGTTCTGCACGTCTAAAAATGTTGACAACCGTAGGACCGCCGTGTAAGGAAAAGAGACATGAAAAAAGCGAAAAGACATGATTGCCTCTGCACTTCACCCATCCACCGCACCGAAACCTTTCAGACATTTCCTGCCGGCCGTGGGATTCGAACCCCCGATCTCCGTGTTACAAACAAGTCACGCTAACCACTCGGCCACATGGCCATACTTTCAAGTTGTAAATAAGGCATTCTTATTGCATTCATATCATGAACAATTTAATATGAGAATATTTTCATGTTAAATTGTTAGTATGGTCATATACTTTTAATATAACGAACTACACATTTAATTACATATTTTGAATGGTACGTTTAGATGAATTTTGTATGTAATTCAAGAAAGCAGAAAAAACAGTATTGTTATAATAATATAGACTATTCGTATGTATTAATCATGTTGGTACAATAATGATGATATTTGTAAATAAACACATTTTTATAGGCCTAATCATGTAATATAGACATAGACCTGTCATAGACGTCCAAATGACGTCCAAAAATTACCCAGTTTAAACGTCAAATGTGGCCCATAAATATGACGTCCAAATGACGTCCAAAAAATTACCCAGTTTAAACGTCCAATGTTGCCCGTCAATATGACGTCCAAATAGGGTCATGGTGGGACGTCCAAATAGTGGACCTAGTTTGGACGTCGAATACATGTCCAGAATTGGTCATGGACCGACGGACCCAATATAGACATGATCTGCACGTCTATCCGACGTCCTGTGTTTAGTGGGGTATTTGAGAGGTAATCATTTGGTACCAAATTAACAGGGCAAAACAGAGATGATAGAAAATGGTTAGAACTTAAATTAAAGGGAAAACCAATAAACAATCAAGAAACAATTCTGATATTTTATCCAAAAATTGTATTTATAGTTCTACTCAGAAGTCATTGAGTCCATCCTCTGTACTTCTATAACTGTCTGGTTCAGCTCAACAACTAAGTCAGAACTGTACACATCCAGAGTGAGTAAAAGTGCTGACAAAATCATTCATGACCCCTCCACCACCTCATGGTCGTCATTACGGAGCGCTGAACACAAGGAATAGTTTCTTTCCTCAGACAATCTACCTCATGAACAGTTAATGCCACCACAGGAAAAAAAATAAACACGTACAATACACAATGATAAAGTAATTATTTAATTTAATTTAATTTATTTGTCTATTCTTTTTATTTTACAATTCCTCTGTTGTATAAAACATGCCAGTGATACATTTTGTCTATTTGTAATTTTTTAAATATTTGTATAACTTTAATTTCTTATTTAATTATTCTTTCCTTATTACTATAAGGCTAGACATTAGAAAGATTAA
The DNA here is from genome assembly GCA_025389145.1 of Misgurnus mizolepis. NCBI lineage: Eukaryota > Metazoa > Chordata > Actinopteri > Cypriniformes > Cobitidae > Misgurnus > Misgurnus mizolepis. The sequence continues at coordinate 7,388,221 of JAIFKI010000022.1, read as the reverse complement.
ATCTCCTATACCCTCTAGAGCAAAATATTAATAAGGCTTAGATAAACCCATAAGGATCAGTTAAATTAAGATGTTTAAGCTTAAAACCGGGTTTCCAAACCTTGAGGGCCACTGTTCTGCAGAATTGAGCTCAAACTTGCCTCAACACACCTGTCAGATGTTTCTAACATGCCTATTAAGCGCTTGATCAGCTAGTTCATGTGTGTTTAATTGCGGTTGGAGCTTAACTCTGTAGAGACACTGGCCCTCCATGAGCAGGATTGGACAACCAGAAAAAGATGTTACTGGTGTGACAAATCAATGCTACTGGCTTATTTTAAAATCTGTCAGTACAAGTTATTTTCAATTGAGACAGCTCAAACATGTGTCTTAGTCTAGTCAAACATTATCACTAACACCTTTGATAAGAAACTGCTAGGCAAAATAAATATGTGAAGGTTTATCTTGGAAAGGTAAAAGTTCAATGCCCCCAATCGGTTATTATTAACAAACAATTAAATGGGAATTTTTGTGTTGGGGTTTATGACATCACAGGCAAAACAATGACAAGACCTTCAACTGTTGACGAGTGAGTTATAAGTAATGATGAGAACCATCCTGTGACAGCTGGGAAAATACATCTGTCAGATAAAAGTCCACCATCTGCAATATGGCACTTTTTATGGACTTAGCATTACCAGTTAAGATGACTTTAACCTCCACTGACTTATCAGACTGTTCAGAAAGAGTGTTTACTCTGTAAACAGGCCTCCAAGATTGCAACTTTGTGCTGTGAGAATCCCGCCACAGTTCAGTGTTTGCTTGTGAACATTTTATTGGTTGATATTTGCTGTCATCTTGCTCCAATCTTTGTATAAAGGACAAAAAAAAAGGCAGACAGAAGGCGAAGTCTCTTTACATGGGAATTTACTGTGTGAATTTTACAATTTCACTTCTTTACTTTTTTCCATGTGATGTTCAGTATGCAGCACATACTTGAAGGCTCTTATATACAGTCAGATAAAGTATGGCCTCAGGGGATAAGTGAATTTCACATTGCATCATTTTACTCGCAGTTGCTTTTGTAGGTGTGTGTGTGTTTTGTGATGTCGCCAAGTGATTTAGGTTTGACTTTTAGCAGCCATTGATTAGGTGTAAAACAGGATTTTTGGAATGTTGATGTGTAAACTGAATGAACATTGAATAATTTTATGATGGATGGTGAATGTGCTTCCCAAAATACAGACTGTATGACACTTTTTTTAACTGCTACCTGCTGTATGCACCTTTCGGTAATCTAGCAAAATGCACACTTTTTGATTTAAATAATTTCTTTAAAAAAACTGGAAAAATAATAACAATAATAAAGCAGCTGCCAAGATGCTGTAAACCAGACAAGTTTGTTTGGAAAACCCCCCTGGCTTAAGGAATATCTGACGGTTGTGCTTTGACAGGAATGGTGCACCTGTTGCTGATTAGTGATGATGAGAGACAAAGGGAGAGAGAGAGAGACAGACAGACAGAAAGAGAGAGAGAAAGAGAGAAAGCTGCAGGTGTAAACGTGAAAGACTAGATTCGTATCATATGAATATTTTATCTTTGATTTAATCTTTGATTCCTACCCCTGTACATAGATAGACGTGTTTCAGTCCAGAGCTTCAATAAATCAACAAAACCTACAAATCAATGAGCTTAGGAGCATGCAAGTTTGATTTTAATCACTGATTTTAATCTTTGACATGACATCTGATTTTATGAAAACAGTCAATCTAAAAACAAAATGACTTTAGGCCACAGTTAGTTATAGTCAGTTTTTGCTTTTATAAATTTTCAGTTGCAGTGAATTGATGCAGCTTTTATGTATTCCAATGTTTTTTATTTTGTAAATGACTAACCTTGACAGGAATGAGGAAAATGTTTTCTAAAAATAACTACCGGTTTCTATTAATAGTTAGACCTAGGCAAAGTGATGACATACTGATGGTTGCATATACTGTAGGAATGAATTTATGTAAGCAAGAAATACCAGCCTGATCTCATTTCAGTACATATTTTACGAGTTGTCTAATTTGTATAATTTAGTACGACGCTAATCGTGCAAAAACATATGATTATCGTAAAAACCCAATAACAAAACCCTGCCCCTAACCCGAATGTCACAGGGGTCAAGGCAAAATTATGAATGTGGTCATACAAATGAATACGAATTAACCACCTTGTGAAATACGTACGAATTGCCATGAGATAGCGTTGGAAATACATATCAGGCTTTAATCTTTAGTTTAATTTAAAGGTCCCGTTCTTTCTGTGTTTTTGAAGCTTTGATTGTGTTTACAGTGCGCAACATAACATGTGTTCATGTTTCACGTTTAAAAAAATGCGGTATTTTTCACAAAATTTACTTATCTGTATAGCGCTGTTTTCACTGTTGGGCTGATGTCTTCCTTGTTCTTTGAAGTCCCTCCTTCAGTGTTGTATAAAGTACTAGAAAGCAATACTTGAGTAAAAGTACAAGTATTGTACTAGAAAAAGACTTTGGTAGAAGTGAAAGTTGTCTTTTAAAATATTACTTAAGTAAAAGTCTTAAAGTATCTGATATATACTGTACTTAAGTATCAAAAGTAATTATCTGATATTTAATGTACTTAAGTATTTGAAGTAAAAGTAAAACGTTTTTTTTTTTTAAAGCAAGCGGTTAGAACTTTGATTGTGAACTTTATTGTGGCTTTCTTATAGTAAAGCATATTCAGGGTTCCCATTATCTTCTTAATCTCAATCATCAAATAAAAATCAGTTTTTCCAGGACTTTTCAGGCACAATTCTCTTAAATTCAAAGAGCAAACAGCATATTTTTAGAGCTGACATCAAATAAAAAAGCAGAACTTTCACTTTTGTATGAACTTCAGGTAAAAATGAAAAATAAATAATAACTTATTTCTTTCAAAACATGAGCATATTTTTGAAAAAAGTGGAGTACTCCTTTAAGTTAGCTGCTCTACTAAGAAAAATGCCAACTCGTTGTGTGGCAATGAAAGCACTGTGACTTTGATCAACAATGCAAGCGTACATTCACAATGTATAACATTAGCACAACATTATCCTATAACCACTGAGTTTTGAGTTAATTAACATAAAAGGAAATCTCAAGTTTGACAAAACGTATGATGCTTTTGAAGACGTGAATACAGTCCTTAATACTTTCTTTCTAACCTGCCACTGATTAACTTAGCAGTTTTTAATAAATATTTCTCAATCTAACATTAGCCTACCGGAGGGAATATTCGGCCGGCAGTTATGCTATAAATGAATTAAATAAAATCAGCGGTGTAATGTTAACGTTGACGTTTATTAAACCATCACATTAGACAGATAATTATCTGATACGGCTTATAAAAACTAATGTTGAATCACATTGACATTGTGGCTTTACTTAATAACTATTATTTTAACGTACCTTGATGTGATTCTTCAGGTTGGACGGGGAGTTTTTAAATGACAAAATGTAAGTGATTTTCGGTAGGCATAAGACGCGCTTTATTCGGTAATCGGGAATCTTTAATTCCAATGTACACAAACATTTCTTACAAATACAGCCACGGGTGTATAACGTTAGCTTTCTCACCCTGTTCATCGTCGGGGTGGTCGATTACGATAACGGGAGGTCCTCCAGTAGGTGCTTTCATTGCAGTTACAGTTGTGCTTCCTCATCCTTTGGCAACACTACGCTAAAATAGAGTGTACGTGAAATAGAGTGTGCGGAGCGTGCGTAATGCAATCTAGAAGCACTGATTCGCCAAAAACTCCCTTATTGAGATCGCACACATTTCTTTTGATTTTATTTTGTAGTAACGAGTAACGAATATGCTTAGTGGAAATATATCGGAGTAAAAGTATACATTTTATCTAGAAAATGTAGTGGAGTAAAAGTGAAAGTTGACATAAATTTAAATAGCGAAGTAAAGTACAGATACGTGAAATTTCTACTTAAGTACAGTAACGAAGTATTTTTACTTAGTTACATTACAACACTGCCCTCCTTCAGAAATACGTATCGATTTCTGATTGTGTAGTTTGTTCAGTGTGTTGTGATTCGATAGCAGCTTAGCTTGCCGTTAGCTTAGCTGGCGACTGACGTATTCCTGTGGGTGGAGTTTAGTAAAAAACTGCTCTAGTGACGTCATTAAAGCAGGAGGTAGAGGGCTGTAGTCCAAACAGGCCGCTCGCTATAGGCTTTGAAAGGTGAATTCTGTTAAAGAAAAATAAATAAATAATCGCCTGGCAGTGAACTTTGAGCTTTATCATTTTACAGGTATTATTTATGCTCTAACAGCAACATTACACACTAACTAGGGTTTAAAAAATTGAATCAGAAAGAATGTGACCTTTCAAATAATTTACAGCTGATTGATTACATTTTTGTCAAAGTACACTTTTGGAGTCAGGAATACATAGGAAAGCATCGATTAAAGTGCACATCGGCACAATGTAAAATTTTTTTACTATTTTTTAACACGGTTAATTTTTTAAACATTGTTACAATTTACAGTGTTAAAGAATAATAAAACATTTCTACATTGTGCCAATGTGCATTTTAATCGATGCTAAAAAAATATTATTTTATTATATTTCTTCACTATCATTGTTAATTGATTTAATGATTTAATATTTGCTTTGTTTATAGTACGTTATTAAAACTAAATCAAATTAACCTAAACCATTTAATTAGGTGTACGAAACTGCAAATGGAGTAAAATGACAAGCATTTTCAAACTGTTATTCTATGACGCACATTTACTATTATTACTCGTCTGACGTTTATTTGGATCTGAGCGAGATAACATCTCTTTCATTTAGTTTTTCATTAGAGACGCCTGCTTGGCTACATGTTGTGTACTTCGGCATGCAAATATGATCTTGATCTTTTCGATACTGTATACTAACAGTTCTTGACCGAGCTATTTACAGGATAATACTGGTTAAGGGTGGGGGCTGAAGTGCCCCTGTGTGCCCTGCTGTTCTCGCAGCCTGTAGCCTAACTGAGATGTCAGCGTTGCACAGGTGTACATTACGGTTTAAAAAGAATACCCAACTGAATTTACGTGTAGCAAGCTTTAAGCAAATTAGCTACTGTGCAAAGATTTGTAACTGGCTTTGCTGGGAATTTCCCCTTGGCCCACTGGCATTGTTATGGACAGTTTCTGTCAACAAACAAAGTTGAGCATAAAGCGACACAAATTTATAATTCTTGTGAATTTTTAAATTAAGAGTTATAGACCTATTTGTCTAAAGATTAACTTTTATGTTTTAATTTTTATATTTAGGCTATTAAGTCTCCACTGACATAAGTGTCATACAACAATTATGCCAAAAAAATATGGCATAATAAACATAATTCTTCCTTTAGAGTTTGTGTGTTTTAACTGTCAGACAGACAAAGCTTAAGCTGTGATGGTATATGATTTTAACAAAAACATACACTGAGTAACTGAATTAACAAATTAATACTTTTGTAAAGTTTGATAAATGTTACATTGATATACAATAGGGGTGAGCGGGGCACAAACTAACGCAGGGTTAATTGTAACATGGCTACTTTACATAAAATGGTTCTTCTATTGCTGTGAAAAACCTATTTGAGCACCTTTATTTTTAAGAATATGTATTACACTCACAAACCCCACAGGTTATCACTCCAGCAGGTTTTTTTGTATTTATTAAATAATACTTTCACACATTCAGAAAAAAACAATTCAAGAAACATCCACAATAGTCCATTTCAGGGGTTCAGCATTATGACTTTTATTCTTATTTAACGCATATAAAAAGACAAACAGAACTTTTTTGTGCCGGCGATGACTCTAATCTATCATAAAAGTTGATTATCTGAGAGACAATTGGAAAATCAAGTTTGATACGCAGTTGTTTCTCTTTTGCACCTGTGAGTACAGTGTAGTAAAGTGCTATGTATTACCTCCCTCCATTCAAAAGGTGATTTAAAACTAAGAATGTTGATGATGAAACATAAAGCCCTACAGATCCAGTAAAGTTATCCCACGGGACACTGCTTTCCCAGCTTGTATTTAAAAGCAATAAACCTCTCTATACAAACAAAACCAAGCCCATTTTATCTGTAGTCCAATAAAACATAGACAAATGTAAATCATGTGTTCTCAAGTAAGAAAGATAAGACAAAGCTTTCTGCGTCTCTTTCAGATTTTGTGTAAGATCGCAAAGATCCCAGGGGAACAGCATGTGAATTTTTACATATGCACACGCACACACATGCGCACGCACGCACACACGCACACACGCACGTATGCACGCACGCACACACACACACACACACACACACACACACACACACACACACACACACACACACACACACACACACACACACACACACACACACACACACAATGACAAGTGAATTTACAGAGCAACTACAATTGTTCAAAAATGTAAATGATACTTTATATTTCAAACTAAAACAGCCAGTAGACGGCGGCAAGATTTTAATGGGTCATTGAGTCATTCAGGGCTGCCAACAGTCACACATTCGGCATGAGACTCGTGCAGTTGACCCCATTCTCACGCTCTCAAACCATAGATCCATTTTCTAACTTCACACAACTGTTAAGACCCCTGTGGTGCGTAATACATGTCATGAAATAATTGCCTAATATAACTGTAAATACTGTACAACAGCTCTATCTGGCCGGTCTCAATCAGCAGTCTAAAAGCGCTCAAGGAGTTGCACAATTGTTTGTTTCTTTCTTCTGCGGCTGATTCATGTATACTTGGCGAACAAAAACAATGAAAACAATGTTGTTTTCTCTTTATTTAGAGCTAAGCGAAGGGCCCTTCAAGGGTGCATAAATGCTGTTTGGGAAATGGCCATTGTTTACAGCCGAGCATGAGCTAAAAACGACAGAGCTAGTGCGCATGTGCCTATTGTGACTGTTTTTCTACTGATTGTTTGTTGGAATGTGTGTTTTATTGTTGATTTTGTAAGATGACTTTGAGTGTTGAGAAAGATGCCCTTTAAATAAAATGCATTATTATTATTATTATTATTATCAATGTCACAGGTCGAAGCGGACCACCTCTAACGTGAGTCACGCCCCTCCCTCAGTTTCCACCCCGAGGAGGTCCCAAAATGCCCCAATGACCAAGCAGATGAGAAAACAGAATAAAATATAACAATCTTTATTAAATATTAAAAGGGAAAGGGGAAGGGGGGTTCTTAAAAGGTAAGTTCTGGCTTTAGATGGCTCTGAGTCGCTTCTGACTCGCACAGGGACCACAGGTAAGTTTTCTTAGCCTGTCCTTATTTTCTTCGTCCACACGTGAATGGGGTTGAATGTCCTTGACTTTATCTCCCTCTTTGTGGCTCTTCACAGCCTCTCTGTCGGGACTTAGAGGGACAGAACACAGGTAACTGAATCGGGTAGGTACCTCAATGCTTCAAGCTGCCGACACCCAGGTGATCCACAGGCAGGTACGCTAGCCTCCTGGCTCGAGGCGTACAGGTGAGTATACAGGGAGATACACTGGACTCTGGACTTTGGGCGTACAGGTGAATATACAGATGGGTACACTGGGCTCTGGGCTTTAGGCGTACAGGTAAGTACACAGGTAGGTTCACTGGGCTCTGGGCTTTAGGCGTACAGGTAAGTACACAGGTAGGTTCATTGGGCTCTGGGCTTTGGGCGTACAGGTGAGCAGTGTTGGGAACGTTACTTTCAAAAAGTAATTAGTTATAGTTACTAATTACTTCTCACAAATAGTAACTGAGTTAGTAACTCCGTTACATTATTATAAAAGTAATTAATTACCAGGAAAAGTAATTACTGCGTTACTTAAAAAAAATAATATTTCAAATAACTTGAATGCCCCTTACAAAATTAAATATGTTAAATTAATAAAATGAATACTAAAGAGAAATCACTAATTTTGTGGCAGCATGTGACGATGTGAGGTGCTTTATTAGATCAGAATTACTTGCCACAGACGTGGAGAGACTTTTTCTTCATGGCATGGGCATAAGTTGCACATTACACAAACATTCCTGCCTTTCACCTCAACAATGGAAAAGTAGTGCTTTATACTTCGTGTTTGCGACCGCTACCTTTGAGCTTGTTGTACTTGCCATCGCCCTGTCGCCGGTGTTTTCGGAGTGATTGATGCGCGATGACCGGGCTGCATGTCAGTGCTTTGAGATGGGGCACAGTCAGCAGCAGCACCGCTGCTCGTCGTTGAGAAGAGAAAACGACGCGTATTTTCATGTCAGTCTACAAAAGTCTCCAACCACGCCAGAAAAGATAGCTAGATTTGTCCTATAAAGTCGCTAAAGTGATAGAAAGTTGCTAAATAGCGACAAAGTGACCAAGTTGCTCAGACTTTTTAACACTTCTGCTCGCTCCTCTGACTTGGACTGCGCGTGTGGGCGGGCCTTTTTGTGAACTCTGCCTCTGGTTGGCTACCGATGGAAATAAAGCCAATCATCATTCGTTATGTTTCTCACAACACACACAAGAGAAAAACAGTGTTTGGCTGAGAGACTGAGCATACGCGGCTGAAAATCACTACAATAAGATCAATTTTAGTAACGCGCCGCATTTTAATGTCAGTAACGATAACGGCGTTATAACGGGGGAAACAGTAATTTATTTGATTACTCGTTACTGAAAAAAATAACGCAGTTACTAACGCCAATTACTTATAACGCCGTTATTCCCATCACTGCAGGTGAGTATACAGATAAGTACACTGGGCTCTGGGCTTTGGGCGTACAGTTGAGTATACAGATAGGTTCACTGGGCTCTGGGCTTTAGGCGTACAAGTGAGTATACAGGTAGGTACACTGGGCTCTGGGCTTTGGGCGTACAGGTGAGTATACAGATAGGTACACTGGGCTCTGGGCTTTGGGCGTACAGGTGAGTATACAGATAGGTTCACTGGGCTCTGGGCTTTAGGCGTACAAGTGAGTATATAGGAGGGTACACTGGGCTCTGGGCATACAGGTGAATATACAGATAGGTACACTGGACTCTGGGCTTTGGGCGTACAGGTGAATATACAGATGGGTACACTGGGCTCTGGGCTTTAGGCGTACAGGTGAGTACACAGGTAGGTTCACTGGGCTCTGGGCTTTGGGCGTACAGGTGAGTATACATATAGGTACTAGAGGATGACACGGGAGTGGATTTTCACTCCTGTCCCGTCCCACTCCCATAGAAATAAATCTTGTCCCGTCCCACTCCCAGACCAAAGTTTAAAAAATAATCCCATCCCATCCCGCTCCTGGTAAATTGACTCCCACTCCCATCCCGCTCCTGTTTAAACTGACTCCCGCTCCTGTATCGCTCCCATATATTTTTTTCTTCAACTAGTGTTTAGTTCATACAAAGAATTTGATTTAATCTGCTCTCCATCCTGTTTTGGAACAGCTGCTGAGGCTGAGCCGGTTTCTAGATTTTCTCCAGAAAATGGAATACAGCAAATAAAAGAAAAACAAAACATAGTTCACTCCATGTCTAAAATAGTTTAATAAACTCAAAGTCTGGAGTCCAGAACACAAGAACCAGACGAATAATTGGATTATGGGTGTTTAATTCACAGTTGCAGTATGGGCATAAAACCTTCCATTAATATGCACTTTAGTATCTGTGTTTGTGTGGTTCTGCAACAACAAATAATAAACAAGAATAAAAGCCTTATGAAAGAACATTACAAGATATACATTTGTTTAAATAACCAGCATTAACAGCTGTAATTAAGTTCAAAATATGCAAAAATATACAAGATACCGCGAAATGGAGTCATATGTTCTAAAATGTGACTAGCACATGTATCAGATATACAGTAAATAACTATATTTGTTAGAATTGTTAAATAACTGTATAAGTATTAGAACTATACAATCTCCAATATAAGGAAATAATACTGAATAAATATGTACAAGATAAACTAACACAAATATAAACTGGGTACCATGACTATTAATGAGAAGATTCGCGCTATCTAACAGCTTCATTTACATGATGAATGATAACTGACAATATAACATAAAAGACGCGGTAATCTTGCTGCTAATTTAAAGACAACTAGAAAAAACTTACTATTCGGCACTGACGCACACAATAAAGCACAGAAACTATCCAAACAGCAGGAACACAACTCTTGTCACACACTTATCTCTCCGTTTGATCAGAGCCGCTATACTCTTTGCTGCTGTTCCCTTTTCTCATTAGCGCTCAGGCTGCGTTGGAGCGCTTATGCACCAGGGAGACGCATCCGTGAACATTCATGCAACCTTTCTTACACATGCAAACACACACACAGGCACGCACGCACACAATATATTAACTAAGTTTATTTATAGAAACTGCATATTTGTGTATAAAGTTGGGTATCATAGTTTTATTACGATCCCGGTCCTGTCCACTCCCGCTGACATTTTTTCCTGTCCCGTCCCAATCCCGTGATTAATAGTGATTTTGTTCCCGATCCCACTGGAATCCCGCGGGACCCACAGGACCCGCGGGATTCCCGAAAAAATGTCAGCCTCTAATAGGTACACTGGGCTCTGGGCTTTGGGCGTACAGTTGAGTGTACAGTTAGGTACACTAGGCTCTGGGCTTTGGGCGTACAGGTGAGTATACAGATAGATACACTGGGCTGTGGGCTTTGGGCGTACAGGTGAGTATACAGACAGGTTCACTGGGCTCTGGGCTTTAGGCGTACAAGTGAGTATACAGGTAGGTACACTGGGCTCTGGGCTTTGGGTGTACAGGTGAGTATACAGATAGGTACACTGGACTCTGGGCTTTGGGCGTACAGGTGAGCATACTGGGAGGTACACTGGGCTTTGGGCGAATTTGACTTACGGCAAGTAGACCGGGGTCGGTGCAAGGCTTTAGCCCTTCTAGGCACAGATAGTTGGAGACGACGCGTGGGGATACAACACTTCTAGTCTTCATCACTGGGACAGACGTCTGATCCACTCTGAACCGTTGACTTTCCAGAGGACGAAGGAACAGGCCCACTGCGACACAAAGCCCTTGGCTTGATCTGCGGGCTAAAGGCAAAGAACACACAGATTTTCCTTCAACAACACTAGCACTCTTGTGAACAAGCAAGGGGGCATACAACACCTCTGTCGCTTCAGCTAAAGAAGGTGCAGGCCACTGCTGCTGTAATATTTGGGCTAACACGCCGCTGTTGTTGACTCACAGGTAAGTAGACCGTGATGCGGGGTCGTGTCGTACAGCAGGCTGCCAGAATGAAACCGCCTCCTTCCAGCCTCCTGTCCTTCAGACCACAGGGCAGAATTTCGGACGTGGGCTGACGTCTGCAAACACTCACAAGTGCAACGTTATATACACAGACAGTAGATATACTTTTCCCATGCAGCAACTAATCGTAGGTCTTCCGCCTTCAATGCTTGCCACAATGTTCACATCAATTCCTTACTTGTGATGATCGAAGAGCGCCACCACCAGGCGAGGAGGGAGGCCGACAGATCTCCATTGTATAACAAGCAGCCACCCGGCATCTCTATTTCACTCCTCTACTACAGGGCTCCTTCGTCGGCCTAAGAGGCGACCACTGACAACACAGATAACAGCACAGCACTGCAATTTGCCCAAGTGCACACACTTCAGAAGAACTCAATCACAGCAATACACACACTCCTAGTGAATATGGTCAGCGTCACGACAGGATGGCCAAACCTGCAGTTCCTGCAACAGATGGGTGACTGGGACAGGGGACAGCTTGAAGGTAATGTCACGACCCTTAGCTCCTCCTTCCTTTTCCCGCTGAATTCCGATACTTGAAATGGCAGAGATGAACTGAGTGACAGTTTAAACACAATAGTAACAGGGTAACAGCAGAATGAATGTCCAAGCACAACACACTGTTCCTTTAACCACTGATTACTTCCCTTGCTCTGGCAGATGTCTCTTACATCCAAGATTGTGTATACATCAAATGCTTCGGTGGTCGGTTCGCCCCGTCACTCCGTTCCCTGTGTTCTTCCAACACACAGCCACAATGGTAACAATCACCTCAGAAATACACAAATAGTTCCACTTATCTTGGTAGTACTTGTAATCCACTTTTCTCCGTCTTGCTTTACATGCCCAGCCTGCTCATCCACGTCAATGCGTCTCTCCAAACAATCCGACTACATCCGTTTCGCCCACAATGCTTCCCGGAAATCAACCTCCCTCTTCGATCTTCTTGACGCCCTATTTATGTGCCCCTGCTCTTCCACAATGCCCAATCACCGATCGCTACGCTTATTAAGCACACCTAAAGACAGTATCGCTTGATTTTGGTTGCCCGAAGTTACCGGAACTGGCCGGGTGTTTCAGTAAAAATGGTCCGGGCGGAACTATTTCCGCCATTTTGGGTTCCGCTAAATACAGTCACTCTGTGACATTAACACATGATGTAAGCTAAACCAGTGCTCACAGTACTGGCACTTTTATAGTTTAAGTTTTCAAGTTTCACTATATGTGATGTTACGCAGTATGACCGTATGACATCAGAGTCCCGCTAGAGCAAGTCGAAATGTTACCAAATGGCCACCTTTACCATTGCTCTCGCAATACTTTGATGTCAAACACAGAGCAGTCTGCGCAGCACCATGTAAAAGTCGATCACACAAAGCGTCAATGTCTGGATGAAAAGCAGGCTTGTCCAGATTCCACGCACGCAGATTCCAGAGATGCTCACAAGTCTCTGAGCTGTAGTCCAAGTCAAGTTTTAAGTCTCTGGGCTAGAGTCCAATTCAAGTCTCAAGTCTTTGAGCTCGAGTCCAAGTCAAGTCTCAATTCTTTGAGCTCAAGTCCATGTCAAGTCTCAAGTCTTTGAGCTCAAGTCCAAGTCAAGTCTCAAGTCTCGTTGTAACAAATAAAACTCTAATAACAAATAAAGAAATTACAAACATTTATAATAAAGAACAAAGTTGCACATTAAGTAAGGTCTGAAATTAGCTTTAGGTACAGAAATCGAATGAAATGAATAATAACACTTTATTGTACAAATTAAATATTATTATTATTATTATTTTTAGAGCTACAGAAGTGATTTTCTCTTTGTCTTTGGTTGTTTGATTAACATTAATGACACAGACTTAAGTAGGTTAATTGAGGTTACTGTCTCTTTAAGAAAAATAATCACAAACTCTATAATTCACTTAAGACATAAACAAATGTTTTTATTAGAAAAAGAATAATGTGAGATCATTTTGTGTGTATGTGCCCTGTCAAGAACAAAAAGATTTTATGTTGGCTATTACTTTTTGAAACATGTGCAATTGATAAACTTTCCCTATTAAAATTGCATATTAATCCGTGGGTCCATCACGGCACTACCCAAAGCTTCCGATGAATGGCACAGCAGCGGCCAGTGCAGTCGACATGAATCGCTAATAATATGTGGCCGCACGTGCCGAGCAGATACGTCACGTGTTACATCGTGGGCAGGTTATAGGTAACGGAGGGAGGGGAATAACAGTAAGCTCATTAGATGTTTCCTAAAAATAAACACTGTTCAAAGTCCTGCAGCTCGAGTCCAAGTTGAGTCTGAAGTTTTTGAGGACAAGTCTCAAGTCGAGTCTGAAGTTATTATGTGTGCGACTCAAGTCGCAGTCTCAAACTCGTGTCCCCATATCTGGCAGATATCCTCAGAGCAATAAACAATTACAATTGCAACCTGCCAGCCGTTAGACTCAAACCAGCAACACTCGGATTACAAGCCCGACCTTCTAACCACTAAGCTACGACAAGAGCTCAAACGTGTTTGTTTCCTCATTTTTATGTAAACCTTGTGCATGTAAAAGACTCCTGGAAAACAGGCCAATCTCAACATTACACCAACTTTGATGTCACAGTCGAGATGTACGCACCAACATTAAATAACACATTAAATTAACTACAATGTTGTTACAATGCTAAAAACAAAGTTGTGATTGCTGAGTTAGCGCTACATGCTAATCAATGCTACAGTATATGCTAGCATTTAGGCTGAAGTTCTACTATTGAGTTACGTTTTGCAGGTCCATACTGAAAAAGCACAAACTTACCACTAAGAAACATCTATTAACAATCTCGACTCGCTATTTTCAAATTCAGTTCAATCGTGTGTAGGCGGAACTAACAATGACTGACGAATCATATTCAACGTTTCATGTTGACAAGCGTGTGCACCTATAGAAAACTGCGAAACTGCCTGAACATGCAATCTTGCACTTATATCTTATATTTTATATTTTTATTATATTAATAATTTTATTACATATATGAAATTATAGTGTGATAAGACGTCTATTCGTAGTACTAGTATTTATTTTTGTTAAATAATTTACACATTTGTCTGGAAAATAGCCTTCTGAATGGGTGGGCCACAACTCAAAGTGGGCGGGCCCGCCCAGGCCCACCCGTAGCTTCACCACTGCTGCCAAATAGGGCAACAATAGACCATTTCATTTAAAGGACAAATCCTAGGGTTGTAAATAGACATTATTTTTGCACTCAATAAAGCCACATACCTTCCATGTAAATAGCAAAGAACAATTTAACATATTATTTCACTGCATTCTTTGCCACCTTTAAGTTAGATTAAAATCCACTGTAGTCTAGACCAATTCTCAATGTGTTCATCTGCCACAAGAGGGAGCCAACAGCTCGATAACAGAAAATTATTCCATCTGCTCAGTATAGGCTACTAAATAAAAATACTATAGGAGTACCATATAGTGACATGATAGTGCCCCCTATAAAATGAAATAATGCATTAATTTCAGTTGTTATGTGTTTTAGCCAAATATTGAAGCTATGTCATTTAAAACAGTGTTTCCCAACCAGGGGGGGGGGGGCCTCAGCAGATTTCTAGGGGGCCTCTAGATTACTTAAAATTATGAAAAAATGCACAAAAAACAAGCATTAAAATCAAGAGGTTTCATTTTTGTTGACCATTTTAGTAGCGAATATACATCTGTCTAGTCATACCAAGTTTTAGATAATTTTACGTGGAAAAACTGAGTGAGTGGGGGGTCTTCAAATATTGTTGTGGGCAACTAGGGGGCCTTGAAGTGAAAAAGGTTGGGAACCACTGGTCTAAAATTTCTATGGTTTAAAACACAGACCCGCACTGACCGCTTCGGCCTGTTACTGTGATACGCCAAGGCTGCCGCCATAAAGGACCAGGCAAACATGAACTGTTTTGCCATGAAACACCAGAAAAGACTAAAATCATGACAGAAAAACCACTTCAACACTGTAAGAATGTTTATGTGCATTTAAATAATATTACATTTGGGATGTCTTTTTATAAAACATGTTAAAATATAAGGGGCATAGTCAGCAGACGGGCCTGGTGACTGAGCATATAGGACCGCCCACTCGAGAACATGCCCACCTAATTATTATAAAAATATTAATTTGCCAAAGAATTATTGTTATTGCTTTTGATATTAATACAAATATGATTATAACATCTAAAATTGTAACATAAAGAAAATCTAGTTTTGGCTTGATGAGTTTGATTCAAATTGACCCGAGAGCTTGACATGCGATCTGATATATAATCTAACGAATCATAAAATGCCTTCTAGAAGACAACCACGTTGACAGTTTTACATTTTGAGAGTACTGTGCAGGTTATGAAACTGCAAACTGCTAACTAGAGGAAGAATTTGTTATTGATGTTGTTTTAGTACAAAATGTGAATCATTGTATCATGGTGGCCATCTTTAAGCTGGAGAAGGGAAATTATGTATCACTTTCATTTATTTGCACAGACGTTGATCTCAGTCCTGTATTGTCGTAATTGTACTTTTACTCTAGAGGGCGCTGTAGGATATGTTGTTTTATAGTCAAACACAAAACTATAACACAACATTACCACACTTAATTCATGAACTTCAAACTACGATGTAAGTGTACTATATAAATATTACTTTTTTAAATTATACATCACACATCATACACTGTTAGAAAAAAGGTACAATAGCTGTCGCTGTCACAGTATTCCCTTTAAAAAGTCCTACCATTTAGATGTAATGACACTCTTCCAGTGAAAGCTTCTGAGACTGTATGTTTGAATGGCATTTAAAGATTTTAATGCAAACTCAAAGCTTATTTTGCACCCTTGCATTTACATTAAAGATATGAAGAGTTTGGTTCCAAAAAACGATAACTGCCATTTAAAGAAAAAATGTTACCACCAAAATCAGTAATGTATCTAGTTAGTATTAAAAAGTAAATTAATAATTTTTTGCAAAATTTGATATCCACCGTGTTATTCTGTCATCTTTTTTCAATGTATTTTTCAAACCGCGACAAACGCCACTATCATTCTTCTCTGCAAAATGCAATAAAACCGCTTAACCAATCACAGCGCACCATTCCATGCATTGTAAACAACAACGGCGGCGCTTTGAATACACACAGATTCGTAATTTTCCTCGTCTACTTTGTACATCGTGATCAACAAACAAACAAAAACAAAATAATACCTTTGATGGCATTGATAAACCTGTGATGGTTTTCTTTGGTGGGGAAGAAACGTAAGCCATCAAAATCAAATAATTTAATCAAGAGGCACTCAGGCGAAGGAAAAATGGCGGTTCTCACACGACAGCACCAAGCTTCTGTCATGCTAACACATTGACCCCAAGGGATTTTATGAAAAACTTTAAATTATTTTACTGGAAGTCAACGAAAATCGAGCAGGACCAAAACATTTTACAGCTGATCGTTGCTGTCAAAAAAGTTCAGTGACGACGTCTCAGGTATAACAGCAGCAATAACAGTGTTCTTAATATGACAAAGTAAGTGTTTTGATTAATGCCATTAATGTTTATTTATTAGTGTATACCACTAGTCAGCTAAATGAATATAACACAGAAAAGATGAATAAACAATTATATATTGATTCAATAGATTTATAGTATTTTAAACAAATAAATCTTTGAAAATCAAATGATGGACTTGATATTTTTTATGTTATTATAACCTAAAGATGCAGTATGTGAAAGTTTGTAACAGAAAATAGTGGTTTTCATCTTGTCACTTTCTTGGTATAGAAAACACATTTTTACCCAAATTTTTCAAAATGGATTTATTGCGTTTTGGGACCAAACTCTTCATATTTAGTTTTATACAGACTAATGCAGTCCATGATGTCTAACATGTACAAAATAAAAATGTTAAAGTCTGTTTTTCTCTAAATCTTCGCACACAAAACCTTTTGCTTTTCAGCTCAATCATTTTTCTCAGGTTCCGCTTGGCTGGAGTAAAATGGAGACAGTAAAATATTATCAGTCAGTGTTAACATTCCACCTGAATTTAATCGCAGCTTGCATGCAAGATACAATCATCACTTACCTGTGTCTTTCTTTCTCTCGCATGGTACAGTGTATCAGTATCTGCGCCATGAATCCAAACACAGCCCCACACCCTATAACAAGTGCCATCTCATGCACTTTGGACACTTTCATGCAAAGTTTAAAAAAAAAGACAAGAAGGACTGAAAACAATTTTGTGTCCAAAGAAGGCATTCTGTTGCTTTACTTCTATGTTTAACCAATAAAAATAATTTACTTTTATGCACAAACTGCAAGTCTGATCACTTTTATGAATAAACAGCACCTCTTCTGTCAAGTCGGAGGATTAAAGTATCATTCATGTCTGCAGCACAGGATAAATGACAGGTGCAATATCCAGACACGCAATGTCATGCTTTATTCTAAAGATTTGATAGGCTTGCATTGAAAAGATCATAATCTGATTTCTATCAATACCCTAAAAGGTGGGCCTAAGTTATTTCTAGTAAGTCTTAAATATTTTACGACTAGAAAAACATCCTGTAATCCCACATGTGTCTTTTCTAAAGATCAAAGGCTACAGTCAGAAGTGAGAGATTCGGAAAGGAACTCAAACATTTATTATGAGAAAATGATCTGTAATATTTATTTTACATACTGTGCTTTATGTTTTTTAAAGAAAGTGTCTCATTTGTACCTCATTTCTTTATCTTCAAAGCTTTTTTGAGAAAAGTCAAGAGATTTTAACTATAACTGTGTTATGAAAGAAAAGCACAAAGCAATACAATTCTCACATTGGAAAATAATTTTTTCATCAGGGCAAAATATCAACAATTTTAACAAATTTCTTAAATATATATTTTTTCTTTATATTTAATTGTAGTCTTTGAATGTGATGCAGAGAGATTCTAAAACGGCTAACTACTGAAGACCAAATATAGTACGGCTATGTAACCCAAAATAACCTTGATTTTGGTTACATGCCATTTTTGCCAAAACAAGTTGCAAGATGTAAGATATATTCCACCATGTAAGCAAACTCACAGATGTTCAAGGTGTTTGCTTTCATTTCTTTAACATGTTAAGCGTATACACATAGTCTTTTCTTGGGGTATGGTACTATTATGGTGCGTCCACACGACGCTTCCCATTCAATTTTACTGGGTGACGTCATGCGTTGCCGAACTGAATTTTGAATCCGTTCACTGCCGTTGCTCGCAGCAGAAGTTGAACATTTCTCAACTTTTCAAGCGGCAATGCATGTATCAGCCAAGCAGATCACTTCATGCAAATAACCTAGGCAGAGCCAGCCAATTACATTTATGGAAGACCGGAGCATAGGTTGCGGCCAATGTGATTGGCTGTTGGCCACGCTTCAGAGCTTCCATCAACCGTTAAGGCTTCTTTCCCTTGTGAATGTACCGTTAGACTTTCACTGACAGCCCAAGTTTTGGCTTGTTTTAGCCAAAATTGCTTGCATCGCATGTTCACTCTTAGAAAACTGAGATTATTACCCTTTAACCTATTTAAGCTGCCCCTAAATAACACTTGCAAGTCCTTACCTGGAAATAATTGAAGCAATCAAGTCAAAACAATCGATAAATTATCATCTTTATTTATTGCTGTTACAGTAAATCATCTTCTCTCATTACAGTAGCTTCTGTAATTGGAGTGCCAATGGCAAGACATAAAATTGAATGAAGAATAAGTCTTTTATTTCTTCTGTTCTTCTCTTGCAGGTTCTGACTCGTGTGTGTATTATGGTATACACTAGCTGACTGTATTTTTATATTGTTAATGTGGTTCTTACAAGTGAGCCAACAAGTATTCATCTCACTTTCTTGGGGGTAAACAATCTGGTTCATGAACTCTTGCACAGATTCACAGAACAGTACATGTGACAGCACTGCAAATCTACGAGAGAAAAAGACACTTTTGGTGAAGAAAAAAGATAAAAATAAAAGTTTGATCTCACTTTAATGTTTCAATCAATTCTCTTAAACATGAATCTTTGATCCCATATATTTTGATGTTGTCTCAATATCTAATGCCCCATACATTACAAGCGACTTTGTGGCTGTGTGTCACCTGTCTCTTTTAATGAGGTTGTTAGGAGGCGTTTCTAATTCTGGTTGTCATAAATGAGAACTGTCCACTCCAGTGACGAGAGACGGATGACATGAACTCCGCTGCTTTGCTCTCATTGGTAGTCGCTCCCGAAATTCACTCATCATTTGCATAAAGTCAAACTTTACTCAACTTTGTCATGGCCCTGGACACGGCCCATCCAGTCGCCAACGGTCACTGTCATTTGTGTTGCATTAACATTTACATTAAAGGGCGTTTTGCAGGTAAAATTTTTCAACGAATTTGTGCAATTTGCTTGTTAATAATAAACATTTAAACTGTTATCCATTGTATTTTATGTTGTTGAGTATCACAAAACCCGAAAAAGTATGAAAAAGTACAGCGGTTTGCAATTATTCTCCTTTCCCCCACAACGCACTGTATGACGTCACGCTGGGGAGAGAATTTACCAAAACAGCCTTGAGAGCATTGAGAATGACTATAGAAAGACGAGTAAAGTACAGTTCTGATAGCGCAGATTATTTACATAGATAGATAGGTAGATAGATAGATAGATAGATAGACAGATAGACAGATAGATAGATAGATAGACAGATAGATAGACAGACAGATGGATAGGCTAGTATAGGCAGACAGCCAGATAGCATAACGTTAGCATATCTTCGTGTAGAAAGTAAACAAACAATTAACATACTCGTGCATGCTGGCTTGAGGGGGATGATCCTGCCTGAAGTGGGTGTAACTTTTATGCGATCTTCAGCACAAACGGTTTTGGCAGCATGTCTCTAATCCTGGAAGGTGAGTGAAGCACGTCACATCTGTTCGCGGGGACCAGCGACCCAAACGCACTCACTTTCTTACAGCCAGTAGCGGAATAGCAATAGAGAGTCGGGACTTTCCCGGTGGGTCGATCTGATAATAGTTATACGTTTCGAGTTAACAACACCGTCTGGCGGCGTGATGTGCGCCGGTTCCCGCAGCCCGCTGGTCAAAGTGCAGCCTCTCTGCTCAACAAAGTATATGAAAGTGCTCAACCTGTTCGGCAGGTCCAAACATGTACAGGATTTATAAAAATACGGTGATCAATGAGCGGTTCCTCCTCAAATGGCATAGTCTGTCGTGATGTAAAAAGCCGCCGAACGCCTGTTTATTACAGTATGTATGCGGTCGGATCCGAGTGTGCTGCTGACTGCTGCTGCGTATAAAATGATCGTGTGATTCGTTATAATCGCATAAACAATATAACAAAGCATCCTTTTATTTCACAAAACAATATATTTGAGATATTATTTGATAGACTAGTAAGTGTGGATAAAGGATGTTTAAAAATCTCTAGCCTGGTGGTCAGGACATGAATGGATCAAATCAGCAGATTTGCGAAGTTTTATTTATCTCCACATATATCATAAATAATAATTAGCATGGTAACTTTGCAGTATAACACATTATATATTTCCTACGATGTATATATGATTTCCAAATTATATACGTAAGTATTAAACAGCAATAAATGTCTCATCTATCTCTATGGCTCTGGCTGAGTCTTTCTCCACTTCTCCCCAACGTGACGTCATCGCAGAATTGCGTTAAAATAACCGTTAATACCAAAAACGTAAAAAAAGTGGTCTTTAAGACCATTTTTGAGACATTTTAAAAATTATACACATATCTTGAGTGATTTATGTACCCATTAATCGACAGTAGTGGTTAACCTGCAACACGCACTTTAACGTTTTCCCCGCCATTGACGAGTTCACGCGTCAATTAAGAGAAAACGCTTCCCTGCCAATGACGAGTATTTCCGGCAATCCTTAGCTATGTACACACCAAAGGCTGGGCAGCACGTTACTCGCTCTAGATTACTCGCTCTAGATTTAACTTTGTGTCATGCAAATTTTTTGCTCGAGTTGAATATTTTCGTAGATTGACTTATATAATCTACTAGCGCAAATTGTTGAACTCGCGTCTGGTGTGAACCCACAGTTAATACCGCTATTATCCACCAGGTGGCTATCTTCCACAACTTATAAAGCCCGGAAGTATCACCCTAGGGAAAACAGCTGTATGTGCACACCAAAGCATTTAAACGTGGCTGAAAACACCAGTCGGGCACCGACTGTGTACCTTGGTTGCTATGATACGCTTTGGTGGGCATGTTACAGTACCTAAATAAATAAATGACAAATACCAAATTATTAACTCACCCACATGTCATCCAAGTTGTTGATGTCTTTCTTTGTTTAGTGGGAAAAATTTAGTTTTTTAAAGAAAACATTCCAGGGTTCTTCTTGATTTAATAACTTTTTCAATGCAGTTTAAATTGCAGTTTCAACGCAGCTCAGGGCTGGACTGGGACAAAAATTCGGCCCTGGCATTTTGGCCCAAACCGGCCCACACTACATACAATGCAAAAAATGATTTTATAGAAAAAAATTCTTAGTATTTCTGTCTTGTTTTCAGTAAAAATATCTAAAAATTCTCAAATTAAGATGCTTTTTCTTGATGAACAAAATGACCCAAGAAAATATGTCTAGTTTTTAGACCAAAAATATCAAATTTAAGTGATTTTGTGCATAAAACAAGCCAGTGGGGTAAGCAAAAAAATTCTTGAACATTTTTCTTAAACACTAAATGCAAGAAAAATTTGCCTACCCCATTGGCAGATTTTTTTGCTTGTTTTATGCATAAAATCGCTTAAATTTAATATTTTTGGTCCAAAAACTAGACTTATTTTCTTGGGTCGTTTTGCTCATCAAGATAAAACAACTTATTTTAAGAATTTTTAGATATTTTTACTGAAAACAAGACAAAATTACTAAGATTTTTTTTTCTTAAAAATCATTTTTTGCAGTGTATATTTAGCACGTCGAAAGATCAGGCGTCACATATGTGAAACGCACACTTGTGGACCATTTTAAACAATAAACTGATAAATTGACAAATACATTAATTAGTATCATTCCTCATACAAAAACGTCTGAACGGTCCTCTTTCTTCACACTTGTAAACACTGGAGCAGTAATTTCGCATACGTTAAGCATGACCTTTGGACGTGCTTGCGCAATACGTAAGGTTGCGTTGGCGCATCACACTGCTAGTGCAAGACAGGACCTTGTGGTTTGAAAAATACATATTTTCTTGCAGAAAATGACAGATAGATTTTGCTTGATAACATCCTTTTGCGTCGTTTGGGATCTTTTAGATCTATTTGAGACTGCATTAAAACTGAACTGTTGAGGTCCAATAAAGTCTAATAAATTGAGAAAAATCCTGGAATGTTTTCCTCAAAAGACTTAATTTCTTTTTGACTAAACAAAGAAAGACATCAGCATTTTGGATGACATGGGGGTGAGGAAATGATCTGTTTTTTTATGAAAGTGGAGTAATCCTTTAAGTTATTTTGGCAAAAAGTGGGTTACTCACAGCCGTACTAAGTCTATAGTTAAACTAGACAGTGAAATGACAGCTATTGCTTGCTGGGTTGAAAAGCCAACCACTGAGCAAAAACAAAAACTAAATTATTTACTGTGTATTGCCAAGCAACAAATGATGAGCAAAGTAGTCCACAGTGCAGAAACCATGAACATGTATTGGGGGTTGTAAGTTTTTGTTTTTATTAGGGCTGCAAAAATATCCACATTATTGAAATATTGCAAATGAAATGTGCATTTACTGGAAAGATTTGCAAATGCTATATGCTTGTATTTGTAATACTTTAAAGAGTTGCGTAGTGAAAGTTTAAGATTGCGAGACCAAAAGAGTGACGGTTTCTTACTCCCAGAAGGAATGAGAAATGTTGGATATAAAATTATTTATTTTTTACAAACCTAAAGCATTAAGCATTTTTCTTTAATGTTGTTCAAGATTTTCCCCCTAAGTGAACTGAGCAGGTGGTCATAGCAGCCAGATATGACTGCGTTCACCAGTAATTGTCTGTTCCCAGCCTTGGTAAGTGGGTAGACCCAGATCTCCAGTTTCTCCCTCTCATCAGGCAGCCACTGAATGGACTTCCGCGCTTGATGGAGCTCGAATAACCTGTGGCAGATTCAGACAGGTGAGAGCCAGGTAACTGCTTCCCTTTTGTGTCTTAAAAGATTGCCGATTCTTGGATAGTGTGTGTGTAGGGGAGGGTGGGTTTGAGATTTGGGGGGGGGTGTAGGCCTTTGATCTTAAGGGGCAGGGGATGGGGGCAGATCTTCCAGCGGTCCCTGCAGCTCCAGCCGTACAGGTAACCCAACCCCGTTTTGGCCTCCGACTCGGTGCGCAGGTGCCCAGAGGTGGGAACTGTTTGCAGAGCTGTGTTTGGTGACAGCAACTTCTTTACTGCCTTCACATTGTTCGCAAATCCCTGCTTTTCAGGCCTTTCAGAATCTCTCGCCCTTTCGGTTTTACTCTTCACTAGAAATAATAACAGCAGATTTCTTTCACGCTCTGCAGAAAAACACAAGCCTCGGTCTGTTCTTTGACTGCCTGTGTGTAAATAAAGATTAACTTTAAAGCATGTTTTCATGCCTATTATTACCCGTAGGAAAGAATAAAGCATTAATAATATTGCTATGACACTTCTGTTGTTTCTTTTAGAAAGCAAAGAGTTTCAACAGAAGCAAAGTCACAGTCTCAATCTTCTCTACTTAAGAATCTCTAGTGTGTCTCATGCACTGTAAAGTTAGAAAGAGATCTCTGTAATGACTGTGCTCAGACCTATCAAAAAAACTTTTATAACATTTCTTATCAAGTTTGTCCACAAAATCAAATTATCAAAGCTTTGCTATCTACATTCATTTTATTGCTCTACTCTCACTACGTCTACAATTGCACAACTTGTTTATCTGTTAAAACCTATGTTAGCACATAAGATGTTCAGCATTCAAAATTTCTTTGAAGACCCATTCTCACCAAAATGAGTACAAATGACACGCAGTGTGATTATTGTGCAATAGATATGCCAAATTCCGCTTTTGCATGAATATGATACGCCAGTCCTTCCCGTTCACTTATATGGCGAATCGTTTTGTGTCTTTTTATTTATTGGTTTCTCATTTGTTTTCTGTTTTTTACCATTGTCGCTTGGGTTTGGGGTTAGAACAACTTTTTGTAACATAAAATGACATCCAAACCCCAACTCTAACCCCAACTCCAAGCGACAAATGATTTAAAAATAGACAAAACATGGAGAAACATATATATTAAATTACATCCTAAAGCAAAACCCAAATCTAACCCTAAACCCAAGCGAAAATGGTATATAAAAAAGAAAACAAATGGTGTATCTATTGCACGATAATCACACTGCGTGTCATTTGTATGCACCTCGGTGAGAATGGGTTGGTATTTGAGCAGCAACCGGATATATCACATGCTTAACCTTTTTTATTGTTTTATATATATATATATATATATATGTATATGTGTGTGTATAAGTGTTATTAACACTGTGTTAAATATATACTGTTATTTTCAGACATTTCTTCACCTGAAAAGGTAACACTGTGTCGTATAGATCAGTGGTTTTCAAACCCTGGGTCGCGACCCTCTGGTGGGTCGCGGAAATTAAAAACTGGGTCGCCACTCGCCAGAAAGATTTCAAAAAAAATTTACTAAAATAATTTATTCAATTTTATTATAAAAACTATAATATTACAACACACTTGAATAAAAGCACAGTAAAATATCTTTTAAATACACTAAATAAAAAAATACTCCACCACTGTGTCACATGACCCATGTGCGTGCGCAGCTTACTGTATTAAATTCATAGACAGCAGATTAAATTGCGCACGGGGTCACAGCCATTTTTTAAATGATGCAAGGGGAAATAAAAACTCCTAAATAAAAATAAAAATGTGTTTGGTCTGATTTAACAAAATATATATTTTTAATGTATTTGATTGGTTTGTCGAAAGTGAGCGTGGAAATGTTTAGTTGTTTGCTAAGCAAAGCGCACCGTTACGACTCGGTTGAGTTTTGCAGTAAGACTGACACGTTATGGTTCTGCTGTTATCTTTGAACTATTTTCGCTGCTGAAACCACAAAAACAGTCAACATTGCGTCTAAAATGTAAGTGGCTTAATATTAATTGCTTGTTTAGTGAACTGTCATGAAATCTGTCACATTTTCAACCGTGATGTGATGCTGCTTAACTGTATCATGTTATTAAAAACTTCACATTTTTACCGCAGTATGTTTAACCCACTTTGTCAGTGTTAACTCACTTTGTGTTTTCTGCACTTATTTGTTTAACTTAGCGTTATTACATTATGCACTTTCGGTTGTCATTGAGACTAAAGGATGCAGAATCATTAGCGTGTTTTGGTGATTGTTATTGGCGTTTTAATCTAACGTTACTTGTCCCTGATAAGCGGACAAGCATTGATGTCGAGCCCTGCGACATGTTTTTAGACTGCTTCAGTATAAGCTAGGTCCAATCTTTAAGACTCCTCCGTTGTGTTGCGTATGTCAGTTCTTCCTCGTTTTTGCCCATTTTCATAATTAAGGATATTATGAATTGCAGTGAGGTTCATCTCATTTGTGCCCCCTGAAAAAAATGAAATGCCCATCCGTGAATTTGTGTCTGGCGTCGGGTCTGCTCATTAGGTAAGTTATATATACATACAGATGCGCGCGTGCACGTTTCACCGGGCTCACTCCACTATGACGGCTTTCGGCCCCGCCCTGCTTCATGCTACTGGGGGGGGGGGGTGGAGTGTGGGTCGCATAATTTTTATTTTTTTAAATTAGGGTCGCTCCTAAAAAAGTTTGAAAACCACTGGTATAGATCATCTCATGGACACTAGTTTAAATCATAAATATTGTAAAATATATAAAAAAAATTCTTCCTTTTAAATATACAGATATTTTTTCTGATTAATGGACTCTATCCTCAGGTGTTTAGATATTAACCGATGGTTTAATACATTGGTAATAAATGCATTCTCTTGCTCATTCCATCTTTTTCATTGAGGAATGAATGCATATTTAAGTTAGCTTAACCTAGGCTGTATTGAGACTGTACCTAAAGTGATTCTTCAGCCAAATATTAAAATTACTCAATATATTTACTCACCTTAAAGCCAGCTGAGATACACATGTCCATCAGGGAACAACATCTGACTTTAAACCCCCCAAAAAGTGCGGTAACGACGCCATTTTGGACTGCAGGATTCACGAGGGAGTTTTAGTGTAGGGAGCGTTTGTTGCCATAAGTATGTTGCGGAGTGACTCTCAAGATAGTTATTACAGTTTATAAAGTTTGAAATATAATCGCATCGATTACCCACAGAAGACGTTTATTAACCTCTTGAAGCTGTGTGGATTACTTTTTTGAAGGATTAATGCACTTTCATGTTGTTACAAACCTGTATAAATTTCTTTGTTCTGATGAATACTTCTCATATTTTGAGAAATGTTTGTAATCAAACCGTTGCAACATGATCTCACAAAGTTCCGTGGGATAGTCACGGAATTTTTTGCTCATTTTTCCGTGGGATTCTCACGGATCTCCACATATTTCCGTGGCCCTGCCACGAACTTTCTTTCCCATGGCATTCTCGTGCATTGGTACTCAACTGCTTTTTCCTATTTTCAAACCATTGTCGCTTCGGTTTAGGGTTAGATTTGGTGTTTGCGTTAGTATGTCACTTAAAGTATTGGTTTATACTATTTTTTCTTATGTATTCTTTTATATTTTCTTAACTTTAATCAATTGTGGTCTGGCGTTGGGGTTAGAGTTGCGTTTGGGTAGGGATGTCATTTTATGTAAATCTAACCCTAAACCGAAGCGACAATTATAAGAAAATAGGACAAAACAGTTGAGTAACCAATCCGTGAGAATGCCACGGAAAAATTAGCAAAAAATTCTGTGACTATGCCACGATGAAATTCGTGAGATCAGGTTGAACCATTCATAAGCCCCATTCACTTCCATAATGTTCTTTTTTCTACTTTCTACTTTTTTCTAGCTATTGATCAGGGGTGCGTTTCTCTAAAGCATTGTTAGCCAACTACTGTCGTAAGTTTCATTGTTACTGACAAAGTTCAACGATTTGGTGTTTCCCGAAACCATAGTACAAACGAACATAAGCAAGCTTGTGCGGTTTAAACAACAGCTCTTCATCTGTGGTTATAAGCGTAGTTCCTTGTTATTATAATATGTAGACTTGCATTGATCATGCTTTTGAACAAAATAAGCAAAAAAAAAAAAAAAAAAAAAACACGTAGTACATTCTATATCCATCATTCTAAATATATAACATTTTTATTTTTACGTCTTTAAGCTTGTAAACAGAAGTAAAGCGCTGCATTTGAAAAATGCGCATGTGTGCAGTGCTGCGAGCTTTAAGACCCTGGGGAATCCTGGGAACATTTATACAGGTTTCTAACAACATGAGAGTCAGAAAAGTATGACAGAATTTAAATTTTTGCATGAAATGTCCCTTTAATGATATTATACCACAGGAATTCACGACTATCAATCACTGAATTAACTTTAGTATGGGAAACACTTATTGATTAATAACTAAGACTTTTGCCTCGGTAAACTCCCAAATTACTGCTAATTAATAGCTAATAAGGTAGTTGTTGTAGTGGTTAGGTTTAAACATTGGATTGGGTTAAGGGATGTACAATATGGTCATGCAGAACAAGGCATTAATATGTCCTTTATAAGCACTAATAAACAGCCAATATGTAAGCTTATAAGAAACTAGTTAAACGGGGTACAGAAAATCACAGAATCACCTGAATGATGCTTGCACAGAAAACTATTATTTACAATAAAACACTATAAATGATACTTGTGACCTTTTTTTTACAACTATTAGTTCTTATTCTCTATTCTGCAAGAGGTTGACTGAATTTGTGTGTGTGGATAATGAAAAGATAATGTGAGGCAATGACTACAGTTCAGCTGGGTTTTTTGAGGAATTGTAACAAAGGCTCCACAGAAAATGGGCTCAGCTGAGGAATTTTAATGAATTAATGGAATTCACTTGAGCACACCATGAATGATTCTAGATCAGATGAATGAGCAAGACTGAAGATTAACTAAAATCATACAAAACATAAACCCCAGAAAATAAGATTGTGTGACAGATGGGATAACTTAATTTAATGCAAAACAACTGATGCAGTGTTATTTGATTCTTAGAAATCGGCTGCAGCTTTACAAAAGGGTTCACGCTAAAGCAAACAATAAAAAAACAAAGATAAATGGTAAAAATGGCAGAAGAAGAAAGAATACTTTGAGGAACTCCCACTCGAGATTCCTAGAAACATTTTAGGACGTCAATACCAACATAAATGTGACAAAACAAACACTTGCAATTAAAGTTATCATGTGCAATTCAGTACATCAAACAACCAATGAGTAATAACACAATCGTAGTGATGATACATAAAAGGCCAAAGCCTGCAGTCACCATTCACTTTTTTTTAAAGATGCAATAAAAATACAATAAAAGTGATTGGTTGATTGTTACTGTCAGTGTCTTTAACTTTCTGCCCAAAGTCTCCCTTTGTGTTTCACAGAAAAATAAAGTCATACGGCTTTGGAACGATATGAAAGAGATTTTTTATTTTTGGGTAAACTATCCACTTAAAGAGTTTTGCAGACATTTGGAGTCCCACACACACAAGCTGAAAGGAAAACCTGCGTGGCTTTCCTGGAAAAAAAGTGCACGGTACACAGTAGTGTATTTGCTTAAATGTTTAGTTAAAATAAGGTCCCAATCTAGAATTCCTTTGAGACATAAATAGTATTTATGCTCCAGCGACTTGGAAAATTCCAATACATTCCGAATTAACAAACAGATAGGTGTTCCTACCTATTGTAATTCCTACCTACTTAATGTGAGAGATGCAGAACAAGCCATGCAAATGGCCTTCGCTGCGTATCGGATATTCATAACGCCTGTGGTAAAGTAGTAATAAATCTGCAGATTGTTTGGCTGAGCACTTGGGCTGAGGGCAGCCCACAGCTTAACTCAATTATTGTTGTTCAGGTTATAAAACACCATGTAAGCGTTGCTCCAAGCGCAATGGAGCGAAACGATATTCGCATATGATTTATATGGGGAGCAACAGCAGGAGAAGTGGTCAGTGTTTGACGTCTAAATCTGTATAGCAGGCTCACGGGGAAACTTGCCACAAATCCTCAAGGCTGCATAGATAGATAGATAGATAGATAGATAGATAGATAGATAGATAGATAGATGTAACTTTGGCTTCTCTACATTCGAACCGTCCACTTCAGCTGCCTGGGGCAGAAAGAGACAGCGCAGGAGAAAGTAGGAGGAGTGCTTGAGCTCCACCCTCCAAAAGCTCCAGCCAATCGCAGGACGGCTGCAAGCTTCTACTACAATAGGTGAATGTCTTCTAAGAGAGATGAGACGGGAGAGAGAGAGAAGACCTGGGCAACCCCCAGACTGACTCATACACCCATGGGAGTTTGAAGTGACAGAATAAATCTACAGAGACGAGGCTCGGGATAACATTTCATAAAGCTGAGAGCAGAGCTGAGACCTCAGGAGAGACAAACACAGCATCCACATAAAGACATAAAGTTGGAGTCATTGTCATGTTTGTGGTCTTACTGATCCTGCATGCCATCTCGGGTGCCCATTCTCACGGGCCACCGCCTGTGAAACAGTGCCCGTCTGCGTGCCAGTGCGAGGAGGATGGCATCTTACTGCTTGTGGACTGCTCTGAACAAGGATTATCATCCGTGCCAAGTGACCTGAGTCCTTTTACATCCTACCTGTGAGTACCGTATGTCTTAATGCTACAACCACCTGCTGTGCGCTTTCTTGTCTTCTCTGAGCCTTTTTGAGAGATGAGTTGCATTTTTATATGCACTTTTGTTCACACCTTCAGTCACTGACCCGCTTAACGTGAGTGAGAGCGCTTGTTACCAAACAAGAAAAGTAGTGCTGGTTTCCCATGTGTCCTGTGACAGTTCTCAGTACGGCGGTATCTGATGGGAACGTGTGTATAGTGTGATGCAGTGGGGCGCTCTGCGCAGTATTGGGTTTCTCTATGTCAGCTGGAAGCCTATTGGGTTTAAGTCCACGCTAATCGCTAAGGCATGCCATATGTCCCCTGATTGTGAATGATGACGCAGAGAGGGACTAGAATGTTCGGTCGTAAAACGTTGCGAAGCTCACGTGAATCAATAACTGGAGAGAGTTGTGTTTCAGGATTTGGAGGAATGGGATTGCAAACACATGTATCCCAACTTTTCAAAACATATTGAAACATCTAGTGCGGCATCCTCGAGGCATTTGCATGCCCGCGAGATTGGATCTGCGTTTTTACGTCGCTGATGTTAAAGGGAGTGTTTTATTGCCAATGTGCTGCATGGCTTTAAAGTTTATTAAACCCTGCAGCTCATGTAGTTAATATACATAAGTGCATGCCTGATGGTTTATACAGACCAAACGAAATTTTTATACTGAATCTTTGGCTGAAGTTTACAATTCTGTGATTCTTTAAAATGTATTAAATATAAAAAATATAGATTTCTTAGTTAGATTATTACATTAGATCAGCACAAATCACTGAAAGGTAACACCTGATCTACTTTCTTCACTGAACGAGAGCAAGTCGATGTAAATATTGACTGAGCTTTGATGTAGACGTCATTGTTAAGATGTCAGAGTGTGTGTTTAGGTCTGATGAAGACGTGCCGCTCTACAGGAGAACTCAGCTCATTCATTTGTCATCTTTTTATGCAAACCTTAGACAAACCAAAAAAAAGTGTTTGCAGCAGAAGTGTACAAAACATGCAACTTCTGCGTATTTAGACTGAATTCTTGTTCTGGCCTATTATTATTATTATTATTATTATGTATTCCTGTATAGCTTTGTCGTAGAGCATTGCATTAGCAGTGCAAAAGGTCATTTATTCAAACCCAGAGAACATACTGAGTAAAATGTATACAAAGCGGTTTAAAGCGTCTGTCAGAATGCGTAAATAAATTATTATTAATATTATAATTATTATTATTACCCATGTTGAGAGGCTGTAAATGTTTATTCTTATGGTAAAAACCCACCAAGCTTTAGTGAATTTTGCAATTTATGTGATTGCATATAGTTTATATTATGGGATGTACTGTTGCCCAGTAAGTAGCTGTTAGCTTTGCAAAATATTTACATTTATGCATTTGGCAGATGCTTTTATGCAAAGTGACTTACGGTGCCTTACAAGGTACACAAGGTACTTTAAAATCAGTTTTGGGTTCAAACACATCACCTTTTGCGCAATGTTCTGCCACAGAGCCACGCAACAACACAAATACTAACCTAAAATGGCTAAAATCTAACACGAGAGTCCTTAACGGGGGGAACAACTGTGCCCCAGAATAGTGGTTTTTAAACTGGAGGGCCCTGAGATGGTGGGGGGGGGGGCAGTTTTATGACATTTTATAAAATGCATTAATTTATTTAACTCTGTGTAATTAACCTCAGAAAAATAAGGCTACTAACCAACACCACTGCACTGTATATATTAATAAGTTTTGGTTAGTTTAAATGTTATGTTTTGCAATGTTCTATGTCATAATTTTTCTTTGGAGGGGCCACGAAGGGCACAAGTGGGGGTCACCGTACAAAAGGGAGGCCACACGCAAAAAAAGTTTGAGAACCACTGCCCCAGAACACAGATTTTTGCAATATTCAAAGCAGTTATGGAGGTGACATAATGAGGTTACATGACCATCAAAATAGCATTATGGGCATCCAACCTGTTATTGCACACTTACTGTTATTGCAGAATGTGCCGGTGTCTGCTTTTCAAGGGTTCGAAGCTCTTCAAAACATTCATTTAGCCTGTCATGTGTGTGGCTCATCAAGTCAAGATATGTGTTCGGTGCGTTATGGAACCTATGTGCATCATGCATCATGTCAAAACACATGCCTGCTGCAGATGCTTCGAAGGGGTTTATGATAAAAGAGACGCTCGTGTTTGCCAGATACTCAATCTCATGTGTAATCAAGAGTTTTCTGTTAAGTTATTGTCTTGCGAGTAATTTATGAACGTGAGCGTCTCTTTTATCATAAACCATTTTGAGAAGTCACCGGCCACCATTGAGTGTCTAAGTTTAAATAGCAAATTTTTATAATGAAATCTGTAATTTATAAAATAGCTTTTTTATCATGAGTGCCACTAGGTGTCAGTAGTCTAAGATAAATACTACAGCCAGTGCAACATGAAAAAGATTATTAAGTGCACCTTATTTTGAGATTATTGCATTTTCCAGTCCCTGTTCTCATTTCATCTATCTTATGGTAACTTACTTTACTTTTTAATTCTGTTATTAGTGCTAATTTTTAAACACTAAAACAAATGATGCATGTGTCTCAATAAATGAAAAAACAAAGAGTTAATACTGCTCACAGTGTTGATAGTAAAGGCACAAGTGTTGGCTGTGTGTGAACACGCTCCTGAAAAAACTGAAGGCAGCCAGCAATGCTGGACATTCTAGCAGTTTTAGATGCCTGTCTCGCTCTGCAGCGATCGGCCATATGGGATAACAGGTGCCCTGGGGCGCGGAAAAAGTCTGTCACTAAGATAGGCATGTTTTTGCACTGGCTTTTGTTTCTGTTGGTTTTAAGAGGAGTGGACATTGAAGTACATCAGACAAAGAAAACTTTAGATGGCAGTTTTGTACACTAACACAAACCCGTTTGACTTATAATGGTTGATATGCAGTTTCTGGAATGACAAACCTGCAGATGAAGTTTACTTTACACAACGGTTTTAATGTGATGTAACTATATGAGTATATAAGGTATACTTTGATATCATCTGGTTACAGTACATTGGTGAATTTGATAACATATTGAATTGTTTGTCATATCATGTTATAGTTTTTAAAGTCGAATATCAATGCAGATAAAATATTCGTTTTTAGATTTTCAAATGATGTACTTTAATACAGAATACTTAAAGGGGACATTTCACAAGACTTTTTTAAGATGTCCAATAAATCTTTGATGCCAGAGTACATATGTGAAGTTCTAGTTTAAAATATCATATAGATAACTTATTAAAGCATGTGAAAATTGCCACTTTGTAGGTGTGAACAAAAATGTGTCATTTTAAATGCAAATGAGCTGTTCTCTGCACTAAATGGCAGTTCCGTAGTTGGATAGTGCAGATTAAGGGGCGGTATTATTATAATAAGATCCCCTTCTGACATCACAAGGGGAGCCAAATTTCAATCACCTATTTTTTCACATGCTTGCAGAGAATGGTTTACCAAAACTAAGTTACTGAGTTGATCTTTATCACTGGGGACCAAATTATAGCACTTAAACATGGAAAAAGTCAGATTTTTATATGATATGTCCCCTTTAAAGACACGTACAGGCACCTGTTATATTTGTGTTTTGTATGAATACAACAGAAATTAAATTCGGTCATCATCTTTTCATTCTGATGTTGTTGCAAAAAGGTTTCTTCCATTGAACACAAAAGGTTTGAGCAGGATGTTTGTGATTGACAACCTCAGTCACCATTCACCTTCATTTTATAAAACAAATGTTATTCCTTTAAGTTCAGCTAAAAAAAGAAACACATTTGCAAAGTGGTGGAAATGACATTAAAGTAAGTCAATTACATTTTTGTTACTTTTAATGTTAGTATGGTAAGTGTTAAATTTGATTCTATTTATATTTTAAGTCGTTAAATACTTATTTTTTGCAATAATATCCCATAAACCTATACCTATATATTATACGTAAGAAAAAGGTAACATCATGCATGTCAGCGAAAGCCTTGACATGAAGACGATCACGAGCATGCGAACATACAACCGGCCAAAACGTCATCACATGACCAGCTGTCAGCCGCGAAGCCAAGGGCCATATATTTTCATTTCTCTCAGGGCAATTTTCTACACAAACACAAATTAATGTTGAGCTCGAGCTGAGGGCCGTAGACACATGTTTTCGCTTACCGCCCTGCCTTGAGATCCAGTGCTTGGCCTTGAAACCTTTTCGAGTCGGAAAGAAAAGAGACCAGGGTGTGAGAGTGTGTGAAAGATGCCTTCAAGTTCCGAAAGCGTGTTGTGTTATCTGATTCGAAGACCATAAATCTATTTGCGGCTCTTTTCACCGCTGATTTACGCTTCGGGGGTCAAATTGGCAAAGTTAACACCTTAATCACGATGTAACAAATATTACAAGCAGCTGGAACGAATTTGAAATCCACATATCAATTATGTCAAATAACCACAGAGCTGTTCCAAATTTAATTCGAGTTGTGTTAGTTTAGTTAAGTTTGGGTACGTTTTTCCTTTTCCGTTTGCTACTCTGAATGAAACAGGATGTTCAACGAGGAAAAATGTATGGGGGACTTTGTCGTTCGGGAATTGGTTCGATTTGTGATTCAACCAAACCGTACAGTTATTTCTAAGAAATTGACAACACAATCTCTTGGCAATTCATTTAGGGTGGCTGATTCGTATGAATCTCATTACTTTTATTATGATTTGCTTGTGCCCAAGTGACGTTAAGTTTTAGGGGTGGGGCCTTATTATTTTTTTTTCTACGATTCACCTCGTACAAATTCATGCAAATGAACCACCTCGTAAAATAGTTATGAATTCCTGTGAGAGCAGGCTGAAATTGATCAAATGTGTTCGTGCAATTTTGAATCTCCACTTTTATCCCAATCGCTCATTTTGCTAAATAACTCTGTCATTGATTTCTTAAATTCTAACTTTATTTATATGTAACAAATCTATATTTGATCAAGTTCCAGATCTTTGGGTTATTTATGCACTTCTGCATCAGGGTGAATTTAACCATGAAATCATTAAATTGCCCCCTAACCACTTAAAGCTCGCCAGGGTGATAATGTACTTTTTATTCTGGTAGTGGTGAACGGTTTGAGCTTTATAATGTGGTAAGTTTGCAGGCTGATCTCTCAAGGAGTGCTAGCAGACAAACTGCACGGACAATCCCTCGCGGCTTTGATGCTTATGATACCACTGAAAGCAAAGCAGCAGGACTCGCGCAGTCCGGAGGGCTGAGAAATAACATCACAGTTTAGGTGCTTTGGTGGATTTATATTGCTTCATATTCACCCCCATCAACAGCCCATTACCAAAACCCAGAGTCTCTGAGAAGTAATAGTCGAGCGTTAACAAATATATGAAACACATGGACAAATTTGGCTAAGTTGACTCGTGCTTTTCCTGAGAGAAAGAGAAAGAAAAATCTTTCTTCAAATGAGGCTCCAAATAACAACGGGGTTTCTGGAACGGCGTATTTAATAAAACTTCCACAGTTTACAAAGGTCTCGCCG
Source organism: Misgurnus mizolepis (assembly GCA_025389145.1). Lineage (NCBI taxonomy): Eukaryota > Metazoa > Chordata > Actinopteri > Cypriniformes > Cobitidae > Misgurnus > Misgurnus mizolepis. Next base: position 7,352,504 of record JAIFKI010000022.1, on the reverse strand, counting down.
TACAAAATCTCACCTCATGTTTGTGCATTAAAGGGGACATTTCACAAGACTTTTTTTAGATGTCAAATAAATCTTTGGTGTCCCCAGAGTACATATGTGAAGTTTTAGCTCAAGAGAATTTATTATAACATGCTAAAATTGCCACTTTGTAGCTGTGAGAAAAAATGTGCCGTTTTGTTATGTCCTATAAAATGCAAATGAGCTGATGAAATGTAAACACTAATCACAATGATGGTGGTTTGTTTAAATTGAAACTTAATTGTGCTGTCAATAATTTTTTCTTTCCTTCTTTCTCTATGCACTAAACGGCAGTGCCGTGGTTGAATAGTGCAGATTAAGGGGCGGTATTATTATAATAAGATCCCATTCTGACATCACAAGGGGAGCCAAATTTCAATCACCTATTTTTTTCACATGCTTGCAGAGAATGGTTTACTAAAACTAAGTTACTGGGTTGATCTTTATCACATTTTCTACGTTGATAGAAGCCCCGGGGACCCAATTATAGCACTTAAAGGAGCGGTGAATCAAACAATCAATTTTAACTTTATAATTTGTTACATAAGAGGTCATCATTAAATGAACATCCTGCAAGTTTCAAAACTGAAAACGTTCGTTCTACTAAAATATAACAGTTTTTGACACTAAACCAGGAAAATGGTTGATTCAGGAATGTGTCGAAATATAACGTCAGAGTAGAATTGAAACACCTTCCCAAACCCAAACACAACGACCACTTTTATAGCCCCGCCCACAGCTTCGTGTGACACACGTGTGGGCCAGGGGTAAAGCAAACCATGCAGTGTCTCAACAATCAGTAAACATGTCTTTAAAGATTGCCAAATGTAACCAAAATGACTTTTAAATACATGTTTCCTGAGAGACTTTTATTTTGACGCGGTGATCTGTTATGAGTACCCATGGAGTGTTAGGTTGTGGAAGAACCGTCTGGGAAGAACACAGCCGCTGTATAACGGAGACTCGGAACATCACATTAGGAATGCGTGGTTATAGTTTGTTTTTAAAGAAGTTCCAGCTCGTGTGGGGAGTTTACTTTGTGTACCGCGCATTCATTTGTAAAGAAGTCGATGCTGGATTTGCAGAGAGACTGTGATTAAAAGCACCACTAATATTGCATCTGGCAGGAATGACACAACAGTATACACAGTAAGTAAAACAATACGACTGTAATGTAACGATAGAAATATATAAAGTTAGTGATAAGGAAGGACTTACCAGGCGCAATTTAGATTCTGATGCACGCTTACTGTGTTGTATACGGTAATTTAGTCACGTGGAGTTAAAAGTTTTGTTTCTACTTTACTATACGTATTGTCATTTATGTGTATCATCTTTAGCACCCAGAATCTTTTTGTGGCTCAAACATATTTGTGTTTGTCTGTTTTTACAAATTAATGTTTTTAAAACATTTCCCCACATGTAATGACGGGGAATGAAGCTATCCAATCATAGCAGAGGGCGTTTACGTTTGCAGCCCGCCCCTTCAAACAAAGCTTTTTTCCAGACAGCATCAAACCATGTTACAAAATAGCCTATTACTAATTGCTTTTGATGTTTTTGATTGTAAAAACCATGCGAACATCATAAGTACACCTTAGACAACAGTATAAAACAATAAAATCAACAGATTCATTGCCCATTTAAACATGGAAAAAGTCAGATTTTCATGATATGTCCCCTTTAAATAGCGAGTGTACTTAATGTATGGTTTTCTGTCATAACAGACAACATAGTCAACCAATACGTCATAATGCACAGTGTTATGTTAGTAGAAGTGAAAACCCCATTGTCCTTGTAGCTCAACTGATGGCAACACATCAAGGTCATGGGTTTGATTCCTAGGGACCAAACAAATGATAAAATGTATACATTGGGTGCACTTTAAGTGTCTGCTAAATGCATAAATGGAAAAGACTGCTTAGACTTTCTCTAAGTGACTGCTGACCTCAGTTCACGGTACCCCAGTGACCTGTTTACCTGCGTCTGGTTCTGCTTTCTGTGTCAGGATAGGTCATGGAAAGGCAATGAGGGAGTTCATCTATTGATCTATTCAGAGCATTGGTGAATTCAAACAGACATAGGAATCTGTCACACTGATGCGCAATGTAGTGAGTGAGTGAGAGGGGTCAGAATGTACAACCTACCCTCCAGGCTGTAAGACATACTGAGGTATGTTTACACCTGAGAACGTTACGGATCGTCTGGCACACACTCCACTTTTACCGTAAATGATTGTGTCTTTTACGCTATACATCACATACTTGCAAGATGCAAAAAATGGCAATGTCGTGAAATACAGGCTTGAGCAGTTTGTGGAAAAAGAACACATTCTTTCATAAATTCCTTGGTTCCTCGAATTCGAATTCCAGATAAAAAAAGACTGAATGGAAAGAAAAACAAAAACAAATAAACAAAAAACAGCAGGCCACTACATTTGGACTTTTGATTAACACACAACTTCATTTGTGTACGAGCTAGTACACAAACGGAGAGTCGCAGTCTCAACCTCACCCTCAAACAAACACGAGAGCGATCGCTCATTTCCTGTTCTTCCCGTTACCTAACAGTGAAACGAGAGCAATTAGTGCCCTGTGAAGTCAGCCCGAAAATAGTCAGAGCCCATGCAGGATAAATAAACCAGCGGACCTACCGCAGACTGCCTCATCCCCAGGACATCTTTAAATAGATCCAGAGCTGGAGGAGAAGACCCGACTCAGACCTTCTTGATTCTCCATGTGAACTTATATACAGTACCAAATTCTGCCATCACAAAAATAATTCCAAAATTCCTATTTATTGGAGCTGAACTCATAGTAGATGAGTGGATACTGAATAGTAGACAAGACCAATTGTGGATTTTGCCCTTTTCAATTAAAAGGGTTCATAAATCACCCCCTTGGCAATCTTGACGATCCATCAGAGGCTTTTGTGGGGGTCTCTTTTAACCTGTGGTTAAGTCTTTAGCCACATTTCAACATTGGCCATTTAGTTTCTGACAAATGTTATAAACTGTGGTTTTGAGGTGACACGTTCTTACTCTGAAACACCACTGAAAATCTTCAGGGAAGACAATGGCTGGGAAAGAAGATACCCTGCTCTGTTGTTAAGTAGAAATGGTTTGTACAGAAGCTCAGATTTATAGTGGGCACGGTTAGCTTCTCATTCAGAAAAGCTTTGAGATGACAGATTTACTCGAATAAATGGGCAAAATAAACTTTATAAAGATTTATTCTTAACAGAATTCCAGAATGGTGGTGGCGAGCTCAGGTCAATCTACAAACAAGTTGATCTATACACACGTTAGGGAAATGACAATTTGGCATCTCCATTTCACCTACTTGAATGTTTTTGGACTGTGGAAGGAAACCCGGAGTTCCTGGAGTAAACCCAGGCTGACACAGGGAGAAGATGCGCACAGAAAGACCTCCCCATCCAGCTGGAGTTCGAAACTGGGGCCTTCTTGTTGTGAGGCAACAGTGCTACCCACTGAGCCACTGTTTTGCCTACATGCAACTGCTTATGGCATTACACTGTTACTCCTTAGTAAGATTGCATACAGCTTATCCCCGATTGCACTGCTCGGAGTGGAAATGTTTGGTGACCAGACACAGGCATTTTCAAGGCAGGAATTTAAAACAGATTTTTTCTTATATAAACTATTTAGGGTTGTGCCTCGCATCAAAATTACTGGCTCAGTCCTGGTTACTATCTATATATCAGGCCTGTATTTAAAGGATCATTCCTTACCAAGCTAGTAATGGGGGGGGGGGGGGCAGAATACTGATATTTCTGACAATAGGCAAGAAGGATTTGCGTCACAAGCTCTAAGAACAACTGGAAACATTCCTTTATGAGACAAAACGTTCTGAAATCATCAAGGACTGTTGCTGTATTAATTCCTAAACCGTTATGGCTGTCAGATGTGACACGGAGTAATTTTTGTCTCCTTTGGAGTGACTCAAGTTTGTGGAGTTGTGAGATGTCTTGCCGATGGCTCGGATCCATGGAGGGCGTTGTGTCTAGCAGGAACGGATGAGGGAATGGTTCCCTAAGAAGCGAGCCATAAGGTATGCGTGACACGCGTAGTCACATCACTCGCAGCTGCAAATCTCACAGTATACAGCAACAAAGGACCTACAATCCAAACAAATCTATTCAATGCACAAGTAGAGCAGCATCATAAACCGGCCAAATATGCGTCATCTTGTAGCCGAACAACATCTCTCTTGTGCCGCAGTGCAGGTGGAGTCCCTACACATCATGAACCTTGTAAATAATATCTTTGAACATTGCGACTTTCTTTGATGCTACAGTATGTAGGTCTGCACCAAAGAAAACCTAGTTTATAACTCTAGAGATATTGAAATCAAAGCATGTTTTTGTAATAAATGAAACAAGTTGTTTCCCAGAAGGATGGAGGAGACCCAATTGAATGTGAGGTTAAATGAGATTAAGTGAACTTAAAAGGTTGAAAGTGATCAGACTTTTAATGATGGCATAAATAAACTTCTTTGGAGGCAGGATACCTGAGGTCTGTGAAGGTACGATCCTTTATGAGTAAAACCATGGCATGCTCTTACTTGCCAAACTGCTGGTGAACATCAAAGAGAAAAGACATAAGAGATGATCCGCTCCTTTGAATGTGGACAGTTTTTCTGCTTTGAGCATGGACCACGTGACTTAATAATCATGTCTGATGAAAACAAGTGAAAAGATGTCACGGTTTGCAGTGCATCTTAGATTCATGTTTCAAATCGTTTTTTCGGCTTTGACACGCGGATTAGGATAACCAAACCCATGCACGGCAGCACGAAAGCAAATGTTTATGGAAAAACTATCGTGCAGTCTTCAGCAGCATCACGCATTGCTCGCCGTGCATCTTCTGTAGAGGCTGCAGTAGCTCCAGGTAAAGGGTGAAGGGGAAGAAGTGGAGGGCGTTTCCTCCACCCAACCTGCAGCTGCTTAAGATACTCGCCACTGGGGACACAGGAGAAAATTTATTGCAATAATCATCTCTCTAGGCAATGCATTAAATAGCGCACTACCGCTTTGAAAAATCTTTGAAAGACATTCTCTTTGATACTTGATTAGAGAGTGAGGTTTTCTGGAGGAGACAAACACTTCAGTCTTAACATGTAGGGAGATGTTGGATAAAATCTTTTTTTAACTTAATGCACTTGATTAGATGTTGGGGATGAATGAGAACTTGATTCTGTTTTTGAGTTTGATACTCTAGAAAAGTAATTATGTTTTGAATTATATGTTGAAGGTAAAACATGTAATTTTTCCTTAATCTAATCCAGGCTTAAATAAATTGTACACCCCCCCCTCAAAAAAAATGATGTCATTAAATTCTCACCTTGCTCATGAAGTTAGAAACCTATATGATATTGGAAGAATAATAACAGAGGCAGTTGAAGCACTGAAGAGTCGTGTAAGTGATCCACTCTATATCAACATATATTTTTATGTTACTTTAACTTAACAAATTAAGTTAAACAATTTCAACTTGTTTTTCCTAAGTTATGTCAACTTATCACAAGTTAAAACTTTAAGAAGTAGTATGAATTGACTTGCATAATTAAAGGGGACATTTCACAAGGCTTTTTTAAGATGTCAAATAAATCTTTGGTGTCCCCAGAGTACATATGTGAAGTTTTAGCTCAAAATACCACATAGATAATTTATTATAGCATGTTAAAATTTCCACTTTGTAGGTGTAAGGAAAAATGTGTCCTTTTGGGTGTGTCCTTTAAAATGCAAAAGAGTTGATCACTGCACTAAATTGATAGTGCAGATTAAGGGGTGGTAGGATCCCCTGCTGAAATCACAGGGGAGCCAAATTTCAGTTACCTGTTTTTTCACATGCTTGCAGACACTGGTTTACCAAAACTAAGTTACTGGGTTGATCTTTTTCACATTTTCTAGGTTCACATTTTCTAGGTTAAACATAGCACTTAAACATGGGAAAGTCAGATTTTCTTTGTATGTCCCCTTTAAATTTCATGCTGCGATTTTTTACAGTGCATATGACTTGTGCGCTATATTCCACAGTTTCATTTTCATGTAATAATTCTGGCTACAGCAGAATGAGGTTGTTAATACAAGGTCAAAACTTTAAGTTTCAAACAGGAAATTGTGTTTCTACAGCTGGGACATGAAGCAGGTGTGCAGGACAGGAACCATCTTACCCCAGTATTAAAATAGGAACACTTTAAAATACCGAAGTAGCAAGACACAAATACCAGCCCCCCCATAAAAATAAAGCCTAATAATACATATTGAACCGGCTGTACTCGAACCTGCACTGAACAGGATTCGAAACGTTGATCGGTCAGGCATAAGTCTGTCCCTAGAGCACCTCTTGAGATGGGGAGTGAGGTTTAAGTGTAATTTATAGTCATGCGTAGGTTATGCGTAGGCTGTGCATAGCTTTGCATAGCCTGATGACGCGCACCGCGCCAAAATGTTAACAACGCGTCTATTCTACGTGGACCACAAGCTCTGTGATTGATCCACTAGAACCCCTCCCGTCAGGTAAAAAAATCTGTGTTGCATTCTTCATAGGCATTTCAGCTTGCGACGATAAGAACAAAGATGGGCTAAGTTGAGTTATTTAACTCAAACTGCAACAAAAGTAACTCTCTATTTACCTCCATAACTGCTGGTCTTCTCAAATCATACACAACAGGCTTCTTCTTCTTCTTCGTTTGTGGGTTTCTGTTTCTTCTTTGGCTGTTGCACCGCTACTGTGGGTTACACGCGTAGATACTGCCTACCAGCGGTCTGCATGTGTAATCACTTCGACGTGGATGACGACACAGAAGTAAATATGAAAACTGACACGTAGCCTACGGCATCGAGGACCTATTCTGAAGTATAATGAGGCCTTAAGTCCTGTAGTGTGATTTCGAATCTCCATGAACATGAGGATCAGCAGTTTTGGAAGCATTTGATGAGCTTGACTTAGCCTGAACAAAATGGAGAATGACGCTAAGCCTAGGAAAAGTACTTTTAACACGCAGAGTAGCTACTGGCCTCAATAAATTTAGCTCTAAATGCGCTCTCTGTCAGATCTGACAGAACGCTAGTCCACACATTAGCCCTCATCAGCAATCACACAGACATATTTTAATGTCATATGCCAAAATTTGGTAAAACTAACCCACAGAGACAGATCTGGGGTTATTCTGTCTTTCCACATGGTTGCTCCTCATAACACACACTTGATCTACTCATCATTCTACTCATTGATATTTGTGGCTCCGTCTTCCATATGAATAGCAATTTGCTCTTGTCTTTCTGACTTTTTCTCTCGTTTTCTCCCTTCACGACCGCAAATTGCTGTCATTATGTGACGCATTGCAGTGGTGATGGCTAACCAGAGTCTGGCCTGTGGAGAAAACCACGACAAGCGAATTAAGAGCGGAGGGAAAATAAGAGCCTGTGTGTGTGTTGGGACCACCCAGACTCTCATAACCAGAGGGTAAGACCACAAGCAGGAGCGATTCTGTTCTGCGGCCCGCATCTTTGTCCCTCGCTTTCTGTCTCTATTCATTTCTTCTATTCAGTCTGTTCTCAGTCCCACGTTTTAGTTGTATAAACTGAAGCCAAAGTTACATGACTCTTTAAGTTCATTTTTTAGGCTAAATACATGTTTCTGTCCATGTGTCATGGGTGGAAATTTAAGGAATAGGCTGAGGTTAGTAGTAGTATTTAAGAGATAGGAAGGAAGAACACAAATGGGGATTTTAAGGTTGATTTTAAGTAGAAAAAGATCCTTAAAATCACAAATGCTGCTAATGATCTTTTCAGAGTTTGATGTAAGCACAAATAAACATGTTTTACTATTCCAGCTTTACAGAACTGGACCGAATGTGCATTCTTATAAAAAGTGGCCATGTGATTTGCGTGCGCCCTGGCCCTCCAAAGTCTTGCGTCTTTCAAAGACTTCCTCCAAACGTTAATCTCTTCCTCTTAGGTTCCCCCTCTTCCGTATTGCATTCCTCTCCATGCAACAGAAATAGTTTCCATGCGGATTCCCCATTATGTCAGTAGAGCGATGGTTATCGGTTCTGACCCAGGTCAAGGCACACTGTAAACAGGATTGTGGGACAGGCGGGCGGTCGGAGAGAGGAGCCATGCTGAAGCCAGACGACGGGAATAGCCCACTATCAGCCCCTGCATCAGGCTGCTGGCTCCAGACTGCTCCCTCTTAAACTTCACGCAGACCTGCAGACCCACCCCATTCCCCTTCATCTTACCGGGGAGTGGGTGTTGGCTTGGGTGTTGGTTTGTGGCTGATTCACCATGTGGCTGAAGAACAGGCAATGCATGATGGGTAAAAACTACAAATGTAGATACAAGCGCATACCTGGTAATCTTCACTGTGAAGAGATTACAGTATTAACAGCTGTGGGGGAACCTAAATAATACCAAAAACAATATAGATGATAATGAAGGTCTTGGACATCAGGTGCCCTGGCCAGGAAAAGTGGATAGAGGAGTTTGCGCTCCTGAAATTCTTAGTGAGGGGCTACAATGCTCCTAGTAAAAAAGTTAGTCTAGAGCCCTGCAATGACTAGACCTTTAAAATATGGTGGGGGGTTGGGGGGGCACTTTAAATGTGGTCACCCTAGCTCTGACATAGTATTGGACACTAATGTGCAGATAGAAATTCACTGGCTCTATTTGAAGTGACAGGGAGTGTGATGACAGGAAGACCGTTGAGATGGATATGGCGCGGTTAGATGTTGCTCACATTGCTGCCTACTTGTGTTTGGCTGCAGGCCAGTGCGATGTTGTTAGGGAACAGCACTGAGTGAAAGATGGATGCCTGTAATTACTCAAAGACCCTGCACGGTTTGAACATCCATTAAGATGTCTATAAGAAGTTCCAAGAGATCTCATCTTGGTGGTGCTATACATTACAGTGTACTATAAATACATGTTAAAATTTAACCGCAATAACAAAATAAGTGTCATTCTTTAAAATATTTACAGAAATCATTGATTAATAATTATTGTTTATATTGTAATACTGATCCTATAATTACTGTATATTAATGGAACTATTTAAAAAATAGCAGTCAAACAAACAACCTTTTTTAATAATGGAAATAATTTTAGTTATATAACAAAATTATAATAATGTGAACATAGGAGTTTAAAGGGTTAGTTTACTTCAAAATCAAAATATTATCATAAATCATTTATCTCCACGTCTTTCAAACTTGTACGTCCTTTATCATCTTCGTAACACATTTTTTTAATATATTTTTGATGAAAACCAGGAGGTTTGTGACTGTCCTACAGAGCTGTTGAACTGATGCTATTCAAGCCCAGAAAATAATAAAAGACATCCCCAAGTCCATGTGCCATCAGTGGTTCAATCAGAATATTATGAAGCCACATTCTGGAGTGAACTATTCCTTTAATAATGTAAAAAATGTTTAGTCCAGTAAACTTACAAGTGTGCAACATGTGACAGCATCTAATTAACTTGAGTAAATATCAATGGCCTATTTTATATTGTTACTGACCCAATTGGGGACTGTAGGTAAAGTAACGCCATTGGTGTATAAATGAGTGAGTGATTTTACCATTTTAACTAAATTGAGCAACTAAAGAGACACGCCTTTGTCTGACCTTTTTGTCCACACTTAACAGCCAACAACTGTGATGTGTGTGCCAAATTTCTAGTTAATCTAAGCACGCCAAGAGCCTTAAATATGCCTGAAATAAAGGTAAACTTTGACGCAATGCCATGGCAAAAAAATCTGTTCGAAATTTATCAAGTTTAATGTCTTGGCATCATGTATACTAAGTCTGGTGACAATCGCATGAATCCCATAGGAGAATATAAAAGTAAGCTTTAAATATGCAAGCAACTGTAAGCCTGAAATTTGCCTGAAAATAAAAGTTTGATGCAGTACCATGGCAACAGTGTTAAGAGATATAAAAAATTATTTCACAATTTAGCATCTTCAATGTCTTGACATCATGTTCACCACTTTTGGTGTCAATCGCATGAATCCTCTAGGAGGAGTTTTTAAAAGTTCACCGTATGCAACTGTCAAAAAATCCACCTTTGTGATATAAGACGCTTCCTTTTTCTATGATTTCGCAATTAATTTTTCGTCTCACCATGGCAGCACTGTTCGAGATATCAAAAATTCCTTTTCAATTTAGCAAGTGCAATGTCTCGACATCATGCTTACCACGTTTGATGTCAATCGCATGAATTCCCCAGGAGGAGTATTTAAAAGTTCACCACATGCACTTTTGAAACAATCCAAAATGGCCGACTTCCTGTTGGGTGGAGCTAATTGGTTTGAGGGCGAAAGTTGTTCGAACGATGAGATCTAACCAACTTTCGTACATGTTCATACATGTTTGCCCAATCTATGCACCAATGTTTGTTTTTGCATTACATAGGGGGCTGCAGAGCCCCCTTGCCACTCCTGTGTTCCAGCATTTGATGGACGACTCTGATGTATGTGCCAAATTTCAAGAGGGACCCAAAGTGCTTGGTGCTCGGGCCCTAAATATAATTCATCAACATGACTAAATTAACCCATCTTCATTAGGTCACAGCAAAAAAGACATTTAAAGTATTTTTGAAGTATTTTTAACCAAACAATTACAATAATGTCCATATGTTACAATTTCTATAGTTGCACTATATTCGTAAATATATTAAAGGTGCTGAAAAGATTCTTTAGTGATGCCATTGAAGAACCATTTCTGGTTCCTCAAAGAACCATTCAGTTAAAGGATCTTAGAAGATAATTTCTGTCTTACCTTTTTATAATCTAAAGAACCTTTGATTAATTAAAAAGAACCCTTTAAACAGAAAGGTTCTTCAGATGTTGAAGGTTCTTTATGGAACCATAGCGCCATTTTTTTCTGTGGAATCGTGAATCCCCTTTATTTTAAAGAGTGTAGTTAAGTTTAAGTGAATGTTGGCATTTTTGCCATGTTGCTGGGTGCTCTGCACATCTATCTAGACATTTAATTCTGTTTGATTTGATTGGAATGATAATATTAAATTGAAAAACATCCATTACCCAAACCCTATTGTCCTACGCAGAGTCGCAGGAGGGCTGGAGCCTATCCCAGCAGCTCGGGCCACAGGCAATTTTAAAACATGGGATAAAAATCTAAATTAATTCAAGTTGACAGCCTCATGTAAACTATCTCTTAATCCCTTGCTGAACAATGCTTAACTTAATTTCTAACAGTTATTTATTTCTGTTCTGTTTGGCATTATTATTTTCTTGCTATAATGAAGTTTATATTATTGCCTAAGTCTTTTATTCTCTTTTATTACTTAATACTTCCTCATATTACCACATAATCATAGTTTTAGTTAAAGTTATAGAGGTCGCTACATAAACGGAATAACACAAGTAAATATTTTTTATTGGTGTACTCTGTATTTGCTAATAAACCATTGGAATATGGAAACTGTAAAGTTTGAGCCTCTTTTATTAACTCTGTTTTATAACATTTTCAACACAAATCTATCTCGCATTAATAAATATCTGCCACAGTGTTACAGTTTTAACAATTTTATATTCGAAACAGCCCTGCAATCCTATTATAATGCACCATGAACCCAGCTTTCCAACAGCCTTCTCCACATATCACGTTTCCATTTACTAAATCATTTAGCTCAGCACAACTTTAGCCAAAAGCCACCAAGATCACTGGAGGATCAGCCTCTGTCTTTGTACTGGCTAGGAATTTCATTACTCAATTAGAAATGACAACATTAGTGTTGGTTCATAACCTCTGGATTAGTTGATGGCCCTCATCCCAGGACATTATGATGACTGCACAGTTCATCATTGGCTTCATCCACGTTTCTAAGGAAGACAGACTAAGAAAAACATGTTTTGAACAGCAACAATGGTGTCGAGAAACTAAAAACTTCCTGCAATGTTATGGTGCAGCTCTAAAATCCATGTTCTTCTAGGAAATAAAGAGACAGTTGACTATGAAAGATCATCATATATAATTATTTAGCATCAACAATAAATACTGAGGAACAGAAAACTTGTTATGAACTAATACTAACAGAATCAGGGGAGAATTTAGTGATTTGGGGGCCCAAAGCAAATCCATGTGTCGGGACCCCTACTATGCACCCTTTCCTAATGCGATTGCGTCTGTTGCTCAAACAAATTCATAGTTTAGACTCAAAACACTAATATTTGTGGTTGATGAAAAAATAGTGAATCTATAGTATTTTGTTTTTTATGGGTTAACGGTACATTCACACGGGGTGAAAGCATTAAATCTTGACAGAAGGCTTGACTGAAGCATGGCCAACAGCCAATCACAGTGGCCACAAAACATGCTCCAGTCTTGCATAAACGTAATTGGCTGGCTCTGCCTAGATTATGTGCATAAGGGGATCTGATTGGCTGACTCACGCGTTGCCGCTTGAAACTTTGAGAAAGGGTCAACATCTGCCGCGAGCAATAGCAGTGACGCGGTGCCGACGGATCCACAATTTAGTTCGGCAACGCATGACGTCACCCATTTAAAGTGAATGGGAAGCGTTAACGCGTGTGAACGTACTGTTAGGGGAGGAGTTGGGTTAGGTGCTAATAAATGTTTAAAGGGTGTAATGTAAATGCAGTTATCCTGGCTGTTTAAATTAAAAATCATGTCCCAACATAGGTATATGTCATAATAATAATGGCAAAATGATACACCATTATACAATTTCAGAGGGGTACCCTGTGCTTTAAAAAGTGTTGACCAAACATTAATTTGTGACAAGTTGGGAGTTATACAGTGTTGTGCCAGTAGCCTCCCCAAACTAGATAAAATAATGACTGTCTGCCATTGGCCAAACCAACAGATAATCCTGCCCCACAAATATGCTATTGCATTCCTAAAAATAAAGGAGATTCACAATCCAATAGAGCAGTGTTTCCCAAACCTGGTCCTCAAGTACCCCCTCCCAGAAAGTTTTAGACGTCTCCTTATTTAACACACCTGATTCAACTTATCAGCTTGTTAGGGAGACATGTTAGCCATTCTGGAAGGAGGCTGATGAGTTGAATCAGGTGTTGTTTGAAGAACCTTTAACTGAATGGAATTTTTTAAGAACCAAAAAAATGGTTCTTCTATGGCATAGTTTTATTTTTAAGAGTATAATGTCACTAGATCAGTGCCGACAGAACCACAGTGCCCCGGTGTTTAAACTTTTCAGAGAAATCAATCTTGCTTAAGTAGTCGGTTAAAAGATTCTAAGACTTACTTGGGGATAATCAACTGAAGTCCCTAAGGAGTCAAAGATGCAACGGCATTGTGAACAAACACAAAGTAGCTTCCGCTCAAGACAAAGGTGCAGTTATATTCCTGGGGAAGGAGGTGGCAGGCATGAGGTTTCATACGGCCCACCTTTAAAAATACTTTGCCCAGGGACAGATTCTAGATGACAGGGTTATTATGCCAACAATAGCTTAAATAAAGGTGGGGGGAAGAGACAAATAGCAGTCTTAGCTCAGTCACAGCGATATTTCCTGTTCCTGTCAAAGACATAAAGAGAGCTAAGGTGTCAGTGTCAATGTTTGTGCTCACGGTTTGAGATTGTGGAGTTGATACAAGGTGATGATGGGAGGGCAGGAAGTTTGAGCTGATGATATGGTGGGGCTTGTCCAGTCTATACTTGCAGGAATTGCTATAGAAGAGGCCCAGCCTATTTACAAAAGAGCGAACAAAAGGTAGTTTCTGAACTCTCAAAGTGACTTGGGGACTGTACGGATATCAAATTCTTATGAGTGGGAATTCGTGCATGGTTTGCGATCACTCCCACAGAGAATGATGCGTGCGACCACATTGCAGAGATTCCTCCTGCACCATGAAAATCTGCCGGACCCCTGTCCTGTCATCAACCCCCATTCTATAATGCCACAAAGGAGGCATTGTGTTTGGTCCCAGACCCGGGCAGACTGTCCACGAACCAATCATGTTTGGCAAAGTGAGTCTAGTCAGAACAGAAGGATTAACAGGAAGATGAGAGCTAGAGTTGTTAACAGGATGATCTGTACAGGAACTCTTTTAAACCTTCAATGAGAAGCAGTCAAATATGTACAGTATGTAATACGGGCATTATCACGATAACATCTCGTAAAGCCCAAAACGTCAGTTCACTCAAGAATGAAAACTCATTATTTACTCTCCCACTAGTCTGTTCAAATCCATACTGTGGAACACAAATCTGCTTTTTATGCAATGACACATAGTGATCACAACTGTCAAGCTCCAAAAGCAAAAAATACATAAACCGGTAATGATTTCCTTCGATAGTCTACTTTAGACATTTAGGAAGCTACTGTACAAGTAATCCTGCAACTTCTTGTCAACTACCAATCATTGGAGTATTAGTTGACTTTCTTCTAACACTTTATTGTGATGATCTACTAGTATCTTTTTAACTACATGTCAACTTATTTCACTAAACCTAACCCCTATCATAACCCCATCCCTAAAGTCCAATTATAGTTCTGCGTAAAGCCCGGAATACACTGCAGGATTTTTGCCCTCTTATAAGATCATTAACTTATCACAGTGTGCAATATGGATCGTTTAAACTCTGGTACGACAGGCATCTAGACTGTACGATGATGACACGGAAGCTTCGGCGGCAACGTCACACGTTGCGCGACGTGACCAGCATGCGCTCCTGGTAAACAAATACCAGTACGCAGGTCGTAGCAGCAAACACACTGTGCAGTGATCATGCTGAATTTCTGACACTGTCAGAAAACTATCACAGGCTATCTTTGGATGCAAGACCTGGAAAATGTCCGTCTTTGAACCTCTCTCACTGTACAACATAGGACCACCGATGAAGAGCCACGATAACAGAAATCGTGGCGATTGTTTCATGATGGCAATCTTTTGTCTGGGACAGCCAATAATCGTGCAGTGTATCCTTAGGCTATCTGTAGCCTCTGCATTGCCTGATGTGCACCTCGCCAAACTTTTAACAGCGCATCAGTTCTACGCGGACCGCAAGCGCTGTGATTGGTCCACTAGAACCCCTCCCGTCAGGTAAAAAACTGCATCATATTGATTTCCGTTTGTGACAGTGAGAACAAAGATGGGCCAAGTTTTAATTAATTATATTACTATCACTGCTGGTCTTCTCAAAACATACACAAGTAGCTGTTTCTTTTTTTCTTGTGGGTTAAACTTGCCAAGCTGCTGCTTCTCCGACGGTCGCGCTGCTACTGTAAAAACACACGTGGATACTGCCTACCAGCGGTCTGCATGTGTGTTTGCACGTCGACGCGGACGACGACGCAAAAGTATAAATGAAAACCGACGTCATCGCGGCTATGCCGTAGGACCTATGCACAACTATAATGTGCCCTTAACAGTCTACTAATACACTAATAAGATTTAGTTGACATTAAAATGATAAAATTGTGTCATTTTGTCAATAACAAGTTTCTTTAAGTTTTGCTAGGTTATTTTTAACCTAATATTGGGGAAAAATTGGAAAGAACACATGTTGAGGTTAATAAATAAACCTATGATAAATCTATGCTGGATTGTTTCAATTCATTGTTGGGTAAACAACAACCCAGCGTAGGTTTATTTATAACCCAATATGTGTTCAATATTTACCCAGCATTATGTTGAAAATAACCTAGCAAAATTTAGAGTGTAGTTTTTTACACTACTGCATTGATTCAGAAGACATATAAACTAATACACTAGTAGCCTACAACCTTTTTTGTTTAGTATAATTTGTTAATACACAACTAAACCTTTCTTAAAGATTCTTCAAAACAATTGCTTTTGTATTGCACAAAAACAGCATATGGGTTTACAATGAAATTTACATATACATTTTGAAAGAATTTTAATATTGGGGGCTTAAATACAACGTCTCCCAATAAGAGTTCTGCTGTGTGCATTTCTTGTATATTACCGACATCTGGAAAAAACATACTAAAGCTCTCTAACTAAATCCTAAAGCTCACTCTGCTTAGAGTACATCTTGACCCTAAGATGAAAACTTTGTCATCATGCTAAGTATGACGTGGCAGGCCGCAGTCAGCGTGCGCTGAGGGCCCAGCTCTCTGCAAACTCCCCTCCCACCCATCCGGTGCTCAGATCTGTGGCCAAGTGCGGTGAGTAAAGCCCGCTCAAAGCTCCATTCCAATAGCAGCCAGATCCGCTGGCAGGCAGGTGATAAATAGTCCCGGCGTTAATGACACTTAATGCTCGCCCAAATCCCTGCAGTAGCATCAAAGACGATAAGAGTCCCTTTGCTAATGCCACTCTATAGAAGAAGGGGATTACAAGGCAGAGAAAAGGAGAAGGGAGTTGATGAGACAACAGCGAGCGGGAGATCACAGTGATGCTCTGCGCCAACAAAGGCAGTGGAGACACGGAGGAATGTCTGGGTGGTGAAGGACGGGAAGGGGTTGGGTCTAGGGGTCCTGGGATGGATCAAATGCGGGAGAAGTGGGGCAGAAGACACTAGAAATGTCTTTATTAAAGAGGCTGAGTCATCCCAATACCCTTATAGACAGAATGGGGAAGCATGAGGAAGAGAAGCCGATATTGAGATTGTTTGAAGGACACTTTAAATAGTGTCATCCTGGAGGGGGCTTAGACGTTAGACACATTGTCTCATTTTAGAGAGCTGTGATGTGGCAACTGGTAACCTGCATAAGAGTTCAGACAAAGTCCAGAAGTGCTCTCTTACAGAATTACAAATCCGTAAGAATTACATATAAAATTGCAGATGAGGTGCTTAAACTGTCATCTCAATTTCCAGAGATTTTCTTTTTTGGTAAGATGATCTTTAAAAAAAAGAAGCAGTGATGGAATTGTCCATGTAATTCAAGTATTTCCATGAACTTTTTGTTGCAAACAACTGCAAAGCTTCCCACTAACCTTATTATTCAAATACATTTTCATTAACCAACTTAATTTATCTCATGGTTAGACTTTGGCAAGAAACATTTACATAATATAGTACATCAGCTCGATATTTGCAAATCTTTCTTCACCCATAAACTGTGCTTGTCAACTGCAAGGTCACGACCCAAAAACAGACCTGTCCGAGAACTTGTGCTATCTTGATGGGTTGTTGTCACTTGACTTGACCGGGATCATAAAAACCTGTTGAGATGCAGTGGCCAAAATCATCTGGCATTATAGAAAAATGACACTGTGCCAAAGTTGGGCCACTTTAGGTTTCCAGACACTTCAAACAAATGCTAAAAAGCCACTGGCATGTATGAGTCAAAGGCTAACGGTTATTGTATAGAGTCAACTGCCTTTTTGTGAATGCTTCTATGCTTGTATGAAGTATGTAGGACTATCATTCCACTTCCTGCGAGTATTGTCAAACGTGGCGACCTTTGACTCATGCCTCCGGTCCGAACTGCGTCATCTTTTGTCAATATGCAAAAAGCGGTTGATGGAACAGAACAATGTCTGTTCTGCCTGTGTGCTTGTGGGAGGTAAAGGGAATTCTGGGACATAGTGAGCCTTCTGTGTTGAAGTACATGTGTGTTGTGTAGCTGGTGTTTGTGTCACGTTAAAATTTCTTTGAATTAAATTCACCATTTAGGCTTAAAAACCACACAAAAATCCTCTGGGGCCTATTTTATTTAAACTGCACAAAGCCGAGACATTTATGTTAGTGATTGAACATTTCACTTGAGGGCATTCATTTGATAGAGATTTCGAAAAAGATCAACGATTATTCATTTTAGGTGGACTTGAAAGGGTGCAATGAGAAAAAATACAGTACAATATCAATCTACGATTGCATCTATTTCAATGTAGAGATCAAGGTAAAAAATCTGATGAGCGGGAATCTGTAGCCCTATCAGTGTGTGTGTGTGTGTTAAACTGAATGACATCCTTCCAATGCCCCAAGGGAAAGAGAATAAAGCACAGCTCCCATGACGTTTCCACAGACTAAACATCCAATTTCGCCACCCAGACATCTGACTCTCTCTCTCTCTCTCTCTCTCTCTCTCTTTCCCTTCTTCTTTTTAAACCATTAAGCATTTGTGGTATAAGGAAAATAAAGGCCGGCCAATAAGAATTCATCTTTTCCACCCTCATTCTTTCTGTCCTCATTTTCTTTCTCTTGTTCCCTTTCCTGTTCTTCTTCTTTTTACTTCTGCTCCTGTGTTTTTTGCTCAGGTGAAAGAGTGTCCTCTTGTTCATTGTGCCGGAGTGAAAGGGAGGCCCTCGGCGCAACAAAAGCCAGAATATTTATCTCAGGAAGCTTGACAGTATGTCATAGAAAAACATGTCTGTAGAAAAACAGAGGGAGGGGAAGTTAATATTGTCTCCTCCTTCCTGTGTCATTGTGAATTTGTGTAAGGAGAATGTCAAGCCAGACGGCTTTTCAGTGCTCGAGAAAGGACAAATATTGTTCTTTTCTCTTTTGGTTTTCTGCAGTTTTCCATACATTAGGGTCATGTCGTATACCCTTTAAAGTTGGGCTTGTTTAATTCACCTCAGCCGATTACATAATTAAAGTTGCATGTTTTTCTTTTTTGATCACTCTGCAAACATTTCCTTTTCAAATTCACCCTGGTACTTGTTTCCAAATACACCTTTCGATGATCAAAGGAACTTACCAAGCACTCAAAACCATTCCTGTTTTTAATAGCCGATCATTGGCTGGGATGCGTGTCGAGACTTGCGTATGAACATAGAGACTTTTGATTGGAGAGAAGAAAAGGGTTTAATGAAATAGTTCACCAAAACAAAATGTACTAATGTCTCTCAAAACTTTTTTCTGTGAACCACAAAAGGTGAACTTTGAGTTATTTTCCAAGCAGGTCACAGAGGGCACATGACATAAGCACATAAGCATATATAAGTCTTAAGCAGCTATACATTAGCTTTATATGTGAGGAGCATACAAACATTTTGTATAAAGTATTTATCCATTGAATTTTCTTCCAGTGAGCTGTTCACAACTGTAATTTTAAACGCCATATAGGCGTTGTAAAGGCCAATATGAAGGGAAAATTGTAATGGGTCAGACATTATTTTCCAGTTTAATGTAAGTTTTGTTTGCTACTTTAAAATGAATTTCGTTTCAGATAATTTGTCTCTTAATTTTAATCGATGTTTTGTTGATACGTTTTGTGAATATAAATTAATAAAAAATAATAAACTCAACGTCATTAATATAATGCTGGTTTAGGCGCTTGCGCTTTTAGCTGTTTGTGTGTTGCTAGCGGAGGAAGATCACGGACCTCGCACACTTTTAAAAATTAATGCAATAAGCATTTCTGGTAGGCTAAAGCAATACTTCACATCTTACTATGCTTGATTGAAGTTTGCATTTGCTGAAATTTATTTTTGCTTCAAGTTCGCTACTGTTTAGTACTGTTCACTTGAATGCTTTCTTTTTAAATCATAAAGACCTTTCTGTTTAGTTATAAAATCAAAATGAACCTATTAATCATATTAATATGTTGTAGGGGGGAAATATAACAGTATAAGACTTTCCCAAACACATTTTTATAGGTTCAAAAATAGTGTCTGTTATAGTTGCCAGCAAAGGACCCATGTATGACTTTTTGTCAATATCGCACACCCCTAGGCTGCATAAATGTGCAAAGGTAAGCTATTATTAGAGTAATAAGTTATTTTACACTTTTATGCGCATGTCCAGTTACGTGATTGGTCATGTTTCATGCGTTTATGGTGGTGTATAGTGTGGATGAAGATTCTTTTTAAAATGCCAGTATAAACGAGGATCGTTTTCATTTTAAAATGCCGTTTTAAAACGCAAATGCTCTAATGTAAACATGGCCTGAGGCAACACTTACATGACAACGATGTAATGAAAAACAGAAAGTTTTTCCTTTGCATAAAAAGAAATCACACATGACAGCGTTGTCAAACAATCTACTTTTAAATGGATCTACAAAAACGACTTTAAGCGCTGTAACATCCGTGCCAGGCCAGTAGTCGGAGATCTTACTTTGTAAAGAAACACTGCATGCCTGCCTACATACACATTCTTCTACAAAGCGATAAATACAATCAAGACAAAGTAAGCGTTAATCGGTTATGTTTGGACGGACAATGAGGTTGGTTTATTAGTAGTGACCCTGTACTATAAAGCAGCAAAATTATGTAAACTTTGTTAGAAAAGCGTTAATAAACTCAATATCACAAGCAGGACAAACAGTAGAGTTCCTGTAGGCTGCCATTGTTGTTTTGGTTGACTATAACTTGCAAATACCTGTAGACTGAAAACAAAATATGCATGATATTACTGATTTGCGTTTTTGTCTCAACTCTTTCCCCGCCAGCTTTTTAAAAAAAGTTGTCAGCCAGCAGCAGCATTTTTCATGATTTTTACAAAAGTTTAATGCCTTCCAAAAAATGTTCCCCTTTACAATATATCACATAAAAGAACAGACCCTCTGCTTAAAATAAAAAAAAGTTTCATCCTACCTTGAATAGTTTTCTTCTTATCACCTCCCAAATATGGGTAGGTTTCAAAAACACCCAATTATGAGCAAAAATCAGAAATAATTGCATTTTTGTGAAGGACTTTTGATAGAGTACAAGAGTAAGAACTCCGTGTATGTTTTGTGGATCGCTCTGAATTTGATATCTTTCATGTGAGGCGTTGCTTCCAGGTTGTATAAGTTGCCGAAAAATAGTGTTATTGCGGATTGCCGGAAATACTCGTCATTGGCAGACAAGTATTTTCTCTTAATTGACAAGTTAACTCGTCAATGAAAAATGCACTTTAAAAGCACTTTTGTTTTCAAAGGTTTCCAGTTTTCTGTTAAAAACAAGTTAGGTCACTCAATTCTTTATATCGAACTGGATTGATTTAGCTTACCTGGACTTTTTTGAGTAAACAATTTTTTTAAAGAATGTGTGAAAAGAAAGTGCAGGAGAAGTTAAAGTTCAAGCGAGAGAGAGAGTTTAAGAGAGAGAGAGATGTCTGGAGGGCCTTTTTCTTTTTTGGGGTTGACCGGAGAACAAGGACTAGAGCAGCAGTGTTAACGACAGAGCTATTGAAACGGATCCAGGGCTTTGAAGACGACAGCAGCACCTGAGGACGGCCTGTTTATCTTGTGGCTTTCCACCAGTGGCCTAGGATTCACAGAGCTGTGTAATGTTTACCTAAACATGTCAGCTTTTAAAGCTGGAGGGTGATGAAGGGGAGGATTAGCTCTGCCAGCCTGAAGGAGGACGAGAGCATGAATGGAGCAGAAAATACTAAAGGACAGAGAGAGAGATTGCGAGACATTGAGAGAAAAAGTAAAGGGGGGTGGTTGTAGTAGCTTAGTGGGTGGGAAGTAGTTAGGAAGAGAGAAAGGTCAAACAGTTTGGATTTGATGGGACAGAGATAATTTATGGTCCCTGTTTTAGAGTAGAGAAAACACATCTTGTGGTAATGTGGTTGATATAAATTCTCATCGTAGATGTTGTAGATGATTCACAACAGCACAGCAGGGTTTCGGAAGTAATGTCTCATTTATTTTCTACAAAGAGAAAAGATTTTAAGGAAAAGTACCATGAGCTCAAAATGTACTTAGGCAATGATATATCTCTCTGTGAAATCCATAGGTTGTGTGACTTCAACTTTATGTTGTAGCTTATGAATTAAATGTAAATTAATAAAAACAATTTGGTCAAAGTAGCCATTGTGCAGTGGTAACCAAAAGCATAAATCGGTTACGCTTTAGATTACAGCCCGGAAAGTACTGCGTAAGTACAGCGAAGTTACAGCGTATGTTTCTGTAATTATAGTATACTTATAAAGTACGTACGTGTACTTATAAGGGAACAATTTATAATATTTGGGGAATAAAGGGGTAACAACCAGGAAAAATACAAATAATATATGCAGTAAAGTACTGCGTAAGTACAGCGAATTTACAGCGTATGTTTCTGTAATTATAGTTTACTTATGAAGTACGTACGTGTAATTATAAGGGAACAATTTATAATATTTGGGGAACAAAGGGGTAACAACCAGGAAAAATACAAATAATATATGCAGTAAGTATTTTATAACTAAGGGCTAACTATTTTAATATTACATGGTATGTATGACTTATATGCTAAAAACGTGGGAAATTACAAAATATTTATACAGTAAGTAATTCATAATTTCGGACTAACGATTCAAATATTAGGCTTACGTGCGTGATATGGCGTAGGCTACATGCAAAACAATCTTATGTTTGAGAGTAATTTTTTTTAAACATATTTTATCATTTCATAATGCATGATGATGGAGATTACTAAACAACAAAAATGTGTTTATGCTATTTATTAGTACGATCTGCGGTCTGTAAATTAAAGTGGCACTTGTTACCCCCTTGTTTCACGTAGTTAAAGAGTAAATACAACATCTGCGGGCTGTAAATTAAAGTGGCACTTGTTACCCCCTTGTTTCACGTAGTTAAAGAGTAAATACAACATCTGCGGGCTGTAAATTAAAGTGGCACTTGTTACCCCTTTGTTCCCAAAATATTATAAATTGTTCCCTTAAAATTACACATATGTACTTTATAAGTACACTATAACAGAAATGTATGCTGTAAATTCGCTGTACTTACGCAGTACTTTACAGCATATATTATTTGTATTTTTCCTGGTTGTTACCCCTTTATTCCCCAAATTTTATAAATTGTTCCCTTATAATTACACGTACGTACTTCATAAGTAAACTATAATTACAGAAACATACGCTGTAAATTCACTGTACTTACCCAGTACTTTCCGGGCTGTAATCTAAAGCGTTACCCATAAATCTCATTCAAATAGCACTTTGGTCCCAGAAAATTTCCATTTAAATTGGCAGAGAGCCTTCTGTATGAACACAAACAAGTTCCGTAAATGTTCTGGGATCACTCCCGTAAACGAGACATAGTAACATTGCCGTAATGTTTACGGAAAGCATTCTGTGTGAACAAATGGCAGAAACAATGCCATAAGGGGCATGCCATAGTGAGGATGTGCTTGTCAATGCAACAAGAAGTTATCGTTCAGCTCTGTGACACGGGGGGAAATTAAAAGAAGATTAAAGGGACATTCCACTTTTTTTGAAAAATATGCTCATTTTCCAGCTCCCCTAGAGTTAAACATTTGATTTTTACCATTTTGGAATCCATTCAGCTGATCTCCGGGTCTGGCAATAGCACTTTTAGCATAGCTAAGCACAATCCATTGCATCTGATTAGACCATTAGCATCGCGCTAAAAAATAACCAAAGAGTTTTGATATTTTTCCTATTTAAAACTTGACTCTTCCGTAGTTACATTGTGTACTAAGACCGACAGAAAATTTTAAGTTGTGATTTTCTAGGCAGATATGTCTATGAACTATACTCTCAAACGGGCGTAATAATCAAGGACTTTGCTGATGTAACATGGCTGCAGCAGGCGTAGTGATATTACGCACTGCCCGGAAATAATCCACTTGGTTACTTTCAATAGCAGGGAACTATTTTCAGGCAGTGCGTAATATCACTACGCCTGCTGCAGCCATGGTACATCAGCAAAGTCCTTGATTATTATGCCAGAATGAGAGTATAGTTCTTTGCCATATTTGCCTAGAAAATCGCAGCTTTTAATTTTCCGTTGGTCTTAGTACACGCTGTAACTACAGAAGAGTCAAGTATTAAATAGGAAAAATATCCAAACTCTTTGGTTATTTTTTAACGCAATGCTAATGGTCTAATCAGATTTAATGGATTGTGCTAAGCTATGCTAAAAGTGGTACCGCCAGACCCGGAGATCAGCTGAATAGATTCCAAAACGGTAAAAATCAAAAGTTTAACTCTAGGGGAGCTGGAAAATGGGCATATTTTCAATAAAAGAGGAGTGTCCCTTTAACATTCATGAAATGTCTGTAAACTGGACTAAAACAGAGATCCAGGAGCTCCTAACAGTCCGCGCTGAAGCTCAAATCATTCATCAGCATAACAAAACAGCGCATCATGCTCTCTTTATGATCTTATCATAAACAAAAATGCACGCGCATGGTTTCATGGGAGAGAAATCACGGATTATAAGCACTTCAAATGCTGCAAAAAAACTAAGTGCAGGACTTTAAATACGTCACGTGTCATAACATGATCTTTATGACGTGTGTAAATCCAGACACAGATTCTGGAAAATCATTGGCAGTGTGAATGAACCAAAAATCGAACGATCCCGGATGAATCCCAGTCGCATTTTCAGTGTATTTTCTGTAATCTGTGTTTAAAAAGGGCTACTGTATATTAATGTACTGATGATCTGGTCGAGCGTGCACAAAAATGTGTTGAATGTAGTTCAGAAATTACAAAAAAAGTTTTTATGAAGCAAGAAAAGTTAAAAACATGACATGAAGCCTATGATATGAATCAAGAGCAGTGTGTTTTGTGTAGAAAGGTGTCTTTGGGCTGTTTGCAGCGTTATTGCCTGGTGGTCCATTGTACAAAAAGGAACCCCTATCCTCACTGTGACTCTTAAAGGGCAACTATGATTTTTTTCTTTATCTCATGTTATGCCGTGAAGCTGTAACATCAAGCACTTTTTCCTCTCTGGGGTGGTCTCTTCTGAAGCTAGTGTAAAGACACTTTGAGAAGCTTTGGCCCCTGACTTACAGGAAAGTGTTTGTGACTTATACGCATAAGAGCGTCTGTGGAACGGAGACAAAAAACAGGAAACCTGCCAACAATGCTCAGATTGTTCCAGAAGTGCTGATAAATGGATTTCTGTCATCAAGGGGGCGAGAAAGACAGAATATCTCTAATGAACGTTCCTCACTCTAATGAACACATGCGGTGGCCTTATCAGCAAACAATGAGGCACCGGCTAGAGCATTAGCTTATCAGTTTGCGGTTTGTTGTGTGTGTGAGGCCGGAATTGTTCGGCGATTACGGGGGAACGATTTCCGAGCGAAGTTCAAGCTTGTTATTTTGGGTCCCTGGGTCTCTTTGATAAGCCATTACGTCAGCTCGGCGTTAATGATGAATTGAAGCATAGCTCCGACCTCCACACGTTGTTTCACCCGAAAAGGTCCTGAGGTTCTTCACTATGGAGACGGTACCAACTTCTCCCAAACAGGATCCTAATCTTTGCATCTGACTGACTTTTCCACCTTCCCCATATTCTTATGCACCACAGCAGGAATTTTGCATTTGTCAAGTAGAATTCCCAGAAATGTCCTTGTTGTTCAACATGGACTAGTCCCAAATCCTTTTGTTAATGTGGTAGGTCTGACTCAGGGATTGAAGTCACCATCATCTTGAAATTCATCATCTCCATCATGGTCATCATCATCTTCGTCAAATTCTGAAATGGGCTTAATAATGTTTTTGAAGGTGGGATACACTCAGCATGCTTGAGGTTTTCCAAGTATCAGTAGTGGAAACTATACACTGATTCTCTAAATGACTGTATTTTAAAGTGAGGAGTATGCCAGGGTTGTCATGATGAGCTGGTGTGAGGCAGTGTAGATTAAAGCATACCTGTGCCAGGGTCTGGCGGAGGAATCGAACCCTCAAAAGCCACTTCAAAGACCTCCTCTTTCTCTCTTTCTATGCTTTCACACAATATAAATCTATATTTATACCACAGGGCTGTTGAATGCTTTATTTTGATTGGCTGAGAAATGTTCCACGGGTGTTGATTATTTTTCTGTAAAACGCACACCTAACTTGTCAAATGTCTTAAAATAACCACCAAAGCAAGTTTGTGGTAACTGTGGTAAAAGTGGAAAAATTTACTCCAGTCCTTTGAATTAATTGAAAATATTGCACACCCAAGGTGGTAATGCGGCATGTCGCGAAGTTAGCCGTTACACCGCAAGTGTGCATTATTTTCAAATAATTAAGCTTGAAACACATTTTTCTAGTAATCGGAACTAGCAGACATGTTTAGTTTGAGTTGTCTGTACTAAGCTTAAACTTTCCTCAAGCTTTCATGTACTTTCTGTGTATTCTGTGTATGTAAAGTTTTACTAACTCAAATACGATTAGTTAATTTACTAGAAAATGTACCTGTTTACACAGGTTTTCTAAGTAAACTCAATTTATTACTTGCATGGACTTCACGAGTTAAGGCAAGCCTTATGATCCATATGATCCCAGGATATTTTGAGAATATTCCACCGAACATCTTGACCGTCTGATCTCACAATGTCACCACCAAGGATATTGCTCACATGATATTTTTAGCACCGTTTGTTGTACCAGTAACAACAGCTTGGGGTAATTTTTTGACATTTTTTTCTGACAGTGTATGTTGGATTATATACCTGAAATTCTATACTAATAGACATATAATCTTTTATCTAACAGACTTTAATGTATTCACAGGTTTATGTCTTATAATTTTTTATATTTTCTTTACATACAGTGTTTTAAAAGCAGACTTGTTTTTTTAATATTTTTTTTATTTCCTTGCCCCGCTTAAGACAAAGGGAACAGAGAACACACCATGTTAGTCTATGATAAAAGCAAGAGAGACATGCAGAGAAGGAGAAAGGCTGCAGCTGTTTGGAAGTAATAAAGTCTTCATTGCACGTGTTGACGTTTATGAGAATCATCACTCTGAAGGCTGTGCATCAAACGTCTCACATGTGCACGCGGCAGAGGGTTGCGACACAACCCCAATATCTTCTCCCGCAGGGCATGCAAAAGGGACAAGACTTATAAACAAAAGCCCCTATGACTCGTGCCATAAGCACTTTTAATAATAACAGCAATAATCATCAAGATTCATGTGAAACATGACTGCCAGCTATTTCCTTTGGTCTTTATAGTGTTATGCACATTGCTGGGACATGGAATGCAGTCGTCACATCTGCCCTTCGCTAATTAAAAATATCTATATTCTTGATTGCAGTGGTTGCAGTGTGATCAACATGATAGGCTTTTTTCTGAAAACACTCCCGAATGTGTTAGATCAGCACTGCACGTTTGGCTGCAAACCATGGCAAGTTTTCATTAATCGTAATTATTGCAATAAAATAGCATGTGTTGCATAAAGTGCTGAAAGAACTGAGACTTCCCACACGTTGAAGTGGTTTTATGTTGTCAGCAGCAAGGGTTTATATTGCATACTAAAGCAACAAAGGCAAAAAGTTATCCATAACAAAAATATTTACAAAACAGAGACGCAGTTATGCAAAAAAATTGACCCTGCCTGTGTAATCCAGGCTAAAGTCTTATAATCTAATTATTAGATTAGGAGCATCAAAATTTGATTTCAATCTTTGACATGATCTTTCCAACTCAATATTAAAAATATGATGAATATATTAAAGATAATTCACATGTTGGAGCCGATGGTGTAATGGGCAGACGCACTTTCGGTGATCCGAGTTTGGATCCTGGCTCGAGGTCCTTTGCGATCCCGTACCCCTCTCTCAACCCTGTCTTCTCCTATCATACTATCTAATAAAGGCAAAAATGGCCCAAAAAATATAACTTTAAAAAATTATTATTCACAGAATGTTCTTTACTTTATATTGGATGATTTCATGCAGAAAACAGTAAATCACACCAGCTGTTTTTTTGAGTTTTCAGGTAGGGTCACAAAACAGTACAAAAAAGAGTGATGTAATAGTTGTATAATTATTGTAATATTTCGACCGATGCACCCCACCTATAGATGTGGATATGTGGTTGTCTCTGCACTTGTGGTTTTGTAGACTTTCAATGGCCGTATGTGCCCATGTCTGTAAAGTCCACAAGGTCATAGGGTCATAGGGTGTCCTATTTTTTTGGTTTTAAAGGGATTCTTATGGTCCCCCTTTTTTTGGTTGCTATGTGCCCTCACACTTTCCCTGAGCCCACACTTGTGCAAGCTTCTCCCCGACAGTCAAAGCAGCATAACATCATGAAAGTGCGCACTTGTGTTTAGGGTGCAATTTGGGACAAGTGTGCTGTTCGGGACAAGGTCAATACTCCCAAGTGAAGGTCGATCTCTTACATGTAGCCTACTTAAAGGCGGTGCACAATCTCTGAAAGCCAATGTTGACATTTGAAATCACCTAAACAAACACGCCCCTACACCAATAGAATCTGGACCTTCTTTTGATAGACCCCTTACTGCTGATTGGCTACAAGTGTGTTTTGGTACACAGCCCAACTCCCTTTTCCAAAGCGTTTTTAAAAAATCATGCACCCCGCCTTAAAAGGAATAGTTCACCCAAAAATAAAAATTGCTCCACATTTTACCCACCCTTAAGCCATCCTAGGTGTTTACGACTTTCTTCTTTTAGCCAAACACAGTCAAAGCTCTTTTCAGCTGTATGATGGCATTGGATAGTGTCCCGTTTTAAAAGCTCCAAAAAGCACATCAATCCATCAAAAAGTAATCCACACAACTATTAAATTGTCTTCTGAGGGATAGCGATAGGCTTCTGTAAGAAATCATATTTAAAACTTTATAAACTACAGCCATGCGAATGTTTAACAGAGAGTTGAGATCAGGAGGACCTCTGATCAAATGTTACAAAATTATTTGGCTTCCTCACATCCTAGGCTCTGATATCCTTGGTTATGGTTATTTGTTGTTATTATGACAATCATGTTTTTCATGCTTAGAATTTACATCATGTAAACACACATGCCAAAGAATCTGTGCCTCTATGCTACAAAAGAAAGCTTAAAGTATGTTGTTTATTTCTACATCCTATGCTTAAACTGCTGTTACCTCCCTGCTAAAAACAGTCTACTAATGCTGAAGTTGCACTAGAATTTACTGCTAATAAAACATGTTATTAATAGAGATTCACTGCACTAAATAGCATTTAGCGCCTTACCATTGATAATGAAATATTAAATAACAAATCCTCTGTAAGCATGTCTTACAGAAATGCATTAAATACTTTTACTCTTAGTTCAGCCCTTTTAATAGCTATATAAAAAGTATGTGAACCCCTTGAACTAAATACTGTGACAAATTTGTAACAATTATATATGATACAATAGTGGATTGAACAAAGTCAAAATGCATGTTTTTTATGTTTCCTTTTCACCTTAAATAATTTGGTGAGTTAACCCTCTGGGGTCCTACCATTTTTGAGGTTCTGACATGCTCTTACATTTGGTCTTTTTTCAGTTGCTTTAAAACATAATAATGGCAAAAGTCTCATAACACTGCATTCATCACAAACTGGGCTACAATATTATATGAGCAACATGTATGTACATGTTTGTATTTTTGAGAAGAAAAAAATGTATGCGTGGTTTTTGAAAAAGCAAAAGTCATTTATATAAGTCCACAAAACCCATACTAAACATGTTTTCCCAAGACTTTTCTAAACAGAATCTAATAGTCTAGAGTTTTTTCTTTAAAATGATGTGAAAATCATTCTGCCTACTCATTCACATAAAACAATATATTGATTTAGAAATTGTAAGACAGTTTTTGTTTAGAGGGGCCGTATGCGAGAAGGATTGATTGACAGCTGAGCAAACAAAAGACTTGCATAATGAGCTAAATAATGAGCCTTTAGGCATGTGAGAGGGAACTACAGTAA
Organism: Misgurnus mizolepis; assembly: GCA_025389145.1. Taxonomy (NCBI): domain Eukaryota; kingdom Metazoa; phylum Chordata; class Actinopteri; order Cypriniformes; family Cobitidae; genus Misgurnus; species Misgurnus mizolepis. The sequence continues at coordinate 7,322,948 of JAIFKI010000022.1, read as the reverse complement.
AGAATGTGAGGATAAAAGAAATGTATACATGTTTGTTTGTGGTTTATTAAGAAGTTAACAATATAATTATTGATTATATGATTATTAATGATGGAGTATTTTAAGTTGATTCTGCTATGATAAGGAGAAAACACGTCAAAAAATTGTAAACAATAATGCCGTCGCGTTTAATACACACAGATTCCTCAACAAACAAACAAAAACAAAATAATACTTTTGAAGCCATCAAAATCAAATAATTTACCTGAGAGGCACTCGGGAGACAGACAAATGTTGGCTGTTGCATCAAGCTTTTGTCATAATCTTGTAAAAAACTTTACCTTATTTTACTCGAAGCCAATGTAAATCGAGCAGGACTAAAACATTTTACAGCTGATCGTTGTTAAAAAAGTTCAACCACAACGTCCCAAGGATAACAGCAGCAATGTTATTAATATGACAAAGTAAGTGTTTTGATTTATGCCATTTATATTTTTTTCAACTAAATGAATATAACATGGCAAAGATGAATGCAGATTTATATATTGATTCAATAGATTTATAGCATTTTGAAAAAAATAATTCATGGATTTATTGCATTTTGTGGAAAAATACAGTTTTTATAACCTAAAGATGCCATGTGAAAGTTTGTAACAAAAAATAGTAGTTTTATTTTGTCACTTTCTTGGTAACATGTTTTTACTGAAATTAGTCAAAATTGATTTATTGTGTTTTGGAACAAAACTCTTCATTTATGAAAATATTTTTGCCCAGAGAAATATATTTTTTCCCCTGCTTTTTTAGATGGGTAGCTTAGCTGTTTTCTTCGTTCAGAGTAGCTTCTGATAAACCGTTTATTTATGTGTGCGAGACTTTCTGCATTCTTTATTCTTTCTGATATCATGTAAGTGATATGGATTCTGGCCATTTAGCTGCTGTAGGCCCAATGTTCAAATGCTTATTAGGTCATAAATACCATCTGAAGTGTGCGATATTGGGAGTAGCTCAAAACCCAAATATTCCCTCCGGTTTAACAGGTTTGTGTTGACTGCATTCCATGCCACCATGTCTGTGGAAAACAGTGGTGGTCAGGTCAACTCATTTCGTCTCTGTTTCTGAGTGAAGTTTTCCAGCCCTCATCTTCAGCAAATTAGCTTTTCACCTTGTCACGGTTGACACACTGACAAAACAAATAAACAGTGAAGTATCAAAGTGTATATGATGAATATTTTCAGACATTTCAGTTTATCCTCTCAAGCCTGGTGGTCTACGGTTATGAGAAGCTGCCCTTTTGGCTGTTCCAGGCCTCCGGGGACCACAAATGAAGTAACGTTGCAGTTCGGTTGCATCAATGTCAGCGCGCGCAGCCTCAAGAGTTTAAAGTGGCTACATGAAAACCTTGCTAAAATTGTTAAGCTCATATGTTCAAGGTTGACATTTTTGCAGCGAAACCACTATAACAACACCGCAGCTGTGTTATGCCTATGAAGTGGCACCCTTCTTGGTTTGAATATTTTATTAAAGCTGTAGTTTGAGTAACGTGTCAAAAACTTCAAATAGCATGGAGAGGTGCAGAGACAACTTTTTTCTTGATGTGTCCTTCAAAGCCTACCATCCTGTGTGTTCGGTGGAAAGAATAACAGCTGTGACATGAATACTTTTCAATAATCTTATTAATTTAATTCATAACACTTTTCTTCCATAAAATAAACACTGTTAACATTTCAATTTTGTTTGGTTATTTTAGCTTTAAATAAATATGTTCAGGATCATTAGATACGAGGTTACAGTGCATTAGAAATGTATATGTACATTTTAGTACGATCAGCTTTGGCCCCTGTGGCGTTAGGGTTGGGGTTTCATTCATGCTTTATTCGCTTAATCATACATTTATTATTATTATTATTATGATTATTGTATAGTACAAGGGCATTTGTCCGAACTGTCTCCTGAAAGACAAGGAAAAAATATGAAGATGATGAAGATGGTTTGATTAGTTTAAAGGCAGAAAACATCTGTACACACTTACTACAAACCATGGAGGAAATTACATCTGTTGAACAATAATTCAGACTGGAAAGTTTTTTCACTCTTCCTCTCAGATGGATGGTAAAATGTGCAGGTGTGGGTTTTCTTTGATATGAGAGTGCATATGTTTCATTCGGATGGGTCTTGGCTGCCTTGGTCGGCTGGAAATCGTCAAAGTCCGAGTCTCTCATCAAACGACCCGGAGATTGTCCAGGTCACTAACTGAAGGAGCTGTCTAGATCTGAGGAGCTTGCATAATCTATTACTATTGATTAAATAGAATCGCAATCGGGCCAGCTGATAACACAAATCATTTGTAGACACCAGATATATTTCGCCTCGTCGGGACAGGTTAGTCTGTCACAATCTCAACGGTAATTCCGGCTCTGGAGATCATTAATTAATGAAATGGGAAATTGAGAGCGGCACGCATAATAAAAAAATAACAATGCCAGATTTCATATGTTGTAATCAAGAGTTGCTCGGTTTTTGAAGCCAGGCAACTGGAGCAGGCAGGATTTTCGTTTGAAATGTGAGATCGGCCGTATGGATTACTCGTAATTGTTTGATGAGTTTAATCAATATTGTGCGCTTTTTCATTTTGATTAGACTAAAAGTTAAATGAATTTCAGAAGGAGGATTATTGTGTTCTTTAGAGGTTGCACAAGCATATCAAATCTTTCCAGTCACTTTTAATAATGCACAATTCCAGTTTTATTTCCCACAATTCCCCATCTTGGAATGTACTTGCGTTCTTGTGGACTTGTGAAACGTCACCAGACACGGCCCATGTACTTTAACAATTTAAAATTCTCATTTAGCCAAGTTCACATTGCTTCGACCCATTTATCGAGGATGTATTGGGAGGTGACAGCAAGTTTCCCACAATGCATTTCGTGAAAACGGCAATGAAGCAAAAATATGTCTGTTTATGTATCACAAAATGTAGTTAGTGTGTCTAATGGTCAAACATTATTTCATAACTTACCGTGACAAGGCTGCTTAAAGTAGATATTTGCTTGTAAACATTTTAATAAGAAAATAAAGACGTGGAAATGCATGCTGAAATTTACATTGAAATGCATGCTTAATTGGCACGGCACAAAATATATAATCTCAAGGCATTTGCAACATTATATGCATATTTTTATTTTACTGTATGGATTTAAAAATGGCAAAATAACATGCAATTAAACAGTGTTGATAAATACAATGATTGATGGTATGTTTATCATTTTATGAATGTTGCCATGTTGAATTCAGTTAAAATATGGTGAGAAGGTCTGTAACCAAAAGCACATCTCAATTGCACAAAGATGCATTTGCTGTCCTTACGTCCTTCCAAGTTCTTTCTTTGAAGGTTGCCAGTTTCCAAAAGAACGCAAGTCCTTTCTTAGTATCAGGGGGCGGGGCAATACTTTACTAATTTATTTATTTGTTTATTTTTTACTCATTTATGTCAAGTCACTTGATTGGTGGACAAAAAAGAAGCAAGGGCAACACTGTAACAACTGCAACCTTCTTAAAACTGATGCCATTAATCCGAGCGTGCCATTTAAAGCCCAGGCGCTGTAAAATTTTCTGCATCCCTGGGAGCGGGAACAACACCTTCGCTGGTTTTAACCCTCTACACGCTAACAACTTCTGTAGTGCAAGGAAATGTTGATTATGTCACGATACTATCGCCTACCGACACGGTTTGGTTTGGATAGTGTGAGTGCGCCCTTAGTGTGAGACCACCCAACACTTCAATCTACAATAAACATAATTTAAACAGAATTGAGGCTTCTGCTGAACAGAATTTTACATTTAACTGGATTGACATTACTTGTCATGCAAATGCCACAAAATTGTTTAGAGAATTTGAATTAATGTTTGTCAGAAGTTTCATTTAACGACAACAAAGCAAAATACATGGTTGTACAGCAAGTGCTGTTAAAACAGTTACGTTAAACTAGTGTGCAAGAATATCATTATATTGTCACCGGCATATAGATCATCTAAATAATAGACACATGTGTATTAGAAATCGAACAGCTGTTTATTAAAAACACATTTGGGTTTCCATTCTTCAAAATCATAAATATGTAGGATGACCTCTTCCAGTTTTACCCAAAGACAGCTTTCATAAATAATGTAACTGATATCATTGTCATTGCCGCTGACCCTTGTTTCCTCTCTCTGATTTTAGGGATCTCAGCATGAACAACATCAGCGAGATCCAGCCCAATGGTTTCCGCAATCTACACTTCCTCAATGAACTGTGAGTACATTTTATTGCTATTGAAATCATAACTAAATTTCAATTGTATCCATCTCCGTGATTTGACAAATCTGTGTACACAAAAAATTGCGTTGATGAGCGGTTATTTATGTTTAGTGGTTCATCGAAGGTTAAGTTGGAGACTGACGCAATTCCAGATGTGTACAAGATCTAATACAAGTCTACCATGAAATCATGAATAAATAAATGAAATCATCAACTCGAGGGATGATTACTGTACCGAGGCATGCGCTGAGCATTGTGTATTTATATGTGGTCTACCTTTGTCACTCCAATCATGTATGTTATGTTCAGGTTATGTGAACAAAATATCAACATTTCTCATTTATAAGCAAGTTATAAATAGCTTGTACTTTAACCAGATGCAATTTCAAAATAGTCAAGCTGCTAGTACAAATTGTTAACATTGTTGAGGTATTTAGGCATGGTAACTATTATATTATGGTTACGCTATAGTACATTTAACTGAACCGTCCAAACAAACAAACTTTCCAATGCTTTGTATGAAAGAGTAAACATAAATGTTCTTAGTAGCCCATATTCTGCATGTGCAGTGCAATCGCGGTGTAGCTCTTTGTGCCTCTACGCTGTGAAACGTTGGATAAAGTAGCTGGGTTACATAATGTCAAGTGGTATTATGTAAGCGTCACCACTTTTAGTTACTCAACAGTGAAAACGGCACGTGTCAGAATGAAACAAATCAGAGATGCTACGTCTAGCACGTACACAAGTTGTCCGGACGTTTACGTGTCGGGCATCGATCAAAAGAAAGGGTAACGCAATGTAGCATGTCTGCTCACACCTTTCTCCCTGAAGGACCAATTAGCGCAGGTGAGAGCTAGCGTAACCTCTTTGAGAGTCTCTGGAGAGAGTTAGCTCCCAAACGAAAAGCACCTGGCCGCTATGGCAGTTAGCACGTGGTGCCGGCACCAGCAGAAGCAGGTCTGCAGAGCAGCTGGGCCCCTTGGCCACCTGACTGACACAAACAGAATGAATTGGGAATGGCCGGAGCTGTCAGAATGTGTCGTGGAACATGTGGACGACGTGAGGACTGCAGGAAATGTAAAATTGTTTCAATAGTCAATATTTACGATGTGTCTGTCCAAACAAACTGACAATTCATCATTCCACCTCACAGAGTTAGTTCTCGCTCCTCTTGGGAATGCTGTTACAGTTCAAACAACCGGTTGCCGTGTGGGGAAAGATGTTGAAATTCCAAAAATGTTGGCTATTCTGTCCTACCTCCTCTGTAACCCTTGTAATGATCACATTTAATAGGTGGGCATGCATTAACGGCATTACAAATGATAACTGATTGCGATTCAAATTCGCTTGACTTTTTTCAAGGACAGCAACTCACAAAAGTAGCTTTGAATGCAGAGTTAGGGATCATTTGTACAGCATGCTTCTTTTTTAAACTTCAAGAATGATATGAAAGCATTGCTAAACAGACATATACTGTCTTAAGCCCACGTTCAACTACTTAATGAAGTAATGTTTTGCATTTTATTAGGATTTTAGTTACATTGTGTTCCACTTTACAATCAAATAACTATATTAATTGGGATTAAATTTTGTTAAATAAAAGAATAGTTTAACAATAGACTTCATTCAGTACCGCATTATGAACAGCAGTGTTGGGGAAAGTTTAAGTAATGCATTACATTACTAAGTTACTCCCAAAGAAGTAACTAATTGCTTTACTTAGTTACTTTTCATGAAAAGTAATGTTTACGTTACTTTTGCGTTACATTTTTCTTACTTGTCTGAGGCTTGATCTCTTTCAGGCCTTCCAGGTGTTTTTATGATCGCAAAAATGTCAAGCTCTGGCCTACAATCTCCGTTTCTGACTTAAACTTTTCCCGCTCAGGCGCACATAGTGCATAATTCTACGTTAATACGTTCAGTTTAATTCAGTACATTATTTTATTTTTAAATTGAATTAATTAAACTTAAAATAACTTGCATTACTTTTTAAAAAAAGTAACTTAAATATTAATGTGTACATTTATAAAGTAATGCGTTACTCGTTACTTCAGAAAAGTAATATTATTACATAATGCGCATTACTTGTAATACGTTACCCCCAACACTGATGAACAGTGTGAAACCCCTAAAACTGAGGTGTCAAACATACAGCCCACAAAGTTGTCCAATCCAGCCTACATGATGATGTTATATACAGTATTATTAAATATGAAATACAGATTTTAAAAACCATTACAGGCAAGTGTCTAGTTCATTTTCGATAGGAGAAACATGCGGAGAGCAGCAAAACCAAAACTTTAGACAGTCTGCATGCGGTGCCCAACAAGAAAACACATTTTTCAGCACAATAAGGTTTAAAAAGATTATCCGGTCTGTGACTTTATTTACCATCCGGCCCTCAGCCTAAAACAAGTTTGACATCCCTGCCCTAGAGACAGTTTGACTGAGACTACAGTGGCATTAGTGGGAGATAAATTTCATGTTTTGCTGTCTTTGATGTTCTGATGGGAATGACAAATTTGTATGTTTTTACTTTAAGTTCGGTACTCTTTTACACCCTCAAGGCTCCAGACTTGGAGATGAGAAGTTTCACGAGTCTAAATTGCACTTTTGAAAATTATCTGTAAAGTTCTGTGCCCTCAGGATGATAACAGGCTCTCTGAGATTTTTTCCTTTTAGTCTCCATTACACCTCAAAATCTTATGGGAAATTGAAATGATCGAATGTGACAAAACATTAGTGGTATGAAAATAAACTCAAAGGGTCAGTTTACTAAACAGGGCAAAGTAGTGTGAGAGCGCAATTTAATAAAGCTTAGGTGGGAGTAAACATTTTGCAGGTGCTATATCGAAAAGACGCAACATCTCATTTCTATAATGTCCAATGCAATTTTAGACATGCTTTTTGGGGGTGTTAAATAACGGCACAAATACTTTAATAAATCATATTGTGTCATTTCTTTAAATACCTTCCATAAAGTTAAGTAAAGTCAGTTGCAAAAATAACCATGTCTACACCTTTTCACTGCATGTCTTTCGTAGTCTTGACAGTCGTTTTTTTAACGCCAAAAGTATGCACTATACCAGGGGTAGGCAACGTCGGTCCTGGAGTGCCTATGTCCTGCTTCAACTCTAACCAAGCACACTCGAACAAGGTTTAAAAAGTCACCTGAAACTGCAGGTAGAAGAGGGTTTATCAGAGTTGAAGCTTAAATTTGCAGGACATCGGCACTCTAGGACCAACGTTGCCTACCCCTGCACCATACAGTAGTATAAGCTGTTAGGAAATCTGTCCCAAAGCCTCCTTGTTGATCGTCTTTAATAGAAGGCTTTGACCCAAACTGAACGTTGTCCCTCGGCATCCTGTGTTATGAGATATGCAGTCTGTGTATACTTCAATCAGAGTATCTTCTTATGCACTTCTGTAACACTATAACCCATCAAAGTCCCACAGCATTACATAAAATACTCCCATGGCATGCCGCTGTCAGGTTCTGCCTGCTATCCTATCAACTCCAAGGTCATCTCTGTGTGTGGAAAAGGAGAGAGGAAGTCTCACTGTTTGCCTCTGGGATGGATGAAATGCAAGCTGAGCCGGGAATTTCTTTCTCCTTCCTAAACCTCACCTTTTGACTTCTTCTGCTCTACCTCAGTTTCATTGAAACTAATGATGATAAAATACTCCTTTACAGTCTGCTTTCTAAAAACCTTACTGAGAAACTAGAAAAAAATTATAGAAATCTTAAATAGATTCATTCCTTGGATTACCTTGTTTGTTAAGGTATACGTATGATGCTGAGATAGAATTTGGCAGTACCAACTTCTATCAACATAAATTAGGAAGTACTTCTACAGATTGATGAAAAACTTGTCGATTGTAGACCATACCATTTATTTGGCTTATTTGGTCTCAGCCTGGCCAGCGAACAAGTCCCTAAACCCCTGTAAAACAATCAAAACCACTTCTCAGCAGTGAAGCACCCGAGTACACGCTTCTTTCCCAGGCTTCAGAAGTAACTGACCTATCAGTACCCTTAAGAATGGGGCACCCCAATGTTAAAGACCTGGAATTCCTCTCTCAGACCCATCCTCCTGTTTTTTAAATGTGCTAATCTTTCCCATCCTGTATGAGACACAGTGTCCTGGCTCAGCTCTCCAGCCTCTCTCCCATCTTTTCCTCTCATTTTTGTTTCTGTAATGGCTCTCAGCTGAAATCACAGTTCATGGCTCTTCGTCATCAACCAAACAAACCCTAGCCAGATTGCCCTGTTGCTTTATTATTGCAAGCTGATGCTGGTCCCATTAGAGGGCCATTGGGTACCTCCATCTCCCTGCGGTGAACAAGACAGGCCCCATCACTGCTCATGGGGTTTAATGGCTGCATTGTTGCCCCATTTGAAAAAGTCTGAAGGCCATTAATCAGATGCCCTGACAGAATTGCGGCTAGCGGGAAATGCTGCTGTTGTTTGCTTTGCTAATTGCGATTCGTAGCGAGCGGGAAACTCTCACGTTCTTTCTTGTGAAGGTTGACTGAAACACATTGTCAGGAAATGCACGCAGACTGTTTACTTGCACTGTATAGGTTCAGGGATGTGAGGACTCATTTATGGTTGGATTAATAGCTAAATTTGGCCTTGGAACAGCAAATGATGATAATGAATGATACTAGATTTAATAATTCAGTCTTTTTGCATTAAACTTGATCTGTATTATAGGAATATAATAATAGAAGCATAGGTTTTGGTAATAAAGTCTGTATGTTGAGGAATATGTGTGCACACAAAATGATTTCACAAAATGCAACAAAAGGCTCAGGAAAAGCAAAAACTAAACTCCATTTAAAACCTCAAAAATAAAATAATATGATATAACAACCCTTTTCCAGTACTTCAAAGATATAACCGTGTTGCTCAGCTGGAGGGACACCTGGGGATTTACATGGACAACTGAAGCATTTAGCTGTAAGTAAAAATCTTATCAGCATTTCATCTGGCATTTTGGTAGCCTAAAACCAATATTTTTTTTAACCCAGGTACAGGTTGGATAAATCTGAACACGACACCCTTGCCCAGTTTCGTATATGCAGCCAATCAGTATATTCTGTGATACAACGATGTCATCACCCCACGTCTCAACCCTAGTCAGACAACACTATGTCACCTAACAGCAACCATAGAGATAAGTACACTAGATGTCGCCTAGGCTACGGCAGTTCATTGGAACGAAAGTGTCAACTAGAGCCGCCATCTTGAAACAGGGGAACCCTTCATCAGCGTCATTGTAGGCAAAGGTGTAACGGAAATGAATAAAATCGTCATGAATGTGATTTTCTAGTTTTTTTTGTTCCAACAGTCAGACATGTATTTAGAATTGAGTCCAGAAAAAAATTAAAGTTTTGATATTATGAAAATCTACTTTTTCTAACTAAAATGCATAGCAGAGTCCTGCAGGCGTCCATTTTTGGATACCTGCTCCCGCCTGTACCTGCAAAGTTCAGCACCAGATCAGACCCGTCACCCGTGATAATATCAAATTAAATCCGCACCCGCCCAGACCCGTTAATATTTGGTCGTTACCCAACCCGCACATGCATAAATAACAAACACGCTAAAATCATTCCAATTAAAGTGCTTTATTTTTAATCTGGTACCCAGGGGCGTTGCACAAGATCTCGGGCCCTATGCATAGGCAGTCTTGATTGGCCCCCATGCCCCACCCCCATAATATATTCTAGACTTTTCAAGGGCCCTCTCTTCCTTTTGGGCCCTGGTAATCAGTACTGGTTTTACCCCCAGTCCGACGCCCCTGCTCGTACCGCTCTCAACATCACAACAGCGTGATGAATGGGCTAATGAAACAGGCTAAAGTGTGCTTTGTATTGTGCCGTTCAAGTAGCCTTCCATCTGCACTTAAATGGAACCTGATAACTATACAGAAATAGACCTATTAATGAAAAAAAGAAAAAAAATACAACCTTCCTACACAACACCTGCTGTGCTGCTAAGTCTCGTCTCGAAATGCTTTCTAAAGATGTTCCCAGCTTCTGGCTATCAACGGCAAAACTTTATGCAACTCCTGCAACGCTTGTTCCAACAAGGCTACAAGAAGCATCAACAAAGGTCGTGCACTGTCGCAGTGGTGGTGACGTGATTGGTCAAATGTCATATGTTGTGCGTGTAATGGTAATTTACATATACACAAATATTGCACATATTTACATTCGCGCTACTACCTGCCCGCACAGAGTTATTTATCCGCCCGCATCCCCACCCGTGAATTTTAGGAATGTCTCAATCCACCGTTTTAATGTGGGTACCCGACCCGTTGCAGGACTCTGATGCATAGTGCTAGTAGGCCTAACATCCATACGCAGCACAAAAGTCCGGCATCGTCCATGAATTCGGAGTACAGGCGTAGATACAGTAGCAGCGTTACCTAGCTACTTCCTATGACAAACCCTGTTCCAAGATGGTGGTGGTTTTGACGCATGTTTAGAACCCCAAGGCGACATCTAGTGTATATATCTATGAACAGCAATGGCGCACTATATGCATGTGTTCGTGCTAAAGCAAAATTTTCTGCTCCCTTGCTACTACGGTGATCAACAAATGATTATGGACAAAACAAGGTTTATGTGCATGCAAGTCTTTTTTCTGTTTTTAGTGTATCTCTGTGGTAAAACTTAATTTCAGTGCCACATACTGGTCTGGCATGTGTGCTACATTGATTTGAGTCGGTTTCATTGGTTTTGTGTGTACGCAGAAGTTTTCAGTGTTTAGGGACAAAATATATGTCCGTCTAGTTACAGTATGCCAAAATCTTTTTATTTGGCAGAAATTGTAAGTGGTCGGGGCATTTTTGCTTTGGACAATAGGGAGGCCTTGGAGTAAAAAAGGTTACTATATTACAATGTTATATTTAAGAAAGAAATTTGGTAATTGCATTTATGATTTTCAACACAACCATGGTTCACGTCACACTGCCTGAACTGTTGAACAGCAGCACATTGTCTTATAGATTAGCATATATGTGTTAGCATTGCCGTTTCAGAGGACATCAGAGTCCTGGCGCACTCTGAGGATTAACCATGGTACAATCCATTGTGGGGCTTGATATATGAACGTTAAAAGGGCATCAGTTTACGATGACCCGTAAGCCCAATTTTTGCCAGCCCACTCTGAGCATGTATTCAGCTAAGCCTCGATATCTAAAGTGTTTTCTTTGCACATGCCTGCGCAAACCAACCAAAATGCACTTTCCTGCCTCTCCTTCATCCTCTGGGGGCAAATTTGTAGACAAAACCACGAGGTATGACTTGAAGGTCAGCTGCCATTTTTTATGTAACCAATCCCCTTGTCAGACTCAACCCTGCCTCTGTCTCCATCTCTGATTTTATGACGATAATAAGCCAAAATAACAAAATATAAAGCTTGCATCTCTGGCTGGCTTACACTTTGGAGGAGTGCAAAAGGTTTTGTTAGTCTCCATCGTCCACTTTGGTATTGTAACGTTTTATGAGATGTACTTTGAGATGTGCTTTGTTCCAGTGAGGATGTGACTGCCAATAAAATGACTGTTTTGATCCCTTAAGCACAGATGGATAGACATTAAAGCGATAGTTCACCCAAAAATGAAATTGCTGTCATAATTTACTCACCTTCATGATGACTTCCATAGTAGGAAAAACCAATACTATAAAAGTATTGTGATAAATGAAAATGAAGATATTTTGATAAATGATGGTTAGCACTAATTTGACGGTTCTCGTTGATTTCCATCGTATTTGGTTTTTTTTCTACATTGGAAGTCAATGGTTACAATCAGCTGCTTACCATCATTCATCAAAATATCTTCTCTTGTGTTCATTAGAAAAAAGAAATTGACAACATAAGGGTGAGTAAATGATGACATCATTTTCATTTTTGGGTGAACTGTCCCTTTAAATAGCAAACTTAGCATAGCTAAAGTATAGCACAACCTATATGTGAGCAGTAGGGCAGCTGTGCTCAGATTGAAAAAATATGAAATTGACCTGGAGCAAAATGGAGAAAACATTGGGACATCATATGATATAAAGGGAGGTAAATTACATCGTAGCATAATTGGCCAAGAAATACAGAGGGGTCCTCAGCAAATTTACTTAACACAAACCACAGCAAAAACACACAAATCACTTCTTGACAATGTTTGGAATTCACATCTGTTTGGTGTATGTTTATACATGTAATTTGTGTATTTTTGCACAAAAAATTGTGTTTATATCTTGGCCGCAGTGAAAATCTAGGTAACAAGAAACACTTTGAGATAAATAAATCATTTAAAGAATTCTTATATGAGAAAGGGATGGTAAATGATAAAAGTATATAGTCAAGCTCGGTATTCACTAGAGACATAGTAAATAACATAAATCTGGCTGATTAATACTAAAAAAGACCAGTTAACCCAGCCTAAGATGGTCTCCCAGCCTGGTTTTAACTGGTTAAGCTGATGTAGCAAGCCGTGGACACTTTTTAGCTGGTCTTAGCTGGAAGACCACCTGACCCACTTTGCCAGCCTGGTTTAAGATAGAAGCAGCTGGTTTAAGCTGGTCATCCCAGCCTGGCAAAGCTGGCTAAACTGGAATTCCATCCTGGTCAAGCTGGTGGGTCAGCTAGTCTTCCAGCCTGACCAGCTAAGGCCAGCTATAAAAATGTCCAAAACCCCTCTAAATACAGCCTGCTACACTCTAGCCAACCAGTTTAGTAGGGCCATAAAACCTATTATATCAATATTAAGATATTATAGAAATCTTAAATCACATACTTACATTACACATTATACAGATTTTGCTTCATTTGCACTACTGTACTTATGGTTTAGCAAACCTTATAGTGTTCTTGAGTTGCTGTGATTTTTGTAGATTATAAACAGTTATGGATGTTGTACAGTGTTATATCTTATAACTGCATTTAAAAGGTAAAGATTATTAATACCTGCACCACCAGGGTCACCAAACAGATGTGAAAAAAAAGCTTTCAAACAGGTTTTCCTGTCTGCATTTACTCAGTCGAACCTATAGCCCACCCTAAACACAAACCTCTTAATTGACATTTTGAGAGGATTCAACTTGACAATAGTTCACTAAGTTGTCTATCAACATTATGCTGGGTATAATAAAGTATTGTGGTGAAAAAATGACATGCTTTACACCATCAATCCACATTTATAAGTAACAGATGTTTTTTTTTCTAAAGAACAATACGTTTGCTTTGAAACTTCATGTTGTCATCGACATGTGAAGGTTTAAAGTGGATTTTTTATTTTTAAAAGTCACGTGATTTGAAGTGCACACAGTGAATCATTTTGACTGACGTCTGTCAGTGCGCATGACAATGCTGTAGTCACCTACCGCAGAGCGCTGGATGCTTTTTCCCGCTTCATCCTGCCATAATAAACCAGAACCCAACCAGCAGCCCCTCTCATATGGAGCAAATTATACAGCCGGTGTTGCTATATCCATCAAATTGCCCCACATACCCCCACGACTCACACACACACACATGCACACACACACACACACATACACATACACACACAATGTCTCGATGTAGTTATTTGTAACATGTCTTGTTCAATGTGATGGTTCTCAGATCAGTGTAAAGTGATGGGGGGCTATTATACATGTACACCCCCACACACAGTTATGGCAAGAGGGAAAACCAGGGGCGTCATGCCCATTCAAACTGAGGAGGGGAACGTTTCCCCTTGGTTTTATGAGCCAAATGGATTTGGCATGCAACCTCAAAATCAAAGAAGTGTCCATTTATGTTATTTGTCATTTAATCTGTTTAATATGCACAATATTATCCATTCTCTTCTGCATCCTTGTTACTTTTCTGAGATTTTCTACGTTTTGATCGTTTTACATTATTTTATTCTGGCGGCAAGCGCTGCAGACAGCGCAGTCGCAGATGTCATTAGCATGTAAGCTAACGTGTAAGAAACGCTCACAACATTTCCAAACCCCAGTACGGTAATGTGCAGGCAACCTCCTCTGTATAGAAAATGTATGGTTTAAAATGTGACCGTCTCGACGTTATATTAGTAGATTTTTAGATTCATCTTTTTGCTACAACGCCAAAGTTTGCCAGAGTTCACGGGGATGCAGAATCACACATGCTCACATATGAGGTAAAATTTTATGCAATAATGCGTTCCTCTGAAAATGTAATCATTATTGACCATTAAAATCAATCACGTGGCAATAGCTTATGTCATTTTTGTTGTTTATATACTTGATGGATTTACAATTACATTAATTTTATAGGATAATGCAGTTGTTGTGCAAAATGCATTAATGACACAATTAAATAAGTAATTTATTAAAACTTAAATAAATAAAACATGCCGTTTCAGATGTAAATATGATACCAATATGTCATTATTCCGATTAAATAGTATTTGATATGAAAGTTAGTCAACACTTTTATTTTGGAGCTTTTTGCATGGGGTGTTCAGATTGTTAGAAGTGCCATGGAAAAGACTGAAAGCTCTTTAATATTTCGTTTGATGTCTGTGTATGCACAAATTTCTGTGAACTGTGCACACTGTGCCCCCTTAAAAAAAATTGGTGCAGAACCACACACAGAGAACCAAACTCACTTCACATCAGATCATGCTTTTCCAGAGCAGAAGAGCAAATACAGACACTCACTCATATATATTCAATGTGAAACCTGATGACACGCACTTAACATAACACAGCGTGCAAAATGCATCAAAGAGCATGACACAGTGTCTGCCTTACACGGCAGTAAGATAAACATCAAGCTGCCACAAAGTAAATCAACGTAAACTGGAAAATATAATTTCAGCAATCCAGTAAAGTGAAAGGTATGCGTTTTAGCATCTCTTTACACACATCAGACGAAATCTTTTACTGAATATAAATGGGTCCATTAAAACACACCTAGCAGACATGCAAAATGAAACATGCTGCGGCAGAGCTCGGCGCCGGGCCAAAACTGCCACTACTGTATTTAGATATAACCCCCAATCCAAGATTCACAGAAATTCAGTTGCATCTTTAAAGCGCGCACCTTTCTACAGTTTAATGATGTTTTTCTTTTTCATTATTTAAGTGAAATCTTTTCATGCCAAAAAGTTTGAGAACATTTGCCTTACAGTATGTCCACTTCCTGATTTTGCTGCATTCATTTATTTGAACTATAAGATGAGATTTCTGTATTTCAGCATAGAACTGATGCTTGTATTTTCACACAGGGATGATGCCTTTACGTGACACAATCGCATTAACGTATAATACGAAGGGATGAGTTAAATTATGGCCATAATTAATCACCCTAACATCATTTTTAATACAATAAAGCTCTTTTATATTTGGAATAAGCCATCTCACTTTGGTAATTTCTCCCTGAGGACTTTTACTAAGCATTCTGAGAAGTGTTTTAAATGCGTCTCTGTGAGCACTGTACAGTTAAATAATTACATTGAACGTTGCCACCCACCTATTTTTGTAGATTATCGCTCGAGGGCACCGCTCCCCCTCACCTTTCTTTAAAATCCCTGTCATTAGGCTTTCATTGAACAGTTAAGACTGACGTGTGATTAAAGCTGATCTTCAAGCTTTGGGTTTGTCTTATATCCTGTTATTAATGAAAGGTAATTGGAGCGTCTTCAGACCGGAGGAAAGAGACGGAAGGCTGATCTGATGACTTCCAAGTCGGCTTTTTAGAAGATCTGCTTTAATAACCGAGTTTAATATCACACTTTATGTATCATTGTATGTTTCTGGAGCCTTTCCACATTACTGTGATCTCATCACTGACAGAAGTTTACTGTGCATTTTCATGCTCATCATATTTTTATGTTATTTATTAAAAAATTTAAGTCTTTTGCGATATTCACAAATCTCTTCCTCATACAATTACAGAAATTAGTATGATTGTCAGAACAACCAGCTTATTTAAAGTTGACCTCCTTGTGTAAACATACAGTCCTGGGATTTCATTTATAAAGTGTGCATATGCACAAAACGGGGCTGTAAACGTGCAAAGCAGTTCCCGCAGTTTAAAAAAATAACTTAATGGGAGAATGGGCTTGCAGAATGGGATGTAAGGATGATTTATGTACGCACACTTGCAGGTGATTTGTGATAAGGGGATAATTGTTTTGTTTTATAAGTCGTAATAATTTTTGCCGTATGCCATTTTTGCATATACGTAGACTTTTAGTAAGGGTCCTACGCACAGTTTTATGAACGAGACCCCTGTTCTGTCTTCCTGCCTGTTTCTCTTTGTTTTCCCTGTCATCTTCCCATGGCATGGACTCCATTTCCCATGATCCTTCACACCCCTTCATATGATCATCATTGTCAATCATCCTCACCTGCCAGCAATCACCCTCATCAGTACTAGTATATATCTTCCTCTAGTTCTCCTGCCAGTTATCTGTTGTTTTTACATTGTGTCAATATGTTACGTGTATGTTTGGAATAATCTGTTTTTTTTAAGTTTATTTGTTTATTATATTCATACACTGTTGTCTCCTTCGTCCTCCATCCACTATACGTTACATTAGGAAAGTACTGCAGACCTGGGGCCAAACCAACACTATCTCATGGCTATTGTGCGTATTTTACCACATTTGTACATTTTTTTTTATTATTTATCTTTGCCCCTTTAACATTTTTTTTTTCAGATAATTTTACATTTTTAAACAACTTAGTATGAATTCATCCGAATTACCCTACTCATAAAATATGTAAAAATTATTGTGAGGTCAGGCTGGCTAGACTGGTAACTTTAGGATTAATTGGTCCCAACTCTGGGTTTTGGGTACCATAAATATAGTTCAGCTTTAAGGGGTGGCTAACCTTTTTTGAAGCAGGTTATGTTCTGGTTTAGAGATCACACACTAAAATTCGCCCAGTAACTTGTGAGGGCGATGGGTTTTTGTAATCTTGGTTTATTTACATACAAACCCTTACAAAATATTTGTACCAATAGATACAGATAGTTTTGCTTTTACTCATTGTTTTAAATTATAATGTCATGAAATCTAGTGCATGAATCTGCAAAGCATAAACTTTATTTGTGATTGTGACCCATTCAAAATAATCACACATTGAGTTCGGATGTGTTTTTATATATATACAACCCCAAATCAGAAAAAGTTGGGACACTGTAGAAATTGTGAGTAAAAAAGGAATGGAATAATTTACAAATCTCATAACTTATATTTTATTCACAGTAGAATATAGATAACATATCAAATGTTGAAAGTGAGATATTTTGAAATGTCATGCCAAATATTGGCTCATTTTGGATTTCATGAGAGCTACACATTCCAAAAAAACTTGGGACAGGTAGCAATAAGAGGCCAGACAATTTAAATGTACATATAAGGAACAGCTTAAGGACTAATTTGCAACTTATTAGGTCAATTGGCAACATGACTGGGAATAAAAAAGGCTGTCAGAGTGGCAGTGTCCATCAGAAGTCAAGATGGGCAGAGAATCACCAATTCCCCCAATGCTGCGGCATAAATAGTTTTCCGAATTTCTCAGAAAAAATTTGCAAAGAGTTTGAAGTTATCATCATCTACAGTGCATAATATCATTCAAAGATTCAGAGAATCCGGAACAATCTCTGTGTGTAAGGGTCAAGGCTGGAAAACCATACTTGATGCCTGTGATCTTCGGGCTCTTAGACGGCACTGCAGCACATACAGGAATGCTACTGTAATGGAAATCATAACATGGGCTCTGGAATACTTCCAGAAAACATTGTCAGTGAACACAATCCACCGTGCCATTCGCCGCTGCCAGCTAAAACTCTATAGGTCAAAAAAGAAGCCATATCTAAACATGACCCAGAAGCGCAGGCGGTTTCTCTGGGCAAGGCTCATTTAAAATGGACAAAGTGGAAAACTGTTCTGTGGTCAGACGAATCAAAATTTGAAGTTCTTTTTGGAAAACTGGGACGCCATTTCATCCGGACTAAAGAGGACAATGACAACCCAAGTTGTTATTAGCGCTCAGTTCAGAAACCTGCATCTCTGATGGTATGGGGTTGATCCAAGTTCTAGATACATATGATCCCATTCAGACGTCGTCTCTTTCAGGGAAGACCTTGCATTTTCCAACATGACAATGCCAGACCACATATTGCATCAATTACAACGTCAAGACTGCGTAGAAGAAGGATCTGAGTACTGAAATGGCCAGCCTGCAGTCCAGATCTTTCACCCACAGAAAATATTTGGTGCATCATAAAGCGAAAGATGCGACAAAGAAGACCTAAGACAGTTGAGCAACTAGAAGCCTGTTTTAGACAAGAATGGGACAACATTCCCATTCCTAAACATTGGTCCTCCTCCAGCTGTTCCTTATATGTACATTTAACTTTTCTGGCCTCTTATTGCTACCTGTCCCAACTTTTTTTGGAATGTGTAGCTCTCATGAAATCCAAAATGAGCCAATATTTGGCATGACATTTCAAAATGTCTCACTTTCTACATTTGATATGTTATCTATATTCTATTGTGAATAAAATATAAGTTTATGAGATTTGTAAATTATTCCATTCCTTTTTTACTCACAAATTCTACAGTGTCCCAACTTTTTCTGATTTACTTTTAAGGCCTTGGGACTTAAAAGTATGTTTTGTTTTTATATTGCAAATTAACATAATCATTATAAATCAACTTTCTCTGGCATTTTTCTCTTGCTTTGAAAGCAACAAAAACAGATACATTTTGTATACGTAATATTTGTCCATATACTCGAAACAAATCCTGTAACCCTGAGTATTTACCTACCTTGATGGTACAGGCCCCTAGTATAACCTGCAACTCAATGGATGTTTCATGAGCAAACAGATCAGAGTTGCTTAGGTGCTTGATGTGGGTTAACACTTGTGATGTAACTGGAATCATTTGGGCAAAAGTACAAAAATGTGGCTTGCTGTGAGATAAAAATCACACTTTCGTTTTCATGGTCTAGCTGTAAACCAACAGTAGCTTCAAGTCATGCACTGTTTGAAACATGTGTCTCTGAAGTTACACGCCATCAACTTTAAAGGGGTCTTATCATGATGAATCAAATTTTCCGTGATCATGTAAAGATAGAAGAGCTTGATGCAACCTTTCATACCATCATGCATTTCATATTTATATGCATACTTTGTACACACACCCCCACACACACACACACACACTTTCCCAATGTCTTATTATTAGGTCCACTGTATTGCACTTTTTCCAGAGAATTTATTGTTAACTTTCTAGATTTCTTTCTATTTTTATTTTTAACACTTAGGGCCAGATTTCCTAAATGGGTCAAAAAGTGTGAAAGCGCCATTTCTAAAAAGCGCCGATGGGCGTGGTAATATCTGCGGGATATTTTGCTTATTGTAAACTGTGAGGATTCATTTAACTTCATATGAATGGCTGTGCATGTGATCAAGAAGAAAATAGCGATGTTTCCTTCCACCTATTTTTATGCACATCTTGGAGTATGGCATAATAAATGCTGGAAGGAAATGCCAAGATGTGCATAAATGAGTCTGCCCGATAAAAAAAACATGCGCATCAACTACGATGGAAACACTTAACTTAAGATTTATACTGGGACACAGCATATTTACACTAAGGCACGTGCCCCAGTAAAAGCAGTCTAGCAAACACCCCTGCTCACACGAATCAGTGCACATACACATCAATGGCTCCTACTGAGAAATCTGAAACTTCACTGTCAAGTCACAGTTAGATAATGAAAGTAAATCTGAGAATAGATAGATCCTAATACAACTGTAATACTGTATGTTCAACAGTTGCCTTATATTGTGGTGTTGCAGGCTGTGTGCACCTGATGTCCTGTATATTTATCCCAATAATATAGTAGCATGCATGGGTGTAGAATATGCGGGTGACACGTAACATGCCCCCCCACTTTGAAATAAAGATGATTCTGTCCCCCGCACTTTTTACCTACCCGCCACCATTCCCGCCCTTGTGTTTTGTTTGTTACTTAGATTTGAGTGCAGTAACATATACTCAGTCACAAGTGATTGTTATAAGGCAAAGCATCTTTCGCGCATGCTTCAAAGTTCTGGCAGAAGCAGGAACAGCGTAGACTTATGTTGTCTCAAACGCAGTGCTGCGTTGACACAAGCGATCATTTTACATGCGTCTAGGTTTTGCCAATTTAAATACTTTAGCACAAGAAGACGCTAAAGAGTGCTAACTGAGTTCAGGTTTTCTTCCATGTGAACTGACAGATTTATTTAAAACTAAAAATGCTGTGAATTTTCCTGGAAAACACACTCTATTTTAAGTTAATGTAAGCTGAATTTTGGATCCGTGCACTTACTGTACTCTTATGTCTGTTTCTAATGTTAATCAAACAACAGACAAAGAAAAAAAACATTGACAGTGAACTCATTGTCATGTTCAAGAAACCAATTTGAAATGATTCGAGCTTTGTGACATGGTGCATTAACCTGCTGGAAGTAGCCATCAGAGGATGGGTACATGGTGGTCATAAATGGATGGACATGGTCAGAAACTATGCTCAGGTAGGCCGTGGCACTTAAACAATTCCCAATTGGCAGTGATGGGCCCAGTAAGTGTGCCTAGAAAACATCCCCACACCATTACACAAGGCATGATGGATCCATGTTGGATCCATGTTCTCATTCTGTTTACGCCAAATTCTGACTTTACCATCTGAATGCTTTAATAGAACTTGATACTCATTAGACCAGGCAACATTTTTCCAGTCTTCAACTGTCCAATTTTGGCGAGCTTGTGCAAATTGTAGCCTCTTTTTCCTATTTGTAAAGGAGATGAGTGGTACCTGGTGGGGTCTTCTGCTGTTATTGCCCATCCGCCTCAAGGTTGTGCGTGTTGTGGCTTCACAAATGCTTTGCTGCATACCTCGGTTGTAACGAGTGGTTATTTCAGTCAAAGTTGCTCTACTATCAGCTTGAATCAGTCGACCCATTCTCCTCTGATCTCTAGCATCAACAAGGCATTTTTTACCCACAGGACTGCCGCATACTGGATGTTTTTCCCTTTTCACATCATTCTTTGTTAACCCTAGAAATGGTTGTGCATGAAAATCCCATCCCAGTAACTGAGCAGATTGTGAAATACTCAGACTGGCCCGTCTGGCACCAACAACCATGCCACGCTCAAAATTGCTTAAATCACCTTTCTTTTCCATTCTGACATTCAGTTTGGTGTTCAGGAGATTGTCTTGACCAGGACCACACGCCTAAATGCATTAAAGTAACTGCCATGTGATTGGTTGATTAGATAATTGCATTAAGGAGAAATTTAACAGATGTTCCTAGTAATCGTTTAGATGAGTGTTTATGCAATAATATATGCAACAAATATATATTGACAGCCCTGTCCCCAAACATTTAACGCCACTGTTAGCAACTTCTTGGAGCAAAAATCTGACCTTTAAGTTATTCCAATCAAACAGGTGGAAATCGATTGTGACTAAATATGACCCTAAACCAATAAAATACCAACCAGCTGGGAGCTCTAACAGCTCTGTAGGAAAGTGGTCCAGTACACTCACAACAACAACACACACAAATACTACAAACACATTCAGATAAGCTTCTACGTAAAAAGCCCACACCCCACGCATGCGTTCGCTGATAACTTGTTCTCCGTTCTCTGCTTTTCTCTCATCTTTCCTTCATCATAAGATAATGCCATCTAGAAGATCAAAATGCAGCCAATCAACACCTTTTTACAAAGGCTGCTGCATTTTAACCCCAGCTACCCTCATTTTGATTCGATTTAGCAACCAAAACATAGTCTCAAGCGTTTAGCTGTGCTGATTATCATTGTTCCGTGAGTTCAGCTGTCTGGATATCTATGACACTTTGTGTCCGATTAGATTGAATGTTGTTTGATACCCTCATGGATTCGTTAAATATTAGATTTGATCTAAAAATGTCTTATAATATAATAAGATAGCTCACCTTTTCTGGAGAGTTAACAGAAAACTTTGCATGACACTCAGTGGTTATCTTTCGAATGTGAAAACATGTTTGTATACCTGCGAGATATCTCAGTTTGTTGTGAATTGTGCAATTGCTGTGCCACTGACGTGCTCAGATGTGTAAGAGGTTGCATGATTGGTCAGTAAAATAGATATTTCTGCACTACTGATGCCATTGGTTGAGCTAACATTGCTGTGCGAGGTGTGTCGGAATGACAATTTTTGTCAACATAGGCCTACACATAATTTGCATGCTCATACTTAGTAGTAGTTTCAATTTGCTTTCAGCAAACAGTATACACGGTTCACCCTAACACATCTTCTCGAAAAAGTCATTGACAATAAACATCTAAAATGTTGGTACGGTAAATGATGCTAAATAAAACCAAGTTAAGAACTATAAGTGGTACGATGACTGAGAATGTGAAAGTCTTTAATCTTATCTGCTTTCTTGCGATTTTCATTTTTGGTTACTCTTATCAGAGATGAACGGCAGCACAGACATATCAAAGGATTTTTTTATCACCTTTCTCACACACAAGTGCCCTCATGGGATTGAGGGCGAGCTCTGCGATAAAGATCTGTGTAAATGCCATAAAATCTATCCAACGTTTTACGAGAGAATCAAAAGGGAGTGTGCGTAGCTTGCTTCTGTGCGGGTCAGAGTTTATAGTCAGTATGAATACACACTCTGGAAGACAAGGTCACAGACAGTTTGGGTTTCGAGAGGAGATGCAGTCCCAACGTTTTCCATTTAGAGATCCACCTCAGGCTGGGATCGAATCAGAAATGATTTAGCCCTGGAAATGTTTCCATCATTCTATGAAATCGATATTGTAGGAAACTGTGTAGCAAATAACTCATTTTTCTTTAATGGCACTTTATCGCATTTTGGAACCAAACTCTTCATACATATAGTACATATATGTATTTATACACTGCGGGGAAAATAAGTATTTGACACATCAGCATTTTTATCAGTAAGGGGATAAACAAAAGTGGGCTATTGACACAAAATTTCCACCAGTGTAGCCATCAAACCAAATATTGAATTTATACAAAGAAATCAAAACATTTAAGTATTCAAGTTGAGTCATAATAACACATGAATGGAACAAGGTGCAAAATGACATAGAAAGCCAGATCATCACATGAAATCTGTCAGTATTAGGAGCGAAACCCTGCCCCCTATCAGTACTAATTGATATCAGCTTCTTTAGTCCTAAATGAGACACACAGGAAAGACTTCATGATGTGTAAAAGCAAAGAACTCTCTCAAGATCTTCGTAATCTTATCGTTGAAAAGCATTTTGATGGGAATGGTTATAAGTGCATTTCCAAAATGCTGAATGTTCCTGTGAGCACTGTGGGGGCCATTATCTGGAAATGGAAAGAGCATCACTTCAACATAAGCCGGCCACGATCAGGTGCTCGACCTAAGATCCCATGCAAGCTCATCACGCAAGACTCCATTGCTTAAAGTTCGGTTAAAGTTTGTGAAAGAGCATTTGGCAAAGCCTGTGGATTTTTGGGAGACTATAGGAAGGTCAGATGAAAGCAAAATTGAAATTTTTGGCAGTCATTCTACACACTATGTTTGGAGAAGAAATGGAACTGCCCACCACCCCAAGAACATCATACCAACAGTAAAGTTTGGGGGTGGAAGCATCATGGTCCATCTACCAGAAAGCTGAAAATGAAAAGAGGGTGGACATTTCAGCAAGACAATGATCCCAAACACAAGGCCAAGGAAACAATGAAGTGGTCAGTCAATCACCTGACCTAAATCCCATAGAAAATCTATGGAGAGGACTGAAGATCAAAGTTCATAAAAGATGACCAAGGAACCGTCAAGATTTAAAGACCATTTGTGTGGAAGAATGTGCCACAATCACTCCTGAGCAATGCAGACAACTGGTCTCTCCATACAAGAGGCGTCTAGAAGCTGTAATCACCAACAAAGGCTTTTCTACAAAGTATTAAATAAAGTGTGATCAATACTTATTCCCTGCATCATTTCACTTTATTTATTATGACTCAACTTGTATACTTAAATGTTCTGATGTCTTTGTATGAATTCAATATTAGCTTGATGGCTACATCTGGTGGAAATTTTGTGTCAATAGCCCACTTAGAAATACCCTTACTGATAAAAATGCTGATGTGTCAAATACTTATAGACTGTATATGGTTAAGGCTGCACTCATAATGAATCGCAGAACCATTTTTTGCTGTATGGTTCTATAAAGAACTCTTAACATAAATGTGTCTTTGTAATAGAAATTGGCTGTTTACTTTTTTATGGTTCTTAAGACCAGCCCTTTTCAGGCCAATTACCCCTTAATGGATAGGAAGAGGAGCAGGAACCCCCTATGTAACAAATTAAACAAATAGATTTAAATACTTATAGATATTAAAATAATAATTTTTGGAATTTACATAACATTTTAATTTAACTAAATAGATTTTATTGTGGGAACGTTATGCTAATCCTTTTAGAATGTAGTTTTAATTTTTATAATTGGTCTGTTAATGCATTTTTGTTTCATGCCTAATTTCATTTTTAGAAAGAAATTGCATTTAAACAATATTTGGTTAGTGTAAGATTAGGGGCTTAAAAAAGTATTTTTAAACTACTACTTATTTGAGGGGTACAAAAATGGTTTAAGTTAAGGGTAATTTGGGATTTCTTTGATTAAAACACTGATCCAGGAATACATCTTTGTGAAATCAGGGTGACCCTGGAATGACAGTGTGTGTGGGGGGTTGCTTAGCTGGGGGACCCCCCATAGGCTTTAACATAATTCAAACACTGGCTAAAACCAATTATATTTTCCACAATCTGAGATTACTTCAGTGCAAATAGTTTAGGAATGCAGTAATGCAACACATTTGTAAAGGTTAATAATGATGTCATGTATGTGACCCTGCCTGGGAAATCCAGGCCAAATATCATATTGATTTTGCATTGATTTCAATCTTTGACATGACCTTAATCAATTTACAAAACATGTACAAAAACACTTTGGTATTCAAACTCTTCATTAATATAGTCAAAAATTGAGAGTAACACGGTATATGTTAGGAGTCCCATCACAGTCTTAATTTTGCGTCCCTACAATTCTCTCTGTAACTCAACTGTGATTACCTCATAGTGAACAAACTAAGAAATAAAAAATAAAATAAGACTAGCGTGATTAAAGTTTTACGGTATATTGGCCCCCAATGAGGCATCTAACAGAAGACAGATGGTTTTCAGAGGGAAATAACACTAACCAGCCTACCCAGGGTTCTTTGCCTCTGACTCGTGCTGCTTGCTGTCAACACAGCCTTCAGTGGTCCTATCGGCCGGTCTCCACCTTCTCCCACACAATTTTTGGCGACGCAGCCGATTCTTGTAAACTGCACTTAATAAACATGCGGTTGCTGCTTTACGAGGTTGCAACTGATGCTAAAAACGAACTGGGACAGCAACAATGGAGCTGTTAGGTTGTAATTAGGTTGTGATTAGGTTGTGATTACGCTTTTTACAACCGCATGTGACCTGACACTTAATTTCAACAAACATCTGTCGTGAATGTATTTTTTTGTGCAATTTGGCAACACCAGCAAGCAACCAGCAAATTACGTTCATTTTTTGTTTTACTTGTTTTTTTAAGTTTGGTACTGAACCCCATGCTTCTGATCTTGTTGCCACCAGAAGTGCATTGTTCTGAATCACACCTTCCCTAATCTAACCATTCAGTGATTTTTTTTGTTTGAAGTGGAGTGAAGTGTTGAGGGCAGTTTGTGCAAAGACTAAAGAGCCGGCAGAAGTTATTAAAAGTTCAAAGAGGTTTTGTTTAACTTAGATATCAGTGTGGCTTTGTAACTCTTGTCAAATATACCCAAAGCACGGTTTTATTGCTTGCATGTTGTTCTTTCATCAACCGAATTCTCATTTAAGTACCAACTCTTTCTCAGATGTTTGTTTTTAACATTAATTCCACTGGAAAAGTTCAAATAGAAACAAACCAGAGTTATGAAATGAATGTGGAGAGCATAGCTCACATAACTTGATCTTTGATGGATTTGAAGAAAAACGTCAAGTTTAGTCAATTTAGATCTTTTCTTCATACTCATTTTTAACTAAATGTCCAATTTCCCTACCAATCACAGGGATAAGCTCATCGTTGCACATATTTCCAGAAGGAATACGCAAGATATTAAGTGGCTTAGGAAACACAGTATCACGGCCATCTATGCCTGTAATGCGAGGAAATATATAAAGCAGAACGATCTGGTCTTTAGATACATAACTGAATTATTACTAGGGATAAAAGTTGACCGCAGAGCTGGCGAGGGCTTTCTGCAGAACAGCTTGCTGTGGTACGTGCATGAAACCTCATCCGACACGCATGTGAAACCATCATGGGCCTGTTTACATGAGGAGAACCGCTAAGCTCGCCACCCTCCAAATCTCACACTTGTATTTTTGCTTTCCTTAGACACCCCCTCTTCATTTTCCTCTTGTTGTCACTCCGCACAAAACAAATGTTTGTGAGAGTTTGGCGGCACATGGCGTTTCCAGATATATTGTCTATGAGGGAAAGTGTGGTCTGGCACACAACTTAAAGTGATAGCCTTGAAAAACCTCAGAGACTATGACATCTCAATGTTGATAGGGATGTGTGTGTAAAGATATGTGTTTAATATAATAATAAAATATTTAATTACACAGTATTGTCTAAAAGTTCTAGGTCTCCACCAGCTTGTTGTTTTACCAAAGTTTTAGTAACCATCCATATTTATATTTTGCACTGTGTATTAAGATACAATCTGAAATTAAAGCTGCGAGCAGCATTTACCGGGTTTCGAGCATTAAAGCACGTCAGAGACGTCAGACGTCGTCGACCAGGCTGATACACCACATCGCATGCAGAAAAACGAAAGAGATGTAGATGATGAATAAATAATAAATGATGAAAAATAAGATACCAGACACACGTGTTCAAAGTTATCAGCAAAAAAGTGCTATCATTTAGTGAAATGTCTCCCTCTCTTCTCACGGAACATCGACAAATGGAACACTGAAAGAAATGTTTGTGGTGCTTGCATTGGCAAAACTCGGGTCACAAAATGTTAAAATAGTGTTAATGAGTCAAAAGAACTGAACCCCATGTCTCTACGATGTTCTGATACAGAGATACAGCTCTTGCTAAATGGTTGCTAGGGTATGCTCATTGGTTGCTAGGGAGTGACTTGCAATCCACCAATGATTATACTCAAAGTCATGAAAGGAATAATCCATGATGACTCATGATTTTAAATGTAAGGTTACAGTATTTTTAAGTGAAAACAATAAATTACCACTAGGTGGCGCTATGACAAACTTGTGCATGGAATCTCAGGTCATGACTGTGTTACATCGAGCTAGTATCATGGCTATACACTTTGGTTTAGTGAAAAAACAGTTTTATGACCATTGGGCTTGCTCAATGTCAAAGGTTTTGTTCAATTATGAGGCCAACTAGTGGTGCAGGCATACCATTTTTTTTTTGTATTGCCTCAGACTGTGCTCAGACATCAGCGTATCAAATCTGGTGAAAAAATATCATTTCGTTGCGGAGTTGTAACCATTTATGTGTAAAAACACAAAATTTTGTGGTAATTTTTCGTTTTTTGCAATTTTCGGCCATTTCTGATGGAAATTTTAACATAACGCCAATAGAACTTTTTGTTCAGAAGGTAATACAATGTTCTTCCTATGGTCGTTTCGAGTCGATCAGAATAACCCTCGCGGAGTTATTCGCACATGTTTTTTAAGCGCTATTTTCCTGTGCAGAACCAACCGTAAAGCAAAACCTGGCATGCTTGGTATCGTTGGACTCGGCAACAATTCAGGACTCCAAGGAAAAATGTCGCATGAAAATACGTTAAACTCAGCCTAAGTTATAAGCATTATTCGATTCGTATGACCACTAGGTGGCGCTGTGACGAAACAATGCATGAAACCTCAGGCCATGACTCTCATCACAAGTACCAAGTGTCGTGTTGATACTTCATTCCTGTCCCCAGTTATAGCCAATAATGTTCTAGTGCCTGCCCACAATTCAGACGTGTGGGCGTGGCATGTTGACCGTGAATCGAAAGTTCAAATTTTTTTTGATAATTATTGATATTCAAACTCCAAGGAACATTTTAGCACTGGAATGATTCCGATCGGGCGAAAAACCTAGGACTAGTTCGTTTTTATTTTTTTCGACAAAATCGAAAATAGCGGAAAATTTTTCATGACGGAAATGAAAACGGAGATATACATTTTTTAAGTTTGGAGCCAGGGATTACAATGATATCAAACACTTGAGTGCATGATGGCCGGTTTAGGAGTTATGAGCCCAAACATTTGCCATATATCCGCTTAATCTCATGTGTAATCAGAGTTTAGTGTTAATTCAATTCAATTCAATTTTATTTATATAGCGCTTTTCACAATTGTTAATTGTTGCAAAGCAGCTTTACATGAGTACAGTATTGTTCAAAATAATAGCAGTACAATGTGACTAACAAGAATAATCAAGGTTTTTAGTATATTTTTTATTGCTACGTGGCAAACAAGTTACCAGTAGGTTCAGTAGATTCTCAGAAAACAAACAAGACCCAGCATTCATGATATGCACGCTCTTAAATGGATACTTCACCGATTTAGCATTCAGCTTTGTATCTGTAGAAACCCGGCAGTATTACTGAATGACCATGTTTCCCTCCCTCATTTCCCCCTGAGAGGAGAGATATCTGCATTTTGGTTCTGCAAAAAAGTCCTCCGATGATGTAATATGACGATTTTTGCATCATCGGAGGACTTTTTTGCAGAAAATAGCAGTGTCTACCTTTGACTGTACAAACTCAAAACTATTTTGTACAAACATTTTTTTTTCTGGGATTTAGCAATCCTGTGAATCACTAAACTAATATTTAGTTGTATGACCACAGTTTTTTAAAACTGCTTGACATCTGTGTGGCATGGAGTCAACCAACTTGTGGCACCTCTCAGCTGTTATTCCACTCCATGATTCTTTAACAACATTCCACAATTCATTCACATTTCTTGGTTTTGCTTCAATTTTGATATCACCCCACAAGTTCTCAATTGGATTAAGGTCTGGAGATTGGGCTGGCCACTCCATAACATTAATTTTGTTGGTTTGGAACCAAGACTTTGCCCGTTTACTAGTGTGTTTTGGGTCATTGTCTTGTTGAAACAACCATTTCAAGGGCATGTCCTCTTCAGCATAGGGCAACATGACCTCTTCAAGTATTTTAACATATGCAAACTGATCCATGATCCCTGGTATGCGATAAATAGGCCCAACACCATAGTAGGAGAAACATGCCCATATCATGCTCCATGCTTCACTGTCTTCACTGTGTACTGTGGCTTGAATTCAGAGTTTGGGGGTCGTCTCACAAACTGCCTGTGGCCCTTGGACCCAAAAAGAACAATTTTACTCTCATCAGTCCACAAAATGTTCCTCCATTTCTCTTTAGGCCAGTTGATGTGTTCTTTGGCAAATTGTAACCTCTTCTGCACACGCCTTTTTTTTAACAGAGGGACTTTGCGGGGGATTCTTGAAAATAGATTAGCTTCACACAGACGTCTTCTAACTGTCACAGTACTTACAGGTAACTCCAGACTGTCTTTGATCATCCTGGAGGTGATCATTGGCTGAGCCTTTGCCATTCTGGTTATTCTTCTATCCATTTTGATGGTTGTCTTCCGTTTTCTTCCACGTCTCTCTGGTTTTGCTCTCCATTTTAAGGCATTGGAGATCATTTTAGCTGAACAGCCTATCATTTTTGCACCTCTTTATAGGTTTTCCCCTCTCCAATCAACTTTTTAATCAAAGTACGCTGTTCTTCTGAAGAATGTCTTGAACGACCCATTTTCCTCAGCTTTCAAATGCATGTTCAACAAGTGTTGGCTTCATCCTTAAATAGGGGCCACCTGATTCACACCTGTTTCTTCACAAAATTGATGACCTCAGTGATTGAATGCCACACTGCTATTTTTTTGAACACACCCCTTTCAACTAATTCAACTACTTGCCCAATTGCACAGCCTAAAGAGCATGCATATCATGAATGCTGGGTCTCATTTGTTTTCTGAGAATCTACTGAACCTACTGGTAACTTGTTTGCCACGTAGCAATAAAAAAATATACTAAAAACCTTGATTATTCTGGTTAGTCACATTGTACTGCTATTATTTTGAACAAGACTGTAGATGTAGAGGAGAACACTGAAAATCAATAGATAGTATAAGAAGGAGAATATAGCGGCTAAGGATAAACCGTGTAAGCAAGCGTATTAATAATGTAACGTATGTAAAGTGCTAGGTTAAGCCAAAGTTGGCTGACTCTCCCTGGGACTAAAAAAACCCCTAGGAGAAAACCCAATGGGAAAAACTCCTAGAAGGACAAAAAACCCTAGGGAGAAATTAATATTTATATATATATATATAGACACGGTAGGGATAGGAAGCGGGTGAGCGGATTAAACTGGTTCAGCCGGTGGTCGTTGGTCGCGCATCGGCTGGGCATCATGTTGAAGGACAGCCAGTAGATCAGTGGTGCGATGACCTTCACAGCAGCAGGAACTGGGTCTGTTTGTCTCATTGTCCTCGGGGTCGAGGACGAGACAGGGAGACAAAAACAGAATTCTATTAGCGTATGGGCCGTTCGCATGTAATGAAAGTGTCATACTTTAAAGTGGTTTAAGTCAGCTTGGTTCCAGACAGGCTAACTATTGCGGCATAAGTATATTACCCATATGAGGTATGTGAGTGCTTTGTTCTAGACAAAATAACTACTGCGGGAAAAGAACATTTACTGGACAATCTATGTGAATGCTTTGTTAAAGAAGAATGTCTTAAGTTTAGATTTAAATTGCTCGACTGTGTCTGATACTCGAACATTTTTAAGTGAGTTTCTTTTTGACAAGACGCATGATGCACTTAGGTTCAAATGACACACCAAACAGTCAGTCAGTGACTTATGAGGGGCACAAATTCAAAATGTGTGTCATGTGAACCATGTGCATTAGTGATACGCGGGTCAGCGTTTTTTCCAACCTGTGAGTCCCGCTTTTATGAAATATTTGGAATTATCTATTCACAAATTTCCTACCCTAATTTCTCCCGCATATCATCTTTCATCTTTTAATTCTCTGTTTGTTTTGTTGTTTTGGCTGGCAGTGCAAGCTTCTTAGCGTTTTGGTGATGTGAGGCCAAAGGTTTGGGGATATCAAGTTCCGTTGCAGAAGTTACGTTGCCACGTAGGCCTACGTAATTTAACCTTATCAAAGAACTTAATAAAATATGAAAATATATTTTCCCAAATATTTAATAAATGCTACAGAGAATTAGACGCAACATACGTGTTTTTTTATTTTGTTTTTAATTACCCACCCCGCAATAAAGTTACAATTTCTATACCCACCCCAACCCGACCTGCGGGTTACGAGATGACCCGCACATCACTAATGTGCATCATGCGCCATGTCAAAATACCAGCCACGCACAAAAGGATTTATGATAAATGAGACGCTCAAAAAATGCGCAAGACACTAACTTAACACTAAACTCTGAATATGCATGATATTAAGCGAGAATCTGGCAAATGCAAGCATCTCTTTTATCATAAACACTTTAGACGTGTCTGCAGCAGGCTCGTATTTTGAAATCACAAGTAATGCACATAAGTTTACATAACGCTTCGAACACATATTTTGAATGATGAGTCACACATATGACAGGCTACATACATGTTGTGACGAGCTTTGCATCCTACACCCTCGAAAAAAAAGTCACCGGCCACCACTGCCGAACACATATTTTGACATGACGAGCCACACACGATATTCCGAACACATATTTTGAATTTACTCAGTTAATTGTCTCTGTAGACAGCCCAGGCTCCACAAACTGCAACAAAAACAAAGTGGTGAAACCTACCACCACAAAACATAACAAAGTGTTTCAGCCAATAAACGACATGAAGTATTTGGGAGTGGGGGTTGGGCGCGTTCATGACTCTTTCAGAAAGCACGGAAGGGAGGGGAAGGGGAGGAGTTAGCTATGCTCCGTTTTGTTTGACAACACTTCGAACGTCAACAAGAAGTGACGTTACACACTTATTTAGAGCGCCTTTAAGCAACCGTGATAAATGGCAACCGAGCAGTGTTGTTTTTGACAGCCCTTTTAGTTTTAGTCTTAGTCTTTTGGATGAAAATGCTTTTTAGTTTTAGTCACATTTTAGTCACTTATAAACTTGATAGTTTTAGTCAAGTTTTAGTCGACGAAAACACAAAAAGGTTTTAGTCAAGTTTTAGTCGACGAAAACACAAAAAGGTTTTAGTCAAGTTTTAGTCCAGCGTCATAAAAAATAGGTGCGTCAACGAAATCATTTCGTTATCGTCATCGTTGACGAAAACAACACTGCAACCAAGCTGACAAAATACACTATTGGGTGAATTGGCAGTGGCAGGATCACACCAGAAAGCTGAATTTCAAAAGTATATAACTGGCAAAGAATTGTTTTTCAGTGAAAATATTATAGAGTTTTTTTTAAATATGTTGTACAGTTAAAATTCTACTTACAGCTCTTTTAAATGCAAATGAGCTGCTGCTTCCGACCCTGTTTTTAACAAGACAATCACCTATTGTTCATAATAAACGTGCGGTAATGGATTTTGTAAAGAAGATTTAAAATAGAAATTATGACCTAACTGTGACGTTTGGCTGGTTGTGGGCGGGGCCTGCACAGTGTGATGTCATTTTGCCCAGAAAACGAAAGCAGCTTTTTACAGGGATTTAAATAAAAGGAGTGGACAGATCTGTATCATTACAGGGTGGTTTTGTACACACAAAGACAACACCCAGTTGTGTTCAAACAACATATAAAAGTGAATTTTTAATAATAGGTGACCTTTAAGAGAACCTGGATGTTCAAGATGTTGTTCAAGTGTAAGAGGAGATCACAATTAATAGGGCATACACATTTACTCTTATAAAGAGACTTTTGGTGCCCAGTTACTTTTGAATGGCAGTTTAAATAGAAAGATGTTTCTCTTTCATGGCTTGGCTTGCGATACCCATTGGCGTGGATCTGTCAGACCAGGTATAAACCCACTTCTGAGTTTTCTCTGGGCTCATGTCACCGTTATTTTGCCTTTGTACACTGCGGTTGTTCTTACACTGGAGCTGTCAAACCCATCACGTTAGCTCAGCTGACTTGCATACTAAACACTGGCTGCATTTCTCCCAAAAAATCATCACACACAGGAACCCATTTGGTAATAGGGAAAGACTGAAGTTACTCAGACAGGATGAAGCAAAATCGGTCTGGCGGTACGGGTGGTCTTGTATAGGCTGTCATGAGTCTTTTTTTGAGGCTTCAACAAACTATTCTCAAACTCTGCCACATAGGCAATAACAGGAACGGATGCTTATTAGGTGATTTGTTTGATAAACAAATTGATTAGCCGGGATGGGTTAGCCCACAGCTGGCTGATATTTATTCTGACTCTCTCTCTCTCTCTCTCTTTTTGGGAAGGTCAAAGGTATCTGCGGCAATGCTCGCATGGCTGTGGCCGGTGTGTGACTTATGCAATGGTGTAAGACGCCACCCACAAGCCCAACGACAGATACAAGTGGAGTGGGCGAAGGGGTCTCGTGTTCTTTCCCTCCGTAGCGCTTCTAGAAGAATAATTCCATTTATTTAATTTGTTTCTTTGACCTCTGTGGTTAAATTATAATCTGACTCCAATTTATTAGTTACCAATGTTATTCTGATGCTGATCACAATTTATATAATTATTATTATATTTTTGTTCTCTTAATTATTTAGAATTAATTACATTCAAATAGAGAATATAATGTATTCCTGGAGGTGCTTAAGGCAGTTCCGTACAGCTGGGTGTAGAGGCATTTCTCCTTCTTAACTTAAAGTTAGAGGTTTATCCAAACACACTATAAAATATGAGGATCCATCTATATTGAGATTGAGTCATTATAACCTCCAACCTACAAAAGTGGGAATTAACTCCAGTCATATTTTCAGTCGAGGTAATTCCTAATCTACCCCCCTCCGGTATATTTATAAAATATAATAAAAGACTTGACAAGGTTTAAAATGAATAGATGTTAACAATTTATTTTGCCAGGCAGGTTACACTTAAATCAATCATTCATCAATCAAAAATATCCACAACTAAAAAGATCAGCACAATGTCAAAATCATACCTGGCAATTAAAGACACACAAAGTGGTCTAGGAAGATTCTTGTTAAAGATTTCTTCCATGATGTTTGAATACACACAGAGTGTGGAAGCTTCTGGGTACAGAATGGCTCCATAAGGTTTCAATACACACATAGTGTGGGAGCTTCTGAGTACAGAATGGCTCCTAGAACAACTAGCCAGGCCACCTTTTATACACAGCGTGAGACAAAGACATCGTAAAACTACAAAGTCCAGTTTGACCTGCACCAAATGTTCCTAAAGAACATCTGGTCAAAATAGCCAGAGGTGTCCTGGCAAAAACCCCACCTCTTAAAGAAATGCATCTTCTATCTAACCCCTTGAACCATCTTATTTTAGATATATAGAAATGAGACCTTTTTACTCATCGCACCATGACCTTTAAAATAATATTACACATGAATATGTATGTAAAACACAATCTTAGAACCCCATAATATGTATACATTACATTTCAGCAGATACTCAGTGATGTGAGCCAAAAAGCTAACAGTTCAAAAACCTTTGTGATGAATAGATTAACACATCAAAGAGTTGTATATCTGAAGACCTCTTTCATCTATGGGTCACATTTGGGTTCCCAACCCCCCTGAGGTTTAATTGTTTTACAGTGTCTTTTCATAAATAAACTTAGTTTATCGGGTTAACAACACCACCTGAGGTTTAATTGTTTTACAGTGTCTCTTTCTGAATAAACTTAAAGTTGATGAATTATAATCCAGTATTGCAGTCCTTCCCTGGCCCTTTGGGGCAATCTCAGAATCGTCCCTAGGGGCCATTTACTGGTCATTCAAATCCTTGTGCGTTTTTAATTATTGTAACAGTCTCTGTATGGCGGGCACTTGTAGGGGACTTAGGGTGATAGCAGCATTGGCAGATGTCCGTAAAGAGCGAATTGTCGATCTGAAATACCAGCATTGAAGCAAAGAGAACATAAACACAAGTCCACTGCCAATCACACACCCACGAAACATCCAGTCCCACCAAGTGTATACATACTGTGCAGACCGAATAGATGAACTTGACAAAATTTTGGCCAGGTTTGTTTCTACTTGAGCCTGGTTGAGATGATACTCAGTCTGTTGAATCATCTGTTGCACCAAATTCATGGTGTCAGTCAATGACTGTGTGCTGTGTTCGTTGAAAGTGTCTCCCCACCACGGAGAGACGTGTGTCTAGTGGGATCCTTCCCTGGATATTTATCTGACATTTTGAAAAGTCCTCTGTTACCTATTGGCAGAAGGTATTTTTTGTAGAATAGTCAGACCTCCATAGGTGAAGGAATTCCTCACACTTGACAATGCACCACTGTATGTGGGACATCTGAAGAACATCATACACACGATCATGCAATGGCTGAACACTGAAGAACTTGACTTTCATTGGAAGAAAATGGTTGTCAAAGATTACAAAAACAAATGACATTATTAGAAGTTTCATAATAGTAGGTGCGAATTGTAAAAAGGTCTTATTTCTCTTTTCAAAGTAATTTCCCATAAGATGATCCCATTTAAATACCAATTTCTTCTCTATTATGCATCTCTTGTATAGAGTGGAATTTTGATATAATCTGTGTATTTTAAAGGAAGAGTGGCAAAATTGAATTTAACTGGCATATTTACCAGTGGTATACATCATTAAAACATTTAATAACAATACCATTCAAATATAATACAAATACATGCAATTATATGTATATAAAATACAGATATTTATACTAAGGTATATATAATATGATATATTTATAATTTTAATAATCCTAGAATTATTCAGAACCTTTAAATGCAAGTTAACCAAGTAGATCCAAGATTTCAATTAAGTAACTTAAAACATACCCAGAGAACTTAAACCTAAGTCAAATAATTTCTGAATTTCTTATTTATCCATTGTCAATTCTTTTCATGTTGTCAAATAATTCTGTACATATATGTTGGTTTAGTCACATTCAACGGTTAGGAGTCTGATTGGGATTTATGTGATTGATCTCTAGAAGTGCCAGCACTTCAAATATAACCATTTTGTAAAGTTTGAAATGTTTAGACATGTCTGCAGCCATGCTAATGATTTCATTCTTCACTTATTTTAATCTGAAATAGGTAATAGTTTTTATTTTACCTGTATTTGTACAATCAGAGACAAAACAATTGATGTGTGACCATAACCATACATATGTTCTATGTACCCTGAAATGTTTCACATAATTCAATAGAAAATTGACCCAATAGTTTATATTACCATGAAATTAAAATCATGAGTAGACCTTTAATTTTCTCTCCTATGTGTGAGATGCTATTGTATGTATGACAAACTCTACTGATTGGATTCTGCGTCATTAATCATATGTGGTGCTTTAAACCTGGATAGTTTTTAAACTTATACCAGGTAACAATGTTATGTTTTAGTGGTAAAAATGTGTGCACTATATGTTCAAATCTGGGAGATGGGTGGATTCTAATCTAGAAGAATTTGTGTTGCACAATTTTAAACCGATGCTACATCGGTAGGTCATATAACTAGTTAACTACCATCATAGTTTATTACTGTGAGATGTGTATGACCCCTTACATCATTATCACACCCATCTCCTGTATTTCAGGTTTGTGCCTGAATTTAGGCTCAGACACCCCTCTGGCATCTGGACTCTTAAGGAGTCACAGTGGTCCACCTGAAAGGAAAGATGTTAAGATAACAGAGAGAAACATTCATTTCTAAAATGTTGGCCAATTTGCATTAAGACATGATATCATTTTTAGTTTCCACTGATGATAAAACCAATAAGCTGTCAATGGTAGCATTAGTAATCTAACAGGGTTAATGACATCAGTAAATTCTTCATGTTAAGAAGATTTGTATTATTACTTTTTGCAAATTCATTTTCCGCGGCCAGATTAAGTTTGAAATAGTTTGACAAACCAGATTAAATTGGGGGATTTTTGGCAGTCTAAAGGCCTCAGTAAAGGGAAGGGTTATTTGGTCTGCTATCTTGTGTCATAATTTTCAGTGTTCCTGCAAAGCAAAAAACAAAGCAACATGCAAAAGCATACACAATTATAGACATACACATACCCCCGTTTGGCACTAGATAGTTGAACAATTAAATTTGAATCTAAATATTCTCAATGTCTTTTGGTGGATCTGAACCGTTTAAGTTTGAAATGCATGTAGTGTTATCACTTTTCACCATCTGAGGCCTGTCTGGCCATTACAATATAATGTATATCATAATGTGATTACAATATAAATTACATTATCTTAAAATAATATTTATTAAAATAATAATTTTAAAACTGATCTCAAGGGCTTCTAGTAGGACATTTTTAAATCTGCAAAATTAAGAACACTTTTCTCTACATTGACCCTAAGGTAGCAGCTACATTAACATGTTCACTAACAACAACAGCTCTCCGTTGTTTTAAACCACAATCACATGCTGAGGGGCTCGACTCTTTCCTCAGCTGGAATTTTTGAAATTGGGCACAATTGTCTCATGTTTTAGCTGAGATCTCACTAAGTGTTCTTTAGATGTTATTCACTTTGAATATGGAAAAGGAATAAAGGAATTTTAAGCAGAGCAAACACAAATGCTGTTTTCTATTTTAAAGGCTTTATCTTTATTTTAGTTAAAGACATAAAGAGGTGTAAAAGACTTTTATTAGCTCCCACTGATTCACTTTATCAGGAAATCTGTATTCCTGTGATGATTTCAGGATTAGGCTATACACTTGATTTTTATGAATTACACTATTTTAAGACGATTGGACATCAAATTGCTCTTTAACAATTTCTACAGTTTTATAGAGAAACTACAAAGACTTAGCTTCGACAATTTACAGAAAACTGGATTACATTGTTTATTTAACAATTAACACGTCATCATAAAGAAAGGATTAAGCCTATAACTTTTAATAGTGCTGACTACACAGTACTGTATATCATGATGTTAATTATGGCATTAAATATCACTTTGATTGATTTACAGAATACAATGATGCATTTTATTTGTTACAACTTAGCTAAACATCTCACTTGAAACAAGGAGAAACAGCACATATTTTCTGAGAGGGGGGTTAAGCCCTTTTAATCTCAGTGGTGATTCTTTCTCAATGAGATAAGATCACATGTGTTTTATTGACCATTGTAAAAACAGTTTCATCATTATCTTTCTTGTGCATCAGTCAAAGCTTTAGCTCAATTTGCCTCATATCACCATTAGGGAATCCTGCAATAATTTAGGAGTATTAAGATGTACTTTTTTCATATTACACTTATTCAATCCTGAGTGTTCTTTAGGAGATTCACTCACAATCCTTATTAAATCCCTACTTGCTTAATATCCAACATTTAGTTCCACTCTGCATGCACTGAACCTCTAACTCCAACAATGCTGCCTTCAATCATTTATACACTTTCATTTATCTTTTATTCCCATAATTACACTTATCTCCTTAACTCATCAGGTATAGTTACTACACTGATGTTTGCAGCATTTAATGATTCAAAAGGACCAATATGAACCTTTGCTTTATTTGTGCTATTGCCATATCAATCTGCTTTCCCAAATTCACTTCTCATATACAAATACATTAAATTGCACTGTAATTTACATTTATCCAACATCCTTTATTTAATTGATAATTCTTGCTCAGAGGAGCTTGTTATTTAAGTGTTGCACATGTGATGTGACAACAGGAATAATCATATAAAGGGTTTACCCTTAGCTGAGAACCAGAATAAAATTTGGATGTTACTCCATTTTAAGTTTATCTTTTGTTGCTTTAACATACAAAAGATCTTTGATTTACTAGGGGATTTATCCTCATCTACACTGCTGTTGTAATGCTGTGTATTTCCATTAACAGAGTTATTTTCGCCTGTTTTGCGCAGGTTTGTTTACATACATGGACGCATCAACTTGAGCACGGAGTTTTCTCATTTCATCCGACATGACTTTATTATTCACGGATAT
Organism: Misgurnus mizolepis; assembly: GCA_025389145.1. Lineage (NCBI taxonomy): Eukaryota > Metazoa > Chordata > Actinopteri > Cypriniformes > Cobitidae > Misgurnus > Misgurnus mizolepis. Next base: position 7,283,382 of record JAIFKI010000022.1, on the reverse strand, counting down.
TCGCTAATACTTTACGGGTTTCCGATGTAGTTGCGAGATCATTCTACGAAGCAAATAGATAATCGCCACGGCGATGCTTTTACTTTAGACTCAAATTTACGACTTTTTGTAATGTACCGCGATAACATTTAGTCATGACTCATGAGTCCATGTAATATTCACTCCTTCTGAGTTTAACGCATGAGAAGATGTTTGATTCGGAGTGCAAGTGAATATATTATTTCATTTTCTGCACTGCCACAATTATATCACTGACAGCGGTGTTGTTGTTTTAATTATTTTGCCCCACCGGATTTCTCCGGACTTTCACTGAGTTTACCGTCCCATTCTACAACATACGGGTGCATTTATGCTCCCCCTCAACATTTCTAATAGGCAAATAAAATCAACTTACCAACACAGCCGAAGATAGAAAAGTAGACATTTAAACCTCCTATTTTGCGATGAATGAAATCCTCTGTTATGGTTGAATTGTCGCGCTGGAAAGCTTTCTGAAGTACCACGTCACTTTTTCGGGTGTACTACGTCACCAGAATTACGTCACCTGTGGTATACGTCATCACGTCGGGATCACCAAGCTGTAAGACGCCACCCACAAGCCCAACGACAGATACAAGTGGAGTGGGCGAAGGGGTCTCGTGTTCTTTCCCTCCGTAGCGCTTCTAGAAGAATAATTCCATTTATTTAATTTGTTTCTTTGACCTCTGTGGTTAAATTATAATCTGACTCCAATTTATTAGTTACCAATGTTATTCTGATGCTGATCACAATTTATATAATTATTATTATATTTTTGTTCTCTTAATTATTTAGAATTAATTACATTCAAATAGAGAATATAATGTATTCCTGGAGGTGCTTAAGGCAGTTCCGTACAGCTGGGTGTAGAGGCATTTCTCCTTCTTAACTTAAAGTTAGAGGTTTATCCAAACACACTATAAAATATGAGGATCCATCTATATTGAGATTGAGTCATTATAACCTCCAACCTACAAAAGTGGGAATTAACTCCAGTCATATTTTCAGTCGAGGTAATTCCTAATCTACCCCCCTCCGGTATATTTATAAAATATAATAAAAGACTTGACAAGGTTTAAAATGAATAGATGTTAACAATTTATTTTGCCAGGCAGGTTACACTTAAATCAATCATTCATCAATCAAAAATATCCACAACTAAAAAGATCAGCACAATGTCAAAATCATACCTGGCAATTAAAGACACACAAAGTGGTCTAGGAAGATTCTTGTTAAAGATTTCTTCCATGATGTTTGAATACACACAGAGTGTGGAAGCTTCTGGGTACAGAATGGCTCCATAAGGTTTCAATACACACATAGTGTGGGAGCTTCTGAGTACAGAATGGCTCCTAGAACAACTAGCCAGGCCACCTTTTATACACAGCGTGAGACAAAGACATCGTAAAACTACAAAGTCCAGTTTGACCTGCACCAAATGTTCCTAAAGAACATCTGGTCAAAATAGCCAGAGGTGTCCTGGCAAAAACCCCACCTCTTAAAGAAATGCATCTTCTATCTAACCCCTTGAACCATCTTATTTTAGATATATAGAAATGAGACCTTTTTACTCATCGCACCATGACCTTTAAAATAATATTACACATGAATATGTATGTAAAACACAATCTTAGAACCCCATAATATGTATACATTACATTTCAGCAGATACTCAGTGATGTGAGCCAAAAAGCTAACAGTTCAAAAACCTTTGTGATGAATAGATTAACACATCAAAGAGTTGTATATCTGAAGACCTCTTTCATCTATGGGTCACATTTGGGTTCCCAACCCCCCTGAGGTTTAATTGTTTTACAGTGTCTTTTCATAAATAAACTTAGTTTATCGGGTTAACAACACCACCTGAGGTTTAATTGTTTTACAGTGTCTCTTTCTGAATAAACTTAAAGTTGATGAATTATAATCCAGTATTGCAATGGCTTTAGCATGTTACATTTTTTTAAAGGAATTTCTGTAGCTAATCTGTAGCTAATTGTACAAATACGTCTCGCACAACCCAAATCGTAATTTGGCACCTGTGTCACACATTTTTCTTTAAATCGTAACAAAAAGCCCTTGTGCAGTGTACTTTTGCTATGGTTACTTGGTGTTTTTGTGAATTTGTCATTAGTGAAAGATTGTTTAAAAGCACTTTTAAAAATGTTTTCTTAAATGTGTTTTCCGCGATCCCTAATGCTCCTTATGGGAGTTTCAGCCCCATCCTCATTCCGTATGTTATTTTTATCACCTCAATAGCAACTGTATCCAACAAATTGATTTGTACTACGACATGTCTGTTGTCACGGGAGGAAAACAAACTTAAAGTGAATTCGGATCCTGGCTTCTCTTTCAAAATCCAGTGACATGTTTGGAAAACATATAATAAAAGTGATCTCCATGCGAGAAACTAGGAGCAAGAGAAATTCAAATCCCAGATGCTGCTGCTCTACTTCCAAGGAGATCTCTCGCTTCCCTGCCGGGTTTAGAGTGTTTTTGCTGCAAACTCCTGAGAGTGCACAGATTTGCACGCGCATTGCCTTTATGAATTCACCAGATTGTCATCGTTCTGCTAAAGTCATCAATGCGTTGGACTGCAAATGAACCAAAGCACTTCTTTTGTCTTTCCACAGGAGGCTTTCGGGCAACCACCTGAGACACATCCCTGGCTCCGCGCTTCAAGGCCTCTACAATCTCAAAGTCCTGTAAGTAACGAAAGACAGAGATGGAGAGAGGTTGTGTTTCAGTCGGAAAATAATAATCAGGGTGATTCATCCCGAAACATATTTTAGAGGAGTGTCACTGCAAAATAAAAAACACAATGGCTGACAGGTGACGAGTTAGGGTTTGTGTGTGTAAGTTTTTTTATTATGTTATTTAAATTTAATGAGTTCTTTAAAGGAATATTTAATATTTGATCAACAGTAAGCATTTGTATTAAATTTTTAATACAGAGGTCAGATTCTGCTTTTTTTTTAAAGCAAAACTGCTTTTGTTTACTTGTTTTTGAAGTGGTTGAGATACTTTTTAGCTAGTTAAGCTCGCTGTCTGATCAACTAAACACAGTTTAACACTGAGCGACTGCAGGACGGGCTGGGAGACCAGTATGAATTATATATCAAATTTTAGAATTAGAAACATTAGAAAAAAGCAATAACAAAGCCCCACCATAAGCAGATTATGCTAAAATGTATATAAAAAAAACCTATAGAAATTTAAGTCTTGTGGGTATGCTTCAAAACTGCTTAAGTCTTGCTTTTAAGTCAAGATTTTTATCACAAATACTTAGTACTTCCCTGCAAATGTCAACTTTACCATAAAAATAGCTTTTATTAAAATTGTTAACCATACTGATGTTTGAGAGGTAAATATTTAGTGGTTTAAATACTCATGTAATGTCTCTCTTTTAAAAGTTTTCCATTGCAACGTTTTCAAGCTTGTCACGTCCATAACAGAGAAATATCACAACCATAACATTGTTTCTTCCTTAAAAATGCACACACAAAAAATATTTTAAATATGAAATATTTTATGTTCTTTGAAGAGCCATCCCTTTCCATTTATTGGTTAATATAACGTCTATTTTGTGCATTTTAATTCACAGTATTCCTTTAATGTATGCAGTCTCCCAAAAAAGTTAACATGAAATAACGCATACACATCTGAATATGAAGATATGCACATATCTAAAATAGAAAACACGTGTATAGACTGATTTTTTGATGTCTGGACTGTGTCTTCAGAGGTTTAGGAAAATCTGAACAGATGGTTCAATATTTCGGTAATAAATAAATTTCTTTACGTTTTGACTGAAAATGTCTTATCCATTATTCTGGAATTTATTTTTTGATAAAGTTTAACCTGTATTGAGTTTGGAAAATTCCTTTAAAATTGTTTGATGGAAAGGCACAGGTATCTGTCTCATTTCCACTGTCAGAGCCCTGGATTGCCCTTATTCACGTCAACAATTCGACCAAAAATTTCCACACCCTATTCCATCTACCCTGCTGTGCTTTCCTGAAGGCAGAATTTGCCCTGTATTGCTATTCAATCATCCACCTACATAAACTTTTTGATTGCATACCTCAGGAAATCATCCTGCCAAATCGAATAACTTCAACGCCCCACAAATTGGAAATGTCTCTTTAAATAACCTAAATAGTCTCATTTGTGTCTAAATCAATTATTTCAATAATTATACATTTGAAAAGTTTGATTCGACTGTTCATTTGTCTAGATTTAAAGTGCTTGATGAGCCAGACGTTTTGAATCCTACCCAACATGACTGTTAAAGCAAAGAAAATGTTTTTTACAAACGTGTTTGTTGTCAGAAATCCTATTTATGTGGTCAGTGCAGACAGAGACCGGGTTGGGTGTAACAATAGTTCAAAGTCTTTTTTTCTCTGTTTTCTGTATGTTGTTGTACGGCTAACTAACCTTTTAACCACCAAACTTGTCAGAGGCACGAGTAGCCGCCGGCCCAATATTTGTTTAAAGGTTAAACAGAATGATAAAAAATGACGACAATTTCAAACAGGTTTAACATTTTTAAATATTCCTCCTTCAGATTCATCCCTTTGGTTGACCCAACGTAACCACAAATCAGGATGCTTGAACAAACTAACTCCGGTGTTAACACGTTTAAGGAAAATTAACCTACATGTTTCATATTTGTTACATAAATATTAATTAATTGTAACATTTTACATTTACTGAATAGATATTAATGGGGAATCTTCATTTTAATGAAGTTTCTTTTATTATTATTATTATTATTTTATTAATGCATTATAATTTTATGCCAAATTAAATGTTTCCCCTGCTTCTTTTAATGTAAAGCTGCTTTGAAATAATTACTAATTGTGAAAAGTGCTATATAAATAAAATTTAATTGAATTACATTTTTCCAAAAAATATTTTGAAGTCACACAATATTTGGAGGACCCCTACAAATACCACCACGGACCCCCAAGGGGTCCCGGACCCCCGGTTGAAGACCCATGACTTATAAGGTTGTGATTGGATAAACCTTTACTCTTATTATAGTATTTTCCTATCATTTTAAAAAGTTACCTTACATTTAATTCAATGCTTCAAGGTACACTTTTAATAAACAATGCCATAAATTTATTTTTATTTTTTTGCTAAATGGTTCCATAAAGAACCTTCATCATATGAAACACAATTCTATATCACAAAAGGTTTTTTAGATCATGGGGTTTTCAAACTGGGGTCCAATGACCAGATATTGCAGAAGTTGTAGCCAATTATTTAAATTTATTAACAATTTGCTGTCTTTATTACAATTATAATTTCTCTGTTTTCTATACAAAAATATGGATTTGTATTTGAGGAAAGGTCTCTCTCTAAAGGTCTTATCATAGTGTATGTGGGGGTCCCTGTCATTAAAAGGTTTGAAAACCTATGCTTTAAATGCTTTAAAACAGACTGAATGGTTCTTTGATGAACGAAAAAAAAATTTCTATTGCATTGCTGTGAAGAACCTTTAAAACTTTTATTTTTAAGAGTGTGCTTTTACACTTAACCAAGGCTCAAAAGTGCAAGAAAAACATGATCTCACATCAAGAGAAATTGTTATTTAAAATATACCAATCCCGCACAACAATAAAATTTTGGGAAGATGAATAAATACTTTGTTGCGTTCAAATGACTGAAGAATTATAACATCATGTCTGTTGGACATCTAAAGTCTAAGTTCACAGCAGCTGTGGTGGCACCATGATTTCCTCGATAAGGAAATCCTGTCCACAAAGGCATACTTATTCTCCCAGACACAGGCAATTCTCTGCTGCTTGGTCAAATGTCAAGACTTTCATTTGATTGGACATGATAAAACTGTCTGCCCTGTAATTAAAGCCCAGCATCTATGACTGCATGCTCTCACATTGGAATAATTTGCTTTGTTCAAAGAGCTCAGCATCATTGTTTCACCGCTTCCTTCTCCTTTTGCTCCCTTATTCTACCAGTCCTTCGAGAATGACATCAATGGCCCACCCAAGCAGTTTCTTCCCCAGTCTGTTAAGTTTTTTACCCCTCGCATGTTCGGATTTTGTCCATTGAAAAGTGCACCACAAAGTCATACCTCCTGACTGATTGATCTCAGGTAACCGCATTGGTAACATGGTCCACTCTTGTCTCTGCATGACAGCTATAACCCCCCTAACAAGCTTTTTCAACACTGCTTTGTATTTTCTACATAAAACTGAAGGCCTTCATTGGTCGCAAAGTGTTAGCTACAAATAGTTGTTAGATCAGCTACAGGCAGGAGGCCGTGGGTGATGATGATATTAAGTACAACAGCCTGACTACTTTTACACAAATTGTTCTACAAAAGGAATTTAATATGGAGTATTACCAACCCAGTCTCACGCAGTTGCGTATAAATAGCACGTGAGTAGTACATACACCAAATTCCACTTTGGCGTGCATATGATATGCCAGTCCTTCCCATTCACTTAAATGGCGCATCTTTTTTGTCGTTTTAATCATTTGTTTCTCAATTTTGTTGCTATTTTCTAACATTTTCGCTTGGGATTGGGTTTAGAACAACTTTTGTTATATAAAAATGACATCCTAACCTAATCCCCAATTCTAAACTTAACTCCAAGCGACCATGGCTTAAATATAGACAAAAACATGGAGAAACCTGCACTGAAAAAAAATTATTCAATCAATTTCCTCAATTTTTTAAGGTAAGTGGTTGCAGTCAATTTGTTTAAGCTACATTAAAAAAATAAAAGATTAGTAAAGTAAAATAAAATAAAAAACTTTTGTTTAAATGTAGCTTAAATAAATTGATTGCAACCACTTACCTTAAAAAAATTGAATAAATTGAATTAACATTTTTTTCAGTGTGGGAAGGACTGGCCTTTCAAATGCACGCCAAAGTGGAATTTGGCGTATGTATTGCACGATTTTCCCACAACGTGCTATTTATACCCATTTACATGAGACTGGGTAGCCAATAAATGTTTTTGGCCAGTTGGTTTGTGTATTTTTCTTCATAAACAAAAAGGTCCACAAAAAGCATCACACAAACTGGAATTTCATGAACACAGACGAGTATTGTTACTGTATATAATATTATTTATAACACTAATCGTTGTCATTGATGGTGTCTTTGCAGGATGTTGCAGAATAACCAGTTAGAGAGACTGCCCGGAGAAGACCATTGGGAATTACCCAATTTACTTTCTCTGTAAGTATCACATACTTTATATGATCTCAAAGAAACGTGGGCTGTTATAGATTATATAGAACATTGGTGTATATTTAAGCAACACTGGATAGGACTGCATGCCAAGAGTAGACCTCCTAGTTATGACCATGGCTCGAAGCTTAACAGTTGGAATGAAGTTGACTTTCTGGATTCAAAGATTGTTCTCATGCTATAGAAGATCTTTGTATCATACAATATCGTGTGATGTTAAACATTCAGTATGATATCTTAAAAGGCAGAGGAACAGCTGGTCAGTGACATTGTGTCAGTTGATACAATGTTTCAAATGTTAATAGTGGCGATGGCGATGTCACATGCTGATTAGCATATATGTGACATCATCGCGTTGCCTTTGCATTTGATCTACTGTTGGCACCTGAAATCTGCAATTTGCTTCCACTCTTTGATCTGTCACATTATATTGCATTTTAACACAATCGGATGCTACTTTTACATATATGTTCTGTAGTCAGACATAAAACGAGTAGGCTATAAAATAGTCACTAAACACGACCATAAAACACCTTGTGTTTTATCCAACCAGTGATTTATAAATGCGACATTGTCTGACAAAATCACCATAAATTTACACTGAAGAGCGGATATATGAGGTGATTTAGGCTACGTTACTTGTTTGTCTCATGCAGCTTTTACTACTGTTGCTCTTCTCATCAATGTGGTGTTGTGTTATGAGCACTAGATTTTAAATGTTAGTTTACCTCAATCTGTATACATTTCCTTGTTCTGCTGAATACAAATAAAGATATTTTGAGCAATGTTCTTAAGCCCATATTTTTTACTACTATAGAAATCAATAGTGCTCCTACTTCCTGGTTAATTATAAATATTTTCCTTTGTGTTTAGCAGAACAAAGAAACTCATACAGGGACAACTTGAGAGTCAATGATGAAATCATTTTCATTTTGGGGTGAACTTTCCCTTTAAGAAATGTCCACTAGGAAAATCAAGTTTGCAAATGAAGACAGTGGTTAAACACGTGTTTTCCTAGCTATAGCGACTAGCATATGAGTTGTACGTTTTGTGTTGTAACTTTCTTATCATTAGCACAAAGAAAACCATCCACAACTACTGTAGGTTATGTCGGGGTTTACTAGACAAATAAGGAACAGATAAGGTGTAAAAAAAAAACTCATACAGTAGGTCCCTTTTGGGTGCGATCCAATGTTTAGAAATCGATAAATATTAAAAATACAGTAATTGAGCAAATTTGGGTTTATCGGTTTCCCTTAGCTTTTAGTGTTACGTTACCTCACAACATCAACAAGACACACATCCAAAACAAGATAACTCTTTTTCAAAAATCTTGTTGTTTTTTTGATTGTGCATTCCAATTAATATTCATTTACAACGGGCCTGTTGAATGCTTCATTCTGATTGGTTGAGAAACTAGGGATGCACCGATACCACTTTTTTGGAATACGAGTACTTGCATTTCAGTACTTGCCGATACCGATACAGAGTACTTAATAAAAAAACATGATTTAAATTGACAGGTAACAGCTTTAGTCATATAATTTAACAAAAAAACAAAGGACTAGTTTTCCAGTTTGTTGTAAACGCTGCCTCTTTGGACAACACAAGAGGCATTAACCCCTTACACACTGCTCAAACATAGACATTTCTCAGACCGTGGTATCGATTCCAGGTATCGGGGGACTTTTAACGAGTACGAGTACTTTAGAAAATGTGGTATCGAGGCCGATACCCGATACCAGTATCAGTGCATCCCTAGAAATGTTCCATGGGTGTTGATTATTTTTCTGTAAACCGCACACCTAATCTTTTAAATGTCTTAAAAATAGGCACCAGAGCAATGTTTGTGGTAACCGTGGTATAAGAGAAATAATTAACTCCGGTCCTTTAAATTTTTGAAAATAATAATTTCCGCTACTTGTTGTGCCGCATTGCCACCTTGCGTGTGCATTATTTTCAAATAATTATTTTCGTCGTCAATTACTCCTTACTTAAACTACAGTTGATTTGTTTTTATTTAAAATGACAGCTAAGTAGCACAATAAAACACTTAAAAACATGACAAAAATTTAAAAAACTGAGTTATCTCGTATTGGAACCAAACTCTTCATATACAACTATGATATTCCAGAAGTCAGACAAGATCCTTGAGAAAGGTAAACCGTGACTATGTCACATTTAATATCAGAACAGTCAATGAGAGGAACCTTCACAGGCCTGTTGGAGCATCTGGAACCTATGAGGAACCCACAAGACACTGCGTTCTGGCTCCTGAGCAACCGCTGGGAGATTCAATGAGCTGTGAAGAGCCCAATTTTCCATCAGTTACTCTTCCCTAAAGTCCAAACTTCATTCCGAAACGTGCCCTCTTCCTAACTGGTTCCCCATGAAAAGGTCAGAATCTAAATATCGTCTGGGATTTCGTCTGGCCTTGTCCATCTGCTCCGCTAACATCCTCCCCTTCATTCCTTTCAATTATTTCAGTTCCTGATGCCAGTCGGCATCCTGGAGTAGAGCCACACACCCTGTTCTTTCCAAATGAATAATTCCATGTAAATATCCATGTGCTCATTTCCGTCTACCTTCGCGAGGATGTTTTCATTAGAGTCATGGCATACAGATTTAATTCCTTTGCCACCAACAGAGTTTTCCGCATGGAAGACACGCTTGCTTCCAGAAGAGGCTCCAGACGCACACAGATTGTGTACATGCCACCCTGTATCGAGGCAGAACTCTGGCTTACATCCAGCTAAGTTGCGCTCACTTTCAATTTTCCATAACAAAGAAAATTCAGCTAGGTGCTCTGTCCTGGGTTCCCACAACAGTGCAAAGACATTTATATCTCAACAAACATGTAATTTAGGGTAATGATAAGATGGGGATCGGTTAACCACTGGGGGAGGTACGTTTTGAAGTCTATTGGCGCCCAATGTAGACATTGGGAAGATGAGTTGAGGCAGGACAGATGACTAGGGATAAAACTCATCTTTGTTTCTACATGAGAGTTTAGGACTGTAGGCTATACTGGCTATGCTCAGCACAGAGCATCCTTTGATATCAAGACCACCCTCCCAGGATTAGGGAGATCTGATAAAGGCATCTATCCAGTCAAGGCTGAGCAACAAATATTGCCTTTCTTAAGCAACAGGAAGCAATGCATTACCTCTTGATCATACAGTATGTTTCCCACCAATGAGATACCACGAAAAGTGACTGCATCACAAGTCTTGACAATCTTAATACAGGTGCTCAAGAGGTCAGTGTTTACTTTTCACAAAACGCTATCGATCTTGGATGCAAATTCATGGAAAACGTAGTGTGTGAATATGAAGGGATCTTTAATTGTGCTTTGGGTTCAAGTTCTTCTCCATGAAGTACCCTGAACTAGAGGACTTGAGGGCCAAGGAGGGCAGAGGGGAAGTGAGGAGAGGCCATTGTAAAAGGAATGAGTGTGAAAGGTCACAATGGAAAAATGCACAGGAAGTGCTTGAGGCTAACTCCACGTGCTCGTCTGCTATCATACATCATGACTCGGCTGAGCGAGGAAGTTCTGCACGCACCCCCCCCCCACACACTCACACACACACACACACACACACTGAATCCGGGGGCAACATTCATTAGATCAAAGGCTTAACTTGTTGACATAGGGAGGACATTCATCTTGGTTGTGGAGATGTCAAGGTCTGTGAACAACCGGCTTGTGCTTCATTCTTAGATTTGTGAGAGAATTCCAAACGTCTTCTCTTTCAATTATTTCCAGCAGCCTTTGATTGTTTCTTCACAGCTTTTATCTTAAGCGCTTTGTTTAATTGCCAAAATGTTGGAGGGAAGAGCATCTCAAAGCCTTGCAGTCGACATGGTGCAACAATCACTTGGTGGCTTTAACCAAATCAACTCTCCATGCCACAAAGCTAAAAACCATGAAATTAACAATCGGTGCTATATTAAACCATATGAGCACAGGAAGAAATAAAAGAGGAATAGCTCATTTTCAAAAACGCCTTCATGTGGTTGGATCAAGTGCGGGATCTTTGCTTTGGCGGCCTGTGTTCGCCTGTCAAAAGCGATTGCACAACTTTCTTCATCTTTGAAAAGCAAGTACGTGATTAAGGAGTCAAATTTCCAAATGTAAGAAGCCACAAAGCACTAGTATCTTGTGTTCCTGTAGCTCAATTGGTAAAGCATTGCATTAGCAATGCAAAAGGTCATGGGTTTGATGCACATACTGATTAAATGTATGTCACGTTGAGATAAAAAATGTCTGCCAAATTCACAAATGTAAATAAAGGCTTATCAAGACACCTGCAGACTTTCAATGCTTCTTAAACATTCAGAGCAGCAAGGGTGCTAAATTCTCATTAAACAAGTCTATGCTGGATCAAACAAATATAGCTTCATAAAACAGTGATATATATATATATAAATCGCTAATAGGAAAACTAGTGCTCTCAGTTAGTGGTGGCAATCCACACACAGAACGAACAAAAGGTCAAACCAAAAGCGGCAATGAAATGATCCTAATTATGTTATCATCGAAAACGTTATTACCACAGACCACAGCGCACGGTATTATCTCTTTAGTTAGACACAATTTCTGCCTCTTTTGTTCGCTTGTTTTCATGTACCTTTGTAGGGCGTGGTAGTTCAATAGAAAAGAAGCAAATGCTAGATTTCGTGACAGTACACTGCCTAGACCAGGATTGTTGCCATCAACCAGGTCACAAATACCGCAGCTGGAGTCGTGCCATATCAGTGTTAAAAAGTTACAGGAGAACAGAAAGCGTGGGTTGGGTGGCGTATGGCCTCTTGTTGACATAGGTTCAGAAACGTCAATCAGTGATTCATCTAGATAGTAGTAGAACGCCGTAAACAAGATTCCTATGAAAGCCCGATGCCTTTCATCTTTGAATTCTCATGCATGCCTTGTAAGTGTTTATTTTTGCAAAATTTTTCCTGGTGTTTTAACAATAAGTGCACATGTTCTTGGTAAAAGTTAAAAGCTTAACCTGGTGACTAGTACATAACTGTTGTAGATTGCACAAATAGCATCAACTTCAAAAGGCATCACAGCAATAAACATGCAGATGCTTTTGTTTCTCCCGATAAACACAGGCGTCTGGATGCCAACCTGATCACGGAGGTCCCTGCAAGGACCTTCTCGGGCATGCGCTCACTGCGCCACCTCTGGCTCGATGACAACGCCCTAAAAGAGATCCCAGTGAGCGCACTCAATGATCTCTCATCACTGCAGGCCATGACCCTCGCCCTAAACCGCATCACCCACATCCCAGACTTCGCCTTCAGGAACCTATCCAACCTAGTTGTGCTGTATGTATCTTCTCATGATGTAGCAAAATTAGGACATGAACTTGACTTAACATTCTTGGAAATAAACTATTTACACCACACATTAACACATTTTTCTCAACCATAACCGTTGTACATGGCAATTTGAGGGAATGAGGCAGTGTTGTAGTCCAGTCTGAATCAAGACCAAGACCAGACATCGAGTGTCGAGTCCGAGTCCACATCCAGCTTTATCTTGACTTGGACTTGACATTTCATCTCTGGTCTTGGTCTTAACTGTTAACTTATTTTTAAAATACAATAAGGAAGTGCGTAGTTTGTAAGAAATGCATGCTTTGGCTTGATAGGACACCACAAATCCAATTGTTTTTTAAATACAAAGCAATGGAATGATAGTTGATTAAATTATATTATCTGCAAATGATTGACAATAATTTGAATATGCACAGGTGTCATTTCTGCAGTTTTCTTTTGATGTTTACACATTCAGGCATCTTCACAACAACATGATCCAGACTCTCGGACAGAACAGCTTTGAGGGACTACACAGCTTAGAGACTCTGTAAGTAATACCCTTTTTTTTTTTTTTTTTGATGGATGTTATAAGCCACATAAAAGCAGTTCCTGTTTTTAATGCAAACACAAAATGATCTGTTTTTTGATTTTAGCATCTACATCAAATGATTATGAGGAGGCTCGGACCTATAATCAATTCTAACCAAAATTACAACAAACTTAATTTGACTTTACTCATCTTAAGTGGTTTAGCCTTAGATGACTATTAATAAAATCAGAACTTCAGCTATTGAGATGTCCACTTTAATTATAGTGCCTTGTTTTCTGAAAACACTCTTACCTCTTATTAAAATCGATGACTGTACAGTATGACAGGTTTTGATCAACAAGTGTCCTTATACTGACCTCAGTGTTTGTTGTGTGATGACTCGGGAGTTTTATTTATGATACAGCACTGGCCTCAAGTACCTTATTGCTTTTATTACAACATGATCTCACGGCAAGTTGTGTAGTAGTCATGAAAAATTTGATAAATTTATTTGTGTCCATGGCACAAAATTCAGCTGTTTTTGTGCCTTGAGCACAATTTTTTTGTGCCACTTGCACAAAATTCTATAAATAGTTTTTTGTGTCCGTGGCACGAATTTCTTTTCGTGTCATTTTATGTTATTGTTTTTTCATTTTTTTCCCCCTGTTTTTAAATCATTGTCACTTGGGATTAGTTTTAGGGGTGGTTTCCCGGACAGGGATTATCTTAAACCAGGACTATGCCTTAGTTTAATTATGAAATATAACTAGTTTTAACAAACATGCCTTACTTTAAACATTACTTGTGTGCATTTTGAGACAACACAAAGAGCAGTGATGTATTTTAAGATATGACAGTACAAGCTGTTTTCAGTTTGGACAGCTCTTACTTTTATTTTTGTCTAGGACTAGTCTAATCCCTGTCCGGGAAACTGCCACTTAGGGTTTGGGTTAGGATGTACTTTTATGTATTGGTTTCTGCTTTCAAAACTATTCTTGCCTGGAGTTGGGGTTTGGGTTAGGATATCTAAAAATGTAACAAAATTTTAATCTAACTCCAACTCCAAGCGTCAATGGTAAGAAAATAGGACAAAACAATGAGAAAACAATAAAAAAAAGGCCACAAAAAAGAAAGTCGTGCCACGGACACAAAAAAATGGTTTATAGAAATTTGTGCAAGTGACACAAAAAAGACATTCGTGTTCAAGGCACGAATAAAAGCTGAATTTCGTGCCATGGACACAAATAAATTATTTAAAATTTTCATGACTATACACAACTTTTTGTTAGATAAGTTTTATTAAAAGGTTACCACACAATACAAATATTGAGGGAAAAAAATTAATCAACACAATTTTCATGAAGTAAAATCAGTAAATTTTTCCCTGACAGACCATGAACAAACAATCTGTTTCACATATGTTTATATTGCTTTGGGTGGTTGCTAAGGTCACTGTGCAGTGCAGTGATGCACAAAATTGTTGTGTGCGGCGTGTTTTAAAGTAAATAAACCACAGGTATTGATCAGAATCAACGACTGAAACTAACTTTATGCTTTAGTGTGTTAGTGGATAAAGTATTAGCATAGATACCCAAACATTCTTTGCCATTGACTGTAATGATCAATCAAGATTTTTGATTCTGTTGTTTACACCGAGATCTGATTTGACCATCATAGATGCATACAGTTTAGGTGCTCAATACTTTTCACAGACTGTAGCTTTTAGGTATTAAATATAATTGAAACCTATCCTATTAATGGTCAGATCAGACCTATGTTAGATGAACACTGTATGTCATATTACCCTTTGTACATACATCTAAATGTATTTTATGTTAATGAGTCCTTTTTGATGAGACACTTAATGTGCTTTTATTTATATTGCATAGACAGGAATACATTTAAAGCATTATGATTAAATGGCAACGTTTTTACATTTTATATGACAGCTGGACATGTTAATCAGGCTTTATTATTATATATTATTATACAGCACTGAGCATGTAGAAATGTAAGCAAAAAAAGTTAAATATGCCCAATAAATACTGTACATGAGAAATGTAATCCATAAAAATTATAAGGGGCTTATAAGAAGCAAAGCCAACATATAAAGTATTTGCTTATGTATGAAAGACATTACAAAGAGCACGCATGAAAGCTTGGCATTAAAAGAGCAAGCATATGCTGAAGTCATGGTGGTCTCCAGGATACTGAGAGGTTCACACCTGCTTTTTAACAGCCTGCTGAAGTGCTAAAGATGACGTTTTCATCTTTACGAGAAGGATTTTAGTCTAGAGAATTGCACACACCGAGCTGAACACTTCATTTGAGAGCACTTGCTGAGGAACCATGGGCTGAAATTCACCCCTGGAAACTGAACAGCTTGATAGATTTAGCTTATGATTTGTTGCAGTATTAAATTTTCGTCATATATACCATATTCCAACGTGATCTCATGAGGATACGTATGTATTTTTACAGAAAGTGTGGCTGGTGTTGACAGGAAATCCACAGTAATTATTTATGTATTAACAGATGTACAAAATTGTACATATTCCTATTCAGAAATATTAATATTGGGGGTATTGGCGTTTCTTACTTATATTAATGGCATGTTATATAGTCGTATTTTCTGACTTATTTATTTAAGACAGTTTACTCATTTACCTAATGAAACCTTTAGGACTTTCTAGAGAATTAATGTTACACAATATTAAACATTTTAAAACGTTAAAATTAATAAAAATTTTGTAATCATATTTTATAATATTTAGTTTGTTTGCCACGACACACAAAAGACGTTTTCTCCTTTGCTGTCTTCTCTTATGCAATAATAATTACACCAAAACCAACATGATCTCATGAGAATACGTGTGTATTTTTACGTTTCAGTGTGGTTTTAACGTATAATATCGACGTTTTGATTACTTACGAATTTACAGCTTTACAAACGTACAAATTTGTGCGCAAGTTATTACTATACATAAAAAATTAAAATCGCGGGCATTGGCGTTTCTTACTCATATTGATGACATGTTTTCAGTTTTTTGACTTAAGACAGTTTACCCATTTACAGTACCTAATGAAATGATTATGATATTCAGAGAACAATATCAAAGAGCTGCAAAGTTTGGCTAAATGAGTCTAAAAGTCGCTAGATGTAGCAATAAGGTCGCTACGTTGGCAAGCAACACAGTCACTGAGTTGGCAACACTGCTTCAGCCAGTCCCCTTTTTTTAAGCAAGTAAGCCCCACCCACTGACTAACGTTGAATTTGCATACAAGTTGAAAATAAAAATGAACACAAAAATTAAAACGAAAATGAAAAAGAAAAACAGAACATGAAATTAAAACTGAACTTTACATTTTCATTTTGTCCCTATTATTGCTTGGGCATGAATAAAAAGCCTTTAAAAAATGTATTTAAAGATTCCTTTTCAAGCTTGCCTTTTTATTTTAATATTGTCAGTCTTAACTCAAGATTATATTAAAAATGAAATGTCAAATCATCAATTTAAGTTAATTTTTCAATTTGGCCGGAAAGATGCTTCATCACGTTAAAAATGAAAATTAAATAATTTAATATAATGTTTTAATTTTTATCTTAGCATTTCATTTTCAAATTTGGGACATATTTTGCGATTTTATTTTTTATTTTATAATTTAATTAATTATTTTATCATTTAAATTTAAAATAATTAATTAATTTAAAAAAGACCCAAAAAAACTTTCATAAAATACTACTTATTAACAGTGAGACCAGGCTGCCAAAACGCAACATAAATTCACAAAAGTTGTAAATTTTATTAATTTGCTGTAAACCACATTTAAAATTTATACGATTGCGAGAAAATATCCAAATTCAGCCCTTTATCCAGTGATCTTGATCCGTGTTTTCAGCAACGACTGTAAACGTCAAATATATATATATATAAAGGGTTTGGGTTTAGGGTAAGGTTTGGGATAGGGTGGTAACATTTTGTAATGTGGTAACAACAAGATTTGTAAATGTTTTGTTTATTAGCTGTAACGTAATAATGCTATGATAACATGCAAATTTGTCTATGTATGCTTCAATATCTATTTAAACATACAAAAAAGTATGTTTTGTGTGTTTGAAAGTTACATATTAATACTATATTTAGTGAGACCAGGCTGCATATTCTTAGTACACACAACAAACTCATTGGAAAATGTTTATATTTGAACCCACAAATGGTTAAAACAACCCTGCATAGGCTAAATTACAACCAAACAGTGTGGGTTAATTTATTTTGGGTTGAAAAATAGCCCACCATTTTGTTTTAGAGAGTTCAGTTTTAATCCATTAACACATTATAGGCGGTGTCCCAGACAGGGATTAGCTTAAAGGGGACAGAGAATAAAAAGCCATTTTACCTTGTCTTTGTTGAATAATGGTAGTCTACCCACATTCACAAACATACAAAAAGTGCTAGACATGCTAAACATCTCAGTCTCATAGAAATTCCTTTTAGAAATGTCAACCAGAAAACGGCCCAATCTGAAAAACTGATGCTTATGACATCACAAGCATCTCACTGCCCCTCCACTTTAAAATAATTGGCTACATTTTTAGAGTGGCAGCAAAGTCAGCCAATCAGTAATGAGATTGCAAGTTAAGCCAGTAGGGGGAGACAAATAGGTGGAAAACCACTTGTTTAAAATCCCCCACCCTAATAGAGCTATCTGAGAGAGGTTTTTAGGAAGCTTCTAAGGCATTACAGACCCAAATAAAAAAAATTTGTCTACATGTCACATCACAGAACAAGGATAAATACTCCGTTCAATCATTCTATGTCACCTTTAAACCAGGACTAGGCCTTAGTTAAATTGGGATATTTAAGTAATTTTCAAAAGCATAATTTATTAAAAACATTACTGGTGTGCATCTTGAGACACATATTTTAAGATATGTCAGAGCAAGTTGTTTTCTATCAAGACAACACTAACATTTAAGTTAGTTTGGGACTATAGGCTTAAAATCTGTCTGGAAAACCGCCCCTAGTAAAACCGATATAAAGTAAGTCTCCAACAATACCTCTATAAGGGCAGTTATACTCTGGAAATGCAGTCATGTTAGTTATTGAATTACATTTTAATTACTGTCTCAGTGATAGCTAAGCAATACTAATCCTCCTGAAGGCAAATACTCTTACATGTAACATGACACACTGGAAAAAAATTCTGTCTCATAAACTCCGTCTCATAAAGTCTCAATCCACTTGCACGTCTCCCATGTAAGCTTAAAACCTAGCTTCCTGAAACTGATTTGCCATGTTTTTTTGTTGGAAAATGTGCATTTTTATAGATGCTTCCATAATCCCATTACTGTAATTATCGTTGAAAACACATTGAAAACCATGTAAACATAATGCCCACCAAAATGTTGTTTAATCATGACAATTTAACTTTTAAACAGTGTCTGATTTTATAAACTGTAAATCGAGGTAATTGATAGTTTCCAAAGTCCTCCCATTCTAAACAATGAGGTCTTCCTAGGATATGAGAAGCATTACTTTGCTTTGCCAAATCAAAGTTACATTTCCAAATGAGAGTGATGGATGTCTTAAACAAATCCAGGATGTAGACATGGCAGAATGACTGAGCAATACGCTCTCAATGGTTTTTTTCTTATTGACTATAGTGTGAGCTGATTCTAGATATCATGTAGTGTTTAACCAAAATGACTTTAACACTTACATGACTCAACTAGAGGTGAACGAGATAATGACTTAAATGATGTCTGTTCACATTCACGTCATTAGCTAAATTGCTCATTAACTTGTTATGCAATCCATTTGGTACGGTGGGTTTTTCGAAGTTGAAATATTTAGTTCCCAGTTTAATACACGTAATAATTCCTACACTGTTTACAACCTAAAAAACTGTGGCTCTCTTACAACATTGTACTGCTTGTTTAATGACCTAAACCATTGGTACGCAAGATGACGCAAACTTTGTTCAGGCTTATTCTCACCAGTAAATAAATCAATGTGTGCACCTCCTGGTGTACAAACAGCACAATGCTAGCATCAATACAAAATTTACATTTTCATTTAGCAGACGTTTTTATCCCCTCAAAAAATATGCAATAATCATATTATCCAATACATATGTACATGTATTTTATAAAATACAATAATTTATCATAAATTCGGTGTAATTAAACCTCAGAAAAATAAGGCAATACATCTATAATTTTATGGGGCAGTTTCCCAGACAGGGCTTATCCTAGTCATGGACAAAATTGCATGATTAAAGGATTAGTCCATTTTCTTAAAAAAAATCCAGATAAATTACTCACCACCATGTCATCCAAAATGTTGATGTCTTTCTTTGTTCAGTCGAGAAGAAATTATGTTTTTTGAGGAAAACATTCCAGGATTTTTCTCATTTTAATGGACTTTAATGGACCACAACACTTAACAGTTTTAATGGAGTTTAAAATGGCAGTTTCAACAGAGTTTCAAAGGACTCTAAACGATCCCAAACGAGGCATAAGGGTCTTATCTAGCCAAACGATTGTCATTTTTGACAAGAAAAATAAAAAATATGCACTTTTAAATCACAACTTCTCGTCTATTTACAGTCCTGTGACGCGCCAGCGCGACCTCACGTAATTGCGTAGTGACGTAGAAAGGTCACGTGTTACATATATGAAACGCACATTTGCGGACCATTTTAAACAATTAACTGACACAAAGACATTAATTAGTATCATTCCACATACAACAACGTCAGAACGGTCCTCTTTCTCCACACTTGTAAACACTGGGGCGTAGCTTCGCATTCGTCATCCGTGACATCTTGTCGTGATTGCGTGTCACATGACCGGAGGAAGACGAGAAGTTGTGGTTTAAAAGTGAATATTTCTTATTTTTGTTGTCAAAAATGACAATCGCTTCACTAGATAAGACCCTTATCCTCGTTTGGGATCGTTTAGAGTCTTTTGAAACTCTGTTGAAACTGCAATTTTAACCTGCATTAAAACTGTTATGCGTTGGGGTCCATTAAAGTCCATTAAAATGTGAACGTTTTTGATAAAAAAAAAATGTTATGCAAGCTTTACTTAAATCATTAAAATCAACAATACCATCATCAACCAGCTTAATCCCAGTCTAAAATCATTTCGCTTTAAACATGCTCATGCAACGCGGACACACTCACAGGTCTGAATTAAGAAAGTGCTTTGCCCGTTCTGAATGACGGCCAACACGGGTCCACCCCTATTCGCCCAGCTCACTTCAAACGCGGTGGCCACCTGCCAAAAATAAAGTAAAATATGTAAACATTTGGACTGTTTTGAAAGCTTACGCTTAACACTAAAGCATAAGCCATATAATTATGGGTATGATGAGACACAAAGTTTGAGACAGTATGACTAAAAGGAGGGAATACAGAGCCAAGGGCATCTATCTACCCCACTTTCAGTTGCCTTTACTAGGCACAAGAGATAAAAACACTCCCGTTCAATTATAGGATTTCCTAATAATTATTCTTTGAAAAGCTCCAGTAGAATGGGAGATGAAAAGGAACTTACAAAACCAAGAAAAACAAAAGTCTCTGAGACCCGAGCGATGGCCGCAAACACATTGTTATCGCACCTGCTGCATGTAAGGCCACTCGCCCTTAGCAACCGCCCGTGTTTTGGTTCGAGCCTGTTTTTTGGACACAGGTTTCCTCGAAGGCTAATGAAATGCATACAACAAATGTAATAATGTATGCAGAAGAGAGGTCACATCATGTCAGATTAGCTGGGAACAGCTGTCTTGGTCTCCAAGGACGACCAACGCAGAAAACCCGCAAGGACGTGCGGAAGGATTTTGACTGATTGGAACCATAAGCGCTTGCTTATGTTACAGACACGTAGCATGAAAGATCAAATTAAAGTGTCAAAACAGTTGGCCTAATATGCGACATGATAGCTAATTGTTCGAAATGTGCCCAACATAAGAATGATAAAGGGATAGTTCACCCCAAAATGAAAATGCTGTCATCATTTACTCACCCTCATGTTGTTTTAAAGCTGCATGAGGTTTTTTTTTTTACAGTTGATGGTACCCATTAAATTCCATCGTATTTGTTTTTCCTCCTATGGAGTCAATGGTAACAATCAGCTGTGTGCTTAGCATCATTTCTCAAAATATTTTTGTGTTCATCAGAGAAATTCATACAGGTTTACAACAACATGAGGATGAGAACATGATGTCAAAATGTTCATTTTTGGGTGAACTATCCCTTTAAATAATAATGGTTGTGCTAATAATATTTATATTCAAGACTTTATCTGAAATGTGCTCCAGGTTCTTTTAGCTTGTGTTTCTAGACGTGCTTTTGCTTATACGGTGACCGTTTGTGATTGTTATCTATTTCTCTCATCTCTAGGGAACTGAATTTCAATGACCTTCAAGAGTTCCCTATGGCTATTCGCACGCTGGCTAAACTTCAGGAACTGTGAGTAACCGAGACTAACCCGCCTCGCATACATGTGTCAATGTGCTTCCTTTAAAGTGGATCGCATGGCTTGGCCTCTGCACTTCTTGTAAATCCCGGATAGATCCTAGAATGTGGTTCTCAAGCACAAGCCTCCTGCGAAAAGCAGATGCTTGCAGATGAGCACTTGAGTCGTTCCTTCTCAAGTATCCCAAAGTGTTTTTCCCCCCTCTGGGACCGCCTCATGACAGGTGTTTCTGGAAGACACAAAGGCTGTTTACATCGGCAAACTCAAACTGACGCAGTCAAATGGCTCACATGTGTGCGAATCGCGAGTCTTTGCTGACACAAAACTCAATTTAATTTTAAAGTTTAAGCTGGCAAATAAATTTTCTGGACCCCAAGGAGACTTTTTCCTTGTTTTTGTAACTCACTTACTGTAATTATTTTAGAGTGTTTAGAATTTTCAGATTAGAATTCACAAGCAACATGTGTGCCATAAATTAACTTTAGCATGTTATCGTCGCAGCGACAGCAGACGATGACAAATTATAAGCTGTTGCAGCGGTTGAAAATGTGGTCGCTTCGGTTAGCATGTCGGTTCTACAATTTATAGCCTATACAGAACAGATGTGGTTAGCAATAACACCGAAGAAAGCTGGTCCGTAGGAGACTTCCTGAATTTCGAGTGGAGTTTGTTTAAGTGTGCAGATGGCCAGATTTTCATTCGGCATGCATCTTACAGGGGTTTCCACAACAACAACATCAAGGCCATTCCTGAGAGAGCGTTTGTTGGGAACCCGCTTCTGCAGACCATGTGAGTATCTTGTCACAGTAACAAGAGCCCATAAATAACTTTCCTAACATGCCTGAGTATTTGATTTGTTTATCCGGAATGTATGATTGTTTATGAAACATATGACTGTTATAATTAGCCCTTATTATATTAAAACAATCATGCTTCTGGAGTTAACCTCTGAAATGACAAGTAAATGTCTGTTTTATATTAAATTGTCAACTGTGAATAGGGATACAGACTAGATATTTGTAGAAATACTAGCATTAAATTATCATTATAAAGTGCTTAAGTGTTATGACTTTACCACAAGGTTAATGTTCCCAAAACTAAAATGTACACTCTAAAAAATGATGTCTAATAAATTGGATTAAAAAAAATACTTTAACTGGTAAACACCTAAAAATTGAATTTCTAAAAGCTAAAAAAGAATTAGGTCTTACCCAATTTATTTTCACTTAAAGTGTGAAAAAAAAAACATTTAGTAGATCCAACTTTTACATTTGAGTGTATGTTGGGTTTTTTCGACCCAAAATGTTGGATAGTTTTTAACCAATTGTTGGGTCAAATACAGTCATACCATCATTTATTCAGACACCTCCACATTTCTCACATTATCACGGTTTATTCGCTATATTTTAGATCGTGGTAATAAAACATGACCAAGAACTATTTGATAATCTTTCTGTTACTGTGGGTTCACACCAGACGCGCGTTCAACGATTTGCATGATTACATACAAAGTCAATGCAAAGACGCCATCAGACGTGTCCTTACGTGGGGCAATGCGAATGACGCGAAACGGGTTGGGCTATTTGCCTCAAAAGCATTTTCGCCGAAGTTGAAAATATTAAACTCGAGCGAAAATTCGCATGACATGAAGTTTAATCCCGCGAGTAAACTAGAGCGAGTAACGCGATGCCGCGCATTTGGTGTGTACATAACATAAGACTGTCACAAATGTAAATGGGTCAATGTCGTGACGTTAATTATTTTGTGTCTGTGTTGATAAATTAAATGTTAAAGGGTTAAAATTTCTAAATAAATTTGCAGATTACTTGCATACATTCTCCTTTGTGAGGACCAAGTCTAAAATTTCTGGTTTTATTTCATTTTGAAAGAATATTTGGGGGATAATTGGAAAAATGTCGATGTGGTGTAACTGGTCTGTGTCAATTGGTAAACTAGTATTTTTTTTGTTAAGATATAAATATATTCACATATACTTACATTTTTTCATCATCTGTCAAAGCTATTTAGAAAACAGAGCTGTTTTCAGCATATGTCCGGACAAATATTACAAAAACGCATTCAAATTTACATTTAGAAATAACTAATAAAATGATATTTGAAAAATATTTTTTTATGATTATGCTTACATGCCATCAAGGTGGATTAAATATTTAATATTTCTCATTCTTTGGTGCAATTGGCGGTAACACCATTTGACATTTTCAGGTCCATTCAGTCTTAACTTTCATAAAAATGGTGGTGCAAATGTAATTTTTATTGCATAAAAGTAACAACACTATTAATACACTATGCATTGAATGAAACCTGATGCATGCTTTTAAACAAGTTAAAAAAAATCTCATCTTGTCAAACTGTTTTATCACTAACCCAAGTACACAATTAGATAATACCAATTTAGGTTAACCAATTACCAAGCAATGCTTTATTTAGTTCAGTTTGTGCTGTAAAAAAGTTGCATTAGCAACATGGCAGGTCAAAGTATAAATAATTTTGGGTCCCAAATTTTTATTAATTTTACTGCACTGTAAAAAGTAAAAGTTCAACTTAAAAAATTACTTTATTTGCTAACACCTAAAAAAATACGTTTTTTCAACACCTAAAGTGAAACTAAAGTAAAATGTTAAGTTGAATAAACTTACATTTTTGGGGTGTCCCACATTTTTATTAATTTTACTGCACTGTAAAAAGTACAACTTAAAAAATTACTTTAATTGGTAACACCTAAAAAAATTATATTGTTTCAACACCTAAAGTGAAACTAAAGTAAAATGTTAAGTTGAATAAACTTACATTTTTGGGGTGTCCCAAATTTTTATTAATTTTACTGCACTGTAAAAAGTAAAAGTTCAACTTAAAAAATTACTTTAATTGGTAACACCTAAAAAATTATGTTTTTTCAACACCTAAAGTGAAACTAAAGTAAAATGTTAAGTTGAATAAACTTACAATTTTGGGGTGTCCCAAATTTTTATTAATTTTACTGCACTGTAAAAAGTAAAAGTTCAACTTAAAAAATTACTTTAATTGGTAACACCTAAAAAAATTACATTTTTTCAACACCTAAAGTGAAACTAAAGTAAAATGTTTAGTTGAATAAACTTACATTTTTGGGGTGTCGCAAATTTTTATTACTTTTACTGCACTGTAAAAAGAAAAAGTTCAACTTAAAAAAATACTTAAATTGGTAACACCTAAAAATATTTACGTTTTTTCAACACCTAAAGTGAAACTAAAGTAAAATGTTAAGTTGAATAAACTTACATTTTTGGGGTGTTACCAATTAAAGTAATTTTTAAGTTCATCCAACTTTCCCTTTTTATAGTGTGGTAGTCCACTGAATGAAGAATTTTTGTGTATAAACACAGTTTACTTTTTATAATATTACATTATAATAATATATGTACAATTTAGCATGTTTTTAACCCTTTATGATAAAAAGTTTGAAATCTGAGTTCATTTATGTTATTATTAATGTTTTATAGAATCTGATGTCTTTATCTTCTCTTTTCAGTCATTTCTATGAGAATCCCATCCAGTTTGTCGGCAGATCAGCATTTCAGTTCTTGCCCAAGTTACACACTCTGTAAGTACACTTCTATGTGTCAAATGATAACACACATGTGTATTATTAAACAGTCTGAACTGTTCAGCTTCCGATAAGGCACCTTTAAAGTACCACATGGCAAATGCGTATAATTTCCATTTCATCAGCTGCGCTTTCATTTTCATAAATACTGTAATCTTGCTCACCTCTTGCCATCACTTTTCACATAAGAAAACATTAACCGAGTCATTTGCCTTTGAAAAACAGCACGTTTTAATTATAACCTCATAAATGTCAGAATATGAGATTTAGCTTCCATTAAAGGTGATGAAAAGTCATTTATCTCTATAATTATATACTGTTTATAATGCATGAGAATGTTATGAGTCTATCCAATCTTCATTATTTTGATTTGAAGTCTATCGTCAACTGCGCCGTTGTTTTTGGACGGTTTCGTGGACGCAATTAAAATGATGGACTAATATTTACTCTAGATTACGATGAGCTGAGTGTGTATGGTAACATTAGACTTCCCTGTGGTATTGCTGGAAGACATCTTCATTAGCAGAAAGATCCTCTCTAATGAGTTATCTAATCTGGTTTTAGCTCTTTGAACGGGGCCACTGAGATCCGACAGTTTCCAGATTTGAAAGGAACCACCAGCCTGCAAGTCCTGTGAGTCTGAGATCAAATATCTTCCTTTCTCTTAGGATCAGTTTCACTTAAGAGACTTTTAGAGGTTCTTCCCACCGTTGAGGACACTGAAGTAACAGTTGACAAAACAAATGCATTTACTGATCTCTCATCGTCCCTTTCTGGCTAGCTTTTACTAGGTTAAAAATGATGCTCAGGCTTAACACTTTAAATTGTGTTAACATAGGAAGAACCACATATTCACCCAGAAGTGAACATGTTGTCATTATCTACACACCTTTTCTCATTTCAGACTTGTATGTTGTTGTTGGTGGTGTTTTTTTTAATACAACACAAAAAATTTTATTCATTATGTTATTATGTAGTTCTTGCCATAGGACAGCTGTTTACCTGATCTTTTCATTTTCAATTTTAGCACATATTTTATTACAGTATTTGTACAGTTTTGTCTATTGTGCACATTAGGTGTTTTTCTCCCCGCACATTGAAAGTAAACTCTTCTTCTCTTTGATATTGACGCAGCACGTTGACCCGAGCTGGACTGACAGGCCTGCCATATGACCTCTGCCACCTGCTTCCTAAATTAAGAGTTCTGTGAGTTTCCAAACACAATTATGCACCTGCAGCACACAAACACATCCTTACAATCACATCTACACGATCCAAGCTGGCAAAGAGAGTTCAAATTCAATCTTTTGAAGAGTTCTGAAGAGTCTCATTTGCAATCTCAATATCATAGTTTGTGTCGGGACCATAGACTGTAAAAAAATATGGACGATGCCCGTCCGCTCTCTTCCATTGGTGAAAAGTGAAGCCACCAGTGTCCCGATACGGCGCTGACATCTTGGGTCTTGAGTCTGCGCAGTACTGTTTTCGGGATCAGTCCTGCACAGTAGTGAGCAGGAAGTAAAGACGCAAAATCAATTCCCTGCCCTCGCAGGAGGCGCATATCACAGCTGTCAATCATGACGTGACACCACCATTTTTATAGCTTACTATAAATAACTAACTAAAAACAAACTTATTTTAAAAACAAACACTTGAATTTACATCAGCGTGATAAAAACTACAGTAAATGACAGAAACCAGCTTCGGATAAAAGATAATTGAAGTATAATAAAATTGTATAGTTGGTCTCAAGTCCCAGTGAAAAACATAGGGAGGCGTGGTTTATGACCTATACTGGGACCAGTCCCTGGGGGGCGATCAAGATGTTTTGGCTTCACTTATCAGGGCTTGTGCGGCACGTTTGGTCGGGACCCTCTAGTGCGCGCAAAGTCACTTGGTTGTTGTAGTGAATGACACAAAAACAGCTATTGCCATTAATGACAATTCTACTCTCTTCTTAACTCTTTCACTGCCAGCGTTTTTTTTAAAAAGTTGCCAGCCAGCGCCAGCGTTTTTCATGATTTTCACCAAAGTTTAATGCCTTCCAGAAAATGTTCTTCTCTAAATACATAAACATACAATATACGAAATGAAAGAACAGACCCTCTGCTTTAAAAAAAAAAAAACGTTTCATCCTATCTTCAGTGGTTCTGTGGACTTTTCATAGAGATCCCATTCAGAGCGATCTTTAAAACAGACACGGACATGCAGCCACTTGCCATAGGGCAATACTTCCGGGTTTAAAAAGTGGAATAATAGCGGTATTGCGGAAAGACGGAAAATCTCGTCATTGGCAGGGAAAGCGTTTTCTCTTGATTGACGAGATATCTCGTCAATGGCGGCGAAAGAGTTAAAGAGAACACATTTTTTTTGCATTTCTAAATGAATTTTTTCTGCATATTTCTATAAAAAATATTTTAGTGGATCCTGCAATAGATTATATCTGTCTAAGTGGGTTGCGGAATAAAAAAGTTTGGGAAACCACTGTCTTAGAGGTATATACCGGTACCTAAAAGGTCCATATCTGTAGCCAAATGATAAATATTAGGACCTATTAAAAAGGTACCACCGCAGTGACAATATTAGTGTCTAAAACAGCCTTTATGCAAACACTGTCCTGTTATGAGGAATCTTCTGGTTAAAGATGACTCTAATCTATGTGTTTGTGTGTCCTACAGTGAGCTGTCTCATAATGTGATCGAAGAGCTGCCCAGTTTCTACCACTGCGCTTCTCTACAGGAGATGTGAGTTCTTTAATACCAGCACAATGACTGATAAGCATCTTTACTACTTATGATATAACTAAGAAACCAGAAAAACCCTCAGAGTAGAACAAATTTGACACTTATGACCATTATTGTAGCAATCCATGTTTTAAAGGAGTCATATCTGAATTTTTCCATGTTTAAATGCTATAACTGGGTGCCCAGTGCTTCAATCAGCCTAGAAAATGTGAAAAAGATCAACCCAGTAACTTAGTTTTGGTAAACCATTCTTTGCAAGCATGTGAAAAATCAGGTTGTTCAGATTTCGCCTATTACAATAATACCGCCCCTTAATCTGCACTATCCAACCATGGCACGGCCATTTAGGCCCTGTTTACACGTACATGGGTATTTTAAAAATGGAGACAACTCCCTTTGTTTGGGCCTTCGTTTACATGCAAACGGAGAACTCGCCTCTGAATCCGATTCTTTCTAAAAACTCCGGCCAGAGT
The DNA here is from genome assembly GCA_025389145.1 of Misgurnus mizolepis. NCBI lineage: Eukaryota > Metazoa > Chordata > Actinopteri > Cypriniformes > Cobitidae > Misgurnus > Misgurnus mizolepis. The sequence continues at coordinate 7,254,973 of JAIFKI010000022.1, read as the reverse complement.
GGAGATTTGGAAAATCTTCGGTTACACGGTTGCATGTAAACTGAGACAAACGGATGTTTAGGTAGCCAACATCACAGTATGCGCACACCTACATCAAAAGTGCGACCTTGTTCAAAAGAAAAACAGGAAGTGATTCGTTGCTGTTTCCGGGAACACCCCAAAAAAAAAATTCTCAGGCCTACAAAGTGGCAATTTTAACATGCTATAATTTATTATCCATGTAGTATTTTGACTCTGGGGACACCAAAGACTTATTTTACATCTTAAAAAAATCTCGTAATATGACCCCTTTAAGTGTGCTTATGGTCGCCATGTATAATGTAAGCAGAAATCCTGTATGTCTGGCAGAGCTTGTGTGTGATCAAGGTATCTCTCATCTTAAATTGTATATCCAATTTGATTTTGTGGCTTTTGATTTCACAAAAACTTTGGTAGGCTTTATAATTTAAATGCATTTGTTTGTTGTCAATGTAAGTGATAAGTTCAACCATAAATGAAAATTCTGTCATCATTTACTCAGCCTTTTGTTGCGATTTGTATTCTGTTAAACAAAAAGAAGATATTTTGCAGAAAATGTGTATGTCTGGCAGACCTTGTGTGTGATCGTGGTAATAGCAGGTTTTTTTGTTTTGACTCGGCAGAGGCCTACAGCACAATCTGATCAAACAGATTGAGATGAACACATTCCAACAACTCAACAGCTTACGCTCACTGTGAGTACACACATCTTTTATGCATTCCAAGTAAAAGTCATAAAACACATGCAAAATATTTAAATAACGGTTACACTTTGAGATGATAAAATCACTTTTCACTTCTTAAGTATCTGAAGTAGCTTCCTAATGCTTGTTGTTTATCAAAAGGTAACATGACTGGCTTAAAAAAAAAACATAAATAAATAGGCCTACTGTATAAAATGTATTTTGACACCTTTCTTAATATATAACATCAATATTAATGGCAAATTGGGCAAATTTTATTCCATTTAACACAAACCATCTGTGTACCGGACATAAATTAAATCAATGATTTCTTATTACAGGGATCTGAGTTGGAACAGGATTGAAACAATCCACCCGGATGCCTTTTCCTCCCTGCAGTCTCTTGTTAAACTGTGAGTATGCAAATGAATAGCACAAGCGGGCATTAACTGTGCGACAAACCTTGGATTCTTAACATCTGTGAAGTAAACACAACCGATTTTGTGACCAGCAGGTTATATTCAGTTATGTGTGTGATGCTTTAGTTGAGTCAATTTAAAAAGATTGCGGTTGTAATCACGGCAACGGTGAAACTTGCATTGTAATTCACAGGCAATTAAACACAAGCAGCATTATACAAAGAATGTGATGACTAAATGAAGTGACAGATGATGCATAACTGGAGGTCATGCAGATATTTCAACAGTCCTCTGTGTGATTATTCTAGTATAAAAATGTCTCGGGATTTGTAAATGGAAAACCAATGATAGCGAAGTTAAAGCCAGAAAATGTTTTAATAGGAGATGTTGAAATGTTCTGGGATTGACTCTACTGTGGCAGTATCACAAATAAATCATTTTTTCTCATCTCTTAAGCAAATAAAAATTCACTGTAATCAACAGCATGCACAAAATGCTTTCAGTACAGTTTGTGTTAGACCTTGAACATTCCTTCAAATTTGATGTAAACTGACATGTTTTGGCTTTCAGCAGGGTTAAAAGCTCAAGATCTGTGTGCCAAATATGTCACTTTAAATAAAATCTTCTTCGGTCAACGCAATTGTTGGAATTCGGTTGACTTATATGTACAGTGATCCCCAAAACATTCGGACACTTACAAATTACACAAGTAAACAAAACAAATCATTTATTTTAAAGATAGCACAGGCATAACTTTTAACAAAACATTTCACAAAAACTTTGGTAGACTTTATAATTTAAATGCATTTGTTTGTTGTCAATATAAGTGATAGTTCAACCATAAATGAAAATTCTGTCATCATTTACTCACCCTTTTATTTCGACCCTTTTTGAGTTTATTCTGTTAAACACAAAAGAAGATATTTTGATAAATTATGGTAAGCACAAAGTTGACAGTACCCATTGACTTCCATACTGTCCATAACTTCTTGTGTGTTTAACAAAAAAAATAAACTGATACAGGTTTAGATAAACATGAGTAATAACACTCTAAAAAAACAAACGGTGCTATATAGCACCAAAACAATTGCTTTGGATCGTAACGATAGAAGAACCATTTTAGTGCCATATAGCACCGGTGAAGAACCAGTGAAGCACCAGTGAAGCACCAGTGAAGCACCAGTGTAGAACCATATAGGGGCCATATAGCACCACATATGGTTCTACATAGCACTATATGGTTCTACACAGGTGCTTCACTGGTGCTTCACTGGTTCTTCACCGGTGCTATATGGCACTAAAAATGGTTCTTCTATCGTTACGATCCAAAGCAACTGTTTTGGTGCTATATAGCACCGTTTGTTTTTTAGAGTGATATGAGCAATAATGACATAATTTTATTTTTGGATAAAATATCATGTTAATGTGATGAAATTACACTACTCTGCAAAAAAAGTTACAAAAAAGTTACAAATAACCAACCCAGTCTCACGGCAAGTCGTGTTATAGTAACGAAAATTTTGAAAATCGTGCCATTTTATATTTTGTTTTCTCATCGTTCTTTTCTATTTTTTGACCATTGTCGCTTGGGGTTAGGGTTAGAATCACTTTTTGCGACTTCCTAACCCAAATCCCAACTCTAACCCCAACTCCAGGCGAGAATAGTTTTAAAAGCGGACGAAAAACATGTAGAAATCAATGCAAAAAATTACATCCTAATGCAAACCCCGTATCTAACCCTAACCCCAAGCGACAATGACTTAAAAATAGGAAAGAACGATGAGAAAACAAAATATAAAATGACACGATAAAGAAAGTCGTGTCACAGACACCAACAGCCATTGATAGAAATTCGTGCTGGGAAGGACGAAAAAGACATTCGTCTCCAGAGACACGAAAAACAGCGGAAATTCGTGTCATCAAACACGAATAAATTAATCAAAAATTTTTGTTACTATAACACGACTTGCCGTGAGACTGTGTTGAAAGAACTTACAGTGTGAGTTAGATGTGAGAAGGGATTCAGTTTTATTTATTAGCAGATTCTACTGGTTTTGATTTTTTATATGAAATTAAAATTATACTCCTATATTATTCTATAGTCCCAGACTATAATGCATGTTTGAGTTGCCTTCCCCATTGTTTGGTCTCAAAATGCACACCAGTATAGTTTTTTGTAAGCAGTGTTGACAACACAGTCTCACACCCATGGCGTCAATATTTGACGACACTTGACCATGCGTCAATATGTTGACGCGGAGGGTATACCTTTCGCGTCACTTTTTGACGAACTGGGGACTTCAATACTATTAGGTACGCGAAATTAAACAGTTGTCGCCTGACATTGGGGTTAGGGATAGGTTTGGGTAGGGATGTCATTATGTAAATCTAACCCTAAACCGACGCGAAAATGGTAGAAAATGGTAAGAAAATAGGAAAGAGAATTTCGCGTACCTGATAGCATTGAAGTCCCCAGTTCGTCAAAAAGTGACGCCAAAGGTATACCCTCCGCGTCAACATATTGACGCATGGTCAAGTGTCGTCAAATATTGACGCCATGGGTGTGAGACTGGGTTGGTGTTGAGGGTAACGCATTACAAGTAACGCGCATTACGTAATAATATTACTTTTCTGAAGTAATGAGTAAAGTAACGCATAATATTTAAGTTACTTTTTCAAAAAAGTAATGCGAGTTACTTTTTAGTTTAATTAATTCAATTTAAGTATAAAATAATGTACTGAATTAAACTGAAGATATTAACGTAGAATTACGCACTCTGTGCACCTGAGCGGGATCATTTTGAGTCGGAAACAGAGATGGCAGGCCAGAGTTTGACATTTTTGGGATAAAAAAACACCTGCAAGGCCTGAAAGGTAATGTAATGCAAAAGTAACGCAAAAGTAACGTAAGCATTACTTTTCATGAAAGTAACTAAGTAATGCAATTAGTTACTTTTTTGGCAAGTAACTTAATATTGTAATGCATTACTTTTAAAAGTAACTTCCCCAACACTGTTTGTAAGTTGTGTAAAAACTAAATGTCCTAATATAACTAAGGCCTAGTCTAAACCCTGTCCTGGAAACTGCCCCATAGACTTTTAAATAACTGTCCAAATGTTTAATTTACTGTAGTGGAAACAAAACATTTTAATTTTGTTTGTACAGTTCTGTAGTCCAATTTTCTAATCATTTCTTCTTAAACTGAGTGATTTAATAATTCCTAGGCCACAGTGCTGACAAATGCTCAGACATCGTGAGTTGGTGAAACTTACAAGTAGCTCCAGAGCAGCAGCTAAAATCTGTCTTTCATCCATCCAGGGACCTGACCGGTAATAGGTTGACCAGTCTCCCACTAGCCGGGCTAACCAGCCTCACTCACCTAAAGCTGAAGAGCAACATGGCACTCTCTCATACATTCAGAGAAGAGGACTTCCCCAACATAAGGTACAGTTGTGGTCACCAATAACTTTAAAACAATGGCTATCATATCTCACAAAAGGAAACAGCCAGGCTTAAAATTACCGTGAAGTTAAGCCAATGTTGTTTTTTCACAAGGCAAATGCTTTGAGTAGCTCATAAACAACTTAATGTTTTATTTAGCTTCCAAAAACTACTAATAGTTTAAAGATATCTATAATCTGGAGCAATCTCTGACCCCAAGAACATTTCAATTATTGATACGAATAAACAGTTCCTGCTTGGTAGTTCTTATATGTATTTAAATCCTGATCTGAGATAGCCATATATTCAACTCAGAGTGGCACTGTTATAAACACCCTCCTTATTAAAGCTTCCGTCAGCAACTCTGGAGGACTGAGCAGTTTCCAAATGTTTACAATTTCATGTCCCTCCTCCACAATTACCTAGCAACCTCCCTTCGAGCTCGTCCTCGTCAGCGTGTGTGCACCAGTATTATTGTGAACGCATACTTGGCAAGAATACTTAGATAACACTCAGAAATACAGTCAATGGTTGATAAAGCACAATTACCTGTCGAGTAGAAATGTGGCAAGCTCTGCATCCAGCTTGAACCCTTTAAAATCTTGTAGATTCCTCCACCTTTCAAATGCTGGTCCGATATTGATCCTAGTTTTATTACGGTCACGGTGGCTTTCTATCTTTGCTTCCTTCTTTTTATTTGTTGTTTTCCTAGCTCTGGTTGTTAACCGAGGAATCGTAAGTTTGTTAGTGAAAGTTCTCTCCACCATCACGCTGCGTTCAAACCAAAACACCTGTGACCTTAGGCGGATGCACGTGATATTGTATCGCACCCGAGGGGGGATCTGTGGCGCGTACAGGTACTGTAATTGACAGGCAGATTTTACACAGCCCTGGGCTGATTGGACCAAATGAACCGGCCTGCGCTGATTGGACCAAGTGAATCGGGAGCGGTGGATTTTTGCAAAACAAATAACATGCTCTAGGTGAAGCTAGAAGTGTGGTTTTTTCTTAAACTGTCTAATTTATGTTGTTCTATCGGAGCATAGTGTTGGTTTCAGTGAATATGATCAAAAACTATGATCAAAAAAATTGCCGATCGCAGCTTTAATCAAAGCCTCAGGAGGATGAAAGTCTCCTTAGGTGGTATGACTTGTTTAGCACCAGGAGAAAATTACCAGAAAAACAACAGGTGAAAATAAAAAAATCATGTCACGGTTTTTGCTGTGACCCCCTCCCAAAAAAAAAAACATTAGCGTCCAGATTTACTAACAGCTTGCACCAATGCAAACACATCTTTTCTTGTTTAAAGTCTACTGTCAGGATGTACTAAGACACAAGGTAAAAAAGTGAATTTTACAAGCAAAATTTTTACAAGCACTAAGGTTTTTGTTCATCTGTTTACTGGAATTTGCAGCCTTCTAAAACTGGTAGACATCTGTAGACATCAATACAGCATAGATGAATAAATCAGAATCACAATAAAAATGATTTACAATGATTGTGTTATAAACACAAAAGTTTTAATTTTGGGTGAACCTATAACTATAGTTTTGTTTTGCTAAATTTGAAGAGTTTGGTTCCAAAACACAATGAATCAATTTTGACAAATTTCGGTAAAAACTTGTTTTCTATACCAAGAAAGTGTCAAGATAAAAACCACTATTTTCTGTTACAAACTTTCACATAGCATCTTTAGGTTATAAAAACATAAAAAATTCCAATCCATAATTTGATTTTCAAAGATTTATTATAAAAACAAATTATTTTTTTCCACAAAATGCAATAAATCCATGACAATTTTTTTTTCAAAATTCTATGAATCTATTCAATCAATGTATAAATGTGCATTAATTTTTGCCATTTTATATTCATTTACTTGAACAGTTGTACACACTGATTAAAAAAATACACATTAATGTCATTAATCAAAACACTTACTTTGTCATATTAGGAACACTGTCATTGCTGCGGTTATACTTGACGTCGTCGCTTAACATTTTTCACAGCGATCAGCTGTGATTCTCGTTGACTTTGAGTAAAATGATGTAAAGTTATTCATAAGATCCACTGGGGTCAATGTGTTAACACGAGAGAAGCTAGATGCTGTCGAGAGAACAAGCGATCGTCTCCCGAGTGCCTCTCGCTTAAATTATTAGATGTTGATGACTTACGTTTCTTTCCCGTCACAGAAAACCATCACAGGTTTATCAATGCTATTAAAGTATTAGTTTGTTTTTGTTTGTTTGTTGATCACGAAGTACAAAGTAGATGAGGAAAACTAGGATTCTGTGTACTCAACGCCCCATCATTGTTTGTTTACATTGCGTAGAATGGTGCGCTGTAATTTGTGGAGCGGATTTATTGCATTCTGTAGAAAAGGAGGAGTGGCGTTTATTGCGTTTTGGGGAAAACGGGAGAAAAGATGACAGAATAACACGGCGGATATTGGATTTTGCGTAAAATTAAGAATTTACTTTTAAATACTGACCTGATATAATACTGATTTTGGCAGTAACTCATTTTTTTTTAAAAATGGCATTTATTACGTTTCGGAACCAAACTCTTCATATATCAGTCTAAAAAAGCACTGTATAAATTTGAATTGTTTGTGCCATGTTTCTGAGCATTCTCTGTCACCACTGTTGAAACAGGGTCGTAGAGATGCCATATGCCTATCAGTGCTGTGTATTTGGAGCCTGCAGCAGTTACAAAGCAGCCAGTCAGGGGGAAGAGCAGATGGGCAGTGAGGAGGAGGATCTTCAGAAGAAAGCTTTGTCTCCGTTCCCCATTCACACCGACAACAACTGTAAGCTCTATTTTACTAACTCTGCTTAAATCCACACCGAATATCCCCAAAAAAGTTTTCACTTCAACTGTAGAAGCATATCAGGGCTTTAAGGGGCGCTCACACTACACTTTGAGCATGCAAATATTTTTTGGACATTCCTGCGAATATGGGTGGGGAGCGGTTTGTCCATCTTTGCTTTTCAAGTAAAGAGAAAGGTCACCCGGTGATATTCCAGTTTTCTACTGCTCACATTTATCCACATGATAAAAATGGCAGAACAGAGATCACCAGACTTGTGAAATATCTTTGCACATGCTTCCGTTTCTGGTATGACGCATTCACATGTGTACGAATGGAAGTCAATGGAATGAAAAGTGTAGTGTGACCGCCCCTCTACATTAACCCCAGGTACATTACAGATAAAATGTGTCTCTTTTCTTCATGCATTATTCATTGTGATCTGATTTATGATTTTCATCATGCAAGTAGTGTGCTTCATTTATAATGTGCTGTTTTTACTTGCAGATGACCTTGATCTGGAGGAATTCCAGTTGGCTATTGAGGAGTCCAAACTACAAACCAGCATACAGTGTAGCCCTATCCCAGGTCTGAATACAGAAATGATTTGCTTATGTATTTATTCACAAACATTCCTGATGTAGAGTCAGAGACAGATCTTAATGTCATGTCACCATGACTGTACCATAAAGTTTGAATATTAAATGCATTATAATGTATTCCATCTAACCAGCAGATAACTGTAGTATATGGTTGGTGTAGTACAAAGGTGTTCATTAAATGCTCATGAAATGTAAATTCATGTGTTAATGCCACACTTTTGTTTTTTCCTACTCTTTTTAGTTTTAAATTTACAAAAACATGTCAAAATAATCAAAATATACACAGAGTATTTACTGCTTTTGGATCCATAAATGCTATAGTGTTTTATAAGGTGGGTAAGAGCACCACCTAGTGCATAATAGCGGAAAAATGGATTGCCGTAAAAAGTCGTCTTTACCAGGAAAGCATATTCTCTTAATTGACGAGATAACTCGTCAATAGCAAGTAAAGAGTTAACATCTGATAAACCTTCAGATGTTTAATTTTTAATCTGATTCTTAAATTCTAATTTATATCTTCCTTCCTTTCAGGTCCATTTAAACCATGTGATAACCTGTTTGATAGTTGGGTGGTACGCCTCGGGATGTGGCTCATCTCTCTAGTCTCGTTGATGGGAAACAGTCTTCTGCTTTTGACAGTGTTTGCCTCTCCCAGCTATCTCTCACCCGTCAAGTTCATCATCGGCAGCATCAGCAGCACCAACCTGCTGACGGGCCTGTGCACCGGTACCCTGGCGCTAGTTGATGCTCGGACATTTGGGGAGTTCGCCCTGAACGGTGCTCAATGGGAAATGGGTGCTGGTTGCCAGGCAACAGGCTTTCTTTCAGTGCTTGCCTCAGAAGGCTCCATACTCTTCCTCACCTTAGCCGCAGTGCAGTGCAGCGTGTCAGTGTCGTGTGCCCGAGCCTATGGAAAGTCACCCTCTCTGGCAAGCGTGCGCGCTGCTGCAGTAGCATGTTTAGCACTTTCCCTCGCAGTTGCTGCTTTGCCCTTAATAGGGGTTGGGGAGTATGGGGCAACCCCCCTCTGCATGCCATCACCACTGCCAGATGGAGTGCCCTCCACACTGGGCTTTATGGTGGCCCTGATCATGATGAATTCCCTGTGCTTCTTAGTGATCACCGGAACGTATATCAAGTTGTACTGGGACCTGATGAAAGGTGACTTTGACAGCATTTGGGATTGCGCTATGATCAAACATGTGGCCTGGCTCATCTTCACCAACTGCCTGCTCTATTGCCCAGTGGCCTTCCTCAGCTTCTCCTCTCTTCTGGGACTCTTTCCTGTAAGCGAGGAGGTTGTCAAATCAGTTGTCCTTGTGCTTCTCCCTCTGCCGGCCAGCATCAACCCTTTGCTCTACCTATTCTTCAATCCACACTTCCGTGAAGATGCGCGTCTCCTCTGGAGCAGAGCTTACCTACGCCACGACCGCAACCTGGATTCCTTTGTCTCTGTTGACACAGAAAAGAGCTCGTATGACTCCACACAAGCTCTGGTGTCTTTTGCCGGAGAAGCAGAGTTTGAGGGTTCATCAGCACCAACCCAAGACACAGCCACTCGATTTTCTTGCCCACCATCAGTGCAGCTCATCCCATGCCAGCTGCAGACGCAACCCTCAACGGATAGGGAAAATGTTGGAGAGAACATGGCCAGGTCTACACCAGGACTAAGTGCAAAAGAGCAAGAATTTCAGAGAAGCAGTGGACTTGGCACTAATAATGGAAGCCTTCTCTCTGGAGTCTACCACTCCCCACTTCTCTCATCTCATCCTTAAACCGTCTTCGAATATCTTGAGTTTTCAAGGACCCTTTCAGTGTGAGAAATCTTGAGCTCACGTATGAACTTACCCCTGAAACCATCAGAGCTTATGAACAATGAACTACATTGGATTTGGGAAAAATGTACCTATACTTAAAGTCCCAATTGCTACATGACATTCTAAAAAAAGGGAAACAAATTCCTTTTTGCATATTGTGACACGATCTCATGGGCCTTTAAATAATTTATGCAACAAACTGAAATGTACAAAAACTAAACAGCTTTGTATTTTATTTTTTGAAACTTTTGTTTGTGTGATACAGGTATTACAGAGTACAGATGAATCTTAGGGAATGTTTGCACGACAACAATAGTACAAAAATGGACTTTTAAAAAAGTAACTGTAAAACAATCCACGTTCACATGGATCAGAGAAAACAACTAAAAACACGGTATTACGTGTGCCAGTCCAGTAGGTGGCGATGTTATTTTGTAAAGAAACTCCACACGCCTCACACATACGCTTTCTTATAGAGAGCGATAAATACGAACAATTAAGACAGTGAAAGTATTTTGAAATTTTGTTTAGACAGTAGGGTGACCATACGTGCCATTTTCCCGGGACACGTCCAGGCCAGGATTTCGGGTGCGTCTTCTGGAAGTCGTATTTGTTGAACGCATACGTCATCGAGGTTATAAGATTTCAGTTAAAAACCATACAATCATTGTAGTTTTTTATTCTTAACTTGAAATATAATAGTTGAATGGAACCTGAAATAATGACGTTTACTGCCCTTGTACTGGAGAAGCGTTAATAAACTTGAGCAGCACATGTAGGCCGCCATTGTTGTTATGTTTGTAAAGTACTCCGCTATCGCTGTAGACTAAACACGTAATACAAATGAACCGTTTTTACAGATTTACGTTGTTGCCGTTTACACAGAAATAATATCGCCTTTGTTTTTTCAAAAACATGCACTTTGAAAACAATTTTCAAAAGTTTGCATTTAGGACCCCAAACTGTAAACAGATGTAAACAAACACCCAAGAGTGTTCAGTTTTTGGTTGAAAACGTTGTCGTGTAGACTGCCCCAATGTTTCTCAATTGCAGTCCTCGCGCCCCCTCCCATGTTTTTGAAAGTCTCCCTATATAAAAACATTCTGATTTGACTTCAGTGGGACTGTGTATACCGATCGGTATGTGACATCATAGTACCGTGAGAGGAATTCGAATCATTCTTGCAGTAATGTGATGTCACACGCTGATTTATCTGTGCAACGCCACATTAAGTCAAGCAAGCTGTTTATGGGAAAGACCCGATGACTTGAATCAGGCGTGTTTTAGATTGCGAGACACCCAAAACATTCTGGAAGGGGAGGGGTGAGGATTGGATTTGAGAAACACTGCCTTAAAATGTGCTGGGATTAATACAAATTGAGCTTTATTGACAATGTGGTATGCTTTTGATTACCACATGCATTCATTTAACTAAGTTGGGCTTAAAATGTGTGTTCATACACAATGTTAATCTCCTTGAACAGTACACTCATCGATTAAAAAAACATATATTTATATGTAACAATCATTATCAATTTACTATCAGCGCTTCAAGCTGCAAATAAGCTGGAAGTTCTCCTTTAAAGGCTTTTATTTTAAGTACATTCCTATAGTCTACGGTTACTGATGTTTTTTTTTCACAAACTGGTGAACTGGTGTCATTATTATTGTCTGTGGTAATCAACAGCATGCCACTGATGCTGTCAAACTAGCTTGTTTAAAAACCCGGAGTATTCCTAACATTAGGATCATATCACAGGTACAGTCGCAGATGTAAAGAATAAATCAAATATTTTAATGTGAAAAATCTTTCTACTACAAACTCAGTTGTTGTCTGTATGTATTCAAACTTTTATGCATTAATTTTTAAATGTATATATACACACATCAAAGTCATGATTGCATTGTACTACATTTTTGCAAACTGTCGATTTTTTTGTCTGCAAATGAACAAACTTTTGGGAAGGTAAATGCTTGTGTATATTTAGCATAAAAAGCACAACATGGTAATAAGAACTAAAGCATACACACTACGCAAATACACAGACACACAAAATCAGTCCTATTCGGTTGTCCTGTAGCTCACATAAAGCCCCCCCCCCCATCTGTTACTTATTTTACTTATGCAATTTTTTACCTTTTTTATATAAATTTTAATTATCATTGTAACAGTAAATTTTACTACTACACAGTAAAACCTATTTTGCTGCCTTACATTAAGCATAAACAAACTGGCTTAAGTTATTACAACTTACTATTTAAAATGTTCAACTTATAAAATAAGTCAAGCAATTTCAACATATTTTTATTACAATGCAATATGTTTGGGTAGCAAGGATTTGTGTATATGTACTTGTGCGGTGTGTTTTATGTTCAACAAAATTTGTTTTCAGAAAGTAATGTTGTGTAACGTTTCAGAGATGTGCTGCATTTCTATTTAACATTAAGACGGCATTATAAAGGAAAAGCAATTTGTGAAATATTAAACATGTCAAGGTTATAAAATTGAAGATATAAAGTGAACTGTGAGGGATTTGATTAGGTTGTAATAAAATGATGGTCCTTAGCTGTTGTATTGTAAAATATAACTACCTCTGATCTAGCATGCTATACTTTTTATCCCTATTGATTTATTTCTATACTTTTATATTAAATGTATATTAAAATGTAATTTTATATTGGATTATAAAGATCTTTGTACAACAAACACACTATTCTGGATGTAAATATTTTTTATATTTCTGTATACATGTGATGAAAGAATGATTTAATAAAGTTATTAGTTTCATAAATGTATGTCTTAAAGAGTATTGAACAGTTTGGTGTGCTGTAAATGTAGTTCAAATATATTTTATTACATTCATATCAAAACAATAAACAGACAAAAATAAATCCACAGTACCATATAAGAGATAAACAAGGTTGTTTGTAAAATACACTACATACATAATTTCTTAGATTGCTCTAAATTCTCCTGTGCACTTAGTGCTTCTCTTTTTTGTGCGGTTTTCTTATTTTTATTTCCAAGAGAGCTCTTTTCATCTGCTTCCTCACAACCCTATAAACAAGAGAGAAAAGAAAGCAACTGAGATGCAATGGAACAATGTCGCCTCCCACTGGCTGATGCGAGTAATGACATATTGTATTTTATTCCTGCTGGGCTCCATCTTTGTCTTTAAAAAAAATTCATAACCAATGGTATAAGAGTTAAAACAGTCTGAAAACATGTGTGTATAGCGTGTGTGTATGTATACGATCCATTTACTTAACCCTTGTGCATTGTTCAAATTTACTACCCTTTCGTGTTGTTAGTGGATGAAAACATCCACTAAATTCAACGGCTATAAAAATGTATCGGATGAATATTTTTTCCAAATTTTTTTACATAAATCTGTTAATCAACCTCAGCACTGATCAAAACTACCAAATCTTCACAAAAATTCAATGATTTTAACTCTTTAATTGCCAAGTTTATAAGTGGTGTCACTGATTTGGGGAAAAAACACACACAAAATGACCGATTTTCAATATAAAATGTGATTGTAAACTGGATTTTTTTAAACCTTTTTCACAGTCTTGGGCATGCCAAAGATTGGTAAAAACATTGGCTTTGAAGCATTTTTAGTTTTTGTGCAGCATCAGTTAAAAAATTTTTCTCCCTCATTTATTGTTAGTGGCTGTTTTTGCCCCATTGACTTCCATTATAACCACATTTTTTGATTGCAGAGCTATGACACCTTTTTATCATGCATTTTTGAATGTTGTTGTTTTTTCCTTTTGCTAAGAGGTCAAATTAGTCATTTTTACTGTTGATCACCATGTGGCACTATTAACCCTTTAGTAGCCCTGTGCAAAAACAAAGCTTAATTTCTGGCTTGTACATTGTGTTTTATGGAGTATAACTCCATAATAAAAGCATATTTGTGTGTGTGTGTGTGTGTGTGTGTGTGTGTATGTGTGCGTGCGTGCGTGCGTGCGTGCGTGCGCGTATGTGCGCGTGTGCGCGTATGTGCGCGTATGTGTGCGTATGTGTGTGTATGTGCATGAAAAAAAGATATTCTGTAAAAATCTTCTCTGCATTAGACATTAGATTTATGAACATCATTATTATGAACACATAAGTGTTTAGTCATTCCAACAGGACTTGCAGCATATCACTTGGTGCTCTCTGCAAGTTTGTCTGGAAGGACAGCAACTCATGCACAAGGGAGGTGAAAAGCTGTTTAGGAGAAGTCTTTCCTAGAAGACCTGGGAAAATCTCTGCAGCAATATTGAGGAGAGAGCATCACCCTCGCACACCAGTTGCTACTGCACTGGTGAGAGAGATTCAGTCTCCTGCAGCTGTCTCTCCAGACACAAATCCACAGACACCAGCAGCTCAGGAGTGAAGAGGGGAACATGCAATTGGTGCAAAGAACAAACATGTCAGCACTTGCATCTGTTGTGGTGGACACACTTGCAGAGAGCACCAAGTGATATGCTGCAAGTCCTGCTGGAAATACTGAACACACACACACACACATACACACATACACACTAAAAGTTAGTTTGATTGTTTAGTTCTCCATCCATCCTCTACTCTTGCTTCATTGTTCAATTTATTTGAAGTTGTTTTTTTTTTCATAATAAATGATGTTCATAAATCCGATGCAGAGAAGATTTTTACAGAAAATTTCCCTAACCCCAACCATCACAAAAACCCTTCTCCTACTTCACATTTTCAGGAAACATAATTTTGTTTGATTTATAAACTTGTTTCCTCATGGGGACATCAAAATGTCCCCACAAGGTCACAAAGACACTGGTATTCCTATCTTTGTGGGGACAATTGGTCCCCACAACGTGATAATTACCAGGTACACACACACACACACACACACACGCACACACACACAATAATATGCTTTTATTATGGAGTTATACTCCATATAACTCAATGTACAATTCAGAAATTAAGCTTTGTTTTTGCACAGGGCTACTAAAGGGTTAATAGTGCCACATGGTGATAAACTGTAAAAATTACAAATTTGACCTCTTAGCAAAAGGAAAAAAATCCAACATTCAAAAATGCATGATAAAAAGGTGTCATAGCTCTGCAATCAAAAAATTTGGTTATAATGGAAGTCAATGGGGCAAAAACAGCCAATAACAATAAATGAGGGAGAAAAAAATTAAAACTGATGCTACACAAAAACTAAAAATGTTTCAAAGCCAATGTTTTTACCAATCTTAGACATGTTCAAGACTCTGAAAAAGGTAAACAAAAATCCAGTTTACAATCACTTTTTATATTGAAAATCTGTCATTTTGTGTGTGTTTTTCCCCAAATCAGTGACACACCTTATAAACTTGGCAATTAAAGGGTTAAAATCATGGAATTTTTGTGAAGATTTGGTAGTTTTGATCAGTACTGAGGTTGATTAACAGATTTATGAAAAAAAATTTGGAAAAAATATTCATCTGATAAATTTTTACAGCCGTTGAATTTAGTGGATGTTTTCATCCACTAACAACACGAAAGGGTAGTAAATTTGCCCACGGTATATCGTTGAGTTTTTAAAAAATTTCAAAGCATTTTCTTAAAATATATGTAAATATAAGATTTGTCACCAAAAATCATTCAATTTGCTAAAACAGAGAGAAAGTTACGGCCAAATTAAGAGTAAAAAAAACTCTGTAGTGGATGAAAACATCCCCAACAACACATGAGGGTTAATATAATATGTAAACAGTCATCCCATAATTTACTCATTAAGACAAGATGCAGTTGTCCCTTTCAATCTCACACATATCTACTTTGTAAGCAAACAATTTAAACATATAATATTACAGCCCTAACAGCAAACATCCACACACTTACCTTGTTTTTCTGAACTGCATGTTCAGCTGTCCATTTCTTTGCCTTCTCCAGGTACAGTGCTTTGTTGTATTTGAATTCAGAGGACTGAATATTATACAAGACCCAACATTAACACCACAAATAGCAATGCTTGAGCACAACTGACCAAAACCACATTCATTTGCCACTTCCACAACCAACAATAATGTAATCTCACCCTAGATGCACAACACTGGTTGAGCTAAAGTTATGTCTGAGCTGTTTAAACAGCTTGCAATATAAACTTATAAACATTGTGGAGAGACCCAAACTTACAATATCAGCCATAAGTGGATCATCTGGGTTGGGTTCAGCCATAAGTAACTGTATAGAGGTGAGCACCGTTGAAATGTTGAGCGAAGGCCTCCAAGCACCCTTTAAAGAAAGGCATTCATTAAGTATCATAATGGGGCATGAGACATTGGGAAGTAAATACAGGATATATGGAAAATACTCGAGGAGATTATGTGAATGAGAGTGAACTGGATGGTATGTAGCGCTAAGGACGCTCTGTGCTTTTATTCCTGCAATGTTGTATATAGTGTATAGCAGTGGGTCTCAAACTTTATTTGGCCTAGAAAAGAAAATTTATGACAGAAAACATTCTAACAGTGCGTTCATACCAGACGTAAATGAAGCAAATAAATAGTGGATTTCGCGTGTAGTTGGACTCTTGAACATTTTAAGTTAACTCGCTTCATTTGCGCGTAAATGTCAGATGCAAATATGCTCAATTCGCCAACTTGTTGTCCCCCAAAAATTTTTTTCAACTTACCAGACTGTCCGACCTCCTCACTCACTTTCTTCCAAGCAAGATCCTTTATATTGCTGTTTCTATAAAATTTCGAAGATGTGTCGGACAGCGACAATGATTTGGTCCTCAATTGTTGTTTCGTATTTCTGCCTCAGCTCGCCATGTCGTAATCACGTCACTACTAGAGCACGCTCCTGATTGGTTAACGCAGCATGAATATTTGCCCAAAAAGTTTGATTTGAAAGAGTTGACTCATGCGTCAAACGCCCAAAATGCTCAATTCGCGCCACTTTATTAGTGCTAATCGTGCCGCAGGATGTCTATCGTGTCTTTGCATAAAGTTAACATGTAAATTACTCGCACTTCATGCTTCATTTGTATCTGGTGTGAACGCACCATTAAACGTAAAACTTATTTCATGAGGTTTATTTAGACAGAATTTATGTTAAATTATTGTATTTTATAAAACTGAGGCCCCCTGGCACCATCTCACGGCCCACGGTATTAGAACCACTAGTGTATAGTGTCTGTGGACACCATTCCTGTCAAGATTCCTGTTTTCCCGGGAGTCTCCCGTATTTCACACCTATCTCCTGCCCCCTACCGTTTTGTTATTTCTTCCGGAAAACTCCCGTAATTTCAACGGCCCTACCTCGTTATATGAATAATCACATAAATATATTATTCCAAGGTTGTCCAGTTTCCAGATGTATATAAAGCATCCTACTCACACAATAAACATATCATTTAAATTTGAACCCATTTTTGACATCAACCTGGCAACATACAACTCGGTTGTGCTGTTGATTTCTGCACAGGTAAACAGGGGAAGTTGAAGCAAGCATCACTTTTAAAAATGACGGGACTGTGGAGGCAAAGAGCATAGACATTAAAGAAATAACTAGACTTGCGCGTTGGCTGCTGTATCGCGGGTCAACGGTGCCGCCATATAAGGGTGTATTCACACTTTCCAAACCAAATTTTTATGGGTTCCTGAAGTGAAACATATGAGGAGCCATTAACTCTTTCACCGCCAGCGTTTTTAAAAAAAGTTGCCAGCCAGCGCCAGCGTTTTTCATGATTTTCACCAAAGTTTAATGCCTTCCAGAAAATGTTCTTCTTTAAATATATAAACATACAATATACCAAATGAAAGAGCAGACCCTCTGCTTTCAAACAAAAAAACCGTTTCATCCTACCTTTAGTGGTTCTTTTGCAATCAGCTTTTGAATATGGGTAGGTTTTTGCAAAAACACCATATTTTGAGCAAAAAGCAGAAATAATTCCATTTTTATGACGGACTTTTCATAGACATCCATTCAGAGCGATCTTTAAAACAGACACGGACATGCAGCAGCTTGGCATAGGGAAATACTTCCGGTTTTAAAAAGTTGCGGAAGGGCGCCACCTGGTGGATAATAGCGGTATTGCGGAAAGACGGAATATCTCGTCATTGGCGGGGAAGCGTTTTCTCTTAATTGACGAGAAATCTCGTCAATGGCGGGGAAAGAGTTAAGAGGTTGCTAGAAGTAAAGAAGGGTTTTGCATGTTATAATTTTTAGCGCTATAAAATCGAATGCAGACTGTCACTCTTTGCCAACACCCCCCCACCCCGAGGTCTCCCGAATTTTGGAATCCAAATGTTGACCGGTATGGTGGTGGACACTCACAAAAAGTATTCCAGAAATGTATTATTTAAAAATGGGATCTATATAACAAAGCTTGTTATACCATTGCATTTATATAACTTTTATTTATTTATATAGATTTTACCTTTGGGGGCAACTTCAGAGCATCGAGACAAATGCGTCCTGCATTATCGATGTTAGGGTGATAGATGGGTGTAAGGAAACAGATCTTCGGAGGCTCAAACGGATACCTTTAAAAGACAATAAAAACACGTCTAAAAGCAAGTTTAAAAGTTGTCACCACTGTGTTTTTGAGGTAATGCTCTTACCTCTCCGGTATTTTGATTTCCAATGTAAACACCCCTCCCTCATAGGGAGTGCTTGAACCGCCGACAATTTCTATAACAAACAGGGGCAACGAGAGAAGATGGTGTCAGCTGTGTAGGTTTTAAAATATATTTTTTTTATCATGTATGAGTATGAACTGACTGACGACTGCTAACTCACGGGCTTGTAGTTCATCCACGCGCCCCTCCATCTGCCAGCACGAGACTCCAGGAGGAGGTTCAGCGGCGAGGAGCTGCAGCTCGCGCTTCAGGCGACTGATCCTCTGCATACCGTGTGTCTAATAAACAATGGTTATTAACACTACCACCACACGCGTTATGACTTAATAATTTCACTTTTAAAGACTTTTACAACATTTAGATCTGCATTTTATATTTTAGTAACACATTTATTTGCAAAGCGGGCGACGGTTATTTACGAAGATTGCGGGCTACGTTTTGTCAATATACATTATCCTCAACGAAAATACGAAACATACAGTAATATCTTCATTGAACTTTATACAATGTGTTATGCTTCACTTACATGTGATGTTGTTACTGCCGGGCTATGATAGCTGAATCACACAAACACCTTCCAAACTTTTGATTCTCCCCGCTCAGTGTTAAAACGTCATTCTGTGACTGGCGCGTTTTCTCCTGATGCATCATGGGTGTTGTAGTTTTGCGTGGTCGTTCGTCGTAGCTTCGTTGCTGTTTGGTTTTATAATTTTAAAAGAATATATTATTGTAAAGTATGTAGACTTTATCATGTATATTTATGTATAGGCTACTTTATAAAACCGCCACAACTATTATCACAAAGGGAATGTGTCACAAGGCTTCGAAACATTTACGAATCTCTTGTTTTGAATCATTGGTTCGGAGATTCACCACTAGGGGGATTTAATCACAAATGACCATTATAGGTGAACTCGGGTTAGTTGTATTATTACAAAAGTTAATAAAACATTCATACTTCGACTAATAACACTTACATTTGGTCTACTTTTTGTTTATAGACAGATTTAATGAAGATAATGTGCAAAATTAAAAAGGAAGATGGTTGTAATGATTTGTTTGCCATAAATACAACTAAAAACACAGAATACAGTTTTATGTCTTAATTAAATAAATAATTTATTTTTCTTAAAAACATATTTTTAGAACAATCTTGCTATTATTTTGTAAAAAGTGTAAAATGTTTGGACAGATCTTGCTGCGTTTACACTATTTTGACCAGCAGGAGTCGCCAGCGTGTATGGTGTTTCGAACACTTCGAAAAACTGAATCAATTTGCGAAGAGGATTCTGACGGCAGATATGCTATTATATACTTGGTGCATTTAAACCACATTATTTAATAATAATAATACATAGTTCGTATATAATGATTATTAATAACGATTCATAATTATTATTATTATAAACAACTGAAATAGAAAGTCTTTCTAAGTCATTAAAAATTCTAAAATACTCACTATAAAACTTTTTATTATTATTATTATTATTATTTTGACTATACATTATAAATTTTAAAGAGTTTCAGGCAAAAATAGAATACTAAAATCATAATTGTATTATATTAATTAGTTTAAACCACAAATCATTTTCTTAAAACATTTTTCATTAAAATTATATTCAGTTATTTGTGGTATAACGTCATTGTAAAAAAATCTAAGTAGTTTAAAATAGCTAGCTAATTTTTATAGTAACTTGTAGTATAGCTAACTACTTTTTCAGATGTGTAGCTTGGCTGTAGTTTAACTACTTTTACTGATAAGTAGCTTGTAGCTTAGTTAACTAGTTTCAAAGTAGCTCCCCCAACACTGCTTTAATCCATTTCAAATGTTTATTTGCATCTTTTTCAAGCGGTGGTATAGCTTTATATTAATATTGAGAACTTATAATTATGTTCTCCAAACAAAATGTTAAATGTAGGCATTATGATAGTAGACATTACCTAAAGCTTGTGTGTTTTCGGGATGTATTGGGCTAACATGGTTTTTATTTCTTTAAAAACTAAAAGCTTTGTTAGAGCAAATCAACCTAAAAATATGCCTTATATTAGACAAATAACAGTTAAAAGACTAACTAGATCATCACAATTAACTAGCTAGTAGTCAGTGATTATATATATATATATATATATATATATATATATATATATAAAATCACAGTGTTTTATATTTTGTTCTGCTGATTACTTGCCATTCTAAACAGTGACACAGGGCAGTGCCAGGGCCGGCATCAAGGGTGGGTATTTGTGGGCCGTGCCCCCCCCCCCCCCAAAGAGGTTGTTGGGCCCCCTACACAGTTTTTTATTAATTTAATATATATCAAGAATAATTCAAATAAATTAAACATTGAATGTTTCATGACTTTTAATGTAGTCAAATGAAGAAAATGTATTTTTTTAAATTAAAATACACCTGTTTCTCTGATTGGTTGTATTGCGGTGTCTTGTGCGTCTTTACATCTTTAACATATTAATGTGACTTGATACTAGCAATGTGTTTTTTCGCGACATTTTATGGGTCTTGTAAAATATGGATATTTGAAACATTTAGAACGAACCAGTACCGCCTGCTCCATCTGACTTCATGCAAACACCGATTGGATCAAACTCTGAGATTAGAGGTCGAGGCAGAATTTAAGGAAGTTAAATGTTCGCACACAGCGCCTTCACCTTTTTAATTAATCTACGTCATTGTTATTGTTTTGTTCTGACACCCTCTAGGGGCGAATTCTACATATTGCCCCTTTAAGTAAGTCCAAAAGGAGGAATGAGGTAGCTGATGTTGCAACTATATTTCTGGATGTTTGCAATCAACTGAAATTAAACAATAATAAAGAGGTAAACTGAATCATTGCGGAATGTGTAATCAATCTTCCTATATTCTTCTAAATGTGAATTTTGTAAATAATGGGACCACCCTAATTTATACATTAAAAAAATTGATTTCATGGGGGAGTAATGATTTTCATTTACAAATGTGATGTGTAATAACACTTTTGCACTTTTCTCACAGGCATCTCTCAATCCCAGGCAACAGTAGGCCACTACACAAATGAATGTATGATTGTGTCAAACTAAAAGAGTCCATAGTCAACACATCTTACCCCACCCTCACTTCCCACCAAGTCACAGATACCTTAAACAATAATGTGCACAAGTTTTTTTAAGATACCACCTTCTTTATTATTTTAGTAAAGCTTTGATGATGATGTTTCCATAACATTTAGGTTTAGCCGAGCCTGTGGGTTCATACAAAATACTGCATACAAATTTCATGTATTTTCTGGTTGTATTCTAATTGAGAGAAAATAATATGTAGTCATTATAGCTCATAACTACAACAACAAATCCAATGGTGGCATGATGACCTATACTTTACTTTACAGCACTGGCAAAAATAGCTTGAAAATTGTTGTTTCTTTCTCTTATGTTTTCCATTCGGACATCTGTGAACCCGGAGGACTTCAAGACATCCATGTACACCTCAGGGCGCCATTTATCCCCAGTGAGCACGTTCATAGAAAATGCTTTTTTCAGACTAGCTAATCTGAGTGTTGTAACCATAAGAGAACCTAGAACACAGAAAAAATAGGTTGCAATAAAGTAATTTTACACAGTTTTTTTTTCAATTAATGGTAAAGGCGACTATGAGTTAAATAATTTGAATTAAAATAATGTAAACAATCAAACTTTGCATTTTGCATCAACAGAATAGCACACAGCATTTTAATAACATTAAACAGGTTAGTGAAATCTTTAAAGTAAAGTAATAAGTATTTAAGTATATTTTATTCACATATTTAATAAATGCAGTTAATGGCGATGTAATGGAGTTTGTGGAGTTAGTGGGCAAAGGATCTCTTTTCGCCCAAATATTTTAATTCTCTTATTTAACTCACCCTCATGTTATTTTGATACTATCCGACAGTTGATGGTACCCCTTGAATTCCAATGTAGGAAAAACAAATACTGAAGAAGCAATTACCGTCGACCGAGTGCTTACTATCTTTATCAAAGTGTCTCCTATTTGACATCTTTAAAAAGTCTTGTGAAATGTCCCCTTTACATGATAACTTTAAGTGATTATTGTTAATTCGCTGTTTGCAGTAGTGTCCTGGCACCACATGTAATGGGTTACTTTCACTCCCACTTCCCGTAAATTGCTGTGTTATTTTGATGCAGCAGTGCAGCACATTGTTAAAAAATATTAAGAGAATATTAGCATACATTGCTAGTACTATAGGATAGCCTGGAAGTGCGTAAAGTAACCCTTACGAAAATTAACCATGGGTTTACTACAGTAAAAAAAACATGGTTACTGTAGTAAAACCATAGTTTGCTGATAGTAATCATCACACCACTCTAAAGATGGCTGGGTTATTTTTGACCCAATGCTAGGTTTTATACCAACTTCTTGGGTTTTATACCCCAAGGTTGGATATCAACCCAACATTGGGTAATTTTTAACCCAGCATGTGTTCTGTCCAATATTTACCCATTATGGGTCAAAAATAAGCCAGCCTTTTTTAGAGTGCAAAAAAACATGGTTACACTTTTACCACAATAAAACCATGTTTCATTTTCGTAAAGGAATTGTCTTTCTTTGGATGGAATAAAGTCTGAGATTGGCCTTACTTTTTCTGCTTGCACTGTTTACAACCAACGGCATGTTTTTTTGTGATTTAGTTGGACTGGACTGCCACCTTGAACTTTATACCCACCGATAGCGCGCGTAAACAGTCAGAGCAAACAAATTTGCCTCTTTTTGGCTTAATGGACAAATGCTCATGTCAATATAGCTATCTTAGTGAGTAAACAATTGGTTGTGGTATGTCTTAAACTAATAAACATTGCCCTCGGTTTTATAATAAGCCAACCTGTTGAAGTCTCTGTCATTAAAGTTAATTAAATAACAAAATAAAAAGAGAAAATCAATCACTGCTCCTGACTGAATAATTTCTGTAAAAATAAGGTTAATCCATATTTACTTTTGAATAAATTACTTTTTTTGCCAAACATCCTTTGTGTTGAGGTCTGCTATTTGAAGTAAGTTTAAGGTTTATCATAGAGTTTAGATTTCCAGATCAACTTTAACGAATGTTACTGCGGTTAACATTATAAATTTTGCTTCATTAACAAAGTAAATCAGATGTGAGAAAATGAAAGGTTTAAAATTCACATCTAGTTTACATCTAGTTATGCATGCAGTTAAGAATAACTAATGTGGGGTAATGTGAAGTAGAGAATCAGCAATCATGAAATTCATCATTGGCCACCCCATTCAAAAATTCTGCAGCCACTGACTGTATGTGGAGACATTTAAATGTCAAGAAATGTCATATCACAATATCACCTTGCGCACATTCAATGTAAATAAAGCTGACAATAAACACACTTGAACTTAATTTTTTTAATCTGTTAAATGTTAAATATCAGTATGACTCTCACCTGGTTTCATCACTTTATGAATCGCTCTCGCCCCAGCATTCAGATCCGGCCAAAAGTAATAACAGTTGCAGTGAAACACCTTATCAACACTGTTTTCAGCTACAGGCATGTTCAACAAATCACTGTAAAACAGCATGACCTTTCCTTTTGTTATCTGCTCCTTCATTCGTTCAGTGGCCATCTGATGCATGTATTCTGAGTAGTCAACCCCAATCAGCTTCCCTTTGCGGCCCGTCAAGAGCTGCGAGGCTGCCTGGAGACCAAAGCCCGGACCATGACCTAGTTCCAGTATTGTGTCGTCTGGCTGTGCATTGATCAGTTTCACTGCGTTTTCCTCCAGTATTGTGTTGTGCCATTTCAGAAACTTGGTCACCAGCCATCCAGTAACAGAAACAGTGGGTTTACCCAATTGTTTGCCCACTTTCCTAGCCAACATTTCTGTACAGGTTTAAACAAATAATATGTTTGTATTAGAAAAGTAAACTTGCATACAAAATATCACAAGCGATGGGCAACCTTCCGATCTCTGAAACCAATACTGAAGTGACTTAAACTAAACAATTTATCGACTGGCCGCTAGATAAATAAGACGTTGTTCAAATAAAAAAGTTTAATGAGAATAATATTAGGCAATGTTCAAATAGCGTATTACAATATCTTAAATGCAGCCCAATTATACGCTCTATATGGTGCCAAGGCCGTAGACAGGATTTTACAAATACAGAGGACCCCCCCACCCAAAAAAAACACTTGAGAAATACATTTTTATATTTTTAATATAAAATGATAATACAATAGCAACATGTGCAAACTGTGCACCTGTGTGTGTTTTCTTATTTCCCTCTCTTCTACTTCTAACTCTTTCTCCTCCTCATGCTTATCAAAGGTTATAGGCTATCCATCACTTCACAACACATGAATTATCCATATAATATTTAGCTTTAATTATCAGTGCAGATTAGTTAGCCGTAGTTCACAAACTTAAACAATACTGAAATCATTATTGTATTACATTACATTTTTTAAACCCGCAGTCCTTTTCTTTTTATAATTCGTTAACAATTACATTCAGTTATGTGTACTATAATTATGTAATTGTAAAAAAAATCCGAGTAGTTTTAATGTAGCTAGCTACTTTTTAATAGTAACTTAAGTTAACTTTTTCAGCTTGGCAGTATAACTAATTTTACTGATAAGTGTAGCTTCTCTAACGACAGTTTCAAAGTAGCTTCCCCAACACGGCTCCGCCCACAAAAAACCGTCAAACAACTTAAAATGGTTTAAGAGTAAAATATGGGCAATTTTGGGGGGATGAACTATTCATTTTTTAAGATAGCACCAATTGTGGTCTCAACAGTAGTCTTTTGATTAACATAACGCGCTTGGTTCATTTAAAAGTTTAGAAATTAATTCGTTATGGTTTTGTATATTCATTTGATTAGAACAAATTGTGACAAAAAAGCAAATTGTCTCGAGCAGAGTGGAAAATGTAATAATAAACGTTTTATTAGTTTCTAAAACAAAAACATATTGATCTGTATTTTCTTATTATTCTTTATTATCAATTATTTAAGAGTGTTAAAGTTACACGAACAACCTGCATGTTACAGTATACTTCCATTGTGTTATCTGATGACGTAAAAACGATGCATAGTCCAATTCCCTTACGGAAACATTAACCATTTTTTTGTAGTTATGTTTAATTTGTATATTAAACATTGGGAAACCATGGTTTAACTGCAGTAACCATGGTTTAACCGTGGTTTTTGAAGCACATTGTTATTTTGTGGTAACCATGGTTTAACTACATGGAAACACGTTTTTTTTACGGTAGTAAAATCCTCTTTTCCTGGAGTGTGTAAAAGAGATTTGAAGTGCACACCCCCCTGGCGGATCCGGTCTCTTTCGTTTTCATTTCCCGGAAGGATTCTTCATATTGCAGACGATCCGCATAAGAAAAATCAAACTCCGCTTTACTAAACTGCGTTTTAAAGCGTCCATCAATGCTTTCTTACGTGCTTTTTATGACGATCAGTTATTGATCAGCGAATATTTGAAAAACTTTGCGTAAATCTAAGAACATGAGTGACGCTTCCTCACCACCACCTTTAATAAAGGTAAGATATGAGGTAGACACGCAGTCTTAATGGCATTTAAAAGTGTAATCGGATCATTTATTTAAATTTGTATTCATTGCCACAGTGAAACACGACGTAAAACGCATACATACACAACACTGCTCATGTAAGCATGACTTAATATATATATATTTATTTTATTTGATAAATTATTCGTTATTAAAATACATTTTTGTTTGTGTCAGCCGTGTCTAAAAAATATAGCAAGTTATTTGACAACATTAGTTTATCTGCAATTTATGAGTCACTTCAAAAATGAAAATAAAAACTAAGTGCCTCATATTTACTTTCACTTTTGCTGTGTGCACTGAGGTCATGTTTTGATACAGGAAAACGGCTGTTTTAGTTTATATGGAAAAGAAGTACAGATCTACATTTTAATGCATTCATACAAATCCATTATCATACACTTTTCATACATATATTCTGCTAGGTTGTTTTTAAACCTAATGCTGGGTACATTTTGGAGAGAACACATGTTGGGTCATTAAATAAACTTTTACATGGTTTAATTAACAACAACCCAACATGGGTTTATTTATAACCCACAATGTGTTCTCTCCAATTTTTACCCAGCATTTGGTTAAAGATAACCCAGTAGAAGTTATAGTCTATAGGTCAAAAATGCACCATTCAGTAGGCTACATGAATTTTATAACACACACTTTTTAATTGAAGTCAATGTTATTTTCTGTACCCTGAACAGAGCTGTACTGGTAACGGACCCCCAGTCTTCAGTCCTCCAGTTGTTTCAGACCCTCAAAATGGCTCTTCCTCTTTATACGAAGCTGTC
Organism: Misgurnus mizolepis; assembly: GCA_025389145.1. NCBI lineage: Eukaryota > Metazoa > Chordata > Actinopteri > Cypriniformes > Cobitidae > Misgurnus > Misgurnus mizolepis. The sequence continues at coordinate 7,228,204 of JAIFKI010000022.1, read as the reverse complement.
CCTGATGAACTGTGCAAGCTACCTGGACGACTACGTATGATCCCACATAAAAATGTCACAAATATGATTTTATTATCATATTATTTTCAACCCAGCATTTGGTCAAAAAGCGACCAGCCCAGTCTGATAGGTTGTAATTTAACAATTCTTTTAACCCATTGTCAAATATAAACATTTTCTGGGTGTATTTGAACCCAGCTGCTGGGCTTGTCCCATTTTGACCAAACGCTGGGGTTGAAAATAACCCAGTATTTTTAAAAGTTTACAGAGTGAATTATTTTACAGACATTATTAGTCAAGGTCCAAAACCAGGCAACAAAAATATCATAAAAGTATTCCATAATAACTTGTACGTTATATTGCAGCCTTATAAAAGTCACAGTTAGTCACAATTTTGGTTAGAAGCTAAAAAAAATCTTTCCTTTTGCAGCATTTTTCAATTCTCCCTCTTTTGACCATGTTTACCATTTGATCTGTATATTGGTGTATTCTTAACGTACAGGAATAAATCCATCTTTGTGGAATAAGGAAGATGTAAATCTCTGGCTGCGCTGGGCCCAGAGGGAATATTCATTGAGGCGTGCTGATCACCAGACATTTGAAATGAACGGAAAGGCACTTTGCCTTCTCACCAAAGAGGACTTCCGTCTGCGCTGTCCCAGCTCTGGTTTGTGCGAGTATAGTTATTCAGTTATAGTTAGTCATTCTGTTAATGCCGTTTCATAATAAGTGTGTGCTGGGTGTAGGTGATGTCCTCTATGAGCTCCTTCAACATGTGAAGCAGCAGAGAAGATGTGCCATCTTCACCCCTACCACCAACTGCAACACACAGCCACAACAGGTGCTCAGCTCGCATGGGACTGCAGGTGACCAATTATCGTTCACTTTCTTTCAGTTATTCTCTTAAAATAATTTTATAATAGACCATTAAATAGAACATAGTGTGGTTAAATGTTAAAGGTCCCGTTCTTTCTGTGTTTTTGAAGCTTTGATTGTGTTTACAGTGCGCAATATAACATGTGTTCATGTTTCACGTGAAAAAAACACGGTATTTTTTACACAATGTACTTATCTGTATAGCGCTGTTTTCACTGACCTCAAAACAGGCTGATGTCTTCCTTGTTCTATGAAGTCCCTCCTTCAGAAATACGTAACGAGTTCTGATTGTGTAGTTTGTTTAGTGTGTTGTGATTTAATAGCAGCTTAGCTTACCGTTAGCTTAGCTGGTGACTGACGTATTCCTGTGGGCGGAGTTTAGTCAAAAAACTGTTCTACTGACGTCATTAAAGCAGGAAGTAGAGGGTTGTAGTCCAAACCGGTCGTTCGCTGTAGGCTTTGAAAGGTGAATTCTGTTAAAGATTATATATCGCCTGGCAGTGAACTTTGAGTTTTATCATTTACAGTTATTATATATGCTCTAACAGCAACATCACACACTAACTAAAGTTTGAAAAATGGGATCAGGAAGAACGTGACATTAAATATATAGTGTAAAGATGATATGTAATGCCACTATTAACAAGCATTTGGTTTGTTTTGGATTTTTTTCATGAATAAGTGCCAAGAAATTAGGTAGTTTGTAGTAAACACACCTGACAGGGTATAAACGAATATTATTCCCAAATAAGTGCATTGTATTATTTCAATGCATCATTGCGTTTTTCTATCCCAGTACCTCGATTTCCCCTTTTTGGTGTAATGTCTTACATATGTGCAATACATTGTGCAATGACTTTCCTGTTAAGCATGCATGATTATTTAGTATTATGTTTTACACTTATTTTTTGCCATTAAATGTGTCTATTTTACATTTAAATGTGTTCCTATCTGTACTTTATTGTTTTGGACACTCATATGTGCGTATGGTCCACAATTACCACTCGTATGGTTCTGTTACTAATGCATGTTTGTATAAGTCTGCATTGTTTGGTTCAGCACTGCTGTGTAGTGCATGAATGTATAAATGTGCACTGGCTTAAACCAACGACTTATAAATGCCTTAAAACAGCAATATTTTATTCTTTAAGCTCAGGCATACCTGGCTAAAAAAGCTTTTTTATTCTAGAGCAGGGGTGGGTATGCCTGGTCCTGGAGAGCCACTGTCCTGCAAAGTTTAGCTTCATCCCTACTTGAACACACCTGAACGTAATTTCCAAGTCATCCTGCAGCATTTGATTAGATTTTTTAGGTGTGTTTGAGTAGGGTTACAGCTTGACTTGGCAGGATAGTGTATCTTCAGGACCAGGAATGCCCACCCCTATTCTTTTAATACTTAATAAACATGCAATGATAAGAATTATTTATTAACATTAAACAATTCTATTGATTTTGGAAGCCATTAAAATATATATTTTTTTACTGTACAGTACTGTACAAATACGGATCTGCTTTTTTATTCAAACTGGACACCATAGGGTTAAACAGCTCCCGTGCCATTATGCAAAAGGGAATTTCCTGGTTTCAAAGCAAGTAGAGCTTTTGCCAAAGGGTGTGGCTAAATCAGTCTTACCTGTTCACTTTCAAACACACAGGGCACACAGGGCAAAACCTATTTTTATTCACTGGCGTAATATGTATTGACATAAGAAAGTGTTTATGATTTGCTTTGAAATGGCAGCTGTAAATCTTAATAAACCATAAATAACCATAAATCTAAACCTAACCCACAGTACCCGTTTGAACTTTGTTACAGGTCCATGTGTTTCTTCTAACAGAACTGTTCCTGTTTGTCCTGTAAATTCACGAAAATTAACAGCTGACTGGAGCACAGATCACAGCCAGGAGACGACATTATCTGTTGAGAGTGGACATCAGCAAGGCATACAAACTGGTCAGTTCTTGATTTACATTTTGGATGCAAAGAAAACCTGAAATTGTTGATATATAGTAGGGATGCACCATTGCATCGGCCTATAATCGCTATTGGCAGACAAAAGCATTTTTGTCACTATCGGACGATTGTTTAAAAACAGCCGATGATCAGAGAAGATAATATCCTGGCAAACAAAAGGAGTGGAAAATGCATCAGATGACAATAACAACAGAATTGCAGTTTGTATGCTCTGCACTTGCAGATGTCATTTATAGCTTATTTAAATCATTGTGTTTGCAAAAGATTATGGGCCGGTTCCCAAGGAACACACATGCTGATAAAAAACAATAGATTGAATTGTATAAGCCACTTTGGGATATAGTATCTACTTAATATCAACGCTTGGGTCTTGGGGGGCATACCCCTCCAGATTTTTCCTCCGCCCCCATAAAAATGTTCAGCCAACCACAAAAAATTGTGTCTCTTTACACAAATAGTGTCCCTTGTTGGCAAACGCTATTCGTATTAGCTCCTGCCCACCAATGTCTGCGACGTAGACACAGAATATGAATCATGCATTTTCTGTTCGATGGAGACAAATAAAGTAAAACCTCTTGTTTTATATATATTTTACATTGAGTGTTATGGCTGCCCACCCAAAATGCCTGACAACCCCCTCAGTCTAGCAAGCCTTGTACCGGGCCTGCCTAATACATGAATGTAAATGTTTTGTAAATACATTGTTGGGTTAACTGAACACCTCAAAGTATAGCAAAAAGCTTTAGGGTTCACAAAAGCTCTTTTGAAAAGTCTAGTTGATGTAAGATATTGATGAGTTGATACACTGAAAAAAATTATTTATTTAGTTTTCTCAATTTTTTAAGGTAAGTGGTTGCAATCAATTTATTTAAGCTACATTTAAACAAAAGTTTTTTGTTCTGTGTTGTATTCCCTTATTTTTTAAATTAAATTAGCTTAATTAAATTGATTGCAACCACTTACCTTAAAAAATTTGAGTAAATTGAATGAATCATTTTTTTTCAGTGTACCTGATAACAAAGCTCACATTCAACTCTCTTTTGATTCACATTTTGCAGGACCTTTTCAACATTCTCCTGAGGAAACTGTTCAGCAGGTGCCTGTACACAAGGCAAGAAATCCTTCGGATCTGTACTGTAAAGATGAACCACTTAATTTGTCAAGTAGAACCGAAAGGCCAGCAAACACCACACATACATCTGAAGCCAATGGCAAGATTCCAGGTACTCATACATGTTGTTGTACACCTTATTTATTATAATCATAGACAGACTTACTAACTCATAGAAATGAAGTTTAATTAAAACAATAACAAAGACAGCACTGATCTTTTGATTATGATTTTTATAGGTTATTATTAGCTACAAATAAAGTATATCATTTACATTTACTGTATATCGCTATTGGACTACTGTTAATAAAAAAAAGGTGCATATATAACCTATAGGTACCAATGCAAATTGCAGTTTAGCAAGTACGTTACAAAGTAAAATTTGCATTTTATGAAGAAAAACTTTCCAGACACTGTTATGTGTAAGAACACAGATTTTATCACTGTTTGTGTTGTCAGCAGTATGAAATTAGGGATGCATAACGATTAATCACGATTAATCTATGGCAGAATAAAAGTTTTTGTTTACATCATAGATGTGTGTGAACTGTGCATAATAACTTTGTATAGATAAATGCACACACATGCATGTATATATTTAAGAAATGTTTACATGAGTATATACATTTGTATATTTATGTATAATTTATATTATATATAAATATACTCCATATATAAATATATATTTTTCTTAACACACACACATAATATTATACACAGTTTACACACATATATGATGTAAACACAAACTTTTATTCTGCTATAGATTAATCGCGATTAATCGTTATGCATCCCTAAAGTACATTATCACAAACCGTCTAATATTGTAAAATAAAACATCACTTAATTTTATCACTCCATCAGATTGCAAACTCTTATGGGACTACGTGTACCACCTGCTGTCGGACAGCAGGTATGAGGCCTTCATCCGCTGGGAGGACCCGAACACAATGACCTTCAGAGTGGTGGATCCCAATGGACTAGCAAGACTGTGGGGCAACCACAAGGTAACAAGAGAGGCCTACCAGTGTTTTTCTGGTCTTCTTTTAGGTTATTTTTATGTCCATAAGTCAGTTTGCGGAGGAACGCTACAGTATGATCAGGGGTTTAGGAAAAAAACAAGCTGATAAATTGTATACATTAATATTGCTGGATTAAAGTGTCTGCTAAATGCATAAATTCATGAACAGTGTTTGCATCTGTTGGTTTTGAATTGCAGAACCGAGTCAATATGACATACGAGAAAATGTCAAGAGCACTGCGCCATTACTACAAGCTCAACATTATCAAAAAAGAAACTGGGCAGAGATTACTCTTCCGGTAAGTTTTTTTATTTTTTTATTTTCACTATTATTCCTGACTGATAAATCTTTATTACTCAGATGTTTGTAAAATAATTCGCTCCTCAAATCTTCTTTCTCTACCACAGGTTTCTGAAAACCCCTGATGAAATAATGCAAGGCAGGACAGAACGTACAGAACCTTCAGAGTCTCCTGACAGTCCCATATCTCCTGATAATAGAGAAGATGCTTTGGAAGTTTCACCTGAATCGTCCCCCACCTCCTTGAGCCCCTACTCTGAACACAACTTCAGCATATCACCACTCCCATTACAATCTGATCTAGGATCAGCCTCATCTCTGTAACAAATAACTTCTGATCTTTCATCAATGTGAATGTCCTGTATGTTGTGTAGACTACTGTCTACATGATAAGTGATTAGTTATAGCCTGTAGGTATGGACTCAGTAAGACATTAGGAGCTGTTTAAAGTTCGTGATCAGAAAATGAGCTTTTTTAAGCTTAAGATCGCTTTTAAGTTAATCTGAGAGTATTGTTTTGAGTAAAACTACAGTAAACAACACTAACTTTAAGCAATAAGGATATGGTTTCTATGAACTTTTCATGATTTTCAAATTTCTGATGGGGATACATTTGATGAAACTATTTTCTCGCAGGTTGTAAAAATGTGCAATTTTTCTACAGTTTTGGGATTTAACAATATCATTATATTGTTTATTATATTGTGTTTATTCAGTTGAATAATTTGTACAATGAAATCTGTCAGTTTGATAATTAACTAAACTCTTCAACTGATTCAGACATTTTTTTAAGAAAAATACATTTACCTTGCTTTAATAAATATCTTGTGGTTTCAATTAATTGTGTTGGGGGGCTTTAGCCCATCATGTTTTGTGTAAAGCCCCTGATCTTTTGAGAATTTAAAACAGTAAAGGTAAAAAATTTATAGATTTTATTATTATTACCTTTAATTTGTTTTCCTGGTACACAAAATCTGTCTCTTTGTGGTAAATCATGGCTTATTTTTTATAGGGTAATAGATAATAAAAGCACATTTTACATACACTGTAAAAAGGGAAAAGTTGGCTAAACTTTAATTCATTTGGTAACACTTAAAAAAAATTATGATTTTCAACGTAAAATGTCACTTTAGATGAAAAAATTGTATCCAACTTATCCATCATTTAATACAGTATGAGTTTTGGGTGGGAGACAGGGGTGGCACTGCCCTCACAGATAAGAGTCAGTTATGGTTGTATTTGTTTAGTCTTGATATTTTAACTGGTACTGGGTAATTAAGGCTAAAATAGTTTTGAATCATTTTAAACCATATTTTAATACGTAAGAAGTATTGCAGTACCCTTTGTTTGCCGGTAGGTGCTCCCCAAGCACAAACGTGAAACTCCGCCTGTTATGGCCTGCAGGTGGCACCGTTGACAAAAATTCGCCTTTCATCAGGTAATAATAAAGCAACGAACTTATTTAGCTTAATAACTTCTCACAGCTATACAATGGCAATATGTAAAAGCCTGTAAATGCATTTATGTTTGAATAATGCTGTTGAAAATTTTACGATCTAACATTTTGTCAGGTTGAAGAGGCAACGGAATATATGAAAAACACAAATAAGAAAAAATAGGATTAAAAAACCAAGAAGCTATGAAGCTACATAAAATGAAAGAGAGATACAGTAGAAAGAAACAAAGAAAAAGACATGCAGATGTGAGGAAAAAAGACATAAAAAAGAAACAAGACAACCATGAGGACAGACAGATAAATACAACTTAGGCACTGTAAGTGAACGTTTTTTAATGATCTTTTTGTTTTTTGTTCACATTACAATATCGTAATGAAAATCTTACAAATGAATAAATATTAAATTATTCAATATTTTGCTCATTTATCCGTGTCATTGTCACAATCTCCGCATTTTTCCGTGTCCGTACCACTGACTTTCTTTTCCGTGTCAGTTTCACGTATTGGTTACTCAATTGTTTTTCCTATTTTTAAACCATTGTCGCTGGGGTTTGGGGTTCGATTTGGGGTTTGGGTTAGGATGTCACTATTGGTTTATATGATTTTTTTCCGGATTTTTAAACAATTGTCGCCTGACATTAGAGTTGGGTTTGGGTTAGGATGTCATTTTATGTTAAAGAAAGTCGTTGTATTGTAACCCTAACCCCAAGAGACAATGGTATAAGAAAATGGGAAAAAACCTGTGTTTGTTGAGTCATGTTCTCAGCGGGCTAAGCCCCCTATCACTTCCGACCCTAGCAACGCCCCTGGGTACCAGTGACAGCTTTTGTACCTATTTTCTTAATGTGTAGGGCCCCACATGCCAGCCATGAATCTAGTTTTTTTTTACAGATGTATAAGGGTCATGTGCTTGTATTACAGTATATAATCTTAACTATGCAAATTCTAAAAATAACCCTCATTTTATTTAATTATATGTGATGTTTTTCATTCCAATACTGATGACAATATTAATGTGGGCATTCACTTCTTCTGGTGACATGCATTAGACATGCATACTCCAGACAGCATGTCGCGATTAGATTAAACACATCATTACTGGTGTCCTTGAGGGAGAATATGGATTTTTGCTGTATTAAAATCTTTTCGGTTTAATAACACCATGACCGCCTGTTTTTATATCATGTGCATTGATGTGATTTCTCAAAAGTTCATCAAGGCAGAGTGCAGACAGCACCAGGATAATTCTGAACATGTCATCACCTTTATACGTTCTGTCTAACAATAAAAACCTCTCAGTGTCATTTTGTGGTTCTGGCTTTCTTGCAACATATCAGGTTGGCGTTGCGCAGAGTCTTATGGATAATGCGCCATGGATCATACGAGGCGCTCCACGGATCTATGGTGCATCTGCAGGATCTCTTGTTGCTGCAGCTGTTGTCTGTGGATCAAATCTAGGTAATATTGACTTCATAATCTTTATTATTATTATTATTATTATTGAGGACTGAGAAAAAGGTAAAAAAGTTGGACTGGAATCCTTTAAAAAAGTGCACATTTGTACCCAAAGTGTGCATATTAGTAGACTACCTCAAGGGTACATACTGGTACATCACAGTTACATATCTGTACCTAAATGAGAACTTTTTAAAGATTACTGCCCGAGTGACAGCTTTTGTACCTTTCTTCTGGTTTAAGGGTTTAATGGGGCTCTTACAATAGAAAAATGGACTGTAACCTAAAGTCTTTGTTAAATGGCTATAATTGACTATAAATGAACAACGCTTCATCAAATCCTCTCTTTTGTACATATAGGTCGCATGCGAGACAATCTGTTGGAATTTGTGAGATTTACAAAACAGCTCCCACTCGGTCTTCTGAACCCCACGGCTGATGTTTACAGATGGCTGGAGGTCTCACTGCAGCGATCTCTTCCCGATAATGCCCACAGCCTGGCCAGTGGTCGTTTACACATTTCCATGACGCGCATCGCAGATGGAAAAAATGTTCTGGTGTCGGAATTTCATTCCAACAATGACCTTATAAAAGTAAGCCTCACATCAAACTGCCTCCATTTAATGTTTAGGTCAGTATAAAGAGCAAGATGTACTTAAAACTTTAATTGCAGCAAAGTTTCAAACTCGGTTGCATTTATTTAAAAATGGCACAAGAACATTATTCAAGCAAAGAACACAAAATGAAATTGAAATTAAAAACTATTATTTTTGTGGTAATAATGTGGTATTTATTACAAATGACATATGTGAGCTTCATTATTATTTTTTTTAATTCATGTGCTCATAATCTTCAATCAAAAATGCTTACCTCATCCCCTCAATCCCTCAATCTCTCTTTACTTCCGGGCACGAGCTATGGCACCTGGGCAGGGCCTGGGAAAATCACAGCGATTAGCATTATGACCTTCAACTTCAAACAGTCCAATCAGTTCTCAATGGACGAATTCAAGTCCGTCCTACTTTTTTTCCTTTCATCATATAGATAATTTATAATAACCTGTTAAAATTGCCACTTTGTAGGTGTGAGCAAAAATGTGGTGTTTTTGTGTGTGTCCTTTTAAATGCAAATGAGCTGATCTCTGCACTAAATGGCAGTGCCTTGGTTGGATAGTGCAGATTAAGGGGCCGTATTATCCCCTTCTGACATCACAAGGAGGGACAAATTTCAATGACCTATTTTTTTCACATGTTTGCAGAGAATGGTTTACCAAAACTAAGTTACTGGGTTGATCTTTATCTCATTTTCTAGCACTGGGGACCCAACTATAGCACTTAAAAGTGGATAAAGTCTGATTTTTATAATATATCCAGTTTAACACTATTTTCACACAATAACTTTGTACTTAATATACAAAAAAATCTTTAGTATTTCTTCAGATAAACTTAATGACAAGTACAATGTCCTAACTGTGCTATGAAATAAAAGATCTCAGATTCAGTTGAGAATGTGACTTCACACATTTGCTTTAAATGGTCTCTTTTTCTTCCCTGTAAGGCACTTTTGTGTAGTTGCTTTGTCCCTTTATACTCTGGCACAATTCCACCACAGTATAAAGGCGAGGTGAGTAAAGACTCTTGAATATAGTATATGATCCAAATGTCATCAATTTATCAAAGAACTCCAGCTTGAAATAAATAAAAAACAATTTTTTTTTCTAGCACTACATGGATGGCGGTTTCACAAACATCCAGCCCTTTGAAGACTCATCGCCCACCCTCACCGTCTCCCCATTCGCTGGAGAGATGGACATCTGTCCCTCTGACACCTCCACCACCCTCTGTGATGTCATCATCCAGCAGCTCTCCTTCTATTGTTCCCTGCCCAACTTGATCAGACTGATAGACGCCATGTTCCCACGAGACTGGAGAGTGAGTCCTGACATATGCATACATCACATGTGACCATAAAGGATTCTTCATGCAAAAATGAAATTTCAGTTATCATTTGCTCAATTATGTTGTTCCAAATGTCATCCTTGTTCACTTATACTCAAAAATATCCCCATAATGCTATCACGCGGCTTCAGATTTGTTGTCTGGTTGAGCATTGCATTATAGCAGTGCATAAGGTCATGGGTTTAATCCCCAGGGAACACAGGCTAGCGATAAAACATTTAACTTGAAATGCACTGCACATGGCAGCTTCCATTAAAATGAATGACAATGCTTTTCTTGTTATCTGACAGATTTTAAAGAAGGCTTTCTACAGCGGATACCAAGATACCATTTACTTTCTGCAGCGGAGCAGTGAGTGTGACCCCTCATGTTGAAAATTAATGTTTTAAGGGACAAAAGTCCTTCAAAATTTGGCTAGTGTCTGTTAGTTTCCTACTTCTTTAGAAATGTTTTAAAGGGGACATATCATGAAAATCTGACTTTTTCCATGTTTAAGTGCTATAATTGGGTCCCCAGTGCTTCTCTCAACCTAGAAAATGTGAAAAAGATCAACCCAGTAACTTAGTTTTGATAAACCATTCTCTGCAAGTATGGGAAAAAATAGCTAATTGAAATCTGGCTCCCCTTGTGATGTCAGAAGGGGATAATACAGCCCCTTAATCTGCACTATCCAACCACAGCACTGCAATTTAGTGCAGAGATCAACTCATTTTAGTTTATAAGGACACACCCCAAACTAGCACATTTATGCTCACACCTATAAAGTGACAATTTTAACATGTTATAATAAATATACATGATATTAGAACTCCACTTTCTTTGACATCTTAAAAAGTCTTATGAAATGTCCCCTTTAACACTTCAGGTGATTTATATGTTTACCAATCATCTTCCACACCTCAACAGGAGCTTTGCAGTTTTACCCTGACAATAGAATTGAATCTGATGTGTCTGATGATTCTGGGACGTCTGATTCTCTGAGCTCTGATCACTGGATGTTGACGCAAACTGACAGTGCAGAGGAACAAGATCAGCAAGAGGAGCTTCAGAAGACGTCTGTGGGTCACACCGAGAAGAAGAGCATCAAAGGGGTCTGCTCATCCACCGGTCCATCCCGCCAGGAGTCGGAAGTACATCAGAAGTCCACGGTGAAGGTTCAGGAAGGTTTGTGTGGGTTCCATTTCATAATATTAATAAATCGACAGAGGACTAATATGGGATAATTTTCCTGCCTTTTGCATTGTAAACTAACTTTGCATTAATTTTACATTAAGTTTAAAGTTCTGATTTGCGCGAATTATTTTTTATTATCTAATTTTCCTATTATTTTTTTTATCCGTGACCTCAATACATTAAATACATGGGAAATTTATTCCATACACTGAAGAGAAACCCATTCATGTTCCATTCTCTGTTTTAGTGCTGCTGTGTAATATCGTGGGTCAGCTGGAGATTCTGAGTGATCCGACTGTTTCTTTATCGCAACGGACACTATCGTTCCTGCTTTTCCTGTTCACACTGCCAATATGGGGTGCCACAGCCGTTGCCGAGAGGTACTGAATCCGATAAAGACAGCCTAATTTAAAGGTGCATTGTGTAACTTTGTGGAGGATCTCTTGATAGAAATGCAATATAATCTACATAACTATTATTAGTGGTGTATAAAGACCTTACATAATGAACTGTATTGTTTTTATTACCTAAATATGAGCCATTTTTATCTACATACACCACGGGTCTCTAACATGGAAGTTTCTACAAGTTTCTACAGTAGCTCTAATACAAACTAAAGTGAGTTTTCACTACTATGTCTCAGACAACGACATGTTTGTCCTGGGCCGGCTACCGTAGCTTCTCTATACATTTCAAAGGGGAGGGGTGAGCTATGGACTGAACTGTTGGTTGCAATTCACAATCTCACTGCATGTCGCTAAAAGTAGAAGTAGTAGTAGATTTATTTATAAAGGACATATAAAACAACCACAAGGTTGACCAAAGTGCTGTACATTAGAAACAGAGCTGATCCTGACCTTCTGGGGGCCCTAAGCAGCTTTGTGAGGGGGCCCTGCGTTCATAAAAAACATTCACCGTCTCTGTATAAAGTGTTTCAGCCCTTGGACAGCGTCTTGAGTTTTTTTAAGCATTACTTAAATAAAAAAATGAAATTGTTCACCCACTCTACAAAGAAAATTATTTACACAAAAGGTTATTGGAGATTGGTCACAGAAAAGCAAAAACAAAACAAAAGCAAATGTGTGGTGTCATTGAAGTGCAAGGCCAAATCAGGCAGAATTTGCATGTTGTGATTTGTGTGCCAGTGTTTTGAAACATAACTGATGATGTCTGTTGTTATTTTTAAGGTATCAGAATTGGATCAAACACGCTGTGACTGTGACATACTGGGTCTTGCAGGGTGTTAAACTGTTTGTGATCTTTGTATTTAACATTTTCATGTCCACTGCGAGAAAAAGCCTAAGAGACATGTAAGCACACAAACAAAACTATTCTCTTTTATTGAGATGAACACTATCATTACTTTGAATTAAATGCATTGCTGTTTATTTGTATGTTTCGTTGCTTATTTTTTTGTGATCTTTTACAAAGGATGATGGGTCTGATCAGTTTCGTACCTTCACAAGTGCACGCAGAGTACCAGAGGGCTAGACAGCTTGTCGAGAGACGTGAGGTCTCCTCCAGTATCAATGCTCACGACTCTGCCCCTTTCCAAGGATCTTCTTCCATATCACAGACTCTCCCAAACCTCTCCACACTCCTGCGATCACTAGAGATGGGCAGCAAGTGGAAAAAACGTCAGATAGAGGTGCAACACACAATACTGCAACACATGACTTTTGCGAAAAGAAATGAAGTATGTGCAAGTGTATAACTGTACTGCCTGTGCAAGAAGCAAATAAAGAAGCAAAAGCTGTAGTGTAAACTAAAGGCTACTTGCTATGTTTATGCAATGCTTAAAGGGATAGTTCACCCAAAAATAAAAATTCTGAAATCATTTACTAATCCTCATGTTGTTCTAAACCTGTTAGTTAGTTATTTTAATAAATACAATTAAATATATTTTAATAAATTATGGTAAGCTGATTGTAACCATTGGCTTTCATAATAGGAAAACAATTATTATGGAAGTATTGTGATAAAAGATATTTTGATAAATGATGGTAAGCACACAGTTGATTGAATTCCATCATATTTGTTTTTCCTACTATGGAAGTCAATGGTTACCATCATTTATCAAAATATCTTCTTTTGTGTTCATCAAAATAAATAAATAAATGAATAAAAAATCATACAGGTTTAAAACATGAGGATGAGAAAGTCAAAATGTATTTATATAGCACCATTTATACAGGCAAGCTGACCAATGTGCTTTACAAAACAATAAAATATCACACAATAGAGAAAATGATGACAAAACTTGAATTTCTGCGTTAATTATCCCTTTAACATTTATTATTATTATATTTAGCATAACATTTCTGTTTTTATATCGTTTCTTCTTTTATCTTCATTTCCACGTAAGCTAAAATAGCATTGAAATGAAACATTTAATAGACATGCTTAAATAGCACTATGATTATAGCAATCTGATTAAAAACCAATAAACAGTTTTTGTCATACTTATTACCTATTATATATTCTTTACATTTCATAATTTTGTGTTTTTTGATATTTACTAACATGTATTTGCTGTAAAACTGCATTGCAACAATGCAAAATTGTATAAAAGATACACTGTACAAAAATAAATTCATATAAATACAAGTCTTTGTTTTACTTGAATTTAACAAATTAAATATTATTATAATTATAATAAATTAATTTCAAGTTCATAAGTTATGTAAACTATATATTAGTCAAAAACCTAAAATAGTAGGTTAAATTGACTTTCAAATAAACTTTTTATTAAACTTGCATGCAGCACATTTTTATTTTGTTAATATAGAAATAAGTCTAAATTTTGTTAAGTTTAAATTTTTAAACAAAACATGCAAAGGCATTTTGTTGGCTTGTTCTTAATAACAATGATGACTTTTAAGTACTATTTTAGTCAATTTAAGTTGATCAAACTTTTCCCTTTTTTCCCACATACAGTATATACACGGTGTAAATATGTGTGTGTGTAATATGTGTCACCTGTTTGATGCATAATTGTAACACTTACTAATACACTACAAGACTCTGCTCACACTAAACTTAATAACTTGTGACCTAGATAATAATGATAAGCAATGAACTGTGTGTTTGAACACATTTAAATGAAAGGGTTGGCTAATACAGTTGTATTACTGTTTAATTATAATCAAATTTAATCCAAAGACTAAATGGGAAAATATGATTTCTTTAGGCTCAAAGTTTCCTCTGTAAAGTACATGAATGGAATCAAACAGTATGTCCTAACATACCCTCAATCATTTCTCTATCAGGACAAACATCATGCTCCTTCCAGAGACCGCAGCTGAAAAGCATACCAAATCTTCTTTGCATGATATTCAAAGAGTTTTTCTTACATGACCTTTTCATACTTCATCGTAGTGGGATGGGTTTTTTGTGGGGAATCTTATGACTTCAATTACTGAATGCAGATCTTTTGTGTTGAGTGTAACTACTTTAAACACCTGGGGATAGATGAGCTGATTTTTTTTTCTTAAAATCTTGTCAGGGTTAAAAAAGCAAAATATAGCTAGTGAACAAGTTTTCAAGCCTCTCAGCAAGCAGGCGAGTAGATCTGTCACTAGACCTGCATTTCCCTTACTTTTTTGAATACCAAGTAGACGATTATGGGCCGTATCCGTGCCAACATCAGCAGCTCTGGTGAGGATCCGGCCTGGAGTTGTCTGCTGTCGGGGTTGTTCCCTTGCTGGTTCTTGCCTTGATCATTGAGTCTGAAGCTTCGATTAACATACTGTACTGTAAACAAGTTTTGAACTCCCTTAAAAACCTGAAGCGAGACTTGTTTAAGAAACAGGCTTAGGTGTGTTTGTGGCCCAAACTTAACTTCCTTTAGACTTCCGCATAGAATCAATAACAACAGAGTCTCTCTAGAGTAGATTATTTCTGATAACAAGCAAAATAAATAACAAGTTCAAATCATAGCTAAATTGTTTCAATAATTACACTTAGCTAACATTACTGTGTACAGTGTGAGCTACAGTACCCATTCTTAAAGAGCCCCTATTGTCCGAATCACTATTTTACATTTCCTTTGGTGTGTAAGTGTGTGTTATTACATGTTAATTATGTGAAAAAGGTACAAACCCCAAAGTAAACAATGACGTGAGTTATCATCTCTAATGTAAATCTCTTTTCTTGGACTACAACAAATACACGGATTGTAGGCAACAGTTTCCTTCCTTGGATTGGTGATGTACACAAGAAATGTATTTGGTTACACTTTATTTTGATAGTCCACTTCAGACATTCTACTAACTATAAATAACTTTGCAACTACATGTCAACTAACTTTCAATAATTTGCAACTATATGTCAACTAACTGTCATTAGAGTATTAGTAGACTGTAAGGGTTGGGGTTAGGGAAGAGGTTTGGGTTAGTGGAATAAGTTGACATGCACCTGCAAAGATACTTATAGTCAGTTGAATGTCTGTTGAGATATCATCGCAATAAAGTGTTAGTAGATATTAAGCAGACCGTTTACTAATTCTCCAAAGATTGGTAGTTGATAAGTAGTTGCAAAGTTACTTATAATTAGTAAAATGTCTAAAGTGGACTATCGAAATAAAGTGTTACCATGTATTTATGTAGCGCAGTTTGTTGTGGCTGGGTGATCTATTTAAAACAAGAAAAATATATACTTAATATATTTTATAATATAAAAATTAACAATGTTGAAATAAATAAGCACTCCAAATACATATGAGGGTACTTGCAATAAAGTAGCAGGAAAGTTAACCCGCATGACAGATCAATGAATATGTGTAGGGCTGCAGCTATCAATTCTTTTTGTAATCGATTAATCTAGCACTGAATCAATCGATTAACCGAGTAATCGGATACAATTTTTGTATGTGTTTTTAAACAACCAAAACAAATAATGCATAACGAAAATGACGTGGTTGTAAATTGTTCAAGCATTTGGCTTTTATTTCTAAAAAAAACAGAGGTATTGACATTTGGCTCCAAAAATAAGCCTATTTCTTTCAATTTTTACCCATTTAGTGTTTATAAGTGCCAGTGCCAACAATTAAGCACTTTAATTTATTAATGTAGCATTGTGTAAAAAGAAACATTATTTTTATTTCATTTTTGGGGAAATATGTATTTTTCTTTTATTTACTTGTCATTTTGTTGAAATGTTACATTTGTGTTATAAGATAAGATGTTAAAACGTTATGTGGAAAACAGTGGTTGTTTTAATTTTATATTAATGTAATTCCTTACCTTGCATGTATGTCTGTAACCAATGAGGGTCCAGGTCAAGGTCAAGGGGGAGGAGCTAGAGAGGGAAGAGGAGGAAGAAGGTCAAAAAACGTGGTGGAGAGGTATTGCAACAGAGACGTAAGGCGATGTTAAAAGTTTAAATATGCACGTGTAGATTAGGGGGTTTTCAGCGCGAAAGTCACATACTAATTTATCACGTAACGAGGAAAGAAGACAGGACTTTCAATCCGATGTCTGTGTCGTATTTCCCACGGAGAGGCTCGAGTGGATAACTCGGTCCGGGTGTCGCGAATTCATTCTGCATCGTCAACTAAAACAGTGGACAATCAGGGCAGAGCGATAACTTTGACTTTCTATCTGTTGTCGGAGAAACGAAGGACTTTGTGACGGGACTGAATAGCGTTATGAGCTAACAGGTGATGCCTTCGGCCAGGAGGTAAGAGACACGTCACCGGCTTCATGAGTCAGCTTTTTTCGGTACTCGCAAGTTCAAGTCAATACAACCAGACACCGCTAATAACACCTTCAAATCACCAGCTGTATCATCGCACCGGATCTTTGCTTCATGTGTATTCATCCGATGAGTTTGCTAAGATAATACAACTAACATCAAAGGAGGTACAGTTTCTGTTTGCCTTATAATATTGAACCAAACTGATCTTCATTTATGGGCCCCAACGAATACAAGCTTGCAACGAGTGTAGAGACTTTTGTTTTTTTGGTAAGTTGAGAAGAGTAAAATCAAGGAGTTGTTATTACTGTTTCTGTATTTGTGAATATAGCACAGTCTTTTCTTTTATTTGTTATTTTTCATTTTCTCATTTCATATTGGGTTGTTATTCAATACATTCTTCTATTGAAAGATTTTGTCTCTGAGTGATTGTTAAACATTCTAAACATTTGACTGCTTTGTAGCATACTTTGCAACTTTTGTTAATAATACAGAAAGTTTAAAGGGGCATAACTTATCACACTGCAAGTATACACCGTTCAGTGGTTTATATTCTATAGTTAATTCATTCTTTTCAGTTATTTTTTTTTTGTTATAAGGGAAACCTTAGGGGATTATTAGTAAGAGATAAACATTTAGTGTAAACGAGCTCAGGGCGCCATTTCCATACAAAGAGGGGAAAAGCGCTACATAAAATGGAGGCACCGCTGGGATTCTTTGGTTTCCCAATATAGCTCATTGGTGTATTTCAAAAAAAAAAAAAAAAAAAAACAAAGAGTGCTTGAAGTCTGATTCTGAATCCTGTTATGATTGCATCTAAAAACATGCAACCCGAGCTCGTAGATGAACTCAGAGGATGGTGTAGGGGAGAGGGGTTGGATGTATGTCATGCTTTGATGGTGATTGTTCCTGAAGAGGTAGAGATTTCTCAGATTGAAGAAAATCTACAAACAATAAAATGTTTGGGCCGAGTGCGAGTGCGGGGAAGGATGTACAATCGTAAGCTAGATGGTCTAGCGGTATTGTGTGAATGCAAAGAAAGAATAGTGATAGACCAAGTTCCCCCTGAGATATTGCCAGTAGGAGAGGCTATGGCGTGGCCTGTGGTGGTTGTAGCTGAAGAGCCAGCTGCTGCCACCCCTAGTGGGAAAAGTGACTGTGCGTCTCCTGGTACGGATAATGAGGGTTGTTTTAAACCTTTGTTAGGTTCATCTGCTAGCTCCCCTGAGGCTATTATCCGTGCTGTTGGTGACTTATTGGCAAAGATTGAAAAGCCTGCAGGTGACGCTAGTAGTTATCGTCGACTCAGAATTTTTTCTGGCACAATACCGACCCCGCCTGGAGAGGAGTCCCTGGAGCATTGGCTTGAGCAGGCTTATTTGATGGTGGAAGAGAGTGATTGCTCTTCAAAAGAGAAACGCAGACGAATAATGGAAAGTTTGAGAGGTCCAGCTTTGGCCATAGTGAAGGCTGTACGAACCGCTGAAACAGAGGTTTTGCCAGAAAAGTGTGTAGAGGCGATTGAGAGTGCATTCGGTACTGCCGAGTCAGGCGAGGAATTGTACTTTGCCTTTCGATCAATGCAACAACGCTCAGGTGAAAAATTGTCAGATTTTTTGAGACGTCTGGAGTACGCTCTGACCAAAGTAGTACAGCGTGGGGGCTTACCTGCCGACAGGACCGATCGATCCAGAGTAGAGCAACTTATCCGTGGGGCTGTTGCCTCAGACATGATGTTAGTACATCTCAAACTGAGGGACAGACGGGAAAACCCTCCTACTTTTTTAGAGCTGCTGAGAGAGGTTAGAACTGAGGAAGATTATGAGATCTCTAGGCTTAAGCTGACCTCCTCAGTTAACAAAATCCAAGCTAGCGCTGATCTTGACGGTTCGTCTGGTGATATTCAAACCTTGAAAAAAGAGGTCAAAGAGCTGAAAGCAATGCTTTCAGCCATGAGCACTACTCAATGTACCACTGTGGTAGAAGCTGGGGATCCAGCTCCAAAGCCTAGCATATCGAGTGGTAGCTTTGATCCTGATATTGCAAGCCTAAAAAAACAAGTCAAAAGGCTACAACAGAAAGCCACAACTAGGGTTATGAGTACACCAACCACCGCCTTACCTATCGAAACCTCGAGAGCGATGCCCACGATGGTAAAGTACCCCAAACCCACCGCAAATTCAGATGATTTTTACTGTTATCGATGTGGTGAGACTGGGCATTTCTCGTCTAAGTGTAAGAATCCTGAAAATGCAGGCAAAGTTATACAAAAGCTCATTCAGTCTCTTAGGAAAGCAAAGGGCAGGGATTCGTCGTCAGGGAAGGATGGTATGGGAACAACAGACTGTTCTGTAAAGAGGAGTGCTGTGGCTGTGCAGGGAGAAAGGCAGCCCCCTAAGGGACTTATAGGCCCAACCTCTGTGGTACCGTTGAGGGTTAATGGACAAGCATGTGAAGCCTTACTGGACAGTGGTTCGCAGGTCACTATAATTTTTGAGGATTGGTACAGGCGTTATTTGCCAGACCTCACCATTCATTCAGTTACTGGGTTAGCCATATGGGGATTAAGTGAGTCAACGTATCCCTATTTAGGCTATGTGGTAGTAGACCTGGAGTTTCCTGAAAAGGTCACAGGAAGTCAGGATACGATTTCAGTCTTGGCTCTCATATGCCCTGGACCATCTAGCCCTGATCAAACTCCTGTTATCTTGGGCACTAATGCCAATCTCTTTAAAAGGTTGGCTCAGCTGTGTAAGGACAGGGAGGGAGTAGATATTGCTCAGGTGTTTGGTATCACCGTTGGTGCAGACGTTTTACCCTCAGAGGTTCAGTCGACAAAAGATGCCCAAATGGCCTCTGATGACTCTCCTGTAGGTACTGTGATATGGGAAGGACCAGGTTCACTGAGTTTATCAGCAGAAGGGGATTGTTGTGCAATCTGTAAGATTGAGTTCACTGAGAGGGTGGAAAACCAGGTTTTGATGGTGGACACATCACCCTCTGTTACTTTGCCTGTAGGGGTTTTGCTGCAGCCAATGGTGGTTCCAAGCAGTGTGGTCGATGTTAACAATTTCCCTGTTTTGATGCACAACGAATCCAAACGGACCACGGTTATACCAGTAGGCACTGTGGTAGGGCATTTGTATCCAATTGACCCTGTGAATCCTGTTACTGAGGTAGGAGTTGACACAGAGCAGTTTGACCCCAACCTCATTCATTTTGGTGACTCTCCCATGCCCGAGAGTTGGAAGGACAGGCTGCGACAAAAATTGTCACAACGTGCAGGGGTATTTTCATTTCAGGAATGGGATATTGGCTTAGCAAAGGGAGTCGAGCATCATATTCGCATGTCAGACTCTAAGCCTTTCCGTGAGCGCTCAAGGAGGCTCGCTCCGGCTGATATTGATGATGTGAGGAGACATATACAGGAACTTCTGAGGGCCGGGATTATAAAAGAATCCCGGAGCCCCTACGCCTCCCCCATTGTAATAGCCCGCAAAAAGAATGGGAGCATCAGAATGTGCATAGACTATCGCACCTTAAACAGCCGAACTATAGCCGATCAGTACACTACTCCACGTATTGACGACGCATTAGACTGCTTATCTGGAAGTCAGTGGTTTTCGGTTTTAGATCTCCGTAGTGGCTATTACCAGATTGCAATGGCACCAGAAGACAAGGAGAAGACGGCTTTTATATGCCCTTTAGGATTCTTTCAGTTCGAGAGAATGCCTCAGGGGGTTACTGGGGCTCCTGCAACGTTTCAAAGATTGATGGAGAAAACTGTGGGGGACATGAACCTTCTACAGGTTCTAGTCTACCTTGATGATCTCATCGTCTTTGGAAAAACATTGCAGGAGCATGAGGACAGGCTTCTTAAGGTTCTTGACCGGTTGAAGGAAGCAGGATTGAAGATTTCACTTGACAAATGCCAGTTTGGTCAAACTAGAGTGAAATATGTAGGGCATATAGTTTCAGCAGATGGTGTTGCGGCTGATCCAGAAAAGGTCCAGGCCGTTACCACCTGGCCTCAGCCCACAGACCTTAGGGCACTGAGATCTTTTCTAGGTTTCTGCGGATATTACCGTAGGTTCATCGCCGACTACGCAAAAATCGTGAAGCCCCTTACTGACCTCACCAAGGGCTATGCCCAAAAACATGGCCGTAACACACCAGACCCCAAGAAATCGAGTAGTTACCACCAGGATTCTGAGCCGTTTGGCGAGCGCTGGACTTTGTCCTGCACAGAGGCGTTTCACAAGATCATAAACCGTCTAACTACTGTGCCTGTCCTTGCATTCGCAGATCCAAATAAACCGTACATCTTGCATGTTGATGCTTGTTTGCAGGGGTTAGGCTCAGTTTTATACCAGGAGTATCCTTCGGGCCTACGGCCTGTAGCTTTTGCTAGTAGGAAGCTAAGCAATGCGGAAACGAAGTATCCCATTCATCAATTGGAGTTTCTGGCACTAAAATGGGCTGTCGTGGATAAATTCCACGACTACCTATATGGAGCTAGATTTACAGTCCGCACGGACAATAATCCACTAACCTATGTTCTGACCACAGCCAAACTGAATGCCACTGGGCATCGTTGGTTAGCTTCTTTGGCAACTTATGATTTTGATGTGCAGTATAGACCAGGGAAAACAAATGTTGATGCTGATTTGTTGTCTCGCCGTGTGGCTGGAGATGAGGAAGACTGGCAGTGCATATCAGAGGCAGGGGTCAAAGCCATATGTAAAAGGGTTTGTGTGGACTTATGCTCTGAAACACCACCAAGATACGTTGCACAGTTAGGTGCATCCCCTGAATGTATTCCGGAAGTGTTTGCTTTCCCTACTCACCTAAGCTATCAATCGCTGGAACAGAAGTCACATGCAGAGTTGGTTAAAGCCCAGAGAGATGATGTCACTTTAGGTCCTGTAATTTCTGCATTAAAAGATGGGAATTGGCCTGTGGGGGTAGACAACAATTCAGAGCTAGGGCTGATGAAGAGAGAGATGGCACGGTTGGTATTGAAGGATGGGTTGCTTCATAGAAGTAGTAAGAACCTTTCTGGTCAAAGTACATACCAAATGGTGTTGCCTGCGGAATTTCGAGAAGCGGTGCTGAGGTCGTTGCATGATGACATGGGGCATTTAGGGGTGGAAAGAACCACTGATTTAGTGAGGAGTCGGTTCTTCTGGCCTAAGATGGCTCAAACAGTTGAACAGTACATCAAAAACTGTGGGCAGTGTGTTACTTTTAAAACACCCTGTAAGAAGTCTGCCTCTCTACATCAGATAGTCAGCAGTGGCCCTTTAAATCTGGTCTGTATCGATTTCTTATCAATGGAGCCTGACTCCAAAGGGATCAGTAATGTTCTTGTTGTTACAGATCATTTTACGCGTTACGCACAGGCTTTCCCGTCCAAAAATCAAACCGCTCTGACTGTTGCCAAAATTCTGGTGGACAAATTTTTTGTGCACTATGGATTACCTGCCAGGATTCATTCCGATCAAGGGCGGGATTTTGAGAGTAAGGTAATTAGGGAGCTTTTGAATCTGTTGGGTGTGCGAAAATCCCGAACTACTCCATATCATCCGCAGGGTGATCCCCAGCCCGAGAGATTTAACCGTACCCTTCTCTCAATGCTGGGCACCCTGGGGAAAGAGAAAAAGAAACAATGGAGCCAGCATGTAGGGCATTTGGTACATGCGTACAATAGTACTAAATGTGACGCTACAGGATTCTCTCCCTATTACTTAATGTTTGGAAGGGAAGCGAGGCTCCCGGTTGATTTGTGTTTTCCAAGTTCACCTGAGGGAAAAGAGGAGAGGGAGCACTCGAAATATGTGGCAAAATTAAAGAGTGATCTGCAAGAGGCCTATGAGCTAGCTTCTAAAGCCGCTGATAAAGTGCACCAACGGAATAGGAGAGCTTATGATCGCAATGTGAAATTTCAGAGTTTGACTACTGGTGATAGGGTACTACTCCGAAATCTGGGGTTGAAGGGAAAACATAAGCTTCAGGGCCGTTGGGGGTCAATACCACATATTGTTGTGGGGAAAATGCCTCACTTACCGGTATATGAGGTAAAACCAGAGCAGGGCAGTGGAAGAGTGAGAACTCTTCATCGTGACCATCTCTTGCCTATTGGACAATGGGTGAGAATGACCGATGGCACTGTGAATGTTGAACCTTTGAAAAGGATAAACACACGGTCAGGGTCTGAAAGAAAGTATAAACGGACATCGGTCCAGAGAGAAACCTTGGAGTTTTCAGAGTCATCTTCTGAGTCAGAGAGTGAAAGACCCAACCGTCCATACCATGCTTACATTGACAAGCTATTAAAGAATAGTGTGTCACGAGACAGAACTACTACTGTACATCCTGGTGAGGTAGACATTCAAAGTGTTGAGGAAGAGGATGTAAGTGAGGTAGAAGGTCCTGATGATTTATGTAGTGATAGTCACTCTGAAAAAGGGTCAGAAAGTGACAGTATACCTGAGCCTGTAAATGTGTCTGATGAAAGACAAATGATAAGGCAGGACTCAGCAGATTGTACAAATCAAAGATCTAGTGGTAAAAGAAGGATAAAACCTGTGATTAAACTAACTTATGATGAACCAGGCAAAGCTAAAGATCACCCAATCACTATAGTACATAGAGGAATCATAATTAAGGTTGGATAGAGTTGTTAATATGGTGCACAAACACTTTCAATGTTGGTTCATATGTTTGGTTTAATGTCTGATGAGGACATCAGGACAATTTAAAAAAAGGGAGGGTGTAGCATTGTGTAAAAAGAAACATTATTTTTATTTCATTTTTGGGGAAATATGTATTTTTCTTTTATTTACTTGTCATTTTGTTGAAATGTTACATTTGTGTTATAAGATAAGATGTTAAAACGTTATGTGGAAAACAGTGGTTGTTTTAATTTTATATTAATGTAATTCCTTACCTTGCATGTATGTCTGTAACCAATGAGGGTCCAGGTCAAGGTCAAGGGGGAGGAGCTAGAGAGGGAAGAGGAGGAAGAAGGTCAAAAAACGTGGTGGAGAGGTATTGCAACAGAGACGTAAGGCGATGTTAAAAGTTTAAATATGCACGTGTAGATTAGGGGGTTTTCAGCGCGAAAGTCACATACTAATTTATCACGTAACGAGGAAAGAAGACAGGACTTTCAATCCGATGTCTGTGTCGTATTTCCCACGGAGAGGCTCGAGTGGATAACTCGGTCCGGGTGTCGCGAATTCATTCTGCATCGTCAACTAAAACAGTGGACAATCAGGGCAGAGCGATAACTTTGACTTTCTATCTGTTGTCGGAGAAACGAAGGACTTTGTGACGGGACTGAATAGCGTTATGAGCTAACAGGTGATGCCTTCGGCCAGGAGGTAAGAGACACGTCACCGGCTTCATGAGTCAGCTTTTTTCGGTACTCGCAAGTTCAAGTCAATACAACCAGACACCGCTAATAACACCTTCAAATCACCAGCTGTATCATCGCACCGGATCTTTGCTTCATGTGTATTCATCCGATGAGTTTGCTAAGATAATACAACTAACATCAAAGGAGGTACAGTTTCTGTTTGCCTTATAATATTGAACCAAACTGATCTTCATTTATGGGCCCCAACGAATACAAGCTTGCAACGAGTGTAGAGACTTTTGTTTTTTTGGTAAGTTGAGAAGAGTAAAATCAAGGAGTTGTTATTACTGTTTCTGTATTTGTGAATATAGCACAGTCTTTTCTTTTATTTGTTATTTTTCATTTTCTCATTTCATATTGGGTTGTTATTCAATACATTCTTCTATTGAAAGATTTTGTCTCTGAGTGATTGTTAAACATTCTAAACATTTGACTGCTTTGTAGCATACTTTGCAACTTTTGTTAATAATACAGAAAGTTTAAAGGGGCATAACTTATCACACTGCAAGTATACACCGTTCAGTGGTTTATATTCTATAGTTAATTCATTCTTTTCAGTTATTTTTTTTTTGTTATAAGGGAAACCTTAGGGGATTATTAGTAAGAGATAAACATTTAGTGTAAACGAGCTCAGGGCGCCATTTCCATACAAAGAGGGGAAAAGCGCTACATTAATATGCACAACAGGTTTCTCCAGCCCTGACATCAAAGTAAATATCTGGTTTATGTACATTTCTACACCTGCAGCATTTACCATTAGGCTACTAACAAATAATATATCATTTCTGGGAGCCTATTTGCTATGATAACAACCTGTCTGTGTGCGTGCGCACGTGCACCTGTGTTTGTGTGTGTGTGTGTGTGTGTGTGTGTGTGTGTGCACGCGTGCTGTGCTTGAGGAAGAGTGACACCCCAGTCAGACGTTCAGTTGCTTCATTGCATTTTGGAACGGCAGAAAATACATACATTCATTTTCAATAGATCGCTGCATTTGGTTTGCATCACTTGCATTGCAGTGCATTTTAGGTTATCTGTTCGAAAAATCACAACATCACGTCCCACTGAATACGGTGAATGCATGCAGCTGAAATTATTGTTGCGTGGCTACATAAAAGTTTAAGTATATGTGATGAATTGCGCGATTGGTCTGACTCGCGTGAGAGAGAGACGTGTATGGCCCTGTCCCAAATGGCGCACTTCATGTGGACTTTCGGTCTCGTGGCCTTAAATTGCGCGTTCTCGCTAGTCTACGAGTCCGTAGGGTGTCCCATCTGTCATTTTTACGCTTTGAAGTGTGCTCATCAGCGCCTCCTTTACCCCCTTGATGCGGTCTTCAGCGAAGCCCGCACTGCAGCAGGCTTCGCGCACTTTGCCAACCCAGAAGTCCTTGCGAAAGGGCAATCAGACCAATCAGACGACGGAAGGGAGGAGTTCACACTGACGGGCAACTTCTCTACCTATTTCCGGTGTGATGCTCGAGTCTGTCCCAAAATACGACACCGGTGCACCCACGTGGACTCGCATCAAGGGTCCCTAAAGTCTGGACTACGTGATGTCATCAAAGTGTGGACTCTGAGGAGGACCACAAGTCCGGAGTGTGCCATTTGGGACAGGGCGTATGTGTGTGTTTGTGAAGGGGTTCTTTTTTAAGCTATACTCTCTTGCAATTGAACGTGAATATGTTTACTACTTAAAAACATCAAAGCTAAACATCATATCTAGTCAAACCGCATAACGACATCGCTACAAATACAGTTTGGGATTAAAATCAGCGAAAGCTACGTTACCTTGTTTCATCGACGCTTGGTGAAACAGCAGTGGATGTTTTCGGTTCAGATGCTAAATGTAATGTAATGATAAGAATGTAATGATCCCAAACTTTTAGACATTTTCTCTCTGCCGTTTATGGACATATTTACTCTCCGCCATCGCGCCAACTAAATTCAAAATGTATCACGTGCTATGATGTGCTTTCTGAACATTGAACAACGGTCCGTGTGAATCAGATCTCGGCGCGTGTGGTGCGCGTCATAGGAATTTAACAAGGCTTCGAGGCAGAATTTTTGCCTCGAGGAATTTTTTGAATAACTCGATGAATCGTTTCAGCCCTAAATATGTGTCATGATGATGTGACATTCAAGGCCAAGCCTACATCATGAATATTAACTATCAAATAAACAACATAAAAATTGTGGCAGATGAAATATAAAATTCAAGGTTGTTTGTTTTAATGGTGAAGTGTGTGGAGACATTTTTTGTATACTAACTGAACAAAATAAATCACGTTACACGGCACAAGAGAAGTGTCCACATGGTGGCGCAATTAAATAAAAGTTTTTTTTACTGTAACTCTCCAAAGACTTCTATCACACTACAAAAGAGAAACATCAATGCATTCTTATTTATTTGTTGCATAGTTTGATTTAAGCAACATTATTTGTCCTTGATACTTTAGTGTCATAGCATTATGGTTGCAAGATTGCATAGGCTATTTGTATGCTCAGTGCGCCAATATATTAAAGTCTAATTTAAAGGTGACATATTGTCTTTTTATGTCTTAAACTAAATTGACATTTTACAGTTGTTAATGTGTATGCTGTAGTAGAAATTTGAGTGGGAATTGCAAAAAATAAAACATTCCTCCGAGATACTATTTACAAAAGATTTCACTGGGGTGCGGTACACTTTCAAAAAGTACATTTACCTAAAATGTACATTTACATTGAAGTACTAATGTGCACTCTTTAGGTACAAAGTAACATAGGCCTATTGGGGCCATATGTGTAGATATCTGTACTTAAATGATACAAATCAGCACTTTTTAAAATGGTTTTGTCCCAGTACATTTGTACCTTTATACATAGAGTGTATATTTATTTACTATGTAATCTGCTCCATCATTCCAGGCTCGGTTAGTTCCCGACCAACCCTTAAACTGGCTAACCATTGGAAATCTTATTTACTTATTCTGTTCCATTCTGATAACATCAAAACACTTGACAGCTTGAGAACAGTAGCCTATCAGACCAGAATTCAATCTGGTTAGTGAAACATAACCTGTGCTTACTGTGGCAGAGTACAATTCAACTTAAATTCCCTAAGGAGAACACAAGCAAGTCAAAATAAGCCTTATCCCAAGATCCTTTGTCTTTTTGGTGTCTTTCAAACAGATAGGTCAGGAAACACCATGAATCCTCTATGTCAGTCAGGTGAATAATTCACCCAAGTTTAACTCAACTCCAGCAGTTTAAATATTTAGGAGTAGGTTAACACTCATGTTAGATTTGTTTGATGCTGGTCAGCCAGGGAGCTAAAGGTGATCTTCTCTATTTAAATATATAAATAGTAACACACAGGCTGAACAGCAAAATTCCAAGATTTCAGAAGGAGTAAAATAATATAATTGTATCATTGTCAGGCTGTGTGTGCATGCCTACGTTGAGACAGACTGGAGACTGGAGAGAAGAGATTCAAAAGGACATTGAAATCCCGGAGATGTGTGCAGCTCCTGGCTGAGTTTTGGGGAGTGAGCGTGCTCCTTGCTGAACTCTGGAGCGTGCTCTTGGCTGAACTCTTGTGGGGGCTCCTGGCTGAACTCTTGTGCGGGCTCCTGGCTGAACTCTTGTTGCGGTCACCTGGCTGAACTCTTGTGGGGGCTCCTGGCTGAACTCTGGAGCTGTGATGTTGGTTGAAATGAGGCAGGCAGAGAGGGTGAATCCAAATGCAAACATTCTTTGATTTACATAAAACAGGTACAAATATTATTATAAGGAACACAGAGAGAAACATGAACAAAACCAACCCATTACACCATACAGATGCATTAACAACAGACAAAGGACAACTGAAAAATTAGGGCTATATATACTGATGCAATAACAAGACACTTCTGGGCAACAATCAACACAAGAACCAATCAGAAACAGAACTACAAACATGAACGACAATACATGACTTAAAATGAAGCTTCAGAACGAGATCATGACAGGAGCCATCTCAAGGCTGAAATCTGGAGCGGGCTCATGGCTGAACTCTAGACAGGGTTCATGAATGAACTCTGCAGAGGGCTCCTGGCTGAACACTGGAGCAGACTCAGGGCTGAACTCTTGTGCGGGCTCATGGAGCGGACTCATGGCTAAACTCTGGAGTGGGCTCATGGCTGAACTCTGGAGCGGGCTCGTGGACCGGGCTCATGTCTGAACTCTGGAGCGGGCTCATGGAGCAGACTCATGACTGAAATCTGGAGCGGGCTCATGTCTGAACTCTAGAGCAGGCTGTTGGCTGAACTCTGGAGAGGGCTCTTGGCTGAACTCTGGGGCGGGCTTGTGGAGCAGGCTCATTGCTGAACTCTGGAGTGGGCTCCTGGATAAATTCTGGAGCGGGCTCATGGAGTGGGCTCATGGCTGAACTCTGGATTGAGCTCATTGTTGAACTCTGGATTGGGCTCATTGTTGAACTCTGGAGTGGGCTCATGGCTTAACTCTGGAGCGGGCTCATGGCTGAACTGTGGAGCGGGCTCATGATTAACATCTGGAGCGGGCTCATGCCTGATCTCTGGAGCGGGCTCATGGCTGAAGTCTGGAGTGGGCTCTTTGCTGAACTCTGGAGTGGGCTGTTTGCTGAACTCTGGAGCAGGCTCTTGGTTAAACTCTGGAGCGGGCTTGTGGAGCAGGCTCATGGCTAAACTTTGGAGCAGGCTCATGGCTGAACTCTGGAGCAGGCTCTTGGTTGAATTCTGGAGCGGGCTCGTGGAGCGGGCTCATGGCTGAACTGTGGAGCGGGCTCATGGCTGAACTCTGGAGCAGGCTCATGGCTGAACTCTGGTGCGGGCTCGTGGAGCGGGCTCAAGGCTGAACTCTGGAGCGGGCTTTGTCTTCTATTCCAAGGGGTGCAAATTCTAAATATGTGTTTGTCATGTGTGTTGCTTGTCATGTGTGTTGCTCATCACTTCAAAATATGTCCTCATTGCATCATGTGAACCATGTGCACCATGTGTCTTGTCAAAATGCATGCCTGCTGCACATGCGTCGAAAGGATTTACTTGAGATGCTTGCGTTAACAAAAAACTTGCAAGACACTAACTTAAAGGTATTGCGGAGGATTTTCTTTTTGCTTAGGAACAAAACAGGAGGACCAACAGTGACAAGAAAATAATCACTAGTTCTGTCAAAAAATCTTTTTTATTATAAAGACAAAGATTTCTACCACTACAGCGTTTCCACCCACATTTCAAATGATATGTTTTGTTTGATAGCATTCTATAGTGGACGTTATGGTAAATGGAAAATAACAATAATAGTTGAATGAACTAAATTTTAGAACATCAAATTTGACTATTTGATTATTGACTAAATTTAACTATTAACTCATTTTTTATTTGACCTTCATAAAACAAAATATCAAGTTATTTTACTAAGTTCAAACATGGGTTTCCAATAAAGTACCCAAATAAACACTTTAACATGATTGTTTGCATTTCCTGTCTGAAGGCAAATGTGTCTGGGTTTAAATAGTATAAAAATGGCAAGATGACAAGTGAAAGCTTTTGTTTTCTAATTTTGTTTTAATTAGCCAGGTGTGAAATAAAGACAGATACAACATAGAGCAAAGAGAAAGAGAGAGAGAGAGCCATTAAGAATGATGAATGATACCTCTGGTGATACAGACACAATGGAAACAGATGGACGATAACACATGATCATGTGAAGAAAGAGTGACAAAGTGGAGAGCTATAAAATGTTAAGCAGGCGCTACTCATGACTGCGTCTGTCCTCAGATGTGCCCTAGTGGTTAAGTATATACGTGACAATGGTTAAGCACAATTGGAGAATTTATTTGTCATTGTTATGAGAAAATAAATTATCTTTTTTCCACTTTTTTCACTTTCTGATCACAATGAATTTTGTATTGTGTTGTTTTCAGTGACCAGAGGACATGCATCTAACCATGGCTCTTTTTTTACTCACAGTAATCAAGATGGTCATCTCTTCTGCAAAGAATGAATAAAAACAGATCCTTTTACAGTAGTTTATATCTGATAACAAGCCAAATAAATAACAAATAGATTACCTTGGTTCAAATCTAAAGTGTATCAAAAACTACACTGAGGTAACGTTACTGTGTAAAATGTTTGAATGTTTTATATAATGTAAACAATGTTAACTACAGATTGGCTGCCAAACCTCCCTTCACATAGCAGTGATTCATGATCTCCGTCTCTACTCGTCTTTAGAAAACCAATACATTTGTTATTTTTGACAAGGCATTTGTTCAAGAGTTCAGTTAAGCCTCTATCCAGACCATTAAACAAACAGAGACCGGAAGTTAAGGTCAGCCCAGATGCGTATCCGTGACAACGTGCTTGCATCAGATGAAACTTTCTATGTCTATAAGCGGTTTCATCAGACGCACATGCGGGGACGCGATTACACGTCTGGTCCGAACTTTACTTCCAGTCTTTGTTTGTTTAATGGTCTGACTAGTTGCTAAACTGAACTCTTGCACAAATACCTTGTCGAAAATAACAAATGTTTTGGTTTCCTAGGTAATCTACGTGTTGTTTATTTTTCTTGTTATATAAATAAACTACTTTATAAAGACTTTGTTGTTTTTTATTCTTACCAGAGTTTACCGGAGGTTACGTGTGTTCCACGAAAGCCACTTGTTTATGTTGTTACTGCTGAAACTGGACAACACATTATACATTTTTTAAGAGTATCTACAACACTCCTGTTTTGGGCAGCTATACAGTATATGATTTAAAAAAAAAAAAAAAAACTTTGTCCTGTCTTGATCTGTGGAGGTTTGCAGGCTGGTAAGGTGATAATTGATCTTTAGTGGATAATTGTCTTCTATCTCTTTCTCCATCTGTCTTTTCTTTCAGATTCTCTGTCCTTCTATCTCACTCAATCTGAGGTGTCTCTCTTTCAACAGTATCAGTTGTGTTTCAGCTCATTGCTTAGTGTTTTTCTTTTGTATTTCTTTAGCCAAAGCCTCGTTGGTTATAACAATGTGTTTTACACAATTTTGTCTGGTTTAGTGGAACTTTGGGTCATCTCAGATGCTTTTGAGGATTTTTCTTGACTTGTTAAACTTGCATGATTTACTCCAACTTTAACGAGTTCTCTCTGATGGAAAGTTACATTTATCTCCAGAGAAACCAGCTCATTTATCTGGTTTGTCTTCTTGTAAAAGAAGAAACTGGTTAGTTTTGAATGTGTGAATCTGGTTAGGGGTGTGTGTAGAAAAATATGTACATTACAATACATTTATTAATTTGGTACACTGTAAAACCTAAAAGTTAACTGGTTGCATTAGTTTTAAAACAGATACATTTGAGTACTATGAACTTCTACAAATTTAGTCATATGCAGTTATGCACTTATATTTAAGTTCATACTACTTAAATATAAGTGCATAATTGCACATGACTCAAGTTCACAGTACTTAAATGTATGTGTTTTAAAACTTAAATGGTCTAATGCAACCGGTTTACTTAAATGGTTTGAGTTAAGTTAACTGTTAGGTTTTACATTGTAGTTAGACGTGTTCAAATAGGTAGTGCTGTTTAGTTAAAAAAGTATAAATTTAATTGATCCCAATTGGTCAGGAGTTTCATTGAGAAGCGACATAACCAATCATAACATTGATATTATGTGCCCACGTTGCCATTCACAATTTTGTTCGACAAACAAACCACAGAGTAGAGTTAAACTGAATCTTTGGGATTTTAAATAGTTGTCAAAATCAGGAGAGCTACTCATGCTAGTTTGTTAGAACTTTTTGTGACCCCCCTGAAACACTTCCAGGGTCATTTGTTCTGCTTGCAGCACGTTTTTGTATTTGTTTGTGTTGCGAGTATCTGCAGTGTGTTTCTGTATTTGTTTATGTTGTGAGGATTTGAAACACATTTCTGTCTTTGTTTGTGTTGAGAGGATTTGCAACATGTTTCTCTATTTGTTTGTGTTGTGAGGATTTGCAACATGCTTCTTTGTTAGTTTGTGTTGTAAGGATTTGTAACATGTTTCTGTATTTGTCTGTGTTGCGATTATTTGCCATGTGTTTCTGTCTTTGTATATGTTGTGAGGATTTGTAACGTTTCTGTCTTTGTTTGTGTTGCGAGGATTTGCAAGGAGTTCCTGTATTGTTTGTGTTGTGAAGATTTGTAACGCGTTTTTTGTTTTTGTTTGTGTTGCGAGAATTTGTGACATGTTTCTGTATTTGTTTGTTTTGTGAGAATTTGCAATGTGTTTCTGTATTTGTTTGTGTTGTGAGGATTTGCAACGTGTTTCTGTATTTGTTTGTATTGCAAGGATTTACAACGCGTTTCTGTATTTGTTTGTGTTGCGAGTATCTGCAGCGCATGTGTAGTCAAAGATTTTTCTAGGTGTTTTCTTGATTAGCTGATTTATTTTTATATGCATGTGTTTCCTTTCATTGCAGTGCAATGAACCCTGTCGGCCACCATAGTATAACTCATGACAAAACTATCCATTAACTAGGGCTAATTAAAAATAACCATGAATTTATTATGTCAATAAAGAGGTTATATGACCAGATCTATTTCCAGGAGATTTGTCCTATTTTAAAGCTTTTATTAATACATTGATAAACAAATTTATTGTTCCCATGCTAGAAAGAAACTTACTAATTGTGCTACTTCATATTATATAAACTGCATACTGTGTAAAGCAGAACACGTTCCAAATCTTGATGTTTGTGTCAATATAGTGACTCATTCTATAATGGTATACAGGCCAGCATCTTTCTTTAAACAGGTTTTCATGCCAATGCAGTCACTGCTGGTGTTTTTACAAGAATATTGTGGTAACTTACAGAATTTCAAGTTTAGAAAAAATATATTTTTTAAATAAACTTTTGAAGTATTCGCCCATTCAATGTTCAGATTGAAGTGAGATGACTGTCTTGAGGTGGCAGTGACATACTGGTAAGCCTCTATTAAAACATCAAATCTTCAAACCAAATTAAACCACATTAATCTAACCTAGCATTTGCCTCAGATCTTTCCCTGCTTAGGAATAAGTGTTTAAAGGAATAGTTCACCCAAATTCTGTTGTTATTTTCTCACATGAAACACACCGATATCTTGTTTGAAGAATGCTTATATAACAAGATCAAGTTTTATTTGGTACATGCATACTGTATGCTGCTTTTTAAAATATCTTCCTGTGGTGAGGATCAATTTTAATAAGGCATTCCTGACTGAATGGGACACCTTATGTTGGCTTGACTCATATGAATGCCTATTTGTGTCAAGGTCATATGACGTAGCAATGAGTGCAAAGACCATAAATGTGCCTGAATTAAACGTCATCAGTTTCAGTTGTTATTTGTATTTCTGTGTGATGATTAGTGGGTAGTTTGGCTGTTTCTTAGCCTCGTAGTTTGGAAATAGATGGATAGTAAGGGATTTAAGAAGTTGGTGACACCCTGCCCAGAACAGTCATGTCCTAGTGGTTAGCGAGTCAGGCTTGTAACCCAAGGGTCGTCGGTGTTATTCTCACAACCGACCGGTTGCGACTAGGGGTCCTTTATGAGGCAGAACAATGTGCTCAGTCTGTCATTTTTAGGATCTGCTTGAGGCCGCAAGTCGTACTGTTGAGTTAAGTCTGCACTGGCCAAATGTGTAAGAGCAAATAATTTGGTATAAACTCGACAAATGCCTCTTTCTGTCAAGAAGCGACAACCATGTTTGAGTTTTCATTTATGCTAAAATTCGACATGTACAAAGTGCAAAATTAGCCATTTTTAGAGGTAGCACATTTGTGTGTATCTGACAGATTCATTTATATAGCTGCTACTGGTGGTAACCCTCTTAGTCCTTGTTCTCGTCTTGACACTTGTTCCGAACTTTTTTTTGATGACAATGACGGTGAAGACAACATCATTCCTGAGATAACAGTGGGAGCAGACCATCCTTGCATCCAAAATCACATACTGTGACAGTACGTACTGAATTAGATGAAATACCAACTCATCGACCATTAAATGAAATTCAAATGTGCTACATCACAACTTAAAACAAGTGAGATGTTAACATGGATGCTGTTAAACAAGTGCAATTTAACAAGAACCTTAAACATTTTTTTTACAGAGCTACGTTACTGCTTTCCAACCTCTACTTATTCGCCTTTGTTGGGTGACTCCTCTTTGGGGGTATTAGAGTGTCCATGGAATGCACAGATAAAATCCTGGCCAGAAGTAGTAGGTCGTAGTAGTAGTGTTTTTTTAATACTATGTGGAGCAGTTACTGTTGTTTCAAGCCTGAACACAGGTTCCATCTCAAATCAAGAGTTGGGAAAACGATCTGGGATTATTGACTTGCTGGAGTCAGGGGATGCTGGCATGGCTAACAAAGGATGTATGATTGAGAACAAGGGAAAAACGAATCACCCATCATTTTAAACAACAGCTCAGTTCTGCAAAGAAGATGCAGAGAGAACACAAGCCACAGCTCGCATTCAAAGCTCGCACTCTCTCTTGTTGAGAGAGAGCCATCAGAATGTGGAGGGACTTTTACATCTGGGACATCCCGGTACGTTTAACTTTGTCTGAAACAGTTAACCAGTTGTAGAGTAATTTCTGCTTAAAGACCAATGTTCAGTGCAGTTTGGGACAAAGTGGCTTCTTGGAAATTCAGTGTCATAAAAGGGAGTTTTGGGAAAATATTGTAGGATCATTAGGGTGTTTCACTTTTGCTAGAGAAGGACACTGGTATGAGAGCACATAACCTCATGTTACAGGAGTACCAAAGCGAGAGTCCGCCAAAGACAGCTGGGAAAGTTAATTTAGGGCTCAGGAAATCAAAGGCTGGATAGTGAGATTTTTTACAGCTTTTCCATCTGCCATTAATGCTGGGTCAAGGCGGCAACTTGTCTTATTAACTCACTGTCATCCATTGTGTGCAACACAGGCCCTCCTCGCAGTTTGTCCACTTTCCCTGCTGCTAAAGAAACTCTAGGTAGCTTGGACACCAAAGCGTTTACGTTGACAGGCGGGTCATTGTATAAACAACCCACTCCCGACCGACATTTTCAACTAACGCGCCCGCAATTGTTCAAAATAGTTTTTAAACTCGACCGACTGACCGCGGCCCGAATATCATTTAAATATTTTTGAATGACTCGTAACCGGCACACGCTCATTTCTTATCAACCTGCGCATATCACCGATGCAAATTGAGTGATTCATTGAGAGGATGCGACTGCTGTTTCGCAACGTTCATGCGATTGGAAAGAAGATGAGGCACTTCTCTGACTACGTTTGGATGTGCGATTAAGTATTAAATTGTTGGTGAGATGGGATGAGAATGAAATGATGACATAGACTACAGTATAATCACAGTTGCACAGATGTGTAGTGCTGCTGTGACGGATCAGAACTCTTGATGTGTAAACTTTAGAGAGAGTTGCGCTACTATGCCTTATACTGTAGTACATTAACATACATTTTGCGAATAGAGTAATGAAAAACAACGTATGTGCGGCGTTTATGTGTGCAGTTTGTGCCCCCTCCGTCTCTGAATGCGTGCGCGGGTTTTAGGGCACTCAATAGGGCGCATCGGAGAGACGCGTTCCTAAAAGCAAGCGTTCATAAAATCTTTCTGCTCTTGACAGGGCACATATAAACAAAATGATTTCAATAGTACTCTTTTTCTAATAAAACATTTCTTTATGTCTTAAGTGTATGTATTAGAGAGTCAAAAACCAGTCTATGCTGGTCTTAAAGAGACAGTAACCTCAATTAACCTACTTAAGTCTGTGTCATTAATGTTAATCAAACAACCTAAGACAAAGAGAAATTCACTTTTGTAGCTCTAAAAAAAATTATATTTAATTCATACAATAAAGACAGTGTTATCATTCACTATTCAGGCAAAAAAAAAAAAAAAAAAAAAACTGGCTGGTAAAAAGTCTCTGTGGCAGGTGGTCAAAAAAGTTAACTTCAGGCCCTGCTTACCCCTGTCAACAGGCACCAGAAAGCAAAGAAACAATAATGACGTTCAATGAGCTAATCCCTTACCGTATTTAAGCACCCCTGGTGTCAGGTAGCCATTCTTGGTCTGAGTTTTCTGCTTACTTTGAAGAGAAGCAGGCTAACGTGGCTGATCTTGTTCCCTCATAGAAAGCTACAGTAGAGGGACTGTGCACCATACTTAGACCCACACGTCCAGAGAGACAGTCAATCTGAGGACCACGTTCTCTGCTTGGGTGCTGAAGAAGTCTGCCTGATGTCCCGTGTTGCCAACTAGTTTCAAAGTAGCTAAGCCTCCTTGAAAAGTTGCTAAATGTTGCTAGTTTACGCCATTACGTATTTAGCATATCACTGACATCACCACGTCGTATTTGGATTCTGACTACATTAGCACTTCAAATTATTTTTTTTTTTTCATTTGTATATTCTCTGCTTCTGCTGACAGATTTAATTTAATTCAATCCTGCATTTCATCAAAAATATCTTTAATTTGTCTTCCAAACATGAACAAATGTCTTATGGGTGAGGAATGACACCAAGGTAAGTAATTCATGCCAAAAATGTCATTCTGAAGTGATCTATCCCTTTAATGCTAAGACTTACTGTATTATGTCTCAGATCCAGCCTGAGGATTGGTCACAATAGACATTGACATTTTCACATCAAGGATTTATCAAATCTCATAATTTGCAGTCAGTCTGAGCCTGATCACATCTAATTTATTATAAATATCGCAGGTTGGAAGAAACAGAGATGGTATGGCTTGGAAGGGTTAGCCTTTAGCTTAGCCAAGATGCAGACTCTCTTACTTTACTTCCACTTGTACTCCGACTCCGTTTGCTGGGATTGATAATTTGGCACAGAAATATACTATGGGCTTGGAGTGCGTAGTATGCCATGTATTGTAACCTATTATTACACAGCTCGTTGGAATACCTGCCAATGACGCTTTCCTGCCGAGTTTATACGATAATCTGTAAATCGGCTATTATCCACTAGATGGCGTTCTTGCCCATTTCATAAAAACTGAACCAAAACGAATTTAATAACATTTTAAACTCTGTGTATGTTCTGTCATCGTTCCGAATCTTAATCTGAACTCTAACAAAAAATGCAGACGGGCAACTTTAAAAAAAAAAAAGCTGTTAGGGAATGAGTTAATTTCTCACTCTCTGCCAGATTTAGACCAATTCCTAGACCAAACATTTAGCATAAAAGTAATGTTCTTTAGATGTCAAACTTTGTTAAGTGGTTCAGTACTTATTTAATACAGCTCTGTTTGAATAATGAGCCTATGGGATGTTTAATATACTCTGCATGTGGTTGCAAAAAGTGCTTACACGCGGTCTAGTCTCGTTTTACCAGGTTTTAAGAATGATTGCAGAAGGTCTAGACTCCCTAAGAGCTTTCATTGGCTAAAGACCGCCCAAGAGTCAATTTGACGTCTGGACAGAGACTTATGGTTATATAGAATAGAAACAAGCAGTGAGCGGTCTTTTTGGCTATCATTGATCAAACGAAAGCTGCTTTTTCGCATCTTTACACCGTAAACATGTTTGTTCTGTTCATTCTTTTTGTGAAAAGCAACACTACTGTAACTCACACCACACAAACATACAGTAAAAGCCTAATCCCCTAGTAAGGCCTTGTTCCAACCTGCTTATTATGTAACAGATCTTAATATCATTATTATACTCTCATCATAGCTTTTAAAGCTGCTTTCATCATCATGAATATCTACAGCAATGCCCTGACAGCCTCTCTCATCATCTTCCTCTCCTGTTCACAGCTCAGTTTCTTTTGCAGAAGTGGCATGTCACATTTTATGCGCCCATCCAACACTGTTCCAGTCCTTTCTTTGTAGTCATTGTCTTTCTTCTCTTACCAACAGTATTAGTGCCCGGCAGTGTTTAGGCTAATGTTACCCACTTAAGTGATAACTCCTGCAGCTTTTGTCAGATCATTGTATGAGCCAAAGGTATTATGAATGAGCCTGCGTGGGTCGAACACTATGATGTGGGGGTAGGTGGTCTTTACGGGAATTAATGCAATGCGATCTCTTTGCAGCACCACCGAGGTGTCAGTGGGGCTAGTCAGTGGTGGTTGGTTACAGTAGCTTTCATTTAGGCAATCTTTTAAGCCCTGCTTACATGACAATGATGAAGTAAAAATAGAAAAGATTCCTGTCTTTTTGAAAAATTACCTGCAAAACAATCCGCCGGATCCACGAAAACAACTAAAACGCTTACGTGTGCCATGCCAGTAGATGATGATGTTACTTTGCATAGAAACACCTGCGCACATATGCATTCTTCTACAAAGCAATAAATACAAACAATCAAAAGCATTGAGCAGATTTGTAAGGTAGGTTTTTCCTGCAAATGATTCTAAGTCCGCAAAATTGTGTGAACTTTTTTGGAGAATTGTATATTGACTCATAATCGAGCCATGAAATTAACATTAGACCTGTTTTAGTCGTGACTCACATGGATCTTTGATCCGGATCTTTAAATTAACTTATGAGTCTCTAGTATCATTAACCTGGATCAGTTGAGTCCTACTACAATTTAATGTAAAACCATAAACAGCGCCACCACACACACAAATCACTTTCAACATTATTAATGAGACTTCACTCGCTCTACAGATCCACTCGTAACCGGCTGATCTGCGCGAGAACTGACCCGAGATTCTCCCTCAGAGCCGGAAACATTGCAAACTCGAGAGACCTGCTGATCTGCGCGAGCCGCGAACTGACCTGAGATTCTCACTCGGAGCCGGAAACAAAGCAGACTCGAGAGACATGTGAATCTGCTCTGCCTCGAGAATCTCTCAACTCATAACCGGCTGATCTGCACGAACTGTCTCTCAAATCAGAGTCGGAAACACTGCAGATTCGCAGATCTGCCGGAAAGATTGCAGACTCGAGACTCTCCGGCTCGGGGGCTACATAATCAGGACACAGTTTTTTTCTATATTTTCTCTATATTATTATGCTATTATTATAAGGCCTATTTATTTTAAATGGTCCATACATACCAAACCTAAAACGTATAAGCATGTTATTTCAGAAGTGAAAGGCTTTTGTTGTGGGTTTGCTTTTGAGGAGACTTCAGTCGCTCTATAGATCCACTAACCGGCTCGAGCGAGTGAAGTCTCATGAGTCCCATGGTCTGCGAGTCTGCAATGTTTCCGGCTCTGAGAATCTCGAGTCGCGTGGATCAGCCACTTACAAGTGGGTCTGTACTGAGTTTCCTTGGCGATTTAGCAATACTGACTCAAGTGACTCGCACAACCCGGATCACTTTAGTGAGTGACTCACAATAACCCGGATCCTTAAAAGGAATCGAGTTTGCCAGGCCTAATTAACATTGAACTTTTTTACTTTAAGTATAATTAGTTAAGAATATGAGTAAATATAAACTGGTGGTCCAAACCATAACAAAAATCTAATACAGAAGATATAAGAATTCAAAACTTACAGTTTGGCATGGGCACTAAAAAGTCTTGAATGTTTATGACATCACCCTACACTTCAGCTTCTCATCAAATTTTCTGTCCAATCAAATGCTCTTAATATGCTGAAGCATCCCACCCTCTACATTTTGTTACAGTACGTCTTTGCTGGACTGTGCCATAAATAAAAAACTATTCCCTGATAGCAATAGGCTTGGTTATTTTAAAAAGGGGAGGGGTCTTCTCAATAGTTTCATTGTTTTAGTAAACTGATGTCACCATATCAGATAATGCTGCAAATTTTAAGCCACTTCAGTGGGCCTTTAAGCAGCACAAAGTTATACCAGTTACAAGTACACATATAATAAATCAGATAAAGTCTATCATTTTATGAGGCTTTTTAAGAAAAAAATGCAGCAGAATGTATAATTTAAACACATGACTAGTCATAATTTTTAGCTGACAATAAAGATGTACTCAAATAACAACGTGAGAACTAGCAGTGGATGCTGTGATCTGTCTCTGATGACGGAGAAAAAGAGGAGGAGCTCATGTTACGGTGAAAGCTAAGCCTGACATTGCTGTAATGAGGATATCTTATATAGCACAAAGTAAATGAAGGGTTTCTGAAGAGGTGGGGGACCTCAAAGACCTGACCGTCATATAACTCCTCCACACACTTTCATTACTTTCTAGATGACTGTTGGCTAACTAACATACACCACTGCATGTTTAACTGTTTCACAGAATAGCTTAACTTTAAATCTTTATGGTTTTTTATATGGCACAGAGATGCGAGAACAAAAATATGTGGAAAGATGTTAACACTTTATAATAAGTTTCCATTTCCAAGTTTACAGTTTGCAATGAACAGTACTCAGTAACACTACCGAGTTTAATAATGCAAGGTAATTTACACTTTTACCAAGACATTTTTAAAATCAAAGGTTGTATAATGTAAGTTCATGTACAATGACCTTATATGAACAAACAATAAATAACTATTGACATATTAACAAAGCTCAATAAATGCGGTATAAATGTTCATAAGTGTTCATTGTTAGTTTTTATTGTTCATTGTCCGTAGCATAAACATAAAATGCATTAACTAATGTTTACAAATTTAACCTTCCTATAAAGAAGATTATCAGTGAATAACACAAACAGATATTGTATGGCTTTATGTTTTTTTTATGGTGTCGACAGTGTCTCATTTTCTTTCACTGTATTCAAAACAGTTAACCACATGATGTACAGTATGTATTGCTAAAAAGTAGCTAGCTAGTAATAATTAGTGCAACTTGCAACTGCAGACATTGTCTTTATACATGAAATAGTTTTATTTTGTCACATACCTGTATATTTACAGTCACATTCATTATGATCAATTGTTTAAGCTCTTTCCACTTTTCAGACGTAAATTAAAATGACTGAAGTTTCCCTCTTTTTTAATATTATACTTTTTATATTATATATAAGGACACCAGGTTTCTCACTGATTTTAATTCAAATTACAGAATAAGTTTATTCAATTCAATTCTCTTGCACAATTCCAGAAACATTTACATAACATAGATGTAAAATACACAAATAAAATGTCAGATTTTGCATAATAAATTCTTCTTGCACTGATACACAATATCAACAACAATAACAAACCAGTTACCCTGTGAAAACAACAGAGACATTGCTAACTGCCTTTCGAAAACATGGTTTTAAAATGACATTTAAATTCAGTTAAGTAAAAAATAGCAGCAGTTATTTAACATCAACATCACAAAGAAAATGAGCTTTGTAGTACTGTCCTGAGGAGCTTCTTATTGAGTCAGATTTCTCATATGTGCAAACTTAATACAATGATAATACAATGAGATGTTGACTCATAGCTCCCCAATTCTCTCCCCTGTTATAACAATGGTTGTTTGATTTCTGATGTAATCAAATGTAAGGCAATTGTTACAAACATCAGAGGTGATAGTCCATAAATGTATTGCTTCTACTTGCGAAAAAAATAATGGTTCTTAACATTTGACTGAAAGGCACTGTAATGATCACAGAATGAATATGAGACACAATTTGGACTACAAACTAAATTTTTCT
The DNA here is from genome assembly GCA_025389145.1 of Misgurnus mizolepis. Lineage (NCBI taxonomy): Eukaryota > Metazoa > Chordata > Actinopteri > Cypriniformes > Cobitidae > Misgurnus > Misgurnus mizolepis. The sequence goes on along the minus strand of JAIFKI010000022.1, from coordinate 7,186,215 downwards.
TCCTTACTGGCTAAGCTTCCACAGCAATCACATGATTCATAGAAACATTATTGATTATTATTTCAAATGCAAAATGGTGGAACTGAAAATGCAATAGAATTATGCAAAAAAGAAATTAGTAGTGAAGCCTGTCAAGTACTTGTCCAATTATTTGTGCCTATTAGTTTATTTTTTCTTAATACTTTGATTTGTCGTTCTGCACGCCCCCATTTACCTTGTTCAGAGAGGAATTACTTGAAGGCTTTGTGGTGTTTCCTGATTTTAAAGTTTGATCGACACTCTCAGCTATGGGTGGTTTTTCCTCCTGCTCTGTCTCTCTATGATAAAAGTAGTTGAAATTAGAGACTATGACAGGCACTGGCAGGGCGATGGTCAGCACCCCGGCAATGGCACAAAGAGTGCCCACAATCTTACCGCCCAGCGTAATGGGACACATGTCTCCATAACCCACTGTAGTCATGGTGACCACTGCCCACCAGAATCCATCAGGGATGCTAACAAATTGGGTGTTGGGATCGTCCACCTCAGCGAAATAGATGGCGCTGGAAAAGAGAATGACTCCGATGAAGAGAAAGAAGATAAGCAGACCAAGTTCCCTCATGCTGGCCTTGAGTGTTTGGCCCAGGATCTGCAACCCTTTGGAATGTCTGGAGAGCTTAAATATCCTGAAGACTCGCACCAGTCTTATGATTCGTAGGATGGCTAGGGACATGTTCTGCCCTGTATTAGACTTGTCGGCTGTGGTCACTATTTCTGTTATCAGAGTGACAAAGTAAGGAATTATGGAGATGAGGTCGATTATGTTCATGATGTTGTTGAAAAAATCCCGTTTGCTGGGGCAGACCAGAAATCGCACACAAAGCTCAAAGAAGAACCAGATGATGCAAGCCGTCTCAATTATGAAGAATGGGTCGGAGAAGGTGCTGGCGATGGTTTTGGGAGTGGGGCTTGATGGAGAACTCAAGGGATGGCTCGTACCCGGTGTCTGGTTTAAGGAAAGACTCACAGCTGGAAAAATCTCCAGGTCCTCGCGGAATTCTGGGAGAGTCTCCATACAAAATATGATGATGGAGATGACGATGACAAAAATGGAAACTAAAGCAACCCCTCGGGCGGCGTTTGAGCTCTCTGGGTATTCGAAAAGTAGCCAGAACTGCCTGTAGACCTCATTGGTAGGCAAAGGGACATCCTTGTCTTTGATGAAACCTTCCTCCTCTCGGAACTGGTCCATGGCCTCCTGTCCTAACTCGTAGAAAATTATCTCATCTGCGAAGACATCTAGAGGTACGTTTGCAGGCCGGCGGATTTTGCCACCCGACTGATAATAGTACAGGATCCCATCAAAGCTTGGCCGATTACGGTCGAAGAAATACTCATTTCTCATTGGGTCAAAAAAGCCCATTCTTTTCACTGGGTCACCCAGCAGAGTATCAGGGAATTGGTCGAGGGTCTTGACGCGTGTTTCGAAACGAAGGCCAGCGATGTTAATGATGACCTTCTGGTCTCCATCATCAAGACATCGCTTGTCAACAAATAAGTCCTCATAACACTCTTTGGCCATCCGACTAAAGATAGTCTCACTTTGTGTCCCTTCACTGTTTACAAGTAATTTCCAGTTGGAAATCAGGCTAGTGCAACTAGCACGCCCTCTTCTGGTATGAGGGGGCATGACTGGTGACTGTGGTGATACTTCCAAATTCTGGGGGCTCTTCTCTTTAAATTGGGACATTTTTGAAGCATAAGGGCTGTCCGGCCCAAAGTCTAACATGTCTAGCGTCAAAGCCGTCATCTCATTGGGATAATCTGGATCATTGAAGTTGTCCACACTGTTGTCAATATTCTCCACATTCTCAAAGTCAACAAGTGCCACCTCCATTCTTCCAGCCTGGACCGTCATGTGGCTCCAGACATTACACAAGTCAAGCCTTCACCGGAACAAAGCACTGGATAATTATTTCAAACAGTCATCATATTCCGAAGTCATCACATTGAGGGGGAAATCACCAATTGGACCTGCAAAACAAACAACAAAGAGTTAGAGCTTGTATGCACTGTATGAGGGAGGGTTTAGCTAAACTAATAAGACTCGTTGTGTCTCGGTTCTTGGTCTGGGTGGAACGCTGTCGAAAGCAACTGGTTATGATGAGGAGACATATTTTGGGAGGTGTCAACATCACAACACTTTCAAAAATGTCAGGTGCCAGCTGCTGGGTTATTTTTGTTTTTCCTATGAATCAATTTTGCACTGCAAATGTGGGTGTGATGGGAAATTTTCACAAGTCTATAACAATAACTTTCACTGATATTAAACTATCACTGATATTATTTTGCCTGATATTAAATCTCACAAAATCGAACACGACAAATCATAAACACGACAAAGTTAGAGGAATTTTTTTTGCCAGTTTAACACATTAGCACTTTCGGGTTGAATTTTTGGGTGGGAGATGGATGTTTGTTTTCTGTTTGGTTTGTAGTTGATTATTATTTTTTCTCTCTTTTATTCATGTGTTCAATTATCCATTTAAATGCTATGCGCAATTATGCACGCCCTAATGTCAGCTCTTTTTGATATGTAATGTGTTAATATGTTAAATAAAACTTCTGATAATAGGCTTCAATGTCTTTCTTCAGTGTTAATTATAACTGTGCTTTGGTACAAACAAACAAGTCACAAAGCTCATTTGAATTCCTGTGTCCTTCGCTGTCATATGGACGAGTTCCACACTGTTCTTAATGTGACACAGACGAAGAGGGTCTATGGTGACACACCTCTGACACAACAGTCTGCCGGACATCACCCAAGCTAAAGTGCAACCCTGTCAAACACGACACCACAGTCCAGGCCTGTGAGCCGGTGTGGAAGGATAAGACAGCTGAAAGAGAAGTAGCGAGATAGTAGCACACGGAAGGAAACGGAGAGAGAAAGAGAAACTGTTGGCCAGGGGTGTAATGAAAACAATCACCCCTCATCTAATTCACTTACTATTCCATTGACCTGCATTGGGTCTGTAGGAAATTCTTTAGCAAAGTCATTTACAAAACAAGTTATTACCAACACGCATTGCTTTATACAGCTTTTTCTCACTTTAATACGTAATCAAAATATGTTTCCAGCTTGTGGACAATAAAACAAAAAAAGTAGTCTGTAGTCCTACTGTATCAGTAAAACCCAATTCACCAGTGTAGTGCATGAACGAGTTCATTGAATGAAAGTTCATGAGCCCGTTCATATTTTGGGCGAACGTGAACTGAACGTTCTGTATTACTGGCTGATGAACGTTACTGTGAACTCGTTCATTCTGGTGCCTGTGAACGGCACGCTCTCTCAGTTTAACGTCGTTCAATAGGGTGCCAGATTTCTATATTCTTCCAGTCGAAAACCCGGCTAAAACACACTGTAAACAGGCCTTAATGTGTAGCGGAAAAAACACCCAATCTGGCAACAACGCCACCAGTCAGTGTTTCACGCTGCATGCGTCATCAAAACAACACGGACGCTGCTGAAATCCCTGCCGGCGCCACTCACATAGTTTAACATTAAATAACATCATATTTGTCCTAAATCGTTAACGATTAACATAGGCTGCTAACGCATATTCTGGATCTTGAAATAGACTTTGACTAAGCTCACGCTATTTAACGTGCACGTGCGGTGTGCATTACCTGCGAGTTGTCATACACGTGACGCCTCGCAGCGCTTCTCACACAGGGTGCGACCCCCTTGTTGAAGCACCCGGCTAGCCTTTCAAGGTATGTGCAAGCCAATAATAAAAATTAAAAGACAGTCAATGCTAATGTAAACCCTGGTTGGATAAGGATTTAAAATTGGATATGAAGATGAAATCTGACGCATTTAGCTTCAGTGTTAAAACTGATGGTAACACTTTATTTTGATAGTCCACTTTAGACATTTTACTAATTATAAGTAACTTTGCAACTACTTATCAAATACCAATCTTTAGAGAATTAGTAGACTGTCTGCTTAATATCTACTAACACTTTATTGTGATGATATCTCAACAAACATTCAACTGACTATAAGAATCTTTGCAGGTGCATGTCAACTTATTCCACTAACCCAAACCTCTTCCCTAACCCCAACCTTTACAGTCTATTAATACACTAATGACAGTTAGTTGACGTATAGTTGCAAATTATTGAAAGTTAGTTGACATGTAGTTGCAAAGTTGTTTATAGTTAGTAGAATGTCTAAAGTGGACTATCAAAATAAAGTGTAACCAAACTGATAAAATAATTGCTGTATGTGGTTCTATATGGGCTATAATGGCAATAATTAAAAAAATAATAATATGGGAAAAAATAACTATAAATTAGTTCATTTTTGGAACTGAACTAAAATTTTGAAATATGAACTATGAACTGAACTAGTTCATTTTAAAATTTGTGAACTGTGAACTGAACTAGTTCATGTAGAAAGTTAACTTTCCCAACACTGCAATTCACACAGCACTTTGGTCACAGAAAATGTCAGTAAAATTGGCAGACACAAACAAGTCCCATAAATGTTCTGGGATCGCTCAATGAGTAACATTGTTGTAACATTCAAGGAAAACATTCTGCGAACAAGACGCAGGGTCGTGCCGTAGTGAGGACCAGAAGTTATGGTTCAGCTCTTTGACAAAGGGATTTAAACCAACATGATCTCATGGAAATCTGTGTTATAGTCACGGAAAATTTGATCACTTTATGTGTCCATGTCACGGAAAACAGCTTTTTTCAGTGACGAGAGCACGGATGTCTTTTCCGTGTCACTCCCATGGATTTCTTGTGTCATTTTATGTATTGTTTTTTTTCCAATTTTAAATCATTGTCGCTTGGGATTGGGGTTAGATTTGGAGTTTGGGTTAGGATGTCTAAAAATGTAACAGAAAGTGATTCTACATATACATAAAATAACATGAGAAATCTGTGGGACTGACACAGAAAAGACATCCGTGCTCCCGTCACGGAAAAAATGAATTCCGTGACATGGACACGGAAAAGTGATACAATTTTCTGTGACTATAATACAGATTTGCGTAAGATCAGGTTGATTTAAACAAAGATCAGCATTCACAACTAAAGAAATGTCATTAAACTGCATCAGCCAGCTCGTCACTATCAGCGCTGAAGCTGAGATCATTCAGCGCATCATGCACACTTTATGAGCTAGTCATAAACTAAAATGCACGTGTGTGGTTTCCGGAAAAAGAAATCACGAATAATTAGCAAACTTCAGACGCTGTGGAAAAAACTTACCAAGAGCAAGACTTTAAATACATCATGTGTCCTTACGGGATCTTTACGGTATGTGTGTGAATGCACAGATTTCGGAAATCATTGGCAGTGTGAATGAACCAAAAATGAAACGATCCAGAACAAATCCTGGACGCATTTTTTGTGTTTTTCTGTAATCTCTGTGTGAAAAGGGCTTTATTATGCAACCACATACCAACCAGAAAACTCCCAGCATCCATTACAAATATCCCATGTTAACAACCAATCAGGAAATCTCAGCATTTGCATAGCAATGATTCATCTTATTTCATTAATTCCCACAGTCGTCATGGGAAAATGCATTAGCCAACATGAAGTAACATTAAAGAGCACCAATTATCTGATTCATGATTTTACATTTCCTTTGGTGTGTAAGTGTGTATTAGTACATTAACAATATGCAAAAGGTACAAACCAAAAAGTAAACGATGACGCAAGTTATCGTCTCCAACGTAAATTTCTTTTCTTGGACTACAACCAGGGGCGGAGTGGAACAAAAAAATCTACCAGGAAATTTCGTGGTAGTCAAAAAAATATATATAACCAGGTATTTGTAGTAAAACTAGGGTAATATAAATCGTAATCAATCTGCCAAAAAAATCATAAAATCATGGGTAATTTTCCTAAATGAGTAACTATACAAAATGATACCTGTTTGAAAGACGGGGATGCCAGAGACGAACATGCTCTTAAACAGGATGTAATAAATGGAATAATGTGTGCATCTTTGAATTACTGTACGAATATTTCCTTTAAATCTATTTTCGTCATATAAAGTTTTAAGAGATAATAATGTTTTTTTTTCACTTTTATTGCTTATTTAGACTTGTTAGTGCGGTTAACATCGTGTTTAGCATATTTACCTCAGAGTTTATTTCAGTAATATTGCTGTTTTTCCAGTAATAATACTTCAATTTACATGTCAATCCTGCTTCCTTGTCTGTTTATTAATTTCATTCTGCTTTTATGTTAAGTTTTATGTGGATATTTATTGCTATATGAGACGTTCATTGCCATCTATCAAATAATATCTAAAGTATATTGTTTTGTGAGAAAAAGGATGCTTTGTTATATTGTTTATGCGCTTTTCCGGAGTATGTGTGAAAGCACAACGGGTGCTCGACGGATCCAACCGCATACGTAGCCTACTGCAATAAACAGGCGTTCGGCGGCTTTTTACATCACAGGCCGACAGGCTATGACATTTGGGGAGGAGCCCGTCACTGATCCCCCTATATTTTTTTAAATCCTAGACATGATTGGACCAGCCGAATGGGTTGCGCACTTTTATATACTGTGTTTGACCAGCGGGAAGCGGCCGCGCATCAGGCCGCTAGACAGTGTTCCTATATAACTTGCGGTCTCAAAACACTACTGGCTCACCAGGAAAAATCCCGACTCTCCCAATTGCCACTCCGCCACTGACTAAAACAAACACATGGATTGTAGGCAACAGTTTACTTTCTGGGAGTGGTGATGTAGACAAGACCGACATTATCATAATTCTTCCCGCTTGGACTCACAGCCTGTAAGTTAACTCCTGAATCTTTCAAACATGGTAAGGAGCGTCACATTTCCAGCTGACATCAGAGGTATTCAGACCAATCACAACGTACAGATAAGCTGGCCAATCAGGGACAGTTTTGTACAAAGTCCATGTGTTTCAGAAAGAAAGGGAAATCTGGAGCTACAAAAATCTACAGAATGTGGAAAATAATGTGTTTTTAACCATAAACCACACAAACACATTGTACCAAATACACAAAATAATGTTGTTTTTATAGCAATGTAATAGGTGCTCTTTAAGCAATAAAGTTTTTCATCATTTATTAATCTTATTTAATGTTATTCGTTTTAGTTATTCATGTTTATTCATTGTGCATTAACTTAACGTTAACCAACGTGATCTCATGAGAATACATGTGTATTTTTACGTTTCAGTGTGGTTGTACAATACGTACATTTACTTACGTATAATATCGACGTTTTGACAGGACTAATACGTAAATTATTTACGTATTTACAGCTTTACAAACGTACAAATTTGTACGTAAGTTATTCCTATTCATAAATAATAAAATCGTGTGCATTGACGTTTCTTACTCATAACAATGACATGTTTTCAGTCATATTTTCTGACTTATTTATTTAAAAATTTTCAAATGAATAGCATTTCTGTATTTATATTTAGTTTGTTTGCCATGACACACAAAAATGCATTTTCTCATGCTGTCATATGCAATACGTTATTATTACTACTAAGCAATAATTACAACAAAATACAGCATAAATTCACAAAAGATGTTACTTTTATTAATTTGCTGTAATCCACATCTTTAAAATTCATACGATTGCAAGGAACAAATCCAATTCCAATTGATCCGAGTTCTCATCAGCAACCGTAAAGTCAGAACGCACGTCTGTAGCACCTTAAAATATCTTTTGAATGCTATATTGTTACTAATATGTTCCTAAACATATCTGTCCATTACGTTGCATAATATAAAAAAAATACATTACGTATTTTAACATTTTGTATAAAAAGAGTTTGGGTTTAGGGTAAGGTTTGGGTTTAGGGTAAGCTTTGGGGTAGGGTTAAGGTGGTAACATATCACTAAAATGGTTAAAGGGAAATTATACAGCAATCTTTATGGAATGAAAGATACGTAATTGTTTTACGTTTTTTAGCTGTCAAAACGTAATAATGCTACGTTTAAATGTTGTAAATACGTCTACATTGTACGTTTTAGCATCTATTTAAACGTACAAAAAATAAGTTTTTTGTTTTTTAAAGTTACGTGTAAATACTACGTATTAACAGTGAGACCAGGCTGCGTTAACAGATACAACTCTTAATTTTAAACATGTATTAATAAAAGCTATAGAAGTATTGTTCATTGTTAGTTTATGTTAGCTAATGCATTAACTTGTGTTAACAAATACAACCTTATTGAATAATTATTTAAATAACAAATCAATAAATCAGCTATGAATAAAAGTGCAGCAGAGAAATTTCTACTGTAAATTTTCGACATTATCACACTAAGCAAAGCAAATCTCATGTAGCAGCGTAGAGAAGACGCATGGACAGATGTTTAATTAAAGACACCAAAAATGAGTCATCCTGCTCAACTCCTCCAGACAAGAAAACAGAGACCATGTGCGTCACGGGGAGAGGAGAGAGAGAGAGAGAGAGAGAGAGAGAGAGAGAGAAAGAGAGAGAGAGAGAGAGAGAGAGAGAGAGAGAGAGAGAGATACTGTTATTGTAACAAATATCCACAACAAGAGTTGTAAAAACACAAAGATGATAGGAAAACTATGCATAAAATCTTAGTATATCTTTAAATGGTTTATCACAGCTTTTTTTCCTTTGGCTTTTTTGATTTTATAAATTTGCTAGAAGGAAAACATTGTACATAAAATCTATGGTAAAAAGTAACTGACTCAGATCTCACTTTAAACTCCACTGACCTCACAAACCGATTCCCCATCTGTTCAGGTAGTGTACATTTTAAGTATTTCTATGTTTTAGATGTTTCAATTACATAATGTTAAAGTATGGAACCATACACTGTAAAAAAATTCCGTAGAAATTTCAATGTTATTGCAGCTGGGTTGCCGGTAATTTACCGTAGATTTACGTTTATGTTATTTACTGGAAAGAGTTTGTTCAAAGTTAAATACATTTTAAATATTAACAAGTCTTTATCTTTACAGAATAAAACTATACAATAACAGCCTCATGCAAAGCATTCTAGGGACCAGAAATCATCATCAACCTTTTTCTGTTTTTTGCTTCAGATTTTGTTTTCCAGAATGTTTTACTTGATGCTGTTTTTTTAGTTTTACTCTGTAAAGACAAAGACTTGTAAATGTTTAATGTTCATTTAACTTTGAACAAACTCTTGCCAGTAAATAACATAAATGTAAATCTACGGTAAATTACCGGCAACCCAGCTGCAATTTCTACGGATTTTTTTTACAGTGTACTTTTCACATTATGTACAGTGGGTGGATTTCGCTATAAAATGTGTGAGATGATGTAACTATTATGTACACTCTAACACACATCAACAGGTTAACTTAAATTGGTCTAGTATTTAATGAGTCACGCAGTGTAAACTACCCAAAATCCAACTCAAGACTGAGTGACTTTAAATGTATTTACAGAAATCTCACATATAATTACAGTATCATAATACACTTTTCAATTCTACCTTAGCCTCTCAGTTTTGCTATATTCCATCCAACCCATTTACTTTTGCCAAAAAATATGTCCATAGAGAGTTAACCAATTATTCAGCTACTTATTAGATATTATATTGAAATACATTTAATCCCAAACTACAAACTATTTAACAGATTTAAGTAGTAGAATTCAGGTTTGTAACATAAAGGTACAGCGCATATTAAAAGCATTTAAAAAGATACACTAAAATAACATAATTTCAGAATAATCATAATTTCTATACAAACTCACACATACACAATGACAACAGGTCAACAAGTTTGATCAGATGTTCCCTAATGCTCCCCAATATAACTAGGACCCTCAACACACACAGGCCTACCTCTCACGAGAGAGGAGTCTCCTGTCGCGCTGTCTTTTCTGTGTCCTGCTTGTTCTACATTTGGGTTCAGAGTGGCTCAATCTATTGAAGACAGCATTGGGTAACCTTACGCTGACAGGAAACAAGAGCTGGGATACACACACACACAACAAACACAAACTCTCTCTCTCACATTCAAACAAACATTTGTTTAAGTGCACACCCAGACGCACACACAATGACGTGATGAATATACACAATGATCATATTTTAATTGACATATACTGTAATAATCCCCATTTTACCCAATTTGATGCTATAGTGCATCAAATTAATGTATGAAATTACAGTGCACAAGTGGCCCACGCAACAGATGTCGTAAGCAATCCACGACACTGCCTTCTCACCTTAACCAGAGAGAGAGAGAGAGAGAGAGAGAGAGAGAGAGAGAGAGAGAGAGAGAGAGAGAGAGAGAGAGAGAGAGAGAGAGAGAGAGAGAGAGAGAGAGAGAGAGAGAGAGAGAGAGAGAGAGAGAGATGTCGGATCGACCTTGTTAAACATCTGTCACCTGTCAAACAGAAAGAGAGTTTATGTTTATTCCGGCATGTCGGACACTCCTCACCTGTGGCAGTCTAGACACATTTAATGAGTGCTGATAAATGTGTCTAGGCTGAACATTTCTGGCTGTTGCCTTACCTCATCCAACATCAACGCCCACAAGACAGATCGCTTACATAGCACATCAATCCTTCCCAAATGAGACTGCTTATTTACAGATCAGTCAACCTGAGCAGCTCTCCAATCTATCCCCCGCATTACACACCGGCCAGACAAGTGGTCGTCAATGAACCGATAGACAACAACTGTGTCAATTTATCTGTTGATTCAGGGCAGCCTTTTGATTTTTGCTTGCATCACATTGAACAAAAAATGTTGAGCCCACACTCAGGGCTTAACATAAAGGACTGTCCGGTGGCCGGGGGCAAGCGTGAGAGACGTTCGGGCAAGCAAAATGTATTGTCACTTGCCCGATCGGGCCAGTGCTTCACCGTTAGTCACTGAAATTTTGCTGTCAGTTTATAGGTAAAGCAGGGAGCCTTTTTTGTTGGAACATGTCTGTTGTATACGTATACAATTATTTTTTACTTTTGAATTATCATTTTTTAAATATGTGACACCGACATTTTTTAATGGGGCCAGTGAAAATTTTGGCAGGGCAAGTGAACCACCTTATTTTCACAGTGGACTTAGCATTGTAAAATACTAGCAGATCGTATTTTTTACTTAATAGTAAATAGTCAGACACTGACAATGGCTCAGATGATATGACACACACACTTATGTGCGTCTCTCTAAGTACTGGAACCCCACATACCAAAGCAACATTCAAATGCGTGCAACACTCAGATGTTTACATCGTTCAATTGCATTGAATTGCATGAAAGGGATAGTTCACCCAAAAATGAAAATAATGTCATTAATGACTCACCTCATGTTGTTCCAAACTCAGTAGACCTCCGTTCAACTTCGTAAGACAGTTTAAGATGTTTTATATTTATACCAAGAGCTTTCTGACCTTCCATTGAAAATCTAGTAATGGTATAGTGTCCATTAGTGTTGTAGTTCTCGAGACCGGTCTCAAGACCGGTCTCAAGACCACTTTTTAAAGGTCTTGGTCTTGTCTTGGAATCGACCGCATTTTTACTCTGTCTCGTCTCGGTCTTAGTCAAAGAGGTCTCGGAATTTTATTTCAAGACCGGTCAAGACCACAACTGATGGCACACTGCAAAAAAATATTTTCAAGAAAAAAAAATCTTAGTATTTTTGTCTTGTTTTCAGTAAAAATATCTAACAATTTTTAAATTAAGATGCTTTTTCTTGATGAACAAAACGACCCAAGAAAATAAGTCTAGTTTTTAAAGCAAAAATATCAAATTTAAGTGATTTTGTGCATAAAACAAGCAAACAAATCTGCCAATGGGGTAAGCAAATTTTCCTGAATTTTTCTTGAATTTAGTGTTTAAGAAAAATGTTCAAGATTTTTTTGCTTACCCAATTGGCAGATTTTTTGCTTGTTTAATTCACAAAATCACTTAAATTTGATATTTTTGCTCTAATAACTAGACTTATTTTCTTGGGTAGAAAAAGCATCTTACTTTAAAAATTTTTTTATATTTTTACTGAAAACAAGACAAAAATATAATTTATCAATCATTTTTTGCAGTGCACATTACAAATTTATTTTCTATCATTCATTTTATGCAGTTTATTCAGGTTTGGCATATGATGTTGGCATTGTTTAAGCATTGTTTAAGTTTTTCCCAATGACAATTTGTGTTAAGTGGATGGCAAGCCATGGAAAGTTGATTTCAGCTCTTTAGTGTTTGTTCAATTTTATTTGCTTATAGACAAAGATAAATTTCCACATATCTGCAATGCCTTTGATTATTTAATCAACTTATCTGATGGCATACACACACACACACGCACGCACCCGCACAGTCAAGAAGTGCCTAATCATATGCATATTCCACATTTTATCATAAGTGTTTTAATGCAGTGACATGGTCTTGACTTGGTCTCGGCCTGTCTTGGCCTTGGTCTTGGTCTCGACCCTTTAAAGCCTTGGTCTTGTCTCCGTCTCGGCCTGTCTTGGTCTTGGTCATGACTTGGTCTCAGTTTAGGTGGTCTTGACTACAACACTAATTGTCCATGTCCAGAAAGATAATAAAAACATCATCAAAGCAGTCCATGTGACATCAGTGGGTCAGTTAAAATGTGTTGAAGCATCGAAAATACATTTTGGTCCAAAAATGAAATAAAATTACGACTTTATTCAGCATTGTCTTCTCTTCCGCATCTGTTGTAAAGCACATGCGTGAAACTAAAGTCACGTGACTGCAGTGACGCGGAAGACGTGTTATCCTCTGACACAGGTGCTGCGTCCGAAACCGCCTACTACATACTATATAGTACGCGAAAAGCAGTAGGCGAGGCGAGTAGTATGTCCGAATACATAGTATTCGAAAAACAGTATGCGAAAAGTACCCGGATGACCTACTACTTCCGGTTAGATTTTGCAGTGTGCATACGATGGACGCTTCACTATCCCATGATGCCCCGGACGAGGAGTTATCCAACGAAGAAGAAGAGGCACGCGGCTGTTTTCGCGCTGAAATGACATGACGTGATGACGACGTATCTCACGTGATGTAGCAAGATGGCGGATGTAGTACGTCCGAATCTCATTCATACTATCAGGATTCATACTATACAGTACCTACTGTTTTAACGGCAAGTAAGTAGGTACTTCATCTAATTCAGTACCTACTATACAGTATGCGGTTTCGGACGCAGCCAGGGACGTGCACAGGGGGGTTGCTCAGGTTGCCCGGGCAACTGCCCATATGCCCTTCTCGACTCAAGTTGCCCTTCCGAGGTGGAAAAAAATAAATTTTACTTTTACTTCGTTTACACTATGCAGCGTTCCTTCGTTACTGTATTTTAATTAATTACGAAATTTGTATTTTATTTTTAAATTGCTATCTTGTGTTTCTGGCGCATTCACGAATTAATGACTCGTTTGAGTCGATTCTTTACTAAGTGTTGCAAATAAATGAGTCTTTTGAGTCGATTCTTTACAAAGCGAATGGGCCAAGCGTTTTAAATTGGTTCGCGAATCAGTTTGAATGAATTGTTCAGATCGCTGCAAAAACGGAATCGTCCGAAGCTGTTTTACTCGTCTCGTAACCTATGTAGAAACACGCAGAATATAACCAGTGTTGGGCGATGTGGAAATAAATTTACCAATCTTTTAACTAAAAGCAAAACTTCACACATGTACCCGCCATTACGTACACGCGACCTGTTCGTCGTCAGACACAGTTAAATGCGTGCAACCTCCAGAAGCATTGTAGCACAGATTGAAGAAAATCCATCGATGATTGACATCTGATTCGCTGTATACTGTACTGTATGATGTAAGTGATTCACACAAAAACACACGTGACTTGACAACGTAAGAAAACATGAGTTTTGTCTAAAATAATTTTTATGTAAGTGTAAACTGTCAATGTCCTCAGACCATCTTAGGAGATTTCTAACTTTATATATATGCAAAACTGTTGTCAGTTTACTTGTCTGATATTTCAGCTATAAGCTACATCAACATTGAGACTAGAGTTAATTTGTTAATTTGAAATGCTTGTCTATTCGGTGTTTGTAGTTTTTTTCTGTACTGTTTGTGTATGTTGCAGTTTTACACATACTGTAGAAATGCCCTTCATAAGTATTCTTCTGTTTGTTGTGGAGTCAAGAAATGTCTAAACATTAAAACATGAACATGAGACAAAAGTACAGAATCTGTCACATAATTTTTTTTTAATGGGCACTGAGCTGTGTCCTGATTGTTTACACATGAAAAGCATAAAATGTGTAGGATCAGTTTGATTCACTTATGTGCATTTGAGTACAACACACATAAGTCAGCATTTAATGCTGTTGTTCTTTGTTGTTAAAGCATGTACAGTATGTGTTGAAACATAAACAAAGGTTAATAAAATGTGACATTCTAAACTGACATACTGATATTTATCGTACCAATTTCTGGTCTCCACAGCAAACAGAAAAATCTTGTCTTTACAGTTCTGATACTTATGGAGGGCACTGTATTGTGTGTGTGTGTGTGTGTGTGTGTGTGTGTGTGTGTGTGTGTGTGTGTGTGTGTGTGTGTGTGTGTGTGTGTGTGTGTGTGTGTGTGTGCGTGTGTGTGTGTGTGTGTGTGTTTGTGTGTGTGTGTTTGCACGTGTATATCTAGATTTATTTTTTCATGAGTAACTAACTCGCTACTTGTGTATTATTTTCATTGCATACTTTTTACTTCTACTTGAGTAATTATTTATTTAGTTACTTGTACTTTTACTTGAGTAAAGTTTTTTGCTACTCTTTCCACCTCTGTTAAAATCTTCATGAATCTAGGCGGAGTTTGCCACGTTTAAGCCTAAATAATCAGACAGATAGCAGCTAGCTATCATAGCTTGCAGACAAGCAGCCTATACAATTTTTTTGGTAGGCATTAGGCAAACATGTTTGCTAATTTTAATAAAGACCTTGTTATTCTCAGTCTTTCATATAGGCCGTGAGTTTAAAAAAATATATATTGGGGGGGGGGGTGCCCTTTATTTAGGTCAGAGCAACTGCCCCTAAAAATTCCTGTGCACGTCCCTGCTCTGACATATTTGTAAAGTTTTTTTTTTCGAACTTACAGCATGCGTCTCCCTCAGACTGCAAACGAAGCCTGGGTGCACAAAAAAAAACAAAAAAAACAAAAAAAAAACACTTGGGGAGCACCAGATAACACGTCATACGTGTCACTGCAGTCACCCTTCAAGGGAAGAATATACCTGTGTTCCCCGGTTATGACTCCTCAGGGAGCTTCCTCACCTTCCCTTGGTGCAATTATGTAGCTTTTCCATTGCATAGTACCCCATGGGTCAGATCGGGTCAGCTCACTTCACTTTGGCTTGGTTAGCTTTTTTATTAAGTTTAGTAACACTTTAGAGTGGGAGGGATTCTAGGCGTGCCGTTATATTTGCGCTGCCTACTGCTGTGACATCATACAAGTGAGAGCGTAATTGGAATGCTATGCGTTTCCACTCATTTATTTCTCAGTCCACCACAAAATCTAAATTGGCCACCACAAATAAATGTTTGCACATCGCGTTTATCACTACCTCTGTCTCACATGACAGTTTCTGTACAAACACCCGTGGCATCAGTTGATGCGCTCCACTGAGCCTCATTCAAGTTGCAAAATGTGGTACATGCGGAATTTCGCATCTCGAATGTGCCCGCACAAACCGCAAGCCTGGAAAACACTGGAATGGTGTTCCTGATTCTCAACCTGTGGATGTGTTTCACTGCTAACGGGAGTTTGGGAACTTACAACAAGGCACAAATGACCAACAGGTTTGCTCGAGACAGTGCAAGCTAGCATGAAGGTAAAGCTAATCTTGCGTTAAGCATGATGCTCGTCACAATTCTCTCAGACCAATAGTTGATCTACAGTATTTACACATCAGGTTTTACTATGAGCTCACCTCACTTGGAACCCCAACTGAGGTGCTACTAAAAAAAGTATAAGGTACTATGTACTGCACCCAGTGTCATGACTGCTGGGTGATCGATGGCTGTTTGATCTGTTTGTGTGTGTGTTGTTTACCTGTGGTGCCGGTTCCTCGTGTATTCACTAACTCCGCCCCCTTGTTTCGGTAATTGTTCACCGGTGGTGTCTCGTTTACCTGTTCCTTTATATTGCACGTAGTCCTGTCCTTCGTTGCGCGCTCATTGTTTTATCACAGTCCTGCTGCCCTGCCTTGTCTTGTCAGTCGTTCTCTGTCTTCTCCTCTGTTACCCCAGGTTTGGTTTCGGCGTTCGGGGCGCGTCTTCACCCGGACCGCTCGCTTGTGGAGTACTGGATTTATTGACTTTGTTTGTCTCTCGCAACAGCTGGTTCGCTTCGTCTCTAGGCGGTATACCAGCTGTCTCTCTTTCTCTCCGGTTTGCATCATCACCCGTGAGTGGAGTTCACCTCATTACCATTGTGGATTATATTGACTCTAACGACTGTTGTTTCTCGGAACCACCGGTTCGCTTCGTTTTTAGGCGGTGATCAGTGGTTTTCGAGTGGCCCTACTACATCAGGATTTCACAGTGGATTACCCGTCTGAGAACTTGGAGTTTCCATCTTCCATCTCCGCCTGTCATCCACCTGCAGGGCGGCGTGTATCATCCCTCTGTTGTGTGTGGTGATTGTGCTGGCGTTCTCGACGGAGTGCGTGGGTGGCTCTCTCTCTCCCTTCGGATCTGTACTGGACTATCGTGTGCCGTGTGTGGATCTATCAGTGACTTGCTCTCCTATTTTCTATTTTCTATTTTTCTAAATAAATTGTTAACTTGCATCTGACTCCTGAGTTCATTTCGTGACAGATGAGCGCGCCAAAAATGGAGTCAGCAAGTTTAGAAAGCCTGGAGGTGCAGACCGCCCTTCACCAGCAGGGGGCGGCCATCGACCAACATTCGTCGTTATTGTCTGCTGCTGCCAGAGATTTCAGCATCCTGTCTGAGCAATTGAAAGAGCTCAGCAATCGTTTGGATAAAGTGACTCCTCACCATGAAGCCCCAACCTCATCCGGAGGAGCCGCTTCATTTGAACGGGAGCCACACACGGCAACACCCCCCACCTACGATGGCGATCCTAACACCTGCAGATCCTTTTTACAGCAGTGCTCTCTCGTCTTTGCGCTCCAACCCCGTCGATTTTCTTCATCCACTTCCAGAGTGGCCTATGTCCTGACGTTACTCACTGGAAGGGCGAGAGACTGGGGTATGGCCGCCTGGGGGGCTAAAGCTCCTTTTACATTCTCGTTCGAGGCTCTGGAGGAAGAGATGTTAAGATTGTTTGACCGCTCACTCAAGGGAGACATGGCAGCGGCTGAGTTGGTGAGATTACGGCAACGTAATGACTCTGTTACTGATTTTGCTATTCGTTTTAAGACGCTCGCCATTTGCTGCAACTGGAACGACGCGGCATTAAGAGCACAATTCCTCGAGGGTCTTACACCGGTCATTCAGGACGAGATTGCACTGAGGGAGCCACCCACGTCCCTGGAGGCTGCCATCGATCTGGCCCTGAGGGTTGAGTCTCGCCATCGGCAGAGAGATCTGCGTCGCTCATTTCACCAGCGGATGTCGGAACCAGGGGAGATCACTTCAGAAACGCCCTCCGAGGAGCCTATGCAGCTGGGCAAGTTTCGTTTATCTGCTGGGGAGAGAAATCGTCGACTATCTAGTGGTCTCTGCTTGTATTGTGGCAAGCCGGGGCATCTGGCGGCCACCTGTCCGGTAAAAGCTCACGCCCGCCGATGAACCTGGGAGTCTCAGTGGGCGCATCGTCATTTAAATCTCCCGTAAGCAGCACCACACTACCTGTTCTTATTAACTCTTTTCCGTCACAGGCGTTGCTGGATTCCGGTGCGGAGGCGTGTCTTTTGGATGCTGGGTTGGCCAAGTCCTGGGGTATTCCACTCGTCCCTCTCTCCTCTCCTTTGTCTGCCTGGACATTGAAGGGCCAGCATATGGCTGTGATCACGCACCGCACACCCCCTGTGAGTTTGTTTGTTTCTGGCAATCATCGTGAGGAGATCAAATTTTACATCTTAGAGGACTCACAATCGCCAGTCATTTTAGGTCATGACTGGCTATCCAAACATAATCCTCACGTTGATTGGCAGAACAATGTTGTGTTATCTTGGAAGTCTTCGTGTTATGTTTCTTGTCTTGGTCCTGCTCCTTCTCTTGTCTCTTGTTCTGTCTCGCAGGTTCCAGCTATCGATCTCTCGGGAGTCCCGGCGGAGTACTCGGATCTGTATCAGGTTTTCAGTAAGTCCCGGGCTACTTCTCTGCCTCCTCATCGGTCGTATGATTGCGAGATCAAACTACTTCCCAACACTTCTCCGCCTAAGGGTCGTATATTTTCCCTAGCTAAACCAGAAAGAGAGGCTATGGATAAATACATTAATGACGCTCTTAAAGCCGGTCTCATTCGCCGCTCCTCGTCTCCAGCTGGTGCTGGATTTTTCTTTGTAAAGAAGAAAGACGGGTCTCTTCGTCCGTGCATTGATTATCGAGGGCTGAATGACATTACTGTTAAGAATAAGTACCCCTTGCCATTAATGTCATCAGCATTCGAATTATTACAGGGAGCACGCGTATTTACCAAGCTAGATCTGCGCAACGCTTATCACTTGGTACGTATTAGAGAGGGCGATGAGTGGAAGACAGCCTTTAACACACCTTCAGGACACTGGGAATATTCCGTTCTGCCGTTCGGTCTTTGTAACGCTCCAGCTGTCTTCCAGACCATGGTCAATGAAGTGCTGGGTGACATGATCAACAGATTTGTCTTTGTGTATCTCGATGACATTCTCATCTTCTCTCCCTCCATGCAGATACACACTCAGCACGTTCGCATGGTTTTACAACGGCTATTAGAGAATCAGCTATTCGTTAAGGCGGAGAAGTGCGAGTTCCACAAGAAGTCGGTTTCGTTTCTGGGTTTTGTTATTGCCGAGGGTGAAATTCGTCCCGATCCCGCTAAGGTTAAGACGGTTGCCGATTGGACAGTACCCGACACTCGGAAGGAGCTTCAGCGATTTCTGGGGTTCGCCAATTTCTATCGGCGTTTCATCAGAAATTTTGGTCAGATCGCTAAGCCTCTTACTGCTCTTACTTCACCTAACGTGTGTTTCCGTTGGAATAGAGAGGCTCAGGAGGCCTTTGATGTGTTAAAGTCCCGGTTCATCTCTGCGCCTGTCCTCTCTATTCCCGATCCGGCTAAACAATTTATAGTGGAAGTGGATGCATCTGATGTCGGGGTAGGCGCCGTTTTATCTCAGCGATCGTCTATTGATGGGAAAGTACATCCGTGTGCTTTTTTCTCTCACCGGTTAAACCCAGCAGAACGTAATTACGACATAGGGAATCGGGAGCTGTTGGCGGTTAGACTCGCTTTGGGTGAATGGCGTCACTGGTTGGAGGGAACCTCGGAGCCCTTTCTGGTCTGGACGGATCATAAGAATCTTGAATATATCCGTTCGGCCAGAAGACTAACATCTAGGCAGGCTCGTTGGGCACTCTTCTTTGATCGTTTTAACTTCACCCTCTCGTACCGGCCTGGCTCGAAAAATACCAAACCTGATGCTCTCTCCCGTCTGTTCGAGAAGTCCGGTTCGGAGAGGGCGGAGACCATTCTCCCGGAGGGGAGGTTGGTCGGCGCCCTCGTATGGGGAATCGAACAGCGGGTGAGAGAGGCCGGCCGGGAGGGGGAAGTTCCGGAGGGGTGTCCAGCGGGTCGCCTATGGGTTCCTGAGCGGTTACGTTCCGATGTCATCCGGTGGGGTCACGAGTCCAAGTTTGTCGGCCATCCAGGAATTTGGAGAACGTTGGCTGCCGTCCATCAGCGTTTTTGGTGGCCTTCTATGTCCACTGACGTCAGACAGTTTGTACTAGCCTGTTCGGTTTGTGCTCGTAATAAAGCATCTAATTTACCACCCGCTGGTCTGCTTAAATCTTTGCCCGTGCCCTCCCGCCCCTGGTCTCATATAGCCCTTGATTTTGTCACCGGCTTACCTGCATCTAATGGTAACACTGTTGTTCTAACTGTGGTGGATCGTTTTTCGAAGGCGGTTCATTTCATTCCCCTGCCCAAGCTACCTTCTGCTAAAGAGATGGCCCAGGTTTTGATTAATCACGTCTTTCGGTTACATGGTATTCCGACTGACGTAGTGTCAGATAGGGGTCCTCAGTTCATCTCTCGTTTTTGGCAGGAGTTTTGTAGACAAATTGGCGCCACCGCCAGCTTGTCTTCTGGTTATCACCCGCAGACCAATGGGCAATGCGAACGGGCTAATCAGGATCTCGGTAGAACGCTCCGCTGTCTGTCGTCACAATATCCGAATTCCTGGTGCGATCAGCTTCCGTGGGTTGAGTATTCTCATAATTCTCTTCCCGTTACGTCTACCAATTTATCCCCGTTTGAACTTTCCATCGGTTATCAACCTCCCCTGTTTCCATCACAGGAGCCCGAGGCAGCGGTTCCGTCTGCGTTAGCTTTCGTACGCAGGTGCAGACGCACCTGGAGGACAGCTAAGACATTGTTATTATCTAATTCCAGACAAACCAAGGCTGCAGCTGATCGTCATCGGCGACCTCCACCCCGTTACGTTTGTGGTCAAAAGGAATGGCTTTCTACCAAGGATCTGTCTCTCCGTGAGCCTTCTCGTAAGCTGGCTCCGAGATTCATTGGGCCATACAGTATTTCTAAGGTCATTAATCCGGTGACGATAAAGCTTAAGTTACCCCTTTCTCTTGGTCGGGTTCACCCTGTTTTTCATGTATCCAAGGTTAAACCTGTGATGTTTGCTCGCTATAACCCCCCTGTCTCTGCCCCTAATCCCCCCGCCCCTCGTCTAGTGGATGGTGCCCCTGTCTACACTGTTAAGAGGTTACTAGACTCCCGCCGCAGGGGCAGAGGATTTCAGTATTTAGTGGATTGGGAAGGATACGGTCCTGATGAGAGGAGCTGGGTTCCGGGTCGGGATTTGCTGGATCCTGGGCTGATCGAGGATCTCCGTCGGCGACAGGGTGAGTCTCCCGGTCCGTCTGGTGCCGGTCGTGGAGGGGGGGCTACTGTCATGACTGCTGGGTGATCGATGGCTGTGTGATCTGTGTGTGTGTGTGTGTTGTTTACCTGTGGTGCCGGTTCCTCGTGTGTTCACTAACTCCGCCCCCTTGTTTCGGTAATTGTTCACCGGTGGTGTCTCGTTTACCTGTTCCTTTATATTGCACGTAGTCCTCGTTGCGCGCTCATTGTTTTATCACAGTCCTGCTGCCCTGCCTTGTCTTGTCAGTCGTTCTCTGTCTTCTCCTCTGTTACCCCAGGTTTGGTTTCGGCGTTCGGGGCGCGTCTTCACCCGGACCGCTCGCTTGTGGAGTACTGGATTTATTGACTTTGTTTGTCTCTCGCAACAGCTGGTTCGCTTCGTCTCTAGGCGGTATACCAGCTGTCTCTCTTTCTCTCCGGTTTGCATCATCACCCGTGAGTGGAGTTCACCTCATTACCATTGTGGATTATATTGACTCTAACGACTGTTGTTTCTCGGAACCACCGGTTCGCTTCGTTTTTAGGCGGTGATCAGTGGTTTTCGAGTGGCCCTACTACATCAGGATTTCACAGTGGATTACCCGTCTGAGAACTTGGAGTTTCCATCTTCCATCTCCGCCTGTCATCCACCTGCAGGGCGGCGTGTATCATCCCTGTGTTGTGTGTGGTGATTGTGCTGGCGTTCTCGACGGAATGTGTGGGTGGCTCTCTCTCTCCCTTCGGATCTGTACTGGACTATCGTGTGCCGTGTGTGGATCTATCAGTGACTTGCTCTCCTATTTTCTATTTTCTATTTTTCTAAATAAATTGTTAACTTGCATCTGACTCCTGAGTTCATTTCGTGACACCCAGTGGAATAGCCCCAAAAAATAAGCACCGACCCAAACCGTGGGGTACTACGCAATGGAAAAGCGCCATTAGAGAACTGAGATGTTCTTCCAGATGGCTAAGCTTAAACAGTTTCCAGGTAACGGGCTGGAGGACGAGGGATCAAGGCAATGAGGAAGCATCATTCTGAGTATTATTGGGAATATGAAATTGCAATGCTCAATGGAAGTTGCGCCTCCAGTATAACCAGCCAATGTGGAAGAGGATCTATACAGAGTACTGTGGGATACTTGTAAGCCTTTGCACATGTATAGTAGTTGAAACAACCCAGATAAAATTTGAGCTTAAGAAAGAAAATGTATGATACAGTTGATGTCAGGTTATTTGTTTAGATTTTTTGCTCAAAATATTATAAAACGTCCAGAAACATATAAGATTTTTTTCATCCACAGACAGGAAATTTAGTTAACATTGCAGTACATAGTAGTTCCCTTTCAGTCGGTCACTACGACGTCACGTCGTGACCGACGAATTGGGAACTCGCTTAGAGAGACCAATCTGCTTCGTACTCTACTAAAACGCCAATGAACTTGGCATTGAGATATTTGCATAATGCTGGCGCCGCCCCGCCAGGTGCGTATATAAGCCACAGGTGCAAATATGGAAATTAGCTTTTTTCGCTTCGAAAGCCGGCATTATCTGCTACTGAGAAGCTACTCTCTGCTCTTCTGGGAACGGTTGCTGAAGTTGATTGACAAGCAGTACTGACACAGCGGACGCTCGCAGTATTCCACTGCTCTGCATCTTTTTTGTTTTGAGTTTAGTGTGTGCGTTGCCTCTCCCTGTGCGCATCATCAGCTGAGCACCTAAGAGTGATTTCCCTAAAGAGTGATACGTGAGAGCTCTGTGTCTTTTTAAAGACAGCCACTCTCTCGTATATTCGGAGATCAGCGTCCTTTTCAGGATAGCTTTTCCTCCGTGCGATCTTGGGTGCGAGAAGTACAGGGATTCCAGTGACGGTCACGAGCGCTGTCTTCGTGCTATGGCATCGAGCACTCCGAGGCTGCGTTCGTGGAGAGCTTTTGCTCTCTCTGTGAGAGCATAACCCTCTTGGATTGCGGAGACGACTGTCGTTTCTACGGGAACGGCGTCCGCGCCTTTGCAGTGCTGAACGCCGCCATGGTGCGGCTGTCAAGCGCTCGCAGGACGCTCTTCGCATCACTACGCTGAGTAGGACGGAGGATGCGTCCTTCACCTACCGGCCTTCTCATCCTCAGCCGGTTGAGGCTCCGGTGGAGACTGCAGAGTCGTGTTCTGCGATTTCTGCCGAATCCACTGGACCTCCTTCTGGTCCCGTCACTTCTACAGCATCAGAGGGGTGCCCATTTTTTCCCTCCGAGGCGGAGTCTTCCCGGAGATGGCGGCCGTGCCCGCTCGAGCGGCGGAAACGGTAGAGTTGGAGGGGTTAATCCCTCTCCGCCCGAACCGTCCCGCCCACATGATTGGTACTTCGGAGCTGCCCGGGCCTCTACGGTCCTCACCTCCTGTGCCTGCCTTTCCCGACGGCACGAAGAGCTGACGTGATTTGCGGCCGTCTCGGCCGTTCAGCTTCACCCCTCATCTCCCTCACTAACGGAGCCGCTAAGGGGGGGATCCCTTCAGTTGAGCGGGGGGTTGCGATGCAGCTGCGTTCCTGGAGGGACCTCCCAACCCTTCCCTCCCGTGTTTGTATAGACAGTCGTCCGGTTACGGGCGCTGCCCATCAGGCATGCGGAGACGCGGCTTCAGCCCTGCACGCATTAACGTACTGCAGGTTCACCAAACGAGGCTTTAGAGATATACGAGGGAAGCCGCGACCTTCAGTCGTGCGATGTCCACCACAGTGTTCAAGATCGCCACCCTTGGCTATGTCTGACTTATATGACGGAACAACTTCATGAATGCTCCTGTCTCACAGACCGGCCTCTTCGGCGAGCCCGGGGAGTCGTACAGCTCCGCTGCGCAGACTGAGGCGATCTCCTAGGTCGTGCCCCGGCGGATGAGAGCTGCCCTGGTCCACCAACGCCGGCTCCTCAGTCTGCCTCTCGCCGTCCGCGTCCTGCGGCGGCCACCTCCGTTCCCCTCCTCGGACCCCATCTCGGCAGCGCAGGGGAACCGGTCGTCAGCAGCTCACCCCGCCCGCTTAGCCGCTTCCCGTGAAAATCGGGAGTTTAAGTGGCCAGAGACGGGCGACCCGGAGTGGCAGAGGATCACTCTTCAGGAGACAGTGATTCGCTCCTTCCCCCGGTAGAGGGTCGGGTGGAAAATCCTTGGTTTGCATATGTTCCACCGGCTGTCCAGCCGGTACCCACTTAACCACACATAAGAGTGCATTCCTCTTTCCTCTCCAGGTCTCCGGAGGATCGAGAGAGCCGTGAGCGTACACCTGCTCACCCTACCTCTCCTCTATCGCCAGCGGGTGTCCTGAGGAGTCCGAGCTCTCCACTGAGCAGACCGGACCACCAGCACCCTCATCGGAGTCTGCGCTCTCCGCAGAGGAGACCAGACGACCGTCACCCTCAGCGGGCTCAGGTCAGTGTCTCACACACACATACTGTAGATGTTTATGCTGTCACAGCAGACGCACCGGCAGTATCACCTGTCTCGCTTCGCTGCCCCACCGCGGGTACTTCGGTAGTGTCGTTAATTCTCCTCGTACGGTCCCTGGATGCTTCGCTTCAGTTCCCAGCCCGTCTCGTTGGGTTTTACGCACTATCCGCCTCGGTTACGTAATACAATTACCGGCACTCCCCCAAATTCTCGGGCATTCGTTTCACTATAGTGAAGCGTCCGATGCACATGTACTGCGTGCAAAAGTAAATGTCCTGCTGGCGAAGGACGTTTCGAGCCGGTCCCTCTTACCGAGAATGATGATAGGGTTTTTCCAGCCTTTATCTCATAGTACCCAAAAATACGCGGTGGGTTACGACCGATTTATTTACGCACCGGCTCTACAAATCTGATCCTTTAGGATGATACGCCGAGGCTCGTATTTCAATATTCAGATCGGTTTGCAGCATAGACCTGTAGACGTGTACTTCATGTGTCCATCTCCCCTCGCCTTAGACCGTTTTTCGCTCTGCGTTCATGGAGTGGACATACTAATACTAAGTACACCATTCGAGCTGTCTCTCTCTCCCCGTGTCTCCATGTGCTAGTCACGGCATTTAAATCTCCGAGAGAGAGAGCGTTGTTCGCATTCTGCTTACATTTACGTCAACTATAATGGCTCGTTCTTGGCAAACGTGCGCGAACACAGAGATTTAATGCTTCAGCATCTCGCTCGTTTAAGTCATCAGGTCAGCTGGGAAAAGAGCAACTTTGCCCCGTGCAGAGGATCCTTTTCTCAGTATGGAAATAGACTCGATCGATTTATTGGCGTGTTTTACAAGAGCGCGCAACCAGTCAGTTCTGACTTGCCTCGGTTAATTCGAGGGAAGTACGCGGTCCCTCTGAAACAATTTCAGAAGCTCCTGGACATATGGCAGCAGCTGCGGCGTGACATCTGCTCGAGCTGCTTCATATGAGACCGCTTCAGCATTGGTTCTACGATCGAGTCTCGAGGAGAGCGTGGCGCAATGGCATACACCGTGTACCATTACACCTGCGTGTCATTTCTATTTTACCCCGTGGTCAGACCCAGCATTTCTGATAGCAAGATATGCCTCTGAGTCGGGTCTCCTGGCATTCTGTAGCATGCGATGCCCCCAGCACGGGATGAGCAGCCACGTATGACGGGCTTGCAGTCTCAGGGGTGTGCATAGCACCCCAACTGCCGCGAGCGGTGCGCTGTATATCTGGGACTTGTACGCTCCGCTATGGAGATGCGAGGGTTATTTACCGTTAAGGCGGTTTTTGCGCTCTCGTCACCTGTCGCATCTCGCTCGTCATCTCCTCCTTTGGAGTCAGAAGCATCTGAGGTCCCTTCGTGCCATTCACTTTCCGGGGACGCTCAAATACAGCGGCGGACGCGCTTTCCCGAGCTGCGCGCCCCGGAGAATGGCGACTCCACCCCCAGACGGTCCAGCTAATTTGGAATAAGTTCGGTCGTGCGCAGATAGATCTATTTGCGTCACCGGACGATACCCACTGTCGCCTGTTTTATTAACTAACCGAGGACAGCCTCGGCGTGGATGTGCTGACACACTGCTGGCCGCGGGGGATGCGCAAATACGCATTCACTCCAGTGAGCTTAATCGCACAGACACTGTGCAAAGTCAGGCAGGACGAGGAGAGCCTTTTATTAGTCGCCCCGTACTGGACGACCAGGAATTGGTTTTCAGAGTTAATGCTCCTCGCGACAGCCCCTCCCCGACGATTTCCCCTGAGGAAGGACTTTCTTTCTCAAGGAAGGGGCACATTATGGCACCCGCGCCCCGACCTGTGGGATTTCCATGTATGGTCGTTGAGCGCGCGCAAGGTTTAGGTGATTTATCGCAAGCGGTATCTAACACCATCGACGCGGTACGAGCACCGTCCACAAGACGGGCTTAAGCGCTTAAATGAAACCCTTTTTCGTCACCTGGTGCTCTTCGCAACGCGAGGACCCCAGCGAATGCTTAACATTGTGCTTTTATATATCTTCAACACAGGTTAGATGGTAGGCTGTCACCCTCCACCATTAAAGTTGATATCGCCGCTATTTCTGCTCATCACTCGCTTATTAATGGCAGATCAGTTGGCAGCATGATTTGGTTATTAGATTTTAAGAGGCGCTCGCAGGCTAAACCCCTCGCGCCCTCCCTCTATTCCTCCTGAGACCTGTCCATGGTGCTGAAGCCCTACTACAGGTTCCGCGTTCGAGCCTTTTAAGTCTGCGAGTCTGAAGTTTTTGTCAATGAAAACTCTGACCCTGCTGGCATTGGTCTCCGTAAGAGAGTAAGGAATTTACATGCATTCTCTGTTGACGATTCGTGCCTTCAGTTTGGTCCTGCTGTCTCACTGAGACCCAGACCAGGCTACGTGCCCAAAGTTCCCACCACTCCCTTCAGAGATAAGGTGGTGAGCTTGCAAGCGCTGCTCCCCGGAGGAGGGCAGACCCAACCATGGCTTTATTATGCCCCGTACGAGCGTTACGCAGCTACGTGGATCGCACACAAAGCCTCAGGACCTCAGACCAGCTCTTGTTTGTTATGGTGGCCAGCAGAGAGGGAAAGCTGTCACTAAGCAGAGGATGTCTCATTGGATAGTTGATACTATCGCCCTTGCTTATAATCTGCAGGGCATTCCTTGTCCATTTAATTTGAGAGCTCACTCTACTAGAAGTGTTGCCTCATTTTGGGCATTTGCTCGTGGTTCCTCGCTAACAGACATCTGCAGAGCTGCTGGTTGGGCGACACCTAATACGTTCATTAGATTTTACAGTGTTCGTGTCGAGCCTGTCTCCTCTCGTGTTCTTTCCTCGTTAGGGGAAGCACAGAGAACAGGCTCGCAGGTCGGCTTGCAGCCTCCGACTGCTGCTCCAAACTGAGCTCAGTATGGAAGGCCTTCGAGACAAAAACGCGTAATAAATTGTTTTGCCTTCCTCCGCTGCCTTGGCAGCCTGATGTTGCGGAGCATCCGCTGCCAGCCTCTCACTAGCTGCATCCTCGCGAACCTGTGTTTGGCTCGGGCATCCACATTGCGTCCCACCGGGTTCCTTTGTGAGTATTTTTCCGTGGGGTTAATCCTACTAGCCCACGTTTCCCTCAGCAGAGCACTGCTTTGCTTACACAGCCACGGCTGTCATTTATACCTCAACTACGGTTGACTTTCGCCCACCAATAGCCCTTAACGGGGCGGTGGCTTCCGCAGCGTCCCTATACCGCTCAGATAGGGCGCTTCCCAGTCGCTGGCACTACTGTGGGGTTAAAGGAACATCTAGTGCCCGGCCTTCTGCCTTAAAACCTAATTCTCCTTATCCTTAAGTGGAACCGGAGGGCTTTACGCAGACACTGGAAGAGGTCAGCCCTCAGTGGCGTTTTGGTAGGGATTCCCAATTCGTCGGTCACGACGTGACGTCGTAGTGACCGACTGAAAGGGAACGTCTCGGTTACGTATGTAACCCTCGTTCCCTGAAGGAAGGGAACGGAGACGTCACGTCCCGTCGCCACAGGGCTGCTCCCTGCTGTTTATCGGCCGGTCACACTTTCCGGCTTTCTCAGCGAAATGAAGCTAATTTCCATATTTGCACCTGTGGCTTATATACGCACCTGGCGGGGCGGCGCCAGCATTATGCAAATATCTCAATGCCAAGTTCATTGGCGTTTTAGTAGAGTACGAAGCAGATTGGTCTCTCTAAGCGAGTTCCCAATTCGTCGGTCACGACGTGACGTCTCCGTTCCCTTCCTTCAGGGAACGAGGGTTACATACGTAACCGAGACGATTTATAGATAAAAGTAGCCTGCCATATCTATCTGTGTCTGGTCAGTTTTTAATTAAGGAATAATGTATAGGCAGCCAGTTATCACAGAAATAAGGGATATTTTGCTATAACAACCTGCTGCCTCTAAATTATCTTGCTTATTGGCTATTTACATCATAAGTAAGAAAATATTTTAATAGAGTATTTTATTAACTCATTCTCATTTTAAGACAAGACGTTCAAATGTCATGTACACACTATCTGGTTTAATTATTTGTAAATATAATGTCATATATGTTATTAAAAGACATATTTATATAAATTTTTTTTGTGTAATATTAATCTGTACCTGTCAAAATCATTTGCATCATACAGGTTACTGTGTGTTATTAGTTTTGAGCCGTTGTTATCTAAGAATAACAAACCTGGAAATTTTGCGACTGTCCAATCAGAATCAAGCATTATTGTGTATTAATAAAGATTAATTAAACACTGGCCAGCACTGCAGTAATGAGACAAGATTAATGACTTAGGCTTCGGTCCAAACACCCTCATCAATTTCTCTCTGTCTGGCCATTAGACCTGGTCATTAAACCAAACACTGACTTCTGTTACACCCTTTAAAGCAGCTCCTTCAAAATTCTGTGTCAACATTCACCACATCTCTGCGTGACAGACTATTCGCTGTGAAACAGCTGCTCTCTCCTGTCCACTGAATATAAAACCACAGAGCTTTAAACTTAAACACACATCACAAAGAAACAAGCATGCTTTCAAAGAATTAACCAATAACTTCTCAGAAGTGTAATATGAAAGTTGAAAGCCATTTTAAAGGTTAAGCATGTCAAGAAAATCCAAAAGATATGTATAGAATAGAATGTCTATTTGTCCTTTGACCAGATGTATGTGCTATTAATAGATTACAGGCTTAAGTGAGGAAATCCTGAGCATGACCGATATGACATATCTCATGTATATTAGCAAATACCAGTACACTGACAAGTCTAGTGTAGACAGTGTTTTGTTGCAAACTGATTTAACAGAGGAAATCATGATCTATATTTACATGCATGAAAAATGGACTGTACAAAGCGAACTTTGTAATGTTGAACGCAGAGCAAAAATTGTACAGTATTCAACAACCATTAAGCACTGGTACACTAGTATTACGTTTGTTTAAAAGAAAGCATTTAACTTCGATTAAACTTGTCTAAAAATGTTTGAAATATGTTCTGCATATAAAGTGATATTCGTAAATGTATGATCCTATTTAAATGATACGTTTTAAGATTTACAATATTAGTAAAAATGTAAAATTTAAGATAATGAAAAATAATTGTCATGATTGTTTTTTCAAGCATGTTAATAACTTTTTAAAGTCAGTTACATAAAAGGTAAATCTGTTTAATTTGAATAGGAAAAGTTAGACGTTGTCATGTTGTTATTTTGTATGTTAGATTGGTCGGATTACACTGGACTACTCCTAAAGCAGAGCAGGTGATTTTGGGTGGGATCGAAATGATTTTAAGAGGATTAATCTGGCTGAGGGAGCTCAGTAGTATACATAAGAAGAGGGATCACCTCTCTTTGCTGAACATTAGCCGCCACATGTCTGCAGGCTCAATTAGGATAAATGGCAAGACTCCAAAACATCAATTACGATCAGGAAAACTTCTCCCAGTTCTCCAGTGATACCACCTACTACATCACTGGTGCATCGCTCCAAAGTGAAAGATTCATAGTATGTAAAGAAACGTTTAACATAGTACACATTTTCAGCAGGAGAATTATTAAAGCAGAATATTATATTATTAGGAAGTATCAACTATTGTATATTGTCATTAAGCTGCATGGGTACTTCTTAAGAAGTGCTGAACCACATTGATTGTCTCCTGTACATCGTAGCCTAACCCCTGCATCAGTGGACACACCAAATTATTGAAATATTTGGTAACCATACTAAAACTTAAATATATTTTTCCTCTCTGTTCCAAAGTTTCTTGTTTTTGATACATGGGAACACATTTTGAAGCTGCTTAAAGGAATGGCACACACTCTATTTTTTACTTTCAGAAGCATGTAAACTAAGCGTAAGCTGTTTCTCACAGGCTATTAAACTCATTTTTGTAAGTTTTCCAGTTTGTATACTTAGAACAAATAGATCTGAATTGCCTACTTATTTTGTTTGGATCAGGAATCCCCATAGAGACTTACTGAAGTCATGTATGTGAACTATATGAGTTCTCTCTACTTTCAAAGTTTCTACTAAATCAAAAAGTTGCAGTATAAAGATGTATGATTATGTATATAGTGAAAGATTTTATGCTGTGTGCATGTGTGTTTCAGGATTTTTTGGCACATTGTCTGGGGGTGGCAATTAAATGCTGTATATGTACGTTTTTGACCATACTTAAGCAAAAAATATGTTCATAGATAGTTAGAAAACATGTCACATACATTTTTCTCCGAAAACATTTGCCAGTTATTCTACTTTAAAAACACCACAGTTTTTCAATATTTTACCCTGTTCTTACCTCAACTTAGATGAATTAATACATACCTTAATACATATCCTTTTTAATGAGTATACATTTAATCATCGTACAGCAGGTCGTGAATGTGTTAGCATTTAGCCTAGTCCCAATGTTTGAATCCAGAAAATTCCCAGTTTTAAAAAGCATTCCACCCTTGTTCATATGGTCACTCGTCAGTGGCATCATGGTCACGGGTTATCCTTGGTTGCCGCTTTTACTGTGGTTAAAATCATAGATGTGGACAGCTTCTTGCTGTGCAGACAGATTGCCAAATTAAATTATGGTTAAAAAACTTTACTTTATAACATCATCGATGAACATAATTTATGAGTCCGGTTGGGCTGGTTTTCAGCCAATTGGGTACATTATAGGTAATTCGGGTGAAGATTTTTACACAGGTGATCGGCAGTGGCGGCTGGTGACTGCTCTTCTGAGGGGGCAAATTTGCTCATGCTTTCAAAATACGTGTTTGTTGCGTCATGCCTACTGCATATGCGTTAAAACCGTTTATGATAAAAGAGATGCTCAAATTCATAAAATACACGCAAGACACTCCCTTAACAGTAAACTCTGATTACGCATGAGATTATACGAGTATCTGGCAAACGCGAGCGTCTCTTTTATCATAAACCCTTTAGACGCGTCTGCAGCAGACACTTATTTTGTCAAAACACGTGATGCACATAGGTTAACTTGATGCGCAGAACACATATTTTGAAATGACAAACCACACACATGACGGGCTACATACATGTTGTGATGAACTTTTCAACCTTCCCCCCCTTAAATAAAGAAGTCACCAGCTGCCACTGGTGGTCGGACAAAGACACTGCAATTTTGGATTCGGACAGCAATAAAAAATATGTCCCACAAGAAATAATTCCAAATACAGCTTAGGTTGTATTTTTGCCCAAAGCCCTCAGTAATTTCCGAACAGACTATCCAACATTAAATGAATGCTAAATGGACTGTAATGCCTTGAACAGTGCACTTAAATTTAAGTCAAGTCCTGTAACTGTCATGACTGCTGGGTGATCGATGGCTGTGTGATCTGTGTGTGTGTGTTGTTTACCTCGTGTGTTCACTAACTCCGCCCCCTTGTTTCGGTAATTGTTCACCGGTGGTGTCTCGTTTACCTTTTCCTTTATATTGCACGTAGTCCTGTCCTTCGTTGCGCGCTCATTGTTTTATCACAGTCCTGCTGCCCTGCCTTGTCTTGTCAGTCGCTCTCTGTCTCATCCTCTTGTTACCCCAGGTTTGGTTTTCGGCGTTCGGGGACTCGTCTTCGCCCGGACCGCTCGCTTGTGGATTACTGGAACTCATTGACTTTGTTTGTCTCTCGGAACAGCTGGTTCGCTTCGTTTCTAGGCGGTATACCAGCTGTCTCTGTTTCATCGGTTTGCATCATCGCCCGTGAGTGGAGTACACCTTTTACCATTGTGGATTACTTTGACTCTAATGACTGTTGTTTCTCGGAACCGCTGGTTCGCTTCGTTTTTAGGCGGTGACCAGTGGCTTCCGGGTGGCTTCATCTACATCAGGATTTCACAGTGGATTACCCGTCTGAGAACTTGGATTTACCACCTTCCATCTCCGCCTGTCATCCACCTTCAGGGAGGCGTGTCTCATCCTTCTGTTGCGTGTGGTGACTGTGCTGGTGTTCTCGACGGAGTGCGTGGGTGGCTCTCTCTCTCCCTTCGGATCTGTACTGGACTATCGTGTAGCGCCGACTCACTCTCTCCTACTGTGGGAGTGCTTCATTCCCACAGTAGTGTTTTCATCCAGAGTGAGTCAACGGGCGTGTGCCGTGTGTGGATCTACCAGTGACTTTGCTCTCCAGATCTCTCATTCTATTTTCTAAATAAATATTGTTAACTTGCACTTGACTTGACAGTAACATGATTTTGGGGGATTATAGTGAAAGGGAGACATATTTATTACTAAAGCAGGAGCAGTGGAAAGTGGAGTTGTCTCTGGATCATCTGAAAGCAGGTTAAAGGCTACACATTGCACACAAGTAATTCTGCTTTTCTCATGTCACATCAGTCAGATTTTCCGCTACAGACAGAGGCTGCCTGAGTCGTGAGTATAGACGTTTATTAAATCAGAAAAATAGTATACCAACATTTTCTGGTGATGATTGGTTATGACCGTTTACAGCCCTTCCCTAAACCTCTCAACGTATCCTGCCTAAGATTGCTTTAAACCAATGTATACATTGTATTAAAATAAAACATGAATTATGTCTTTAACTAAATTCTGATTGGGTGGGCTAGACCAGTCCTGCCCACAATAGAAGAAGAAGAAGAAGCAGCTTGTTGTTAATGTTATTTGAGAAGACCAACTGTGATGGAGGTAAACAGACAGTGACTATTGTTGCAGTTTGAGTTAAATATCAGTCCTCAACTTGGCCCATCTTTGTGTTTACTGTCATAAGGGGAAATTCGTAGAAGGAAATGCAATGCAGATTTTTGATCCCTACAGGAGGGGTTCCTGCGGACCAGTCACATCGCCTGCAGTCCGCGTAGAATGGACGTGCTGTCACATTTTTTCAGAGGTGCGCATCAAGTTAAGCACAGTCTATGCATAGCCTATGGCGTCGCTATGGCATAGATCCTATACTATAGTCTCAATGCTTTGTCAGTTACATTTCTGTAGGTGTCTGGAGGAACCCGTGTGAGCATCAAGAAGGAGCATCATCATCTGAGGAGGGTGGCAGGAAAAAAGTATTTTAAATTTGGACTGCAGTATAGACATTGCTAATGTGTCGTCATCATGTGGTGAATAGGGTGGCCATTCGTGCCAGTTCCGCCGGACACGTCCCAAACATGTTTTCGGGTTCGTTCTCCGGAAGTCGCGTTAATCGACCGCATACGTCATCGAGGTTCTCACATTTCAGTTAAAATACATTGGAAAATTAAGATTTATTTATTTTAAGAAACACAATCATTGTAGTTTAATTCTTACCTTGAAATGTAATGGTTGCTTTTCTGAAATTAAACCCGAAATATTAAACCTTGATGACGTATGCGGTCAACCAACGCGACTTCCGGAGAACGAACCCGAAAACATGTTCGGGACGTGTCTGGCGGAACTGGCACGAATGGCCACCCTAGTGGTGAACGCAAAGCATTTTGGGAATCCGCGGCACAAACGTACAGGCGCCAGACTTCTTTGCATGGAGGGAAGGACGCAGTGTTCAAAATGCCGTCTACTTGCTGTGTTATAAACTGGAATAGTCGTTCTCATGATAAGTGCCATAAAGCTTTAGAACGGAAAATCCTTTTAACGTTTTCAAACGTGGAATAATAGCAAGGGTCAAATGCAAACAATCTTAAATAAAACCATCCAAAGTCCAAAACACAACTAAGCTTGAACTGCACTGTAACACAAATAAATAAATGAATACCAAAGCAGTCATGGTTGTTCTTATAAATCCATTTAAGGTGGTGTAATTTTACATTTTTTTACTAGACTACTAGATCAACAAAGTGCAACAGTTGCCACGATTACAGGGATGTTTGTAGCATTAATAAATCATATTTACACTCCTCAGTGTGTGTCCCTGTATTAAAGGCAGAGTCCATGATGTTTGAAAGCCAATGTTGATATTTGAAATCACCTAAACAAACACGCCCCTACCCCAATAGAATCTGGACCTTCTGTTGATAGACCCGCCCCACACATACGCAACCCGGCATTTGATTTGATTTGATTGGCTATAAGTGTGTTTTGGTAGTCGGCCCGTCTCCTTTTCCAAACCGTTTTTCAAACATCGTGGACTCCGCCTTTAAGTGCCCAGGTTTCATGTCCATAACCTCATTTTGACTTGTACATAGAACTTTTCAGTGTATTATAAACAAAGACTAATTGAAGATACATTGTCATGGACAATACTTTATATTAATGTTATGTGAATGTACAGGAGATATCTCTCTAGTGTCTGTGTGTCCTCTGAGGGATGTTAGACATTGCATGGCAGCTGTTCTGACCTGATTTGGTTGCCAAATCACATCTGCAAACAAGCCATTTTTCAATTTTTGTGTAAAATCATACATCTTACCAATCATAGGCGACAGTAGGCCTACGTTTATGTTGATGTGGTCATTTAGCGATGAAACCTCACGATAAGTATTCAGGAAGTATTACCTGAGGCGCGTGATGCGTCGCGGGGGCTGTTCAACAGCTGGTATGAAGTTCAGATGCTTGAAAAATCGCCAAGGTCGAGACAGAGTGACAGACAATACATAGCCCATTCACAAAAATAAAAGTGTGTAAACTGGAGTTTCATTGTTTGTAAAGTTTGTTTTCATCTTGATTCATCTTTTTTTTTTTATTTTCTAATGCCAATAAAAAATATAAATAGTTTTTGAAAGTTTTTCCCTATACCAAAACTAATATGTATTGTAATTTATTTCAAAATAGTAATGATTCTTAAAAAAATAAATAAATTGAGCTTACCAAAATCTGTATAGGCTATAGCTGCAATTATATTCATGCTTTGCCTTTAAAGCAAAACTTTTTAACTTCCCCCACCGTCTGTAACAATATTTAAAGGCATTCTCACAAAAACATTAAAAGTATTCTACAGGCTCACATAACTGGAAGGATGCATTGTATATTCGTTATTAAAATATCCAAACACACCAAAATATATCTATTATAAGTTGTTTTAGTTTTTTATGTTTATTTCGTCTTATTTAAAATAATTGTAATAATTGAGGAACACTTCTTTATTAGCAAAACACATTGATTGTGTTCGTACACCCCCTGCTGGCCACTTCGTAATACTGCTTTTCTGAATTAAAGGACTGGATCTAATAAATGCAGAATTTCACTCACAGGAATAGGAACATTTATTATACGAGTCTTAATGTCATGAAGCTGTATATTTTCAAATTGTTATGAATGAATGTAATAAATCAATGTTAAGATGACATGTTGTTTTAGAACCGCATTTTACACAAGTGGATCAATAAGTCTGACGCAAAAAGTCCATTAGTATTTTATTATCAATTAGACCAGAGGAAAAGATTCAGACCCAGCTCCTGAGTGTTTTGCAAACTCACCATCACGATCTGGAGAAGCAAGAAAAAGTGGGGTTAGTTGTCACACACACAAGATCTGTATCTCAGTACTGTACATTTAATAATTTATGTTGGTTTCAAAAGTGCATTACTAAAATGTAAATCTTCAACCAACAGAAATTCCAATATTGTTAATTTTGTCTGATGATACAATAGAGGGAATAAATAAAATATACTCAGCACTTGTAACTATAGAGTAAATGTCCCTCGGCATCATTGGGAATATAAATGTAATAAACACTGAATTTCAGAATAAATGTTTGGGGTTTCTGTTTATAAGAAAGGTCTTGATTTACAGACAGAGTATGACAAAGATGAATTTCATTTATTCTATTTCTAGCAGAAGAGGTCTTAAAATATATCCATCCCCATGAATATTTCACCACAGCATAGTTTCTCTTCATCACAACTCTATTTTTCTCTCTTCTTTCTTCTGTCTAGATTTCAGTGCATGATCAAAGCATATTTTCACACCAGCTATAATTTTTTCCACCATACCAATGTCAGCTTAGTAGGGATTTTGCTATGCCATTTTCTCAACGCAGACTCATCCATTCTTTCACAATGGAGGACCAGAATCCATCACGTCTAATTCGATACATTAGCAGCATATTCTGCATTTTTTTAGGCCCAAAGCTTTTGACTGAGCTCTCCAAGGCATATTACAGCTGAAGTGGATGGTGTTACCCTCTGACCATTAGCAGTCAATGACTGGCAATTTTCACTCCAGCTGAAGCACTTTCTACTTTGGTTGCACTGACTGTGCTGTCTGATGTTTCTCTGCAAACGGTAATGAACGCATTATTTGTAGAAGAGGTTTGAAAAATGGATATCCTTCAGCATTTGTAAACTTTATACAAAATGTTAAAATTACTGTAAATGTTATGTGCAATAGCTTTTCTCAGGTCTGACAAGAAAACGCACCAGTGTGATGGTTGGATGCTTATAGGCTTTATTGGTTTGGTTTAGAAATGACAAAGCATCAGTGTTTAAAAAAGAGACCTTGAGGGCTAACAGACTTATTAATTTATCCCCAAAGCCTTTTGCATGACAAGACATCCCGATATCCAACGTCATTCAGTTAAAATATTCATGAAGTATCCTTTTTTATATTTATAGGCCAGGAGCTCTGAATAGTCTCAAAATGCTGATGAAAATGCCTTGTCTTTCTCTGTGGTCTGATCTGTTTGTTCTATATCTGGAATTTGTGAAAAACAATTATTTGTATTTATTTATTGTACTATATAAAAATATTTAGTACAGTAATACAGGAAAGAAATACAAAATTAAAGGGGTAGTTCACCTTAAAATGAAAATGCAGTCTCATCCTCATGTTGTTTTAAACCTGTATGAATTTCTTTTTTCTGATGAACACAAAAGAAGATATTTTGATAAATGATGGTAAACACACAACAGATAGTGACCATTGACTTCCATAGTAGGAAAAATATTTTTGAAGTATTGTGATAAATGATGAAGAAAATATTTTCACACAGTTGACAGTTCCCATTAAATTCCATCATATTTTTTATTCCAACTATGTAAGTCAATGGTATCTGCTCTGTGTTTGCCATCATTTCTCAAAATATATTTTTTTGTGTTCATCAGAAAAAAGAAATTCATACAGGTTTATAACAACATGAGGATGAGTAAATGATGACAGAATTTTGAAGGTGATCTATCGCTTAAAATAAGCACAGTAAACATTATTAAAGGGCACCTATTATGCAAAATCCACTTTTACATGGTGTTTGGACATAAATGTGTATTGACAGTTGGTGAACACAACCACGCTACAATGAAAAAAAATCTACCCACTCCTTCTTTTTTAATCCTCATTAAACCAAAGCAGTCTCATTAGATATGCTGTTTTGATTCTGTTGTTAATGTGATGTCACACTAATAAAGCCCCACCCATAACCACTGACTGACAGTCCTGCATTACCATAGTCCCCCCCCCCCAGCTAGTTGTACTCTGTCTGCCATATGCCAATAATGATATACTATTGTCTCAGACTGTATTTACAGGAAGCAGATTTATTTAAACTGAATGCGCTCACTGTCTCTTATTTGGTGAGGGAGTGAGGAGCTGTAGTTCATTTGCATTTAAAGGTACAGACACAAAAACAGTGCGTTTTTGCTCCCATCCAAATAAGGCCATTTTGGAAATGATCTGTGAAGTATTTTAAGCAAAACAATTCTGGACAGACTTATATTATATCTTGTAAAAATGGGCATGAAAGGTTTAGTACATTTTATAATAATTAAAGTTAGCATAGTGTAGCTTGACTTAGAGTATGTAAGAGGTAAAAGGGGCATTTAGGGCAGAACAAAAGTCAATTACCATCGACCTTAAGCTGTATCGATCCATTGTGGCCTCTGCACTTCCTTATGAGTAAAACACACAAAATGTTTTCTGCATTACGTTTCATGATAGCAGATCTCTCAAGGTAATTTGCAGATGATGTGTCCCCAATGCTAAATATGGAGCCAGTACCTCAGACATGTTATTTCTACAGGACAACAATAGTAACTAATGCTGAGTATATTGCTTGTCCAACACTATATTGCACATATTTTACAAGGTGGCTAATTCGAATAAATTTTTACGACCACATTTGTACATTTTTGTACATCTGGAAAAAACAAAACAAAGCTGCTACATCGACATGACTTTGTGTTAATAGACAAGAAAACAAAATCATGGTTATTTTGTGGTAACCTTGGTTTTACTACAGTAACCATGTTTTTTTTGTCTTTGCTGTAGTCCACAAACTCTCATTAATAAGGACCAAACATCTACATATATACTTCATAACTTGACTGTCACCCCATAGCAGGCTTCTCTAATGAGAAAAAGGTTTCCCAAATTGATTTATACACAAAATGGCAGATAAACAACAGATTTTTGACAGTTTACCTGACAAATGATAGACACTAAGTGACTTTCCAAATACATGCCAGTTTATTCAATTAACCCCAACCCATCCCTAACAGTACTAATACTCTAATGAGAATTAAATGCATATTTATGAAAGTTAGTTAATATGTACAGCAGTAAGTAAAATGTAGCAAAGTGGACCATTGGAAAAAAAGTGTGACTGAAATGTAAGCAGATGATTAATTGCCCATTAGCAGGCAGTTATTAAAGTACCCGTTCACAGCTGGCACCAGTGCAC
Organism: Misgurnus mizolepis; assembly: GCA_025389145.1. Taxonomy (NCBI): domain Eukaryota; kingdom Metazoa; phylum Chordata; class Actinopteri; order Cypriniformes; family Cobitidae; genus Misgurnus; species Misgurnus mizolepis. Next base: position 7,147,154 of record JAIFKI010000022.1, on the reverse strand, counting down.
TACTTCTCTCCAGCGTGCTGTATATTAATCCAGTCACACACCCGGCTGCACATCCCAGTGGCATTCCCTGCAGTTCCCTGTCCTATTTTCATTTTTGTGTGAACTATAACTTGGTGAATGAGTACACTGTCAAAAGTGAAAAGTTGTTTTAACTTAAAAAAGTTACTTCAGTTGGTACTACCTACAAAAATGTTGTTTATGAAACTGAAGTGAAATTTAAAGTTGAAAAAAAAGGTAAATGTTTCAGGTATTACCAACTGAAGATTTTTTTAAATTGATCAAACTTTTCACTTTTTACAGTGTAAGGTAAAAAGTCAAAATATCAAATAAGTAAAGTAAGTTGTTAAGAAAGTAATTGACGCCAACCATTTTTTTTTTACAGTGTACCATTATTTAGCTCAATAGCAAAAGGCACCCAGATCAACATCCTTGTTTACCCTGAAATAATATTTCTATAAACCATTATCAGGTTGTGGATGGAGTTGTTTCTCTATAATACATCATTAATGTGTATAGTTGATGGTACCAACAAAATACAATGAAGCAGACATTTGTCAGGTCTTTCAACTGGGAGATCTGTTTTGATAAGGTTGCAGAGACAATGCTTAAAGGATTAGTCCATTTTCTTAAAAAAAAAAATCCAGATAATTTACTCACCACCATGTCATTCAATGTCTTTCTTTGTTCAGCCAAGAGGAAATTATGTTTTTTGAGGAAAACATTCGGGGATTTTTCTAATTTTAATGGACTTTAATGGACCCCAAACTTAACCCTCAACTCAACACTTAACAGTTTTTTCAACGGAGTTTCAAAGGACTCCAAAAGATCCCAAACGAGGCATAAGGGTCTTATCTAGTCAAACAATTGTCATTTTTGACAAGAAAAATAAATGCACTTTTAAACCACAACTTCTCGTCTATCTCCGGTTGTGTGATGCGCATGCGCAACCTCACGTAATAACGTAATGACGTGGAAAGATCACGTGTTACATGAAACGTACATTTGCGGACCATTTTAAACAATAAACTGACACAAAGACATTATTTAGTATCATTCGACATACAACAATGTCGGAACGGTCCTCTTTCTTCACACAAACACTGGGGCGTAGTTTCACATACATCATCTGTGTCCTCTTGACGTGATGACGTATTGTGTGAGGTCGCGCTGGTGCATCACAGAACCAGAGATAGATGAGAAGTTGTGGTTTAAACATGCATATTTTTTATTTTTTTTTGTCAAAAATGACAATCGTTTCACTAGATAAGACCCCTTTTCCTCTTTTGAGATCATTTAGAGTCCTTTGAAACTCAGTTGAAAAAAACTATTAAGTGTTGAGTTAAGTGTTAAGTGTTGTGAATCATCTGCATCACGCGTCTTGTCAAAATAAGTGACTGCTGCAGACGCTCTTGAAGTATTTATGATAAAATTGACACTCTTGTTTGCCAGATACTCACTTAATCTCATGTGTAATCAGAGTTTAGTGTTAAGTTGGTGTCTTGCGAGTAGTTTCTGAATGTGAGCGTCTCTTTTATCATAAACCGTTTAGACACGTGTGCAGCAGTCACTTATTTTGACAAGAGGCATGATGCACATTGTTCACATGACGCAACGAACACATATTTTGAAATGACGAGCAACACACATGACACTCTGAACACTTATTTAGAATTTGCGCCCCTCGGAGGAGGAGTCACCGGCCTCCACTGCTGAGCACTATGTAAAGCCAGCTTTAAACTGCATTGATTACGGCGCCTATATGCAAAAAACGCTAACCTTACCCAGTAGCACGACGTAGCCTGACGTGCACCTCTACCAAAATATAACATCACGTCATTGTTACACGGACCGCAAGCGACGTGATTGGTCTGCTAGAACCTCTCCCTCAGGTCAAAAAGATGTGTGTCGCACTTACTTGCACACATTTCTGTTTGCAAAGGTAAAAACAATGATGGACCAAGTTGAGGAGCTATATTTAACAACTAATATTGCAAAAAGGTCTGTTTAGCTCAATCACTGCTGATGCTTCTCCAAAAACGCACCCAATCCGCTTATTCTTTGGCTTTTGCCTCGATACTGTAACATACACATGGACATTGCCTACTAGCAATCTGCATGTGTAATTGCATGTCGACACTAACAGCGACGTAGAAGTATGAATGATAACTGACACGTAGCCTACGGCGTTGAGGCTACAGCGTAGGACCTAAAGGGATAGTTCATCCAAAAATGAAATTCTCTCATAGTTTTCTCACCCTCATGGGCTTTATCTTACACACGGCGCAATGCGCGACGCAAGTGTCTTTTGCCAGTTTCCACCCTGCGCAATTATCATTTTCACGTTTAGCGCCACGTTGTTTAAATAGCAAATGCATTTGCACCCCCTTTTGCGCCCATGGGCGTTCTGGTATGAAAACGATGTGTGTTCAGGTGCATTGTTGGCGCGTTGCTATTTTGACGCAACTAAAATAGACTACGCAATATGTTTTTGTTATTTAAAGAGCGCATTAGTAATATGCGCCTATAAACGTGACGACAACGCGGGTTTGCTTATCAAATACATAAATGCGCAGCAGCACAAAAACACTTTTAAATATGATAAGATTAAAGGATTGAATGTAAAAGATTATTATTGAGTCTCTTGGACATAAATGAGGACCGATTATGAGACGTTAGAAGGCACAAAGAGCCTTTAAGTAAATAAATGAGCCTTTAATAAATGCTTTGCTTTGAACAAATGCATCTGTTTTTAAATGTTTTTTAAATGCTACCTCACGGATTTATTGTATATGATGACTCTGTACCTGTGGATATGACCGGTGGGATGAGAAACATTTTTAAGTAATGCTTAAAAAAACGGATGCTGTCCAAGTGCTGAAACGTGCGGAGAGCCGTTTGTAAATTCTTTATCTCCTGTTGGTTACAAATAAAGTATTTTTAGAGTACAAACCTTTTCTTACTTGTAAATTATTTTTTGATGATATTGGATAGCCATACATTTAAAGCAATTAAAACCCTGCTTTTTTACTTCCATGACTAAAAGAAAACGGGTTTTAAAGGTTTTAATTAAAAAAATACAAATTTCAATACAAGTGAAAAACAACACAATTATTTAACATTAATCTTAAACTGGGGATCTTCTTCCTCCGCTTAGTTTTTCAGTTTACAAAGTCCGTCATCTAAATAGGGATTAAACATTTTTAAAGGGCTTTTAAAGGGATGAGAGCTGAGACTCTCATTGGTTTATTGCCCAAAAACTCCCATTACTCATTAAAAAAATAGGACCAACCCTTTTCGACCATGCGCTCGGCGCACAAACCATTTTTCCCGTCGTTAAATTAGCAAAAGTAGATTCGGACACGCCCATTTAGACGTTGCGCTGTGCGCTTTAGACAATGTGCTTAGATCGTTAAAATAGGGCCCCATGTTGTTATAAACCTGTATATAGAACCTGTAAAAGATATTTTGAGGAATGTTCATAACCAAACATGAGCCCCATTCAGTTCTATAGTATTCTTATGTCCTACTATTGAAGTCAATGGGGCTCATGAACAGTTTGAAACATTCCTCAAAATATTTTCCTTTGTGTTCATCAGAGCAAAGAAATTTATAGAGGTTTGTTACAACATGAGAGTGAGAAAATGATGACAGATTTTTCATTTTAGGGTGAACTATCCCTTTAAGTTTCGTGGTTGTGTAGGAGCACACATCCCCGCCCATCCCCTGCCCGCAGAAGAGTATCTGTTCCGCATTTCAACCAAAGTGTTGCTTTAACCTCCTAAGACCCGAGCTTTGGTTTGTCTTTTTTCAGATTTCTTGCAGCTATTTTGTGTTTAGGAAGAACCAATAAATGTAATAACCAAATATTTTTCTTTGAACATGAAGCAGTGTAATTGTCCACGTTTGGTTCCAGTTACACTAATGAAGTATTATGTTGCAAACAACAACAAAAAAATGTGATGTCCACGTATGTTATTGTGTTGCATTGACCCAATGGGTTGTTTTAACTCAACTGCTGGGTTATTATAACGCATGGTTGCATAACAACAACCCAACATTGGGTCATTTTTAAAACATATTTTTAAAATGTGTTCTGTCCAATATTTATCCATTATGGGTTAAAAATAACCCAGCCATTTTTAGAGTGTAGCTGTCATTAGGATGCTACCCTTTTAAAAAATTACACCTTTGCACCTAAAGAATTCATTTTAGTAACTCAAAGGGAACATATTGGTACCAAAAAAGAGCTCTATTTTTATATTAGTACCTTATTACCAAATATTATGACTATAAGCACTGGACACTTGCACTGTCAGGGACATTCAGAGATATTTGATCCTCTTCCCATCACTCTTTATAGTCTTAGTGATGCTTTCTGGATCAATAGTTATCAGATGTCTTAATCTTCTGTTTGTGGCATTTTATCTCTTTATATCAGGCATTCTGTCAACACACAGCCCCCATTATAAACAATATAACAACATCCACAGGCATCTGAAGTTTACCAACCATTGAGACAGTGGGGTGGTAATAGCGTTGAGCAGGTCTGGACCAGTCGAGCTGAACGGTAACAGGCGGGGTTGCGCAGCACCACAGGATAGGTGAGATTTCTGCCTGTTGCCGAGCTGGAAATGTTTGTTCTCCCACAGGTTATCAATCGCCCCATAAGGAGTGGATTATAAATAGATGACTTTGCTTTCTTGGTGCAACACAAAGTGCATTTCGCTTCACTTAGGAGCTGAACACAATGCATTTGGATGTCTCCCTTTCCGTTCGATAGCAACAAAAGGGCGTATAATGGTCTTGTGTATACAGAAAAGAAAGCATTGGCTTTTTAAAAATGCCTTAGGCAGCGATCTTCGAACTCTTTAAAAATACATGACGTGAATTCCCTGCTTTAGATGTGAAAATGATTTGAGATAATATATATGATATTCAAATGAAATAAAATGATTTTGTAAGTTGTTTCAGATATATGTAACACAATTCTGTATTATAATGTGCATGGCTCATATATAAAACAAATGAATGAACCAAACAGGAGTCATTGTAAGCTTATCATGGTTTATAATATATTCATCCTCATAATCATTGTTATCACCATTATTCATAGATCTCTTTACAGTTATAATCTTTTGGAAGGAAAAGATGCATCTCTTGTTCTCTTTCCAAGATTGTCTTTTAGTTTCAGCATTAAGTGTCCAGTGATCCTTGTAAAGTGCATAACATTTCTTATATCACATCCAGAGAACACATTGAGTCCTCCATCTGTTGGTCAGTTCCTCTTATTGTATATAGCTGTCAGTTTTTTCTTTTTCCTAAAAAACAAAGGCTTTGTACAAGGAATGAATTTTCAGGCCTTTCCGGATGACAATGTGGGGATAATGTCACATACACATATAGACACATGCAGACCAACACTCATTTACTGAAGCTCCCAGTTCATTATTTGTCAACCAGGTGACATCAAGCAGATCTCTTTAAACAGTTGAGAGAGGTGATGATCTGTGCATGTAAAGATAAGATGAGCTAAGTTTAATAAGGCCTCGTTCAGACGGGCAGCAAATGTTTAAATATGAACAATCAAAACTTAATTGTGTATTTCTCATTTGGGACGCGTCTTAAATAAAGGTACAAAAAAGCTGTCACTGGCATATGTACCAATATCTATCTTTGTAATTATTCATATGCAGTCTTTATGTGCAAATGTGTGCTTTTTGAAGGGGTACTGCCCCAGGGACAGCTTCTTTACCTTTATTTCTGACAATGTACAGTATGTCTCGCCATAAGAAGCATGCAGTAATGTCTAAAGCTCACATAGTGAACATATATAGTAAACAACGTGGCTTTTTGTTGGTGGTAAATAGCGAATAAGAGGTTTTAGACAGAACATATGCATGACTTTGTAAAATATGTTACTCAGTTATAGCAAATGTTTTGGCATTGTTCTGATTCTTAAGTCATTTGTTATGGCAGACAACGTATAGTGGGGTCCAAAATCTTACGAAAATGCTTCTGTTTGATATTTGTATTATTTAATACTTTTTATCAGCACAAGTTTTATTAGAGCTTTGACATTTTTGTACCAACACAATCTCAAGGCAATTCGTACGTATTTTACGAAGTGGCTAATTGGTATTAATTACAGTGACATTGGGGTTATGGGTGGGGTTTCATTATTTTTTAATTTGTATAATAACTTTACATTTTTGTACGATTCGCTTCATACGAATTCAAACAAATTAGCCAACTCATAAAATACGTACAAATTCATGATTGTTTAGTACTTTCCCCTTTTGCTTACATTTACATTTAATGTGTTTCAATAAAAGCAGGGAAATCTGATCTTTGTATAAAATAGATAACATAGTCAGTGTCTATTTTATACAGAGCCCCTAAAGGGACATGGAGCAAAAATAAAATAAAGTTTAGTTTCGCATGCGCACGTGAAACTATCGCGTGCGCACATGAAACTATTGTGTTTAGTTTCGCGTGTGCACGTGAAACTTTTGCGTGCGCACACGAAACTAAACATGATAGTTTCACATGCAACTTGAAACTTTCGCTTTACGTGTGCACGCGCTAGTTTTACGTGCGCACGCTTTAGTTTTACGTGCGCATGCTTTAAGGGTGATTTATAGTCGTGCGTAGGTTCTACACCGTAGCTACGGCGTGGCTATCGGTAGCCAGTGCGTAGCTCTGTGTAGCCTGACGCGCACCTCACAAAAAATTTAACAGCGCGTCAGATCTACATGGACCACAAGTGCTGTGATTGGTCCACCAGAACCCCTCCCGTCAGGTAAAAAAACCTGCGTCATAGGTATTTCCGTTTGTGACGGTGAAAACAAAGATGAGCCAAGTTGAGGAGTTATTTAACTCAAACTGCAACAAAAGTCCCTGTTTATTTACTTCCATCATTGCTGGTCTTCTCAAATTATACACAACAAGTAGCTGTTTCTTCTTCGTTTGTGAGTTAACTTGCTAAGCTGCTTCTTCTTTGACGTTTGCGCTGCTACTGTGGTTACACGCGTGGTTACTACCTACCAGCGGTCTGGCCGTGTTGTTTGCACGTCGACGCGCCCTCAATAGTTTCACGTGCGCATGCAAAACGAAATGTAAAAAAAAATCTGCAAATGAAGGTTTCGCGTGAGCACATGAAAGTAAACTTTAGATTTTTTTTACTCCAATATCACCTTAGGGGCTCAGTAATTTTACAACTATTAACTGTTTTACTAAACAGTAAATTTAGTCATTTGCAGAAGTAATAGACTGATATCAGTCTGGTTACATACTTTATTGGACCCCACTATATTGGATAATGACTTCACAGTCTAAAAAAAACCTGAATGTAATTTCATACATTCAAAACAACAGTGCCTTCAGTTAGCCCAAAAAACCCAACAATCAATTCAGATTTGTGCGCAGTCTGAACAAGGCCTAACATTTTCATAAACTAGTCGCTCTTTAAATAGCTGATCACTCTCTCTCACTTATGTCACTACCTAAACACATAATGAAGTCATTTATCTGAATCACGCATGCTTTTAAATCTGGTCTGTTCATCATACATTCAACCTTTCATATCTATATATACACTGTATATTTATATTGTTTGTATGTGTGTATAGCAAATGAGGGCTATCCTTTTTTCCAAAAAACATGCCTGAGTGTGAACAGTAAAGTCTGCAATGACATTCAGTTGAGTATTGATTATATATATATATAGATAAAGGCTTGCTTTGATTGCTGATACATTAATATACCACAGTAATCAATAGGCAAAGCTTCTATGACAATTACAGTTTTTTTCCCAGTTGTGCTTAACGTATATGAAGTATTCGGATACAACAATACACCTAGATTTGGATACGTTTTAAAGGATACCACTGCAGCTGTGAATTAAGAAACTGCGTAACATGGAGGCGTTTTATAAAGCTATAAGTTGTGTTAAGACAACAATGAAAGCAGCGGAATTCTTTAAAAGTTGGTATACATAGGCGTTAAATCTCTAGAGTAATACAAATGTACGGCTGTCATAGTGAACATATTAAAAACAATATATCCACAGTTTCAGACTGAACGAGGCAGCTATGGAGATGCTATTTAATATATTTTGAGAGCATCAGTTGGACATATAACTCTTGCTAATAATCTTAGATCGTGTTGAGAATCCCATTCTTCTAAAAGGATAAGATGGTTTTGTGCCCTGGCTTGTTCAATTACTTGCATACCATCCTACAGTATGCAAGGGCATTTGTTAACAAAAGGGCTTCTGCATGCATTCGACATCACACGCGCACATCGACAAAGTCTGTGTTCCTGAGGTGGCTGGCAAGAATCCTCAGTGTGCTTTGTATTATATGGGTACACTATAGAGTCTTAAAAGGCAGGACGCAGCAGTATTGGTGAAAACATATGGACGTGGGATGAAGGCATGATCTATGCTTTTCTCATGATGAGTGTGCAACTTTTCTATTTAAATAATGGTTATGTAATGAATAAATGCCAAAAAAGACAAATAAGCGTTAATGGGTCAACATAAAATCAAAGATGTACCTCGTAATCACAATATGGACTCCTTTTCAACATTTTAGCACCTTTCAGCTAATGTTTCCACTTAATTTCACAATCCACACGATTCTCAACGTATGAAATTCTTATCGTACCTGCATACAGAAACAATTAGGAAAAGTGGCACCACCAATCCCAAAAGTAATGAGATGCAATGTTGCTCACGTTTCCTACTGGCAAGACACTCGTACACAACACGCGTAAAACAAATTAATGTTGATAAGTGAAATTAGCAGACATGGATCTGAACCTCAACCCTCAATGAATCTATGGAAAGGGTAAGAATAGTGTCATTTGGATAGGCAATCCCAGTATTTGAAAAGAGTGGAGTGAACAGAGCACCACATTCTTGGATATGGGAGTAGTCGTCGTAGAAACCGTGTGGCTAGCATAGTACTGTATGTAGAGGAGAGCGGGGTAAGTTGTCACACTTTTCACACTGTCATTGACTGAACACCATACATCACAATGGTATAAATCTCATACCAAATGAAAGTAGGAAGTCTTGGGCACAATAATTACAAGTTGCATTAATTATATTTTTATATCTTATGTCATTACGGAGTTTTAGACTGTTGAATAGAGAATGTTTACTTTTGACCAGGTAAGTTGTCACACTAGACTATCTAAAATAATAAGAGATTTTAGTAATTTGGTCATTTTAATTTTTCAATTCAAACCAAAACTGGAAATATTAACTCTAGGGCTTTTCACACTGCGCTTAACCCTGGGTTATCTTTGTTCAAACCCTGCTTTTAACCCTAGGTTCATTTTGCAACTGTAATTTAGAAGCGGGATTATCCCTAAAATTAATCCACGGTTATGAAACCCTAGGATTAACTATTTCCAGTGTGAAAAGCCTGTGACGACTTCCCCCAAAGTCATTGAGACAACATGCCTCAAACTGATATGTGTGCTAATGTTGTATTGCATAAAACATAAAGTGTGAATTTTTTCAAAAAACTAGAAAATTGTGCTAACGTCAGATTAGAGCGACGTTGACCACACGTCACACAAAGTGCCTATTTTTTAGATAGAGCCTCTAGTGTTGGAGTTATAAACAGGAGTTGGAGTGTGACAACTTACCCCACTCTTCCCTATTGTATATGACACACATTATAGAACTCTACATACATAGCACTACACCAGCAAATACAGTGGTGATACCGGCCATTATGTTGGTTACTGTCTAGCTATTCTACTTGTGGGTAAAGCATTGACTGCATCCTTGGATTTTAAAACTTTACAGACCCCATGAAATTATTTCACGAAAGCAATCTTCTTTTCTGTGTTGACATCTTTTAGTATAAGACACTATGCCTAATGACAGTATGCCACTTGCTATTGCTGGTTGATTGGTGAAATCAAGGAGGTTTACAGTATGATACATATAGGGTGCAATCTGTTAGTATTTCCATTTACCTCAATGGCAGTTTGACTGGCGTATGCAGCGCAGGAAATATAAAAAGTAGGAGTTTTATTAAACCAGTCAACAGAGCCAAAACTAGCATGTGGCTAATGTAGCAAAAGGAGGAAAAATCTATTTCACGCCCTTCACTGGTGAAATATTATGTATAAAATATAAATATTATTTAGTCAAAATGCCTTGTTTGGCATCGATGGGGATGCGTTTTGATCTTATAGTAGTCGAGTTAGCATGTCGGAGAAGCGACTTTCATTATAGGCAGTCCCACCAGGATTTCGTGATTTTTTTGGGGTGTGCGACTTTTGCAGTGATGATTTGTGTGGTCATGAGATTGTGATTGGCTGTTAACTGTGGGGTGCAGCGTGCTAGAGAGAGGTACTGTTTACGTGCGGAAGTAAAAAAAAAATAATAATTTACAAAGTTGTCAATTTTGTATCATGACAAAATCTAAGAGGCTGTTTACACCTGGTATTAAGATGCATTTTGGTTGATCGAATCACAATTGGACGACATTAAATACAGGTGTAAACGAGGGGTAAAACGTTCTGAGCTCGTCCACTTTCGACCACATTCAGAGGAAGTCGAAAACGCATTTGACCGGATTGATTTTGTGTTTGAATGTGCCACAAAAGACTGCCTACTCTCTGCCTATTGATCTAATGCAGGGGTCTCCAACCTTTTTGTGAGCAAGGTCTACCACAATATGGATAAAACATGTACTTTTTTGATATAGTCTACTTTTTGTTTTACTTGTTGATTTTATTTTATTTTACTTGTTGATATGTTTTATCATTGTTTAAAATAATAAGCCAAACTAATATAAAAATTATGTAATATTTAAACATTAAAATCGAGGTTATTAATAGAATGTGCTTTGGAGGCAACTCACAGACTTATTGGAGAACGATGTTCAGCATGATCGTTAGGCTTTCATTTAATAAAACTGAAGCGACTGCACTGCCCCCTTTCATAATTTTGCAAGCGTTTAGAAGTTGCGCAAGCTTTTTTCATCAATTGCTTGGAATCAGTGGTGTAGTCTAGATTTTTGTAGTGAGTATACTGTGATTTTTCCCTCTCACCCTTATGCTCACTCGTCCTAGCGCGACACCTCATAAGCACCACCACACTCACAGATGCATAGAGTAAAGATATTCATGTAACTTAGAGCATTCTGAAAGTGTACTCATGAACACATAAACTGAATGTGTTATCAACATGTCAGTTTATTATAAGAAAAAAAAGACTTTAGAGCCAATGGGTTTACAGCTGGGGAAACTGGACTGATTTTTAGACTGGTTTAGTGTTAATCAACATCTAACTCAGGAACAAAAGTTACTTAACTGTTAATTAAAATTAAATAAACTGTTTCCAATCTTCAATCCGTGGATAACACATGCATTAAAGGAGAAAAAAATATTCACTCTTTCAATAGATATTATCTGACAACTATATGTTTTTAATTAATACACATTTAAGATGACCATGAATTAACTATAATTTGCATAGTCATTGATATTAAAGCTTATTTTTTTGCATATAATATAAGCATTGTCTAAAAATGAAAATAGGCTTATACTTAATTATTATTACAAGACCATCCTGTAGCCTAAAATTTGCAAGTCTAAATTGAACATCAAGGCAGACATGAATTTCCTCACAGAAGTTTAAGATCATATACATCTTGTCAAGATGATCTTGAACGTAGATATATAAATGAACACAGAGAAGGAAAGTTTAACACTGTGAAGCACAAGCAAACATGCAGAGGAACTGAAGGCAGCTAAAAACCATCAGGATATAATCACGGGCTTAATTTATTGCATTTAGAGCCTTACCTCCAGACAAAGTAATAAACTGGACTGATTATTTAAATGTTGTACTCACATGTGCGTTGTAAGCTCTATGGATTTTATGTTGCAGCACTGCTTCACTCGTTCACTTCTCAGTGTCGCGTGAGCAGCTACACTGCAGGTTCGACTTCATTTGGCGCTAAGCAGACCTCTTGGTGATATCAAAGTACCGCGAGAGCGATTCAAAGCAGATTTCTCCATGTGATATCTGGAGTCGCTCTCGCGGTACTTTGCTGTCACTTCCCTGTGGCGTCACACCAGTCTGCTCCCCAGTCACTTTCGCGTCACTATAGTAATTTGATTTCATAGAAATTAATACGCCGATCGGATCGCGCAGTTCGGCAGGAAGTATATAGCCTAATATGTATTTCAACCCGCTAAAGTGGCAAGTGTAGCATGCTAATGATCAGTGCTTCACATCTATATTATGACTAAAAGTTTAAAAATATGTCACAAAACCATGCTGTTACGCATCCTCGCGCTATTTTTAGTGGGTATACGGAAATCCTTGACCATTTCTAGTGGGTATACGGCGTATACCTGCGTATCACGTAGACTACACCACTGCTTGGAATTATCAGAAAAAGCACTTAACACAAGCAGCGGACTCTGACCTAATATTACTTTGCGCCATTTTAAACCCATTATTACTCCCACTCGTGTTTAAAAGACAACAGATCACTCCCTCAGAAAAACAAGATAGAAGCAGTCGAAAGTGGAGAAAAAAAGACTTTAGAATTAAAATACCAGGTGTCTCTTGTCCACGATTGACCAAATTCGATTGACCAGTGATTCGATTGACCAAAACTCATCTTAATGCCAGGTATAAACAGCTCCATAGATCATTTAATTTATTTTGCAATATAATGACAAATTATCCAAGATTGCAAAAAATAATTAGTTGAATTTGTGAAAAACTGGAGGGACCGTATATAGGGAGCATTTTAGGTCAAAATTGTTATATGCTTATGTGCAGGGGATGATTTCCACAATTCTTTGGTCCATTTCCCAGCAAAGACATTTTGAATTTGCATATCGGCAAAAATTAAAATGAGTAGAATGAGTAGAATTTCGGCTATGTAAAATTTCATCGGGTCTTTAACTTCTAACCAAAACTGCAGTTATAAAGACTACAGTAAACGATGTAATGGTGTCATTACACAACTTCCCTGTAAAAAAAAAGAAAATGCTAAATCCAAATCCCTTGTAATTAAATAAGATATAAAAAGAGTTTTTAAAGGTTTTTAAGGCCATATCAAAATGTGGTGCTTTGAACAACTCATAATTGGTACAACATACTCTCTTTCCATAGATCAACCAACCAAAGACCCTGAAAATGCTTATTAACTAATGTATTAGCCTATTAGCATTGAAAACTATCTGTAAAATTGTCCAACCTTAAAAAAAGGCGTTTATAGTATTGCACATACTGTTAATCACACAGAGAGAAATATTTATATCGATAAAGATATGAATACTTATTACTAGTTTTATGCGTATGCATTATTCTTACTACGCTTACATGCATGCTACGAGGAATGTGTACCAGACATGCATCACAAAAGTAGCAGAATATTTGCTATCTCTTAAAAATGCTATTCATGGAAGCATAACTTTCATACAACTTTTATCCAGATTCTCCAGCATCATATTAAGAGCAAGATAGGGTTGGGCAAGTCTACCAACTTGGCATCAGACAATGTCGACAATAAAACATTGCCATGGACGATGACATCGGGAAAACATTCAATTTAATGTTTTAATCCTCTGATGTGTGGTCCGCATTGCTCTTTTTTGGTCAGCTGCTTTGGAGCGTGCCAAAAGATACGACAATATCAATAGAAATTAGGTTTGTAATATTATTGTTTCTATGCACAAATTATAAATGGGAAATAAAAATAATTAAAATTTGAATTCATTAGAGTTTTATATTTCATAGTCATTATGTGCATAGAAATTAAAATATAAATATCAAGTCGATATTAGTTTTATTAATTTTTTTTTTAGAAATAATGAAAAAACAAGCTGTTTTCCAATTTATAGATTTTTAATTGAAAATTAATTTTTGCTGTGTATCATTCAGAGCTCCAAACAGCAAATGAGAGAATCCTGAAACAAGTGCAAGCAGGACAAAAGTCACCGCCCACTCCGTTCTGGAAGCGGGTAACAGCAGGTTAAAGCCAGTAGCTGAGTTTACAAATATTCTCTCTGGAGAAAACTGTGTTACTGTTTCCTCACTTGTGCCCATGTTAGCCCACCTGAAAGGTGTCCTGAGGGAGTCAGAGCAGGATGCTCTTATAGTCGACCTGAAGCGCATCATCTTGGAGCAGGTGGAAGGCAAATATGGTCAAACGCGCAAGTCCGACAGCCGTTCCCGGACATCATTGAACAGTTTTGAATATAATTGTATTGTGATCGGGAACAACTCCATTATGTCATTATATAATCAGAATTTTTTTAAATATTTGAAGTAACTGCGCGGAAATTATAAGCGTGCATTGCACTGGTAAATATAGTGTGATTAAGATGCTTTTTGCGGGTGGGTTGCGGAGGGTGGAATAATAATTCCACTCAACATTGTGATGTCTGCTAAATGGCGATGGACGATGGCATTGTCTATTGGCCCAACCCTAGAGCAAGATGCACCATGAAATGGCACTAAGATGTAAAAACAACATAAAATGCTTAAAACAGCGGCAGTGGATTTATCTTTGGTGCCCTGACTTAGTAAGCTAGTGTTTTACTGTTGTTGGCTGCTATGTCACAGTTAAAATATCTACACTCTTGCAACCCCTGTCAGTGCTTGTAGGATTAGACCATTTCTCATACACATGGAATGCTATGAAGTCTTACAAAGCTGGGAACAGGAAGTGATGGGGAAAAGTATGCAATGAAGGACTAGTCATGCTTTATAGTGAAACAAAGACGTGATGGAAAGTATGGAGGACTACTTCTAAACAATCTTCACTCCACTTGTAAGTCTATTTTCTCTACTATGAAACACACTGAGATCCACCCTGGCAGAGAAAGAGGGAAATAAGGACATACAGAAAAAGGGGCATTGTAATAACCCCTCCAGGCCCCCAGTGTTGGTTGTGCATGTATGTCTCCGTAACAAGATGGAATGTAAAAGTTTCGGTATGCTGTTCTTGCTGGCAGCATGTTTGTGCATTCACGGAGACATACATCCTTCATCATGAATATTCCCAAGTGTGTTTTCTCCTCCATGTCTTTTATGCAACTGATTACAATTTGGAGAGACAAAATTGTTGTTTTTCCCAAAAGTAAAGATACACTCTGGGATGCTCAGCAGGAGTCCTCGGGTTGGCAGTGAATGAGGGAATTGGCTTTAGGTATTGGTCCCTCTATGCTACGCTTGTATCTTTTTGTTAGGCTACGATTTGGCTACTGTTGCAAGCAGAATGACTACTAGAACAGTCACACAGACTAGACAAACTCCATGCAGACACTGAACACAAGGATGCAGAACAACGCTCCCCACCAATCAAGTTTTCCACAACTGGAGGAGGAGCGAGAAGGAAATGGGATGAAATGATGGACTGGTCTTCTTCGTTTATCCTTCCGGTTAAACTGACTTATTTCAGTTCTCCTGTCCCCAAATTCTTGCACTGGGCATCTAAGCCTTCAAAACTGGGGTGTGTAATCCCCTACCCAAAGCTCTTCTTCCTACCTTCTAGGTAAAGGCGGTTTGAAGCAGTTATACATCTGTGAGCATTTTGGTGATGTTAACGTAGTTTGTGTTGGTAAGCGTGCAGTTGCCAGTTTTGATGTTTTCCTCTCGGAAGTCCTCGTGGCTGTTGTTAACAGCCTCTTGAATTTCCATGTAGTCGGACTTACTCATAGTTGACCCGCTGCGGCTCTTTTTTAAGTCCTCAGAAGAATCTACCTTGGGGACACTGGTCACATTGAGGTACTGTGCCTGCTCTTCACCTTCAGTCTCCCTATGATAAAAGTAGTTGAAGTTTGAGACTATGACAGGTACGGGCAAAGCGATAGTCAGCACACCGGCGATAGCGCACAGGGATCCTACAATTTTGCCTCCGATGGTAGTCGGTACCATGTCACCGTACCCCACTGTCGTCATGGAGACAACTGCCCACCAGAACGCATCAGGGATGCTTATAAACTGCGAGTCTGGCTCGTCTGCTTCCGCAAAGTAGACTGCACTAGAAAAGAGAATGACTCCGATAAAAAGAAAGAAGATGAGCAGGCCAAGCTCCCTCATGCTTGCCTTGAGCGTCTGGCCGAGGATCTGCAGGCCTTTCGAGTGGCGGGAAAGTTTGAAGATCCTAAATACTCGCACTAATCGGATGACCCTCAAAATGGCAAGTGACATGGCTTGCTGTCCTTGTTGACCATCCTCTGGCTTCTCTGCTAGCTCAGTGCCCAAGGTGATAAAGTAAGGTATTATAGCCACAATATCAATAATGTTCATTATATTGACAAAAAAGCCTGCTTTACTGGGACACGCAAAGAACCGAACCAAGAACTCAAAGGAGAACCAAATGATGCAAAGGGTCTCCAGGATGAAAAAAGGGTCAGTAAAGTAGCTGGAGGTGTAGATAACTGTTGAGTTGGAGTTGCTTGTGGAATCTTTTTGCGTGTCAACTTCCTCATTGCGGAAAATCGGAAGTGTCTCCAGGCAAAAACTGACTATAGATATGAGAATGACCATGACTGAAATGATAGCGATAATCCTGGCAGCACCTGAACTTTCAGGATACTCAAACAGCAGCCAGACCTGCCTTTGAAACTCGTTTTCCGGCAGAAGCTTTTCCTCCTCTTTGATAAATCCTTCATCCTCTCTAAAGATCTCAATAGCTTCTTCCCCAAGCTCGTAAAAACGTATTTCCTCTGAAAAAATATCCAATGTCACATTGACTGGCCTTCGAAGCCTGCCGCCCGATTGGTAGTAGTACAGAATTGCGTCGAAACTCGGGCGGTTCCTGTCAAAAAAGTACTCGTTCCTCAGAGGGTCAAAATAGCGCATTCTCTTTTTGGGGTCTCCGAGCAGCGTCTCTGGGAACTGAGACAGAGTTTTGAGCTGCGTCTCAAAGCGCAAGCCAGAGATGTTAATGACCACCCTTTCGCAGCAGTCATGGTCCGGTTCCGGGTCATACGTGTCCTGTGGCTGACCCGGAAGTGCTGCGGCTTCATCAACTGGGTCGCCTGTGGCAACAGTCATGCTGTGAATGAATGCAACCTGCTATTTGTGGTCAGGATGCTACGGTGTGGTGCCTGAAAAAAACAAGGAAATTGTGGGCCTCTTACTCGTGGACACCTCTCATTTGTGTTCAAATCCAGGAAAAGCTGAAATAAAGCAGAAAGGGTTTTTTAAAACATGCACACTACTGTAATTCGATTTGCTTTGAATGCACAATAAAATAATTCTGTTCAACTTGGAAATGCCAGGTGCATTATTTAGCATATTATTATATGCAAGACAAGAATGTTTTACTGCTATAAAGCATTTATCATCTCAGAAACCATCAAAAATGTTGAAATGACAGTCGATATTGGCGACTCTGCCTGTGAAAACCCAGCTAAAGTAATTTTTGTGATTCACTGTTTTCTACATAAAATTGAAAATTCTGTAAAATTAAAACCTAGATACTGTAGAAACCTAGAAACCTAGACTGAAATTTATGAGGGAAATCAAACCTTGACGCTCTTAATCTAAGGATTAGATTATGGCGCAGGGCAATATAGTCCCAGACTAAAATGCATGTTTGAGCTGCCTTCATTTAAAAAGTCTTGCACTGACACATCTTAACATACACTATATTGCCAAAGGTTTTGGGACACCCCTCCAAATCATTGAATTCAGGTGGTCCAATTACTTCCAATGAAAGGAACTATTAATGCTTCATCATACCAAGACATTTTGGACATTTTCATGCTCCGAACTTTGTGGGAACAGTTTGGAGACGGCCCCTTCCTGTTCCACCATGACTGTGCACCAGTGCACAAAGCAAGGTCCATAAAGACATGGATAGCGAGTTTGGTGTGGAGGAACTTGACTGGCCTACACAGAGTCCTGACCGCATCCCAACAGAACATCTTTGGGATGAATTAGAGCGGAGACTACAACATCAGTGTCTGACCTTACAAATGGGCTTTTAGAAGAATGGTCAAAGATTCCCATAAACACACTCCTAAACCTTGTAGAAAGTCTTCCAAGAAGCTTTAAAGCTGTTATAGCAGCAAAGGGTGGGCCAACTCTATATTAAACCCTATGGATTAAGAATGGGATGTCACTCAGGTTTATATGCATACAGTATAAAGGCAGGTGTCATTCAATTTCATTCAGGTTCATGTACGTATAAAGGAAGGTGTCCCAAAACTTTTGGCAACATAGTGTATATCAGTGCCATTGTTTTGTCTCAAGATGCACACCAGCATTGTGTTTGTAAGGTATGTTTGTAAAAACTACTTACATTTCTGTTACATTTCAAATGCGTACATTTCAAGTGAAAATAGTTTAAAAATCGGAAGAAAAACATCTAGAAACCAATACATAAAATTACATCCCCAACCAACAATGATTTAAAAATAAGAAAAAACAATGAGAAAACAAAATATAAAATGACACAAAAAAGAAAGCCGTGCTACGGACACAAAAAACTATTTATAGAAATTTGTGACATGAAAAAGACATGCGTGCTCAATGGCATGAAAAAAACACGAATAAAATCAAATATTTCGTGACTATACCCTCACTTGAGATGGTGTTGAATATAACTAAGGCCTAGTCCTGGATTCATCTAAACCCTTTCCAGGAAACCGCCCCTATGCGACTTTACCCTGGATTTCACAGACAGAGTCACATATTTTAAGAGACTACACTACATCTGTGAACACACATATACAATTCAGCTCTACATGACCAAGGCTTCTAAAACATCAATCAATCATACAGAGAAGTCAGCCTGACCACTTTACACATTGTATTTGCTTTTATCTGCCAAGTAGATCAATACTTGCCATGGCAAGACTATATCATGCCTCTTAGGATTCAATTATGCACTGTAAATCTAATAACAGCCTGAGTGCACTTATATCATAATTGGATATTTCAAAACCTACCCAAATGCATTTCTCCAAGACAGCACGACTGCTCTGTGCCTTAGAAAAGTTGAATCAATGCAACAATGACTATCTTTTTCTGCCCATCTTCAACAGGTAAATATAGTTTAAATATGTTAAATATCCCTAAATATGTTTTTGACTAAATAAAATCATCCTGCATAATGTAAAGAATATTATGTGAAAATATAGTAAAATTAATATAACAGTACAGGGTCACATTCTGTTTATTTATGGAATACAGTATACAACACCCTAAAGACAAGGGTTTTGATATATATCACAGACAAACACAATATCACTTATCTGGTGTTGCTGGGTTAATAAATCACAAGAACAAAGCGTCAGTGTGCCGATTTAATTAAAAACAACTAAATACAAGTCAGCTACATGTTGGCACAAGTTGCACAAATCCACACTGTTGATAACACAAGCTTACCTGCATACGCGCGCCGGGAAAATCATGTGCAAAATGATTGTGTCGATCGACTTGTTTACATGACACCAGCAGAACCAATAAACGTCTCGTGTCCAGGGACAGCTGTCTTTCAGCGTGCATTCATTACAGGTACTGCAATGATCCTGGTCTTCCACCCGCCCGCTGCGCCAGAACTGCTGCGCTGGACTCGAATATATCCACCCGAACCGCAGCCTTCAGCGCGAACGGATTACAGCTGCATGTCTTAAATAAACGAACCAGCCTTAAGGTGTTCTTTTCATAAGCTTCCCATTGCAATGGTCCAAAGATGCTAAGGTCAGCAAAATCTGACGCCCCCTGTGTCCTCATAAGATGTGACGTTTTCTGCAACAGCGGGAGTGTTGCCTCGACTCAATTCAGAGATCTGCAAAGAAACAGGGCAGCTGGTTGCGCTGGGCGTCGCCTCAGACATGCTCACATCACACAACATAGTAACATTTACCACAAGAAATTGCCTGAATACGTGTTGCCACTCGAGTTAGTTGGCCAAATTGATGCTCTGAGGAGTGGCAACATCTTGTTGTTGAGCAAAGGTGCCCATGTCATCTTATGGGTACAAACCATAGAGCATCACGTACGTTTCAAATACGTTCCCAGTCATGATTTTTTTTCCGCAAAGACGGCGTCCGTCTAAACGTGTTATTGCCCCAAAATAAGGTTTTTTGATTTTTGGACACATATTCAGAATCCAAGCTCATGCAACCACGATAAACACATCACACCGGCTGTGCTCAGTGTTTTAACCTAAGCAAGCAATCGCAAGGTGCCTGCAGTGACATGCTTCAGCAATATAGTACTGTAGGTTCCTCTCTTGATCAAAGCATGCCCATGCAATAGCTGTGCTAAAGGCATTCACGTAGCCTATTTACTTTTGTAACTCAAGGCATTGATGCATTAAAGCATGCATTGAAAATAAAAAGTCAACCTTCCCAAGTTGTTTTGAAGCTGCGCGCATCCGGATAATATCCATGAAAATATGCACAGGGATTCCTCATGCGCTTACTTGTGCTCTCTTCGTTGATTTCAGGGAGTGGCGCGTCGCGAGCGAGCCGTTTCGTGTCATAATCCAACTTTTCGTCTTTTACTCATAATTACGCCGTAAGAGCGAGCGGTTTAGGCTGCAGTCGGGCACTGCCGCGCATACAAAGGAATACAGTGTGCTGTGCTCATGCTCACCACCACTCCTTTACTGATATACTGTAGAGCGTGGGCAAATTAAAGGGGACGCACCTCCGCTGCGCTAATACTGCTGTTGGTACCCAACAACTCACATCACAGGTTTAGACACAAACCCTTTAAAAAAAAACTTAAAGTAAATAAATTATTATATATAATATGTATATGTGGTAGACTAGATACAAAGAAAAATATTTTACCTCACATACACTGTTAAAAATAATGGTACAAAGAGGTCACTGGGGCAGTACCCTTTAAAAAGGTCCTAATACCATTTAGTTACAAATATGTATCTTTGAACTGCCAATACGTACCTTTGAAGTACTAATATGCACTCTTTGGGTACAAAGGTGTACCTACATTTCTGAGAGTGTACATTTGAATTAAAATCACATACATAGGCATATTTGTATATAAAATATATTAATTTATATGCAATAAATATTTACTTTGTTCACTCTAAATATAAATTCAGCATTGGGTTTAAAAGGGACGAATCCAACTGTTATAATTTAATTTATGCTGAGTTGTTTCAACCCAGTGGTCAAATGAATATTTTCTGGGTTTATTTAACCCTTAAATGCATTAGGTGAGTGTTTCACCAATCATTATTTCATATTCGGGTCTTTAGTGACCCTGATGTATATCTAATGGTATAACTAAACCATGGTATAACCAAAAAGTTGTCCTTATTTTTCATTACCAAATCCAGAATGATAAATTAAAGCATGATGTTAATGTGCACCTTTCATTGCTAAAACAATGTAATTTTGTAAATTTGGTATAATACAATGTGTTCACCTGGTTTATGGTTAAAAAAATACATTATTTTCCATATACACTGTCAGAAAATAGGTACAAAACTGTCCCTTTTTGTCGTTGGGGTGGTACCCCAAGGTACCGGTTTGTACCTTTACAGGTATATAAACATAATACAATGTGGTACCTTTTGAGGTACATTACTGTTCCTTAAGGATCTATTGTGTACCTTTAAAGGTACAGTTAACTGTTTTGTACCCCTAAAATTTAACTGGTACAAAATTGTTCCTTAAAGGATTAGTCCATTTTCTTAAAATAAAAATCCAGATAATTTACTCACCACCATGTCATCCAAAATGTTGATGTCTTTCTTTGTTCAGTAGAGAAAAAATTATGTTTTTGAGGAAAACATTGCAGGATTTTTCTCATTTTAATGGACTTTAATGGACACCAACATTTAACACTTAACTCAACACGTAACAGTTAGTTTTCAACGGAGTTTCAAATGACTCTAAACGATCCCAAACGAGGCATTATCTAGCAAAACGATTGTCATTTTTGACAAGAAAAATAACAAATATACACTTTTAAACCACAATTTCTTGTCTAGATCCAGTCCAGCGCGACCTAACGTAAATGCGTAGTGACGTAGGGAGGTCACGTGTTACATATATAAAACGCACATTTGCGGACCATTGTAAACAATAAACTGACACACAGACATTAATTAGTATCATTCCACATACAACAACGTCGGAACGGTCCTCTTCCAACACATTTGTAAACACTGGGGCGGAGTTTCGCGTTCGTCCTCTGTGACCTCTTGACGTCATGACGTATTGCGTGGGGTCACACTGACGCTTTCAGGACTGGATCTAGACGAGAAATTGTGGTTTAAAAGTGTATATTTGTTATTTTTCTTGTCAAAAATGAAAATCGTTTTGCTGGATAAGACCCTTATGCCTCGTTTGGGATCGTTTAGAGTCCTTTGAAACTCCGTTGAAAAAAAACTGTTAAGTGTTGAGTTAAGTGTTAAGTGTTAGTGTCCATTAAAATGAGAAAAATCCTGCAATGTTTTCCTCAAAAAACATAATTTCTTCTCGACTGAACAAAGACAGACATCAACATTTTGGATGACATGGTGTTGAGTAAATTATCTGGATTTTTCTTTTTAAAAAATTGACTATTCCTTTAAGGTACACTATTGGTCCTTAGGGTATAATATTGTACCCTATAAGGTACAACATTTCAATGTGTTGTATACCCATAAAGGTACCTTTTAGGGTACCACCCAGCGACAGAAAAAGGAACAACTTTGAACCTTTTTATCTGACAGTGTACTACATTTTTAGGGTTGTACGTTTTGCATGATATCGTTAACATGTACTAATACACACTTACACACCAAAGCAAATGAAAAATCGTGAAAAGTTCCACACTAATAGATCTCCATAATAGTCAGAGCACTGTAACTTTGGAAAAAAATAATTTCAGTCCATATCCATCTGTTTATGCAATTTTCATACCACTACAGTACATACAAGGTCAGGGTTGGAGCCTATCCCAGGATCTTGGGCCACAGCAGGGTACACTCTGTATAGATGGTAAGTCCATCACAGGGCACTTACAGGCACACACACACACACACACACACACACACACACACACACACACACACACACACACAAACAAGGGCAATTTTGTGACTCGGATTTACCTCATCTGTATGTTTTTCGACTGTGGGCGGAAAATGACGTACCAGAAGGACACCCACGCTAACACGGGGACAACATAAGGCTCCTTGGTCCAGCCAGGCACAACCCCCTCTTGCTGTGAGACAACAGTGCCAACCACTTAACCACTGTGTTGCCCAAAATTTTAGTGACCATAACAAAAGAAAAAAGCATTTTGTTTAACTAACATTACTTTATTATTCTTAACTCTCACTATTACACACCTCAAGAATTTTTACCCTATAAACTTTTTGCCTTAAATTAAAAATAACTTTAAAGGAACACGCCCACATTTTGAGAATTTAGCTTATTCGCCGTATCCCCCAGAGTTAGATAAGTCCACACATATGTCACACCCCTGGGGCGGACCCGAATATGCTAAAGGGTCGCGCCCCTCTCAACTCTTCCACCTCGAGGAGTTTCCCAAGAACACCCCAATGACCAGACAGACGAGTATACTACAATTAAAACAAGCTTTATTAAATATTTAAAAAGGGAAAGGGGGAAGGGGGAAGGAAAAAAAAGGGAAGTTTAAAACTAATCTGCTCTTCTTTGCCTCCAGGGCCACTTGGGGGAAAGACTGGGGGCCGGGGCTCTGGCCCAGCAATCCGTGGCGCGCTCCGCTTTTCCTGGAGGCAGAATCAAACCCTGTCCGACCAGGTATATACTTCGCTGATGCTTGCAGTACTGGGGGATCCTCGTTCCCACCCAGGGCCTCACTGGTTCAGGTAGGTATTTGAGTGCCGGGGGATCCTCGTTCCCACACAGAGCTTCACGGGTTCCAGGTAGGTAGCTGCTATAAGCACAGAACAGGTTATTTCTAGGTTGCGTTACTCACAGTGCCGGGGGATCCTCGTTCCCACACAGGGCCTCACTGGTTCAGGTAGGTATTTGAGTGCCGGGGGATCCTCGTTCCCACACAGAGCTTCACGGGTTCCAGGTAGGTAGCTGCTATAAGCACAGAACAGGTTATTTCTAGGTGGCGTTACTCACAGTGCCGGGGGATCCTCGTTCCCACCCAAGCTTCACTGGTTCAGGTAGGTATTTGAGTGCCGGGGGATCCTCGTTCCCACACAGAGCTTCACTGGTTCAGGTAGATATTTGAGTGCCGGGGGATCCTCGTTCCCACACAGAGCTTCACTGGTTCGGGTAGATAGCTGCTATAAGCACAGACAGGTTATTTCCAGGTTACGTTACTCACAGTGCCGGGGGATCCTCGTTCCCACACAAGCTCCACTAGTTCAGGTAGGTATTGGAGTGCCGGGGGATTCTCATTCCCACACAGAGCTTCACTGGTTCGGGTAGATAGCTGCTATAAGCACAGAACAGGTTATTTCCAGGTTGCGTTACTCACAGTGCCGGGGGATCCTCATTCCCACACAAGCTTCACTGGTTCAGGTAGGTCGTTGCTATAAGCACAGAACAGATTATCTCACAGGTTGCGTTACTCACAGTGCCGGGGGATCCTCGTTCCCACACAGAGCTTCACTGGTTCGGGTAAGTAGTTGTTACAAGCACAGAACAGGTTATTCCACAGGCCGCGTTACTCGCAGTGCCGGGGGATCCTCGTTCCCACACGGGGCTCCACTAATTCAAGTAGGTTGTTGCTATAAGTACAGAACAGGTTATTTCACAGGCTGCGTTACTCACAATGCCGGGGGATCCTCGTTCCCACACGGAGCTCCACTGGTTCAGGTAGGTAGCTGCTATAAGCACAGAACAGGTTATTCCACAGGCTGCGTTACTCACAGGGCCGGGGGATCCTCGTTCCCACACGGAGCTTCACTGGTTCAGGTAGTAGACGAAGCTCTCGCCGTCACACCCCGGGCACAAGCTTGATTTTCTCTCTCTCCCTATAGGATTCAGGCCGCAACAGATGTCACCATCTCGTGTCTCGTCGGAGGCTGGGCAGTTCGAACGCTACAAGCACAGCATACGCACAGCAAGTCAAGCGTAAACACCATCAATCAGTGAAACTCACCCACAGCACTCTTATACCACGTCACGTGAATTTTAGATCGTCCTTGCCACCTGACCACGACGACCTCGAGAGATTGGTTGGCCAACAACTGAATCACAAAGGAGGGAGAAAGGTATGGTATTCACAGGCCCGGCGTGTCGGTTATCACTTCCCTGGCTCACCTGTACTTCCTCTTTCCCACAGGGCCACTGGCTTACTGGCGGGCGGTGCTTCGTCCGTGCTTCTGGTCAACCGCGGCTCACCCACGCTCTCCTCTCCAGTGGGGCCAGGGACCTCACGAAACACAAGAACACACACCAGGATAACTCTTCATACAAGACATTTGCAGAGAAGTATCACAGCGGTTACTCACGCTTGGTTGCCAATAACCTCTGTTCACGGTGCTCTCGATGGCTCTGTGTCCACTCCTTCTCACATAAACTCCACAATATCCCTTCGTCCGCTGACTGTCTCTTACTCTCTTCCCCAGGAGAGCGATCCGACCAGCGTGGTCCGTCTGCAAAGCAGCAACACAACGTACACAACGTATACCACAAGCACCTTCCGGTGCAGTGTTCCTTTAAAATCCACCGCTCCGTCCTTTTCGCCCTTCTTGGCTGCCGCACTCTTTCCATGTGCTATAAGCACCTCCGTGGATCGACGGCGCCCTCCGGCTCCTCTAAGGACGGAGCGTGTGATCGGTGTCTGCCCTAGGCAGTGTAGCAACTCATGCCCGAAACGAACTCCGTTTGATGTCTACAAAGGTGTCTTTATACCCTGACTCTTCTCCTCGTCAGCCTATTAGCAACCGCTGTGTTAATTTGCCCCACCTGAGCGTGATCAGACTTAATTTGACTTCGGGGAAACCCCGGAAATGAAATGTGGAAGCCGGGTTCCGCCCGTCGTCCAAATAAAATGTGGAAGCCGGGTTCCGCCCGTCGTTCATTTAAAACGTCACCTGGTGACATCCCCCCCTGCCAATCCGTACTCGTCCCGAGAACGGTCTGGGGGACAACAGGTGGGGAATAGGGTGGGGGCTTCCAGGCCTCTGGGGCACTACACGGGGTGGGGCTTCGGGCAACTCGTCGTCGGCCATTGGAGGGCCTTGGTCGCTCAACTCGAGGTGGAGCCCTGCCGACTACGCCAAATCTGTCACACCCCTGGGGCGGACCCGAATATGCTAAAGGGTCGCGCCCCTCTCAACTCTTCCACCTCGAGGAGTTTCCCAAGAACACCCCAATGACCAGACAGACGAGTATACTACAATTAAAACAAGCTTTATTAAATATTTAAAAAGGGAAAGGGGGAAGGGGGAAGGAAAAAAAGGGAAGTTTAAAACTAATCTGCTCTTCTTTGCCTCCAGGGCCACTTGGGGGAAAGACTGGGGGCCGGGGCTCTGGCCCAGCAATCCGTGGCGCGCTCCGCTTTTCCTGGAGGCAGAATCAAACCCTGTCCGACCAGGTATATACTTCGCTGATGCTTGCAGTACTGGGGGATCCTCGTTCCCACCCAGGGCCTCACTGGTTCAGGTAGGTATTTGAGTGCCGGGGGATCCTCGTTCCCACACAGAGCTTCACGGGTTCCAGGTAGGTAGCTGCTATAAGCACAGAACAGGTTATTTCTAGGTTGCGTTACTCACAGTGCCGGGGGATCCTCGTTCCCACACAGGGCCTCACTGGTTCAGGTAGGTATTTGAGTGCCGGGGGATCCTCGTTCCCACACAGAGCTTCACGGGTTCCAGGTAGGTAGCTGCTATAAGCACAGAACAGGTTATTTCTAGGTGGCGTTACTCACAGTGCCGGGGGATCCTCGTTCCCACCCAAGCTTCACTGGTTCAGGTAGGTATTTGAGTGCCGGGGGATCCTCGTTCCCACACAGAGCTTCACTGGTTCAGGTAGATATTTGAGTGCCGGGGGATCCTCGTTCCCACACAGAGCTTCACTGGTTCGGGTAGATAGCTGCTATAAGCACAGACAGGTTATTTCCAGGTTACGTTACTCACAGTGCCGGGGGATCCTCGTTCCCACACAAGCTCCACTAGTTCAGGTAGGTATTGGAGTGCCGGGGGATTCTCATTCCCACACAGAGCTTTACTGGTTCGGGTAGATAGCTGCTATAAGCACAGAACAGGTTATTTCCAGGTTGCGTTACTCACAGTGCCGGGGGATCCTCATTCCCACACAAGCTTCACTGGTTCAGGTAGGTCGTTGCTATAAGCACAGAACAGATTATCTCACAGGTTGCGTTACTCACAGTGCCGGGGGATCCTCGTTCCCACACAGAGCTTCACTGGTTCGGGTAAGTAGTTGTTACAAGCACAGAACAGGTTATTCCACAGGCCGCGTTACTCGCAGTGCCGGGGGATCCTCGTTCCCACACGGGGCTCCACTAATTCAAGTAGGTTGTTGCTATAAGTACAGAACAGGTTATTTCACAGGCTGCGTTACTCACAATGCCGGGGGATCCTCGTTCCCACACGGAGCTCCACTGGTTCAGGTAGGTAGCTGCTATAAGCACAGAACAGGTTATTCCACAGGCTGCGTTACTCACAGGGCCGGGGGATCCTCGTTCCCACACGGAGCTTCACTGGTTCAGGTAGTAGACGAAGCTCTCGCCGTCACACCCCGGGCACAAGCTTGATTTTCTCTCTCTCCCTATAGGATTCAGGCCGCAACAGATGTCACCATCTCGTGTCTCGTCGGAGGCTGGGCAGTTCGAACGCTACAAGCACAGCATACGCACAGCAAGTCAAGCGTAAACACCATCAATCAGTGAAACTCACCCACAGCACTCTTATACCACGTCACGTGAATTTTAGATCGTCCTTGCCACCTGACCACGACGACCTCGAGAGATTGGTTGGCCAACAACTGAATCACAAAGGAGGGAGAAAGGTATGGTATTCACAGGCCCGGCGTGTCGGTTATCACTTCCCTGGCTCACCTGTACTTCCTCTTTCCCACAGGGCCACTGGCTTACTGGCGGGCGGTGCTTCGTCCGTGCTTCTGGTCAACCGCGGCTCACCCACGCTCTCCTCTCCAGTGGGGCCAGGGACCTCACGAAACACAAGAACACACACCAGGATAACTCTTCATACAAGACATTTGCAGAGAAGTATCACAGCGGTTACTCACGCTTGGTTGCCAATAACCTCTGTTCACGGTGCTCTCGATGGCTCTGTGTCCACTCCTTCTCACATAAACTCCACAATATCCCTTCGTCCGCTGACTGTCTCTTACTCTCTTCCCCAGGAGAGCGATCCGACCAGCGTGGTCCGTCTGCAAAGCAGCAACACAACGTACACAACGTATACCACAAGCACCTTCCGGTGCAGTGTTCCTTTAAAATCCACCGCTCCGTCCTTTTCGCCCTTCTTGGCTGCCGCACTCTTTCCATGTGCTATAAGCACCTCCGTGGATCGACGGCGCCCTCCGGCTCCTCTAAGGACGGAGCGTGTGATCGGTGTCTGCCCTAGGCAGTGTAGCAACTCATGCCCGAAACGAACTCCGTTTGATGTCTACAAAGGTGTCTTTATACCCTGACTCTTCTCCTCGTCAGCCTATTAGCAACCGCTGTGTTAATTTGCCCCACCTGAGCGTGATCAGACTTAATTTGACTTCGGGGAAACCCCGGAAATGAAATGTGGAAGCCGGGTTCCGCCCGTCGTCCAAATAAAATGTGGAAGCCGGGTTCCGCCCGTCGTTCATTTAAAACGTCACCTGGTGACACATACCTTTCTCATCTGCGTGCGTGCTGTAGTCAAAGCACAGAGATGAGAAAGGTATGTATGGGGGATACGGAGAATAAGCCTAATTTCGTAAAGTGTGGTTGTGTTCCTTTTATAAAAGTCTTACTTTCAAAATGAGGGGGATGGTGGTGAATTATTCCCCAAGTCATAAAAGAAACGAGGTATGCATTTAAGGGTTAACCCAGCTGTCCTTTATGACCAAGTGCCAGGTTGAAAATAACCGAGCATCTATTAGAACACACCCACTTATTTACCCAAAATGTACTTTGACAAAGTAGTAAAATAAGGTAGATCTTAAAGTTCCTGTAAAGTCAATCTTGAAAATGGTTCCTATTATAAATCTTAGAAATGAAACACACCAAAAAGACTTTAAACTATGTAGTACTGAACTGCAGAGTTAGATCATTAAACAGTTTTTCACCATTTCTCTGTTTAGGATTATTTGGGCAAGGTTAAAAAGGTGTCTCAATGACGCATTTGAGACACCCTGCATTGCCTGCATCGGGATTTTGAAAGTTAAGAGAGATGGCAGCTTTCCCGCGTGTGGGTGTTTCTGCGCTGACAGTGGATACGCCCCAAACGCTTATTTTTCCAAGATTTTAAAAACTCATGTTTTCATCTATCATTCAAATTTGGTAGAGTGGTTGATAACACATTTTTTCTGTAGTGTCACAAACTCAGAACATATTTAATGTCTGACTTTACAATAAAAAAAAAACAATTACCCAAGTTTAGCTATTATACATCTCTCTAGTTTATAACTGATGGTGTCCTTTTCAAATGACTCTTTTTTCACACTGTCATTCATTTTTGCTTTAAACTGTAAAGATTGCATTTCAAGCTTTGATGTAGCCTAACACATAATAACAATAGCTTATGGAAAACTTGCTTTCTGGTGAATAGCATTTGCAAATCTGGCTGCAGTATTTCATTACAAAAGCTTAACCATACACATGTACACTACTAAACTCATGATCACAATTTCCCAATATTTCAGTAACCTACGAAAATTTTTAAAGTTTGCGTGACTGCTGAAGACCTTATCATGACTGTTCATTTATAAAGTGAAATGAGGATCTGGCAATGCTATTGGGGAGGTGCAGAGATCTCTCATGGGACTGTTGCTTTGTTTGTACCAGAGAGAGGGAGAGAGAGAGAGAGAGAGAGAGAGAGAGAGAGAGAGAGAGAGAGAAGGAGAGAGAGAGAGAGAGAGAGAGAGAGAGAGAGAGAGAGAGAGAGAGAGAGAGAGAGAGAGAGAGAGAGAGAGAGAGAGAGAGAGAGAGATGGAGGACAAACTGTGCGTGCCTGCATGCGCAAGCGTAGAGAGCGGCTGCGTGCAAACTCCCACTGTATGTTTACAAAAAGAGTACAATACACATCAATCAATGAACTGAAGTGAATCATCTTCACTTATTGATGCCGCTGGATTAATGTGATGGAGATCCGATGAAAATGGGTATTATGGGTAGATGTTTAACTAAATAAAGGAGGGAAAGAGGAGATTAGAGTTTATGGTGACTGATTGATTGGTAAGGAAATGTAAAGTAGACTATTAAAGGGACAGTTCACTTAAAATGAATACACACTGTAAAAAAAATCCGTTGAAATTACAATGTTATTGCAGCTGGGTTGCCGGTAATTTACCGTAGATTTAAATTTATGTTATTTACTGGCAAGAGTTTGTTCAAAGTTAAATAAATTTTAAATATTAACAAGTCTTTATTTTTACAGAATAAAACTATACAATAACAGCCTCATGCAAAGCATTCTGGGAACCAGAAATCATTATCAACCTTTTTCTGTTTTTTGCTTCAGATTTTGTTTCCCAGAATGTTTTGCTTGATGCTGTTGTTTAAGTTTTACTCTGTAAAGACAAAGACTTGTAAATGTTAAATGTTCATTCAACTTTGAACAAAATGTTGCCAGTAAATAACATAAATTTAAATCTACGGAAAATTACCGGCAACCCAGCTGCAATTTCTACGGATTTTTTTTACAGTGCATGTAAAGCATTCATTTAAAAAAAAAAAAGATCAATGACATAATACCTATGATCTGTCATGTTTGTGGAAGTTTTAAGATTGCAAATGTGCATGGTGTAAGAGTTTCAGTAAATAACAGCTTGGTAAATAACAATTTTTTTTCTTATGTGTACAGTATCTCCAGTCTACTATTAAAGGTTCAAGAGTTTCACTTACAAATAAGTCAGATAGAATTAATGATATGCATACTTGGCCCGAGTCCGGAGCACTCCCCCAAAAAGAGAGGGGTCTGTATTAGGCCCAAACCCAATTGGTGTTTGACCCAATCATTCCTGTTTCCATCTTCATTGACTTTCTACCCAGACATCTTAACATACTGTGTACAGTCTCCTGCATGGGGCTCTGATGGTCCGCTAATTTTTAAATGAAAAATTAAAGCAATTCACCCTCCCCCAAAACAAGTTAATATACAGTAAATGTTTATGTTACATTAGCTATACAACCTCAATTTTCCTCATATTTTGTTTCATTGCTTTCATTCATAATACTGTATGACTTTGTTATTTATTGTAAATACGCCACATTTCATCCTTTATTGCTCAGAATTAAAAGAAAAAGTTCATCTAACACATGTTTGCTTTTCCTTTGTGTGACAACGTGCCCCAATTTTGACCTTTTTGTTCAAATCTGCCTTCATCAGAGTTATACACTCTTGTTCTTATGTATTTTACTGTGATTTGACCTTTTTAGCAGCTTTAAAATGTGTAAATGTTGGCAATTTAGAAAAGAATTGACAAAAATAATTTGTATTTAAAACCTCCTTAAATTAATTGTTTAACATTGGTATCCAGCATTTGTATATACCGAGATTCTGACTCCGTGCGTCTATGACCTATCAAGCAATTTTGTGTTTAAATTACTAATAATAAAGTAATAGTTGTCCAAACACAGCATAGACATCTAAGCTCAAACAAGGCAAAACATATATGGGTGATTCTCGCGAAATTAGACTTATGAGGTGTCATGAAACATTTTGATTAAAAAAGTAAATGCTATCAAAATAAGAAGTGTACAGTTACAAACATCTCTTCATGCACTATTTTGCACATGATTTCAAATGACATCATACAAACCAATTTTTTTTCACATTTAAGGGGAAAATTTCATTACCGCAACCTGTCCATGACTGGATTTGGGTTCTTTGACATGAAAATATTTATAATTAAAAAATCTAAAAAATAAAAACGTTCAGTGCATGTTATACTATAAATATTTACAGTAAAGAAACATGTGGTATTTGGTGATCATTGGTAAATCTAGAGACAATAATAAGGAATATAAATGTGTCCAATTTTCAATCATTGTTTAAACCCTCAACGAATTAACATAAAAAAAAAAAAAAACGAAACATGAGTTTGTAAATGCATAATGTTAATTTCATGGTGCGGTAATGATAATTTTTGATAATGATAATCTAAAAAAAATGTAAATATTTCTATATTAAATAATTTTTAAATCCTCTAAAAATAATGGTTATAGTAAGTTCAGAGCTTATTAATCTTATATGTGCAAAAAAAATCTTTTACAAATTCTGATGCTGGACACCTTTTAAATCTGGATTTTGTGAGAATCAAATCTAACCGTAACCCAAAAATAAATGATAAAAAACACCATTTTATTACTGTTGAATTAGCTTACATGATGTAATATCATACATTTTTTAAGTTATTTTGACAAAAACAAGACATAACCAAATTTTATTTTGACTAGAAGTGGGTTACTCATAGTCTGACTATATCAAGTATATCAAGATGGTGAAATGACAGCTATTGTTTGCTGGGCATCCCCAACACTATTTTGTTTTGTTCAGTAAAAATATCTGCATAATTTGCTTAATTATTTTGATATTAACCACTGCACCTAGCATCCATTTGCTATTCGAAATGTGCACACGTGTATGTTTGTGCATGTATGACTGTGTTCATTTGAGATGATCATGCCCTTTCGAGCTGGGACTGATTTGCTCCGGAGACCGTGATGCTTCACCGTAGCAACCAGCGAAGGAGACTGCAGTACACAATGACTCAGACAAGCTTTGATCTTCTAACCACACACACACATTCATATAGACAATCTAAACGACCAAGATTCATATCTTTATTTCAATCCATTTCTAGTCCATACTAGACATTGATATTTCTTAGAAACTACCTAAAAATGTATTTATTTATGCAATTCAGTGCAAAAACTATGCAAACATTTCACACAAATGGCTCCTCCTTCGACTATTTCCAGCATAAGAATATGTAGAAGGGAGTAATGGAAACCCAAAACAGAATGACAACAGGAAGCTTGTTAGCAAATCTCGCACAGAGATAACATCAGTGAAAGATAACATAATTTCTGATCGCATTATATCATCACTCTTCTGAAGGTGCCCTTCTCCTGATATTTTTAGTTAACGGTACACTGTAAAAAAATTCTGTAGAAATTGCAGCTGAGTTGCCGGTAATTTACCGTAGATTTACAGTTATGTTTTTTACTGGCAACATTTTGTTCAAAGTTAAATGAAAATTAAACATTTACAAGTCTTTATCTTTACAGAGTAAAACTAAAAAACAGCATCAAGCAAAACATTCTGGGAAACAAAATCTGGACCAAAAAACAGAAAAAGGTTGATGATGATTTCTGGTTCCCAGAATGCTTTGCATGAGGCTGTTATTGTATGGTTTTATTCTGTAAAGATATAGACTTGTTAATATTTGAAATTTATTTAACTTTGAACAAACTCTTGCCAGTAAATAACATAAATGTAAATCTACGGTAAATTACCGGCAACCCAGCTGCAATAACATTGAAATTTCTACGGAATTTTTTTACAGTGTACGCGCAAATAACACGGGAGGTAACTCCTCCCATCCCCCAAACTGCATTTCTGTAAGGGGTAAGGGGAGTGCACCACCAATACGGTGTCATATTTTTGTATGCTGCCTCCAAATGGATTCTCCTATTGATTGTAGGAGAGAGTTGACCTCCCTCCCATTCCAGCCAGTGGAAAAATCCATACAAGGACTCTTTCACATTACCTGTAGATCTTTTGCTTAGAATGGACAAATTCATTGATTGAAACCAACATCCGGATTGAATCGGATCAATTTAGCTTTCATGAGCTTTATGATTAGATGCGTATTCGGTACACTGCGAACAGCAACAGCAGACATCATATGCATATAAATACCGACCTGAATGCATGGGGGTGTTCACATCAATTTTGCTGACACATCAAGGTCGTTGGGCTGAATTTGTTTTTCTTGTTGTCCCAGGACGCTTCCGCACTGTTATTGAACGGGCCTTCCTCTTAGCATCGGTATCTCTCTTTCTTTTGGGTTTAATGTGCTTTATTGACATAGTATGCATTTGTACAATGCAAATGGAAGCTTGTATAAGTGCAAAACACATGAACATGATTAAAAATAATTTAATACAAATATACTAAAAATAGCATAAAATGTTTAACAGAAATATTTAAAAAATCATTGTTTTATAAAGGAAAAAAGTATTTGCAATATTTGACAACATAGACACAATGTCATTTTCTCTCCTGGGTCAGGCCAACACCCCGCCGAGACTGTAGAGGAAAAAGAACACCTGCCATAGCAACAGAGAGCTTTTTCACCTCTGGCACGCTGTCAAGATGTACTGTACCTGTTCCTCTCACTGTGCTCTAGGTCAAATAAAAATAATACAGGCACATCGCACAGCAAGCAAACTACAGCCATCTGGGCCAAAATCTTGTGCTGGCAGGGGTATAGCATGTTCTTTGGTAAAAGTGTTCCAAAAGGCACAGTACCAGCATGATCTCACGAGAATTCATACAAATTTCATATATATTTTACGAGTTGGCTAATTCGTATAAATTTGTACAAGTAAATTGGGAAAAACAATAATGAAACCTAACCCCAATGTCACAGGGGCAAAGGCAAATTGTACAAAAATGTAGGAATGTGGTTATACGAAATGTTTTTCTAAACATATAGGTTCGGGAGTAAACTAAACATTCAGGCCTGTCAATCATCATTAAGAGCGTATATAAGGCAGTCTCCATGCCTCTCCATCCAGCTGCAATTCTTCTGGCATCCCTCCTCCTCCCCATCTCCGCCTTCACTGCTCTCTTTCTTCCTCTGTGCAGTTCTGTTGCGGGGGGGTTGAACTTGGGGCTCGAGCCCCGGCCTCCCTTCAAGGACAGCAAGCCAAATACATTTACCATTAATCATTAAGACTGAATGCGAAGGTGAACAAGTGATTTAAAAACATTTTAGCCACCTTGTAAAATATCAGTCTGGTCTCACTGTTAATATATATTACAGTTTTTTTTCGATTGCTAAATGACAGTGGGCACAACTGGAGCTACATGTGCAAAACTCTAACTACAGTCTGCAATACCAAAAGTCACGTGAGCTAAACTGTACATATCACCTGCAAAACTCACTTCAAGCAACACAACTCTAAACACTTGACTCAAAACAGCTCAGTGCAGCCAAACACTAAACACAACCCTAAATGAGATAACACACACTGTCACTCACAACACACTGAGAGGAAAAACACTAACATCAAACACCAATACACAAAATACTAACTTTTTATCTTTACAGATTGAACAATTTCAGTGACTTCATACAAAGTAATGTTTTCTTTAAAGGAACAGTATGTAAGAAATTTATATTAATTAATCATAAAATTGGCCTTATATGTCACTAGACATTAAGAAATCATTTTCATTTCAAATACTTAAATCACTGACAACAGCAGTCCTGCCAGGATATTGTCATTTAAAAAGTGGAGTTGCAGCCCTCAACTGATGTTTATGTTGTCATTTTGTGTATTGGCCACCAGTTGTGTGATTGCAGTACCAGTTTTAACCACAAGTTTTGTGATTGCAATACCAGTTTTGGCCACAATCCTACATACTGTTCCTTTAAAGATTTTATTTATTTATTGATTGATTGATTTATCACATGATTTATTGAAATGTTTAGAACAGAACAATTCTTTAAGGTAAATGAAAATTTGCAGTTTGCTTCAATAGTCTGGAGTAATTTATGGAATTACAGTAATGAGAAAAAAAGGTAGAAACTAAAAGTACATACTGTAATTCATATATGAAACATTTTTTTTTATAATTGAGTAGCTAATCCTGCCTCTCTCTAGCATCAGGCCACTACCTGCCACCCTTCTCCCTCCACAAACCCGTCTTCCTTGTTCCATTTCCAAAATTAGTTTTTCTGAGCTCTACATATATATATACATATATATATATATATATATATATATATATATATATATATATATATATATATATATATATATATATATATATATACATCATATTTATATGAAAGGTAATATTTTATATATATAAAATATATATATGAAATTGCAGTCAGCAGTGTTTGAAAGGCACAAGACTGAATTCAATTGTGTTTTGAATGTGTGGTTCACAGTTTTGACAGCAGTGTGTTAGCATTTGAACAAAGTGCTGTAAATTCACAGTGTTGTGCAGGTTGTGGTTAAAGTCATGGGATAAGTGTGTAGAGTTTTGAAAACTGTGTTCAAGCAATGAAAAACGAACTAGAGTTTGGTCCACATGAACTGCTGCTGTGCAGACTGTAGTTAGAGTTTTGCACATGTGACTTCAGTTGTGCCCACTGTCGTTTAGCAATCGAGAAAAACTGTAATATGTAACTTTCAAAAACATATTTTTTGGTACATTTCATTAGATTCTGAAGCGTACGATGTAGACGTATTTGCAACATTTTATTGTAGCATTGTTACGTTTTTACAGCTACAAAATGTAAAAAAATAACATAAAGTTGTTTTATGTTACCACCCTGAACCCAAACCAAAAATACCAAAAAATATAATGTATTCTTTTTATGTTCTGCAATGTAATTGACAGAAATTTGTAGGACATTTTTGTAACAATAGTAACAATATAGCATCTAAAAGATATTTTAAGTCGGTAATACAGTCCTACCCAGTTTATCAAAATCATGTAGAAATAAAAAAGCATAACAGACAGACAAGTGTAATCATAATAATAATGTATCATTTACTCTCAGGGCAGGGGTGTCAAACTCAAGGCCCGCGGGCCAAATCCGGCCCGCCCCCTCATTTCATCTGGCCCGTGAGAGTTTACAAATTATGTTAATTATGTGGCCCGCGAAAGTTTACAGATTATTTTATTGTTTTTATAAGTTTTATTTTTGCAGGTTATTTCCTATATAGATTTTTTTAGCAGCCACCAAAACTAATTTTTGTCCCGCCAAAGTCTTTTTGTAATGTAATTATAGATGATTGCATGAGAAAGAACAAGCAGTGCCCCGCACGCGCGCACTACTAGAGTGGGCGTGTCTGAATGCGAACGCTGCAGCCTCCGGAGGTCGCATTTCCAGGCTGCATACGTCTTCAAGACTGCCTTGTTTAAGAATATTAAGAATTATAAAGTTTAATATTATTCTTTGTTTATAGTAAATAGTTGTAATATGCGTATCACTTGCGAATGTAATGGTCAGTTAACTTAAATAAACCAGGCTTGATGACGCTGCTTATGCGACCTCCGCATATGGAAACGGACAGTATCTGCTCGTTCTTTCTCTCCCTCTCTCGCGCACGCTCACGCGGATCCAGCGAGAAAATGTTTTCCGTCTCGTGTACAGAAATGTTTCGCGATGTCCAGCTGGGATTAGTTTATTACGCGTCTATTCCCGCTAAATACGCGAACTAATGACTCATCTGAACCGATTACTTTTAATAAACGATTGAAACTTTTGATCTGTAGCCTACAACACTGAACTCATGAGACGTCAGTCAATCAGACACTCAAAGCCAGGTAAAAAAAATCACAGCTTTTTTGTAAAGAGGGCAAGAAATGACAAGCGAGAGTAGATGTGTTTAATAAATGCCTAATTTTGTGGTGGAGATTGTAAAACTCTTTATTAGTATCTAAAATGCCTCTCATTTTCTGACCTGCACAATGCAGGATAACAGAACATTTTGAGTGAACTGTACTCACATACAACATGTGTTTTTGTCACCACAATTATTAAAAAAAGAATCTGTAGAATAGTTGTACTCTATACACTTTGTCATTATTTGCCTGGGCTTCTACTTTCAATGCTAGGTATTAATTGAGTTATTAACAAAACCAATAGTAAGCAAATGCAAAGAAAATTATACAATGTACAGTAATAAAAGTTGATACATTCATACAGTCGTTCAAATACAACCGGCCCTTTGAGATTTACCGTAATGCTGATGTGGCCCGGGATGAAATTGAGTTTGACACCCCTGCTCTCGGGAGTAAAGTAGAAAAGTATTAAAGTTATTAAAGGTAGGGTAACACATTTTGAAAAATGCTAACGGTAGCCGCCTAGCAATGAAATCCCGATCCCACCCTCAAGTCAAATCGCTCTCCAAAGTCACGCCTCTTTCCAAACACATGAACACGCACAGATCAGACGGTCACGTCTCATGTCTCATTCACCAGTGAGAAAACTTTGCAGTACAAAGTGAATAACACTTCCAAAATAACCAACTTAAACAACTGGTTTACATTAGAATTAGTTTAAGCACACATTCGATTGTGTAGACGTAGTAACTATATCGTTATGCTAATCCGGAAAACGAACACAAATTTCATAAGCAACACAACGTTTCATCAAAGTAGAATATCTGAATCCATCTCAATACAAACATATCGCGTACCTACCTTACCAAAATAAACAGTGCAACGACCCTTTCAGACCCTTTGCCTCCTGTAGCTGTTTGCATCTCGTGGTAAAGCAGTAAAGTTACCGATGTTAATTTGGGTTTTTGCTCTTGCTGATCCAGGAAGTTTTTGCTGTTGTTGTTATAAAAGATGCATTTAGTTTTGTTGCTCCTGTGTAGGTTGTCAATTCAGCAGAAAAGTTTGCTGTTCTCGCTGTTTACAGACAGAGCGCACGTGAACGCGCCGATGACGTATGGTATCTGCGTGGACTCGCTGCGCGGTGGGAATTCAAATTACTCTTACGTATGAGGGACATAAAAGGAAACGTCCGTTCGGACCGAAATCTATGATTTGTTGAACATTTTTTGGTCCTACGCCTTTCACAGATGACATACATTTTTACAAATACATTTAAACAACTTAACACAGTGATTGCTATCAGAATGTGAGGAGACTTTTAACCAGCATAACTAAAAATGTTTCAGAATCAAATCTGTTACCCTACCTTTAATCCGGCTTTTCTCTGTAAATGCGCACATTTCAAATTAAAAAAAGTACATCGACTGAAAAACGGCAATGACGCAAATCTGTGACATAGCACGCGAGAGCCAATGAGCTTTTGATAACACTGTCGTAAAGCAATGTGTCGTAAAGCTTCAAGATGCAATATTTGAATTTGAATTCATAACAAACGCGATTTTTGATGTTTACAGTCGCTGCTGAAAACTGGGATAAAGATCGCTGGATAAAGGGCTGAATTTGGATAAGTTTCTTGTTAATTTTTATAATTTTTAAGATGTTGATTACAGCGAATGAATAAAATTAACATCTTTTGTGAATTTGTGTAGTGTTTTGGTGTAATTGTTGCACAAGCCTTTTGTGTGTCATGGGAAATTAGCTGAATATTGCAAAATGGTTAAATGGTTCCAGAAATGTTGTTCATTTTAAGGTTTTAAGGTGTAGTCTTGTTTAATATTACAGTATGTAATTCTTTTAAAGTCAAAACCATTTCATTAAGTAAATGAATAAACTGTCTTAAAGAAGTCAGAAAAAATACAATTGAAAACATGTCATTAATATGAGTTAGAAACGCCAACACCCGCTATTTTAATAATTATAAATAGGAATACGTACAAATCAATATGTCTGTAAAGCTGTTAATACGTAAATAAATAATGTATTAGTCCGTTCAATACGTCAATATTGTATGGTTCAGTGTGTATAAAAATATAAGTAAATGTACATGTGGTACAACCACACTCAACGTGAAACACACACAAATTCTAATGAGATCACGTTGAAAAAACATACGAATTGCCATGAGATAGTGTTGTACACATGATGCTTTATGATGTCCTTAAAAAAACCTTATAAAATATGCTACAATTAAACAGAATATGCAAAATTTTCAGGAAACATCTTTTCTTTTTTTGCAGTAATTGACCCTTCGCTAAACCACGACCGAAAACCACCACAGGCCAATCTTGGTTTAGCAACTAGACATGGGAGGTCTGTCAAGCTTCCAAGCAAGGGAAACATGCCGAAGCGTTGTGCGTATGGATTTTGTAAATCTAATACCCAGTATCCTAAAAGCTTGGATGGGGTGGTGGAATTTTTCCCTTCCCAAAACTTAAAACCCAAGGGGAGAAATGCCAGAAGTGCATCAAGCAATGTGGAAGGCCTCGTTCACAACTAAATGTCGACAGGATTATCAAAAACACCTATGTTAATGTTAGCTAACTAACTCAGCACATCATTGCTTGGAAATAAAGACAGTTCTTTGTTCATAATGCATATATTTGAACGAAAAATAAGATGATTAAAGGCAAGACGGAGGCTGACATACTTTAAAAAGCTGTTTGATTTTTTATTATTAGACTATTTTCACAAATTTTACTTGCCCTGCTTTGCATGAAAAAAGCTGTTCCTAAATTTGAGTGTTTCCCATTTGAATCGTCAGCTTATGAGGCGGCTGTTGCTTGCGCTTTAGCTTCAATTTTGATTAAATTATTTTCTAATTATTTTCTAATTAGTTTATATTATCTCATGGATATATCCTTGAATGCATACTGCAGTCCATTTTGTCTTGCTCTCTCAGATATTCCACCTGTTCACCAAAAATTACAAATTATCTCCTTGGGAATGTCTGACACCTGGTCATACATACATAGATTTGCCAGGCGCGAAAGCTTGACAGACGTAGCAACAGTAACTAAAGAGGCTTAGCGAAGGGTCAATAGCAGAGTGTATATGTGCCCATGCAAAACATGCCTTGATGCAGTACTAGAATGTTATGAATCATTGCAAAGATGTTGCTATGCAGTTGCTATGGATGTATTTTTGTATATTTAAATGTCTTTGTTCTAATGAATACGAAGGAGGTTTCATTATATAAACAAAATAATAAATACTAACATTATATGAGGAATGTTTGTATCCAAACCATTCATGGGCCCCATTCACTTACATAGTAGGGAAAATAATACCATGGAAGTCAATGGGGCTCATGAATCGTTTGGTTACAAACATTTCTCATAATATCTTCCTTCGTGTTTATCAGAACAAAAAAAAATTATTAGTCTCAACAATCTGCAAAATTTACAGGACAAATATCTGTAGCACAAAAAGTGTAGGTAAGTGTACCCAAACTACACCAAGTATAATACCTATGAGCAAAGAAATTAGCCGGATTAATTTAAGCAATTGTATAAGTAGTAATGCTTTTAGAAATTACTTGAACTTGATGCAAACCTCAATTGCTGGAAAACAGAAATAGGCTGGGCCTGTAGTGAATGTTGTTGTTGCATATTTCACTTTTCTATTAGTGTATTTTTACAGGACATTTCCCAAAATGCCATATGCCTTTCCAGGGAACTCTGGGAAATGAGCCATGAGAGAATCCTACAGCATAATGTGCAGGAAGATCCTGTTGGAAATGCCGCTGGTAGTCTCTGCGTGATGGACTATGTAATGGAAAAAGGTAGAGCCAGGCCTGCATACTGTAGGAAACCCCCTTGAGGACCTAGGCTACTCTCTATTAAATTTCCAACTACAGTACGTCAGATCCTGGAACCTTCCCTCTAGTATGGCATCACGGCAGGGAATGGGCTGGGAACGTGGGGTGGGCATGGAGAACACCATCTGGTCTGTGTTGGTACTGTATGAACTTAATAAAGAGATTGTAAAGGAGCTTGTATATGTGTGTTTGTGTGTGTATGTGTGTGCTGAAATGATGGATGAAGTTATGGGAGCAGGTGCACTGTGGATTGAATAACCAGTAAGAAAAGTACATTTATGTCAGATTGCACACAAATTAAAATACAGGTATGTGCCACTGTCTCTGAAAGTCAGGCTAAAGTCTAATAATCTGATTATGAGATTGTAAATTTTTAATGAAAATTATGATAGTTTTTCTAGATAAGACCCTTATGCCTCGATGGGGATTGTTTAGTGCCCTTTGATGCTGAATAGGCTTTATGCCCAGCTGCACTACTTCCTGAACTTCAGCCAGCTCCTTGTTTCCTGTCTGCCATTATTGGACAAACTGATTAAT
Organism: Misgurnus mizolepis; assembly: GCA_025389145.1. Lineage (NCBI taxonomy): Eukaryota > Metazoa > Chordata > Actinopteri > Cypriniformes > Cobitidae > Misgurnus > Misgurnus mizolepis. The sequence continues at coordinate 7,105,040 of JAIFKI010000022.1, read as the reverse complement.
CCAGGTGTGCCTGACCTCAGTAGTCACAAACAAACTGATTAATCCAGGTGTGCCTGACCTCACTAGTCACAACAACAATATTCAGACACACCTGGATTAATCAGTTTGTCCAATAATGGCAGACAGGAAACAAGGAGCTGGCTGAAGTTCAGGAAGTAGTGCAGCTGGGCATAAAGCCTATTGAAACTGTAAACTGTTGAGGTCCATTAAAGTCTACTACTGTATGTGGAGAAAAATTCTGAGATGTTTTCCTAAAAAAACAAAAAAAAATTCTTCTCAACTGAACAATGAAAGACATAAACATCTTGGATGACATGGGGATGAGTAATTTATCCAAGGCTTTGAACCGGTTCATGGAACGAAATCGAAAACCAGGAACTTTGTATGTCTTGCAAGGAACAGAAACGAAACCAGAAACTTTCAAACATTTGAAATTTGACTCGGTGAAGTTCACTTCCGGTCGTCGTTGACTCATCGGAGAACTGAGAAGCTTGCCACCAGCAAATAGCCTACTCAAGCCCAAGTCTCTGATGCTCAATCATAAGAGGGAAATATCTACCAAGTATCTCAAGATGTTTGTTTTTTTATAATACTACTTAGTGGTGTAACGGATCACAATTGATCCGTGTTCCGTACAGATCACGACCCACGGTTCGGCTCGCATGCGATTCACGGATTAATACTGAAATTTAAATGGGGTGAAAGTTGATCATTTGAACGTGTTTCAAAGGCTTGCAAATGTTATCATTTAAGTGATTTTAAACAATTTAACAGCAAAAGGCGCTAAAGTGAGCAATTTTCTGTATGCGCAAATGCTTATGCGGTTGAATGTGCCCGGCCAACTCCAATTAAACGCATCGCTATGCCCTTCAAAGATCAGAACTTTTGATGTATAAACTTGAGAGAGAGTTGCGCTTCTGTGTCTCATGTAGCCAATTAAAATACATTTGGTGAATAAAGCACTGAAAGACAACGTAATTTACACTTTATGTGGAGCAACTGTTTATGCTGCATCTTCTTCCTGAATCGGCGTTTGGAATTCGTCCTCCGTCTGTGTGTGTGCGTGCGTTTAAGTGCACTCAAAAGTGCATACACAGAGAGACGCGTTTCAAAAAAGCAAGTGAACAAACAGTTCTTGACAGGACACATACAAACAAAATGATCTCGAAATACTACAGTATTCTTTGTTTAATAAACACATTTGTTTAAGTTGTTTGCCAATAAACGACATGGCAGAAATTGTCCATGTCTTAATTCATGTGTAATGCTGAAACAAATGTAGGCATGTCAGAATACCAGTTATTCCATTTACATAATGTAGGCTTTTTTAATGTTTGATGACAAGATAGAGACTTAAGGAAAATTACGTAGACAAATAATTTAAGTTTAAATGATCAGCCTGCTTATTTGTATGCCCCACAGCTGATGGAACATTATTAACCGGTTCAGGAACGTTATTTTTTGTTCTAACTGGTTCAGGAACATCAATTTTAGGGTTGAACCGAAAACGGTAAACTGTTTTTGTTCGGAACGAACCAGTTGGGGAAAATATTCTGGTTCAAAGCCCTACAATTATCAAAAAAAGTTTTTATGAAAGTGGAATATTCCTTTAAGTTAACGGCTGAAAAGTAAACACCAACTGATAAGAGAATAAACTCCATCTGGTCACAGTGTGACAACATTTCCTTTCAACTCCCTCTTCAACATGGTGACAATCCAACCCATCTGTGGCCACAACATGACAGCCATAGAAACCAAATGCGTGAGCGGCATCCGTCAGAAAAATCTGCTCTTCCATTCCCTGGACTGCAACACTTTGAATTTTCTACAAGAAATAAATAAATTTTCACGTAATATAAATACGTTTTACAAGTCAATTTCAAATAAAGAGTTTACTTTTCTTACTAGTTTCAGGTAAACTGATTAGAAATGACCATCTTGGACAATGCACAAAGAAAACTGCACATGTGCCTTTCTGTTAAGATAAAAACATATGCTTGCAATGTCAGAATAACACCTGATTTTCAAAAAAATTCAGAATAAGCACAGAGTCAGCCTTCTCTGAGCATTTATGCATCATGGTATATACGTCCATAAAGGTCAGCATTTATATTATGCTATTTCATGAGAAATGCACATTCGAGAAATAAGTCTCGAAAGGGATATTCGATTTCTCTTGCTGACTTAAAAAAAAAAACAGATATACGCAGGTTTAATAGGGTACAAAACAGGAATTATAAAGGGAATCTTAAGCCAGTTTTAAAATAACCTTACATGAATGTAGAGTTATCACAGAGATGTATTCATCTTTATTCAGTATTGGTGACTCATACAGTGGCGTGCCTACTCATGGCATCCCTCTTTTCACATTAGTATTAATAGCACATCACTACAGAATGATGAGAAGTCATTCACAGATAAATCCACCTGAAAATGTTCTCATCCATGTAAGACACAGGCAGTATGCTAAACCGAACAGCACTTTGGGGCATTAAAGGTATACTCACATTGTCCTCTTCCTCCACTTGAAGTAAAGACGTCTTCTGCAGTTTCTGAAGGTCATGCAACCGGGCCACTTCAATTCTGAGCATAGCTTTTTAAAGGCACATTGAACTATTTAAAAGAACGTTGACATGTATGCATCTAGCAGATGCTTTAACCCAAAATGACTCGCATGGTATTTAAACAACATGCTATATACATTTTCTGCATTCCCTAGGAATCAAGACTATGACCTTGGCTTTACTAGCGTTGTGCTATACTGTTTGACCTACAGGAATGCCACAGCACATTATAGGGGAGGTGAAGAGGTCATAGGGACCGCCATGACACGTGTTCCTAAGGTCAGCTATTGACATGTAAGAGACTTGATCTTCAAGCAGAAGGTCAAAGATGCTGTACTTGATCAAATAAAATAGTATTAAACGAAATGTGTTTCCTGCATTTTATAAAAGCCATGAGGCACTAGTGGTGCTGCTATATAGCGAATATAGTCACTGGGTATATAAATTACATAAAAAACTTGCAACCATAGCAACACGTGATCACACCCTGTGTAAATGGGCCCTAACAATGCAATTTAACTATGACTATATCCATTGCTATTTTGAGGCAACTAAAATAGACTACGCCATTGACCAACAAAAACCTGCTCTAAAGTCTAAAGTCAATGGCACAATATGTTTTTTTTGTTGTTTAAAGAGCATATTAGTAATATGCGCCCATAAACGGGACGACAACGCGGGTTTGCTTATCACATACATGAATGCTCAGCAGCACAAAAACGCTTTTAAATGTAAAAAGATTAAAGGATTGAATGTAAAAGATTATTATTCAGTCTCTTGGACATAAATGGGGATCGATTATGAGACGTTAGAAGGCACAAAGAGCTGCTTCACCTGTAGCCTGGTAAGAAAATAAATGCTTTGTTTTAAACAAATGCATCTGTTTTTAAATGTTTTTTTAAATGCTACCCTACGGATTTATTGTATATGATGACTCTGTACCTGTGGATATGGTGAGAGGTTCTTCCGAGGTCGCCTGGCAAGTCCATTCTTTGTGTTTTTGGAATTGAGAAACAAAAACAAAAAAACATGGCGCTGTCCGAGTGCTGAAATGTTTCGGCTCTCCACACCTATGTAAATTCTTTTGCTGTTTCTCAATTCCAAGAATGCAAAGAACGGACTTGTGTTCTCGTGGAGACTGGTCTTACCAGGCGACCTCGGAAGAACGAACTCAGAAGGTCGCGAGAACACAGAACGCACCTGTGAGAATTGAGATGTGTGCGATCTTCCTGCTGGTCACGTGACCTCCCCAGATTTCAGCGCGCAAGTCTGCACTCGATGCTTCCTCGATATCAAGAACACATCCGGGTATTTTCATGCGTCCTCTGTACTTGTGTTCTTTAGAATTGGAATTGAACTTCGACTGTTAATGATGACGTAGAGCGAGGACACAAGGACGCAAGATCGCTGAAGAACGCATATTGAGAAACAGCCTTAATCTCTTGTTTGTATTTTTAGAGTACAAACCTTTTCTTGCATATTTGCAAATTATTTTATGAGATTACAATGATTATGTAGGATATCAATACATTTACAGCAATTAAAAGCCTCCTATTTGTACTTCTATGACTGAACGAAAAAAAAAAAGGTTTTAAAGGTTTTAATCCCAAAAAATTACAATTTCAATAAAAATGAAAACAACACATTTTTTTTACATTAATCTTAAACTGGGGATCTTCTTCCTCTGCTTAGTTTTTCTGGCTTTTAAAGGGGACGAGAGCTGAGACTCTCATTGGTTTATTGCACGATACGCCCAAAACACACCCATAACTCATTATGAGAATAGGACCAACCCTTTTCGACCATGCGCTCGGCGCACAAACCATTTTTCCTGTCGTTAAATTAGCAAAAGGGGCATCGGACACACCCATTTAGACTGTGTGCCGTGCGCTTTAAAGTGCCCATCTTATGACTGCTTTTCCACAATTTATATAGGTGTATGAGTTCCATAAAGCATGTTTCAAAAGTTGTTTGCTCGAAATAGCTTGTAGGAAAAGATTGTTACCCATCTCTAGTAGCCTCTGTTTCAGGGCAGTTCAGATTGTGCCGTTTTGAGCTAGTCTTACATATTTATGAGCTGCTGCTCCTTTGATCACGCCCCACTACTAACGTCATGTGCCCGTGCGCATGCTCAGTGGTATCGTGAGCAGTACAGACCATACTGTGTTATTATTTTATATATTATTATTATTAACGGTTTATGTTGCCAACAGACAAATCATGCAGAAAAGTTTCACTAATAAGTACAATACAGGAGAAGAAACTCATGACACACAATGATTCCAGAGTAAATTGTGATGTTACGTTAGCAGTCACAACAATAAACTCGTTTTCCCAGGACAATGCTAACATATTCCCATTATAAAACATTTTCAAACGCATTATTTTTGCAAATTACAGAAATTAAGACCCGGCTGGGGATGTATACTGCTTGTGGACCGCGTGCTAATTGCTAGAAGCTAGCGGGAGGTCCGGACCGTTCGGGGGTTAGCCTCGTCAGAAAAGCCGGGGCGGTAAGGCCCGGTCTCGGTGTGTCAAACTCATCATGACACACAAAAATTCCAGCGTAAATTGTGATGTAGCAGTCTGAACAATACACTCGTTTTCCCTTGACAATACTAACATATTCCCGTTATAAACATTTTCAAGCGCATTATTTTCGCAAATTACAGAAATTAAGACCCGGCGGGGGATGTATACTGCTTGTGGACCGCGTGCTAATTGCTAGAAGCTAGCGGTAGGTCCGGACCGTGTAACTTATATATCTATGCGGACCGTAAAGTTATTAGAGGCTCGCCTCGTCAGAAAAGCCGGGGCGTACGGTCTCGGTTAGTTTGGCAAAAAGCTTTTAGCTCTAGCATCATAAATGTAGTATTTTGTGACAGAAGATGACAACATGCAAAATACAACGTGACTTCTTACCTGTGATGAAACAACGCGATCGCGAAAATCGAATCCAGTCTGTTTCAGATGTGTGAATGATCCATGAAAGTCCAATAAAATACATCCAATTACCATTTTTGTCCACAAATGCTTATAATCCGTGAAATATAGATACATAGTCTGTTGTTTACATCAGATTTCGCATGAAGGTCTTATCGCCTACAATCTGAGGACTGTTTGCGTCGTTACACACTGTATATAAGATTACTCCGGGTTCCAATAACCACGAGTTAAAACTTTGTTTTTAAAAGTATGTGGGAGTATAATCCATAATATCCAAACAGCGCTGTTATTTCCGTGAGAGATGATAACAGCACAGAGGGTCTCATTCAAGTGACTGCTCTATGCTCTCTAGCTACCTGGTGGGTGGAGACCTGCGAGTGGGGTGGTGGGCGGGAAAATTCAAACTGAATGTGACGAAACTTTTTGTTACGTCACAACGGAGCTGAGTTTTAACTGGCGCAATCTGAGACTCAAGGCAGAGGACATTCAGAAACCTGTATCTCACTCAAAACAGCATGGATGGATTTTTTTCCAAGTTTGTATGCGTGTGGGAGCATCAGAGACACAAAATAACACCCCAAAACCCAGAAAAAGTGAGTTTTTCATAATACGGGCACTTTAAACAATGCGCTTATATCGTTTAAAATAGGGCCCAGAATTTTTATTTTAGGGTGAACTATCACTTTAATTACACTTTTCAGCATGATGCAACAGTACAAATTTTGCATCGACACAACTGCCTTCGTGTCACGGTTGTGATGCGATGATTAAAGATTTCAACGTATAAATAGTACTAGTTAAAATGTGTTGTACGTGATGTCACACACAAACAAATGAATTTAAAGAAAGAGACCAACACCACTCAAAAATGACAAGGAAGCAATCACATTCATGACTTTCAGTTTATACAGCAAGGTTAAAGACGACATCACAACCTGACGACAAATGACAACTGATGGATAGCATAACTAGCACACCCCTATGACGCCCGGCTATGGCAGAGGGCGAGAGGGGCGAGTAGAAGCACTTATGCAGAAAGTCATAAAAGTCTTACGTGTAGCAGCAAAAAAAGCACATGAACATACGAGTCCATCTTCTTTTGGTAAAGCAATAGAATACTAAAGACAGCAAAGGCAAGTGGTGTGCTGGGGCTGTCTAGCCAGGGGGAATTCAGGGCCCGAAGGCTGGAGGGGGTAGGGTTTTTGAAGGCACCTCCTCCTAAGAATGGAGGAGAAGGGAACAGTTCACGAGCCCCTATGTTTGGCAAACTGGTGTCCACACAGGCAATCCGGCCTCATTTAAAGCATCATGGCTTTTCTCTCTTTCCATGCTGTGGATGAACAATAAACAAAAATACATTAAAGCTTTAAAACAATTTGTAGAATAAGGTTACTGCTTGGAAAAGGGGTGCAATTTAAAGTAGAATGTGAGTGGTGTTTGCACATACATAATGTGCACCCTTTACAAAAAGCAGTATTTTTGTCAAATCAACATAATTTAAGTTAAGTTCAAGTAACATAAAAATATAACAATTTCACCTTGTTTTATAAGTTATGTCAACTTATCACAGGTCAAAACTTTGACCTCGTTAGACCTGGATGTCCACATACATGGACTGGAATCTACACAAACATGGACAAATACATTGCTTCATGTTCAAAGAAAAATATTTGGTTATTATATTTATTGGTTCTTCCTAACCCCAAAATAGTTGGTAGAAATCTGAAAAAAGACAAACCAAAGCTTGGGTCTTAGGAGGTTAAACAGCACGTTAAATTCATATGCAAAACCAAGTTGTTTTAACTTCATGCTGCAATTTTTGAAAACAAAGTTGGCTAATTCGTATTAATTCATAAAAAATGAAAAACGTATAATTATTTTAAGAAATAATGCCCAACATCATAGGGGTGAAAGCAAATCGTACAAAAATATACAAAAATGGTTATAGAAATTCATTCAAATTACCCACCTAGTAAAATACGTACAAATTGCGATGAGTTTTTGTAATTTCATTGGGTACTATAGGCAAAAATTTATTATTCATTACTGGACCACAAATAGTGCATCAAAATTTAGTAATAAGATGATAATCCATTCATTGTTAGTTACTAAAGCAGGTACCACTATTTATTAAAAATGCTCATTTGACAACCTTTCATTAATAAACTGTCAAGAGATAATAAATATTGTAAGATAAATGGAGAACGAAACAGTGCATAATGCTAGGATGCTGTGTGTGGTTGCCAATGAGTTTCTATGTGGTTGCTAAGATGTTTTGAGTTGTTGGTCCATTTCTGCAAAAATTCACCATGTTTTTTGTGGTAAAAGTGTAGTAACCATGTTTTTTTGGTGTATTGATTACTATCAGCAAAACCATGGTTTTACTACAGTTACCATTGTGTAACTATGGTTTTTGAAACCATGGCTGTAAAATCATGGTTATTTTGTGTTATACCACAGGTCTGTTGAATGCTGCATTCTGATTGGCTGAGAAATGTTCTATGGGTGTTGATTATTTTTCTGTAAATCGCACACCCAACCTGTTAAATGTCTTAAAAATAGGCACCAGAGCAATGTTTGTGGTAACCGTGGTATTAGAGGAATAATTGACTCCGGTCCTTTGGATTATTTGAAAATAATTAACACCTGGGGTGTAACGGCACGACACCAGGTGTGCATTATTTTCTTATAATTCAATGGCCCGTCGTCAATTATTCCTTACGTAAGGGATGGGATGTTTATACAGTGTACATATCAGTGGCCGGTGACTTCTTTTTTCAAGGGCGCTCGATGCAAAGTTCGTCACAACATGTATGTAGCCCGTCATGTGTGTGGTTCGTAATTTCAAAATATTTTTCTGTGTGTCGAGTGAACCTATGTGCATCACGTGTCTTGTCAAAATAAGTGCCTGCTGCAGATGTGTCTAAAGGGTTTATGATAAAAGAGACGCTCGCGTTTGCCAGATACTCGCATAATCTCATGAGTAATCAGAGTTTAGTGTTAAGGGAGTGTCTGAGTGTATTTTGTGAACGTGAGCGTCTCTTTTATCATAAACAGTTTTGTTGCGTGTGCAGCAGGCACTTATTTTGACAAAACACGTGATGCACATAGTTTCACTCGACGCAACAAACACATATTTTGAAAACGCAAACAACACACATGACACTTGTTTTTTTATCGCCCCTCGGATAAGCAGTCACGAGCTGCCACTGGTACATATTCTGATCTGGACATGTTTTAAATCTGCTTTTATGGGAATTCCTACACTTAAAAAAAAAAAATTAGCATAAAGTTTAAACAACTTGGTTTTGCAAGTCAATTAAACCTACTATTTTAAATTTTGACCTGTGAATAGTTGACATTACTTATAAAAACAAGTTGAAATTGTTAAACTTATTAAATTTTAAGTTAAAGTAGCATAAATATATATATATATATATATTTGTGACAAACATGCTAAATTTTTTCCATGTACGTATTTTACAAGTTGGCTAATCGTATAAATTCATACAAAGTGAATCATACAAAAACGTACAATTATAAAATAAAAAATAACGTGAAAGCAAATCATAAAAAAAACATACAAAAATGTCATACAAATTCATACGAATCACCCACCTAGTAAAATAAGTACAAATTGCAATATGTTCAATGTCTCTTTAACGTAAACGGGTACTATAGGCGAAAATGTATTATTCATTACTGGACCACAAATAGTGTAGGATGAATTGCACATCAAACTTTAGTAATAAGATGATAATCCATTCAGTGATAGTTACTTAAGCAGGCACCACGATTTATTAAAAATGCTCATTTGACAACCTTTCATTAATAAACTGTCAAGAGATGATTAATATTGTAACATAAATGGAGCACGAAACAAAATCTGCACATTATTTCCTCTAGCCTTTTAGACTGACCTAATATCAGAAAGTAGAGCTCACTTGTCCTGAATAAAGTCCAAGAGTCGAGGACTTTCATTTACAGTAGGTCTATTATGCAACATGGAGGCCAAAGAAGCAAAAGCTTTAAAAAGCACAGAAATGCCTCTCAGGCTAAACGGGTCAAAGGAGACACTATAGGCTGCATTACATTGCAGGGTAAAGGTGGAAGATTGGTTCAAATTACAAGTAACCGCTACACCATATAGCAGAAGACAGACAGGAGGTGGCTGTGAATGCAGCCGTGCAGAACATCTCTCTAATGCTCCCCAAGAAACACAGCCTGTCCTAGATTCCCTGCAATGACATACGCAATCTGGCAGTAGATCAGATACAGCTGTTAGCATGTCTCTGTGCATTTAAACTTATCATTGTTTCGCTCTCACAACAGGGTATCGCAAATTCAAGCTCCCACTTTATTTTCAACCCAGCATTGGGTCAGAAAGGGATAAACCCAGTCGTTGGGAACAGTTTATATTTGACCCAACAATGGGTTGAAACAACCCAGCATAGTTTAAATTATAATCCAACAGGTTGGGTTCTATGGAGCTGTCCATAGAAATTAGGAGAAATATGCTTTTATTTCTACATGAGCTGATATTTTGTACCTCCTACATTAAATCATTTGGCAGATGCTTTCTAAAGCAACGTACAGTGCATTACAATGTATACTTTTTATTAGCATTCGGTTCAAATCCATGACCTTTGGTACTATTAACGCAAAGCCTTATCACAGAGTTTATTCTGAATAAATAAATAAATAAGTATATATATATATATATATATAGTCAAGTATTAGATCTCTAAACTAAAATGACCTGTAAGGCAATCGTAATAGTCTGAGCCACAAGATGGCAGCACTACCATGTTCTTCATATTACAGCCACTTTATCAATGTCAACTCAAGGTAATCATATGTGGGACAGCTTTGCGTATTGCAGCCTATAAAAACACAGTATCTAAAAGACAGGTGCGTTTTAATGGCATACCTTATTTTAAATCTGTGCCCCCCACACACAAGCACGTGATTAATGCGCATTTTACAACTATGGATCATATTTTTCATTTGTGTAATGTGATGTTTGCTTCACCTGTTTATTAAGACAAGGCGAGAAGTCCATCCTGGTTGGGAATAGGCTCAAGACATTTGGCGTTGGTACAGCAGCAGCCTCTTTTGATGATCAGTGAATTGGGCAGTGTTTAGGTGTGTAACAACTCATATTTGAAACGTATTGCACTTTATCCCAGGGAGTGTCTTAATGGGTGGAAATTTAAAATATAATCCAGTACAATTTGTGGTTCCACAAATGTAGCATTCATAGGAGGTCATATTAGCTCATTCTGGGTTGAATCTTCATCCAGACTAAAAAGCAATCTGAAGGATTACTGTGAAAACAAAAAAGAACGCCATGGCAACAGTAGCGGGTACCGCGGAGCCTATCGTCGCTATGGAGACTGCATCACTCCAACGTGATTAAAAGTATCCAGTCGAAAGCGATCTCCCCACCGCGCTTGTCTCATAGTTGCACATTAAAAAGTCTCTGAGATTTGTGCTTAAAATGTATTTCAAGTCAAAATTCTCAGATTTTCTATCTCTGCACGAATAGCAGAACAAAAGTGCACATACAGCATCTTATGCATCTTTGTTGACGAGACACAAACACAGAAAATAAGCACAATATAAGTCATTGTAAGACACTTAATTCAACAAGTGATATGTTATCCGTATGTTTGTCCAATGTGTAAGAAAACACACAATGGCATTAAATAGGCTACCTCTCCATGTCTTTATCTGCTCTCATTTTCTCGCCCAAAAACTGGAGCAAATTTGCAATAAATAGGCAATGAGCAAATTATTTAGGTCGATATACTTATTCCACATACTGTCTACATGAGTGAAAGTACCCTAAAAGACCCTAAATAGTCTGTAAGCCAATAGTGGCTTTGTTCTCACAGTAATATGGTTAAATCGAATGGGTGACAAACACTGCATGGGACCGGCGCGTAAAAACACGTAATAATGACTCTCGGTCTTGGAAATGGAGCACTCCACTGCCATTAGCCATGACATTAGCCCACAGCTTTGCCTTTACGCACCGATACGCAAAGATTATTATTGGTACAGTTCTCATATAAACGCACTTTCTATCAGTCTAGACGTCTGTGACAACACAGTCTCACACCCATGGCGTCAATATTTGACGACACTTGACCATGCGTCAATATGTTGACGCGGAGGGTATACCTTTCGCGTCACTTTTTGACGAACTGGGGACTTCAATACTATCAGGTACGCGAAATTAAACAGTTGTCAACTGACATTGGGGTTAGGGATAGGTTTGGGTAGGGATGTCATTATGTAAATCTAACCCTAAACCGACGCGAAAATGGTAGAAAATGGTAAGAAAATAGGAAAGAGAATTTCGCGTACCTGATAGTATTGAAGTCCCCAGTTCGTCAAAAAGTGACGCGAAAGGTATACCCTCCGCGTCAACATATTGACGCATGGTCAAGTGTCGTCAAATATTGACGCCATGGGGTGAGACTGTCTGTGAACATCTTTTTAATGTTTACGCAGTTTTGGTTGTTGTGAGCGGGGAAGTTGGGCTGCTTAAACGCGCTGTTGATGCCCTCCTCAATGACCATATATTCCGACTTGCTGAGGGACGACGTGCTACGCGTCTTCTTTAACTCCTCGGAGGAGGACAAAGGCTGACAGCTGCCAATGTGGAGGTACTGAGCCTGCTCCTCTCCCTCAGTCTCTCTGTGGTAGAAATAGTTAAAATTGGACACTATAACAGGGACTGGCAAAGCGATGGTTAACACGCCCGCAATCGCACACAGAGAGCCAACGATTTTGCCCCCTATGGTGACTGGGTGCATATCTCCGTATCCCACTGTCGTCATGGTGACCACCGCCCACCAGAACGCATCGGGGATGCTGTTGAAGCCCGAGTCGGGATCATCTGCCTCTGCGAAGTAGACGGCGCTAGAGAACAGTATAACCCCAATGAAGAGAAAGAATATCAACAAGCCCAGCTCTCTCATGCTGGCTTTCAGTGTTTGCCCTAAAATCTGGAGACCTTTAGAGTGCCGCGATAGCTTGAAAATCCTAAACACCCGGACCAGTCTGATGACCCGGAGAATGGCCAAGGACATCGCCTGCTGGCCGTTTCCTTGCCTTTCTGCGAGTTCAGTCCCTAGGGTGATGAAATAGGGTATGATTGCCACAATGTCAATGATGTTCATTATGTTTTTGGAGAACGTAGCTTTGCTCGGGCACGCAAAAAATCTGACAAGCAGTTCAAACGAAAACCAAATTATGCAAAGGGTCTCAACGACAAAGAAAGGGTCGGAGAAAGGACTCGTGAAGTAAGGGACAGTTCCGTTTATTAGGGGAGCGGCCGTGGCGCGGTCTTTGTCATCACGAAACTCGGGTAACGTTTCCAGACAAAAAATAACGATAGATATTAAAATCACCAAAACCGAGACGATAGCAATACCCCTGGCTGGACCTGAGCTCTCTGGATACTCGAACAGCAACCACACCTGTCGCTGAAATTCATTTGTGGGCAAAGGGCGCTCTTCCTCTTTTATAAAGCCCTCATCTTCTCTAAATTTCTCCATGGCTTCCTCCCCAAGTTCATAGAAGCGTATCTCCTCTGAGAAAATGTCAATAGGAACGTTGACAGGTCTCCGTATACGCCCCCCTGACTGGTAGTAATATAAAATGGCATCGAAGCTGGGGCGATTTCTGTCAAAGAAATACTCGTTTCTCAGTGGGTCAAAGTAGCGCATTCTCTTCTTGGGGTCTCCGAGTAAAGTCTCAGGGAATTGAGAAAGGGTTTTGAGCTGGGTCTCGAAACGCAAGCCTGATATATTGATGACAACTCTTTCGCAACATTCGTGGTCTGGCTCGTAGCGCTCCAGCGAGTGGTGCCCGGGCAGCGCCGCCGACTCCTCCAGCATGTTGTCGCAAGCAACAATTGTCATGATGTATTGGTCGTTTTCGGCGTAGCCGTGGTTTACGAGGTTGCCCCTGTGCTTTGTTGAGGAAGGTGGAGGCGAGTGGAGGAGACTGAGGTGGTCGTCCATACAGCTGCTTAGGTGGAGGGGCAGTGGAAGCCGCGCCTCCACCACGAGCTCCAGTCAGCCACAGCCGCCCGTTGCAGCCGCGCGTCCTCGCGCTTTCTCCTTTCTTCCTCTCGAATCACTACTTTCTCAATACAGTCTTCCCGCCCACGGCGCGCGCACCGTGGTTTATAAACATTCCTGTTCCCGCCCACGGCGCGCGGATGCCCAACGCACATTTACGCGTCGCCCAATCACAAACTTGACAGACATAAACATGAACCTCAGACGCGCGTCACTGAAGCCCACCCCGCTGTTTGTAGGGGAGCGTCCGTGCGACGTTCGATTCAAAAATGTACCTAAAATAAATCAAATCAATCAAACAGTTATTAAACAGTCCATCTTGAAATGTTAATGTATGAGCAAAGTTTTTTTTTTCAGGAACCAACACGTAAAACCTCAACAAATGCTTTAGTCGTTTCTGACGTGCTTTGAATAGGCTACTCAGCTCTGGGCAAAGGCTCCAGAATGTCAACGAGAGGTGGCATGTGCACCTGGCCCCACTTTAAAGATAAAAGGACGTGCTCTAGCGTCACTGTTATTGACATTTAGAGAGCAGCAGGGACTTCATCTTTATGCAAACCCTCTCCATATTACATACTCACAAGGGTGCATTAGTTCATTAGTAAATACAGAGAGATGATGATTATTTGTTTGGGCGGGTGTGACGGTGTAAGCCACAGTAATGGATTTGTTTATTTATTCATACACTATGATTTATAGATATGTTGATTTTAACCTCACATGATGCATGATGGCACATAAATCTTTTTTTTTTTTTTTGAAAGAGATTGGGAGACAAATTTTAAAAGAGCACGCTAATGGACTGCGCCTCTTTAAGCAAAAATGAAGCAGAAAAAAAACATACTGATGGAAATATGGAGCTGTCCGTAGTTCTGAAATTAGGAGAAATAAACCGGAAATATATGATCACAATCTAAAATAAAACACAATATATTGTATCAAAATAATTATAACTTTACCTAAGGGTATTCACACTGCAGTATATTAGTGAGTAGATCTATTATAATTTCATTGGGATGTCTGTCTGTCTAACGCACATAATGTTTCACATTAAAAGTAAATCATTCTGGCTGTTTAAAACAAAATAATATTGATGCGTATAGGATTTCATATTAACAATTAAAGTCCTTACAGCTGATTGTTAAATAGTACAAATTATTTTAAAGGTGCCAAAGAATGCATTGAAATAATCTGTTAAATTGTTCCTACATAGAAGGTATGTAACTTTATTAAGTGCAAAAATTATACAGAAACGTTTTCACATGTCCATTTACAACCCTGGGATTTGTCCGTTGAATGAAATGGTCTATTTTTGCCCGATTTGGAAGGGTCATGAATAATAATGTTGAGCACTGCTCTGATTCCTTTGCTCTGGCTCATGCCAGTAGCTCACATTAGTAAAGAGACCTTATATGTTTGAGCCTGTATCAAACGAAAATACTGATTTTTTGGAACAACTAATGGTTTAAAGATTGTTAATGGTTGTCTGAGTGGTACAATTTTTTGTTTGGACCTGCAAAACGTAACTGTTACGTCAATAGTAGGACTTCACCATAAATGCCAGCATATAGCATTAACTAGCATACTGTATAGTGCTAACTCAGCAGTCATTGTAATTAGTAAAAAATAAAACATAAACATAAAAATGAAGAAACAAACACGTTTAAGGCTCACCATATGTTATTACCGTGTACAGAGCTCTTATTATTAATCTATGCCTAGGTTAATACAGTTTTAAATACACAAAGCCACAGGTGTGTAAAATGAATATTACTCCACTATTAATTGAGTTTGGCTTAGTTGAGCATTGCATTAGCAACGCAAAAAGCCACTGGTTCGATCCCAGAAACAGACAATATACAATGTAACTTGTAAGACAACTGAATGATTACTTGAAGTTACACAAACTGAAAAAGTTCCTAATGTGCTTTCATTGGCTCCTTGCCTTATTTAAATGCTCTAAAGATTGGTTCGTATGCCAGGACTATAATTACTCCAGTCACTGATTCATCCTTGATATTTTGTGTTATATAATGTCTGGCAAAACCAACCACTCCTTTTGAGGTGAGATAGGGTGGTCCAGAGCCTTTGTTAATGTCCTGGGAGTAGCTGCAGATCTGAGATGACTTTATTATTCCTTCTGTAATGGTTAGGTAATTAAATTCTGTTTTTCAAATTGTTCTCTAGTTGCATTCATTACATGCTCTCTTCTCCTGCTACTTCAGAGTGTCTTTTGTGTGAGTGCAATTTGTCCTTGGGGTTGTTTTCAAACTCCACATTCACACGTCACTCTTGACGCACTGCTCTGTGAGTTTAATGTATGCTTGTAGATGGCCCGACACAGTGTGTTGAAAACACAAGCACAAACATATGCAAGGAGTTATATAAATGCAATTTTCACTGGATTTTCGCAATTTTCAGTGAAAAACTTGGCACCACAATTATTGCGATATACAGTCGTGTGCAAAAGTCTTAGGTCACCGTGCTACCATTAGATGTGTTGTTTTTGCAATTGTATAGTGATCATATATATAAAAAAATTCAGTCTCTTTATTAGAATACAACCAGAAAATACAGGAAATGTGTATGTAGTATTAAAAACTGTATAAAAGTAGGCTATAAGCTGAAGTGTCAAGTATTTAGGGTAAACTCCTCTTCCACTTGAGCAATAGCTGGCAGCTGCAGGATCTCTTAAACCTAAATGAAATTAAATCCTAATTTCTAATTCTAATCAAATGACTTCAGGACTTCAGTCTCCTCAAAAAAGCTCAAGATGTGTTTCGTGCCAAGGGAGGCCATAACTAAATTTTCGATTCCTGAAGAAGACTGTTTTAATTTTGTGTACATTTTGTGTATTTTCTGTTTGTATCTTAAAAAAGTGTGAAAAATAAATATGGATGGACATTAAAACTTTGCTAAAACAACAAAGCTGGTGATGATGGCCTAATACGTTTGCACAGTACTGTTTATTTTTAATTTTTTCCCCAAAAAGTTTTTGAACCCATTGCTATGTGGTTGCGAAGCTCTTCTAGGTAGCTGTAGACACAGGTCCATTGTTTACTATAATTAATGTATTATTTTTATTGTTGTATGGTTCGCTATGCAAAATTGCATAAAAATGTGAAAGCAAATCTTTCCCCCACAATCCCCATCATTTAAAATATTATGTAAGTCCATAGTAAAGTACGAGTGACAAGTTTCAAATCAAAATTTATTTTATTAGTAATTTTTTTTTAAACCCTCTATGTGCTATTTGTATTGTTGTACGATCTGCTATGCAAAATTGCATAGAAATGTAAAAAATGAATAAAAATCTCTCCTCAACCATTCCCAAAATTTAAATGGGTCATGAAATGGCTAATTGTATTTTTTTTGTACTGTTCTCTGTGGTCCACTAATAACATTAGATATGTTTTTACTTAAAAAAATCCTCATAATTATTAAGTAATAGGCTTTTCTCTGCCCTGTTTTTGAGTCTTTATTTTAAAACACTCTGTTTTTGTGGAAATTATATGAAATTGCACACTATAATTATTTTAAAAGGTGTGGATATTATTTTGCAATGGCGGTCTTTCGCATTACTATGAAGGGATAGTCTAACACAGTCTCACCCCATTTCGTCAATATTTGACGACACTTGACCATTCGTCATATGTTGACGTGAAGGGTATACCTTTCGCGTCATTTTTTGACGAACTGGGGACTTCAATACTATTACGTCCGTTGCATTCTCTTTCCTATTTTATTACCATTTGCGCGTCGGTTTAGGGTTAGATTACGCAAAATTAAACAGTGTACGCGAAATTAAACAGTGTACGCGAAATTAAACAGTTGTCACCTGGCGTTGGGGTTAGAAACAGTTGTCACCTGGCATTGGGGTTAGAGTTAGGTTTGGGTAGGGATGTCATTATGTAAATCTAACCCTAAACCGACGCGCAAATGGTAATAAAATAGGAAAGAGAATGCAACGGACGTAATAGTATTGAAGTCCCCAGTTCGTCAAAAAATGACGCGAAAGGTATACCCTTCACGTCAACATATGACGAATGGTCAAGTGTCGTGAAATATTGACGAAATGGGAGTTTGCTCACAACATATTGAAGGCATAGCTTCTAGTTCTTTTGCAACCACTTCAGGTACTCAAATTGGCGGAAGACAAGTTTGAGATGTGAGTGACGTCAGCTGATATTCATGAATAATGTAACAACCTCTTAACTATCAGGGAGAATTAGAATTGTCAGTTCACAACCCATTTGAGTCCATGATAAAGAAAAATGAAAGGTCCAAAATAAAGGTCCCATAGCTGTCACAGGGGCAGTACACTTTCAAAGTACATTGTTGGACCTAAAGAGTTCATATTAGTACATATAGGTACATATTGGTTTTATATAAACACATATCTGCACCTAAGACCACTGCCGCAGTGACAGCTTGATACCATGTTTTGACCATTTTTTCTATTACACTCACCAGCCACTTTATTGGGTACATCTTGTTAGGGCCCCTTTTGACGTAAGAACTGCTTTAATTCTTCTTGGCATAGATTCAACAAGATGTTGGAAACATTACTCAGAGATGTTGGCATGATGCAAAATCTCCCCAAATCCCAAAAGATTTGGATGGTGACTGTGGAACACAATAAATTCACGGTCATGTTCAAGAAACCTTTTTTCCCCAATCTTCTACTGTCCAATTTTGGTAAGCCTGTGCAAATTGTAGCCTCAGTTTTATGTTCTTAGCTGACAGGTGTGGCACCCGGTGTGCTGCCGTAGTCCATCTGCTTCAAGGTTCAACGTATTGTGTGTTCAGAGATGGTTTTCTGTAAACCTGGGTTGTAACCAGTGGTTATTTGAGTAACTGTTACCTTTCTATCATCTCAAACCATCTGCCCATTCTCCTCTGACATGAAAACATTTCCGTTTACACAACTGCCACTCACCAGATATTTTCTCTTTCAGACCATTCTCTTTTTAAACCCTAAAGATAATTGTGTTGTGTGTAAAAATCTCAGTCAATATCACTTAAATCCCCTTTTTTACCCATTCTGATACTCGGTTTGAACTTAACAAGTCATTTTCACCAAGTGCCTAAATGATTTGGTATAAACGATTCTTTGAGCAACCAAAAATCTGTTTTCCAGCACATGCATGCACGTCATACTTGTTAGCTGCATAAACGTGCCATCTGCAGCTTTCTTTTTCTAAATTCATTCCTTATTCAGGTCACGTTGCTATAAAAAAATGCCAATCGTGCTCTGCTGAGAGAAGAGCGATGGGACCTCCGCTGGGGTTTTAGCACTGGCTTGACTAAATATAGTCGAAACTGCAGCCTTTTTAACCCTTCACATGAAACTATATCACACCTGCGCTACCATGTTTTTAAATAGTTTGGTGCAAAATACAGTGCCACATAAGTGCTTTACTATAAAGGCATGAGAGTACAGACAAAGCAACAGCATCTTAAATTGAACTCCAGAATATTTCTTAACAGGGTTATTAAACTCAATCATCTTTCAAACACATCTTCTGAATACTGTAAAATGTATTTATTCTTAATGCCATTCCAGCCTCTATGGCTATATATTAATGTTGAGAACTAATCTATTGACCAGTTAATCCACACACATTTTAGGGGAAGGGTAATTTGACATCCAATTCACTAACCTGCATGTTTTGGACTGTGGGAAAAACTGAAGTAGCCAGAGTAAATCCCAACACTTACCAACTGCAGAATCGCAGAACCATTCCAGTTGACTCAAACAAGGCAAAATTTGGGCTGTCAGTGAAAGTTTAACCATAGACCAAAATTAGACTATGCATGTACGCTTAGAACATGTAAAAGAAATAAAAGCAACACCTTGAACACCGGTTGAACAGCTGTGTTTTATATGTCTATATTGTGAAAGCAATGAGGCCGATATAACACAGATGTAATTACAGTAAACAAGAGACAAAAAGAAAATTGGTAAAACTAAATAAACATTTAATATGCATACCCCTTTTTAAATACTTGAAAAGACATTTGTACTGCTGATCTGACACCTCACGTTACTGTTTGAATAAGACTTTGCTACACACTAGAACAGAGTATTATTTTGTGTAACACAATGTAACATCACGTTTAAAAGTAAGTCATGATTGGTGTCTGTCAGACACAGTAGCGGCTATTTTCTTTGTTTTACTAACGTGACATTTATGTACACAATAGCATCTGAGCGGTGTTCAGATTAATGTGAGTGGCATGCAGAGCTGTTCACCCCAAACGAGTCTTTGTGCAAGTTGAAAATATTCAACTCAAGCAAAAAATTTGCATGACACAAAGTTAAATTCCCCGAGGAATCTAGAGTGAGGAACACGATGCTTACCATTTGCCGTTTATGCAAGTGTTGTCTTATTAGGCATTCCGCTACTTCTTTGTTTTGGACTGATTCAAAGTTTATAACCACATTACAATTAAGAAATGTATTTAAAACATTAAATAGAAAAAATATATTTATGTTATATAAGATGTAATTATATTAAATATAAATATATAGGGTGATTTCAGAGTGATTGGAAGACTTAAAAAATACATAAATACACATGAATGTACTACAGACAATTGTTAATAGTTTTTTTCTTTTTAGTTAAATGTATAGTTTATTATACAGTTGTTTTGTTGTCATAAATGATAATATGAACAATATAAATTGAACACAAATCTTAAAATAAACAAAAAATAACATGAAAGCTTGTGCATTTAAACATTTTATTTTATCAATGTCAATTCAAAACTAAACAAAGAAAACTTTTTTTTCTCAAAGAACAATTTTATAGTTGAGTGAAAAAACTAAAAATATAAATTTATTAATAAAGTAAATAAATGTTTTCTCCCTTGTACAGCAAAAACATCACACTAGTTGTCCCTGCTCCAAAAAATAAAAAATATAAATACAAGTCATTACAAAAACAAAATTAAACTACGGAAATAAATAAAACAAACCAAAAATATATTTAATAAAAACACTTGATTAAATACAAATCACAAAGGCATTTTTACGGTGTTCTATTCTTCCGCCATATTGATTCCATGAGCTCCTTGCGCCACAGTTACAGTAACTTCCACCCACTTCCGACCTCATACTCTTAAATCAGATATTACTTAAACAATCAAGTAAACATCACTTAATATTTTGTGTTTTGGACCAATGCCACAAAAGTTTAGTTTCATTTAACATTTAATCGTACAAAATCCATTAAACTAAAACATTTAAGTAAACTGAACTTAAAGTTATTAGTATATGTCATGAGAAATATCCATAATCCTTTTGCGCCTAAATATTTTGGGTTAAGAGTGCATGCTGATAGGGAGAATATGCAGATTCCACACAGAAAAGCCTCCTGACCCAGCCTGGGCCCGAAACTGGAACGTGAGGCAACATACCCACTGAGCCACTGTGACCCTCAAATATTGTAAAATTAACACATATTAGCAAATGTTTTTTTGTAAGATATTTATCTGTAATGCTTTTAATATAATGAATTAACCACTAATGCAATACATAGCAATGTGGCCTAATTGCATAATTATAATAAGTATTTTAATAATGTAAAAATTTTACAGAAAATATATGACTGCCCTCTTAAAAAAGGACTGAGTTATTAAAAGATCAGCTTTGTTTCAAGCTTTTGTTCTACCTGACACATATCCTACAGAACTGGGTTACTGCAGCCCATGAACACTGTTGTCTGTCTGTCTGTCTGTCTGTCTGTCTGTCTGTCTATCTGTCTGTCTACAGTGGTCTTTAAAAAAAACAGTAAACCTATACAGTCATTAACTTCTCTTTATTGACTTGTGTAAAACACAACTCTATATCAAGTTTTAGTTTTAGAATGCCCCAAAAATGTAATATTAAACACTATATAAACAAATAAAATTGCAATGCAACTGGAGTCTTGACTCTTCAAGTAGGTCTGTCTTATGACCTGTTAGTTAAGTTAGAAATTCTAAGGATAATTTATTCACTGATTACTAATACTTTTAGTGAAATATTAGCAATTATATAACAGTTCTTTCTGGTTCTCGAATCTGATTGGCTAAGAGCTCTTCCCAGGCATGCAATATTGTCCTGATAACATAAGCGTAACCGCTTCACCGTTTGTATCAAACCGCCACCTACTGGTCATTTTAGTATTAGTGACTGGGGCTTCTTTAAACCCGTGTGAGTCATTCGCTCATCTTTGACTGGAAAAGCTACACGCACACACGGACACATGCGCTGTTTTTAAACACTCTCTGTATGTCTCATTATGTTCCCTAGCTTGTGAATCAGAATCAGAAGTGATTATCCCGTCGAAGATAAGCGCTCTAAAATGTAAACTTCAGTGTAATGATGTCACATCGTGTGGATCAGTAACATACACTGGGAATAAAGCTGCAATGTTTTCTAGTTTTAGTTTTATTAAACGTGTGCCGTCAAACTGTTGTATAAAAGCAATATCGCTCTCGGAGTCGTGTGATATTTGTTTATATCGTCACGGATGTGATTGGCTCCGGCCTCGTGCCTCTGGCCTTATCACAGCCGTGATGATATAAACACATATCACACGACTCCGAGAGCGATATTGCTTAAATATGTCACAGGTGCGCTAAAGCTTCCAAACTGAGCATGTAAATTTGCCATAGTTTATCTGTCACTGGACATAATGAAACCTTGACAGCAGGGAGAAAAAAACACATTTCTACCAAAGAAAACAACAAAAACGCAAGGGAAGAAAGGAGGAAGATTGAAAAGATTGGAGAAAAAAAACATCAATTTGAACTGCATGGTGCTGCCCTCCTTTCAGATGATGGAATCTCTCAGGTTTTTATGTTATGTTTAGTAAAATTTGTGGAGCAATTAAGCTAGATGTGGGACAACTGGAACATCCCAGGTACAAACTAACAAGATATTGGGTTTTATTGAATATTATTGTCTTAGTATTATGACACATAAAATGTGACATCTAAAAATCCATGGGCAGGATGGTGTACTAATAGTAACTGCTACTGATATTTGTTAGTACGAGCATGGGTATTGCTATTGTAGCTACTTCATCACGCAACTTATCTCAGTTGCTAAATCATGCCACGATTGGTGTGGTATTACCTTAGCAATTGCAATAGGCTTTATGCCCAGCTGCACTACTTCCTGAACTTCAGCCTGCTCCTTGTTTCCTGTCTGCCATTATTGGACAAACTGATTAACCCAGGTGTGTCTGATTATTGTTGTTGTGACTACTGAGGTCAGGCACACCTGGATTAATCAGTTTGTTTGTGACTACGGAGGTCAGGCACACCTGGATTAACCAGTTTGTCCAATCATGGAAGACAGGAAACAAGGAGCTGGCTGAAGTTCAGGAAGTACTGCTAAAAGATGTAAACACAACAAACTATTTAAAGGTGCTTCCACACTGAAAACATTTGGACATTTCAAAGAATGGCTATTAAATGGGACTACCAATGGGAACGCACATATTGTTGTCCAATTGTATACTATACAGTCCAGCAAGAATGTAGAGTAGGAATGCCTAGCGACCAACAAGGCATAGACTGAATGTGGCCAACTCTTAACAATAATCTGCCTTTAACAAAAAAAAATCATACAATACTCACAAAGAGCTTTTTGACTTGAACAAATAAACACCACCCTGTACCAAAAGCATATGGTTAGCAATGTAGTACTGTACATAGCAAAACATAAAGGCCTTGACAACACACCAGGCTGTTGAAACATACATCACTTCAAAAATTTACAAAAAAGAAAGAAAGAAAGAAAGAAACTGATTATCTAAGATACTTTTATCTTTCTTGCTTTCTTTTCCTTACCATCTTGTTAATTCTGCCCGCTCGCAACCATAATCTGTTATTTCCTGCCACACAGCCCTGGCAGCAGATAATTTTAATCCATCTTTTACAGCGTTTCCTTTTTCTGGCTGAACAGGATGCCAGCAGTGATTTGTGTTTTGAAAGGCTCAGCTGTTAGTTTCTCAAAGCGCTCCCTTGAAAGAATGTGCACACACTCATGCTAATTAACATAGCTGGCAATTAACCTCAACACCAGCTGCTAACAGCATAGTCATCTGTGGTCATTAAAAAGCCCTGCCGCTGAGGGAAGAAAAATCCTTCTTTTAGAAAGGATGAAAGCCAGACAATAGGAAAAAAATACTAAATCATCCCATAATTTGTGGAGTTTTCTAAAACAAGTATCACCATTATTGGCCATTGAGTATGTTCATTTTCCACCCTGTTTTTCATCCTTTGATTGAAATTTTGTGTTTCTCCTTAAAGAATAGGCCTACTGATAATTTACTCACCCCCATGTCCAAGATGTTTATGTCTTTCTTTGTTCAGTCGAGAAGTTTTTTGAGAAAAAAAAATTCAGGATCCATAATGTGGACTTTAGTGGACCTCAACAGTTTACAGTTTCAAAGCAGATTAAAATCGCAGTTTCAATGCAGCTTCAAAGGGCTCTAAAAGATCCCAACCAAGGCATAAGGGTCTTATCTAGCGAAAATATTTAAAGATGTACTTTTAAACCACAACTTCTTGTCTTGCAGTATCCGTGTGACTTCTAGCGAATTACATAATCACATCGAAAGGTCACTCATGACGTATGCGAAACTACCGCTCCAGTGTTAACAAGTGTGGAGAAAGAGGACCAGGTGACGTTGTTGTATGTGGAATGATACTAAGTGATGTCTTTGTGTCAGTTTATTGTTTAAAATGGTTCGGAAGTGTGTGTTTCACATGTGTAGTGCGTGACCTTTCGACATGATTACATAATATGTAAAGTCGTGCTAGCACGCCACATGACTAGTGCAAGAGCAGGATTTGGTTTTAACAAGTAATTTTTTTATTTTATTGGCGAAAATGATGATCGTTTCGCTAGATATAATTTTTATGCCTCGGTTGGGATCATTTAGAACCCTTTGAAGCTGCGCTGAAACTGTAAAATGTTCAGGTCCACTAAAGTCCACTATATGTAAAAAAAAAAGTCTGGAATGTTTTCCTCCGAAAACTTAATTTCTTTTCGACTGAACAAAGAAAGACATTAACATCGTGGATGACATGGGGCTGACTGAATTATCAGGATTTTTATGAAAGTGGAGTATTTCTTCAAAAAGCGTTTGGCCTGGCCAGATGTCACGCCCACTTCTATGATTGACAGCCTACAAGCTGTGGCTACTATACTGCAATTACCTTCCAAAGTCTTTTTATGTACATTGTGTGTTTATTTAAGTTACAGACACCTAAACAATCTTACAGGCACAACAATAAATATTCACTAAAGAAAGCATAGAAATGCCTATGTCTGGGTCAAATATTGACATTTTTAACAATTCGGTTTGTCCGTCTTTACACAATCATATCATATATATACTTTTATATTACCCTACCTTGTAAGGCCAAGTAGTGGCCATTAAAAGGGCTTTCTGCAGTTTGTAGAATGGGTCCTGACGAGCTTCGGTTCCCCCTTCACCATTCACGAGGCAGAGGGGGATTTTTGACGACGCCCAAAGCCCCCTTGGAACCAGATACGAGGCAAAGTCTGCCATGGACCACGTGCAGGAGCTACATCCCTCCATGTAGCAAGAGCCCCTCAATGTGTCCGTCCTAAAACCTGAGCTGGCCAACATGTCTGACACAACGCTGGAGGTATTTGTCAAGCCCCTCACATAGCTACTGTTTGCCCATCCAGGAGCCAGGTGAGGACTGCTGTCTCATGGACTTTTTTAAGTCTATCACCACCCATGTCCACACCCCTGAACTAGTGCCATATGCAACACACTGGATTTGAGCACTGGAGCTAACAGGAAGATCATCTGTGAATAATAGGTTACATTTCAGTCAACAGGTTCGGTCAAGGCCATAGGTTTGTGAACACACATACTGATAAAAAGTTAGCTTGAATGACCTGTCTCTTCCCAGCAAGCAATAGCCATCATTTCACCATCTAGGTTAACTACATACCCAATAGAGTCAGGCTACAAATAACCAACTTCTAGACAAAGTTGTATAATATTCCATCATGTAAGCAAAGTCAGCATTAATTACAAGGTGTTTGGTTTTATTTATTTCATATATTTTTGGGCTAGACATCTATCACTTTTCAATGACAGTCCAAATTTTGTCATGTTTTACTGTACTCCACACATCTGGGCTATTATCTTTTAAATGCTAAATTACTTGCTTGGTTTGGATATAAACATCTGCTGAATGTACTTATTATATTTTATTACTGAAGCCAACAAGTAGCCAAATACCAGTAAAGACACATTCCAGCTTTTACAGTCGTTATACGTTTCACCCAACGGGATAAAAAAACATAACCACATGACAAGATCAACTCGGCAAGCCCAGAACACAAGCTTATCGCACCCTTATACCAAACAGACACACCCCTAAACCAGACACAGAATGAGTCAGCCTTGCTATGGTACATCATCTGTTTCGCTCTTTGAAAAACAAACTTTTCCCTCTGGCTGATGTTGACTGACAAAGACAAACAGAACAATCTGTTCAGCTTTTGATAGTATCTCTGTCTCACTGAGACTATATTTCAAATACCTGTAGCATACACCCACACTACAATCAAAGTCTCTTTAGAGAAGTCGCGTCACTAGGCAGCCATGTTTGCAACACTTACAGGCAGTTACTTCAGTAACGCAAAACTAGTCCCATCTACCTTAATGAGGAAGGGCACATGTCCCAGCTAACAATTTTACGTTATAAAAACGCTCCCGTAACGTCTTACAAAAGTTTAGAAAACGTTTATTTTTTTAACGTTCTTAGAACATTAAAAGCGTCCAGTTTTTCAGACGTGGTATTAATGTTAATGTGTGGTTATAAGAACGTTATTCAAAACGTTTTTAGAAAGGTTAAGTCTGTTGTTATATTAATGTTCTAATAACGTTTCTAATGCTAACGTTTGAAGGACGTTTATTAATTGCAGAAAACGTTAGAGAAACATTCTACTAATGTTATTGCAAGAACGTTTTTGGATAACTTTAGGAGAACCTTCAGAGAACGTTAGCCAAAGTTACAGGAATGTTCCCTGTTAGCTGGGGTGATGAAATAACAATTAAACAACATTTTTCTGACCAAGAAATAAACCTGACATCAACTATACCAAAACGTTTGTTTAAGTTCAAATTGCTTGAAAAACACAGCTTTTAAGGATGCTTCAGGTTGGCAATCACCTAACATGACTGTGTTTATGTCTTATTCACTCCGTTGCCATGTTTATTTCAAATTGAGGCTGTAAGGGATGGACGTCCAGAGCGTGCGCTTTTAAACCTATTGTTTTGTATCAGGATGCTGGTCATTCAGCCAAAACAAATACACACATTTCCACAGGACAAATTGTTAACATTAGAAGGGACTCATGACCGAATTTGAGATGATATGTAGCCTACTGTGTACATAATATCTGTTTTGGATATTAGCCTGTTGGCTAATTGCTAATTTCTCATGTTCTTTTAAACACCAATAAAGTGCAACAATACAATATTTTATGTATACATCTCCAGTTTGTATAGAACATAAGAGTATGTCCCATGCATTTTTCTCCGTTATGTTTTTTCAAGACATTATAAGTGTGATTGACTCAGGCCCGGCTGCAGGATGAAATGACGGAATAATACACACTGAGATTTCGCTTTTGGCACAGCAACTCCATATGCAACTGCACAGGTAACCAAAAACTGACTAGCAAAATTTAAACAGCGTGATGATGATAGATCATGAGATATTATTTGATAGACTACTAAGTGTGGATTAAGGATGTTTAAAATCTCTAGCCTGGTGGTCAGGACATGAATGGATCAAATCAGCAGATTTGCAAAGGTTTATTTATCTCCACATATAAATAAAAATTAACAGGGTAACTGTGCAGTATACCACATTATATATTTCTTATGCGATTTCCATATTATAGACGAGAGTATTCAACGGCAAACGTCTCATATGGCAATAAATGTCCTCACAATATTATTATTTCTCAAAACTTTGACAAACATAATTTTCAAAGGAACTGTATTCCTACATTTTTTCAAAGATGCACAGATTATTCCGCATATGATTTGTATATTAGAATATAATTCATATAATGGCAATGAACGCCGCATATGGAAATAAATATCAACATATAACTTATTTGAGATTTTTATTGCTGCTTCCAAAGACATAAGTGTGTATTTTACAAAATAAATGTAGGCTTTTGTTTTACCAGTGCTTATGTGCATTTAAATGTCTGAAATCTAAAATAAACATGATAAGGGTTGAAAAGACTGTTGATATATGGCAGCGCTGAGCTCGTCTGTCTGGCTCAGAGCCAACCAAAGCGAAAGACCTTTGAATCTGGCAGTAATGTCACGTCATTGAACATTCTAAATCCCATATGGGGAAAAGGTTAAATTATCATTTAACTCAAAAGGTTGAACATTTTATTTTTAACCATGAATACAAAAATAAAACAGAGGGGGCACAAATCAGATCTGAGGGGGCAATGCCCCCTTTTGCCCCCTTGTGGCACCGGGCCTGAATTGACTTGATAACAAGCTATTTACATGATAGTTGGTTGTGCAAGTATTGTTATGGGTAAACCCCCCTATGAACAGTGTGCTTAAAAAACTTCCCAGAGAAAAGTTTTGAATGTATTCATGCATTGCATTTTTTAATAGTCTGTACGAATTTGAAATATGTACTTAGTTATAGGACTATATTAGTGCTTTAATGAAAAGTAACCATGCGCACAACATTAGAAATTAATAATTAGCCAACAGGCTAATTTAATATACAGATTTAGGGTGGCCATTCGTGCCAGTTCCGCCGGACACGTCCCGAACTTGTTTTCGAGTTCGTTCTCCGGAAGTCGTGTTGCTCGACCGCATATACGTCATCAAGGTTCCCACATTTCAGTTAAAACACATTAGAAAATTAAGATTTATTTATTTTAAGACATACAATCATTGTAGTTTCATTCTTACCTTGAAATGTAACGGTTGCTTTTTTAAAATTAAACCCGAAATATTAAACCTTGATGACGTATGGTCGACCAACGCGACTTCCAGAGAACGAACCCGAAAACATGTTCGGGATGTGTCCGGCGGAACTGGCACGAATGGCCACCCTATACAGATTTAATGTACACATTGCGCTGCTCTTTAAAAAAAAAAAAGAAGTCATATGTCCATTCTCATTTTAACAATCCATGATTTCTGAGGTTCTTTGTCCTGTTGAAATTTATTAAATGATGTATTTTCTGTGTTTTGATGGTTGATTGACCAGCATCCTCATACAAAACAATAGGATTAAAGCACACACACTATGGATGGCCTTGTTTTGGAATCAACATGGCCGCAGGCTGGATAAGGTGTATAGAGCCCCTTCCCCAGAAAATCAATTGATGATTGTTTCTTTTAACTGGAAGGTTGGACTTCGTGAAAATGTGACAGAAAAACTTAGGTAAAGGTTAATGTAAGACATTATTCCCTGGTCTCAACAGAGCTTCATGATATTTCTACATCTCTCTGCTTGGCGCAGTGGTGATAAGTCATTTATATTGACCAATGTGCACTTCTTCTCTTGGGCGCCTGCATGTCCTTCATTTGTACAATCTTGGAGTGGCTGTGTTTAGTAACTGGGTCATTTTGTCTTTGCCAAGAGCAACCTCCTGAACAGACCCACTTTGCTTAACCTCAGAGATTCCCTCAACGCTTTGAAGGACTCTGTATACTTTCTCTATTATTATTATTGTTTGCTCTTTGGAAAATGTTTCTCATGCAAACAGAAGGCCAATGGAAGATCTTGCAACTGCACATTGAGAGGTTGGTTTGGGTCTTATGCTGTGTTGTTTTAAACTCAGCATGAGTGGCAGCATTTACATTATCATGTCATTTTTATATACAGATAATAGTTTATATATATCTAGTGTACATAGACTCCTCTTTTAGTATAATTTCAAAACTTTTTTCATTTATTTATTGGCTGGCACAGGCTCAGTGGCAAAAGAAGAAATTTTCTTCACACCTTTAGGTAGTTTCGCCTATATAATTTCCAAAACATTACAAATATTATAAAAAGTAATACATTTATGAATAAATGGTTTCTATACTAAATACTAATGTTTTATTAACTGTAGAATAATGCACTTTTCCCACAATGTATTCATACAAAAAAGCTAATATTTGAGAGTGAAACAACACAAAAACACAGCTCAGTACATATGCACCTATCCAGTTCGTCTGAACTTATTAACAGTGGTTATGTCTGTCTGTAAGACTACACATGACTTTTGATGAAGCACAGACTTCTGGGAAAAAATGAGAATGTCAGCCATGCCATTATTTATCATGACACAAGAGAAACGGAGCAAGATCATGGCGGCACTGATATCTCAAGGGTGCTGGTATTTGGAATAGCTCAAGATATCAATAATTAAACGCCAAATTTGTTTAATCTGTCATAGTCAAGAGAACTGTGGATCTGAGCAAGCATTCGAAAGGAAATGGATAATAACTGCACATAAGTCAAAATACACATTTACTGTATGCAATAGGCTTTATGCCCAGCTGCACTACTTCCTGAACTTCAGCCAGCTCCTTGTTTCCTGTCTGCCATTATTGGACAAACTGATTAATCCAGTTGTGCCTGACCTCAGAAGTCACAAACAAACTGATTAATCCAGGTGTGCCTGACCTCAGTAGTCACAACAATAACCAGACACACCTGGATTAATCAGTTTGTCCAATAATGGCTGACAGGAAACAAGGAGCTGGCTGAAGTTCAGGAAGTAGTGCAGCTGGGCATAAAGCCTATTTGAGCAAGTCCACTAGCGTGTCAGTTCTGCGCCTGCGCGAGATTAAATAACTTTCCGTACCAACTTATTAGTGGATAGGAGACAGCGTGATAAAGCCAATTGGTATATGAGGGGATGTTTAGTAGGCAAGTTTGGCCAGGATGACGGGGCACACTCCAACTCTTTTCAAATAACATTCTGTGATTTTTAACGACCACAGAAAGTCAGTACCTCAGTTTATTCTTCTTCTTTCTTTTTTTTTTTTTTTAAGCCATTCAAGCATCTACGGCTATGGCGAGAACTGGCGAGAGCTGGTTAATCCATACACAAGTTTTATTCAGACAAGCTGATCCATACACAGGTTGGGGGAGGGACAATTTGGCATCTCCAATTTGCTTAACTTGCATTTTTTTTGCCCTGTGGAAGAAAACCAGAGTACGCTGACACAGGAAGAACATGCAAACTCCACACAGAAAGGCCACCTGCCCTAGCCGGGATTCCAATCGGGCACCTTCTTGCTGTGAGGCAACAGTACTACTCACTGAGCCACTGCGCCGCCAGGACCCTCATCCGAAAGCTGGTGTTTTTTGACAGTATAGTGTTCCCATCACTTTACTGGGGTGTTAGGACCCAAACAGACCACAGAGTGAGCAC
Organism: Misgurnus mizolepis; assembly: GCA_025389145.1. Lineage (NCBI taxonomy): Eukaryota > Metazoa > Chordata > Actinopteri > Cypriniformes > Cobitidae > Misgurnus > Misgurnus mizolepis. Next base: position 7,073,961 of record JAIFKI010000022.1, on the reverse strand, counting down.
CCCCTGCTAGTGATGTAGTACTCGAATCTGGTCTCAATTTCTACTTTCTCGGACTCGTCTCGGACTTGTTCCTTCAAAGACTCGGTCTTGACTCGCTCTCGGACCACAGTGGGAGGAGAAGGGCTCGTAATTTCAGACCAAGTCCTTGAAACAACACATTTTTAATGTTCATATAAAAAACACACAGCAATAATAATAAAATGAAATGTTGACGGGCATTATTTGAAAATGACATCCCATGGTGCAATGCAAATATACTGCCATCAGAGCAGTTTATTTATCTCTAGAAAAATAGGCAGAAGATGATGCATGTGGTAGGGATTTTTTTAATGATAGTAAAAGCATAGTCCATATTAAGACGTTAAGACTGCTCCTCTAAACAATTCCCAATTTAGCTTAGTCTGTAGACCTAATTGTTGATTATTAACTGGGGTGATATTAAATCATGAATACGAAATCTGACATGTTTTATGGTCTTGGTCTCGACTCGGTCCCGACTACTAAAGGACTCGGTCTCGACTCAGACTTGCTTCCTCAAAGACTCTGCCTTGACTCGGATTCCACTGTGTTTGAAAACCAACGGACTCGGTCTCAACTCAGTCGCGACCCTTCAAAGACTCGGTCTTGACTCTGACTCGGCATAGGCGGTCTCGTCCCCATCACTACCTCCTGCTGGTCTCACTAACACCTCCACCAGTGATATGATGATAAAGTTGCTGGCAAGATTAAGTCCTTAACATGGCCGATTACCTCATAAGTGCCGTGACTGCTGCATACAGGGAGCTTGAGATGCACCCATGGACAGGACTACGGTACAACAAGAAAAATGAACATGAAATACAAACTAAAGGTTACAACAAACAACAAACCATGACACACAAACACCTGACAACAGCTGTTTTGGAGCTGTAGACTTGCAGTCATTGCATGTGGTCTCCAATTTGTCTCCAAAGTGTGATGCCATTATGGTGCTTTTCCACTGTGGGGTACAACTAGGCTCAGCACAACTCAGCTCGGCTTAGCTTGTTTTGGCTTGGTTTGCTTTTCCATTGCAGTTTAGTACCACTTCAAAGTGTGTGGGATTGTTGAGTTATCGTTATTGTTGTGCAAAGTTTTTCCAGTCAGCCTTCATTACTAAACATCCATTAGGATGATCCTTGTGTTTTACGACCTTGGGATAGGTTAATGGTGTTAGGCAAGACAAACAAATACAGGGCTGCCAACACTCATGCATTCAGTGTGAGACTCACGTAATTGACCCCATTCTCACGCTCTCACACCACATTAAATTTTTCATGGAAGCTCGTGCCCACCCTTGAGATCTCATTGGTGTATAATAAAAGTCATAAAATAATTGCCTAATATAACTATAAATACTGTACAACATCTATCTCTCTCTGGTCTGCCTACATCAGCAGTCTAAAAGCTCTCATCAACCTACATATGTTCTTAAAACATGAATAAAACGACTTGAATTACAATTAATGGCCTTTCTTCAACAAGAAAAATATACATTTTTGCCAGGTGTTCAAAGACTTAGACAATATTGTTTAGGGCAAGTTGTGTAATTTCCATTGGCTCAAGTTTTAAAATATAGATGTGAACTATTACACTTATTTTATTTTATTTTTGGATGAAGGAAAAAAAATGTGAATGATAATTTTTTTGTGTGTAGATGAGACAGTCAAACATTAAGATTTTAAATTAAAATGAACACATTCAGAAATTGCAACCCCTATTTAATACGGTAGTACCACCCTCCTTAGTGGCCTTTTTTGGTTTGGGCCTCTGCCCATCAAAATGTCTGTGCATGACCCTGCCTAGCCAAAGTCCTTTTAAGGAAGTTGCATCACTCCGCCACCATATTTGAAATACCTTTATGTGTTTTTAAGAACAAGACAAACAAGATCTATCACAAAGTCCCTTTCCCAGGGGATTCCGGTTGACAATTGGCTCTTTCTACTGGAAGGCAGGACTAGAGCGGCCATCCTGACCATTGCAGTCTCCCCCATTCATATCAATACCAATGACGCATGTTGTCAAAATGAAATATTTTTGGCCTAGTTCCCTAGGTCGTGAATCAGTATCGTGTATACAGGCTCGGGCACCGGTAAGAACAGTGGCTCACTTTACACTGGTACACTTAATGACTTCTTTTCTGGTGAGATGACTATTAAAACATGTTGTGAGACGTCCCCACTGATTTTTATACTCTGACCTAATTTTTTAACAACTGGTTAAAGTATAATAAGAAAAAGGCTTTAATTATTCTGTTTCAAGATAAAAGTGCAGTAAGAAGACAGTGATCTAGTACAGCACTTAGATTAAATAGAAAATCTATTTATTATACTAATATATAAGTTATGGGATTTAAAGGTTAAAATGTACATTTGAGAGTCCCCAACATGGTCTACATGCATGCAAGGTAAAACAAACTTTTGTTGTTATGCATTACATTTTTTCCACTTACAACCACATGACACGCTGAATGAAAGAATAATTTTAGCGATGACATAATATGTGCTCTTTAAGTCTTTTGCCTCCACCTAAACCTAAACAATAATAACAAATAAAAGACTTAATATGAATAAATTAAACAAGTAATAGACCCCTGAGACTGCGTATGTTAGGGTCAGAAAAGTCATTCTATCAAGTGTTGCGTCGTGGGCTGTGAAAATTGCACCAGCTCTGCAGTTAAGTTTTTCTAGATTCCTTTTGTATCTCATCCATTAAAAAGAAAATAGGCGACATATGTGGTTGCAAGCAATTAAACGTGCAGACTGGGACAATTCAAAGGTCAAAGAGGCTTGTTACTTCATTTCAGGTAAGTCATCATTTATGAGCCCTGTTAGATTAAATTAGAAAGCCTGTATTGTATGATTTTCTGACCCCTTGCTGCGCATGCACCCAACCTAGGTGTTCGATGTTTACAAACATTGAAGGGGTCTATAGATTCATGAGACCAGAGACGAGATGAGGCTTTGCTCAGCGTTGTACACGAGTGCTGACCCCCCGCCTGTCACATCTGGAACTCACACACCTCCAAATTTTGAATCTTTACTAATTGACTGCAGATTTGAAGATACAACTAAAATCTTGCCTAAAATTTACCAGAAACAGTAATATTGAGAAACTGCTATTATGTATATTGAGTTGGCTAGCGCAATTTCGGTGGGAGAGCTTCAGAAAAGGTCACATCAACATTTTTTGCAATGCATTGTGGGATTTTTTAGGAATGATCGTTCCAGTGCACAGCCCTTGAAAAAGAAAAGTTTGGCTTTTTGAAAGTTTGACAGTAACAGAATTGACACTAATTTGGACATCACTCTAAAAAAAAACAACTTCAAAATGTTCTTCCAACAAAGATAATAAAGTAACTTGAACAATTTGTTTTTTGTTGAAAGGGGTCAATTTATTTTGTGTCTACTGAATGAAATAAACATACCATCCTGCTAACAAATTATTTGTTAATTGGACAATTAAAAAAAAAAATGGTCTGAAAGTTCCCAGCATGCATTGCGGCATGTTTACTACTTTGGTTAATATTTGTTTAAAAAAAAAGTTTTAATGTTTGCTGGCTTTATTTATGCTGTTATGTTGTTAATATTAGTTATTTTGTATTCAGAGTTCTTTTTAAAAGAATTATGTTTGTTTATTGTTACCAAGATTGAGAACTGTGTGCAGTCCAAAAGCATGCGGGTTAGCTAAATTGCACATAGGCCTAAATTGCCCTTTGCCCAACTTGCGTGCGGATTAACTTTATGGATAGATGCTGGAATGGTATTTTACTGTCATATTCCTTTGAGTTGAGAGGAATTAAGTCACTAGTTGAGTAAATTTCGAAATGTAGCCCTACTTATTGCCTTATCAGTTTAAGTTGTTTCAATTTGTTGGTTAAGGTTGATATCACTTAGTAAATTGAGTTAGGTGAACTACATCACCCAAAAGTTCAAAAACTCAAAAAAGTCAACTAAAATCATGATTCTTTAGCTGTATAAGACTTATTAAATATTAAATAATTTTAATATAAAAAATATTAAATTGTTATTGTAACATCTTGTGATCCATGAAAATGATTACCCAATTATTTAAAAATATAGCTATTTGAGAAAGCAGACTTTAGACATTATTTTGACTTCATTATACTTCTTTGAGATCTTTGAAGTTTTACACAGAGCTTTTACACTTAGATAGCTTATGTTACACAGATACACTTTAAATTAAACTTATCTTGTGCACATGCGAAAGTCTCTTTTCTGTTTATTTCTTTTTTGCAAATGTCAATTCAAGGGCTCTGTAATGATGTGTGTAATTTAAAGGTTTTAAATACATGTATCCCCATCTTTGAAAATCCATTCTCCTGTTAACAACTTCCTCGTACTGTAATAAAAATGTGTGTGATTAATATTCCAAAGTCAAGTTGAAATGCATTTACCTAATCTCCTTATATTGGAAATGAAACATACTGTCTTCTGCTTAGCGGTGAGGACCGAATGTTCTTATCAGTGGATTATTCTGAACATTCATTTCGTCTTGCATTGTGCTTCTTTCCTCCACTTTAATTACAGCAGGAGATGAGTCCAGCATTGACTTCTGCAGATGTGTGCTGCGAGAATAAATAACAAGCTGAATTTGTCCCGTTGCCATGGCTACGGGCAATTAATCAATTATTTTGCAATCTGCCGTGATAAATCGAGTTGAACCAGTAGCTGTGATCTGAGGGTGCTGCTACACGAGTAACGCATTTAATACAATTATTACAATATGCTGTTACAATATATTTCCTAGAAATGTTGTATAACACCCTTGTCACACCCACAATGTGCTGTCGTAATATTTGTTTATCAATATAAGCACACCCTAAACTACTAACGGTTTATAAATATGTTCATTCTAGCATTTAAGGGTGCAGCAGGTAAACTTTGGTAACCGAGGCAAAGGTGTGAAAATGATGTGAAAGTAGTATTAAAGCAAGATACAAAATACAACAAGATACAAAATACAATACCTCTCCATTATCTGAATGCTCAGTTTAAACACTTTAGAGCAGGGGTGTCAAACTCAATTTCATCCCGGGCCACATCAGCATTACGGTTAATCTCAAAAGGCCGGTTGTATTTGAACGACTGTATGAATGTATCAACTTTTATTACTGTACATTGTATAATTTTCTTTGCATTTGCTTACTATTGGTTTTGTTAATAACTCAATTAATACCTAGCTTTGAAAGTAGAAGCCCAGGCAAATAATGACAAAGTGTATAGAGTACAACTATTCTACAGATTATTTTTAAATAATTGTGGTGACAAAAACACATGTTGTATGTGAGTACAGTACACTCAAAATGTTCTGTTGTCCTTCATTGTGCAGGTCAGAAAATAAGAGGCATTTTAGATACTAATAAAGAGTTTTACAATCTCCACCACAATATGCATTTGTTAGACATATCTACCCTCGCTTGTCATTTCTTGCCCTCTTTACAAAAAAGCTGTGATTTTTTTACCTGGCTTTGAGTGTCTGACTGATTGACTGACGTCTCACGAGTTCAGTGTTGTAGGCTACAGATGAATAGTTTCAATCGTATATAAAAATAATCGATTCAGATGAGTCATTAGTTCACTTATTTAGCGGGAATAGACGCGTAATAAACTAATCCCAGCTGGACATCGCGAAACATTTCTGTACACGAGACGGAAAACATTTTCTCGCTGGATCCGCGTGAGCGTGCGCGAGAGAGGGAGAGAGTTTCCATATGCGGAGGTCCCATATGCAGCGTCATCAAACCTGGTTTATTTAAGTTAACTGACCATTACATTCGCAAGTCATACGCATGTTACAACAATTTACTATAAACAAAGTATAATATTTAACTTTATAATTGTTAAAATTCTGAAAAAAGGCAGGCTTGATGACGTATGCAGCCTGGAAATGCGACCTCCGGAGGCTGTAGCGTTCGCATTCAGACACGCCAACTCTAGAAGTGCGCGCAGGCAATGCTCGTTTTCTCTCATGCAATCAACAACATTATCACTATAATTACATTACAAAAAGACTTTGGCGGGACAAAAATTAGTTTTGTCACGGTGGGTAAATACACTGCTCTCTCTGTGTCTCGTGTATGGTGTTTACTCACCTGTGATGTCATGTGCTCGTTATCCCGATTCCCTTCACCTGTGTTGATTGTCTCACTCCAGCTGCTCATCATTACAGACTCTCCATATAAACTCACTCTGCTCTCTGTTCCTCGTCAGATCCTCACTCTTTGTTTGGCCTCCGTGTCTCTTTGGATTGTTTGTACAGCGTGTGTGGATTGTTTTCGTGTCGTCTTCGTGTTGGATGTTCCGGTCTCTGTTCCAGGATTATATTCCACTTCAGACCTACACCACCAACGACCATCACAACCACCATCACCCGCTTTACCACCGTAGTCCTTCGAGCACCATTACCTTCATCTGGACATTGTGCTTGTTTAAGTCCCTGTGTTTGTCTGCATCTTAAAAATAAACCTGTGTTATTTTTCCTGCATCTGCTTCCAGCGTGTTCTATTGTTACAGAAGGATCTGACCAGAAATGGAAGCAGCGGGAAATCACTCCCCATCTCCTCTCGAAGAGTTTCTCCAGCGGGCGGTTCAGAGGATGGACCGTCAGGACAAGGTTATAGAGGAGATGGGTCGAGCAGTCCAAGTAATGGTGACGAAGGTGTCCGAGCTGGCCCTACAACAACAACAACAACAACTACCGCCCACTGCGCCTCCCACACCCCCAGCTACATCTTCTTCACCAGAGGGCGCCTCCCAGTCGGAGCCCAGACTTCCTATCCCCGACAAATATGCGGGTGAGCCGAATTTTTGCCGTACATTCTTATCTCACTGTTCTCTCCATTTTGCATTACAACCCAGAACTTTTTCCAACGAACAAACCAAGGTGGCATTCGTGCTTTCGCTGCTGACTGGGAAGGCTGCCCTCTGGGGGACGGCGGTGTGGGAGAACCGTGACGACTGCTGTTCTTCGTTCTCCGCCCTATCCGATGAGATGAAGAGGGTGTTTGATCGCTCCGTCGCCGGGAAGGAAGCCGCGAGACGCCTCTCAGAGCTCCGTCAGGAGGAGAGGACAGTCTCTGACTACGCGATCGAATTTCGCACCCTGGCGGCGGAGTGTAGGTGGAACGAAGAAGCGCAGTGGGATCATTTCCTGCATGGGCTGGCTGACCGCATCCAACAAGAAATTCATGTGGTGGATCTACCCACGTCCCTGAATGCTCTCGTCGACCTGGCCATAAGAGTCGACGCCCGACTCAGCCAAGCAGCACGCCGGAGAGCTACCACGCCGTTACCCGTAAGACTGGATCATCTCCAGACCAGCCACAGCGGTGCGGTCAGCCCCTCCAACGATCTCGAGCCCATGCAGGTGGGTCGAGCTCGGCTTTCCCGGGAGGAGAAGCTCCGGCGGAGGTCCCTTGGATTGTGCTTATACTGCGGTAAAAGACCAAGCCCGATAGTAAATCTGAGGCTACTATCGGGCGGGATCTCCTCCATGAAGACCTCATCGACATCTACGCTCCTCCCGGTGAAACTACGGTGGTCCAATCATTCTCACGACTGTCACGCACTTTTGGATTCGGGAGCTGAGGGGAGTTTCATCGATCACGCCACTGCACGTAAGCTTCAGATACCACTCACACAGCTTACTCACCAGATTGCCCCGTTCGCACTTAATGGACACAAGCTTCCCACCATCACCCACATCACGGAACCTGTCTCCCTCATCACATCGGGCAATCACCACGAGAACATTTCATTCTACGTCACAGACTCCCCTCTCTCACCCATCGTTCTTGGACACACCTGGCTTCACCAACACAACCCGAAGATCGACTGGCGTCTTGGGACTGTTATCAGCTGGAGTGAGGGGTGTCACAAGTCTTGTCTTTTGTCTGCGTGTCTAACTGTTTCTGAGTCTGTGTTTCAGGGGGAAGCAGTGGATTTATCTAACGTGCCCGCAGAGTACCATGACCTGAAGGAGGTGTTCAGTAAGTCGCGGGCTGATTCTCTACCTCCTCACCGTCCCTATGACTGTGCTATAGAGTTACTTCCCGGTACTTTTCCGCCTAAAGGCAAGTTATACTCTTTATCTGTTCCTGAGATGAAGGCCATGGAGAAATACATTTCTGATTCTCTAGCAACGGGGTTCATTCGTCCTTCCTCTTCTCCAGCGGGGGCGGGGTTCTTTTTTGTGGGGAAGAAGGATGGATCCTTGCGACCTTGTATTGATTACCGAGGGTTGAACAACATTACGGTAAAGAATACGTATCCTTTGCCGTTAATGTCTTCAGCTTTCGAGAGGTTGCAAGGAGCGTCCGTCTTCACTAAATTGGACTTACGTAATGCTTATCATTTGGTCCGCATCAGGGAGGGGGATGAATGGAAGACTGCTTTTAACACCCCTCGTGGCCATTTTGAGTACTGCGTCATGCCTTTCGGATTGACGAACTCGCCAGCGGTTTTCCAAGCACTCGTTAATGACGTGTTGCGAGACATGATAGATCAGTTCATATATGTCTACCTGGATGACATATTGATTTTTTCGTCGTCTCTCCAGGAACATGTGCAACACGTACGACGAGTGCTTCTGCGGTTGCTAGAGAATGGGCTTTTTGTCAAGGCGGAAAAATGCGTTTTTCATGCACAGTCTGTTTCTTTTTTAGGGCACATCATTTCGGCTGAGGGTGTCCGCATGGATCCTGATAAGGTTAAGGCTGTGGTGAATTGGCCATCCCCAGATTCTCGCAAGACCCTGCAGAGATTTCTGGGGTTCGCCAATTTTTATAGGCGTTTCATTCGCAATTTCAGCCAACTAGCCGCTCCTCTGACTGCCTTGACCTCCCCTAGTACTGCATTCAGGTGGTCAGACGCAGCCGAGGCTGCGTTTGCCAAAATCAAGAGCTGCTTCGTTTCAGCTCCCATTCTCGTGTCCCCTGATCGCACACGCCAGTTCATAGTGGAGGTCGATGCATCAGAGGTGGGGGTAGGAGCAGTGCTTTCCCAGCGCACACCCTCAGACGGAAAGGTTCATCCCTGCGCGTTTTTGTCTCATCGGTTATCTCCGGCGGAAAGTAATTATGACATTGGTAACAGAGAGTTATTGGCAGTCAAACTGGCTTTGGAGGAATGGCGTCACTGGTTAGAAGGTTCGGGTGTACCTTTTATCGTTTGGACCGACCACAAGAACCTCGAATACATTAAAACTGCCAAAAGACTTAACTCCAGGCAGGCTCGGTGGGCTTTATTTTTCTGACGTTTCGATTTTACTCTTTCATACCGTCCGGGTTCCAAAAACATCAAACCCGATGCTTTGTCTCGACTTTTTGAGCGTTCCGATCGCACTTCTACTCCCGAGCGTATTTTACCGGAGACTCTATTCATCTCCGCGCTCACATGGGAGGTCGAATCGAAGGTTTTGACAGCCTTAGAAGGGGTAACGCCCCCGTCTCGTTGCCCACCGAACCGCTTATTTGTGCCGGAGAAGTTACGGTCCAACGTAATCCAGTGGGGTCATTGTTCCAAGGTAGCTTGTCATCCAGGGGTGAGTCGCACTAAGTTTTTAGTCAAACAACGATTCTGGTGGCCAGGTATGGCTCGTGACATTCACGATTTTGTTTTGGCTTGCTCGGTGTGTGTCACTGGTAAGACTTCGAATCGCCCTCCTGACGGGTTACTTTTACCGCTGCCAGTCCCTTCGAGACCCTGGTCCCACATTGCGCTAGATTTTATTACCGCCCTCCCACCCTCCCAGGGGAATACGGTGATTTTAACCGTAGTGGACCGATTCTCGAAGGCGACTCATTTCATCCCCTTGCCCAAATTACCATCAGCCAAGGAGACAGCGGTTACTGTCGTAGACCACGTCTTCCGGTTACATGGCCTTCCGACAGACGTGGTCTCCGACAGGGGTCCCCAATTTGTGTCCAAATTTTGGAGAGAATTTTGTAAGTTGTTAGGAGCGACTGTTAGTCTGTCCTCCGGGTTTCATCCCCAGAGCAATGGTCAGACCGAGCGAGCCAACCAAGATGTTGAAAGAGTGTTACGATGTTTGGCCTCCAAGAATCCTTCGTCCTGGAGCCAACATCTCTCTATGGTGGAGTACGCACACAATTCGTTGCCAGTGTCATCTACGGGCCTATCTCCGTTTGAATGTAGTCTAGGTTACCAGCCACCTAATTTTCCCAGTATGGAATCCGAGATTGCGGTTCCCTCCGCTCACGCCTATGTCCAGAGGTGTCACCGCACCTGGACTAGAGCTCGTGAAGCTCTACTCCGGGTGGGGGCGCGCACCAAGGCTAAAGCCGATCGCCACCGGTCTAAGCCTCCCGTATACGTCGTCGGTCAAAAAGTGTGGCTTTCTACTCAGAACATTCCGATGCGTTCCGTCTCGAACAAACTTGCTCCCAAATTTATTGGCCCATTCGCTGTTGCCAAGATTATTAACCCGGTAACAGTTCGCCTTAACCTCCCTCCTGCGTACAGGAGAATTCATCCTGCGTTTCACATTTCTAAAATTAAACCAGTTTTTCGTTCACGACTTAACCCGCCAGTCCCGGTTCCCCCCCCGCCTCGTCTCGTAGCAGGGGAACCCACCTATTCGGTGAATCGTATTCTGGACTCTAGGCGGAGGGGACGCGGATTTCAGTACTTGGTGGACTGGGAAGGTTACGGTCCGGAGGAGAGAAGTTGGGTACCTGCTCGGGACATACTGGATCACTCCCTTATTGATGATTACCATCAACAGGTACAGCAGGCTAGGAACGTCAGGTGACGTCCTAGGGGAGGGGGTACTGTCACGGTGGGTAAATACACTGCTCTCTCTGTGTCTCGTGTATGGTGTTTACTCACCTGTGATGTCATGTGCTCGTTATCCCGATTCCCTTCACCTGTGTTGATTGTCTCACTCCAGCTGCTCATCATTACAGACTCTCCATATAAACTCACTCTGCTCTCTGTTCCTCGTCAGATCCTCACTCTTTGTTTGGCCTCCGTGTCTCTTTGGATTGTTTGTACAGCGTGTGTGGATTGTTTTCGTGTCGTCTTCGTGTTGGATGTTCCGGTCTCTGTTCCAGGATTATATTCCACTTCAGACCTACACCACCAACGACCATCACAACCACCATCACCCGCTTTACCACCGTAGTCCTTCGAGCACCATTACCTTCATCTGGACATTGTGCTTGTTTAAGTCCCTGTGTTTGTCTGCATCTTAAAAATAAACCTGTGTTATTTTTCCTGCATCTGCTTCCAGCGTGTTCTATCGTTACAAGTTTTGGTGGCTGCTAAAAAAATCTATATAGGAAATAACCTGCAAAAATAAAACTTATAATAACAATAAAATAATCTGTAAACTCTCGCGGGCCACATAATTAACATAATTTGTAAACTCTCGCGGGCCAGATGAAATGAGGGGGCGGGCCGGATTTGGCCCGCGGGCCTTGAGTTTGACACCCCTGCTTTAGAGTAAGTGTAAACTTTCAGACTTTTGAAAAGAGTTTGAAGTTATCATCATCTACAGTGCATAATATCATCCAAAGATTGAGAGAATCTGGAACAATCTCTGTTCGTAAAGGTCAAGGCCGGAAAACCATACTGGATGCCCGTGATCTTCGGGCTCTTAGACGGCACTGCATCACATACACGAATGCTACTGTAATGGAAATCACAACATGGGCTCTTGGGTTGCATGAGTGCGTGTGGCATGGGCAGCTTACACATCTAGAAAGGCATCATCAATGCTGAAAGGTTTATCCAAGTTTATTACACGGCTCTCTGGAATGCTTGATTCTGATTGGTCAATTGAGACATTTGCAGGTTCGTTCTTTTTAAATAATAACCGCTCCAAAATAATAACGCATAGCCGGACTACTTTCAAGAGTAAAATCGCTCCGCGCCAATAAAGATCAATAAAGATTACTGTCTGTTTGGCGCCATCTTGTGACAAACACTCGACAACCACGACAAGACACAGACAGCTTACTGAGACTGAACTTGACAAAATAGAGCATGACAGCTACGAAGCCAACACACAAAAAAATACAGAATGGGCATTAAAACTTCTCAAAGACTGGCTAAAAGAGAAAAAATGGAGACAAGTATGAAGCAGAGGATCTTAATAAGGTATTACGATCATTTTATGCATCTGTGCAAAGTTTCGCGGAAGGATAAAAATGTTAATTTAAAACAAATATGCCAATAAAATGTTTCAAATTCATATTCATGTCCAGTTTTTTTTCTTATGTGGCAAGTAGCCGTGTAATAAGCGGGATAATGTAGAGGCAGCCGGTAGTTATTGGGAAATAAGCCCCTTCAGTGTGATACAAGACCCTCCGCTTCGCGTCGGGTCCTGATCACACTGTCGGGGCTTATTTCCCAATAACTACCGGCTGCCTCTACATGATCCCTTACTTAAGAGCAACATATGCTCCCATTTAGACATCGTCTCTTTCAGGGAAGACCTTGCATTGTACAACATGATAATGCCAAACCACATACTGCATCAATTACAACATCATGGCTGCTTAGAAGAAAGATCCGGGTACTGAAATGGCCAGCCTGCAGTCCAGATCTGTCACCCACAGAAAACATTCGGTGCATCATAAAGAGGAAGATGCGACAAAGAAGACCTAAGACAGTTGAGCAACTAGAAGCCTGTTTTAGACAAGAATGGGACAACATTCCTATTCCTAAACATTGGTCCTCCTCCATCTGTTCCTTATATGTACATTTATATTTTCTGGGCTCTTATTGCTACCTGTCCCAACTTTTTTTGGAATGTGTAGCTCTCATGAAATCCAAAATGAGCCAATATTTGGCATTTCATTTCAAAATGTCTCACTTTCTACATTTGATATGTTATCTATATTCTATTGTGAATAAAATATAAGTTTATGAGATTTGTAAATTATTCCATTCCTTTTTTACTCACAATTTCTACAGTGTCCCAACTTTTTCTATTGCGTTACTTAAAAAAAAAAAACATTTAAAATATCAAATAACTTGGATGCCCCCTATATTAAATATGTTAAATAAATGAAATGGACACTAAAGAGAAACCACAAATTTTCATTATATCAAGTGTTTCATTATATCAGAATTACTTGCCACAGGCATGGAGAGACTTTTTGTTCCTGGGCATGAGTTGCCCATAAAATGAGTTACATAATTTTTTTGCCTTTCACCTAAATGAGGGAAAATTAGTGATTATTATACTTCCAGTTTGCGAATGTGGTAATTGCCAACACACTGTCATTGCTGTGCAAGGACTGGGCTGCCTGTGAGTGTCTTAAAGTGGGGATGAGGCCAACAGCAGTAGCAGCACCCGCTGCTCGTTGAGAAGAGAGAACGATATGTGCTTTTACGTCAGTTCCAAAAGTCTCCAAACACTCCAGAAAAGGTCGCTAGATTTGTCTTGGTTGCTTTTCTAAAGTAAAGTCACTAAAGGGGTCTGGAAAGTTGCTATATCAAGTTGGCAACACTGCTTGGACTATGCATGTGCTTATGTGTGAACAAACACAACACCACTCTGCCTCTGGTTGGCTTACGATGGAAATTCAGCCAATCATCTTCAGTTATGTGGTTGTCTCCAAACCCGCTCTCAAACCAACCAGCATCAGTTATGTTTCCCATCCATATGTGGGGGGTCCCAACACACACACACACACACACGCACACACACACACACACACACACACACACACACACACACACACACACACACACACACACACACACACACACACACACACACACACACACACACACACACACACACACACACACACACACACACACACACACACACACAAAAATAACATTTCAAGTCTGGATGAGAGAGAGCCTACTTGGGTGAAAATCGCATGCCTGCACAATTGCATAAGTTGTTCATGTTTATTTTTTGTCAATAACCTAGAACTTTTTTATAAGTTTACATGTGGAGTTATTTCAACTTTCGACAGCAGAAGAAAATACTGTACTTCCAAGAGGGAGAATCCTATTGTTAGGGTATGTGGTGAAGGATGACAAAGGAAATGAGTATGTAATCAAAATAGCAGATTTATTAAACTAAAGATATGACTACAATATAAACACCCTAACATAAAGAAACATTAGATAATGGGAAGACCCCAGGTGGAGTTTTGCTGCTTGACACCCTATGAGCGAGTGATGGAAACTCTGGAGGAGACCTGGATGAGGCCGAGCAGATGGAGAGCCCCGGGGGGAGCTGACCCTATAACCTTTGCAAATCAAGATCTTGTCATGACAAAGACCTATGAATATCTTGGTGGGTTAGTTGATACACATCTTACATAATGGGATCACATTTCTGATTTAACAAAAAAATTGAATCAGAAACTTTTTTTGTATAACAAGATAAACCTTACTGTGTCTTACTGTCTTCCAATCTGGTCTCTTACCACTAAGGAAATAACTGAACCAATAGTAAGATTATACAATCGTGCTTTTAAAATCCACAGTAATCTTTCAAAATGGTCCCATCATTACATTGCGCTGAAACGTTCAAACGCACTGACTTTTCAGCACTACCTTTTCTTATACATACACCAAAATTTGGAATGATATTTCACATTACATAAGAAAAATACCATCTATTACATGTTTCAAAAAGGCATACAAACTGTTTTTACTGAACAGTTTGTACTTACTGATTGTTTTTAAATTCGTCCTAGTTTTGTCTGCATTGTGATTGTATTGTTGTTTTTTAGTCCTATGTATCTGTATCATAAATAAATCTTAAAAGAGTGTTTTTTATGCTGTGAATTGTGTTTTATGTTTCATGTTCTGCAGAACAGGAACCTGCTGGAAACAGATGTAGGCCTATTTTTTGATGAGCAAACATGGGCCTTTTTAAACCTGGTCACTTCATGTGTTTTATCTAATCAGATAGCTATCTGATTTGTTAAAACTGTTCCATTTACATTTGGCCACATAAATGTGTCTTGGCAAAACGGATTTGAATCTGATCTTTTAATCACCCCCAAAATGCAAATACACTATTTATTACTCCCCCTTAAAAAACTTAAGACGACATTTATGCAACAGAAGGCAGCACTTACTGTATGTTGTACTGTATGTTGGGCAGGGGACGCACGTCTCCTTGCTCGGCATGAGGTAAAGCTTGCAGTACAGAGCAGCAGGAGAGTGACGAAGCGGTGATTTAACGTACAGGTCCATGACGGGAAAATCGTTCACAAAACTCTCTTTCAAAGTTTTATTTCTTTGTTTAATATCATTTAAGTTTGTCATTAGAGTCTTTTATTGGTTCTAGGAAGCTTTTTTACCCGCTGTCGTCGCTACATAAAGCAATGAGTGTGTCATATTTGTTTGTTTACCTCTTTGACGGCTAACTTTCGGGTGACGCACTTACGTTTGGGAGGAGTTAGAAAGATGTGGTTTCATCAACCAGATGTATTTACACTTGTCCAGTTTCATCTGAAATGCGTCGCAGACCACCTCCTGAAGTGGTTTGAGCGATCGGATTTAAATCCGTCTTGAAAACGTTTCGGAGGGCATTTACACCTGGTCTTTTAACGATCGGATAGCTATCCGATCAGAGAAAACGCATGAAGCGACCAGGTGTAAAAAGCCCCCATGATAATGTTTTGCTTGTTTTAAGTTTCTTAGATCATTTTTCTCATCAAGAAAATACATCTTGAGAGTCATCAGAAAATACATCTTTAAGAATTTTTTGTTATTTCTACCAAAAATAACTAAATACTTTTTTTTCTTCTTTTTTTTTTGCAGTGTTGACAATAATAAACAACAATAGGGAGAACAGACAAACTTTCCGAGTTTTTTCGTGATCGTTTAACAAATTCCTGTTTTCGTGTGATTATCACGTATTGGTTACTCAACTGTTTTGTCCTATTTTCTTACCATTGTCGCTTCGGTTTAGGGTTAGATTTACATAAAATGACATCCCTACCCAAACCCAACTCAACCTTAACGCCGGACGACATCTAAAAAATAAATAAATAAATAAATTGTATAAACCAATATATAAAGTGACATTCTAATGCAAGCACTAAATCTAACCCTAAACTGAAGCAAGAATGGTTTAAAAATAGAAAAAAGCAGTTGAGTAACCAATATGTGATAATCACACAAAAACAGGAATTAGTTATACGATCACAAAAAAAAAAAACGTGAAAATTCATGATAATATCATGAAAAAAGAATTAAAAAAATTTGTGACCATATCGAGAAACCTCATGAGATTGGGTAGCAACTTACCATTATTTATCTTGAAAAGAGATTAGTTGTTATAACTTATAAAATATAGTTAAATGAAGTCAACTTCATTTTATAAGTTATAACAACTCATCTCTAGTCAAGATAAATAATGGTAAGTTAAAATGACCATTAAATTTAGTTTATTTAACTAAATATTTTAAGGCAGCAAAGAATTTTTATATAGTATATAAAGACACGATGATGATGATTGATGGCAGCTTTTATGTTCGGCGTTTTCACTTAATAATGTTGCTACATATTTCGTTAGCTCTTTAAAAAACTAATAGTAATTCATATAATGTGACGCACAGGAAGTTACTTTTTTCATTTTCGTTCATGTGTCCACACAAACCAGCAATCATGAAAACATCATAAAAAGATTATTAAGATTGCAATTAAAATAAAATAAGATTAAATAATCATAAAATAAAACAACACTTTTAAAATTCAGTGTGCCCACCTGACACTTTATTATACAGTGTGTTCACAATTTCCCTAACATACGGTTGTGATCAGTATTCCAGTAAGAGACAGTTCTCCTCTGTATTCTGTGCTGATCTATTCAGGGCTGTTGACAGTGTGATCTGATATATTATTCACCTCAGGTAAACCCCCGACATGGCTGAAAGTGTGTAACTGAGTGTGACTCAATAAACCTAATGCTTATTTTATCAGCTTTAAAAAACTGGCTTACTTGATGTTTTAAACCCATAACATGCCCATCATTGCAGCCTCTCTATATCTGTAATTATATTGGGCGGTGGTAAGCTTTAATTCCATTAAATTACTTACATTTGTTATATTTAAAAAAGACATCACATTACATCAACAAAGCAGCCCAAATAATTAAATCATTCTTTATGAGATTGTGTTCTGTACACTAGACCTAAAAATTGACAACATTTTCCTTTTGGACAATTAATCTAAACATTACAATGTAAAGATCTTTACCGGTTTTTCGGTTTTCATCAGGATCTTTTATTGGATGCCATTTACAAATAACCTCCTCGCTAATGGAACGTTGTTCCCTCAACACCATCAAATGACTTTGGATAAAACAAGGCCACGTTCGGAGAAAAGGGACACATCTAAGTGCATACGTGAGAAACTCACCTTCATTACTCTTCACATCGGGCACAAATGCTTTTCTCCGTAGTGGCTCAACCTAAAAAGCTATAAATACTGGCTCTTTACATACAAATCGAAGATGATTGGTCTCTCTAAGCAAGTTCCCAATGTGTCGGTCATGACGTGATGTCATAGTGACTAACTGATAGGGAACAGTGAACCGGGAGGGAAGCAGCAGCTCATTCGCATTTAGGTAATGCACACAAAAACGGCACTTTTTCTTGCATACCCAAAAACCGTCCTTTTCAACATGGTATAATTAATAGCAAAGTAACCATAAATCGTGACACACACTACCTGTCCGATATCGATTCTAAATCACAAATGTGATATTATGCATAGCTCTTTTATGTACTACGGCTCTTTAATCAGTATGAAGTCTGGGAAGTGCATAAATGTATAAGACTCAGTATACAAATTATTAAACCAAACTGCATGTTCATCAAGTTTAAGCTTCACTTCTTGGCTTAAAGCCAGTTGGAAACTATTTGTTTTTGTGGAAAGTTTGCATTTGTTACAAATAAGCTAATAAATACGTTGAATCAATGTTTTGTGTCCAATTATTTATATATGTTGCAAGTAGCCATGCAATAAGCTGTATAATGTACAGCTAGCTGGTTGCAAAATAAACCCCTTCAGGTTGATCCAAGATCCCTCTAGCTGTACATTATGACTTACATTATGAGATAAATCAGGGCTTATACAATCCAAATTTTAAGTCTTATTCAACGCCTCATTAAACAAACTGAAGTAGGCTGGTGGCAGGTTGGTACTTAACCTTTTTAATAAGAAGCATTTTAATCGTGAAAAGGCAAACAGACAAAGGTGACAGACAAACACAGTCACACATCCTCTCTTCTCTGCACAGAGATTTCTTTAAATCTTCCAACATTGACCCACATCAGATCTGTCCATTTCAGCCTGAGGTCTGTGTAGAACGTGATATAAATTTGGCACTTCCTGTCTACACACTAAAATTTTCTGCGCACACCATGGACCACAGTCTCCTGGGGGTGACCTTGGGCGATCGGCCACACATAAACCGAACGTGAAAGACACACAGAATGCAAAGGGGAGGGATTAGGTACGCGAGGTTATGTACCCATAGACACTTCAATAATGCAGTAAGCTAGACAATAAAGTTGACAATCAAAGGTCTTTATTCAACAAGCTTTCCTGAATAATTTACATGCTGCTCTGATTAGGCCAACATTGACAGGGAGAGAGAGAGAGAGAGAGAGAGAGAGAGAGAGAGAGAGAGAGAGAGCAAAGAAAAGGGGAGTGTCAAGACAGAGATTCATAGCCTTATAGTTTACCCATTTGACGTCATGCAGACATCACAAAGTGGAATGAAAGAAATAAAGAATGAAGTTGAGAGGAAAATAGCTTTCACTTTGAAAGCATGAACTATTGTTGGTGGCCTTGCTTGGTATTGCTTCATGGATACAATGGCAACAAATTGAAGTGCATATTAAAGAGAAAAAAGATGATGGGATCGGAAAAAAAATTTGAAAATGGCCCCAAATTGGTTCCAAAGATTGCATATTAGTACCTCAAATGTACATCGTGGTAACAAATGTATACAGTACGTATCTGCCCCTAAACTGTACATATTAGGGCATAAGTTGAAGACAGGAAGTGATTTTCATGCACAACCATTTCTAGGGTTTACAAAGAATGGTGTGAAAAGGGAAAAACATCCAGTATGCCGCAGTCCTGTGGGCAAAAATTCCTTGTTGATGCTTGAGGTAAGAGGAGAATGGGCCGACTGATTCAAGCTGATAGAAGAGCACTTTGATTGAAATAACCACTCGTTACAACCGAGGTATGCAGCAAAGCATTTGTGAAGCCACAACACGCACAACCTTGAGTCGGATGAGCTACAACTGCAGAAGACCCCGCCGGGTACTACTCATCTTCACCACAAATATGAAAAAAGAGGCTACAATTTGCACAAGCTCACCAAAATTGGACAGTTGAAGACTGGAAAAATGTTGCCTGGTCTGATGAGTCTCGATTTCTGTCAGAATTTGGTATAAACAGAATGAGAACATGGATCCATCATGCCTTGTTCCCACTGTGAACATGGGATGTTTTCATGGCACACTTTAGGCCCCTTAGTGCCAATTGGCAATCGTTTAAATGCCATGGCCTACCTGAGCATTGTTTCTGACCATGTCCATCCCTTTATGACCACCATGTACCCTTCCTCTGATGGCCACTTCCAACAGGATAATGCACCATGTCACAAAGCTCAAGCTTCAAATTGGTTTCTTGAACATGACAATGAGTTCACTGTACTAAAATGGCCCCCATAGTCACCAGATCTCAACCCAAGGAGCATCTTTGGGATGTGGTGGAACGGGAACTTCGTGCCCTGGATGTGCATCCCACAAATCTCCATCAACTGCAAGATGCTATCCTATCAATATGGGCCAACATTTCTAAAGAATGCTATTAGCACCTTGTTGAATCAACGCCATGTAGAATTAAGGCAGTTCTGAAGGCGAAAGGGGGTCAAATATTAGTATGGTGTTCCTAATAATCCTTTAGGTGAGTGTATACGGTATTTTTACCAGCGGAAAACTTGCAAAAAGCGAGTCAAAACAACATTAGGAATTCCTCTGTTATATGCGCAAACAAAGATATTACAAACGCTTTGACATGTTAACAAATTGTATAATTTTTGTGGGTGCATCTTGCATCACTTCCTGTTCTTGGTTTGATTTGATGTCTTTGATTTATGTTGCATTCACATTTCAATCAAACCACACAACACTGTGTATTTGGAGCTCACAGTGCTTGAAGTGGAGATAAAAAATATCCTGGGACTTTCTTGTGCACCTTATATATTGCTGGTACAATGTGTGTAGGCACATGGATGTGTGTGTCAGAGGGAGAACATAACTTAGCAGGGGATACATTTATCACATTTAATGGTAAATTATTTCACTTGTGGTTCTCAAACTCTTTTAGTATGAATCCCTTCCTGGTCCCTCAAAGAAAATATATGAAATAAAACATTCAAATTTATAATATGTAGTGCTATTGTTAGTAGCCTTTAATTGTTATTTTTTATTTAATTACACAAAATTATTGATAAATTAATTTATAAAATGTCACTAAACCAGGGCCCCAGGCACCATCTCAGGGCCCCCAGGGGAAGGTATTACGGTGAGGTGGGACTGGCCAAGTTATTGTTAACATCACTGTGTGAGGTAATAGCAGCAGTAACGTTGCTTTATAGTAGACTGTCTGTTAGAATTGCAGGCACAGGTTTGCACACAGACAGTGGTTACTTTATCCAGTAAAGTTCTGACTCACCCTTCTAAGCTATAGGCTAATGGTTGTTATAACTGGGTATTCAAATTAGAAAAGAAAATCTCTGTCAAGGCATCTTTTATTCACGTAATTTGTCGGGATGATAGATAAATCAGATAATTTTAGTGCCCCCTCCCTGTTGTGTGATGTCATTACACTGACAACATGTGAGAAGTGCCAGAATGCAAGAAAAAGTGAAGGTATGCAAAAGATTAAAAAAACAGAGGCACTGGGAGTGCAACAACTGCACCAGTTTTTGTTTTAATCGAACCAAATCTGGCAAGTGTGAACACACCCTAAATGTTTAAAAGAATAATAGTGGAAAATATAAAGAAATGTTTAATTCTTTAATTATATAATCTCGAGTAAAAGAAAGTCATTAAAATCATTTGATTATACAGTAGCCTACAAACAAACTAAATGCACTAGTCCTGGCAGGGCCGGAGTGGGACTCATTTTCAGCCCTGGAGTTTCATGCCTTAGACCGGCCCACTTTAGTTCACGACTGACTATTAAAAAATAATATCTTTAAACCCTCAGTAGTATAAGACTGTAGTAGTGCACTGTTTTCTGCAGCCTTGCAATTCACTGTATTCTTCAAATATATAATTTCATATTCCGTGCAAAAGCAGTAAACAATTATAATTTTTGCCATAATCATGCAGCCCTACCATAAGACCTAAAGTAAACTTATTCAAAAACTAAAGGAAACAAATGTGTTTGTGTTTTCCTCTATATTTCTATTTCTAAAAAATGGTGAGTCTTGAGATTAACTGTTGGGTTGATAACGTTTGGAAACCCCTGATATACAATACACAAGCAAGATTTATCAAGTATGCATTGGAAACAAATGGAAAAAATCTGTATCTAATTTTTTTTGTACTTAGATCATGTCTATTGCTAAATAACGTAGGCCTACATTGTGTTAAAAAAAAAGAAAACATCATGGATATACTTTTGAAACTACTTTTTTCAAATAAACTAATGAGTTTTGCATCAAATAGATTTTTGTTCCTCGCAATAAACGATGAATAATGACTATTCATAGAGAATTCATCTATGACTTGGATAAAAAATACGTTTTGTAAATTCTTTTCCTTTTAGAGGCCAGCCCGTTTGTATTAAGACGCGCTCAAGTTTATTTAAAATATAGACGCGCGGCCGGCAAGCGCACTCAAAAAACGCGCTCAAGTTTATTTAAAATATAGACGCGCGCCCGGCAAGCGCACTCAAAAGACGCGCTGAAGTTTATTTAAAATATAGACGCGCGGCCGGCAAGCGCACTCAAAAGACGCGCTCAAGTTTATTTTAAATATAGACGCGCGCCGGCAAGCGCACTCAATATAGACGCGTCTGAAACAAATCTCGTGTTCAAGTAAGCGCTTTGAAAACCAGAAGACAGCGGCACGTCCTGCGTTTCCCATGCGTTTTAGATGTCAATGAACCCTAATGCAAGAATTCTTCCAATAAGTGGTCGGGACACAATCAACTTGTGCATAAAGCGGCGGGGACATCTCTCACCCGCAAATACGCGTCATCCCGGTGGCATGACAACACCAGCCCTCGTGGCTAAAAAAAAAACAGACCGGCCCACCGGGAATCCTCCCGGTTCTCCCTATGGCCAATCCGGGCCTGAGTCCTGCTGTACTACATGCTGCTTTGGGGTTGTATTTTGAATGATGTTTAAATGCAAAGCCCTTAAATCTAACCCTAAAATCTGGTTTGGTATGTTATCATAGGGACACAATCACAGTAAGCAAATGAAATTTAATCTCTCAACAGTTGATCCCAGTAGCTGCTCAGTGAGATGGGTTAAATGCAGAGGTTAAATGGGCCATTTCACTTTCTCTTCACTTTTAAAATTCTCCTAATTTCACCTCTCATGTTCTCTTATAACTCAATGCTTTAATTAAACTCATTTCCCAACTGAATTTCCTGTGAAATCTAAAATAAGTAGGAAGTAATCCTTGGCATTTTTATCACACATATCTTTAAAAAAAAAGATTTTATGATCACCTCAAAAGTAATAACAGGGGAAGACGGCCGGTGTAGAGGTGAATAATCACTACCTCATGTGATAAAGAAACACATTATTATATAGCACACATTAAATGAAGACAGACTCATTATTAGTGTCTTTATAATCTCATTTAGCTTTTATGTATGAATCTATTTTTACTGTGTTCTCCTAGGACATTTGAGGATACTGACATGTCGAACGAAATACAGCGCAAACCTTTATTAACAGCATGTTCATTTAAAATATCAGATGTTAAGCAGACATCTTCTTTGCTCTGGTGTGGGTAACAGAAGGAAAACATCAACTTCTTTAAACACAGGAAAAACAGCTGGTACCAACATCCGTTTACGTGCACAAAGCTGCAAACTCTATGGAGCCAAAAGAAATACTTCAGACTCTGCTTTTGGTTGAATTAATGTATGTTTGATTATACTGTAACTTCTCTTTAAAGAAGTGACATTTGGTTTGTGTTGATGAACGTATTCAAGGCTACAGCTTTCTTAAAGTATGTAAATTGAGTCATTTAATGTTAAAATACCTTCTCCTATCCAGATTAATGTGCATTGACAACTACGTATAAGCCATCGTAATCTGAAATATGTAAACACGGTGGCTCTGTGGGGCTGTTAAAACATTGCTCTGTTCATACTTGCAGACATCTCAACAGTTGGGTCAACCACTGGCATGAGTTTGGGGCGGGGGGCTATGTGTATACCCAATAATGGCAGACAGTTTCCAGACAGTTTGAATATTTTTGAAATTACATTAAAGGCTACCCATATGAAAATATATATGCCTTAATATGTTTTAATTAGATTCTAATTAAATGCAATAATGAAATACAATGTTATTGATAAAAAACAAATTCTTAGTTGTCCTGTAGACATAAGGTGCTGTCTTAAAATAGATGTGGAAAATAATGTAAAAATGGCATTTGGCATACATTTTAATCTTCTTTAAATTATAAATTCATAAATAAAGGATTAAGAATAAATTTAATATATACAAAACACATTTGGCTATCACGAAAAGCATTTTATCCAGTGTAAAATAGGCTTATTTTGTTTCATAAAACATCTCAATTAATGCAAACGGCCTGAAAATGTGTGCTGTAATACAGGGGACATCTGTAAACATGAAAAGGGTGAACACTGAATTTTAAGACATACATAAATGTGACCCTGCACAAAACCAAGTCTTAATTAGCATGGGAGTATTTGTAGCAAAAGACAAAAATATGGGTCAAAATCAGGGTTCTGATTATGTAGTAATGAAAAAGCGATTAATCAAGTTATAATGACTCACTTCTGCTATATAATGATAAGGTGCAATGAATCTTTTTTTTATGATAAACTCATTAAAGCCATGGCAATCTTCAACTAAATTCTTTAATTTGCACCAAAAACTCACTTAAACACCACTGATGGCCATTGGCCAGTACATTTGTATCCATCTTGGTTGTATTTTTGGCCAAAGCCCTCAGTAATTTCTGACCCTGAGATGCGAACGGACCATCCATCATTAAATGGCTGCTAAATGGACTTAAAGGACCGAGATGGTACATTTAAATTTAAGTCCAGTCCTGTAACATGATTTTGGGGGATTAAAGTGGAGAGAGACAAATTTATTTCTGAAGCGGGAGCTGTGGAAAATGAAGTTTGCTCTAAATCAGGGGTCTCCAACATTTTTGTGAGTTTTTATATAGTCCACTCAAAACTTTTTTGTTTTACTTGTTGATTTCATTTTATTGTACTTGTTGATATGTTTTATCATTTTTTTATCACTGCACAACAGCAGTGGCGGCTGATCAATAGGGGGCGCTACCCCCCTAACGTTGTCCTGAAAGGAAAGCTACTTTAAAAGCGGGGTGCACGATCTCTGAAAGCCAATGTTGACATTAGAATTTACCTAAACAAACTTGGCGATGGGTAACACAAATGGGTCTCACCCCATTTTAATAGCTCCGCCCACACATACATACGCAACCCAGGCAACTATAATGGCGGAACCTGCTGAGGCAAGGGTATATTTTTTATCAATAAATGAACTCAATAAGTTATACTAGTAATACAGGTCAAATGTGTTTTATAGTACTGTGTGTTGTACCATGAAAGGTCTACAAGTTTGTTTTGTTATTCAGCCCATCTCAGTTTTCTAAAGCATTTTTGAAACACTGTGTGCCTCGCCTTTAAAGGCGATGTTCTTAATATTTGGATTTTTTGCATCTTCAGATTTTCAAATAGTTGTATCTCACGCAGATATTGTCCTATAACAAACCATACATCTATGGAAAGTAAAATGCATTTTTTTACGTTTCTCTTAGAAAGATGCATGTACTTATATATAGATAAATCAGATATATGAAATGCAGCTAGATGCAAAAGCATATTGACAGCTGTTTACCTAAAATTACTATTTTAAAATAAACAAATAACATCCAAGAAATAATATATGTAACGGGACAGTATGTTAAGATTGAAACTCTTTGGTCATTGCTACAATATCATAAAATATACCGAAAAGAAAATGACAAAATAAACTTTTGGTCTATCCATGGCTTTCAGAAGATGAAAACGTTGAAAATGTGACTAGTGGACTACTTTTTTATGTTTAAAGTGCCAATATTATAAAAAAACTCACTTTTTCTGGGTTTTGTGGTGTTCTTTTGTGTCTCTGGTGCTTCCACACGCATATAAACTTGGAACAAAATCCATCCATGCTGTTTTGAGTGAGATACAGGTTTCTGAATGTCCTCTTCCTTGAGTCTCAGATTGCACCGTTTCAAATTCAGCTCTTTTGTGACGTAACTAGCCTTGTCGTCACATTCCGTTTGAATTTTCCCGCCCACCATCCCACTACCCAGCTCTCCACCCACCAGGTAGCTATAGAGCAGTCACTTCGCTGATATCATGTCTCACGGAAATAACAGCGCTATTTGGATAATATGTATTATACTTTTAAAAACAAAGTTTTAACGCATGTTTATGTGTTTACTGAAACCTAAAGTGTAATTTCATATACAGTGTGTTACGACGTAAATAGTCCTCAGATTGTAGATGATATTATATTCTATTACAAGACGTTCATGCGAAATCTGATGTATACAACAGACTATATATCCATATTTCACGAATTACACGCATTTGTGGACAAAAATGGTCATTGGATGTATTTTATTGGACGTTTTTATGGATTTTTCTTAAACATCTGAAACATACTGGATTCGATTTGCGATAGTTATATCAACACAAAAGGTAAGAAGTCACATTTATATTTTGCATGTTGTCATCTGGACTTTGGTCACAAAATATTACATTTATGATGCTAGAGCATCTGTATCTCAAAACAGAGAACATACACTGATGATAAACCCGTAAGTTATACCTTTAAAACGATTAAATATTATTAACGATTGTAGACAGTAGGCTATATAGATATTGTTAGCAGCGTAAACTGACATCATCCTGCCCACAAATTTGTGCACGTCGAGGGGGTGAACTTGTGTGTGTGTTTTAGCAGTCATTTGCCATTGAGAACGACGAGGTGGCTAACCGCTATGCTAGTTAGTTTGCAGCGTGGTTTCTCCTGCAAAGCCAGGGACCAGCTACCGCAGTTTTCGAAGGTAAAAGAAATATTAAACTGCTTTATTTTACAATTCTACATGAACTTACTAAGTAATAGTGTTTTGCCAAACTAAAAGTGTTTTGCCAAACTAACCAAGACCGGCTTTTCCAAAGAGCCTAACGTACCCCCAAGTCTCTTATCACTTTCCCAAGATACGGCAGACCTCCCGTTAGCTTCTAAGCATGCTGTCCACTAGCACTATACATCCCCCGCCGGGTCTTAATTTCTGTAATTTGGGAAAATAATGCATTTGAAAATGTTTTATAACGGGAATATGTTAGCATTGTCCAGGGAAAACGAGTGTATTGTTGAGACTGCTACATCACAATTTTACTCTGGAATCATTATGTGTCATGAGTTTCTTCTCTGGGAATGTAATTATTAGTGGTACTTTTATGCTTGCTTTGTCTTTTGGCAATACATAAACTGTTAATAATATATAATATATAAAAATAATAAAACAGTCTGCACTGCTCGCGATAACATTGCCAATGCGCACATGACGTTAGTAGTGGGCCGTGGCCAAAGGAGCAGAAGCTCATAAATATGTAATGACCACCTCAAAACGGCACAATCTGAAATGCACTGAAACAGAGGCTACTAGAGATGGGTTACAATCTTTTCCTACAAGCTATTTTGAGCAAACAACTTTTGAAACATATTTTATGGAACTCATACACCTATTTAACTTGTGGAAAAGCAGGCATAAGATGGGCATTTTAAAGGGGACATTTCACAAGCCTTTTTAAAATGTAAAATAAATCTTGTGTTTCCCAGATTACATGCGTGAAGTTTTAGTTTAAAATACCGTATAAATAATTTATTATAGCATGTTAAAATTGCCACTTTGTAGGTGTGAGCAAAAATGTGGCGTTTTTGGGTTTTAAATGCAATGAGCTAATCTCTGCGCTAAATGGCAGTGACGTGGCTGGATTGTGCAGATTAAGGGGCAGTATTATTAGAATAAGATCCCCCTCTGACACCACAAGGGGAGACAAATTTTAATGACCTATTTTTTCACATGCTTGCATGCTACTGGGTTGTTCATTATCATTGTCTAGGTTGATACAAGCACTGGGGAGCAATTATAGAACATAAAAAGTAACATTTTCAGGATATGTCCCCTTAAAAATTGGCTATTTAAAATTATGGTCACTTAATTATCCCTAAAATATCAAAAGTGGCTAAAAGGTGGTAGATCCTTTAGCCCCTAAGCTCTGGAATGATTTATCCAAAACGTTTGAGAATCAGAGACACTCGATCAATTTAAATTTTAATTCTAAACTAAACACATATCTCTGTAACTAAGCATTCACATTACTCATCTTATAAATATACTTATAGTTAGCTTATCCCGAACCAAGCAGGTATTCAACCATAAGGTTATACTGTATGACACTTGCATTACATGCGAGCGGCCCTTACACTAATAAGATTTTGTTTATCTTTCCCTGTCTCTTCCTTGAACCCAAAGAGACTGAGACTAACAGACCCAGCTCCTGCTGAAGCTCATCACATCATTGATCTACTGGCCTTCCTTCAGTGTGATGCACAGCCGTCTGCCCAGGGACCACCAACCACTTCCCGTTTATTTTACTGGTATTATATATATATATATATATATATATATATATATATATATATATATATATATATATATATATATATATATATATATATATATATATACATATATATATATATATATATATATATATATATATATAAAGTGTTTTTATTTCCATACAATTTTATAATATAGTGAATTAGTTTAACTATATTGTGTCATGTGTAGGTCAGCGGACATTGCTGTTACTTTAGCGCATCTACTGCCCTCTACTGTACAATTACACAATAACGCAACATTTTTGGGGGGTGATAATATTGCACCAGCCGATCTATTGCACCCATCTCCGGAGTTGCAAAAACACCCCAGACTTTCAAAGTGACACAGTCCTGATGTCTGTGACATATTTTTGGCTCAAATAAAGACTTTCATTTATCTTTGAGTACGAAGGGGGCAGAAAAGATATTCATTGTCTGATCACACAAAAGACACAACAACAAAGCGGCGTAGATATTTAATCCACCTGCTTCTGAGACACGCAGGCGGAGCGGAACAGAGCCGCTTTTGTTGCTGTATTAATGACAGCTCCAGTTTCCTAAACCTGTACCCAAGCTCTGCCCCGATTAGCCTCAAAGACCCCGCCGCACCAGGGGGTTGTGAGGTGAACCTCGGACACTGATGTCAAGTGGAAGGTGGAATAATAGCTACTATTTGAATTATTTCACTATTTTTCAACTTTAGCATGATGTGGAAAACTTATGCTGAGCAGATGTTTGGCGACAGAAACACAACTGCACTTAAATAAATGGATTGTTATTCGACATCTTTACCAGATGGGGGCAGTAGATGAAAACATTGAAATAGTGTAAAATTATTTTTTTATGCACTTTCTGTAAAGGATGGATACAAAAACGACTTTTTATTCAATGTTCTTTTCAACAAACTTTTCAAAACTTGTTCTCTTTAAAAAAAAAGTTAAGTTTTAGAATGTTTTGTCATATATTTTGCTTTGGGAGGGGGGCGAAAGGATGCAAGGTACACAAGAAGGGCCACATGCCGAAAAAGAACAGCTGCTTATCTTATTTTTGACGTAAATGTGGACGCCGCCATGTTTGAGCTCCTTTGTGTACGACTTCTGGTGAGCCACTAAAGCTAATGGTAGGCATATTGCAAGGGACACAAGTCTGCCGTTTTGAATGGCTGTTTGATGTTTATTATGAAATCCAGGGAGACCGTCATATTTTCTGCAGTCTGGGGTTGACTGGGGTTATGGTTAAAACAAATGTTTTGTATTTATTGTGTTTGTACCAGCTATTATGTACAAACACAGTAAATGCAAAACATTTGTTTTAACCATAATACACTCACAAGAACTGAATGTGTGTGTGGCCCATGTGCACCCATCCATCCAATAAAACCTTTCATAGACACAGCTGCCAGTGAACAATAAATACAATAATTGTTCAAAAACAAGTAATATTATGCTGATAAAAATATGCTGATTTATTTATTCTGCTACTATATGTTATTACAAAAATGTGATTACAGTACAGAATATATACGACATGAACTGCTTATTAGTTCATATTTATAACAGTTCTTAATGTGTTTGTACATAGCCTACTTTTGTTGTGTTTGAAATGAAAAGAAAATAATTTTAAAATAAGCAAATTATTTAATAAGCTCATGTCTCCATCTAGCGCGTAAGAAGCAAAGTAATAATATTTGCATAAAACGAAAACAATACTGAATACATGTAATAGTTTAATATGGTTATAATGGTTTGTTCAAATAACTTACAATGTGTTGAATGAGAAAGATGCTGCTGACTGTCGGATCGCGTAAAGCTTTATGCGTTGCCATAAAAACTCACATAAGTCCATTAAAAATTGCAGTTTATAAAAACCTCACACCAGAGGGACAGTTGTGACATTTTAAACCATCGCCTGAAAAGTTTAAAAACGCAAAGTCTTGGTATATTCCATGTACAAACACTTGAATGACCTTCCCGTTGTATAGATACTGGTCTTTGTGCTTATATATTTGCGCATTGAAGACCCCTCACCCCGACCAACAACACGAAACGATTGAATGATATTAGGCCACTTCTTGATTTCATCCTCACACTGGTTCATACATGGCAGGTGTAGTAAATATTTACCATAACAGTTTAAATCATGTTTTATGTGTGCTCCCACGACAATGTGCTACCCAGTCTCACAAAGTTTCGTGATATAGTCACGTATTTTTTTTTTTATTCTTTTTTCGTGCTATTATCACGAAATTTCGTGTTTTTTCGTGATCGTATAACGAATTCTTGTTTTCGTGTGATTATCACGTATTGGTTACTCAACTGCTTTTTCCTATTTTTAAACCATTGTCGCTTCGGTTTAGGGTTAGATTTGGTCCTTGCATTACAATGTCACTTTATATATTGGTTTATACTATTTTTTCTGATTTATTTTTTTATATGTCGCCTGGCGTTAGGGTTAGAGTTGGGTTTGGTTAGGGATGTCATTTTATGCAAATCTAACCCTAAACCGAAGCGACAATGGTAAGAAAATAGGACAAAACAGTTGAGTAACCAATACGTGATAATCACACGAAAACAGGAATTTGTTATACGATCACGAAAAAACACGAAATTTCGTGATAATAGCACGTAGGCTACAAGGCACAAAAACCTGGAATAGTTTACCCACTGAACTGAAAGGAGAATCAAACTGGGTCCTTTTAAATATAAATTCAAACACTTTTTAATTAGAGGCCAAAAATGTGAACATTGACTGTCGGTTTGGATGATATTGTGTAATACTGTATTATAATGTTAATTTTAATTATGTATTGTTAAATGTTGTAAAGGCCCACTAGGGACTGACATTAAGAATTAGCTTTGGCTAAAATGTTGTAGTATGAAACATGAGCTTTGAGAACATGAGAATTTTTTTTATATTTGATCCAACAATGTGTTGAAACAACCCAGCCAGCGGACTTGGCTCGTCCCTTTTTGACCTAACGGGTTGAAAATAACCCAGCATTTTTTTAAACGAATGCTGATTTTAAATGTAAGGTTCACAACTCCAAAATTATAACACTGATTAGATTTCTAGCAAACTAGTAAACTAAATCTCTGATAACAGAGATTAGGTTTCAAATGAGGTTTCAATATTTTGAGTTTGACATATGCACATAGCAGATTTGTGTAAAATGAAAAAATAAATGGCTGTATATTGCCATGTTGACAAAAGAGTGCAAATGATGTTGGTACAGATAGTACAGTAAGTAACCAACATGTGGTAAACAGATAAACATTACACTTTGGTTAATAAAAGTTAACAGTAAATCAAATTAAATGAAAACATTGGTGGAATAGATTGGTAGAATAGTGGATTTTAAAAATGTAACTTGTGAGAAATTTATGGTTGAAATAAAAAGTCAGTAGGTGATTTCATCATACAGAGCGTAACAAAAAATAATTTTGCAATTTGTCCTCCAGATTGTGTCTGTGTTGTATCCTGTGACCATCTGCCCTGCATGGGCTGCCCTGACAAATAAAACGTGATGACTTATGAATGCCGGGAGGGAGGGATGTGCTTACTGAACATCCTCTGACTACAACCACCTAACCAAACAGCATGACAGCCAAATTCAATATGAAATGTGTCACAGCCAAGTAATCTATTTTATCATCATTTTCGGTAAAAATATTTTCCAGCCATTAGATATTAAAATATTTTTGTTTCCACCCATTCTGAAAACACGACAAATGTTTAATCCCATGAGTCACGTTGGACCTGCAAAGTGTTTGACAAACATATTTAAAGGGACATTCTGGGTTATGAGGGGATGTTGAAAGGTACACATATCTTGCTGTCAATCTGCCATGAGACATATATGATAAATGTGGGTGTGTGTCGGGCTATACGCTTTCTTTTCCAACAATGGAAAGGAAATATACTGTAACAAAATCAAACACGATTATGGTAGTTGCTTGGGCATTCTTTGTGGTTGCTATGTGGTTGATTAACGAAGCCCCCTGGGCTCTAGGTATAAAGATGTATAAATTGGATTGACCTATAAAAAAATTACTTTAATTGGTTCAACTTAAATATTGAAATTAAAAATGAAAGTTGAAAATAATTTATTTTTTAGGTATTACCAACTGAAGTAATTTTATAAAGTTTTTAGATTTAAAACTTAAAGTGAGAAAATGAAAGTTGGAAAAACTTATTATTTTAAAGTGTGTAGTCTATTGTATATTTAACCATTTCATACCCCAAATTGTACATCCAACTGGTTTGCAAAGTAATAGCACAGCTCTCTTTAACAAGCCTTGTGGTTTTAGTTTGCCCATCATCTATGTGGGACAAAGTGCAACAGATACAGTATGTGTAACACTTAACAGCACCTGGCCCTAACCATAAATATGACCAACAATAAGAAGTGGAGAAACTTCTGGAAATTCTCGCTTTGTTGGGCTGCAGTGACAGTTTGCATTTCACATGGATTAACAAACAGGAGCTTACATGGCGTGACATGCTTACTACTAACAAATTCTGCAACCATGGCGATCACTTTAAACAAACTCATCTTTCAACAGGTGAAAAACAAGCAAGTGTGCACTGAGAAAGAGAGGTGTTTGTAGACGAGCGCTGAAAACATAAGTGGTACCAAAACATCAACTGTAACTAATATAAAACTCATGCTTTTGTTATAACTAAAAGGCTCTTTTGAAATACACATTTTGCAAAATAATTGTATAAAGATTGCAATAATAACAATTAGCCATATAATATATTCTACATAACTATATTATTAGTTCTGTATAAAAATCTTTCAAAATGATCTGTATTGTTTTTTATTACCTTAGAATGAGCTTTTTTATCTCCATAAACCACAGGTCTCTTTACATAGAAGTAACAGCCATGTTTCTACAGTAGCCCTAAACAGACCAGCTGCTCTATAGAGTGTGTTTTGTTAAAACATTGTCTCAGATATTCACATATTTTTCTTATGACAGCAACTGTAGCTTCTCTATGCGTTACGTTGGTTGCAATTCACAATATCACCACTAGACGCTATTAAAAATCTACACAGTGGACCTTTAATGGATCATTAAAGTCACCATGAAATGGACAACTTGATCTCATGGAGAGTTGTGCTATAGTCACAATTTTTTTTATTAATTTATTCATGTCCATGGCACGAAATTCAGCTTTTTCATGCCTTGAGCACGAATGTCTTTTTAGTGTCACTCACACTAATTTCTATAAATAATTGTTCGTGCCCCGAGGCACAACTTTCTTTTTCGTGTCATTTTATGTATTGTTTTCTCATTGTTCCCCTATTTTTACATCATTGTCGCTTGGGGTTGGGGCTAGATTTGGAGTCTGGGTTAGGATGTACTTTTATGTATTGGTTTCTACATGTTTTTCTTCCGCTTGTAAAATTATTCTCGCCTGTAGTTGGGGTTGGAGTTGGGGTTTGGTTTAGGAAATGAAAAAATGTAACAGAAAGTGATTTTAACCCCAAGCAACAATGGTAAGAAAATAAGAAAAAAAAAAAACAATGAGAAAACAATACATAAAACGAAACGAAAAAGAAAGTCGGCCAATGGACACTAAAAACTATTAATCGAAATTTGTGTGAGTGACACGACAAAGACATTCAGAAAAAGCTGAATTTTGCGCCATGGACACAAATAAATTAATCACAATATTCGTGACTATAACACGACTTTCTGTGAAATCAGTCTGAAACTAACGTATTAGTTGTATTTTATTTTCTCTATGTTGACGTATATCTTCTGAATAAAATAGAAAAAAGTAGGTCTGGGCTTGAATTCGTCCATCGAGAACTTATTGGGTCAATTAAAGTTGGGTCATGTTGCTAATTGCTAATCCCAGACTCACCTACCTGCGATACCATATGACCAGAAGTGAAGAGAGTTCGTTTCGAGGAGGGGAGGAGATTTGCATTTTTGATGAAAGGCTATAAGGGAACATGAATTTAACAAAATAATGAAGCTCTCAGATACGTAATTTGTAAAAAAATTAATAAAAATACCACAATATTTCAAAACAAATTACAGTTTTTCATTTCAATTTAATTTTGACTTTAACCCTTGTGCATTGTTCAAATTTGTGACCAGTCACGGAAAGTAGGGACACAAGTCGGATCTGGGGCATTTTGAGTTATTCATAGATTCTGAAAGTGCAGTTTTTCTAAGCTTTCTAACGATGTGTAACACATGGAAATCTGATAAGATTTGGAGAAGTTGTGGCCATTTGAATGTAACACATTCAAGAAGGAGAATGCTGAGAAATTTGAGAAAGAAAAAGTTAACACTTTCCCTTTTCCCTGGCTGGAGAGACAATAGACTCATTTACATCTCATTTAGCTAAGCCATACCCCCTGTAAAGCCGTTTTGAGGTACAGATGTTCTAAGCATCATATGTAGTATTTTATTACAGAAGTCATGAATGACGAATGAACAACATGCAAAAATAAACAGAACTTTTTACCTTTGTGGGGATCACAAGTCGAATCAGTCTGTTTCAGATGTGTGAATCATCCAATGATTTTTGTCCACAAATGCGTATAATCCGTGAAATATAGATATATAGTCTATTGTTTACATCAGATTTCGCATGAACTTCTGGTAATACAATATAATATACATTCTGAGGACTATTTACATCGTAACATGTAAGGTATATCAGATTACACTCCGGTTTTTGCGGATGCAGCTGACTGTTATTTGTTCCGCCCCAGCTTCTTTTATCTTTCTTTTGTTTTGTGCGCCCGAGCTTCATTTACAGTCTGGGGAGACGCACGCTATAAGTTTGAAGAAAATTAAATAAAACTAAGCAAACATGTCTGAGGAACAGTGCAGCCGCGTCACTACAGTCACGTGACTTCACGAGCCTGAAGAGAAGACAATGCTGAATAAAGTCGTAATTCTGCTATTTTTGGACCAAACTGTATTTTCGATGCTTCACCACAATCTCACTGACCCACTGATGTCACATGGACTACTTTGATGATGTTTTTATTACCTTTCTGGACATGGAAACCGTACATAGATTTTCAATGGAGGAAACAGAAAGCTCTCGGACTAAATCTAAAGTTAAAACATCTTAAACTGTGTTACGAAGATGAACGGAGGTCTTCCGAGTTTAGAACGACATACGGGTAAGTCATTAATGACATTATTTTCAGTTTTGGGCGAACTATCCTTATTCAGTGGTCACGCTGTTCCCTGTGGAGGCGGAGGCGAAAACACAAGCTTATACAGTATGTAAATATACACACAGACAATGAAGCCCCCCGCTGCACGCTAGAATCTCCGGAAAAAAAGCCTATTTCAACCGCAAAATGTACGCTTTTAAATATACAAAAACTGCTATCTCAAACATGGAGAGGCTTCTTCGTGATCTCAACTAACAGATTCTGCAATAAAACAAAATTCACAAATTTTGAAAAAAAAAACTTTGATTCTCATTTTCTCTAAACTTGTGCTGCCGACTTGAGTCCCTGGTTTCCGTGACGGGTCACATTTACTACCTTTCGTGTTGTTAGTGGATGACAACATCCACTAAATTAAACGGCTATAAAAATGTATCAGATTTTTTTTTTTTCAACTTTTTTACATAAATCTGTTAATCAACCTTTGTACTGATCAAAGCTACCAAATCTTCACAAAAATTCCATGATTTTTTTAACTCTTTAATTGCCAAGTTTATAAGTGGTGTCACTGATTTGGGGAAAAACACACACACAAAATGACAGATTTTCAATATAAAAAGTGATTGTAACCTGGATTTTTTAACCTTTATCACAGTCTTGGGCTTGTCAAAGATTGGTAAAAACTTTGGCTTTGAAGCATTTTTAGTTTTTGTGTAGCATCAGTTTATTTTCTCCTTCATTTATTGTTAGTGGCTGTTTTGCCCCTTTGACTTCCATTATAACCACATTTTTTGATTGCAGAGCTATGACACCTTTTTATCATGCATTTTTCAATGTCGGTGTTTTTTTCCTTTTGCTAAAAGGTTAAATTTGTCATTTTTACTGTTTATCACCATGTGACACTGTTTACCCATTTGGTAGCCCTGTGCAAAAAACAAAGCTTAATTTCTGGCTTGTATGTTGTTTTTATGGAGTATAACTCCATAATAAAAGCATATTTGTGTGTGCGTGTGTTTGTTTGTTTGTGTGTGTGTGTGTGTGTGTGTGCGTGCGTGCGTGCGTGCGTGTGTGTGTGTGGGGGTCTATGTGGTTTACGGGGACATGAATAGTGTATAATGACATGTTTATTATGCTATAAAAGTGGTTTACGGGGACACAGAGAGTGTCCCCATAAACGGAAAAGCTAAAAAAACATACTAAATGGTAGTTTTTCATAGATTAAAAACTGGCAACAGGTTTTTGTGACATTGGGGTTAGGGATTGGGGTAGGTTAGGGGAATAGAATATAACAGTTTGTGAAGTATAAAATGCATTGCGTCTATGGACATGTTGGTGTGTGTGTCCTCTAGTGGATGAAAACATCCCCAATGGACCAAATTATTAAATTTTTTATTTAACAGTCAGTTATTCAGTTAAATGAGTGCAATCTGAGATGCAACTTCGGTACAAAAGCAGTATTTTAAACTAATAAGTACAAAGAATTTTTATATGGGATTTACAAAAACACCCAAAGGAAGAATGCATAATAGTACAGAAATACCGTATAGTACTGGTAAATTTGATGTACACTGTTAACGATTTCCCTGTATTTTTACAGTACGGTACTGGCAGCACGGTTGCCAGTAAGTTACTGTATTTTGGTTTTACAGTACTGTACTGTAATACCATTTTACAGTACACAAACTAGTACTGTATAGTTACAAAGCAGTACTGTACTGTAATTTTACAATATTTTATTACAGTAGTCTATTTTTACAGTAATTTACTGTAATGTCTATATTGACCCATAAATACTATTTATTACTTATTACAGTTAATACAATAATATTATATATAATAGCTAGATATTTAGGTTTAAATCTATAGTTATTAATATGGTAAAAATGCTACATTAAAACATAATGAATTAAAAGGCAATCCAAGCAATGTATGTATCAAAATTTTATTTAAAAAAAACATTTAATTGAAACAAAACATATTTAAAACAAGATTTTAAACAATAATAAACATATAAACAAGTTAAATAAAATAAAATCAACACGTATAAACAAGTTTGGAGACCCCTGCTGTAACATATTTAACTCTGGCAAATAGAACACTGGTCAATAGTTTGAAGTTTTCAGTTTAAAGTCCATCATCGACTAAAAGGTAACATTTCACTGTGGTAAAAAGAACACTGGCCCATAGTTTTAAATATTCTACTTGAATTTCATTGAACACTAAAAATAAATTAAAAATTAAACTGTGGCAGACAGACCACAGTGGCCTTTACTTTGAAGTCGTCCATTCGAACTCAATCAGGGACTGCATGAAGCTGTTCACATGGGGGCTAATGGCCACAGCTTTTCTCTGCACCAAGTTCCTTGTCTTTTTGCTTGCTCCTTGTCTGGATGTGCACTTTTTCCCATCTTTGGAATTAATTCTATCCAGAAACCTGTTAGAAATATCATAAACATTAAGTCAACAAATATAAGATAGAAAAAGATTCTTAAAAAACTAAACTCAGCCTTGAATTTACTCCTATTCTGAAACCTTTTGCTCTTACAGTATTCTACTGTTCCACACCTAATTACATTAAAATACAGAAGATTCACTTACCTCGGAACAAACTCTTTCCTCAATGGACAGCATCCACATGGATCCTGTCATGATTGAATGTCCTGAACAGAAAGTGCAATTGTTACTGATTTGGACACAACTTTTTATTCTGAAAACAAAATCTTTTGTCAATAAAGTCCAGGGACACCTCTGCTAAATAAATACAATTATTAAATTAAATTTCTTAAAAACCAAAGTCTGAATATTTCTGTTTGTATATTTCTACATGGCAAACTAAGACAATTGTGTACATGTTGTGTATGGTCGTGTTACAGTGTTGTGTGTGGGAATTGTGAATGAGTGTATACATGGGTATTTAAAGAAGCTGTAGTGGTAAAGTGCAAACTTACCGAACAATGTGCTTGGTGTGTGTCTGGTGTCACCCGTTGTGCCTCCACATCTGCCTTAACTCCTGAAAAGTGCAATGACACTCATGTAAACTACAAATAAAAAGTGATTAGCCACATTCCCTTTGTACTTTTACATGTGACGTGAAAGCATTTAATATTGCAGTCAAAACTGTACATCATGTACTTGCCTGGTTCCTTTAAAGATGATCCATCTTACCCAATCCGACTTACAAGCAATGGTAAGACTGTAAAAAAGACAAATGTTACAAAATCTGTTAGCCATAGAAATAAGTAGACATTGTGAAGGAAATGGTAAAAAAAAATTTAGTAACACTTTACGTCAATAGTTTATTCCTTAACATTTGGTAATGCCTTAGCTAATATGAACTAACAATGAACAATATATTTTACAACATTAATAATATTTGATAATGTTCATTGTGCAGAGACAAAGTGATTGATTTAAAAATGTATTAAGTGTTTAAATCTAATATCATGCTATGCTAACAAATAAAACCTTTCTGTAAGTGTTTAGTCAGTTGTAAAACAAATATATATATATATTAGTTGTTATATTATATATTACATATAAATATCTAAATAAGTCTTTTTTTAATTATAACATCTTGTCTACAGAAAATCTCTGAAAATGTCTCGTTTAGTGCAGAAAATAGCGATTTATAGTGACAAGGTAAAAAGACTGCCCCTAATGTTTAACCCGGACCGGCTGCGGTGTAACACGCTATTTCACGCAAAGTTTTTTAACTAAGTTAGTAGCTAGCTGGCTGCTCACTTTAAAGATAAACATGATCGCCTAAATCTGAGCAATCCTGGTGATGCCAGTTTCCTACACGATGTTATATGGACTATTTTACATCCAGAGATGAAGGATCAGATGACAGAGACAAGAAGACAAAGGTACGTAAATGCGGAGCCCATTCTCTTTTCGTGCATTGATTTGATGTGTTTTGGAAACTTATATATACAGCGTGTAATGCATCTGAAGTGGTGGAAACAATATGCCATAAAAATGTATTGGACAACGTACTGGGCGTGTAAAATGCTTAAGAGAAGATATTCTCTGCTTTTGCGGATATACCGTAATATAATAACAACAACAATAAGCGCGGCAATCCCTTTCGTTCATCTGATATTAAGATGAGCCCAGGTCTGAATGATATTTGGTCGAAGTTAAAGCTGCGATGAGTTCGATGCATGTATCCAGTTAAATATGAGGTTTCTTGTTTTCACTTCTGTGGAGGAGTTCGGTACTACAGTATGCTGTGTACGGCGTGACAAGTCCTAACTGTTTACAACCACGAGTCAGCCTTGCCAAACAGTCGAACTTAATACTTTTCTCTGACGCTAACTGAACGGATGAAACGCCGAGATAAACGACCGTTATGCTGGGACCGCAAGATCGCGCTGCCGGGTGGTCTTTGTCCATTTCGTTAAAAATAGTTTCATTGTCACCACACTTTCAACACAATATAAACTCACCAAAACTCTCATAATTTAGTTAAAACAACCATATATTCATTAATAAAGGTGTAAAGCGAGTAAAAGCAGCGGTAGACATCTGTGTGTAACGTTAGCTTACTTTCTGAGGGAGATTGAAACTTTGTTGGCGACCGTTTTTCTCTCTCATTGCACGTTTAAAACAATATTGTGACAAACTATTGACAACATTCTTAAACTAAAGATTAAGTTTTCATGAAACAGAAATATTTCAAACTTACCGAACTGCCAGAAATCAATCGTCCTCCTTCAGCTGCAGCCAGGAGTTGTGCTCTCTCTCCCTCTGTGTGATTTGACGTTGGCGCACTTTCTCTGATTATTGCAAGTCCACCTGGCACATTACAGCAATGGCTACAGCAAGGTTACATCAAGACCAAAATATACTGTAAAATTTTCCCGCTCAAACAAATTTACCCAGAATGCATTATGAACTGCAGTACTGTACTGTAATGTACACATACAGTATAGTACTGTGGATTTTTACAGTAGTGTACTGCTAAATCTACAGCGACATCTAACAGTGTAGATATGTTTTGAAAAATAACATTTTATTACTTTACAAAAAATAAACAGACCATATATTCATTTATAAGAGTGAAAAGCAATATAAAGCTGCTTGTTATGCATGGGAGAAAGTTAAAAAGAGTTTTAAGACAGATATAAAGAGTGGTTAGCATTAACACAAAACATAACAGATGTGTCAAGACTCAATTTATCTTGAGAGTGGATATAATATTGCTTACAAAGTCAATGATTGATTAAAGATGACATGTATTAGGTATGTTTGAACAAAGTTCTGACACAAAAGAGAAGAGATAAATATCATGGTTCTTTTATTCTATGAATTTCTTCTTACACACTAAAAATATTGGAAGACCTATTTATCCAAAAAGATTTAAAGTGCAGTATAAGGTAAACACTTTATCATCGTGAGTCCCCCATGGAATCAAACCAACAACCTTAGTAGTACAACACAATGCACTACCACTGAACTACCCAAATTATAACCTAATGTTTGGTTTTGTCCAAAATTGACCCAACCATTGGTTAAAACAACCCCACATTTTTCGGAGTGTATATTTCACGTTCTCTATATCATATTTCATTATTCTCAATCCTACACAAAAACCCAAGACTTTACGCACAATGCCATCCTGACAGATCAAGCCAGTTCTTACACAATGGCCGGTCTCGTGGTTCTCTGTCTGCTCTCGGCCCCAGTCAAACGAGCCCTTATTAGCAGACATTGTGCTTGTTGGGCTGTCTTTAAAAGTGGCTGTGAGCTGTTTGATCCCATCCACGATTTCAAAGAGGCAGAAACCCAATACCTTCTGATGAGATGGATAAACAGAGAGGTAGCTCGGTTCATGCATTCGGAAGCTCTCTCGCCCATGGTGGGCCAATCGGGAGAAAGAGGTGATCTGCGGAGTGACCTGACCCACCCAGCACCCCTCTTAATCTGACTGGTCTGCTTGAGCTCGGCTTGTAATACCTGTATCAAATTTCATGGTTCTGTGAAAGAGATAGATGGTGTTTGAAAAGGGGAAAAGCCCGTTTATTCAAGTGATCTCTTTTCCCCATGGCCATTCAATTTGGCTTTTGTGCCTCGGCTGGTTCTGCTTTTATTTTTGCTTAATTAATTGCATGGTTCATCTGTTTAAAGTCCCTTTTAGGACAGGAAAATAAAAATAAGGATGTTACAGAGACAACAACAAGTCACACCGTATACTGTACCAGATCCGGAGAGTATTTACAACAACAAGGCACACCGTATACCAGATCCGGATAGTATTTAAACACACTGGTGTGTAAATAAAGGGCAAGGTTAATCTAACTCAGCAAACTGGGTTATTTGGTTAACATACACAACTACGTTGGCAGCCGATATTGATGGAAGAAACACAATGTGTGCTTAGCATTAGTTTAATTAGGAAACATAAACATGTTACACTTGAACATAACGCGAACCTCCAGTGACCTTTCAAAAAGTTCCAAAGCTTTAAGATAATCCGATTCTAAGAACTCACAATCAATTTTTTCCTCCATCTCGGAAGAGTAAGAAACCGTCTGCAATTCACAGACGAACATAACAGCCAAATAAACAACATCTGCTTTTAGGCAAGCCATCTAGCTCCAACCATCCTCAGTTCTTGAGATACGTGTCAGCCTTTTTTATACGACTAAGCTTGTTAGCTCTCACAGGGACGACTGAAAAACCTTTCAGGTCAAAGAGACCATGGAATTGATAAGCTCTTGAAGATGGTATGTGTTGACAGGGCACCGGGACTTAGTTGGCGCCAGCTTTAGTTCCATGCGAGAGGAAAGCGTGGCGTTCCATAAGGGCAGCGGACACTTAAATGAACTGTTTGTGCCTGCTTTTTCGCAGATAAATTTATGACTGTCAAAGAAGTAAGTCATGCAAGACGTCAGCACGATCGCGTGATGCTCAGTGAATAGCCCATGATTAATGAGTGTGTATTGCTTCACCCAGTTTTATTGTCATTACAGTAAGTGACACACATAACAATTTGACTTGAAATGTCCTGTCAGAAAAGAAAGGTATAAAATAAATGAGACGGTGACTTTTTGAAAGGGTGCCGCCTCAGTGACAGCTTTCGTGCTTTGTATTTGAGTCATTTTATTTAATCCTGTAACATATACAGTGAAAATGTGCACTGAGTTTCATCCGTATTAATTTTATGGCTACAGTCTAGCCATGAACCTATTTGATGCCATCCATTTATTGCATCTGCCAACCCAGTCTCACCCCATGGCGTCAATATTTGACGACACTTGACCATGCGTCAATATGTTGACGCGGAGGGTATACCTTTCGTGTCATTTTTTGACGAACTGGGGACTTCAATACTATTAAGTCCGTTGCATTCTCTTTCCTATTTTCTT
The DNA here is from genome assembly GCA_025389145.1 of Misgurnus mizolepis. NCBI lineage: Eukaryota > Metazoa > Chordata > Actinopteri > Cypriniformes > Cobitidae > Misgurnus > Misgurnus mizolepis. Next base: position 7,031,448 of record JAIFKI010000022.1, on the reverse strand, counting down.
ACCATTTTCGCGTCGGTTTAGGGTTAGATTTACATGATGACATCCCTACCCAAACCTAACTCTAACCCCAACGCCAGGTGACAACTGTTTAATTTCGCGTACCTAACTCTAACCCCAACGCCAGGCGACAACTGTTTAATTTCGCGTACACTGTTTAATTTTGCGTAATCTAACCCTAAACCAACGCGAAAATGGTAAGAAAATAGGAAAGAGAATGCAACGGACGTAATAGTATTGAAGTCCCCAGTTCGTCAAAAAATGACGCGAAAGTTATACCCTCCGCCCCAACATATTGACGCATGGTCAAGTGTCGTCAAATATTGACGCCATGGGGTGAGACTGTGTTACATCTGCCAGAGGTTAATTCCACATGCAGGGTATAAATTATGCATGATTTCATAGATAACCTGTGGTGTTCAAAGACAGAGTCTGGTACAATTACAGCAATAGCATCTCATTGAGCTCTTCACTGTTTTGTACGTTTAAATAGATGCTCTGCACTCTGCACTCTAACAAACGTTGCTATATAGCACCAATCTTTGCTCGTAATCATAGAAGAACCATTTTTAGTGCCATATAGCACCAATGAAGCACCAGTGAAGCACCTGTGTAGAACCATATAGTGCTATGTAGAACCATTTGTGGTGCTATGGCCCCTATTTGGTTCTACACAGGTGCTTCACAGGTGCTTCACCGGTGCTATATGGCACTAAAAACGGTTCTTCTATAATTACGAGCAAAGAACCACTTTTGGTGCTATATAGCACCGTTTGTTTTTAGAGATAGCGTACAATGTAGACGTATTTTCGAAATTTAATCGTAGCATTATTACATTTTTACAGCTACAAAATGTAAAACATTTACAAATAAAGATTGCTGTATAATTTCCCTTTAACCATTTTATCGATAATGTTACCACCCTAACCCTACGCCGAACCTTACCCTAAACCCAAACAAAAGATTTATACAAAAAATTCAAATAAGTAGTGGACAAAAATATGTAAGAAAATATTAGTAACAATATAGCATTTAAAAAGTTATTTTTGCGCTGCTAATACAGTCCTCCCTTAAAATCATGTACTGTTAGAAATTAAAGCATAACAGACAGAACTGTTATCACAAATAATTTATTTATTTTGCAAAATTTCAAAAGCAGTACCAAAAGTAGAAATAATAATGGGCTGCAGCTTCTGTTCCTCTCTATAGAGTTTATAAAGTACAGAGAGATATTAAAGTGCCCATCTTATGACTGCTTTTCCACAAGTTATATAGGTGTATGAGTTCCATAAAGCATGTTTCAAAAGTAGTTTGCTCGAAATAACTTGTAGGAAAAGATTGTTACCCATCTCTAGGAGCCTCTGTTTCAGGGCATTTCAGATTGTGCCATTTTAAGCTAGTCTTACATATTTATGGGCTGCTGCTCCTTTGATCACGCCCCACTACTAACGTCATGTGATCATGCGCATGCTCAGTAGTATCGTGAGCAGTACAGACAAAACTGTGTTATTATTTTATATTATTATTATTATTATTATTATTATTAACGGTTTATGTTGCCAACAGACAAATCATGCAGAGAAGTATCACTAATAAGTACACTACAGGTGAAGAAACTCATGACACACAATGATTCCAGAGTAAATTGTGATGTTACGTTAGCAGTCACAACAACAAACTCGTTTTCCCTGGACAATGCTAACATATTCCCATTATAAAACATTTTCAAACACATTATTTTCGCAAATTACATATATTAAGACCCGGCGGGGGATGTATACTGCTTGTGGACCGCGTGCTAATTGCTAGAAGCTAGCGGGAGGTCCGGACCGTAAAGTTATAAGATGCTCGGGGGTTAGCATCGTCAGAAAAGCCGGGGCGGTAAGGCCCGGTCTCAGTGTGTCAAACTCATCATGACACAAAGATTCCAGCGTAAATGGTGATGTAGCAGTCTCAACAATACACTCGTTTTCCCTGGACAATACTAACATATTCCCGTTATAAACATTTTCAAATGCATTATTTTCGCAAATTACAGACATTAAGACCCGGCGGGGGATGTATACTGCTTGTGGACCGCGTGCTAATTGCTAGAAGCTGGCGGGAGGTCCGAACCGTGTATATATCTATGCGGACCGTAAAGTTATTAGAGGCTCGCCTCGTCAGAAAAGCCGGGGCGTACGGTCTCGGTTAGTTTGGCAAAAAGCTTTTAGCTCTAGCATCATAAATGTAGTATTTTGTGACAGAAGATGACAACATGCAAAATATAACGTGACTTCTTACCTTTTGTGAAGAAACAACGCGATCGCGAATCGAATCCAGTCTGTTTCAGATGTGTGAATGATCCATGAAAGTCCAATAAAATACATCCAATTACCATTTTTGTCCACAAATGCTTATAATCCGTGAAATATAGATACATAGTCTGTTGTTTACATCAGATTTCGCATGAAGGTCTTATCGCCTACAATCTGAGGACTGTTTGCGTCGTAACACACTGTATATAAGATTACTCCGGGTTCCAATAACCACGCGTTAAAACTTTGTTTTTAAAAGTAGGTGGGAGTATAATCCATAATATCCAAATAGCACTGTTATTTCCGTGAGAGATGATAACAGCACAGAGGGTCTCATTCAAGTGACTGCTCTATGCTCTCTAGCTACCTGCGAGTGGGGTGGTGAGCGGGAAAATTCAAACTGAATGTGACGAAACTTTTTGTTACGTCACAACGGAGCTGAGTTTTAACTCGCGCAATCTGAGACTCAAGGCAGAGGACATTCAGAAACCTGTATCTCACTCAAAACAGCCAGGATGGATTTTTTTCCAAGTTTGTATGCGTGTGGGAGCATCAGAGACACAAAATAACACCCCAAAACCCAGAAAAAGTGAGTTTTTCATAATACGGGCACTTTAAAGTTATTAAAGCATTTACAGCAGGTGAAACTTAATAAATTAGGGTATGGAATAATATTTTGGGGTATAATTTTGCTATGATGACATGATGTAGGGATAACATTTTCAATTTAAACTGACAGGATTCATTTTTTATTTTATTACACATTACATGCATATAGGGCAAATAACGTACCCATTTATTTATTATATGATATAAACACAGCATACCAAACAGTCACAACTTTTTAAAAATGTACTTAAAATATTCCAAGTGTACCGAGGTCAAACGATCGATTTATTTGAAGAAAAGATGCAAAAGTGATGACAATCCGCTGTAAATATCAGATTCGGTGTAGATTGATTCAAAAACTTCCGGCAGAAGAAGTGATGCTACGTCATCTATCATTGTGAAAAGGCATTGGCTCTCGTGTGTCTCGTGACTGATCGCATCATTACGTAAGCTAAGAATGTGAAGACCTATTGGCTGTCGTGACCAATTACGTCAGGCTGGTTTATGTTTGAATAAGATCTGACTGTGCGTTTTGATCATAGAGTTCTTCATATAAAGTTATCGTATGGCTTCAGTTTGTAAAGGTTTGCAACGTGAATGATTTGTAAAATTTTTATACTGTTTTATGCAATAAATACCTGATTGTTCTTTTACTTGCGTGTTGTGTTTATATGGTTGAGAAGTGGTTGGGTTTAGGCTAAGGGTGAGGGTGGGGTTAGATGCTCCAAAATATCTTTAAAACCATAAATATTTATGAAACCATTTCTACATTTACAAATTCATAAAATTAAATGTGTCTAATCTGATGTAAAAGGCAAAAACCTTAAAACGTAACAACAGGTTGTATTATAAGCTACTGCCGCTAGAGGACACTAATCCCTTAATACGTCACTTTATGTCGTAATAAGCTGCTTGCACAAATGATGAGGTCGTTATTTTTAGAGGACAGTCTCCGAATTTCAAAAGTACATCAACTGAAAAACGGCAATGACTCAAATCTATGACGTTGCACACAAGAGCCAATGAGCGTTTGATATCAATGCTGTAAAGCAATGTGTGAAGTGCAATATTTGAATTTGATTTCATAACGATTTCAAGATTTAAACTGGAATCAGGATTGCTGAATAAAGGCTGAATTTGGATCTTTCCTCGCAATCATATGAATTTTAAAGATGTGGATTACAGTGAATAAATAAAATGAACATCTGTTGTGAATTTATTGTTTTATAGGAGAAAGCGCCTTTTGTGTGTCATGGCAAACAACAAAAATTACAAAATGGTTAAATGATTACAGAAATGTTATTTATTTTAAGGTTTTAAAGTGTAGTGTTGTTTAATATTATGCAATTCTCTGAATGTCATGAATATTTCATTAGGTAATGAGTAAACTATCTTAAAAATGTTTTTATATTAATGAATAAGAATACGTACAAATCTGTACATCATCTGTAAAGCTGTTAATATATACATAATTAACGTATTAGTCCTGTCAATACGTCAATAATATATGTTTCAGTGTGTATGAAAACAAGTAAAGTAAATTCTTGTGTGGTTGTAAAAATGCACATGTATTCTCATGAGAAAAACAGGTTTGTTACATTAACAAGAATGTTCTTGTTAACGTTTTTAACAAATCCACTCTGACAGATGTTGGATCATTTTGCAAAACCTTACTTTTATAAACACACTAAACATAAATGACATAAAGACAGTGATTAAACGCAACTAGTTTCCCCACACTGATGTTATATGAATTTAAACTAGGCACAGGATGTGACCTGCTAATGCAGGGTTCTTGTAAACAGTTTACCCTTTTAGTTGTAAATGGTGGCCTGGTAATGCACTGAAATGTTCTGCTAGTTACAACTAATTTGTCATAGCAGAGAGTTTAGCATGCAGCCTGTATTTACTATTTATGGTGCATGTGTGTTTTGAAATTAAAATGAGTTATTTTATGTTTGTGCAGGAACATCTGTAAATGTCATGAGTGGGGTTTAAATAAAACAGCATTTTAGTAATGTTAAAGTGCCCAGAATTACACTAGCTTATTCATGGGTCATTTTGAATATTGTTATATTTACAATGGTGAAATAAATCTGTTTTTTTCTCATACAAATGGTATAGATATATTGATGATATCATTTTGGGAGACCTAGGAGCTTGTGAGTTTCTTATCCTTTGTAAAAGAACTTTAATTTTCTCTTAAAGTGAACCCTATTAAATTGCATTACTTCATTACAGCTATGGTTTTTCATCCACCCTCTATAAAAGAATGGATTACCTAAGAGTCAGTTTTATAGATTAATGAGGATTTGCAATTTCTGATAATTCAAAAAGTTGGTTGATTATGAAAAATACATTAAAATAAAAAAGGTTATCACACAAAATGGGTGAATGATGCTTTGATACAGCATTTCAAAAAACATGTAGAGTTGTTGAACAAGACGACAAAAAACAATGTTTTGCTTTTATGACTACATAATTACATAAATTATTCATAGACATCATATCAGATATGTACCGAGCCCCAAAGGTGACATTGGAGTAAAAAATCTAAAGTTTAGTTTTATGTGCTCACATGAAACTTTCATGTGCAGATTTTTTTTAAGTTTAGTTTCGTGTGCTCACGTGAAACTTTCACGTGCGCACGTGAAACTAAACACCATAGTTTATTAAATTAAATATTAAATGAAAAAAAGTTTAGTTTTGTGTGCGCACGTGAAACTATCGCGTGCGCACACGAAACTAAACTTTATTTAATTTTTGCTCCATGTCCCCTTAGGGGCTCCGTAGTACCCGAATATTTGTAAAAAAAATATTTGCATTTGTTGTCTTCAGATCTAGAGTTAAGATACCTTTGTTTTGCTTTTATAACTACATAATTACATAAATTATTCAAAGACGTCATATCAGATATGTACTGAGCCCCAAAGGTGACATTGGAGTAAAAAAAATGTAAAGTTTAGTTTTATGTGCTCACAAGAAACCTTCATGTGCAGATTTTTTTTAAGTTTAGTTTCTTGTGTTCACGTGAAACTTTCATGTGCACACGTGAAACTATCGCGTGCGCACGTAAAACTTTTGCTTTCACGTGCGCACGTGAAACTAAACGTGAAACCTTCATGTGCAGAATTTTTTTAAGTTTAGTTTCGTGTGCTTTCACATGCTGAAACGAACTTTCACATGCGCACCTTTCTCAAAATCCTTCGAATGATTGTATATAAATGTTTCAGAAACTTCAGGGAACTTAGGTGCGCGTTTTTTGTGTGTTTTTCCTGTTGCATCTTTAATGTGTTCTATACAGAATATAAATTATGATTGTGGCAACTGTGCTCAGTGTAAAACACTGTGCTTTGCCATCCAAGAATGGGTGAAATTATAAAATTTATTTGGTCTTTACGTGTGCTTCAATCCATGTTGTGTATCTGATTTGCAGTGGCATGTGTTGTGTGGCTTAAACATCTCGACAATTAAAACAAAGGATTAGTGAAAAGATAAAAGATACCACTTATCATGTTTCTGCTCATTTTTTTTCTTTTAATCCCAATGTGTCCACCCTAGGTTTTTTGGGGATTGAAAAAGTATTTGTTCCACCAAGAGGGGGTGACATTGAAAACCTTTTGTTAAGACGTGAGTTGTTCTGGATTGTGACTGTTCAAACTTTATCTGAATGTCCTGTGGCCTGGATGAAGCGGGTTTTAAGCTAAATTATTTGATGTGCCGAGAGCATTCGGTTAAAATCATTATCGCATTTTTTGACAAAGGTATCGTTAGCGGCTTTTTCCTTTGAGCTCCTTATTTGTTATTAGTAAAGTATAAGCTAACAATGAACAATAGTTTTTAACATATTTGAAAACTTTGAAATTGACTACATTTTTTAAATCAAAAGTTGTTAAATTTAGTTAATGCAAAATGAACTATCATGAACAAGCATATTGGCATTTACTAACAGTAACAAAGATTAAATATAGCTGCAATCTGCAATTACCAGGGTCAAGACAAAAAGGGCAATGAAGAAAGAAAAGTTGAGTCCGGATGAGCAGTTTCAAAAACCTAACAAAACCTCTTGATTCCAGATAAATGAATTTAACAGTTATCATCAATAAAGCTGTGTTTTCATTCAGTGTAATCTCCCCATCTCTTCTCGGAGTAGTGACAACTAGAACACTGACGGAAATGTGAGTGATGCTTGCAGTGGCAAAACTTCTTTGGTCACAAAATGTTACAGTGGTGTTAATGAGTCAAATGAGCTCTACGATGTTCTGATGCAGAGATATAGGTCTTGCAAAAACGGTTGATAAGGTATTCTCATTGGTTGCTAGGGAGTGAATTTGCATGAACCAATGACTATAGTCCAAGCCATTAAAGGATTGATTCATGATGACTGAAGGTTTTAATTGTACTGTAGCAGTAGTTTTAGGAATAAATACAATTTTCTATCTCAGAACCAGTACAACCAGCGCAATGACAAAATTATGCATGCAACCTCAGGTCATGACTGTTACATCTAGCTAGTTTCATGACTATACACTTTAGTTAACGAAGAAACAGTTGTGTGACCATAGGGCTTGCTTGATATCAAAGGTTTTGTTCAATTATAAGGCCAACTAGTGGTGTGTGCACACAATTTTGTTGTGTGACCTCAGACTGTGGTCTTACATCAGCATATCAAATCTGGTGAAAAATCTCTTTTCTTTGCAGAGTTATAACCATTTATGTGTAAAAAAATACAAAATATGGAGTTACTTGTTTTTTTTTTTTTTTTGCAATTTTCGGCAATTTCTGAGTTTTTTGTTCAGAAGGGAATGTAATGTTCTTCCTATGGTGTTTTCGAGTCGATCGGAAAATAACACTCGTGGAAATATTCTTGTGTGTTTTTTAAGCGCTATTTTGCTCTGCAGGGTTAACTATAAAGCAAATTCTGGCATGTTTGGTATCGTTGGACTCGGCAACTATTCAAGACTTGAAGGAAACAAATCCTGTGAGAATACCTTCATCGCAGCCGAAGTTATAAGCATGTAATACATTTGTCTGACCACTAGGTGGCGATGCAACTAAACTGTGCGTGCCCCCTCAGTTCCTGACTGCCATCACATGTACAACCCCAAATCAGAAAAAGTTGGGACACTGTAGAAATTGTGAGTAAAAAAGGAATGAAATAGTTTACTAATCTCATAAACTTATATTTTATTTACAATTGAATATAAATAACATATCAAATGTTGAAAGTGAGATATTTTAAAATGTCATGCCAAATATTGTCTCATTTTGGATTTCATGAGAGCTACACATCCCAAAAAAGTTGGAACAGGTAGCAATAAGAGGCCGGAAAATTTAAATGTACACATAAGGAACAGCTTAAGGACTAATTAGCAACTTATTAGGTCAATTGGCAACATTATAGGGTATAAAAAAGGCTGTCAGAGAGGCAGTGTCTGTCAGAAGTCAAGATGGGCAGAGAATCACCGATTCCCCCAATGCTGCGGCAAAAATAGTTTTCTGAGTTTCTCAGAGAAAAATTGCAAAGAGTTTGAAGTTATCATCATCTACAGTGCATCATCCAAAGATTCAGAGAAACTGGAACAATCTCTGTGCGTAAGGGTCAAGGCTGGAAAACCATACTTGATGCCTGTGATCTTCGGGCCCTTAGACGGCACTGCATCACATACAGGAATGCAACTGTAATGGAAATCATAACATGGGCTCTGGAATACATCCATAAAAAATTGTCGGTGAACACAATCCACCGTGCCATTCGCCGTTGTCGGCTAAAACTCTATAGGTAAAACAAGAAGCCATATCTAAACATGACCCAGAAGCGCAGGCGTTTTCCCTGGGCAAGGCTCATTTAAAATGGACTTTGGCAAAGTGGAAAACTGTTCTGTGGTCAGACGAATCAAAATTTGAAGTTCTTTTTGGAAAACTGGGACACCATTTTATCCGGACTAAAGAGGACAAGGACCTCCCAAGTTGTTATTAGCGTTCAGTTCAGAAACCTGCATCTCTGATGGTTTGGGGTTGCATGAGTGCGTGTGGCATGGTCAGCTTACACATCTGGAAAGGCACCATCAATGCTAAAAGGTTTATCCAAGTTTTAGAGCAACATATGCTCCCATTCAGTTGTCGTCTCTTTCAGGGAAGACCTTGCATTTTCCAACATGACAATGCAAGACCACATACTGGATCAATTACAATGTCAAGACTGCGTAGAAGAAGGATCTGAGTACTGAAATGGCCAGCCTGCAGTCCAGATCTGTCACCCACAGAAAACATTATTGCTACCTGTCCCAACTTTTTTTGGAATGTGTAGCTCTGATGAAATCCAAAACAGTCAATATTTGGCATGACATTTCAAAATGTCTCACTTTCTACATTTGATATGTTATTTATATTCTATTGTGAATAAAATATAAGTTTATGAGATTATTAAATTATTCCATTCCTTTTTACTCACAATTTCTACAGTGTCCCAACTTTTTCCTGATTTTTTGTCAATACGCATTACTGTGGCGAAGATACAGTACAAGCTGTAGTACGAGTTCGCAAAAGTAGGTTTTATGAATAATTCAAAATGGCGGAAAAAATGTATGACGGAAATGACAATCCATTCGAATCATCTTGAGCCAAGGAATCAGAGGAAACAAGAATTTTAAGTTTGGGCTATACGGGTCAGAAGTTATAAGTAAAAACAAATGTGCATCTTTGGAGTGTTTGGGGCGCTAGCGGGTTAGAGATAGAGACTCCAAATTTGCTGTGGAGACTTTTTGGACAGTCCTTTAAAAGCGTGCAAAATTTCATAACTTTCCTATGTATGCTGCTATGGGCTGCCATAGACTGCAATGGCGGAAGTAGGAGAAGAAGAAGAATCTGAAGATTAATAATGAAAAAACTAACGGATACAATAGGGGTCTTTGCCCATTCTGGGCTTGACCCCTAATAAATGTTGAGCCACTGCATTATTAGTTCATGTTAACTAATTAATTTACAAAATTTAACAAATCCAACCTTATTGTAAAGTATTACCATTATTTTTTAGGTTCTCCTTTTAGAGCAATGTTCAAACATCCAAAGCAGCTCTTTGTGTTTTTTGGTAAAGAATAATCAAAGTATTTTCTTACTTAGACAGTGCTGAATCTAATTAGACACATGTTGGCAATTTAGCCATGTTTATGACTGTGCCACAGCCACTTTGAAACCCTTAACCTTTAAGTCTGATATGCAACAGCTGATAATGATTTTGTTTTACTTTTATTATGAGAAAATGGAGGTAATCATCCATGTAGCTCTACCTACTAATCTATACAACAAATTCAAGGAGACCTCCAGACTGCCTGTCTGTATTTCAACTTCATTTACTGTTGAAATATCTTTAATGAATGTCATAAAAAGACCTACATTTGTAAAGACAAGTTAACAGGGTCTTATTATTTTGGCAAAAAATTAAACACTATGTTGACTGATTGGGAAAAATCCCATGTTTACTGCACAGAAGTTCAAGGCCCTTGGTTTGGCACTAAGCTAAGGTTTCCCACAGCTGTATATTATTATTGTCAAAAAGCGGTTCACATGAGAAAACTTGAAGCCAACCTCAGCTAACAGAGAGATATTTTTCTTAAAATTAAAAATTTTGACACATAATAAAAACACATACAGTACACTCACACTTTTGGTTCAAACTCATGTTTTTGGCTAAATGTTAATGACTGAAAAAGAACAATGTCAAAATTCTTCAAACCATTTTCAACTAAAAAATAAAATTTGGGATTTGCAACAACATGAGAAAGTGTATTTCATTGATCTACTATCCCTTTAAATGTTGTGTGATAATGAGACTATGCACCAGATGAAACTAACCCTTCACTTGGAGATGATTGACAGGCGACCTGACTGATCACAACACAGATGTTATGTGCCCTCGTTGCCATAGAGTGCCGCAGGAATGACATATTTTTGTACGCCAACCCCGGAAGTTAGCAGGACACTGGTTCCTTTGTCAAAAGACTATCATATACTGTTTGATTATCGCAAATAATAAGTACGGTGTTAAAAAAAAGTTAATAGAATATGTATTTATTTATGAAGTGTAGATGTGTTTACTAGAAATACATAAAGAAGAATTTTGACTTCAGAATTCATAGAAATTGTGTTCATCTATGAAGTCCAAATTGTTGGAGCTTTGTTAAACACAGAGCTTTAACAATCCAAAAGTCTATTCGAAAGAATGGGCTTTTTTGTGAGGGAAGGAACATCCTGCAAACTTCTGTGTTAGCTTACAAAACCATGTTATCCCTGCGGTACTGTATTCCAATTTTGTCCAACAATCAACCCACAGAGTAAAAAATAAACCGCCTGCACACCATTCGATTTTAAGTCCTTCGCAATTTCGCCACATTGTTTTACTCCATATAGCCACACTGCAGGACTGCATCTCAAAACTTTTGACACTTACAGAATTTTATCTGAGGTAAAATTTGATAATAATGCTCATGATCACAGTTTCACCTGTTCCCTAAAGCTGACAGAAACCCGTGGAGCTAACCAAACATTATGTCGTTTCAGCAATCACAATATATGCTACTGTTATGGTGCTTTCCATTGCATAGTACCCCACGGTTTGGGTTGGGTCAGCTTACTTTTGGGGGCTTTTCCACTGTGTGCAGGACGTAGTTGTCACCACCGGGGGCTGGCTGTTTAAGACTAAAGCCACGCCCCTTTGCAACTCCCACCTCGAGGAGGTCCCCAAAGCCAACCCAATGACCAGACAAACACGGGAACAGGTAAGTAAAATTTAAAACAAGCTTTATTTAGTTTAAATATTTAAAAGAACTGGGAATTTGGGGAAAGGGGAAATTAAAACTAATAGGCCTCTTCTTCTCCCTCCAGGGAGACTGCAGCCACGGCAGACAGGCCCAGGGCAGCAAGGGTGCCAACCACCATAAGCTGGGGGAGAACGGGAAACGTCAGGCTCCAGCCTGGACCCTACTAACCGTGGCGCCCTCCTTCTTCCGTCCTGGAGGCAGAATAATTTTGGTGTGACTGGTAAGGAAGATCTCCACTGTCGGTGTACCTTTCCTCGGGCCGGCAGGGGGTCCTCGCCCCACGTGCCTTTACGTTCCCTGTCGTACGTCCGTCCACGTTCTCCTTATGCCCCACAGATAGTCACTGCTACACAAAAGCACTGTTAGCTTGCACTTGAGGTGTCTCTCACCGGCTCTGCTGCTTGCAGCTCTCTGGGTGGGTATCACGTTACACAGTCTGTTCTCCAATTATTTCTCCCTGCTCTCCACAGGCGGCCACTAGGACACAAATGACACTGTTACTTGGACTTCGGGTATTGCTCACCGGTTCTGCTGCTTACAGCTCTCTGGGTAAGTATCACGTTCACAGTCTGTTCTTCAGTGATTCACTCTCGTTTCTGCTCTCTCTCCACAGGTGGCCGCTAGAACACAAAGACACTGTTACTGGGACTTCGAGTAATTCTCACCGGCTCTGCTGTTTACAGCTCTCTGGGTAGGTATGGTTCTCAGTTTGCTCTTCAATGATTCACTCTCGTTCTGCTCTCTCTCCACAGGTGGCCGCTAGAACACAAAGACACTGTTGCTGAGACTTCGAGTAATTCTCACCGGCTCTGCTGTTTACAGCTTTCTGGGTAGGTATCACGTTCACAGTTTGCTCTTCAATGATTCACTCTCGTTCTGCTCTCTCTCCACAGGTGGCCGCTAGAACACAAAGACACTGTTACTGAGACTTCGAGTATTTCTCACCGGCTCTGCTGTTTACAGCTTTCTGGGTAGGTATCACGTTCACAGTTTGCTCTTCAATGATTCACTCTCGTTCTGCTCTCTCTCCACAGGTGGCCGCTAGAACACAAAGACACTGTTACTGAGACTTCGAGTATTTCTCACCGGCTCTGCTGGTTACAGCTTTCTGGGTAGGTATGGTTCTCCTCCGTAGGTCAACAGAGGGGCGAAGGTCACACACCACCTCACCGGGTCGAGCGCTGCCCTATCTCCAATGCCCATAGGCCGATCGATTCCTAGACGGGGGCGCCCTTTTCGTAGAGACCACGGGGCGGCGGACCCTTTCGCCTCTAACTCTGCGACGAAAACAGACACAGGTAAGTTCACACCACGAAATGTTTTCCAATGGTTTACTCACGGTCACGGACAGCTCTTAGTCTGCGTCCCTTCGCACTCCAACAGCACACTACTTATAGTAACAGTGATTTCTGTAGTCGTTGGCCTCTCCGTCCTCTGCCCAGTGGAAGAAAATGGATGATGCGGGGCTTCGTCTACAAGACACACAGCAACCCACAGCAATATACACAGCACCACTCCAAACGTGAAAAAGATTTAATACACAGTCTCACTCACCACACTATAAGTGCACCACAACAAGGGAAGCGCCCGGTGTCCTCCACTGCGCTTGGCTACGATAAGGCGGTGGGAAATACGACCACAATAAGTCTCGTTGCGGTGGCTGTTTGAAGTTATACTTCTAACGGCTCGCCCACCACACTCTTATAGGGGTAGGGCCGCCCTCCTTCTCCTGGAGGTTTCCAATAGTTACACAAGTTAACTTTTGCCAGTTACTCCACACAAAAAGGGTATACTCACGGCGAATGGCCTTTGTTTACGTTGTACCAGAAGGTCAATTGTCTTCCTGCTTTACTCCTTCAATATTGATTAGAACAAGTTCCTTTTTACCCATAGGATTTTCCTGTTTACTCCAGCAGATCCACAATCAAGACTGCAACGAGAGAGAGAGAGAACCACAGACAGCCACCACGTCCAACAATGAGCACAGCTCCGTTTCCCAGCACACACTAACACACTCTAACTGTGTTCTAACTGTGCTTTATATACTCCTCTCTGTACTATAATCATCCAATTGCCAGGCGATCTCTTCAACTAGGCACAGCTGTGCCCAATCGGCTGATTACAGCCTCCGTGAATCTGCCGGATGTCCGGTGTTTCCGTTTTCCGGTCTGGACGGAAACATCCGGGCGGAACCAAAACTTCCTCAACTTTTGGTTCCGCCCTGAAAGATCGTCACCCCGTGACATAGTACCCAAAACTTTTTTAGTGCCACCTCGGTTGGGGTTCCAAGCGACTCGAGCTGATACCAAAACGTGACGCAAAAACACACTGATTGGTCTGAGAGAATCGTCACTACCAGCCTCATCGCTATAATGTAGATTTGCTTTACCTTCATGCTAGCTTGCGCTGTCTTGAGTAAACCTGTTGTTATCTGTGCTCTGCTATAAGTTCCCAAACTCCCTTTTAGCGATGAAAACATCTACAGGTCAAGAATCAGGAAAACCATTCCAGTTGTTTTCCAGACTTGCAGTTTGTGGCGGCACATTCGCGACTTGCACGTCCGCATGCTTAGATGCAACATAAATTAGGTGGGGCGCATCGACTGACGCCACGGGTGTTTGAACATAACTGTCATGTGAGACAGAGTTAGTGATAAACGTAATGTGCAAACATTTATTTTAATTTTGTGGCGGACTGAGAAATAAATGAATGTATGGGAATGTACAACGACGCTCTCACTTGTATGATGTCACAGCAGTAGGCAGCACAAATATAATGATACACCTATAATCCCTCCCACTCTGAAGTGTTACTAAACTCGATGGAAAAGCTAAAAAAGCCAAAATGAGGTGAGCTGACCTGACCTAAACCGTGGGATACTATGCAATGGAAAAGCACCATTATAGGAGTTAACGCTAGCTAGAACGATTTAAAGAATGCCACATGATAAACACATACTGATTTTACCTTATCATAATCGCAATAGTGAATAGAGACCTACCCAGCTTTACAGTGTTGCTTATCAGTGATTCTCCGTCTCGATCGCCAGGTGATTTAGTACTTTTAGTTTTAGGACCTTTATAGGCTATAGCTTCAATCTTCATTTTGTTTACTTCATTACGTTTCACTTTAAAATCCTATATCTATACTTTTAATGTATATTGCAGACCTTCTGTCTGCTTTTGATTGATATTAACACAGCAGTAGGCCTATATGTTGATTTTAAGTCGTTCTTCAAGAAATTGTTATTTCACGATAATTATCTTGTGCTTTCGCTGATGACGGATATAGATGTTTTCATCAGTAACAACATAAACAAACAGCTTTCATGGAACACACATAACTTCCAGTAAACTCTGCAAAGAATCAATGACAACAAAGTCCTTTAAAAGTAGTTTATTTCTGATAACAGACACAATAAATAACAAGTTCATATCATAGAAAAAGCGTAGTGATGGGAACGAGAACGTCTATGCCGAGTCCGAGTCAAGACCGAGTCTTTGAAGGGTCGAGACCGAGTCCGTTGGTTTTAAAATACAGTCGAGTCTGAATTGAGACCAAGTCCTTTAGGAGTCGAGACCGAGTCGAGATCAAGACCATAAAAACATGTCAATTTTCATAATCATGATTTAATATCACCCCATAACAATCAACAGTTATGCCTACAGACCAAGCTAGATTGGGAATTGTTTAGAGGAGCAGTCTTAACGTCTTAATATGGACTATGCTTTTACTATCATTAAAAAATCATCTTCAGCCTATTTTTCTAGAGATAAATAAACGGCTCTGATGGCAGTATCTTTGCATTGCACCATGGGATGTCATTTTCAAATAATGCCTGTCAACATTGCATTTTATTGTTATGTGTTGTGTGGTTTTTTATATGAACATTAAAAAATGCGTTGGTCTTGAGGACTCGGTCTGAAATTACGAGTCCTTCTCCTCTCACTGTGGTCCGAGACCGAGTCAAGACCGAGTCTTTGAAGGAACAAGTCCGAGACGAGTCCGAGAAAGCAGAAATCGGTCTCGAGACCGGTCTCGAGTACTACATCACTACTAAAGCGTATCAAAAACTACACTTAGCTAATGTTACTGTGTATAATGTGTACTATATAATGAATCTTAACTACAGATCGGCTTCCAAACCTCCCATCAAATAGCTTTAATCCATGATCATTTGTTATTTTCGACGAGGCATTTGTTCCGGAATTCAGTTTAGACACTAGTCAGACCATTAAACAAACAGAGACCTGGAAGTAACTTTCCCCTCAGACACGTAATCGCGTCACCGCACGTGCGTCCGATGAAACCGTCTAAGGAAACAAGCGGCGGGACTTTGCAAAAAAGAACTTTCAGTGTACTGTAAGTAAATCCACTTACACAATGTCTGCCTCATTTGACTGGAAAATATGATGTCATTTGCTACCAAACCTCATCACTGGAGGATCAACTCACTGTGTTGATGAAAGGAATCCTAGCTTAAACAACAGCTTGGAAATTAGACAAAGTTCTTCTGAAGACAGCTGATTTAACAACTGATCCTTTTAAGGAAATAAAGAAGAACTAGTCTTTTTCTATTTGCATTTGGCTGTGTGCAACAAAATGATATTTTAGGATGTATTAAACAGCTTAAAGAGGTTGGTGAGAAAATGTTCTTGAAAACCTCTTCTCCATTCAGTCCAATCTGTGCAGTCACAGGAATGTCAACGTGCTATTTCTAAATAGTGCTACTTTCAAAATTTTGTAGAAAAAATGTGAAATAAATGGAAGAACCTTTTCTTACATTAAAGGTTCTTCAATTTATTTATGCTTTTAGTTTTTATTTTCTTACATTTGACTTATAAAAGGCTCATCCTTATTGTGAATGTGGATATTTGTACACTCTAAAAAAAATGCTTGGTTATTTTCAACACAGCATTGGGTCAAAAAGAGACAAACCCAGCCATTGGGTTAATTTAACCCCTTAAATGTTTATTTCACCCAACAATAGTTTAAACCAGTCCAGATTAAAATACAACCCAACAGGTTGAGTTGTCAATGTTTGACCAAATACTGGGCTGAAATGAATTCAGTATTTTTACGAGCGTACACTGTACTAATATGTAAATAACAAAAACTGGTCGGTAAGCAAGTCATTCAGGTTTTGCATGAATACAGAAAATTTGCATACAATGCACATATACAAATTACAGTATAAACAATTCAGAAATATAGCAAAAGCATGTGGTAGAATGCTAATTGTGAACTTACCTGGATTTTCTTTCTAGTATACTTGTAACATTTTCATGCCAAACCAGATTTTGACGCATTGCTTGCACCATTAATTGCATTACGCATAGCTATAAAGAAAATCTGTATGTTTTAGAAACATTATACAAAACCTCTTGAATGGAGACACATTTTGTAAAATGACATCACACGGTTCGGAGTGTGTTTTATTATCAAGAAAAACGTCATTATAGACTACACCAAAATACCAGTGGGCTATCAGTCCATGGATGGTGACCATATGGCACTCTGGTCTTATATCACTGTCCCTATCTCTCATCGATGAAGTCACAGGAAAGCGCTTCTGTGAAGGGGACCAGCTTGACTTTCTAGACTAGCATCCTATACAGGAAGAAATTAACTGATGTAATGTCTGGTTTTAGGATAAACACTGCAAACCAGCTTTGGTATTCTGCACAAATGTTGTGTGTACATTAATTTCTGATTTATTACAAATACTGAGAGGCACATGATCGTGATATCCAAGACTCCAAATCCAATGTTCACAACTGGATTATTGAAAGCAGGCAGTGTAATATGAAAGTGGTATGAAACCCAAATTACTAAAAAGGTGCATTCACACTGGGCAGCAAGACAAATGACAAACAGAAATAAGCTTGATGTTGCACTGTCCTTACTGTAATGAAAGAGAACAAATTTGTAAACAACTTAACTCGGACCCACTGTGCCAGCTACCTCTCTAATACTCTTCATATCATGTTGCTGCTGATTGGGATGCCATTTTTGACACACCCACCAAATGTATCACAAACCTGTTGCACACCGGTGCACTCTGTTTCCAGGAAACATGTTGTTCAACCCCGGAAAACGTAGAGAAACAATGTGCACTGGTTTGAGCTTGAACGTGCCCGACGGCAGCTGGCTTTGGTTACAGACGCAGCTGTTGTGCCATTAAGGTAATGTGTCACACCTGTCCATAAGCAACCTATCACAGCTAGAGATGATGGTGACCAAGACAATCAAACTGGTAAAGCCAGACAAAATATGGTCGTACGAGCTTATGTTTCCAGTCTGATGCATTCGCATGCGTTTGAATGGAAGTCAATGGAACTAAAAGTTTAGTGGGAGTGGCCCTTTAGCCTGCAGTTTATATTCAAGCGTTTAAGTTGAAATAAATACATTTTTTAAAATTGGCCTGTTAAAAATCCTTATACTGTACTTTATTAACCCATTATGGACCCTATGATAATCTTTTGTTTCTAGTGAGGCAGTTGTTTTAAATTACCTAACAAACCAATGACTCACTCTCCTCTGAGTAATCGAGAAAGTTATTGTGACGTTACAGAATTGGAAAGGGAGATCTAACATTGAGTCAATACAAACACATCAAAAGATGAAGATTTTTGCGGTTCTGTGCTTGACTGATGCACCCACAAGCCATTTCAGGACTGACTCATCACAGCGCTCATGTTCACACGCCAGAAGAGGTAACTGCACTGTTGTAAAACCTTTCTTGGTTAAACATCCAACATATGTCTAAAATCTTAGAGAAAAACTCTTAACAAGGCAATAAAATGGGATAATTTTTAGTGCACTAGGCAACTTGCCAAGAATGATAATAAAAATGATGATCACTTACTACATCCTTTGAGGAATGCATCAAGTAGATTCTCCAGGCTGAATTAGACACACAAGGAAATTCCCTTTTGACAGGATTCTCTTGGAGCAAAAAATTAAAGTAATCGAAGCAAATTACTGTGACTAAACAAAATTACCTTCAACAAACATAATTTGAAAGAGTCATTTATCATCATTTATCATTATCAGGGGTTGATGGGTTGAGCAGTCATAATAAAAGTCTCTTTATCATTTTGGGGTTTGAAGCATAAGACATGCTGAGACCTTGTAGGCTACACAACTGTTTTTTACATTCTACTGACTATAATTTGTTAAATATTCAGAGACATGCCAATGTTTTAATAGCCTAATTGCAAAACTAGACGCTGTGACCAAATTTCTGCCCTTCACAAGAGTTCACATTCTGCATAATGCTATCTGACGTGATGTCACTTTATGGTAACACTAAACTTAATACTGTAGGTGCAAAGTCAGCAAATTTCAATTGTAAGAGCAGAATTGCCCATAGTTAATTCATGTTTTTATTAGGAACATACTGAATTTGCTAGATATAAAGACCAATCTAAGTTAATTAACACATTATTTCTGAAACCTTGCAGAAACATGCTATAATTCAAAGCAAGCAATAGTTTTTTGGCAGCCAATGTATAGTTACAGTTCCAAAAAGCAAGATGTCAGTATTTTAACCTCGGATAGAAGCTGTACAGATAAAGTACAGTGCTGCTTTACACAAAAAAAGGACTATCCCTAAAGTCCTGGCCTCCTTAGATGTCCTCATGAATGAAACCATGTATGTTGAATGGAAAAACAATGTAACTTGTTTCGGTGCAAATGGAGCAAATGCAAAGTTTGGCAGATGGTTTATTTTTAACAAACTGAGCACAGACCCTGATTAGTCCGGTTTTATTGTGTAGCACATCGGCTTGAACTTACATGCAAGGATGCTCTCCAAAACAGCTACTTCTCTGAGGTTTGTGCATTATCCTGCTGAATATTAACAATTCACATATAGGGGATCAACAGATAACATTATATTTCATATAATCATAAAGAATGAAAAGCCCAATATGGGCAGAATTTTTTTTTTAAACATATGTACTTAATTTAGCCTACTTACACTTCAAACAATGTAATTTGGGCACGGTACACAATGGTGTAGCCGACTATATGAAACAAAGTTTTACTGGGTGTGCTAAACACATAATTTAAAAATAATTCAATTCAAATATATTTATATAGCACATTGTAACAATGTTGCATTGTTTCAAAGAACCGTTAACTGAAATAAAAAAATAAAACATTGTTAAACATATAGTTTATATATATATATATATATATATATTATTTATATATATTTACATATGGTATTATTGCATTTGTTGTATGTCAACCGTTAAACACAATTGCACACAGCAGTGCTTTAAGTGCAACTTGCGAGTTGCTATCTTCTCATCAAGTGCTAAAATGTCACCTTACAAAATAATTATCATATATTTGACATTTTTATTGAAAAAACAAGCATATTTAGATGCTTGGGTGAATTTGCCTCTAATCTGTTAACAATAAAGGCATCTCCGATGTGATGCAGACACTTTAAAAAGCCTTTGAAGGCTAAGCAATGGAGTTTATTGAGGTGCTTTTTTTCTTTATTAACTAATTTAGTTTTAATTAGTAAAGTAATTTTAAACTTTAAAACTATAAGTATTTAAATGCAGACATTGCTTTTCTCCAAACCCCGTTTCAATTGGCTCATGACTTACGCATGCACTGCATTATTTATCTAAATACAATGGTATTTTTGTTATGTTTGTGCTCATTTCCAACTATCAACAAACTTCATTCCAACAAATTTGTGAACAAACATAAATGGAGTTAATCTTTCACAAGTGAAATAGTCCATGTGTGAGTTTGGCCTATTCCATTGCCTCAACAGTTCATCGAGTTTAAAGTAGACATCCCAAATGCAATGTTCCAAACCAGAAAGCACAGTCCATGAAAAAGGTTATTAAAGGTGAACCAAAAGTTAAATGTCGTCCAATTTAGTACTCACTCTTAAATCTTAAAAGAAATTATTTGTTTGTGCGTGTGTCTGTGAACATTTAGTGTGGTGAATGTTAACTTTAGCTGAAACTCATAGCTCTTACCATTCTAATAAAAAGTATCAATCAACCTACCTAGGTAAAATCTTAAACACTGGTAATAATAATAAAATATAGCTGCAAGCAGCGATGCCGGGGTCAAGCCAAAAAGGGCACAGAATGAAGTATTGGTTGATGACCGTCATGATTTAAGATTTAAGAAGTTTTCAGTAGATTAAGGCAAATATAGCCATTTTTCAAATCTTGAGTGCTGTGTAGAAACAATGGGTTTTGCCTCAGGTCATGTTTGTGATGACACCCACCAAATTTAATATACATATGATTAAGCAATGTTGAGATATAGCCTCAAATGACTTGACCACTAGGGGGCACTGCACTAAAACAATAGATGGTGCCTCAGGTCATGATTGTGAAGACACCCACCAAATTTGGTGTACATATGATTAAGCAATGTGGAGATATAGCCTCAAATGACTTGACCACTAGGGGGCACTGCATCGAAACAATAGATGGTTCCTCAGGTCATGATTGTGATGACATCCACCAAATTTGATATACATACGATTAAGCAATGTTGAGATATAGCCTCAAATGACTTGACCACGAGGGGGCACTTCCCCGAAACAACAGATGGTGCCTCAGGTCATGATTGTGATGACACCCACCAAATTTGATATACATACAATTAAGCAATGTTGATATATAGCCTCAAATGACTTGACCACTAGGAGGCACTGCACCGATACAATAGATGGTGCATCAGGTCATGATTGTGATGACACCCACCAAATTTGGTGTACACATGATTAAGCAATGTGGAGATATGGCCTCAAATGACTTGACCACTAGGTGGCACTGCACCGAAACAATAGATGATGCCTTGGGTCATGATTGTGATGACACCCACAAAATTTGATATACATATGATTAAGCAATGTTGAAATATATCCTCAAATGACTTGACCACTGGGGGCACTGCACCGAAACAATATGGTGCCTCAGGTCATGATTCTGATGACAAATCCAAATTTGGTGTACATACGTTAAAGTGATCTGGAGATAAAGCCTCAAAACTCTTAACCACTAGGGGGCACTGAAAAGTTTACAAGGGCTTTCAAAAAATGTCACTGATGAACTAGGTGGTGCTGTAACAAAACATTCCATACACCCTCAGTTCATGACATTTACAAGTTGTGAAACATTCACCTATTCATACAGTGTCAGCCACACAAGAGCCATCCAGCTCATCGGGAGCATTTCGGCTTAGATGTCTCACTCATGGACACCTCATCACTTGGTCAGGTGGAGCTGGGGTTTGAACCACCAACCTTCCGATTTGTGGACAACCTACACTTACCACTGAACCACTGCCAATACACACATCAATGTGCAAAACCTTTGCAAAGATATAGCCTCAAATCCATTTTCGTGCTCGCCATTATATTTGTTGATGTGCTATACAACAACTGACAAAACCTTTTTCTCTAGAGTCTAGATTGTGTGTACCAAATCCAAGCCAATCAAACGAACGCTGTAGGAGGAGTTTTGAAAAAGTTGGTATGCTTTGTTATTGAAAATGGCAGACAGAAAACGTTTTGATATCATTTGACTCAGCATGCCTCAAGGAATCTAACAATAGCACTTTCATGAATTTAGACTCAATTTTGCAGTAGTTATAAGCAAAAAAAAAATCACTTTTCAATGACTGTTATGACATATAACTCTTAGACATTTTGACACTTGGTCAGGTGGAGCTGGGGTTTGAACCACCAACCTTCCGATTTATAGACAACCACTACTAACCCCTGAACCACTGAACCACTGCCAATATGCATAACATTTGCGAAGATATAGCCACAAATCCATTGCGGCATGCTCATCAACATGCTCAAACTAGGTGGCGCTGTACCGAAACTGTGCACGCACCCTCAGGTCATGACTGCCATCAAAACTACCAAATCTCATGCGAATATGTTTAACTTTGGCGAAGATACTGCCTCAAATCCGTTTGTTCCCACGCTGCGAAAAATTTGTTGACGCGGTGTACGGAAACGGATTGGCGAATCGACACGAATTCCATAACTTTTTGCCATGAGTGTCTCTAGATGCTACCCACCCATTCTTTACGCAAATTGGACAAAAGCTCTATGACGAGTTCGAAAAAGTAGGTTTTAAAAACAATTCAAAATATCGAAATAATTAGCATGACGGAAATGACGTCATATAGTTCAATCGAATTGGCATGAGCCAAGGAATCAGATGAAACAAGAATTGCGTTTTTATGACGTATGGGTCAGCAGTTATAACCAAAAATGCAAGTGAAAATTTGGACTGTTGGTGGCGCTATAGGGTTTGACAAAGACACTCCAAATTTGGTGTGGGGACTATTTGGAATGTCCTCTTTGAGTGTGCCAAATTTCATAACTTTCCGACAAAAAAAGTTAAAAATCAAAATGGCCGACCCCCAAAATGGCCGACTGAAAACCA
The DNA here is from genome assembly GCA_025389145.1 of Misgurnus mizolepis. Classification (NCBI taxonomy): domain Eukaryota; kingdom Metazoa; phylum Chordata; class Actinopteri; order Cypriniformes; family Cobitidae; genus Misgurnus; species Misgurnus mizolepis. The sequence continues at coordinate 7,008,273 of JAIFKI010000022.1, read as the reverse complement.
TTTGGTATCGTTTGACTCGGCATGCCTCAAGGAATCTAACAATAGCACTTGTATAATTTTAGACTCAAGTTTGCAGTAGTTATAAGCAAAAATAGCCATTTTTCAAATCTCGTGAACACTAGGTGGCGCTGTGATGAAACTGGGCACGAACCCTCAGATCATGACTGCCATCAAAACTACCAAGTGTCGTGTGAATACGTTTAACTTTGGGGAAGATACAGCCTCAAATCCGTTTTTACGCACTCTACGTAAAATTCGTTGACGCGGTATACGGAAACGGATTGGCGAATCGACACGAATTCCATAACTTTTTGCCATGAGTGTCTCTAGATGCTACAGATCTATAACAGATATTTGAGTCTGAAGCGTTAGCATACTCCCGACCACTTGATGGCGACAACCACTTTGCCATACAAGTACGTTCGGTGTCTAGCGTATAGACAGTCACAATCGAGCTCAACTTCAAATAAAACACGACAGAAACTGCATTTCGCTACACAACTTGTTTTTAATCATCAACGAACACCACGAACCACTCGGTGAGTAGCACAGTTTTGAAAATGAACGTTAAGTGTTGTTTTAATTACATGTTTGTGCATGATCATTGACTTCCATTCTGAAGCAGTCAAGAGACGCTTCTAAACAAGTCAAAAAGTCAAGACACGACCCATTGTCAAAATTTCTGTGTCCATCACTGTAGTTCATCCAAAACAAACCAGAAATGAGACTCAAAGTGTTAAATACCGGAATTATCCTTTAACGTTCTAAATGGGGGCGGGTCTTGAGGCGAGATGATTGACAGTAATGATAACGTTCTTTGATTGACAGCTGCACAAGATTCATAATAACAACAACATGATAATAACTTTCTACGTAGTATGTTTACCATAGTTACACAAAACAACAACAACTAAGCCAAATGATGTTTTAGATATTTTTACCATTTTACACTACCTGAGTCTGCAGAAAAACTGAAAATAATACTCAAAATCTACCTGACGAAAGTGCTGGCTGCATATTCAAATTTTCAAGTAATCTGTTGTGTCAACTGAGGGTCGCGTTGATGTAAACAATAAAAACTCCCGGTGGCCTGAATTTGTTGTCCTTACATCCACATACTGCACAGGTTCTTGTCATCTTTTATAAAGGGTTTTGGTTATTTCCCCTTCAGAGACGGTGAAATGCAGAGTCACTCGTTGGTTGGGTTCATCTGTTGGCTAACTTCAAGTTAACTTGAGTTGATTTGAGAACAGGTTGAGCGGTAAAAGAAGTTATTACGCTTGTTCAACTTCATGCGGTGCTGCAAAAATCGACAGCCGGATGACGTCAAAGTACCGCGAGAGCGATTCGCGAAATCATACAGAGGAGTTTGCCTTTAAATCGTTTTCGCAGAACCTTGACGAGATCCGGCTGTCGGTTCTTGTGGCGCAGCATGAAGTCGAACAAACCTGAAGGTTGCATCGGTCAATGGTTAGTGGGTGGAGCTAATGACGCAGTTTCGCGCAGTGCATTCTGGTTAATTGAGTACATCAAAGACCGTTACGAAAATTTAGCTTCAACACACTATCAATCTAGTAATCGAAATCGTGCATATTCCTTTTTTTATGTAAAATGCAAAATGGACATTGATTTCCCGTGATAACAGGCTAAAATGTCTAGGGTTCAATTCCGCTTTAAGTCTAGAAGGCCCAGCAAGTCATGATGTCAAACATGAATCAGAATAAGTGGACCTTCAGCTATGTCTGCCTCACAGAATATAACCAATATTGTCCATCTCCGGTAGGCTGCCCTATCAACAGCTTTGGGCCTCCCCACAAATCACCAGAATCCAGGGTACATCATCAAATTAATTCCAATTCTTTGATATCTGAGTCACCAACTTGTGTGGCTGGGTGCATAAATTTGATCACCCCTGACAAAATCTCACTTCAAGCTATAACTGGAGAAGTTCAATTTAAATTACACATGGTTGACCTGTGTTGACCTCAGTACATTTTGCTTTTGTGTTAACTTGGGAACATCATGTGCTTCTTTTGCACTGGGACACTATAAACTCCGGTAAAGAAATTGTGACATAACAGGTGGAAAAATAAAAGAAGGTGGACTGGTTAATTTTTTTTTTAGTTTAGCTCTTAATTATATAGTGGACTTGCACAATCTCAGCAATATCATGTTGGTCTGCAAACATCAAGCGGTTTTGTTGACTTAGGGAGTTAGTACTTTTATATGTCAATTATTTTAATGCCCTATTCAAATTTGAATAATAGTCTAAGTGGATAATAGAATGTCTTTGCATTATACTTGTTTGCTCACCACTTACTGATCATACAAGCCTATCATATCTCTCTTAGAAACATTATGTCTATGCTGATCTGGGAACACCATTGTCCCAGTTGTATAGTCAACTGTTTTGATCGTGCACAATTTTTCCACATGAAATAAGTTTTTCCTTCAAATACATTTTTTTTAAATCACTCACATAGAAAAATCCAGTCATAGAGTATCATATTCAACTGTTATTTATCCATTACCTGATTAGTAGGGGTGTAGCTGTACACAGAAGTCACGGTTTGGTACATTCTTTGGTTCAGGGGTCACTGTTTCAATATGGGTCATTTTACATTTAATTTAATTCAATTTACATTTAATTTAAAAACTACTAGCAAGTTACATCCTCATCTATTCCCCTGTCTGTCATCCCAAACTGGACTTCAATTCCCATCATCCTTTTCACTCCCTCTCCTGAACTGTGCTGTAATATCATCCTCTGTTTCCTCGTTGTCTGCTCCCTCCACGTGGGACACGCCTAGGGGGAGGGGGAGTACTGTTACATTCTCATCTGTTCCCCTGTCTGTCATCCCCAATGGGATTTTAATTCCTATCATCCTCTTCAATTATGTTAATTATCATTGTCTATTTATACCCTGTTGTTTGCCTTAGTCTTTGTTATTGTGTAGTGTTACCCATGTTAGTGAGTATAGAGCTTGGGCGTCGTGACGTCATTACTTGGCGTGGCGGCCATGTTGATTGCCTCTTTTACTGCTACTCGGACTACCGCGCTCTGTTTAAAGACGTACTCCCTCTCAGCCGTGTGTCTTAATTTGATTAATTTGGCGAACACTATCTAAGTTTGCATTGAAAAGTAACTTCGCGTCTGCTGCCGTGTCGTCATCGTCTTGCTGCCCCCTCCTCTTTTTGTGATTGGTTCCCTATTTCAGGGGCAAAATTGGCCCACAGTTTCCATGCTAGACTTGCAGCATGTATAAATTTGCCCACAAGGCAGCATCGGGAAACCCAGGCTAGATTTTAACATCATCTTTTCTTCTTTTCATTCTCCCAACTCTGCTGCTTCTCCTCGTTCGACTTGCTGTATGTTTACATTCGCAAGGCCATCAACATGGCCGCCACGTCCCAGAAAGCAAACCCGGCGCCCAAGCCCTATATTGTTATTATTGTACTTAATAAAAGGGAAGTTATTTGCATTTATCCATCGTCTCAGCCTTCATCCTCCACCAGCTCAACGTAACACAATTTGTTTTGTACATACATTTAAATTAGTAATAAAACCAAATACTTAAAGGAATATTCCATTTTCTTAAAAGAAAAATCCAGATAATTTACTCACCACCATGTCATCCAAAATGTTGATGTCTTTCTTTGTTCAGTAGAGAAGAAATTATGTTTTTTGAGGAAAACATTGCAGGATTTTTCTCATTTTAATGGACTTTAATAGAGCCCAACATTTAATACTTAACTCAACACTTAACAGTTTTTTTCAACGGAGTTTCAAAGGACTATAAACGATCCCAAACGAGGCATAAGGGTCTTATCTAGCAAAACGATTGTCATTTTTGACAATAACAAATATATACTTTTAAAGCACAACTTCTCGTCTAAATCCGGTCCAGCGCGACCTAACGTAAATGCGTAGTGACGTAGGCAAGGGCGTAGGTTTGATTCTGGCATTGGTGGGGACATAAATAAAATGGTTGCATTGCAAAAACTGTTTATCACCGTTTACTTGACACAAACAACAGACAACTCAGTATGCACTTTACTCAGTAACATCTGACTCGCCACCCCCGGCCATCCCAAATTTATAATAAACAATTCGTTATGTCCACCTAGAGCCTAATAAACAGTAACTGTTTAAGTCTTTGTTAAAAAAAAAAAAGAAAATCACATTGTAAGATATAACCATATATACTTTATAACAATGAAGAATATGCAATTAATATTTAATTCTTAATTTAATTTTGCCAAAAAAATCCCAGTGTTGAACTTGGTACGTATATTATGCTGTTTCCTGAACAACGTTTATTAACGTTTCTGTAGTTCACATTAAATCTTCTTTTCATTAACAGACAGTTAATCAGTGTGAAAAAAAATAATTTTAAGTTTAAAATGCAACCTTACATTATGTCTACATCTGTGCAAGTAATGACCACAGTGCAGTAATGTAAAGTATTCAGCAATCATGACATGAATTCATGTTTTTACCATGTTGGGGTTATTTTCTTTCATGGATTAGGGACCCCCTAAATAACCTTGCTACCCCATTTATAAAACGTTGACAAAAGTTTGCAACTCCTCAGGTTAACATGGGATTGTCGTGTATTGGTGAAAACACTGTCCTTGAATCATTATGTGACACAACTTGTTCCGTATTTTGTGAATGAAACAGTTACAGTGGGTATAATAATACTTTCTTCCTCACTTACCTGTAGCCCGAATAATCACGCGCGTCTTGTTGAGTGAACTTTGGCGCGTTGTACAAAGTGAAACCATCCTATCACACGTAGCGAGTAAAGACAAGCCCATAAAGTGATGTGATTTAGAGAGGCGGGACTCAAGAAATGCTAATCCAATCATATTAGCAATGTGATTAGAGAGGCGGGACTAAAGAAATGCAAAGCCAATCATATTAGCGATGTGAGTTACGGAGGCGGGCATTGCAGAGAACGAAAGCTGTTAACCGTTTGTGTCCCACATAGAGCGTCATTTTTACAGAACGGGATTGCAAAAGATTTCTAGTCTCATTTAAATGATTCCTGAAAAAAAATATAATAAGTAAAAAATAGAAAACACAAGAATAAGAAGGACATTAGTGGTTATATATGAATACAGATTAATTGTTTGGTCGAAATTATTGCTAGGGACAATTCAGTCTTCCCTGAATATTGCTAGGGACATGTCCCTAGCGTCCCACCCTAAATCTACGCCCATGGACGTAGGGAGGTCACATGTTACATATATAAAACGCACATTTGCGGACCATTGTATACAATAAATAGACACAAAGACATTAATTAGTATCAGTTGACATACAACAACGTAGGAACGGTCCTCGTTCTCAACACTTGTAAACACTGGGGCGGAGTTTCGCGTTCGTCCTCTGTGACCTCTTGACGTCATCACGTATTGCGTGGGGTCACGCTGGCGCATCACGACCGGATCTAAACGAGAAACTGTGATTTAAAAGTGTATATTTGTTATTTCCTTGTCAAAAATGACAATTGTTTTGCTAGATAAGACCCTTATGCCTCGTTTGGGATCGTTTATAGTCCTTTGAAACTCCGTTGAAAAAAACTGTTATGTGTTGATTTAAGTGTTAATTGTTGGTGTCTATTAAAGTCCATTAAAATGAGAAAAATCCTGCAATGTTTTCCTCAAAAAACATAATTTCTTCTCGACTGAACAAAGAAAGACATCAACATTTTGGATGACATGGTGGTGACTAAATTATCTGGATTTTTCTTTTAAGAAAATGGACTATTCCTTTAAGGGATTTTTAATGAAAATGTAATTAAATGTTTATTTAAATTATTAATTGCTTAGTTTAGTTTTGCTCTTATATTAAAACGTTAATGTTTTGTTTGTTGGATTTACGTAATTATAACTAGTTTTTCATGTCTGTGGCACAACTTTCTTTATCGTGTCATTTAATATATTTTTTCTCATTGTTTTTCCTTTTGAATCATTGTCGCTTTAGGTTGGGGTTAGATTGGGGGTTTTCGCTAGGATATAATTTTATGCATTGGTTTCTACATGTTTTTCTTTCGCTTTTAAAACTTTTCTCGCCTGGAGTTAGAATTGGGGTTGTCCCAGAAAGTGATTCTAACCCAACCTCAATGAGAAAACAAAATATAAAATGACACGATAAAGAGAGTCGTGCCACAGACATAAAAACTATTTACAGAAATTTATGCTGAGTGACCCGAAAAATACATTTGGGCTCCCGTTGCACGAAAAACAGCGGGAAATCGGGTCAATAATGAATAAAGTAATCAAATATTTTGTGACAATAACACAAATTTCCATGAGATTGGGTTGTACGTACCGTAATGGTTCAGGACGTATACACATAACGTTGCACCCCCATAATTAAGCATATTTCTTTTAAAACGGTGACATTACTATATCCAAAGTCATGTAACATTAGCATAAGAGAACACTCTAGAGACTATAGTACACATCAGCTATTGAGATGACCACAGAGCAGCAGATCCTGGAGGAAATGAAAGGTTTTATTGGGAACAGGGTATATTCCTATAACAACTTTCAATGAATGGAAAAACTGTTGTACAAAACCCCTAAAAAGCAATTGTCAGTGTACAATGTCTTGGCAATGGCTCTCAGTTAGATGGTGTCAATTTTAAACCAATCATTAAATGTCTAGCAACTGTAGAGTTTCAGCCAGTCAGTAGAGCAGAGAGTCAAAGTGTGGAACCAATCAAATCAATTACTCTTAAAGTTCATGTGTTCCATAAAGTCTGGCTAAAAATGCTTACTTAGGTTACACAGTAAGCATATTCCCTTCTTGACAGACAAATGAATACTGATATTAAGTAGTAACAGGCTGAAGTGGTTTTTGCTTAGGCATGATTTGTGGGAAATGTAAACTCTTATTCTGCAGCATAGTGTGAGACTACCTAATTTTAGGATAAAGTGACTCAGGATAGGGGCAGAAACCAGGACAATTAGGAAAAGACTGCTGATGGAAATCCAGAGGAATTGCGGTTATGATTACAGTAACAAACGTGTCAACCGTACAACCGTTTTCTTTAGGTTAGGAGTTCCACAGCGTGTGTGGCATACATTGTGATGCATTTTGTTGCATGCTGTAGCTTTACATTTATTCCCAGTCAAAATATATTGATTTAATCCACGCCGTTCATATTAAATCAAGAGTTTATCTGCCCTCCATGTTTTTCCATTACACACATGCAGAATCGAAGTGGATGTTCCAGTGTTTGACATTATGTTCTGTAAATGTGAATCAGACGGTGAGCTCATTCTGGAAATTTGTAATTTGTAACGGGAACTGAATGAAATACAGAGTTTTTGAAAGGTTGGCATCTGGACAATACGATGATTTCTTTGAAAAAAGATACAGTATAATCAATGTTTGACCCTTTAATATATTTTGAGCCTTTGGGAGTTAATGCTGACAGATAGAAGAAACATTCTACATTCTTACAGCCAAAGAGACTTACAGTAAACTGCAATTAAGCAGAAATTCTGAGAAGCACAGTAATATTATAAACCTAAGCCAAGTAAAGTAAGTTGTAAGTCCAAGTTATTGGAACACTGAAGAACAACTTAAAATTTCCTGGTATAAGATATGCATGAAATTACAACTAGGTCAAGCTAATAACATAAAACATTTTACTCCCAAAAGCAGAATTACTTTTTTTATAAGATACTTTACTTTATCATCTGAGCAAATTTCTGACATTTTTGACATAACATCTCTCAAATAAAAGGTTTCTCAATTTTACTGAAGAACATAAGATGATCATAAATCATGGATCAACTATTTATGTCTTTGTCTATATGTTGGTCTCAGACTTTTGGACTACACTGTAGCTACTTTAAAGGGTACATTTCACAAGACTTTTTTAAAAATGTAAAATAAATCTTTGGTGTCTCCAGAGAACATGTGGGGCTCTATCTTACAACCGGTGCAATACAGCGCAATGCGCGACGCAAGTGTCTTTTGATAGTTTCCACCCTGCGCAATTTTTTTATTACCATCAGTTACACTGTGATGAAGGTGAATTTCGTGCAGGGGCGAAAATTTCATTTAAATGTTGGGGGGGACATTAAACATAAAATTTTTCAAGAAAATTTTTTGAAGGGGACACCAATAATACAGGCAAAATTGTACTTGCAAGGAAATGTGTACAAATAGAAAAAGTTTCTCTTTCTCTATGAACGGACGCAAATTAAATTTTAATACACATGAATGCAGAGGTGGAAAGATAATAAAATATTCTACTTATAAATTAAAGTTACTGGTCTTAAAATCTACTCAAGTAAAAGGAAGTCATTTTAATTTTACTCAGAGTAAAAGTTACTTTTTTACAGCGGGGAGAGGTTTCTAGTATAATTCAAAAAGGACAGGGAATATAAATCTCAAACTAGTTGTTTTTATTGTAGGAACATCTTTACAATTAAAGTGCAATAACAAAAAGTTAATAAAACAAAAAGAAACATTTATGGAATTGTTTAATGATTTTTACTGGTGAGTTATGCATTTGAAGCAAAAATAATATGAGGTCAGCAGCTAGTAAATAAAATCACTATAGTAAGGTTGTAATTGATGTATTGCTGGTAACATACATTATTTTATTAAACTATATACCTAGTTTAAATGAGCATATAATGAGATGAGTGCCATTATCCTTTACACGTTTATTGTATTCCAGCTTTCCAGACCTGTGTACCTGATGTTTTTCAATCTCTCGCTCTCTCCCTCTCTGCAATGTCTAATGACCTGCGCATTCCCGAGGACGTTCTTAAGTTGTTTGACCTGACGCGAAGCTGATAGACCTCGAAGGATAATGCACATGTATTAAAAACGCGTCGTGCAAATTAGCGGTAAAAACCTGGCTCAATGAAACAATCGCTTCGCGTCAATGGCCAGGGGTTTCTTTCATAAGAATTGAATTGAGGGTCTGCATTAGCCCTCGCCTGTCTCGTCCCTATCCATGGCTCTTTTTGCGCATTCCCCCGCCTATCAATCAATCATCCGTGGTGCTTCTTTATCACCTTGCTATTTTATTTTTTTACTCAGTAACGGATATGATTTAAAATGTAGCGAAGTAGCCTACAATACTTTAAACAAAACATACTTAAGTAAAAGTAAAAGTACAGATTTTAAACCTACTCAAAAAAGTAAAAGTACACAAAAAAAAATCAATTACAGCAATGTGAGTAAATGTAATGTGTTACTTTCAGCTCTGCCTCACCTCTGCATGAATGCATAAAAATGTTTTCTTGTTTGTTTATCTGCTTCTGTTCTCATAAAATGAAATATGTTCATGTTTATACGTCCAAATAGTCCCGTTTTAAAACATATAATGTTAAATTGATAAGTGATGGGAAACGTTGGTTCGTAGGTATATAGCTGATTAACGCGTCGGCTCCGTACACTTCTCAATCACCCGACTATGTGGCGCTGGCAGTGGACCAAACCACTGTGAGGCAAGGGAGGGGGGAATCAAAATGTTTACAACGTTTTTTGTTGGTGCTCCATTTGCATTTGTATTGTTTTACTTCTTACACAACTATTTTAAGTATTATAAATCATTAAATTATTTTCAATACACATATTTTAATGATATTTTAGGGGGGGCAACCCTCAGATAGGGGGGTCCTGTCCCCCCCGACCCCCCCCCCAGGATTTCCGCCTATGATTTCGTGGAAGATTCATAACATATACGGTGTCGTTCTGCATGTAAGAGTTTCCGTGATGAAAGCATTGTTGACTCTGATGAGGACTACACACCGGAGACAATACCGCTACCGCATTGAGGAAAAGACACGCAATATTTATTCTCGTTTGATTTCTTAGTTTATTCCTTTTTTTTGCCTTGTTTGCCTTCGCTGACTGCATATGCAGGTACTGTGAGTTCTGAATGCTCTTTCTCTGACGTACTTTTGCTCTTCCTAGAGTGCCTCGTGCACGTTCAAATCAATCGGGTGTGCGCATGTGTGGGCAGATCCTGCAGCATGAGGGGTGGTGCCATGGTCGCGTGAGAGAGTGATAGCAAGCAAATCATTTGTTTCGCCCCGAATGGAAATAATAAGCTGTGTTTAAAAGGTCTACAGACACTCGAGTTTTATACTCTCTTTTATCAAAGTACTTACATTTTAATTATGTATTGGTATTTAAAGACAGTTTAAACAAATTTGTAAAAACGTTTTTTTAGATAATTCCTGCCTATCCTGCCTTTAAACATCGAAAAAGATTTTCAGAATATGACCCTTTAACCTTTTACACTCTGAGGCTATTTTGGGGATTTCTGCAAAAGCTTCCCATATTGTACACACATGCTACTGTATTCGAATGAGTGACGGCTGGCCCTTTATCCTGGAAGGAGGCACTTTCTTTTCTAGAACTGCCATTTTGAACATTGCACTTTTCCTAGTTCACCATAATTGTTAATCTCTAGTCTTTGCTAATATCTTGTTGGATTCTGACACAGTCATTCACTTTGTATCCAACAAGAATTTACAGTTAGTTTATAATTCCCTTTCTTTTAGTTCTGTTACACATTTAGTTCTGTAGTTGAAGTTACACATGATCATGAGATTTGTAAAACGCCTTAAGCTCTGGTAGCCTGTTGGCTGCAATGTGCATGCCCCCCTTTCTCTGGGTATTTAACAGTAATTACATAAGGAGGGTTGATTAGACTCAAAATTCAAGCTGTCATCAGAAAAATGTTTCCCTAGAGCGAGCACCAAGTCAGCTTGGATGCCAACTCTGTCAGCGAGTTTTGAATAAAGCTTTCACTGCCTCTACAGTATATGATAGGGTAGTGTCCACTTGGAGGGGGTCATTCCTATTTATGATAGCACCTAACATTTCCTTAGCAAAAATACATGATGTTTGAGAGTTGAGTGAGAAAGTCTATTAAATGGCCAGCTAATTTGGCATAGACTATGGCTAGATTCACTGGGCAGTTGCATGAGTAACACGTTTTGAAATTGCAAACCCATCTGTCATGGAAAGAAACTTTACTAAAGATTTTACTATTTCATTGCATTCTGTTGGGCTACTGTATGTGTTAGCACATACACAACTTTCTGTTTCGGTTAAAGCTGCCAATCCCAGCACCCTGAGGAAAAAGAGTTGCTTTGCATGAGTATTTTGTAATTGCTTACTAAAAAAATCTAATGTCATTTGTAATAAAAATATTTTCAAAATACACAAAACACTTTGTGCCAAATTTTATATTAATCTACAGATTTCCTTTGTCAACTACTGTAGTTTAGCTTTCATGCATGTGAGCTGCAACTGTACGACTTAATGTAGCATTAGAAAAGTGCATTTTCTGCATTCCTGCAGCGCTTGTGCCCTTGAAAATTTTATATTTTTAATGCCGTTCAGCTGCACTCTATTACAGGATGATAAAAAGTTTTTATGGTGATCTGCTTTAATGGCCTAATAGAGCTTGTTAATGTCAAGATGGCCAATAAGATCAAAGAAGGCGTTTTTACTGTAAACACAAGCTGAGGGACACTTCATGTAAAATGTATAACAAAACTTCAATATTTAATAACTGTTTTACTCTGTGGTAAAGAATTGAATAGAGCATTAGCAGCGCAAAAGGTAATAGGTTCGAACCCAATGAACACATAAACTGATAAAAATGTATATCTTGTTATGCACTGTTGCTTTTGATTAAAGCGTCTGACAAATCGACAAATGTAAATGTGATGTAATATTGCTAACAATTCTAACGTGGCTGCAAAGCGATTCCTGGCCCCCTTTGCCGAAAAAGACGTGAAAAGCAGAGGAAGTCTAGTGAAACCTTTCCAGGTTTTACTTCCGGGAGTGCCACAGGGTGCAGATGTTCATCTGCAGGGTTGGAAAGGTAGTCGGTTGCTTTGGAGGTGCACAGAGAGCGCGATGTACCGCTGGATTCAACTCATTGTACCCAAGCGTGCCGCACAAGCCCTGAAAAGTGAAGCCAAAACGTCTCGATCGCCCCCCAGTGACTGGTCCCAGTATAGGTCATAAACCCCGCCTCCCCCATGTTATTCAATTGGACTTGAGACCAACTAATCAATGTAATAACACTTTAATGATCTTTTTTCCAAATCTGGTTTCTGTCATTTACTGTAGTTTTTATCACCCTGATGTAAATTCAAGTGTTTTTTTTTAAATAGGCTTGTTTTAGTTAGTTATTTAATTATATAAAAATGGTGGTGTGACGTCATGATTGACAGCTGTGATATGCGCATTCTGCGAGAGCAAGGACGGGGTCTTGATTTCGCGTCTTCCTGCTCACAACTGCGCAGGACTGGTCCCGAAATCGCTACTGCGCAGACTCAAGACTGAAGATGTCAGCCGTATCGGGACACTGGCGGCTTCACTTTTCACCAATGGAAGAGAGCGAACGGGCATCATCCATCTTTTTTTATAGTCTATGATTGTACCGGATCAGCCCGCGATGACCCATGTTCGGCACATTCTGCGGTTCCGTCTGAATGGAATCAATAAGCAGCATCTTCAGCCTGCGCCATGGACACCAATGTATCGAAAATAAGGCTAACCTTGATTAATGTTCGTTCTTTGAAAAACAAATACTTTATTATAAACAAGTTCATTAGAGCGCCTGATTTTAAATTTGTCTTTATTACCGAGCCTTTGATGAACACTGGCAATAATTATGTCTTAGGAGAAACCATACTTAACAACATCTTAGTCTTTCAGTCTACCTGACAGGTTGGAAGGGGAGAAGGTTTGGCTACTATCTTTAAGTCTAATCTTATCTGTACTTTGTACTTTTAATCAGTTTTCAAGCTTTGAACTCCAAGCGTTTGTAATTCAATCTACAACTATATTGAATATATATTGTCTATATTTTAGAACAGGCTGTTTTTCTTGCTGACATTGTTTTAAAATATGATACAATTTATTGTTGGGGGACTTCAACAACCCCTTAGAAAAAAAACTTTTTTGTTGTTTCCTAAATGGCCCCAAGCCAGATTGATCTCATGGAAAGTCGCGTTATAGTCACCCAACATTTGATCAATTTATTTGTGTTCATGGCACGAAATTCAACTTTTTTCATGACTTGAGCACAAATGTCTTTTTCGTGACACTCGCACAAATTTCTATAAATAGTTTTTCATGTGTGTTGCACAACTTTCTTTTTCGTTTCATTTTTTGTATTGTTTTCTTATTGTTTTCTTCCCATTTTCTTACCATTGTCGCTTGGGGTTGGGAAGTGTAAGAATCACTCCCTGTTACATTTTTTTAGACATCCTAACCTAAACCCCAACTCTAACCCTAACTCCAGGCAAGAATAGTTTTAAAAGCATAAGAAAAACATGTAAAAACCAATACATAAAAGTACATCCTAACCCAAACCTAACCCTAACCTTGTCTCATTTGTCTGATTTTCAACAAATATCTTTGCTCATGCTTCAGGACACCATGGGCCATATTTTAACAATCTGAAATGCAAGTGCGAAGCGCAAAGTGCAAGTGACTTGTGGGCGGATCTTGGGCGCTGTTGCTATTTTCCCGGCAGGAGAAATAATTCTTGCGCCAGGCGAAAAATCAATAAGGGGTTGGTCTGAAGTAGGTTAATTATTCATAGGTGTGGTTTGGGCGTAACGTCAAATAAACCAATCAGAACGTCATCCAACATTCCCTTTAAATGCAAGTGCGCAAGTTCCATGGTGTTGCTATTATTATGACAGATTTACCAGGCGCACACCAGAATTGGTTCACAGCCGAGGAGACCGACATTCCTGTAAGAGCAGTCAAAGAAAGAGAAGTTGTTTTGTATGGGGATGGGAGAAATCCGCCCAAATCAGCATCGGTTAAACAGGCGTGGGAGGAAATAGCCACAATTGTCTCATCAGCCGGAATTCCCAGGACGTTGCGCCGCAAGCGCTACAATGATGTCAGGAGAAAACCAAGAAACGCAAGCAGTCCAACCCCAAAGTACACTTACAAATCAAGTTCACATACATTAAGGTTTCTTATGAAAACATTTTAATTATTTACGCGTAATACAGCCACACAACAAACTTATGAAAATATTTTAATCGTTATTTGCATGATAATTTTTTAACGCAGCCACACAATAAATAAAAACTATCACCACAATGCTCACCACAATGATTTCCCTTATCTCATGTGTTAATATTTTTTATTGTAACAATTTATGATTTGCAAAAATAACTGTTGCATCTGTGTAGATTAGATAAGCAAAGTGTGTGCGCGTTGTGCACGCTATACATTATGGTCAAGCATGCGCCCTTAAAATAGCATAAAGAACAACGCGCAACACGCTACTGACTTTAGACTAGTTTTTTCTGGTCAGTGGCGCAATTGTTTTTTGAAACTGCAAATAGCATCAGGTATGGTTTGCGCCGGAACACGCCTCCTTTTTTACGCTGAACCGCCCAGTGAGCGCAAGTTCATTCCCTAGTTTGCCGAGGTGCGTCTGTGGAGGGAAAAACCCGCTGTGCGCCGATGCAAAATAAGAATGATACATGCGTCACTGACAAAGTCAATTGTGCTGGGTGCAAGATAGGGCCCCGTATGTAAGCTAAAGACAACATTTTCCCCTCAGGATGTTATTCCAACAACGTTATTAAAACAAGTTAGTGAGTTGATTGATTTGGTCTATTTGTTCTATCAATAGTGAATAATAGTCTACTGTTCCTAGTTATTGTAAACAGGCCATAGTGCAGCCACTACTTAGAAATCAAACCTAGTTACATGTAGGAGTTTGGTGTATAATTATAGACCAATCTCTAAGCTTCCTTTCTTGGTGAAGATTCTGAGAAAAAAAAATTTAATCAACTTGAGACCTTTTTGGCTGATAATTCCATTAGTGAAGCTTTCAATCTGTGTTTAAAAAAACAACAGTAAATAAGCAGCTGCATTACTGAAAGTATTTAATGACATTTTTATGGCTACAGACTCTGGTAACCTTTCATCTGCTGTTAAATCTCTCAGCTGCATTTGACACAATTGACCACAAAATTCTGCTCTCACATTTTGGAAACTGTGTATGGATCTGTGACTATCTCTTGAGTTGG
The DNA here is from genome assembly GCA_025389145.1 of Misgurnus mizolepis. Taxonomy (NCBI): domain Eukaryota; kingdom Metazoa; phylum Chordata; class Actinopteri; order Cypriniformes; family Cobitidae; genus Misgurnus; species Misgurnus mizolepis. Next base: position 6,993,198 of record JAIFKI010000022.1, on the reverse strand, counting down.
ATTAAGTCCTACCTCCAGAACAGAACCTAGGCATAGTCTGTGCATCAAAACTTTACAAACAGATAAAAAAAGATGTCAAAATTATTTTTTCCAGTTGATACAGATCTCAAGGTTAGATTACAGAAATGCACCACTATGGTGTTAAACACAAAAACTTGTAAATAATAATCTTTTGCAGTATATCTAGTAGGGGTGACCCCGAATAGTCGAAGATTCAATGCATCGATAGGAGAAGCCTGATTCGACTACCAATCACAGTCGAATCGTCGCAGATGTGTTATAAAATGAGGATCTTTCAATTTTGGCCATATATAGGTCAACACATTATCTGATTTCACAACATCTTTCTCCCAATATATTAATATACAGCATATTATTATAATGCTGAAAATAACATGGGAAGTAGCAGCTTTCAATAAATATTTTTTAAATGCGTTAATAAATCCAACAACCCCTGTGACTCGGCTACACGTCCATAAGGTTCCTATGTTAATAAACCATTGCCTCTTTCTGTAATGGTGTGTAATAGGGAACCCAAGTGCAGACAGAGGTGGATGAATACAAACACTTTATTTAAATAGAAAACAAAGGCCCACGAGAGAGCAAAACAACATAAACAGGATAACTAATATGACAGAATAAACATTAAACTGGAAACAGGAGTAGACTAAGACACTAAACTGGAAAATACTTCACAATAAACTGACAGAACACTTAATCTACAAAACACTGAATATGACTAGACTTGACTTAGAGTATTCAAAGGCATGAAACAACAATAAACAAGCACAGAACAACAAAAACAAGGACCTTAAATTGGGGAGAACTAATGAGGACAACAGGTGACATGGGTTAAACAATAAAGAGGATGACAAGGGAGCGGGGTAAAAGTGACAAGACACAGGGAACACGTGGTCTAGTAAAACCAATACTGAGACCACGTGATCCCAAACAAAACATGGGTCTGTCATGATCCTGCCACAAGACTAGATTAAACAAAGGACAAGATGGCAGAATCATGACACTTTGTTTCTACATTTAAAAGACAAAGATGGCAATTTTCTGGCTATACTCTCGTTCTTTTAATCATTTCTTTATTTTATTTTTAAATCACAGGTTATCTGATTTATCTCTTTGGCTTGTGTTTTGTTTCCATGCACTTGAGGCATTTTGCACATATTTGTTCTGCACTTTGTTACTTCTGACCTTATTTTATTGAAAATTTTTATTTATTATAAATGTAAATTCTGATCTAATTTAAGTCTGTACATTTTGGATTGCTTTCCGTTGGATCGATGTTGCGCTATTGCGTGCTGACCATGCTTGCGCATGTAATTTAGCCGAACGCGCTAGGTGCTCTGCGTCTCATATTTAGGAGTTCATCAAACTAAACATAAAAAAACTGATGGTTTTCGACGGGTATAAGTTTTAAAATGTATTTAAAACAGAGTGGTTATCTTGTAAAAAGTTAAACTACAAAACGGGTAAGCCGTTTCTTAAAATTTCGGCGATGGAACGGAAAATATCTGCATCGATCCTATATTTATGCCTGACACGACTCTCTTTCTTGTGATTTAATATTATGGTCGGTGTTCACTATCAAATGATAGCAAAGAGATTCCTGAAATAAATAATATCATCAGGTCTTTCTGTATCTAAAGTGAATACAGAGATAATCAAAGCCAAAGCAAGCAAGCAGGTATTTCTGTGCTAAATAATAACGCGTAGTGTCTATAAAATCATAAATTTCAGTGTTTTTCTTGTTATAAATTAACGTTTAATGAATTGTATATAAAGCTTAATTTCTATCATTTACTAAAGTAACAATCACAAAATATTTGTCTATTCTCATTTGTCGTTTTTTTTTTTGGTCATGACTGCTTTGACGTGCAAAATCTTCAAATTAAATAAAAACACTGAATTGTAGCCGGGGTTTCCAAGGCAGGATTACCTTTGTTATTTTTTTAGGTGTAGTTATCAAAATGTTTTTTGTGTGATGTTCTGTAGATCGTGGCTTTAAAATGTTATGAGGAATAATTAAACGTTGCCTTACATTTTACCTTAAATATATATATAAAAATGCATCGTCAGTTTTGTCTTTGTTCATCACTTGAAAGACAGTTTTGGTCACTTTATCAGAAAGTTGTTTATGTGTGCTGCTTGTGAAAGAAAATAAAAGTTTCCATTTGTACCTGGCCTGGCCCCCTCCCAACCCATGCACACAAACATAAATGATTCGACTATCGGTCGACTATGGAAAGATTTGACAATTCTGATTCGAATATGTAAATCCTTAGTCAATGACAGCCCTAATATCTAGCTATGCTCCACTCTTAGTGAGTTTAACCTAAGTGTCACAGGGTGACTATTTACAGGCGGAACTGAAGTGTTGGCAACGTTTCCGCCCTGGTGGATTTCAGTGCAACACCCGGTCGGTTCAGTAGCCGTTTCCCAATGTCAAGGAAGGATCCTCGGAAGCTAGAATTTCGAGGATGCTACGTCATCGACGTCCGTCGCAGGGCTGTTCCAATGTCGAGGATCCTCGAAATTTCAGCCAAGGACTGAGTCCTTCGTTCGACAAATATCCCATATACAGGAAAGGATGCAAATTTGTATCCTTCGCACTCTTCACGCGCTGAAATCACCCACAATCCTCTGCGCGCAGCACCGAAAGCACACCTTCCAATCACGTAATGACGTAATGACGTGCACTTGCTAGCCTGTTCCATTTAACGTGTTCTCCGAATGCTTAAAAGGAGCCTCGCCTCGCCTCTGAAGGAAGTGACTTGTAAGGACTAGTCCTGCCAAGGAAGTATCCTTGACATTGAGAAACGGCTACTGATTGTGCTCTAGACCGAGGGAGGAGCTCTGCCTGAGAAGAGCAGTGGGCTGGTGTCTAGCAGTATTCCAGCACATGTCCAAGACTGGGGGACTGGTCGACTTTCCTCATCGTCCCGTGGTCGTGCTGTGGCTGTGGAAATGTCAGTTCATGCTATGATGCTACGCTCAACCGTCTGAGAAAGGAGATTGGACACTTCTCACCTCCACCAACCAGTAAGTTGAAAAGCTAAAGCTTATATCCTTACCCGTATATCGCTGTGTTTCCCTCTCACCGCTACCAGCCACCAGCCTGTATGCCGAAGAGCTAAAACTCTGCATCGTTACCTGTATACCCACCTGTAATCCAAAGAGTTAAAGCCCTGTGTTCTCATCTGTACGTCTCCTCCACCAGCCTGCATGCCGAAGAGCTAAAGCTCTGTATACTTACCTGTATACCCACCTGTAAGCCGAAGAGTTAAAGTCCTGTGTTCTTACCTGTACATCTCCTCCACCAGCCTGTATGCCGAAGAGCTAAAGCTCTGTATACTTACCTGTATACCCACCGTCTGTATGCTGAAGGGCTTAAGCCCTGTACCCTTACCTGTAAGTCAGGGCTATTCAAATCTTACCCTGGAGGGCCGGAGCACTACAGAGTTTAGGTCCAACCCTGATCAAACTTACCCACCTGTGATTGTCTAGTGATCATGAAGACCTTGATTAGCTTGCTCAGGTGTTTTTGATCAGGGTTGGAGCTAAACTCTGCAGTGCTCTGGCCATCCAGGGTAAGATTTGAATAGCCCTGCTGTACAATGTCTCCATCAGCCTGCAAGCCGAAAGGCTAAAGCCCTGCACCCTTACCTGTATGTTGTCTCCACCAGCCTGCAAGCCGAAGGGCTAAAGCCCTGTGTTCTCACCTGTATGTTATCCCCACCAGCCGGCATGCAGAAGATTTTAATTAAGTTAAACTCCCTTTGTTTTTATTCGATTTAAGGTTTGTTATAATTTTTAATCACTCGTCTGTCTGTTCATTGGGGTGTTCTGGGAACTCCTCGGGGTGGAAATAGAGGGAGGGGCGCGACTCACGATATTGGTGGTCCGCTCCCACCTGTGACAGATTTGGCGTAGTCGGCAGGATTCCACCTCGAGTTGAGCGACCGGAATTCCCCAATGGCAGACAACGAATTACCAGAGGCCCCACCTCGAGTCATGCCCGTTTTTTTGGGAGCCCCATGGGACAGGTAGGTATGGAATTAGGATCGTAAGCCCGCGTTCTATGGACTAGAATGGATTGGCGGGGGAGGATGTCACGGGGTGACTATGTACAGGTGGAACTGAAGTGTTGGGAACATTTCCGCCAGGGACGATTTCAGTGTAACAACCGGCCTGTTCTGGTCGACTCCGGGCAATGATAACGCACAAAATATGCATCAGGTGTGTGAGGAGAGTGCTGCGATTGACGCTTGGGTCATGGAGAAGAAGGAGGACCTATAAAAAGGGCTGTTTGAGAAGCAGCAAGGGGAAGTTAGCTCCGTGAGCCTGCTGGGATTGATGCATAAGGCGGGGGGGGGGACTTGGTGAGGGTGATCGTGCTCTAGACCGCGGGAAGAGTTCCGCCTGAGAAGAGCAGTGGGCTGGTGCCTGGCAGTATTCCAGCACATGTCCAAGACTGGGGGACTGGTCGACTTTCCTCATCATCCTGTGGTGGAGCTGTGGCTGTGGATGCTACGCTCAGCCGTCTGAGAAAGGAGATTGGACGTCACACACCTCCACCAACCAGTAAGTCGAAAAGCTAAAGCTTATATCCTTACCTGTTGTGCCTCCCTCTAACCACTACCAGTCACCAACCTGCAGGCCGAAGAGCTAAAGCTCTGTATACTTACTTGCCAAAGAGTTAATGTCATGTGTTTATACCTGTACGCCCCCTTCAGCTGCCTGGAAGCAGAAGAGCTAAAACCCTGTGTTCTCACCAATTTGGTTTGGGTCAGGTCGGGTCAACTCACCTCATTTTGGCTTGGTTAGCTTTTCCATTGAGTTTAGTAACACATCGGGGTGGGAGGGATTATAGGCGTGTCGTTATATTTGCGCTGCTTAATGCTGGGACATCATACAAGCGAGAGCATCATTGTACATTCCCATACATTAATTTATTTCTCAGTCTGCCACAAAATTAAAATTAACCACCACAAATAGATGTATCACTACCACTGTCTCACATGACATTTTCTGTACAAACATCAGTGGGGTCAGTCGCTCCGCTCAGCCTCATTTAAGTTGAATTTAAGCATATATGTGGATGTAGGCGTCATGAATGTCCCGCCACAAACTGCTAGTCTGGAAAAAACTTTTATGGTGTCCTTGATTCACAACCTGTGGAAGTTTTTCATCACTAAAAGGAAGTTTGGTAACATACAAAGCACATATGGCAACAGGTTTACTCAAGACAGCGCAAGCTACAGTAGCATATAGGTAAAGCTAATCTCTTACATTATAGCGATGACGCTGGTAGTGACGATTCTCTCAGACCAATCAGTGATCTACAGTGTTTTCGCGTCATGTTTTGTTATCAGCTCGGGTCGCTTGAAACCCAGACCGAGGTGGTACTATAAAAAAGTATCAGGTACTACGTAATGCACCCAGTGGAAAAGCCCCCAAAACCAAGCTGACCCAAACCAAACCGTGGGGTAATGGAAAAGCGCCATATTACTGATGCTTTGAACTGAAGATTTTGTTTGTGATTGTGTGTTTTATTAATATTGGATCTTAATGTGAAGCTATGTTTGTTTTGCTTTTTTTTTACAGCACTGTGGTCAACATTTGTTGTATTAATATGTGCTTTATAAATAAGTAGAACTTTGAACATTATTGTCAATGTGATGAGACAAAAACATGTACAGAACTGTTTTTAACATCTTAGCCATGAATTTATATTGTATACTGTATATCCCCTCTTTAGCCAAAAGCATTAGCAAGGGGGAAACAGCATTAGCACTAGCACTGAATATTAGTGCTTGCCAGTCAGTCTGGTTAATCTGGTGTTGGCTTTATTAGTTAGCTAGTCAGATGCTATAAGCTGTTTCTCTAGCATTTGTATGAAGAACTGCTCTGATCTAGCTGCTTTCCATGACGCCACAAGACTCAAACAAAAGCCATCTGCCCTTCGCTAGCTCTGGCAAAAATCTTTGAAGTTTAGCTGGACAGTTTATGGCTCATGCAGTGATGGGCAGAAAACAGACGAGAAAGAAAGAAAGAAAGTTTCACTTAGTGTCCAAAAGGGAGAAACGGAAAACTTCCTATCCAAAAAACCTCTCATCACCTAGTTCTGAAGTCTGCCCTGTTTTTTTAAAGATACGCAAATAGCTAAAACAGATGTACCCCTAGACATCTAAGCTTCATAGTTAAAGCAATTATTTGGTTGTACTTCATATGTCATTGTTCAGGCATCAGCATTGTTGAGCACTGATACATGTGCTTGCACTTGACTTGACCAGGAATCTGTGGAAGTTTCTTGCAACTATTTTAGCATAATTTATGTTATTCAGTGTTGTCTCATGCGTTGTTTTGAAAGTGAGCATCTAGCATTGTGCTAAAATTATTTTCAACCCAGAATTGGGGCAAAAAGGGCCAAACCCCAACTGTGGGTTAAATTAACCCAGCTAATGTTTATATTTGACCAAGGCTTTGAACCGGTTCATGGAATGAAAACGAAAACCAGAAACTTTTGATGTTTTGCAAGGAACAGAAACGAAACCAGAAACTTTCAAAAAAGATATGTTCCGGAACAGAAACGATTATTTAAAATAATGGAAACCAGTTAATACTGTTATTTTTTCGTTCTTTGACGATATTTCTGTGCAATACTCGATGAAGTTCACTTCCGGTCGTCGTTGAATCATCAGAGAAATGAGAAGCTTGCCACCAGCAAGGAGCCTACTGCAGCCCAAGTCTCTAATGCTCAATCATAAGAGGTAAATATTGTAGGCTACCAAGTATCTCAAGATGTTTGTTTTTTACTAATTAGTGGTGTAATGGAACACAGTTGATCCGTGATCCGTACCATCACGACCCACGGTTCGGCTAGCATGCGATTCGCAGATTAATACGCACATTTAAATAGGTTGAAAGTTGATCATTTGCACATGTTTCAAAGGCTTGCAAATGTTACAATTAAGTGATTTTAAACAATGTAACCACTAAAAGACGCTAAAGTGAGCAATTTTCTGTATGCACATGCAGTTGAACAACCTGATCTCACAAATCTTTTGCTAATTTTTCCACGGCATTCTCACGGATTTCCGCATTTTGGACTTTCTTTTTCGTGGAATTCTCATGGATTGGTTACTCAATTGTTTTGTCCTATTTTCTTACCATTGTCGCTTCGGTTTAGGGTTAGATTTACATAAAAAGACATCCCCACCCAAACCCAACTCTAACCCCAATGCCAGGTGACAATTGTTTAAAGTTTAGAAAATATAAAAGAATACATCAGAAAAAATTGTATAAAGCAACGCTTAAAGTGACATACTAACGCAAACACCAAATCTAACCCTAAACTGAAGCGACAATGGTTTGAAAATAACAAAAAGTAGTTGAGTAACCAATCCGTGAGAATGCCACGGAAAAGAAAGTTTGGGGCAGGGCCAAGGAAAAATGCGGAGATCAATGAGAATGCCACAGAAAAATGAGCAAAAAATTCAGTGACTATCCCATGCAACTTTATGAGATCATGTTGGCATGAATGTGTCCGGTCCAACTCGCCCTTCAAAGATCAGAACTCTTGATGTATAAACTTTAGAGAGAGTTGCGCTACTTTTTCTCATACTGTAGTCCATTAAAATACATTTGGTGAATAAAGTGCTGAAAAACAACATAATTTTCACTTTATGTGGAGCGACTGTTTATGCTGCATCTTCTTCCCAAAGCGCCGTTTGGCATTCCTCCTCCGTCTGTGTGTGCGCGTGTTTAAGTGCATTCAACAAATGTAGGCATGTCAGAATTACAGTTATGCCGCTTACATAATGTAGCCTTTTTTAATGTTTGATGACAAGATAGAGACTTAAGGAAAATTATGTAGACTAATAATTTAAGTTTAATGTCCTAATGATCAGCCTACTTATTTGTATGTCCCACAGCTGACATGGATCATTAATCGGTTCGGTAACTTTATTTTTTGTTCTAACCGGTTCAGGAACGTCAATTTAAGGGTTGAACCGAAAACCGGAAACGTTAAAATACTGTTTCTGTTCGGAACAAACCAATTGGGAAAAAATTCTGGTTCACAGCCCTGTGTTTGACAAATCACAACCCAGAATTTGGGGTTGAAACAACCCAGCATAGATAAAATCAATGTTTTCAAACCCTGTTCCTGGAGGAACACTAAAAGTGCATGTTTTGGATTTCTCCCACATCTGACTCCACAATCTTGGATGATGAGTGGATTCAGGTGGAAAAAGTGTAGCGTTGGTGTGCCTCCAAGAACATGGTTGAGAACCTCTGTTAAATTACAATCCAGTTTGTTGAGTTTGTTCTCTTTTGACCATATAGTGGCTTGAAAAAAACAGTATTTTTTGTGTATGTATATTGATTGTCCATATACAAGTTGTCTTGTATTGTTCAGTACTAAATATGTTTTCCAATAACACGTTCTTAATTTGTATACATTTTACATTGCATTACATTTGTTCTTAATTTTACATTGCATGACTTTAGAGTTGTATGCAGCAATTGTTAAACAAGTTTGGACAACCTCTTATTATTTCTAAAGTATACAAAAAGCAACGACTTTGATTTTTTTTAGCTGCCAAAGATGTGCTGACTGTTTTGTGTTGAATGAGAGACATGTGGATGACATTAAACATTCCAGTATTTTTGCCATTTTTTAATTGAATCATTTGCTCTGAAATTTTGTTTAAACCCTCAAATGCATTGTTGTTTAAAGAGATGTTGTGCTTCCATTTAAACATCCTACACTCTAAAACCAAGTGGTGCTATAATGGTGCTATATTACCCACGGATTGTTTCTTTATAGGTGCTTTACGGGTGCTATATAGCACTAAAAATGGTTCCCCTATGATTACAAGCTTTTAGTACTATTTAGAAAAAAAATTGTGTGTAGTCAATTCCATTGAATATCTTACTAAATCGTTTTGTGGCATTAGCATTTCAGATAGACAGTCTAAATAAAACGAGGTTTGTTTCAAAACAACTTTCAGTTTCAAACGTGACATGTTAAGCAATTTTGGCTAAAACAAGGTCAAATGTAGGTTGTCAGTGAAAGTCTGATAGACATCTCATAGCTCAAGGCTAGACGATGCATACGCATAGGACATGTAAAAGAAATGAAAGCAAACGCCATGAACACCCGTTGACTTTGCTTACGAGATGGAATATCATACATTTCGCAAGTTATTTTGTCAAAAATGGCATAAAACCATCAAGGTTATTTATAGTAGAAGCGGGTTACTCATAACCAGACTATATTTGGGCATATCCACCTTATTTTTGATTGTGGAAGGCAGTGATTTGACGTATTTTCCTTCTTTGTGCTAGACATCCGTTTCAATAGCCAGCCGGTAGAAAACAGTGTCGTGGGAGCATGCATAAAACATGATTTAAGGCATACCAGTATCTTTACAATGGGAAAATTAGTCGAGTGTTTGTACATGGAATAGACCAAAAATGTGTGTTTTTAAACCTTTTCAGGCGATGGTTTAAAATGTCACAACTGTCCCTCTGGTCAATTTTTAATTAACTTGTTTGAGTTTTATGGCGCCACATCAAGCTTCTAGCTGACCCGACAGTCAGCAGCAGTAGGCTATCTTTCTCATTCAACACATTTTAAGTTATTTGAACAAACCATAATAAACATATTAAACTATATTTCATGAAATTAGTATTGTTTTGTTTTATGAAAATATTATTATGCAGTAAATAAGACATGAGCGTCTTATGGTTAAAACAAATGTTTTGTAGAGATTTATTGCGTTTGTATCAGCTATTATGGCAGCCCTGGTTTTCTTGGATTTCATAATAAACATTAAAATGACAGTCAAAATGCCACACCCGTGTCCCTTGCAGTACGACTATCATTAGCTGTAGTGGCTCACTGGAAGTCTTACTGTGCATTCAGACCGCCACCGGCGAGAGCGTCAAAGTGACCGGAAGTCATTCATTTTCAATGAGAGCCGGCGGCGAGCTCCGGCGAGCAGTGGCGCGGCTAGCTTTGGACGGTTTGAGTGTCGAGGAGAGTTGAAATCAGCTCAACTTTATGGTAATGAGCTATGACGCGGTTCGGCGGCAACCAATCGGAAGGCGGAAATGTTCACCGGCAACCAATCGGAAGGCGGAAACCTCCGCCTGAGAGGAGTTCAGAGAATGCATTCGAGCGTCAGAGCGTCCACTACAACTTTTCTTTAGCGTCGTTGACAGCATAGATATGTATATAAAGGCTAGATGGCTCAAGGCGGAGTCAGCTGTGTCGTCACTTGGCGGCCATCTTAGGTCAGTGCTGCCATAGTGCTGCTCCCTGCTGCTGTGGACGGAAGGTGAGTGACATACGCCAACTAAAATGCTCGTAACTTGCTGAATTCTTGACGGATTTACAAACGGTTTGGTTTTTTACAAACGTTATTAACGTGGCTATAATTCTGGATGCTTTAACATGTTTCATGAATTTTTTATTTATTTTTAGTATACGTATTCAGTGTCATAGGTACATCTTTGACGTTTATAACAAACCAATCCGTTTGAAAATCGGTAAAAAATTAAGCAAGTTATGGTCATTTAAAAGTACCTGCATCATTAAAACTCAATGCTACGAGTGAGCGAGCGCCCTGTCCTAAGATGGCCGCCAAAATGCGGACGTTCCACTCAATTGGCCATCAGCGCGGACGAGCCATCTAGCCTTTATATACATATCTATGGTTGACAGGGCAGCCAGGGCTTTTATTGACGCTCTCGCCGGTGGCGGTCTGAATGCACAGTTACACAAAGGAGCTCAAAGATGCCAGCGCCCACATTTACGATTTATGATGTTTATGATTTACAATTAATTTAAACTTTAATGACTAGTGAGGAGTATACATTTATAGGATATAAATTATAAAAATAATATTGAAATAACTTAAAGTTGAATTAGCTTATTTTTTATCCCTTGGTTAATAATTTTGGAATAATTAACTTTGTGTGTGCTGAGACTGGCCAATCAGAATCAAGTATTTCAGTTTGGTTAAATTGTGTACTTTGCTATAATTATTGCTGTAAACTATACTTTATAGTTACTCTTTCTTCTGTATTTTACAGTTGTGTATTTCATCTACAAATTGGTGGATTCACTTTTCAAACAAACTGGTTGTCACTCTTAAATCTTCAGAGTGTGTTAACAGCCTTTTTGAGATAAACACGACAGCTAGCCACAAATGTTATCAAAATGCTTACACTTTTGTTACCTAGAATATCTTGGCATATTGTTTGTGTTTAGCATGTTTAGTGTTTAACATTCTTTTTAGAATAATAAAAAGCTTAATTACTGAAGGAAAATGGCCTCAAATAGAGAATAACAAAGAAGGCAGTAGTACAGTCTAAGCTTTCTGTGTAAATGTGGTTTTGTTGCTTCTGTGACTGTTTTTTAACCTTAAGAGTGAGTTCAGAGGCTTTTGAAAGATTTTCACCAGTGGTGGTCTCCTCCTCTCAGGAATTGTCCCATTAATGGAGTTAAAACTCCTGGACGGTCAGTCACCCCTTCCCCATAAGGCAAGTAGCAAAGTGTCAATAAATCCTCAAGCTTTCTCTTTAAACCCAACTGTTCAGACTGTGAATTGGCCAGCACAGAGCCACAAGCATCAGGAGGATTATTAACAGAGACCTTGGGATCTTATCAAATCATGACAAACATTTTTTTAGTTATCCAGATCAATTCGGTTTTGCAACTGTTAAAATGACTCACAACTTAGAAATGTTGCTTATAGAACAATACGTGAGCAGTTGAAGTCAAAGCAAATTGGAAAAATGGTTTATAAATGCAACTACATGAATCCTGTGCATACATGTCATTCGATTTTTTTTTTACTTATAAGTATGCATTGATAAATTGTTAATAATAAAAAAGATTTTGGTGAGAACATAATACAGCACACAATAATGATGTTACCTTGTTGTAAAGCATTTTACATCAGACATTAAATTCAGTGTTTAAATCAGGCCTGGAGTGTAGGTGTGTACAAAATTGATCAATTATGTAATTTAAAATGACAGATGTAATCTTTCTAAGGCTTACTTTGGCAAGTCCAAATAAAACACAATTGTAATGAACACCTATGAGCCCTATGAGCCTACAGAATATAAACCTACTGTGACACGTTTAACCTTTGAAGTAGGTGGTATTTAGCTATTTTGAATTTCCAGTTTAATTAAAATTTTATTATTTATAGCGCTTTTAACAATTGTTGATCGAACCAAAGCAGCTTCACATGAAACTGAAACAAATAAAACAGAGAAGGTAAAAGAACAACAAAGCATGGCAGTTTTAAATATAGTCTAGGATGGAGTATTCGAAACTACATGAAGTAATTTCTTGCAAGTTTAGTTTAATGTAGTAGACTTGCTGTTGGATAACTATTTTAAAGGATATACCTAGACTATTTTAAAGCCTTTGCATGAGGCTGTTTTTGTATAGTTTTATTCTGTAAAGATAAAGACTTGTTAATATTTAAAACTTATTTAACTTTGAAAAAACTCTTGCCGGTAAATAACGTAAATTTAAAGGAGTAGTCCACTTTAAAGATGGGGCCCATTGACTTACCATAGTATTTTTTTCCTACTATGAAAAGTCAATGGACCTCATCTTTAAAGTGGACTACTCCTTTAAATCTACGATAAGTTACAGGCAACCAGCTGCAAATAACACTGTAATTTCTTCTGAATATTTTTACAGTGATTGTACTGTAAATCTAGTAGTATTTAAGTGTCAGTATCACAAACAGGATTTTGGATGATGACATTGTCACAGTCCTGTCTTGTGTTTCCCTGTCTGTGACTTTTAGTTTGAAGTATTGTATTGTCATCCATGTCTGTAGTTCTTTGTAGTTCTTTTGTTTATTGGTCATTGTATTGATTTGTTCCCAGGTGTGTCTAGTTTCCTTGTTACCCTCATGTAGGCTATATATTGCCCTTGTTTCAGTGTTCCTTTGTGAGAGCGTTAACATTGTTTCATGTTAAGTGTATTTGATCCTGTTTCCAGTTCTTGTTACCTGTTCAAGTCTGATTGGGTTTTGTCATTTGTAAAATAAATAATCTGTTAAAACTTGCACTTGCATCCATTATCTGTTTCGTGACAGACATAGGCATGAACCAATCACTGAATATATTTCCTTATTTCAGAATATTCTTAGATAAATTCAGAACAAATGATAAAATTCTCTAAAATATCTCTTAAGAGGATATTCAGATTACATCCAACACACATTTGAAAAAAGAACATATTATGATATACACATTGGAAATAAAAGATAAACACTTTTTTTTTTTTTTATAATTTTTATTTATCGAATGCAAAAAGTACAAACATAAGGTGCATACAAAAATACAATGTCTTTTGTTTTTGTTTTTAACCTTAACAACATCCCCTCCCTCCCTTCCGTCCTCTCCCTGCCCACCCCAGACACCCATAATTCACTTGTACATAAAAAAAATAAATAATAATAATAATAATAAATAAATAAAAAATAATAATAACTACCAGTAATAAAAAATAATTATGTACTCATTATACATATATATACACATTTAAATATACCAATGTAATTAAAATAATAATACTTACAATTACTACATAGTAGTAGTTACCAATACCAGTGCAAGTTGCTAGTACTTATCCTTAATTGTACAAAGTAAATGTCAAATATCAAATAGTTGCTGCTTACTCCTCAGACATCAGAACAAATTATTTGCTATGTTGAAGTGTCTAGATCATGGGGGGGATTTCTGCCGCTGGCGGAATGGAACTGAGGAAGCAGCATACATATATAACCATATAGAATCTACAAGGAGACTTCCCCAGCTGGCAACTTATCTAAATAATCAAGTAGTGGTCTCCAATGAGTGTAAAACTTGCTAGATGACCCTCTAAGTGAGAATTTGATTTTCTCCAGTTTCAGAAGACCTAAGATGTCGTGTAACCAGACTTTTATTAATGGTGGTTGAGGGGACTTCCACAATAACAAAATTCTCTTACGAGCAATAAGGGAAGCGAAGGCAATTACATTATTTTGAATGGTTGTTGTAAGGAGGTCGTCTGGGGGCTTGCCGAAAATGGCGATATGTGGGGTTGGGGTTACAATTATGCCTAGTATATCCGAAATTGTTTTAAAAAATAGTCGCCAGAATTCAGACAACTTGGGGCATGCCCAAAACATGTGGGTAAGATTGCATGGAGTCTGCGAGCATCTACTACACTTCTCATCAATTTTGTCTGGAAAGAGCTTTGATAATTTGTCTTTACTATAATGTAATCTGTGGAAGACTTTAAATTGTATTAGTGACAATCTAGCGCAGCTGGATGACGAGTTAACAACTTCCATGGCTCCCTCCCAGAATTCTTCAGAAAGATTTAATTGTAGTTCTGACTCCCAATTCGTCTTGATCTTATTTAAAATAGATTCACTGTTTAAGGAAATTAAATTATAGAGAAAGGAGATGTGGCCCTTTGACAGGTTTTTAGCCTTAAGGGCCAGGTCTATCCCACTGGGTGTTGGTATCTGTGGGAATGATGTGGCGTGTGTTTTCGCAAAGTCCCGCAACTGGAAGTATCGGAAAAAGTCTGATTTGTGTAGATTGAAGGCAGAGGTTAATTGATTGAAACTTGCGAATATACCATCAATGTACAGATCTCCCAAACTACGCAGCCCTTTGTTTCCTAACACTGAAAATCGTGAGTCAGTCTTTGCTGGAATGAACAGGTGATTGTTGCAAATAGGAGTTGCTAAAGGGGGGGTAAGCCATCCAAAGTGACGTCTTATTTGCGTCCAAATTTTTAGAGTTCCAACAACAACCGGATTAGAGGTGAAGCTTGAGGGGGAGAAGGGTAAGGTGCTACATGTTAAAGCTAGCAGCGACGAAGAGCAGGAGGCTGACTCACTCTGGCACCAACTGGATTGAGGTGATGTGAACCAAGATAATATCTTATGCATGTTGGCTGCCCAGTAGTAGCCAATTAGATTGGGTAGACCAAGTCCTCCAGCTGATCTATCCCTGCAAAGCAGTGTACGGCTTGCCCGTGGCCGTTTACCAGCCCAAATAAATGATGAAATAATATCATTTATAGCTGTGAAAAAGGACTTGGGGAGAAAGATGGGGAGACATTGAAAAACATACAAGTATCTTGGTAACACATTCATTTTTATAATTTGTATTCTACCGGCCAAGGATAACGGAAGATAATTCCATCTTTGTAAATCGGACTTGACCGTCATTGTTAATGATGTAAAATTTTGTTCTCGAATTGTTCGCAAGGATTGTGTAACTGTAATGCCAAGGTATTTAAATCCTGCGTTGGCTATTTTGAACGGTATAGTTGATGGCGATATGGCTACAGCTAATTGGTTGATTGGGAAGTATTCACTTTTAGAGATATTTAGCTTATATCCCGACAAACGACCAAAAGAATCCAGCAAAGTTAGGATACGTGGGATGCTTGCCAATGGGTTACTTATATAGAGAAGCAGATCATCTGCATATAACGAAACTTGATGCTTTATGCCCCATCTTTCAATCCCCTCAAGTCCCTCCTCTATTTTTAGAGCCACTGATAATGGTTCAATCGCTAGCGCAAATAACAACGGGGATAGTGGGCATCCCTGCCGTGTTCCCCGAAAAAGAGGAAACGGAGTAGAGCGTTGGTTATTTGTGCACACTGAGGCGCAGGGAGAGGAGTAAAGTAATCTGACCCATGAAATTAAGTTAGTATTAAAACCAAACTGTCTCAGGGAGAAGAAGAGATAGGCCCATTCCACCCTGTCGAAGGCCTTCTCGGCATCAAGAGATATTATTGCCTCTGGGACTTTAGAAGAAGATGAGGAGAGGATGACGCCGAGAAGCCTTCTTATGTTAGAGTATGAGTGTCTTCCCCCTATAAACCCCGTCTGGTCCTCTGAAATTATCTTAGGCATGACAGATTCCAATCGCCGAGCTAAGATTTTTGCGAGTATTTTAACATCTACCGGAAGAAGTGATATTGGTCGGTAAGAAGCACAGCTCAGTGGGTCTTTTCCCTTCTTATAAATCAGAGAGATGGAAGCTTGCATAAGCGTGGGCGGCAGGGTGCCTTGATTAAATGAGTAATTAAACATTTCCAGTAGTAGTGGGGCTAGCTGATCTGAGAATTTCTTATAAAACTCGACCGGGTATCCGTCGGGGCCTGGGGATTTGCCACAGTTCATTGAGTTTATCGCTTCTTTAATTTCTGAGAGAGTGAGAGCGGCGTCTAGTTTCTGATTGTCCTCAGGTGACACTTTAGGTAAGTCCAATTTATCAAAGAAGTTATTTAGTTGGTTATCATCTGTAAGGGATTCTGATGTATATAATTGGGAAAAGAATGATCTAAAGATGTCATTTATTTTGTCCGGGTTGTTGGTTGTTGAGTTTGAATCATCGATTATCTGGGTAATTTGGTTTGACGCTGCTTTTGCTTTCAGCTGATGGGCCAAAAGGCGTCCTGCTTTGTCACCATGTTCGTATACTAACCCCCGAGAGCGAAGGAGAAGCTGCTCAGCCTCAAAAGTGAGAAGAAGATCAAGTTCTGTTTGGAGTCTTATTCTTTCTTTATATAAATCTGGTGAATTTACGGACGAGAGCGAGTTATCTAGATCTGCAATAGCTTCCTCCAGCTCCTTCTGCCGAGATCTGCGCAGTTTATTTGTATGTGACGTGAAAGAGATAATTTTACCCCTTATGTAAGCTTTAAGAGTATCCCATAGTATAGATGGGGAAGTTTCATCATTCTTATTAGTTTCACAGAAGAAAGTGATCGATTCCGAAATATGTTTGCAAAAGTTGGCATCTGCCAGCGAGAGCGGGTCTAGCCTCCAATGTCTGAATCCTTTTGGTTTCCTACTAAAGTGAAGGTCCAAGATCACAGTGGCATGATCTGACACTGTTATGGGAAGGTACTGAGTGGAGATGGTCGCTGGAATAAGCTTTTTATCTATCAAGAAATAGTCTATGCGCGAGAATGAACGATGTGCATGGGAGAAGAAAGAATACTGTCTCACAGACGGATGTGAAAATCGCCAGGGGTCTACCAATCCATATTGACTCATAAACGTGGAAAAGGCTTGGGACATTTTCATGATTGAGGTTGACCGTGTACTAGACCTGTCCAATGTTGCATCTATCACACAGTTCATGTCTCCTCCCATTATCAAAAGGTGAGAATCTAAATTTGGGATGGTAGCAAACAACGAACTCACAAAGTTATGGTCATCCCAATTGGGAGCATAGACAGATACCAGGATTACCTGCTTTTCATATAGCGTACCAGTAACAATAACATATCGACCGTTTGAATCTGTCATTACTTTATCTGAGGTGAAATGGACATTTTTCCGGACTAAAATAGTCGTGCCCCTAGATTTTACATTGAACCGTGAATGAAAAATTTGGTCAATCCAAGGTCTATTTAATTTTCTATGGTCAGAGTTACATAAATGCGTCTCCTGGAGAAACATTATGTCTGCATTTAGGTTTTTGATATGTGTCATAACTTTTGTGCGTTTAATTACAGCATTTAACCCACCAGTGTTTAGTGAGCTAATCCTCACAGTCTGCCCGCCAGCAGCACCCCCCTTAGTTACATTAGCCATGGTTCAACTTCCCGTGGTAAGGTTGTCAGATCAGTCTCAAGGAGCAAGCAGCGAGCCGCAATTAGGATCTTCTGTACAAAAATAGTCCAGTACAAAATAAGTACACACATAGCACAAAACACAAAATAAAGAAAGTCAAGTGAATATATCCCTCCCCATCCCTTTTCCCCTATCCCATGCATCAGAACTAAACCCAAGTAGTCATACTTCCCTTTCTGCGTTGTCTTTCCTATTCCCCTTATTCGTCCCAGCTCCCGCAGCATAAAGAGCCAATTGGGACCCCTAGTGTAATGAACGTGAACCGTAAACATGTTTTCATAATGGTTATATAGCATGAATAGATATCAAGATAAACTAAATGCCATGGTGTGATTCAAAAGTGACAAAATGATTTAGGATAAAAAAATAAATAAAAAAAAAAAACGTATATATATAGTACTAATAATAAAGAAGATTAAACAAATGTAGAATTAAATAATAATAATAATAATAAGGGTATAAATCAATTAACCATTGAGTGAGCAGCAGGTTTAGAACCCCTTTACATCATAGTAATCGTTGTAGCCATATATTAGCTTGACAACCTTCTAACTTAAATATAAGATAAAATAATATAAAATATTGTTGTCTTTGAATAACTTTAAATTAGAATCTTAGCTTCTGAACCCGCTGGATATCAAATAAGTGATTTGTAAGCAATAAAACAAAACAGACAAAAAGGTAAATGTAAATGTAGAGTGAAAAAATAATATATTGGATATTAATCTCGATTAACATCGAGTGAACTGTATTTTTTCTACCGTTCCACTCAAAATACTCATTTATAACCATATAGCAGCTTGAAATCGTTGTAACTTAAACATGAAATAAAATAATATAAGCTTTTACTTACTTTGACTTCAAATTAGAATAAAGTGTAGTGTAATACACAACAATATTGTATCTTGAAACCGCTGAGCTAGATGTATGGTTAGTCCAGCATAGTATTTAAGTGATAAACATCGATCCATCGATCAACAAGACCTTACATCTCAATACAAGCACAGCTCCTCCCGTAAGAGAGCTAGCTAGGTTAACATGGTCCACAAATGTCGTGGGTAGCATAGCAGACAAACTATAAAGGCAGGCCCGGATTGGCCAAACCGGGAGGATTCCCGGTGGGCCGGTCTGTTTTTTTTGGCCACGAGGGCCGGTGTTGTCATGCCACCGGGATGACGCGTATTTGCGGGTGAGAGATGTCCCCGCCGCTTTATGCACAAGTTGATTGTGTCCCGAGTCCCGACCACTTATTGGAAGAATTCTTGCATTAGGGTTCATTGACATCTAAAACGCATGGGAAACGCAGGACGTGCCGCTGTCTTCTGGTTTTCAAAGCGCTTACTTGAACACGAGTTTTGTTTCAGACGCGTCTATATTGAGTGCGCTTGCCGGCCGCGCGTCTATATTTTAAATAAACTTGAGCGCGTCTTTTAACAAACGGGCTGGTCTCTAAAAGGAAAAGAATTTACAAAACGTATTTTTTTATCCAAGTCATAGATGAACTCTCTATGAATAGTCATTATTCATCGTTTATTGCAAGGAACAAAAATCTATTTGATGCAAAACTCATTAGTTTATTTGAAAAAAGTCGTTTCAAAAGTATATCCATTATGTTTTCTTTTTTTTTAACACAATGTACCTTAGCCTACGTTATTTAGCAATAGACATGATCTAAGTACTAAAAAAATAAGATACAGATTTTTTCCATTTGTTTCCAATGCATTCTTGATAAATCTTGCTTGTGTATTGTATATCAGGGGTTTCCAAACGTTATCAACCCAACAGTTAATCTCAAGACTCACCATTTTTTAGAAATAGAAATATAGAGGAAAACACAAACACATTTGTTTCCTTTAGTTTTTGAATAAGTTTACTTTAGTAATATTATGGTCTTATGGTAGGGATGCATGATTATGGCAAAAAATATAATTGTTTACTGCATTTGCACGGAATATGCAATTATTTGAAAAATACAGTGAATTGCAAGGCTGCAGAGAACAGTGCACTACTGCAGACTTATACTACTGAGGGTTTAAAGATATTATTTTAATAGTCAGTCGTGAACTAAAGTGGGCCGGTCTAAGGCATGAAACTCCAGGGCTGAAAATGAGTCCCACTCCGGCCCTGTATAGAGGCCTCGGGGCCTGCTGATATTTGGCCGCAAAGGTGGTGGCTTCTTCAGGGGATGAGAATCTCTTCTTCGCTCCGTTCTCCAGAGTGATCTGTAAACGAGCCGGGAAGAGAAGCGCTGGCCGTAAAGCGAGGTTGTAAAGTTCGGTCATCACTGCTCGATATTTAGCTCGTTCCCCGGCGATTTCTGGTGTGTAATCTTCAAATATCTGGATTGGTATCCCTTGGTATTGAAGTTTCCCACGTCTCTTACGAGCCTCCCGAATGATCAGATCTTTGGTCTGATAGCGATGAAGGCGAAGTATAACCGGTCTGGGCCGCGAGCCGGGTTGTGGTTTAGCGGCGAGCGTTCTATGCGCTCGGTCTAGTTCAGGGGGAGATTGAAGGATCTGATCACCCAGTACTTCAGTCAGGAGCTCGGCGAATAAGCTCGTGGGCCTGGGTCCCTCGATTGATTCTGGGAGGCCGATTATTCTAATATTATTTCTGCGGCTGCGGCTTTCAAGATCGATAGTCTTCGCTGTTAGCTTAGCGTTGTTATCCGCTAATGCGAGACACCTCTCTTCCAGTGCTTGAATTCGTTGGGCTTGCAGCTCAGCGTGGGATTCCAACGAGTTCATTCGCTGACCATGTTCTGTTATCGTTGTTTGCATTTTGTCAAGTCTCGCTTCCAGAGCATCGAATGTTGCTTTAAAGTCGGCCGCAATACTAGCTCTGTGATCTTCTAGCATATTAGCAATGGTGGCTAGCGTTGTGCTGCTGTCCGTAGAACAGACATCTGCTTCAGTCTTTTTCGCCGCTTTTGATGCTTTTGACATTTTCCTAGGATGTTCAAAGTTTTAATGTTGATACTTCAAGTCTTAGTTTTCGGGGTTTAAAGAGAAAAGATAAGTTTCCGAAATTACCACTGCGGGAGCTTGAAACAACGCTGCTTTCACATGTTAGCCAAACCGGAAGTCAAAGATAAACACTTTTACACCATGTCTTAATTACAAATTTTAGACTGGTGTGCTGACCTGCCTACAGTATATATAGCCTAGATTTGATAATATAATCAGCCACCATGGATTTCAAAAGAAATTTGACTTCATCTCAACCACACCTTTTCCAAATACGCTCCACCACCTCTGGGTGAAGTCTCCATTCTCACTCCCACATTCTGGACTCTTTAAATAATATAATTGAGACCAGAGGATAACCTGGTGAACGAGTCTGCGTGACCTCAGGCCCCCTCTGATACTTGATAAGAGACCACCGACGTATTGTCCGTTCTTACTAGTAGATGATGACCTCTGAGGGCTGGGATAAAGTACTTGAGTGTTCGAAATATGGCTAACATTTCTAGGCAATTTATATGCCAATAGAGATGTTGCTCCCCTATAGTCCCTTGGCTGAGCTGCCTTCCATCGCCTCTCACCAGCCTTTGAGGGACACATCCATTGATGATATTTACCTGTGACACTGTGCCCCCAATGTAGGACCCTGATTCACAAACCGTAGTTTGCCCTATATAGAGAGGGAACGAAGGCATCTGCATGTTTTCCTGATCTACAACCCCAAATCAGAAAAAGTTGGGACAGTGTAGAAATTGTGAGTAAAAAATGAATGGAATAATTTACTAATCTCATAAACTTATATTTTATTCACAATTGAATATAAATAACATATCAAATGTTGAAAGTGAGACATTTTGAAATGTCATGCCAAATATTGGCTCATTTTGGATTTCATGAGAGCTACACATTCCAAAAAAAGTTGGGACAGGTAGCAATAAGAGGCCAGAAAATTTTAATGTACATATAAGGAACAGTTGAAGGACCAATTAGCAACTTATTAGGTCAAGTGGCAACATGATTGGGTATAAAAAAAGCCTCTCAGAGTGGAAGTGTCTCTCAGAAGTCAAGATGGGCAGAGAATCACCAATTCCCACAATGCTGTGGCGAAAAATAGTTTTCTGAGTTTCTCAGAGAAAAATTGCAAAGAGTTTGAAGTTATCATCATCAACAGTGCATAATATCATCCAAAGATTCAGAGAATCTGGAACAATCTCTGTGCGTAAGGGTCAAGGCCGGAAAACCATACTTGATGCCCGTGATCTTGGGGCCCTTAGACGGCACTGCATCACATACGGGAATGCTACTGGAATGGAAATCACAACATGGGCTCTGGAATACTTCCTGAAAACATTGTCGGTGAACACAATCCACTGTGTCATTCGCCATTGCCAGCTAAAACTCTATAGGTCAAACAAGAAGCCATATCTAAACATGATCCAGAAGCAAAGGCGTTTTCTCTGGGACAAGGCTCATTTAAAATTGACTTTGGCAAAGTGGAAAACTGTTCTGTGGTCAGACGAATCAAAATTTGAAGGTCTTTTGAGAAATCTGGGATGCCATTTCATCCGGACTGAAGAGGACAATGACATCCCAAGTTGTTATTAGCGCTCAGTTCAGAAACCTGCATCTCTGATGGTTTGGGGTTGCATGAGTGCGTGTGGCATGGTCAGCTTACACATCTGGAAAGGCACCATCAATGCTGAAAGGTTTATCCAAGTTCTAGATACATATGATCACATTCAGACGTCGTCTCTTTCAGGGAAGACCTTGCATTTTCCAACATGACAATGTCAGACCACATACTGTATCAATTACAACATCATGGCTGCATAGAAGAAGGATCTGAGTACTGAAATGACCAGCCTGCAGTCCAGATCTGTCACCCATAGAAAACATTTGGCGCATCATAAAGAGGAAGATGCGACAAAGAAGACCTAAGACAGTTGAGCAACTAGAAGCCTGTTTTAGACAAGAATGGGACAACATTCCTATTCCTAAACATTGGTCCTCCTCCAGCTATTCCTTATATGTACATTTAACTTTTCCGGCATCTTATTGCTACCTGTCCCAACTTTTTTTGGAATGTGTAGCTCTCATGAAATCCAAAATGGGCCAATATTTGGCATGACATTTCAAAATATCTCACTTTCTACATTTGATATGTTATCCTATTGTGAATAAAATATAAGTTTATGAGATTTGTAAATTATTCCATTCCTTTTTTACTCACAATTTCTACAGTGTCCCAACTTTTTCTGTTTTGGGGTTGTACGAAATGGGTTGGTTAAAGGTCTTATGTGCAGGAGGCCAAAAAGACAAATAATGTTGGATGCATTTTTGTGAATGTGTGTGGGGAGAAAGTTACTGTACGGGAGTACTCTGTATTGGTAAGCTTTCTAAAATGGGTCTCAGGCCCCGTCCTTCTTCAGTACTGCAAAGTACCAGCTGTAAAACCATGTTTAACTCTTGAGAGGGGAAAAATAAGACAGCAGCTGTCTCAAATCCCTCAACACGCTCAATCTGCAAACCCACACGTCCCGAACTGTGAGGCTCGCGAGCATTGCCTAATTCATCAAACGATGCTTTACGGGAGCAGAACACTTTTAAACATAGCCTCTTACAATGCCCGCAGGCACCCCCCTCGAGAGATGCCTGAGCAGCAAAACAAATAACACAAAGCTTGTGAGTATTCCCATCTGTAATAAAACGAGAACAGGGAGTAACACACTGCTTAAACACTTTCTGCTTGCTTCTAAATGTCCTAATATTTGTATTGTTGTGTTAAATAAAACACAAAACAACTTGGACATATTATTTAGACAGAATGGTCAAACAGAAAGACAAGATTCACACATAAAGTGCTTTGCTGAAATGGCAGAAGCTATTGATTTTCTCTGGTATCCGCCGTCACTCGTGACGTCATCATCCTGTGTCTATATATAGCAGTGTAGTTTCACACATTATTTAGGTGCATCATGCTGCTGGCATTCCCTAAAGGTCCCTTTTCATGACGCAGCATAGTGTCCCCTAGAAAGGTAACATAATACAGCTTTAATGGATATTATTGAATAAATTCGAGCTGATCCTCTTTATATAACATACACCCTTATATACTGTATATACTGTGCATTATACCCATTGCAAGCAGACGTTAGGTTGTGGGTATCAGTATTATTACCACACACACATGTGACAGAGAACTCCTATTTGCCCTGCGGGACTTGTGGGCTGACTAAGCATTTAAGGAATGTGCCTAATTGCTGTCACTTTGACTCGGCTTGTCTGTTAAATGTAAATTCTGAAATGAAATCTGTGTGACGCAGAGTTTATCATTTAATAACTTGCTGTGATTCACACTTGATGGGATACATGCAATTATGACGAATTAAGATTTATACTCGGGTCTGTCAGCAGAGTGACACTTGAATAAACTAACATTATCGTTTTACCGTATTGTCTCTGTGGCAACCATACAAACACAAAATAATGCTTCATTTTCACTGCAGTTTTTTGTGGTTCCTTTTTGGGAAGTCATAAAAAAATAATTTGTAAACAGTGCATGTCATAGAGCGCAACAGGAACAATCTACTTTTTAGATGATGTAGTTCTTTTCCCATTCTTTTTTAAAGTAAATTTTTTTATGAATTTTATTCTGTACAAACTGCTTTTCAATTCCTCTAACCTACCCCAGTCCCTAACCCCAACCATCACAAAAACTTGTAAACAGTCTTTACTCTATGAAAAGTACTATTTAGTATGTTTTTAAGCGGTTCAGTTTACGGTAACATTATATAGCATAATAAACATGTCATACCCTATTCACCTAACCTGTTTTTTATCCTTGTGATTAGCCAGTTCTCGCCATGAATATAGCTGTAAATGCTGAAATGTAATAAAGTATAAATAAACAAGTTAACGTACTTCAATTATTCTTATCAAAACAAATAGTGTGTGACATGCAAGTACTGAAGTAGTGAACACACGGACTGCAAGTCGTGAACACACACGCACCCGGAGCAGTGAGCAGCTAAAGGGAGCAATCGCTCAAGAGCACCAAAGTCGTAACCCACCGGCCGTGAGACTGAGACTGGCCATGTGATTAAATAACTGTGCCCCTGTAGAAATTGATGGGTTTGGGTGATAAGTCTTTGGCTATTTGTGAGCCTGCAAGTCATAACAAAGATGTTCAGCTGGGTTCAGTTCTGGGCTTCATGCAGGCCAGTCAAGATCTTCAACACTTGACTGAATCAAACATCAAACTAGAATATCATTATATGCTGTATGATTAAGATTTGTGGTTAAACGTTAAACATTTTGACCCAATGCTGGGTTGAAGATAACCCAGCATTTTTAGGGTGTGTGTGTGTGTATGTGTGTATATATATACTGTGTGTGTGCGTGCGTGCGTGTGTGCACGTGTGCATGCGTGGGTGGGTATGTGTACTTTGTTTAGATCACAGTTGTCTGATTGTTACCATATGGATAATTTAAACAAGAAAAGTTAAAGCCCATGAATCAATGTTGTAAAGACTCGGTCTTGGACTCAGTCTAGAGACCATATTTTAATGGTCTTAGTCTTGTCATGGACTTGTGAGCATTTTGACACGGTCTCGACTCGTACTCGAATACATTTGGAATCGGACTTATTTCGAGTCCACACAAGTCCCTTTTAAAATATATATTACTGTTTCTTTAAACTGATTTAAGATTGACACGAACAGTGATTGGTGTTTTTTGTGCGCAACAGACTGGCGCGAGGTCAGACGCTCAGACCTGAGGAGGTTTTTGCACTGCCATGACGCCCCAGTGCTGTGAGATTTAAGCAGTAGATAAGCAACTGTTACCCAAAATGATAAGACGGTGGCGCTAAAGCACAGAGTGGCACTACACATAATTCCAGGAGTAAATGAGTCAACACAATTTTGTAAATTTAGTCTACATATATTTCTGCATTATTTATATTTTATTCTTGATTTATATCTTATGTTTTTATGTGGTTGGTGATAATCGTTTACACAATACCATATTAATTAAAATTTTCAAATATACAGTATTGTGCAAAAGTCTTTTACAAAGACGTGAAACTCACCGAGTGGTCAGGGGTGTTCACTGATATGCTCACACAAAAATCGCTGCAAAAGATGCTTTCTAACAGGTTTTATCGTAGTTTTTGTCCAACTCCATTGACTTGTATTAGATGTGCTGTGAGGTACGGTATTACTCCGTACCGGGAACTTTGTTTCTATTCTTGCAATTGGCAAAGGCGAATTATTGCTACCAACTGGGCTGGAGTGTCTATTATTTAAACTCTCAACGGAAGAATATACGGGTGTGAGGCATTTGGAAAAATAGGTCCACAAGTTTTCAATGAATGATAAAACACCTGTTGGAAAGCATCTTTTGCAGCGATTTTTGTGTGAGCATATCAGTGAACACCCCTGACCACTCTGTGAGTTTCACGTCTTTAGAAACGAAAGTTTAATGCATTTTAGGAAGGATTGTTTCAGTGCACCTATGCAGCCATTATAAAGGTGGGAGGTGAAACAACTCGCCTGAGTACTGACATGGCGCTGCCCTCTGCTTCTCTGCTTGTTTCCTGTTTTGCCCTACTTAAGACTCAAGCTAGCCTAGGGCTAGCGCGAAGTATTGCCAGGTAACCCCTGCATACCGAGCGTTTATTGAGTGATTTATCTGACTGCCTGATTTTGACCATTTGCCTGTTTATCTGTTTCTGTAATCTGATGTTACCATGTGCTCTAAAGTGTTTTCATTGCTGACTGGCAAAGTGGTTGAGTGGGCAACCGCTGTTTGGGACACGGATCAGCGTATTCGCACTTCTTACCCGTACTTCGTTCAACAACTGAAAGAAGTATTTGAATATCCAGCTGGGGGAAGAAGTGCTTCGTCACAGATCATTCACATGTCACAAAATCATCTTCCTGTTGCTGAGTACGCCATTGAGTTTTGCACGCTTGCAGCACAAAGCGGTTGGAATGAGAAGTTGCTAAAGGACGTTTTCAGAATAGTCTGGACATTGAACTCCAAGCGGAGCTGGCGTGTAAAGGTGAGAACCTTTCATTCTCTGCTTTTGTAACTCTGGCAGTCCATATTGATAACCTGATGAGAAATGTACCGACTGAAATGAAGTCAAAAACCTCAGCTAGGCTCGGAAATGCTTCCAGTAAAATGTTGCATACTCCTGTTGATACCATTGACGTCATTGATCCCATGCAGATGGGGTTTGCACCTCTCACTATGGAGGAACGTCAACGCAGACGTACATTAAATTTATGTTTTTACTGTGGTAAACCTGGCCATCGCATTGATCACTGTCCTGCTAAGAAGCCTCGCTACAACAGCCCGGTAAGCCAATTTCTTAACCTCCCTTCTTGTCATGACATGTGTTCACAACCAGTAACCATCATCCACAATGATGAATCCATGTCATTCACAGCACTAATTGACTCTGGCTCAGCTTTAAACTTCATTCATGAAGATGTTGTTACTAAATTTCTAATTCTTGTCATCCCATGTCAACCCCCATTGAACATTTACACTGTGAATAATGTACCCATTGGCAAAGGCATTACTCACCAGACTATTCTTCTCACACTCCAAGTTGGCTCCCTTCACCTAGAGACTGTCACCCTGTATGTAATTTCTTCACCCCGCTATGACGTCATATTGGGTCATCCATGGCTGGTAGCGCACGACCCAAAGATAAACTGGAGAACTGGAGAGATTTTACAGTGGTCATCACGTTGTATGAAGAACTGCATTGATCATTTGAAACCGAAACCCTGTCTGTCTACTCACATTGAAAGCCCGATTGGTACAGTAAGAATGTTTAAATTCCTGATGTCTATTCTGAATTCTCTGAAGCATTTAGTAAGACCAAAGCAACTGAGATACCACTACATAGACCCTGGGATTGTGCTATCGAGTTGTTACCTAATGCTATGCCTCCCAAGTGTAAAGTTTATTCCCTGTCACAACCTGAGACCCACGCTATGGAGGAGTATATTTCCGAAGCCCTTCAAAACGGCTTTATTCGGTCATCCACATCCCCTGCTGTAGCTGGTTTCTTTGTGGAGAAGAAGGATGGTGGCCTGAGACCCTGCATTGATTATCGAGGTTTGAACAATATCACAGTAAAGTTTCCATATCCTTTACCCCTTGTACCCTCTGCTCTAGAGCAACTCAGAGAAGCCAAAATTTTCACCAAGTTGGATTTACGCAGTGCTTACAATCTGGTTCGCATCCGTGAAGGTGATGAGTGGAAGACTGCATTCCACACCGCTAGAGGGCACTACGAATACCTTGTGATGCCATATGGGCTATCTAACTCTCCCGCCGTCTTTCAGTCATTCATCAACAAAGTGTTCCGAGACCTCCTGAACCAGTATGTCATTGCCTACATTGATGATATTTTGATTTATTCCAACAGTATGGAGGACCATGTCTGTCGCGTTAAGGAAGTCCAGTCCCGCCTCCTCCAGAACAAACTGTATGTAAAAGCTGAAAAGTGTGAATTTCATGTTTCTAAGACTAATTTCCTGGGCTATAACATCAGTTCACAGGGTGTCGAAATGGACACTACCAAAGTCAAGGCAGTCACTGAATGGCCAAACCCCCGCACTGTTAAAGACCTGCAACGATTCCTTGGGTTCGCAAACTTCTATCGCCATTTCATCCACAACTACAGCATGGTAGCAGCTCCCCTGACGTCCCTCTTGAAAGGTAAACCCACGAAACTCCCCTGGAACCCGCAAGCTGAACATGCTTTCCAGAAGCTCAAAACTTGTTTTACCACAGCCCCGATCCTAAAGCATCCTGACCCTGAGAAACAATTTATTGTTGAAGTTGATGCATCGGACACAGGAATTGGAGCTGTTCTGTCCCAATGCCAAGGTCCAGCTGATAAGGTATGTCCTTGTGCCTATTTTTCTAGGAAACTCACCCAGGCAGAGAGAAATTACGATGTAAGAAACAAGGAACTTCTCTCCATCAAGGCAGTCCTAGAAGAGTGGAGGCATTGGCTGGATGGTGCTAAACATCATTTCATCATATTGACTGACCACAAGAACCTTGAGTATGTCAAAGGAGCCCAAAGATTGAATGCACGCCAGGCAAGATGGTCTCTGTTTTTCACACGGTTTAACTTCTCTTTAACCTATAGACCTGGACACAAGAATGGAAAAGCGGATGCTTTGTCTCGATATTATGATCCCACTCCTACTGACCGCTCACCTGTTCCCATCATAGCACCCACTCACATCATTGCTCCTATAGCTTGGGATATCATGCAGGAAATCACACAAGAGCACCAACAGGATCCGGTCCCACCTGAATGCCCCCCTGAGAAAACGTATGTCCCTCTGATCTTACGGCCCCGCATTATGCAATGGGTTCACACATCCCTCAGTTCTGGTCACCCAGGTATCACTCGCACTACAGCTCTGGTTAAGACATCTTTCTGGTGGCCCACCCTGAACCACGATGTTGCACAGTTTGTCAAATCCTGCAGAGTTTGTGCCCAGTTCAAGACACCTAAAGAATTACCCTCCGGTCTGCTGAAACCATTACCCATACCACAACGCCCCTGGTCTCATCTCAGCATCAATTTCATTACTGATCTGCCTCGCTATACTGCCATCCTAACTATACAGCCATCCTGGTCATTATCGACCGATTTTCCAAGTCCTGCCGCCTCGTACCACTCAAGGGTCTGCCGACTGCCATGGAAACCGCGGAGGCTATGTTTCACCATGTGTTTAGGAACTTTGGTATCCCTGAGGATATTGTTTCTGATCGTGGAACCCAATTCACCTCCCAGGTTTGGAAGGCTTTTTGCAATAATCTGGATATTAATGTGAGTTTAACGTCTGGTTATCATCCCCAGTCCAACGGCCAAGTAGAAAGATTGAATCAAGAGATTGGACGCTACCTGAAGTCCTATTGTACCCGTGAACAACATCGATGGTCTGAACTCGTTGAGACACTCATCCACCAATCTCACCCCCTTCCAGTGCGTACTCAGCTACCAACCCCCCATGTTCCCCTGGTCTGGAGAGCCTTCTGATGTTCCTGCCATGGACGATTGGATGAGGAGGAGTGGAGAAGTCTGGGAAAGCACTCATGTTAGGCTCCAGAGGGCGATACGCAACCAAGAGCTCCACGCCAACCGTCACCGACGTCCTCATCCCCCGAACCAACCTGGTCAAAGGGTCACCTGAGATTTGAAACTCCAGCTCCCATCTAGGAAACTGAGTCCGAGGTACGTATTATTAGACAAATTAATGATGTTACATACCAATTGGAATTGCCAGTAAACTATCGTATTTCCATGTTTCCCCTCTGAAACCTTATTATGCAGAGTACGACCCCAATGCTGAACCTCAAGAGCCACCTCCTCCTCTCGACGTTGCCGGGGGAACCGGCCTACGCCGTGAGAGAGTTGTTGGACTTGAGGCGACGCGGGGGTCGTCTCCAGTATTTGGTCGATTGGGAGGGCTATGGCCCTAAGGAAAGGTCCTGGGTAGCCTCGGACGACATTCTGGATCCCAACCTCATCGAGGAGTTCCACTGAGCCAGACCCGACCGTCCTGCACCACGCCCTAGAGGAAGACCCCGTAGAGCACCAGGAGGCGCTCCTAGAGGGGGGATTCTGTAACGTCCATACCGCCACGCCAGCAGAGGGAGCCCTCACCTGAGTACTGACATGGCGCTGCCCTCTGCTTCTCTGCTTGTTTCCTGTTTTGCCCTACTTAAGACTCAAGCTAGCCTAGGGCTAGTATTGCCAGCTAACCCCTGCATACTGAGTGATTTATCTGACTGCCTGATTTTGACCATTTGCCTGTTTACCTGTTTCTCTGCCTTTGGATTTACCCCTTTGTATTGTTTGCCTGGTTTGGACTGCCTATCTGTGTTTGACCTGCCTGCCTGTACTTTGATTATTCTTCTGTCTAACGTCTTGGATTTGTTTGCCAGACTGGTTTGTTTTAATAAACACAGCAAAATGGATCCCAGTGTTTCTGAGCCCTCATTACACTCTGCTTTCTCCTATTGTCAAACCATTGTCACTTTGGTTTAGGGTTACATTTGGTGTTTACGTTAGTATGTCACTTTAAATATTGGTTTATACAATTTTTTTCTGATGCATGCTTTTATATTTTCTAAACTTTAAACAATTGTCGCCAGGCGTTGGGGTTAAAGTTGGGTTTGGGTAGGGATGTAATTTTATGTAAATCTAACCCTAAACCGAAGCGACAATGGTAGGAAAATAGGACAAAACAGTTGAGTAACCAATCCATGAGAATGCCACAAAAAAGAAAGTCTCTGGCAGGGCCATTGAAAAATGCGCCGATCCGTGAGAATGCCACGGAAAAATGAGCAAGAAATTATGTGACTATGCCACAGACATTCGTGAGATTGGTTTGAACTAAGATTGTTATCACAGAAATAAACCGGAACACTGAAGGGGTTTATTTCACAATAACAACTGGCTGCCTGTACATTATTCAGCTTATTACACAGCTACTTACTTCATGAATAGGTAAGGTACATTAAATATTGATTTGAAATATTTAATTAGCTAATTTTTAACTAATGCAGACCTTTTCTGCTTACAGTCAATGCATGCATGGTATAGCCAACTGCATAATTTATACTACTGAGAACTGTACAGTACATTTCTAATATCAAATCTGATAACTCTGAGGTTTTGTAACACAAAATTATCCATTTTATCTACAGCTGCTTTAAAACTTTCCGTTCAGCAGATGTCTCTTTGTTTCTTTGACTTCATCTCTCTATACAGCGGCGTCTGGAGTGCAGGCGAGAGTGAGGAGCCGGTTGGGGGCTGCGGACGAGGGTTGTTGTTCTCTGCAGTCGGCCTTGGCAGGACAATAGCGGGCTTCTGAAGCGCAGAGTGGTGGGATGAAGAAGATGAGGAGTCAATGAGTGAAGAGGTGGAAGTGATATGTCAGCTTTTGACCCAGCAATGAGCGTAGGAGGCCAATAACACAAGAGCTGCAACATGGGATAAATGTCCTGGTAAATATTATTTGGAGGTAGCTGCTTTGTATTGAGTATTATTTATACTGTCATACTGTATTATTCAAACAGTTGGCTTTTTGTACAGGTAAGTGTAATGTTTTTAGTGTTAATATAATTTTTACTGTCGCAGTTTAATGTTCAGGGACAACTACATGATTTGTAAAATGATTTTCCCCAGAAAGTGTAAACCAGAGGTCCCCATTCCCGCTCCTAGAGATCAGCAGAGTTCCTTCAGAGTTTAGCTCAAACCCAAACTAAATACACCTGTTTTATTTATTTTTTAAATAAAACCACAGATGTATTTTGATCATTCATTATAGGTCACCACTATATTTCTGTAAACAACCAGTTTTTGACTTACCTCAGACAGACACGATCAATGCTGACAGTAACATCAAGCGTTTATCTGCCACAAAAGCATAATCTGACAAATATACTCCAATAATGTTCGATTTGTCTGCTTTGTAACCTTAAATGAAAGTGAAGAAAAGCCATAAGATGTAACCATATGTACCAAAAGCAACATATTTCAGGTTATGCAGAAATGTATGTGTAGAGGTATGGAATTCCAATGATAATTCTAATTAAAACGTTGCTTTGTTTCCGTACAGCAAAAATATATATTTTTATATTTGTTTTTGGCGATTTTTTTTTATATTTTTTGAAATGTATTTAAAATATAAAAATGGCCAAAAAATATATGTTCTGAAATACGTTGCAATTTATTTTTCACCATTATATTTTTTGCCATTTTTGTATATTTTGAAATATATTTTTAATATGATTATATTTTAAAGCATTTATATTCATTTTGCATTGGAAGAAAATCTGTGTATGTTACAAAAGATTAAAAGTAAATATATTTTCAACTGCACAAATATACTTATAATTTTACATGTTGTACATAATTATACATTTTGTACTTAGATTTTATACACAATTTTATATGTTGGCTAGGAAAAATATATTTTTTTCCATATGGATTGTAAAATTATAAATGTATCTGTTGCCCCTGAAATAAATTTTGAAATATATGTTAATATTTAAAGTTAACATATATGAATATTAAAATATATTTTCAAATTCAAAAAATTAATGAATTAATGTCCAAAAAAATTTTTTTCCGTATGGGTTTGTAAAAGCATTCTGACCAGCCTGACATTCCAATGCTTATTCAACCAATAGCACAGTGTGTGAAGGATTAAATGTGTATCCAGTCAATAGAAGATAAGGGAAGTGTTTGAAAATATTTTTTTTGCTGTCCTGTGATTTTAAAGGCACAAAATGTACACAGTAAAAATACATCTGTAACTATTGCCATAATTATTTGCCATAATTTTAATAATTTTGCTATAATATTTATCATAATAAATTATGTCTAATATATTTTATTTGTTGTATAATACAGTGGTTCTCAAACTGGGGTCCGGGGCCCCCAGGGGGGCCGTGAGATGGTGCCAGGGGGGCCCGAGTTTTATGACATTTTATAAAATACATTAATTTATCATGAATTCTGTGTAATTAAACCTTAAAAAATAAGGCTACTAACCAACAGCACTACTTTGTATGATTTAATATGTTTTGTTTAATAAAAATGTTACCTTTTAGAACAAATTTGTCATAAATTTTCTTTGGGGGGGCCGCGAAGGAATGCACCGTACACAAGGGGGGCCGCACACTGAAAAAGTTTGAGAACCACTGGTATAATATATTTGTTATTTGCAAGCTAGCAATGAAAACTTTTTATTTTTCCTGTCAAAATGTCAAGCATTTGCAAAAACTAAAGAAACATTGATAATTGAAACAACATGGATGACTAAAAAGACCAAGAAAACTATTTAGAACTGATTCTACAACTAGCTATAGACAGTTTCATCGGACACATGTGTTGTCGCGGTCACGTGTCTGGACGAAACTTAACTTAAGGGCTTTGTTTGTTTAATGGTCTGGCTAGTGGCTAAATTGTGGAACAAATACCTTGTTGAACATAACAAATGTTTTGTTTCCTAAAGTTGAGGGCAGACGGCGATCATGGATTACTGGCATGTGAAGGGAGGTTTGGCAGCCGATCTGAGGTGCGTTTCCCAAAAGCATTGTTAGCCAACTACTGTCGTAAGATTCGTTGTTACTGACAAAGTTAAATGATTTGGTGTTTCCTGAAACCATAGTTCAAACCAACATTCGCAAGCTGCATCGCAAACTTGTGTGGTCTGAACGACAGCTCTTCACCTGCCGGTAGAAACATAGTTCTTTGTTATTATAATATGTAGACTTACGTTGATCATAATTATGAACAAAATAAGCAAAAAACATAGTACAATGTATATCCATCATTCTAAATATATAAAACATTTATTTTACGTCTTTAAGTTTGTAAACAGAATTGAAGTGCTGCATTTGAAAACTGCGCATGTGCAAAGCCCTACAAGCTTTAAGACCCTGGGGAATCCCTGGGAGGAGTGACGTAAGAGGGATCTTGCGCATTAATTAAATATCTTGAAAATAAACTAAATTACGAATATCAACAATATAAGAATATCTTGAGATGCAATATATGTTATTTTCAGCAATAATCTGGCATTAAATCGATTTTCACAGATTAATTAGTACTCCACCTCCCACGTGACATCATCAACTATGTTGTTAAACCAACATGGTTCAAACGAGGAATGTGCGACAAAGTTACTATGCTTTCCGGTAACAGTCGTGACAAGGTAGTTAGTTTCTCCAACTATGCATCGTACTATGTTGGTTCAGCAGCGAGTTACGTCGTTGTTCGGGAAACGCACCCCTGTAGTTAACATTGTATACATTCATTTTACACAGTAACCTGGGTGGCCATACATGCCATTTTACCATGACACGTCCTGGCCAGGACTTTGGCTGCGTCCTCCAGAAGTCGCATTGGTCGATCTCATACGTCATCAAGGTTCTCACATTTCAGTTAAATTATAAAAATAAGATTTAATTCTCTGAAGACATACAATCATTGTAGTTTCATTCTTACCTTGAAATATAATGGTTGCTTTTTGAAATAGAACCTGAAATATTAAACCTGGATGACGTATTTGGTCGACCAATGTGACTTCCGGAGAACGCACCTGAAATCCTGGCCAGGACGCGTCCGTCGAAAATGGCACGCATGGCCACCCTAAAAGTAATAATAGCTCAGTATAGTTTTTGATATCCTTTAGCTATGATTTGAACTAAGCTGATCTACTTTTTATTTATTTAGCTTGTTATCAGAAATAAATTGCTCTAAAAGAACTATTTTTACTGTTTCTTTGTGGAAGTTTACCGGAAGTTACATTTGTTCCACATACGCCGTTTGTTTATGTTGTTACTGCTGAAACCGTCTATTTAACGTCTTTCCATTTTTGTCTTTCAGACACAATCATGGTTATAGAGCTTAACATTAGAGCCAAAAAAAACTTTTGTAGATCTAAGAGAGCATGAAAGATCTGTATCATGGACTTATCAATTCTCAGAACCTTCCCTACGATGCCTCTGGCTCTCTGGGCATGGAGCCAGCACATGGAAGCCATAAACATGAAAACACCTTGGGCCTCTCCCACTGCCCTGCTCCTTGAATCAGAGGACTTGTGCCTCCACGCCCCATTGACGTTACAAATCACTGCAACCTTAGTTGTGACTCCACCCTTAGGCCCCACAGGAGTTACTGTATTTGACAACAATCGGTGACTTACAGGGTAAACCCCCAGAAAGAGCTCCGGGGTTGAGAGTAAAGATGAGTAGCAGGTTGTCAAATTGGCATGCTTGACTACATAGCAATAAAAGGGCGCATTCAGGTCTACATACCCTAAAGAGTTTAATGTTCATCGCCCACATCATCTCGGGAAACCCGTCTAACTACTTTCACTTACTACGTGTGAAACTTGCACGAAATAGAAATAGAAATGAAATCAAAACAGTTTTTTTGCTTTTCTTTCATGTCAACGTGGATGGCATTTATATACTACTTTATGTACAAAAAGCTGGAAATTATCATTTTAGCAATTTTTTGATAAACATTATAAATGGATTCCAAAAAAGAATGAAGAAAAGTATAAAACAAAACAAATCAATAAATCATCTTGCACCCAGGGGTGTATGCAAATCAGAAGTTACCTAGAAAGGGGACTTCCCTGCGACTAATACTGTACCACATGCAACTGACAAGCAGTATCAAGCTGCTAATTGTGGTACAAGGATTTACATAAACTGAATGCTATTGGCTATTTGTTTTAAATAGGTTACACCTTAATTGGTCCTGCCCTTTTCGATTCATTAAGAAAAACACCAACAAAGAGAACACAACTGTTTGTGTTAAGCCATTTCATGGCATTTTAAAAAGATTGCATGCTGATTTCCTATCTACTGTACCATGTTATGATATAACGGTGATGAAAATTTTAAAGTAATAAAATATAGATTTTTTTGTCATAAAATGAGAAATAATGTTTGACAAGATAAACATTGCATATTTTGCCATTGTGTGTGCATTACTGTAAGGACGGACCCAACACCAGAAATGTGATCGTTTCCAACATAAATCTCTTTTCTTGGACTACAACAAATACACGGATTTTAGGCAACAGTTTACTTCCTGGAATTGGTGATGTAGAAAAGACGACATTATCATAATTCTTCCCGCTTCGGACTCACAGGCTGTAAGTTAACTCCTGTCAGCAATGCATTGTGAGCGAATCTTTTAAACATGGTAAGGAGCGTCACATTTCCGGCTGACTTTAGAGGTATTCAGGCCAATCACAGCGTACAGATTAGCTTGCCAATCATTGTATTTTAGCAATGAAATAGGTGCACTTTAAAGTTCACATTAGTGTTGTAGTCAAGACCAACTAAACCGAGACCAAGTCATGACCAAGACCAAGAGAGGCTGAGACCAAGACAAGACATTAAAACATTAAAACATTAAAACACTTGATAAAATTTGGAATATGCGTAAGATTAGGCACCTCTCATGTGTGTGCATGTGTGTGTGTATGCTATGAGAGAAGTTGATAAAATAATAAAAAATCAGTAAATTATAATGATTATTTAATAATTAATGATAAAAAATAATTTTGTGATATTCCATCAGTTGTGGTCTTGACCGGTCTTGAAATAAAATTGTAAGTCCTCTTCATCTGAGATGAGACCGAGTAAAAATACAGTCGATTCTGAGACGAGACCAAGATCTTTAAAAAGGCCGATCTTGAGTACTTCAACACTAGTTCACATTCCCCATAATAGGAAAACACACTCATGTTCCCAAAGGGCGAGAAGTCTTCAACGCCGAAGGGACACTTGACCTATCGTGACCTCACCCCATCCCTCCCCTGCCCCGCCTTTCTAGTTGTGAATCAATGAGGTGTGTCAAAGGGTCTACACTTTTATGGGGTCACAAACATAGTAACTGGTGTAGTAAGGACAGACCCCTGACAAAGCAATTGAGACATTTTAATGCTTTGGTCTGTCGCCCCAGACCACAAACATATCTCCTTTATTAGTGTGGAAACCACTTAGCAAACCGTGTAAAACGCAACCCAGTCTCACCCCATGTCGTCAATATTTGACGACACTTGACCATTCGTCATATGTTGACGTGAAGGGTATACCTTTCGCGTCATTTTTTGACGAACTGGGGACTTCAATACTATTACGTCCGTTGCATTCTCTTTCCTATTTTCTTACCATTTCCGCGTCGGTTTAGGGTTAGATTTACATAATGACATCCCTACCCAAACCTAACTCTAACCCCAACGCCAGGTGACAACTGTTTCATTTCGCGTAACTAACTCTAAGCCCAACGCCAGGTGACAACTGTTTAATTTCGCGTACACTGTTTAATTTCGCGTAATCTAACCCTAAACCGACGCGAAAATGGTAAGAAAATAGGAAAGAGAATGCAACGGACGTAATAGTATTGAAGGCCCAAGTTCGTCAAAAAATACCCTTTGCGTCAACATATGACGAATGGTCAAGTGTCGTCAAATATTGACGACATGGGGTGAGACTGTGTTACAAAACGCTGTGTAAAACACACATGCTGACTATACAACAGACTAGCTCAAGGCCAATTACCTCCTAATTACTATCCCGTCACGGCCAAGCTGGTATTTAGCTGACCATTTTAAGAGTCAGCAAACCACCACAGGCAGGTTTAAGCCGTGTACAATTATTGTATGGTGTCGTTTTAACGGTATTCACATTTACAATTAACTGTAATAGTATGTATTAAAATTGTATGTATTAAATGTAATTCAATATCAAAAAGCTCCGTTTGTTATGTATGTTAGAACCTGATTTCGCTATAGCCTATTCAGAGGGCTCGAATAAATGAGATGAGACCCCTCTGTTATGATATATGAGCGTACTGGCCCAGTTCAAAGCTGGGTGTGTGCTGGGTATTAAATTACATTTTATACGCTTTAACGTTCAACACCAACAGAGACTTGAATAAAACAATGTATGCAAGGGATGAGCTTTAATTTAAAGAGATGTACATTTCCGTGGGAACTTACAGTGCAGCGTTATTAAAGCCAGGTTTTCATTCACTATGAGAGAGGTCTTCATGTCATACTCACTTATTTCAGTCGGCCTACCTCACTTCTTGTAAGCGTTGTTACTTTTTTGTTTGAAATTCAATTTCACTTGAGGCCCCTGAACTGCAGTTGTGACCAGGCCTCTATCGAGGCATGGATTCAATTTTCCTCCATAGTGTGTGTGGTTTTGTTCGTGGGAGTTGTGCTATAAAAAGAGGAACATCATTTCTATCATTCCTTTATTCTTATTTTCGGCATTTGCGAAACAATGTTTTCCCATGCAAATAATCAAAGCACAAAATGGAGCTGAAAGGTAAATCATTCCAACGATGACTAAGAGGACTAGGGAAATGTCAAGATCTGAATGGGAGATATGAGCTAAGTGAATTTTTTCTGTGATTCATTCCCTCAGCAGGCCCTTAACAATGCTCTACTTACTCTGTTGGTCTCGGCACTGCGCAACAGATTCCTCAGCCTATAGAAGTGCAGAGGAAAAGGAGGGGCAGAAGGGGGAGGGAAAGAGGAGGCACTGCGCTGTTGGCTCCTGCGGTGGAGGTCAGA
Source organism: Misgurnus mizolepis (assembly GCA_025389145.1). Lineage (NCBI taxonomy): Eukaryota > Metazoa > Chordata > Actinopteri > Cypriniformes > Cobitidae > Misgurnus > Misgurnus mizolepis. The sequence continues at coordinate 6,954,357 of JAIFKI010000022.1, read as the reverse complement.
CGAGTAGCTGTGGGACTCCAACTTTTAAAACAATCAATTTCCACTAAGAGTCAGTGGGAGCTGGGCTAGAGTGAATGGCACAGGACGTGGATACGCAACTTTTTTAACGTTGAACGGGACAGGGCTTTGGAGATAAATCTTTGGAGTGTGAAAACTGGAATACAACCAACATTTTGCTTGGGGCATTTTACAAGGTTGAGTGGAGACCATCTCTGAGGTAAGGAGCGCGGGGTGCTGATGTGTGGAATTGTGGTTTTGGTGGAATGCTCGTAAATGGTCTTGCTACCTGTCAACGAGGAAAGGAAAGCTTTAATCTGTAATAAACCTGTGTTCTGTGACAGGCAAACTGAAGGTGCTGATGACAAGAAGAAAATTGCATGCGTTTCGTTTTTGTTTTTTAATAGGCTGAAACCGAAAGGTAAAAATTATAGTGTGTTAATTCCAAACCAATTTATGGAAAAATTACAAAAATGTTTACTTTTCTTGCCATCGATCCAACAAGCTGCTTATGTTACACAACCAGAGGATTGTGTATCGTTGCATGATTCCACTCATGGAACATGTTACAGATTTTTATCATTTTCATCTGGGTAGAAGCAACGCTTAGAGTATTAGCGGGATTCAGAGGTACAGGTCAAGCCAAAATATGCAAACAGCAGGAAGAAATCAACACCAACTTCAAAGAGAGAGAGAGATACTGCGGAATTTATGATTAGTTGGCAGTGATGTAACAGATCTGTACTTTTCTTTTCCCTGGGAATATACAAATACGGCATGTCTGTTAAATTCCTAAGGGAATAAAAACCACACTGTACACAATAAGCCAGGCGATTTTCAGTCAACATCTGTAAAAGATAAAGTATGCACAGGGAAAAAGCAATAATAACAAAATAGCTATGATTATATACTGCATCGAGCATCTCTAAAATTCCCACGGAACTTTGTATGTGTGTCCAGCCTTAGCTTTCCGCAAATGGAAGTTCAGGCCCCTCCAGGGCTGGAGAGGACCCAAAGTGTATTTGACACTGAGTGAGCCTTTCAAATTCCCAGATGCTTCTTGTTCTGAGGCAGATGGACAGTGCAATTTACCTTCCATACAATGATGTCCGCTATTATTATTCATGAGCGGGGTCAGGTTTCCCATTGAGTCTGAATTAAAGGTTTCTCTCTGTAGATCTCTGCTCATGTAGTGTAACGTGCCGCTGTGGTAATGAGCGGTAATGAGGGCTTCTAATGAGGCAGGTGGGCCACTGCCAACAACTCCCCTGGGTGTTTAGGTTACCTAGTCCGACGACTCGATCCTATACCTTTTTACTGTTGAATATTACATGACCCTTTGAATATATGCCCTGATAATGGCCACACCAGCCATCTGGCCAGACAAAACAATCCTGCAAGATGAGGTGCGTCTAATTTTACTCTCTCTGCATTCCTTGTTCACACACAAAATACTTTCGCAGAACGATAGCTATACTCGCTGTTTGGAACACAAGCGCTCAACCTGGAAACCTGACACAGGCATGCACTACAAAGTTCGTCTTGACTCCCCTGGCACCCAGCTGAAAGGATCTGCAATACATAGTAAATTCTGATAGATATCAGAGTTCGGACCACCCTGGGACTTTCGTGTACACGGCCAAGACAGTTTTATTAGTATTTGAGCTGGATTCGGATGGCTTTTATTTGGGGAAAGCTGTGTTTGTTTGTGTAGAGAAGGCCGACCTTTGACAGGGAGAATAATTTAATGCCCCCATGGCCAGGCTGGAGCTTGATTATTGTTCCAACAGTGATTCACGTATCATTGAGATGTGAAATGAAAGGTGAATGAAAGGAAAAACTAAATAATAGAATGAGTGTAAAGATTGGTCCTGGAATCAATCAACGTCAGTTTAGACTAAGAAAACAAAAACATGTGCTTGCAATACATGACTGTTTAAATGGGCAAGTCTCTGGGCTGCTAACGGATTGTCACCTATCATTAGAAATGTAAATAGTATTTCCAGTTAATAGTAAGAGTTTATAGTAACAGATTATCGTAGAATTTTATTATCCAATTTCTCAGATAAAAGCCCTAGGTTACTGAACAAGGAGGAAAGGGTTAGGATTAAATTTGTTATTTTAAAGCCCTATTCACAGACATTACGGAAAATACACAGAAAATGCACCTGGCATTTTTCTTTGATCATTTTTTTTTTCATTCACACTGCCAATGATTTGCCGGAATCTGTGTGTGCGTTCACACAGATACCGGAAAGATCCCGGAAAAAAAACGTGACATATTTAAGTCCTGCACTTGGTAGTTTCTTCTCCGCTATTTGCTTGTTATAGGCATGGGCCGGTAACTGGTTTCTAGGTATACTGAGGTTTTAAAGACTCAAAACCACTAACATTTTCTGTGATACCATTTCCAAGGTATGAGCTGTGTTTACACAAAAACAATTCAATCGTCATGTAATTGATTTGATGTTTACATTAAATATATATGAGAAATTTATTTTTTTCAAAGAATATTATAATTTAAGGGCTCTATTTTAACCTGGCACACATGTTGTGTGTTTCTTAAAAATAAAATGCATTGTGTCCAGTTGAAAAGTTCTATATGCAGACATTTGAAAATAACACATTTTAGTGTTGCAATGGCAATACCGCAACACCGCAACATAAAACCATAGTAATTTTGCTTAAGGTTATCATACAAGCAAAATCTCATTCCGGCATGTGCTTAATCCGTTATTTCTCTCTCCAGAAACCACTCGCATACATTTTTGTTTATGATAAGACTATAAAGGAGCGTGTGACGCGCCATTCTATGGTGGTGAATGATCTCAGGTTCAGAGTAGATATTTGAAAAGCTCCCTGATCTCTGCTTTAATCCAGTTTGCAGACATTTCTCATTCTGATTGTTAATGTGCATTTAAACCCGGGTTTTGAGAAGCTGAACGATATATCTTGTTGGGATGACGCACAGGCATTTTTGTTTATTATAAGCTTATATGAATATGTGACGCGCTATTCTTTTATGCTGCAGATTGATCTCTGCTTCAGCGCGGATAGTGACGGATCTGCTTCAGTGCTGTCATTTCTCGCCGTGAATATTGATCTGCATGTAAATCCCTAATTTTAAAGAGCTGAACCAAAACTTCATTGTTGTGATGACACGCGCGTCCTCACTACGACACGCACATTACGGCATTGTTTATGCGTCTCATTCACACTGAGGGCCTTCCGGGTACCTTACGGCAATGTCACTAGGTCCGGGAGCGTTCCCAGGACATTTACGGGACGTGTTTGCGTTTACACAGAAGCTTGTCTGCCAGTTTTACAGGTATTTACAAGTGCTGTGTAGGTGAGATTTAAGAAAAACAGATCAACTGCAAAAATAATATTCTAAACAAGTTTAACTGTTTAGTTAAAGGGATAGTTCACCCAAAAATTTTAAAATGATTCTGTAATAATTTTCTCATCCTCATGTTGTTCTAAACCCTGTATGAATTATTTTTTTTCTGATGAACACAAAAGAAGATATTTTGATAAATGATGGTAAGCACACAGCTGATTGTAACCATTGACTTTCATGAACTTTCATGAACTATCGCTTTAAATATATGCAGTAAACATAAGATTAATAAAAGTGAGGATATTAAGACCAATGCATAGTTCTAAAGCTAAATACAAAATACAATTTATAAAATTTATCTTAGACACATTTTTGATAGCTGGGTAAATTTATTTCTTTTTTCGCTGGAACTACAAAGCAAGCATATAGTTATAAAGTATATATGTTTCTTGCTGTTTATTTAAAAAAAGTGTTTACATTCCTAAAAGATGCATACATTTATTAATTAAACTTAAAGGGATAGTTCGGCCAAAAATGATATTAAACCCATGATTTACTCACCCCCAAGCTGTCCGAGTTGCATATGTCCATCATTTTTCAGACAAACACATTTTCGGATATTTTATAAAATGTTTTAGATATTTCAGTTGATTAAATGTAATGTTACGGGGTCCACCCATAGTCCACAACCTTCAAGTCCAAAAAAAGTGCGTCCATCCTTCACAAATTAAATCCAAACGGCTCCAGGATGATAAACAAAGGTCTTCTGAGGGTAATCCGCGCGGTGTTGTTGTAGAAATATCCATATTTAAAACTTTATTAACGAAAATAAATACCTTCCGGTAGCGCCGCCATCTTAGTCGCGTCCGCATTCAGGATGAGAGCTTACGCAGCCTACGGAGGCTACTCTGCTGCTGCTCTGTGCCCCCGCCCTCCGAATTTGTCATACGTCACTAAGAAAAGTGCGTACACTACGCTAATACTCTCTCCTGAATACAGAGGAGTCTAAGATGGTGGCGCTACGGGAAGGTAGTTATTTTCGTTAATAAAGTTTTAAATATGGATATTTCTACAACAACACCGCGCGGATTACCCTCAGAAGACCTTTGTTTATCATCCTGGAGCCGTTTGGATTTAATTTGTGAAGGATGGACGCACTTTTTTTGGACTTGAAGGTCGTGGACTATGGGTGGACCCTGTAACATTACATTTAATCAACTGAAAGATCTAAAACATTTTATAAAATATCCAAAAATGTGTTTGTCTGAAAAACGATGGACATATGCAACTCGGACAGCTTGGGGGTGAGTAAATCATGGGTTTAATATCGTTTTTGGCCGAACTATCCCTTTAAAAAATGTAGTTCCCAAAAATCATATTTTTTTTAAATATAAAGGTTGACATTTGCACTTTCTGCAGAAATGTGTTTGAAATGCAGGGCTAGTTTTGTTTCTGTATTCCATTGTTAACATTAAAGACACCTGTTTTGAATACAATCTGTTTTAGTGAGGCTTATGAAAATATGGTTCTAAAGGTTGCCATTTTATTCTAAATGCCAAATCCAGAACTCTCAAAAAATCTGAATCCACCTTTTTGATAAGCTAACACAAAAGCATGTTGCATCCAATCCCACATAATGAGGGCAATTGACCCACTAATTCCTGTGTACACAACTGAGAAGCCCTTAGTAATCATTCATTTTCCGCGTCTGTAATCGCCACTGAAACCAAAACAGGAAGACAATTGCTTAGCAGATGTTATACGTCCAAACTAATTCTAGATCGACCGCAGTGGGTGATGCCTTCACCTGTTTCCACACCCACTGCATCGCTGTTTTCACTACATAACCAGATGACATGTTTTTGCAGTTCTTGTCTCTACATGATGTTGTCTCCAAAACATACACACAGAACAGAAAGAACACACAAAATCACATGACTTTGAACGCGCCGCAACCACTTTCCCCTTTCGGGCCATAACTTAAAGTTACCACCTTGTCTTTTGCTACTGCAGGTGGGTGAGCGGACATGTCATTTCATGTTTGTGATTAACAGATGATTCAGACAGTTTGTGAGAATATGCAACTGTTACTGTATAGTCTAATGTATGGCTTAACCCTACAGTACAGTGCGTGCTTAGGGTGTTGACATATAACATTTAAATTTAGGGTTTAAAAAATGTGGACGTTAAAAGGGGTGTGTATGTCTGAGGTCCTATAACTGATCACCATTTTGAATCACCTTTTTGTTAAAAAGAACTTTTATGCGATTTTTAGATTGCATGGAGTCTCAATGTCATATTAGCAGCATTTATAAAATATAAGTAAAGTGCTGTTTTAAATGAAGTACTTTAGATGAAGCATTGGTTGTCACACTGCAGGGCATGTCAACTTTTCGAAATATTGTATGCCACCTACCCACATGCAAATCTTTTCTGTGAATAAGAGCAGATGTTCAAAATGGAAAAATACACACCTGCTGCCGGACAGGATAAAATGTAATAATTGCTTCCTGTGCACAAGCTTTCCTAATGTTTATTATATATATATATATATATAAATATAAATATATTATTGCTGAAATTTATAAGTTGATATTTCATACAATATAAGTAATGAATATATAACACACATGATTAAATATATTAAATGTTATGACACATTTATGACACATTTATCTAACATAGTTTGCCAAATTTAACATAATTTTGTATGTTTTGTGAGATTCCAAAAGACACAACGGTGGCCAACATGGGTCATTACGCCGCATAAAAACACCACAAAGACAAAACATCAGCAAATTAAGAAAACAGTTTAACAACACATGCTCTGCAAATACTTACTACTGTATACAACCAAATATATAAAACACGCTGCAAATACTCAAAACCAAATGCAAAATTGGCTGCAGATAAAACATAACCAAATACAAAAATGTGCTGCACAACCAACAAGATCTCACGGAAAGTTGTGTTTTAGTCACGAAAAATTTTATTAATTTATTTGTGTCCATGGAACGAAATTCAGCGTTTTTTGGTGCCTTGAGCACGAATGTCTATTTAGTGTCACTCGCAAAAATGTCTATAAATAGTTTCTTGTGGCACGACTTTCTTTTTCGTGTCATTTTATGTATTGTTTTCTCTTTTTATCTCCTATTTTTAAATACTTGTCGTCTGGGGTTTGGGTTAGGATGTCTGAAAATGTAACAGAAATTATTCTAACCCAATTTCAAGTGACAATGGTAAGACAATAGGAAAAAACTATAAGAAAACAATACATAAGATGAAATGAAAAGAAAGTCGTGCCACGGACACTAAAACTATTTATAGAAATTTGTGCGAGTGACATGAAAAAGTCATTCATGCTCAAGGTACAAAAAAAGCAGAATTTCGTGCCATGGACATTTTTCGTGACTATAACATGACTTGCCGTGAGATCAGTCCATGTACAACACACAACCAAATGTAAAAAATGTAAGTAGCACGGATGACAACAGAAATGTTCAAAGGGGACCCGAAAATTAAAGAACCTGGCTGGGTCAAGCCTCGGTATTCAATGAAATCTAAATTATTTGCAGACATGAACAAACTATAATAAACTAACCAATAAATAGTATTTATTTTATTTACCTTTATATGCAAAATATTGTTAACTTATTACTTTGTCATTTATGCACTTAAGGAAGACATGCGGGTACTTTAGGAAATTCTTTGCTTGTCTCATTAACTTTTCGTGTTCAAAGCATAATATCATTGCCTAAAAAAGCATTAAAACTCTTATAAACATAAACTAACAGTTTGTGCTCTACGTTTTCGGTACTGTAATACGTTTATGTAAAATGAATATATTTGTTAAGGCTGCACAGTAATGAACTTCATATTAAATCATGGTACATTTTTTTGGCTGTATTTCCACACTTTGACATTTGATGATAAAAATGCACATTAATTAAGGATAATTTTTGGTTATTTACACTGTGTTCTGCAGTTATTTAATGGATATTTGATGCTATCCATCTGTCGGTTCATATCGCGCTCCCGTAGTGGACAATGTGACCTTGAGAAAGCGCTGATTAAATGATTTTTGATTTAAGATTGAATTTTACAAGATGTATTTGAAACAATTATTACTCAGTACAAGTGCAAATAACACTGCTGGATTTCATCATTATGATAACGTGGATTTAACATATGATATAGAGTGAAATTACATATGTGTGTTATCAATATTTATAATAGTTCTTGTCCTATTTACTTTCTTCAATCTGATTTCAGTTCACATTCTCGCCATCTGTGTCGCCAATCCCATTCATTGTCTCCAGAATGTGCGTATGCATGGGTCAAAGTTTGCTTACAGGTGCGCACATTCTGCCATCAAGTTTTTCTTTATAGATCACAACTTTTGCGTGGGAAGTGGCGTACGCACGTTTTTAGCCCCGTTTTGTGCATACGCACGCTTTATAAATGAGGCCCCAGGTGATCAGTGTTTCCTTTGGTATGCATGAACCACTTTAACTCATTGTATTTCTCTCCACTATATCGAAGATACACCTAAACAGTGCAGTTTGTTGTGTGATTTTGTGGAGAAATAAGTTCATTCATTGATTGACATAGAGTCAGTCCTAAACAACTGTCATTACACCTTGTTGTATAAAGTTAAACTATCATTTAATTTAAGTCTTTATGAACACCAAGTGAACTTAAGTGCACTGTATAAACTTCAAGTTTGGTGAACTTAACAATTTTAGTCTATGTGTCCACAAAAAAAAAACAGAGCTTAAATATATAATTTTTGGGAAACCCATTACCTAATTGAACAAGTTCCTGAGTTTAGTCAACTTATTAGGGTTTTTAGTGTAAGGTGTAAGTATCAACAAATATTAAATGTTTATCATATACCTTGGAGTTTAAATCACGAGTTCTGGCCATACCTGTCCACACTGGGATTTGAAAAGAAGGGAAATTTCCAGAACCCTATCATACTCCCCCAATTTTTACTCCTATAAAAGGGAATAGATGCATCTACTTTGTATCATTTTTGGGTATGGCTCCCATTTGCAAGAGACTTCTAAATCCCTCGGGAAGCTTTTCTTCTTGTTTCATTGGTGGATGTCGTTTGAGTGATATGTTACAGATATACTGCTGCCTGCTTTACCGGTGATGAATGTAGCAAACATAAAATACGGCCAGTAGGATTTTTTATAAAAAGATAAAAATATGGAAGGAATACAGGAAATTATTTAAACAGGATAATGGTGGGATAGCATGGTAAAATACAGGAAATCCTGGAAAAACGGAAGGGTTGACAGCTGTGGTTCTGGCACATTCAGATTGATTTAAGACACTACATTGTATGAGTAAGAGTATGAAGGTGTGTCTTTCAGGACAAGCCGTGTGAAATATGGATGGAGTTCAAATTGCAATCATATGTCAATATTATGTTTTGGTCAAAATGGTCAAATTGTTTTTACACAGTTTGTGCAGAGTCAAAATGATCGCATTATGTTTTGAAAAAAAATCTAATTTTTTGCACAAGTCTGCATCTTTCTCTCTCACATTCACAAACATACTTACACACATGTAAAAAATCTCCAGAAATGTTATGACATACAGTAAGCCTCAAACAGATACCAGAAGTATAAGTCATTTAACTGCTACATCATGATAAACAAATGTGAACCGTTGTCCTTTGATATACATGTTTTACATGTTGAGTTAATAAGCACATCATTTTGCGGTGTATATAAAGTTTCTAATTATTTGTATTCATTATTATTACATGATGTAAACACTGCAACTTCCTAATTATAACCCTAAATTCAAAAGACAGCGCTGTTATGATAAAGTCAGAGTATTTATTTATTTCTCAGGCATGCTTCCATCTTTCTGCAAAATGTTTATTGTTAATATAAAGTATATAAAGAGGGCCTTTGATTTTCCTTTAGAAAGCAACATTTTTATTACAGAATAATAAAGGAATGAAAAACATTTTTAAGGGTTTTGTCTTTAAAAACTAAATTTCTTCATAAACATTTGCATGAAACTGGCTCTTTGATCGCCCCCTGGTGGCTTGCTGCAGTACAAGTCATAAACCTCGCTCCATTATGCAAACGAACGGGACTCGGCTCTAAATAATACAATTATTTACACGTACAATGATGAGCCTTCAGGTGCCGCTTGAGGTTGGTGGTATTCTTCCCACCTAGTTTGTGGCCACATTTACCGTCGTCTCCCAATATGCATTCTGTTTTTCTCTCTGATGGATTATACTGAAAGTATGTCCATAAATCATCTTGTCGTTTTCGTTTATTGGCATCACCGCTATGGTCCTTCGAACTAGCACAGCCGCAGGTGTGTTGTTGTTGTTGTTTGAAATCTGGTGCGCGTGCATAATCATTTTCGTTCCGTCTCGTCTCATCAACGAAAACTCGAAAGCGTCTCGTCATGATTCGTCACCTTAGAGACATTTTTAGCTAGTCATCGTCGCGTTAGCGTCATAAAAAATAGGTGCGTCAACGAAATCATTTCGTTATCGTCACCGTTGACGAAAACAACACTGCTAAAGACAATTCCTTCTGCGCATGCCTTGGCTCCAAACTGACGTTTTTACGTAACATGTCAGCGCATTTTTTGCTTCAATTCATTACAATTGAAGGGAGTGACATCGCGACGTCCATCGTTTTAAACAGTCTATGTTTGTGTTTGAGTATTCTTGGTCACCTGCAGCAAAAAAAACCTTTGGAAATTTCTATTCCAACCAACCTTCAGATAATTCCTAATCATTTAATCAAGCACTGTGCTGTTAATACGCTAATGTACATCTCGGTGACACCAACTGGGAAAAGAATATGGAGTAACTTCTCGCAGAAAGAATTTCACGTTGGATTTACAGCATTGTGATCAATGGGATCTTCTCCAACCCCTTCACATTTTCTCTGTGTGTGGCCTCAGAAGAATTATCACGCACCTTTAAAGAGCGTGTCTGCCCAATTGTGTCTGCTTGAACCTCCAAGCCTGAGTCATGCTAATGGCACTTACATCTGCTTAGCTTGAATGGTTGTGTAGACAGAGAGCCCATTTCCTGCAGACATAAACACACACTGACAACAACACGTATTGCATTCTTACAACTAGTCATCACTACATATTTTGAGAAGATTTGGATCTTAAATGCCATGACAGTCTAGCAGTTTACTATCTGTATTGTAAAGTAGGCTACCCAACGAATGGTGTTAGTCATGCTAACATGCTAACTTTGACTAGCTTGGAACCCCTTATTCCAAGGAACATTTTTCTTGTGTTTTCAGTGCAGTGGTTAGATGTAATCATTTTTACAACAGTGTTATCTGTTGTCAGAAGTCATTTAGAGTGAAAACATGCAGGTACTTGATTTTGATAACATATATAACAGCAATGCAGACAGATAGCCGCTTGTCCCATTTTTACTTCATTTTTAAGGCAAACACAAGATCCTATAGACTAAAAAATCAAGCTACGACCAGCATAAACTGGTGAGCTGGTTTTAGCTGGTCTCCCAGCTTGGTTTTAGCTGGTTTTTCCGGTGTAGCAAGCTGGTGTGTGTTGGTCACTTTTAAACTGGTCTATCTGTATTTTGGTCCCTTTTAAGCTGGTCTAGCTGGATTTAGCTGATGAGGCTGGAAGACCAGCTGACCCACCACCTTTGCCAGGCTAGGCGGACCAGCTTAAACCAACCACAGCCACCTTAAAACAACTAAAACCAGCTACCAGCTTATGCTGGTCTTAGCTGGATTTTTCAGGAGGGTAGAGCTTTAACGTGGTCTTTTTTTGGAGTTGTCCTGTTTTTTCTAGAGCATTACACTTAATAATTAAAAAAGCACATATTTTTTAAAGGCTCTCTAAGCGAATCTGCGAGACGTTAGTTATTGTTGACGTTTGAAACTGTTTTCAAACAGACGGAGCGTAGCTAACCCCTCCCCCTCCCTTCCGTGCTTTCATGAACGCGTCCAACCCCCACCCCCAAATCCTTTTTGTCGTTTATTGGCTGGAATACTTTGTTTTGTTTTGTGATGCTAGGTTTGGCCATTTGTTGATATTGCCGTTTGTGAAGCCTGGGCTGTCTACAGAGAACCCGGTTTTTTACAGTTTGATCAGCGGACAGGCAGCAAGCAGATAGTGAGGAGATGTTTCCGGTATGTAACAAAAAATGTTTTATGGTCTAAAACGCTTCAATTCGCTTAGAGCGCCTTTAATATTCTGTTTTCTGAAGGGGGTGGCACACCGGACGTGCTGTGCAGCGCCGCGCCGCTTTAAAAAACAAAACACATTGTTTGCACAATGAGTGTACGCACACAGGCGCCGCCTGGCTGTGACTCAGGACACTGCCAAAATCCCTACCACGCCACAAAGCGCCACTCACATAGTTTTACATTAAATAACATATTAATATAATAACAATTTAATGTGCACTTCCGGTGTATGATACCTCAGAGTTGTCCTAGACGTGACTCAACGTGGCGCGGCGCTGAGCTGCGCGTCCGGTGTGCGACCCCCTTGAGGCTCAACTCGGGGTTGTTGTAAAAACAAAAACGCTCAATAAGGTCAAGCCTGTTCAGGTCAGTGTTGCTTACTTGATGACTTTGTTGCTAGATTTAGCGACTTTTCAGACCCCTTTAGCGACTTATTTTTTAAAAAGTGACTAGAGACAGATCTAGAGACTTTTCTTGTGTTGTTGGAGACTTTTGGAGATTTTGACGTGAAAGAACGGCAAATTTGTGCCTGATCCCGCGATGGCTTACATTTATGGTGGGATGTAAAATGGTCATTGAATAAAGCAAATCACTGTACAAAAAATGTATTTGAGTGAGCTGAGCAGCAGCACATTCGGAACAGACAAAGTGTACGGAGCTGACACGTTAAGCTATGTATCTACAAAACAACGTTTCCCCTGATTTATCAGCGTATCCTCATATGTTTTAACACTGGACTGTTTGAACATATAAACATAAAAATATTTCATTTTATGAGAACAGTTAGGCATTCATGTGTATTAAAATTACATTTGTGACAGTTCAGAGAGAAAGAGAAACGTGAAAAAGCCAATGTAGTAAATACGACGTCCCTGTTATGCTAATGACGTAATCTAGTGACATTTAGCGGCTTTCCAAGCAAGCTTTAGCTACTTTCCATTGAAAATAATTGGCGACACTTGTTCAGGTGTAGGATTATCAAATATAAACAACTTTAGATCAAATGTTTAGAAATACAGGGGCCCGTTTCAGAAAGGTGGTTAAGTGAAAACTCTGAGTTTGTTAACCCTGAAATAAGGGAAACTCTGAGTTTTCCGTTTCAAAATGAGAGGTAGGTTAAACCTGAGACAGCGGGGTAAGTCAAGCCTGTTTCAGAAGAAGAAGTAACTTATACTCAGAGTCTGTTTCCGGAGTAACATACTCTCTGAACCTAACCTGGTCGGGAGCAGGTTTTATCCTGTAAACTCTGAGGTATGGCAGTCTCCTCCCCATTTTTAAAGGAGTAGCGGTGTTTCATCTTGTTAGTTGCTTTAGTTCATTCATTCATTGTGCACATTTTTATTACATACACTGTAAAATATATTTTTTAGATGTATTAAATGTAGAATCAAATTGCCAGTGCAAATCATTTTACCTTAGTGCTTTATATATTTTATAAATTACACTTAAATTTAAACAAAATAAATTAATCAGTATATTGAAATGACTGTAGATGATAATGCTGCATTTATTTGTAGGAAGTTCAATTTTTTTTGCAAAAGGATTTTGAGACCCCGAGTGGATTTTTGTCATAACCATTTGCATTTATGTGAGCGGTATTATTTTCCTTTGCAGTCATTTTAGATATATAAATATCCTTACATGACTAATATCAGTTTTTGTGGCTGTGCTCTTACATCTAAACAGTCTTGACATTTCTTATGTATCCACTCGTCATTATCACTGGTCCAGTGGGTAGTGCTGTGCACAGTGGTTTGGGCAGATGTACCATCGACAACATGAGTTCAAATACCGGCTTGGCGTATATTCTGTTTTATTCATGACAAACATTTGTAAAGTTCGTAGCCTTATATGCCCAAGCATTATGCTTAATTTCATTTTTAGCTGAGCTGCTTTCATCTTTTTGTCCATGGGATTGCATCTGCATGAAAATGGATATAATAACATACAGTCCTTAGTTTATGTACTTCTGATATTTTTAGCGTGATGAAAAATTAAATGTACACATTTACTACAGTAGAAATTTCCAACAATTTTTTTTTCTTTAAAATATGTGCTCGTAGGTGCTGTACACTTGCAGAAACACTTTCAGTTTTAGTAGTAAAAAGGATTAAGACCTCTTTGTCACATGCTGTTGCTATGGTAAATTGTAATATCTGAGATCCATTGATGATGGCTTTCATAGTGGTTGTGCACACGCTTAACTCAGAGTCAACCTACCCAGAGTCGATTGAACTAACTCAGATCAGCTGTTCTGTAACCAAAAACTCAGAGTTTCCTATCTCATTGTAAGTCAACTCAGAGTTCAAGTTTAAACTCAGAGTTGGTTGAACCTCCTTATTCAAACGGGCCCCAGGTCTACAAAGTCATTTTGGGGATTCGTTAATAAGTATCTGTTTTTCTACCTGTTGTAGTAACATTTGTTTAATTTCCACATGGCTTTGAAATGGCTCATTAGGATGTTCCTTTACCGTGGGTTCATTTGTAAGCATGTAAAGGAACACTCTACAGTGTGGATACCATTCATGTCCAAATAACATATAAGACTGTTTAAAGTCTCATTTGTTTACCAATCCAGACATTTTTGTGTCAGACGTCTGGCAGTGGGCCGTGCATAAGGTTGTATGTATTTCTTAGCTGTCAGCTACAGTAATTTATGTTTAGATGAATACAGACCGCCGAAGGTCAAGTTTAAAGCAACTGTTTGAACAGAAACAGCCACGGCAAAATATGTTTAACCCATTGAGACTGACGAGGAATAAACGCAGCTCCTTTCCCAAAAGCCATAACTACAAGCATCCCTGTTTGGCAAATCCAGAGTGAACAATCAAATTCTCACCAACTTAGGGAATAATAGCGTAGCATTAACTAAAAAATAGCCCTGTGTCATGCAAAAATTGTTAAATGTCCAGGTTGTAAAACATCAGCATTATGGAAAAGACGTTAGTCTGATGTTCAAGGTCGTTCAAAAATTGAAAAAACATTACAACTGCATGTGATTGAAAAGTAAGCAGGAAGCTCTCAGTGATTTCTGGCCAACGTCGCTGCTTCGGAGACCAGACTTGCTGGCCAATGCAATGACAGTTTGGGAGAGTTTGTTAAAAGTACATTAAACACTGTCACGCTTCTGAAATTCACAGGCCCCTGAACTATTATAGGCCTTGTGCGACATGAGAGACAAACAAATGTATTCCCAAAATGAGAAATTGAGCCAGGAGCTGACTGACAGAACTTTCTAGCAATGGCTGATGGTTCACAATACAGCAATTACATAGGATTGAACAGCATGTTGTCAGTGTTTTCCAGCCAAGTTTAGACTCCTAGTAAATTAAACTCAAAGCATTAGTGCATATGGTCAACTAAAGTCCGTTGCTAGACATATCTGAACTGCAATGTTTTCTGTCAGTCAGCCCCTGTGGGCTTTATGCAAACAGAACCGTGGACACAAAAATGCAGATACCTTCACAAAGGACAAAAAGTAGCCTAATACATTTATATATGTAAACCTAGACCTCAAATCCAGTCATAAGTCGCATGGGTATATTTGTAGCAATAGCCAACAAAACATTGTATGGGTCAATATATGTGATATGTGTGTATATATGTGATTTATAAATATATATGTGACATTGTACTACAGTATATGTGACCCTGGACCACAAAACCAGTCAAAAGGGCAATTTGTTTTGAAATTGAGATTTACACATTATTTGAAAATGGAATAAGGCTTTCCATTGATATATGGTTTGTTGGGATAGGTCAGTATTTGTCCGAGATAAAGCTATTTGAAAATCTGGAATCTGATGATGCAAAAAAATCTAATTATTGAGAAAACCACCTTTAAAGTTGTCAAAATGAAGTCCTTAGCAACACACACTGTACGTTTAATGATAAATAAAATTTGTATGTATTTACAGCAGGAAATTTACAAAATATCTTCATGTATCATGATCTTTACTTAAAGGATTAGTCCATTTTCTTAAAAAAAATCCAGATAATTTACTCACCACCATGCCATCCAAAATGTTGATGTCTTTCTTTCTTCAGTCAAGAAATTGTGTTTTTTTAGGGAAAACATTCCAGGATTTTTCTCATTTTAATGGACTTTAATGGGCAACAACACGTAACACTTAACACTTAACAGTTTTAATGCAGTTTAAAAGGACTCTAAACGATCCCAAACGAGGATAAAGGGTCTTATCTAGCGAAACAATTGTCATTTTTGACAAGAAAAATAAAAAATATGCACTTTTAAACCACAACTTCTCGTCTATATCTGGTCCTTTGATGCACCAGCGCGACCTCACGCAAAACGTCATCACGTAAAGAGGTCACGGATGATGTATATGAAACTACACCCCAGTGTTTACAAGAGTGGAGAAAGAGGACTGTTCCGACGTTGTTGTATGTTGAATGATACTAATTAATGTCTTTGTGTCAGTTTATTGTTTAATTGGTCCGCAAATGTGCGTTTCATATATGTAACATCGACGTGAACTTTCTACGTCACTATGCAAAAACGTGAGGTCGCGCTGGCTTGTCACACAGCCGGAGGAAGAAAAGAAGTTGTGGTTTAAAAGTGCATATTTTTTATTTTTCTTGTCAAAAATGACAATCGTTTCGCTAGATAAGACCCTTATGCCTCGTTTGGGATCGTTTATAGTCCTTTGAAACTCACTTGAAAAAAACTATTAAGTGTTGAGTTAAGTGTTAAGTGTTGGGGTCCATTAAAGTCCATTAAAATGAGAAAAATCCTGGAATGTTTTCCTCAAAAAACATAATTTCTTCTCGACTGAACAAAGAAAGACATCAACATTTTGGATGACATGGTGGTGAGTAAATTATCTGGATTTTCTTTTAAGAAAATGGACTAATCCTTTAATATCCTAAAGATTTTTGGCATTAGAAAATCGATAATTTTGACCCATACAATGTTTTGTTGGCTATTGCTATAAATATACCTGGTTTTGAGATCCAGGTTCCCATATATAAATGTACTATTAGGCTACTTTTTGTCCTTTGTAAAGGTAGAGTAAATTTGAAGTAAAACATGCAACATGCACTTCAAGTGTGATTTAAGACAACACATCACTCTCAGTGAAAAGGCAACGATAAAGAGAATGAAGCAGTGCCACCCAGACACATGAAAAAAGTGTTTTTATAAG
The DNA here is from genome assembly GCA_025389145.1 of Misgurnus mizolepis. Classification (NCBI taxonomy): domain Eukaryota; kingdom Metazoa; phylum Chordata; class Actinopteri; order Cypriniformes; family Cobitidae; genus Misgurnus; species Misgurnus mizolepis. The sequence goes on along the minus strand of JAIFKI010000022.1, from coordinate 6,937,630 downwards.
TCAATTTATTCTGTGCAGTTTGCTGTCAGATACCGATGAAAGTATAATTTGCTTTCTAAAAATACTGGCACGAAAGCAGGACGTCTAGGAAGCAAAAAGTCTAGGAAGCTGTTGTTAGCCAAACTTTGCCCTAAACAGGAAGCGCCGTTAGCTTAATTGCTAAAAGTGAAAGCACATTTATTACAGGTGTCGAAGAATGTCCTGTGTTTTCATTTGCTGAGATGTAGATGTTCTTACAAACTGGCAATGTACACTGAATTATTTAATAATCTTTTATTGCCCTTAACTTCGATTAGTTTTACGTAATTACTATTACTGAAGGCCATAGCTGATTTTAGAATAAAGCAATTTCTATGAGAGCGATAGTGCATTTATACAACACTTGGTACAACAATGGAGTGTCTTTAAAAGCCTCTTTTGTGCTGAACTACTTACTTCTCCCACAGTTTTAAAGCCCATGATGACAGGTAACCCTTTCAATAGTTTGTTTTGAATCTTATAAGTGACTCCCTTGCGTGAGTTTTTATTGCCTGTGATGGAAACATTAAATATATAGAATGTATAGTCTGAACTATTTAGTAGCTATAAGGGTACAATTAGGGGCGGTTTCCCAGACAGGGATTAGACTAGTCCTAGACTAAAATAAATGTAAGAGCTGTCCAGACCAAAAACTACTTGCACTGACATATCTTAAAATACATCAGTGCTCTTTGTTTTACCTTAAAATGCACATAAGTAATGTTTTTAGTAAGGCATGTTTGTTAAAACTAGTTATATTTCCTAATTAAACTAAGGCCTAGCTTAAGCTAATCCCTGTAACCACCCCATATTGTTTAACAAGGTTAAAATGACACGCTGTCATGTACAGCTGAAACAATAACGGAGATCACGAATGATTGATATATTTGCTCTCATTTATCATTGTGCTTATGCCCTTGTTTTAAATGTCTGTGACATGAATAAACACACAATGTGTGTAGTGTGAATGTGTGACTGTCCGCTCTGGTGGCAGCTTTTCCAGTTATGGCTCAAGAGGTTTTATAATAAAAGAGACGCTCACGTTCACAAAATACTCGCAAGACACTCCCTTATAACACTAAACTCTGATTATACGTGAGTATCTGGCAAACGCCAGTGTCTCTTTATCATAAACCCACTTATTTTGACAAGACACGTGATTGACATATGTTCACTTGACGCACCAAACACATATTTTGAAATGAAGAACCACACACATGATGGACTACATACATGTTGTGACAAGCCTTGCATCGTGCCCTCTCGAAAAAGAAGTCACCGGCCGCCACTGGTGTACAAACTAAAAGTTAGTAAACTAAACCAAAAAATTCATGTGAAATGATCTGTTAAACACATTTTTTTAACTGCAAAAAGTGAAAGGAGCAAAGTTTAGACAGATACAATTTGACAATACATTTTATGATGAGGAATGTACCCCTATACACATGGGTTTAGATTGCTGAACAGTTATTGGTACTCTAATGATAGTTAGTTGACGTATAGTTGCAAATTGTTGAAAGTTAGATGACATGAAGTTGCATAGTTGTTTATAGTTAGTAGAATGTCTAAAGTGGACTATCAAAATAAAGTGTTACCAACATGTCTAGTACAAGATGTACTTGTGACTTATATTTTATATGTCATTAGTTTGGACAAAATTCACAATTCATTTTATTATTATTTTTTTAATTAAAGACATTTTTCGATCAGGATTTGGAAGTTAAAATGAGCTGTACATAGATTGTGACCGAGTCTGTAAAAACCAAACCCAGTTAAAGTCATTACCTTGTGATCCTACATGATGAAAATATAACTTTGATATCTTTATCAAGTGCTATGTCTAATACCCATTAAGATGACGGACTTTGTAAACTTAAAAACTAAGCGGAGGAAAAATATACCCAGTTTAAGATTAATGTAAAATAATTGTGTTGTTTATAATGGAAGTAAAAAAAGCAGGCTTTTAATTGCTTTAAATGTATGGCTATCCAATATCATCAAAAAAATAATTTACAAATATGAAAGGAAAGGTTTGTACTCTAAAAATACTTTATTTGTAACAAACAGGAGATAAAGAATTTACAAACGGCTCTCCGCACGTTTCAGCACTTGGACAGCGTCTTGAGTTTTTTTTAAGCATTACTTAAAAATGTTTCTCATCTCACCATATCCACAGGTACAGAGTCATCATATACAATAAATCCGTGAGAAAAAAAACATTTAAAAACAGATGCATTTGTTTAAAGCAAAGCATTTATTTACTTACCAGGCTACAGGTGAAGCAGCTCTTTTTGTCTTCTAACGTCTCATAATAAGTCCTCATTTATGTCCAAGAGACTCAATAATAATCTTTTACATTCAATCCTTTAATCTTTAATATTTAAAAGCATTTTTGTGCTGCTGCACATTCATGTATGTGATAAGCAAACCCACGTTGTCGCCCTGTTTAGGCGCATATTACTAATACGCTCTTTAAATAACAAAAAACATATTGCGCCATTGACTTTAGACTTTAGAGCAGGTTTTTGTTGGTCAATGGCGTAGTCTATTTTACTTGCCTCAAAATAGCAACGCGCCAACAATGCGCCTGAACACACCTCGTTTTCAGACCAGAACGCCCATGGGCGCAAAAGGGGGCGCAAATGCATTTGCTATTTAAACCACGTGGCGCTAAACGTGAAAATGATAATTGCGCAGGGTGGAAACTAGCAAAAGACACTTGCGTCGCGCATTGCGCTGCATTGCGCAGGGTGTAAGATAGAGCCCTGTGAGACTCAAGCCTGGATTTCACAGACAGGATCACAATTCTGTAATAACATATTTTCCTGTGATCTGTTTATTCAAGCACATACCTCTGTCACCACCGCAACCCCACAAAAGCGATAGTCGTCTCCAACCACCAAGCACAAGCAGTAGAGACACATACAGGATGCAGTAGAGCAGAATGTACAGTAAACGTATCGAAAAGTGGTACAAATGCCACATTAGTGCGAGCTGTGGGAACCATCTTAAATCTAGGAGATAAAATTCATTTAGATTTACAGTTCCATAAAATGTCCATCACACAACTTTATTCTGCACAAGCTTAAATGTTTATAAACAGATTTACAGATTATCTTCATTTACGGATACTTCGGTGTTCCTGAATCCTAGCACAGCGGGGCAAAGGTCATAGGTTCAAAACAAACACTACTAAAATGTACACATGGAATGCATTGTAATTCTCTTTGGATAAAAGTGTCTGGCAAATGTACGGTAAGAATGGTTTAGCTTAAAGCACCAGTCACCACGAATCAAACCGAATAGTTCTTGAGATCTTAATAAAATACAAAGTGAAAGAAATGTCATATTTGCACTAAATGCAAACAACAAAAATCTCAGCCTTAGGCAGCACTTTCATTTTTGGCACACTGCTCCAGTATGGGTAAATGGTTTATTCAAGATTTAAGGGACCTTTTGCTTGCTTTTTTGGTATTAGGTCACTGTGTGCTTAATTCATCACTATGTTAACATAAACCTGCGCATCTGTCGAGTTATTTTTCTATACCAACCAGATGTATTGGTACATTGAAATCAACATTTCCTTTTGTTTCACTAAAAGTCAATTTGGCTGCTCTACTAATGTGAAAACAAATAAACTAATGTTCCCGTAATTAAGTGCTGGCACCAAACACAGCCATCAAATTCATATCTGTTCGGAGCAGGAGTGGGTCTCTGCAACAATGTTTTAGATTTAATCAAGTAACGGTTATGTAATTCTTACAGCAAGACTGTGAAATGTTAGCAGGACTTCAAGGATGCAAGCATTGCTCATTGGCTCTCGTATTTTTCTCTCTCCATCTGTTGAAATTGTTTGGAGGAAAAAGCCTCTAAATGATCTTAGCTGTCAGCCCATCCAGGAAGCCTTCAGGTTTGTTTGGGAAACATTTGGCTGCCCTGTGAACTATTGAAGAACTCACCTCAAGTGATTTCTCATCCCCGAGCGCTTTGGCAAAGGCAACAGCCTGTACAACCATTATCAGATTACAAAAACAGTAGTTGCATTTTTATTACTCTTCAAATTACACAAATGAAATAGCAAATTGAAAATACGCTTAACGGAAATCTTAAATTTCACTAAAGCTCCCATATATAAAAAAATGTTTACACTTACATGAGGTGCATTTATAAGACTTTCAACGACATTAATTATTGGATAACATGCCTTTCAGTAAAAATCCTGGTGGTTGCTGCTATATGTGTAAACCGACCAATATCCGTCCCCATAATTTTTTGGAATGACTCAAAGGTTGGAGAAAATATATGTTTTAGTCATGATTAATGTAAACACTGTCACTTCGCTAGATTTTTTATAGACATTTAGGACATTTCACAACCTATTTGCACAAACCAGTAATGGTAACCAGGTTAAAGGCGTAATATGTATATTTTCAACTATAAATATAAATTTATATTTAAAAAAAATTGTTTATTAAATATATAAACATACAAATATATCAAATGAAAAAATGACCCTCTGCTTCAACCCTGTATCACTAAATTATGTACCTATAGTCATGTAAATTTGTGAGTCTTAAGCGTGACACTGACACGGTTTTCTGTCTTTTTGCGTGAAAATTTCTGTTTACGTGTCACTGTCACGTATTTGTTACTCAGTTGTTTTGTCCTATTTTCAAACCATTGATGCTTTGGTTTACGGTTAAATTTGGTGTTTGCATTTGGATGTCCCTTTAAAGATGCAATTTCTATAATCCGCGCCGCTAGAGGGCGCCAGATCAAATCAATAACAATGACGTAGATTAATGACGCTCTGAAGTAGCGTAGACTGATGGGATTTGTTGTCTTTACCTCAAACGCTGATGGCCATCAATCAGACGGGAACGAGAAATCATGTAACACATGAGGTAAAGTAATCAAGTTTTATAAATGTTGTGTTTGATGACATCGTTTTTTTTTTCATTATGTTAGGTTTCATGTAATGTTCAAAACGCAATTGTGCGTTACAGTATTAGTCCAATATGATGGTTTGTTAACACAGCACAGATCTAAGTGTTCAGATGAACAAACTCACCATAATAAAGCGAGTGGCCTGACAGACGCTATTACTTCCGCATTTGTCCACGACACTGTTGCCATGTGGTTTTTACGTCAGTAAAGGCGGTAACAAAGTGTAACGTAGATATTAACGTCATTTACAGGCGACTGCACTGCCCCGTGTCACTGTTTACGGCAGCAATTGTCTCATAATTTACAAGTAGTTGAAAACATTATAGATATTGTTAGTTATCAGCTGGACAAAATATATAACACCGGACTAGTGGTTTTTGGATATTTTACTGCAAATATCTTACAAATTGTACCTTTAAGTATTGGTTTATACCTTTTTTTCATGATTAATTTTTTTATATTTTCTGATTTTTAAACCATTGTCGCCTGGCGTTAGGGTTAGAGTTGGGTTTGCTTAAGGATGTCATTTGATATAACTCTAACCCTAAACCGAAGTGACAATGGTAAGAAAATAGGACAAAACAGTTGAGTAAAAAATATGTGACAGTGAAACATAAACAGAAATGCTTGACATGTTCATGCAATAAGGTGTCACGGTTAAGACTCACAAATTTACATGACTATGGTGACGTAATTTTGTGATACTGGGTTGTCTGCTTTCAAACAAACAAACAAACAGTAAAAAGATTTCATCATATCTTCATTTGTTCTCTTTTATAACCTTTTAAATATGGTTAGGTTTCTTCAAAATTACCAAATTTTGAGCAAAAAGCCGAAATAATTGCATTTATGTAAAGAATTTTTGTTAGAAATCAGATTCAGGACGATTAACAACATTTAAACCCTGTGTAAGTTTTGATAAATTAGTTTTTGCTTCAGTTTTTTTATTGGGTAAGAGCGCCATCTAGTGTATAATTACAGATTACCGTAAAAACTCGTCAGGATAGCGTCATTGGCAGGGAAATGTTTTTTCTTAATTGACGAGATAACTTGTCAATGGCTGGGAAAGAGTTAATGATGATAAGAAGGAGATTGGAAAGATGGATTGTCTTTACCATATGAAGTTTATTTAACTAAGTTCAGGAGGAGCATGGTCATGTAATCCAACTAATCAGCGCAAAGAGTATAGCCTTCCCACACCACATACCTCCTCCACCCCATCGCCTCACTCTCAGCTGGTTTCATCTATCCCAGTAAAAGATAGGGAAGTACTCTTGATTCAGGCTAAAATTCCTCAGAGCCCTTCCCTCGGACAACACGCCAAATATGCTTTATCTCATTCCCTATTGATTACATGTTCATGGGAACTCGTTAACCAAGAACTCGACAATCATGTTCATGGATGAAGTAATGTTTTTAAGTTTTATTATGTGTGATCTCATTATTTTATGAATATAATGAATTAGCTGCAAGGCACAACAGCTGCCTGTTATAACCATTACTTCCGCGTTTGTCCACTTCTGTTGCCTAAAGTTTCTACTACAATAAACTGAAAATAGCACGGATATTAAGTCACTAAAAAGGCGACAATTACAAGGGAGATAAGGGTCGAGGCATTATTTAAAAAACAAGAATTTTTCTGGACGTACAAATCCTTGGGAACTTTAGGGATAATGTACTGTACACAACTGCCTAAAAGAGGTATGTTGTGTATTTTGTATAATACAATGTGTTTGTGTGGTTTATGGTTAAAAAACCAATTTTTTTCCACATATGGTACATTTTTGTAGCTCCAGATATACTGTCTTCCTGAAACGCAATGATTTTGTACAAAACTCATTGGTTTGATTGGCCAGCTTTGTCCCTGATTGGCCAGCTAATCTGTACGTTGTGATTGGTTTGAATACCTCTGACATCAGCCGGAAATGTGACGCTCCTTACCATGTTTGAAAGATTTGCTCACAATTCAATGCTAACAGGAGTTAACTTAACTTACAATTAAGTTACAATCCGTGTGTTTGTTGTAGTCAAGATGATAACTCGCGTCATCGTTTACTTAGGGGTTTGGACCTTATGCATATCATTAACATGTACTAATACACACTTACACACCAAAGGAAATGTAAAATCGTTAATCGGAGGATAGGTGCTCTTCTGGATATTTTTATGTCTTACATATTAAAATGTCGACTGCTAAATCAATTAAACATTTTTTTTAAGTATTGGTTAATACTAAATAATTGGTAAAAATGAAAGTAAGCTGTCTAGTTTCACCAGTCAAGAGATAACTAAACATGAAAATAACATGACATTTATTAAAGCTAAACTACACTGCAAAAAAATTCTTTCTTACTTAGTATTTTTGTCTTGTTTTAGTAGAAATATCTAAAAATTCTTAAATCAATATGTATTTTCTTGATGAGCAAAATGACCTAAGAAAATAATACTAGTTTTTAGACAAAAAATATACAATTTAAGTGAATTTGTGCTTAAAACAAGCAAAAATATCTGCCAATGGGGTGAGAAATTTTTACTTGAATTAAGTGTTTAAGAAAAAAGAATTCTTATTTCACAATTTTTTTTCTCGCCCCATTGGCAGATATTTTTGCTTGTTTTAATCAAAAGTTCACTTAAATTGTATATAATTTGTCTTAAAACTAGACTTTTTTACTTGGGTCATTTTTCTCATCAAGAAAAAGCATCTTGATTTAAGAATTTTTCGATATTTCTCCTGAAAACAAGACAAAAATACTAAGGGCTCTATCTTACACCCGGCGCAATGCAGCGCAATGTGCGACGCAAGTGTCTTTCGCTAGTTTCCACCCTAATTTTCACGTTTAGCGCCGCGTTGTTTAAATAGCAAAGGCATTTGCGCCCCATTTTGCGCCCATGGGCGTTCTGGTCTGAAAACGAGGTGTGTTCAGGCGCATTGTTGGCGCGTTGCTATTTTGAGGCAACTAAAATAGACTACGCCATTGACCAACAAAAACCTGCTCTAAAGTCTAAAGTCAATGGCGCAATGTGTTTTATGTTATTTAAAGAGCGCATTAGTAATATGCACCTATAAACGGGAGGACAACGTTAGAAGGCACAAAGAGCTGCTTCACCTACAGCCTGGTAAGTAAATAAATGCTTTGTTTTAAACAAATGCATCTGTTTGTAATTTTTTTTTAATGCTACCTCACGGATTTATTGTATATGATGACTCTGTACCTGTGGATATGGTGAGATGAGAAACATTTTAAGTAATGCTTAAAAAAACTCCAAAGTGCTGAAACGTGAGGAGAGCCGTTTGTAAATTCTTTATCTCCTGTTTGTTACAAATAAAGTATTTTTTACAGTACAAACCTTACCTTACATGCTTGTAAATTATGTTTTGATGATATTGGATAGCCATACATTTAAAGCAACTATAAGCCTGCTTTTTTACTTCCATGACTTTTTTAGGTTTTAATAAAAAAATAACAATTTCAATACAAGTGAAAAACAACACAATTATTTAACATTAATCTTAAACTGGGGATCTTCTTCCTCCGCTTAGTTTTTCAGTTTATAAAGTCCGTCATCTAAATAGGGATTAGACATAACGCCAGCGCAACTGGCTTTTAAAGGGGATGAGAGCTGTGACTCTCATTGGTTTACTGCACGTTACGCCCAAAATACTCTTATTACAATAGGACCAACCCTTTTCGTCTATGCGCTCGGTGCAAAAACCATTTTTCCCGTCGTTAAATTAGCAAAAGTGGATTCGGACACGCCCATTTAGACGTTGCGCTGTGCGCTTTAGACAATGCACTTAGATCGTTAAAATAGAGCCCTAAGTAAGAAAGTCATTTTTTGCAGTGTATCATTTACATGAGATGAGGAATTTACAAAGAAAATCAAACCAAGTTACGCAATACTGTTCCTGTAATATCATTTTCTCAAAGTTTTATATGTGACCACAGTACAAAAAATTATAATCAATTTCATTTTAGTCATGACCACTGATTTCATGGAACATCTTGTAGGAATGACTCAGTGAAAGGTCTGCAGGTTTTCAATCAGTTGTTTTTTTTATCAACAATGCTTTGGCATCAACCATGAATTTCAGGCTTTTCCCTGTTCACTCTTGTACTTTCTACAAACCTGCAGCTGTGTTTAAAATAAAATTTCACAGTTCTCCCAATGCTGAGCTTTGTGCTCCACTTAATTTATGATGTATGGACAACCATATGTGTCTATTTACTGTATGTGTGCGTGTCAAAATGTGTGTCGTGCAACTATTATAACATTGGTATTGCATAGGGAATATAAGTCATAAGTTGTATGCCGTTTTTAAACTTATCCGGCGTCCTATGTGCAGAAGTCACATTTGAATGTGTATTCACTAAGAAAGATTTACTTTGCATATTGTTTGAAAAACACATGGATGTCTGAGAACTGTGTTACCTCTCTCTAAGAGGTGCAACTTTGACTTGAACAATGATTAGAATAAATTCAGTTTGATTTTTCAACTAAGACTGGGTTGAAGGTAAAGAATGTTATTTTATTGATGTAGTTTGATGTTTATTAGCTTACACTGTAAAAAAATGTTGTAATTGATGCAGCTGGTTGGCAGTAACTTACTGTAGATTTAAATGTATGTTATTTACTAGCAACAGTTTGTTCAAAGTTAAATGAACATTAAACATTAACAAGTCTTTGTCTTTACAGAATAAAACTTTAAATTAACAGCCTCATGCAAAGCATGGAACCAGAATTCCTTATAAACCTTTTATTGTTTTTTCCTTCAGATTTTGAGAAACTTTGCATGAGGTTGTTATTTTATAGTTTTATTCTGTAAAGATAAAGACGTGTTAATGTTTAATGTTCATTTATCTTTGAACAAACTGTTGCCAGTAAATAACACAAATTTAAATCTACAGTAAGTTACTGGCAAACAGCTGCAATACTGTAATTTCTACAGAATTTTTTTACAGTGTATAATTTGATATTCATATAAGTTTTATATTTGAGTGATACCCCTAAAACTCTATATAAATTTTATATTCATTACACAAGGCTATTGCTACAGAGCCCCTTAGGTGACATTGGAGTAAAAAAATCTAAAGTTTAGTTTCATGTGCTCACGTGAAACTTTCTCGTGCTCATGTGAAACTGTCATGTGCTCACGCGAAACCTTCCTGTGCAGAATTTTTTTTAAAGTTTAGTTTCACGTGCGCACGTGAAACTTTTGCGTGCTCACATGAAACTTTCGCGTGGTCACGTGAAAGAGAAGGTTTACTTGCGAAAGTTTCACGTGAGCACGCAAAAGTTTCATGTGAGGATGCGAAAAGCGATAGTTGAAAATTAAATGAAATTTAGTTTTGCGTGCTGGACCAATCGCGGGAGAGGCGTAAAGCGCGAGTGATTTCAATGTTAAGTCAATGTGAAGACACGTTGACGCGCGTCTGGAGGTCCCGCAGCGCGGATGAGGCATTTGGTGCGGTGTGGAAGATGCGTTTCCGCCTCGTTCGAGCGAAATTGCGGCTGACGCCCGAGTTGCAAAATTGGAACTTTGGTGAATGTTCGCGCCGCGTTAACCAATCAGGAGCCTGCCCGGAGTCACTCATTCAACCTGAAGGAACCCTTGATATTGTCCTTAAGCAGTCAGCCGGAGCTATACGACACAAGTTCTTATTTCTATAGAGGAGACAGGAATAAAAAGGACCTCGCTTGGAAGAGTGTCAGTGAGGACATTGGGCAACCTGGTAAGTTGTAATACACATTTAACTTTTGAGTCACATGATGTTTATCGACCCACGTTGTTTATTTTCCCCCTATAGTAAGGTTACCAAATACAAACCGGTAACTCTCTCGATAAATGCAAAATCAACATCAGTCATCTTGCAAACAGACAACCGCATAGCACTTGCCCCTCCCACAAGAAGCAGATTTGGCCTATGACGCACGTCAAATGCTTGCTTTTTCCACACGTCTACTTCGCTTCAAACTGCATTCAATGCATTCAAACTGTTCAAGCGGCAAACTAGGCGCGGTAGACGCGATTTTGACGCCTGAAACGCGGTTGGTGTAAACGCAGCATTAGGGGCTCTGTATATTGCAAACTGTTACAATAGTAAGATAAAATTAAAGTAAATCCCCAACAATAAAAGTTGCATGAATTTATTCTAAAAATGTACTTCATGCACCACTGTATGTATGCAATGCAATGCTGTATAAAATGAGTCAAAACTGAAAATTCTGACAAAATTTACTCACACTCAGTGTCGTACCAAATCTGTTAAGCTGTTATTTTTGCCAGGAAACATAAAAATACTTTTTTTCTTTAAAGCTAAAAACACAACGTAAATGTATGAAGTCTTTACAAGCCCAAATTTGCATTTTCCAGATTGTACAGTATGTCTGTCATTTACACTGAGTGGCAATAGTTCATTGAACCCGAAAGCAGGCGTGTCAAAAATGCAAAATGGAGAATAGAATGGTTTAAGATTTCAGTCTGTCCCTGCACAAAGCTATCAACTTTCTGAAGTATTTTGTCATTTTATGCATTAAACCCATAAGACTGCATATTTTCTGTAAAACATAAAAAGATCAGATTTTTATATAACGAAAGCGAATGAGCAATGCAAGCGATGCTGCTGCATAATATCCTGTAAACAGATGTAGACAGTTGGAGCTGGGGGTAGAAGTGGGTAGTAGAGTACCGTATGGTGCATCATATTGCATCAAGGCATGTAGAGGTAAAAGAAGTATACATGCAAGCCAATTGGCTGATGGATTGCAAAACTTGGGACCTGCACCTCTAGTTTCATGACTGAGTTAGGTCATGTACGCAAGACATTTGGATGGATACCTGATTACAGCATATTGTGTTTCTTAGTGTGTGTGATTACAGGGTTTGCTTATAGTTCAGTGCCAAAATAAGGACCTTCAAAATATAACGTGTTGTTCTGCTGAGAGACTAACTCTGTGTGTGTCTATCAGACAAATGCTTAGCCATTTCTCTTTCTCTCTCCTATTCCCTCCCGTGTTGTCTCGCTCGCCCTCGTTGTCATTTGTTGATAAAAAGAAGCTATCTGTCTTTAGCACTGCTTCATTATCTGTGCCGTGCTGTCATCACCTCGGTCGAGCTGTGTGCTTTGGACAAAGGATTCTGTTAACACTCACAACCAAATCTTTTAACAGACCCCTAAACCTACTGACATGTGTAGCATTCAGTAAAGAAAAAAAATGTATACGCCCAATTGAACTATGATGGATATTAAATCAGTTGTTATAATAACTGTATGTAATTTATATAAATTATACCGGTGGTTTGGTTTGAAATGGCAGATTTTGTCACACTTTTACTGTAACTGCATACGATGTAAAACACACATTTTAATCAATTATATGCTAAACTATTGTCACACGACCTTATAGGTGCTTATTTGTATGGTGTCCAATTATTATATCAGAAAGAAATTGTTCTGGCAAATGTTGTAGGCCATCTGTGTTTTCTCAGCATACAAGCAATTTGCATAATGTGGACAAACTGCAGACCTCAGAAATAGTATAGTGTGCTTTTCAAACATACAGTAACCATGACATGCATCCCAATTGGAAAGCTCTCTGTATGCAAGGCTACATGTGTGTGTGTTTTTATAATATATTTAGTTACCTGGTGTTGGTTTAAACCAGCAAACTGGATTTTTGATAATCATTCATTTTCCTTGTCACACATTTTCATCACTAAAAACGTTTTGGTGCATATAAAAAAAGGAAGACACGGACACAATTCCAGCAGGTTTACCAGCTGCGTCTTCAATGCTTAGGAGTATTCCTGACGCTTCATGAAATAAAGATTAAACCGTGCACTGTTATGCAAATGGATGATGTCTTTATGGCCTTTTCTGGATTTCATCAAAAATATCGTCATTTGTGTTTTGAAGATGAACGAAGGGCTTACACATGTGATGCGACATGATGGCGAGTAATAATGACAAACTTTTCATTTTTGTGTGAACTAACACCCTAAAACACATATCATATAATACAGACTTTACTAGATCTCAGATCATGGATGAACAGAGATATAACGCTGTTGTAAAAACAAGCAAAGGCATTATTGTTGAACAATGTCAAAATGCTTTTTAAATTTAATTGGCATGTAACTTTTTTATACTTGCAAACCAAGTAAATATGTCTACAACATACTGTATTGAGATCATGGAGATGAAATGTTTATAGTGGAGCTTTGTTTTATGAGGCACATTTGTGGTTATGCAACAAATTTAATTTAATCTAAATTCATACAGTATGGGGAATTCCTAAAACTAGTTTATAGAACAAAATGGGGCGATTTCCAGGGATTAGAAAAAAAAACATTTTTGATCCGTCTTTACTTAAAACTGCTTGCTCTGAATTTTTTTTAAATATATCAATGTCATTGTTTTGTCTAAAGTACCAATAACATTTTTGTAAGGTATGTCCTAATTTAACTTAGGCTTAATCTTAACCCTGTCCAAGAAACTGCTCCAATAGTGTAGTTTATTTTAAATGGTCATAAAGTGTAACAAAGACTTATCTAGAAAGTAAAAATCTTTTGCATTAAAATATCCAAAATACCAACTAGCACAGTGTTATACACTGTAAAAAGTGGAAAGTTGGATCAACTTAAAAAAAATACTTAAATTGGTAACACCTAAAAAAATTTACTTCAAACTTACAGGTAGGTGTTACAACTGTAAATTTAACTTTTCAATTTATAAAATGTATATATTATTCACAGTGTACTTAATTGTTGCAAATGTTTTTAACAATGTTTGAATATATTACAGTTTTAACCAGTCTGATCTCACATGAATTTGTATATACAGTATTTTATGAGATGACTACTTTGTATATAAAATATAAAATAAATGATTATTATAAAAAACAACATTATAATGCCATTATAAAACCTTTTTCCATTACATCATCCATGAACAGGGCTGGAACCACAGGGGAGTGTCCGGTACTATCCCGCCCCCTCAGATCATTATTAATGTTGAATGGGATTTTAATAATAAAATGTGCTATTTAAAAATCACATTTGCCTATAGTGTATTGTCTTCCTAGAGTGCGACCTCAAGCAGTGAAAATTACATATTGTGCCTTTAAATGTAAATATAGCATTTTTACTGCTGAAAGTGCAGAGCAGGTTTATCTCTAAAAGAAAGTAAGTCATTATTTATTGTGTTTATTTATTTATTTATTTTATTTAAAGGAACAGTCCACTTTTTTGAAAATATGCTATTTCCCAGCTCCCCTAGAGTAAATCATTTGATTTTTACCTTTTTGGAATCCATTTGGAATCCTGATCTCCGTGTTTGGCGCTAGCACTTTTAGCATAGCTTAGCATAATCCATTGAATCTGATTAGACCATTAGCTTTGCGCAAAAAAATAACCAAGAGGTTCGATATTCCTATTTAAAACTTGACTCTTCTGTAGTTACATCGTGTACTAAGACCAACAGAAAATTAAAAGTTGTGATTTTCTAGGCAGATATGGCTAGGAACTATACTCTCATTCTGGCATAATAATCAAGGACTTTGCTGATGTAACATGGCTGCAGCAGGCGTGGTGATATTACGCGCTGCCCGAAAATAGTCCCCTCCCTACTGAAAAATCTCCCAGCTTGGTTTTAGCTGGTATTGCTGGTGTAGCAAGCTGGTCTAGCTGTGTTTTGGTCACCTTTTAAGCTGGTCTAGCTGGACTTAGCTGGTCATGCTGGAAGACCAACTGGCCCACCAGCTTGACCAGCTTTGCCAGGCTGGAAGGACCAGCTTAGACCAGCTACTGCCACCTTAAACCAGCTAAAACCAACTACCAGCTTATGCTGGTCTTTGCTGGATTTTTCAGTAGGGCTGCCATTGAAAGTAACCAAGGGCACTAGTTTCAGGCAGTGCATAATATCACGTAATAGTGAATAAATCAGCTAAATGGTTTTCAAAACGTTAAGAATCAAATATTTAACTCTAGGGGAGCTGGAAAATTTGCATATTTTAAAAAAAGTGAAGTGTCCTTTTAAATAAACAGAGAATGATGAACCAGAAACATCAAAACTATCATAAAAATCCCCTGTCATTACTGGAATAGACTGTGTCAGGTACCAGTGGTCTTGTGATGAATGTAGGACATTTTGTATGTGAGTTTGTACGTGATAAAAGTGGGTTGTGAGCACCACTGGTTGAATTTGTTCAGTAAACCATTCTGACTCTTAGTGGCTGCGCTGCATACAGTGTTTATAAGAGGTGTCACCAAAAGGTATTCAAAAGCGATTTTTAAGCTGTTGAATACAAAGTGTCTTCAGGAATAGAGGGCTAGTCGCTCTGTATCAGTGTGATGAGTGTCTGTTTATACGTGCTACACATGCTGGTGCTGGTGGGGTGTGCTTTGGCCCCCAGAGAGATTTTATGGGCCAGAACGAAAAAGCAGTAGCTCATTTTTGAAAAGTGTCTGGGAATCATTGAAACCGTTTTGATTTAATTCTGCATGGTAAATAAACTGATAGACAAACAACACTTTACAGTTTAGGGCAGGCGGGTTTATATTTCTTGTAGTTTATAATAGAATGAATAGTTTATATTTTGATACAAGTTAAAGGGCCCATATTATACAAAATCCACTTTTACAAGGTGTTTGGACATAAATGTGTGTTGGCAGTGTGTGAAAGCAACAACCCTACAATGAAAACAATCCACCCACTCCTTTTTTAAAGGGATAGTTCACCCCAAAATAAAAAATTTGGTCATTTACTCACCCTCATGTTGTTACAAACCTGTATAAATGTCTTTGTTCTAATGAACACAAAGGAAGATATTTTCAAGGAATTTTTCTAACCAAACCGATCATGAACCTCATTGACTTCAATAGTAAAGAATACTATGGAAGTAAATGGAGCTCACAATTGGTTTGGTTACAAACATTTCTCGAAATATCTTCCATTTTGGTCATCAGAACAACATAACAAAGTAAATGATGACAGAGTTTTAATTTTTAAGTGAACTATCACTTTAATCCCCATTAAGCCAGAGCAGTCTCATCAGAGATGCTGTTTTGATTTTCTTGTTAATGTGATGTCATACTAACAAAGCCATGCCCACAGCCACTGACTGACTGCTTAATTTTGCCCAAAAGCTTTTGTAAATGTGTTTGTTATCTGGTTGTTAAAGGCAGGGCCGGCCCTGGGCATAGGCGGAATAGGCAAATGCTAAGGGCGCCGCCGACCCCTTGGGGCGTCCGTGCGCCCAAATTATTATTTTTTAATATATGTATTATAAACATTTAACTATAAATATTTATATATTTTATAATATAAATATTTTGCACAAGAAAACAGCAGTTATTAATGAATTATTAGTAGCATAGTATCTCGGAAGATCGTGCTTGTTAAATAGCTCTGTGGCTATGCACTGAAGCGGCAGTTTAAAATATAAACCCAGAATTCAGCGAACGTCAACAACAAGAAAACGGAAACAACAATCAGACAGAGACGCGGAATTTACATAATGTTACACAGACCATGTTTAAATTGCAATGTTTCTGCACAGAAATACCAACTTGTTCACTTTGTTTGGTATTAATAAGTGCTGGCCGCGGTGCTGAAGACGCGCTCGGACGAAGTACTGGTGGCAGCACAGATATTTACGTGCAACCTATTGGAAACTATTATAATATATTATTCGTTATAATATAATTATTATTCGTTATTTTACGTTATTACTTCCACTTAAGAAGAGTTCTGCACTTTTTATTTCAATATTTCTCTTTATATAAATACTATTTTGTACTTAAATCTATAATTTCATTATTTTACTAACCCAACTCATCTGGGCTTTCCGATAGGTTGCGCGTAAGGGGAAAAGAATAGCTTTCTTCCACTTGAGAAGAGTTCTGCACTTTTAAACTTAAAAAAATATATCTCTTTACAAAAAAAAAAACGTTTTTCTTCTATTTAAAAGCTGTAATTTCGTTATTTTACTAACCCAACTAATGACTCCTCCACTTTCCGATAGATTGCACGTAGATATCTGTGTATATGTGTCATCACGCGTCTTCAGCACCGCGGGGAGCAGCCAGCACTCCAATGTGCAGCTTATTAATACCAGACAAAGTTGGTATTTCTGTCCAGAAAACATTAAAAATTTATACATGGTCCGTGTAACGTAATTTAAATCCCGCGTCTTGGCCTTATTGTTTTTTTCTTGTTCTTGACGTTCGCTGAATTCTGGGTTTATATTTTAAACTGCCGCTTCAGTGCAGTATAGCCACAAAGCTATTTAACAATGAGCACAATCTTCAAAAAACACTAACATGCTACTAATAATTCATTAATAAGAGCTGTTTTCTTGTACACAATTAAATATTTTAAGTTAAATGTACAGTGTTAAAACATGTAAAAAAAGACAAGATTTTAACAATGTCAAGATCAAATGCCTGAGTAACAGGGTATTGTGTGTATGTGTTCGTGTGCGTGTGTTTGTGTGTGTTTCCAAAATATTTTCAAAATTAAGAAAAACAAGACAAAGCTGTGCAGTTTGTTTCTGTGTAAGTTTATGAACAAAATGATTGGAACACAATTGTGATTCTGTGATTTAAAGGGCACCAGGCGAAATCTTGCCTAGGGCAGCAAATTGGCCAGGGCCGGCCCTGGTTAAAGGAATAGTCTACTCGTTTGCCATATTAAACTGTGTTATTACCTCAACTTAGACGAATTAGTACATATCTATCTTTTTTCAATGCGTGCACTGTACAATGCGTCGTGAATGTGTTTGCATTTATTTATTCCTATGGTACCAAACAGGGAAGCCACCAAACACTTCCGTGTTTTCCCTATTTAAAGACTGTTACATGAGGAGTTATACCAGTAAGTATGGTGCCACAAAAGAAAACTTTTTTTGGTACCATAGGCAGGGTTCTAAATTAACTTTTTTGACCACCAGCCAAAGTGGCTGGTAACTTTTTAAAGTCAATCAGTATTTCCACTAGC
Organism: Misgurnus mizolepis; assembly: GCA_025389145.1. Taxonomy (NCBI): domain Eukaryota; kingdom Metazoa; phylum Chordata; class Actinopteri; order Cypriniformes; family Cobitidae; genus Misgurnus; species Misgurnus mizolepis. The sequence continues at coordinate 6,919,667 of JAIFKI010000022.1, read as the reverse complement.
CAAATTTTTCCCGGTGAAAATAAAAGAAATTTAGAGTGCCACTGAATGCAACAATGATTATTTTTTCTTTCAAATGCATGCAACAATCCTGACAAAACATGACAACATTTTTGTGATGAAACATAAGCTTTCTTCATTTCTCTGTTGATAGACATAAAGCTTTACTGGGGCACAGGCCCCCCATTTTTTGCTGACTTTTTTGAAAGCCTGCTGTGTGCAAGAAAGGGGCAACACTTCTTTACAATCTCCTTTGCTTAACCCACTATTCTACAGTGCAACAGGTACTGCGAAAGATAAATATGTTGTTAAAAATATTTAAGTGTAATCTTCAACATACCTAACATTATTAACATGTTTGGAGGCATAAATGGCATAACATGTTTGGTAATAATGACAGCAGAGAAATATTTTCTACATTATACAATGATAGCAATGATTGATAACTTATTTTTACAAGAATATTTTTACAAGAATATTTTAAGAAACCAGTCATTTTATGACTGCTATATTAAATAATTTCAGTCTTAGTTACTGCTAACTGTTATGTAAGTTAGTGTCCTAGAGTTAAATATTAGTAAACTAAATATTAATTTCATATCTGAAAATATAGAACAGTATAACACATACATCTGTTGATTTTCTCAGCAACAATGCAATTCTATAGACTTGACAAGAGGTTTCCTGAGATTTTTCTTTCCTCTAATGTTTGAAACCTGACAGGCTGAGGATGTTGTTTGTCTTACCTCCCTTTAACTCATCATCTCTCCTTTCTTCTTCCATTTCCCTGCTTTGCACAAAACATTTTTGATGTACATCTACAGAAGCCAATAATGATCATGTCAAAATAAGATTATCAGTATTATTAAGAAACATACTTCTCGTCATGTTTTCATAAATACTCATTCGCGTGGCGTACCCTTTTGGATGCAGTTGCGTGCGCGGATGAACGCAAAGAAGCGCGTGGACATGGATACATGCGTGCACGCGTCAGTGCGACTGCTTCGTCGCTTTACAAGCGTAAATTGGGTAACTACATTGCATATAGATCTGTTTTGCCCCATTATCTTTGTAAAGGAATACATTAGTTAACTGCTAAAATTTAAACTTGAGATTTACACATGGGCACGAAAGATTTAAACCGGAGCACATGCCCCACCCCTGTGTCTCAGTATATCCTCCCTGCTCTGCCCGTTCGTTCTCCTTCATCCTTTAGTTTTCTGGTGGACGCGGTCAGTTCGTTTCCATGGTTTCTCGCGCTGGTTTCGCTGCAAACTGCGCGCAGGCAATTGGCGTATTAAACATCATCACGTAGCATAACGGCACAGTGTTCATGTAGGAAGTACTGCCAGAGGGATAAATGACCGAGAACAGAGCTTTATGTATCATGCATGCAATGCCTCATGCATCACCGGCCAAACTGGCTAGTAAGTTTTTATTAACACCCGCCAAAATGAATTTTAACCCGCATTTGGCGGGTTGGCGGGTGTTAATTTAGAACCCTGACCATAGGAATGAATGGGGCTAGGCTAAATGCTAACACATTCACAACGCGCTGTAAAGTGCACGCTTTGAAAAAAGATAGGTATGTATTCATTCGTCTAGGTTGAGGTACACTGTAAAACCAAACAGTAAAAGTAACTTAAGTTATAATAGAAAGTACCTGGTTCTCAACATGTGCCAAAAAGTTTAGCTAACTAGTATTTTTGAGTTCATTCAACATCTATCATAGATTTAAGTTAACAGTAATTTTTTTTTTTTTTTGAGTTTTTACAACTACACCAAAGGTAACGAGTTTAGGGAACTTGAAAAGTAGATTCAACCATAATTAAATATTTTAAGTCAAAAGCCCTCTAGTGGCGGTTTATACCAAAAAGGGACGTCCTCATTGAAAGGGCACTCAGACGTGTTTTAAACGGATGAATTTGCTCTTGGATGCAAATAATTACAAACTTTTGGTTGTTGTGATGAGTTCAATTTGCCAGGTAAGCTAAGAAAGAGTCTGTCACTGCAAATTTACTTCATTTTAAAGTTAAATCAACACCATTGGTTGAGGAGGTTCAGTTCCCAGCATGCTTTGCATGAGCCCACAATACGAGAGCATTTTTTGAAATTAAGTGATAATTTATGTGGTTTTTAGTTAACAAAAAGATTCAGTAGTGTTAAACATTTATTTATCTTGGAGATTTAGAAAAGTTTGCTATTTTCATGAGTCACATGATATGTTTCTGTGATTTGTGAACAAAATTAAATGGAAGTTAGTTTACTTGAATATTTTGAGTACTCTGAACTTGTCAGGTTTTACAGTGTTCTGTTAAGTTGTAAAATGTAGATATTTGAGTACAGGAAACTTAACAAAAACAAGGCAATCAGTTGCCACAAAATATTTAAGTAAAACTACTACTACAATTTAAGTTACATAAATTATATAATTTAATTTATATAAGACTTTATCTAAGTTTAGATAAATAAAGTTTTTTGATTTGAATTGAAGTTGTCAGTACTCAAAACTTTTAAGTTGGCAAACTTAGAAAAATAGCGGCAATCAGTTGCCTCAAATTTTTTGAGTTAGTAGAACTTATCCGGGTTTACAGTGTAATAACATAGTTTAATATGGCAAAAGGGTAGACTACTCATTTAAGTGATGACGTAAGAAATAATGTTTCCGGGTCCAAACCTCCACTCATTTCAATAGAGGATATTAGTTAAACAGCCGATTATGAGCACTATTTATTCATATCACACATTAAAGTGAAAATTTTATAAACTCACGTGTAAACTGCAGTCCCAGGATGTCTGGTCATCTTGGACTTTTTTTATGGAGATAAAAAGTAGGATTGGGGTTTTTAATAGTTTTTCATTATGATACGCGTGTATTATATCCATGATTTTTTGTTATTTCTCTATGACATCTGTGAGCGGTTGGACCCAGAAGCGGCGAATGACGTCAGACTTAACAACCGGATAGAGCTAAAGTGGCTTATTGTCCAAGACTGTCTTCACAGGAATCAGATCTATTTTTAAACAAAAGTGCTCACTGTTTGTTGTCTGTTACCTGTGGCGTATTTTGAGTAAAAACAGACACATTCTAGGCACACCTGAGACTTACATTACATCTTGCAAAATTTGGCATAATATTGGTGGAATAGTGGAAATGAAGCAATCCGAAAAGTAAAAAAAAATAGTTAGAAAGAAATATGTTTTGGTATAGTTTTTGTAGCAAAGCCATCTTGCACTACCACAGCCAGTGACGTTGGTTATCCTGCCTGAGATCAACAGATACAATAGTAGAGACACGGATAAAGACAAACAGTGGAGGACAGAGAATGAGAAACTGGAGAGCAACAGGCCATTATAAGACATCAAAGGGGAGGCCATTAGGTTTTTGCTGCTGAAAAAAACAAAGGTTTATAGCAAACGTTTATGGGATACTATTTCAGTATAGTAAGAGGTTCTAAAAGAACAAATGTGCAGTTTATTTTGTTGAAGCACTTATGTTGATACTTATGTCTACAAAACACCTGTCTGATTTGAAATGTTAATTGTCTCAATTGTTGTTTTAGTGGTGGGGTAGCAGATAAAGATCAACATAATTCTGGTGTACTGTTTGAAAGTTACAGACTAACACTAGTTAACTCATGTGATTTTTAAGTTCAAAACTTTCATATCCTGATCCATATACAGTACAGTGCCTTGTCTGAATAGTATCCCACTATAAAATGTGCTTTTTACAGACGAAAGGGACAAGTCATGGGGAAATTTTGTTTGAATACCAGATACAATAATTTTCCCCATGACGTGGAGAATTCCTTAAATGTTCTTTGGTGCATCAAGGTGAAGATATTTGCTTTGTTATTTTTGTCTAAACATTAAAGGGGACATTTCACAAGACTTTTTAAAGATGTCAGATAAATCTTTGGTGTCTCCAGAGCATGTGAAGTTCTAGTTTAAAATACCATATAGATAATTTATTATAACATGTTACAATTGCCACTTTGTTGGTGTCATCAAAAATTTACCATTTTTAAAAAGTGCACTAAATGTTAATGCCGTAGTTGGATAGTGCTGATTGAAGGGTGGTATTATCCCCTTCTGACATCACAAGAGGAGCAAATTCCATGACCTATTTTTTTTTACATGCTTGCAGAGAATGGTTTACCAAAATAAAGTTACTGAGTTACTTCACATTTTCTAGATTAATAAAACCATTGTGGACCCAATTATAGCACTAAACATGGAAAAAGTAAAATTTTCATGATATGTCCCCTTTAAAGACTGCTGTCTTAGCACAGTATGTTTGCAACATACAGATAAACATACTAAGTATAAGTTTTTCTTAATATTAATTAAACTGCATTTAATTATAATATCCTATTATTTATAAAGGATCACAACATTGCATAACACAATCTAGACTACGTCATGTTAAAGATTGCTTGAGGTATTCTTATATCCTTGTGGGTCAAAGGTTAGTTGACAACTGAGAAATTGTTAGAGCTGCTCTATATGCAAACTAAGGGCGTGTCCTCCTTTTTGTATATTAGACCAGTGGTTCCCAAACTTTTTCAGCGTGTGGCCCCCCTTGTGTACGGTGCGTTCTTTCGCGGCCCCCCAAAGAAAATTTGTGACAAAAAACTGTTCTAAAACTCAACATTTTAATAAAAAAAACATTAAATTATACAAAAAAGTAATGCTTTTGGTTAGTAGCCTTATTTTTTTAGGTTTAATTACACAGAATTCATGATAAATTAATGTATTTCATAAAATGTCATAAAACTGGGGCCCCCCTGGCACCATCTCGCGGCCCCCCTGGGGGCCCCGGCCCCCAGTTTGAAAACCACTGTATTAGACCTCTCAGCTGCACACAGGAGAACATACAGAACAAGAGATTGAATATATCCACCTGTATCACTGCATTGTTTTTGAGGGCTTGTTTTAACTCACTGTTTGTTAGTTTGAGAGGTTAGTCTGTACTTTTCTGCCATGTGCAGAGCAAAAGGCAGTATGTTAATACACGGTTGCCCTCTAGTGGTAGCTCTGAATCAAATACTGTTGGCTATATTGTGCAAAAAGTACAACACTTATAATAAATACTAAATCGTGTTCAAAGGAAAATACTAAGGGAAAAAATTTATATTTAAAAACATAAAACAGAATAAAGAAAAGTATTTTCACTCATACTTTGATACCAGTTTATCTTCTTTAAATAAATCCTGCTTTACACTCGGCAACCTAGCACCATTCATGTTATCCTATTTCACAAAAGGGGTGCTGTTCAGCAACAACAAAGCCTATTTGCTTTATTTATTAAATCTCTGAACCTTTAGCATCTGAATGTACTTGAATGATGACGCGCACGTGATGTACAGCACTCACCCCTCCCGTTAATGTCATATTTTAAGCTACGTCAATCAAAAAAAAAATTTAATTCAGTTGTTTTAGATTTTATTCCAGGTACAGAAGCTTTGTGTTTGAGACTTTCTGAAGACAATGATAATGTGTATATTTCAAAACCATTCTACACAACACTATTTTTTTTATTTTCATGGCATTGCAAACAAATTTACATATTCACAGAATATATGCAGTACAAAAATTTAAACCATTGTGTATTGCATCAGGATACTGTCAATCACTCTGTATAAAGATGTATAAATCTTTATTCACCCAGTAAATGTTGTTGACATAAATATGCAAATAAGTCCACATGCAACGTTTACCTGAGCTAAATAATGGCATTGGTGTGAAAGCACTAGAAATCAATGGATAGTTCATGGATAGTTATTAGCGAGACATTTATATATGCAGCGCCTTACACAAAGTGTGATCAGCCAAAATCCACAGTGTGCACGATTGCCAACCATCTGCTGCCTTATTTCTCCTACAGTATTTATCCAAGTTGCATTATGCAGTCAACAGTTAAGCCCTGACTAAAAAGGTTGATATTGTTACTGTACTGCATTTTAAACATTTTTCATAACTGGTATTTATTGCAGAGTAAATAAAAATCCGTAATAATACACTTTAAAATGCCACAGATCTGATCCAAGACCTGTGCCTCCCAAAAGACTATGAATTTGTCTTATAAATGCAGGGGCGTTTTGGAAAACTTTTTTGAGAAATGTTAAGTTTCATGTTTATTCATTTTAAACCCTTATTAAATTTGACAGCTTCCATATATTTTTACATCAATGCAGAAACCTGATGGATTATAACTAGTGAACCAATCTGTGACCTGTGATTCGATGAGGCAGAGGACTCATGATGAAGTGTGAAATGTTACGTGTACCGACACTGTAGATGGTTAAATATTACAGCCAGGTCAAGCGACTGCTTTTGCATGTGTGTTGAACCGGGTAACAGTGACGTTTCTGAAGTGTTTTCTTTTTTTACTTTTACAATGAAATTTAAACAAAAACAGTGCACTGTTAAATTATCCAATTGATTATAAGTACACAAAATAATATGAATTTAATAAAAAAAATTATATAATTCTAACAGTTAGTAGCATAGGTGTCATTTACACTGGGGACGCTGGGGACATGTCCCCACCACTTTTTGAAATGGCTGATTTTGTCCCCACCACTTTTTGAAAGCATTTGGTTAAAATGTTCTAAAAATTAAACAATACCTGTGCGACTTACACTACAAAAATGACTTTCTTACTTAGTATTTTTGTCTTATTTTCAGTAGAAATATCTAAAAATTCTTAAATCATGATGTATTTTCTTGATAAGCAAAATGACCAAAGAAAATAAGTCTAGTTTTTAGACAAAAATATACAATTTAAGTGAATTTGTGATTAAAACAAGCAAAAATATCTGCCAATAGGGTGAGAAAAAAATCTAAAAATAAGATTTCTTTTTTCTTAAACACTTAATTTAAGCAAAACATTTCACCTCATTGGCAGATATTTTTGCTTGTTTTAAGCACAAATTCACTTAAATTGTATAGTTTTTGTCTAAAAACAAGACTTATTTTCTTACGTCATTTTGCTCATCAAGAAAATACATCTTGATTTAAGAATTTTAAGATATTTCTACTGAAATCAAGACAAAAATACTAAGTAAGAAAGTCAGATTTTCAAGAAAAAAATCTTAGTATTTTTGTCTTGTTTTCAGTAAAAATATCTAAAAATTCTTAAAATTAAGATGCTTTTTCTTGATGAGCAAAAAATCTAGTTTTTAGAACAAAAATATCAAATTTAAGTTATTTTTGTGCATAAAACAAGCAAAAAAAATCTGCCAATGGGGTAAGCAATTTTTTCTTGAATTTAGTGTTTAAGAAAAATTTTCAAGATTTTTTTGCTTACCCCATTAGCAGATTCTTTTGCTTGTTTATGCACAAAATCACTTACATCTAGTATTTTTGGTCTAAAAACTAGACTTATTTTCTTAGGTCATTTTGCTCATCAAGAAAAAGCATCTTAATTTAAGAGTTTTAAGATATTTTTACTGAAAACAAGACAAAAATACTAAGAATTGTTTTTCTTGAAAATAATTTTTTGCAGTGCACAACTGGTTTTGTGGTCCAGGGACACATATGTTATGTTGTGTGCTTATAGTGTGTTTTCTTTTACATAATAATGAATTTCATTGTAATCATTGACTTAACGCGCTGTTGTTTTCTACAGTATGGTGCTTTGGCACTGTTCGGTTGAGCTGGTGTTGTAGGGACTGTTAGATGTGCAGTCGACATTGTTGAGGGTTTTATGCTGAGTATTTTCGTGTTGTTGACTGGCCTACTACGCTATGCCCATTTTTGATGGGCCGTTATTCAACATTTTTCCTGTCCTGCTGTAATGTTTTTTTTCATCTGATCTTTTGTCCCCACCACTTTTCAAAACAAACTGACGCCCCTGGTTAGTAGCTGAGAGATTGCTTTGATTACGTCATTCGCAATGCTTCTTTGGAGTGGGCTGTCACTTATGGAGTGGTTTATGTTTCCATGGTAACAGCAACTTCTCAGAATAATCTCTCATCAGGATTATTTCTACCTCTTCATGAATGTGGCTTTTAACTACAATTATAAAAAAAAAATATGGATATGTTTTAGACTACAGCGCGTGCAATAATATCTTTTCATACATGTATGATATTTTGAAAAATCATCTTCAGTCCATGGAACTTGGATGTTGTTTTACTTAAGAGCGTTTCCGTATGTGTATTTTACAGAAAAATCTGAAACACAAGCCAGTCCGGATGGCAGGCGTTTGGGGGTCAGCCTGCACTGGACTCAGGCTCTAGCAGCCCATAGGGCCTTCACTTCAGCTCAGAACATTTCACAGGTCAGTAAGTAGAGATATTTACACTGTCTGCAACACATGCATGTATAGTTTATGCTGGTCAGTGCCCGGTTGCATGAAAGTCCTTAAGCTAAGAAATCCCTTAAATATAAGGTTAAGGGTACCCTTAATAAAAAATGGGTTGCAAGAAAAACCCTTAAGTGAACCTTAAGGCTGTCAATAAGTATTTACCCTTGAATGCTAAAGTATTACCTTAAGTTCTGCTATGCGTTGCTACAAAGTCCTTAAGTCCCATTTTCCCTTAAAAACTTAAGGGACTAAAACAGGTCCCTTAACGTCACACGCGATGGCTGATTTTATGTTTTTTTTAAGAAAATGAAGCACAAACGCGCATTTCTAACAATCGAAATAATCCCTAGAGAAAAGTGATGCGCATTTATCAGAAGAATGGCGGTTTGATCGTCCGTCAAAATAAAGTGTTTCCAGTTTGAATTACTTTGAGTATTCATGCATGCGGCACTTTACAGTCTGTTATTTGCGATGTTTCATTGTACACAAATTCGCCGTCTGTTGAGCTGCGTGCGTTGATTTGTTTACGCTGTGAGATTTTGTAACCGTAGCAACTGCTTCTCCGCTGCCGTGTTTTGGCAGAGACTATCGTAAAATACTTAGTATCAACACTTAGGTAAGGGTGACAGTTAAGACCTTTGTTGCAACGCTCTTAAATAAATCCCTTACCTCAGGGATTTTTTCTCCCTCAGGGAAACCCTCACTTAAGGAGTTTCATGCAACCGGGCACTGGAACATATCTGATGTTTGATTAGCAGTTTTGTGTTAATCTTGGTTAAATGTAGTTTGCTTTTGAATATGTAGTGAAGATGTACGATTTAGTGAAAAACAAAAAAATTTTGTTTGCGTTTGTGAAATTTTTTACCGATACTGCTTTTTTAAAAGAATTGGATCCAAAAACCCGTGGTCTGACACAAGCTGGTTTGAGTCTAAAAGTGTGCCAAGCGACCTTGAGTAATTTAAAATGAATGTGTTTTTGCCAAAAAGACCCGAGAAGACTCAAACTATTGCACGTGTGTGCATCGAGTACTTTTCAAACCCCTCATCTGTTTGCCAAAGGCGCTTGCGACATCGTGTGGCTGGCGGTAGGTTTTTTTTGTTAAGCCAGACCTGTCCATCAATTTTGAATGCACATTTTAGGGTTTCACACAGAAAATTTGTTAGTTAATGTAATAGGGTTTGGCAGGTGGGGGGGCAAACAAAGGGTGGGGTGTATGCGTCATGATGAAAATTACAATATTTTTATTCACTCTAAAAAAACAAACGGTGCTATATAGCACCAAAACTGTTGCTTTGGATCGTTACCATAGAAGAACCATTTTTAGTGCCATATAGCACCGGTGAAGCACCTGTGTAGCACCTGTGTAGAACCATATAGGGGCCATATAGCACCACTATAGCACCACATATGGTTCTACAAAGCACTATATGGTTCTACACAGGTGCTTCACTGGTGCTTCACCGGTGCTATATGGCACTAAAAATGGTTCTTCTATGATTACGAGCAAAGAACCACTTTTGGTGCTATATAGCACCGTTTGTTTTTAGAGTAGATTATTAATGAATTAATGGGAATAGCTGCATGATGAAGTGAAACTAAAGGGTTAATAAACACAAACTAAAGCAGATGTTGTAGAACGTCTGGCGAATGATGATAGATAGAGTGAAGATTGTAAAAACTGATTATTTCCCACTATTAATGACATTATCTTAAAGGAGTGTAACTACTGTATGTGTACAAACAACAAAATCACCAGCTAACTTACTTTAAATTTGCAAGATCTATAGACTAATACAATAACAGGCTTAAATAAACCCAAAACATAAGTCCACTTACAGTTCTCACAGCCATGTGTTTTATCAACTGGCTATCTTCAAGACATGACGGACCACTTCTTTATCTCATTTTGGCCGTGTGGCGCACGTGCACCCTTGCGGTGTGAAGCGTGTCCGCGTTATTCTTCGAGATGTTTTATCAATATTTTTTTGACGACCTAGTTAAGGCGGTAGGGTTTCCCAGTGTAGGCGGGCCACCCGAACTCCAAAGTGCTCCAGGAAACCCTGCATTTTAGTGCTTAACTTGGTGTCGTCATTGTCAGATATCAAATTAAAACAAATAGAGCAGCGGGCCAAATTGGTTGTGAGGCCACTAGGGTTTATTTCTGTCTGACTGGTGAGTGCGGGGCCGCAGACTGCACATACGTTAGTGCTGTTTACATTCAGGGTCTAATTTTCTCGGGTTTGTCTCGGGTTGGGTCTTTAAAAAAAAATAATAATGTATAAGTCGGGTTTGGGTAAAAAGGGATTTGGGTCATTTCGGGTCGGGTACATTTCTTTGTACCCGAGAAGACCTCTAGTTCACATGACAAGGCTGTTAACAAAATCCACATTTACACGGATCCGAAAAGGTGTCTAAATATGTTGTAATATGTGTGCCAGATCAGTAGATGGTGATGTTACTTTGTAAAGAAACACTACACACCTGCAAACATTCGCATTCTTCTACACTCTAAAAAAATGGTGCGTTTGGCTTGTAAGGGGATCCATTTTTAGTGCTAAATATCATCTATTATTTGTAAACCTGCACAAATTTCTATAAATACTTTTTTCATGTCATGACTTTCTTTTTGTGTTATTTAATGTATTGTTTTCTAATCCCCCCCCCCCCTATTTTTAAATCATTGTCGCTTGGGATAAGGGGTTAGATTTGGGGGTTGGGCTAGAAGTACTTTTATATTTAGATTTTTAACATGTTTTTCTTCCGCTTTTAAAACTATTCTTGGCTGGAGTTGGGTTTAGAGTTGGGGTTTGGATGTCTAAAAACAGAAAGTAATTCGAACCCCAACCCCAAGCGACAATGGTAAGACAATACGAAACAAAGAGAAACAATACAGTACATAAAATGAAACAAAATGAAAATGAAAGTTGTGCAACAGACATGAAAAACTATTTATAGAAATTTGTGAAATTTGTGCCACAAGTGCCACAAAAAAAAATTGTGCTCAAGGCGTGGCATGAAGCTGAATTTTGTGCCATGGACACAAATAATTTTGCGTGACAATGTCTGGTATTTGGACATGACGCACCAAACACATTTTGACATGAAAAGCCCAACACAAAACATATTTTGAATTTGCGCCCCTCATAAGAAAAGTCGCCACTAAATACATACAATCAAGATGGCATTGGGCAGTTTTGTTTAGAAGGATGATGAGGTTAATTTATTACTACAGGTTAACCCTGGACAATAAAGTGCCGAAATTTTGTAAACTTTGTTGGGAAAGCGTTAATAAACAGACCTGTAGGCTGTCATTTTTGTTTTGGTTTACAGGTGAAACGTTGTTGTGTAAACAGCCCCTTGGTCAGTATAATTTAGACATGGCTACTGTAAATTGTGAAAGGATTTGTAATGTGTTAAATATTGTTGTCGTGGCAAACATGCTTTAAATGGCATGAAATATGGCACACACATACTGTAGTAGTCAGCTATGTTTTGCAGCGCCCCCTTTTGAATAAAGTGGTAGAGTTCGTTTTACCCACATTCATACTGTATATTGTTCTCAAAGAAACAGGAAGTGTCTCATATGTACTGCATTCTTCATTCTTCAGAGGTTTAGATCAAACAAGCTGTATTTTTGGTCATGGGGTCACATCATACTAATGTGGTCACGGTCATAGCGCCACCAACTCTCAGTAGGAAGTGTGTCACATACTGTACAACATACTTTAAAATAGTCAGCTTATATTTATCTAAGTATGCCAAATATGAAAGCACTGTTACACAGATGTCAGATTCTCTCACGCATAGTTTAGTTATATCTATTATTGAACAATTTGTTAAGAGTTCTTGCATTCTTTTAGGTTACGAGTTAGGTTGTTAATTAAATTGTAAATTGTCTCTCTTTTAACAGGAAGTGTGCCCATGAGGTCGTTGATGCTGGTCCTGCTCTTCCTGATCAGCGTCCAGGCTGCAATCAACATGGGAGGCCACACCCAGGCGCAGGGGCCAGCCAGTCAGCACACAGTAGCAGAACGTTTACCCAGATCTCACAGCCAGCCCAAAAAGGACACACATTACGATGACCAGATTCCCACCGTGGACCCCAAACTCTTCAACAAGCGCCGCTACCGATCACCTCGCGTGCTCTTCAGCGATGTTGTCCCTACAGAAGGTGAAACGGGTCCCAGGCACCCACGTTTTCGGCGAAGGGCTAACGAGTTTTTGCATCGTGGCGAGTACTCTGTGTGTGACAGCGAGGGGCGCTGGGTCACCAATCTGACCAATGCCACAGACATGGGGGGCAATGAAGTCACAGTGCTGCCACACGTTCGTATCAACAACGTCGTCAAGAGCCAACTCTTCTTTGAGACCACGTGCCGCGTGTCTAAACCCAGTGGGTCCCCCAAGGCAGGTCAGGGAGCCAGTGGTGTTAAAGCTGGAACCTCGAGCTGTCGTGGTATTGACCATAGACACTGGAACTCTTATTGCACCAACACGCATACCTTCGTGCGGGCGCTCACGTCCTACAAAAATCAGATCGCCTGGAGGTTCATCCGAATCAACGCTGCATGTGTATGCGTGCTAAGCCGCAACTCATGGAGGCTTTGACTGATAAATTTACTAGTATCTCAGCAAGCCCACTGCAGCCTCCTGTCCTACATCCTGTCCCATCCGTTGATCATAACTGCCTTACTGCCAACAATGGTGTATGAGAACTCACCCCTTTCCCAGTCCCCTCCTACCCTACCTCACTCTGTAAATTATTGTATAAGTTATGAGGACTGCATCACATATTTATATAGTTTATATGGTCAGAATATAAATATAAAATATAAATATATATATAAATATATATGTTTGTATATATACATATATACAAGGAAGCGTTTATTGTGTTGTTGATTCTTTATTTATTAAACACCTCACATTAGTATGACTTTGTCTACAATTCTTATTGTATAAAAGTTAATATGTTCACATGAAAAACTGACCCATATTTTAATTTAAATTTGTTTGTTTTTTAACTGTAAACAAAAAAGCAAAAAAAAATATAACATGTTAACTGTAATATAGGATTTGCTATACTATTATTTATGATAGTAGTAACTATACTATATTTATTTATGATAGAAGTAACTATACTATTAATTAAAGCTGCAAGCAGCGATGGAAGGGCACTGCCACCCAATGGTGTTAGGATAAACAGTGAACAGTGGAGATATGAATTTTAGTCTGTAAATATATGTGAATATTCAAAGGAAATTTGATGTGCCACACCACCTGTTGGCAGCAGGTGGCGCTATGACTGTAAGTGATTATTGTTATATTGATGTGTTTAGGCCAGGACCCTTGTAAAACGTATGAAATCTAAAACCAGTCAGACATTACATGCCTGAGTTACAGCTTTCTATGTCATTAAACATCAAACTTTGCCAGGAATCCACTGACACGTTTTTAATGAAAATTCAAGATCCTCGAACATTATCATTCTTAAGTTCTTAAGATCAGTCTGACCAAATATGATGATGATCTGATTAAAATTCAATGAGCAGTAAATCATATTGTAAAACATGTCATTTCCTGCTGACAGCAGGTGGCGCTGTGACTGTATCTGAATAATGCCACGTTGATGTGTTCAGGCCAGGAATACTAAACTGAGCAAAAACATTAGGGCTTTGCACTCACGGTGCAGGCCATTCTGGCCTGCTCCTCGGTGCTCGGGCCCGAATTAATTCAGTTGCCATCAATAGCTACAGTAAACAGACACAAGGAGTCATAAAAAATGTGTCTATTCAGAGAATTCAGCACTGTCCTAATGATGACAGTAGGCCTGCCAGTGGCGGCTCGTGACTGCTCATCCGAGGATGCGCTAATTCAAAATAAGTGTTCGGATTGTCACATGTGTGGCCTTTTCCAAAATATGTGTCCTGTGTGTCGAGAGATCCTGTGTGAATCACGTGTATTGTCAAAGTAAGTGCCTGCTGCACATGCGTCAAAACCGTTTATGATAAAAGAGACGCTCACGTTCCCAAAATACACGCTAGACATGAGATTACAGTATGCAAGAATCTGGAAAATGCGAGCGCCTCTTTTATCATAAACCCTTTAGACTTGTCTGTAGCAGGAACTTATTTTTGCATGACACGTGATGCGCACACGATCTCTCAAAGCACAGAACACATATTTTGAAATAACAAACCACGGCCAGCTACATACATGTTGTGACGAACTTCGCATCGTGCGCTTCAAAAAAAAGAAGTCACCAGGCGCCACTGAGGCCTGCCCATCCGAACTGTAACCTTTGCCCTTCATCCAAAAATATGTTCTTCTTATAATTAGTTTATGTGCCAGAAATGAAAACATCCCCTTTCCACAATCTCCAGAAATTTCTATTTGTACTCTGTAAGCCCAGACAAGTTTATTCAACATTAAAACATGGGGTAACTCGCTACCCTTAAATTGTCAATTTTGCCTTTTTAAACAAACAAGTAAATGCAAGTTAAATTTACTTAAGATTGTAGAACAAGTAAATCTAAAGATTTTAAAACAGATAACAGCCCACTGAAAGTAAAATGTCTCATTCCAGCAATATATCGTCGCTTCCCGATGAAACTCACGTATGTGCAAAACGGTTACTTTTCAGGAAGTGAAAAGAAAACACTGTATTTCAAAAGCAGTTGAATGTAGCGTTGTCATACTTGGTACGGCATCTTTACATGTAACCATATTCTTGCCAGTGTAATGATATAATCCACATTTGACCAAAATTGAGTTTAAATGGACATACATGCATATTTTACAGTAACGGTGGTCGATACGCGTTCTTCCGATCATTACTTAGAATGGCCAAGTCGCGTTTCATATTGACAGATGAATACGCTCCGTTTATTTAATATCCTACGTCTTAGTTTATTAAATGCGCTTAGTCTTGCAAACTATGAAGGGACAATGAATCAATACACTGACATGGTAATGCTAGACAGATACTTTGTTTGCATAGTCCTACCGTAATTTTGTCACTCCTAGACGTACGGCTGGCGTCAGGGGGGAAACGTTTACCTCGATGAAGGAAAGTCATTAGCCGTTTCTCAATATGCGTTCTTGTCTGTACTTGTGTTCTTGTGGACTTGTGAAACGTTATCAGTCGCGGACCAAGTACTGTTCCAATTCAAAGTTTGCATCAAGCCCAAGTTCACATAAAATCCCCAGATGTGTTCTTGATCCGCCCATTTTATCGAGGATGCATCAGAGGAGACTTGTGTGGACTTATGACAGTGAAGTTTCCCAGAATGCATTTCGCGTCAGGAGTTCGTTCTTGCGAGTCTGAACTTGCAAGTTCGAACTACGAAGGACACAAGTCCGAGTTTGGCGTACTTGGTATTGAGAAACGGCATTTGTCTCAGCAGGGCTATGTTTATTCGGCTATCCAGTGCTGAGCTCCGATGAAACTTCACGAGACTGGCGATATGCTTCCACAGGTCGGGAGATACGCGGCGTGATTGACAGCTTTGACACCAAATGGATATACGTGAAAATCAGATTTCACAACTTTTCATTGGCCATTTAGATATGTGAAGCATACTGTATACGGAAATGAACCTGGATATTCAATCCATTGAAAAATCTAAAAATCTGCAAAATGGACATACATGGTTTTCATCGGACAGCAACGATATTCTTGTTAGATGAACAAAACTTGTAATGTTAAGAGAACCCTGCAAAAGGCACCTTGAAAGCTAAGGTAACATCAAATAAAGCAAAGGTTTTGTCTTCACACAGAGACCTCAAGACACAAGTCTCAATAATGGTGACACACTGTAAAAAATACAGCATGAAGTTAAAACAACTTGGTTTTAAAGGCGCAACATTTATGACAGACACATCTCTTTTGGCACTTTTACATTGCATAGTACCCCATGGTTTAGTTTAGTTTGGGTCGGGTCAGCTCACCTCACTTTGGCGTGGTTAGCTTTTCCACATCGAGTTTGGTATCACTTCTCAATTGGAGGGATTATATGTCCTACATTTGCGCAGCCTACTGCTGTGACAACATATAAGTAAGAGCTTCGTTCTACATTCCCATACATTTATTATTTTTCAGTCCACCACAAAATTAAAATTGGCCACCACAAATAGATGTTTTCACATTGCGTTTATCACTAACACTAACTGTCTGTCTGACATGACAGTTTCTGTTCAAACACCCAGCATATAATGCTGACGTGCTCGTCGCTAATGTTCCGCCACAAACTGCAAGTTTTGAAAAAACTGGTATGGTCTCCCTGATTCTCAACCTGTGGATGTTTTTCATCGCTAAGTTTTGGGAACTTATAGCAGAGCACAGATGACAACATGTTTGCACGAGCGCAAGCTAGCACTAAGGTAAAGCTAATCTTTTACATTATAGCGATGACGCGTAGTGATGATTCTCTCAGACCAATCAGTGATCTACAGTGTTTTCGTATCATGTTTGGTATCAGCTCAGGTTGCTTGGAACCCCAACCGAGGTGGTACGAAAAAAGTATCGGGTACTACGTACTGCACCCAATGAAAAATCTCCCAAAAGTAAGCTGACCCGACCCAAACTAAACCAAACCGTGGGGTACTATGCAATGGAAAAGCGCCATTTCAGGCTGGGGATCGGTTATGGAAGGCCAAAGGACCAATATGTTCCATCAGCTAAACACCATGGAATGTGTGCACATAGGACCTCTTTTCTAGGTGTAGTACGGATTTCAATGACAATGCAGGCTTAGTTGTCTCCTGCTCATATAGAATCCATCCTTTAACCATGGTGTTACCTGAGGAGCAACCTGTTTCGCACGATCAAGGTCGCACGCAAATGCTTTGTGCCTCATGGAAAGAAACCATGGTTCCTTTCCCAAGAAGGCCAGTATTGGGGGCTCAGGGTCGTCGCATTAGGCTTACAACAGATGCATTCCTTTAGGGCTGAGGACTGGCTATGGAAGACCAAGGGTCAAAATCTATGTGTCCACAAGGAGCAGATGTTCTACTGAGGCAGGCATTGAGCTCGGGGGAATGGAGACTCCAGCCAGACTTTGTGGAGAAAATCTGGTTCAGGTTTGGCCAAGTAGACATGAAAGTAGACATGTTTGCGACTCAAAAAATCACATTGTCCTCTTTGGTTTTCTCGAACTCACCCAGCCCCGTTTGGGCTGGATGCCATGACACAGGAATGGCCTGAGGTCCTCATGTATGTTTTTCCCAAATCCTCTACTACCAGGAAAGGGTTCTGGAGAGGGTCTGCCAGCAGAAGGTGCAGCTGTTGCTTGTAGCCCTGTGTTGGCCAATCCAAGTATGGCCGATTAGGAGGGATCTGTAGTCTCAGGCGAGGGGCATTGTGTTTCACCCCTGCCTAGAGTGTATGAGTTCTGCTCCTCTAAAAAGGACAGACTCATAGAAACAGGTCTCTCAACCGAGGTTGTGAAGTCTATTTTGCATTCCAGAACTCCCTCCATCAGAAAATGATTCCCATTTAAATGGAAGCTTTTTGCTGTGTGGTGCCAGAGGCACTTAAATGACTCAGTTCAGAAGTTTAGTTCAGGAGGTTTTACAGAAACTGTTTAACAGGGCTTGACCATCAAGGTTTATGTGGCAGCTATATCTGCTTTACACACCTAAATGTTTGGTCGTTAATTAGGTAGAGACCATCTAGTCATGCGTTTCTGAGGCTGAGGCCTGCGTGTCATTCCAGGATCCCTGCTTGGAATCTGTCTGTGGTGCTGGAGGGCTTATCAGGGGGAACCATTTGGATACAGTGTCGGAGAAGTTACTCACACTATAAATTGTATTTCTCCTAGCTACCTCCCTTAAGAGGGTAGGAGATTTAGAGGCTCACTCAGTTAGCCAACTTGTCTCAAGTTCGCTTCAGGCGTGGTTAAGGCTTTTCTATACCACAGGCCCGGGTACGTTCCTAAGGTTCTGTACGACATAAATGCCCTGTAATTTTTCAAGCATTTTGCCCTCCACCCTTTAAGGATATGAGCCAAAGGAAGTTTAACTAGAGGTATGGCAGCATCTAAAGCAGTTTGGGCAGGTTCCTCTGTCCAGGATGTCTGTGGTGTGGCAGACTGGTCCTCACCGCTCACTTTTGTACAGTTTTATGAGTTGGATCTCATTACTACTCCTGGATCTTGGGTGCTTAGGTTTTAGTTGTGCTTTTTACACACAGACAGGCACTCATGGTCTGGCAGATTGGGTATAGTGTTGCCATTGCGTTACTGCAGCGACGCAGCGCGAGTTCCCTTGAAAGGGAACATCTCGGGTTACATTTATTTAACATTTATGCATTTCGCAGACACCTTTATCCAAAGCAACTTACAGTGCATTACAAAGTATACATTTTATAAACGTGTGTTCCTTGGGTTCAAATCCATGACCTTTTGCACTGCTAACGCAATGCTCTACCACTGAGCTATACAGGAGCATGAGAAGGAAACGAGAGGCTGCATTTTCCTTGCCATACTTCCTGTGTCCCTGTTACGCCGCCTTCAGCATTTTTCAGATAGCAAGGGCATTTTTCATGTCACCTTTTATATTTCCTGGATCCCGCCCCATCACCCTGTTGGTGATGTTAACCAACATTGGTTAAATTTCATATACACATTCACACACACTCATGCCTGGAGGCGCTCCCATAGGGTCACTCTGGTGACGCAGCATCTTGTTCCCTTCTCAAGGAACAAGGATTACATATGTAACCTGAGACGTTATATTTAATATTATATGGAATATAATATTCTTCTGACTCTATTGGCCATTGGGTCACATCAGGAACATATAAGGTAAAGACAGATCGGCATCAGTGAGCATAGCTCTAGTAAACAATGTGTAAACCAACACAGCTGTCCTGCCGGTGGTAATGTGTGTACTTGTGTTGCATCTGGAATGGAGCACAGGCATCATGAATTAATGAAGGTCACAAGGTCGATAAAAGGGTTCAGATAAAAAGATTACACAACAGCAGATATGTCTGGTTGCTATTTTTGTGAAGACCCCAAGTAAAAAATGTATGCGTTGGATCTCATTTCTACTCCTGGATCTTGAGTGCTTAGGTCTTAGTTAAATAATTCTGTCATTTCTTATCCACCCCGTAAGACCCCGACATGGAAACACAACGTGCACGTGCGCGCGTGCGCGCGTGCGTGCGTGCGTGTGTGTGTGTACCTGGTAATTATCATGTTGTTGGTTGTGGGGACTAATTGTCCCCACAAAGATAGGAATACCAGTATTTTGTGACCTTGTGGGGACATTTTGAGGTCCCCATGAGGAAACAAGCTTACAAATCAAACAGAATGGTGTTTCTTGAAAAATGTAAAGTAGCAGAAAGTTTTCTGTGATGGTTGGGGTTTGGGTTAGAGGAAGGGAATAAAATATTAAGTTTGTAAAACCATTAGGTCTATGGAATGTCCCAACAAAACATGGAAACCAGAATGTGAGGGGAGTGTAATTGATAACCTTGAAAGTTTACATGCACAGAAACATATTGGGTGGCTGAACTGAAAAACACTGTTGCAGCTAAACCATCCAAGGAAAGTTTTACTGTCAGAACGAACAATAGCAGGTATTAAATTACATAAGTCTGTCAAAAACCAATTTGCTGTAGCTTTTTCTGTGAATACTGTGAGCAAAATTATATCATGCCAAGAAATCTTTGTTAGAAGACATCTTATTTCTTAAAATGCCTCAAGACTGAACTAATGTAATTTGGCTTAAAATGTTATATCCTTTTTTTTTATTGAACTGACGTTTGTTAAATAACTTCAAGGTACACATAACAACAATAATATAGATAAAAATATGAATAATAGTCTTAAAATTATTCATTTGAATTCATAATTGAGTAAAGCATTTACATGCACTGCTCAATGTGTTTTTTTTTTTGTTTTTTTCCATTTAAACCATTATCAATTGTCAGGAAAAACAATGCTGGTGTACATTTTATGTTCAAAGGTCAAGCTGACTTTAGAAATGTAAAATCTGATTTTACAAATGTAAGTTTGCCACCCTGTGGTCAAAATATGGATGCTGTCACTGATCTTTATATTGTACAAATCATCTAACCAAACCTTGTTGGCGGATGAGTGAAAATTATTTTATATTTACAATCTTGTTTCACTGTGTTCAACATTAACTTGATCAGAATTTTCTTGGATGTCAGTTTCAATCAATGGTATTCATATTTCAACATAAGAATTATTATTTTTATTAAATTATTGGGTGACCTGCCCCTTTAAGTAAATGAAAAGGTTTGTTTACTGTGCAACAGATGGAGGAGGCAGGGTTCTCTTTCTTTATCACAAATAGCCAAAAAAAAACAGTCCTATAAGCTTGAGAGTAATGATACATTATTTTCAGACAGAGACAATGACCCACAATGTAGGGACAAAATTCCATCATTTTTTCTACATTATGTCAGGTAAAAAATATCTTTCAAGAATTTACTTATACAAATACCTCTTTGTGATCATGTTTGACTCTACACAAGACATTTAAATACTACCATCTTGTGGATAACTTGCATCACTACAAGACACATAAAGTATAAAATGAAACTAAAATGAAATCAGAATATTTTATAAATTACAGAAATATATTTGGTTTTAGATTTTTTTTCTATATTTCTTTCTATTTATTTTATTTTTGCAACTCTATATACAATTTTGCATTTGTGCAAAGCAGCATTACAGTAAGTAAATTTTTAGAACAACAAAATAATGTTGATGCAGCAGTGCCAGCCTGGGCCCCTGAGAATAACCCGAGAGATTTCCTTTTCAAAAAAAAGCCAAACACACTGTCATTATGTGATTATCTTATTCTTTCTCTTGGGGTTTACCAGTACATCTGCTCAGACCCGCCTGTTGTTCCAGAATGGTCCAGAATAAGTGCTTTCTTATAGAAATGTACATAGAATGAATTTAGCTTTTTAAATCATTGAGTCTTTTTCTGATACAGACATTATGCAATTGGTTAGTGGCACCCCACCCAATTAATCAATAATGTACTGTAGGTATAGTGTCTCTGCTCATTTTACATCAGAAATAAGAGCAGAGCTTTTTACTGCCTAAATTTCAATATTTTATCTCAGAAGACATAGTTCAACTATTGCTCTCTCCTTTTGTGAGGTTGCCAGGTTATGGCTTTTCTGTTGCTAAGATACGGCCCCATTACTCAGGGATCAGTGCTCTCAAAGACAGAGTTTTAAGATAGGATTCTGTGGGACCTACAGACCCAAATGTAAACAGGAACCTCACTAAACTGCAAAATGACCTGGATGTTTACTAAATATGTTTGTTATAGGGTCAGATGACCCAAATAACAGATTATCAGGACTGTGGCTGCAATATGAAAATGCCATATGTATTTTGCCCTGAATAAAATTTTATATATTAACTTCTTTTATTTCTTTTCAGTCACAGTATGTACTTGCGAGTTTTAGTTCATCTAGGGCGGCCATTCCCAAACTGTGGTCCGCGGACCACTAGTGGTCCGTGAGGGTACTGCAGGTGGTCCGTGTAAAGGTAAAATAAAATATAAAAGAATATGTTTATTAAGAAAAATATATTTTTTTAAGAATATGTTTTAAGAATCTGTTGTACTGATGTGATGACCAGCTATAGTTTTAGTGCTAGTAGTAAGCCTATTAGAAGTGCAGATAAATTCAGGAAATTGTGTAGACATATTTTATAATAAGTATTATGAGGTGGTCCGTGAAAATTCTTGATTACAAATAGTGGTCCACACACACAAAAAGTTTGAAAACCCCTGATCTAGGGCATGTGTCAGTTACACACCTTTACTCATCCTTTTCAACTATTTTAATAGTAAAATGATTGCCAGTCATTGGCTTTTAAAATATTTGACTGTTGCCAATATTTTAAACGTTTAATCAATTATAGAATACATTATTCAAAAACAATGGTGCTAAATAGGACAAAAAGCTTGTAAAAATAGGGGAACCATTTTAGTTCTACAAAGCATAGCACATAGGTTATGTTTATCATTAAAAAATCCACTTTGATTACGGGCCAGTCAACCAATTTTAGTGCTACTGTTAAACAGTTTTTTTATAGTGTACGGTATGTAGTACCTGCAATTGCAGCCATGCAGCCAGTACAAATGACTGAGACATCTGTTCTTTCAAAGATAAATTATAGTGGTGCTTTTATTGGATTAGTAGACAATCTGTCTTTATTTTAATGAAAGTAAATTAACCACGACACTGTGCAGCCCCTGGTGCTTTGATTAAAAATAGCAAACACATGTGTCACAGGGTTCACATACACAGTAATCTTATAAAGAATATAACTTAATCTAATGAGCTCTGAAGTATCTTTCACCAAATGTAATGGGAAAGTGTAAATACAATGTCACCCTTCTTGGTCAAAACAGAAAAATTGTATATTGGGAATACAGATATTAAATCAACTCTAGACAACAGCATTAATTCAATTCAATTTTCTTTATATATTGATTTTCAAAATTGTTTAATTGTTCAAAAGCAGCGTTTTAATAAAATTAAAAGAAAAACCTTAAAAGAGAGCCAGACCTAGGTGATCAAATAGAAGATATACTATATATATTGAGTACTATATTATAAAAAAAATATGGGAATTACAAGTTTCATTCATTAAAAATTAAAAGTTAAAGGAAGGGGTTGGTTGTTGCTTGGCAGACTTGGGTGATCCAATAGAAAAATACTATACTATAATATTTAAAGGGCCCATGTCATGAAAATCTGACTTTTTCCATATTTAAGTGCTATGATTGGGTCCCCAGTGCTTCTATTAACCTAGAAAATGTAAAAAAGACCAACCCAATAACTTAGTTTTGGTAAACCATTCCCTACAAGCACATGAAAAAATAGGTCGTTGAAATTTGGCTCTCCTTATGATGTCATAAGGAGCTCTTATTATAATAATACCGCCCCTTAATCTGCACTATCCAACCACAGCACTTCCATTTAGTGCAGAGAGAAAGAGAGAAAGAGAGTAAATAATTCACAGCACAATTGAGTTTCAATTGCAAAAAAACACCATCATTGTGATCAGTGTTTGCACTTCATCTGCTTATTTGCATTTTAAAGGACAACCCAAAAGCGGCACACTTTTGCTCACACAAAGTGGCAATTTTAATAATCAATTATTTATATAGTATTTTAAGCTTGAACTTTTTATGTGTGCTCTGGGGACACCAAAGATTTATTTGACATCTTAAAAAAGTCTTGTGCCATGGCCCCTTTAAGAATTGAAAAATGTAGAAATTAAAGGGAAGCGGTCTGTGGTCGCTGGTCTGCCATCGGCTGGGCATTACGATAAAGTGTAGCTGTCGCTGGTCAGCCATCGGCTGGGCATCACGATGATGGGAGG
Source organism: Misgurnus mizolepis (assembly GCA_025389145.1). Taxonomy (NCBI): domain Eukaryota; kingdom Metazoa; phylum Chordata; class Actinopteri; order Cypriniformes; family Cobitidae; genus Misgurnus; species Misgurnus mizolepis. Next base: position 6,895,966 of record JAIFKI010000022.1, on the reverse strand, counting down.
CCTGTAGATTGGTGGTTTAAAGTAGCCTGGTCCAACCAGACTCTCGTACATTCATTTCATTTGTACAGAGAGTCTGGCCAGGCTCCATTGCAAAGCGTTACTTCCGTTAAGGAGGGTCCATTGTTGAAGTTTAAAACTATTGGATCTGCCCAGAGTCACTCAGGATCTGCCAAAGCCAATCGCTAACATGTGGTCGTGACGTATATCATGCACCGAAACCGGACGGAAACAACAAGTCAGAATAATCAGACAAACAAAACTTAGCAAACCTGGTTCTTGCTCCGGCTTTAACTTCTGTATATTTGGCAGTTTTGCAACAACGGACCGAATAGCTTTTCTCACGTCTTTCTCCGCTGCCATTACTGAACTACAACTCAAACTGACGCACGACCTCAACGTCATCGTTCTTAGCCACCCCCATCTGTTCGCTGATTGGTCCTGCAGATTTTTGCAGGAGAAAACGAAACTCTATAGAGAAATCCCAGACGTACTGCTGAAGCGAAATGAAAATTAAGGGGAATCACGTAGGAGGGCGGAGCCAGGCTAGGTTTAAAGAGCTTCAGTAAGTGAAAACAAGTTAAAGAGGTTAATTTAAGCCAGGTCTGTGAATTCAGATGTGCTGTTCTTGGTTCTGCTTTTATTTCTCTGAGAGCATTTCAAAACATTCCCGTTATGTATAGTTAATAGCAACTGAAAGGAAGTCAGTGCTGATAACAATTTCAGAGAATTAAGAAATGGTAGTGTGTTAAGCTTTAAACCAAATAACCAGCAGATTGAGTGTTCACACATTGTACATCAACAAAATCTACACGTAAGCAGATGTGTAAAAGTTGGTATTAACCCATGGTTGGGTTAAATATGGACAAACCCAAATTAAGCTATGATTTATGCTTAAGCTATGTTTGGGTAAAGTATGGATATTTACAAATTTTCGTCCATATTTTACCCAACCATGGGTTAAAACAACCCAGCATTTTTAGAGTGCATCTTTAAGGCCCTTACCATTGTAAAAGTGTTATTAAATATAAATGCCATCTTTATTCATTTCAAATAATACCAATAATTGAATTATTTAAAGAAAATAATCTTCAGTGTTGACATTAAAAACCTCTTTAAGACAGATATGAAGTGATTAACATTTTATTGATTTTCTACAATACATTAAAGTTAATACACAAACTTACATTGTGAATAAAGTAATTTTATATCTTGAACATGAGTTACAGCAATTAAAAACAATTAAAACAATGCAACACTGTAAAAAAGCGCTATATAAATACATTTGACATGACTTTTTTTGATAAAGTAAACTACAACTCTTTGTTTATCTGCTCGAGCTCAGTAATTCTCCATCCAACAGAAAGCCTTTACAAGTTTTGGCTGGGTTGGCACAGTCGTATGAAAGCAGCCACTGTGCGGGGATGGAACATTGCCCATCCCTAACCCCCCTCGGGTTACCCCTGTCACATTCAAATGGGCGGGACAGAGAAGCTGTAGAAATCATCCGGCGCTACAAGTGCAGATGTTGACAGAGCAAACAGAGTGAAACACAGCATCTCCGCGTTTATAACCTAAACTGGACTGTTTCTGGAAAAGGACGCACTCGTTATTTTAACGTTACTTTCAACATGGGGAAAGTTGAAGGCGGAATGAAATGCGTGAAATATCTCCTGTTTTTGTTCAACTTTATATTCTGGGTGAGTAGTAAAGCAGTAATATTAAAATGTGTGGCATTTTGTTAATATGTCGTGCCGCCTGATATCATTTCAATACAAAGTTGCGCATGCACTACAATTCGGTAAATTATGCGCAGGTTTACAGTTTAAAAGTCACTGCAAAACAAAGCGAGTTATATTTACGTGCCTCATGCTGGAATCGGAAAGCTTGACTCGGGGGGCTGACAGGGTCACTCCTCGTACGACTTAAATCAGATTTTCCACTGGGGAAAATCCGCCCCTTTTTCCTTCATACAGCGCGTGTGTTTGTTTGGAGAGGATCAGCCGGACACTCTGGTGCACTGTTGCTTAAATTTAATCGTCGTTTAAATAATCTATAATCTAATGAAGTACGGGCTTACACAAATGAAACTTTGCTACACTAGTTTTACTGTTAACCAAACTGCTTTACAGTAATATACGTTTTTGTTTTGTGAGCGTTTTGCACGCAGACCTGGATGACCCTGTGTATGAATGAACCTTTCTGGTCTTAAAAAAGGTTAATAAAAGGTTCTTTATCAGATTGTATGATTCCAACATTCCCAGAACCTGTTGCACAAAATTTTCATTTGTAAGGGGAAAGATTTTACAGACTATTAAAGGAACACTTTACTTTTTTTAAAAATATGCTCATTTTCCAGCTCCCATAAAATTTAACCATTTGATTCTTACCGTTTTGGAATCCATTCAGCTGATCTCTGGGCAGTGGTGGCTGGTGACTTCTTTTTTCGAGGGCGCTCCATGCGAAGTTCGTCACAGCATGTATGTAGCCGTCATGTGTGTGGTTCGTAATTTCAAAATATGTTTTCTGTGCGTCGAGTGAACTTATGTGCATCAAGTGTCTTGTCAAAATAAGTGCCTGCTGCAGACGCGTCTAAAAGGTTTATGATAAAAGAGACGCTCGGGTTTGCCAGATAATCGTATAATCTCATCACTGTGCGTAATGTTGCGCGAGCACTTCCGGGTGCGGCACGCGCTCTTGGTTTACAATCACAGTGACAGTCAGACTTGAAGGAGTGGAAGATGAGGCAAGTTATTCATTTATTAGTAGAGCCCTATGATTTTCGCGATGCGGATAACGCGGACGGAATCACGGAATCCAAATGCGCGGAAACATTTTCTTGTGTGTAATGTTGGACGCGCAAACAGGGTTCGTCAAACACAGCAGACACAGGTGCGTGCAGTATACTGTACTTTCATTCAGCGTCCGCCTTGCGCACGCACACGTCTGCACAGCTTTAAAAGTATATTTACAGGACATTCACAAATTCAGGAAACTGAGGAAAAGCAGCAGATCCACCACTGCAGTGAATAAAGTGTTTGGGTATGTGCGCTCCCACAGCAACGTGACACTCTTGACATCCATTTATCAGCGTGTATAGCTCGTATATGTATAACACACGCGTGATCACTGAACTAAGTTTTCTTTCTTGTTTAAGTGAACATAAACAGCTGTTACTCAGTATATTGAAACTTAAAGCAGTCTATCTTGGTTCTTAAAGTGACAGTAGTCTGCTGCTTTTGTGTCAGAAATGTGTTGATTTCATAACAAATAGATTTACATTTAATACAGATGCATTAAAACAAGATTTTAGTTTTTGTATTTGTCATGTTCTGAATAAAAAGTAGTTTAAAACCATTATTAACTGTCTGGTTTTTACAATTTTCATTCAGGAGCAAAAATCTGCCTTTAAATTTGACAGGAGTAAAGATTTGTTATTTATCATGATAATTATCGATATCGACTGATATGGAAAACATTTTCTCGATAATTTTTTGGGTCATATCGCCCAGCCCTACTCATGCGTAATCAAAGTTTACTGTTAAGGGAGTGTTTTGCGTGTATTTTGTGAACGTGATCATCTCTTTTATTATAAACGGTTTTGACGTGTGTGCAGCAGGCACTTATTTTGACAAGACACGTGATGCACATACAGTAGGATCACTCGACATGCAGAACACATATTTTGAAATTACGAACCACACACATGACACTCCGAACACTTACTTTGAATTTGCACCTCTTGGATGAGGATTCACGAGCCGCCACTGTCTCTGGGTCTGGAAGTACCACTTTTAGCATAGCATAGTATAATTAACTCTTTCACCGCCAGCTTTTTAAAAAAAGTTGCCAGCCAGCGCCAGCGTTTTTCATGATTTTCACCAAAGTTTAATGCCTTCCAGAAAATGTTCTTCTTTAAATATATAAACATACAATATACCAAATGAAAGAACAGACCCTCTGCTTTCAAACAAAAAAACCGTTTCATCCTACCTTTAGTGGTTCTTTTGCAATCAGCTTTTGAATATGGGTAGGTTTTTGCAAAAACACCATATTTTGAGCATAAAGCAATGATAATTCCATTTTTATGACGGACTTTTCATAGAGATCCCATTCAGAGCGATCTTTAAAACAGACACGGACATGCAGCAGCTTGCCATAGGGCAATACTTCCGGTTTTAAAAAGTTGCGGAAGGGCGCCACCTGGTGGATAAAAGCGGTATTGCGGAAAGACGGAAAATCTCGTCATTGGCGGGGAAGCGTTTTCTCTTAATTGACGAGATATCTCGTCAATGGCGGGGAAAGAGTTAATTGAATCTGATTAGACCATTAGCATCATGCTTAAAAAGAGTTTTGATATTTTTTAGGCCAATATGGCTAGGAACTATAGACCAATTTCGTGTTTGCAAACAGAGATGACGTTTTTTGTGGGCGGAGCCAAACTGGTTGCAGAAAGTGACTGCTCCGCAGTAGGGTTGTGAAGTGTTTTAGCATTAAACCGGGATATTTATGGATCCGGTGTTCTGTCGAAGTCTGATTCCCCTATGTTTCTCTTTAGTGCAATGTTTCTTATAGCGTTTTAATCACGTTACGTTTATTTTTTAGATAGATAAAAAGTTTAAATGGCTTGGCTACTGATATGCATGTATGTAATGTATATGTATTGTTCTTTTTTGCTAAATCAATTATTTTTACAGTCTGAATTGCTTAAGTACATATAAAAGCAATACTGTCATGTATTATATATAATAGCGTTTATTAAATATTTCATAATTTTCCTGTTTTCTATTATTTCTTCCTCATATTTATCTTAAGTTTTTGTTCTAAAACTATTATAAAAGTATTATGTTTAAACATACATTAAAAAGGCCTGTTTATATATTGTGTGTGTATGCTATATTTATTATGTAAACATAATAATTTTAGAACAAACAGAAAGAAGACATAAGCTAAGATATAAGGAAATAAAAAGAAATAATAGAAAACGAAAAAGTTATGAAATATTAAAAAAAAAAATTGTGATATTTTTGCTTTTTCAGTATAAAAAAAATTTATTTTGAATAAATTATAATTGTAACATGATAAAAACGCTATAAGAAACACATGGAGGGAACAGACTTCGACAGAACACCGCACATCTTCTCTACTTATTTTCTATTCTAATTATTAAAAGATTTCCAGATGATTTCCTCGCTCCATTCTGTCCGTTTAAGGGCTTATTGTAATCATAAACACCTACGTTTATCTTCAAATGATGTCTTCGACGATGGTATTCTATAAAAATGAAAGCCATCTTTTTTCGCATTCTTATTCTGACACTTAACAGCACAACCGGACATTTTCCAGTGAGTTATCTTGCTCTTTTCACTCATGTCTAATTCATTTCCACTGTTTTTCTGCAACCGCATTGCGCGCGCAGCTTGCAGTGACGTAACTGTGACGTCTACTCTAAATTGGTCTATACTCTCATTCTGGCGTAATAATCAAGGAACTTTGCTGCCGTACCATGGGTGCACAGGCACCATGATATTATGCAGCTCCCGAAAATAGTCTATAGAATTATTTTCGGGCACTGTGTAATATCCTTTAAAAGTTCTTAGTACACAATGTAACTACAGAAGAGTCAATTTCTAATCAGTCTAATCAGATTCAATGAATTATGCTAAAAGTGGTACCGCCAGGCCCGGAGATCAGCTGAATAGATTCCAAAACGGTCAAACTCAGATGTTTAACTCTAGGGAGCTGGAAAATGAGCCTATATTTTTTTTTCAAGTAGAGTGTTTCTTTAAACAGTAAGACATAAAATATTCTTTGAGAACCTTTGACTAAAAGGTTAATTGACCTTTGGCTAAGCCACGCCACCAAACGCGATGAGCCAATCACAGTGCGCATAGCTAACCCAATGCACTCGGACATTCTTTGCTTACACGTCCATTGAAATGCATTAGTTAGTCAGTTTTCATTCGTTTTTAGATGTTTTTTCTTGTCATTTTAAGTTTAAAATGGTCAAACGGTGTGCATGGGGTACATGCAATTCCGACACTAGGTATCTCGAAAGGCTGGACAACGTTGTGTATTTTTTAAACTTTCCCAAGACACATTTCAACCAAGATAACGTTAAGTGTCTTCTCTGAATTAAGTTATGTTTTAAGTTATATTTTCCTGAAAGGCATTTTGTGAAACTTTTGGGAAAATCACAAAAAAATGCTGGGGGCAACTTTTCAAAAAAAAAGCAGGCGAGGAATGAGTTAAAAGTAAGCTTCCTTTGGTAACCAGATTAAATCGGGTGTGCCTCATAAGCCTTGAAAAGTGAAGCCTCTGTCTCTTTGATCGCCCCCTGGTGGCTGGCTGCAGTACAAGTCATAAACCCCGCTCTCTCTATTCAAACGAATCTGCTCTAAATAAAAAAATTATTTACACTTCCAATAAAAGTTTCCGATAGATGGTTTTGGTCCTTTCAAGTAGTTTTTATCAGGCTGGTATATGTTCAAGTCTTCATTATTGTGGTAAGTTTCATTTTAGCATGTAATTTGATGCAATAGAAACTGGGCGTGACATTATGATTGGGGTGGTTGAATTGGTCGCGCGGGCGTTTGGGCGGAAGTTTGATACCTCGGCCCCGCCTCTGGCTCCACGGACGATTCTTTCTGCGCATGCCTTGGCTCCAAACTGACGTTTTTACGTAACATGGTGGCGACCGTGCTCGGACATTTTTGGCTTCAATTCATTACAGTGGTGGGAGGCGACGACGCGTCGTCCATCTTTTTTTACAGTCTATGGATTAAATATTTATCCCCTGTTTTACCCATGGTTGTAGAATACGCGGGACACGTATGACATGCCGCCCCAACATTTTTAAAAAGGTGATTCTGTCCCAAGCCCTTTTTTTAACCATTCCCACCTATGTTTTTGTTTGTAACGCAGATTTGAGTAAAGTAACAAATACCCAATCACAAATGAGCATTTTCATCTTTCGCGCACGCTTGTCTGATTGAGCTTTAAAGTTGAAAGGACGGGAGCACGAAGAGCGTAGACCTGTTACTGCGTCCTCTCAAATGCACTGTCAGCCCCCCACTTTTAAGATGGCGGCTATGTCACTGGTAAGCTAGTTATTCTTCGCATACATCCAGTAGTCAAAGTAAACCTGAAGATATCAGAGAAATTTTCAGGGTTGAAAAGTCACATAATTCTAATATGTTTTAAAAGTCTATTTCTGTAAAGAATGTACATTTTACTGTAGTAACCTGATATTACATTACGTTACCGAAGGTGTTTTTAAAGCAAGTTGCATCTATGTTTAGCTGTTACGGCATTGTGGCCTGGCAGTTTGTCACCCACTCACACCTGTTTGTTTTGCCAGCAATCATACTTGGAACTTTCCTTAGACTTCTGTTTTTTTTTCCCAAAGCCTAAAACCCTAAACTTAACCCCCCACACAAATCCACATAATGATGACATTATTAAGTGCGTCAATGAGGTTTCTGTTCTGCTGGTCCTCACTGTGTAGTAGCCACCACAAAACACAAACTTCCATGAATCTCTTGTGTGTTACTCTTCTGTCAGAGACGAGTATTTGAATTGATCTCAGCGAATGTGGATTTAAAGATCCTAAATAACCGTAATTATTTCCAAAACGATAACTGAATTTAACTTGTAAAGTGATCATTTTACAATGTGCTGTACTGATGGAAATCTTTATTATTGCATAATATGTATTGTTGTTTTGCATACTAAAAGACAAGTATACAATTTGTACTCCACAGTTCACTAATACTGTATTTAAACTTCACATCAAAACACCTCAGTATGGTATTATTTTACTTGCATGCCATTTTTCATTGCACAAACAAGAGGAAGTTATCCTAAACATGGCAAACTTTAGATAAAGGAAGCTCCGGTGTAATTTTTTCCACTGCACCACATGCATTGTGCATCAGTGTTTTGAAAAAGGCTTTGCGATACAAACGGCCATAGTGCAACTTCAATCTCATGATGCTCTGCTTCAGTGGCATGAGAAGTCACAGGCTTCCCTAATAACTTTTTAGGTTTAAGCCTAATCTCCATTCACATCCTATATGCTCTAAGGGCCTGTTTATATTAGAGCATTTGCGTTTTAAAACGGCATTTTAAAATGAAAACGATCCTCGTTTATACTGGCATTTTAAAAAGAATCTTCATCCACACTATACACCACCATAAATGCATGAAACATGACCAATCATGTAACTGGGCATGCGCATAAAAGTGTAAAATAACTTATTACTCTAATAATAGCTTACCTTTGCACGTTTATGCAGCCTAGGGGTGTGCGATATTGACAAAAAGTCATACATGGGTCCTTTGCTGGCAACTATAACAGACACTATTTTTGAACCTATAAAAATGTGTTAAGGGAAAGTCTTATACTGTTCTATTTCCCCCCTACAACATATTAATATGATTTATAGGTTAATTTGATTTTATAACTAAACAGAAAGGTCTTTATGATTTAAAAAGAAAGCATTCAAGTGAACAGTACTAAACAGTAGCGAACTTGAAGCAAAAATAAATTTCAGCAAATGCATACTTCAATCAAACATAGTAAGAGGTGAAGTATTGCTTTAGCCTACCAAAAATGCTTATTGCATTAATTTTTAAAAGTGTGCGAGGTCCGTGCACGTCCTCCGATTAATGATGTTGAGTTTATTGTTTTTATTAATTTATATTCACAAAACTTATCAACAAAACATCGATTAAAATTAAGAGACAAATTATCTGAAACGAAATTCATTTTAAAGTAGCAAACAAAACTTACATTAAACTGGAAAATAATGTCTGACCCATTACAATTCTCCCTTCATATTGGCCTTTACAACGCCTATATGGCGTTTAAAATTACAGTCTATATTTCCTAAGCTAACTAAATTTAAACAAAACAAACACATTACAACAATACTCAAACCCAACAATACTCAAACATTAATATAAAACAGACATTATCTATAAGGATACATGTTAAAACAATCCGATATAGCGTTTATAATAGCTGGTTGGTAGATGTTTACTATTTTTGGCAAAACCTCCGTTGCAAACCAACATTTACATGAATAAAATAATTTTTACTTTAAAAAATGATGCGCTGTCACGTTAACATCAGCTGTTCGTTTACATAAGACTCCGTCTACGTTCATTTACACTTAGAGCAACGTCTGAGTTCTCAAACTAAAACAGGGTCTTCAGCGTTTGCGAACGAATCCGTTTATGAGGGTCGAAAGCGGTGATGTAGTGTAGATGAAAGGCGTAAACATAGCAAAAGTAACGTGTTTTAAAGGATAAACGCATTAATGTAAACATAGCCTAACACAGTGTTTCCCAATCCTGGTCCTCGGGCACCCCCTCCCAGAAAGTTTTAGATGTCTCCTTATTTAAAACACCTGACTAATCAGCCACCTTCCAAAATGGTAAACGTGTCCCTAACAAGCTGATGAGTTAAATCAGGTGTTTTAAATAAGGAGACATCTAAAACTTTCTGGGAGGGGTTGCCCGAGGACCAGGATTGGGAAACACTGCAAACACAATCCTAAATTGGGGGTCTCCAACCCTGCTCCTTGAGAGCTTCTCTCCTGCAGAGTTCAGCTCCAACCCCAATTAAACACAGCTGAACCAACTCATTAAGTTGTTCAGGGTTACTTGAAAATTTGCTCTCCAGGAACAGGGTTGCCTTTCTATTAAAAACCCTTACAGTGCAGTTCAGTTCAGACCAGGCAGAATTGAACAGACATTAATAGACAGGCGATACAGAATAATGACCCCTGACATGTTTAACCTCCTAAGACCCGGGATTTGGTTTGTCTTTTTTTAGATTTTGGGGTTAGGAAGAACCAATAAATATAATAACCAAATATTTTTCTAAGAACATGAAGCAGTTTATTTGTCCATGTTTGTGTACAAAAGGTTCCAGTTACACAGAATTAACTATTATGGTGCAAACATACCAAATTTGATGTCCACAAATGTGGACATCCAGGTCTTAGGAGGTTAAAGACACACTCATCTGTAATGTTTTGCACCTGATTAACTGCTAGTCATACATGTTTTCTGAAACAAATGTGCTATCAAAAAAATGATATTCTGTATAGGGAGATGCAGTACAATAGCAACCATGGCTAATTGGGAAACTGTAACGTCCAATGCCTCAGCCATTCAATACTGATCACTGATATTGATATCCATGGTCAGTTTCTGTTTTATGTTCCACAGTTATAAGTAAGGGATCATGTAGAGGCAGCCAGTAGTTATCGGGAAATAAGCCCCGACAGTGTGATCAGGACCCGACGCGAAGCTATTCAGGAGAGAGTATTAGCGTAGTGTACACACTTTTTTTAGTGACGTATGACAAATTCGGAGGGCGGGGGCACAGAGCAGCAGCAGAGTAGCTCCGTAGGCTCCGTAAGCTCTCATCCTGAATGCGGACGCGACTAAGATGGCAGCGCTACCAGAAGGTATTTATTTTCGTTAATAAAGTTTTAAATATGGATATTTCTACAACAACACCGTGCGGATTACCCTCAGAAGACCTTTGTTTATCATCCTGGAGCCGTTTGGATTGAATTTGTGAAGGATGGACGCACTTTTTTTGGACTTGAAGCTCGTGGACCCCGTAACATTACATTTAATCAACTGAAAGATCTAAAACATTTTCTAAAATATCCGAAAATGTGTTTGTCTGAAAAACGATGGACATATGCAACTCGGACAGCTTGGGGGTGAGTAAATCATGGGTTTAATATCATTTTTGGCCGAACTATCCCTTTAAGCCATTTCCTGGAGCTGCGTGTCATAGCTATAGCTAACATAGCTAACAGTAGAAAATTGAGGAAGTTGTGGTCATTTAAAAGTACCTGCACCATTAAACACAATCCTACGAGTGAGCGAGCTGTCTGAGGTAAGATTGCCGCCAGGTGCGGACGTCGACCTCAATTGGCCAGCAGCGCGGCCAAGAGATCTAGCCTTTATTATACAAATCTATGGTCATAGCTGCGTGTGTATGGTTCTTCGTCTACAGCGCATATTGCGTTTCTGCACGAGAGCACCCCTGGCTTTTGGATGTAGCGGCATTTCACCGTAATTCATTGAGAAGCATAGCAAGCATCATCGGACGATATATCGATGCACCGTTATTTAAAAGTAATAATTTAATGATAATAGTTCATACTGCTTATCAAAGTTTGCAGCATTTCCTTCAATGCTGTTTTTTACACTGTATAGACCACTTCAAGGTTTGTAAACATTGAATGACTATCGGGTGCGCATGCAACATGGTGTCAAACTGTTCATACCATTTAGACTTTCTAGTTTAACAGGGCTAAAAAATTATGACTTACCTGAAATGAAGTGAGCACTACAAACACAAGCCTCTTTGATCTTTGCATTGTCCCAGTCTGCACGTTTAATTGCTTGCAATCACAGATGTTGTATTTTTTCTTTTTGAGATTCTGCAGGAATCCCGAAAAACTTAACGGCAGACCTGGTGCGATTTTCAAAGCCCACGACCCAAGTAGGCATTTTTGACGATACCGAATAATACGCAACTCAATCTGCTGTAATGACTTTTCTGACCCCGACACGGGCAGTGGGAACCACCTGTGACGTGAACTGTGAAGGGGTCTATTAAATGGCTTTGCAATGTAGCGAATTACAGTGTCAGTTAAGGAACGCCATCTGATACTGTCCCATTTATACAGGCGCTAGAGCTCCCCTTGTGTTTTTTAGAGAGATGTGCAATCATTGTGGTGATCTGAAATCATCGCGATGAGGTCAAACAATCACGATGAAACGATTATTTAATCATTGTGACAGCCCTAATTTATACAAAAAGGTTTTTTCTTTTCATTAAACAATATAATTCAATATTTATTATAAAATTACTTATATTATTTCCTTTTATAATTACTAATTTAATAGCAGAAATCTGAAAGCCAGTAAAAGAAAAAATCTTTAGAAAGAATACTATATTATATAATATTCCACAATATCTATGATAAAATAGCAGTGTTGCACTTTTTATACACATTGCATATTTTATAAGTCAAATAGAAAATAGAAAATGTCTTGTCTTTGACTGTCAGTTGAAAGTAAGCCACATTTTCATGATGCATGTTAAATCTAAGAGCATCATTAATTATTAATAACGCTGAAAAACATAAGTGTGTGAGGTCAGAAAGGATCTAACAAAGCAAAAACAAAGAAGATGTGAACATACTCCATATACAACCCCACATGCACACTGTGATTTAACAAGAAGGTTTTTATTGAAACTTGGGAAGTTATTTTTTTCTGCAAAAATTAGAAAAATATACAAATGTTTGGCCCTCCTCCTTGGTATTTTGGGGCATTTTTTTGTTCTTCAATGATTTTGATGAGCAGATTAATGAATTGTGGCCACTGATGTTTTCTAGTGACCTCGTGTATTTGACTTTATAATGGCATTGCAAGCTATACACTTAAAAAAATAAATACATTTGGTTATAGCTTCAATTGATTTCAGTGCGAACTAGGAAAAGAGATCATATCTCTTCTGTAGCCTATTTGCATTGACTACTTTTCCTTTTTTTTAAAGAAATACATTTTAAAGAAGAATCCAGTTTTCCTTAATCTTTCATGATAAATGACCCTGGTTTATATTCGGATAATATACTGTAACTTTCAGAACTCAAAACAACATCTTCAGTCTGGTATAAGCATTAACCCTATGAGGTCTTTGGATAACCTTTTGATGAATTAAATTGGCATGCATGTTTGCAAATTGCTCCCATGATGTTCTCATCAATGGATTATTTAAAACGTTGTGCTTTTTTGATATCTGAGCATGGTTTTTGCACCAGCATGTATGATAGGGTAAGGAATTAATTAAAATTAAACCTATGAGACTGTCACGTCGAGGTAGTAAGATTGAATGACGTCACCAGAGTCGCCATATCTTGGCTTAGGTAAATTGACGTATATTAAATATATTCATAACTGCGTTATCATATCTATAAATGTTGACATGTTGTGTTAACTTTATCATAGACATGTTTAATGAAAACCAGACAAAATGCTTATTAGGAATATTTTATTTATTCATTAATGTATTTTATTATTTTAATTGAAAATATTTAGGATTTTATATTTAGAATTTATATTATTACATAGGATGTTGCAATATGTTGTGTGTGTATGTGAGAGATTTTGCTGTTTTACTGACTCACTCAGGTTGTCAAAATTGGACAGGTGGTTTGCTAAATCACACAGTAGGTTTTAGCCTGTAAAATAAGACCTATGCAATGAGATACACAACATTTACACAAAGCAGAAGCAGCAGGTGGTAGGAAACAACATAATGTCTATGAGAGTCCCTTGATACTCTAACCACACCCCTGAACAACTGACAATAGATCTCTTTCTCGCTGGCTCTGTTCTGTTTTTCCTCTTATAATAAATCATACCGTACTCTCATCTGCTGTAATAATACTGTATGTAATTATAACTATGAGAAAGTCTTTATGTTCTATATTGGTGGTACATGTTAGGAGATTACTATATTTATATACAGTATGTGGTATTTATGTGGTATTCCAGGTTTTTTTTAGACTAGAATGGTGATATTTTGTTTATTTTTGTTGGTGTGATTTTGTTTATTTTGTTCGCATGTTTGGTTTAGTTTTTTGTTGTGAACTGAGATATTTAGTATGTTCTATATGCGTCTTTTGCCAATCTACAGAAGAAACATTCTTAATAATATTTTCTTCTTTTCATGTTCCTGTTAACTAATAGTGTAACATTAAAAATAGCTTTTTGCTATTGTTTTTCATTGTGTAAACAGCTTTAAGCTAATGTGCTATACTCTCAAACAAGAGGAACAACAGCTGTCACCAGGCAGGTACCCTTGACAAAAGGATCTAATATGTACCATGTAGGTACAGATATTCAAACATTTGGTACCAATATGTACCTTTGAGATATTACTATGCAATCTTTACGTACAAATGTGCACTTTTTAAAAGGGTAGCGCACCATTTCATTGTACTAATTGGAAGTTAAAGGTCCACTGTGTGGATTTTTAGCAGCATCTAGCGGTGAGACTGTAAATTGTAACCAACGGCTCAGTCCACGGCTTACCTCTCCAATGCCCCTTTAGGGAAGCCTGGAAGCTTAGCATAAAAACCAACCAAGGGTTTTGATTTCGCTGCTTCACTTCCTGCCCACTACTGCGCATGACTGGTCCCGAAATCACTACTGCGCAGACTCAAGACCCAAGATGTCAGCGCCGTATTGGGACACTTGCGGCTTCACTTTTCACCAATGGAAGAGAGCGAACAGGCGTCGTCCATCTTTTTTTACAGTCTATGATAAAAACGCATAACGCTGCAGTACTCAGGAAAGGAGAGACTGTTTTCTTTGAATGAAAGGCAATGGAGGACAGAGTTTCCCACAGAAAATGTGTTAGTTAAGATGGTAGGGTTGGACGGGGGGTGGGGCGGGGCGTACGCATTATGATGAAAATTAAAATATTTTTATTTGAAACATATTTTTAAATAAAACTTAATTTTGAAGAAACTATGACAGAAAATGAACACATGATAGATTATTAATGAATTAAATGTTTTTACCTCTAACGGGAATAGCTGCGTGATGTTTAGTGAAACTAAAGGGTTAATAAACACAAACTAAAGCAGATGTTGTAGAACGTCTGGCGAATGATGATAGATAGCGCAAAAATTGTAAAAACAGATTTTTCCCACTATTAATGACATTATCTTAAAGGCGGAGTCCATGATGTTTGAAAGCCAGTGTTGATATTTGAAATCGCCTAAACAAACACGCCCCTACCCCAATAGAATCTGGACCTTCTGTTGATAGACCCGCCCCACACATACGCAACCCGGCATTTGATTTGATTTGATTGGCTATAAGTGTGTTTTGGTAGTCGGCCCGTCTCCTTTTCCAAACCGTTTTTCAAACATCGTGGACTCCGCCTTTAAAGGAGTGTAACTACTGTAGCATGTAAAGAATGCACATAAATAACGTGAGCAAGAGCGCTAAACAATTATATCTAAACAGGCACGTGAAACCTAGCTAGCAGGTTGCTCAAACAACAAAATCACCAGCTAACTTACTTTAAAGTTATAAGAACTATAGACTAATACAATAACAGGCTTAAATAAACCCAAAACATAAGTCCACTTACAGTTCTCACGGACACGCGTTTTATCAACTGGCTATCCTCCAGACATGACGGACCACGTCTTTATCTTATTTCGGCCGCGTGGCTCTCATGCACACTCGTGGGGTAAAGCGCGTCCGTGCTATTCTCCGAGATGTTTATCAACTGGCTAGTTATCCTCCAGACAGTGACAGTCCAGACCACATCTTTCTCATTTCGGCCGTGTGGTGCGCGTGCCCACTCGCGGTGTGAAGAGCGTCTGCGCTATTTTTCGAGATGCACTTGACAGCCATTTTTTTTGAACGACCTAGTTAAGGCGGTAGGGTTTCCCAGCTTAGGCGGGCTGCCCGAACTGAAAAGTGAGCTGAATAAACCACCTTTGTGAGGGGAAAAATTTTCATGTATGTTCCTGTATAGCTCAGTGGTAGACTATTGTGTTTGTAGAGCATTGCGTTTGCAGCGCAAAAGGTCAAGGGTTCGAACACAGGGAACACAAATATTGCTAAAAATGTATAGCTTGTAACGCACTGTAAGTCGCTTTGGATAAAAGCTTCTGCCAAATGCATAAATAAATAAAAAACGTATAAGTTTATTCTTCATGTTCCTAACATGTTTTACAATAAACAGTACTTTTGCTGGAAATTATATTTGGGTTTAACTGTAATTCAAATGATGTTTTATAGGAGAAGGCAGAGGTAAAACTTAAACTGTAACTGAATGTCGTTACACTCTGAACGCCCACCACTAATGTCACTGATCAATGTGATTGGCTGAGGCGACGAAGGCTTGCCAAGTTGACCGTTTTCCAATGGTAGCTACAGAATGTTGCTATCTCCCTAATTAAAGCATCACTGACCCCTCCCTTTCAAAATGCATAGTAAAGCCAGGGGCGACAATAAACAACATTTTTCAAGAACAATTTTTGAAGGGGACACCATTAAATACAGACAAAATTGTACTTGCAAGGAAATGTGTACAGATAGAAAACGTTTCTCTTTCTCTATGAACGGACGCAAATTTAATTTTAATACACATGAATGCAGAGGTGGAAAGACTAATAAAATATTCTACTTAAGTAAAAGTTAAGTTACTTTAATAATATTTTACTTAAATGTCTAAAAATCTGCTCAAGTAAAAGTAAGTCATTTTAATTTTACTAAGAGTAAAAGTTACTTTTTTTACAGCGGGTAGAGGTGGAGGATTCTAGTAAAGTTCAAAAACGACAAGGGAATATAAATCTCAAACTAGTTGTTTTTAAATGTAGGAACATCTTTACAATTAAAGTGCAATAACAAAAAGTTAATAGATCAAAAAGCTTTTTTATAACCAAGAAACATTTATGGAATTATTTAATGATTTTTACAAGTGAGTTATGCACTTTTGAAGCAAAAATAATATGAGGTCAGCAGCTAGTAAATACAATCACTATAGTAAGGTTGTAGTTGATGTATTGCTGGTAACATACATTATTTTATTAAACTATATACTTAGTTTAAATGAGCATATAATGAGATGAGTGCCATATACTTTTATCCTTTACACGTTTATTGTATTCTAGCTTCCCATACCTGTGTACCTGTGGTCTTTCACTCTCTCTCTCTCGCTCTCTCGCTCTCTCTCTCTCTCTCTGCAATGTCTAATGAACTGCGCATTCCCGAGGACGTTCTTAAGTTGTTTGACTTGACGCGAAGCTGCTAGACCTCGAAGGATAATGCGCATGTATTAAAAACGTGTCGTGCAAATTAGCGGTAAATACCCTGTGGCAATTCCGTACCAAGAGCATGAATCCTACCTGAATGAAACAATCGATTCGCGTCAATGGCCAGGGGTCTGCATTAGCCCACGCCTGTCTCTTCCCTCTCCATGGCTCTTTTTTTCCCCCGCCCATCAATCAATCATCCGTGGCGCTTCTTTATCACCTTGCTTTTTTATTTTATTTTTTACTCAGTAACGGATATGATTTAAAATGTAGCGAAGTACAATACTTTAAACAAAACAAACTTAAGTAAAAGTAAAAGTACAGATTTTAAACCTACTCAAAAAAAGTAAAAGTACACAAAAAAAAAACTCAATTACAGTAACGTGAGTAAATGTAATTTGTTACTTTCACCTCTGCCTCACCTCTGCATGAATGCATAAAAATGTTTTCTTGTTCGTTTATCTGCTCCTGTTTTCATAAAACGAAATATGTTCATGTTTATATGTCCAAATAGTTCAGTTTTAAAACATATGAGGATAAACTGATAAGTGATGGGAAACGAGGGATATAGCTGATTAACGCGTCAGCTCCGTTCACTTCTCAACCACCCGACTGTGTGGTGCTGGCAGTGGACCAAACCACTGTGAGGCAAGGGAGGGGGGAATCCAAATGTTTACAACGTTTTTTGTTGGTGCTCCATTTGCATTTGTATTGTTTTACTTCTTACACAACTATTTTAAGTATTATCAATCATTAAAATATTTTCAATACACATATTTTAATTATATTTTAAGGGGGGACAACCCTCAGATGGGGGGGTCCTGTCCCCCCCGACCCCCCCGGGATTTCCGCCTATTAGTAAAGCTATGGTATCCGCCACAGGACGTGTCAAAATGTCATTGTCTGAGACAACGTAGTGACAAAATGCTCTCTATAGAACAGATAGAAACATCGCCGTGGGAAATGACAACGTCCATGTACTGAAAGGGGACCCGTGGTGCATGTACAAAAACGGTCCATGTCAAAGTAATCAAAACAATACAGTTCATTATGTAAGGTCTTTATACACCACTGATAATATAGTTATGTATATAAAATTGCATTTCTGTCAAGACATCATTTTAAAAGTTACACAATGCACCTTTAAGTAAACCACATGAACACTTTTAAGCTTGAAAACTTTCCATAGCTCAAAGTTTTCTGCTAGGAGATCTAATCAGCTTTTCCTGAATTTCAGTAGAGTGATTCTTTATTTCCTTCTTTTTCTTCTCTGTTTTTTTTTGTTTCATAATGTCTCTGTATTAAATGTTCCACTTTTTAACATTTTTTTCAACCTAATTGTTTTTGTTTACGACAACCTCTTTCAAATCTAAAATGAACTTACACTACATGTGAGATGAGTTTACAGTGTGTTCAGCTGTCCACTCAAAGCCATCAAAGAACTGTCTGGTACTTTAATCATTGCTTGGTTCTTTTTTTTACAAGAAATTAAAACCGCTTTTGTTCCAGAAATGCATTTTACATAAAATGTGTCATAAAATGGTCTATTTAAAGACACCATAAAACATTCAATAAAACTTCTTTCCATACATGTAAAGCAACTAAAGTAGAAATTGACCCACCAGACAATTTTAAGAGTGGAAACTGGCCTCAACTCTCAAGTCTCGCTTTTCTTACTCATCTGGCATGAAAGACAGTTGCTTCAAATTGAAAAATATTTTTTACTGTATTCTGTCATGGGATGTACGATAGACGAGGAGGACGACACGTATTAAACATAGAACTTTAATCCACAGATGACAGGCAAATATACACATAACGTTATCGAGAACCAACCAAAGAATAAGACAATAAGGAGTAAATATGGAGTCCAAATAATACTAAACCGGTTTAGTAAATTATAATTTCCTGTTTTTCTCAGGAATTTTGGCCATATAAGGTGGAATGGCATGTTGGGTTTCATATGATACCAGTTCTCTTTCGAGAGAACTTGCGCTGCGTCGCCGAAGTACCGATTTGGAAACGCCTCTGCGGGGCGCATCTGAAGCATATATATAGAATCAGTCCAATGAAAGGGATGGACGTCATAGGCAGGACAAAAGGAGCGTCCAGCCAAGCTGGCTTTAGCTTCCTTGCTTTCAGCAAGTGCGTGTGTAGTTGAAGTTCAGTTCAAGTTAATATGGCAGATGGTAGAGAAATTTGAGAGGTGTGTTCCTCCTTGCTCTCGCTTTGTTGCAGGTAAGGATACACAAGATTTCTGTGTCTGCTGTTTGGATGTGGAGCATCTTGAGGGAGCTGACTGTCGGCATTGAGAGAGGTTGCCACTGTGCAAGCTCCAATCCTATTTGTTGCTCTTTTAAATGAACAACAGACCTTGTAAAGGCCGGGGCTTGGGTACCGCTCTTGTCGAGGCAGGGCGGCGTCCATTGTCCTGGGGTTCCCAGATGGATAAAGCAGAAGAGTTGGAGATGGATTCTGTCCTTTTCAGCCCTCTCCCGCTACTTCCAGTCCTTTCTCACCGGCCTCAGGAGCCCATGCTGGAGTTTCTCCTGCCCGGAGCGAGTGCCCATCGTTGCAGCTATCCGGCTCTGAGGAGGTTGGAGGAGGTTGATTTGCACCTTGTTAAGGAGGTTATGACTCTTGCTGTTGAGCTGCTGCATATTAAATATCCCGCTGAGTCTAAAACCACCCATTCCCAGAACAAGCTGGACGAGTGGTTTTTAAAGACCGAATCCATGCCTTCTCGTTAAAGCCTTCTTTTTCTCCAGGATCTCCACAGCGAGATGTCGAAGTCCTAGTCAAATCCCTATTCAGCCCATGTGTTTACTCCTCAGTCCCAGCTTTATTCCAAACTGCTGGAGCTGAGAGGAAACGGTTATGCGGCAATGCCCGAAGTGGAACAGACGCTTGCGAGCTCTCTGTCTCCTCCGCAGCATCATCACTAAAGCCTCCCACGCATCCCACTAAGCCATGTAGAACCACATCGACCTTAGTGGGTACAGCGTTTGTTTCGGCAGATCAGGCTGGTGCCTGCCTGCATACATTGTCCATTCTGCAGGTTTACCAAGCTGATTGGCTTTGAGATTTATGGAGAGGATAAAAGTCCCAAAAAGATTAGGGAGCTCTGTAGGGCCACGGATGTTTCTCTAAGGGGTCCCAGGGCAACCACTAGAGCTATTGTGCGGTCTATGTCTACTTTGGTGGCCGCAGAGGGTGTGGCTCAATTTGAATGACATTAAACCATTAGTTAAAACCCTCCTGCTTGATGCCACACTTCCTAATTCAGGTCTCTTTAGCGATTTTGTTAACCTGGTCATCTAGAGGTTTCAGTCGCAGGCATTATATAACTTTTCAGTTGTGGGCACTTCCCACAGCCTTCAACTTCATATAGAGCACAGCAGAGAAAAAGCATTGCCCAGCATGCACCACCCAAAAAAGATGACGTCTCATGCTCATTCTAGACTTACGTCTTTTGAATCAGGCCAGCGTTGAAAGTTCAGAATGTTAACATGGTTAACGTAACCAAGGTTCCCAGAGAAGGAAATGAGACACTGCATCTCCATGCCATACTCCCTATATCCCTGTCTTGCCTCGCTTTGGCACAGTTAAAGGAACAGTATGTAGGATTGTGGCCGAAACTGGTTTTGCAATCACAAAACTTGTGGCTAAAACTGCTACTGCAATGACACAACTGGTGGCCAATACACAAAATGACAACATAAACATCAGTTGAGGGCTGCAACTCCACTTTTTAAATGACAATATCCTGGCCAGACTACTGTTGTCAGTGATATAAGTATATGAAATGAAAATGATTTCTTAATGTCTAGTGACATATCAGGGTCTTTTTATGATTAATTGATATAAATTTCTTACATACTGTTCCTTTAAAAATCAGAATTCAAACTTTTTCCATGTTTAAGTGCTATAATTGGGTCCCCAGTGCTTGTATCATCCTAAAAATGTGAAAAGATCAACCCAGTAACTTAGTTTTGGTAAACCATTCTCTGCCAGCATGTGAAAACATAGGTCATTGAAATGTGTCTCCCCCTGTGATGTCAGAAAGAGATTGAGGGGCGGTATTATCCAACCACGGCACTGCCATTTAGTGCAGATCTCATTTGCTTTTAAAAGGACACACCCAAAAATGTTTAGCTAGAACTTCATTGATGTACTCTGGGGACAACAAAGATTTATTTGACATCTTAAAAAACTCTTATGAAATGTCACTTTTAAGTTTAAGCCGGCTTGGCTGTACGCCCCTTTTATAGCTTCCTGGGTCCTACATTATCCCAACCTTGACGTCTGTCCCTTCCATTAGACTGAATCTACATACGTACTTTAGACACGTCATGCAAAGGCGTTCCCAAAGCGTCAATTACACATTTGGCAGACACATTTATCCAAAGTGACTTGCAGTGGATTACAAGGTACACATTTTTATCAGCGTGGTTTTTTTGTGGGGGTTCAATGACAAAAATGATAAACATGCTTGTTTAATAACACTATGGATTAAATGATCTGAATGCAAACCTACAAACTATTGTTTTGGCACTTAGTATTGCAAATCTATGTAGATCTGTTTTGCAATACTACCATGAGTTTGAAAAGCTTTTATATCTACTGCCTGTATTAATATTTATTTACTGTAGATGTGCTTTGGACTAATGCTAATTTGTGGAAAGTGCTATAGCAATAAATCTGATAAAACTGATTAGGGAAATGGTTTGATGGAGTGTATAACTTCCTGAAGGATATGCTTCCTCATGTATTAATCGTGTTGCATTCTGAATGAACAATATATTACAATACACATCATGCAATACATTATTAGCTAATGAAACAGAGTATGTGTATATATTAAGCAGTATAGAAACATCAAATTAGTTGATGTAAACCAGACACAAAATGCTTAATGTCTTCTATATCAGAGTGTATCATTTGCAGACAAACAGCAGATAAGCTCTTATGCCCAAAGGACACTGTAATGATAGGAAGGGACTCAGGGTGGGGCAAAGCCCTTGGATGATATTACAGTTCAGTGGGGTTACTGAGCGGTTGAGGGTTATGACACCTGCATGGGGGTTATGTTAAATGACAGCTGTTAGAGACAGCAGATGGTGAGGAAACTCTTGCTGGCCTTGCATCATCTTTATGGATGTGTAATAAGATTTTTCTGGCCTTTTAGATCTTCTTTGTCCTTCTGACATCTCAGAGATGTTGTTTTGACATTTAAGAGTACTGAACAGGGACGCCCAGCTAATGGATATATTGCCGCTGGTGGTGGCACTCGTCCAAGGTTGTCCTTTGATTCGATTCTGGGTTCAATCATACATTGAGTAGTTGTCATGTACCCACTTGTTTATTCCGTTTTAAAATTGTAGGATTAAAGATGTGATTTATTTATGAAGAAAAGAACCATGTAAGTCATGATTAAACCATTTATCATCATTATTATTTTATTTTAGATATAAAATTAAATAAAACAAATTAATTTTACTTCATCAAGCGCTGGCTTTGCTTTGTACTGTATTTTTTTGCGTGTGCGTGTGTTCAAGTGAAATTTCAAAATAATTTTAATGTAAAAATCTTAAGTCCTTAAAATGAACATGTAGACTTTAACTTTCTCATGGGTAGAGAATCTCGTCAGGTTCTTGCTGGATAGGATACGGCTAAGGCCTAAATCCCCTAAAATGTTGGGTTTAGGGTTAGGTTTGGGGAGTAGGATAAAAAACAGCGGTTCTGGCTAGATAGGATACAGCTATGGCTTAAATCCCCTGAAATGTTGGGTCTAGGGTTAGGTGTGGGGTAGGTTTAGGATAATAAACAACGGTTCTGGCTAGATAGGATACAGCTATGGCCTAAATCCCCTGAAATGTTGTGTTAAGGGTTAGGTTTGGGGAGTAGGATAAAAAACAGCGGTTCTGACTAGATAGGACACAGCTATGGCCTAAGACCCCTGAAATGTTGGGTTAAGGGTTAGGTTTGGGCAGTAGGATAAAAAACAGCGGTTCTGGCTAGATAGGATACAGCAACAGCCTAAATCCCCTGAAATGTTGTGTTTAGGGTTAGGTTTGGGCAGTAGGATAAAAACAGCGATTCTGGCTAGATAGGATACAGCTAAGGCCTAAATCCCCTAAAATGTTGGGTTTAGGGTTAGGTTTGGGGAGTAGGATAAAAAAACAGCGGTTCTGGCTAGATAGGATACAACTACGGCCTAAATCCCCTGAAATGTTTGGTTTAGGGCTAGGTTTGGGGGGTAGGATAAAAAACAGCGATTCTGGCTAGATAGGATACAGCTATGGCTTAAATCCCCTGAAATGTTGGGTCTAGGGTTAGGTGTGGGGTAGGTTTAGGATAATAAACAACGGTTCTGGCTAGATAGGATACAGCTATGGCCTAAATCCCCTGAAATGTTGTGTTTAGGTTTAGGTTTGGGGAGTAGGATAAAAAACAGCGGTTCTGGCTAGATAGGATACAGCTATGGCCTAAATCCCCTGAAATGTTGGGTTTAGGGTTAGGTTTGGGCAGTAGGATAAAAAACAGCGGTTCTGGTTAGATAGGATACAGCTAAGGCCTAAATCCCCTGAAATGTTGTGTTTAGGGTTAGGTTTGGGCAGTAGGATAAAAAACAGCGGTTCTGGTTAGATAGGATACAGCTGAGGCCTAAATCCCCTGAAATGTTGGGTTTAGGGTTAGGTTTGGGCAGTAGGATAAAAAACAGCGGTTCTGGCTAGATAGGATACAGCTATGGCCTAAATCCCCTGAAATGTTGGGTTTAGGGTTAGGTTTGGGCAGTAGGATAAAAAACAGCGGTTCTGGCTAGATAGGATACAGCTATGGCCTAAATCCCCTGAAATGTTGGGTTTAGGGTTAGGTTTGGGCAGTAGGATAAAAAACAGCGGTTCTGGCTAGATAAGATACAGCTAAGGCCTAAATCCCCTAAAATGTTGGGTTTAAGGTTAGGTTTGGGGAGTAGGATAAAAAACAGCGGTTCTGGCTAGATAGGATACAGCTATGGCTTAAATCCCCTGAAATGTTGGGTCTAGGGTTAGGTGTAGGGTAGGTTTAGGATAATAAAGAACGGTTCTGGCTAGATAGGATACAACTACGGCCTAAATCCTCTGAAATGTTTGGTTTAGGGTTAGGTTTGGGGGGTAGGATAAAAAACAGCAGTTCTGGCTAGATAGGATACAGCTATGGCTTAAATCCCCTGAAATGTTGGGTCTAGGGTTAGGTGTGGGGTAGGTTTAGGATAATAAACAACGGTTCTGGCTAGATAGGATACAGCTACGGCCTAAATTCCCTGAAATGTTTGGTTTAGGGTTAGGTTTGGGGAGTAGGATAAAAAACAGCGGTTCTGACTAGATAGGATACAGCTATGGCCTAAGACCCCTGAAATGTTGGGTTAAGGGTTAGGTTTGGGGAGTAGGATAAAAAATAGCAGTTCTGGCTAGATAGGATACAGCTATGGCCTAAATCCCCTGAAATGTTGTGTTTAGGGTTAGGTTTGGGGAGTAGGATAAAAAACAGCGGTTCTGACTAGATAGGATACAGCTATGGCCTAAGACCCCTGAAATGTTGGTTTAAGGCTTAGGATTGGGTGGTAGGATAAAAAAACAGCGGTTCTGGCTAGATAGGATACAGCAACAGCCTAAATCCCCTGAAATGTTGTGTTTAGGGTTAGGTTTGGGCAGTAGGATAAAAAACAGCGGTTCTGGTTAGATAGGATACAGCTATGGCCTAAATCCCCTGAAATGTTGGGTTTAGGGTTAGGTTTGGGCAGTAGGATAAAAAACAGCGGTTCTGGCTAGATAGGATACTGCTACGGCCTAAATTCCCTGAAATGCTGGGTTTAGGGTTAGGTTTGGGGGTAGGATAAAAAACAGCAGTTCTGGCTAGATAGGATACAGCTACGGCCTAAATTCCCTGAAATGTTTGGTTTAGGGTTAGGTTTGGGGAGTAGGATAAAAAACAGCGGTTCTGACTAGATAGGATACAGCTATGGCCTAAGACCCCTGAAATGTTGGGTTAAGGGTTAGGTTTGGGGAGTAGGATAAAAAACAGCAGTTCTGGCTAGATAGGATACAGCTATGGCCTAAATCCCCTGAAATGTTGTGTTTAGGGTTAGGTTTGGGGAGTAGGATAAAAAACAGCGGTTCTGACTAGATAGGATACAGCTATGGCCTAAGACCCCTGAAATGTTGGTTTAAGGGTTAGGTTTGGGGGGTAGGATAAAAAAACAGCGGTTCTGGCTAGATAGGATACAGCAACAGCCTAAATCCCCTGAAATGTTGTGTTTAGGGTTAGGTTTGGGCAGTAGGATAAAAACAGCGGTTCTGGTTAGATAGGATACAGCTATGGCCTAAATCCCCTGAAATGTTGGGTTTAGGGTTAGGTTTGGGCAGTAGGATAAAAAAACAGCGGTTCTGGCTAGATAGGATACTGCTACGGCCTAAATTCCCTGAAATGCTGGGTTTAGGGTTAGGTTTGGGGGTAGGATAAAAAACAGCAGTTCTGGCTAGATAGGATACAGCTACGGCCTAAATTCCCTGAAATGTTTGGTTTAGGGTTAGGTTTGGGGGGTAGGATAAAAAACAGCAGTTCTGGCTAGATAGGATACAGCTACGGCCTAAATTCCCTGAAATGTTTGGTTTAGGGTTAGGTTTGGGGGGTAGGATAAAAAACAGCAGTTCTGGCTAGATAGGATACAGCTACGGCCTAAATTCCCTGAAATGTTTGGTTTAGGGTTAGGTTTGGGGGGTAGGATAAAAAACAGCAGTTCTGGCTAGATAGGATACAGCTACGGCCTAAATTCCCTGAAATGTTTGGTTTAGGGTTAGGTTTGGGGGGTAGGATAAAAAACAGCAGTTCTGGCTAGATAGGATACAGCTACGGCCTAAATTCCCTGAAATGTTTGGTTTAGGGTTAGGTTTGGGGGGTAGGATAAAAACAGCGATTCTGGCTAGATAGGATACAGCTACGGCCTAAATTCCCTGAAATGTTTGGTTTAGGGTTAGGTTTGGGGGGGTAGGATAAAAAACAGCGGTTCTGGCTAGATAGGATACAACTACGGCCTAAATCCCCTGAAATGTTTGGTTTAGGGTTAGGTTTGGGGGGTAGGATAAAAAACAGCAGTTCTGTCTAGATAGGATACAGCTATGGCTTAAATCCCCTGAAATGTTGGGTCTAGGGTTAGGTGTGGGGTAGGTTTAGGATAATAAACAACGGTTCTGGCTAGATAGGATACAGCTTTGGCCTAAATCCCCTGAAATGTTGTGTTTAGGGTTAGGTTTGGGGAGTAGGATAAAAAACAACGGTTCTGGCTAGATAGGATACAGCTATGGCCTAAGACCCCTGAAATGTTGGGTTAAGGGTTAGGTTTGGGGGGTAGGATAAAAAACAGCGGTTCTGGCTAGATAGGATACAGCAACAGCCTAAATCCCCTGAAATGTTGTGTTTAGGGTTAGGTTTGGGCAGTAGGATAAAAAAACAGCGGTTCTGGTTAGACAGGATACAGCTAAGGCCTAAATCCCCTGAAATGTTGGGTTTAGGGTTAGGTTTGGGCAGTAGGATAAAAAACAGCGGTTCTGGCTAGATAGGATACAGCCAGGGCATGAAATTAACACCCGACCACGCGCCAAATGCGGGTGGATTTTGCAATTGGCGGGTAACACTGTCAATCTACCAGCCACATTGGCGGGTAGCCAATGCGAATCAGTGATGCGCGGGTCATTGTATAAACAACCCACTCCCGACCTACATTTTCAACTAACCCGCCCTGCCCGCAATTGTTCAAAATAGTTTTTAAACTCGACTGACTGACCGCGGCCTGAATATCATTAAAATATTTTTGGATGACTCGTAACCGACACCCGCTCATTTCTTATCAACCTGCGCATATCACCGATGCAAATTCATTGAGATGATGCGACTGCTGTTTCGCAATGTTCATGCGATTGGAAAGAAGATGAGGCACTTCTCTGACTACGTTTGGATGTGCGAGTAAGTATTAAATTGTTGATGAGATGGGATGAGAATGCAATGCTGACATAGACTACAGTATAATCACAGTTGCACAGATGTGTAGTGTTGCTGTGATGGATCAGAATATAGTAATGAAAAACAACGTATGTGCGGCGTTTATGTGCGCAGTTTGTGCACCCTCTGTCTCTGTGTGCGTGCGCAGGTTTAAGGGGACTCAATAGGGCACATTGGAGAGACGCGTTCCTAAAAGCATGCGTACATAAAATCTTTCTGCTCTTGACAGGGCACATATAAACAAAATGATCTCAACAGTATTCATTTTCCAATAAAACATTTCTTTATGTCTTAAGTGTATTAGAGAGTCAAAAACCAGTCTGTGCTGGTCTTAAAGAGACCGTAACCTCAATTAAACTACTTAAGTCTGTGTCATTAATGTTAATCAAACAACCTAAGACAAAGAGAAATTCACTTTTGTAGCTCTGAAATTTTTTTTATTTAATTCATACCATAAAGACAGTGTTATCATTCACTATTCGGGCAAAAAAAAACTGGCTGGTAAAAAGTCTCTGTGGCAGGTGGATTTCTAAATCCACCTGCCACAGTGGCTGGTGGTCAAAAAAGTTAACTTCAGGCCCTGGATACAGCTATGACCTAAATCCCCTGAAATGTTGGGTTTAGGGTTGGGTTTGGGCAGTAGGAGAAAAAACAGCGGTTCTGGCTAGATAGGATACTGCTACGGCCTAAATTCCCTGAAATGCTGGGTTTAGGGTTAGGTGTGGGGTAGGAATAGGATAATAAACAACGGTTCTGGCTAGATAGGATACAACTACGGCCTAAAACCTCTGAAATGTTGGGTTTAGGGTTAGGTTTGGGGAGTAGGATAATAAACAGCAGTTCTGGCTAGACCGGATACAGCTATGGCCTAAATCCCCTGAAATGTTGGGTTTAGGGTTAGGTCTGGGCAGTAGGATAAAAACAGCGGTTCTGGCTAGATAGGATACTGCTACGGCCTAAATTGCCTGAAATGCTGGGTTTAGGGTTAGGTGTGGGGTAGGAATAGGATAATAAACAGCAGTTCTGGCTAGACCGGATACAGCTATGGCCTAAATCCCCTGAAATGTTGGGTTTAGGGTTAGGTCTGGGCAGTAGGATAAAAACAGCGGTTCTGGCTAGATAGGATACTGCTACGGCCTAAATTGCCTGAAATGCTGGGTTTAGGGTTAGGTGTGGGGTAGGAATAGGATAATAAACAACGGTTCTGGCTAGATAGGATACAGCCATGGCCTAAATTCCCTGATATGTGGGTATAGGGGTAGGTTCGGTGCTCATCCGGAGAGATGTCCCCTCAAGCCACAACTGAAAGAAGCAGAGGTGGAAAGTAACGAATTACATTTACTCACGTTACTGTAATTGAGTAGTTTTTTTGTGTACTTTTTCTTTTTTGAGTAGTTTTTAAAATCTGTACTTTTACTTTTACTTAAGTATGTTTTGTTTAAAGTATTGTACTTCGCTACATTTTAAATCATATCCGTTACTGAGTAAAAAAATATATAAAAAAAGCAAGGTGAAAAGACGCCCAACTGATGATTGATGGGCGGGGACGCGCAAAAAGAACCATGGAGACGGACGAGACAGGCGCCAGCTAATTCAGACCTGCCTCAGTTCAAATCTTATGAAAGAAACCAATGGTCAAATTTAAGCGACCACTTTCCACTGACGCGAAGCAAGTGTTTCATTCCTATGAAAGGTAGGATTCATGCCCTTGAGTACGAAATTGCCGAGCGTGTTTTTGCCGCTCATTTGCACGACGCGTTTTTAATATATGCGCATTATCTTCCGACGTCTAGCAGCTTCGCGTCAAGTCAAACACAACTTCAGAACGTCCTCGAGAATGCGCAGGTCATTAGACATTGCAGAGAGAGAGAGAGAGAGAAAGAGAGAGAAGAGAGAGAGATTGAAAGAAGAATAAAGGTCTGACATCAGGTACCCAGGTCAGGGAAGCTAGAAGACAATAAACGTGTCAAAAGTATATAGCCATGGCATTTATCTCATTATATGTTCATTTAAACTATATTATGTAGTTTAATAAAATAATGTATGTTACCAGCAATACATCAATTAACTATAGTGATTGTATTTACTAGCTGCTGACCACCTTCAAAAGTGCATAACTCACATGTAAAAATCATTAAACAATTCCATAAATGTTTCTTAGTTTAAAAAAGCTTTTTATTTTATTAACTTTTTGTTATTGCACTTTAATTGTAAAGATGTTCCTACAATTAAAAACAACTAGTTTGAGATTTATATCCCCATGTCGTTTTTGAACTATACTAGAATCCTCCACCTCTCCCCGCTGTAAAAAAAAGTAACTTTTACTCTGAGTAAAGTTAAAATGAGTTACTTTTTACTTTTACTTAAGTAAAATATTATTAAAGTAACTTTACTTTTACTTGAGTACAATATTTTATTACTTTTTCCACCTCTGGAAAGAAGTCAACTCAATTGAGTGAATGAAAAAGTGCCCAAAGTCACCCGCTAAGGGACCAATCACACAGAACATGTTTTTAACGGTCAAATGACACTGCCTTTATTTAATTGACTTCAGGAAACACTCTTTTGCTGTTAATATTGTCATATTAGCAGAAACTTTAAAAAAGAGGGTGCTTGCTCTGACCGTAATCAGGGGTGAGAGTTGCAGAAACATGCAGGAGACATGCATGACTGGTTGTTAACCACATTTTCTACTGAGAGAGGAAATACTGAATTAGATTTTTTGTAGAAAAATTACACTAAGATTTTAATATAGTGACATAATCAGAATGCATGACAGTTGCAGTCATAATACACAACCTTTTTATTGTACAAATTTCACAAACAACATAAAATAAACAATCCCCATTCCAGCAAAGTTTAGACTTCTTTAATAACTGAACAGCATGCAAAGGCAACTTGCATACATAATATTTAAACAAATAGATAGAAAAGTTGTGTATAGATAAAAGCATCAGCTATTTTCAACTGTGGCGCATTCTGTACCCTGGAAAATTATAACGATACAATAAGTAAGTCCAAATTTTGTTTTGCTATTACAAAAGCGTGACTTGTCTCTTTTAGGGGATTACACTTTTTTATAATGTGTGCACAATTATTAGGCAATTAGATTTTAAAATATTGCTATACCAATTTCTTTATAACAATGTGTAATAGTGAACAAGAATTGTTTAACAAATAAATAAGGAACAAGGCCGAAATTATACAGCTAACCGTTTGCAGAATTAGTTACCACTAAATTTGTAACACTTCCAGGATTTTTTTATAATTTTCACAAAAGTTTAATGCCTTCCAGAAAATGTTCTTCTTTAAAAATATAAACATCAGATCAGATTTCAGAGCAATCTTCAAAACATAAATGGAGTTTGAAATGTTTGCCTAAAGGGAATACTTCCGGCTTTTATAAGTTGGAAATACGGATTGCCGTAAAAACTCGTCATTGGAATGGAAGCGTTTCCTCTTGATTGACAAAATAACTTGTCAATGGCGAGGAAAGAGTTAAGCAACTTATTTCCAATCAACAATTACCATAATATTTTGTACCTACCATAATATTTGTTTTTTAAGCAAAAACAGAGCTAAAAAACAAATCTTTTACTTGCTCGTCCCTAGGTTCGCTTTCTGCGTAAGCACACTTTTTAGGAGTATATGTGCACTTTTACTTAGAGTATGTGCACTTAAAGTGTAGCCTACTTACTAACTGTGCACTTACGTAACAAAATACAGTACAAGTTAATATGAGTTAAGCTTTTCAGAAAATGTTGCAGTTCATGCTATACTGGGGATGGGAAAAATGTTTGGGTAATTCTTTCTCCAATTCAGTTGGGTGTATATTGTAAAGTACCTTTCTTTTCTTTCTCTTGTAGCTGATGGGTTCGTTGGTTCTGGCCGTAGGACTCTGGCTAAGACTCGATACAAATACTGTCTCTCTGTTGGGGGAAAATGGACCAGCTACATTCTTTATCGGTAAGCAGTTAACTTGACTAGTTTTACAGACGATGTGTATTTATTTGTAAAAGTAAACAAAATGGTACCTTTCTTCAAACATGCGTACTTTGAAAATATTGTTTTTGTCCCACACCCTGTCTTATTTAAAGAGGTCCTAAAATGAACTGTTAAAAGACAGACAGACTCTTTGTGTTTATTGGTGCTGGATGGAAAAGTTATTAGCTGCTCAGGGTGGCAACGTTTCCATGTCCTCTTACCAAAGTTCATGCACATTGGAGTGGTTTGGTCACAGGAAGTGACATTTTAAAGGTGTACATAGATGAATAAAACCACAAGCATTACAAATAATACATCCTGGATTGAAAATATCTCATGCTTTTATCAATATTTATCTGGAAACAAATGAGCATCTCACACACAAGTAGGAGTTACATGAAAACATGGTTATGAACAGCAACATTGTACTAAATATTATAGTCTGTTTCTAAAATTACAATAACATTTGTGACAAAAAGTGATGTTTGGACTTTCACATTACTGCTTTACTTACTGTTAGTTACGCTGCATGTGGCGGACACAACCTTTTCTGACATCAGAAAGCATTCTTATCCTCAAACAACCTCCTCAAGGCCTGTTTTAGTCAATGACATCACCCTCATTTGTGGCTTGTTAGTGCTTGAGGCTGTAGTGAGACGTCAGTGTGAAAGAGCAAGACTTAAACCCACATCAATATCTCATAACGAAAGTATCACTTTATGGCCTCACAAACAATCTTAACAACTTGTTTGCCATATGCAAGCACTGCCTTCATACAAATATACATACATAAATATTAACATTTATATTGACAGAATCACAATAACTTAATCGTATCATTCACTGAGGGAAAATGTGGCATCTATTACATTTTCACTGACCGCCCATATTTTGCCCTGTTTTAGCATAGACATCTGGGCTGTGTTTGTCAGCTATTAGACGCCTTTCAAATTTGCTTGCTGGACTTTCAGTGCTATCACAGTCA
The DNA here is from genome assembly GCA_025389145.1 of Misgurnus mizolepis. Taxonomy (NCBI): domain Eukaryota; kingdom Metazoa; phylum Chordata; class Actinopteri; order Cypriniformes; family Cobitidae; genus Misgurnus; species Misgurnus mizolepis. The sequence continues at coordinate 6,864,076 of JAIFKI010000022.1, read as the reverse complement.
TGCAATGCTCCCATATGGCAAAAAAATACATTTCTCTGGCCCAAAATATATATATTAAATATATGCTAAATACATTTTGTAGAATGTTATGCTCAATTGAATATATTTTTGAATTTGGAAATATATTTAGTTATAACCAAAATATACTTCAAGGGCAAGCAAATACATTTCTAATTGTATATCCCATATGGCAAAACAATTTTTTTTTGCCTAAATATATTTTAAATACAGAGGCGGACACTACTTAAAAGTACATAAAAGTTAATTTTAAAGTATTCGTATTTTATCAGTGTTTTTCGTTTGAAAACATACATTTCAAAGCATATTATCATAATTTTTACTCCACTACATTTCATAATTTCAAGTTTTTGGTTTATATTTAATATTTAAGTACATTAAACATCTAGTATTTTTTACTTTTACTTAAGTAAAAAGTACTTTTGTACTCAAGAAAAGTAAAACTAGACAATTTTATCTAATAAGGTTTTAAATAAATTTTAATATTCAATATAAAAGAAATACACAGTATGATTCTATGGTTTAGAATGTACTGAACATTTTTTTAGTAAAAAATAAAGTAATTTTTCCCAAGACAAACACTCTGATAAAGCACAGATGCTTGGTAAATTTACTTAAAATACTCAAGTAGTGTCCGCCTCTGTTTAAATATATGCTAAATACAAGTTGAAGTTGAAAATATATTTAATTTGAACCTTTTTAAAACTGTTATGTTTTTTTATACATCCAATGCGATGTGAATATATTTTTTGGATTGAAATATAGGGCTAAATATATATATTTTAATGCTTTAAATGTATTTACTTTTAATTAAATTTCAAAATGTACAAAATGTTCAAAAAAGTACATATTTTTTGGCAATTTTTTTATATATTTTCAAATATATTTAAAAACAGGGGCGTCATGCACCAATTTTTTTTAAGGGGGCACAGTGTGCACAGCTCACAGAAATTTGTGCATGCACAGACATCAAACAAAATATTAAAGAGCTTTTCAATGACATATTGGCATCGTATTTACATCTGAAATGGCATGTTTTGTTTATTTACGTTTTGTTTAATGACTTATTTAATTGTGTCATTAATGCATTTTGCACAACAACTGCATTATCCTGTGAAATTAATGTAATTTTAAATCCATAAAGAATACAAACAATGAAAATGACATAAGCTATAGCCACGTGATTGATTTTAATGGTCAATAATGATTTAAAATAAAAAGATTTAGATAAAATTATTAGAGGAATGGATTTTTTCATAAAATTATACCTCATATGTGATTCCGCGTCCCCGTGAACTCTGGCGAACTTTGCCGTTGTACCAAGATGAATCTAGAAATCTCTCTACTATTATAACGTCAAGACGGTCACATTTTAAACCATACATTTTCTACACAGAGGAGGTTAACTGCACATTACCGTACTGGGGTTTGGAAATGTTGTGAGCGTTTCTTACACATTTTAATTCCTCAGATAGCAAAAAGCAGCAGCAACAGCATCTGCGGCTGCACCGACTGCAGCGCCTGCCGCCAGGATGCAGTACAGAATTGATAAAATTGTGCATATTAAACAGATTAAAAAAAAGTAACAGATAAATGGACGCTTCTTTGATTTTGAGGTTGCATGCAAAATCCATTTGTCTCAAAAAACCGAGGGGGCACGTGCCCACTCAGTTTCAATGGGCATGACGCTTCTGTTTAAAAAATTTTTTTTCGTATAGGCTTTAGCATTAAGTAAGTAACCTTTTTTGCAATTTTTGCCAATTTATCAATTTAGAAATAATTGTTTTTAAAAGTTTATTCCATGCCTACATCATCATCATCCACACAATCATTTTTGGCCATCTATATCACAAATTTTTACCAGGAAGTTTGTTGTGATTTCAGTTTTTTCAATGGAATTCATTTCTATAAAATTACAAGTGTGGACTAGTTAACCAACGCATCCACAACACAAATCATCTCTCATAAAGCTACGACATCATGTTGGCTCCGTTCATCCTTTCATATAAAGCCACATCATGCTGACAGTTAACAGATCAGGGCTTCTTTAGGTAAAGTACATCCTGTGACAACAATTCGAGCGTGCTTCCTGCATGCACACGCACACACAAGTTTTGCAAACCTAACTTTCGGATCACAGAGTCTGCAATGACAAAGAATAGCCTTTCCAAGGCTCCTGTGGCAACGGTGTAAATATTGCCAGCCTGAAGCAAGACTCTTGTCAATTCAGAGGAAAGATAGAGGATGTGGTCACACTTACTATCACACTGGTTTTCATAACTATTACAGTTTACAATATTTTTTAAAGTGACTTAGTTGGTGTAAATAACACTATGTGTCCAGAGGAATGAGCATGACTACTGAAAAGGAGAAAAATACATTTTTGGTGTCTGACTCAAAACTTAAAGGTAGTGTATGTACATTTTTGTGGCATCTAGTGGTGAAATTGTGAATTGCAACCAACAGCTCAACCCTGTTGTCGGGCTGAGACAACGTAGGGATGAAGCGCCCTCTATTGAGCAGTTTGTCCGTTTAGGGCTACTGTAAAAACATGGCGTCGACTTCCATGTTAGGGGACCCGCGGTTTATGTAGATAAAAACAGCTCATACTAAGGTAATAAAAGCAATACAGTTCATTATGTAATGTCTTTATACACCACTGATAATATAGTTATATATATTATATTGCATTTCTGTCAAGAGATCCTTCTAAAAGCACCTTTTAGGTGGCCGTAGTGCCACAATACGACGCATGCATCTAGGACAGCTGTTGCGTCGCACACCCTCCTATAAAGGTGCAGCGTAACGTTAGGTGTTGTGTCTAAACTGACAGGTATCTTACACCGTTGCACATATTCTGCATGTTTAAATTCAAAGTCCACTACTAATGCAAGATTGGCAGGTTTAACTATATTTGATTTACTTTTATTTAACAATAGGTGACCTATATGTTAATTGCTAAATACTTAAATGACGTTGGTAAATATGATCTTGGTTGATGTTAAAGTCCCTGTAAAGTAAATCTTAAAAATTGTTTCTAAACACACTATAAATGTTAGAAATATATGGCTGAAACACACCACATAAGCTGTAAATTATGTAGTACTTAATTGCAGATTTCGGGATTTTTTAGATCCTACAACGGCCCATGGCCCCGCCCCTTACAAAACCGCGAGCATCCATTCAGGTTGTAGCGATATTTAAAAGTTAAGAGAGACGGCTGCTTTCCTGCGAGCGGGCGTGGTTTCAGAGTGGGTTTTTTTGTTTTTGAGAACTTCTTTTATTTACTTGCCGTTTTTTCCATCATTCAAATTTGGTTGTGTGGTTAATAACACATTTTTCTGTGGTGGACAAACTCAGAACACATTTAATATCTAACTTTAAATGTAGTTCTAAACGTAGGTTCCTAAACATTCAGGCCTGTCAATCATCATTAAGAGCGTATATAAGGCAGCCTCCAGGCCTCTGCATCTAGCTGCAATGTTTCCGGGATCCCTCCTCCTCCCCATCTCCCCCTTCACTGCTCTCTTTCGTCCTCTGTGTAGTTGGATAAATAAGACCTTAACCAGGCTAATGCCTGACCACTGATGCCGACATACTTTTCTAACCTATCCAGTAGAAAACTGCAAGAGCGACTAGAAATCAGACTTCTCCGTATGATTTCTGGAATCACTCTCACAGTTCTTTGATGTAGTGATGGGAGAAACAAAGCTTTTTGAACCTTCGAATCACTTGAACCAATTGCTTCGCAAATTGATTCAGTTTTTCGAAGCGTTCGAAACACCATACACGCTGGCGACACCTGCTGGTCAAAATAGTGTAAAAACAGCAACTTTTTACAAAATAATAGCAAGATTGTTCTAAAAATATGTTTTTAAGAAAAATAAGTTATTTAACTTATTTAAGACATAATTAAAAGTGTATTCTGTGTTTTTAGTTTTATTTATCACAAACAAATAATTTAAACGAACTCCCTTTTTAATTCTGCACATTTTTGTCATTAAATCTGTCTATAAACAAAAAAGTAGGCCAAATGTCAGTGTAGTGTTATTAGTCAGAAGGATGAATGTTTTATGAACTTTTATAATAAAATTAAACCGAGTTCACCTACACTGGTCATTTGTGATCAACTCCCCCTAGTGGTGAATCGTCGGATTTTCGAAACAGTTATGACGTAATGAAGCCTCGTTTGCTAAAATCACGTGACTTTGTCCAGTTTGAAACACGCTCCGAACCAATGATTCGAAACAAAAGATTCGTAAATGTTACAAAGCCTCATGAAGCGTGCTTCGAAATCACCCAACACTACTTTGATGTCATCCACCTGTTGGTTCTTACAGTGGTGCATGAACTCGAAGAAACCTAATACCAGGCATGAAAACTTATGCGTTTGTATGAGGGACAGGTGCACTAACACCTGATTGCATCAGTAACTTGACAACTCTACTACGGTCTCTGTCAGGGTTATAGATATTATATTACACATTATTTTGTAGTGGACAAAAATAAGTAAAACAAGCAGATTGTAAAGTAATATGTATTTTCAGATGACAACTGTGCTTGGATACAAACTAGAAAATGCAGGCAATGTGATTATATACATTTTAGTGAAGCAATCTCTTGTATTTACTTTAAACATCAGGAAACATGATAAAAAATGAATGAATAAAACCATCACAATAAATGAAAACGTATAGAAGTGAATCCCATATGAAACAAAACTTTATTCAAATGTATTTTTCTAACAAACTATATCACATATTTACTGCCATCTCAACACAGCTGTGGCAATTCTGCAGCCTTATTTTGATGAATCAGCTGAGCACTTTGTGGGATATCCTTGGTTTGTGCATGAAGTCAGGGTGCTGAGGAACAGCCCTGTGTAACGTATCGAAATCACCCGATTGGCTGGACTCCGGTCGATTGCTTTGCTCAATTGGGGGACTCAGTAGGGCATCCGGGGATTTCTCTCCTACTGATTTAATGAATACTGATGATTCGGACTCGCACTGTTTCCTCTACTACATTTTAGGTAAGTATGCGGTTTCGGACGTCACTTAAGTACACGTGCCTCTGAATCTTGCGAGAAATAGTCCAAAATCCCGGTAATTCTCGCCTACCCATGTGAGGTTTCGGACATATTATTCGTTCGCCTACTGCCTTTTGCCTACTATATAATATGAAAGGTATGCGGTTTCGGATTCAGCCAATGATTTAAATGTGCAATGTATACATTTTAGCAGCATCTAGTTGTAAGGTTGCGAACTGCAACCAATGGCTAAGGGCTCACTCATATTATACCTAACCCAACCGAACCGTGCCCGAGCGTGATTGACCCCCTCCATATTCCCCCAGAAGCACACACTCACACTGTACTTTGAACGATTCGAGTCTGCTGTTTGTATTATTGGCTGATGCTAGGTGATAGTATCTCTCTCTCTCTCTCTCTCTCTCTCTCTCTTTCTCTCTCTCTTTCTCTCTCTCTCTCTCTCTCTCTCTCTCTCTCTCTCTCTCTCTCTCTCTCTCTCTCTCTCTCTCTCTCTCCCAAAAGTGAATGATATCATCATTAAAGTGTTCTCATGTGGTCTGGCTGTTCTCAGACATTTGCTCAGACTAACGGTGCATTTCTGCTGCCCTCTGATGGTAGTTATATTACATTACACCTTTCTGAAACTATAAGTGTTCTCATGGCAGAACTGAAGAATATTTTTTGCTCATCAGCCTCATGCTGTTCTAAACTATGATAACACAAATACTATGGTCAAAGAAATACAACTGCCCATACTCCAGAAAGCACAAGAAATGACATTTAAACATTTTTGTTTTGCTATTGCATTTCATCAGAAATGTGTTCCAACTGAATGTGTTGAGAGTTACTTGAGATGTAATATGTTGACTTGCGTGTGTATCCTTCACAGGTGTTTATATCCTTATTGGGGCTGGTGGTCTGATGATGCTGGTGGGCTTTTTTGGATGCTGTGGTGCCGTGAGGGAGTCTCAGTGCCTTCTTGGAATGGTGAGTAATCTTTTTTTTCAATATTATACAACTTTTGATAATAAATTGAACCTTACATTAAAAAAGTCCTGTTTTATCTTATCATGTGATTTCTTTAATTACAGGTTGCATAATGATTTATGTCCTGTTTGTCTTGTCTTTTACGGTAGTTTTTCGCTTGTCTTCTGACCATCTTTGGAGCAGAAGTTGCAGCCGGGGTGTTTGGCTTTCTAAATAAAGATGAGGTATTTCTGCAAATGATGTATAGAAATAATAATATTGTAATATTGATTCAAACATAAAGGAACACTTCACCCAGAAATGTCAATTCTGCCATACTTTGTTATTCTTTTATACATGATTCTGATTCTCGTACTTATTGCCTATGTCAGGGGTGTCAAACTCATTTTAGGTTGAGGGCCGGATGGTAAATAACGTCAACATGTGAGGGCCAGAAAACTTTTTCAAACCTTAGTGTGTTGAAACTACTAATTATTTAGCAAGAAAACTAGAAAGCACACGGCACAAAAAAACGTTAAAATTTTTGGGTAAACGAGGATCGCATGAGGTCCGTCTTTACACGTTTTGCTGTGCACGTGACTGCAGCGTCCCACGTAAAAGGATTTTAAAAATATGTATTTAATATTTATGACTAAATAATCATGCGGGCCGGATTGGACGCCTTTGTGGGCCGTGTTAGGCCCATGGGCAGTATGTTTGACACCCCAGGCCTATGTGATACTTTAAAACAATGCAATAATTGCAGTGAAAATCCTCATGTTATTGTTAAAGATGAACACTGTTGTTTTATTTAAAAATGATTCTAACAAAAGTTTTTTATTTATTTTTCAGATCATTTCAGAAATAAAAACGTACTATGACAAATCTGAAAACAACAACAACACTGCAACCATCCAGTCGTATTATACCATTGTGAGTTCCATGTTACTAATGTTTTTACAGTACATCACACTGTAATCATTTATTAATTCGCTCTTATTTGCCCTGTAATGAAATATTTAGTATTTAGGAAATAGTCAGCCCCAGGCATATAATAAGCTGATAACTTCTGGTTCTACCCATATTTAATGTGTATCTTTGCTTGTATATTTTGGCAGTTGAACTGCTGTGGCTCAGCTTCAAAAAGCCCCAGTTCGTGTCAAGGATTTTCAAACAAGGTGAGAATCTTGGTTAATAGCAATGTATATTTACTTTTTGTATATCTTTTTTGAATTCCACAATTAACATGGGGATCATTTAACGTGAAAATGAATCAACCCAGCAAGCAAAATGTAATTTCATAGTCTTGGTTAACTATAGACCCGATATAGTGACGGCAGGTTGCGACTGAGGTGCCCTTAAGCAAAGCGTCTTAACCCCAATTGCACCCCTGGTGCTGTTGTGACCCGACATCCCACTGCTCTGGGTGGGTGTGTTTACTACTTACTGGCATGGGTTAAATGCAGAGGTCACATTTTGAGTATGTGCCACCAAATGTGTCAAACATATAGTTTAGCTACTGTATGAATAACACACTCTTAGCCAAAATATCCTTAAAGTTACATTTTTACTTAAAGGTGCAGTGTGTAAATTTTAGCGGCATCTAGTGGTGAGGTCCCGAATTGCAACCAATGGCTTAGTCGACTGCTCACCCCTCGCTTTTAGAGAAGCTACGGTAGCCGCCACCAGACAAACATGTCATCGTCGGAGACAACTTATTAAAAAGATTTGTCCGTTAAGGGCTTCTGTAGAAATATGGCGGCACAAAATGGTGACTTCTATGTAAGGGGACCCTCAGTGTATGTAGATAAATGAGTGGCGTTCTAAGGTAATAAACACATACCGGTGCATTATGAAAGGTCTTTATACACCCCTGATAATATAGTTTTGTATATCATTTTGCATTTCCGTCAAGAGATGCTTCTAAAAATTACACACTGCACCTTTAAATTTGGTCGTTTTTGCAAAAATAACTTGCGAGATGTGTGATATTTCATCATGTAAGCAAAGTTAACAGTGGTTACAATCTGTGAGGTTTCATTTATTTATTTTATTTATTTCTGGGCTATGCTTTGACATCTCAAATTTTGTCACTGACAGCCCCAATTTTGCCTTGTTTTAGCCTAGACGTCTGGGCTGTTAAAGGTGCAGTGTGTAATTTTTAGAAGGATCTCTTGACAGAAATGCACAATTATATACAAAACTATATTATCAGGGGTGTATAAAGACCTTTCATAATGAACTGTTATGTTTTTATTACCTTAGAATGAGACGTTTTTATCTACAAACCGATGGTCCCCTTACATGGATGTCGCCATTTTGTGCCACCATTTTTCTACAGCAGCTCTTAACGGACAAACTTTTTTTAAACTAAGTTGTCTCCGAAGATGACATGTTTGTCCAGTGGCGGATATCGTAGCTTCTCTATGCATTTCAAAAGCGAGGGGTGAGCCTTGAACTGAGCCGTTGGTTGCAATTCGCAACCTCACCACTAGATTCCACCAAAATTTACACACTGCACCTTTAAGACATCTTATATTAGACATCTTTTAAATGCAAAACTGCTTGCTGGGAACGTCCGTGGAAGGTCTTTGTATTCTTGAACTACATAGCAAAAGCATATAAAGATTTTAGAGTATGCATATAATAATTTTCTTCTGTTTGTAGACAAATAAATGTGATTCGGCCATTGAAGAGTTTTTCAACAGTAAACTCTTCATCGTGGGATATGTAGGAATTGGAATCGCTGGAGTCATGGTAATGCCATTTTTCCATTAAAGTTCCAGATATGTAATTTTATGCATTTGTAAGTTTACTTTAACTACAAGCATCAAACTAGCCTGGTCCAACCAGACTCTCGTACATTCATTTCATTTGTACAGAGAGTCTGGCCAGGCTCCATTGCAAAGCGTTACTTCCGTTAAGGAGGGTCCATTGTTGAAGTTTAAAACTATTGGATATGCCCAGAGTCACTCAGGATCTGCCAAAGCCAATCGCTAACGTGTGGTCGTGACGTATATCATGCACCGAAACCGTCCGGAAACAACAAGTCAGAATAATCAGACAAACAAAACTTAGCAAACCTGGTTCTTGCTCCGGCTTTAACTTCTGTATATTCGGCAGTTTTGCAACAACGGACCGAATAGCTTTTCTCACGTCTTTCTCCGCTGCCATTACTGAACTACAACTCAAACTGACGCATGACCTCAACGTCATCGTTCTTAGCCACCCCCATCTGTTCGCTGATTGGTCCTGCAGATTTTTGCAGGAGAAAACGAAACTCTATAGAGAAATCCCAGACGTACTGCTGAAGCGAAATGAATATTAAGCGGAAGCACGTAGGAGGGCGGAGCCAGGCAAGCATCAAACATCATTATATTAAACTTTCAGTAACACTTTACTTGAAGGGGTGTTCATAAGACGTTTTCATTATCATGACATGAAGGAGATTTTATGCATGTTTCATTCGCTCAATTATGTCATTATTAATGCAAAGATGACATTGTTTGAGATGTTTTTGTTATGACAACTTGACATAAACCAATGCATCATAACTTCTCATGACAACTTGACATTACCAAGACAACATAACTTGTCATAAATCTGTCATAAACATGACAAAGCAGATAAATTATCAAAATTAAGAAACTACCTAGCTTTATGGGTTAACATTACATTAAACTGTCATGTGGTTGGTTGTGACATTGGCTGTCATGAGGCTAGGGCCAATGATTGTCGCTTCGGTTTAGGGTTAATTTTGGTTTGGAAACCCCTGATATGCAATGCAATAGAGCTGAAGAACTTTGCCCGAACCCGACGTGACCCGTCGGGACCCGACGGGCTCGGGCGGGTTCGGGCTTCCTTTCTAACATTTTACACGGGCTCGGGGCGGGCTCGGGCTTGCGCTCCGGCTTTGTGAGGTAAATGAGCGGTCAAGTTCAATCAGTAGCGCAGGATCGCGCTGAATTCATTTACAGTGGATTGGATTTAATGATTTTCCTCATCAAAAACATGTAGCCTAATCTTGGTGAGTAGGTTTTTCAATGTATAACTAAATATGAATCGAGTCTTAAATACATAATTTAGACAGAGGATATAGACTAATGTTGGCAGTAATGGAGAGAAGTGCCGACGCAAATCCCGCGGAGCCTTTCTCTTAATTTCGTTATTGCCAAATACCCATCTTAATTCAGAATGTATTATCTTAATTTAATTCGTTAAGAAATAATAATTTTATTGGCATATTTATAGTGTATTGCATAAGCCTATTTAGAATGAGATGTTACAGATGACTTATTTTATTTCTTTGTTTCAACTTCCAAGTGGCGTGTAGATTATTAGTCATGAATAAATAATGTTAAAACCTGTGTAAATTTCTCATTCTTGACAAAAGCTGTGTGTGTGCGCACATTTAAATAATGTCGGGCTGTAAACGGGTTCGGGCTTTTAAATAGCTGTCAATCTAAATGTACGTTCGGGTTCGGGCTGCATTCTGTCGTGCTTGGGACATTTCGGGCCTAACTTTTAAGGCCCGATTACAGCTCTACAATGCAATACACAAGCAAGATTGATCAAGTATGCAGAGGAAACAGATGGAAAAATAAAAATCTTATTATATCTTATATTCTATCCTAAGTTTTTAGTACTTAGATCATGTATATTGATAAATAATGTAAGGTAGGCATACTTTGTGTCAAAAAATAACAAATGTTATGTTGTCTATAACTAAGATTTAAAAATATGATTTGTAAATTATTTTCATTTTAGAGGCCGTTCGTATTAAGTCGCATTCAAGTTTATTTTAATTCTAGACGCGCTGCAAGCACACTCATAACCCGCGTCTGAAACAAAACTCATGTTCATACTTTACAGGCGATCACTAAGACAGCTGCGCGTCCTGCGTTTAAGATGTTTATAAACCCTAATGCAAGAATTGTTCAAATAAGTGGTCAGGACTCGGGACACAATCATCTTGGGCATAAAGCGGACGTGGACATCTCTCACCCGCAAATTATGCGAGTGGGGCTGGCAGCCTAGGGACAGCAACCTTAAACCCGGTTGCATGACAACACCGGCCCTCGTGGCAAAAAAAAAACAGACCGGCCCACCGGGAATTCTCCCGGTCCTCCCTATGGCCAATCCGGGCCTGCATGAGGCCATTATAATTGTGTCTGACCACTTTTTACCAGTGATACAAATTGAATTCGTCATTAACTCTTTCACCGCCAGCGTTTTTTTTTAAAGTTGCCAGTCAGCGCCAGCGTTTTTCATGATTTTCACAAAAGTTTAATGCCTTCCAGAAAATGTTCTTCTTTAAATATATAAACATACAATATACCAAATGAAAGAACAGACCCTCTGCTTTCAAAAAAAAAAAAAAAACGTTTCATCCTACCTTCAGTGGTTCTTTTGTAATCAGCTTTTGAATATGGGTAGGTTTCTGCAAAAACACCACATTTTGAGCAAAAAGCAGAGATAATTCCATTTTTGTGACGGACTTTTCATAGAGATCATAGGGCAATACTTCCGGGTTTAAAAAGTTGCGGAAGGGCGCCACCTGGTGGATAATAGCGGTATTGCGGAAAGACGGAAAATCTCGTCATTGGCAGGGAAGCATTTTCTCTTGATTGACGAGATATCTCGTCAATTGTGACGAAAGAGTTAAAATATCATTACGTGTTAATACTCCTTCATATAGTTTTATAACAGCATTATGAATATTTTTCTTGACCTCAACTATAGTGGCATAAATAAAATTTGTCATTAAAATGTCATTAAGTGTAAATACGCTGTCATATATTTTTATAACAGTGTCATGAAAATTCTTCATTTCATTTTTTTTCTCCAGGTGTTAGAGAAACAAAATCTAATAATACTACTAATTAAAATTAATACAATTATAATTGTGTCTGACCACTTTTCACCAGTGATACAAATTGAATTCGTCATTAAAATATAATTACGTGTTAATACTCTGTCATATAGTTTTATAACAGCATTATGAATATTTTTCTTGACCTCAAGTACAGTGGCATAAATACAATTTGTCATTCACATGTCATTAAGTGTAAATACGCTGTCATCTAATAATACTACTAATTAAAATTAATAAAATTAAATTTTATTGCATTTTGAGACAGATTCACCTGAAAATGAAAACAGTACAATGGTGGGTTACGCCATGCAGCGTTTGATCCATATCGCTGCAAAAACATTAATTTAATGAGAATTAAATTAAAATAATAAAATTTTGTTTTTGATATTGTTAAGAAAATTTCATAACCCTATGTGTGAGGAAGAACGAGCTCTGTTAGTTGTCAGTTTTTGTGCACATACATAAAGCTTAATATAAATATAATATAAATATAATCTTTTGACGTGTCTATTTATTAATAATTAGTATTAACACTTATTAACACAAAACATCTCAAACAAAGTCATCTTTGCGTTAAAAATTACATAATTAAGCGAATAATACTTAATGACAGTTGTCATAAATGTGCATAAAATCTCCTTCATGTTCATGACACATGTCATGTTGTGATTATGAAGGTGTCATGTCAGTATGAACACCCCTTAAAGCAACACTATGTAGTTTTCATGTAAAAATGACTTACAGCTCCCCCATGTGGTTGAAAAGCGCAACAGTGCCTGGTATCAGACACTCTTCAGCAGGCAGGGGGAGGGGTGGGGCTGTACCCTCCACCGCCACTTTCAGAGTGTGCTCGTAGCAGCTAGGAGGCTGCTCAGGTTGCAGCAACAGTACAATTTGTCCAGTAAAAAGTTGTTCTATCACTGAAATAATTTTAGAGACATTATTTAAAGGTAAAAAAACTACATAGTGTTGCTTTAAAGTAAAGTGTTTCCGAACTTTCAGTTGACGCTTTTTTGCTGTGAATCAATGTGTGCTTAGTGTAACTATATTATAAAACCAGCAACATAGAAGAATTTAGTTCATGTCATGTCTGTACATTATATATGACCCTGGACCACAAAATCAGTCATAGCGGTCATTTTTTTGAAATTGAGATTTATGCATCTGAACGTTGCATAAAAAAGGTTTTTATTGATGTTTGGTTTGTTAGGATAAGATAATATTTGGCAGAGATTTGAAAATATGGAACTTGAGGGTACAAAAAATTTAAATATTGAGAAAATCATCTTTAAAGTTGTCTGAATGAAGTCCTTAGCAACACATATTACTAATTATAAATACATTATATATTTACTGTAGGAAATGTACAAAATATCTTCATGGCTTTACTTAATATCCTAAGGATTTTTAGCATAAAAACCTACAATTTTTGACCTATACAATGTTGGCTATTGCTACAAATTTACCCGTGCGATTTTGTGGTCCAAGGTCACATGTGTGTAACACATCATGTCTCTTTTTACAGATTATCGGCATGGTTTTCAGTATGGTTCTATGCTGTGCAATCCGTAACAGCAGGGAGGTGATCTAACACCGTTCTCCTCATCCTTAAGTGACCTTTCACCTTTGACACTTAACCTTTGCTGGACATACACCACCATTTGGGCTAAGTTCAAGAAGTTCCACTCATTCCACCATGTAAACTCAGGACAACAAAACTCTTTTCACTTTCAAAATGTAGCCCCTCTCTCATTTACTTCATCACATCGCTGGACTGTATTTATTTATGCCTGCTGGTTAGGTGCGTAGCTTTTCCATAAGCAACAAAAATAAGATATCATTTTAATACTTTTAAAATCTTTTTAACATAATTTTAAGTTAAACATACAAATGAAGTGCATTGCTTTTCCAAAAGCCATAATCTGATCAGGTCTCCATCGAAACCAAAAGCTTTGCATGTAAACGCTTGTGTGTTATTCTTGGCAGTTACTATGTGGCGTCACATGTCAGATAAAAATATGATGTAATGTGAAGCCAGGGGTTCTGTGGCATGCCCATGGCGAGTGGGTTTAATGAGCTCTTACCCAGAGACACCAACAAAACATTGCAGAGACATTCCAATACAGAAATCTAATGGTTTACATGTGCAAACTTGCATGTTGAAGAGCTGACGTTTTTAGTAAACTCTTTTTTTGGTTTGGTTTACCTAGAATTTATCCGTACTCTTTCTATTTTAAAGAAACGTAGAACAAAATGTAGCAAATTTCCTGTTTAGTGTTGGGACTCATGCAAAGATGATCAGGTTTCTGTTGAGGTTTCTGCAGTTAATTTGCAATATCCATAATGGTACAGTCCAGTATCCTTGGGCTTGTTGAAGCCAAATCTTCTCATATAATATACATGGCAAATGTTTTGGTGTAGAGTTTCCTGGTTATTTTACTTACGTAACTAAATAAAGACTCTACACTAAAGACGCTGTGGTTGCATACTGGTGAACCTGAAAACTGAAGGACAGGAAATGAAATTAATTAGACAAAAATATAAAACTTCAGTCTGAATCAGTAAATGTTTGATTTTTTTAGGGTAGCTGATATCAAATTTCAAGTAGCGAGAGCTGCGTTTTGCAGTGTGACTTGAAATTATTGAAATGATTATTTTAAAATTGTCCAGTTGATCGCATATTAAAGGTGCCGTAGAATGTATTTACATAGGCATAGATGAATAATACGAGTTCGGACATGGTAATGACATATCATGAGACTTAAACACGAATGTTTCCCTTATATTTATGTAAACCTTGTGCATGCAAAAGACCGCTGGAAAACAGGCCAATCTCAACATAACACCCGAGATGTACGCCCCAACATTAAAGGTATAGCGGAAGACTTTCCCAAATTTTTTGGACATTTTGAAAAAATACGGTGAGAACGCAAGCTTCAATGAATGGCTGAAACCGTAGCCCACCACACATATACACTTGAAAGTGCGCATGTGCAGAAAGCGAACCTAGGTACAAGCACGGCCTTACGTAAACATATCATCAGAATGATTGACAACTGGGATGACCAATAGTCTTGATAATCCACCCGGAAAAAGAAAATCTTCCGCTATACCTTTAAATTACGAATTAAATTAATTACAATATTTAACAATGCTAACAACAAAGTTGTAACTGCTAAGTTAGCGATATACGCTAGTTAATGCTATATGCTAACATTTATGCTGAAGTTCTACTATTGACGTTAAAGTTACGTTTTGCAGGTCCATACTGAAAAAACACAAACGTACCACTCATAAACGTCCATTAACACTCTCCAAATAATTTATTTTTCCTCAATATCTGATAAGACACACACAGAGCTACTAAATGAGCAGCTCTGAAAAACAGCCAATCAGAGCAAAGCTCAACATTATTATTCATGACCCTTTCAAACAATCAACCATTTCATTCTGGGGATCAATCCTAGGGTTGTAAATGGAGACATATATCGTAAAACTGTTTCTGAAAAAGTTTGTCACTTTTACTACATACCTTCATATCAGAGAACATTTTAACATATTATTCAATGCATTCTTTGGCACCTTTAAGGATGAAAGTGTGACATTTTCCACCATTATTGTGTGGCAAAATTAGGATTTCTTTTAAATGTAAATATTGTTAACTTATTACAGCACCTTAAATACTGTACAGCATAAAAACTTTGCTTTAAAGCAGCTCCAAGGTATAAACATTGCCACACATGAGCAGAAATTGGCTTAGTCCTTAAGTTTTTATTTCATGAAACATACTGTATATCTATATATATATCTGTGCAAGGTTTAGGACCTGTTTACATTAGTGGATTTTTGTTTTAAAATGGCTTTTTAAAATAAAAATGACCCTTTTCATTCATGCACTTGTGCATGTGCTGTATGCAGCCACAGTGTAATAACTGCACAGTGGCTTTTAGCTTTTTTGTATTGAATTTCAAAACTAAGCCTCTGGCGTGAATATATACTGCATGTGATGAAAGCGGACAGGCAGCTAAAATGGAGTGCTCACAACGATATTTTGGTATAGTGTTTATAATCTGTGGCAATAGCTGGTGTAGTACTATTTTTATTTGTAGTACTGGTGTTGCATTATTTAGCCTGCAACCTTAGTTAATGCTTAAGTTAGTGCTTTACACGGTCGTGCGGCTGGTCATTGTCATCTTTCGGTAGCATAATGGACGATCTAGGGAAGAATGTGCAATGATCCATAATACCCAATCAGGAAGCGAATGTGGGCACTCACGCTTTTGTTTACAAGTGTCCGGTAAGGTCCAACTTTACTGCATTTTTAAATTAAAACAGGGTCTGCAGTTTTCACTTAAATCTCAGTTTATGAGCGTGGAAAACTTGCGAGTAATGTGGATGCCAGGCGTAACCGTAACAAAAGTAATGCGCTTTAAAATGCACTAATGTAAACGTATATGCTTTCTGTAGTTATAGTTATCATAAAGATTTTTGTGGTTAATGTGTATAGAGGCAGATTTGGTTAGTGTACAGTATATATATTTTGATTTTAATATTAAAGTGCAATTTTTAATTTATCCTAAAAGACAGCTTAATATTTAGTTGAGTTTTTTTTATGTTGAATGTTTTATACTATTATTATTATTTGTAATTTATAGAGGGGCAACCGTTAGTTGGTCAGACATTTCTGCTGGTGCATCACTGCTGAAGGGCATTTTAAAGGTTAATAAACAGTAACACAAGAAAGAGTGTCAGTCATCTTAAAAGTGTTCACATTTAATGTTGCTTCAGATCTGTGTTGTTCTAATAGCAACAAACAACTCAGTTCAATTGTATTTGTTCAAAATGTAAAACAGCATGAAGCGTGTAGTGTACTGTAGCTTGGCTTTGTTGTAAACAATGTTTGTGTGTTATTCCTGCTATTTGTGTAAACAATGTATAGATGTTGTGTACTGTAAACACAAATAACACTGCAGGTGTTGATGTTGATGTTCATAAATTGTGTGTTATATTTATTTTGATAAATGGAGTCAAAACAGCATCCAGGTTTCTCAGGAACATTGCTGCAAGAAAAAAAATAAACTGTCTTGAAATGTTTTATTGTTCTGTTTTTGTTGTTTCTTTTTTTTCAGATTGGCATTGTTTTGTATGGCTGTTAAAGTTTATGCATGCAAAAAATTAAATGAACTCATTCCCTGACAGCCTTTTTTTTGCATTTTTTATGATTTTCACAAAAGTTTCACAAATTCCTTCCAGGTACCTTTCTTTTACAAATATATAAACATACAAATATATCAAATACAAGAACAGATCCTCTGCTTTCAAACAAACAAAATGGGGGGAAAACTTTTCATCCTATCCATATTTGTTGTATTTTTATAACCTCTCAAATATGGGTAGGTTTCTTTAAATATACAACATTTTTGGCAAAAAGCTGAAATAATTGCATTTTTGTAAAGGAATTTTCTTAAAGATCAGATTCAGAAGGAAGATCAAAACATACTCAGAGTTTAAACTGTTAAAAAATTCGATCTTGCTTCAGTTTTTTTTATAAATTGGGTAAGAGCGTCATCTAGTGGATAATAGCTTAATTACAAATTACTGTAAAAACTCACCAGGGAAGCGTCATTGGCAAGGACATGTCTACTCTTAATTGACGAGATAACTCGTAAATAGCGCGGAAAGAGTTAATGCAAAGTTACAGGATGCAGTTATGTTATACTAGGCTGAAGATTTAAACTGAGAGTCCTAAACACTGTCAGGAAGGCCGTTCCACAGTTTAGGTACCAGGTGGGAAAAAGTATCGTCTGCATGGCAGTGGAAGCTGATCCCATGATTTCAATATTTTCAAGGGGCATCACGTATATTAAAATAAGACCTAAGATCCTGTGGTCCATATTTTACATGCATTAGTTTTTATGATTCCCAATTTATATGAACAAAATGATAACTGTCATGGTATGATCTAAACCATTCTGATGCCTGTTCCTGAATACCAGGAATTGTTCCTGAATGCAGGAACTGTTTCTGAATGCAGCACTAAGATCTAGTAGGACTAGGAGTGAGATACATGACCTTGGTCCGATGCTAGAAGTAAGTCATTAGTTATTTTAATCAGAGCAAAGAGAATAAATCTGACTGTCATCTCTGTAAAAATTATACAAAATGTTATGTTTCCTAAGGATAGAACAAAAAAACAGAATGGGACCCAACACGTCCCCTTGAGGTACCCCACATATTATCGATGCAGAGGGAGACGAGGATTTTCTTGTGGTGACTCTTACTATCCGGTCTGCAAGGTATGATGAAAACAAGTCGAAGTAGTGCCCTTAATGCCAACCTTGTCCCTTTTAGGAAATGTAAGAGAATAGAGTTGTCAACTAAATCAAAAGCAGCACTGATATCAAGCAACATTAAAACTGAGAGTTTCCAGGAATCCAATGTTAGTATATCATTCAATACCTTGAGTAACACAATCTCAGTGCTGTGGAGCAATCTAAATCCAGACTGAAATTTGTTCTTAAACTTCATAGACAGTTTTAGTTGTTTTATTACAGAATAATATGATGGTAAACCGTTGATGTACCCAATGACTTTCATTGTAGGAAGGTACCGTTATCTTCATCTATCATTAATTACAAAACTGTGTTAAACAGAATAAAAAACTCATACAGGTTTAAAACAACATAAGGGCTAGTAAATGATGACAGAATTTTCATTCTTGGGTGAATTATACTAAACATACATCTTATTCATGTTTGGCAGAGTTATGTTTTTGAAGCAGGACTTTCCTTATTTCATGAATGTGTCTGCTGCAATGAGATCAGTGCAGGCATAGCTATGACTGAAGCAGGGTAAAGTTTCAGTTTTAGTTTCTAGTCTGCACTTTTTATAGTTACTCAAGCACAGACTTTATTTGATTTTCTTAACTCTGTCATATATGTTATTTGAAATTTGAAATCATGTTTTTTGTACCAAAGTAGTGACACATAATTTTTTCATTTCTTAAATTTATTTTGAGCTTAAAATAGCAAGCGCCTTTATACTTCGACATGCCTAACTGCAATTGCTATGCATGTATCTAAAATACGGATTCATCCCTGCACTTCGTTTATTTAGAGAGTTAGTTTTATCATTTAGGTTTAGTTTCCTGTGATGAGAATAACATGTTTATGTTTATAACCAATTGAGGGGGGGCTGGGGTGGTACTGGACCTCCTATAAGCATTGAGGGACCCCCTTTAAAGCACAAAAATAATAAATTGGGAGGGTCCCCTGGTGTTTATTCAAATTAAAATACTACATAAATTCAACATTCTCGTGCTGCTCTGCCACAAAGCGATACCCATACAGCAAAAAATATTTTTAAATATACCTTTAAATGTTTTTTAAAATAGCCAAAAAACATATTTGCTGAAATATATTTTGGAATATGTTTACAAAAATATATTTTTCACCGATATATTTTTTTGGCCATTTTTTGTATATTTTGAAATAAATTTTTTGAAAATAAATTAATTTTAAAGCATTAAAAAGTATACAGTAGTGGCCCTCCATATATTTTAATCCAAGGAAATATATTCCCGTCGCATTGGAAGAACAACTTTGTTTATGTTACGGACCTGTAAACATTACAGTTTTAAAAATGTTCAAATTAAATATATTTTCAACTTCAAAAATATACTTTATAAAATTAACTTGTATATTAAGCATATATTTAAAATAAAAATAATATTTTTGGCATATGGGGTGTAAAATTAGAAATGTATTAGCTTGCCCTTGAAATATTCTGAAATATATGTTGATATATGAAGGTTAAAACTAAATATTTCCAAAATTCAAAGAATATATTCAATTGAGCATTACATTCTACAAAATGTTTTCGCATATATATTTTTGGCCAGATAATTGTTGTTGTTTTTTTTGCCGTTGGCGTACCGTCAACTATTTGTCCTAATTTCACAATAAACTAATCCTAAAGATTTCTGTCTAAAATAAAATGTAAACTCTCAAGTGTGAGAGTAAAACGTTGATCCAGGATTACATTTGTAAAATCACGATCACCCTATAATGACGGGGGGGGGGGGGCTTAGAGGACCACCCAAAATCTTTAACATAATTCAAACACTATTTATAACATGTACCTGAAAGTGGAAATGAAGCAGTGAGACAAGTTTTTAAGGTTTTGTTATAGTTTTTAATGCCTGGGTGCCCCATTTTGCAATTCCAGAGCATACCTGTGAAGTCACATGGTTGGTTGTCCTGAATGAGTTTGATATAAATGGTAAAGAGATGGATAAAAACAGACAGTAGGAGGATAGATAATGATAGCTGAATCTAAAAGCAACAGGGTGTCAGTACATATGAAGTATAAATCCCTCAAAAACCAAACAAAGAAAATCTTAACTGGAAAGGTTCAAGATGTTTCATGCTTTGAGTAGGACGATTAACAAGGTTTGTCTGAACAGAATATCCTTCAATTCTGAATGTAATACAGTCACACCCACATCACTCAATTGCATATAACCATAACTCCAGTTTAAAGGTGCATTGTGTAACTTTTAGGGGTGTATAACAAACTTACAAAATGAATTGTATTGTTTTAATCACTTTAGAACGAGCCATTTTTTTCTACATACACCACAGGTCCCCTTTCATGGAAGTCGCCATTTTGCACCACTATATTCCTACAGTAGGCTAGTCTCTATAGAGTGCGTTTTGCATGTTGTGCTTGTCCTGTGGCGGCTACCGTAGCTTCACTGTCATTTTAAAAGGGAGAGGTGAGCCCTTGGTTACAATTCGCAATCTCACCACTAGATGCCGCAAAAAAAACTATACAATGGCCATTTAACAGGAATCAAACATCAATAAGCAGTGTCCCCATAAAACTGTGCATAGATATACAAAACATCAAGTTATGTGGGACTGAACTCTTAACAACATCAATAACATAATGACACTGTTGAAAAAAGAAATTTCCTGACCTCCATTATTGACCTCAATCAATAACGCCTGTATGATTTCGAATCAACCCTCATTGAGGATAAATCTGACTGCCTCTGGACACATTTCCAAAAGAAAGTAAGACCTAACCGTTGCAATGTTAAAGCTTCCTGAATAAGCCAGTTGAGCTTGTGAAGGTTGCATGTTAAGACAAACTCAAAGCCATGAACAGTCCTCTCCAAACTAACGTTTGTTCTCACATATTTAGCGTCATAGCTGCTTTGGTCTTCAAAGTTTAATTCAAGTGGTTCAAGAGTGTAAACATGTTTAAACAGAGTAAAGGTTGAATGGGGTTTGTCCTAAGAGAAACTCTCCAACACCAATGAAGTAAACCACTTGAGCAATTCCGAAGAGCGGAGCGATGATCAGCGCCCTACAGCCGGCCCCCTTCAGGAACGCTGTTGGCCCCTCCTTCCGCATTATCTTTCTGTGTGAAGAAAAAAGTCAGTGTTAAACTGTAACTTTTGCCTCTCTACTGCCATCTCTGTTTGAAACATAAAATAGCAAGTTACATACAGATTTATTTTCTCTACATGTGGGTTGCAGTCAAATGAAGTCATACTGACATTACCCATAAAAAATGTTTATGTACTTGTTCAATGACTAATTTTTTATTATTTGCAATCAGCCTTCTTAAAGGAAAACCCCACCGTTTTTTAATATTTTACTATGTTCTTACATCAACTTTGATTTAATTACATCCCTATCTTTTTTCAATGCGTACACTTAATCTTTGTACAGCACGTCGTGAATGTGTTAGCATTTAGCCTAGACCCATTCACTCCTTAGGATCCAAACAGGAATTTTTAAAATGAAAATCGGGGACATTTCCTAAATGGTCAAAATATCATTCAAATCTCCTTTTTTGTTATCTATGAATTAAAAAATAGGGACAAACGTTTTTTTGAAAGTTTTCTTCTTTTTATTGTTGTGGGGTTCACTGCAAAAAAAATTGACTTTTACTAATGTACTAATATCTAAAAATTCTTAAATCAAAATGCATTTTCTTGATATCCTCTAAGAAAAATCTAGCTTTAAGACAAAAAAATTTAATTGAAGTGAATTTGTGCTTAAACATGCAAAAATTATTTTTTCTTGAATTTTTTTCTTGAATTAAGTGTTGGGTTTTTTGCTTGTTTTAAGTACAAATTTGATATTTTGGTCTAGAAACTAGACTTATTTTTTTAGGTCATTTTGCCCATCAAGAAAATGCAACTTGATTTAAGATTTTTTGATATTTGTACTGAAAACAAGAGAAAAATACTAAAAAGAAAGTCATTTTTTGCAGTGTTTCTAATTCAATTAATTGAACGATTTATGTAGCCTAAATCTAATTTTTTTACACAAGAGAAACATCTCATCAAAAATGACTTCTAAGGTACTATTTCAGCTGATTTCATAGCATTGTAAACATGAAGAACAGAAGGAATAATGCAAAATGTAAACATATTTAGCCTACACTGCAAAAAATAATTTTCAAGAAAAAAAATTCTTAGTATTTTTGTCTTGTTTTCAGTAAAAAAAATCTAAAGATTCTTAAATTAAGATGCTTTTTCTTGATGAGGAAAGCGACCCAAGAAAATAAGTCTAGTTTTTAGAACAAAAATATCAAATTTAAGTGATTTTGTGAATAAAACAAGCAAAAAAATCTGCCAGTTGGGTAAGCAAAAAATCTTGAGCATTTTTCTTAAACACTAAATTCAAGAACAATTTGCTTACCCCATTGGCAGATTTTTTTGCTTGTTTTATGCACAAAATCACTTAAATTTGATATTTTTGGTCTAGAAACTAGACTTATTTTCTTGGGTAGTTTTGTGCATCAAGAAAAAGCATCTTAATTTAAGAATTTGTTTAGATATTTATACTGAAAACAAGACAAAAATACTAAGAATTTTTTTTCTTGAAAATAATTTTTTGCAGTCTACACAAAACAAATGCTCAGTACCACACTGTGATCAGTTCACTTCATTGGTTTATTACTTTAATTTAAGATGAGCAGTTAGTACCTTAACCCCCGATAACTTTAACTGTTTTCATATCTTATGATAACTTGATTGATGATCATCTCTCGTAGGAATTTCTTCAACGCTAAATCAGTGGCATGCGCAAGTAATTAGTAGCTCGCGGCCCCCTCTGCTGGTGAAAATAATCATTACATGATTGCTCCGGTCTGGTACTACAAACTCTATGTTGATAAAGTTTTTCAGTGTATTTGCTGGTTGTTTTGGACATGTTGTATAACGGGGACATTTCCGGGGACAGCTCCAGTCAGGGACAGAACACCAAAAAAAGGAACTGTCCCCGGAAAACGTGGACATCTGGTCATCTTAATTTAGAAGCCACCAAACACTTCCATGTTTTCCATATTTAAAGACTGTTACATGAGTAGTTACGCGAGTAAGTATGGTGGCACAAAATTAAACGTGGCGATTTTTTTAAGCGAAAAAAATGAGAACTATATTGTATGGCGGAAGGGCACTTCAACCTCGGCGTGCAGTAACATCATCACTCCTGACTCCTCCCCCTTTCGCTCAAACTTCCATCAATATTACTGCTCGCCGAGGTCGAAGTGCCGAAACTAAGTGCTCTTCCGCCATCACCACGTTTTATTTTGTGGCACCATACTTACTCGTGTAACTACTCATGTAACAGTCTTTAAATAGGGAAAACATGGAAGTGTTTGGTAGCTTCTTAATTCATCCCTGTTTGGATCCTAAGGAATGAATGGGGCTAGACTAAATGCTAACAAATTCACAACGTGCTGTACAAAGATTAAGTGCACGCATTGAACAAAGATAGGTATGTATTAATCATCTAAGTTGAGGTAAGAACATAGTAAAATATTGAAAAACGGTGGTGTTTTCCTTTAAGTTATGGACTGTGGCTTTAATATTACAGAGGAGTAATTAAAAGTAAAGAAGTTCTGTTTTCCAGGTTACGACTGTATACTGTACCTGATACAGTCTGTCACACCATTGTAAGAGTCTTCATTTGCGCTTTTATTGAGCGACTGCAGTCTTGTTTTCACCACTGGGTAGAAACAGGATAAGCTTCAGTCATTGTTCATATCTGCTCGTACACAAAACAGTTTGGTTTCGACACTCACCATCACAAGGGTTGACTGCCACAGCTGCTGTACATCCAGCTATGCAGC
Source organism: Misgurnus mizolepis (assembly GCA_025389145.1). Taxonomy (NCBI): domain Eukaryota; kingdom Metazoa; phylum Chordata; class Actinopteri; order Cypriniformes; family Cobitidae; genus Misgurnus; species Misgurnus mizolepis. Next base: position 6,840,035 of record JAIFKI010000022.1, on the reverse strand, counting down.
CGGAAATAAAGGACCAATAAAATGGCGCATTCTCATCCTCCGATGTTTTGCCCAGCTGGTTAACATGGGCAAACAGTGGAAAGTAAACCATAGAGAAAGGGATGTCCCTGTAGGAAGACCCATAAGGACATTGTTAGTATTAGGTGAGCTTAATTTGAGCTTAAAGTAAGACAAGTCCTAACCCAGCCCTAAGTCAAAGGGAAAGGTTAGCAAGAATCCCTTAGCCCAGCCCAGCCTAGCCCTAAACATAACATTCAAATCTGAGATTGACAGCAGTATTGTTTCAGAAGCAGCCCAAGAGCATGTCATGCTTCGACATGTTACGTAAATACAATTTCCAAGAATTTAAAGTCCTCTTGTGAAAGTTTTATTGTTGTTTATATGTATACGTTTAATGTGCTTTCTGACAAACCATGTGCAAAACACCATTGCTGAGTATTCTGTTTCTTGTTATTGGACCGCCTCAAAACCACAGTTTGAAATCGCCTATCTTGCGTCCCAAATATAACCATTCACATCATCACAGTTGAACGACTGGATCGGTAGTTTGATCCATAGATATTATTTGTTGATGCCGCAAAGACTCAACGCTGACATGATTGTTTGCACCAAGTGACCACTGCAGTTTGGTATAAGGAAACTACACTAAGTTGGAAAGGAATAACCATGCATGCCACAGTGTTCACATTTGCATCCCAAGATGAAATCCTACCTCATGAGGGTTGCTCCCAGACCTTTGTAAAGTCCCTGAATGCCCTTCGTGCGAAGCAGCTCTTGGGTAATCTGAACTGCAGACACTTTCCTGATCGAAGACACAGGACCCATGTTGTACGAGCAGTTTAATACTGGACCAGCCGCTCCCAACTTTACAGTGTGAAGCATAGCCAGCTGCCTTTGCTGGGCCACTAAGAGAAAATAATTAGACAACCTACTGTAAGAAAACCGCGCGAACCAAGGCTTTCAGGATAGAAAACTACTTAAAGGAGTAAACAAAAGAAAGGAAGAGTAAACTGCGCTTCTGTAATCCAAGACAATGCGGTGCGACCAGAGAAGGACGGAACAATATAGACAAAAAAGGGATCGCCGGTGCAGCACAGATGTCTGTATAAAAATATTTTAATAAAGGTGCACAACAGTGACTAACGTTTCGATGCACAATTACATCTTCATCAGAGTCCTGCTGTATTTGTGCATTGAAACGTTAGTCACTGTTGTGCACCTTGATTAAAATATTTCTATACAGACATCTGTGCTGCACCGGCGATCCCTTTTTTTTGTCTACTTAAAGGAGTATTTGCTCACCCACATGCTAGGGATGCACCGATACCACTTTTTTGGAATACGAGTACGAGTACTTGCATTTCAGTACTTGCCGATACCGAGTACTTAATAAAAAACATGATTTAAATTTACAGGTAACAGCTTTAGTCATATAATTTAACAAAAAAACAAGGGACTAGTTTTCCAGTTTGTTGTAAACTCTGCCTCTTTGGACAACACAAGAGGCATTAACCCCTTACACGCCGCTCAAACATAGACATTTCTCAGACCGTGGGACTTTTAACGAGTACGAGTACTTTAGAAAATGTGGTATCGAGGCCGATACTCGATACCAGTATCGGTATCGGTGCATCCCTACCACATGCCATCCAAGATGTTTATGTCTTTCTTTTTTTAGCCAAACAAAATCAGAGTTACAGTGAAGGGGACTTTTCACAAAACTTTTTTTAAGATGTCAAATATTTTGTGTCCACAGAGTACATATGTAAAGTTTTAGCTCAAAATATCATAAAGGTAATTTATTATAGCATGTTAAAACTGCCACTTTGTACAAAAAATTGCCGTTTTGGGGTGTGTCCTTTAAAATGCAAATGAGCTGATCTCTGCACTAAATGGCAGTGTCGTGGTTGGATAGTGCAGATTAAGGGGCGGTATTATCCCCTTCTGACATCACAGAGGGAGACAAATATCAATGAGCTATTTTTTCACATGCTTGCACAGAATGGTTTACCAAAAATAAGTTACTGAGTTGCTCTTTTTACATTTTCTTTGTTGATAGAAGCAGTGGGAACCCAATTATAGCACTAAAACATGAAAATATTTATGATATGTCTGCTTTAAATTAGAGAATCAATGCAATTTCATATGCTGCCATATTTGAATCTAGAGTTGTTATTGTCTGTTTACATTACATATGCATATTGCTAAAAGCAATCGTTTTTTTTTTTTGCTTCAGAAGACGTTTATTAACCCACTGGTTATATGGATTACTTTAATAATAGATGCACTTCTGGAGCTTTGAAATGATCCCCATTTACAATGCCATTATAAGGCAAGGATATCCTCCTGAGACCCAGCCAGTTATTTTTATCCACTGTAGTGGATGTTACATTTTCTCTTATATATCTCGTGTTATGCATGTCATTCTGTTAAATCCTGTTGTTCCTGAAAGTGGACACTTGGCATTCCAGGTGACAAAGAAATACACTTCCATAATGTACTTAAAGTGCTCTATTTTAACACACTATTTTTGTACTTAATATACTTACATTTTAAGACAACATAAATATCATCTCAAATGTGCTTTTACCATACTTTCTTTGTAATAAAAAATGTATTAAGCTAACACTTGTAGTAAACTTGGTTAAAAGAGGTTGCTAGATACATTTGTAAAATACATTTCAGCCCATTTTAATTTATATCCATGATGTCTAAAATAGCACAAATAAGTACACTAGTAGTTTTAAAAGGGAAAGTTCACCCAAAAATGAAAATCATTAATTTCTATGTTCTGATGAATACAAAGAATAATATTTTGAAGAATGTTTGTAACCAAAGTGATCATGAGCCCCATTCACGTCCTTAGTAGGAAAAATAATACTATGTAAGTGAACGGGGCTTATAAACGGTTTGGTTTCAAACAGTATTCAAAATATCTTTCTTCTTGTTGATGAGAAAAAATGAATTTATACAGGTTTGTAACAAAATGAGGGAATTTTCATTTTTTGGGGGGGGTGAACTATCCCTTTAAGATTATCTTAAAAAAAATACTAAGAATCATTTTTAGTGTGCGAAAATAGAGCACTTTAAAGGTCGGAAAAAGGAGTCGGGCCGAGTATCAAAACACACTTGTAGCCAATCAGCCATAAGGGGCGTGTCTACTAACCAACATTGTTGCCTGGGTTGTGTATGTGTGGGGCGGGTCTATCAAAAGAAGGTCCAGATTCTATTGAGGTTTGTTTCAAGTGTCAACATTGGCTTTCAGACATCATGCACCCCGCATTTAAGTACTGTTCATTATGGACTTATATTTTCTTTATTTTCACCTGGCATCACAGCCCAGTCTCACGAAATTTCGTTATATAGTCACGTATTTTTTTTTTTTTTATTCTTTTTTCGTGCTATTATCACGAAATTTCGTGTTTTCTCGTGATCGTATAACGAATTCCTGTTTTCGTGTGATTATCACGTATTGGTTACTCAACTGTTTTGTCCTATTTTCTTACCATTGTCGCTTCGGTTTAGGGTTAGATTTACATAAAATGACATCCCTACCCAAACCCAACTCTAACCCTAACGCCAGGCGACATATAAAAAAATAAATCAGAAAAAATAGTATAAACCAATATATAAAGTGACATTCTAATGCAAGCACCAAATCTAACCCTAAACCGAAGCGACAATGGTTTAAAAATAGGAAAAAGCAGTTGAGTAACCAATACGTGATAATCACACGAAAACAGGAATTCGTTATACGATCACGAAAAAAACCACGAAATTTCGTGATAATAGCACGAAAAAATAATAAAAATAAAAAAAATACGTGACTATATCACGAAACTTTGTGAGACTGGGTAGGGCATCACGAGGGGATGTGACCTTGCCAACTTACTTATTTTGCCTTTTAAAAATTATTGCCATTTCAACGAGCACATTTAATCAAAGAAAATAGATGTAAGAATGAAATTTATATGTAAAAATTACTGTTTTCCACTAGTGTACAAATTTAAATAAGTAGTTTTTTTTTTATTCTCTGCAATGTGTTTGTTACAACCCCAAAACTTGATTTTTAAAAGAAAAACTAAATTCTAAAACTTTTTTCATGGATCTCAGGAATATGGATATAATTTAATATAACTCTGATTGTGTTCGGCTAAAGAAAGAAAGACATAAACATATTGGATGACATGGGGTGAGTTAATAATCAGTAAATTTTCATTTAGGGGTTGAACCACTCCTTTAAGATTGATTAAATCTTGGTTCATTATTTAAAGAGCTAATACTGTATGACAGCATAATTGGAAAATTCAAAACTCTTCATCCCTTACCAAGTCGACCTGCATCCTGAAGCTGGATTTTGAGCATTTCCATAGGGGTTGTGATGATAACCTGACACATCCCTGCCCCACATCCAGCCATCATCTCCTGAAACACGGTTAACTTCAGCCTGAAACACATATGTGTGCCATTAACCATCTTTAAACTTTCTCATGGTTATAATGATTTTTGATAACAGAACTTAAGGGAACGTACTGTCCCCTGCTTAGCTGCTGACGGAAGAAATCATTGGCGGCCAGTTTGATGGCTTTCTCAGGGGTCACCAGTGTCAGGTTGACTGCTGCACCTTTTATGAAACATGGGAACGAGGGTTCGTTTAAAAAAGATTATAACTCTTAGCTGTTAGATATTCCGTTTTTGCCAACAGTTTTGGGGAGACTTTGTGCTTTTGGCCCTCATTGCTTTTGATTACTACACTGTTAGAAAAAATTTGTCAAAATATGTACCCTTTAAAGCAGGGGTCTCCAACCTTTTTGTGAGCAAGAGCTACCAAAATGGATAAAACAATCCAGAGGGCTTCTTTTTGATATAGCCTAACGTATTTATTTTGCTTGTTGATATGTTTTTTTAACATACATAAAATAAGCTAAGCCAATATAAAGATACTTAATGAATAAATATTACAATTGAACAAAAAAAAATACATATTAAAATTAAGGTTTTTAATAGAATGTGCTTTGGTGGGCAACTCACAGACTCTGTGCATGTAACCTGGTGCCCACGGGCCACATGTTAAAGACCACTGCTTTAAAGAAAAGGTCCTAAAATGTACGCTGCTAGAATAAAGGTACACTCTTAACCCAGAAATTGTCTTTACTTAAACAATCCAATAAATATCACTTAATATTTTCTGTTTTAAAGCTTAAAAAGTTTAGTTGATTTAACTTTTAAGCTTACAAAATCCATTAAACTTAAAATTATTAGTTCATGTTGTGAGGAATACCCATAATCCTTTGTGCCTGAATATTTTGATTATTTTCTGCTTTTTCACAGAATAAAAACTGATAAGAACTTTCACTACTCAAATATTTGTGAATAAAATGTCATATAGGTTCAAGCTCTTATATTATTTATGTTGTTTTGTTGTAAATTATAATTTTGTGAAGTCACCGTTCAGGTGATCAGTGTTTCCATACATGAACCCTGTTCAGAACATTTTATTGTATTTCTCTCCACAGTACAGTAAACACAGTTTTGTGTGTGTTTCTCTGGAGAATCATGTCAAAAGTCTGTCATTACAGTATTTTTGTGTTATAATACCATTAACATCAAAAGTAATATAAAGTGATAAAAACTGAAGTTATATGCAACGGGTTTCCTAACAAATTTCTAGTAATGTCAACTATTTTGGGTTAAGAGTGCAGGAATATTTGAAGAAATTAAAACATTAAGTCTATTCAACTTAAAATTGTTGTTAGAACAACTTATATGTCTAAGTAAACTTCATTTAAAGTTTTTAAGTAATCATTACTTAATTTTTTAAGGCAACAAGATACCTTCATTTTTTTAAGTAAACTCAACTTATCCGGGCTTACAGTGTACAAAACTGTACCTTTTCTGTCACTGGGGCTGTGCCCTCATAGGTTCATCTAAATATATACCTTAAAAATATTAAAGGAAAAATATAAAGGACCTATTGTGTACCTTAAGGAAAAATCTTGTACAGTTACATTTTAGGGGTAGAAAACAGTTAACTGTATCCTTAAAAGGTGCACACTAGTACAAAAGCTGTCATTTGGACTGTAGGCTACCCTTTGAAAAGGACCATTTAGGTACAGATATGTATACATTTGATACAAAATGTACCTTTAAGGTACTAATAAACTTTTTTTAGGAACATAGTTGTAGTTTTTGAAAGGGTACAGCACCAGTGACAGCTTTTGGACTTTTATTTCTGAGGGTGTACCATAAGGTAGATGTGATATGTGCCTTTCAGATTAACTAATATGTTTATAAGGGAAAAGTAAAGGCATGGTCCCAAAACCTCCACCCATGACTAAGGTTACCTTGGATAAATTTAATTTGTGTAAATGATGTTGTCCTCAGGGACTATACATGTCAGATGGATAAGAGTAAAGTTTTTTTTTATTGTATCTACTTAAAATGCTTACCTCTGTACATTCCAAAGTATCCCTCAGAACGAACAGTCTTTATCAAACAGTCCATCCTAAACAAAATGACAAGGATAAATCCCTCATGGACTGAAATGACCTTTTATTCTAAGAAAGATTAGCTTTCTGGCATCAGTCCGTGACAGGTAATTACCTGACTTTAAGAGCTGTCTATCAAACCCGCTTTGTCGTATTTGTTAAACGTTTTTTGACAGCTTGAGTAGGTGAGGGTTCAAGGTAGGATTTACTTACATATTTTTGTAGACCCGTTGGTTTGCTCTTTGGTTTTGGAGCCTTGTCTTGGCCAGATCTATGGGAAACACACAGGTAACGCCCACCAGTCCAGCAACTCCGCCATTGATTAACTTTGCAGGGAGGCTAATAGAAAAAGAAGAGATCAACTAAATCAATACCCCTTTATAAAGCCTAATGTCTTTGATTATGTCCAACAAAACACTGAAGTACACACATTGTAAAAAAAATCTTGTTGTTTAATTATTTACTAGAGATGACTTGTTATAACTTACAAAATATAACTTTTATAAGTTGTGGCACCTCATCTCTTGTCAAGATAAATATTAGTAAGTTGAAATGAGATAGGAGTTGAATTGTAAATCTGAGTTGATTAAACAAAAAAATTAAGGCAGCAAATATTTTTACAGTGCAATTTTAAATGTAATTTGCAAATGTAAATGTATTTTTTTAATTTAGCACACAGAAAAAAAGACACAATATGAACATTGTAAAAAACAACTTGGTTTTGCAAATCAATTCAACCTACTATTTTAAATTTTGACCTAAAAAAATTGACATGACTTATAATAACAAGTTGACTGAATTTGTTAAGTTAAAGTAACATAAAAAAAATGCTGCATTTTATTACAGTGAAGTGAGAATAAATAATGCATTAAAACCATAAAATATTAGTGCTCCATTACTATTCAATATTAATCGACTACTTTGAATGTGATGTTTTAAAAAGATATGAAAAATACGAAAACATTTATGCCAAAACATGCAAAAATTGCTGATGTAAATACATGAAGCGTCAGACTGATCAATTTAATAAACTCCCACCATGTATAAAACTTAATATAATATGAAAAAATGTAAAATCTTTATTACGAAGAGTTAATTAATGTTTAATTTGCTATATAACTTTATTTATTTAGATTTATTTAACTTAAATATAACTTTTATAAGTTGTACCTCATCTCTTGTCAAGATAAATATTAGTAAGTTGAAATGAGATATGGAGTTGAATTGGAGTTGAATTGTAAATCTGAGTTGATTAAACAAAAAAAATTAAGACAAAATATTTTTTACAGTGCAATTTTAAATGTAATTTGCAAATGTAAATGTATTTTTTTAATTTAGCACACAGAAAAAAGACACAATATGAACATTGTAAAAAAAATGCAGCATGAAGTTTAAACAACTTGGTTTTGCAAATCAATTCAACCTACTATTTTAAATTTTGACCTAAAAAAATTGACATGACTTATAATAACAAGTTGACTGAATTTGTTATGTTAAAGTAACATTAAAAAATTGTTTTAATTTAAAAATGCTGCATTTCATTACAGTGAAGTGGGAATAAATAATGCATTAAAACCATAAAATATTAGTGCTCCATTACTATTCAATATTAATCGACTACTTTGAATGTGATGTTTTAAAAAGATATGAAAAATACGAAAAAATTTATGCCAAAACACGCAAAAATTTCTGATGTAAATACATGAAGCGTCAGACTGATAATTTTTTTATTGCAACTGTTCCCCAATTTAATAAACTCCCACCATGTATAAAACTTAATATAATATGAAAAAATTTAAACTCTTTATTACGAAGAGTTAATTAATGTTTAATTTGCTATATAACTTTATTTATTTAGCTTTATTTAACTTAAATATAACTTTTATAAGTTGTAGCACCTCATCTTTTGTCAAGATAAATATTAGTAAGTTGAAATGAGATATGGAGTTGAATTGGAGTTGAATTGTAAACCTGAGTTGATTAAACAAAAAAAATTAAGGCAGCAAATATTTTTTACAGTGCAATTTTAAATGTAAATTGCAAATGTAAATGTATATTTTTAATTTAGCACACAGAAAAAAGACACAATATGAACATTGTAAAAAAAATGCAGCATGAAGTTTAAACAACTTGGTTTTGCAAATCAATTCAACCTACTATTTTAAATTTTGACCTAAAAAAGTTGACATAACTTATAAAAACAAGTTGACTAAATTTGTAAAGTTAAAGTAACATAAAAAAAAATTTAATTCAACAATGCTGCATTTTATTACAGTGAAGTGAGAATAAATAATGCATTAAAACCATAAAATATTACTGCTCCATTTTAATATCAGTACTATTCAATATTAATCGACTACTTTGAATGTGATGTTTTAAAAAGATATGAAAAAAATATGAAAACATTTATGCCAAAACATGCAAAAATTGCTGATGTAAATACATGAAGCGTCAGCCTGAAACATTTTTTATTGCAACCGTTTCCCAATTTAATAAACTCCCAGCATGTATAAAACTTAGCATAATATGAAAACATTTAAACACTTTATTACGAAGAGGTTTTAGTGAATACATTCCACAACATTGGTGTTAGTTTCATACCTGATTGGTTGTTGAGTCATGGTGAGAGGTTTCTAGGTCTACAGGACTAAAGAAGACAGAGGTGCAGTCACTGAGCAAAGAAATGGAGAGGGTTTATATACACGTACCCCTCCCTGAAGCTTCGGGCAACACGGTCTTTCAATCTGTTAGTGTGTGCAGAGAGTGACTGCGCAGCCAATCAGAAGTGAAGGATCTTCTTACAGCAAGCATGCACACAGAGACATACACTTCTTCACATTTCTACTGTACATGCAGAGATTTTAGTAAAAAATATTTGTTTTGTGTGTCGCTGCTAAATTTTTCCCAATAATTTGCTATTTAAATTCTCTGTAAATAATTTGGTTAATATGCAGTTTTGTAAAATATTTCCATTAATCTGAGAGGGTGTAAATCACAGATGAGTACCTATTTGTACAATTACTGTAAACCTTTTTGGGTGCAAATTCTGTAGAGATTCCTTACATTATAAAAAGCGATAACTTGCAAAATCCAAAAGCTATCTCAACCTGAAATAACCAATAACTTTTATTTGATGTTGAAACCTAACTATTCAGTGATGATAAATAATATATTGCCTCAAATAAGATTGTTTATTTAATTGTTTCCAGCAGATTCTGTGCAGTGGATGTGGGCTTATAGCAGATCAAGTATTAATGGTTTGACAGGCATACAGTCTTTGATAGCTGAACATCTCTAGAATGTGTTTTATAGCTTCATTGGTAATACTTTACAATAAGGTTCATTAGTTAACATTAGTTAATGTATTAACTAACATGAACAATCCATGAGCAATACATTTGTTACAGTATTTGTTATTCTTTGTTGATGTTAGTTAATAGAAATACAATTTTAGTTCACAGTGCATTAACTAACGTTAACACTATTTTGATAAAGTATTAGTAATTGTTGAAAGTAACATTAACAAAGATTAATAAATGCTGTATAAGTGCAGTTCATTATAAGTTAATGTTAACGAATGTAGTTAACTAATGAACCTTATTGTAAAGTATACCACTTTATTTATCAATTCAATCTGTGATTTAAAAAAGTCTCTGGGGCAGTTCCCCATACAGGATTTAGATTAATCCCATGCAGGCCTTATTATATCAGGACATTTAAATAGTTTTTTCAAACATACAATACAAAAGAAATCACTGGCGTGCATCTTGAGACAAAACAGTGGCACTGATATATGTTAAGAAATGCAAGATGTTTTTAAATTAAGGCAGATCAAAACCTTGCCCAGGAAGTCTCTATTACATTTATGAGCTTTATACTGTATATGTACCTGTTAAAAATATATTTTTAAATCAGTTAATATGAATGTAATTGTTTAATGTTTGTCCAAAAAAAAAAATTGTTGAAAAACGTAAAATTTTTCTAATCTTTTGATTTTAGTCTTATCAGTGTTTACAGAAATACTGTTACCGGCATGAGAAATCATTCATCTTTATATAAATTTGAAACTTATGTTACAACCTGTGCTTTATTTGTTGTTCCTTTTGATTCGTTATAATGTAAAGATATTAAATATATTACAGCCCTGAACATAAACATAACTCGTATTAAGTATGCATTATTAATGTTTTGATTATAATCTTAATATCCTTAATACAATAAGTCAAAATGTTAAAGATATTTAAATATTTTTAATATTTAAACAATTGTGACACTGTGTTAACACATATTAGTATTATTAAATACTTTTTTAAATTTTTACTAGTACTAATTATTAAAAATTTTAGCTAATTTATTATTATTTTATTAGGAATAACAAGTATATAATAAAGCAACAGTATGCTTTTGTAATTATGAAAGTGGATCATTAGTATTTTGTTTTGTTTTTCTTAGTAGTCAGCTCAATAAAAATATATGAAATCTTTATATCATATATTTTAAGGATTTACAACTTCTATCTTATAACTAGTTTTAGAATTGCCCTCAAACTAAAAATATAAAATATCTTGTACAATTGTACAAAAGCATTTTTATGCATATTCGTTATTGTGGAAAGAAATACAATGTGTTCAACAGGGTCCATGCTTACCATTGCAAACACTGATCACCACATCATTTACAAAAAACAACATCAGTAAAATTAGCCTTAATTTATAGCCTAAACCTCTTTCTGCCTCTTATTGACAACTACTGTATTTAAATGCCCTATCAGTCCTTATTGTTTGAATAAACACAAACAATCAAAATATTCCGTGCATATAAGCTTATGGGTATTCTTTACAACATTTTTACTGCTAAATTTAAGTTCATTACACTTAAAATGTATGTAACATTTACTGTAACAACTTATATTTTTCCATTCACTTTATTCATACTCTTGAATTTACCTTACCTTTTTTTATTTCTTTTGCATGAACAATGCATTTTAATGTTTGAATTAATGTTTTTAAAGTAAAAGCTACTTATGTACTTATACGTCATGGTTGTTAAGAAAATTTTCAGTGTGTGAAAACATCAATACAAGCATAATTTAACAAAACAGGCATGTCATTTAACTACACACTAAGGAAATAGTGACCAATAACATAACAGGAATAGTAAACATTTATAATGATTTAAATTGAATTATAATATAAACCATTTATTGAAATAAACAAAATTATTGAAACATTTTATGAAAAATATATAAATATTTTTCAGTCGGTACTTTGTCTTAGATGTTCCTCTTAAAATGTGCAAAAAGAAACAAAACATTAAAACCAAAGAGACAATTGCTACAATGCAAAAATTAAAAAAAGGAAAAATTGGTAAGTGAAATAATTTGGGTAAATTTGATGAGAAACGTTCATATTGAAATCTTCAATCATATAAATATCGTGTCATAAAAGTTTGTGTCATTGTTGAGATTTCTTCTGAAACTCTGAAGACATTTGTGAGTTTTCTATGGCTTTTTACATGTTTTACATTTTCTTTTGACAATGCATTTTTTGTTTGTTTACCTTGGTTTGATCAGTTCTGGTTTTGATCAACTTTATTTATGTAGCACTTTATCCAATACAGATTATTTCAAAGCAGCTTGACATTAAAGTTCATTTGAAATCAGTTCAAGCTTTGGTTAACAGTATGTACTGTAAGCTGATGAATTAATACATTCTTAGATGTGGTTTTGTTCAAAATGAATTAAATAACACAAATCACAAATTTACATGTCAAATATGCAGTTATTCAACAACAAAAGTTATTTTCTGATTTTTATCACTGAATATTTTTTAGCATTGTATCAGCACAGTGTATTAAGACTGAATGTTTTCATGTGAAGGGTTCGAAATGTCCACAAAGATTTTTTTCATTTGTAAGCAAACTAAAGCCCTTAACATACAACATCTAAAATTAACAACAATTTACAACAAGATATTTTTGATCTTTAAACTCTAAAGGTGCTCTAAAGTTTTTTGCAAGTGATGCCATAGAAAAATTATTTTTGGTTCCCCAAAGAACCTTCAGTCAAAGGTTGATTATTTTTAAAAGATTTTGGATCTTAAAAATTTGTTATACTCTATAGAAACCTTTTTCACAAATATGCTTTTGTGCAACAGAAAGGTTTGTGAATGTGAAATCTTTTTTGTGGAACCATACAGCCTAACAACAAACCTTTTAGGACCCTTTATTTAAAAAAAAAAGTGTAATTGTAGTTCAGAACTTAACTAACAATTATCTTCAAAATTATGATTTATATCAACTAAAAATGCTGAGATAAAATGTCAATAAAGTTTTGAAAACAAGAGATAAATTTTCCAAACTATAATAATGACCTTATTGCAAATTTTTTACCTTTACATTTTTATTAGAAAACTCTCTAAAGGATAGCTGAAGTTGATTTCTGTGATGCTTTATAATAATATTATGACAATAAATCTAGTTTGATCTTTTTTCTTTTTGTTTAAGGTAAAGGCTGCATAAAACACAATTTTAAAGTAGTTTAAAAAAAAAATCACACCGTTTCAAAAATTGTGTTCAATTTGCATAAAATAAACGTCAGAACAATTTTATTTTTCATTTTAAATAACACAGCAGGTACAGCCAGAAGGCCTAGAAACAATCAAAACAAACACATTCCTAGCACAACTAGGACACTTTCTCCTGAAGGTAACTTTTATGTAAATAATTAAAGTTATAATATCATATCTTTATATATAGCATTTTATAAAACCATCCAGTCCTACTTTTCTTGCTTTTAAACAGAGAAACAAAGTTAGCAAAAAAGTTTATCAAAACTAAATCTTAACGAGAGAAGAGAAATCTTTCATCCTTTAGATTTAAACTGCACGCAGGGGCTTGGAGCATTTGTTGTGCATCCTCTTGGGCTTATGCTCACACTCATTTTTGGCCGTGTTGCATTTCATGCAGCGACATCGACGAGCCACGGGATAGAAGAAGACTGGGTCGATGTGAAGAGGACAGCCGGGCATCTTGGCAGCATGATACACCAAAGAACGGTGCATACATCCCTTCTGAATCAGGAAACGCTTGCCCACAAATCCTGCCACATTTGTGTCCTGCCACATACAATAAGACAGCATAGTGCACTGACAGGAAAATCATTTGACTCCTTTTGATATTGTGCGTGCGTGCGTGCGTGTGTGTTTACTTGGATACAAATATGCACGCTCATGCACACACACAACAAGAAAAAGTGTAGCCTAATATCTTATTTAAAAATTATAAATGTTTTAAATGCTTTCGACTTTATTATATTTTGAGCTTCAGGTTCATTTTCAAAAAATGTCTCCAAATGTAACACAGAAAATGTTATATCAAAAGCATATTGGCAGCTAAATAAAATATGCTTATTTTTTTCCAGTCTCATCATCTAATAATGAGATAAGAAGCAGCAACGATAGATTTTACTCAGTGATTTTATACAGATTTCAATCTTTGACATGGCCTTATTTAATAATAAAGATATTATTAAGACTATATTTTCACATAATGTTCTTTATGTAGGATGATTTTAAATAGAAAATCCCAAAGCATATCATGGGAAAGATAAATTCCCACAATATTACATGTCATAAAACAGCATTCATATTTTTAGTGATAAACTTTTAATTTTACTAACATGATAAAAGCATAATTAGAAAATAGGAGTTTTGACATCCTCACTTTGGGTTCCCTCATTCTTAACTTTGGCACAATATAGAGATTCACACACACACACAATTGAACAAAAATAACAGCTAACCATCATACGAGAGAGCGATTGTCAGGTCTTACCTGTGTGAAACACATTCCGCTGCATATGGTTGTGTTGATGGCCATGCAGTGACCGCACTCGTGCCGATTCACGTACAGTGTGTAGTTTTCCAGGGAACAGGCCATGAGGGCATCTGCGCTCAACACAATGAGCAGGCTCCAAAACAGCATCCCCATTTTCAGCCAGCACCTATCCAAACTCCAAAAGCAACACAAAATGTTACTATATTGCTGACGTAAGCATTGCGTTAGTGTGTTCTGAATATATATCATACAAATGTACAAAATTCTCTTTTTACCCAATTCTGAGTAGGTTCCTGATTGCTTTTGGACTCACACTAATAGCAAATGATCCTCGTTCCTCTTATCTTGCTTGGAAGGGAGGGAGGGTCTTCAGGCTGATCCTCCACAATAGAAATCAACAGTGTCACTAACAACGTGACACCACGACAAATGGCCACATGCAGCCTCGTTCCAACATCTCTTTATGTAACACAAAGTGTACAGTGGAATTGAAAATTATGCATCGCTATTTATAATTTTAAGCAAAGATTTGTTCATCGAAATCAAGCAAAATCCACCAGCATTTATTTTGGGTTATTTTTTAGGTACAAGCTATTTGTTTACACGTAATTATAGCATTCACTTTAAACGATTGAGGTGCTACACCATGCCATAGAAGATACACTTACATCTGCAGAACCTTTAGTTCACATAAAATTATTTTGAAAAGATAAGATTGAAATGGTTTGTTGACTGAAAGGTTCTTTGGAGAACCAAAAATGGTTCGTCTGTGGGATCGCTGCATGTGAGAAACCTTTTGTAGCCATGTTAGTGTAAATCTTACAAGAGATTTGAATGAATTACACCAAATTCTTCATTACTATCAGAAATAAAGGTACAAAACTGTACCTTTTCTGTCACTGTACCCTAAGTTTTCATTTGATACCTTTACAGGAATACAAAACAGAATACAATTTTGGGTAGATTACCGTACCTTAAGGACCTACATTGTTAGAAAAAAGTCAAAATATGTACCCTAGGTGTCAGTGGGGCAGCACCCTTTAAAAAGTTAATTGTATGGACCATAGGTACAGATATGTAAATATTTAGTACCTTTGAAATACTAATATGTATTTTTGGTCCCAGTATTACTTCTGAGGTACTAAAATGAAAACCTTAGGTGCAAAGCTGTACTTTTTGAAAGGGTACAGCCCCAGTGACAGATAAGGTACAGTTTTGTACCTTTATTTTTGTGTTTAATAATACATCGTAGGTGTTACATTCCTAACTGGTGTACATTTTTCATACAATATCTGTTTTCACACAATTGTGTTTTTCTATCTGTGTGACTTTGTTGGAATTTTTTATAATGATTATCAGTAAATCATCATCATCAGTATGCATCATCCTTTTTTTTTTAAATCTATTTACATTTTAAGACAAAAATAAAGACAGCCAATTAATTCAAAAAAAGACACAAAGAAATTTCTGTCCTTCTGGGATATGCTTCTGCAAAAAGGTTGACAGACAAATTGATAGAAATTGACAGACAATAAATTATTTTAAAAAACTGACTAAGATTCGATTTTGAATAAGACTACTGTAACTAAAGTACTTTTAAATGATTCATCTGTTGGAAATACATTTTTAAATGTCTTCTGCACATTTGCATGTGTCTGTTTTAAACCGATGGATGCTCTGCTGTTTGTAAGTAAACTTGGCTGTACAGAGACGTCAACCATGTTTCACGTGTATCATTGTCCACCTGGACAATATTTTCTGTCTAATCCCCACTAATGCTTCCCTCTCCGCCTCTGGGACATGTGCTTGCTCCAGCATGCTTCCAAACTGCAGCTATGACAACCATCACCCCCAGTTACAGAAAAATATATTTTAATACAGATACAGTGATGATTTATTATGACTCTCGAGTTATTAACAAACATTAACCAGCATTGTTGGTTTATTTACTGTAAATACACACAATCATTTTATCTTATTAAATATACAGTAACTAAGGCACTTGAGCTTGCTATAAAATATGTTAAAGTTTAAATTATTAGTATTAAACCATTAATGTGTTTTTTAAAATAAACTTGGCTAAATAAATTAAAACATTTGAAAGTATAAATACAGTTTTTTACCTGGAAGACATAGATGGATATTCTCATTATTATATGAATGTAAATGTGTTAATTTACATTTACTGTATATGTATACAACATATAGATAAAAATAAAAAATATAACAAATAAAATAAATACTGGTCACACTTTACATTACAGTGATACTTATATATTTAAAATGTATTAATTATTTATTTATTTATGTATATGTTTATTATTGTTTCTTTTTTTCTTTATGGAACAGTTTGTAATTAATAGCTCAGTGGGTTTTAAAAAACTAGAATAAAAGTAGACATTTAAAGTATTAGGTTACATTGTGATATTAATTTTTAAAAAGATTAAAAAATTCAAAAGTTATTTTTTGCTAAATATTTATATACTTTTGCATGTGCGCAAGAGCAAATTATTCAAATATATTTCTAATTAAGACATTTAAGAAAAGACTGAAGATCACATGTATTTTGATTCATTTAGGATTACCAAATAATATCTATAAAACCCATTTATTTTATGTTACAGTTCCACATTAAGCACAACATTTTTATATGCAACATCATCCGCCCGTTTGAACAAAAACACCCAATATTAATAATTGTACCATTTATTGTTCCAAGATTTAACTAAAATGTTAATAAAAATGTATCAATCAAACCTAGTCTCATACTTCTTTCGATCAATTAAGATAAATGGTCAAAATATGCTAAATAAAATGAGTCCTCAGCTCAAATGCTGATGTAGATTCAGCCACATATACATTATGATGGACAAAATTAAATTTTTTTAAAGACTGGGATGAGATGTAGGTCTTATACTTGACTCCAAGTAAATGTAGCTGAATCATGTCAGTATGTCTGCTTCCCGGCCAGCTATAACCACAGGGTTTGGGTTAGAAGAGTTTATATAATAAGGATGTTACCTGAGACCTCAATAAATTCTCTGTGGCATACAGAGCATGCCATGAAGACATAATGTATGGTTGTGCAATCGGTTACATTCACTGTAACAAACCAAGTCAGCTTGGTCACGTTGAGCTGGAAACATGGAAGTTTTGCCGAAGGGCAACGTGATACATGCTGGTTACTTCAGAAAACTAGGTCATAAGGATATTTGACCCATCCCTATTTTTTATGATGAGTGTCTCCTCAAACAAACACTTACAGTAGAAGGAGATCTGAGGCCCACCAGCCAAAAAGTGCAGCGGTAATGTAAACATAAAGATGAAAAGCGTATAATACTAAGTTTAGGTTATGGGATGGGATTCATCCTAGCAACGTAATTACGGAGAACCTGCAGTTATTTTAGGTTTACATTAGTGGAATTGTTATGTTTGCAGAAAACATGTCCACTCATGTACAAGGGGGACATGCCGGTTAATGTTATAAATAATGTTATTTTGGTAACGTAAGAACTAAAACATAAATATGTATTTGTATTCTGCACATGTTTGTAATTTGAAGTTTAATCCAACAAGTAGGTTAATAACATGATTTATATTCAAAGTTATTGTCACACAATATATGCAACCCAAGTCATTTTGGTAAATAATAAGTTTCTGATATAAACAGTTTACATTACAGTGAATGCAACTAAGCTTTAAACAAATATACAGTGCATATCAAAACATACAAGTTCATTAAAAAATAAAGAGTTAAAGAAGGTACAAGTATTATTTGTATTTACTATTCTGCAGAGACTTGTACTTTAAAGCCTTTACCTCTAGGGGGCAGCAAGTTCCTTACAAATTCTCCCCCTTGTATGGCTTGTGCATCTTTGTGTTGACTTAATTCTTAAAGGGACAGTAAAATACTGTAATCATTTACTCACTCTCATGTTGTAACAAACCTGTATCAATTTAGGAAGATATTTTGAGAAATGTTTGTAAACCTTTTGTGAGCCCCATTCACTTCCATAGTACGTAGGATAACATAATACTATGAAAGTGAATGGGGCTCACCAACGGTTTGATTACAAACATTCCTCCAAATAGCTTTTCATTCATGCTCATCAGAACAAAGACATTTATACAGGTGTGTAACAACATGAAAGAGAGTAAATGATGACATCATTATCATTTTTGGGTGAACTATCCCTTTAATATTAACGTTTCCACATTTCAAAACAATAAACCCCCTCCCCCAGGCCCTGCCTCATGAAACCTGTCGCTTATTGTCAAACTACCAACACCAATTTATCAAACCTCCAACATATGTAAATTCTTATAGTAAACCATTTTCACCATTGGATCAACAAATTTGGCTTGTTTGCAAAGCCCCAGCTGCTATTTTATGTAATGTAACCAACTGCATTTCAATTCTTAAAGCTCCCGTTCTTTCTATGTTTTGAAGCTATGATTGTGTTTACAGCGCGCAATATAACATGTGTTCGTGTTTTACGTGTAAAAAACGTTGTATTTTTCACACAATTTACTTATCTCTATAGACGGTTTCATCTGACGCACGTGATACACGTCTGGATCCGAACTTTACTTCCTGTTTAGTTTTTTTTAATGGTCTGACTAGTTGCTAAACTGATCTCTTGAACAAATGCCTCGTCGAAAATAACAAATGTTTTCGTTTCCTGGGTAATCTATGAGTTGTTTATTTTGCTTGTTATATAAATAATGATGTTTAAAAAAACTTTGTTGTTATTTATTTTTAGCGGAGTTTACCGGATGTTACGTGCAGACCACGACAGCCGCTTGTTTATGTTGTTACTTCTGAAACCGTCTATACCACTGTTTTCACTGTCCTAAAAACGCACTGATGTCTTCCTTGTCCTTTGAAGTCCCTCCTTAAGAAATACGTATCGAGTTCTGATTGTGTAGCTTGTTTAGTGTGTTGTGATTCGATAGCAGCTTAGCTTGTCGTTAGCTTAGCTGGCGACTGATGTATTACTGTGGGCGGAGTTTAGTAAAAAAAAAACTGTTCTGGATGTCATTAAAGCAGGAAGTAGAGGGCTGTAGTCTAACCCGGCAGTTCGCTGTAGGCTTTGAAAGGGGTTCAATTCAAATATATCACCTGGCAGTGAACTTTGAGCTTTATCATTTTACAGGTATTATTTATGCTATTATAGCAACATTACACACTAACTAGGGTTCTAAAAATGGGATCAGAAAGAACGTGACCTTTAATATCAACATTTGGTTAAAGGAGTACCGTAGTCCACTTTAAAGATGGGGCCCATTGACTTACCATAGTATTTTTTTTCCTACTATAAAAAGTCAATGGATCCCATCTTTAAAGTGGACTACTCCTTTAAGGAAATCCAGGAGACATCTAAGCGGCGAAAATGGCCCTATCCCAAGTAAGTGGTTCTCAAACATTTTGGCGTGCACACCTAGTTTGATAACCACTGCCCTTAGTGATAAAGATCCATATTACAATCAATGACTATGTTTACATGTATACCAATAATGCGATTATTTCCAATAATCAGAGTAAGGACTTAATCACCGTAAGACTGGAGCTATAACCTCTTCATTCCTGTTAACATGCAGTTTTTCTTTTCTGATTATTCACACATAGCCCAATACGGACTACCGGGACATCCGGGAACTTGACTGTAAATTTTGGGAAAACAAACAAGACTTCTCATAGACTTCCATACAAAATAGCGGCATAAAGCAACGTTCGTACACACCCGGCAGGTGTAAATAACTTAAGAAATCACTCAGATTAAACATGTCGAGTAATTATCTGTCCACCCTGCCTGCCATAGAGCGCAAAAGATACATTAACACATTTAATTTGGTCAATATTAAAACGTGTCCCTTTCATTCTTCCAGTGTCAACCAGTGATTGCGGGAAATATCGCTAAGCTAGTTAGATGTATGGCTGGACGGAAAGTGCACTCAGTACTCTAAATATAAAGACATAATATATAAATACAAAGTAACTTTCAAATACAAAGTAAAATCATTAGCTTCCCTGTTGACTCGATGAGGTACGAGTAAATGTCCGGGTAAGACACCTCTGGCCAATGGGAAGCGTTGTTACACAAATTTGATGCTGTGAGAATGAAAGGGACATGTTTTTAAATTGACAAATTAAATGTGTTAATGTATTTTTCGCGCTCTATGGCAGGCAGGGTGGACAGATAATTACTCAACATGTTTAATCTGAGTGATTTCTTAAGTTATTTATGCCAGCCGGTATATGAACGTTGCTTTGTTCCTCTATTTTGTATGAAAGTCAATGGGAAGTCTAGTTTGTTTTTTTCCCCCAAAAGTGGGCGTGAACCTCTTCAGAGACATTCTATGACGTTACGCCGATTGTGGATATGCAGAGCACAAATGATGACCTCACATGTGCACTGTTTTTATTTACTTACATTAAATGACAAACACATTCTTATGGACATATTTGTAATTCAGTGCCAGGAAGGAGTTAATTTAGCCGGCACTGGATGGAGGCAGACTGAGTCGTGTTCAGGGAAAACTTTGTGCACACACTTCATTTAGTGCGGTTTAAAGGCATTTAAAATGTTAACATGGCCGCATACTGCGATAAAAAATTTATCTTTTAATACTCTTATTTTTGCTGCAATTATGAGCTTAATCCCATTACTTTTATTGAAGTATTGTGTTTACAAGAGGTAAAGAATTGAATGACAATATAGGCCAAATCCCATAATAATAACATTATGAGGGTGTGTGTAAACGTTGTCAATGTGACACACTTTGAAAAGGCGCAGGCATTGCCGATTTAGCTGTGGTTTTCTCGTGAAAACAGGAAGGGCGAGAGATTACAGTGAAACATGAGAGATTCCCAGGAAAAACAGGAGTGTTGACAGGTATGACTAGCATACATTTACATTTATGCATTTAGAAGAAACTTTTATCCAAAGCTACTTACTGTGCATTATAAAGCAAACCTACACATTTTAACCAGTATGTGTGTTTCCTGAGTCTGAACCCGCAACCTTTTGCTCTACCCACGATGCAAGGCTCTACCACTGAGCTATAAAGCTATTTATGGCATATCAAAAATATATAAGTTACATTGTGCTTATAAATCCGTTTTCATTCTCAAAGGTTTTGTATAAACATGTTTTTAAAAAATGATAAAAAAATTATTCTTTGTTTGGTAGATAAAGGTTGTTGGTTTGGTTAACACATAACACAGTAACCAATGACCTGGATACCTTGAAGTAGCTTTGGATAAAGTTGACTGTCAAATGCATCAAAATGATCATACACAGAAAATGGTCACAGTTTGACTTTTCTCAGAATGATGGACCATCAGCTGTGTCATTAAAGTATAATCTTTGCATACTTGCACACAGATTACCAAGAGATGTACATTTTGGTCCGCTATGGTGAGGCATTCATTTGTGCAATCAAAAAGATTTTTATGTTGCAGTATTTTATCGGCTTTATAAGTTCAGTCAATCTTAAATGTCCAGACCTGAAAGTAGTTTATAATGACCCAGTTTGATTGTTCGGCTGTGACTTGGATTCGTACACACGAAACGGATGCGTTCCCAAGTTTTTCAATACCTGACATATCAAACTGTCCTTGTTTCAGAGAACCAAGTGTTTCAAACCCTGAGCATTCCCACGTAGTCTCTTTCTCCACCAGAGTTCTCCCAAGCTCCACTGAAGCAGAGGTCAGCTCATCTTTTCCATCCAGTCCAGTTTGTATCCGCACGCGAGAGATCATCATAGGTTTGTGAAAGGTCACAGTGAAGTAGCTTTCTGGGCCAATAGGGGACATGCCCCAGAAATAGTCCGAATCTTGGTTATACGCCTTGTCGGGCGTGTTGGTCGAGAAATACTCGATGTTCGTACTAATGTGTGCCGGAGGGTTATCGCCGAACTCTTCGACAAAGTCCTCGTCCTTTAGGCGATTGAACGTGCCTTGAAAAGACGAGTAAGTGCCCACGTGCTGAAACAGCGATGGGCGAAACCGAATCGTTTTATCCTGCATCAACAAAGTGCGGAAATGCGTCAGCAGGAAGTCACAGGGCATCTCCTGGTAGAAGTTATACAAAAACCGAGCCAAAGTGGGCAGGTCACTGGATTTGTACAGTTTTCCTATGTAGCCCAGTTTGGAAAATTCCAGGGTGACCCACTTTGAGGACCTCATCGAGCGAACGTGCTCACGTAATTTCGAGAGGAAGTTCTTGGCACAGGCCACGTCGTCTTCCAACATGATATAGTACTGGGAGAGGTTACTGCTGAAATGGATCAAAAAGGCGTAGTCCACGTTCTGCTTCGAACGGAAGGTCACACGGTCAGGAGCATCATTGAAGTTCCTCTTTAGGCCTGTAAGCAGAGGATAGCTCTCTTGGTTGGCATGGATGACCAGCAACCGACCCTGGGACAGCTGATTGAAGTAATTTTCCTTAATCATCTGAACGGTCTGCTGGACCCAGTTCAGGTCAAAGTCCGCAAGGAGGACAACTACAACCATTTCAGCCAGTTCTTCCTCAGAGGATTGAGAGAAGATTGACTGAAGGGTGCTTTGTAGATAATTGTCCTTTTTCCTCCTCACAGATGCAAGCCCCAGAGTTAGATACTCTGCAAATGATAAAAACCACAGGACATTACAGGAAGTGGGTTGAGATGTGTTTTTTGTATACATTTCACACCTACACCATTCAAAAGAGGCTTCTTTACAGCGATGCCATAGAAGAACCATTTTTGGTTCCTCAAAGGTTCCTAGAAGCATCCTTTATGTCATATATTTTATAATGTAAGGAACCTCTTTTTACTACAAATAACCTTTTGTAAAACAGAGCCGTTGTTGAAGGATCTTTAAAACCATTAAGCCAAAAGTGTTTTTTCTGTGGCATTGTAAAGCACATTTATTTGGATTGTTTCAACCCATGGTTGGGTAAAATATGGACACACTTAACCATTGGTTTAAATCAGTGTTTTCCAATCCTGGTCCTCAATTACCCTGTCCTAGAAAGTTTAAGAAGTCTCCTTTTGAAAGGAACAGTATGTAGAATTGTGGCCAAAACTGGTACTGCAATCACACAACTGTTGGCCAATACACAACGCATACTTAACTTTTCCATCGTTGAGCATCACGTCTCAAATTCACGCGTGCAGTTGTTGTTTATAGGCTTGTTCGACTTCATGCGGCAATGCAAGAACCGGCAGCCGGATGACGTCAAAGTACCGCGAGAATGATCCGAAGTTTAATTTCGTCTCACTCTTGCGGCACTTTGACGTCATCCGTCTGTCAGTTCTAGCGAGCCGCATGAAGTCGAACAAGCCTAGCGTGTGTGACGTCGTTGCCGTAAAGCAAGTCGTGATTCTCAGGGACGCTCCTCTCAAGCTTGCATTGCTGTGTTTTCTAGCGCCGTCCCCCCCGAGCTTCAACAGGAGGATGATTCGCCCTACTATGACTTTGTTTATCACCAAAATAACTTTAAAACTAGGTTCAATAACTGCATAGTGTGTCTTTAATGTCTAGTGACATGTCAGGGCCATTTTATGATTAATTGATATAAATTTCTTACATACTGTTCCTTTAACACACCTGATTCAACTCATCAGCTTGTTGGGGAGACATGTTAACCATTCTGGAAGGAAGTTGATGAGTTGAATCAGGTGTGTTTAATAAAGAGACATCTAAAACAGTCTGGAAGGGGGTACTTGAGGACCAGGATTGGGAAACACTGGTTTAAATGAACCAAGAAAATGTCCAATGTCCCAACCATGGGTTGAAACAACCCAGAATGATTTAGAAAATATGACAATTTTTTTATGTTTTTCACTAAATAACCAGTAAACATTTGGGTGTTGTAATGATGCATATGACCTCTATATCTGCAATATTGTACCAAAACATTTGTAAATGTCAATTCACTGATGATTATAAATGAACTCACTCTTGGGCTGCTGAAGGTTTCCTGCCAGAACTTTAATGGAGATGTTGAAACGCAGGTAATAGCCCTCAATCTTTTCAGGCCAAGTCTCTTTATCCCAGATCCAGGTCACTGACTGGGTCTAAATCAATCAATAAAACAATACTATTGCTCTGAAGTTCCAACAAGCTGACTGATATACAAAATGCTATTCACAGAATGGATTTCTAAATGTCTTTGCACTTAAAATATAACAAACCAAGAGGGAAGTGATGTTTTTTTTTATTGTGGGTTAATTTCATCAGCTAGCTGTTGGTGCTCAGTATATAGAGTACTTTGAAAAAGTCTTAGCCCACCACCACCAGACTTGTTGTTTTAGAAGTTTTAATGTCCATCCATATTTATTTTTTTCAATCTATTTTAACAGAAAATACAGGAAATATGTACAAAATAAATTAAAATTTTAACTTTTCAGGACTAAATGTCAGGACTTTAGGCATTGTCAGTATTTAGTGTCACATCTCTTGGTACGAAACACATCTTAAGCGTTTTTAGGCAGAATGAAGTAAAAATTATTTAATTTAATTTAGGTTTAAGAGAAACTGCAGTTTCATGCTATTGCTTAAGTGGAAGGGGAGTTTACCCTTAATACACTTCATTTTTATACAGTTTTTAATACTACATACACATTTCTTGTTTTTTCTGGTTGTATATACACTAGGATCACTTTAACACTGCAAAAACAGCTAATTCTGGCATGGTGCCCTAAGACTTTTGCACAGTACTGTATGTAAAAGTGTGGCTTTAAAGCAGGATGCGGTTTGTGAAAAAAAGGTTTCATGAAAAAAAATTCATGAATAACCACAACCATGAAGCACATTTGCTACTTCCGCAGCAATCTCCTTACCGCCGGAACAGGTATGCTTTCTATTGTTATCTAAGGGGTTGTGTACACCAAAACTTTTACGCCCGCAGCCGGCGCATGTTTTCAATTGTTTCCAATGGAAGCTCGGCGTTTTTCAAATAAGCCAGCAGCTAGCGGGTTTTTTCCGCGCTGAAAACCGGCGCTCGGCGGTTTTCACGTGCGCGGCGCTGAGAGTCTAGAGTTGAAAGAGATTCAACTTTGGGAGAAAAGCTCCGCTCGTCAATGTCAGTTCTCACACGGCCGCCCAATCACAGTGGAGCAGGGGCGGGACATTACCACAGCAACCAACCGGCTCACAGCTGAGGTATCACAGCTACCAAAGTGCTCAGCTGAAGAAAGCTGGCACTCAGCTGAAAAACAGCTGGCATTCGGCGTCCTCAAGGCGTTTTCAGCCGCGTTTAAAAGTTTTGGTGTGTCCAGCCCCTTAGTGTTACTGATGTGAACAGTCTACTCAGTCTACACCTGTCCCAGCTACTCTAAAAGCAAGTGACCTGGAGACTTACTCAGGACCTGACCTGACCCAAACTAAACCGTGGGGTACTGTGCAATGAAAAAGCGCCAGAAGAGGCACCCTTTTGTAGGGATTCCCAATTCGTCAGTCATTGATATGACATTGAAGTGACCGACTCAAAGGGGGAAGGTCTTGGTTACGAATGTAATAACCCTCATGATAGCAAAGGTGGACAATACTTGGTTAGCTTTATTAGGGGGTTTGTCTTGGGGAAAATATGTTTTCGGAGTGTCGTGTGTTGCTTGTGAGTCCAAAATATGTGTTTGTTGTGTCATGTTGTACATGCATCAAAGGGTTTATGATAAAATAGATGTTCAAAATACTCGCAAGACACTCACTTAACAGTAAACTCTGATTACACATGAGATTGAGTATTAAAAGCTAGTTTGACTACATAAAACTGTTATCCAATCATAGCAGAATCATGTGAATGTCATAAGTAGACCTTAGACAATAGTATAAAACAATAAAATACGACTGAGTCATGTGCCCGTTTAAAATTGTTTACTTTTACTTTTAAGTTAAAGTATGTTTATGTGCTAAAATATTAAAGGGTGGTTCAATGGTTTTTCAAGCATTCATACTTATAAACACAGATATAGAGTTGTTTCCTTATGCTAAACGTAAGTGTCAAAAAAGCAGTTGGACGTGTTACAGAGTATTTCTGTGCCGAATGCACTTCGCCAGGGTTCGTACAAGTTTCGGAAAGTTTTTTCGATTACATGTCCAACTGATGTTTCAGGGGTATTCTATACGTATCACTTCTTTATATGGGCACTTCCCCCGGAAATCCCCGCCCACCCGTCAATCAGCGGGAGACGCTAGAACTTACAAACATTCACATCACTCGACAGCTCTGCTTAATTTCAAAACTCAACAATGGCATGAAAGAAGAAGTGTGTTTTTGGATGCAAGGAGAAGAAATACAGCTTTATGAAAACAATGGATATAGTTTTTTATCACGGGTAGCAGCGGAGTTTTGCGTGTGTGTTTGATGCGGTGGATTTTCCCAACCGGGTTACAAGTTGCATGTGGTAAGTAAGACTTCTGTCTTATGTTGTAAATATGCGCGTGCATATTATATAAATGATACGAATATGTAGTGAATCATAAGTTATAAGTGTTGTATAGTGTTGCATGACTCGTACTCGCTCCACCCGCGGTAGTAACTCCTCCTTCTTCATTTTTTCATACGTTATCGGAAAGATTCGGTAAAGCTAATCTTTCTTTTATAAATCTGATTAAATTAAAGACTCTTCGGAGATATAAAGGATGTCATACTACACTATAGGTACTCCAGATTAACATCAGAAATGCAGAAACAGCGTGTGTTACGTGAGCTTTAAATGTAAAACAAAAACTTGTATTTATGAAATGTAATAAAGTAAAGACTATGATAATATGCCTTGGAATATGTTTTCCAAAGAAAAACACGGATAAAATACAAATACTTGAAAAAATACTTTTAAGTAGAAAGTAAAATCATTGCTTGATACTAGTGACCCTACAACTGTGAACCCACCTGTGGTCTGTGGACGTTGGAATGAACTTCTCCTTTTGTAATGTCTGTAATACAATAGCTCCGCATTTGTTAAATCTGTTAGTAGTTGGTTTCTAACTCTGTATCACAGAAAAATAGTCACGATGGATGCATCCCTCACAGGCTGTACATAACTTTATTGTCCTCATAAAAAAAATGTGTGGTTTACTTTAATTGCTATGCTAAGATAAGCTAATGGCAGCAGTCTCCCAGTAAGCAAGCCAACAGTATGGCAATGGCAAGGAACGAAAACTTGGAGAATAACCTTATGTGAGAAACCAAATTTAGCCGAGAGTGCCAGATCTCCTACAGCTCCAACGTTTTTTTTTTGTTGAAATATATTTATATAAATAAATATAAAAATATAATATATTTTTGCTTATATTAAATATAATGCTTATATTTTTGGTTGAGGCTTATAACAGCAATTATTAATTCTATATTGGTTTAAAACTGTCGAGTCTGCTTTTGTGTCAGATGTATTCAAGATCAAGATGCTTTTTTGGTTACATTAATTTTGGTATTTTATATGGTCTATTAAATAAGTAGCATTATGGGGTGGGGACCGGGTGTGCCTCATAAGCCTTGAAAAGTGAAGCCTCTGGCACTTTGATCGCCCCCTGGTGGCTGGCTGCAGTACAAGTCATAAACCCCTCCCTCTCCATTGAAACGAATGGGACTCTGCTCTAAATAAAAAAAATATTTACACTTCCACTAAAAGTTTCCGAAAGATGGTTTTGTTCCTTTTAAGTAGTTTTTAATCACGCTGGTATATGTCCAAGTCTACATTGTTATGGTAAGTTTCATTTTAGCATGTAATTTGATGCAATAGAAACGGGGCGTTATGATTGGCGTGGTTGAATTGGTCGCGCGGGCGTTTGGGCGGAAGTTTGATACCGCGGCTCCGCCTCCTGCTCCACGGACGATTCCTTCTGCGCAATTGGCTCCAAACTGACGTTTTTACGTAACATGGCGGCGACCGTGGTCGGACATTTTTTGCTTCAATTCATTACAATGGTGGGAGCCGACGTCGCGTCGTCCATCTTTTTTTACAGTCTATGGTGGGGACAGGATACATTTTCTATCACCGGGGTTAAAAATAATTTAGCAGAGGTGTTAAAATCATCGCATTTTGATTAAAAGTCACTATATTGTAAAAAGTCAGGCTATATTGTGGTTCTCTTCAATGTGTTTATTTCTATTCTGAATTATATTTAATATTCTGTATTAAAACACTTTTGAAGATAACAGATGTCACCTGGGAAATAAACTTAATGTTGATATAAAAAACATCATCAAGCTTTTGGATATCATTTATTTTGACACTTGCAAATCAAATGATGTGTCTTCAACTTGTGGTGAGATTTCTGGGTGCAATCTTTTGAGCAGAGAAAGTTGTCATTGTTAGTCAGTGTATGTGTTACCTTTAGGTTTCCTGACTGTGTCCGTATGTAGAAGTAGATGCTGGCACAAATGAAAAGACCAGCCGCTAAGCGAATGGATGTTTTTAGATGGCATCTCATCTCCCACCTTTTTCTGTCAACAAACACATGAGGACATGAAAGCATATAATATACTTTGTAGCCACCTGTAGCTATAATCTCCCAATATGTTTGGTTATATTTAATCAGCAGCTGCATTGTTCAATTATTCACATGTCCATGTTTAAATAATTCATTGTCATTTATGAATCATTTAGGCAATACATTCAACAAAACATTCAGAGATATGATAATATGTCTGTTGGTTTAACATATTTTGAATGTCATTTTTGACTTGCTTTGTAGTATTATGAATCAATTTGACCTCAAAATACATTTTGATATACTGAAGTTAACTATGAAAAATGTAAACAAAAAAGTTTGCAAAGATGAACATGTCAACACATGTTGACATTTCGTGACAACTGTCAGACTACAGGTATGGCAGGGGTTTTCCAAATATGGGTGGTGACTCACTTGAGGGTCTCGCAAAGCCTATTTGCTGTTGTGGTCAATAATGGCACACACAAAAAAAGTTTATTCCAGTTAATGACTAGCAATGACAATCATTTTTATATGATTTACCATAAAATATTTTGATATTTCAAATAAATTTACCTTACCATTAATAAAGTGACAAGGAAAATAAAAACTACTACTAGTTATAAAAAGGGTCAAATGTGTCATGCTTTTAGCAGATGCTTTTATCCAAAGCAACCTTCAGTGCATTCAATCCAACACTTTCTTTTTAACTTTCTTCTTCAATTGTAAATTTTTGTACGATTTGCCTTTGCCCCGTGACGTTGGGGTTTGGTGCAGGGTTTAAGGGTGGGGTTTCCTTATTTTTTTTTTATGATAATCGTAAATTTTTGCACGATTAACTTTGTATGAATCTATACGATTTTCCCAACTAGTAAACATGTAAGAATTCTTGTAGGATCAGGCTATTCAATCCTCAAATTTTTATCAGTACAGTATATTGTATGCCACTAACTGACACTGATTTGAGGAAAATGCCAATTTTTACATAACAAATGTTATTTAAATTCACAACTTTAAAACATGTGACAACTTGTATCAATATGACATTTATGAAAAGTCCTGAGAACACGGTTTCATTTGCAGGGCCAGCCCAAGGCATAAATGAACTAAACGGCTGCTTGGGGCCCCCTTTTTTTTACAATTAAATAACTTAAACAAGTAATATAAAAGAATAATTCAAGACAAGAACATTCTGATTTGCAGACAACTGCTGTTTGTCTGCAGTGCTAGTGTAGCATTTGAGTCATGCGTAATTTAATGTTAAACTATGTGAGTGGCGCTCTGAGGGATTTGGGCAACTTCCTGAGTCGTAGCTGGGTGCCACAGACAGGCGCCACCTGTTGGGGCCGGTGTGCGTACACTCATAGAAAACAATGTGTTTGATTTTTTTAGAAGGGCGTGGCGCTGAGCTGCGCGTCCGGTGGGCAACCCCCTTTACGCTACTGTGTGTCATACTGTAGTCTAGAGCTAAAGATCTTTGCCCGAACCCGACGGGTCATTTCTTTCATTTTACACGGGGTCGGGCCCAGTGGCGGAACTAGAATTTTTTTAATGGGGTGGCCAGGGGGTGGCCAAAGCTACTTTAGGGGGTCCATAGTCCATAAAAGAAAATGACGCGTTACCATGTATCAAGAAAGCATAAATGATTCTTTTGATTGCATTAGATGTAAACATAATAAGGGTGAATTTTAAATCTTTCTACTGTGTTTCTTACATCTGATTTACTGTCTGTTAAAGGGATTCACCCAAAAATGAAAATTCTGTCATCATTAACTCACCCTTATGTTGTTCTACTGTATTTTATTTTAATAAACACAAAAGAAGAATATTTTGATAAATGATGGTAAGCACACAATTAATGGTATATCCATTTAATTCCATATGGAATGTTGTTTTTATTCCTACTATGGAAGTCAATGGTTATAGCTGTGTGCATTATTTATCAAAATATCTTCTTTTGTGTTCATCAGAAAAAAATAAATTCATACAGGTTTAGAACAACATAAGGATGTAAAAATGATGACAGACTTTTCATTTTGTGAACTATCCCTTTAATGAAGCAAAAGATCAGGAAATCTAAACTCCATGATAAACCTTAAACTTACTTCAAATAGCAGAGCTCAACACAAAGGATGTTTAGATTAATCTTTATTTACGAAGATACAGAAGATGCAAAAGTTTTCTTTTTTCTTTTTATATTTATTTAACTTTAATGACAGAGAGACTTCAACAGGTTAGGCTAAGACCGAATGCAATAAAATGTTTATTCATTTAAGACGTACAGTAACCAAATGTTTACTATGAAAATCACAGAGACAGCTGTTTTGACATATGAGCATTTGTTCGTTTAAGCCAAAAAGATGCGAAAATGAAGTCGTTTAAGCTCTGGCTGTGCACGTGCACTATCGGATATGCGAGTCGCGCTTTCAAGTTCAAGGTGGCAATCCAGTCCAATTAACAATCATACAGTAGCCTATAAAGATCACGTCAAGAATGAAAACATTGTGCTGGGTTTTGTTGTAAAAAGAATTGGCAATCTTAGACTTTATTCAGTCCACAAGAAAATTACCACACATCCAGCATATACGGTGAAATCATGTAGCATTA
This sequence comes from Misgurnus mizolepis, assembly GCA_025389145.1. Lineage (NCBI taxonomy): Eukaryota > Metazoa > Chordata > Actinopteri > Cypriniformes > Cobitidae > Misgurnus > Misgurnus mizolepis. The sequence goes on along the minus strand of JAIFKI010000022.1, from coordinate 6,808,682 downwards.
GCAATGTACGACTTCACTTCATCATTTCAAAGAGATTCCAACTAAGCATTATGTAGACATGACATTTATCTTCTGATGGTATGAAAAGTATTCGTTAAGTTACAGTAATTTTTCTGACGCGTTTTGAAAAGACATCACTGATTGAGAGATATCAAAACGCGCAGTAGGCCTATGTATACTTTCTTAATTTTGTGAAAAGCACAACATTCAGTTTTTATAGACACACAAAAAAATGACACTTTAAAGTTTTAAATGATGTATAAATCATATCTGTATGTCCAAAATCAGCAGAGTAATCCAAGTCTCTTTGCGCAGTGATTGAATAATAAAGAGCTTGCGCCGCGACCGCAGGGAGGGTTAATATTCATAATGTTTGTTTTTAACAATGTGCTGCGCTGCCGCATGTCGAAAATAAACATAGCGATTAAGTGAAAGTAGAGCATTAAATTTGGGGTGGCACACGGGGTGGCCAGTGACATGTCAAGGGTGTCCAGTGCCACCCTGGACACCCCTCTGGCTCCACCACTGGTCGGGCCGGGCTCGGTTTTGAGCGTCAAGTTCAATGCTGCTGGATGCACTATCAGTAACTGCAGGACCGCACTGAAGCCATTTACATTTACAGTGGATTTGCGCATGTAGCCTAATCTTGGTGAGTAAAGGTTTTTCAATGTATGACTAAATATTGAGTCTTAAATACATAATTTAGACAGAGGATATAGACTTATGTTGGCATTAATGGAGAAAAGTGCCAAAGCAAATCCCGCGGAGCCTTTATCTTAATTTCGTTTTTCCCAAATACCCTTCTTAATTCAGAATGTATTATCTTAATTTAATTCGTTAAGAAAAAATTATTTTCATTTAATGTTGGCCTATTTATAATGTATTGCATAGGCCTATTTAGAGTGAGATGTTACAGATGACTTATTTTATTTCTTTGTTTCAACTTCCAAGTGGCATGTAGCCTAGTTAGTCATGAATAAATAATTTTAAAACCTATGTAAATTACTCATTAGTAAACGGATTCAGGCTTTTAAAAAGCTGTCAATCAAAATGTACTTTTGGGTTCAGGCCGAATTCTGTCGAATTTCGGGCTCTACTGTTGTCCATTAACATACATTTGAGGATTAGAGCACTGAAAACAACATAAGGTTTTTATTCTGCGCCGTTTGTAATTCGTCCTCTGTCTATGTGTGCACGCGGGTTTAAGTGCACTCAGTAGTGCACACATGACAAGTTTCAGAAAGCAAGCAAACATATAATCTTTCTGTTCTTGACGGGGCACATACAAACAAATGATCTCCACAGTACTCTTCTTCCAATAAAAACATTTGTTTATCTCTTAGGCAGAAACCATGTCCATGCTCCTCTTAAAGAGACAGTAACCTCAATTAACCTACTTAAGTCTGTGTCATAAATGTTAATCAAACAAGACAAAGAGAAAATCACTTCTGTAGCTATAAAATATGATAATTATATTTAATTCATATAATAAAGACAATAATTCATTTGATTTGATTTCTTTTCCTAATGCTAATTTTAGCCTTTACTTAATGTGAAACTTTGTTCTTTTTATAAATGTTTGTAATTTCTTAATTTTTTTATATAAAAAAAATTGGTGGGAGGGGGGCCCCAAGCAAATTCTGCTAAGGGCCCCCAGGAGGCTCGGTGTCACTGTTCATTTGTTTAGCATTTCAGTTGATTTTATAATTGGATGATTGCACCATATAACTTTCACAACCTCTTTTTTTAAGGATTTTGAACTAGGCTTCTGAAACCAGCATACAAAACAACTAAACAATGTGTGAAAGTCATGTGTGGAGCCTGATAGTAGGTAGAGGCTTTCCAAACAAATAAACAAATGAAAAGCTAGCCTTAAACAAACAAAGAGCTCCAGTTGTGTGTTCAAAAAGCATTTGTTCAGCAGTTGAAAAGGTTGATTACTATAGGTATAGCATCACTGCTGCATTTTCTAAGATGGCAAACACTTCTTTTTAAAGGGTTTTTGTGGTTTACAATAGCCTTGTTTCCATATCAGCAAAGCTGGACTTTATCCCCATGCGTTGCCCATTATGTACTTTATTTACACAGGATGAAAGCACACCTAGGCACACAGACACCAAAACATCTTTCATTTGTAGGAAGTATGCAAATACCTAAAGAAACAGAGTAGCATATGCCAAACCAGGCAAACTGGTTTCAGTGAATTATATGTTTCTGTCATCCTCTTCCACTGTTTATCTAGTTATATCCCCTTTAACAACTCAAACGAGTTTAGGCAGTTGTGACTGAATCCTAAACACACTTTATATCTGCTATATACGGGCATAAATAAAATGACAGGATTATACTATCATTATCTATTTGGAATGTGTAATTGGTTAAAAGATAACCAAATGTCCCTGTTGTTCAGTTGTCCATCACGAAGCCAGCAAAGCAAAGGTTTGATTTCCAGGTACTACGAGTAGTGTTGAAACAGAATAGATTGAATACATTGAAAGTTGGTAAGGCGTCAAAATGCGTAAATATGAGTTCAAATGTCCTCGTTTAATAAACTGGAGGTCCGGTGCGCATTTACTGATGTTTAAATTGAAGCGATGCGGACGCGCACATGATGCCCAAATTTAGCAGCTGTAAGCCGCTTCTGACACATTGATATAATTAAAGAAAAAGATACGGATTTTAAACAAAGTTTTAAAGCATTCAGAGAGAAAACTAAATTTTAATCCACTTACCTTTTATTATAACCTGTACGATTATAACACCTTCATAAAGCAGTTAAAATTTCAAGAGAAAACTTTACATACAGAGAGCAACTCCCACGAGTCTTTCGCACTTCCTCTTGTTCTTCAGTCGTTAACATGCTCATCTAGACGGCGAAATAGCAAGGACTCTTAGGGGAGTGATGAAACCTCAGGTATGAAATATAACCGGTCAAAGGTTGGGAGAAATAACCTGTCAGATTAGTTTCGAGGTAAAATCTCCTCAATAAACAGAAACAGATCGCAGCGACCAAGCGGGGAGTCAAGAATCCAGAGTACTGCAGCCAACGAGTTCTACTAACAGTTATTAATAAATTGTAGTAGTCTACTAAATGTGTTAATGAATATATATAAATTAAAAACATTCACCGTGTGCAAAATACATTTCATTGTGTCATCCCTTGACGCTTATTTAAATGATAATATATTATGGTATAATATATAATATACTATACTCACTATTGAGTACTTTAAATGTTAAATTATGTATGAACTATAAAGGTTGTTTTTGTAATTGCAGGTACATAACCAAAGTTTCTTTCTGCTTTTTTAAATGGTTATTTTTGTAATTATTTTAATAATTTGGTCACGTTACGGGCCATAACATTATAATCTTTTTTTCTAGAAATCATTATTTCCTGTTCTCCGAATTAGTCACTGTTGACAATGTGTCAAACTGTTACCAAGCTGGGGGCATATTCCAGAAAGTATGTTGTGACTTAAAGGAGACATATCATGCTAAATCCACTTTCTTAGCTCTTAAATGCATTTTGTTGTATATTTGTAATGTTTAGAAGTACATAAAAGTTGAAATTAGTCTCTTCAGGTGCTTTGTTGATATCTTTATATTCTCTTTTGGTCATATTTTCCAACCTGTTCTGATTTTTCTATTACGTTTTTTAAACACTTACGTCACAGTATTTGCAGCGGAACTGCCAAATAAGGACATCGACTCCCAGCCCAACACTACGAGCAATCTGCCATTTTCAATTTCTCGCTGCGATATTGTAGTCCAAGCTCAAGGATGCAGAAGTTACGAGAGAGTAAATCAAAATGTTCGGTTGTTGAACCTGTGCCTGGTTGAGTTTTATTTTTCACGGAAATGTCATTTTTTAGTGCGCGAAGCACTTCAAGGATAACTATTTCACCAACCTCCACCAGTATAAAGTAGGATTTTCCGATAGACTTCGTCTGATTGAGGGGTCAATTACTTCTATCTTTGGAGACGACGAGCAGAGCACTTCGGTAAGCTGTAAATAACTTTAAAAACGGTCATGGTTTAGCAGTGCTGTTTCTCAATCCGAAGGCTGCAGCCTGTGGATGTCGCATGTGGTCATCAACCCGGGATTAAGTTATAGCATATTACAACAACTTACAATTAACTAAGAATGATAGTCAACTTTATAATTGTTAATATTCGGAAATAAGACAGCCGGCATTAACACACCATTGCGATACCTCCATATGAAGACGTTGTTCTGCAGGTTCGTCATCTTCATTTTCATCTCGCTCCGTTTCCGACTCTGGCGCGAACATATAAGGCTGGATGGACAAATCTTCCGTTGTTGACATTTTGTGAATAACGAGTAAATAAAAAGTTTCTGTGCCGCTAGATAATCGTATCTCTGCTATAAAACTACAAAAATGGCCGAACGGGGTGGAGTTTAACCGAGTGTCACCTCTGCAACCTGGAGTGGGGGCAGGGTATGACGTGCATTTAAAAAGACAGTACCAAAACGAGTTGCTCTCAGATGCACATCAGAAAAGGGGTAGAAAGGGGGCCTGTGGGGCTATAATAAAGAGGAATTCAGACCCAAGCATTGCAGTTTCGCTTTATATAGACCACAGATAGATGATTTATATGTAAAAAGGACAGATTTAAAAGCATGATATGTCTGCTTTAAATGGGTAAGTTTAGCAAGTGAATAACCAGCCAATGGACGTTAAGTTCCAGAAACGGTGGTAAATTTCGGGTAATGTAAGTAACCATAGCAACTGAATCTCTAAAGATGTTTTAGCGGTAGTTCATTTTAGTTAATGACACCAAGCTTCAGATGATGTCTGCGCATGCGAGCACTTATGATGAGCGTGCAGCAGCTGTGGAAGCACATATTTTGCGAAAAATTATAATGTAAATGATTTGTTTTATTACATTTACGGTTTACAATTTTGATTGCTGTATATTTCTGTCTTAGAATATATATATTTTCTTTTAAAAATAAGAATACTTTTTTAATAAAAAAATTGTTATTTGTTAATGAACTTAAATACTACACATTTAATTATGTTCATTATGAATATTTATACCAAGGGTGACGGGTCTGTTAAAAGCGGTATTCTGATTGACTGAAAAGTGTTCTGTGGGTATGCATTAATTTCTGATAACAGCACATCTAACTTGTCAAATGTCTGAAAAATAGGCACCAGAGCAATGTGGTATAAGAGAAATAATTGACTCCGGTCCTTTGAAATATTTGAAAATAATGCACACCCGCGATGTAACGGTGCCGCATTGCACCTTGGGTGTGCATCCTGCAGCGGTACATGCGGTAAGTGTAGCGCAAATGGCGCAGAACGAACGGAAGGCGCGTTCCGCGCAAATTGAGCGTTGCCGCGGGAAACGCGCAAGTTGAAAAATCTGAACTTCGGCAGATTTCCGCGCTGCGTTAACCAATCAGGACCTTGCTGTAGTAGTGATGTGATTACAGAAAGCGAGCGGAGTCGCAGAAGCCCCTCCAATGACGCCAATTTCCACGTGAATGTCTCGAATGAAGCGAGAGAACTCAAATCTTCAAGCGTCCAACTACGCGTGAATAGCGCGTTTTTGCTGCTTCTACTGCGGCTGGTGTACACGCAGCAAATGTTAAGTCAATGCAAAGATGCGATTAGGCATCCTGCGGCGCGGTACATGCGGAATGCAGTTAAAAAAACGGAACTTCGGCGGATTTCCGCACCGCATTAACCGATCAGGACCTTGCTGTAATAGTGACCTGATTACAGGAAGCGAGCAGAGTCTCAGCGGAGTCGCAGAAGCCCCTCCCTTGATGCGAATTTTCGCGTGAATGTCTCGAATGACTAGAATTTCACGTGCAGCTTTCACACGGGAATGAAGCGAGTGAACTCAAATGTTCAAGCGTCCAACTACGCGCGAATAGCGCGTTTTTGCCGCCTCTACAACGGCTGGTGGGAATGCACCATTAGGCTACTAGTTGGTTTGGAGTGTCATGTGTGTTGCTCGTGTTTTCAAAATATGTGTTTGTTGCGTCATGTGAACCATGTGCATCACGTGTTTTGTCAAAAGAAGTGCCTTCTGCACATGCATCAAAACCGTTTATGATAAATGATACGCTCATTTTCACAAAATACATGCAAGACACTCACTTAACAGTAAACTTTGATTACGCATGAGATTATACAAGTATCTGGCAAACGCGAGCGTCTTTTTTTATCATTAACCCTTGCGTCTACAGCAGGGCAGGCACTTATTTTGACAGACAAGTGATGCAGCACATAGGTTCACTGGACGCGCCGAACACATATTACTACACACATAAAGGGCTACATACATGTTGTGACAAACTTCGCCTCGTACGCCCTCGAAAAAAGAAGTCACCGGCCGCCACTGCTAGATAATATGAGATGAATCTCAATTTACATAATATACGTGTGCAAACACATGATCATTATTGAGCCAGAAATTTTACATATATTCTTTAAATGACAATGTGCAAATTCTACAGTAAATGAGTATAAAACACATGAATGATTATTTACTGGGAGACTTAAGTTACCCCTGCCTGCAGTCTTTGATAGGCCGTTAATCATCATAAATTTAAAGTCAAGCGTTGCGACTGCTTATCTGCAAATTAAGATTAGACTTGGTACAGTTTTGCAAGCTCTATGACAAAAAGCTACATGAATTTTCAATTCAATTTTCCTCAAACTTCCAGAGTAAACAAAACTTTTTGATTCAACCACCCTGTATGTGTGGGCAAAATATTATTGGTGAATCTGATATCATGCTAATACGGTGTGACACATTCCATATATTTTACATGTTTTTTTACAAACATGTTTTATTATAACATTTTCCAGGATGGCTTGGCTAAATATTCAATTTGATCAGTTAAGAAAAAAGCAGGTGTTTTAGTGGTTAAATTTTAAATTACTCTAGTGATAAATATTTATTGGCAATTTATGGGCTGTCAACAGTAAGAGGCAGCAACACGTTACAAAGGATCGAAACAAATCCTCTTATAGCATGTTGGTTCGGGGGCTGCTGTTTGACAGAGACCACTAATTTTCCTTCACTCTCCGGGGTCTTTGAGTCCTCCTGCAACAGTTCAGCGAGGATCAGGGTCCCAGTCCCCCTTGTGTAAAGGTAGGCCTTCCAAGGCAGAGTTTCCCCCGGTGTAAAAGCCAAAGTCTGGATCTTCACCAGCTGTAAAGCAGCCTGTAAATCAGGCATTGTTCTGGGTCGACAGTAACCCAAAGTTTGTCTATGGAGAACCTCCAAGTCTAGCCACATTCTCTCAAAAGTCTCATGGGATAGAGGAGGACCCAGATATAGACTCAATTCCTCTTGGTCAACATTTGGACTTGAGGGGGCCACATCTTTACCTGCTGTCAATCAGAGAAATACTGAGATTTAGAGATTTATACACAACCAAAAATATACTATTGCTTAATGCTATTACACAGTATTAATAGCAAAGAGTATAGAAGAACAAGTGACGAAACTCTGGTGCGTTTTTTGGTAGCAAGGCCGCCATTTTGGAATGAGAATGCCCTTTGCTGAATCAGAATCCATCATATATTTTTAACTTAATCCATTTCGAGCAATTCCGATGTATATGTGTGTATAGGTGTATGTATATGGAGCCTATTTATTATGTGTGGATATATGTCGGTATGTATGTAGGTATATATGTATATGGGAGATGTGTTCTATGTTTGTGTTAGTGTGGATATATACACACTCACCTAAAGAAATATTAGGAACACCGTACTGATACTGTGTTGGACCCCCTTTTGCCTTCAGAACTGCCTTAATTCTACGTGGCATTGATTCAACAAGGTGCTGAAAGCATTCTTTAGAAGTGTTGGCCCATATTGATAGGATAGCATCTTGCAGTTGATGGAGATTTGTGAGATGCACATCCAGGGCACGAAGCTCCCATTCCACCACATCCCAAAGATGCTCTATTGGGTTGAGATGGGTACATGGTGGTCATAAAGCGACGGACATTGTCAGAAACAATGCTCAGGTAGGCCGTGGCATTTAAACTATGCCCAATTGGCACTAAGGGGTCTAAAGTGTGCCAAGAAAACATCCCCCACACCATAACACCACCATCACCAGCCTGCACAGTGGTAACAAGGCATGATGGATCCATGTTCTCATTCTGTTTACGCCAAATTCTGACTCTACCATCTGAATGACTCAAGAGAAATCGAGACTCATCAGACCAGGCAACATTTTTTCAGTCTTCAACTGTCCAATTGTGGTGAGCTCATGCAAATTGTAGCCTCTTTTTCCTATTTTTAGTGAGATGAGTGGTACCTGGTGGGGTCTTCTGCTGTTGTAGCCCATCCGCCTAAAAGGTTGTGCGTGTTGTGGCTTCACAAATGCTTTGCTGCATACCTCGGTTGTAACGAGCAGTTATTTCAGTCAAAGTTGCTCTTCTATTAGCTTAAAATCAGTCGACCCATTCTCCTCTGACCTTTAGCATCAACAAGGCATTTTCACCCACAGGACTGCCGCATACTGGATGTTTTTCCCTTTTCACACCATTGTTTGTAAACCTTAGAAATGGTTGTGCATGAAAATCCTAAGCAGATTGTGAAATTCTCAGACCGTCCCGTCTGGCACCAGCAACCATGCCACGCTCAAAATAGCTTAAAGCACGTTCCTTTCCCATTCTGACATTTAGTTTGGAGTTCATTGTCTTGACCAGGACCCCACCCCTAAATGTTCTGAAGCAACTGCCATGTGATTGGTTGATTAGATAATTGCATTAATGAGAAATTGAACAGGTGTTCCTTATAATCCTTTAGGTGAGTCTATATGTATGTATGTATGTATGTATATATTGCTCTTTCCTTTTTTATTGCTCAAACCAAACTTCAATCAAATCAAATTATGTTGTTGGTAATGATTCTGTGTTTTTAATGGTAATACTTAAACTTCAAAGAATTTCAAACCAAACTGAAGGTTTTGTGGGGGAAAAAGTGGAAGACTTGTCTAAATATCTGAAAATAAGCTTATGTTAGAATTTAAATGTTGTTCCCCCACATTTATATATTTGATATCTTTTCATAAAACCTTAAATATTCTTTATTGTTATCCTTATATGATTAATGAAGCAATGTTAACTTTCATTTGTCTTGCATTTACTAAGTTGAGATTGAGTTGTGTCATTTCCCTTGGCTATGGACAAAAGATCAACATGGGCTGATCATGAAATTCAACCAGACTTCCCTCTTCCAATTTCCCCTTCCTCGTTTGCAACTGTCTAAACAAACATGATTATTTATTTATCCGTATCCAGACATTCTTGCGTACAGACCGATTATGCGATTGTTCTCCAGACATGTTTGCTTAATAGCTGCTCACGCAATTCTTCTAGACATTATCTAACGTCTGTCAGGTGACTAGTGCTTCCTTTTTATACCCTAGAAATTACAGCTGATAAACTAAATAAATAAACCAAAAATAATTCAACCTAAATAAAATAAAAATATGTGGTCTGCTACCTGGCAACAGCTCCTCTTCTGCAGCGCCTGATGGGTGTTCAGAGGCTGATATAAGGGAAGTTTGAAGGCATAAATCTTGTGCAGACAGGGGGCCAAGAGTGTTGAAGTTTGAGACCCACTGACTAACTGCCTCCTGCTGATGTCCAGTGAGAACACTCATGGATGGATCGGATTTGGGTCCTGTCACAACTTTCCTTGTCTGTTCAGCTCCACGCTGAAGAAGCCTGTAGTACAGCAAAGCCCGGTCACGCACGCACACGTCACTCTCTTCCTCTGAAGTTGTACCAGAAAGAAAGAAAAAACACTTAAAAAGCATAAAATGTGATTAAAAGCTAAATGGCATGTGGTGGTTTCTCACAATTTACTGAAAAGGAAACTGAACGGCATTGCTGTGTCTATTACCAGAGGACTAACAGACTGTCTAGGTTTCACCACTTCTTTTTTAAAGATAAAATTTTATATAAAGATTTTATGCCAATATGCCCACATTACACAGTAATTAGAATGGCAAATCTAAGTAATTGTCATTAAAAATTATTAATTTTATCTTATGCATTAAAGCAAGAGTTCAAAAATCAAATAAAACACCTGAGTAATCATAAAGTTGAGTAAATTAATTTTAGTTATTGGATAAACTAGTCATTTAAATAATACATGTAATATGCATCAGCCTGACTAGTAGCCTAATGGTTAGAGTCGGGCTTGTAACCCGAGAGTTGCCGGTTTGAGCCGGCAGGTTGCAACTAACCTAATTGGTGTGTGTGTGTGTGTTTACGACTTTTGTGTGTGTTCACGACCTGTAGGGCGTGTGTTCACACTCACTGGGATGGGTTAAATGCAAAAGTCACATTTCGAGTATGTGCTGCATACTTGACAAGCTTGTCACTTTTTTCACTTTCGCAAGACAGGAATTAACAAGATGATTTTTTTCATATTTGGCTTTAGTCAGTCAGCACAATTTTTGAATAGTTCTACACACCAACACAATGATGTAAAAGTCGCCCCAGCATTTCCTGTGTCTCAGCGGGACGACAGAGGAACATCTTCAGTGCAGCTGTCAGTAGCTCCATTTTCACTGTTGATGAGAGTTCCGTCTTCAGCCCGTCTATGTAGCCCTCCAGCACATAGGGGGCACTACTGATCTGCTCAGCATGTTCTCCTAACAGCCATAATAAAGCCTGTTTCCCCTAAAAAAAGTGATAAGATTTAATTTGGTATGTTTTTGATTTGAAGACTTAACATGGTCTCTGAAGACTTCATTTGTGTACATGGATCAGTTTCCTTGTTCAGTAATCAGGGAACTGATCAGGCAGTCTGCCAATTTTAAAGGCTGACACAATTGCAAAAAAATGCTAACTATGTTTCCTTATCAAAAAGCAGGGCTGCGTCTGAAATCTTTGACTTGTTGCTTTATCAGTTAAGAGACTTTGCAGGCAGCACGAAGGCACCTCGGTACAAATTACCCTTTTGAAATGTCATCGAAAGTTGCTGAGAATTAAAATAAAACATAAATTATCGGAATTATTGTCTGCTTTCTTGGTGGTCAGTTTAATTTTTCAATCTCAAATCTGCACAATCAATCACACTCACCGCGGACGCACAGGATTGTGGGATATCAAAGGCAGTAAGGATCTGTTGTGCCTTTGAGATCCCATCAGATTAAGTTATCTCAGGAAATAGGGAGTGCAGCAAACATTGGATTCCGATGTGCCTTGATACCTTCTTAAACTGTAATAAAAATCCTTGTTGCACTTAGGGCTGCATAACAATTAATCGTGACTAATCGTTTTTGTTTACATTATGTATGTGTGTGTGTACTGTGTACAATAATTATGTAGATATAAACACACACATGCATGTATTTAAGATTATTATCATGTATTATTTAAGAAATATTTACATGTGTATATACATTTTATATTTATATATAATTTATATTATAAATACTTAAATTAAAATTATGCATGCATGTGTGTGTTTTATATATAGACTACACACGCACGCACGCACGCACGCACGCACACACACACACACACAGTAAAAACGATTAGTTGCGATTAGGGATGCTAAACAATTAATCGTGATTAATCGTTAGCAGAATAAAAGTTTTTGTTTACATCACATATGTGTGTAAACTGTGTATAATAAATATGTATATATATAAATATGAACACATTCATGTATAATTTTAAGAAAAAAAAAGTATATATTAAGTATGTATATTTATATATAATATAAATTATATATAAATATACAAATTTATATACACATGTAAACATTTCTAAAACATATACATCCATGTGTGTACATTTATTTATACAAATTTATTATACACAGTTCACACACATATATGATGTAAACAAAAACTGTTATTCTGCTAACGATTAATCGCGATTAATTGTTTAGCATCCATAGTTGCGATTAATCGTTATGCAGCCAAATTTTTAAGTTTAATCAACTTGAATTTAAAATTAATTTCAATTTTTCTCAAATTTCTTGACTAATAAGAAGTTGTTTATTTTTTATTATAACAATTAATTTTAATTAGTTAAAGTTATTTTAACTTTATTTTATAATTATAGCAACTCCTCAGTCAAAAAAGTTGCAATTAATTGTAATTTCAAGTTGATTAAACGTAAAAGTGCAAATAGGACTATTAAACAGTAAGCATCCTCCGGAGGCAGCATTTTACATCTTTTGGGCCCATGTCACAGTCTCTATAATATCAAAATCGCATCCCCAACATAATGAAGTGCGACAGAGCTTGTAAAAACAAACCGGAAATACTTTAATACAAGGTTATATTAGTAAACATTAGTAAATGCATTAATTAACATGAACAATATATTTTTTCAGCATGTATTAAGTCTTGTTAATGTCACTAAATAGTCAATATATTTATAATTTTTTGTTCATGGTGCATTAAAGTTAAAAGTTACAATGCTTGATTTTATAAATGTATTAAGAAATGCTAAAATGAACATGAAGATTAATAAATGCTTTAGAAAAATTGTTCATTGTTAATTCATGTTAGCTAATGCATTAACTAATTGTTAACACTTATTGTAAAGTGTTACCAACAAACATTTTTATTTACATTAGTAAAAACACAATGCTAGACAGACAGGTAACACAATCTAGTTAGCTTAAAATGTTGATAGTAAAATGTTGCATGGATATGTAACAAAAATTTAAGAATAAACAATGTCGTCTAACTAAGAGAACATAACTAAATGAAGAGTTTGGTTCCAAAACGCAATAAATCCATTTTGACTTATTTGGGTAAAAATGTGTTTTCTATACCAAGACAGTGACAAGATGAAATCCACCTTTTTCCTGTTACAAACTTTCACATAGCAACTTTAGGTTATAAAAACATAAAAAATTCAAATCCATAATTTGATTTTCAAAGATTTATTATAAAAACTGATTATTTTTCCCCAAAAAGCAATAAATCGAAAAAGTTTATTTTTTCAAAATCTATTGAATCAATATATAAATGTGCATTCATTTTTGTCATGTTATATTCATTTAGTTGACTAGTGGTATACACTGATTAAAAAAATAAACATTAATGGCATTAATCAAAACACTTACTTTGTCATATTAAGAACACTGTCAATGCTGCTGTCATCCTTGAACTTTATTGACAGCGATCAGCTGTAAAATGTTTTGGTTCTGCGCAATTTTTGTTGACTTTGAGTAAAATTATGGAAAGTTTTTCATAAGATCCTCTGGGGTCAATGTGTTAGCATGACAGAAGCTTAATGCTGTCCTGTGAGAACAAACCACAGCCGACATTTTTGCTTCGCCCGAGTGCCTCTCGCGTAAATTATTCGATTTTGATGGCTTAAGTTTCTTTCCCTTCATCAAAAGTATTATTTTGTTTTGTTTGTTTGTTGATCACGAAGTACAAAGTAGATGAGGAAAACTAGGATTCTGTGTGTATTCAAAGCGCCACCATTATTGTTTACAATGCATGGAATGGTGCGCTGTGATTGGTTAAGCAGATTTATTGCATTCTGCAGAGAAGGAGGACTGCGTTTCATCACGTTTTTGAAAAAAGTAAGAAAAGTTGACAGAATAACATGGTGGATATCGAATTTTTGTGTAAAATGAAGAATTTACTTTTTAATACTGACCTGATACAATACTGTTTTGGCGGTAACATTTTTTTAAAAATGGCATTAATCGCGTTTTAGAACCAAACTCTTCCAAGTCTTCGGAGACTTCTGACCTTTAAATGACCTGCATGAAGCAGCTTTATTGTAGATGGTCAAATTAAAACAGCAGGTGAATCGTCTCACCTCACTATCTAGAGGACAGTGAAGACAGGTCTCAACCGTCTGACACACAGCGGTTGTACTCTGAGGACAGAACCACGCCAAATCCCTGAACGTTTGTATCACAGCTACACAGGGAAACAAAAAAGTGCTGGATTAAACATACAGCAGGAGAACCTGCCTGAAAAATGTTTATGCTGGTTGGGGAAGGTGTTGCTAAGAAGGTTTGTTGACAGTACACAATATCAGCCATAATCTCACACCCATGTACTTATTAGTAGTGCCTTAGGATAAACATCGTTTGTTTTAATGTATTTTAATCTAAAGGCATTTGGGCTTAGCAGATATATGCAGGTGTGGCTTAGCATTGTCTTTTACCTGACGTGATATGCTCTTGTTTCAATGCAAGGAGGCCGGTTAGGATAATCAGACATTTCTCACTGTATGTTCGCGCAATACGACCTTGAAAAGCACAGTTAAATACAAATGTTACATTTTTATACACCACTAAAAATATGAAAACTATGAAATACATGCATTTTAGACTAGATTACCTTACATTATCAAACTATTGACAGTCATACCTATAGCAGCAATGGCTGCCTGGGCCAGTTCAGGAGACACATCAGTGCAGTAACTTCTCAGCTCCTCTAAAACCAAAGCCACATTTTCATCGTTCACCAGCTCCACCAGGATCTCCATCTTGCGAAACTTAATATAACTCGGCTCCGAGTAACCGCAGAAGAAGCGTTTGTAATGCAGGCCAAAAAGGCCGGGCTGACTTCGCATGACCTGCTGTACGTGACAGAGCCCTGCAAACCGAAGTTCGCGTGACGTAGAACCGCACGTGGCCAGCAGGGGGGCGCTTGTGTTCAGGAGGGCGTCAGCCTGGACTGCAGGGTGAGCGGCAGCTAAATGAAGGAAGAGGCGGAGTGTGGCAATAGCAACGTGCGCATGGGCGCTATGGAGAAAACCATCCAGTAAGCTAAGGATGTCAAACAACTCGTCATCGCTGCGGGGACGGTAGCGTAGCAGGAAGGTGAGAACTTCACTCTGCGCCCAGCTATCCAGGTCCTTCATTCTGATGGCGAAAAAAAACAGAAACGTTACAAAAAGGAAAATCACTGGCATAACCAAATATACTTGAAAACCACATAAAAGACAGGAAATGTATTTCTAAACTTTAACAAAACTAATTGGCTACGGATAGCCTACGTAACTACGGCGTAGAACCTACGCACGACTATAAATCGGGCTTTAAGGTCCAATAAAGTCTATTAAATTGAGCAAAATCCTGTAATGTTTTTCTTCTAAAATGAACAAATAAAGACATCAACATTTTGGATGACATGGGGGTAGGGGTGTAAAGGTTCAAATTACTCACGTTTCGGTGCGAATCACGGTTTTAAGGCCACGGTTTCGGTACACTTTGGTCACAACAGGCTTCTTTACAAAAATAAAAACCTAAGCCATTTTTAACCTCTGCCAAAATCAACATTTTCACTTAAGAGCACTTGCATTATTACTACACGTACCAACATACAGTGTACTTTAAAATGAAAATAAAATAGCTTAGAATAGGGGTGGGCGGATCGATCTAAATATCGATAGTATCGATGCCAACACTGGTATTGGTATCAGATCGATACAATTGTAATTGAATCGATACTTCAATTTAAATATCTCTCCTCTACGTTCATTATACTTTGCTTGTGTCTTCTACCTACAATCCTAAGCAAACGCTGCTTTCTCAGCCTGGCCCACTTTGCTACTCCTCCCCCTCCTGCTGCTCTGCTGTGATTCGTTGTTGTGTCGTCACGTGACTCACTGACACAACGCGCCGAGGAGCAGTGAACTGAGTGAGAGATCAGGATGGCCGAGAGGAAGAAAAGCGTTTTGTGGAGCTATTTTACGGCTCTAAATAACTAAATAATAATACTGTAACTTGATACGTGTAAAAAGTAATTGTGTGCACTTTATTTCATTTGCTTTTAAAACCAGAAAAATTTAGATTTTTGTTATTCTTTATTTAAAAAAAAAAAAGGTTGTAACAAATTAATTCTACAGTTTCTAATAACTAATAATTTTGTGGACTTCAATACTTTCATAAAAAAAGCCTAAAGAATTAATCATTCATTCACCTCAGAAATTATGACATACTGCTCTCCCCTACACAGAAGTATTTTTTAAGTAAAAAGTATCGGATTGGTATCGGAATCGGCAATACTGACCCTATATGTATTTGGTATCGGATCGATACCAAATTTTGCAGTATCGCCCCCAATAGCTTAGAACACTGGGTTACTTATATTCTATGCGACTATCTTCAAGTTTTTTCGCATGAAGATCAGTTTGTTAACATTTAAACACAGAATTGTTTAAATTGCTGTTTTTTCACCAAACTATATTAGAAATGCGTGGTCGAATCAAACACGGTGCACCGTGGTGCACGTGCGTCCCGAAACCGTGGGAGGATAATAGGACATTCAATTCTTTACCGAAAACCGTTTCACCCCTACATGGGGGTGAGAAAAATTATCAGATTATCAGACAACACACCTGTTTAGAAGGTGATGAGCAATGGGTTTGTTAATAACCACCCCACCCTCATCTTTTAGGATTTCCTCCAGGGCACGTAGACAGTTCACCACAACTACAGGGTCTGGGTCTCTTAGAAGAGCGTACAGCTCATTCACTATACTGGCAGCTAGAGAACACAAATCCAACAAGAAGTCACAAAACATACCCTACAGTAAGACTGACACATGCAAAACCAATCAGGGTGTCTTCAATCTCCACAGAAAACTGGAAATACAGGAAATGCAACTGCTTTACCTCAATCGCCATTGATTTGTTTACTAAACAAAAACAGTCAACTATGCAATCTAAGTTATGCATCTGTGGCATGCTTTAACCTGTGAGTGGGACACTTCAATATTTATTTTTATCTAATCCTGACAAACTATATATCATTGAAAAGGTCTAAGAGTCTAGAATACATATTTCAAGTGTTCAGTGTTTTATAAAATAAATTATGTAAGGATAGTAATCGATTCATTTATGAAAAGAGTGCGCCTCAAAACATTTATATTCTACTAAATGTCACTGTCCTGTCAGCGGTATGCTTACATTTACTTGTTCTTTTGAAACATTACAAACATAGTGAGAGTCATTTTCTAAAATGTCACGGGCCCACAGGTGGGCCCAAGTTGTTATTTCAAATTTGTAAAACAAATTCCCTATTCTAAACCTAAACAATTTTGACAAACTATATATATCATTGTAAAGCTCTAAGAGTGCAGTTTTCAAATTTCATGGCCATCTTATGATAGAAATTATGTAGCGACAGTCATTTTGTTACATGACCCCCCCACACACTCATAGAAACGCATATTAATTATTATATGCTCATAACACTATATCCTATTATACATTTTCACATTGTTTGTCAAAGTATATATCAATGGAAAGTTCTAAGAACGTAGTTATCATATTTCAAAACCAATAGAAAAGTGAGAGTAATTTTTCCATTTGTGACAGGAGTATGCAGCAAACCGCTGACACCTAGTGGCCATTTGTTTGTAAAACCACTAAATGTGAAACACTAACCTTTTTTTTGGATCACAGCTAATTTATAGACTTATTTCTTTAATATTTTAGCATTTTTGTCATGAAACATTTTTATTTTTATAATTTTGTGTATACATTATATACTTTATTGCATTATTTTTATTTATTAGTAAAAGACCAAGATTAAGAGGTTAACTGTAGTAGTCTGGCCTGTTTCTTTTTTTGGGGGGGGGGGGTTTAAAATTCAATCTGCATAAGGTGTGTGACACATATAATTTTGCCAATACTGATTTCAAGTTAATCTGACAGGTTTTCATATTAACGGGGCATTTAATCCAAATATGAAAATGTCTGTAAAGGTCTTAACTTGCTTTAGATTCCACCACAACAGATTTTTTTTAAACACTATGCAGTACCTATCCCAATGTCGGGTTGAAGACTGTGCAGTTTAGCACAGCCAAGCACAGCCACCCTTCTTACGTAACTGGCCTTATCACGCAGACCAGCAACAATGGGCTGGTCAATGTACTCTGTTATACCCGGCATTCTGAAAAACAAAACAAAAAACAGTGAATAAATTTGGGCATCTGAGAAGCATAGTATGTGTTCATGTTTTCAATTACAGTAGGAATAGTTGACCAGAAAATAACAACTCTGTTACTTCTTATGCCATCCTAGATGTATATGGCTTCCTTTCTTCAGATGAACTCAGTTATATTAAATACTGGCTCCAAAAAGCTCATATATCCATCATAAATGTAATTTATGACTCCAGTGGGTTAATAAATCATTAAATAATTTGAGCTTATTGTTACATTGTGTATGTAAACACAAAGATCAGTGAAGTCTCATTGGTTCTAAATTGACTTCACTGATCTGTATGTTTACATTAATGCCAAAATTTGTATTACATATTGCTAATACTAATTGTTTTATCTCACAAACATGAGAAGGACCTATTTCACATGCCAGTGTATCTTCTGTTAGTAATGTTTTAGCATCTAGTGTTTCATAAAAATGTACTTCCGATGAAACATAGCAAAATGAAAGGTTTTTCACAATAGCTTTATAATGCAGAGAATCTACATCAATTCACACATGAAGAAATGATGCCTGACACACAAACCTGAAGTTGCACATGTTCCTCAGGGCCAATCCTCGCACCATGGGATTAGAATCAGCACAATCCTTGCGTAGAGTGTTGATGGCCAGTAGCGCAAGGTCAGGCTTGTCGCTGGCATATGTGCACATGTACAAATACACCAGCTTCTTCTGAACAATATCAACTGTGGCACTGGCTTTAACCATGTCCATAAATAAAGGTGAGACATCCAAACCCTGTGTCATATACCTGCAAAGAACCAAACAGCATGGTCTGAAAAATCACCTTTAAATTATTTTCTAACAAAATTATATCTATTTCCAACACATTTGTGTTGAAGGAGTGTTCCAGATATATCTAAGGATATTTCTCTAACTCCAAACATTGTCTTAAGTAACATTAAAAGTATTTAGTAAAGCTAAAACATTTAGTGTTTACTGTTTAGTAACATTTCAAGAGTGCCAGTTTCAGACATTATTTCAGGGTTGAGGTGGGAAATATCCTAAATCCAAGTTGTCTGGAATGCAGCATTAGTCCTAAAATGTCAAATCTGAACATTTTAAAGCTAGTGGAAGTAATGACTTGTCTTAAGTTAGCAAATAGCTTAGAAAATGTTGTACCCTAATGAAAAAACAGCTAAAACCAGTAAAACTGGCGAGCTGGTTTTTGCTATTCTCCCAACTTGGTATTAGCTGGTTTTGCTGGTGTAGCAAGCTAGTCTAACTGTGTTATGGTCACTTTTTAAGATTGTATAGCTGGACTTAGCTGGTCAGGCTGGAAGACCAGCTGATCCACCAGCTTTACCAAGCTGGGAGGACTAGCTCAAAATAGCTACCATCTTAAACCAGCTACCATCTTAAAATTGTCTAAGATGGATTTTTCAGTAGGGTGTACTTAATGGTTTTATATGGCATTTAAAGGGACATTTCACAAGACTCTTTTAAGATGTAAAATAAATCTTTGGTGTCCCCAGAGTACATATGTCAAGTTTTAGCTCAAAATACCATATTGATAATTTATTATAACATGTAAAAATTGACACTTTTTATGTGTGAACAAAAATTTGCTGTTTTGGGTGTGTGTGTTGTTTTAAATGCAAATGAGCTGATCTCTGCACTAAATGGCAGTGCTGTGGTTGGATATTGCAGATTAAGGGGCGGTATTATCCCCTTCTGACATCACAAGGGCACCCAAATTTCAATGACCTATTTTTTCACATGCTTGCAGAAAGTGGTTTACCAAAACTAAGTTACTGGGTTGTTCTCTTTCACATTTTACGGATTAATAAAAGCATAGCAGAGCCAATTATAGCACTTTAACATGGAAAAAATCAGCTTTTCATGATATGTCCCCTTTAAGAGACCTTGTACCAAATACCTGCGAAAATAATTGAGTGAATGTCGAAATAAAATTGAGTTTCTGATGAACTCTTACCCTACTGCAAAAGGAGTATTTTTCATTACAAAAGTTGAACACATTACAGACCTGATGACTCTAGTGATGTAGCTCTTGTACCGGAGACGATCTGCTTGGACATTGGGATTGGACAGAGCTCTCTTAAATTCCTTTACTGTTTCCTCAGAGCCAAAATACGGCATTGTGCTTTCCTTCAAGTGCCTGCCAAAAAAGTAAAGTGTAAACTTCCTCTCTTTTATTAAGGGATCTCACAGACATGCTGCAAACGTATGGGTAGACTTTAAAACAGTCCTATTATTATTTGTTGTAAAATAACCTGACGGTATGTTAATGTCTTCGGGGTTTAATCCGATAATTCATTATAAACAAGCCTGACTGTCAATCTGACAGCACAGATAAAGTGATCAGACGGATCAGACAGATGATTTGACAGCTTCCAAATCGAAATGATGTACAAATAAAGCAGACTTTCAAGCGCGGATGCAGAGCCAAATAAAGGAAAAATACCTTCCACGTTAATTCCTAATTAAAAATACAGTCAACTATGGAAAACAACACTGATGAACATGTTTATGTTGGGTAGGAAGTGTGAAACCAAAAACAATGACAGAAACTGTTTGTTTCCGCTCAAATCAGTATATGTATGTCAAAATAAAAGCTTTGCAGTCGTTCACAAATGTTTACCCAGTGTTTTATATTTGTATATCACGAACGTGTAACTGTTTTTCAAAAATGCACATGTATGGGGCACCTGGAAAGGACGGCATGAAAATGGTTTGGATTTCATTCAACAGCCTTTTCTTTATTTGTTTTATCTGCCAAACTGCATACACAAGATATATGTATATTGAATATAATACCTTCCTAAACATTTACTTTTAGTTTACTTAATGTTATTTTATTTCGGTGTTTACGATGTTAAAAAAAATCGCTTGTATAGCTTTCTTGCGTTCAATTTTATTATTTAAACTCCATTCAATTTAATTTAATTAATTTTAGTTATTTTGCAAACCGCAGAAAACCCAGAGGAAGGGCTTTTATTTTGACAGTGAAGTGGATTGGGATATTCGTTTTGTCTGTCGCAAGGGGCGCTGCTGGAGTCGTGACAGGCCGCAGCAGCACCGGTATGTGTGTTTGTGTTCGTATGACAGCGAAAGATTTCTGGGGATGCAAGAGAGGTAGCCTTGTCTGACGGGATGGCAGGGATTATTAAAAAGCAGATTTTGAAGCATTTGTCCAGGTAAGATCATGTCTACGCGTAATGTTTTTATTCATAATTCTCTAAGCAATATATTATTGTTGACAGCAACACACCGTTGCACTACTGCTGCTAATAAATAAATCACGCACCTCCCATCCACTGTACATGTGCTCAGTGTGTCCGGACCTGTAGTTAATGTATTTAAATGTACTACTTATGTAAATGTACATGCTAATCTCAGTCATGTTCGCTTACATGGGAATAAACTGCAGTTGCACTGCTGCTCTTGTTTTGATGAAATAATACAATTGATCTGATGTACAGAAGGTTTCACACAGAGACATAATCACACATACTGGACCTGTTTGTCGTGGATAAACTTGTATTTTAAGTAAGCCTTTAAAACAGGACACTGCGTAAACAATTTGCTTTAAACAAAAGGAAAATGAATCATTCTAACTTGTTAGCTGTTTACTCCCACTTTTGCTTTTGGGCTGGAGTTAGTTCCTTCTTGTTTAGGGTTTGATTTAGTATTTAGGGGTATTGTTCTACCTTGCACGTCAAGGGGATAGTAAGTGTACTTAACACCACTTTGTTGTACTGCCTGCCAACAAGAGAATACTTTTCCAATGTTAAAGTTACTCTGTAATTGTAGTAATTTTCCAGAAACTATCACTCAACACAGCATTGTAACCTTGATCAAGACTCTTCACCTCAGGTTCCTCCATTGTGTTAGTCCCTGTAATAAATTCAACTTATTCCTTCCCCTTTACTCCATTGTGTTGGGTCTGAATACCCAGCAGCTTTTTAGTGGGTGTTAAAGCACATGCTTATTCCTGCTGCTGTCCTTATTCATGGCCAAAACTCTCCAAGCTCTCTACAATCTCTCATTTGGCTCAGCTTCCTCTCAGTTTACCGTGTCAGCTAGTCATCTTGTTGTTGTCAGCTTCACATAACACACTCTTTCTGCTAATCTCATGTTAATCTTGAGTACCAATAGAGTGGTATTCCATCCTTAATTTCTCAAAGGGAAAAAGACGAATGCCTGGAGTTATACCGTGGGCGGAGCGAGTCACGAACACGCAACACACACAAAACATTATCCCACAATCTTTGGAAGACTTATGAATGACTACATGTTTGCAGGACTGTCAGGATAACTACTTTTTATAAGTCTGTTAAAGGTGCAGTGTGTGGTTTTTATAAGGATCTCTTGACAGAAATGCACAATAAAATACAACACTATCAGGGGTGTATAAAGACCTTTTTTAATGAACTGTTATGTTTTTATTACCTAAGAATGAGACGTTTTTATCTACATACACGGAGGGTCCCCTTACTTGGAAGTCGCCATTTTGTGCCACCGGTTTCTACATAAACCCTTAACGGACAATATTTTTTTACTAAGTTGTCTCCGTCAATTACATGTTTTTCCAGTGGCGGGTACCATAGCTTCTTTATGCGTTTCAAAACGAGGGGTGAGCAGTGGAATGAGCCGTTGGTTGCAATTCGCAACCTCACCACTGGATGCCGCTAAAATTTACACACTGCACCTTTAATTGCCCAAAAAATAATTAAACGCCTATTAAACGTGTGCCCGAGAGAGAGCATGCACGTGCCTAATTCTTTTCTTTGCTCTGTTTACAAGTTCCTGTCAGCATGTTTACCGTGTCTTCGTGGTTCATGACTTGTGCCAGGGCTAGCATCGCTAATCATAGCTTACATCAACTTTTACTAGCAGTGATTTTAAATGGATTTCTACAAATAGCATGACAAACTTTACCTGTCGAGTAGAAACTTCATGAGTAGGAAGCCCAACCTGTGCTTTTAGCGCACGCCAGCGTGTGAAATGGTCTCCCAAAAGCACTCTGGTTTTGTTTCTTTCTTTAGAGGCCTTTCTCTTCTTGTCATACAATTCGTAGACACTTTTTCTCTTGCGACCCGCAGACATTTTGAAAAAACACGGTGAGAATGCGAGCTTCAATGAATGGCTGAAACCGTAGCCCACCACACATATACACCTGAAAGTGGGCATTAGGGCTTGGTATCGATTCCGATGTTCCAGATCGATTCGATTTCGATTCACAAGCTATTGATTCGATTCCGATTCTCGATTAAATTTTCGATTCCGGTTCTCAGGTAGGTTTTTATACTCGATTCTCGATTCAACTCAACGAATATAGATTTAATACACATACTATATTAATAAAAAAAGAACAGTGAACAGCAGTTTACAAGTGGGTAATTAATAAAAAGAAATTAAAAGCCACAACACGTCTTGCTTGCGAAATCTAAAATGCTTTCATTCCTCCGTTCAATGTTTGCGGAAATAAATATGAAAAAAATCAATTCTGCTCTTTGAGAATCGATTTTTAATCGACCACGTTTTAAAAAACGATTAATCGAAAAATCGATTTTTTTGCCCAGCCCTAGTGGGCATGTGCAGAAAGTGAACCTAGGGACGAGCATGTACGACGGCCTTACGGTCAACATATCACCAGAATGAATGACAACTGGATGGTCTTGATTATCCATCTGGAAAAAGAAAATCTTCCGCTATACCTTTAACATTTATATTATATTATAAATATTTAAAACATTGCATTGACACTGCATTTCACCCTGTCTTTGTCGTTAAGCCTCATCATTGGTTGATTTGATATACACATTCAGACGCACTTACACCTGGAGCTGCCCCAAAGTGTCACCGCAGTGACGCAGGGTTAAAGAAAACTGTAACAATGTATCTTAAAAGGTAACACGATGTAACCTTGCTCTCACTTGAAATGTGTCCCCACATTTAGTCCTTGAATTTGAGGGTATTGGACCTGGAAAGTCCTTGAAAGGTCCTTGCATTGAAGTTAACTAAGGTGTGGGAACACTGTCTAAAGTAAGAATCTCTCTCTTACCTGATACCACTCTGGCTAAAGGTTAAGATTAATTAATTATTAGAGGATCATCAAACTGTCAAAAGATGTGCAAGTCAGATCAAGTCTTATTAAGCTGCAATCTGTAACTTGAGCCCTGCCCTAACAGCAAAGAAAACCGAACCATGGCTTAAAAACCGTCATGTGAACCGAACCATGGCATTGGTGTATTATTACACCCCTTTTATACATCAACCTGACAATTAGAAGTACATCCTCCAAATCATATATCTGAGAAATGTTGAACAAATAATATATTTGTTGTGTTTGTTATATTTAAATGACAGCGTAGGCTAAATGTTTACAAATCACGTTGCTGATGTCTGACCTGTTAAAATCCATTAAACACTTGTGAGTCTGTGACCCTGCTGTATTATTATTATTATTATAGCTGTGGTGCATTAATATTAGATGTGGTTAAGTGTGGGATGACAGCAGGTTTTAAGGGCAGGGGTTAGTAACACTCCCGTGGGTTTACTGCAGGCCTCTTGTAATCTTATTAGCAACAGTTAGTTATTCATTCACCGAGTGCATTTACATTCTTACATTCATGCTAAATAATAGGGATGGGCGATATATATTGTATGGGATCGCCATGCGCATCTCATTAGTAAAGCCGGTTCCTTGATTAAAATGGTGGTTCAATGGTATTTCAAGCATTCTGACTTATTAACACTTATTAAGTTGTTTCCTCATGCTAAACATAGGCAAAGTGTCAAAAAAGCAGTTGGTCGTCTTACAAAGTATTTCTGTGCCGAATGCACTTCGCCAGGGTTCGTATACTATTTTCTTCGATTACGTGTCCAGCTGATGTTTCAGGGGTTTCTATACGTATCACTTCTTTATATGGGCACTTCCCCTGGAAAACCTCACCCACCCGTCAATCAGCGGGAGACAAACATCACATTACGCGACAAGCTTAGTTTAATTTCAAAACTACACAATGTCACGAAAGAAGAAGTGTGTTTTGGGTGTAAGGAGAAGAAAGCCAGCCTTATGAAAACAATGTATATAGTTTATTATCCAGGATAGCAGCTTGTGTGTTTGATGCGCTGGATTTCATTGAAAAGTCCCAACCGGGTCATGAGTTGCATGAGGTAAGTGATACGTCTGTCTTATGTTGGAAATAGATGCGTGAATATTTTATAAATGACACGAACATGTAGTGAATCATAAGTTAGAAGTGTTGTATTGTTGCATGACTCGTACTCGCTCCTCCTGCGGTAGTAACTCCTCCTTCTTCATTTTTTCATACGTTATCGGAAAAAAACGGTAAAGCTGATTTAACTAAAGACTCTTCGGAGATATAAAGGATTTTATACTACTCTATAAGTACTCCAAATTAACATCAGAAATGCTAAAACAGCGTGTTATGTGAGCTTTAATAGTAAATCACCATCCCTTGCTTTCAGATGGATCGGCATTTACTACATAAAGCTGTAGTTCACTGACAAGCTAGACAATATCGCATTCATTATCACAAGAGGTTGGAATGGAATGAAACATTGCATGTAAAATAGGATGTGCTTACTGTTATTAAAGGGCACCTATTTCATAGCTAGAAAACAACGTTATTTTGTGTATTTGGTATAATACAATGTGTTTGCGTGGTTTATGGTTCAAAATACACTTTCTTTTCTACTTACCTTCCATTTTTGTAGCTCCAGATTTCCCTCTCTTTCTGAAACACACTGATTTTGTACAAAACTCATTGATTTGAAAAGCACTCTGTCCCTGATTGGCCAGCTAATCTGTACGTTATGATTGGCCTGAATGACGTCAGCTGGAAATGTGACGCTCCTTACCATGTTTGAAAGATTTGGTCACACTGCACACAGTCACAATGAATAACCCTTATGTGGCGTACACACCAAAAGTGAGTTTAATGATTTGCGCAAGTAAATTACATACAAAGTGATTGCAAAGATGCAAATAGACATGAACTCACGCGGGGCAATACAAATGAAGCTAATTGGGCGGCGTGATTGCCCCGAAAACACACTCTTTTCGCGTCTTTGCACAAGTTAAAAAATAGCATGACACAAAGTTACATCCCGCGAGTAATCTAGAGCGAGGAACGTGATGCTTCGCGTTTGGTGTGTACGCGCATTACGCCACAAAGTACAATTATTGGCTGGTTTTAGTTGTTAAGCCTGTATTAAAGTTCATTTGTGTTGTGCTCAAACTGAATTGCATTAGACTAAGCTCACAAATTAGAAGGCACGGGGTAAAATATAAAGCTTTTATAATGATATAATTTGAAATATAGTCTAACAGCATTTGCTTTTGCTATGTTCAGGTTCACTAAGAACCTCTCCCCGGATAAGATAAACCTGAGCACGCTGAAGGGAGAGGGCCAGCTGTCCAACCTGGAGCTGGATGAGGAAGTCCTTCAGAACATGCTGGATCTGCCCACCTGGCTGGCCGTCACACGCGTCTACTGCAATAAAGCTGCTATACGGGTAGGGTGGAAGGAGCCCCGGGGCCTTTTCATTGTTATGCACCAACAGAGCATTGTATTTTATTCTATTATAAAAAAAAAACATGATGCTTGCCATTTAGTCCCAGGCTCAATGGCATAATGTTATAATGTTAGGTAAGTAGCTTAATGTGTTTGAGTGAATCTAATGATTCAATTTTGCAAAGTAAAAAGAGTGTGAAAGAAGAGGGGGCAATTTTACCAAATGTATGAACTAATTTGAAATTTGACATAATTTTCATTAAACTTTTCCCCTCTGCTCGCACCTGCCCTCTGTCCTCCTTACTCGGTCGCACTTTCACTTCCCCATAGAAGGGAGAAATCACAACCCAAAAATTACTTGGTACTTTGTTCTCTTTTTTTTGCATTTTTGCATTAAGCGGCAACTGAAAGTAACTAAATTAACTAAAGTGATAACTGGTGGTGCCCTATGGTGGCAGGGTATGTTTCCTAAATGCATATGAATAAGAATTTATGAGGATTTGAGGGTCACAGATTTAAGGAAACCGAATATATCTTTGATTTGTCTCTTTCTTTCCCCACCAGATACAGTGGACAAAGTTGAAGACCAGCCCAATATGTTTGGTAAGAATCTTCCCATTAATGTCCCCTTTTTCATCATGTCCCATCAATCTTTCTTATGTCGATGAAGACATCTGCCTGCCTTCACTTCTGCAAACATATCCTTTAATTTACAACTTTTTTGTTATTGTGGTTTTCTATGGGATGAATGATTTGCAAAAAGGACTGCATTAGTTTGAGCACCCTAGTTTTAAAAATGTTCCAAATAGTTTTCTCAATTCTAGTTCCAAAATATTATCCAATGCATTAAATCCTATTTAAAAACAATGAACTTGAAAACCATTTATATTCTTCTCTAAAAACACTGCTGTAATTTGTTACTAATGCTTCAACTTATTAGGTGGGTAACCTGCTAATGTAATCTAACATTAATTGGCTAGCTGCAGTTAAAGGCGGGGTGCACGATTTTTGAGAAACGCTTTGGAAAAGGGAGTCGGGCCGGGTACCAAAACACACTTGTAGCCAATCAGCAATAAGGGGCGTGTCTACTAACTGACATCGTTGCCGGCGTATGTGTGGGATGGGTCTTTCAAAAGAAGGTCCAGATTCGATTGGGGTAGAGGCGTGTTTGTTTAGGTGATTTCAAATGTCAACATTGGCATTCAGAGATCGTGCACCCCGCCTTTAACCTGTAGAAACACCTTTTTGAACCTTGTTATAAACTGTATCTTATTTTTAAGTGATGTAACTTCTGTTTCTTTTTTTCTTTGAAGTTCCTGGACAAAGTAGAAGTTGAAATGATGACCTGTGAGGAACCCCGTCCCCCTAATGGTCCCTCCCCTATTGCTATTACTGCAGGTCAAAGGTCAGAATTATCTGCCTTTTATAAGCTGTGTCCCAATTTGAAGGCTGGATTTTAGGCTGGAAGGTTCCAGTCTCCGAAGTCCATAAAGCAATCTGAAATGAGGCGGTCCAGCCTACAGCAGAGACGTTTTTGACTTATAAAAATACAATTACATTTTATTTCAGTAAATATTGATATAGATGAAATTAACCAACAGTGTATCAAATTAACCAACTTTAGAAACATAAAATTGGTAAAAACTGCCACAGCCTTAATTGGGCCCTAATAACGGCCTTACTAGCATTTAGTCACGCCTTTGATTTGGGACACAGTAGTGAATTTTCTATTTAAGTGAGGAAATATAGGAGCGTGTTGAACAGAAACCTAATGTACACATAAATCATCCTCTCCTTCACGTAGTTTAACAATGCATCTTGCTTTATGTAGATGAAAAAAACTTTGGCATTGCTTAATTTAGTTACAACATATTTTGGCATATTTTTAGCACAGTCATATTACACAGTAGAGTTACAACATCCGATTCACTGCACTCTCCATTTTGGACATTAGTCACTCAAGCAACCACCCATAAACACGTAACAACAGTGCCAGTGTTTTCTTAAAAAATCCTAAAAACCAAACATATTGGGAAAAAACTCCAATCAACAACTCAGAAAGCCACCTGCATAGCTACACCCATCTAGATAAACCCAGCATTGGGCTTTGACCTGGAAGACCGAACCATAATGTCTGGTCCTGTTGTTTATTAAAGTCTTTCTGATGGATGTTCCTGTTGTGTTTGTTATCTTTGCAGTGAGTATGGCTTTGCCGAGAAAGTCGTAGAGGGAATGTCTGTAATCATCAACTCCATTATTATTAAAGTGCAAGCCCGAGCCTTCCATGCCTCATTTGAGCTCTGGCAGCTCCAGGGCTGCAGTCTCAATCCGATGTGGCAGAAGACTGACCTACGTAACACCCGCATCACACATCCCAAAAGAGGAGAGGTACAGAAATAGACCCATATCACAAATATTAGTACCCGTTTTCAGTTAGCTGAACTATGGATAAAGCTGGTGTAAATTGTGTGTCAACAGAGTAATTGAAAACTTATTAGACTATAAAAAATACAAATGGAAGTATGAGATTTAGTGATCATTTAAAGATCAGTTTAGGAATTTATGCATAAAGTACAGTAAGTGATGGGCTGGGTTTTTCCAATACAGCTCTGGAAAAAATAAGTCTCTCTTAAAATTATCTTTATTCCATCTTAACTTTATTTTCTCTCTTTATTAAACTCTAAGATTATTTTCATTTTTTCTAAATCTACTATATAGAGGTATGCATATAAGTAAGACTATAATTTTTGTTTCTTTCTGTTATCTACCGACAACATTTCTGTCAAATTCCTAATAAAAAATAATGCTTTTATTTGCACTGATTTGGGGAGGGGGGCGCAACAAACTAGAAGTTTTGCATTTACAAACGTTAAAGACTTTTAGTGTCCTTACACAAATCAGCTTAAGGGTGGCACTCTAGGTGGACTGGCTAGTACAAAAATTATATATAGAAAGCTCTCTTATACACATCATAATGTAGTATTATACCACGGGTCTCTTGAATGCTGTATTCTGATTGGCTGAGAAAAGTTCCAAGGGTATGCATTAATTTCTGATAACCGCACACCTAACTTGTCAAATGTCTTAAAAATAGGCACCAGAGCCTATGGGATTTAAATCCTGCCAGGATTCAAAACTGAAAATAAAGCTCTGAAAGGTTAAAATTTGGTGTTCGCAAACTCAAAATCTTACAAAAAAAGTTTTGCAACATCGAAAAATAAGATTTGCAAGCTTGCAAAATGTAAAAAAATAAAAATATATCTGCAAACATTATGTTGTTTTTGAGATTTCCTTTTTCGGAACCGCAACATCTTTTTTACGATGTTGCGCAAAAAATTTTCAGAGTTTCAAATTTGTCAGTGTTCTCCCACTGTATAGTTTGTTTTCCAGGTTTGAAACCTTGTAAATGGTGAACTGAAAACTGGTGTGCAAATAGGTTAAAAAAAAGTTTTGAAACTCTGAAAACTGAGGTTTGAAAGGGCTAAACTTATTACATTACATTACATTTGCACTCCTTTGCAGACAATTTTTTCAGAGCTAAGTTTACAACACCCACTTTGCGGAGATACGCCCACAAAGTTGCGAGCTTGCGACTCACGTGATTTGTGGAGGCGTTGTCACGCAGCTCTGCTCTGAAACTCTGAAACTCAGACTGAGCGAAAATGAAGCCTCGCAACCTCACAACTTAAAAAAAAAAGCGTGGAGGGAGGGCCTTCTGCTCTTGGCCAATGCTTTGCTGTCTGCTGACGTACAGTCCAATCACAAGTCGTGTTTACTGGAAAGGTGGGATTGACCGACTTCTCCGCCAATGACGAAAGCGCACAGGATACGCAAACAGATGCACGGCTCTCTGGCCACAAATCGGTCAATTAACGCCACTAAACAAACCAATAAACCAATTTTCTTCAATTTCTTTATTAAATAATAAGATTTTAAACATCTGTTTACTCTTGTATATGTAACTGTGTTGAACTGTGTACCGCTGGTTGCGGTAGCCGAACGGACTGCATACGTGAGCCACGAAAGCAGCCTGTTAAAGTAACTAAAGGCGTGAGCCCCGACAATACATTTCCGCTCTTTTGTATTATTATTCTAAGGTATGTCCTTTCAATTTGGGAAAACTAATCTGTTGCTGATAACCGATGAATTAAAAGGAAATCTGTATTGCTTTAATACATCATTTAACAGTTGAGCTAAGCCTGCTTGCTGTACTGTGCGGTAACTACGTCACCTTCTTCGTTGCTCTGATTGGTCATAGCGCTATCCTATTGCGTGCAGAGGCATTTTGAGGGACAACCTTATATCCCGCCCCTTGCATTAAGCCGTTTGTGTGAAGAGTTGCCAGACCTAACATCTTGATGTAGGTCTGGCTAACCAGGCTACCTTGGGTGTGCATTATTTTCTGATAATTCAATGGCCCGTCGTCAATTATTCCTTACTTATTGCATTTGAAATAAGACTGTCAATCAGTTAAAATATTGAATCTAGATTAATCATGTGATTGTCATGAGTTAACTTGAAGTTCTATATTTATATTAATTTAACACTTTTTACGTTTTTAATACTCTAATCAACATGGCCGTAGACAAATAATGGGTCATTTACACAAATGTATGTTTATTATTAGTTAAAACTGAATTTAAAAACTGTAATTCTGTCTGTGTGTTCATATATCAGGGTCACGTCCCTGTGTGCATGCTTCAGATGTGTCAGCAAGTCCTGCACTTTATTTTCTAATTCCTGCATGTTTTAAAACCAATCTTAGTGGATGGAAATGCATCTTTTGTATTGGTTGAGAAAACCTACATTAATTGCATGTCAATAAAAAAACATTAATTTTGACAGAAATTAATTCATTTAAATATTATTTTAAAAGTTACGAGTTTTTGAAAATTCAGGAGAGGTTAACAAAGTTACATAAATTCTCGGAACAATTAACCAAAAGTAACACGGGGAACTGGTATATTTAACAAAAACACTATATCAATAATATAAAAATATTTTCATATTTATCTTTAATTGGTTGTTCTTCTTTTGCAATTGTTTCTAATTATGAAATGAGTAATTTGTATATTCCTATTTATTTACAAGTTATCACAAGAGCATATGGTTTATGATTTTACTTATTTCATATTAGAATTTATTTAGCATTTGTCCGATGATGTTTCATATTAGAACTTCTTTTGAGTGCTGATTTTTGTTAAATTCGGGCATCTCGTGTGAGAAAATGCACAGTTCATACTAAAATGCTTTAAACTGCCATGATTTTATTATGGTAAAAGTGTAGTAACATGTTTTAAGGTGGATTGATTACTATTTGTATAACCACAATTTACTACTGTAGCAAAAATAGATTTAAGGTTTTATTTGTAAACCATAGTCGTAGTAAAATAGTTAAGGATCCACGTGTACACAACCCCTTGTTTAAGAAGAACGGTAGAGAACCATAAGCATTGGGAACGGTCAAATTGATCTAGATCCAGCTCTTACTTTGAGTTTTTTTGCCAAAATTCTCTTCCCAAACAGACATTGAAGGAGATTTCCTGGAATAAGACTGCGTCACGTAGTAAAACAATAAGTGCTCCTATCATTCACTCCTGAATTTAGCAGTTTGGGGCAACAGAAAACTTACCCATCTCCGATCAGATTTAAGAATGCTGATTGGGTAAATTTGATGTCATATTTACTTTAGTTTATTTCATTTCAATCAGCAATTGGCTAAACTTCAGATGGAACATGCGGGAAAGCAGATATTTTCCACAGATGATTTTCTATCATGTCACATCATATAAATATACATTTATATAATTTTTTATTATTTTTTGTGTGAGGCAGCGGGGGTGACGGCCTCTATTGACCAGCCGCCACTGGTATTGAGGTTGCCAGATCTTCTAACTGAGGGCCCTCTCAGACCATAATTCAGTTAGATTACAGATAAATTATAGTAAAGATTAAATATCCTGCTCTCTAACGTACAGCACTACTTGCCTCAGACCACAAGGGTTAGGTTGTCCAGTGACACAAAACATTGCCCTGACAATAGTGACGTCAGTGCAGTTTATATTTATTCAGTCTGTTTTTCTTCAGTCAATCAGAATTACCCCATTTATTTGCATCTTATAAAACATGTTCTAGATTTTTATATGCATGCTTCAAAGTTTTTTACTTTTATGCTTTTAGATTTTCATGTTTGTTCATGAATGTTATAGAGCCAAAAAAAAACCAAGCTAAAGTCTTTTCCAATAAGCCAGTTTTTCAGCAGGTGCTATATCTCCCTCTTAAACTGTCTTTGGTTGTCTGCAGGTCTTAACATTTAAAGAGATCAACTGGCAGAGTCTGCGCATTGAGGCAGATGCAATAGAGAGTGAGGAGCAGGATCTGGGCAGCATGCCACTCCGTCTCATTACCAATCAAGGCCGAATACGGATTGCTCTTAAACGCAGGGTACGTGTTTGTTCTATCTGCACTTCCATGATAGTCCAAGCAGTATTTTATCATATTCCACAATAGGGCTCAATTACATAACTTTCCAGAGTGTCAGCGTCAGATCCATTTATCCACTATTTAATAGGAGTGAAAATGGAGTGGATACTCCTTTATTAGGCTGTTGATAACTTGAGCACATGACAACTTGCCCCAAACTGGCATGTGTGCTAATGTTGGCTAAATCTCAGGGTTATTTGATTTTTGAGATAGAGCCTCTAGTGTGGGAGTTATGAACAGTGTGACAACTTACCCCGCTCTGCCCTATGCAATAGACAAATGCAACCGCCGGAGGACGCAGCATTTAAAATGAGATGCAGTTATTGAGACCGGATAAGATGCAAAAACACCTTGACCTTTTTTGTAGTGTGTTCTCATTGATTTGTCATACCAATTTGATGTTTTAACATTTGATATTGTGTGTTAGTGAATTTAAGCACATACATACATCTGTTGTAGTAGTTTATAAGTTTTCTACTTTTTTAGTAGCATCACAACAGAAGGAACCTTTAGGAATGAATCATGTGCTGATCTATTTTCAATTCAGGTGAAGGACTGTAATGTATTGGCGTCCAAGCTGATGTTCATATTGGATGACCTGTTGTGGGTTCTGACAGACTCCCAGCTTAAAGCCATCATCCATTACGCCAAGTCTTTAAGTGAAGCCATGGAGAAATCTGCCCAGCAGAGGAAGAGCATGGCTGCTGAGACACTACAGGTGCCACATTCTCCATTCAACTCTTTCTTAAAAAGCACATTCAAACTTAAAATGAAATTTCAGAATGATGATGAATGATTTTGAATGAATAATTGGTTTCCTTATGTTTATTTGGTATTTATCCGTCCAAAAAACATCAAAAATGTAAACACAGCCGTTTTAAAAACGTTCCCACAAATTTGGAGCCCTGGTGCTCAGACAGAAAATGCAAGTTCAAATCCTGCTTGCAACAAGTCTATTTTCTATTCTTTTCATCATTTTAGTTTTAATTGTAAAAAGGCTTTTTAAAAACGTCATGCTGCTTATCAAGTTCTTGCTGTCTCTGAGCTAGATATACTCAGTAACATTTCCGTGCTGTAACTTTGCAGCACCATGTTGCATGACTCAGCCTTTAAGCAAACATCCTAAAGATTTTCAGTTCATTGTGGCCTTTAGACCAAATTGTCTTAAAGTAAATACGTTATAAGCCCTTTATAAAATATTACATCTCAAGAAGTATCAAGCCCAAGGTCAACCCATTCTATTTCAATTGCTGGTCATCAGTTATTTGGTCTTGAACGTTAAGCCTGTTGTTCTCATTGACCTAATTTCATGACCAGATCTTATTGACCTACTGTAACCCCATTCATACAGCACTTTGGTCCCAGAAAATTTTATTTTTGTGTTTACACAAACACGTCCCGTAAAAGTTCTGGGATATTGTGAAAAAACCTACGAAGTGCAGGACTTTAATTACATGTCTTTATGGGATCTTTACGGTATATGATTTCGGAAAATCATTTGCAGTGTGAATGAACCAAAGATCAAATGATCCTCGACAAATACCGGATGCATTTCCATGTATTTTTTGTAATCTCTGTGTAAAAAAGGCTTACATGTCTCATTGTGTTTGTGCATCAGACTGCCCCTCCCTCTCCTGGAGTTCACTCTCTGTTGACTGAAGCTCCTCCCTCCCCTGCCCCCGGCACCCCCAGCACACCGGCCCAGTATTTTGACCTTCATGATGTCAAAGAATCATCCTACCACACCTTCATTTCTCGTCTTGATCTGCATATCTGCAATGATAGCTCTTCAGATCCTGGTAAGGAACTTGATTCAGTCACCATTAAGACTTTTGCATTTCAGGAAAAGTTTGCTCCAAACTGAAGCTTTTGTTATCATTTACTCGACCACACGTAGTTCCAAACTAAATTCCATACAATGCAAATCTATAAAACATAGAGCAGTTTGCACCCTAGCAACTAGGGATGTAACGATTAATCGTGTGTCCCATTAAAAATGCCTGTCTGAAACCGAATCTGAATCGCAAGGCTGCGATTCTTTGTTTCACGCACAGCTTGTGCGTATACTACGTCATTTGGTCAGTAGGAAGTCCTTATCAGTCATTTTGAGTCGGAGTCGTTTATAACGTGCATTTAAAAAAGCAACACTCGTTAAACAAAATCATTCACAATATTCTTTATTATCATGAAAATATCTGAAACAATTTGAAGAACAGTGATATAAATATTCCTGTAGACATTTCCTGGAATAGCGTTTGTAATGGCACTTCTTCTGTGGCACAAAGGGAGTTTCTCCACGAGAGCGCCCCCTGGCGTTCGGATGTGCCGGGCTTTCACCGTAATTCATTCAATTTCATTCAATGAGAAAACACGCATTTGCACGGTTAATCGTTACATCCCTACTAGCAACAGAATTAAAAAGTCTTATATCTCTGCATCAGAACATCGTAGAGACACGGGGTTGGACCGTTTTACTTGTGGCTTGAAGTATAATCAATAGTGGAAGCCAATTTTCTCCTTAGCAACCAAAAAAAAAAAATCAACCTGCAAAAACAGTTTATAAGTAACCCAATTCAGAACTTAACTAAAAGGCAGAGGACCTGGCAACGCTGCCTTGCTTTTTGGTTGCGTGGTGAGAAGAAGAAGCGCCTGATAAACGTGCAGCTGTAAACTGTGCCTGATTTTGCACAGGCAGCTCGCTGACTTTAATTATAAGTGTATAGCTCAAGTGTGGGTGCCATGTCCGATGATGGTGCGAGAGCATGTGACGTCTCAGACCAACTGATTTCACTTATTTTTATCGATTTTATCAATTTGTTGTTGTAGAGGTTTAGAACGATATGAGGGTGAGTAAATGGTGTCAAAATTTTGGGTCCGTTTTTTTTAACCTCATTACCATTAGCATTATCATCATACTGTAAAAATGACACATTCATGTGATCTGACCTCCACACATAGATGAAACTCCGCCTCCAGGCACCCAGGGTGCAATGCAACTGACCTTCCGGAAGTTAGGCTTTGATTACTACCCTTTCCACAGACCAGGTGAGGAACCAGGACATCCCTCATAGCATACTTCCAATTAAAAATATACTTCCTGATATATCCTTTGATATTCTGCTTGATGTATTGAAAGGCAGATATGCAGGTGTGTTGTTTAGTTATGTGGTGCTTACTGTACAGGTGATGACTGTCGGCACTGGGAGCGTCACTGTGGGGCGATGGAGTCTCGTGCGCAGTGGGTGGCCAAACTGTTACAGGAGTTTCAGAGGAGAGTGGAGGATTCGGGTATCCCTGGACCTTATTCAGAAACGCCTTTATCTGCTAAAAATTCTTCAGCCAAAAAAGTCAACAAAGGTAAACTTGACTGCAATATTTTACTCATCCAATTATAGCTCTGTATTCAAGTTATTTTCAAGGCTATTTTGAACATGTTACTGAAAAATGAGTAGGTTCTTTTATATTTTGTTTAAGCAGATGTGGAACACTTGTCAAATTTTAGCCCTGAAAGAGGTCAGACCTCACGGCGGGGTTCAGCAGCCGTATGCCCCCTGAAGAGACTCCGCTCCAGCTGTATGGTGCTCCGTGTCGATGATATGGACATCCATCAGGTCTCATACCTCTTTTCACAAGCATACACATGCTATTTTAGGGGATTAACTCCCGCATTTAAATGAGGTTGTCACTACCGAAAGTTTGCAGTGTGTACGAGGCCGACAAGAGTGTAAAAATTAGCATTGTTAAGTTTCTGTACATGACAAGGGAAAGCAATGCAAATGCATTTAACGTGACTAATGCTCACCGAAGTGACAAAATAAAGAGATTTATAGGGCACAAGCATCTCCGTCTTTACATGTTTTGTATGCTTAATATCTCTTCTGTTATCATAGGTGTCAACTGGGGGGCGTCACAGCAAGAGAACGCAGTCTCTTCTATCATGTAACCGCAAGTCTTTGCATCTGCCAGATAACTCGCCTGCTATTCACCTGCAGTTCACAGAATACTATTTTCCTGATAACCCTGGACTTCCTGGTTTGTTAGCAATGTTTTTCATGACATTCATTAATCACAATGGTTAAAACATATATCATTTATTGAAACACACATCCTCGTGTTATATATAACAAGATGAAATTGTATGCTTCTCTGTGCCGGCAAACAAATCTCACTCTTTATCTGTCTGCACTTTATTCAACAAGCACCCTGCTCTAACCTGTATGGCCAGCTGAATGGTCTACAACTGTGTTTGGATGCTCCAAGTGTACTTTGGATGACTTTGTTCTCACGAGGACTACACAGGACATTGGATCAGGTCAAAGCCTTTTACCATCTCCAGGACAGCAGCAAAAGTGATGAACATATCGATATTCGCCTAGATGCAACACAGCTTAAGGTAAACTGAGAGATCTGACATGCTTTAAAAAGGATTTTACGTTATTCATGAATATCAGCTGACGTCACTCACATCTTAAACTTGTCTTCCGCCATTTTGAGTACCTGAAGTGGTCGCAAAAGAACTAGAAGCTATGCCTTCAATATGTTGTGAGCATCAAAATCGTTATTTTTACAACTCTAAGAAGGCTTGACACAACATGATACTTTGCTCGAAGTAGCACCTGGGTCTCTACACATGAAGCATTGAGAACATTGTTTGTGTACACAGAGTTTACTATAAAAAAAGTTTTTGAAGTTTCATGTTGCGTCGTGCCTTCTTAGTGTTGAAAAATCGTGGTAGTTCGGTAGCAGCGGACAGTGGCTGGAAGAACGCATCAGGGTTTGAGTAGGCATCACATTTGACGTCCGTCTGAGGCAAAATCTGCTTCTTGTGGCACGGGCAAGTGCTATGCGTTTGTCTGTTTGCAGGATGGCTGATGTTGATTGTGCATTTATCGAGAGAGTTACCGGTTTGTATTCAGTCACCTTACTATAGGGGGAAAATAAACTGCGCAGGTTGATAAACGTCACGTGACTCAAAAGTGAAATGTGAATTACAACTTACCAGGTTGCCCAATGTCCTCACTGACACTCTTCCAAGCGAGGTCCTTTTTATTCCTGTCTCTATAGAAATAAGAACTTGTGTTGTATAGCTCCGGGTGACTGCTCACGGACAATATCAAGCCTTCATGCTGAATGAGTGACTCCGGACGGGGCTGCCGCCACAGCAGCAAGCAGGCTCCTGATTGTTTAACGTGGCGCGAAAATCTGCCAATGTTCAAATTTTCCAACTCGGGCGTCAGATGCAAATTTGCGTGAAACGCAAAATGCACAAAAAGCACCATTTGCGCGTGCCGCGCTCAATTCGCGCCATTCCCGCGAACTGGACGCGCGAATAAGGTGGAAACGGGTCTACCCCGCCGTGCTACACACCTCATCCACGCCGCAGGACCTCCAGACGCACATCAACGCGTCTTCACATTGACTTAAAGGTGTAGCGGAAGATTTTCTCGAATTTTAGAAAAGAACCGCCTTCTCCACTTTTTAAAAAAATGCAATTGCGCAACACTCCTGATTGACACCTAGAAGGACCAATAGTCTTGATGATCCACCCAGATAAAGAAAATCTTCCGCAATACCTTTAACATTAAATTCACTTGTGCTTGCCCCTCTACCGCGGTTGGTGTAAACGCAGCATAACGATCTTTTGGGGCTAGTTACCCTTTTAACTAGAACTAAAATTTTTTGTGATTAAAGCGGTGTAGCATGTGAGTAATTTCTGCACCAATAGAGTCACCAAATCGAAATGCTAAAGATCATTTTGTGTTTTGTAAATGAGTTTCTGTTTTTCTGTAGGTGATTGTTCCTCTGGAGTCTTCCATTTTGGATCACCCAGACCGCCCTCAGTCACTGAGCATCAGTCTGCCTCACATCGTCCTAAGCAACACACGTCACTGTCCTCATGGTTCCCGCTCTGACCTCAACAGCACCTACAGTTGTTTTTCTAGCTCTCCCTTCTTTCAGTCCACTTTGTGCCAACCTTTCCCCCGTGATCAGAGCGTCCTCCATCCCCTTCCATTGGCATTTCTTCAACACTCTTTGGAAAACGACCACCTATCTCTAATTGACAGCCGTCCCTCTCGCTCACAGGACATTTGGTCAATCAGTCTGTCCCGAGTGGCTCTCGGATTTGAAGGGGCTCGTCGAGGGCTCAAGGGAAAACCTCTCCCCTTTGTGGAGCCCTTTGCCATGTCTTTGTGGATGTGTCGCCCTACTGCCTTCAGAAAAGACTCTTGCGAACAGAGAGACCTAAAATTCTCCTCAATTTCTATTAAAGACCCTCTCCCAGTCTCATCAACGGGTATTAAGGAAAAACTATCTGATCAAGTAGTCCAGACTGAAGAACTAGTTAGGCCTCCTATGGCCTCCATCCATATCTTGGCCC
The DNA here is from genome assembly GCA_025389145.1 of Misgurnus mizolepis. NCBI lineage: Eukaryota > Metazoa > Chordata > Actinopteri > Cypriniformes > Cobitidae > Misgurnus > Misgurnus mizolepis. Next base: position 6,769,345 of record JAIFKI010000022.1, on the reverse strand, counting down.
AGTCTATCACTCCTTTCAAAATGTGGCTCAACCACTACCAGTTTGTAGCGCTTTTAAGGATGAAAGACTACCTCTCCCAACTGGCCCGAGACTTGAGCAAGGATGGCCAGAGTTTGGGCCATTTGGAATGTTCACATGCAGACTCCCCTGCAGTATGCGTCTCATTCTTGATGGAGGCCATGGAACTGACTCTGCTGCTTCCTCCTGCAGTATGCGAGCCAGAAGAGGAAGTCCTGTCTCCAGATGAAACGGATACTCCCAGTCTGACAGACTCCGATCTCTCATTGCACCACCCCGGTGAGGAGGACAGTGGGCTGGGTCGGAGCGGGGCAGCGATGGTTCAGGAGGAGGATGAAGAGCAAGAGGGTTCAGTGGAGGAGGCTTGTGAAGCCATTGAAGAGGGAATGGATGGAAAGACGTTGCCGGGTGACGAAGCTCAGCTCTCTGCCCAATCTTCTCCACTTTCTCCCAGGAACCCTGCATTACTCTCTCGGCAACCTTCTACTTTCAGCCTGGAAGGGGAGCTGTCCAGTGCCCTAAATGCCACCAAGGGTGTTACTAAAGATGCGCTCAATGCCTCCCTGGATCTCACCAAGGGGGCGCTGTCCATCACAAAAGATGCTTTTAGCATCCTTAGCCGAGGATCTGCAATGTCTAAGCTCTTCACTCCTCAAAACAGGTAAGCATTTGTGAGCCATCTGCAATCTTTGATCTATTAAAGTTTTATTCCAAAATCTATTCAAGTTAAGCTCAATTAGTAGCATCTGTGGACAAAAAATCACAGCTTTTTAAACACAAATAATTGCATTAACAAAGCGCATCCACTTACAGTGGAATTCTTGAGGAGGTAAATGACTTGTTTCTAGTTGGGTTTTGCTTTGTTGAAAGTTCTCTGCAGTTTCTCTGCAACATTAATACTCCATGTATGCCATTTTAAAAGGTAGGGTAGGAATTTCTGCTTTTAGCTATTTCTTGATCCAGACATCTTTTATAACCGTTTCTAAGATTCTTTATTTATTGTGTCCTTTTCTTGTACCATATTTTTGTCAGTTGAGGAGGAAAGTAAGTTAGTTTCTGTCTGCCGTCTACTCTCGCTTGATCTTCATGGCGTAATGGAACTGGTTGCCAGATCTGCCTAATAGAAATCATCCCAATGGCCAATCAAAACTAGTCCAATGATTCTAGTCCAAAACCAAACCTTTTTCTTAACTTAAGATTGACCTTTTGATGAACAGCGGACATTTAACCTGTGGATAAAACAACCAAATGAAATGTAGTCTTATTTCACAGAAAACAACTTGAACTTGACCACATCACGCAATGTGCTTATAATTTCTATCTATAGCAAGTTAATAGTAAACAAAACTAAGTGCCAATTGATGGCATGGGGAAAAAATATCTCAACTGAATCTCTCACTATCTATATTCAGGAGAAATTATCACAGTCAAAGGGATTACCTTCAGGGCAGCCTTGAAACTGTGTCTCTATTATGTCCAACTTTAAATGAGCTCACATGCAGTGCACACAGGACATAACTAAAAGACTGCTTGCGGCCATTCTCGTAAATATGTCTATTTCATTTAGCAGGCCAGAAGAGTCTAGCCCCACCTTCATGGGGAATCTGCGGCTACAGTCCATAAAACAGTCACCATCCCAGAATTCCTACGACAGTGCCATTCTAGAAGGGAGCCTAGCGGACGACGGCTTATCCATTGACAGTGACATCAGTGAAAACTTTGTCATCCTCATGGACTCCGGTACAGCAGCACTGTACTTGTAATTGGTCTTCTTGTGGAATTCATAATGAAGCTTTGGCTATAATTTAGGTATTGACAATTTAGAGGTTTACGTTGACAGAGGCCTTACTTCTCTGTTCAGAGTCAGGTGTGGAGTCTTTGCGTCCGAATGGTATGGCGGTCAACCCTGGCAGCTGTGTTAGTCCTGCACCTGGAACAGAAGGTGGATCATCAGCAGACCTTAGCAGTTCGCTCTCCCAGAGCACCGAAGACATTGCCCAAGATACAGTAAGTGTTACCCAGTCCACTGTTGCATTTATAGAAAGTTAAACGTTTGCCCCACTCACCCATTACATGGAAAATGTAATTTGTGAATATTAACTACAGAAAATAATAAAAAAAGTATTTCTTTATTCTGCCATTGTTAATGGACATTGACAAAAATACATGGGTAGACAGACAGGTGCTTTATTAATCCTAAATTTGTTTGAATCAGTGTGGTAAGGATTGAAGTACTGTAGGATTCAATGAATAATTCATCCAAAAATGAAAATAAAGCCATATTTTACTCACCCTCAAGCCATCCCAGGTGTATATAAATTCTTCTTACGGTCGCACACAATCAGAGTTGTATTAAATAATTAACATGTCTTTTAAATGAAATAATACATTTGTATAATCTAAAATGGCAGTACACCAGCTCCACTTCGGTATGTAAGATGATCATTGGTTCTCACGATTAGTTGTCATATGCATTGTGATGAAACACGCCATCACAAGACACACGAGAATAGGATAATATTTTTTATTATTTTTATTATTAATTGACTAATCAGATTAAAAACCTAAATATGTACTCAATTTGATGTTTTCCTTATTATTTATTAGGACTGTGTGACATCACAGTACTTTATTGCTGCCAAAATACGTTTCCTTTCACAAATGTATTGTTTTGCTTCAAAAGATATATATATATATATATATATATATATATATATGAAGTTTGGTTCCAAAACAAATAAACGCCATTTTAAAAAAAAGTTTCCGCCAAAATCAGTTCTGTTTCAGGTCAGTATTTAAAAGTAAATAGTTCATTTTACGCAAAATCCAATATCCACCGTGTTATTCTGTCATCTTTTGTCCCTTTTTTCCAAACTGCGATAAACGCCAGTCCTCCTTCTCTGCAGAATGCAATAAATCCACTTAACCAATCACAGCGCACCATTCCACGCATTGTAAACAATACTGGCGGTCCTTTAATACAAACTGAATCCTAGTTTTCTCATCTAATTTGTACTTCGTGATCAACAAACGGACAAAAACAAAATAATACTTTTGATGGCATTGATAAACCTGTGGTGGTTTTCTGTGGCGGGGAAGAAATGTAAGCCATCAAATTCAAATAACTTGCGTGAGAGGAATTCGGCGAAGAAAAATGCCGGCTGTTGCTTGTTCTCCCGACAGCATTAAGCTTCTGTCATGCTAAAACATTGACCCCAGGAGATCTTATGAAAAACTTTACATTATTTTACTCTAAGTCAACGAAAATCGAGCAGGACCAAAACATTTTACAGCTGATCGCTGTCAAAAAAGTTCAGCGACGGCGTCCCAAGGATGACAGCAGCAATGACAGTGTTCTTAATATGACAAACTAAGTGTTTTGATTAATGCCATTAATGTTTATTTTTTAATCAGTGAATACCACTAGTCAACTAAATGAATATAACATGACAAAGATGAATGCACATTTATATATTGATTCAATAGATTTATAGCATTTTGGGGAAAAAAACTTATGGATTTTAATTTTTAATGTTATTATAACCTAAAGATGCTATGTGAACGTTTGTAACAGAAAATTGTGGTTTTCATCTTGTCACTTTCTTGGTATAGAAAACAAATTTTTACCCAAATTAATCAAAATGGATTTATTGCGTTTTGAAACCAAACTCTTCATATATTAGCCCACTTGAATCGCATGGATTCCTTTATCAAATGATGGATGGGTTTCAAGCAAGTGGCCACTTTTCAGTGCCATTACAAGGTTAAGAAGAGCCAGGACATAATTTAATATAACTCTAAATGTGTTCGGCTCAATAAAATCATAAATTATGAATTAAGGTGAGTAAATTATGGGCTAATTTTCATTTTGGAATAAACTATTCCTTTAACAGTTTGTACAACTTCTGATATTTGATTAAGGTTCTGATGTTGTTTTCAGTATTCAGTGTTAGTTCTGTGTCTAAGCCGAATGGGTTGCCTGGCAGAGAAGCGTGGAGAAGACATCATAGTGGCGCTGGAGGCCAGAGAACTTGTGCCTAAACAACTTGGCAACCATAAAGTCACAGAGCTGCTGACAGGACAGACGCTGATGCAGGGTAAGGACACCTAATGTTTACCTTGTTTAAATCACACTCATCCGTTCTACTACTCTTTCATGTATGCTGCTAAAAGAAATGGCAAAAAGTAGTTTATCTGTCAACTGGTAAAGAATGGTGCTCGAAATGAATAGATTTGATTCCCAGGGATGCACATATTGATATAATCTAAAGCTTGTCAGGCGCTTTGGATAAAACCATCTACAGTACCAAATGCATAAATAGAAATGCTAAATAAAATACACAGTAGGGCTCGGCGATACTGACCCAAATTCATATCTTGGTAACTTTTGGATAAATGGCCATATACAAGAAATATTTCAATATTTTTTACACAATAAAAACAAGTTTGCATGCAAGTCAAAGCCTCATGTTGATTAAAACAGCATGTTGATGAAAATAATATTAAAAGCAAGGTTTTCCTCCCAGAATATGCAGCTGCACAACATGCATGGTGGTTGGAAGCTTACATCTGACCTCAGTTTACATTTCTGCCAAAGCTTCTTTTGCAAAGAAGGGGTTATATCTCCACCAAATACACCAAATGCAAATAGATATCGACTGTTTTGTTTACATACTGCATATAAAGTGGTTACGAGGAACTGGCTTAGCTCTCCAAACCATCTGATCCAATTATTTATGACTCACAGGATACAATCTGCATCTCAAATCCATCCCAGCAATCACCACACACATTTGTCCCTCATATTAACTCTGTTCCTATGGTATCTGAATCTAAACAGATGCTGAACATATTATTTGTTGGCATAATTAATTTCAGCTGCCAGCTTTATCAAATACATTTTTTGAAAAGTAGATAAATTATTGTCTTTATCTCTTCAATCTCTCATAGCTGGTTCTGCATCTCCCAGCGCTCCGCTGTCCCCGGGCCCCCGAGCTCTTTCCTGCCCCCCAGCGGCATCTCTCAGATTGGAAATGGGGCCCTGCGCGAGCAGACATTCCCCTCTATCAGAGAGCATGGGGTTTATGGAGATGTGTTTGACGGGATGCAGAGCAGAGCTTTTGGCTTCTACATTAAACACTTTGGGTCCCTTCCTGGAGGATGAGCTTAAGGCAGACATACAGCCAATGAGATTATGGCTGCAAGAAACTGCTATTACACTAAAGGTGAGAATGAGCCGCTGCCACTTCCAAGTAATAAAAAGTCAATAAATGTATTTAGGAAAACAATAACACAAATGCAAGATGCTTATTAGACTTTAAATCAGCATGGCTGTCATTGACTGTAGCCTTGTGTCTATTACAGCTTATACCACGGGCCTGTTGAAAGTTTTACTCTGATTGGCTGAAAAATGTATCATGGGTGTTGATTATTTTTCTGTAAAACGTACACTTAACCTGTCAAATGTCTTAAAATGGGCACCAGAGCAATGTTTGTGGTAACCGTGGTATAAGAGGAATAACTGACTCCGATCCTTTAAATTATTTGAAAATAATGCACACCCGCTTTGCGTCGTGCTGCATTACCACCTTTGGTGTACTTTAATTTTGAATAATTCAACAGCCTGTTGTCAATTATTCCAATGCAAGTTGTGTTGAAATATTTAAATTTTCCTTTGTTTATCTCTTCTGTCAGGATGATGGTCCTCGTGTTTACCCGACTGCTCCTCAGCCAGTTCCCGTACTCTTTTCTCTGGATGGAATTGTGCTGGAGCGTTTAGATGATGGAATTCTCAGATTGCGACGTAAGTCTTACCTGATGCCTGAATTTGAATGTTCATTTAAAATGAGGTAGTAAAGATGTTTTGTTATTCAAATATGTGACCCGTGCTGGCAAAATGCGCACAGTCTAATTTTGAGCAAGAGGCAAAAGAAAGTATAAATGTCAGTTTTGGTCGAAATGGAGGTTTTCATAAAAATAAGTACCTGAAGCCCTCATTTAGTGATCCCAACTGCTCTAAATAGTCAGTAAACATCTAAAATTATTTGTATGTTTTCTGACAGCTGTACCATCTTAAATGCTTAATCTAATACAAAGATGCATGTTCATCAACATGTGCGTGACATTTTGGTTTTGTTTTAAAGCATGCAGGAATACTTGCTTGATGAATTATTAAGAGAGATGAAATTCGGAACCTAATTGATGTTAAAAGAGTTATTAAGAATGAAATGACTCGAAAACTATCTTCCTTGCGCGAGCACGCTGTCTTGATACAGTGAGGAAAATAAGTATTTGAACACCCTGCTATTTTGCAAGTTTTTCCACTTAGAAATCATGGAGGGGTCTGAAATTGTCATCGTAGGTGCATGTCCACTGTTAGAGACATAATCCAGAAATCACAATGTATAATTTTTTAACTATTTATTTGTATGATACAGCTGCAGATAAGTATTTGAACACCTGTCTATCAGCTAGAATTCTGATCCTCAAAGACCTGCTAGTCTGCCTTTAAAATGTCCACCTCCACTCCATTTAATATCCTAAATTAGATGCGCCCGTTCACAGACACCTGTCCACCCCATACAATCAGTAAGAATCCAACTACTAACATGGCCAAGACCAAAGAGCTGTCCAAAGACACTAGAGACAAAATTATACACCTCCACAAGGCTGGAAAGGGCTACGGGGAAATTGCCAAGAAGCTTGGTGAAAAAAGGTCCACTGTTGGAGCAATCATTAGAAAATGGAAGAAGCTAAACATGGGGCTCCATGCAAGATCTCACCTCGTGGGGTCTCAATGATCCTAAGAAAGGTGAGAAATCAGCCCAGAACTACACAGGAGAATCTGGTCAATGACCTGAAAAGAGCTGGGACCACCGTTTCCAAGGTTACTGTTGGTAATACACTAAGAAGTCATGGTTTGAAATCATGCATGGCATGGAAGGTTCCCCTGTTTAAACCAGCACATGTCCAGGCCCGTCTTAAGTTTGCCAATGACCATTTGGATCTTCCAGAGGAGTCATGGGAGAAAGTCATGTGGTCAGATGAGACCAAAATAAAACTTTTTGATCATAATTCCACTAAATGTGTTTGGAGGAAGAAGTAAAATGATGAGTACCATCCCAAGAACACCATCCCTACTGTGAAGCATAAGGGTGGTAGCATCATGTTTTGGGGTTGTTTTTCTGCACATGGGACAGAGCAACTGCACTGTATTAACTCTTTCCCCGCCATTGACGAGATATCTCGTCAATTAAGACAAAATGCTTCCCCGCCAATGACGAGATTTTCCGTCTTTCCGCAATACCGCTATTATCCACCAGGTGGCGCCCTTCCGCAACTTTTTTTTTGTGATCAATATTTTTATTAGGGGTCAAGCCCAGAATGGGCGAAGACCCCTATTGTATCCGTTAGTTTTCTTTTTAGGGGTCAAGCCCAGAATGGGCGAAGACCCCTATTGTATCCGTTAGTTTTCTTTTTCTTTTTCTTTTTCTTTTTAAATATTATTCTTCTTCCTGTTCCATTGCGGTCTATGGCAGCCCATAGAACCGTACATAGGAAAGTTATGAAATTTGGCACACTGACAGAGGACAGTCCAAATAATATCCCTAGCAATTTTGGAGTCTCTATCTCAAACCCGCTAGCGCCACCAACAGTCCAAAGTTGCACTTACGTTTTTGCTTATAACTTCTGATCCGTAAGTCCTAGAAACGAAATTCTTGTTTCCTCTGATTCCTTGGTTCAAGACGATTCGATTAGACCCTATGACGTTATTTTCCGTCATGAAAATTTTTCCGCCATTTTGAAATATTCGTAAAACCTACTTTTGCGAACTCCTCCTAGAGTTTTTACCCGATTGCCACGAAAATCGGTATGCAGCATCTAGAGACACTCAAGGCAAAAAGTTATTAAAAGAATTTCGATAAACCAATCCGTTCTCGTATAGCGCGTCAACGAATTTTACATAGAGCGCAAAAAAACTGATTTTAGGCTGTATCTTCGCCAAACTTAGGCCTATTGACACGACACTTGGTACTCGAGATGCCAGTCAGGAACTGAGGGTGCATGCACAGTTTCGTTGCAGCGCCACCTAGTGGTCAGACGAATGTTCTATACGCCTATAACTTTGGCTGCCATAAAAGTATTTTCACGGGACTTGATTTTTTGGAGTCCTGAGTAGTCGCCGAGTCCAACGATACCAAACATGCCAGGATTCGCCTTACGGTTAGCCCTGTGCATCAAAATAGCACTTAAAAAACACGCGCGAATAACTCCGCGAGCGTTATTCCGATCGACACGAAAACACCATAGGAAGAATATTGCATTACCTTCTGAACAAAAAGTTCTATTGGCGTTATATTAAAATTTTCATCAGAAATGGCCGAAAAATGCAAAAAACGAAAAATTACCTTTAAATTTTGCATTTTTTACACATAAATGGTTATAACTTCGCAACGAAAAGAGATTTTTTCACCAAATTTGATACGCAGATGTACGACCACAGTCTGAGGCCACACAAAAAAAAAATGGTATGCCTCCACCACTAGGTGGCCCTATAATTGAACAAAATCTTTCATATCAAGCAAGCCCTATGGTCATACAACTATTTTATTGCTTAACTAAAGTGTATAGTCATGAAACTAGCTAGATGTAACACAGTCATGACCTAAGGTTGCATGCACAGTTTTTTCATAGCGCCACCTAGTGGTTTTGAGATAGAAAATGGCTATTTTTGCCTATAACTACTGCAAAAACACATCTAAAACCATGAGTCTTCATGGATTATTCCTTTCATGAATTGAACTATAATCACTGGTGCATGTTCATTTACTCTCTAGCAACCAATGAGAATACCTTATCAACCGTTTTTGCAAGAGCTTTTTCTCTGCATCAGAACATTGTAGACACATGGGGATGGTGTATTTTGACTCATTTAACTTGTTGTAACATGTTGTGACACCATGGGCGTAGATTTAGGGTGGGACGCTAGGGACATGTCCCTACCAATATTCAGAGAAGACTGAATTGTCCCTAGCAATAATTTCGACCAAACATTTAATCTGTATTCATATATAACCACTAATGTCCGTCTTGTTCTTGTGTTTTCTATTTTTTACTTATTATATTTTTGTCAGAAATCATTTAAATTAGATTAGAAATCTTTTGCAATCCCGTTCTGTAAAAATAACGCTCTATGTGGTACACAAACGGTTAACAGCTTTCGTTCTCTGCAATGCCCGCCTCCGTAAGTCACATCGCTAATATGATTGGCTTTGCATTTCTTTAGTCCCGCCTCTCTAACGCACATTGCTAATATGATTGGATTAGCATTCTTGAGTCCCGCCTCTCTAACGCACATCACTTTTTGATGGGCTTGTCTTTACTCGCTACGTGTGATAGGATGGTTTCACTTTGTACAACGCGCCAAAGTTCACTCAACAAGACGTGCGTGATTATTCGGGCGACAGGTAAGTGAGGAAGAAAGTATTATTATACCCACTGTAACTGTTTCATGCACAAAAAAAGTTGTGCCACATAATGATTCAAGGACAGTGTTTTCACCAATACAGGACAATCCCATGTTAACCCTGAGGAGTTGCAAACTTGTGTCAACCTTTTATAAATGGGGTGGCAAGGTTATTTAGAGGGTCCCTAATCCATGAAAGAAAATAACCCCAACATGGTAAAAACATGAATTCATGTCATGATTGCTGAATACTTTCATTACTGCACTGTGGTCATTACTTGCACAGATGTAGACATAATGTTGCATTTTAAACAAACTATTTTTTTCACACTGATTAACTGTCTGTTAATGAAAAGAAGATTTAATGTGAACTACAGAAACGTTAATAAACTGTGTTCAGGAAACAGTATGATATATATGCCTACTTCAACACTGGGATTTTTTGGCAAAATTAAATTAAGAATTAAATATTAATTGCATATTCTTCAATATTATAAAGTTAATATGGATTCATATATGTTACTATGTGATTTTCTTTTTTTGACAAAGACTTAAACAGCTACTGTTTATTAGGCTCTAGGACATAACGAATTGTTATTGTTTATTATAGTACATTAAATTTGGGATGGCACCGGGGGTGGCGAGTCAGATGTCACTGAGTAAAGTGCATACTGAGTTGTCTGTTGTTTATGTCAAGTAAACGGTGATAAACAGTTTTTGCAATGCGACCATTTTATTTATGTCCCCACCAATGCCAGAATCAAACCTACGCCCTTGGCTATAACTCTGCGTCAGAACATCGTAGAGACACGGGGGTGGGCTCTTTTGACTCATTAACAACACTGTAACATTTTGAGAGCTGAGTATTGCCACTGCAAGCACCACTCATTTTTACGTCAGTGTTCTAGTTATCAATGCTCGTCGAAAGAGAGGGAGAGATTTCACTAAATGAGAACACAGCTTTTTTGCTGATAACTGTTATATTGTTTTGTCTGAAATCAAGAGATTTTCCTGGGTACTTTAAACTGCTCATCCGAAGTCAACTTTACTTTCTGCTGTGCCCTTTTTGGCTTGACCCCGGTGATTGCTGCTTGCAGCTATATTTCTTTTTCTTTTTCTTAACTATTATTCTTCTTCCTGTTCCATTGCGGTCTATGGCAGCCCATAGAACCGTATGTAGGAAAGTTATGAAATTTGGCACACTGACAGAGGACAGTCTAAATAATATCCATAGCAATTTTGGAGTCTCTATCTCAAACCCGCTAGCGCCACCAACAGTCCAAAGTTGCACTTACGTTTTTGCTTATAACTTCTGATCCGTAAGTCCTAGAAACGAAATTCTTGTTTCCTCTGATTCCTTGGCTCAAGACGATTCGATTAGACCATATGACGTTATTTTCCGTCATGAAAATTTTTCCGCCATTTTGAATTATTCGTAAAACCTACTTTTGCGAACTCGTCCTAAAGTTTTTACCCGATTGCCACGAAAATCGGTATGCAGCATCTAGAGACACTCAAGGCAAAAAGTTATTAAAAGAATTTTGATAAACCAATCCGTTCTCGTATAGCGCGTCAACGAATTTTACATAGAGCGCAAAAAAACAGAGTTTAGGCTGTATCTTCGCCAAACTTAGGCCTATTGACACGACACTTGGTACTTGAGATGCCAGTCAGGAATTGAGGGTGCATGCACAGTTTCGTCGCAGCGCCACCTTGTGGCCAGACGAATGTTCTATACGCCTATAACTTTGACTGCGATAAAAGTATTTTCACGGGACTTGATTTTTAGGAGTCCTGAGTAGTCGCCGAGTCCAACGATACCAAACATTTCAGATTTCGCCTTACGGTTAGCCCTGCGCAGCAAAACAGCACTTAAAAAACACGCGCGAATATCTCTGCGAGCGTAATTCTGATCGACTCGAAAACATCATAGGAAGAACATTGCATTACCTTCTGAACAAAAAGTTCTATTGGCGTTATATTAAAAATTTTATCAGAAATGGCCGAAAAATGCAAAAAACGAAAAATTACCTTTGAATTTTGCATTTTTTACACATAAATGGTTATAACTTCGTAACGCAAAGAGATTTTTTCACCATATTTGATACGCTGATGTACGACCACAGTCTGAGGCTACACAAAAAAAATTGTATGCTTGCACCACTAGTTGGCCTTATAATTGAACAAAACCTTTGAAATCAAGCCACCCTATGGTCATACAACTGTTTCTTCACTAAACTAAAGTGTATAGTCATAAAACTAGCTAGATGTAACACAGTTATGACCTGAGGTTGCATGCACGAATTTTGTCATTGCGCCACCTACTGGTTTTGAGATAGAATATGGCATTTTTTGCCTAAAACTACTGCAACAACACATCTAAAACCATGAGTCATCATGGATTATTCCTTTCATGGCTTTGACTATAATTACTAGTGGATGTCCATTTACTCTCTAGCAACCAATGAGAATACGTTATCAACTGTTTTTGCAAGAGCTTTTTCTCTGCATCAGAACATCGCAGAGACATGGGGATGGTCTCTTTTGACTCTTTTAACTTGTTGTAACATGTTGTGACCCATGTTTGCCCACTGCAAGCATCACATACATGTCCTTCAGTGCTCTAATGTTCCATGATTGTCAATAACCGAAGGACAGTTGCAGTAGACAAGAACATAGATTATTTTTGTTAATAACTTTTGCATTTTTTCATCTGAAATCATTAGGTTTACCTAGGTTCTTCAGTCTGCTTATCCAAATGCAACTTTACATCCTTCTGTGCCCTTTTCGGCTTGACCCCGGTATTGCTGCTTGCAGCTATATTTTATTTATGGAATCCTTCCGCAACTTTTTAAAGCCGGAAGTATTGCCCTATGGCAAGCGGCTGCATGTCCGTGTCTGTTTTAAAGATCGCTCTGGATGGGATCTCTATGAAAAGTCCGTCATAAAAATGGAATTATCTCTGCTTTTTGCTCAAAATGTGGTGTTTTTGCAGAAACCTACCCATATTCAAAAGCTGATTGCAAAAGAACCACTAAAGGTAGGATGAAACGTTTTTTTTTTTTTGAAAGCAGAGGGTCTGTTCTTTCATTTGGTATATTGTATGTTTATATATTTAAAGAAGAACATTTTCTGGAACGCATTAAACTTTGGTGAAAATTATGAAAAACGCTACCTGGCAACTTTTTTTAAAAACGCTGGCGGTGAAAGAGTTAAGGAGAGGATGACCCTGGCCATGTATTGCGAGATTTTGGGGAACAACCTCCTTCACTCGGTTAGAGCATTGAAGATGGGTCGAGGCTGGGTCTTCAAACATGACAATGACCTGAAGCACACAGCCAGGATAACCAAGGAGTGGCTCTGTAAGAAGCATATCAAGGTTCTGGCATGGCCTAGCCAGTCTCCAGACCTAAACCCAATAGAGAATCTTTGGCGAGAGCTCAGACTCTGTGTTTCTCAGCGACAGGCCAGAAACCTGACTGATCTACAGAAGATCTGTGTGGAGGAGTGGACCAAAATCCCTCCTGCAGTGTGTGCAAACCTGGTGAAAAACTACAGGAAACGTTTGACCTCTGTAATGGCAAACAAAGGCTACTGTACCAAATATTAACATTAACAAATACACAGAATTACAGTTTTGAAAATATCTGTTTTGAGAAGAATTCATACAGATATAATCTCTTATGTCTAAAGTTCAATGTTTGGTGAAAAAGCACTATTGTCAGATTCATGTTTTTACATTTCCTTTATGAAGGTATATTTGGTGCAAAACAACTCCACACCTGTGACAGTGGAATTTGTATTTGTAGAGATTATCCACACATGTGTATCAGTAAACTTGAAGTCGCAGAGGACGTGATGCAAACTTGTAGATTTTTTATCTTTCCCTCAAATACAACACAACAGTTACACATTCACAAATCCTTCAGTGCAGCTGCACAAATCCCATTTTACAAATCACAGATTAAGAAACTCACAAGTTCACATTTTTTGCTACAATTGATGCAGTAAATATGGTGCATAACCTACTTGAACGCCTGCATCAAATAATGTGAAGTCACACACAAATTTTGTACATTTGCAAAATCAGTTTGTGCATCTGTGCGATGAGACTTGCATGTGTGTACAATTTATTTTTCACAAATATTTTTTTATTTTTTTTATATTTTCCAGCCCAAACACAAGTACCTAAATACAACTGCTTGAATCTGCTTCTACGAGTTTCAAATACTCTTTTTCGTGTGCTCTCTCTTCTGCACCAAATATCTCGAGATAAATGGTGCGAAAGTGATTTGTATACCTGTAGGCTTTGGCGAGCACTGTTCAGCACTGCCCACCAGGTGGCGCCCCAGACACTCACTGAAGCAGAGTTTATTAATTACCACCAATGTTTCAGCAGGGTAAATCGCCTTTTTCAAGGTATTATTTTCACCAAGTGGAGAACAATATAAATGGGAGTGCTAATTATACACACATGAAGGTAATTACATACAATACTCCAATGATTCATTAGTAAACAAAATATAAGTTTCATAAATTTCAAACCATCAATATAAGTAGATTAAAAAATACAAGCAGCAAATACACACATAGGCCTACATTTAAATAAGATACCAAATGATGTAAGTCCCATTCATTTTTAATATCATAAAACAAATTATTTTATTTTTCAGACTAATTTTTAATTCAAACAGGAGGTGGGGCCATGGAAAGAACGTTTGTGATTTCTTTTGCAAAATAACCTTTTTTCGAAGAAAAATATGTGTATTTAAATCATGCTTTTTCTTCTAATATACTAATTTGGATGATTATTTCTGTCTTTTTGAATCGGGTTACTGAACAACTAAATTCTTTTTATTATTATATAAACAGTTGTTCTGATTTCTTAACATTTACTTTGGATGCTAACCCAAATCAAATTAGCTTTTTAGACTTGTGGATAGCTCGTAATTGTTTATATAGGGATCCGATTAAAAAACCTACAGCTCGTAATACACTATTGAGAGTGGATTCTTATTGTCGTGAGCAGGGCCGTACGCAGGATTTTATAAATACAGAGGTCCATATGTATTTTTCTAGGGCATGCACCCCAGGAAAAAAATTCTTATTTCTCTGCTCTACATATATGACTTCTAACACATCAGAAAAAAAAAACAATCAAATAAATATAGATTTCAAACCATGTCAGTATGCGCAAGACTTGTGTTGTTTATTAGTAAGACATTGAAATAATTATGTTACCATCCTGGGCACTGTCAGTTAAGTAAACATAGTCTAACTGAATATAGGATCAGTTTAGTGAATTAACCAAAGGCTATCAAGAATTTGTTTATTAAATTCATTCACAATATGCACACACTTATTATACACTTAATATGCTGAAATACAACATCAATATTGCAGTGGCAGAATTGTATAAATGGGGTGGCCAAGGCTACTTTAGGGGGTCCATATCCCATGAAAGAAAACGATGTGTAATTATTATAATACTTCACATTACCCCATATTAGATAAATATTCTTCTTGCCCTGAATTCATTACATGCATTATACTAACTGTAAGATACAAACATAATGCAAGGCTGAACTTGCATAATAAACCAATAATAAACCAACTTACTTCAAAGAGCAGAGCTCAACATTAAGGATTGTTGGCAAAAAAAGATATTTATTTAAAATTAAATATGGATTAATCTTTTTTTACGAAGTTACAGTCAGGACCAGTGAGTGATTTTCTCTTCTTTTGTTATTTAAGTAACTTTAATGACTTCAACAGGTACTGTTTTTTAGACTTTAAGACAGAATGTAATAAAATGTTTACATTCGGAAGACATATTAAGACATAATCAGTAGTTTACTATGATACTCACTAAAACAGTCCGGACCTCAATGGTGGGTACGGCCAAGGTCAAGAGTCCTATCTGTGTCTGCCCTATTTCCCTCTTGTTCCTTTGTTGCCCCGCCCCCTTTTTTGTTGACATGGACATTAATTCATACTCCACCCACTGCCCATCTGTTTCCATAGCACTGCATTTTGTTGAACTTAATCATCCTATTACTTCATTATTGTATATAGGAATTGAGAGGGAATTTCCATCTTGAAGGTGAGGTGAGTTTGACCAATTTTTACTTAGACAGAAGGCCTTTTAGGTATATTAAATGTGAACATTGGCACACATGGTTTAAAAGTAGATTTTGATTTGGTTTGTTTTTATAGGTATTATGATATTAAAAATGAATGGGACTTACATCATTTGGTATCTTATTTAAAGTTAAAATGTGTGTATTTGCTGCTTGTATTTTTTAATCTATTTATATTGATGGTTTGAAATTTATGGAACTTATATTTTGTTTACTAATGAATCATTGGAATATTGTATGTAATTACCTTCATGTGTGTATAATTAGCACTCCCATTTATATTGTTCTCCACTTGGTGAAAATAATACCTTGATAAAGGCGATTTACTTTGCTGAAACATTGGTGGTAATTAATAAACTCTGCTTCAGTGAGTGTCTGGGGCGCCACCTGGTGGGCAGTGCTGAACAGTGCTCGCCAAAGCCTACAGGTATACAAATCACTTTCGCACCATTTATCTCGAGATATTTGGTGCAGAAGAGAGAGCACACGAAAAAGAGTATTTGAAACTCGTAGAAGCAGATTCAAGCAGTTGTATTTAGGTACTTGTGTTTGGGCTGGAAAATATAAAAAAAATAAAAAAATATTTGTGAAAAATAAATTGTACACACATGCAAGTCTCATCGCACAGATGCACAAACTGATTTTGCAAATGTACAAAATTTGTGTGTGACTTCACATTGTTTGATGCAGGCGTTCAAGTAGGTTATGCACCATATTTACTGCATCAATTGTAGCAAAAAATGTGAACTTGTGAGTTTCTTAATCTGTGATTTGTAAAATGGGATTTGTGCAGCTGCACTGAAGGATTTGTGAATGTGTAACTGTTGTGTTGTATTTGAGGGAAAGATAAAAAATCTACAAGTTTGCATCACGTCCTCTGCGACTTCAAGTTTACTGATACACATGTGTGGATAATCTCTACAAATACAAATTCCACTGTCACAGGTGTGCAGTTGTTTTGCACCAAATATACCTTCATATTCCTTTGGTGTGTATTAGTACATGTTAACAATATGCAAAAGGTACAAACCACAAAGTAAACGATGACGTGATACTTTAAGTTTATTATTTTGTTTTTTTGTTGTTTATACGTCTATTAATATGACACTTTTGACCTTACCCTTTCTTTTTCTTTCTTTCACACAAGCGGCTACTCAGAGTCAGTCAGGGATGGCTGACCAATCCTGTTCTAAAGTTCATGAGAAAAACAAGGTAAGGCACAAAAAATGTATATACTTAAACATATTTTATATTTTTTATGTTTTCACACATACATTACTCTCTTTTTAAGCACATGTACTCATGCCTATACTCTTTTTCTTTTTAAAAGAGGAAGGCATTTAAGCTATGAAGCTTGCAAGATGTATTATTGATGCAAAGATTATGTCATCACCCGTTTAGTTAAGCTGTACAAATGTAAAATAAAGAAATAATGTTATTTAATATCTGAACACAGATTTGCTAATATTTGCGCTTTTTCTGTTGGTGCAGTCTCTGGAGTCCAAGCTCGCCGATGTCCAGTCTGCTCTCCAGAACGCTCTCTCTGACCGCGAGCGCCTGCTACAGGAAATCAGAAAACACAACCCCTCTTTCACCTTGTGATGGAGAAATAACCAGACCTTAATTCAAGCAAGGCACCAGATGTTTTCTAGATGAACCATAAGAGGTTTCTTTACCTTTATTGGCTCAAAATTCTCCTCCATCGTTTTCTGTAATCTCAATCATGTCTGAGTGTAAGATCAGATATCATCTCTAGTTTATCTTTGACTATTCTTTACAAGTCTTCCTGTACAGTGACATTTCTCTGTTTTTGATGAACTACATCAGTGCTAAGATTGAACACAGAGACTCTTTCACTGCCAGAAACCTCTCCCTCCTCCACTATTTCCCCACCTTTGTTCAGCATAGTTCTCGTACATGATTGTTTGTTGCAAGTTTCACCACAGGGCCGTAAAAAGTTATAGGTACTACAGAAACTGTGGTACCACGGCTGAGCTGATAGATAATAGTTTTTTTTTTATTTGTGTGCCGCCTACCTCGACAGCATTTCAATACATCATAAGCATGAAAATTGACGTCATACACATTGACAGCAAAATTATTATTTTCATGATACCTCAACCTATGCTGATGAGAGGCTTGCATTTGTAAAACACAAATTTGAAAGAGTACAAAGACATTTGCTCCTCTGTATGTCAAGAAATCACCAAGCATTATTTATTCACCATAATGCCATTGTATGTGTATATGACTTTATTTATTCAGCCGTACACTTTTAAAGTTAGATTTATGAAATAATATCTTGGCTCTTCCTAGCTTTGTAATGGCATTGAACAGCACACCAAAACATTTGTGATAGGAAATGCTTTTTATTTTGAGCATATTTAGTGTTTAATTAAAAACACGCTGGATCCGCGTCGATACGTAAGACGATCAATGGTTCTCGTAATTCTTGTGACAAGTCGTCTTATGCTCCGTACACACCAATCGCAAAGTATCTTGTTCATCGCTCTATATTACTCGCGGGATTTAACTTCATGCAAATTTTTCGTTTGAGTTTAATATTTAGATCTCGTCAATTGCGCTGCCCAATTAACATCATTCTCATTGGCCTACAAAGTGAATAGCGCATGTTTTTGCGCCAATCGCGGCGCCAAATTCGCATCATTCGCAATGCCCCACGTGAGTTTGCGTCTATTCACATCTTTACATTGCTTTTTATGTAATCTACGCGTGCAAGTTGAATTCGCATTTGGTGTGTACGCCCATTATGTGTGCCACGGGACACGTTTCAACCAATAACGGATCGAGAAGGTGATCAAGTATAAATACGTAAACTGCTAATTATTTAATTACGTAGTTCGCTGTAATGTAGATATTTGTGTGTACTATGTATAGCACATATCATAGGGTTAGTTTAATATGTTAACAAACTAAAATCAACGATGAGCATTCGCATGATGCACACTATTTGTATAAGGTTAATGTCATGCTGCCTTTGAGTAGAAAGTTGACAGTGAGGCAACTCGGTAGTTTTTAAAACCAAACCTGTAAAGATGTTTCATTGTTTATTGATTGTAACAGTGTATTGTACAGTGAATTACTTATGCTGCTGTTTATCAGCATTAATGCAGTATGTCAGAATTTGCTGATGTTTGTTTGTGTGATTCAAGAGTGGATTTAAAGACAAAAGCACTTTGATATCAAGTCACTGTATCATCAGTATATATTGACCTTCATCTGAGGTTCCATGTACAACAGACAGTACTTTTGAAAACTAAAAGGTTAACGTCATTGAGCCGAGATCACCTCTGATTCTAATACGATACTGGAGTGAAGCATTTGTGCCAAGGCTAATGTTGTACACATGGATTTTGTAGCCTTATTTCAACAGCTTTTATTTGAATTGACCTATGGCTAAGACACGCCACCAAACACGATGAGCCAATCACAGTGCACATAGCAACCCAATACACTCGGACATTCTTTCCTTCCATGTCCATTGAAACGCATTGCAGTTAGTCAGTTTCATATGTTTTTCTTGTCATTTTAAGTTTAAAATGGTCAAACGGTGTGCATGGGGGACATGCAACTCCGACACTAGGTATGGGCGACGGTGTGTATTTTTAACCCTTTCCTGAGCCACATCTTGACAGAGATAAGTGTACGCTTAATCCAGATTAAGTTGTGCGGTAAACCACAACACCAACTAAACGTGGATAAATTAAACAAGGATGTCTACATCTGTTCTAAGCTAAGTCAACAACGTATTTGACATTATCTCTAACGTAATGTTAGCCTAACATTAGAAAACGTTAACGTTAGCTTCTAGCTGCGCTGTACGTCATGTCACTTAGCTTCATTAACGTATCTGTAAATAATTGAGATAAGAAATGTTATTTGGAATAGCAAAGTTGTGCTGAATGATTCATGTAAATACTGTAGCACCAAACTAACGGAGAGGTACTCTTGGTAAAGAAACGTATGCTGAAGCTTTTCATCGAACTTCTCAACAATAATATTATTAATAATATAACCCTCCAATGCATAGTTAAGGCCCTTTTGGTGACTTTGAGATGATATATATAGTCTTTCTGTCTCCAAAAATCATCAATTGCCTCCTGTGAAATGT
Organism: Misgurnus mizolepis; assembly: GCA_025389145.1. Lineage (NCBI taxonomy): Eukaryota > Metazoa > Chordata > Actinopteri > Cypriniformes > Cobitidae > Misgurnus > Misgurnus mizolepis. The sequence goes on along the minus strand of JAIFKI010000022.1, from coordinate 6,749,589 downwards.
CTCCTACTGTGACAGCTGCCATAGCGCCTATCACCGAATGTTGATTGTTTGTCTGAGTGAGTGGAAGGGGCGTGGCTTAGCCATAGGTCAATTATGGAGTCTGAAGTTTATCCAGTATTACAAGGGTCACGTGTCACTGTTAGGTGAGTTATTTGTAACTGCAATTTATTTAATGATTTGATTAGATTTTGTGTCTTTAAGGGTGACATATCATAAAAATCTTTTTCCATGTTTAAGTGCTATAATTGGGTCCCCAGTGCTTCTATCAACAAAAAATGTGTAAAAGATCAACCCAGTAACTTAGTTTTTGTTAACCATTCTCTGCAAGCATGTGAAGAAATAGGTCATTAAAATTTGGCTCCCCTTGTGATGTCAGAAGGGGATCTTATTATAATAACACCGCCCCTTAATCTGCACTATCCAACCACAGCACTGAAGTTTAGTGCCGAGAGAGAAAAAATAATTGACAGCACAATTGAGTTTCAATTCAACCACCATCATTGTGATCTGTGTTTGCATTTCATCAGCTCATTTGCATTTTAAAGGACACACCCATAATGGCACATTTTTGCTCACACCTACAAAGTGGCATTTTTAACATGCTTTAATTAATTATCTATATGATATGTTGAGCCAAAACTTGACATAGGTACGCTGGGGACACCAAATATTTATTTACCATCTTTAAAAGTCTTGTGAAATGTCCACTTTAATACTCCAGATAAATTTCTTTGAGGTACTTTAATAATCTTTAGTTGAACTTTTGAACAAAACATTACGGGGTGGTTTCCCAAACAGGGTTTAGATTAATCCAGGACTAGGCCTTAGTTGTATTAGGACATTGAAGTAGTTTTTACAAACAAATCTTACAAATAAACAATACTGGTGTGCTTCTTGAGGCAAAACAATGTCACTGATATATGTTAAGATGGGTCATTACAAGGTGTTTTTAAATTAAGGCAGCTCAAATATGAATTTTAGTCTAGGACTAGGATAGGACTTGTCTGGGAAACCATGCCTATATATAATGTATATACATATTAACGTGGATTTATTCGATTACTTATCAAAAAAATGCCCATCTTATAGTACCGAGTTTAGCATTGTAAAGATAATGCATTTATTTTTTTTGTATTTTAAACGTTTAATGTTCAAATGAGCTAAAATGTTGGCATGAAAATGTCCTGTATGAACAAATGTTTAAACTACAGGTGCTAAATTGTACACTATTTGTGCAAATGTGACAGAATTTTTGAGGTTAAATCAGTATTATGGACTCTTTATTATGATTAGAATAGAAAAGAGAAACATCAGGTTTGTCCTAAATGATCAGAATGTCTGGTTATAACACAATTATAACACAACCTACGTTGGTAGTAGTGTCCGATAGCTTCAGTGTTATTGTTTCCTCGTTTTTATTTAAATTCTTTTGTGAAATATGTAGCATTTTATGCACTTAAACAGTTACCATGTTGGTGTATTCAATATTTCTGTCTTCCAAAGAGCATTGATGAAGAAACCGATGGTTAAAATGACATTGTACAGATGTTTTCTGTATACAGTATTATTCTTACAATCATTCAGTGCATGAAAACCTTTTTGTTTAGCTATTTAATGCATGGCTTTACTTGAAAACTTGCACAGATGCAACATGAAGATCACAGACCTCATTAAGGTTTTTATTTTATTTTCTGATTTTTTTGGCAAAGCATGTTTAGCAACACTTGGTCATCGATGCCTTAATTTGCTGTGGGTTAAATATGTCTTTGACACTACAGTACCAGGGTCATCCTTATTTTATTGGTCGTTTTAGCGTGTGGTTGGTACTAGGTTAACTTCACTGTAAAAAGTAATACCTAGATCTAACTTATAAAAAGTGAGGCAAGTGACTGCATGGGAAGTTTTAGGTTGAGTCAACTTGCAACCTTTTTTAAGTATATTGAACACACTAACATTACTTAATATAAACACAATAAAATTGAGTTGAGTTAACTAATTGTACTAGTATTACTCAGTTAGATAACTTTTCTTGGTACAGGTAACATATTGATGGTTAGTTGTTGTTTTTATGCCGTTAGATGAGGGCTAGAAACGTTTATTCAAACAACGCACCCACTCAGTTTCGTTTTGGGCAGCTGTAAAGCGCGACATACTTCAGTATGCAGTCTATGCACAAGCACCAGTCTTCTGAACAATGGTAACTACAAAACTCAAAGAAGAAACAGAAACTCTTTCAAATATCGAAGATAAATAAACATTAAACACTAACAACTCTTTCTTTATAGTTAAAAACAAAACAAAAAAAGTTTCAATTCAAATTTCACTCTCCAAATGCAGTCCCATGCAAAGCATGCTGGGAACTGCAAGTCCACTGCCTAGTTAGTTGTGTTTACTAAAATAATTCATGTAGTTTTAACACAAAATTATTAAGTTAATTTCTTTCTTACAAATTTAAATCGATTATACATAATAAAATTAAGTTGAATTTACTCAATAATGTGTTCATTTAGAATTAATCAATTTATTCCAATTTTTTTTTATTTTAACTCATATTTTGATTAAAAAAACAAGAATTAAAATTTTTTCATACAGTTTACTCAATTTATTTTTGTTAAATCTACTAAGGCACAGAAACACTTTTTACAGTGTTCTCTGTGTGGTTAAATCAGAATATTCTGTTTAAATGCTTTCATTTGTTTGTTTCACTTAGATGTCAGACACTGTTGTTACAGTATATACAAAAGTTTTTAAGAACAAAATCCAACTTATTTCTTTCTGGGTCCTGACTGGAAATTGGCCTTGTAAATGGTGTTGATAAGAAACAAAAAATCATTTTAAAAACACTGATTTGGTTAATATGTGATGATTTTAACCTAGTAAGATCAAATAAATGGTGTCCGCTCGAGAGTTCCTAATAGGTTTCGATGTCCAAACTCTAACCAAAGTTAGATTTCAATAATAAAACTCTAGGACTTTTCATCAGAATAGGTTTATTTAATTTAATGAAACTAGATTGTGTCTCTGTGTGTATATATATATTATACTGTATGTATTGATTACAGTTGTGTGTGTTGAGTTTTTTTTATTGTTGGAAGTGTTTTAATTTTCTAGTGTCTGTATTTGGTTAAATTAATGGCATGTGTTCATCACACTGCTCATGAGTTTTTTTTTTTTTTTTTTGCTAATAGCGTTTAAATATTTTTTATTTATTTTTATTTATAGTCATTGTCAGTTTTTATTTGATGCCACCAAAATGAAATTTAAAAAAATTATTTTGTTTGGTTCTGTGAACCATTACACTATTATGATCAATAAAATGTTTAAAATTGTATAAAAATAAAATTGTACTTTTTTGCCTGCTGTTCAAATGTAACAATGTAAATTCTCAAACCCAGCATCCATATTACATCATCTACATGGCCTTCTATTGTTTGAATACATGTTTTATTGAGTCATCTTCATTTGAGTCATCTTCATCTTCAGGTTATTACAATCTTAATGAATCAGTTAAAGAAACAGTTTTTCTTGCATGTAAGAGGTCAATGTACTATAAAAACATTACATTTCAGAATGCAAGGCTTCCTTATTACTCTTAAAATAGCTTTTATTGATGCTTCATGTCAGATTTTGCCTTCGTATGACATGATAGTGCAGCGAAAGACCATTGATGCATTCGAAAGCTCTAAAATGCTGCATTCCAAGGCATTAAGGCATCAAGTCATGTCCGAATCCAATATTTGATTTACTTCCGGTCTCCTGACTACCTTCATTGTCCTGTCCCACACTGCTATGAGTGTGCGTGCATGGAGAATGTGATTGGTCGAGTTAGAAAAAATTAAATGTCGGCCAAGGAAGCGGCTGGAGCACAAATTTATTGTAAATAAAGTTATATTTTCACTTTTTACATCTTTTTATGGCCTTTCTAGTGAGAAATTAGTATTGTAGTTTTCAAATATGTGAGTAGCTATCACAAAGGCGCTCTCCGTTTATATTTCAAACAGAAATCCATTTTGCTGCCGGTGAAGTGTGTCCGAAAGCATTTTTTGGAGCTGCCTTTATGCCTCCGAAGTCATTGCCTCATGAGGCAGCGAGGCAACAAGTCAGCTGCCTAAGTTTTCGGACGCAGCTCATATAAGATTAATGTCTAATTCTAAATCATTGCCTCTTTAGCCCCTTCAACCATTTTGCGCATATATTAGTAGTTGAGCCGCACACAAATGGAATAGGATAAAGTTCACAAGTGTATTTTGGCACGACTAAGACAAAACTAAAAATCTTTGGAAGTGGGAAATGCCAAAAAAAATTATATAACTAAAAAGGATGGACGACTAATTAAGTTGTTTTTGTCTTGAACAGAAAATAACATATCTTTACTATCCTATCTGATCATAAAACATGGAAAAATTTGTAAAAAATAAACAAAAATGTTGTCTCATAAAGATGAGACATAACCGACATAAGCCGATGCCTTACACAGAAAAATTAACTCAAAAACAACCCAGATATTTCAAGAAATAAACCGCAAATGATGTACTACACACACTGTAAAATATTTCTGTAGAAATTACAGTATTACTGGGTATTACTGGCAACTAGCTGCCAGTAACTTACTGTAGATTTTACATTTATGTTATTTACTGGCAACAGTTTGTTCAAAGTTAAATGAACATGAAACATTTTCAGTCTTTCTCTTCTACAATAAGTTACTGGCAATCAGCTGCATAATAACAGCAAATTATTTACAGTCATGTCGACGTAGGGAAGACGCAGATTGGGAGAGAAGCTCCTTCCTGCTGGGAAACCAGCAGTGGTGTTTCCTGCTAATGTACTGTGCCAGACTGTAAACAATTTTTTTTAAATAATCTGAGGAACGCAAGAATAAAGGTGTTGCCTTGCTGTCCAAATTACCCTTAATCTGATCGGGCAACTACTGTGGTGTGTTTTGTGAAGTTCAGGTCTTGAGGAGTCCTTGCCTTGAAACATCAATGCTGCTTTGGCAGCATGTGGAACGCCAAGACGATATTAGGCATGTGAGCAATTCCACCATTATGGATGTGACATTTGCAGTCAAAACTTGTCATATGATTTCTCAGAAAATGCAATTACAGTTTTACCAATATATTGAACCATCTGTTTCCTAAATCCCTGATGATAAAGTCCAGACGTTAGATATCAGTCTATACTCATGCTTTCTCTTTGAATGAGGGAAATATGCATGCATTATAATGTGACAAAAAAGGACACAAGTTTTTGGGAGACAAAATACTTTGTAGGAATTTTGCGAATTAAAATTCCCAAACTAGGAGCCATAATAACCAACAAATGGGGAAGGGTCGCCTCTTCAAATCACATTTAATATTTATTTGTATGCATATTTATGAGGAAGAAACCGTGTTATGAATGTGACAATTCTGAAAGCTGCACTTAATTATGAAAAATAATAATTCAAATAAATGTTTTATAAACTTTAACATAGATTTGAGATATCTGTATGATTTACTTTTCATGATTAGTTGACATTTGCATGAACTGCCCATGTGGTTTTAATGTTGTCGCTAATCAGTGTCATACAATTTTTTATCATTTTCTTATATGTTTTTCTTCCAAGTTTTTAATATCTAGCCACATTCTTGTATACATAAATACTTTCATTCGAATGGTTTTACCATATAGTAATAATATAATACCTTCTGGAATTTGTTTCTATTAAAAACATATGGGATGAACATTTTGAATCTCCAAACTATACTCAATTTTTCCCTTTTTAATGGTTGTCTGTATATTTGAAATCACTTGGGTCCCTTCGACCGCTCTTCCATCTAGCATCATCACCAAAATACATTGTGAAATATAGCATAGTACTTCTACTACAGTAAGTTCTTACCATGCCCATTTCAAGTTAATGAATTAATGTGTGCTAATCATGTCTATTTAAATTACTTATATAACATTAGGGACCATGACAAATAAAACAATTCAATGTTTGACTAACATGAGCTTTAACAGTAACTTAAGCTATATCACAATGATTGCTTTACATTAATAAATGTAAACGTTATGTGCCTTTAATCAAAAAAACTTAACCCACCTTGTACAGTAGTCTTGTCCGGTCTAATATGGCGACGACGTTAACGAATCTCTTTTTTTTTTATTAATGAATTCAAATTACATAAGATCCAGGTAGACAAACAAAATAACACGACAATACAATAAACAGTAAACATATATAAAGCCAGGGGGAGGTAAATGAGGAGTTATACAAAAATATTAAAAGATTCACATATTGCATATGTTTTAATTGCTTTCTTATTACTTGAGAAAAAAATTGTCTTTATATACATTTTAATTTCTTTTTCAAGAAACAAAAATAAAGGTTTATCTTTATGAATATAAAACTTTGCATAAATTAAAATAAAGTTAATGATAAAATATTCTTTCCTTTTACTGGAGGGAATCTTCGTAATACCAAATAAAACATTTTCTAAGACGTTAACGAATCTCAGCAACGGGCAATGTAAAGTCGATTGCGTTTTGACTTAATGCGGCGCTGCGCAGACAGATCGAAGTATGACGTGAAGTTCCGCGATAGCTATTCGAACCCGCGATACTTTTGTGTCATACGCCGATTGGTTTGCGCAGCACCGCAGTCGAACAGGCCTGGCCATTGGACAACCACAGTGACGCGTCACTGTCTGTGAATCCTAAAAATAAGAAGTTCAGGTTCAGCGACAAGTAAGTCAAATCATGTCAACAAACTCGTTTATTCGTAAATATAAAAATATTTAACATTATAGGAGCACTTATTCTTTCTACATAAGATTCATTATTTCTATTATATGTAATCAAGATAGTTAGTCAGGTGTTCGCTAGTTGGTGCGCTCGTTAGAGCGGGAAAAGGGTGTCTATTTGATTAAGATAGTTCATCTGTGTAATTTGACAGTTCTACCTACATGTTGTAGTTTATTTCCCTAATTGTGTAAACGAAACGTGCAGGAGTCATTCAAATTTGACAGCTACAGTGCGGCGCCATCTTCCGCCGAGACGCGAGAATCATTTGGCGCGAGCCTCCACAGTGGACGAGACGACGAGTAGCGGCTATGAGGTACATCGTTTGTAACGTTACACTCATTATTGCGGTGCATAATTTGTGGTGTTGAATGAGTACATTTAATAACGAATAACGTCCACTACGATTTCGGACAAAAATTACGTTCCCTCAAATAGTGCACTATAAGTTTATTGAGATAATAATAATAATAATAATAATAATAACTATAAGTTTATTGAGATGTTCCATTAAATATGGAATAAACCTAAAGATAATATTAATATATAAATAAATTTGTTTAATTTGTTTTGAAAATCATTGTCTTTCAGAATGACCACATCTGTTGCCTCTAAGCCTCCACCTACAGTCGAGATATCTGCCCCTGTCAGTGTACTTGTAAGTCAAAGCTCAAAGGTTGTCCTGGTGGAAATGACTGAGGCCGAGTACCAGCAGATCATCCAGTGCCAAATTGAAGCTCAGGTTGCAGAGACAGGCAGCTCTGACCTTTCGCCTGATTACCCAAAAACTGTCTGTTCTCCCCATACCCCATCTGTGTGTCAGCCAGTCAAGCAGTGTGCCATATCAGAGTCCAATAATCACAGATCAGTGGATGTTCAAGGGATTAAGATGCAGTTGGGATATGAGGACACGGCAGCCAGTGGTTCAGAATTGTCCTGCTCAGCGATGGAGAAAGTTATGTGTGTTATAGACCAGACGACTGACCTGTGTCATCAGACAGGTGGACAGCTACGGTGCCGGCGGCCAAGCCCACCTGCACGTGTCTGCCTAGAGAAAAGGTTAGGATGTTATAAAACTCAGTGGGCATGGACATAATAGTGACATAAGACATAATAGTGTACCTAAAGAAGAAATAAAACTCTGTGAATGCACTGCATTTCAGATCTTCAGAAGCTGTTTTTTATTTTATTCAAACCAAAAATATTTATTTCTGAAGCTTGACAGATGTGGTTATACAGGGTATACAGATACAGTTATACAGGTTTGATAAATACAGGTACATAATTGGTAAATGATGTGATATTGACATGATTTTATACTTTGTCTCACAGGTTTTTGTCAATGTTGTGTCATTCAACAGCGACAGCCGGAAAAACCACGCAAGCAGATACAGAGAAGTGGCATCAGCAACCTTCTGCCACACTGAAAGGTAAGACTATTACATGTGAGACTGTCTGTGAAATCCAGACTAAAATCTCACAATGTAATAATAATGCAATTAGAAACATCAAAGTTTGATTTCAATCATTGATTTCACATTGATTTCAATCTTTGATATGACCTTACTCAGTCAATATTAAAGATGTCAATGTCATATATTCACAGAATGTTCTTTACATTGTGTAGAATGATTTATTTAGAAAACAGTCAATCACAAAAATATTACTTTAAATGAGTTTACGTTTTCTCTGGGTCTGGCGTTATCACTTTTTGCATAGCTTAGTCCTTGAATCTATTCATTGAATCTAATTAGACCATTAGCCTCGATTAGACCACTGGCATTAGTTTCGATATTTTTCGTATTTAAAACTTGACTCTTCTGTAGTTACATCGTGTACTAAGACCGATGGAAAATTAAAAGGCAGATATGGTCAGAAACTATACCGTATTTTCCGGACTATAAGTCCCTCTGGAATATAAGTCGCATCAGTCAAAAAATGCGTCATGAAGAGGTAAAAACATATATAAGTCGCACTGGACTATAAGTCGCATTTATTTAGAAAATTATTATTCATACAGCAATAGATTTTGCTGTAATAAAGCTAGTAGGCTTTAGTAGCTTCTGTAGCACAAACACAATCACGTAGTCCGCCGTTATTGTTGTTGCTGTTACGTGTGACGCTTCCGACACGTGATGTGATGACGTTTTTGCTTCACAAAATATACGGATTGGCTGTACAGACGAAACCGCAAGGGTGTCGGTTTCAGATTTATCCACTTTAGGACCCGGTTTCAAAAAATAGCGGATTCAATCTTCCAAAACGCCGGATCCGTGTGGATGAAACACCAATACGATAACAAATTTATACGTATACAGTGATACGCGTCTCCGTGTGGACAGCCCCTCAGTTAACAGTTTTTTTCAGTGGGAGGCTACAGGAGCAACATATAGCGCCCTCTCGTGGCTGTAGACGGTACTGTTTTCTTTTGATTCATGTTAGTCAGTATAAATTAATTTTGACATATAGGTCGCACCTGACTATAAGTCGCAGGACCAGCCAAACTATGAAAAAGTGCGACTTATAGTACGGAAAATACGGTACTCTCATTCTGATGTAATACTCAAGGACTTCGGTGCCGTGCCATGGCTGCAGCAGGCGCAATATTACGCAGCGTAATATGCGATGCTAATGGTCTAATCAGATTCAATGGATTATGCTAAGCTACGCTAAAAGTGGTCAAAACAACTGACTGAAAACTACTGACCTAAACGCCATGGCAAGAACGTTAATTTGTAAAAGAGAGAGTAGTTCTCAATGATGATTGGCAGAGGAGACATAACGTGAGTTTTTGATGTAGATGTATTTCATCTAGCCAGGACCGCTGTTTTCATTCTAATCTTAACTTTAAACCCAACATCTCGCAAGATTTAGGCTGTAGCTGTATCCCTTCTAGCCAAAATCAAGAAAAGAAGACATGCTTTACATACTTTCACATTCTTCTCACAATTTTATGATGGTAGACCCTAGTGTTGTAGTTCTTGAGACCAGACTTTTTAAAGGTCTTGGTCTCGTCTTGGAATCAACCGCTTTTTTACTCTGTCTTGTCTCGGTCTCAGACAAAAAGGACTCTGAATTTTATTTCAAGACCGGTCAAGACCACAGCTGATGGCACATCACAAATGTATTTTTTATCATTAATTTTATGCAGTTTATTCAGGTTTGGCATATGATGTTGACATTGTTCAAGCATTGTTTAAGTTTCTCTCAATGACAATTTTTCTAATTTTGTGTTAAGTGGATGGCAAGCCATGGAAAGACAGTTCAGATTAAATGGTTAAATTGATTTCAGCTCTTTAGTGTTTGTTCACTTTTATTTGCTTATAGACAAAGATAAATTCCCACATATCTGCAATGCCTTTGATTATTTGAACAACTTCTCTGATGGCATACACACACACACAGACAAGAAGTGCCTAATCATATGCATTAGGGATGCTTAACGATTAATCGCGATTAATCGTTAGCAGAATAAAAGTTTTTGTTTACATCATATATGTGTGTGAACTGTGTATAATAACTTTGTATAAATAAATGTACACACATGCATGTATATGTTTTAGAAATGTTTACATGTGTATATACATTTGTATATTTATGTATAATTTATATTATATATAAATACTTAATATATACTTTTTTTTCCTTAAAATTATACATGAATGTGTTCATATTTATATATATACATATTTATTATACACAATTTACACACATATTTGATGTAAACAAAAACTTTTATTCTGCTAACGATTAATCGCGATTAATTGTTTAGCATCCCTAATATGCATATTCCACATTTTTTTCAAAAGTGTTTTAATGCAGTGACTTGCACTGACTTGGTCTTGACTTGGTCTCGACCCTTTAAAGTCTTGGTCTTGTCTCGGTCTCGGCCTGTCTTGGTCATGACTTGGTCTCGGTTTAGGTGGTCTTGACTACAACACTAGTAGACGCATAGGATCCACAGCTAGATCAATGAGTATAGAAGCCCTGTTATTGCGACGACCATTTGAAGCGTCACAAAATGTGGAAATTATCGTGTATTATGGGATTTTTTTCCATTATTGATTGTACATTATACAGAGGTCAAAACTATAGTACCAATACGATAATTATCGTACTGATTAAAAATAACAAAAGGGTAAATAATGACAAAATGTTCATTTTTGCATGAACTGTTCCTTTAATAGAGTGCTTGTGTTTTTTTTTACTTCAAATACAGAGTTATTGTTTGATCTCGCTTTTTCTCTTTTTTCCAAAGATGTGGCCGTGCTTCCTGTCAAACTTGCCCAAAGCAGTATGAATAGGATCTCTAATGTCACACAGCATTCAGAGAACTGCAAGCCTCATGCTGGTTTGTCGGATACTAAGCTTGGCAAGAAGACGAAATCACAGCTGGATCAAACTCAGCGCAGAGAAATGCATAACAGAAAGGAGCGAGATCGAAGGTGAGGTCTTGATCATAAAATGATGTAAATATAATCTCAGATGAACAACACCACATGGCATTACACTTTGTTGTCATGATGTATTTGACTAAAACATTGACTTTTTGTGATGTGAAGCCAACTTCCGGGTTGGCCTAGAAAATACGTTATATATAGCTTATTCTGCATCAGCTGTGTCTTATTGTGTCCTCAGGAGAAAAATCCGCCTGTGCTGTGACCAGTTGAATCTGTTGGTCCCGTTCTGTTCAGCCGACACTGATAAAGCCACCACGCTAAAGTGGACCACAGCCTTCCTCAAATACATCAGAGAAATACATGGAGATTCTCTCAAACAGGTCAGTTTTTTCCTTTCTCTTTGTTTGTTTAACGCATTACACACTTGTATGAAATCAAAATCTCTGTTTCAGGATTTCCAGAACACGTTCTGTAATACACCCGAAGTTCAGCTGAAGCCGAACTGTGTTCAAGACGTACAACACCTTGAAAAACACTGAAACCTTTGCACAACTGACTTTTTTCTGCTTAATATTAAAGAGCTATAGAAACAGCCTTTTCAGATTCAATCTTATCCACATTGCAGATTGTGTGGATAATATCTATATAAAATAGTTCATGATGGGAGCCATGTTTGTTCCTGTTCCTTGGTTTACATATTTTTTGGTCCTGCTTGTTCATATGAATTTTACACATTTCACATTTGTTTGAAAGAACTGTCATATAGAAGGCACTGTATGTTTTAAAGTTGAAGTCAATTTTAGTGTAGTACAGTTAGGAAGTTTTATTTATGGCCCTTATTCTATTGTAATTGTTTATTAATAAAAAAAATTTTTTATTATTAATAGTTGGTATTTTTGCCAACTTGCTTTAACCTTTTAAGTGAACATGAGTAAAGTCATGTACTGATACATTTGTTATCCTGATGTATATTTTATATAATGCATAAAATAAAATGTTATTTATTAAGCTAAACATTGATTATTGTTGTATTATTGAAGGGTTCAGAGAGTCGAGCTCTAAGAGAATTTATTTACGGAAAAGTGTCTTTATTTTTTTACATCGTGCTGTAGAAATTCACTGTACACACAACAGTACTCAGAAATAAATAGTATTTAAAATAACGTATAGTTATTGTTACAGCACCAGTATTTAGTGGATAAGGTCAGAGCCTACAGAATTTTTTTTACAAGGGTTTGACGCATCTGAAGCGATGCCTTCTTTTATTCTTCAATGAGTGATTTCGGACACTTGACATATAAGTAAACGTGAGAATAAAACGACAATGGAAATCAAATTGCATACAAATACAAACGTTTGAATGTGTTGAAGTTATACGTCAAATATTTCTACATTTCTTGCTCTTTATTATCAAGTTCCCAGTTTTTGCTTTTATTGCGTCCGTCACACAGTGATTGATGTATTTAGCCTCTTGCTGTATCAACACGTGCTGGTGTCTGAGGTCCTTCAGATGCCGATCGAGTCTCGTTGTCTCACACATGTATTCTTGTGTGTTCAGCTCTGAAATGCTTTAATGATCCCCAAACGTTTCCTCTCAAAAACACTAGAAAGGGAATTCTGTTGAATTCCGAGGACAGGGATCTTTTAATGGTTCTTGGGACTGGAGGACTTCGAATGAACCACAGGACCCTGGCATGCTGACGTGTCACAGATTCCAGGTGATCCATGGTGTCCTGGACGGCCTGTTCTTCCGGCTTCTCCTGACTCTCCTGGATCTCCAGGTGCTCCATCGCGCCCATCCTTCACGAAGCCATTAACACCTGGCAGACCTGTTGGGCACAGAGATTAAGATGCTGAATATCAGCTGCATTTATTGATGCCATAAATATTGACTTGCAGCCTTTTCAAAAGGATCATGATGATGAAGATTTTATTATAACTACGGAAAAAAAAACGAATTTGACTTTGAGAATTGAAAAATTAATTGAAACAAAGCTGCAAAAAAGACTTCTAATCTGACACAATGTAGCTTCAGACTGTGGTAAAGGATGCACATCAGTAAAGCATGTCATGATGACCCATCTAATGAAAATACTGCATGGCTGTACTGTACGTACCCGGTTCACCCTGGTCGCCAATGGGCCCTTCAATGGCTTTACCAACTGGACCCTTATCACCCGGCTCACCAACATCCCCTGAGTTTGAGATATGGAAAGTAAGTTAATTCTCACAGGAAGGCATATTGATATATTAAGAGACATTTTGAACTGGGATAGTTTTTAATAAAAAAAAAATCCACAACAACTTTAAATTGTTCCTAATAACATACTGTTGCCCACAGTTGTCGTACTGTAAATACAACATTTTAATTTAAGGTGTGTGTAAATATTAAATTGTCTTAAAATACTAGACCTGTCAAAAAAATAATCACGATTAATCGCATACAAAATAAAAGTTTTTGCACTGTGTGAAATTATTTGTATATATAAATACACACATGCATGCAGTGCTCGAATTGAGGGGGGGGATCCGGGGCCCCCCATAAGGCATTAGGGACCCCTATAAGATGTCAAAATTATTACAGATAATGCTGACAAACTCAAATATATGATAAAAGTCAAAATAATCAAGCAGGTATTTCTGTGCAAAATAATAACATGTAGTGTCTATAAAATCATTAATTTCAGTTTTTTCTTGTTAAAAATTAACGTTTAAGGAATTGTATATAAAGTTTAGTTTTTATCATTTACAGCAACAATCACAAATTATATGTATTATTTGTCTGTTTATCATAAATACTTTGACACGCTAAATCTCAAAATTAACTAAAAATGAACTTAGCCGGGACTTCCCAGGCAGGATCACATTTGTGTTTTTTAGGTTTAGTTATCAAAAATGCCTTTTTGTTAATTCTTTGTGTGATGTTCTGAACATTGTGGCTTTAAAATGTTATGATGAATCATTTAACAAATGTTTATCCAGCCTTTCATTTTAACTTAAAAAAGAGAGTAAAATACCTTAAATACATAAATTTGATGCATTTAGGTTTACTTGTTCTTTAATGATTTCATAATTATTGTCAGTGGCATCACTAGTCTCTTTTAAAATTTCTGCCAAGTCCACCTAAAAAAAATCTGATTTATTCCACAATTTGTACACAAATTCGTGGTCGCTTTTAAGTCCTATTTAAATCTCATGAAAACGTCAGCGGTCTTCACCTCCGCTCGGTCATTCAGCAAATTGTTAAAAACAAATTCGATCCTGCAGCCATGGATCAAAGTATAGTGTACATTAACTGATGACATCTGCATCTGTGTAGTTATTTAATAAAAAAACAACAGTTTACAAAATGTGATGTCGGAGCATTATTTTTTATATATATTTTTGCTATGTCATGTTGCATGGTGGGGACCCCCATAAGACCTGATTCTAGTCAAGCTATGTATTTAACATATTAAAAATATATACATTAGGGCTGGGTATCGATTCAGATGTTCCAGGTCGATTCGATTTCGATTCATAAGCTATCAAATCGATTCTCCTTTCGGTTCCGATTCTCGGGTCGATTTTTATGCTCGATTCACGATTCGACTCAATGAATATTGATTTAATACAAATACTATATTTATAAAAAAGAACAATGAACATTAGTTTACAAGTGGGTAATTAATAAAAAGAAATTAAGAGCCACAAACCTGTATATTAAACTTTTATTTTAGGTACACTTGGGTACATTAAAACAGAAACCATCTCTAATTTTCAAATGCATACAATTATGTTAAATACAGAACAGTCGCATTCCTTGATCAAACAGGATCAGGTTATTTCATTTTTAAAAATCGATTCGAATCGATTTTGAAATTGACCACGTTAAAAAAAAACTATTAATCGAAAAATCTATTTTTTTTTGCCCAACCCTAATATACATAAAAAAATTCCTTAAATTTATACATATATGTGTGTATTTATATATACATAGTAATTACACACAATAAACACACAAATATATTATGCAAACACAAACTTTTATTTTGTATGCGATTAATCTTTTGACAGCCCTACCAAATACACACGGGGGGCCTCATTAATAAAGTGTGTGTATGTACAGATTTGATCGTAAACCGTGCATACGCAAAACTCCACAGCAACGTTCACATTTATAAAAACTTTTTTTTTATGTGGAAAAGTGCTTGGCGCCACATCAGGGTCGAGCAGACGCACTTTTGCTTGTCCGATTGCTGCAGGTTTTTAGAAATATACATTAAGCCATTTTTGCTTCTCGAAATGAATTTGAACATTAACAGGCGCTCTTTTATATGCCTGACATTAATTAGGCATCGTTTAAAGTTCAAGCTCATTTGCGATTTATAAATTCCACATCTGAAAGAAACGGGTACACGTGTTTTCTGTGCGCAAGTTCGTTCTATGAATCACACGTACGCATTTTTGAGAAGAGATTGTGAGATAAAATTTAAGATGGTTTTACGCAGCATTTTATAAATGAGGCCTGGGGTCTTCTGTGTTTTAGGTTGTTTTTGGTTATTTCGACATATATTGTGTGCCTTTAAATTTAAAAGCTCTTGGTTAGTAGGAAGATTATTATTCACACTAAACCTAACGATGTTCAGCTTCTCAAGTCATTGGAGATCACAAAAATAACTTTAAATAGACGTGTAAACTTCACATTTACTTTACCCAAAGAGACATACATAACAAAATAGCACAAATGATGTCAAAACCGGTGAACAGACTAGCAGAGAAATGACACTAGCTGTGTCTCATTTCAAAGGCTGCGTCCTCCAAAGGTCATATTTGTCGGCATCGTTGAGGTCGTATCATTTTAGGAATAAACATAAAATTAACATTTATTTCTCATGAGGCATAATTTTTATTTTATTTTTATTTTGAAATGTAACCGTTGCTTAAATAAAACCTGAAATAATAAATCGCAATTACAAATGCGTCCGAAAAATGGAAACTACATGGCCTTTAAAATGCAGCTACTGGATTGCTGGATGTTTAAATGGTGTCCAGACAAATGCATAGGATCCATCTCCTAATGGTCTCCATCTTTAAAATTATCATTCATTTTAATATTTATCATTTTAAATTATACCACGGGGCTGCTGAATGCTTTATTCTGGTTGAGAAATGTTCCATGGGTGTTGATTATTTTTCGATAAATGCACACCTAACGTGTCAAATGTCTTAAAATAACCACCAGACCAATGTCTGTGGTAACCGTGGTATAAGCAGAATAATTGACTGAATTATTTGAAAATAATGCACACCCGCAGTGTAACAGTTCCACCTTGGGTGTGCATTATTTTCAAATAATTCAACGACCCGTCTTTAATTATTCCTTACATATTACATATAACACCTGTTTAAACATCAAGTCAATCTATTTTCTTGTTTTGCCATAGTTTTGATTTCAAATCATATTTTTTTAGATGCTTACAGCTCTTAAAAAATGACTTCCTGAACTTCAAAAATAGATGTATGCATATCCCACAAACTTTCTTACCTCTAGGACCAGAATCGCCAAGATCTCCTGGTAATCCTCTATATCCTGGTGGACCACTTGCTCCAGGGTGACCAATAGATCCAACTTCTCCTGGCTTCCCTGGAGGTCCGGGTGGTCCCGGTCGTCCCACAGCACCAGGAGCCAGAGGCCTTCTTAGGTTAGCAGCCAGCTGAGCAATCTGATCTAAAATGCACAACAGTAGATATAGTTCATACTGTACAATCGTATTCAAAAACAGTATATGGTCAATTTAAGGGTAAATACGTGTCTTACCATCAATCATTGATCCGCACAATTCCCTGATGTGCTGCTCGCTGGCCAGGTTGCCCTGAAAAAATATATAATAATAATAATTTGTTTTAAAATCATATTAATGTGCTCAATGTACGATCATATATTAGAGTCAGTAGTTACTCACAGGAACACCGGTTTTTCCAGGAACCCCTGGATAACCCTGTTCTCCTTGGAATCCCAACGGTCCGGGTCTTCCAGGTGCACCTCTTCCTCCGATCTCTCCCTGTGGTCCTAAAACACCTTTAGGTCCCAGTTCACCACGTTTACCAGGCTATAAGACAGTGAAAGGGGGAAGGATAAAACACCTTGTTTGTCTTAAGGTAGCAATTTTTCATATTCACTGTTTTGTTTAACATTATACAATGGATGGTTAAAGACACAGATGATGCTGTATTCTAACTAGCTTTTATGATAAAATACACATCTGTTCACCATTTACTGTGTATATCACTGCACAGCACCAATTATTGAACTAAAGGATGCACCAAAATTTTAGTCGCTGAAAATGTTTAACCAAAAATGGGCGATTATGTCACTGTTGTGAAAACACTTTAAATGTTTAAAATACTGCTGATTGCAAATTTGATGGGTACATTGCTGAAATACTTTTAAGAAAACATCCTAAATTTAAAAAAATATATTTTATTGAAGTATAAAGAAACACATTTTTTGTTATGAAAGGAGGGACAGATCTCACCTCTCCTTTCTGCCCGACAGGACCATATGGACCCTGAAATAATAAGAAAACAGCATAAGTCTTACATATCTCACATTCCATTAGATATATAGTTTTGAATATTTACTGTTGTACTCCGATGTGACATATTTAACATATGAATATGATCATAGGAATGAGTTACATACAGGCTCTCCGTTCTCTCCTGGTAAACCGTCAATCCCACCCATACCCTATAAAGCACACAAACACACATCAATACATGCACTTTATAATAAACACACATATACATCTAATAATCATGTTATTATCTGATCAGCCAATCATGTCACAGCAAAAATTATACATATATGAGAGGAGCTTCAATGAATGATCAAAAACGATAAGAAAGCTGTGAATGTTGGTGCCAGCTGTGAATGGGAAAAATCAATGGATAAAGACCATGAATCCTTAGAGCTGATACTGGTGGTGTAATATTCTTACCACGTCTCCTTTAGGACCTCTAGCCCCGACTGGACCCTGTGTGAGAGAGAGAGGGGAGAGTATTTGAATAAATGCACGTGTGGGCCAAGGTACCGTAGGCACAATGCCTGTGGCTGCAGAATACAGACGGTCTTTGTTCTGTATCCTGAGGTCTGAACAGAAGAAGACTTTGTTCCCACTTCAGATATTTAATCAAACTTGATGCATGAATGGAGTGCTGTCTAAGATTAAACATTACTAAATATTTGTATATGTTCTGAAGAAATTGTTAGTGGTGAAAATGCTAAGGTGTTGTAGGTGATACTAAGTGGTTAAGGTTTTTCAGATGGTTGTTCAGAGAAAACAATTATTTTTTTTGTCTGACACGTGAAAAGTGCAAATCTGATTACAAAAAGTACAAACACACTCTCAAATGTATATAGGTAGTATTCATGATAAACAACGTGGAGCGATAGATTAGTAAAACATGTGAATGTATTTGTGTACAGTGGTGGAACTAGATTTTTTTTTAAATGGGGCGATGAAGGCTACTTTAGGGGGTCCATAGTCCATGAAAGAAAACAATGTTTAACCACGTATCAAAAAAGCATGAATGAATCTCATGATTGCTGGTTTGGCCTACTTTACAGTACCTCACATTAGATAAATATTCATATAACTGCATGCATTACTAGATGTAAAGATAATCTAATACAGTGGTTCTCAAACTTTTTCAGCGTGCGGCCCCCCTTGTGTAAGGCGCATTGCTTCGCGCCCCCCCCCAAATAAAATGTATGACAAAAAACAGTTATACAACTTTAAATTTTAATTAAACAAAACATATTAAATTATACAAAGCAGTGCTGTTGGTTAGAAACCTTTTTTTTAGGTTTAATTACACAAAATGCATGATAAATTAATGTATTTTATAAAATGTCATAAAACTGGGGCCCCCCTGGCACCATCTCGCGGCCCCCAGTTTGAGAACCACTGATCTAATACTTCATGATAAACTTTAAACTTACTTCAAATAACAGAGGCAAAAAATGTAATTTATTTAAAAGTAAAACATGGATTAACCTTTTTTACGAGGTTACAGAACTCAGTCAGGAGCAAAAAGTGAATTTCTTTTCTTCTTTTGTTATTTAATGAACTTTACCCATATTGGAAAAATAATTATTTGGCCAAAAATATGTTTTCTATATATGCTAAATACATTTTGTAGAAAGTAAAGCTTAATTTAATATATTTTTAAATTTTAAAATATATTTTTAGTTTTAAACATTCATATAATAACATGCATTTCAAAATGTATTTCAGAGAGAACAAATACATTTCCAATTTTACAGCCCATACGGCAAAAAATATATTTTTCTTGACCAATTATAAAAGTTTGTATAAAATGTATAAAGCATAAGTATATTAATAAATATAAATATATTTAATTTAATCTTTTTTACAGGTTTCTAACATACAAAGTGTTTCTTTCAATGTGATGTAAATATAAATGCTTCAAAAGATATTTATTTGTGAAATATTTCAAAATATACAAAAAATGGCCAGACAATATATTGGTAAAAATACAATTTTGTAAACACATTTCAAAATATATTTCAATACATTAAAAGTTTTTATATATTTTGGAGTATATTTTAAATTATATTTGAAAATATTTTTTGCTGTATGGGGTATGACAGAGGCTTATTATAAAAGCAAATGCAATAAAATGATTATTCAGTGAGACAGTGGTTCTTAAACTTTTTCGGCGTGCGGCCCCCCTTGTGTACGGTGCATCCCTTCATGGCCCCACCAAAGAAAATTCATGACATAAAACAATCTCAAACTTAGAATTTGAATTAAAAAGAACATATTAAATGATACAATTAGTTAGTTTTAGGTTAGTAGCCTTATTTTTAATTACACCAGTTTAATAACACAGAATTTAATAATAATAATACATTTTATTAATAATACAAATGCCACATTTAATTTATGATAAAGATATAAATTCATGTATTTTATAAAATGCCATTTCAGGTCGACTGGTTTCTGACATACAGTAACCAATTATGCTATTATATAAACTAATACAGCTATTATACTCACTAAGACAGCTATTTTGACATATCTGTCCGTTTAAGGCAAAAAAACGTGAACATGAAGCTCTAGCTCTGTGCATGCGCGCTATAGGTGGGATGATGCACGTCACATTTTCAAGTTCAAGGCGGCAGTCCAGTCCAACTAATCATACAGT
Source organism: Misgurnus mizolepis (assembly GCA_025389145.1). NCBI lineage: Eukaryota > Metazoa > Chordata > Actinopteri > Cypriniformes > Cobitidae > Misgurnus > Misgurnus mizolepis. The sequence continues at coordinate 6,729,190 of JAIFKI010000022.1, read as the reverse complement.
AACCTATAGAGATCACTCAAGAATAAAAACACGACGCTGGGTTTTGTTGTAAAAGAAAGGCCAATCTTAGACTTTATTCAGTCCACACAAAGACAATTACTTTACACAGTTCCAGCCTATGCTGAAATCATGTAGTATTAGCAATCTACGTTTATATTCTTTTAATATTTGTTATAAACAATGTGCTGCGCTGCCGCACGTCGAAATAAACACGCCGATTAACAGGAAGTGAATTACTGAGGGAGTGAAAGTAGCACATTGAATTTGGGGTGGCCAGTCAGATGTCAGGGGGTCCAGTGCCAACCCGGACACCCCTCTGTCTCCACCACTGCCTGTGTATAAATTACACAGTAGGATGTGTATAATTGAGTTCTTTTAAAATGACTTACCTTTTCACCAAACCCGCCTCTGATACCAGTTGGCCCAGGCAAACCTGCATCACCAAGGGCACCTTTAACACCCTGTACAGAACAACAAAACTTCATTAAAAAATGAACTGGATAAAGAGTATGTTGCATTGATATCAAAATTTGTGTCACAGCTAATTTGAATATTAGGTGTTTGATATGCTGCAATAAATGGGACTTTGGATCATTGACATTATATTGGATAGAGCTAACATGCACAACACAAAGTGGAAATCAAATGACAGACAAAATGCCTTGTTGCTAATGTTTAGGATAGAAAGTCACAATAACAGACCAGATTTATCGATTGCTGCTTTATTGTGTTAAGAAACATTAGTTGCATTAAAATAAAACATATGGACATGTGCAACTGACCTGGTATCCTTTTACACCCTGTGGACCAGCATTTCCAGGCAGTCCAATGCCACCCTAAAACACAGACACATCATCTTATGAACTTAACTCTTTCCCCGCCATTGACGAGTTATCTCGTTAATTAAGTATTTACAAACATAAAGATGGTTTTGTAAAAGGTGGTGGTAGTGGAGATTACTCTTCATCAAATTAGACTTGGTCAATAAAATATTGGACTATTACAAAATCAGTGTCAAGAGACTTTATTCTGCTCATTGGTTTACTTACAGATACACCTCTGGGTCCAGCCAATCCTCTCTCTCCGGGGATGCCAATATCACCCTGTGGAGTAAGTCAGTATAGTACAGTCTCACAATCCAACAATTATACTCTCATCTCAACATTAGTTGTGCTATGGTTGTTGTGTTACTTTGCATGTTATTGCAATCACGATTTTATGAGAAAGTGCATTTCCAGTCAGATCTGTCAGATACATACAGGGATACCTGGCTCTCCAGATGGTCCGGTTTTTCCCATCTCTCCTGGATTTCCCTGGAAAAAATTTTTTTATGAACCATTTTAGATGAGATGTGAAATATACTTTAAAGTCTAATCCTATCTGTCTAAATCAGATCAGATAATTAATTCCCAAAGGTACCAACTAGATTCTGTGATTTTCTAGGCAAATATGGTTAAGAACTATACTTTTATTCTGGCGTAATAATCAACTTTGCTGTTGTAACATGGCTGCAGCAGGCGTAGGGATATTACACCCTGCCTGAAAATAGTCTCATTGGTTACGTTCAATAGCAGAGGACTATTTTCAGGCGCTGTGTAATATCATTGCGCTTCCTTTCAGTCGGTCTTCGTACACGATGTAACTACAGAAGAGTCAAGTTTAAATAGGAAAAATATCAAAACTCTTTGGGGTTTTTTTTGCGCAATGCTAATGGTCTAATCAGATTCAATGGATTATGCTAAGCTATGCTAAAAGTGCTAGCGCCAAACCACTTTAACTCTAGGAGTTCAACTCTTTTTGTTGTATAAAAATCAAACATTTATTACTGCAAATATAATTGCTTCTTGCCAGTTTTGTGACTTAATGTCAATGAGTTACGAGCCAGTAAGATTTAAAGTCGTTGTTGAATATATTTAACGTTTTCTTATAGATACATAGCATTTCACAAGACATTTATTACCCAATAGGGTTGTGTGGATTACTTCCATGTTTGCATTTAAGTTGGATGTACGTTTTTGTAGCTTTAAAATGTTGACTTGTACATTAGAGGTTTAAAGAAGGACATTCAGAGTTCCCACTCTTTACGCCAAATTCTTTGACTTAAACTGACTAAAAAGCTTAACTCTTTCACCGCAATTGACGAGATATCTATAAAAGAAAACGCTTTCCTGCCAATGACGAGATTTTCCGTCTTTCCGCAATACCGCTATTATCCACCAGGCGCAACTTTTTAAACCCGGAAGTATTGCCCTATGGCAAGCGGCTGCATGTCCGTGTCTGTTTTAAAGATCGCTCTGAATGGGATCTCTATGAAAAGTCCGTCACAAAAATGGAATAATCTCTGCTTTTTGCTCAAAATGTGGTGTTTTGCAGAAACCTACCCATATTCAAAAGCTGATTACAAAAGAACCACTGAAGGTAGGATAAAACGTTTTTTTTTTGTTTGAAAGCAGAGGGTCTGTTCTTTCATTTGGTTTATATATTTAAAGAAGAACATTTTCTTGAAGGCATTAAACTTTGGTGAAAATCATGAAAAACGCTGGCGCTGGCTGGTAACTTTAAAAAAAAATGCTGGCGGTGAAAGAGTTAATTTTCATAGACTATGTCTAAGATGCCGTAAGCCTGATAATATAGTGTACATTTTGAGTTTATAAAAAAATCACGCCTAAATGCGTGAAATGAATAAACAATACCTATAAGCGGCTGTTTAGATTGTAGTTTTACTTAAAATCAGTTTAGACTTGGACCCGGAAATGGCATTCCTTACGTTACAACTTGACAAGCAAATTATATTTTGATAAATGCAAAGTAAAATTTAAAGCAACAAACAAAATCACTGATATTCCATTACGTGGACAAAAAAATATTAAATTGACTTTCAATGTCTGGAATAGACTTTTTAAAATTCCATGATATTCCAGAAATTCAATGACCCGTGGGAACCCTGCGCTTTCTTCTCTGACTTATCAAAAAATTTTCATATAGTTTCATTACTTACAACTCCTCCCTTAGCTCCTTTTGTGCCAGCTTTTCCTTGCAAACCCTAAAATAAATACAGATCAAAATTAATCATACATAACTCAGTTGTTATTTAAACCACTATATGAAGAGCTGAGATTCAAAGACCTCTAAATGCATCTGACATGTTTTCTTGTAAATTAGCATTTTTTAATCTTTTGCCAACAAAAAGGTATTTCTAAATTCCGATAGGCCAGGAATAAGTGGATTTGAAGCTATAGTCGCGAGCATTCGGTCAAAATCATTAACTCATCTCGTGGCTTTCCATCTGAGCTCCTCATATTTAAACCAGAATATCAATATTAATATTTAACCATTGATAATACGTACAGGCAATCCATTTGGTCCTTTCTCACCAGATACCCCGGGTCTTCCAGCATCCCCCTTTAAACATAAGCACACACACACATAATCCATTGGCATTCCTATGGTTTAACTGCAACATATTTGTGTTTAAACAGTAATATTTTTCAATAATAAACAAGCTGTTGTGCACCTTTTCACCATCCAGTCCTTGAGTTCCATCCTTCCCATCTCGTCCAGGCATGCCCTACGATTCAACACAGATTGTATTATAATTTGATCAGTTTGTCAATAATGAACACAAAATCCCACTATTAATAGACGTAATCAAATAAAAGTTACTTACAGGTTCACCTTTAGGTCCCACACCTCCTGGTACTCCCTTAGGGCCTATTTTTCCCTGTTAAGAAAGAACCATTTTGACGATATTGCAGAACACAATATGGCAGCTGTGCCCGATGTAAACGATATTAAATGTCTCTGATATTCAAAATGCATATTTCATCTACACCATAATAAACAGTGTATCTTATTGACTTACAATCTCTCCTTTGGGTCCTTTGAAACCTTGATGTCCTTTTTCGCCACTGTCACCCTGGAATATTGCAAAAAAATATTGCATTTTTATTAATGGGATTCACTACTGACACAAGACTCCAAATGGTCCCAACACACACACACACACACACACACACACACACACACACACACACACACACACACACACACACACACACACACACACACACACACACACACACACACTCAAGTAAATAATTAAGACAGCATGAACAAAGCTAAAAAGGATACTTACAGTCTTTCCAATGACACCGGCAACTCCAGGTTTTCCCCTGAAGCCAGGCAATCCCTACAGAAAGAGTTCACTGATCAAAAACACTGTCAGCCATTCAGTTTGTACTGATTGTTTAGTTTAGAAAATGTGAAGTAAAATCCATGTAGTGTGATGTTATTGAAATAATGGAGGTCTTACTCTATCTCCTACAGATCCCACTGGACCCTGAAGCCCCCTCAGACCTCGGGGACCCTAAAAAGTAAAAATACAATCAATTTAATAAACATTTCATAATGTAAATCCAATGTTAACATTTGTTACATTTCTAGGATATAACATTTTCGCAAGTGATGGTCGTTTTCGAAGCACTGCTTCATGAAGCTTCGAAACATTTACAAATTTTTGTTTCGAATCAGTGGTTCGGAGCGTGTTTCAAACTGGCCCAAGTCACGTGATTTTAGCTAACGAGGCTTCATAACGTCATAACTGTTTCGAAACGTTTCGAAAATCTGATGGTTCACCACTAGGGGGAGTTGATCACAAATGACCAGTGTAGGTGAACTTTTATTATAAAAGTTCACAAAACATTCATCCTTCTGACTAATAACACTACCATTTTGTCTACTTTTTGTTTATAGACGGATTTAATGACAAAAATGGGCAGAATTAAAAGGGTAGTTAGTTTTAATGATTTGTTTGCCCTAAATAAAACTAAAAACACATAATACACTTTTAACTATGTATTAATTTAGTTAAATCATTATTTTTTACATATTTTAATCAAAATCTTGCTATTATTTTGTAAAAAAAACCTGTAAAATGTTTGGACATATCTGCTTTTACACTATTTTGACCAGCAGGGGACGCCAGCGTGTGTTCGAACTGCTTTGAAAAACTGAATCAATTTTCGAAAAGCTTTGTTTCTCCCATCACTAATTTTCGCATGTTAAAGTGACACTTTATAGTTTTTCAACTTTCATAATATGTTTTCAAGACCCTTGTGACGGTACATCGACTTAAAATAGGTTGAATGACATGTCTACCATAGCCTGACGTGGTCTGTATCGCTTTTACTCGTACTTTTAAACTTGGGGTTTCGGGTAGTAACCAGAGCACAAAACTACAAAAATCTGTTTTATAGCATACGTCCCTTCCTCCACTTCCTCAAATTTGGACGTGAGAGCGCAACTATTTATTTTCCTGATGTTTTTGTAATGGCCGAAGCAGCAACTAAGAAAAAGAAACCCAAGGTTTTTTCGGAGGAGACCAGAAAGAGAAAACGGGAGAGTGACAGAATAAAAAGAAAGACGAGGATCAATATTTGACCAGCGTTCGCTCGCTGGCGTGAACTAAAGGAGGAGGAGGAGGGGTTTCTGACCGATGCTGACTTGGCCGTCATGCTAGTAAGTAATGTTATATTGCTTGCATATATAAGTCTGGCGCCCGAAAACACTATATTTTTTCATGTGAATTTTACTGGAGGCTACTTGGAGAGTTAAGAGAGAGACTTCTATCACGTGATACTGTGGCCCCGTGGTAACCTCATGGACTTACGCCGCGGGCGATCCGGGTTCGATTCCCCTTTAAGGCATTTTTTTTCTTATAAACTTTAACAAAGCGACCACCGTTACAACTGGCTTGTAAACGTGAGCTACACTATCTTTTGGCATTTGAAACAAAATAAAACCCATGAATTTATATTCATATGACATGCCGGATGGCACACTTTGTGACCTAAAGAGTTGTCTTCTTTTCCTTTGCGAGAGTGCTGCGGCGCTTGTGGCCTCTAGGGGCGCTAAACGTGAAAAATACATGTCTAGCCCCCCCTAGTGGCCAAAAAGTTTCATAGTGTGCCTTTAACAAAATGATCCTCTGCGTTTTACACTCTTTTTTAGAGTTTTCTTCAGCTGTAAATTTTGATAGCAATGATTACGGTATATTCACACGGGGCATCAGCGTTCACGCTGACGTCATGCGTTGTCCAACTGAACTGTGGATTCGTTGCCGTCAAGTCACTGCCATTACTCGCGGCAGAAGTTGAATGTTTCTCAACTTTTCAAGTGCCAATGCAAGCATCAGCCAATCAGATCACCAATCACGTTTATGCAAGATGGGTGTACATATGTTGCGGTCCACTGTGATTGGCTGTTGTCACTATGACGAAAGCGTCAGGTCCACGCTTCAGACTAACCCTACGTCAAGCGTTAACGCTGAAGCCACGTGTGAATGTATCATAAGATTTCTTTCGAAGCAAATCAGACAGAGAGCATAATATAAAAGCAAATTGCAGAAACGTAATTAAAAGTGTGATTCTTAAATTCAAATAAAAAATTTTTTTAGACAAAAGTCATGCAGCACATTTAAGAGAGACTTAAGCAGCCCCAAATATTTAGTATTATATATGTGTGATGCTACAGTATAATAGGCTGGGCTGTGTTTTCAATTTACAAGTTTCAGCATTTTAATTCACTTTCAAAATAAACTTTATGGTGCTCTGGAGGTGTGAGTCAGTCCCACCTGTAACCCACCTGTAAACCCACTGTACCGGGGATCCCGGGAGGACCAGGTGGGCCTTGGTCACCCTAATGGAGAATAAACAAGAATCAAAATGAAACACATTAAAAAGGTTTTTAAAGGTGTAGTACAGTATAATATATATTAGTAAAATCTCACCTTTTCTCCATTTTTCCCCATCTCTCCCTTATCTCCTTTATGACCTGTATGACCCTAAATGAAACACAGAACCAGCTTATAGTGATCATTGTAAAATCTTTTGGAGCAGACAGACAGGAGGAGAGATTAATGTTGATGATCAAACACCTTGAATCCAGGCATTCCTGGAGGTCCCGGTGGACCTGGAGGACAGATGGCCGGACACTGCAAACAAGACAATGATGCAATCAATCTGCATGCAAAGAAAAACAAGACTGCTGACAATATATCTTCCCCAATAGGATAACATTGTTGTAACTGATCATGTGAATTTCTAAAAATGTTGCACGCTAAAATAAAATTATCGTATTACGATATATAATCAGATTGCTGTACATACAAGGGCATAGCTGTAAAAATAAGCATTATATACTTTAAAATATATCTGAACATACCAGCAGGTCTCCGCCACCTTCGGGAAGCGTTCCTGGAAGCCCCTAAGAGGAAAAAATAGACTGAATTACATGTTTGGATGTTTTATTAAACTCATCTCTTCAAAAAGGAAAATCACTTGTGCGACACAACATCAAGCAATCCGTTTCACTTTTATGACACTTTCAGCAGCACGCTTTTAAGTCTATCTGCCCTCCTAGTAAAAGTGTGGTTTTACTACAAACGAACTGTTATACTTGTATAATTTTCGATTTTATGTAAGCAATAAGGTACGAGAGGCTGTGCTGTATCTTGAAATAAGTCACCATTTTTGTTCTCGAGTATCTTAATGTTTGTTTTTCTAGGATATAACATTTTCGCAAGTGATGGTCGTTTTCGAAGCACTGCTTCATGAAGCTTCGAAACATTAACAAATCTTTTGTTTCGAATCAGTGGTTCGGAGCGTGTTTCAAACTGGCCCAAGTCACGTGATTTTACCTAACAAGGCTTCATTACGTCATAACTGTTTCGAAACGTTTCGAAAATCTGATGGTTCACCACTAAGGGGAGTTGATCACAAATGACCAGTGTAGGTTGCCACACAATACAAATATTAAAGCAAAAAAATATGTATCACCTTCAATGTAGTAAAATCACCAGAAACTGGTTGGCGTTTGTGTTATATTTTTTCAAATTGTTTGGTTACCATTGTGCAGAAGAGTGGCGCTTGTGGTTAAGTTGTGGATGTGACATATTTCTCTCAATGAGCACTAACTGTGTTAATGCCTGTTTGGAGGTCAGTCTCTTCTCACATGCTCATCAAAAGCATCATATGTTATTATTATTATTAGCATGCTAACATGTGCCCATGCTAATTAGTATGATATAAAAATGTTTTATATAAAATAACTGATTTAAGTTATTCAGACTACACTACATTGAGTTATTGAAACTACACTAAATTGAGTTATTTAGACAACACTAAATTAAGTTGAGGCAACAAGCCAACAACACTTAATTGAGTACTGCCATCTACTTTAAATTGAGTTGGACAAACTCAATATATTTTAATTGTGTAAAGCAGTTTTTTATGAGTTAGAATGTTCATATTGGATGGAAATCCTGCCCACAATTTAATTGAGTTAATCCAATGAATTATTTTTCTAAGAGCAGCTTTTGGCCAATCAGAATCAAGAACTTAAATAACTATTTTATAATTGTAGTAAAAACATGGACCATTTTGCTGAGTGTATGTTATACTTACAGGTGGTCCATCCAGGCCCGGCAGACCAGGAAGTCCTGGAAGACCCTCAAGCCCCTATAGAACCATCACACAAACATGTGTCAATAATCATACAAGTTATGAGTGTGCTGATGTGCTTAAATGTAAAGAAAAATGTATAAAGATCCATTTAACAAAGGTAATCTGCACATTTTACTGCAACTATACGTAAAGGCTCAGGCAATGAATAAAAACTGCCAATACGGCTTACATGTAAAGTGGTACATCTCTCTCTCTCTCTTTCTGTGTGTGTGTGTGTGTGTGTGTGTGTTGGCATGTGTGGTTTACGGGGACATGAATATGTATAATGACATGTTTACTATGCTTTAACCACACTTCCTGTGTCCATATAAACTGAACAGCTAAAAAATACTAAATGATAGTTTTTTAAAGATTAACGACTGCTAACAGGGGAATAGAATATAACAGTTTGTATAGTATAAAATGCATTGCGTCTATGGAATTGTCCCCATAAACCACATATGCCAACATGTTTTCCTATGTCACACTGTTTGTGGGCTGGGCGGTATATCGAGTTTTGGAAATATATCTGTATTTTTTCCCAGTGGGATACAGGATGAGACAATACAGTTTATATCGCTATGGTCTCATACCCTCCTTTGCAACAGAAGCTTTGTCATAAATGTACAATGAGGTCAGGACCAGTGTTGGGTAAGTTTCTCAAAAAAGTAATTAATTACGAATTACTTACTACATCTTCAATCATGTTATTACATTATTGTACAAAATACTCTCTCCAAAAAGTATTTAATTATTAATTAAATTCTATTGAGAAATGATACAAAGATAGGCTTGACACAGCTTGAATAATCATATAAAAGTACATAAATATTTTGGTCACATTTTTTAAGGTTCAATTCTAAACTATTAACTATTTTTTCCTCAATATACTCCTAATTACTGCTTATTAATACGTAGTTAAGTAGTTGTTAAGTTTAAGTATCAGTAGGAATTGGGTAGGATTAAGGAGGTAGAATAAGTTTTGCAGAATCAGGCATTAATATGTGCTTTTTAAGTATTAATAAACAGACAATATCTCAGTAATATTAATGCTTATAACTAACCAGTTAATAGTGAGAATTGGAAAGTAAATTTACCACATTACCATTATTCTTATACACTTACCAACTTATTTAAAGTGAGAAGCATAAATAAAAAACATGCATTTTAAAGGTCACGTTCTTTCTGATCCCATTTTTCAAACTTTAGTTAGTGTGTAATGTTGCTGTTATATACCTGTAAAATGATAAATCTCAAAGTTCACTGCCAGGCAATATATTTTATTTAACATAATTCGCCTTTCAAAGCCTACAGCGAATGGCCGGTTTGGACTACAGTCCTCTACTTCCTGATTTAATGACGTCAGTAAAACAGTTTTTTGACTAAACTCCACCCACAGGAATACGTCAGTTGCCAGCTAAGCTAACGACAAGCTAAGCTGCTATCAAATCACAACACACTAAACAAGCTACACAATCAGAACTCATTACGTATTTCTGAAGGAGGGACTTCATAGAACAAGAAGACATCAGCCTGTTTTTAAGACAGTGAAAACAGTGCTATACAGATAAGTTAATTGTGTGAAAAATACCGCGTTTTTTTTAACCTAAAACATGAACACATGTTAAATTGTGCACTGTTAACACAATCAAAGCTTCAAAAACACAGAAAGAACGGGACCTTTAACATTAGACTTAAAATTTTGATGGTAAATCCACTAATGTATTATATATAAGTGATACAGTCCATACACAGTTTTAGTTCAATTACATCAGAAGTAAATGTAATTAAATTACTGGAAAAATAAACCCCTACTTTACTTTATCAAAGAAAAATTAATTAAATTACAGTAACTAGTTACACCCAGCACCGGTCCACTTTGCGGATTAGGGATGGGCATGATTAATCGACGATCGATAATTGATCGTTAAGAATTTAGTCGATGACGTTAATTTGTTATTGATTAATCGAATACTTTTTTTATCTAATGCAGGTTGCGTTGCCTAGCGTAGCGTGTGTCTTGAAGCAATTAAATGAATTTCACTGTGTGGCAGCAATTCAACATTTTACCACCAGGGTGCAATATTTGACACCATACTCCGTTATCTGTGACCTTCCGTTTTGATTTCAAAAAAATAATCATGAAGAGGTCATGATTTTTTGGAACAAATGAGGTCTCTGTTTAAGAATGTGACTCACAGCTGCAGGTTCCGCTGCTTTAGAGCACCGCATATTCAAGCGCATATATGTTCCGTTTGTCTAACTAAATGTAGTTTAACTATCTGCCACAAGTTGATCTTGTAATAAAGGTCTCATGGAGGAAAACACGCTGTATTTTTGTATTCAACATTTTTGAATGATAAAAATTAAAATAATTATTTTTTATTATAAAAATATTAATGATTAATCGATAGTTTAGTTAAAATTTAATCGAATTCCCATCCCTATTGCGGATAACGCTGAGATATTGAAAGTATTTTGCAACTTATTTTTAAATTACCGAGATATGAATTTTGGTTAATATCACCCAGCAGCACTAACTGTCTTTATTCTCAGTTTGTGAATGTAATCTTTAAACAGACACTCACAGGTGGTCCCTGAGGTCCTGGTCCACCTGGAAGTCCATTAGCTCCAGAAAGACCCTAAAATCAGAAAATGCACACATATGCAAATGCTTGATGTAAGCTGGCACGACTTTCATTTGTTAAATATTGAACTACTGCAATAGATAGAATGTATAAAATAACAAAAAACTGAAATATTACTTACATTTCATGCCACTCAATTCTGAACAATTACAGTAAGTTTTATGGCGACTGCATTAGTGTGTAGATTAGCTGGTAAAGGCTAACACTAACAAAGCTAAGGTTGTAGGTTTAATTCCTAGATCAAATACATGTACTGATAAAAGTATACTGTAAATGCACAGTAAGTAAATTTAGAAAACAATAAAAGGTTCTGCCAGATAAAGAAATGTGCACACATAACTAATGATTATTTTTGACCGATTGTACTCACGGCCACTCCAGGTCTGCCTCTGCCCTGAGAAAGACAAAGGAAGAGATTAAGAAAGTTAATTGACATGTTTGGCACGAGGTCATATTGTACACAACAAACACAGCTGTGCGGGGTGAGCAAATATGGTGGTCTTAATAGATATTTACTGTGAAACTGTAGTGTGCTGTTTGTGAGACTTAGTGGAGGTTTAAACCTAGCATGTTAGTCAGATAACTTTCTGTAATGGCTAAACAACATTTGTTGGTTTGGAGCTGTTATAGTTGAAAAATCTGAATACGAAGAGGTTTAATACAGTTTGCTGATGTTTGGTACTTACAGGGGGTCCACCTGGTCCGGGAGGTCCTCTGTCGCCCTGTTAAAACATACACAAATCAAATTATAACAAAAATCATTACCTTAAAAATGAAACACATTAAACTGACAATAAAATACATTTCTATCACTCAGATTCTAGAATATAAATCATCAATTTCTGTTTTAGTTTTTTACGCCCTGTGTTGTAAAATGTTAAACCTTTAACACCCATCATTATTGATCCTTAAATGCCAATAGCTCCTAGACTAGTACTAGACAGCAATTGATGGAATTCACCAAAGATTATTAAACGGCTCCAAAAAGAGGGTAAATATACTACAAATATACTGTACAATGAAGAAATATTAACCCTTTAACTGGTGCTTTTTGAGTGTGGGGGGTGAGATGGTGATGGTGATGAGGACCACAATAGAAATAAGTCTTGGACTTTATTGTGTTTTTATCCTCGATTGTATCTGATGTCTTTTGTGGTTATGTGTAAGACATTATGGTTGATACAAATAAATAAAATAAAATAAAATTAATAATAATAATAACAATACTAATAATACTATTAATAAAAAAAAACAAAAAAACAAATATAACTCTGACATTTTTTGGTCTAGAAGCCTAATTTTGGTCTTGTTTAAAGAAGACACTTTAAACTTTTTTACGGAAGTGTATGGTGGTAAAAATATGAAATAAAAAATGTTATAGCAGTTGAACTCTATTGTAATAAATAAAAATAATGCAATATAGTATTATTTTATACATTAAATGATCACAAAAAGTGAGGTTTGTGTTGGTTTGCCGTTAGTTTGCTTCATACTCATGTCACAAATTAATAAATTAATGTCACTGCATTAATATTACTGCTAAAAGGTTTAAAATATGAAAACGACATTCTTGGACCTTTCCAACAATTTATAGTTTGTTGTGATAGATTAACATTTACGTGAAAAATATTGTATAAATAAGTAAAATAAGTAAACTTACGGGACAGCGACAATGATTTTTTTATTTTAAATTATTTCTTTTATTTTGTTGGCTACAGTCTTAAAGACATCACTGTTTCAGTTTTGTAGGTGTGTGGTGATAGGGTGCACTTACACTTGGTATTATTGCAAATTCTTTATGTAATGTAACAAGCCTGCTCCTATATAATATTTTCTTTGTTCAAGGGCCATTTCCACTTAAGACAGAAATACATTATTATTGTATAATAATATATTGTATAATAATAATAATAATAATAATAACGATATAATATGTATTGTCGATAATTATATTATTGTATAATTATTATCTGTTATTTATCATATTATTGAACCAAAAGTCCAATATTATATATTCTATTCTATATACTACATATTTAAAAAAAAAATCTGTTTTCAATGGTTTCTTTTCATGTTCTTTCATATAAAGCTGCTTTGAAACAATGCAAAAAAAGACGTTATATCAGTGCGTGGTTCTCAACCTTTATCCCCTTAAGGCCCCCCTATTGCCCAAAACAATATTTAAGCCCCCCGCCCCACTTACTCTATTTCTACCCACTAGAATGTTTTAGAGCTTGGCATGACTAGACAGATGTATATTCATTATTAAAATAACCAAACAATTAGAAATATATAAATTTTTGATTCCTTTATCTTATCCTTTAATGATTTTTGTCTTATTTTGAATAATTGTGAAGAAATGTTGCAAGATCTGTTAAGGCCCCCGGCTACTTGTTTGAGAAACACTGCGCTATAAAAATAAATGTGAGTAAATTAAAAGTAGTGTTTATGTTTAATGTACATATCTCTCATATTAAAAGACCAATGTGCACCTCACTGGCATCAGTCACACATAATAATAGGGATTTCAGGTGATGCCTTCAAGCGGATTAGCAGAAAAAAATCACATTCCACCACATACGGATTAGAGAAAAACCACAATTACAACTTGAAAAACCAAAGTCACCTGATAATAATTAAACTGCCCTCACTACAGAGGAGCCACAAGAATTAAAAACATTCACAAACAAAAGAAATGAAATCTTTGTGAAGTTTGACATCTTCTGTCATTTTGAGCTGCTATAAAATACATACACTAGTGGAGTGGAGATTTACTCAAAAAACCTAAGAGAAATACTGTATTGTGATTACATATACTCATACATATGTGTAGTCATAATGTCACGAAGTCATGTTGAGCTGTTTACAGAGTAGTAACTTTTACTTAAAAGACACTTACTACTGCTCCTGGTGGCCCGTCCTTTCCAGCTGGACCATCAGGACCTGTCAAACCCTAAAAAAACATTTGAACTAATAAATACAAAATACTTTTTGCATTGCTACTTTTTTACAAATAAGAAAAGGGTATGGCATTAAAAATGAGGCACATTTCCTAAATTTTTCCACCCTGACTTACATCCACTCCAGGGAGGCCAGGTATTCCTGGGCTTCCTGCGGCTCCTGGTGTACCAGCTTTTCCCTTTGGCCCCTGGAATTAAAACAAGGAAATGTGTGTATTGGACAACATTATAATGTGCACTGCACTGATTATTTGAGTAATATTTGTGATCTTAAAATAATAAAATATACTACTAAATACTAAAATATTACACAGCAAGAACCCATATCATCCAGAGACACTTACAGGCTTTCCTGGAAGTCCAGGAGGACCAGGCTTTCCCTACACAGAAAATGACATTACATGAAAATCATATCTGTTGATTTAGTTAATAAAAATTTACTTATAACAAACTTTACTACTCTACTACTTCAAAATCATGCAAAACTCTAGAGCTAAGTAAAACTGAGAGGTGAAGATATGAAGAGGGGTGAAGGGGGCTGGGGAAACATCAGAAGGGTTGTGTTTGATTTGAGCAGGCTGAATGAATGACCTCTCTGTCTCTGCACTTCTACTGCCCGTGCTAAAAGGGATTTCATTTACTAAGGAAACATTCAATGTTATTCACCGTTTACAATCGTAAATTCCTGACAGAGTTTTCTTGTTTGCTTTTAAAAGCCAGTGACCAGACAACAAAGAGCAGGTTGTCTAAACCAGTAATGAAACATGAAAAAATATATATAGCTTATATAGTATGCATATCTAGACAGATAGATTTCTATCATTCACAAAAAATATTTACATCTATAGCAGTTAAAATGCAAATTGAAAATGTCTTTAATCCCTCTCATTCCTTTCTCATCAAAAACATGGAAAAGTACAGGAAGATAAAGCTCATTATATTAAATTCTACCTAAAGTAGATTATATCACTGTCTACTCACATCAATGCCATCTTTTCCTGGGGGTCCAGGTGGCCCTGGCACTCCAGATTCACCACGAAGACCTGGCCTCTGTTATAACAAAAACAATAGACACTATATTCATACCGAAGACTGGCATAGCCTTGTTTCTCCAAAGAAAAATTTAATTTTATATAATATTTCTATTCTTCGTACTAACAAAAGTGTTTTGTCACACCTTGGCACAGTCGCTGCTGACTTGCTTGCTGGTATTTAGAGTCAAATATACAAATGCACCTAATGTTCTTGAATGGCATTGATCAGTATGGACCTGCATTTTATTACTGTAATAATAATACAGATACTGTATTGTACTGTAATGTGCAATGCCGTATGCATTGTGTAAAGCGTTATATAGCTAAATAATATTTATTTGAAATGCAAGTAAAATATCTGTTGTAATGTTAGATAAATGAATAAAATGAATATTTTGTGAGGTACACAAACCCTCCCGAGGTTTTACCACACACTGTAAAAATGCAGCATTTTTGTCAAATCAACATAAATTTGTATGCTACTTTAATTTAAACAATTTCATCTAGTTTTTATAAGTTATGTCAACTATTTACAGGTAAAAACTTAAATAATAGGTTGGATTGACTTGTTTTAACGTCATGCTTCATTTTTTACAGTGCAGTTTAAACGCAAAAAAAACCCTGCTTACTGTACTAAAACCATGGTTATGCTAACAGTAATCAAAAAACAAGCTTAGTACACTTTTACCACACACAAAAAATTGGTCGTTATTTCGTAATGGTTATTTTTCGTAAAGTCTTCGCGCACCGGATGCGTATAGATATTTCTAATTTGACTCTAAATCTAGTAATTTCAGACTGTATACTATTTTCAGACAGCACGTATAATGGACACACACAAAAAATGACATAACAGAACCCCAACGTTAAGCTGAAGTACAAGCAACAGGTTATCAAGCATCCCACAGCTTCTGTCGAGTAAACCGCCGATAGTTGTGTCTTACCTGGGCAAACGATGATGCTAACAGCTGACACAGAACAAGTAGCTGAAGAGCTGATAACACGGCCATGGTTATTGTCCTCCCCACAGTCCAGTGCCCTGTGACGGGTTACCGCTGCTAAATGACTCTCGGCATGAACATAAAGCCAATGGTGCACCTGAAGGGGCAGAGCTCAGTCCGGTGGAGGAGGTGGAAATGAGCTCGTGACGGACGGGTTACACTACAGGACATCTTCAGGATTGCACTCTCAAGAGACAGAACAGATTAAAGCCACAGCCTATGTTTTTGCTTTTCGTTTGCCCTTACAAAAATTGTGTTAGAGAGTGCATGGTAGCCTACTAGGCCTATTATATTACAATGGTATAGATTTATTACTGCATTCACGTACAATAGTACGATATGATCCCAAATATCAAATAGCCTACTATAATCATACATAGAAACAACTATTATTAACTATTATTCATCCAGGTGAAAAAAGTGACTAAAATAGGCTTGAAGTACACTTATTAAGTGTACTTTTTGTATGCAGTGATTTTGTACCTACCAGAAAATACTCTTGAAGTTGCCTTATTTCAACTATAAATTAAAAGTTATAACAACCCATCTCTAGTCAAGATAAACAATAGTAAGTTATAAATCCAAGCTAATTAAACCAAAAATTTAAGGCAGCAAAGAGTTTTTCAGTGTATTTAAGTAGCCTGTTATTTAGTATACTTTTTCTAAGTGCACTACTGAAGTAAAATTATACTAACTGTAGTAGTGTACACTTTGATTGGCACAAAAATAACAATCCTCAAATACTTGCTGGTGTTTAAGTACATTTTTAGTACATTCAAGTATACTTTATCTGCAGAAACAAGAACTCGCTTCAATGGTCGATGATCCTTTACATACTGGCATGATTTTCTCTTACAGTATGCATTTATATACAGTTAACTGTGAATTAAATATTGTGTTTATTTAAATTCAGCATTTATTATTACAATGCTATACCAGATGAGCTGGAACACTGAAGAACCGAAACAAAACTTCTGGAATACAAGATTTAATCCAGTCCTCTGATCTTGAATAACTAGTGCATATCAGTTCTCTGATTGAGAAATGGCTTGTTAATGGCAGAGAATGGCCCGCACTTACATCTGTTACAGATGGTAGGGTTACAATTTGCTGTAAACAACATGAATGCATGTATTTTATCAATGGTTCAAGGTATCTTATTGGTTTAATGGTGTGAGGGATATTTTCTTGGCACACTTTGGACCCCAGTATTGCATTGTTTATATGCAACAGCATATTTTGGTTGATCATGTCCATCCTCTTTATGACCACAGTATGCAAGCCACAAATCTCAGATGATCTTAAACGTGACAGTATTGAAAAAAGGCCTTCATCAGGGTCACCACACTGAAATCGCAGACATTTTTCCAGCACCTTGATGAATGGCATAACAAAATAAGGCATATAGAGGCTGGAACGTTTAAAACTGTATAAAAAACTTCAGATTATAGTTATTTTTAGTGATAGGTGCATTTCAACTAATGCTTTGATTTAAAACTAAGTCTGTTGTGTCATCTCAATTTAAGATTTCAAAACATTTTTATTATTGATTTACTGTGAAATGTTTCTATTATTGATTAACTGTCAAATGGCTATAGCTGATAGTTTTGTTTAATAATCTGATCAGCAATACATTTTGCATCAGTATGAGTGCATATTTTAATTTAAGAAAAGTACAATTGTTTATATATAAAAAACTTTGCTAGTATTTTAGCTGCTTTTGATTCATCTTTCACTTACATATTGTGAACCAGTAGATGTCATCAGTGTGCGGTGTTTCATGCACTTCTTAAAGGGGACGTTTCACAAGACTTTTTTAAGATGTAAAATAAATCTTTGGTGTCCCCAGAGTACATATGTAAAGTTCTGTCTCAAAATACCACAAAGATAATTTATTATAACATGTTAAAATTGACGTGCCATTTTTGTATGTGTCCTTTTAAATGCATATGAGCTGATCTCTGCACTAAATGGGAGTGTCGTGGTTGGATAGTGCAGATTAAGGGGCGGTATTATCCCCTTCTGACATCACAAGGGTAGCCAAATTTCAATGACCTACTTTTTCCACTGCTTACAGAGAATGGTTAACTAAAACTAAGTTACTGTGTTGATCTTTTTCACATTTTCTAGTTTGAAAGAAAAGAACTGGTGACCTAATTATATCACTTAAACATGGAAAAGTCATGATATGTCCCCTTTAACAGAAAAACATTAAGCGAATAAATTGGTGCAACTATTTGTACATTTTTTTTAAAGAAAAAAATATAACACAAAGAAGTGACAATTTTTAGAAGAAAGCATTTTCTCTTTTCCCTTACTTTACATAATTCATCAGCTGAGACTTTTTCTAAAATGATATTTCATGGTAACAACCTTAAAACCTAACAAAGAATCCTCTGCCATGGTTGGCAGATCGTTGGTCGAATAATCCCATAGCTCACTCCATCAACACTTATCAATGGTCAGGTGAACCTTCTGACATTCTATCAGTGAAACACTGGTTCTGGGAGAGCGAGAGGGTTTAGGACATGTCTCATTACCATCTTTAGTGGATTAAAAACACATGTCTGTAAAGCCAAAGACCCTTTATTGCCAACCTGGACAGAAGATCCACCAGGATCATTCGACAGGCGACAGCACTTGCCCTGCCAAAAGTTAAGTCTGCGCTACATTGGTCCCTTAATCATTGTCAAACAAAATAAACCCAGTCACCTACATTTAGCTCAATCCTTATGTAAACCTGTTAATATAAAGCCATATCCTTACACCGTTTATCTTATTCTCCCACAACTATTCACAGATTATGGCATGGGGAGGGAGAGTTGACATGATAAAAATTACTTTAACATTGTAAGTTTAAGACAGAAAAATATGCATGCATTTTTGGTGAACACTTTCTATGCCAGTATTTATAATGCTTTATAAGCTGACAAAGACCACTCACAAATATTACGATCATAAACCTTTTTGGTTGTTTACAAGAAGATTTATGTATTGGTGACTTGGAAAGCAATGCTGGGTCAGCAATATATTCGTTTTAAGCGATAGTTCACTTTAAAATGAAAATTCTGTCATCATTTACTCATCCTCATGTTGTTCTAAACCTGTATGAATTTCTTTTTTCTGAAAAACACAAAAGAAGATATTTTGAGAAATGATGGTAAACACACAGCAGTAGGTGACCATAGACTTCCATAGTAGGAATAAAAAAATATAATGGAATTTAATGGGTATCAACTGTGTGCTTACCATCATTTATCAAAATATTTTCTTAGTCATTTATCACAATACTTCAAAATATTTTTTCCTACTATGGAAGTCTATGGTAACTTACTGCTGTGTGTTTACCATCATTTCTCAAAATATCGTTTTTTGTGTTCTTCAGGAAAAAGAAATTCATACAGGTTTATAACAACATGAGGATGAGTAAATGATGACAGAATTTTCATTTTAAAGTGAACTATCCCTTTAATAAAAAAAGTATCAAGTGGTCATTAAGCTTGAATTTTTTTACGTTTTTGTACTAAACATTTTGAATGTCATTTCCAAATCATGCTTTTTTAAACCGGGCAAAATAACATAATGTGTTTTAACCATCTGACCAAAAATACTGATATATCAAGTCCTGTTAAAATTCAAATAGCCCAGCCCCAAAGCAATGTCAAGATATAAAGTGTGTAGTACTGTATGTGAAGTTCATCGTGTGATATAAATCATCATACCATTTCAAGTTGTAACCACAAATAGATATTATAATGAATTGTAACTGTTGCTACAATTATTATTGCGTTGCATTAATGCATCATACATCCAGAAAGTGTTAACACAATTTTATGAAAAATATAATTTAGGATTTAATATCTTACAGTTCAATGTTTTTTGTTTTGTATTTTTAAACACTCTTGGTTTGGCATTGTGATAAGGAAAGCTTTAATAAAATATGTTTTCCAAGGATATAACACACATACACTACAGAATATTTTTATTTGATTCTTATTATTGAATGTTAAATTACATTGCTCCTTTAGTCTACGAAAAAGGTCCATATCAGAAATAGAAAAACTACAATTCAGAATAACTGAAAGTTTGAACTTAACACCAAACGAATAAACCTGTTAAAAAAGACAAAGAGAAATGAATATTTAGCCCTGCCAATGAAACAATAGCAATTCCATTAATATAGTGCTTACATTTATTAGACCACCTGCCTATTTGTCTCAGATCATCCAGGGTTTTTATTTTACCCAAAATCGAGCCGGCACATTCAGAAATTAATCAAGCCATTCAACCATTACTGCAAGTATTAACTATATAATAATAATAATAATAATAATAATAATAATAATAAAAATAAAGTGCCTTACTTTTTTCCTGCCATTTTTATAAAACTAAGTAAATAAAAAAAATCATAGCAACAATTCTATTTTAGCATTAGAAATACTATTGTGACTAAAGAGCTTATAAATATGAGTGGATTAACTATTACAGAAACATAAACTTATTTTGGTTAATAACCAATGCTGTTAAGTTTAGGGCAGCTGTGGCACAAACCTTACATTGGGTGGTGGTCTAGTAAATTTGTTAAGCACTGTATATAAAAAAATCATATTTTAAAGGTGCAATATGGAAAAATTCACATTACATTTCCCAATTACATATTGGGAGTACATAAAAACATTAGTGCCCAAAACGGTTTTATGCCTTACCCAGTTCACTATATGATTTACTATAAGCCTACAAGGACAAATTTTATTTTGATTGGACCCTGCAAGTAGGCTGCAATTTTTGTTTCAACCACAGATGGCACTACAGAGGCAAACATTTCATAATGCACCTTTAATAAATTCTATTAAAAAAAAACTATACAAATCAATTCATATTTAATCTTTTAAGTTTAAGATGATAATATATTCAAGAATCATTCATGGCGAGGTCTGCACTCCACTAATTTCCATCGGTTCTTCCAACTCTGGTCCATTTGACTGGTTAGAGTTTACTTTATTCTTGCACTCATGGTTCTCCTCTGACCTAACATTCATAACTTCTGCTGCTGATGTCTGTTTATGAGCGGTCACTCCAGATCCGTTCTTAAAGTCAGGCGTGGGAATATTCTCAGACTGTGGTGCCGAACAGTGTCTAGGACTGTCCGTCACTGTACTCTCTTTGTTTGTGCCTGAGGTTGCTTCGTGAAAGTTTTTCTGGTCCGACTGGCATGCGGCTGGACAGATTAAAGTGTCCATCTCATCCAAGGACTCGCTGCATTCTCCTGAACTTGTGCTAGAACTAGCGGCGCATTCCAACTTTTTCTCGGAGGCCTCTTGGTCTGGTTCAAGCTCAAGTTTTTTTGGAGATTCTTTAGGAACTTCACTCAGCTCGCTGGCTTTGATTTTATCATCTACACCATGTTGGGCTTCAACGCAGCTTGGTTCATCAATAGGCATGGAGTTGTCCATCTCACCATGGTCAACGCTGGTACCATTTTTAAGAGGTAAATCAACAGAGGACTCATCTAGAATTGGCTTGAGATCTTCTGAAGAGCATTCAGACAGTTTTACTGAATCCACACTGATCGCGGAGTCATCTTCAACATGCTTTATCGTTTCTATAACATCATCACCTGGCTTATTATATTTTTGCTCGCTTGTGGTTTCTCCATCTTTATTTTTATGCCTTACAAGACCTTCATCATTTGTTGCACTCTCTCCATTGCCAACTAAAGAGCGTTTCTTCTTGAAGCGTTTCTGGATTTTTCTGGGGCACCAAACGAACTTGTCTTTGGGCTCAAAGTGCTGAAAAGCAAACCGGATCAGCTTCCTACGCTCACGTTTTTCACGCACGGCAAACAGGAAGTAGTCAAGCACGCTGCGTTTAACACTGCTAAGCGTTTTTCTGACAAGGGTCTCCTCAAGGAAAAAGCGAACCAGAGGTGCTTGGAAATGCTCAAAGCCAAGTTCTCCTAGACTTTTTAATATCCTTGTAATCCGAAGGTTATTGTGCATGTTCCTAAAAGCAAAAGAGAAAAGGTATATTGATATTTATATTAAGAAGAAAATATATGGTTATTTATAAGTGGTGCGTGAGCGAAATTAAACAAAAAAATTGTGTGAGCTCTTTAGGTCTTTAAACAAACACATCCAATGAAAGGCCTATTATACTATTATAACTACAAATTTTATGCAGTGGCCAACACTCCAACACAAATTTCACATGCGACAGTACGCATCACAATCTATGGCCTTGTACAGACTTAAAAATGTGAAAAGCGTGACAACCGCATTTAAATCCCCTAAATGTTTGTTTCATGTTTGTACGGAACAAGACTTACTTCCGGAAATGCAATGATTGACACAGATTTAACCATAGGCTAGCAAAGTTCTGCAGTCTTGCATGGATACAATTTTACTGCTTTGACCAATATAATATTAAAGCATTATGTTCTGCAATTTAAAGGTGCAATTTGTAAGATATTTGCAGTAAAATATCCAAAAACCACTAGGCCAGTGTTATATATTTTGTCTGATTTCTATCAATATCTGTAATGTTAGAAAACAAAGAACAGGAAAACATGGAACCCGGCCACTGGAAGCAGCCGAGCTCAGCACCTTATCACTGAAGACACTGATTTTTTGATGTTACCTTTTCCTTTATTTAGTGTAGAAAGAAACTGAATGAACACAGCAATGAAATCTACACCTTATATTTACATACACTTTTATATTATGTTTTATATGACTAATAAATTAGGTGGCTGAACTTCTGTTCTGTAACTCACCTTTCTAGATTGGCAAATCTCTCCCTCCAGTTCTCAGCTCGCTTTACTTCCCCAGTTTCTCTGTTTACCAGCTCTATTCCATAGAAACCCAGCATGAGCTCATACGAATCAACAAGACGACTCTTGGCTTCTTCATTTTCTTTAAATGCCTGCAGACAACACAACCAGTAACGGAGAGCAAATTTAATGGAGCGCAAATGAAGACTTGTTTAAGATTCCTGCATCTCAATTGTTTATCCACTCATTTTAATCAGTGATATATGTGTATCACGATTTGTAGTGGCGGAGAGAAGGATTTAACTTTTTTAAACCCCCATACTTTTACTACAAACCACAAAAATAACCCCATCTTTTCAGGGGCACACAAGTAATATTTTTTAGTAAGGCATGTTTGTTAAAGGGACACTTCACCCATTTGCATTAAGCTTTGTATAGTTAGAACCCCAGTCATGTTTTTGAATGGTCATGCATCATTTCCTCAGTTGCCGCTGAGATCGGAGAAATACAGATTTCAGTGTTGCACTTCCTTCTTTCAATGATGTAAAAATCATAATTTTGCATCATTGAAAGAAGGAAGTCCAATATCTTTGTTGAGGGAGTGAGACTACAAACACCCCTTTTCTCGGTTAAATAGTCACCAAATTATAAATGTATGTTACATTTCGACTTCAAATATGACGCACTTTCAATAAAAATTAATGTTTCTACGGGTGAAATGCTCCTTTAAAACTAGTTATATTTCCTAATTAAACTAAGGCCTTGTCCTGGTTTAAACTAATCACTGTCCTGGAAACCGCCCCTTAAACATTGACTTTGATTGTCTCTGTGTTCACTTTAGGCAGAGAAACACATGATGATTTTTATATCATTTGTTTCAAGAACCTCTTTTCTATTATTAGAAAGTAAAATCAGACCATATAAAAAAAAAAAAAAAAAAAAAAAAAAAAAAAAAAAAAAAAAAAAAAAAATCGCACAATCGGGTCAGTGGAGGGCAAGCCATAAAAATTGCAACGTTAGCCCAGTTCTTATTTTACTGCAGATATTTTTAGTGTCATCTCCAAAATTCCAGGAACAGCTTATCTGTTTTGTAACTTTTTTTAAAGAAACTCGCGCACATTTTGGGAATTTAGCTTATTCACCGTATCCCCCAGAGTTAGATAAGTCCATACATACCTTTCTCATCCACCCGGTGCCGTAAATCTGTCTGATGCACCACCGCTAGCTTAGCTTAGCACAACGAATGGAAGTAAATGGCTCCTGCTAGCATACTGCTCCCAATAAGTGACAAAATAACGCGAACATTTTCCTATTTACGTGTTGTGATTTGTATAGTCTCAGCGTGTACAAATAACAAGGTGATATGAGACACAGCCATCTTTTAACTGTATACATAAAGGGAACTATATTCTCAGAAGGCGATGCACTGCTACTTGGGCGGAGTGGTTTGCTCGCAGCACCCGAGAAACCAAGTGGTGAGGAGCAGAGAGTTCGCTGAGAGTCACTCCGCCCATGTAGCAGTGCTTCGCCTTCAGAGAATATAGTTCCCAGTATGTATATGGTTGAAAGATGGCTGTGTCTCATATGACCTTGTAATTTGTACAAGATGTGACTATACTAAGCAAAACATATAAATAAGAAAATTTGGGGAAATTATTTTATCACTTATAGGGAGCAGTATGCTAGCTGGAGCCATTTACTTCCAGTCTTTGTGCTAAGCTAAGCTAGCGGTGGGTGCGTGATGCGCGTCAGACAGAGTTACGGCATGCACAGGGATGTAAAAGGTATGTATGGACTCATCTAACTCTGGGGGATACGATAAATAAGCTAAATTCCCAAAATGTAGGCGTGTTCCTTTAACTATATTAAAACATCGTATAGCTGCTATGTATAAAAAAATCAGTTTTTGTATGCTGGTGCGTGATAAATTGAATATGATTCTGAATGTGATATGCACCTAAAGCTCGTATTCAGAGTGCAACCGGGTACAATGTTTCAGTGTTTCTCTGCTTTTTGGGCATTATATAAATAAACCTGTTTTACAAGACTTTTACAATTTTCCTATACATGTGTGTGTAATATATTACTGAAAACCGGAGAATCTCTGCTTTCACGTGGTATACGAGACATAGACAAATTATGGTTCAATTGCGTTAAATATAAGCTTGTTTTAATTATGTTGGCTTGAGAAAGCCAACATACTGTTGTTGCACTTAAACTTATTATGTTGGCTTGAGAAAGCCAACATACTGTTGTTGCACTTAAACTTATTATTATTATTATTATTATTATTCTTTTTCTTCTGAGACTAAAATTTCTAACTCTAACTCGTCCTAGAGCTTTCAAGCTACAGCCATCAAACTTTGGACAGACTTTCGGTCTGATCTGACGAGGTGTGCTATATCTTTTCTAACTGATGGAACCTTCCGAATTCCTAAACGGGGCGCTGAAACACCCCAAAATTTCCATTGACTTAACATTGAGACAAACTTTGACGGGTCATAGCTGCGAGTGAGAAACTTGTAGAAACTTGTGGCTTACCACATTTAAGGAGGCTGACAGGCTGTGTAAGAACATACATCACAATGGGGTGTAAGCTGTACCCCTGGGGTGTAAGAGGCCCCCAAAATTTCCCATTGACTTATAATGGGGCAGGAAACATGCCCATAAAAGGGAATAAAAGCGTCCCAGATGGAATATCTTCACTTTAGAGTGTCTTAGAGACATGGGGGTGGGCTCATTTTACTCAAGCATCCAATCAGTCTCTTAGGATCACCCCAGAGCTATTAAGCCACGCCCCTAGCAACAATTTTGGGTACCCTAGCAACATCTCCCATAGACTACCATTATAAAAAGCCCAGATGGATATCTTTGCACCAGAGTGTCATAGAGACATAGGGGTGGGCTCATTTTACTCAGGCATCCAATCAGTCTCTTAGGATTCTTATTGAGGTATTAAGCCACGCCCCTAGCAACAAAATATGAAGACCCTAGCAACATAATAAACAAAGCCTTATATCTCTGGATCTGAACATCGTAGAGACACAGGGGTTGGACCGTTTTACTTGTGGCTTGAAGTGTAATAATTATGGGATGCCAATTTTCTACCTAGCAACCAAACTTAGTACCCTAGCAACGGAATAAACAAAGCCTCATATCTCTGCATCAGAACATTGTAGAGACACGGGGGTTGGACCGTTTTACTTGTGGCTTGAAGTGTGATCATTATGGGATGCCAATTTTCTCCCTAGCAACCAAACTTAGTACCCTAGTAACGGAATAAACAAAGCCTTATATCTCCGCATCAGAACATTGTAGAGACACGGGGGTTGGACCGTCTTACTTGTGGCTTGAAGGGTGATCATTATGGGATGCCAATTTTCTCCCTAGCAACCAAACTTAGTACCCTAGCAACGCAATAAATGTTAGCTTCATGCTAGCTTCCGGCTAATCATGCTAGCTTCATGCTAGCTTCATGCTAATCATGCTAGCTTCATGCTAGCTTCATGCTAATCATGCTAACATCATGCTAGCTTCATGCTAATCATGCTAACTTCATGCTAGCTTCATGCTAATCATGCTAACTTCATGCTAGCTTCATGCTATTCATGCTAACATCATGCTAGCTTCATGCTAATCATGCTAGCATCATGCTAGCTTCATGCTAGCTTCATGCTAATCATGCTAGCATCATGCTAGCTTCATGCTAATCATGCTAGCATCATGCTAGCTTCATGCTAATCATGCTAGCATCATGCTAGCTTCATGCTAATCATGTTAGCATCATGCTAGCTTCATGCTAATCATGCTAGCATCATGCTAGCTTCATGCTAATCATGCTAACATCATGCTAGCTTCATGGTAATCATGCTAGCATCATGCTAGCTTCATGCTAATCATGCTAGCATCATGCTAGCTTCATGCTAATCATGCTAACATCATGCTAGCTTCATGCTAATCATGCTAGCATCATGCTAGCTTCATGCTAATCATGCTAGCATCATGCTAGCTTCATGCTAATCATGCTAGCATCATGCTAGCTTCATGTTAATCATGCTAGCATCATGCTAGCTTCATGCTAATCATGCTAACATCAAGCTAGCTTCATGCTAATCATGCTAGCATCATGTTAGCTTCATGCTAATCATGCTAGCATCATGTTAGCTTCATGCAAATCATGCTAGCATCATGCTAACTTCATGCTAATCATGCTAGCATCATGCTAGCTTCATGTTAATCATGCTAACTTCATGCTAATCATGCTAGCTTCATGCTAATCATGCTAACTTCATGCTAATCATGCTAGCTTCATGCTAATCATGCTAACATCATGCTAGCTTCATGGTTAATCATGCTACCTTCATACTTAAACATATTAACAGCCAGATAGCCTACTAAACTAAACTTATGTCAAACCGTTTTAAACGTTCAGGCTACGCTTTCTCAAGCCAACATAAAGTTTGTCTTCAAACTTTACTATCTAGTTATTATTATTATTATTATTATTCTTTTTCTTCTGAGACTAAAATTTCTAACTCTAACTCCTCCTAGAGCTTTTAAGCTACAGACACCAAACTTTGCACAGACCTTCGGTCTGATCTGACGAGGTGTGCTATATCTTTTCTAACTGATGGGACCTTCCGAATTCCTAAACGGGGCGCTGAAACACCCCAAAATTTCCATTGACTTAACATTGAGACAAACTTTGACGGGTCATAGCTGCGAGTGAGAAACTTGTAGAAACTTGTGGCTTACCACATTTAAGGAGGCTGACAGGCTGTGTAAGAACATACCTCACAATGGGGTGTAAGCTGTACCCCTGGGGTGTAAGAGGCCCCCAAAATTTCCCATTGACTTATAATGGGGCAGGAAACATGCCCATAAAAGGGAATAAAAGCGTCCCAGATAGAATATCTTCACTTTAGAGTGTCTTAGAGACATGGGGGTGGGCTCATTTTACTCAAGCATCCAATCAGTCTCTTAGGATCACCCCAGACCTATTAAGCCACGCCCCTAGCAACAATTTTGGGTACCCTAGCAACATCTCCCATAGACTACCATTATAAAAAGCCCAGATGGATATCTTTGCACCAGAGTGTCATAGAGACATAGGGGTGGGCTCATTTTACTCAGGCATCCAATCAGTCTCTTAGGATTCTTATTGAGGTATTAAGCCACGCCCCTAGCAACAAAATATGAAGACCCTAGCAACATAATAAACAAAGCCTTATATCTCTGGATCTGAACATCGTAGAGACACAGGGGTTGGACCGTTTTTCTTGTGGCTTGAAGTGTAATCATTATGGGATGCCAATTTTT
The DNA here is from genome assembly GCA_025389145.1 of Misgurnus mizolepis. Classification (NCBI taxonomy): domain Eukaryota; kingdom Metazoa; phylum Chordata; class Actinopteri; order Cypriniformes; family Cobitidae; genus Misgurnus; species Misgurnus mizolepis. The sequence goes on along the minus strand of JAIFKI010000022.1, from coordinate 6,700,958 downwards.
TCCCTAGCAACCAAACTTAGTACCCTAGCAACGGAATAAACAAAGCCTTATATCTCCGCTTCAGAACATCATAGAGACACGGGGGTTGGACCGTTTTACTTGTGGCTTGAAGTGTGATCATTATGGGATGCCAATTTTCTCCCTAGCAACCAAACTTAGTACCCTAGCAACGGAATAAACAAAGCCTTATATCTCCGCATCAGAACATTGTAGAGACACGGGGGTTGGACCGTTTAACTTGTGGCTTGAAGGGTGATCATTATGGGATGCCAATTTTCTCCCTAGCAACCAAACTTAGTACCCTAGCAACGCAATAAATGTTAGCTTCATGCTAGCTTCTTGCTAATCATGCTAGCTTCATGCTAGCTTCATGCTAATCATGCTAGCTTCATGCTAATCATGCTAACTTCATGCTAGCTTCATGCTAATCATGCTAGCTTCATGCTAATCATGCTAACATCATGCTAGCTTCATGCTAATCATGCTAGCATCATGCTAGCTTCATGCTAATCATACTAGCATCATGCTAGCTTCATGCTAACTTCATGCTAATCATGCTAGCTTCATGCTAATCATGCTAGCATCATGCTAGCTTCATGCTAATCATGCTAGCATCATGCTAGCTTCATGCTAATCATGCTAGCATCATGCTAGCTTCATGCTAATCATGCTAGCATCATGCTAACTTCATGCTAATCATGCTAGCATCAAGCTAGCTTCATGCTAATCATGCTAGCATCATGCTAGCTTCATGCTAATCATGCTAGCATCATGCTAGCTTCATGCTAATCATGCTAGAATCATGCTAGCTTCATGCTAATCATGCTAACATCATGCTAGCATCATACTAGCTTCATGCTAATCATGATAGCTTCATGCTAATCATGCTAGCATCATGCTAGCTTCATGCTAATCATGCTAGCATCATGCTAGCTTCATGCTTATCATGCTAGCTTCATGCTAATCATGCTAGCATCAAGCTAGCTTCATTCTAATCATGCTAGCATCATGCTAGCTTCATGCTAATCATGCTAACATCATGCTAGCTTCATGGTAAATCATGCTACCTTCATACTTAAACATACTAACAGCCAGATAGCCTACTAAACTAAACTTATGTCAAACCGTTTTAAACGTTCAGGCTACGCTTTCTCAAGCCAACATAAAGTTTGTCTTCAAACTTTACTATCTAGTTTGGAAATTCTTATAAACATTATTTTCTGTTTTTGATTATTAGAAAGTTTCTGCTAATATGACAATTAAGAGGGAATGAGTGCTTATTGCATTTACAGGTTTTTAAAATGCATTTGGTGTGATCGTCCCCTTACTCTGTCAGTATCAAAAGATCAAGGTGATATTTTCAGCTAATGTCCATTACTTTATTTAAAATAAAATAAAAAATGGCAAATGACCGAAAAATGACTTTTCACATATACAGTATATGCTAATGGTTTTTGGATATTTAAATGCAAAAATCTTACATATTATGCCTTTAATGATAAAAAGCTTTGTTTTCAGCAATCACAATGCAAGCATGCAGGTTCAATCAGCGGCAGGTTACATGGTAGGGTCAATTACCTCATGACCTTTATGACTTTAAGGTGATTTTAAATATTTGATCACAAACTCACCTGGATTTCCTTCTTGGTGAGCTCTGCGGCCATGTAGTTCACCCCTGGCTCCCGCAAAGGAAACAACCTAAGAGTAAAAGAACATTCATTAAATTAGTAAAAGTCCAGCTAAAGGTCAAACAAATATTGTTAAACATGAAGATAGAATTAAATGAATTAATTTCTTACCACTGAATGTAAGAATGAACTCTCTCCAGTCTTTTGTAATCGGTTTTCCACTCTGTGTGAAATGTCTCAATTGACACATCTAAAGAATACAGCATGTAGCAAAATATGAGCTCACAGTATGATAAAGCTCAACTCTGAGATTATTTGTAGAAGAAGAGAAATTTCGGAGCGTACCATCAGGTGAAGAATTAATTTTATTCAGATAGAACTTTAAATTAGTCATTCTTTCTTCTGGGCATTCTTCTTCTGTGATATTCTTAGAGATGATCAAACAAACATGACATTGTTTTAATCGTTTTAAAACAGACTTTATACAAAATGCATTTTCTAGTTAGTTTTAGTTAAACATTCTTACTGGATATTCATGCCTGTAGTTCTGCATGTCCTTGGCTGCTCTGAGGTTTCTGGAGGAAGAGTTGGACCACTGAAATGAATGAAGAGACAAACTTTAAATTTAACTTCCTGTTTAAATCTAATACTTTTTGACCTGTGACTTCTAGTTCATTAGCTGCATTAACACAGTATAATCTGACTGTATACTGGATACTTAACCATTGTATGTTTAAATAGGACAATAAAGCTGCAATCTTTGAAATCAGTGTTGAAAACTGTCGCACATTTGTGTGCTGTGAATGGTGAAGCGTCTAGCTTGTTCTTACCACAGTTGCTTAGAGCTTAAAGGTGCAGTGTGTAAATTTTAGTGGCATCTAGTGGTGAGGTTGCGAATCGCAACAATGGCTCAGTTAACTGCTCACCCATCGCTTTTAAAACGCATAGAGAAGTAGGGCTGGGTATCGATTCAGATGTTCCAGATCGATTCGATTTCTATTCCCAAGCTTTAAATCGGTTCAATTTCGATTCTCGGTTCAATTTTCGCTTCAGGTTCTTGGATTCTCGATTCAACTCAATGAATATAGATTTAATACAAATACTATATTAATAAAAAAGAACAGTGAACAGCAGTTTACAAGTAGGTAATTAATAAAAAAATTAAAAGCCACAACACTATCATCGTCATCTTGCTTGCAAAATCTAAAACGTTTCCATACCTGACTTTTTATGTGAAGGTGGCAGCGTCGATGAAGCACCTGAAACTGCCATTTTAAGCACTAAATGAATGAATGAATGACAGGCTCACCCTTCGCTCCTTGGTAACATCGCGCAAGGCAAAAAAGAGGGTGACATCTAGTGAAGAAGACTAGTAATTAGATTAACGTTAATCTTACGTTCAATGTTTGCGGAAATAAATATGAAAGAAAAAAAATCGATTCGGCTCTTTTAGAATCGATTTTGAATCGACCATGTTTTAAAAAACGATTCATCAAAAAAATCGTTTTGTTTTTTTGCCCAGCCCTATAGAGAAGCTACGGTAGCCGCCACCAGACAAACATGTCATCTTCAGAGACAGCTTCGTAAAAAAAAGTTTGTCCGTTAAGGGCTTCTGTAGAAAGATGGCAGCACAAAATGGCGACTTCCATGAGGGGACCCTCAGTATGTTGATAAAAACGTCTCATTCTAAGGTAATAAAAACATAAGGGTTCATTATGAAAGGTCTTCATGCACCCCTGATTACTATATAGATTTGTCTATTATCATTTCTGTCAAGAGATCCTTCTAAAAATTACACACTGCACCTTTAAACTTGTCTTAACTGGTGTGTTTAATCTGAAGTTTTAATCATGTGGGGAATCTCAAAACATGTCAGTATATTAGGTGTACATCTGTTGTTAACCCTTATGTTATTTTGGGGTTGTTTTCATCCACTAGGGGTGCTTTTGAGTCCTAATTTGGCCACAACTTTCTCTGTGTTTCAGCAAATGGAATGATTTTTGATCAACTGTGCAACAATAATGACATGTGCAACAAATGCTTATAGGGTGTCAGACTCATAGATTTGCATAAATTATAGTTCAGATGCTCTTTTAAAAATATTTTGGGTCAACTTCTGGCACAGCTTTAAAGCTGAAACTTATGAAATCCTATCAGAGGTCCAGAATGTCATTGAAACACATCAGTGGCTTTGCTGTCATCAGTACTAAACATAAGGAAATGGGCAGGTATCATCATTAGTGAACCCTCTCACCCAGGCCACAACCCTTATGTGCTTCTACCCTCAGGCAGATGCTACAGATGCCTATGCACCAAAGCCCAATAATACAATAGTTTCTTCCCACAAGTCATCTCCACCTTAAACATTCAGCACACCCACACACATTAATACAAATTTATTTATTACAGTAAGTGCAAGTAAGCTACCCTAAGCTCTAAAACCACAAATTCCTGTTTCATTTCTATAATACGACTTATATATCATCTGCGCCTCCGCTGCAAGCAGCAGATGACGTGAAGATCAGACGCGAATTACCCACTTCCGGTCAACGTTTCATCGACAATGTAGAGGAAGTAACGTTAGCTAACATGCTAAAGTGCTGTAACCCAATCGAATAATAAACAATAACAACGAAAAAGTGAGAATCACAGAATAATCCATGAAATTTGTTTAATCACGCATTGTCTGGTGACGCTCCGCCATTTACCTGAGATTCAAGTGAAGTTGGCAAAGCGCCCGCTTAACAACTGCCCGTTTAAGTCACTTATAAATTAAAAACACTATCGTTCGACCAGACCAGGAAGGCAATTTAAAGATTCGTGTCTTAATTGAAAATGAAATCCATATCCTGCAATTGTTTTATGATCAATGAAAGGAAATGAAACCTACGAATGCGGGCCGTGTTTTCTTGCTACGGCCGGTGTTCTCCAGCTCGTCTCCGTCGCTCTCCGTATCCCAGGTGGAGTCATATTCACACACCAGGTCGTCGTCCATACCGAAAGATCATATAAATGCTAATAAACGTGATCGGTAAGCTTATATTTGATGTGCATCCGCACTGCTCCATTAGGTGCGCAGATGTCCGCGGAGCCGCAGCAGCTCACTGACTGCACGCAGCAGCATCACTCATAAATGAGTGGACCTTGATCAGCACTAGCCTACTGCTCTATTTAATCCCTATGTAGCCTACTAAAGCCTAAGGGGTAATTATTTGCATTATTATTATATGTGAATTCATAGTCACATAATTGTCTTAAAAACATGAAAACTGGGAAATAATGAACATCTAAAACACATCTGATTTTTTTACTAGAGTGATCATGTCTTTATATACTGCAGTTTTTGGGAATGATCTGCTGTTAACTTGGTTTATTTTGCAGAAATGTTTGTTTATAAAGTAGCCTGCAAAAGTATTACTGACTTGATGACATGTATAACTTGGCCTTGAGCTAGGTTTATTTCCTAATTCATATTGTTTATTTTTTATTAAAGGGTACTCATTAATAGCTGACAACTGTATTTCTACCTCAGTTTTTCCCTTTTTGCTTTTTTAGATCTGTCTGAAAAGCTATGACATGATCCCTTATGATGACTTTGAGGGCCTTCTGTAAGGTTGAGTTGAACACATCTCTGTCACACAGGATCTTTTTACTTCCTGTGTTAAACAGAAGAGTTTTATAGTGTGATGAGTTATGGGTTACTTTTAAAAAACGTATCCTGGAATATTGCAGATGATAACCATCAATGGTGAATTATGCATTCAGTGCCTAATGTACAGTGTTTTTCCAAATATGCATAGTAACAACATAATGTTATATTACAACTTACATCTGCAAAGAGAAAGTAAACAGGAAGTGAACTTGAACAAAGTTACTGCTGGTAAGAATGGTACTCCCAATGCAACTAGTTTCTAAAACACAGAAAATGCTGTCTTTAAAGGAGGAAGACATTTCTAAAAAGTAGACAATTAAAATGAAATGACTTTTATTTAAAAACAATAAGACCCAACTCAATAAACATAATGAAGCATGAAAAGATTTTAAAAGATGTTACATTCTATAGGCTTACATAAAAACACATCTCTATAGGAAACACAACATTTTACATTCGGTTAAAATGTTGCACAGATATGTAACAGAATAATTATTTTTTTTTCATAATGTACTTTAAGCAGCATGAAAAAATTCAGAGAGACATGGTTATGTCTTGTGTTTCATATCACGCTTAAATAGTCAAATCGTGGAAAAATATGTCATCAACAGTGTTGGGGGTAACGCATTACAAGTAACGCATTACGTAATAATATTACTTTTATGAAGTAACGAGTAAAGTAACGCATTACTTTATAAATGTACACATTAATATTTGAGTTACTTTTTAAAAAAAGTTACTTTTCAGTTTAATTAAATTAAATTAAAAATTAAATAATGTAATGAAATTACACTGAACATATTAATGTACAATTCCCTGAGCGGGAACAGTTTGAGTCAGAAAAAGAGATGGCAGGCCAGAGCCAGGCCATTTTTGCGATCATAAAAAACACCTGCAAGGCCTGAAAAAGATCAAGCCTCAGCCAAGTAAGAAAAAGTAACGCAAAAGTAACTTAAAGGTAACGTAAGCATTACTTTCCATGAAAAGTAACTAAGTAACGCAATTAGTTACTTTTTTGGGGAGTAACTTAATATTGTAATGCATTACTTTTAAAAGTAACTTTCCCCAACACTGGTCATCAATGCCTCAATGTTTAGTGAGCCAGGGTCCACTCCCTATACCAGTGCTTAAATCTGTGTGCATGATATACTGATGATCTGCTTGTATTAAGGAAAACTTATCACAGGGATGTTTTCAACTCAACCTTATGGAAGGCCTTCAAAGTCATATAGGGACCATCTCATAGCATTTCAGGCAGATCTAAAAAAAAAACAAAGAGGCAAAAAAAAAACAGGTAGAAATACAGTGAATTATGGGATAAACTTAGCTCATTAGCTCAAGCGTTGCCAAGTAGACTTATACATGCCATCAAATCAAGATCTGGTGCCCTGACCATTAAAAGTATTTCAGGAATTCCATAAAGAATACTCTTCTCAAAGCAAAGAGGGTTTTGGTGTAACAAATTACTGATGAAGATAGAGAAACCTTAAGCTCACACATTACATATAGCCTACTTAAATGAGGAGGTTTCAAAATGGCAAAGCAGCATGCCCACATGTCTTTGGTATAGTTTAATAAAGTTTTTTCATATTGCCTGCCTGCCTGTTTTTAAGGATGTTCAAACATCTGTAAAAATAAGAAACTAGAATTACAATGTTCTGCGAATATTAATATCAAGAAATGACTGCCCCTTCATGTGGAAGGGTATTTATGAGATCCTGCATTTGGAAGAGAAAATGATTAATCATATAATAAAAAGATGAAAACATGATAACATCTCACATACTAACTTTTATAGATTACCCTATGATTAATATTTTACTTTTAAATACTTTTCCTTAATTGTTGTTCAGTTATAGTGAGCTTTTTTGTTTTACTCACAAAATTTTTTTACAAACAACTGTTTAGGTATTTTTTACTAATTAGTAGTTTATATTTCTGATACTCATCAAATAATAGGCTTGTTCGACTTCCTGCAGGGCCGAAAACCAACAGGCGGATGACGTCAAAGTACCGCGAGAGCGATTCGAGAAATCATACGAAGCCAAAAATAATAATAATAATAATAATAAAAAAAATAAAAAATAAAAAAAATCATACGAAGCCTAATTTCGTTTTGCTCTCGCGGTACTTTGACGTAATTCGCCTGTCAATTCTAGCGGCACTGGCAGGAAGTCGAACAAACCTAATGTAAAATAATACAGTTTTCGATACGCTGCGGATATTGTTTGGGTTATGACGTTGAGGAGCCGCGAGAGCATAGCTTTATGTTCAGTACAGCATAGCTCTCGCGGTGTCATAGCACGATCAATATGCGCAGCTCCTGGCCGTTTCTCAATCCGAAGGATGCAGCTTCCGGAGGTCGCATATCTAGGCTGCTTACGTCATCAAGGCTGTCTTATTTAAAAATATGTACAATTATAAAATCGACTATTAATCGTAAATGTCGTAAATGTTTGTAATATGCTTATGATTTGCGATTGTAATACTCAGTTAACTAAAATAATCCAGGGTTGATGACGTATGCAGCCTGCATATGCGGCCTCCACAGGCTGCAGCGTTTGGATTGAGAAACGGCCGTAGTAGCGACAACGCCTTCTTTGGTTTGGCAATCCTGAAAGTGCAGAGAAAAGCAACGGATATCACATGACATCGTCGGTGATGTGTTACTCACATCAGTGTTTTATTTTTAGAGATATTTGATATTTTACAATCATGGAATAATGACACGAATAAGCGTTTAAAGATACAAGTGTAAACATTTATACATGATTAAAATAGTTTTATGGTAGCAATCACAACTTGTGGTGCCTTTAAGCCCCACCCACCAACTGGTGGGGCCCGTATCACGCATCTATTTATGTGACTGGATGTGGTCCATCAATGTTCGGATAGTAGCAGCATCATGGCAGGAGTGAAAGTCGCACCGATGAGACCATGGAAGGATTTCTTTCCTGGTGTTGATCAGTTTGCCAAACCTGATGTATCTGATTTGAGCAAATGGAATAACAGAGTGATCAACAATCTACTTTATTATCAGACGAATTACTTTGCTGCGGCCATCGTCGTGTTATTGATTGTTGGGTAGGAAATGGAGCTTAATATTTGAAATGTGTGTACACATCATATCATGTTTGTCATGTTTACTTGGTATATGCATATCTTTATAGTCTGTATAGAAGCTGGCATGAATTGCGCGATCAGTTTAGACTAAACTATATTGCGTTTAGAGCTGTCAATTTCATTTCATCAATTTAAGGCAACGTTACAGATAACTCAATATACCGCAAATGTGAAATGCTTCTGGTTATAATCGCTGGAATGTGGTTTATGTGGACCCACCCTGCTGTAGTTGGATGTTTATTGTCATGGAAACTTAAAGGCCTTTTGTTTTCAGCTGTCTAAATGAAGTAAATGAGTCACTTGCTATGTGAGCAACTAAACCGATAGATTGACAAGTTGTGACCAAACTTTAAGAGCTTTTAGTGTCTTTTAAACCCTAAGAGAGATATATCACCTTTAAATAACTTTGCTAACTAATTTTTTTTAAGTAGGCTATCTATAAATTACTTGATCACGGTGTTTTTCTTTGGAAAACTTTTACTTCACTACATTTTAAAGCATTGAATATTTTTGTATTCGACTGTTACATTTAATACAATTTCGTTTAATTTCTAATTACATTAAAATCTAGTGTGTTTACTCAAGTAAAAGTAAGTAAAAGTTGTATTTAGTAAAAATAAAAATATACTTAATGTACTTGTACTTGTTTGTTTATGACATATAATAGGGTAAAAATATGATATTATGCTTTGGAATGTAGTGAAGTATGTTTAAAAAACCCTGATAAAGTACAAAAAAAGTATAATTTTGTACAATAATTTGCCTGCAAAAATTGGCACAAAATAAAAACAGGTTAAAGGTTGATTAGTAATCGAGGAAATATTAGAATGCACATTTCAAATATGTTTATATACATTCCTACCTAAAGGTGCATTGTGTAACTCTCAGAAGGATCTCTTGACACATAAATGCAATATAATATACATAACTATATTATCAGTGGTGATTAAAGACCTTACATATTGGACTATATTGTTTTTATTGCCTCAGAATGAGCTGTTTTTATTTACATACACCGCAGGTCCCCTTACATGGAAGTCACCATTCCGCTCCATGTTTCTACAGTAGCCCTAAACGGACAAACTGCTCTACAGACACGTTTTGTCCCTAGGTTGCGTACACACAATTTGGTGCATGAGATGCGTGTTCGGACGTTTTTACGAACAAATAAAAAACTTAAGTAACAACATTTCTTCAAAATGTACGAAAATATTTAAAAACATCCTTCGAATGCAGCATTTTAGAGTTTTCAGATGCAGCCGTTGTCTCATACGATGACGTTTGTCCTGTAGCGACTACCATATGCGTTTTAAAATTGAGGGGTGAGCTGTTGGTTGCATTTCTCAATCTTACCACTAGATGCCGCTAAAATGTACACACACCACTTTAAAATACTAAATAAAGATCTCAGATACCCAGCTGTTCTCCTGTCTCATCAGGCCTTATATGAGCAGACTCAGAGCTGTTTTCTTTGCGAAGAGAGGTAGCACAAAGTATTATGGAGTGGGCAGTAACTATGGCCAACACGTTTTGGAGAAAGCATATGTTCCATAATGACATTATCCTACCATTTAATTTGTTTTACCTAGATTTGTGGAAAATTTTGATTAAAAAAATCTAAGGAATGAATAAATAAATAATCAACACAATGCAAATTGTTAAAATAGATATGCTTTATTGTAAGCAAACCATTGCTATGGACTAATAAACATCTCTATGATTATTACCACTGTTGTGCATTAAATAACCTGATCTCTATGGTTTTGTGAATTTTGCAGGTTTTTGAACCCCTTGGGCATGCTTCTTGGTGGTGTAGTTGTAGCTGCGGTCTTCATGGGCTCTGTATGGGCAGGAGAGAACCAGGCTATGATCAAGAATTTTAAAAAGAAGAATCCATCTCTGTTTGTGGTTGCTGTTTTGGGAATCAGCTACTTCCTGCTGTCGATGTGTGGAGGAGTGATTGTGCTTCTTTTTGGTATTACATTTCCCATGCTATGTGAGTATTAGATTTCCTAACTTCATTCATTTCGATGAGATGTTAGCTACATGAGTGCGGCGGCCATTTTCAAGCAGGATGTCTGAGTATAAAGCAACACTAAAAAGTTATTAAAGGAAAAGTTTACCCAAAACTGAAAAATCTGGCACAGATCTATATAGTACCCAAAGTATTTTTTTTAACAGCTTTTTCTTTTTGTCGAGACCGCCTTTTTGGGTACTAAATTAACTCCTACTCCATAGTAGTGTCTAACCAGCAGATCACAAACTATTGGTGACGTAAGTGTAAGTTTATTGGTTGCTTATCAAGAGTTTTTGTTTGTGAGGTTTACTGTGGTGTTTCAATTTGTCAGTGTGTCTTATCCACGCTTCTCTGAGACTTCGCAACATGAAGAACAAGTTGGAGAACAAGATTGAGGGTGTTGGCCTAAAGAAGACGCCAATGGGAGTCATAATGGATCTTCTTGATCAGCAAGAAGAGAAAATCAACAAAGTCCAGGATTTCTTGGAGAGTAAGCTGAAAGATTAAGCATCAGTACCATCAACATTTTTTTATTTTGAATGGTTTATTGTTGTTGTCAGATATTTGACCACCACATGGCACTTTTGAGATATCCTTTGAATATACCAAAGTATGACAATGCATAAACATAAGCTTTTATCCCTTAACCATTAAGTATGGTGAAGTGTTAAAGCTATTTAATGCTGTTTTTATTTCTTGCTATTGTGAAAAACTGTCCGTTAAACTGTATTTTTGTCCGAAATAGGCATTTTAAATTAATCACAAACCCTTTGTGCTTGCACCTTGTAATTTTGTCTATTTTTGTTTACATAGAAATTATCATAAATATGTATGCGATGTAAAGCATGAAAATATTTATATAGACAATTACAGAAAGCACTTTGATATTTTAGTTTAGTTGTGTGCACCTCTTGCCAGGTTATATGTTTTGTTGCCATTTTAATTAAAAGTAGAAATGAATGTAATAAAATTTGAATTTGGATAAGTGTGGACACATTTCAAACCGTAACATTGCCTTTGGTAGAAATCAGACTTAATAATAGACTTAAATATATCATATTTTCCCACTCTTAAAGCTTAAGGATGGTGAAGGCCATTAACAAAAGATTTTATTTCGTCTTCTGATTTTTTTTTTGCTGCTTATATTTTGACTGCAGATAATAACAAAATTAAACATGGTAACCTATAAATTATTTGTATGTATTATTTGCTAAATTCTTTTTATGGCCCAAGCACGATGGGGTGAGAGTGAACTTTGTTCAAAGGCCCCTATTGCTTTCTAAGGATTTTTTTTCTAAGGTTTGGATCATTTTGGAATACTTGACATGCTCAAAAAATTGTCACATGTGTCAACATAGACGTCCATTGGGCATGAGCAAAGGTTTGCACATAGGTGTGGTGGGGGCTGTGCTACATGTCAAATAAACTTTGTGCAGAGATGGCACATGTACAAACTTTGTACATGTTTTGTTCTTATTGACCTGAACAACTTATGCACTGACAATGGATTTTTAAATCAAACGATCTTGCATGGCCAGGCCATACTTTTATGGCAAGGGATTAAGAGAAACGGCATGTCTCATAATGATGGCGTACATTGAGTGGCATGTGCATGTCCGCTTATATTTACCCACTTAAATACATGTGCAGCTGAGGTGCACTAATGTTTTTCAGGAGATATCACTAAAATTTTCACAGTTATACATCTGCCATGTCTTTGCATTATTATGGCAAAGATTAAACTGACCTGCATAAATATAAGAGGGCTATTTTAAAATATGTTGTAATTGACACGCTTCCTGCTGCCAGTTCCTGCCACTATAACTATGACTCACAGAAACCACCTAAACAACCCCTATTACCATACAAACAGTTTAAAGCTTGACTTCAAGATATGAAACATTTTCTGTTCTTCTTTTTGCCATTAATTTGTTGCTTCGTCACGGCAACATCTGTTGAGATATTAAAAATCTGTTTGCAAATACATTTTCACTGTCTGCAAATATTTATCCAAATTTAGGTAACAGTCACATAAATCCCCAATCAGAAGAATTTAAAAGTTTACCATATGCACTTTTCATAAAATTTCACGAGTTTGCATTAACATGTAATCGATAGGGAGTGAGATAAAAATTTGGTGTACTGTCTGAGGGGAAGGGTTCAAGCTCAAAGAACCCCCCCCCCCCCTTAACTGGGATAGATGAAACTAGCTGAGAGTAAGGTGATGGGGTGGAGGAGGGATGCTGTAAAAACTGTCACGGGACAGAAGTAAGGGGCGGCTATTTATAGGCACCTCTTTGCACTGATTGGTTGGATCACATGACCAGGCTCCTCGCAAACTTCGTTTAATAAACTTTATATAATTTTTTTTTGGAGGAGACATGACCTGCTATAGAGAGATGGTCAGTTAACGTAGGCTAGTTTGTTCTCTTTTCTTACTGTTATAGTGATCTTTAAGTCAAGCTATATCGGGTTCTAGTAAAGTCTAGTATACAGTGTTTTGTTTTTGAGTTGTTTTCTCTCAGGTTGATCAATGAAGGTCACATGATCGCACAGAAACAGCGCTTGTTACAATGATAAACAGCTTTCTCGTAGCATCCACAGCAGTGGAACTTATTAAGGAGTGCCACAGGGATTTGAATTAGGCCCTGTCCTTTTTCATTTTTACATGCTTGGTCTAGTAGACATTATCAGAAACCATGAAGTCAAGTTTTGACTGTTAGGCTGATAATTTCCATATCCTCAGAACCTGTTGGTGCATACCAGTTTTCTAAATTGACAGTTTTCTGTTGAATTCTAATAAGACCAATGTATTAAAATTCATTAATTAACCAAACACCTCTAAATTTAAAAGAACATTTTAGAAATGTCACCATATTTTAAAATTGTTTGGACATGCTTTCAGGACGTGGACATGTTTTCAGACCTGTTTGCTTCCACAGCAGATGATAAAGTATTTAAAGGATAATCAAGGCATAGGGTTGATCACAAAAGAATGAATGCTTGATTTGTAACCCAGTTCCTTATGTATTGCAATACTTTAGGCATGCCTGCAAATCTTTCTCTGGGACTATCTAAAGCTGACTGTGTTTAATGCAGGCATATGGTCTCTGTGGTGTGCCTTGTTATGCCACCTTACCTTTGTCTACCTATAAGCTTAAATTAATATGTGCTTTAGACATTGGCATGCACCGGAACTGTTTGCATAGCATCAACACTATAAGGCAGTGGGTGTAACACGTAACCTGAGACGTTTTGTGTACATATCTTCCTAATTACTTATAAAGCATTAAATGGCCTTGGGCCTTAGTATCTTGTGAGATTGTAAGTATGCTGTGTATTTTAAAAGATTGGTGATCAAACATATATTTAAGCCCATTTCTCTCAAATAGATTAATAAATTAATTAAATAGTTTTTATCTGTCACACAGGTCACAGTAGGCCATATGCTGTACAACTTGACGAAGTTTGTGACAAGTTACGTGGCACTTCGTACATTTTTATCATTTGCATTTAGCATTATGTTCTAATGGGAAAAAGGTATGATATGCATGGTATGGATGGCAAGGAAACACCACTTTGAACTTACCAGTTAACCACGTAGCTTTGTTTTTGCTAATGATGAAATACTTTATTGTTTGATGACTCTTATTTTAAAATATTAAACTGGTCCACTCAGACTTCTTTTGAGACAACCCTGTGTATCTCAGTATCTTAAGCATTTATGTTACATTCATGGGTATCTAAATGTACAAATTATAATGGGCCGATAAAACATCTGACCTTATTTATAAGCATTTACCTAATTAGCTAAACATTTTTATGCTGCATTAGTTAGCTTGATCGAATCCAAACACAAACATGTCATCACATTGTGACATATCAGGTTCCCAAACGCCCTTAAAACTGACAGATCATCTGGTTTGGCTTGATGATCATTGCTACATATAAATGTGCCACTAGTTGTACCAGTGTTGGGTGCAACTAGTAGCACAACCAGTTGAGCTTGGTTTCACCAAAGGTTTATCCCACTTCTACACCATTGGAGTTTTGATACCATGCCACTGTCCCCTTTGACCTCACTGGGGGACTGCTGACATATTGCTTTCTTAATATTCATAAATGAATATCGAATTATTATTACAGTTCATAAACATCAGTATCTTTTTCTGATACATTTTCTCGATCCTGTTGTTTTGACTGAAAAGCTGTCCTGCAACACCACAAATTTTTAAAAAGCTTGCTGACGTCATAAGAGAAGGATTGCCACAAGAGGGCAGTAGTACATTTTCAGATTTTGATTTAACTCATGGGGGAACAAACATTTATAAGAAAATTATAATAATGCTATATGTTATCTACAACAAAATACCGCAAAACAAAACAGATTTATAAAAATACTGTAACATTCGACAACAATAGCCTACTCGTGACCTTTATTAGGCTATATACCTGGACTAGTTTATCCTGGCTGTTTTTAGCACACTTTTTAACTAAAACAAAAAGCATTAGCCTACATTTAGCCTAGTATTTACAAAAGTAAATACTTTAATTTACAGTATACATTGATGGCAAATGAGCTATCTTGCGTGATAGTAAACTCACCTTTGAAAACATTTGTGAGATGAGATTTTTCTGATTTAAAAAAAAAACTACATCTCAAGTCCTACAATCTCATGACATTTTAGCATTTTTCATTGTGTGAAGCCTATTTTCTTACTTGCTCAAGGACATGTTTCATCTTTAAAAACATACATGTATCTCTAAATTAACCTGGCTTCACATCACATTAGGTTATATTAATGAAAGTAATCTCTAAGGGTCATATAAGTTATAACAAACTGCATTTTTACTTTATCATTGATATACTCAACAATTTTAAAGTAATAATTAAATAACCTACTTAAGAAATAATAGGCTACAGTCTGTGTAATAGAATCAGATATGTGTCATATACTGTGTAGAATCAAATATTAAATGCTTTACATTCAAACTGTTCACAAACGTCAAGGGATTCTGCACGGATGACGCGCGCATGCGCAGATCACATTTCTCCTGAGCAAGACCAGTGCTGGTGAGAATAAATTTAATATCTGTTCCCATTCACTTTACGCACCATTCATGGTAGGACTTTACAGATTAATGTAATTAGGTATTCCCGTGCATGTGTTTTTGTATAGATGTTGATGGCGAGCGTTTATCGTATCTGTCCTTAATGCAATTTATTAAATAAAGCCTCTTAATTAGCCGTTAAACTGTGGTTGCCATGGGATTAAAATATATGTTTTTAAATCGCCCGATCCACTTACGTCAATTGGTTATCTGTCTAATTGTATTAAAATTAGAGGTGCCTTTAATAAATCAACCTTTCGGTCGACATTTGCAGGCTTGAAGGAGCGGAATTAAATAATGAACGGTTCTCCTATTTTACAGTTTACCGCACAAGATTAGGAGCTACCGCCATTTTGTATTGCTTTAGTTAGAAATATTTGAGGAGAGGATGCGCTATGCACCATCACCATTCATTTATGAACTACAGTATGCCTCATTTTCACTATCATCACTATCATTGATGGATTATGCATCATTATCTTTTCCATCAGTTTCTGTGTTCATAATCACTTTCAATTCCATTACCACTATATCTCTCAAATATGATCACCAACACTGTCAAATTAATATCATCATCTACTTTTCATTTATGCAAGTTGTGCATCCTCACCCCCAACATCATCATCACGACCATTAGTTTATGGATTATGCATTATCGTAATATTTACTATCTGTTAACCATAGTTTATGGATTATGGTTCACCTATAGGTTTATGGGATATGCATCATTATTATATTTCAAGTGTTACAATTTATGATTAGTATCAAAGCATTTAGGGGATAAGAATATTTATCAAATATTGTTGCTGTAAAAAGTAACACTTGCAGTTGGAAATCTTGTAAAAATGTTAAATGTTATCTGCTTTTGGAAATAATATTTGATGTATAAACACATATATGAGGTACCATTTAATAACATTAGATAAATACAGTAGCTTATGTAAGCTATCAATAAACAATACTTTTACAACAATCAATGAGTAATGTAAATTTCAAAATTTAGCCTCCTAATACATTTTTAAACCATAAGTCTGATAACATTAGTTAATGCACAAAGAACTAACATGAACAAACATTTAACAAAAAATGGGGTGGTATTATTATAGTAAGATCCCCTTCTGACATCACAAGGGGAGCCAAATTTCAATTATTAATTTTTTCACATGCTTGCAGAAAATGATTTACCAAAACTAAGGTACTGGGTTGATCTTTTCCACATTTTCTAGGTTGATAGAAGCACTGGGGACCCAATTATAGCACTTTAACATGGAAAAAGTCAGATTTTTTATTATATGTCCCCTTTGAATCTACAGAAGCCTCATACCACCAACAATTCTCACCTGTAAATAATACAGAGTTAAAAATATAACCCGAAAACAGCATTTTGTTTAGCAGGTTTTTTTTTTAAACTCACTGGGCACTCATTGTTTCTCACAGTGTATTTTGGCGTGACCACACTCATAGATATGTTAGGTGTTGAGCTTATTAAGACCAATTATTCAGGCAAAGTAAGACTTTGTGTTTATTTATGTATTTTATCCATCCATCCGTGTTTTGCCCTGTGGTAACGTTTCAGACCTTTTCTAAACCTTGAAACATCAACATTTGAAGTAAAATGACGTTGTGTGTTATCACAATGTCCTCAATTTTTCTATTGACAGTTCTCAGTTGAGTCTTGCCATGAGTGCCAAAGACCTGAATATTTTGCCAAATTCTGAAGATGTTTCAGATGAAAACAGCGCCTCTCACATTCCCAATGACAATTTTTCTCAACAGCAGAAACACCAGGATACTACCACAATCATGTTACCAGGTGCGTAAAATTCTTTTAAAATCTAACCTACCCATGACATTACTTTAAATGCATGCTTTTGAAAGATTGCTAGATTTGTTTAAAAGAGTATTTCATATTTTAGATGAAACTGGCCTTTTTATGAAAAAGAACCTTCTTTGCGTTTTGTGAACCAAAACCATAAGGTCTCTGTGCTTAACATCCCAAATGATCTATGGGGGAAAAAACCCTTTGACTTTTATTTTCCTACAGCCGTAGCTCATCCGCTGCAAAAAACAGAGTTGCCTCAAAATGCGATCAAGGCTATTAAAGGCAGTGGAGTCAGTGAACTAGACGCTGCATCATTGCCTGCTCAGGTTGGAGGGACCATTGTGCACGTTCTGGGCTGGAAAGAGGGAATGGCCATCATACCTGCAAGCAACCTGAAAGTGAGAAAATTTGTAATTTTGACATTACCCTTTTGTTTATGATTTTAGGCTACCAAGGGGTGCGAATTCAAAATGTGTGTTTGCTGCGTCTTGTGAACCTACATCATGTGTCATGTCAAAATACGTGCCTGCTGCACATGAGTTGAAAGGGTTTATGATAAAAGAGATGCTCACGTTCACAAAATACACTAAACTCGGATTACACATGAGATTAAGCGAGTATCTGGGAAACGCGAGCATCACTCATAAACCGCTTAGAAGCGTTTGCAGCAGGCACTTATTATTACATCACGCGTGATCAGTGGCGTAGCGTTTGGGCATGCACATTCAAATGGGCCCGGGCCAATAGGGGCCCCGGCCCTGGGCTCGCCCCAGCTTTTAATAAAAAAAAATTTTTCAATTACATTTTTATTTGTGGCCGCAATAAATGTATTTTTGTATGCATATGATGTGTAGTGATATCTTATTTCTCCGTAATGTCTAATTTCTCCATCATTTCTTTTTTGCGTTTATTATTTTTTTGCAGTCCGCGGCTGCCGTAGACTACTACGCCATAATTTTTTCACATGACGCATCGCCGCGCCGACACAGTGTGAGAGGTTACTATAGCGGCTATTTACATGAACATTAAGGATGGACAAATATAAACATAAAAGTGGGGCCTTAAAGAGAAAAGAGAAGGCGGAGAAGTTAGTCACGAGTCAAAAACTACCCAAAACATTTCATTTTTCTTTATTTAAAGCAACACTAAAGACTTATTGCTCTTTGCTCCCCCTACAGGTTAAAAGCGTAATTGTTGATTAGCACTGTCGTAAATACTGCAGCATAGCTGGCCCTGATTGGATTGTAGGTCTGCCGTAAAGCAAGTTTTTGTAGTTTTCACTCGAACTACAAGACCACTACCCGACGGTTAGAAACTTCTTTAGTGCGGTTTTGGCCGGTAGAGGGCTGCAAAGCGAATGTAGAAGTGCCATTCACCCTGTTTTGAGTGGATGAACCGGAGAAACATTTTTGGAAACGTTATTTTAAGGTAAAAAAAAACTCCTTGGTGTTGCTTTAAATCCACCCTTTAAAGTAAAAAAGTAAAGTAAAAATGTGACTACCTTTTTAAAACTATATGTTGTTAACAGACCTGCGCGCCTCAGTTAACAGTGCCAACGGGCAAGGTTGGGGGGGGCTTTGGCTTATGGCCCGTACATTTTCTTTTGCATATGGGCCCGGGACTGACTTGCTACACCACTGCACGTGATGCACATAAGTTTACATGACACGCCGAACACATATTTTGATATGATAAGCCACAAGATATTATGATAAATAATCGCCTTGTCGTAAACTACGTAACTGTAAATCTATGATAATGGCGACGTCAAGCGCATGTGTTAATTCAGTCTATAGACAAGTGCAAGTAAAACAAAAATAACAATGGTGGCCTACAGGATTGTGTTTGTGCTGCTTAAGATACTGTTTACGCTTCTGCAACAAAGTTAACAAAATATTGCCACTTTATAGTCCAGGGTCACTCGTAGTAAAAAAACTACCTCTTTATCCATTTACCGTATTTTCCGGACTATAAGTCGCACTTTTTCACAGTTTGGCGGGTCCTGGAACTTAGAGTCATGTGCGACTTATATGTCAAAATTATTTAATATGAACCAAGAGGAACCATTACCGTCTACAGGCGCAATGGATTCAGTGATGCGGAATGACTTGGAGAATTTGATTTGGCTTGTCGTGTTAATTTAGCCTATTCAGACTTCCAGGTATGTTCTGTATGCTATTGTTTATCGTGTAAATAACAGCCTGCTGTTTTTGTGCTATTGTGTAGTTGAATAACTTGCCTTTCCAGATTAAATGTCTTTTCTTCAGCTTGGATTTTGTAAAACAATTTTCTAAATAAACGCTTAAAATAAATAACTTTCTAAATAAGTGCGACTTATACTCCGGAGCGACTTATATTCTGGAAAATACGGTAAATAAAAGTGCTCAATGTTTTTGCCGTCTTAATTGTTAGTTTTTTTTTTGGCTTTGTAGAAGAATGTACGGTCATACAGTCGAATGTAACACAGCTTGTGTCTGCGTGCAGACGTGTAGTGTTTCTTTACAAAGTAATATCACCACCTAGTGGCCTGGCACGCATAATACAGCATTGTTAGTCGTGTTTGCGGATGTGTAAATGCAGATCTGTTGAGAGCATAGTATGCATGAAAATTAAAAAAAACATTTCCGGTTTTTTGCTACATCGTTGTTGTGTAAACGTAGCCTTAGAAGGACAGAGTTTAGAAGGGAATTATATTTGCAGTTGCATGTCATTATATAGCCGTTTGGGTAACAAAAACAGTGCTATGTTATCTGGTAGAAAGTACATCTTTGTAAAGAGTGCATATTAGTATCTCAGAAGTACACATTGGTACCAAATGTACACATATATCTCCAATATCACATATACCTTAAGGGTAATCCATACTGTATTAAGACATCTTTAAAGAGTGAGGGTGACTGTCCCAGTGACAGTTTCTGTACTTTCTGAAAAATTTGTGAGGAGAATTTGCACTATTTTTACACTAATACTAAAACACTTTTCTACTTGTTGCAGTTATGTGTTGGTGATAGTGCATCACTAGAAGTGATAAGCGAAAGGAAAACCATCTCTTCCAACCAGATGACTGCAGAATCCCTAACAAAATCAGCTAATTTCAGATTTAAAAAAGATGAAAAATCAGGTAATTGTTCTTTATATGCATCCAGACTGTTTTATTGTTTTTAGTTGTATGACTTTTGCAAAGCAGACAAAGTCTTGACAGATCTGTAGCTTTTTTATATTTAAGTCCTAGCTGTAGACCAGAGTCTGTATGTCACATCAGTGATTTCTTAAGAAAATTTTAATTTCAGATGTGTCAGCTGATGGAAAGGACATGTCTGCTGCTTCCGCAGTAGAAGAGAGACTACAAAGAGCACACATGGAAGCTCGGGATAGTCTGCTCAATCACAAGTGTGGGACATCAGCCAAACACAGTTACCCAGAGGTGCTAGGAAAGGAACAAGTGTCTGAAAAGTAAGAGTTTTTTTGACCAAAAGGTTTTATTCAGATGTAACTTTCAACTTTTGTTTAAAAACTCTTTGGTAAACAAGAATTGAAAACATATGCATTGAGCTCCATCTGGTGGATATCAAAAAACATCAGACAAATTATTTAACTAAATACACAAGTTCAACATTATTATTCTGACAAGAGTGTAATATTTTTGTTCAACAATTCAACAATTGCATCCATGAAAAAGTATATTTAGTAAATGAAAAACATTTCCAGGTGTCAATAGTAATAGGTTTGGTAAAAAGTATGTTTTGATGCTTCAGAATGTAGTAAACGTTTATATCTACGGACAAGGAGCAAAAAGTGAAACTATCATGTGGATACGTGAAACTATCGCTTGCGCATGTGAAGCTATCACATTTAGTTTCATGAGCACGCAAAACTAAACTTTAAAAAACTATTTTGCACATGAAAGTTTCACGTGAGCACATGAAACTAAACTTTTGATTTTTTTATGCCAATATCACCTTAGGGGATCGGTAATTATCTACATTTCCTATATACTGTAAAAATATTCAAAATGAACAAATTAGGTTGTTTCTGTAAATTTTGTCTTGTGAACATTAAATAATCATCTGTTATATGAAAATTCAATGAACGAAAAGCAAAAGGCAGTTGTTGAATGGATATTATCCTTGTTACACTCTTAAGATTATTAATATTTGGCAGATTCTGCAATGAGTTCAATAGAGGGTTTTCACGGCGCGTCATCAGAGCGGAAGACGCCATATTGGAGGCACTCCGCATTACAACAGAGCAGACACTGATGTATATGCCGAACGTCGTCAAGGAAAATAGTTAATTATTGCCGTGTTTGAGATGGTACCAACAGTACATATTGAGAAAAACATTTGGATTATTATCGACTTCCAAAAGTTATTAAAAACCAGGGAAAGGAATGCAAGAAATTATCAGAGGAGCGACGCTTGTGGTTGGTAAAGCTCAGGAAAAAGAGTAGTATTGTATTAGAAATATGATTGAAGTACATAAAGTATAAAACAATTATGCTTCTACTTGTTGTGCTTTATTTAAAGAGTATTTAATATGTACTTTAGTGTATGCACAAAAAGTACTTAAACACAAATAAAATTTGCGCTGCAATGCTAATGCCAGTGTGCTTAATTGCTCATAGCAAATTTTCTATTGTAATGATAATTATATTTTTAATAGTAAATGGTAAAAACAATTATTGCATTTATTTTTTACTGTGCTTATTTTACAGTAAAGCACTTTGGTAGGACACTGGCTATTTTAAATTTGCTATATAAATAAAGCTTACATTGACATATGGGCTCTGCATGAAAACTAGGTAGTTCACTAACTTATATCGGGATATGCAACTGAAGGAAGAATCGCCGGGTCGTCACGGATCCTAGAAGAGGGAGCTCGTAGGGATCTGCACCGCCTATAAATTTTAATTTCTCGAAATATCGTGCCTTTTCTTGTGGTCCAAGTCCTTCCCTATATGCCTTTGCATCTTGGATGCGTTTTCTGTTGTTTAGACATGTCTACATTCACTTAAAGTATCCAAAGCGCATAATATTCCATTGTACTCCGTTCAGTTCTTTACACCGAGTGCCTCCACCATGGCCGCGCATCGGGGTTACCGCCCAGATCGTGACGTCGGTGAAAACCCTCTATTTGTTTTAACTGTAATCTTACCCCAAAGCTTAATGTTGCTTAAAGGAATAGTCTACTCATTTTCAATATTAAAATATGTTATTACCTTAACTAAGAACTGTTGAATCATCCCTCTGTCATCTGTGTGTGTGCACGTAAGCGCTGGAGCGCGCTGCGACGCTACGATAGCATTTAGCTTAGCCGCATTCATTCAATGGTACCACTCAGAAATAAAGTTAGAAGTGACCAAACACATCAACCTTTTTCCTATTTAAGACGAGTAGTTATACGAGCAAGTTTGGTGGTACAAAATAAAACGTAGCGCTTTTCTAAGCGGATTTAAAAGAGGAACTATATTTTATGGCGTAATAGCACTTTTGGGAGTACTTCGACTCGCCTGAAAAGTCCGCTCCCCTTCTCACTCTCATAATGGGAGAGGGAGGGTGTTACTGCGCCACTTGTTTTAACTGGCAACAAGTTAAATTTACATTAAAAATGTACAAGTCTTTGTCTTTATAGAGTAAAACTAAAAAAACAGCATCAAGCAAAACATTCTGGGAAACAAAATCTGAAGCAAAAAACAGAAAAAGGTTGATGATGACTTCTGGTTCCCAGAATGCTTTGCATGAGGTTGTTATTGTATAGTTTTATTCTGTAAAGATAAAGACTTGTTAATATTTAAAATTGATTGAACTTTGAGCAAATTCTTGCCAGTAAATTACATAAATGTAAATCTACGGTAAATTACCGGCAACCCAGCTGCAATAACATTGAAATTTCTACGGAATTTTTTTACAGTGTAGGTATAATTTAATATGTTTTGTTTAATTAAAATATTACATTTTAGAACTGTTTTTGTCATAAATTTTCTTTCGGGGGGGGGGGGCAAAAGAATGCACTGTACACAAGGGGGGCCGCACGCTGAAAAAGTTTGAGAACCACTGGCTTAAAGGAAAACACCACAGTTTTTTAATAGTTTACTATGTTTTTACCTCAACTTAGGCGAATTAATACATCCCTATCTTTTTTCAATGCATATGCTTCATCTTTGTACAGCACTTCGTGAATGTGTTGGCATTTAGCCTAGCCCCATTCATTCCTATGGCTCCAAACAGGGATGAATTTAGAAGCCACCAAACACTTTCTTGTTTTCCATATTAAAAGACTGTTACATGAGTTATTACAAGAGTAAGAATGGTAGCAAAAAATTAAACTTTTGTTTGGATCCTAAGGAATGAATGGGGCTAGGCTAAATGCTAACACATTCAAGAAGCACTGTACAAAGATTAAGTGCACGCATTGAATAAAGATTGGTATGTAAGTTGAGGTAAGAACATAGTAAAATATTGAAAAACTGTGGTGTTTTCCTTTAATGTAATAAGACAGTGAAAGAAATAGGCATAGTTCACCCCAAAACAAACACTTTTGCTTCTTTCTTTGCTTTAGTCTTGCTGGCGTTGAGAGTTTTACAGAGGCTCTACTGACCTCTCATGATCATGAAATGTTGAAGCCCATGAAGAAAAGGAAGAGGAGGGAATACAACAGCCTTTCAGATGAAGACTCTGATAATGAACTAATGGTGCAATGCTTTATATTACTGATAAATGTTATTGTCAGTGGCATAGGGTTATTTTGTGTTCGTCTTCCGGAAGTCGTATTTGTCGACCGCATACGTCATAGAGGATTATTATTATTATAACAGAAAAGCAACCGTTACATTTTAAGGTAAGAATGAAACTACAATTGTATATTTATGTTTTTAACGGAATGGCGTATGCGGTCAACAAATACGACTTCCGGAAGACGCACCGAAATCCTGGACGGGATGCGTCCGGGAAGAATGGCACGTATGGTCACCCAACAGTGGCAGCTCATGACTTCTTTTCCGAGCAGCACGAATGTGAAACTTGACAAAACATTGTCTATGGAATGTCATTTCAAAATATGTGTTCTGTGCGTCATGTGAACCTACGTGCATCAGGCGTCATGTCAAAATACATGCCTGCTACAGATGTTTCGTAAGGGTTTATGATAAAAGATATCTTCATGTTTGCTAGATACTCGCTTAATCTCATGTGGAATCAGAGTTTAGTGTTAAGTAAAGGTATAGGCACATATTTTTACATGACATGCTATGCACATAGAGGTTCCCATGATGCACCAAACTGATATTTTGACATGACGAGCCACACACATGACACCTCGAACACACATACATTGAGGAAATAAGTATTTGAACACCCTGCTATTTTGCAAGTTCTCCCACTTAGAAATCATGGAGGAGTCTGAAATTGTTATCGTATGTGCATGTGCACTGTGAGAGACATAATCTAAAAAAAAATCCAGAAATCACAATGTATGATTTTTGTCACTGCAGGAGGGATTTTGGCCCACTCCTCCACACAGATCTTCTGTAGATCAGTCAGATTTTTGGCCTGTCACTGAGAAACACAGAGTTTGAGCTCCCTCCAAAGATTCTCTATTGGGTTTTGGTCTGGAGACTGGCTAGGTCACGCCAGAACCTTGATATGCTTCTTACAGAGCAACTCCTTGGTTATCCTGGCTGTGTGCTTCGGGTCATTGTCATGTTGGAAGACCCAGCCTCGACCCATCTTCAATGCTCTAACTGAGGGAAGAATCTCGCAATACATGGCCCCGGTCATCCTCTCCTTATTACAGTGCATTAACCCATCAGAAAAACACCCCCAAAGCATGATGCTACCACCCCCATGCTTCACAGTAGGGATGGTGTTCTTGGGATGGTTCTCATCATTCGTCTTCCTCCAAACACGTTTAGTGGAATTATGTTAAAAAAGTTTTATTTTGGTCTCATCTGACCACACAACTTTCTCCCATGACTCCTCTGGATCATCCAAATGGTCATTGGCAAACTTAAGACGGGCCTGGACATGTCCTGGTTTAAGCAGGGGAACCTTCCATGCCATGCATGATTTCAAACCATGACGTCTTAGTGTATTACCAACAGTAACCTTGGAAACGGTGGTCCCAGCTCTTTTCAGGTCATTGACCAGCTCCTCCTGTGTAGTTCTGGGCTGATTTCTCACCTTTCTTAGGATCATTGAGACCGCACGAGGTGAGATCTTGCATGGAGCCCCAGTCCGAGGGAGATTGACAGTCATGTTTAGCTTCTTCCATTTTCTAATGATTGCTCCAACAGTGGACCTTTTTTCACCAAGCTTCTTGGCAATTTCCCCATAGCTCTTTCCAGCCTTGTGGAGGTGTACAATTTTGTCTCTAGTGTCTTTGGACAGCTCTTTGGTCTTGGCCATGTTAGTAGTTGGATGCTTACTGATTGTATGGGGTGGACAGGTGTCTGTGAACGGGCACATCTAATTTAGGATAATAAATGGAGTGGAGGTGGACATTTTAAAGGCAGACTAACAGGTCTTTGAGGGTCAGAATTCTAGCTGATAGACAGGTGTTCAAATACATATTTGCAGCTGTATCATACAAATAAATAGTAAAAAATCATACATTGTGATGCAGTGATACATTCTGGATTTTTTTAGATTATATCTCTCACAGTGGACATGCACCTGCGATGATAATTTCAGACCCCTCCATGATTTCTAAGTGGGAGAACTTGCAAAATAGCAGGGTGTTCAAATACTTATTTTCCTCACTGTATTTCGCTTTTTCGCCTCCTCAGAAGAGGAGCCATTGGCTGCCACTGGTTATTGTTGATACATTTTTGAGTGATGTGAGTATCTTTGTTTGCTTATCATACAGCGTATTGAGGACTAATAAAACACTTTTGTGATTAAAGGAGGAGAATTTTGAAACTTCAAAACTTCAAATTGATGGCAGATCCACTAAAGGTACTTAGATTTTTTTGTTGCACTATTAACAGTCCCAGAATACACAAGAAATATTCCTTTCTAGATCCTTAGATCTTACTGATGGGGGCCTGTTAATTTAACTGCATTCTTATAGTTTTTTTTAAATATGTTTTATGGAAATAAGGAAACAAAATAAATAAATTAAGAATATTATTTACACGGCTTTATTTTATGAAATGTAAAAAGGCCTTTAGCTCAGATTAACAATATTTAAATAAGGGTTCAATATAGATGCAACTTTAACAAAAAGTTAAATGGGTGACTGAACTTTACAGGAAAGATTTGTATGCATTTTTATTTGTGAAAATAAAGAACTGGATTACTTAAGTTCTTAATTATTAAATTATTAAATATGCACGCCAAGTGAAGGACTTTAAATACGTCATGTGTCTTTACGGGATCTTAACCGTATTTTGTGTGAATTCACCCTGCACGCCCCTTACGCCATTGTTTCTGCCTTTTCCATCCTTAAATGTCCTGGCAATGTTACTAGGTACAGGAGCAATCCCAGAATATTTATAGGATGTGTTTGTGTTCACACAGAAGGCTCTCTGCCAGTTTTACGGAAAATCAAACTACGGTGTGTATGGGGTTTTACATGATCGTTCTCTCTGTAGGTATGGCAGAAGCTAAACTTGAGTCATGGTCCTGGCCACAGTATCTAGAAGAGCAGAAAGCTATTGCTGCCCCAGTCCAACTCTTTCAAGAGGTATGACCTTTAAACTTTACTGTAGGCAGTAAACACTGCAAATTTGTTAAAAAAATACTGAATTGATGTAGCTGGGATGTTTTATCATAACAAATAAAAAGAGTAAAAGGATATAATATTATATATCATAGAAACTAACTTGTTTTATTAAATTACATAAACTGCCCAGACACAGAGGGTTCCCATTATTAAAAACAACTTCAGACAGGGCATGAAGTTAGAAGGCATTGACCCGCAGCATCCCTCAATGTATTTCGTCTTAACAGTGGCTGAGGTGCTGTATAACTTCTTATTTCAAGCAAATCTTTACATTCTTTGATCAATAAGTTATTTCCAAATGAAATTTAAATCATTTTTCTAATGTGTTTGTCTTTAGGTTTGTGGTTTTAGATTACGTCTTCATTTTGATGGGTATTCGGAGTGCCATGACTTCTGGGTAAATGCCAGCTGTCCTAATATTCATCCTGCTGGGTGGTGTGAGAGCACAGGTCACAAATTATATACGCCAAAAGGTGAATTAAAAACACATTCTGATTCTAAATCTAATTGGATGCGCAAAAATTTAAATCATTGTAATATGGGGGATAAACACACGGGTGTGAAATTAAAGTTTGTGTTAAGATGGCCTCACACTACAGGATTATCAACCCAAATTTACCCCCGATTTTCCTGCACCTTGATCCGTTCCAATATTTGGCTCAGATTATTATGTAATGAGTGATGTAAGCCAGTGGTTCTCAAACTGGGGTCCGGGGCCCCCAGGGGGGCCGCGAGATGGTGCCAGGGGGGCCCCAGTTTTATGACACTTTATAAAATACTTTAATTTATCATGAATTCTGTGTAATTAAACCTTAAAAAATAAGGCTACTAACCTTAACCTAATGTTTTGTTTAATTCAAATGCTACCTTTTAGAACAAATTTGTCTTAATTTTCTTTGGGGGGGCCGCAAAGGAATGCACCGTACACGAGGGGGGCCGCACACTGAAAAAGTTTGAGAACCACTGATGTATGCAAATCAAATCGGGTTGGCCCGGTCATACCAAACGTGTTTGATATTTAGGATTTTAAATTGGTAGGATTACATAATTACTTTCAGAATAGCCAGTGAGAGAGGTAGGTGAATGACAGACCTTTTGAAATAGCATTTGCTAAACAAGTTGCTGTACAGTCCAGTAGACAGTGGAGACGAAGACACAGCTTGGGAAAGTGAGAAAATAACACGACTGCCTGAATAACATGTCCGTGAAAATATATACTAGCTTGCGAATGTAAAAAATATGTAAAATATAATAATAAATGTTACAGTCACCATCTTTCGCTTCCCGTTGAAGTGATGTGAAACACTTGGCTCTGGCAAGATAATCTTAATAATATCCTGTAATGCACCATGATCTTAAATCTTGTAGTGTGAGCATGTTTAAGATTTAAGAAAAGAAAATCTGTCAAGATTCTCCTT
This sequence comes from Misgurnus mizolepis, assembly GCA_025389145.1. NCBI lineage: Eukaryota > Metazoa > Chordata > Actinopteri > Cypriniformes > Cobitidae > Misgurnus > Misgurnus mizolepis. Next base: position 6,672,466 of record JAIFKI010000022.1, on the reverse strand, counting down.
GTGTGTGCTGCAACCAGACTTTATAATCGTCCTGATTTGTAAAAATCCTGTAGTGTGAGCCTGACCTTACAGCCTTATCTCATAAAATTTTTTACGTTTTTACAAGTTGGCTAATTTGTTTGAATTTGATTTGTCATACAAATATCATAAAAAACAATAACGTAACCCCAACCCTAATCCCAACGTCACAGGGCCAAAATATTAGCCACCTTGTAAAATACATATGAATTTTCATGAGATAACGCTTATTATTGCGATTAACTAAATATCCTTGAAGTTGAATATTGGTGTGTATTTTTATATAGTTATTGACAAAGGTTTATAAAAACAGTAAGCCACTTAAGGAAAGTGTTACACTGATTTTAGCACTTTACTTAGAGTTATATCAAAGAACGTCTCGGTTCTGATTCTAACCTCTGTTCCCTGACCGTTGGCGACCGTATGGGCGTGTGCAGCGACACAAGAAAGTTAAGAAAAGTTTAACTTTATGCAAATGTCGAGCGAATTTCGGGAGCGACTACCAATGAGAATAAAGCAGTGGAGTTCACATCATCCTTCTCTCGTCAGTTACTGGAGTGGATGGTACTCATTTGTTTATGACAAGCAGATTTAGAAAGGCCTCATTGAAAGACACGGGCGATAACATCGCTGGCTGTCTGAATGCTGCTTGAGACACAAATGGGTCCCTTAGACACCAAATCTGTTCCACTACTTACCGGTCCTCAGTCCCTGCCTCGACAGAATAACTTCACGTTCTGGACTCCTGGAATGAGCATCGCCCCGGGCAACAACATTTTTTTCTTTGAGTCCAGAGGAGAACCTGAAGCGTCTGTCTGATCTCCTTGGTGATTGTTGTACGAGACCACCGACATATTGTCTGTTCTGGTCAGAACATGATGGCCTCTGAGTTCTTTTAAAACCTAAAACACAGCTAACATTTCTTGGCAATATATGTGCCAGAGGAGATGTTCCCATTTTCACAGGTCCTACAGCTTCCCAACCTGTGAGGGATGCATCTATCTATTCCACCCTCATGGTGACATCCTGGTTGAGAAGCCACGGTTTCTTCTATGTAGCCAGGGAACAAAGGCATTTACGTGAAACCCTGAACATACAGAACAGGTTTCCCGTCTAGGGGAACCCTCTTTGAGTCACCACTGAGGAGGTCTCATGTGTAGTAAGCCAAAATGAATCATGTTGAACACTACTCCCATCAGACCCAACATTCTCTAAAAATACTTCAGTGTGAAAATATGAATGTGAAAACATGGCCTAATATGATCTCGGACAATGCTGTCAGGATTAACTCCATTGACTTCAGGACAAAAAAAATTGTCATCCCTGCAGCACACTATTGGCAACATAATATAACACAACCTTATGTGGTTTATTGTTTTAATCCTATAATCATTTAGAAAACTATAAGATCTTATATATAGCAACCACTATATAAAGGATATAGTTGTACTGTATACTATTGCTATTGTTTATGTAGAGAGGCATCATTCAACCCTTTCTCTTGCAGGATGTAAAGAGGAAGAGTTTTCTTGGTTGAACTATCTTAAAATCACCCGATCACAGGCTGCCCCAAAAGAGGTGTTTTCAAGCACAATTAAAGTAAGTTACAACAGAAGAAACATAATAGATGGCACAAACAATGCAAAGATTATACAGATAACTTTAATGCACTGAAAGCATTGTGTTTGCTATCTGCGAATGTTGGGTTAGGAGGATTACATTTACTTACAAAAAATCCTGCTTGTAAAAAGACTTTATGTCATACAGACAGAAACAGATTGTGGATTTGAGGTGGGGATGAAGTTGGAGGCTGTTGACCGCATGAATCCCTCTCTTATCTGCGTTGCCACAGTAACAGATAAAGTAGGCAACCGTTTTCTGGTTCATTTTGATAACTGGGATGACACTTACGACTACTGGTAAGTTACAACAACTACTCAAACAAGCTTTATGTTATTTAAAAAAATGAACCATGACCTATAGTTACACACTTCCAGGTGTCTCAGTTTTTTCTTTATCACAGGTGTGATGCTCACAGCCCATACATTCATCCCATTGGCTGGTGTCAGGAAAGGGGCCTTCCTCTCACGCCTCCACAAGGTGACCTTGTGTCTAGTAATGCCTCTATATACCTAAACACACTGTACTTAAATAGATTTTTATTTTGTTACTAGTGTACAATTGTACTAGAAAGTTGCATTAGTGACTTGTTAATGTCATTCTATTTACAAACAACACTTTTGCCTTAACTATCTGTGGTCTGAGGGGGTTTGGGGGCCCTGGAGAAGTGTTTACATGCTTTGATTTTGTGTTTTTTCAGTTGCTTACAAACATATTAATGGCTAAAGTCTCATAACACTATATTCAGCACAAACTGTGCTACAATAATCCATCAATATTACTGCGCCAGAGGTCGAAGTGCTTCAAACTAAGTGCTCTTTGACCGTAAATGTTTTATCCATCTAAAAAAAAATCGCCAAGTTTTATTTTGTGCCACCATACTTACTCGTGTAACTCCTCATGTAACAGTCTTTAAATAGAGAAAACATGGAAGTGTTTGGTGGCTTCTAAATTCATCCCTGTTTGGATCCTAAGGAATGAATGGGGCTAGGCTAAATGCTAACACATTCACGACGGGCTGTACAAAGATTAAGTGCACGCATTGACAAAAGATAGGGATGTGTTAATTCGTCTAAGTTGAGGTAAGAACATAATAAAATATTGAAAAACGGTGATGTTTTCCTTTAAACATCTGCTTGCCCTAAATGTGTCACTTGCCTTAAAGTTGTATGTACCTATATTTGTGGTATTACTGTATTTGCATTAACACTAGTTGAATATGATCCTCCCCATTTAGATTACCCTGACGCTGATAGATTCTCCTGGGAGAGATATTTGGAAGAGACAGGCTCAACAGCAGTCGCCACTGAAGCATTTAAAGTGGTGTGTTAAACCTTTCAAAGGGAGGACACATAATATGATCTACATCAGTAAAACCATTATCTTCTGTTTAAAATAATAGTTCTGTTACTAAATAAACACATTAAGATTCTTCCTACAATAAAACCCAAGTTTGGGGCTGAATGGTCACACTTACTTTCCATGTGTTTGTATAGCGTCCTCCTCATGGCTTCCAGGTGCAGATGAAGTTGGAGGCAGTGGATAAACGATGTCCGGGGATCATCCGTGTAGCTACGGTTCAAGAGGTGGACACTTACAGAATTAAGGTGTGCAAAACTACTTCTGTAATTGAAAGTGTGACAACACATTGTTGAGAAATCACCTAAAGTTCGCTTCAGGTCTGCCTTACAACTCTGTTCTGTAGCCAATGTTGAAGTAATTCTCATATGCATCAAATGATCGGCATCAGCTGCCAAAGATACCATACACCCCGCTGAAATGGTTTTTAGCAAAACTATATAATTCCATTTATAGAGTCCTCTCCACCAAGAGAATCCTCAGAAAATTTGAATATTGTGAAAAGGTTCAATTTTGAAGACACCTGGTGCCACACTCTAATCAGCTAATTAACTCAAAACACCTGCTAAGGCCTTTAAATGGTCTCTCAGTTTATTTCTGTATGCTACACAATCATGGGGAAGACTGCTGATTTGACAGTTGTCCAAAAGATGACCATTGACACCTTGCACAAGGAGGGCAAGGCGCAAAAGGTCATTGCAAAAGAGGCTGGCTGTTCACAGAGCTCTGTGACCAAGCACATTAATAGAGAGGCGAAGGGAAGGAAAAGATGTGGTAGAAAAAAAAAAGTTTTATAATGTTATATATCACTACAGCACTTCTTTTATTAATAAACTGAAAATGTTAATGTAACAGGAGCTGTTCCTGTCCCAAAATCTTTTGTACTTAGATTCATTTTGATGGTTGGAGCCAGTTGTATGATGAGTGGATGGATTCGGACCATCCGGACATCCACCCAGCCGGGTGGTGTGAGAGCACAGGACATCCCCTCAAATATCCACCTTGTGAACCAATTGCCCAGAAACATGGTGAGAATCTAAAAACTCATAATTCTGTATCATTCCACAGACACATATGTGCTCATGTAAAAAATACTCTGTCACTTCAGAGTATTATACACCATTTAGGTCCCAGAGAGAACCTGGCAGCCCGACAGCCAAACTTCTCCATGTCCTGTAAAAGCCTTCCTCAACCGCGCAACCCATCCAAATACAGCTTTCATCACAGGTTACTCTGATATGTGACTTCTACATACAACAAATTCAATACACAATTCAATATTGTACATTTGTTTTCATTTTCTATTTAATAATCATATGAAGAGTTCACATGCAAAAGCCGTTAAATGCCACATTTGTCAAAAATGAGATGATATTAACTGAATGCTCTTGACATGTATTATACACGCCCATCAAATACTTTCATGTCAAATCCGCTAAATCAGTCCATTTATTAGGCAGAATCTATTAATAAAAAAGCTAATTACCAAGAAATCATACCAGACATGGGTTTTGCATCAGAACTCTTCATATTAGCCTAAGCCAGTGGTCTCCAACATGGTGCCCGCCAAAGCAAATTCCATTAATCGCCTCAATTTTAAAGGGGACAGAGAATGAAAAACCATTTTTACCTTGTCTTTGTTGAATAATGGTAGTCTACCCACATTCACGAACATACAAAAAGTGCTAAACATCTCAGTCTCATAGAAATTCCTCTTTTAGAAATGTCAGCCAGAAAACAGCCCAATCTGAAAAACTGATGCTTATGACATCACAGGCATCTAACTGCCCCTCCACTTTAAAATAATTGGCTAAATTTTTTGAGTGGCAGCAAAGTCAGCCAATCAGTAATGAGATTGCAAGTTGAGCCAGTAGGGGGAGCCAAATAGGTGCAAAACCACTTGTTTAAAATCCTCCACCCTAATAGAGCTATCTGAGAGAGGTTTTTAGGAAGCTTCTAAGGCATTACAGACCCAAACAAAAAAAATTTTGTCTACATGTCACATCACAGAACAAGGATAAATACCCTGTTCAATCATTCTATGTCACCTTTAATATTTATTTATAAATAAGGTTTAAGGTTGGAGACCCCTGTCCTAAGCTATAATGTATAGAAATGAACGTTAACACATAGTTTTAAACAACTGTGTTTTTCAACAGAAAGTGTCCTACTCCAGGATGTGATGGGTCTGGTCATGTGACTGGGCGTTTTACTGCTCATCATTGTTTATCCGGCTGTCCATTGGCTGAGAGAAACCAGGGCCGACTCAAGGCAGATCTCTCTGACACAGAAGGATCCAAACGTACCTTCCTTGTCTTTGGGCAGAGAGGGAAAAAATCACGATACCATGGCAGGTAAAAATGTGGTCACGGTTGTTTGTCAAGTACAATGCAAAGTTACATTTAAGATGTCGTGGTTATATAAATATTTATACAGCACTTTCCTTTGCTGTCATTAGGATTGGCCGCCCTCCTAAATATCGTAAAAGTCAGCAAAGAAATTGTCAGAGTGAGTCGTAAATTTTTTATGTACATTTTTTTTTAAACATATTCACTTAAAAATTGTACTGTATGAGCATCTCCAGTACTTCCAGAAGAGAAAAATTGAAAAAATGTGCATGTTTATTCAGAATATGCTGATTAGAATAGACCAACAGCTATAGAGCATATAAATCTTGTTTTGAAGTATAACCAAAATATGTCCCCTAATAAAAAAAATAAAAAAAATGATAATTGTGTATGTTTTAGATATGACGTCTGAAGGAATGTACCCCTCTCTCTTTATGACGGCATTCGCGGCAAATGCTGACCGGACGCTTTCGCTCTGCTGGGAGCAGCATTGTAAGTTACTACCGGGTGTTGCAGGAATTCATGCAACTCAAGTAGCTACCTGGACTATAGAAGAGGTAATCAATTTATTCAATCCGTTGCTGCAAAGAATTTATTTAAGTGTATTTAAAATTAGTAGAACTAAAAATAGTCAACTTTATAACGTTAATTGTTAATATTCTGAAATTATGATGCGCAATTTAGAAATGCGACCTCCAGAGTCTGCAGCCTTCAGATTGAGAAACGGACTCTGTGTCACTGCCACAAGTTCCCCATTATTTTGCGTTTACACCAGCCGCGGTAGGGGCGGCAAAAATGCGCGTCGTTTGACGCTTGAACATTTGAGTTCACTCGCTTCACTTGCACGTGAAAGCCGTGCATGAAATTCTAGTCATTCGAGAAATTCACGCAGAAATTCGCGTCATGGGAGGGGCTTCTGCGACTCCGCGGAGACTCCGCCACTCAGCTCGCTTCCTGTAATCATGTCACTACTACAGCAAGGTCCTGATTGGTTAACGTGGAGCGGAAATCCGCCAAAGTTCAGATTTTTCAACTTGCGCATTTCCTGCGGCAACGCTCAATTTGCGCATAACGCGCCACGCGTTCCACGCCGCAGGATAATAATCTGCATGTAATCGCATTTTTGCATTGACTTAACATGTAAATCACCGACGCATGCCGCCTCTACCGCGGCTGGTGTAAACGCAGCATTAGAAAGGGTTTTTAGCACGAGGGGAACATTGTAACATGTCTGCGTTTCTCTCTCTGATGCCTCCAAAATGTTTATTGTTTAGTCTTTTAAAGGTTTAGTGTTTTTAAAGTTTTAAGTTTGGCCAGATCGATAGTACAAAAAGCACAGGTGCTATTTAACAGCTAATATATTTTAAATTACTCTAAATTTTAAGGGGTCTAAAATAAGGAAAAGAGACTTTTAAAAGAGACGTTATTATAACTGAAAGTCCTGTAGCACTCTTTTTTTTAAGTTAAGTGCATAATAAATGTTTTTGTAAAAAAAAAGAGATACGGGTGAGAGAATCGGGATCTCAATTCCCATGGGGAAAAATCATGATTCACATTTAAGCGTGAATCGTGCCGCCCTAGTTCTTTGTCCCAATTGGCATTAGCTAGGGGACCCCCATAATATTTAACATAATTTGAACACTGTCTGTAGAGCTTTTTAAAATGTAGCATTGTTGTAAAGTAGCTTTACAGTAATTACATATTAGTACAGGCAGAAGGGACAAAGAAAATATAAACTCAATAAAACAGCTGTGGGCCAAATGTTTAATTGAACCAATTTAACAAAATTTAAGTATTAATTACGAAAATGGACTTGATTTTATATTTAATGTATATCGCTCTTTTATTGGTAGGTATTTGGCTTTGTCAATAATCTCATTGGTTGTGAGGAGCAGGCCAACATTTTTAAAGATGAAGTAAGTGATATGTATTTGTTTTGTACATTCATACATTCACAATACCATTCAAAATAAGAACAACATTGCAGTCTATACTTGGTGAAATTTCTATTTGAATCAAATCAATTATGAAGCGTTTTAAGTATCTAAAATATTTATAACAAAAAATGTCTCAAAGTAATCATCCAGGGCCCGGTTCCCCGATAACGTTCACTAGCGTGCTAAGAAGACTCAAAAAGATATATCTTACCAAAGTTGTTGATGTTCCTAAGTGTGTCCCCTGAAGTGTCTCTTAGGAAGCTTCTTAACACGCAGCCTCTAAGTTCGACGTACAATGGCGCTGTCCCAAGTGAAGGTGCTGAATTATTTGCGATCGATCACTCAGGGATCGATTTTCCACTTCACGCGAAGGTGCATTACGACGTTAAGAAAGACAACACGTTATATACAAATGGAACATTACTCAAATTATTCCAGTCACATTTATTTTAACATAGTTTAAGTTATCCGTAAAATATAGACTTTTAATTAAATGATCAAATTGTCAGGGTAGACGAACCGGGTATCCCTCGCTATTTATCCACCCTCCTTATCCCATTGTGCCACTTGTGCCGCTCCTTGACATGGTTTTTTGGCTTTAAAAAAATATGTAATACACTTATATACGAATGTTAAGGTACTTATTAACAATCAGAATTGATTGGCAAGCAGCTGCAGTATTTCTGTTTAATGCGGTATTGCTTACCATTAATGTTTTCAATAAAATCAACCTAGTTAGATAGAGAATATGGTCTGAGAAGATCTAGCAGCTCCATAATGAGTTGTCTTGGAAGGCGATTTTTTTATTTAGCCACGTCAGGCAAAATGTTAAAATTTTTTAATGGTTGACGAATAAAAAATTTGGCATGGACTAAACAGTTACGCGGCCGGTGTTGTGTGGAAGTCTGTTCCCCCTATATGTTTCCCTTTAGTGTAGTGTTTTTTAGGGGTGTGCAAAAAAATCGATTCACATTTGAATCGCGATTCAAGCTTTGCCGATTCTGAATCGATTCATAGAATTCCAAAAATCGATTCATACATTTTTTTTGTAATGCCGTTTTACTATTGTCCTGAAATGAGTTTATCTCAGTATTCCCATAGATGACGCCGCGTCATATTCACTCTGACGCCTGCACACTCTTGTCACAGTGTTTCCCACACATTGACTTTACTTGGGTGCTGTGCTTAGTTATATTAACAAGTGCCCAAGTATTTCTGGCATCAAATTTTGTCTTTTTTGTTTTTCTGTGATGATGACACTCTTTAATAATGACATTTTGTGTGTGACATGATGAGTTCGGTATGCGTTCACGTGCTCTCTGTTTCGCAATGAATTGGGATGCGACGCGAACAAGCTCGTGTCACATTGTATCCTTCATGTTTCTGAACTTGAGCAGAGTTTTAACATTAGAGGACTTCACGGAGCACCCGCGGACCGTATGGTTCCGGGTTTGTATTTGAAATGGTCAGTCAGGTCCGGGTCAGTCATAGTTAAATTACTTCGGGTCCCGAGTCTGATTAGTGAGTAAAACCCGAGTCGATCGGAGAATGACCGTGAGCGACCTATAGCTTGACCTATAGAATGACCTATAGCTTGCGTGCAGTTTCAGTGTGCCGATGGTTTCTATGGCAATAACAACTGGCTCTTTTCTATTATTATTAATAAACCATATCTTTTCCAAAATCTATTGCACTGAACGAGCAAAGCTCAAGCTGACTCAAGATTTACAAAACGAGTCACATTTATAATCTATAGACCTGCACTGTCTATCATTAATGTGCTATATTATTGTATTTAATAGAGTTTGATAAAAGGGGTCATCTAATTGCTGTAATGTATCTTGACTGTTCTTGATTGTAAGTCAATTATTTTTACAGTATGAATCATATTATATGTATAATATATATTTATTATGTTTGGAAACATAACAGTTTTAAAACAAACAGTAGAAAAAAAGAAAAGAAATATATGAAATATTTAATAAGTTTTATAATAGAAAACATGATATTATTGCTTTTTAGTATAACCAATTGAAATCTTTAATCTTTCTAAATAAATTATAAATGTAACGTGATGAAAACGCTATAAACATAGAGGGAACAGACTTCAATGAGGAACAAACACCGGCGCCGTCTTTGATTCATTAGTTCTGATACCAAATAAAGTCAACTGCATAAATAGTCCTGTATCCATTGCAAACATATTTTATTACAAGTCTTAAAAATGTCCATAACATAAAATCATTGTCAGCATACCATAGTTTGACTTGTACTGCGCTGCGCTGATTTCTAAAGACTGCGGCGATAGCGTTTTGCGCTCAAACAACGCTAAGAGAGAGCTTACGAATGGTCCAGACCAACCTTACGAAAGTGTGACTTACAGAAGATATACTTAGCGTACGAACGTTTTGGGAATCGTGCCATAGAGTTAAGAGAGAGGTTAAGGAATAGGTTAAGAACTACTTAGCGATAAGAACGTTTTGGGGAACCGGGCCCAGGTCATTTAACTCAAATACAGTGGTGCAACTACACCAAACTGGAGGCATGCAGGCAAAATTACTATGCTAGTACTTTGTTTACATTTATGTTTTGACACATCATTTACAAGTTTCCTTAACTATCAATGGAGACTTATCACATTGACCTAAAACCTAAAAGCTTTTCAACATTTATTTCCTCCTCAGATGATCGATGGAGAAGCATTTCTTCTGCTGACTCAGAATGATATTGTAAAGATCTTGAATATAAAGCTTGGACCCGCTCTGAAAATTCACAATGCTATTTTAATGTTTAAGAGTACAGATGAGAGCCTAAAGTGAGCGCTAGTGATCATACACAACCTTATTTTGCTTTACTGATTCATTTAAAATCTAACATCCATCATATGTTTGGTGTAAACTGTCTAAACCCATGGGAGAGAGAGAGAGACCAGCACTCAAGAGCAGGACAAACTATTAGCCTAGCTGTATGGAGGTAGAACAACATACTATATATATATATATGTATATATAGTATGTATGTGCTAGCATATATAGACCTATTGCGTGTTGGCAAACAGAGATGACGGATTTTGTGGGCGGAGTCCAACTGGTGTTAGAAAGTGTGAAGTGTTTTAGTGTTAAACTGTGATTGTTATGGATCCGGTGTTCTGTTGAAGTCTGTTTCCCTTTACTGTAATGAGATACTACTGAGATGTGTGCATGTTTGTAATGTATATGTACTGTTTTTATTGGTTAATTATTTATTTTTATAGTATGAATCGCTAAAGTACATATAAGAGCAATATTATCATGTATTACCATAATACCATTTATTCAGTATTTCATAAGTTTACTGTTTTCTATTATATCTTACTTATATTTATAGCCTACGTGTTTGTTCTAAAACCATTATGTTTACATACAAATTAATATGCATAGGCCTGTTTATATATTAATAACACTTTACGTCATGTGTGTGTGTGTGCTATATTTATTATGTCAACACAATAATTTTAGAAGAAACTGTAGGGACAAAAGGGAAGAAGACATGGGCTATAAGATATAGGAGAAAAAGAAAATTATGAAATAATAAATGGTATTATAGAATACATGATATTATTGCTTTTTTAGTATAACCCATTCAAATCTTTAATCTTTCTAAATAAATTATAAACGTAACGTGATGAAAACACATAGAGGGAACAGACTTTGACAGAACACCGGACATCTTTTCATATTATTTTCTATTCTGATTATTAAAAGATTTCCAGATGATTTCATCGCTCCAGTCTGTCCGTTTAAGGGCTTATTGCAACAATATACACCTACGTTTATCTTAAAATGGTGTCTTTGACTAAAGTATTTTATAAAAATGAAGGCCATCTTTTTTTGGCATTCCTATTCTGACACTCAACAGCACAACAAGACATTTTCTTGCGAGATATCTTGCTCGTTTCACTCGTGTCTCATTCTTTTCCACGTTTTTTGCCACCACATTGCGCGCACAGCTTGCAGTCTACTCGCAAAAGGTCTATAAAGTATGTTGTCAACATAATATAAGTGTCTATGGTTACACTTCCAGTCAAAAGTTTTTGAACACGCACTTGTTCTTTATTTATACATTTTTACACATTAGAAAATAATAACAAACTATGGCACAACACAAATGTAACTCTGGGAATTTTATTGTGACTAAAAGCATCTAAAATAAATTACAACTGTTGTATTTTATCATCTGAAGTGCAGTCACCCTTTTCCTAGAAATTGCAAAACCGCACTCATGTCATTTTATTAAGAAGCTTCTTGAAGTTTCACTAGGATGATTTTTAACAAATATTGAAGGAGTTCACATTTCATCTGGGCTCTCATTGGCTGCTTTTCCTTTAATATTTATATTAAGTCATCTACTTAAAAATAATAATAATAATAATAACAAAATTATTTTCTATAACTGTCTGTGTCTGGCACATGTATATTTTTTTCTACAAAAGTATTTTCAAGCATTTAACCATATTAGATTTTTAAGATTTCAGTCAAGCGTTTAAAAACTTTTGACTGGTAATGTTTATCTGACACTTCTATACATGAGCTCTCAACCAGTGATGCACTGGAGCCATAAAAGACCAAATCCCTCATTACCATGTTGTAAACCAAATGGTATATAAAAAAGAAATTAATAAATGTGGGAAAAATGTAGTATTATTTAAATAGGGAAATAAATACATGTTGGGAAAAATAAATTAGGCTTGAAAAAAGATTAAAAAGGTATGTATATACAAATAAATAAATAGTTAATACAAAAATAAATTCAGGACTAAATGTGTTAAAATGTATTTATCAAGTCAAATCATTTATACTTAATTTTTTCAATTTTAACTTCTACAGTTCTTGTCCTTTTTACAGCTGAGCTTTAATGTTGCTTTATTTTAAATTCAGAATAGCATTCCGATAAGAAATCTGATATGATCTGATTAAGTGTTACGAGATTAAAACTGATCAAGGCAGATTTCAGTTGAGGTGGTGCTACTGTACCCTGTGGTTTATGCACTTTACATAAGGAGTCAGTAGAGCGAGCTGTTGTTCATAGCTACACATAGTTGACCTCTGAGTCTGAGTCCAGCCTGATCTCATGAGAATTTGAACATATTTTACGAGTTGGCTAATTCGTATGAATTCATAAAGTTAATTGTGTAAAAAGTAGATTATTATAAAAATAATAATGAAACCACATCCTTGTGGTTGCATGAATCAGCCATCTCTTAAAATACATACGAACTGCCATAAGCCAACTGATTGAATTGTTCAGAATTACAAACAACGTTGTACATCAGTTATATTTTAAAGTACCCTTAACTTTAATGGGTCACATGAGACAACAGTTTCAATCAAGATATTTTACTAATATAGTTTGCATTGTCAATGATATTTTTCGATGTATGAATGGAAAACTTTAATGGGGTAAATTGTTGTAAAAGAGGTCAGGTTTTTAAATGTTTCTATGATTATGTTTCTCCTTCAGATGGGAAAGTGTTAATAATGTACAGTAAAGTCTTGTTCAGTTCATCACCATCAATAAATGTTTAATTCAATTAATGTGGTCTGCTTTCTTTTAAGTTTAGAAGAAAGTGTTACTACTGCTCCTCATAAAATTACTCATGTGTGTTACGATGTTGTTATAGGGCTTTATGACTATTTTATTAAGTGCAATGTATCAATGTTTATCACTTTAATTGACCTAGGAGAACAATGATGTGGTGAAACAACAAGTGGTTTATGTACAAATGTGAAAACAAGAGAAGTCAAAGTGCAAAAACACAATACAGATCATCATCACTCCCCAAAGTTAAACGTAAGCAACAGGGGAAGTGTTGCTGCACTTATTAGGAATATTTTTAATATTACCCAGAAGCCTTAAAGGGGCAATGGCATGAAAATCTGACTTTTTCTATGTTTAAGTGCTATAATTGGGTTCCCAGTGTTTATATCGACCTAGAAAATTTGAAAAAGATCAACCCAGTAACTTAGTTTGGGTAAATCATTCTCTACAAGCACGTGAAAAAATAGGTCATTGAAATTTGGCTCTCTTTATGATGTCATAAGGAGCTCTTATTATAATAATACCACCCCTTAATCTGCACTATCCAATCACAGCACTGTCATTTAGTGCAGAGAAAGAGAGAGAGACAGAGAAAATAATTCACAGCACAATTGAGTTTCAATTGCATCAAACCAACATCATTGTGACAGTGTTTGCACTTCATCAGCTCATTTGCATTTTAAAGGACACACCCAAAACGGCACTTTTTTGCACACAAAGTGTCAATTTTAACATGCTATAATAAATGATCTATATGGTATTTTGAGCTAAAACTTCACATATGTGCACTGGGAACACCAAAGATTTATTTAACATCCTAAACAATTATTGTGACATGTCCCCTTTAATATAGTGTTATCCAGCATAACAATACATCGATCCTGACGTTTTTACTGGCTACTCTACACAGAAAACCAGAACACCACACAGACTTTAACAAAGATTTCTATTTTCAATTTCAAATACTGTAGTATTTGCCACAGATAAAGTCACACAGATAATGAAACATGATGAAACATCAAAAACCCTCCCCCTAAGAACAGCTATCAAACACAAAGAAATATAATTTTTTTACCAGTTCAGCATTTACAAAACCCAGCATCATCTGAACTCAATCAAATATGATATCTTCTCAACATTGTCTGCTCCAAACTGATAAAATAATAGAAAAGTAAATAGGGATGCATCGATACCGATACTGGTATCGGCCTCGATACCACATTTTCTAAAGTACTCGTACTCGTTAAAAGTCCCCCGATACCTGGAATCGATACCACGGTCTGAGAAATGTCTATGTTTGAGCGGCGTGTAAGGGGTTAATGCCTCTTGTGTTGTCCAAAGAGGCAGAGTTTACAACAAACTGGAAAACTAGTCCCTTGTTTTTTTGTTAAATTATATGACTAAAGCTGTTACCTGTAAATTTAAATCATGTTTTTTATTAAGTACTCTGTATCGGTAAGTACTGAAATGCAAGTACTCGTACTCGTATTCCAAAAAAGTGGTATCGGTGCATCCCTAAAAGTAAAACACACACACACTCCCCTCATACATGAAGAACTCTCTACACTACTCAGCTTAATTTTTGTCTCAACTGTTACACTATTAACCATGAAATGCATGAGTGTTTCCACAATCATTATTACATATTTGGGTAGTGACCTGATAAACTGAACTAACAAAATAGTACAAAACGTACTAATATTCAATTATCAATTCCAGAAAGATTAATTAAAGCATGTTTTTTGTATACTTTGGCCTTTTAGTTGTCATCCAACAGATGTTACAAATGTACAGGGTTGAAGTTCCACACTAATAATTCAGACAACATAAGAGTAGGAGCACTGCAACTTTATTGACTAATTTCAGTCCATCCATCTAACCATTCAAGCTTTCAAAAAACACATGTGAGGAGGGTTGGAGCCTATCCCAACATCTTGGGACAAAAGCAGGGTACACTCTGTATAGATGGTCAGTCCATTGCAGGTCACTTACAGGCACACTTAAAGACCTGAGCCGAGGTATGCATTTAAGGCATGGGTGGGGAACCCTGGTCCTGGAGGGCCACTGTCCTGCAGAGTTTAGTTCCAACACTAATTAAACACAACTGAAAAAACAAATTAAAGTCTTCAGGATAACTTGGAAATGAAATTCAGGTGTGTTTGGTTAGGGTTGGTACTAAACTTTGCAGGACAGTGGCCCTCCAGGACCCAGGGTTCCCCACTCCTGATTTAAGGGTTAAGTGTGTTGATGAAATAACAAAACATATTTAAATGCATTCATAGTGAAATTCATGTGCAAGTATTTGTGACCAATATTAAGTAACTGTTTATTGGCTCATGTGAATATATAGTCTGTTAACTAAAATGTTATAAACTCAACTCAAACCCATTGGCACAGAGAGGGGCCCTAAAACCTAAGAATCAAGAAAATGACCTTTAACACATCACCTCATTTCTAGTGGAAGTTATTATACTGCCATTTACTAGTAAAGAGCGGCAAACTACATGTTGATGATAATTATTAGTAATGGGAAGTGTCCTTTATAACTTTGAAATAATTAAGTATATTCGTATCACTTAAAGATACAACAACACATCAATTGAACTCATGATTTTACTAATGTTCAGTTAACTCAAAGGCTCATGTCAAAATAAAATAAAAATACATGTATGCATACAAAACACAGATGTACCAGAAAAACGGCTTAGAGTTTACTTCACAGTGATTTTTCCATTCTTCTTCAGATACTCTCTGTATAGCAGTAGGCGCTCTGTTGTGTGTTCTGGTAGTCTGTTTCTTCTAGCCCTTACAATACATAACGCTAAAGGAAACAGTCTTTTAAATCCTCCTGAAGACGCAGGAATGGTCAACAGTTTGCGACAAAGGCTTTGTAGCTTGGGAAAGCGGGTAGCTTCCCTCCAAAATGTTTGGATGCAGGCATCTTCCTTCAACAAGGGCTCAGCCAAGTACAGATCCAGCTCAGAATCTTTTGTTGCCTCTTTAGTAAGCATCATACCATTATCATCTGCATCTGTTAAACAGCTTGTCTCCTCTGAACTTAATGATTCAGTTTTACTCAATGCAGTTTCTACAACTGAACAGGCACGGATGTTTGAAGGAGCAAACAGTGCGGTGCTCTTGACCATTTCCTTTCCATCGCTAAAGGGTCGGAGCTTGATTCGTGGGTCCAGCACGGTGGTGGCAATCAAGTCTTTTTGAAAAATCAAAGGTTGGAAGTGAGCACGAAGGCCAGAACGGAGGGCTGAGCAAAAAACGCTCAACTTTGTGGTCTTGGTCTCAAGAACTTTATCAAGTCCAATGATAGATGGAATGATGAGGGAGACAGTGATGCCATCATCCTGAAGAATCTGAACCGCTTCTTCAAAAGGCTCCAGTAAGCCAACAAAGTCCACTACTTGCTCACGAGTAATTTGGACAACTGGTGGACAAATTGTGCAGTCTTTTGTCCCAGTGCGAGCTTGATTCAACAGGGTCATCATTAAGGGCCACACTGACTCTTGCATTATTTCACGCATAATGATAATTGTAGAGTTCCAGGTGAAGCTTTCTGAGCTGTAAGGACTAGTCAGTGTGACTCCGCAGTACTCTTCAAGAACTTCATTCCAGTAGGCACTGCAGCGAAAGAATGACACTACACACTGTACCTCAAAGAGTATGTGCTCAACAACGCTGGATTTCTTCAGCGCTTCCTTTATGACACAATGCAGCAGAGTTGTGATACAGTCCAGATGTTTGCTGGATGAAATTTCAACTTGAGAGAGATCATCCATCAAAACTTGATCATCAAGAAAATCCAAGAAATCACCCTCATCTGGATCATTTTTCTGTACAGAACCCATAATCTTGTAGTCACAGAAAAGATCATGTGTCGCAATGGTGTTCTTGGCCTCGTGGATAACACTGTAACCAATGTTGTCGGGGTAAAGCCCATAGCCAAGAAGAATGGACTCCACTTCTCCTCCGATCTTAGATGTAAACTTCTTACATTGCAAATGGCGAAAGGCTACAAGAGGCCTATGAATGTTCCAATCATCATCAAGAAAATGCAACTGAACAGCCAAAAGCGGTTCAGCATATTCACTGGCCCAAATATCTGCAGTGATGTGAACAACATTACGCCCCCAACCACTCAAAGACACACAGTTCCTAAGCTGCCCAATCAGCTGTGGCTTGACGGTCTTCTCCACAGCATCATATAGTAGAAAATCCACAGTGCGCTGTGACAGTTGTGGGTATTGAGGTCCGATCAAAGTCATTAATTTACAAAACCCGGAACCTTCAGAAATGTTAAGGGGTAGCATGTCCTCAGCAATCATCTGCAACATTGCATCTACAAATTCCTTATGCTCTGGCTGCACAACGAAATGATGACTCCTGGAACTGGAGGGTAAACCTATACGCAAGTTTGGGAAGATAGGAGGACTTTTTGCACTTTTGTCTTTTTCTAAAGCCTTCTTCTTGTTTTCCTTTACCTTGGGCAATTGTTCTGTGCTGGAACTTGACTGTAGGATAAAAACAAAAACAAAATAAGAAGGCGTGATGAACTGGCATTAAATATTCAAAACGTTAATTAAAGGAATAGTCTACACATTTTCAATATTAAAATATGTTATTACCTTAACTAAGAACTGTTGAATCATCCCTCTGTCATCTGTGTGTGTGCACGTAAGCGCTGGAGCGCGCTGCGACGCTACGATAGCATTTAGCTTAGCCCCATTCATTCAATGGTACCATTTAGAGATAAAGTTAGAAGTGACCAAACACATCAACGTTTTTCCTATTTAAGACGAGTAGTTATACGAGCAAGTTTGGTGGTACAAAATAAAACGTAGCGCTTTTCTAAGCAGATTTAAAAGGGTAACTATATTGTATGGCGTAATAGCACTTTTGGGAGTACTTCGACTCGCCTGAAAAGTCCGCTCCCCTTCTCACTCTCATAATGGGAGAGGGAGGGTGTTACTGCGCCGAGTCGAAGTACTCCCAAAACTGCTATTACGCCATAAAATATAGTTACTCTTTTAAATCCGCTTAGAAAAGCGCTATGTTTTATTTTGTACCACCAAACTTGCTCGTATAATTACTCGTCTTAAATAGGAAAAACGTTGATGTGTTTGGTCACTTCTAACTTTATCTCTAAATGGTACCATTGCATGAAAGGGGCTAAGCTAAATGCTATCGTAGCGTCGCAGCGCGCTCCAGCGCTTACGTGCACACACACAGATGACAGAGGGATGATTTAACAGTTCTTAGTTAAGGTAATAACATATTTTAATATTGAAAATGAGTAGACTATTCCTTTAAGCCCTTTTCACATAGACATTCTGGAAAATACACGGAAAATGCATCCTGGAATTTTCCGGGATCGTTAGATTTTTTGTTCATTCACACTGCCATGATTTGCCGGCATCTGCAAGGTCCCGAAAAGACACGTGACTCGTTTAAAGTCCTGCACTTTCTTCTACGCAGCCTCTGAAGTTTGCATATTATTTATTTCTCCAGAAACCACTTGCGTGCATTTTTGTTTATGATAAGACTATAAAGGAGCGTGTGAACACACATTTCTATGCTGGTGAATGATCTCCGGTTCAGAGTGGATATTTGACGAGCTCCCTGATCTCTGCTTTAATACAGTTTTCAGACATTTCTCATCGTGATTGTTTATATGCATTTAAAACCCGCATTTTGAGGAGCTGAACGACATATCTTGTTGGGATGACGCACGGGTATTTTCGTTTATTATAGCTCAAATGAGCACGTGACGCGATATTCTTTTATGCTGCTGAATGATCTCCGTTTCAACGCAGTAAGTGACGAGCTAACTTACCGGATATCTGCTTCAGTCCAGTTTGCTGACATTTCTCGTCATGAATGTTGTAAATCCCTCATTTTAAAGAGTTGAACCAACTTCATGTTGCCATGACACGCGCGTCCTCACTACGGCATGTGCATCATTGTTTATGCGTCTCATTTATCATTTCCTGATAACTGCTTCAATCTAGTTTGCGACATTTCTCGTTGTGAATGTTGATCTCTCATTTTAAAGAGCTGAACCATACCATAACTTTTGTTGTGCTGACACGCCCATTACGGCATTGTTTCGGCTTCTTGTTCACACAAAGGGTTTTCTGTGTATCTTACTAGGTCCTCTTTCCGGCAACGATCTCAGAAGATTTACGGGATGTGTTTGTGTCTGGCAATTTTGCGGGTATTTTCTGGGACCAAAAGTCTGTCTGAATGGGGTATTAGTTCTACAAAATCAATCTGAAAAATTAGCAGAATTACAATTATGGGTACAATAATTAACACTTCTGTTGAAAGTTGCAATTACAGATATCCACTTTGGACTGTGTGAGGAAACCAAAGTACTAAGAGTAAACCCACGCTGACACCCTCACACACAAATACATGACTTTCAACACTGTTACTATACCTCAGAATTGAGTTTGACACTTAGAGAATTGACATAGTATAATTCCGACAACAAAAAAACATTATTTTCAGATATATAAGACACAAAGGGGGCCACACGCCGAAAAAGTTTGAGAACCACTGCATTAACAGAATATATATTGCGCCAAAAGTTTTGGGACAACTGCCTTTAAATGCACATGTACCTAAATGAAATCCCATTCTTAATCCCTAGGATTTTATATGCAACTATAACAGCTTCAATTCTTCTTGGAAGACTTTCTACAAGGTCAGGAGTGCATTTATGGGAATTTTTGACTATTCTTCTAAAAGGACATTTGTAAGGTCAGACACTGATGGTCGATGAGAAGGCCTCGCTCGTAGTCTCCGCTCTAATTCATCTCAAAGATGTTCTATTGGGTTGCGGTCAGGACTCCCTCATCCATGTCTTTATGGACCTTGCTTTGTGCACTGGTGCACAGTCATGTCGGAACAGGAAGGGGCCATCCCCAAACTGTTCCCACAAAGTTGGGAGCGTGAAATTGTCCACAATGTCTTGGTATGATGAAGCATTAAGAGTTCCTTTCACAGGAAGTAAGGGGCCAAGCCCAACCCTTGAAAAACAACCCCACACCATAATCCCCCCTCTACCAAACTTTACACTTGGCACAATGCAGTCAGGCGAGTACTGTTCTCCTGGCAACCGCCAAACACAGACTTGTCCATCGGATTGCAAGACAGAGAAGTGAGATTCGTCGCTCCAGAGAACACATCTCCACTGCTCTAGAGTCCAGTGGCGGCCTGCTTTACAACACTGCATCCGATGCTTTGCATAGACCTCGGTGATGTTAGGCTTGAATGCAGCTGCTCAGCCCTGGAAACCCTTTCATGAAGCTCTCTACACACTGTGCTTGTCTAATCTGAAGGCCACATGAAGTTTGTAGATCGGTAGTTATTGACTCTGCAGAAAGTTGCAGACTTCTGCGCACTGTGCACCTTAGCATGCACTGACCCCGCTGTGTGATTTGACATGGCCTACCACTTCATGGCTAAGTTGCTGTTGTTCCCAATTGCTTCCATTTTGTTATATTACTAACAGTTGACTGTGGAATATTCAGTATTGGGAAAATTTCACGAACGGATTTATTGCAAAGGTGGCAACCACGCTCGAGTTCACAGAGCTCCTGAAAACGACCCATTCTTTCACAAATGTTTGTAAAAGCTGTCTGCATGCTTAGGTGATTGATTTCATACACCTGAGACAATGGAAGTGATTGGAACAACTGGATTTGATCATTTGGAGGGATGTCCCAAAACTTTATAACTCTTTCTCCGCCATTTCACACACTATAAAGAAAACTATAAAACATACCTTGTCTTGACTTGTGGAAGTAAATGTTTGCTTTACTGGTAGGTAGAATTCAAGATCACTCAAATCAATGTCTTCCATTTTATAGATGCCCCTTTCCATTTTACGCTTTATGGTTGCGTACCAATGGTTTTTGATGGAATTATCAGTCCTACAAAACATCAAATGTTAATGGTTCAATACCTTAATTTAACAACCTGCATATTTCACCAATTTAAAATGTAAATGGAATACAACAATTCAATATACCAACATACATTTTTAAGCCTATGGGTAATTATTATTACCTTCCAGGGAGAAACTTTGCCATTTGAGCCCAACGAGTTCCCAGCACACAATGACATTTGATGATTTTAAGATCTTCCTCTTTTGTCCAGGGAGTCTTAATCACAGAGGGATCAAGATGATTATGCCAACGCTCTCTGCACTGTTTACCCCTTCGACTTTTTAAGTGCTTTGCAATTGCGCTCCAGTTCTTGCCGCCATGCAAAGACACCAACTCAATAAGCTAAAAAAAATAACACTGTTAGACACTGAAGCATTAATTTGAAGAAAAGTAGATTAAAATCTTGGCATAGACTTTGCGTTATCGTAGTCTTTGGGATTTGTAACTTTGTGAGTTAGTACATGTTAACGATCTGCACTTACATAGCAAAAGAAATGCAAAATTATGAAATGAAAAATAGGGGCTCTTTAACTAATTTGCAAAAGCTGAACAATCAAATCAAACTCAACCGATTAATCATTTAGCAGCTTGGTCCCAACAGCTTGGTTCTAATTTTTATGATGAAGTATTGAGTGCTGAAACATAAGGTTCAATATTACCTTGTATATAAAAAACACAAAAAACTATTTACCAAGATATAGAAAAAGCATAAGCTCACCTTATCATCTTCTTCTTTGGTCCAGGTTCCCTTAGTGAGGTCAGGGTCTACTACAGTTGTAAATCTGTATTTACAGTTCTGTGCCGTTCGACCCTGCAAATTCAAAATTCAATTGACAAAACTTTTTACATTTGCAAAACACAATGTTTTTGCAATCCAGAAATTCATGAACAGGCGTAGTGATATTACGCAGTGCCCGAAAATAGTCCCCTGCTATTGAAAGTAACCAAGGGGACTATTTTCGGGCAGTGTGTAATATCATTGCGCCTCCTGCAGCCATGTTACGAGTACCTCACAGATAATTTATTATAACATGTTAACAGTGCCACTTTGTAGGTGTGAGCAAAAATGTGCTGGTTTTGGGTGTGTCCTTAAATGCAAATGAGCTGATATCTGCACTAAATGGCAGTGCTGTGGTTGGATAGTGCAGATTAAGGGGCAGTATTATCCCCTTCTGACATCACAAGGGGAGCTAAATTTCAATTACCTAATTTTTCACATGCTTGCAGAGAATGGTTTACCAAAACTAAGTTACTATGTTGATGTATTTCACATTTTATAGGTTGATAGAAGCACTGGGGACCCAATTAAAGCACTTAAACATGGAAAAAGTCCGATTGTCATGATATGTCCCCTTTAAAAAATGTGAAGCAACAGCACTGCATGTCTAGTAGTTGAAACTTTAGATAAAACACTGTTTGGAAAAAAAACACTCACAGGTAGGAAGCCTGCAATCAATTCCCAGTCATTCCTTCCAAATCGCTTCACAAGGGTCCCAAGAATTTCATCCTAAAGTTAACAACAAACACGGTTAATTCCTGTAAACTTTGCATATACTGTACATATAAACACTGGAATATTAAAACAATAATAAAAGTGAATTTGCGATTAAATTTGAAATTACCATATTTGAAATAGGGCTGTATATCAATACAATTTCCCAAAACGATACATATCCCAAAACATGATGCAATGCACATAATGATACAAGACAATTTTCAATGACATTTTTGCTCAAAACTTCGTAACATAGTTACGAATAAGCAGTGTTGTAACAGCTGTGTTTTTGCCATTTATTAGCTTTTGTGGGAACTTGTAGAAAGACTTTACTCATGTAGTTTTACAAAGATAGTGCCTTACTCTTGGCATTATATTCTTCTCTCATATAATTATTTTAAATCTATGAATAAACATGCAGTCAAACTAAGGCCAAATTTTCATTTTGCGCGTTCCCGATTCTCTTTTGGTTGTAGGGTTTATAGGTAGGAGGAAGTATCAGATAGCCCTTGAAACGAAAATTTCCGTACCTCACTTCAAACGAAGGGGTATGTGAAAAAGGTATTGTCTACACAGCGGCAACATGGGTGCCAAAGTGAGCCGAGATACTCTGCTCAATATTGTGTTCATATGTACGACTATATAAAAATAACAAACTAATAAACGTATGCTACATTACGTCATTATCGACTGCACGACAGTGCCAAGTGTCAATATTGTATTGATACCCAGTGACTCGACAGCATACATCCAAGTGCAGTGGCTGGGAATTTGCTTATCTTTTACCGCATGTTTAATAACACATTGTTTTGTAGATCTGTTATGTCCATGAATATGTAAACACAACGTAAACAGACAGTGCTTTTAGTGTGTGTGCTTATTGCAACATTATTGACCAGTACTGTATGTTCTGTATCCCTCATGGACGCCCGAGAAAGCCTGAAGGCTAATACGTTTTCATGCTGAATGTTTGTTATGCACACAGACCGTGGTCATCTGAAACATCAAACGCCATTTCATTGCATTGTAAAGCAGTTTTAACTGCACTTATCCAGAACATTGTATATGGACATTGTTTATTCGTTGTTATTCTAACCATGGGTTCACACCAGCCACGTTGGAGGCGTCAAATTTGCGTCTTCCACGTCTAAGTGTGCCACTTGAACATTTTGAGTTTACTTGCTTCATTCGCACGTCAAATTCTAGTCAGAGAGGCATTCACAAGGAAATTCGCATCATGGGAGGGCCTTCCATAGGTGTTTCTCAATTTCAAGGAAGGATCCTCTGAAGTCGGAATCTCAAGGATGCTACGTCAATGACATCCGTCAAGGGACTGTTCCAATGTCGAGGATCCTCGGAATTTCAACCAAGGACTGAGTCCTTTATTCGAAAAATATCCCATATACAGGAAAGGATACATATGTGTAGCCTTTGCGCTCTGAAATCCCCCCCAATCTTATGCGTGCAGTGCCGAAAGCACACCTTTTTACTGACGTAACGACGCAATGACGTGCACTTGCTAGCCCGTTCCATTTACGTGTCCTCTGAATGCTAAAGAGGAGCCTCGCCTAGCCTCTGAAGGAAGTAACTTGGAAAGACTAGTCCGGTCAAGGAAGTATCCTTGACATTAAGAAACACCTCACAGGCTTCTGCGACTCCGCTCGCTTCCTGTAATCACACCACTACTAGAGCAAGCTCCTGATTGGTTAACATTTTTCAACTTGCTCAATTCGCGCAAATGAGGCGGAATCGTGTTTACCGCGCCACGCTACATGCCTCATTCACGCCGCAAGATCTCCAGACGCGCTTCAACGCGTCTTTACATTGACGCGCGCTTCACTCCTCTACCACGGATGGTCTGAACGCAGCATAAAAGTCAGTTGTTTTATTGAATACAAAAATAAGTAAAACAAGCACACTGTGCATCAGGTCACTTCGTACACAACAAACACGGGGCATCGCGTTACTCGCTCTAGATTACTTGTGGGATTTAACTTCGTGTCATGCAAATTTTTCGCTCGAGATGAATATTTTCAACTTAAGGCGAAGACGCGTTTGAGGCAAATAGCGCGTTTTCGCGTCATTCACATCGCCCCACTTGAGGACGCGTCTGATTGCATCTTTGCATTTGACTTTGTATGTAATACACTCGCGCAAATCGTTGAACTCGCGTCTGCTGTAACCCCCCACTTGCACTAGCAGCTTCCAACGGAAGTGAATGGGGCTCATGATCGGTTTGGTTACAAACATTCCTAAAAATATCTTCCTTTGTGGTCATCAGAACAAAGAAATACATCGATTTGTAACAACATTAGAGTGAGTTTCACTATCCCATCATTAAGTAAAGCATTTCTGCATTTATCCCATTCCATTGAGTAGTGAACACGCGCACTGCAAGTCGTAAACACAAACACACAGCAATGGACACTTAAACAGATTATTTTATTTTAAACACTCGAAAGGATCCATACATTTAATTTTGAACACTTTAAGCAATCAAATAAAAAAAATATTTCAACACTTACTATAAACTCCCAGGTATTACCTGGTCAACCAGCAAAAGGTTGGGCAGTACATAACCTCTCTTTGTAATACAAGATATCCCTACTAACCTAAAATATACACAGACATTTAATGTAATTTCAACAGACAGCTAATAAGAAGTATTTAACAGTGGTGAGTAGACACTGCCAACAGCCGTTTATTGCATTTTGATGTGGTCTTTCAGACAGTTAGCTATGCTACTTATAAAAATATCAATTCCCCTAGGTGTCAAATTAACTCCATCTTTCAAAAACAGCCCAGAACTGTCATGTCTAATGTAAGGATGCTCAATCATGGTACCATTTATGCTATGAACAAATGTAGCCATAACACTATTAACAAACTTCCTAGCCTTGTCAATCTTTACCGGATTGACATTAGCCTTCCACCGGCACCTTTGGGTAACAGCTGAAAACATGATTTTCATGCCAGGGTGCCAGAGTTTAAGCTGGTGCAGGTCCTGCTTCATTACATTCACCAGCTGGACCCTTCTGACCTCCCCCATGTCGTTGGCACCACAGTGGATGACGAGGACCTCCGGGGCTACTTTTCCTTGCAAGGAGTTGGAGAAAAAGGGGAGAAGTCCTTTCCACTGCAGTCCACTCAAGCCAAACCAGCAAACACAGACGCCTGGCAGACTGAGGTTGCTTTGCTTGGTCTCTGCAGCTCTATGGGCACCTTGTTTGACATAGCTGTCACCAATGATCCACACTCTGTCTATGGAAAAGAAAAAAAAGGTTTAACTAAATGGTTGAGGTAATGAAAATCAAAAAGAACAAAAAGTAGAACAGTTTTTAATGTTGATAAACGATGTGGGAGATTTAGAGCAAGAAAGCAACACCACAAAATATAAATGACAGTATAATATTTTGTTGTCCATTTAAGACAGACAATGTAATAGCAGATGTCAAATGTAAGTAGCCAAAACTAGTACTTACAGTTTAAGCCCTGTGCATGTGTAAAAGATGTGGTGGGTGTGTCATGGTTGTCCATGACCTCAACCTTAATCGATCGCTGAAAGAAAGAAATATAATGTAAAAATATAAAGGTGCATTTCCATTTCAGGAGTCATATTCAGGACCATCTCACAAAGCGACACTATTTATGACGTATTACCCAATACGAAATCTAATGCTACATAGATATATCAAGTAACATTGTATTAAGTAACATTAATAATAACGTTAATTCTGATTTATGACAACTAACGTTTTAACGTTTCTTAATTGTTTAGTAATACATTAAGCGTGTGTAGTATAGTATAGTATCAATAATCGATAAATAGTTTAAGTTTTAGGTTAATTTACCTCAAGAGTTGGAAACGTTGAAATATCAACCGCCAAAATCTTCCATCCCCGTAACCGTCAATGCCCCTGAAAGCCTGGACTTCTAGGCTTCCATCAGTAGCGTATAGCATTAGCTCCTAAGCTAACTTCATCACGTGGACCTAGAGAGGCGTGGTTTTAGCAACCAGGCACCTCAGCTCCACCCACGTCCCACCTCTTTGCATATTTTCTGTCATCCGGGAGTCAATAACACTGTAAACTGTAATACCCTAGTACCAGTTAAAAAATTTGAATGTTTGATAGAAATCAGAGTAAAAAGTGGAAAATCGAAACATGTCCGTGTAAGGTAATTTAAGGCAGTGGTTCTCAAACTGCAGTCGTTCCCGGGTTTCGGACACAATATGTCTGAGAGCGTTTCTAGAGTATAAATTGTATTGCAATATGTAGCGTTTGAGTATTATCCTTAAATCCAAACTAAACAACAGATTGGTAAATGAAAAGGTTTAATAACAGTTCTGACTTAAAGTTACAATTGAAATGGTTACACTTTAAATGCATGAAATTGTAAATAATACATGTACAATTTACTGTTTCCAATGTGTGTGAGATATTACCTGATAAGATAGAACAGAAAAAAAGAAAAGTTTAGAAGAAAGAGATTCACCATTGAGAACTGGAATCTCGACCTAATGGCCTAAACCCAAGAACTCAGGTTAAGAAGCAAAGGAAAAGGCAAAAAGCCCAGAGCTCATAAAAACCTTGACCTTTATCCTCTATCCCTTGACCATGTGACTAAACCTAACTTGATACATTCAAATTGACCAATCAGAAGACACCTTTAACCCCCACTAGATTAACGAATCTGCCAATAGTCAATGAGCACAGGAATGCAAATGATACAGAATGGAAATGGGGGTTGTGACGGAATAATAAATTCCTATATTTTCAATTTTACATTACAAAGACCGTAAACTGTGAATTACTGAATTGTGGGGTGCACAAGTCCACAGTCCATTCTCCATTTCTGAGTTTAAGATTTTTCGGGCAGGCCTAAAATCATGATTCGATGACGAACTGGAGCCGAAACGGACATGGAAAATCAAGTATACCCCGCTACCTGCGAGTCATATGTGTCCTTTCCATACAGATCTCCGGATCAACTGCGATTCGTCGTGCTACCTTTAAAAGTGCTCCGAGTCGATCCGAAACATGCTGAATTGATGCGCAAATCATCAGGAGTTTACGATGAATGAGCTTTGCCGGGGAAGACGCACGAGTTAAAAAAAATTCGCACCACGTTAACCAATCAGGACCTTGCTGTTGTAGTGACGTGATTACAGGAAGCAAGTGGAGTCTCAGTGGAGTCGCAGAAGCCCCTCCCATGACGTGAATTTCTGCGTGAATGTCTCGTATGACTAGGCAAACTAGACACGGTAGATTCGAATTTGACGCCTCAAACGCGGCTGGTGTGAACCCACAGTAATGGCTGCTGGAATGTTAAAAAATATTTGTTAAACAATGTGAAATAAATTTAGTAAAAAAGGACATTCTGAATGCAACTTGTGCAATGGTGAGAAATTTGGCAAAACAATTAGGAAAATAAAAAATACATTCAGCTGGAGTTTTTCCATTTTATTTGCTTTCGGCCAAGAATTTTCCTTTCGATGCATCCCTCTGGGTTCCCACACCTTTGTTAACTTCAAATTCAAGGACCTTTCAAGGACTTTCCAGATCCAATACCCTCAAATTCAAGGACTAAATGTGGGGACACATTTCAAGTGAGAGCAAGGTTACATTGTGTTACCTTGCTCGCTGTTGATCATATGGTGCGGTGCCTGCTGTCGACTTCGCCGGCGGATGGGACTGTCGGTGAGATGACTAAGCTTCTTGAGGCACGACGTGGTGATGGAGACGGCGAATTGAGGGATGGATTTACAGCGTGTCGCATTAGCGGTGACACCACGGAGATCGGCGGGGTCGTGGTGACGGCTCCTGGTGATCTTACAGCTAACGGTTTGGAGTCGAGGGGTGTTGCGTCCTTTTCGTCTTCAGACTCAGATGCCCGGAGCTCCAGTGTGTCTGGAACTTCGCACGGGAATGGTGGTGACATGCATGTGAAGGCGTCAACTGGTAATGTGTCAAAGGAGGGCCGGTTGCCGGAGGATAAGGACATTGATTTTAAATCATATTTAAAATCAACTTTTAGTAAGAAAGGTCTACATTTTTTACATCTTAATGTTAGAAGTCTGCTACCGAAAATTGATGAAATCAGACAACTGGTAAAACAATCAGAGGTTGGAGTTATTTGTTTGACGGAAAGTTGGTTAGATCAAACTATAAGTGATGAAGAAATTGCTATTGATAATTATTGTATATCTAGATATGACAGAAATAGAAAAGGTGGCGGGGTTTGTGTATATGTGCGCTCAGACGTGGCTTTTAACTGTAGAGAGGACATTGCTAGTGATTTAGAGATTGTTTGGATGGACATAAATTTACCAAAAACAAACCCTATTTTATTGGGGGCTTGCTATAGACCACCAGGTCATGTTACTTTTTATGACAAATTAGAACAAGCTCTCTAAAAATTATCAGACAAAGATTTCGCTGAACTGATTTTATTGGGGGATTTTAATACAAATGTGTCGGGATGTGCTCATCCTACTGGTAAAAAGCTGGAGGATTTGTGTCATTCTTTTGGTCTTGAACAACTTGTACATCAACCCACGAGGATAGGCAAGACTAGTAAGACTACTATTGATTTGATATTAGTCTCAAACAAAACAAAAATATCTCAAAGTGGTACTATCACCTATGGTATAAGTGATCATAATATAATTTTTTGTACAAGAACATCCGGTATGCAAAAAATCTTTCACGCTCATAAGTCTGTACTATCCAGATCATTAAAACATTACTCACAGGAAACTTTTCAGAGGTTGGTGATAGAGGCAGATTGGTCATCGGTGGTAAATTGTAAATGTGTTAATATGGCATGGATACAGTTTAAAGATAGATTTTTAGATATAATAAATAAGGTAACCCCTTTGAGACAGATTAGAGTTAAACAGCGTTCTAGTAGGTGGTTTAATGAAGCTATATATGATGCAATCAAAACTAGGGAAAAAGCAGTGAAAATTTTTAAGAAATCTAACAAACATGATGATTTTATTTTATATAAGCAAACAAGAAATAAGACTCAGGAGCTTATTAGAGATGCAAAATCTACCTATTATAAGAATGATATATTAAATAATAAAGATAATCCAAAAAAGTTGTGGAGGTCTTTACAGGAATTGGGGGCCATTAAGACAAATACTAATAAACCAAAAAGTATTGGACTAAAAATTAAGGGAATATTGAATTTTAATAAGAAGGAGGTTGCTAATTATTTTAATACATATTTTACTTCGATAGCAGAACAACTGGTATCAAATCTTCAGCAGTCCTCTGGGATATTTAGTATTGATAGGGTGAAATTATTTTATAATAAACTTGGAGCACGACCCAATTCATTCTCTTTACGGAAGGTCGAGGTTATGGAGATAGAAAAAAAACTCTTAAAGTTGGACTGTACAAAGGGCCCTGGGTTAGATGGGTTATCCCCTAGGTTCTTACGAGATACAGCTGCCCAAATAGCCCCTTATATCTCCCACATTTTTAACCTGTCAGTTGAATCTGGAATTTTCCCCAATGATTTTAAGAAGGCAAAAGTAGTTCCCATATTTAAAAAAGGGAACAGCCACGATCCTGGAAATTATAGACCGGTGTCCATTCTGTGTACAGTCTCGAAAATTTTTGAAAAAATAGTGAATGATCAATTTAATGAATACATGAACCAAAATAATTTAATGTATAAATTCCAATCTGGTTTTCGAAGGTCATATTCTACCGAAGCATGCTTACTTTACTTATCATACACCATACGCAGGGAAATAGATAGTGGAAATCTCTGCGGAATGGTGTTATTGGATTTACACAAGGCTTTCGACACAGTAAACCATGACAGATTGATAGCTAAACTTGAGGCCTTGGGAGTAGACAACTCAACCTGTCGGTGGTTTAGATCTTACCTATCAGGGAGGGAACAATCGGTGACCCTGGGGAGAACACTATCGGATCCTTGCGTAGTAGAATGCGGCGTACCACAAGGAAGTATTCTTGGACCATCCTTATTTTTAACCTATATTAACGATATGGTAGATTCCTGTTCATGTGATCTATTTTTGTATGCCGATGACGCAGCACTTTTAATGTCTCATAAATCTCAATCTATCCTAGAGAGTACCCTGAGTTCAGAACTATCCTCTGTAAACAACTGACTGATTGACAATATGCTGTCTTTACATGTTGGTAAGACAGAGGCCATCTTGTTCGGGTCAAAATACAGACTGAATAGATGTTCGGAATTAAGGGTCATATTAAATAATGCTGTGGTCAGTACAAAAACCTCAGTGAAATACCTTGGGTGTATCTTAGAATATAACTTGGATGGCAGAAATATGGCAAACAAGGTTTTGAATAAAGTAAGCGGGCTTACAAAGTTTTTAGCTAGAAATTCCAAATTTTTAGAACGATCAACAATGATTATTTTAGCTAATGCTTTAATTCTAAGTCATTTTGAATTTGCATCTACGTCGTGGTTTGAAGGCCTTACGGTCCGACTTAAAGGTAGGCTGCAAACAGCACAGAATAAATTAATAAGAGTTATTTTGAACTTGGGACACAGGTCTCATGTAGGTCGATCACAATTTGCGGAGCTCAACTGGCTTCCCGTTGAGTCTCGCGTTATTATGTCAAGACTGACCATGATGCATAAAATTCAGTTTGGTAGTGTCCCATCATTTCTGCGGTGTCTTATAACTAAGGTAAAGGACACACACAATATTAATACTCGGGGCAGTATATCTGACCTACGTCCTTACTCATGTAAGACAGAGTTAGGGAAAGGAGCCTTTGCTTATATAGGGCCAGTTCAATGGAACAAGTTAGATCAACAAATTAAATTGATTCCTAGTTTGAACAATTTTAAAAGGAGCATCAAATCTTGGTTACAAGACAGGGTGGCAGATTAGACGTGATAATTTTATTTATTATTTATAAATGAGAATTTGTTTTTATGTTTTGTTAAGTGTTTATGTGTTTTGTTATGAGGACCACAATGGAAATAAGTCTTGGACTTTATTGTGTTTTTATCCTCAATTGTATTTGATGTCTTTTTGTGTTTTTGTGTAAGACATTGTTGTCGATACAATTAAATAAATTCAATCAATCAATCAATCAATCAACCTTTTAAGATACATTGTTACAGTTCCGTTTCCAGGGGTAAGTGGGTCTGAATGTGTATATCAAATTCAATCAATGGTGAGACTTAATGACAAAAACAATGTGACACGGGAGCCAGGAAGTATATCGCTATCTGAAATATTGCCAAAGACGGCGTTACAGGGACGGAGGAAGTATGGCAAGGGAGACGCAGCGTCTCGTTCCCTTCTCAGGGCACAACAGTTACATACGTAACCCGAGACGTTTTCATGTGTCAAACACAACTATGCAAAAAAAGCATTTTGGTATGAATCAACATTCACATACAGAAGATATAAGCATTTAAAGTGAACAGTTTAGCACGTGTGCTTAAAAAGTCTAGAATATTTATGATATTATCAAACACTACAAAGGGAATAATATGATGTTGTTGTTGTTTTTTTCAGAAAACTTATTGCATAAAATAGATTCAAGCACTTTCAATGACCTGTACCTATGCCTGTATATTTTCAACAACTTCCCAGAGCCTTGCATTATTTCCCCCAGATTCACAAACTTTCAAGGATTTCAAGGACCCGTGGGAACCCTGATCCCTATTTTTAATGCTTTCACTCACCTCTTTGGAAGTCCATTTGAGCTTTAGCTGTTCAACATCCTCATCGATGTCAGACTCAGGATTCATCTCAAGCTTTGGTTCAAGGCTTGCACAGCCTTCCATTACACTAGATATGTAGATTTAATGGGAACACGAGTTAGCTCAAGTGAACAGCTGTGTGCCGATTCATCAACTTATATGGTCTCAAATCAGGAACAGTTCACTTATACTGGGAATTCCATATATATATAAAATATATTCAATCGTGTTGTGACATCACGATTATTTAAATGCTCCTGGTCGCGTTGGAGCCATTGTCACCTCCCAAGGATTTACATTGGGTTAAGATAAAAAAAATATTAGTCTAGTGAGTCACGGGCCTAACGTAACATTATTCACACGCAGATGGATATAATTGCTGCAAATGTTTTAGGTTAACAGCGAATAACAGTGATGCCCCTTACACATTCAGCTATTTTCGTAACTTACACAACATATTCACTTGGAGTTTTACTTTCTAGCACAGGCTGGCGTTCGTAAAGGTTACCACGGCAACGGTTGCATTGGTTGTGTTTCGCGAACCTTTTACGTTGCATTATAGGCAAACTGCGACCGTTAATGTACGTTACTAATCGAAGTGTAACGTTGGATATAACGATGGCTGATATACAATGTGATACTGGACAGAATTTATTCTATTAGAACTACAATATCTTCCATAACTAATACATTAACCCAAAACATACTTCACACGTTTGTAATCATTAGGCAACTAACGTTAACAGATTTGTTTCCAGCAAGTTACTGTACGATTAAACTTTTTCTTACCCCTCCAATTCCACAGACATCTTTAAGAGGCTTCCGAAAGTTCATGAATCATTAGTTGACCACTTCATGATACGTGGGTGATACTGATTTTGTTGATAATCGTCTATACACCGTGTATGTCCATATGCACAATCTCCAACCGCTGTCTGCGAACTTCGCGCGCATTAAATTGTGTTCCATGCGTCAGATTTGCGCAGCCGCTTCTTCTTCTGATTTTACGGCGGGTTGCGAACCAACTTCATAAGCGCATACCGCCACCTACTGTGGTGGAGTGTTAAGAGATTGAACTTTAATCCACTCTCATCCTAATAAATCTCATGCTTGCATTTATCATTTTCCCTGCATTTGATCCATCAATTAATATTTTACTTAATGTAAAATCTTTTTTCCCCAGTGATTTTTATTCTAGTTCCTCTTTAAGACTTTTCCTTTCTATTTTATATTACATACCATCATTACATGTTCCACTGTTTCTTTTATTAAACATATTTTACATAAACCTGTATTATGTTACCGTTTCCCTATTATATGTAATGTGTGATTAAGATCAGAATGCCCTGTTTGCGCTAAAACACTTCCTTTATGTGTTTTTATTATGAAGAAATGTACATCTATACATGGCATGCATACTTGTTACGCTGTGAAAAAATAAAATTAAATAAAAGCAAGGCGCACAAATCATAGAACCTACATAAATAAAAGGAAATAAAGAATAACACAAAAAGGGGTCAATCATCTTCTATGTCAAAGTCTTTTATGAGCCCAGCAAATTTACAAGCCTGCTTGCTTTTCATACAATGTAAAGAAGGAAGGTAGCTATCAAGAAAAAAATTTAAATACAGAAAAATAGGGTTTGATTTTAGTACATTTGTAAATAAAGAATTTACCTAAAATTAACAATATATTAATAAAAAATTCAGCTCTATTGTCATAGAGTAGAGTGGGACACAACTTAATTTTGTCTTTGGCTCAATACTTTAAACAATAATTGGTTTAGATTAAATATATTTTTACACATCAACACACATAACCTACAATTCTTGCACAATTACACCAAGAGTGACAAAAGTGCAAATGTTACTTATAAGTAACTTACCCATTAATTGTAACAGACAGAAATAGTGATTTTTAACACTTAATATGTAATAATTCCATATATTCTGTCTACATATTAAAGGTAGATTGTTTGTACATCTGTCTTAATAAAAAGGATTACTGTTTTAGTGATGCTGGCTTTATATTTGGTGTTGTTTTGTCTGTTATTTCACTGTCGTATTTAAAGTAAATTTTCACACAACTATTTATTTTTAACATAATTTATTTTTATTTACACATTTATTTTCATTACAATTTATAACATAATATTGTAAGCAGAAAAGTATCTCTGTGTAGCCACAATGAAAGAAAAAAACAACAACATGAATAAACTTTAATATGTTATAATATCTTTATCAATGGTATTACATCTACCTCCA
Organism: Misgurnus mizolepis; assembly: GCA_025389145.1. Taxonomy (NCBI): domain Eukaryota; kingdom Metazoa; phylum Chordata; class Actinopteri; order Cypriniformes; family Cobitidae; genus Misgurnus; species Misgurnus mizolepis. Next base: position 6,638,155 of record JAIFKI010000022.1, on the reverse strand, counting down.
AAACAGCTTAAGACTTTATTAAATACATGCGTTAATACTTAACCTCAAAGCACAATTAAATTATGTACATTAATGGATTATTCGTTACATTTAAAGACAAATGACTTTATTTCTAATAGCAAAACACAATTGCACAGCATGAATGTATGCACAAAAGTTACACATTTACAGCCTTATTTGATATAGCTTTTTTATTATGTGCACTGTTGCAAATTAGATTTGCATAAAACATTTTACTAGTGAAAATTATGCAACAATATTGAAAAAATAACACAATTATGCTTATTTTGGCAATTATATAATGATATTTCTAACAGTAATACCTATGCATCCAACAGATTTTACGATCTATTCTTTTGGATACTGACGCAATAACTTATTCCATTTTATTATACAAAGAAAACGTATGATCCAACACATTTCCATCTTTAAGTTTTTTACCTCTAAGACGGTTTCATCGGATGCACGCACGTTGCCGCCGTTACACGGCTGGTCCAAAGTTAACTTTCAGTCTGTGTTTATTTATCGGTGTGTCTAGTGGCTACGCTGATCTCAGAAACACATACCTTTTCAAAATTAAAATTTTCCTAAAGATGAGGGAAGAGGGAGAGCACGGATCACTGATGTGGCACCCAGGCACAAATTCAAGGATCTGTAGCTAACATTGTATACATTATTTACACAGTAACGCTAGCTCAGTGTAGTTGATACGCGTTAGATATCTATACAAAGGTAATCTACTTAGTTATTTATTTTCCTTGTTATCAGAAATAAACAACTCTAAAAGGACTATGTTGTTATTGATTCTATGCTGCTGAGGTCTAAAGGAAGTTATGTTTGGGCCACAAAAGCCGCTTGTTTATGTCGTTGCTGCCCATACTCTTTCTTTCAAGTCTTTTTTCCCGTTACTATAAAAAAAGTGATCCATGCTCGATGCCCCAAAGGGTAACATTATTTGAGAAAAACTTTGATCAGCTGGCGTGCCTCAAAGAAAGCCATTTTCTTCAGAAATATAGGAGAAGCCATTAAAAGCATTGGAGCTGCTGGTGGCCAGGCTATGTGCAGTTTCTGGGGTGCGGCCCACAGAGTTGGGCACCATCTCTCTGGTGAATTCTGGGTCAATATGCTGAAGATCTGAAGGGCCTCTCTGAATGATTGAACAAAATCTTATTACACACTTTGCCATAGTAACATAATAAAACATAATGCAACAGAATCCATAATTTAAAGGCGTTGGTATAGAAGTTACGTCTTGTAACATAAGGTGGGGAAGGGATTGTAAGAACCTACCACATTAGGGTTATATGGAGGTGTAATTCGCTTGTGATAGAGATCATCCCAGTTTATGAGGGCAAAGAACGCATGGTTTTTAATCTCCAGCTGCAAAAACAGTTAAATAGAAATGAAGCTTGGTCTGGTAAACAATTGTACACTAAAATGCATTTAGCCAGATTAAATTTCTCTAAATTAATTTGAAATGATTTAAAATAAATTAATTTCCTTTATTCATATGAAAAGTTTACCACAATTTTATCAAAGCTATGGATCATGGTATGTCTGCAAAGTTCACTTACAAAATCAGCAATAGCTCCTATTCGGCGCCGCTGATCTTTTTGCAAGAGTCCATAGAGCAGGTGACACACAGCCTCAGACTTTCCAGGTGGCAGGTGAAGAGGTTTGTGTAAAATTGCTTCATACATCTCAGATACATCTCGATTGTAGAATGGAGGCTGTTGAGGATGAAATACAGTAGTTTCAATACCCCAGCAAAGTTTTTAAAGGTGCCAAAGAATGCATTGAAATAATCTGTTAAATTGTTCCCTGATATCTACCTAGAAGGTATGTCTCTTATTTAAGTGCAAAAATTATCCAGAGATAAGCGTCACCCCACCCTATTGAGTTAAATCTACATTCTTGGAGCTTTCAAACGGTATACAGTTTGTAGTGATAGATTAAAATTTACATCAACAATATTGATGCAAACTTTGGCTACGTTCACACTGCAGGCTGAAATGACCCAATTCCGATTTTTTTGCCCCTATGCGACCTGTATCTGATCTTTTCATGACAATCTGAACGACACAGATCTGATCTTTTCAAATGTGACCCAGGCCACTTTGGTATGTGGTCCTGAATCCGTCTGAACGGCCAGGCCACATGTATCTGACCCGTATGTCATTGATATGCTACAAACGTCATAATTCATTTAATGCAGAGATCAACTCATTTGCATTTTAAAGGACACACCCAGAAACGGCAAATTTTTCCTCACAGCTACAAAGTGGCAAATTTTAACATGTTATAATAAATTATCTAGATGGCATTTTGAGCTAGAACTTCACATATGTACTCTAGGGACACCAAAGATTTATTTAACATCTTAAAAAGTCTTGTTAAATGTCCCCTTTAAAATACGCAAAAGTACATGAATGAATGAGTAAACTTACTAAGCTGTACAGCATCTCATAAAGCACAGCTCCAAGGCACCACCAGTCTACTGTTCGGTCATAGGGCTCTTTTCGTAGGACCTCAGGTGCTAGATACTGATAGAAAACAAGATTACATTTTATGATCTTAGATGAACAAATAAAAACTCTTTGCATCTATATTTTTACCTCAGGAGTACCACAAAATGTTGTGGTGGTTTCTTCTGCTTGTACTCCTTCTTTACACAGTCCAAAATCTGTTAACACCACATGACCCTGGTGTAGAAAAAAACACAAAAATTACAACAATATAGAATACTTGAAATGCATTAAGCAGCTCTGTTAGAAACAAATAATGCACTGTACCTGGCAATCTAATAGGATATTTTCTGGCTTGAGATCTCTGGAGGAAAACATTTAGACATAAAAGTGGTCAGGCCAACAATAAATGTGATTATAGTATGATACACAGAAAATCTCACAGTTATTGACCTGTAAACTATATTGAGAGAATGAAGGTAACCGATGGCACTGGCCACTTCGGCCGTGTAGAAGCGAGCCCGTGGCTCTGAGAAACATCGCTCTCTTTGCAGGTGGTAAAACAGCTGGAGAGGGAAAAGACAGGAACATTTAGTATTAAAACAACTATTAACACAAAAGATCCATTTTTATTACATTTATTAAGAGTTAATACAAGAGGGAGCAGACAGTGCCTTCTAGTGGTTGGGAGAGTCACAGAACCAAATGTCACCCCAACAACAGGAACCTGAAATCATCTACTGCATGTACTTGTTTCTTTTTTTATAAATAAATAATGTAAGTAAATAAACTAAAATCTTTGTATAATAAAATACATTTCAAAGTTTACACTTTTAAAAGGGTATAGAAACTAATATACAGAGATGGTAATACAGTTAGCTGCAGACCCATGCAGATAATACTGTGTGAATGATTGTTAAATTCATTAAAAAAAATGTCTCAAACCTCTCCTCCATTGACATAATCCAGAACAAAATAAAGCTTCTCAGCGGTCTGAAAGGAGTAGTGTAACCCGACCAGAAAAGGGTGTTTCAAGCTCTTGAGTAGCACATTCCTCTCTGCCATTATGTTCTTTTGCTATATTACACAAGACAACATTGATGGAGGTAAACAAGAAAAATATGAACTGACATCATTCACTTCAAAACAAAAAAATATATAATGCTACAGTATAAAATACAGGATTCATTTTTAATAATAACAGTAGTTTTATTTCAACATTAACCTTTGTATTACTGGTTGCATTTTTTTATTAAAAGTTTGATAGGTAAAGGTTGTGTATGTTTTTTCACTAAACTCCGAATTAAAAATAAAGATTCAGATTTGGCTGTCACATAAACAGGGTCATTAAATCCAACTCTTTAATGCACTCTTCACAAAAAGCTTGTGGATCCCTGATCTCAGCACCAGAGCATTCTGCGCCGATACTGCCAGCGGGACCACACGGACAGGCCAGCAGGATTCTACATAGGCCTACTCATTTATTCATTGGACTGCTGAATTAGACGCAAGAGTCTCTTTTCAGTGTGAATTAGAAAGATTCTGAGGTTATGTCGCTTTCATGGTTTATTATATAGGCGGTTTCAACAGTAACAACATAAACAAACGGCTTTTGTGGAACAAACGTAACTTACGGTAAACTTCGCTAAGAATCAATAACAACAGATCCTTTTAGAGAAGTTTATTTCTGATAACAGGCAAAATAAACAACACGTAGATTACCTTAGTTCAAATCATAGCTAAAGCGTATCCAAAACTACACTGAGCTAAAGTTACTGTGTAAAATGAATGTATACAATCTTAACTACAGATCGGATGCCAAATCAGAGCCGATCCGCCCTATACGCAGGCTACGCAAGCTGCGTAGGGTCCCCGCACCACTAGGGGGCCCCCTTGTTGTTAACTTCATGCAGCGCTACACAGACCAGCTGGCATGTGACATCATTGTGCCAAGAGAGACATTCGAAATTATAACAAACAGTCTGATCTCACGATACTTTAATTCCATTTGTCGGTCCATCTATGCAACTCTGCATGCGTTTGACGCGCCTATCAACATGCGTCTTCATTTGGATATGGTTTAAAGATATCCGTCCACAGCAGGAAAGACAAACCACGAGTCCGCGACAAAATGAAGGTAAAGTAAAAAGATTAAGAACACATTAATGTTTTAAATTGGTCTTGACTAACCATGCAATGGATTTTATTACAAACACTGCATTCTAAATAGATTACGTTTTAGTCCAGTGTGTTTTGTTAGAAGTGCGTGTACACATTAATAATCAAAATCTTTCATACGTGTTAAAAAAATAAACACATTTATTCATGCAAGATGTTGAGTGACTCCTGTTAGCATTTTAAAACAATGCACATTATGTCTAAAGTTTGCATATTTATATAATTATTAATGTATTTTGGTGTGTTTACCTCTGGAGTCTGATCATGCCTTGTTTGTAAACAAATTGGAAAATCTGTTGAGTTGTTTGTTATAGTTTATCTGACAACTATTTTGTTTTGATTTTATTCAGCTTTGTTTCCCTGATGTTCTACATCACTTAAAAAAAATATATGTGGCAGTAGACCTTGCTTTCCAAGTAATAATGTAACAGATTAAGGGTTTTTCAAAAAAAAAAAACATGCGTCAATGTCATATTTAGTAAGTATTCTGATGAGTGTCACAGTAATGTACATGTGGCAAAAAAGATAATACGTGTTTTAGTTAACAATTTGTTTATAGCTATTTAAGCAGAGACAGTGAATGTTTTTTTATGAACGCGATGACAGGGCCCCCTCACAAAGTTGCTTAGGGCCCCCAGAAGGCCAGAATCGGCTCTGTGCCAAACCTCCCATCAATAGCAGTAATCCATGATCGCCGTCTCCCATCATCTTTAGGAAACCAAAACATTAGTTTTTTTTGACAAGGTATTTGTTCCAGAGTTCAGTTTAGAAACTAGTTAGGGCATTTAACAAACAAAAACCGAAAGTTAAGTTCCACTCAGATGCGTAATCGCGTCAACGTACGTGTGTCCGATGAAACCATCTATAGTGGTGGAGACCCCAGGTCTATGCACCATATTAAGTGACGTTGGTCAGTGCAATCTGCAACTGCACTTGCATTATTAAAAACACTTCAGAAAGAAGTAAATTATCTCCTTAGTATCGGCAATTGATGCAATGTCGAGTGAGAAATTCTTAAAAGGGAAAAATGCTTGTCTCCATAATACTGCTTGAATACAGACTGGCTGGCATATTCACACTCAACTTAGCAAGGCCATGCTGGTGAACCAGCTTTACCAGCTCCGTTTTTGCTTGAGAACAGCAAGACTATGCTTGCCCCTACACTCAAAAAATAGTGCTAAATAGCACTAAAAAGCTCGTAATCATAGGGGACAATTTTTTGTGCTATATAGCACCTATAAAGCACCTATGAAGAACCACCCGGGGATGATATAGCACCACTATAGCACCAGATATGGTTCTATATAGCACAATATGGTTCAACACAGGTGCTACACATATAGTATACCGTAAATGGTTCCTCTATGATTACAAGCTAGTGAACCACATTAAGTGCTATTTAGAATCATTTGCGTGTAGTTAGACCAACTATGCCAACATGAACTAACCTGGTCTAGCATAGAATTCAGCACAGATTTCAAAATATTTTGTTACATCAAATTAAACCAAAATAAAAACTATTTTTGTTAATAAAAAGAATGCAGTTTGTTTTATTGGGCTATCTAGACTATTTATTGGGCTATTATACTATTTGTATAGTACAAAGGGCAAAGTAAAAGTGAGATTAGATTAGATTTTGCCTATTTTACTGCACTAGCTGTGCTAGTTCTGATCTTGCACATGTTATCTAATATTAGTCTTAAGGGATGATAAACAATAAAATATGAAAAACAAACAGGTACTGTACAAATAAATAGGTAGCATGTTTTAAAACCAAATAAATACAAACCTCTTTTTTCTTCAATATAACCTTTTTTTGCAAAACTTTTACAGCATAGAATTTTCCATCTGCTTTGAGTTTTGCCAGAAGCACCTGCAATTGAAGAGGCACAATTTAGCTAAATAAAGGCATTTTATTTTCTGCATGTAAACTTATAAACTTGTTCCTTTAAGACCCACTGAAAAAGTTATCGTAGAAGACTACCTTATAGGGATGTGACGAGACACTTACCCTACGAGACGAGATAAAACAGAAGATTGGGTTCCCGAGAATGAGATTTTTAAACTTTAAAAAAAATCCTTAATAATAATATATGAATAGTATTTTATTAAACTAAAATCACATAATTTTGAAATGTTTTAACTACGACTGTCCCAAAGTTATATTTTGGTAATTGATGATAAATTTATTTGATATTTTTAGAAATAGACCTAAGTGAGCAATCACCTTTAAGATGACATAATAATGATGAGGCAATAATCAAAATCAACACCTGTTTTTACATTAACAATCAAACACAACGCACCTCAGACTTTATGAGATCCCAAAATAACATTATTAGAAACCCAAACAAAAAACACACGCATGTAAAAGACAGATTGATATAATGCATGCACTGTAAAAGTAAAATACTGTTATCACGAGTATCAAGTATTTCACCACAACAAGAAATCTTGTGACATTAATATCCCGAGATCTCGTCACACCCCTACTACCTTATGAAGCGTTAATCATTTGTAAAGTCTAATGGTACTGTACATTGTTAATCTTACCTTTCCAAAGGTACCTTTACCTATCACTGCCAAAAAGTCAAAGTCAGTGGGTTTGGCACTGAAAAACATACAACAAATCAGACTACCGCAAATAACAACATATCAAAATAACTGCATCATATTGACTACACAATACATCCATCATGTTTTATGTATGTATTCACAAACATTTAAATGATATATACAGGTTGTTTAGTTTGTTGTGACAAATATAAAAGTATCTTACTGAGGATTGACAGACGCACCCAGATTGACATTGGCAGATGATGAGGATAACGGCTAAAGGAGATAATTACATATGTTAGATATATGAAATAAAATGATCTAGAACCTGATAATATAACTATGAAGTAATTATGATTGTAAATATCATGCTTACTTGGTTATAATGCGCCATCTTCCTATGTCTTTTGTGTTTTTGTGTGAAGAGAAGTTTAAAAGTGTCCACTACCCCTGAGCTCTTATGCTGGTCTGACTGTTAATGTACCACAGAAAACTGGATGTTCAGGTTTGTGAAACAGACCCATGAAGGACATTTGGTTACTCAGCATGAACAAGTTTACACAGTAAATACAGATTTATAGTAAATAAGGACGATGAAAAAAATGCAATGTACTAAATGAATTTCACTGTTAGTTTGTGTATCTAAAAAGGATGTCAACCATATTTCCACATGAAGTAATATTTAAAGCCAGCATGGCACAGATTTTTATTCAGCACTGTCTATGTCAATACTGCTTTCATTATTATAAAAATATAAAAATTATATAATTACAATGTTGCCAATTTCGCTATACTTCACTTAGTATTATTATTACATTATTGTATATATTATTATACTCTCAGAAAAAAAATTAAAAAAGTTGTCACAGGGGCAGTTTAAAAACGCACACTTTTGTTCCTAAAAGGTGCACGGTACCTCAAATTTGTAACTACACAGAGGTACATCTGCCAAAATGCTACATAGGACCTTTTCAAAAGGTACCAACAACTTTTGTGATATTTTCTGAATGTGCACCTCATTCTTTTTAGATTTAAAACTATAGTTTGGAATTGGATTACTACTTTTTCCATTATTCAAATAAGGAAATAAATGTAAATAACTCTTTTATAATCTTAAATAATGCTTTTCTGTGTTTTCTTTCTTTATATTTCGTGTACAGCTGCTTTGGAACAATGAACATTTATCTATTGGGATGTTAAATGATATTCTGTCTTAAATACAAGTGAGCTTAATCAATAGTGTTTATGGCATCTGTAGCTCCTTAATACTTAGTATGTTGACAATATACATTCCAAAATATAAATTGTACCCCTCTCAAATTGGTCTTTTGGCTGTCCCTCCAACACACTTGCAATATACAGTAGAAGTGACAGACTGCACTTTTAAATCTTATTTAAAAACACTTTTTACCAGTTATCTTTTATTTATTTTAGCTTCCTTGATGCATTATTAGTTTTTCTTTAATATGCATGTTAAATTATTATAAGCAGTTAGGTTGAAACATTGGGCTGAAACAATGCAAAGCATCACAATTTAAATCCGAAATACTTATTAGCGGTGCTTCTTGCGAAGCAAAGCATCACTATTGTTTTCTGAAAGGTTAGTTGGGTCAATTATTTACAGTTTTTTACAAATGCTAAAACACATCCGCCACATTCTCAAAACCTTAGACACAAAACCCAATCTTCAATTTGCATTTACAAAAACTCTGACTTTTCTGGCAAATTAAACAACAATCTCGAAACCACTTCATCTGTGCTCCAAACCAAACACAGCATTTAGGACATCTGTACATAATTTTTTTTATTGTATATAATAAACACATTTTGCAAATACTGTTAAAAACCTATAGTAATCACAAGTAAGAACTGAAAGTACTAGTAGGGTTTGAATGTCATATGCAAGCACTCGTTTTAACAATTAAAAAAATATGACTGCCCCCATAACATCCGAATGAAATATGAATAGCAACAACAAAAGTAATAAATCATGTTAAAATATTAATCTGTAAGCAATAATGTGCAACAGCATGTACTTTACAGACACAATACGTTGCCTAATAAAGTTTACATTCTCTTTAAACAATATATAATAACAGATTCATTATAAATTAAGCTGCATAATTAGTGATTTTAAACAAAATAAAATATTAAGTAACTTTCATTTTTGTTTCAGGAAACAAAAGTAGCTCACCTGTCTACTCGAGTGAATGATCAACTAATGTGTGCACAACACGAGATATGAAAGCTGTTTGTGTGGGCTGCGAGACAAAAACATCCGTGTGAGTGCGTGCGTGCGTGCGTAGGTACGTGTGTGTAAAGAAAGGGAGAGAGAGAGAGAGAGAGAGTATTTTGTAGAATATTAGTAAAACTACTGTAAAAAATGTAGACCGTGCCATACAAAACACACTTTGCCAAGGTGGTGTTCCAGAAAACAATTTATATGTTTTTGCCTGGATAAGTTAACTCAGAGTACATGGATAATCTCAACTTTTGGTTTTAAAAACTAATTAGGTAATTTTCAGGGCATTTAATTAGCCGTGGCAACTTTTTTCTAAAGATAATCTTATTTCAAGAAAGAGGTCAACATATGTGCACTTTAAATGAGAATTTAGTGGGCATCAAACAAAAAACATTCACTGTCTCTGATTAAATTTAGCTATAAACAAAATGTTAACTAAAACACGTATTATCTTATAGCTGTACATTTTTGCCTCATGTAGCCTACATTACTGTGACACTCATCAGAATACTTTCTTTGACACGTTTTCTGAAAAGGTACATTAGTACTTAGAAGAAAACAAGGTCTACTGCCAAATATATTATTATTTTTTGGATTTGGACTGCAGTGTTTGTTATAAATCCATTGCATGGTTGGTCAAGACTAAATAGGAATTTAAAACATTAATGTGTTCTTAATCTTTTTATTTCACCTTCACAACACTTTCCTGCTCCGGCGGATAGCTTTAAACCATATCCGAATGAAGACGCATGTAGGTGCGTCAACCGCATGCGGAGCTGCATGAAGTTAACAACAAGGGGGCCCCCTAGTAGTGCAGGGCCTTACGCAGCTCGCGTAGCCTGTGTATAGGGAGGATCGGCTCTGGCATCAAAGCACATATTATGCATAATATGATGCATACATAACTCTATTAAATAAGACAGCAGCGTTAAGAGTTGAATGTAGCTTTGCTTTTGCCTTGATACAGTGAGTTACACCAGCAACATGCCTGTAGACACTGCCTACTACTAGTCTGCATGTCGAGGCGGACACGATGCAGAAGTAGCCTTCATGCAGAAGTATAAACGTAACTCTGGACCACAAAACCACTCATATGTAACAACAGGTATATTAGTAGAAATAGCCAAACAATTCATTGTCAAAGTTATCAATTTTTCTTTTATGACAAAAAACATTAGACTATTTTAAAGTATAATATATAATAAAAGCTCTATATATAATAAAAGATTTTGGACAACTTTAAAGGCGATTTTCTCAATATTTACATTTTCTAGCACCCTCAGATTCCAGATTTTCAAATAGTTATCTCGATCAAATTGGATGTTGTTTGCAAGCTCTATTTGAAGGCAGAGTCAAAAAGTTATAATAAGGAGAAAAGAAGTTAAAGAACAACTACATGTTGGGTTTCTCAATCCAATATAGTAAGTTTAAAAAGCAGTTTTAGCAGCATTTGATTTAACCAAAACTAATAGCATCACTTAAAATGCTTAAACATAACTTGAAAAGTCAATAGGAGAGCAAAGAAAATGTGCGCTTTGTGGACTGCCATATACAGTCGTGATTAGGGTAATTTCTCTGTTGTCAGAAGTTGATTGATAATAAATGGCTTTAGCCAAACGCTAACCATGAGTAAAAGAAAAGTTTTTGTGTTCGTATTCTCGGAAAAATGACCAAGAAATCATAAGTTCTTCCAGGGTATGTACACTTATAAGCAAAACTGTATATGCTGTACTTAATTTCAGCAGGTTTTGTGCGTTTTTCCAAGTACACGCTGTACTTGGTGTTAAATAGCACAAAAAGTGGTTGGCTCGCAATCATAAGGGGACCATTTTAAGGCCATATAGCACCTATATGTCACCTGTCAAGAACCATGAGTGGTGCTATAGTGATGCTATATCCCCACTTATGGTTCTTTATAGATGCTATATATAGGTGCTATATAGCACTAAAGATTTTTCCTCTTTGATTACGAGCTTTAAGTGCTATTGAGCACCAACTTTTTTAGAGTGTACAATTGAAATATTATCCACAAGTTAATGTTTTCCATTGCGTGCCTTATCTGAAACATAGTTCTCATGTGTTTATTATTAACTTGGTTATATACCTTACAAGGACATTTCTAAAGTTATGGCAAAAGGAATATGGTGACAATTTGGCACATATCTGTTCAGCCATGCCATGTTTGCCAGATGTGACAGGTAACTTTCACGCTAAACAAATGTACTTGCTATTTTAGAGCACTATGAATTTATACTGTATACAAACCCACAGACAATTATTTTGACAGTTATTCTTTCATACATCTTATGTGGAAAAATGTAACAAAATCCAATTTTTTTTTATTATTGTTTTGTTTGTCTTGTCTTTACTAATGTTTTTCATGTAAAGCTGCTTTGCAACAACACAAAATTTGTAAGACTGTCGAAACTTATAAGCTGTCGACACAAAAAAAAACGAACGTTTAAAGCGTAACTAAACCCTAAACCAACTTTTTTTAGTTAATGATCTGTAAGAATGATGCTTTATTAGTGCTGTTCATTGATTTTAGTATGTTTTTTGACATTTGGATATAAAGTGTTTCAATACTACAATATATGGTGTAAAAAACGTCTGAGTGCTGCCCTCTTCAGGTTGAACGGTGGCTCCTGCAGTTGAATTTTCCTATTGGAAAGTGGGTCCAAAAAATGACTTGTGACGTAAGCAGGTTCAAGATCACCACGCCCTTGTTACAATCTCACCACACACTTAGTTCGTCCCCTATATCTCCGTTGGGATCTACCCACTTTTCTTGCATTTTTCAAATATTGCCAGTGGGTGGAGTCAGGCTCTGACCAGGGGTTTAGTTACGCTTTAAAGCAACACTATGTAGTTTTTTTACCTTTAAATAATCTCTCTAAAATTATTTCAGTGATAGAACAACTTTTAACTGGACAAATTGTACTGTTGCTGCAACCTGAGCAGCCTCCTAGCTGCTACAAGCAGACTCTGAAAGTGGTGGTGGAGGGTAGAGCACACAGCCCCGCCCCTCCCCCTGCCTGCAGAAGAGTGTCTGAAACCAGGCATTGTTGCACTTTTCAACCACATGGGGGAGCTGTAAGTCATTTTTACATGGAAACTACATAGTGTTGCTTTAAAGACACAAAAGTGGAAACAGGCAACTTTTCATAGTACTACCAGTGGCGGATCTAGACCATTTCAACTGGGGAGGCCAATCTGGGGCCAATTGTACTGTTAGAGGGGCCAATTACATTTAGACCTTATTCTTGTCGTATCATTTTCTGCATTAAAGGCATTAGCAGGCCAAATACCATGTTTATGACACTGTCTAATTACGGATGTAAAAAGCAACAATCGCAAAAAAATTTGTAAAAATAATTTCACACCCCACATTTAGAGGGGCCACAAGGGGGTCCAAGCTTGTTTTCACAGGGGCACTGGCCCCCCTCTAGAACCACCACTGAGTACTACTATTAGAACTGCGCCCCCTAGAGGGAAACGTAGTCGGCGATCCACTTTTTCTCCTAAAGGCTGGGTTTTACGGCTCGACAGCTTATAAAAACTTATTTCTGGTTCTTTGGCTTTTAGGCACTATTCTGTTTTGTGTTATAAGCCAGAAATGACAAGGAGGCGGCCTCTCGCAATACAAAGTCAATGGAGACGGTTGAATTGTTTTCCCCCCGGTGAGCGTGGTTTTCAAATTAGTATAACTGTGGGCGCGCTGTCTCTAAACATTGCTGCTTGAAGGTTTGTGAACCCCTTGAGTTTTCTGTTGTTTTACCATGATTTTAATCATCAACATATTTTTATATATTAAATATTGTTGTTTTATGTCCCCTGTTTCACATTAAAGTGCTGTTTTCCAAAAAGATTGTCACGCTTTTGCATCAAAAGCATGTATTGTTGTTGCTGTTATGATGTTTCTGCACTAGTTTGTAGATTGTATTGTGTATTTTTAAGTCAGTAAATAATGGCATCTTTGGTAGTTCCTGTTGATGTTATGATTTTTTGCAGTCCTTGCTCAGTTGGTACGTAACTGTCAGACATTAGTAATACATTTCTGTTTTTCAAGAATTCGATTATAAACATTCTTCAATGTTTTCCCCAAAACACTAAGAAACACAGGTGAAATTAGAAACCCCAAACTTTTCCAGTGTTTAGTCATATTCAAACTTGTTATGATTTTAATTAATAATAATCAATTAATAATCAACCACCTATAGTAATTTGCACGTTTTCAGTAATTTTTTTATAATAACGTTTTAGTGATGCTGCAATACTCTGTTGTTAAATTTGATACAATGTGGGGTAGTTCATCTGCATTAACGCATCAAATATTCTAAAATATAATGAAAAATATCTGGCTCCATATTATTTTTAAGTCTGAAACGTCTCTTGTGTCGGTTGTGTGTCCCGCAGGCATCTGACAGGCGCGGTGGGCGGGAACAGCAGGTGACGCAACTCCCGTCTCATTTCAGTTCGCTTCCTGGACTTCCGAGGCTGTGCAGCCTTCGAAGACCGAGTTTCGACTTCAAAGTCCGCGGGGATGCACATACAGTTTTAACGTAAAACAGGAAACTTGTGAATATTAATTTGTCAGCCCAGTGACAGGACGTGTCGTGACGCAGCAAAGGACCAAAGCGGTCAATGTCCGGTCTAGTTACTGTCAATGAAACATGGCGTCCGCTACAGGACCAGGACCAAAGATCTGTCTTTTGGCTCATTTGATGATTTTTGCTTGGTATTTATTTACGCTGTGGACTAACTGCTCTCTGGTATCCTCGGACAGACATCCTGGTGTGCGATCATATGGAGGGCGCTGGAAATATTTGACGTTTATTAATCTGGTTGGAGTTCTTAGATTTTCGTTACAGCTGTCAGTCTTGGTCGCATTGTGTCTTCATGTAACACATCGTTTTCTGTTGTTTGTAGGTTATGCAGACGATATTTTTTGGATTAGCTGCAGCAGTGGATGTAATTCATATGGTTCTACCAGTAAAACAGACTCGCAGTGGAGCGCCTCGAATCCTCGCGGAAGCCAGAGACTTTTACTTTACTGCTCTGTCTTTCCCTATTTGCACTGTAAGTAACACTAACTGTAATTCCCTGACAGAATGTCCTAGTTTACACCTGTCACGCACGCACGCATGCAAATAGCTCTGGTATTAATGAAGCAACTCCAGCTAGTGATTTTACGTCTGACACCGACGCTCCATTGCTTGTTTTAAACTCGAAAAGTTCTTCAATGAACCTTTTTCGGAACTTCCATCGTTCTTCTTCTTCTTCTTTGGTGTTTTACGGTAGCTCGCATGCAGTTGTTGCATTACTGCCATCTTCTGGTAGGTTATACTCTCTTATCCAGTCCAGTTTCTTTTAGATAGTCAAAACAATACATTGCGCTTTGTCCCTTCTCCGCTAAATATAAAATATTTGATATTAGGATATGTACCACAGTCTCCTTTTCCTGACAATTTCATTTGATATGCAATTCAACATCTTCCGTTTTCCCGCCTTTTTTGCTAGCTTGTAACTTCCATCGTTATGTCACTAGTTACGTGAAATATGAAGTCTGAAGCAAACACACTGCACTCCTAACAAATATGTTAAAAACAAAACAATCCACCGATCTCTGTGTTACAAACAACAAATATTGTTACTTTTAACACAACTTTTGTTATATTTTAACACAAAATCAACACAAAATGACACAAAATGTGTTAAAAGTAGTTAACCAGAAAAACTAGTCAGAGTCAGATTAACAATAAAGGTGCCTCCAGACCTACTGTAGTAAAAACGAGTATTTATTTTTAAACAGCACAATACTAATGCTTTTAAATGTATTTAAGAAGAGTTAAAAAATTTAAAATTAATTGAATAATCCTGATTTTTTATACAATTTTTCATGCATCTTGGCATGATGCTCTCAGCCTTAAAAGTAATAATAATAAAAAAAGGTTTGCTTTTGTAAAATAATAATAAAAAAAGGTTTGCTTTTGTAAAATAATAATAAAAAAGGTTTGCTTTTATAAAATAATAATAAAAAACGGTTTGCTTTTGTAAAATAATAATAAAAAAGGTTTGCATTTGTAAAATAATCATAAAAAAGGTTTGCTTTTATAAAATAATAATAAAAAACGGTTTGCATTTGTAAAATAATAAAAAAAGGTTTGCTTTTGTAAAATAATCATAAAAAAAGGTTTGCTTTTGTAAAATAATCACAAAAAACGGTTTGCTTTTGTAAAATAATAAAAAAAGGTTTGCTTTTGTAAAATAATAAAAAAAGGTTTGCATTTGTAAAATAATAAAAAAAAGGTTTGCTTTTGTAAAAAAACGGTTTGCTTTTGTAAAATAATAATAAAAAACGGTTTGCTTTTGTAAAATAATAATAAAAAAGGTTTGCAATTGTAAAATAATCATAAAAAAGGTTTGCATTTGTAAAATAATCATAAAAAAGGTTTGCATTTGTAAAATAATCACAAAAAACGGTTTGCTTTTGTAAAATAATAAAAAAAGGTTTGCTTTTGTAAAATAATAAAAAAAAGGTTTGCTTTTGTAAAAAAAGGTTTGCTTTTCTAAAATAAAAAAAGGGTTGGCTTTTTTGGACTTCAGCAGACACTGGAATGGCTGCCATACTGTACATGTAAAAATGCTGATTAAAAGCAAAAGTTTCTTCATTTTTTTCCATAGCTGAATATAAGGAGCAGGATGTTATGCACATGTACAAAGTATGATTTGGCTCATGCATGCTACAATTAAGTTTAATATTTTATGTTTTAATTAGAGTATGTTGAACTTGTTTTTCTGGGGGGATACACAGGACACATCTAAAGAACACATTGATACGTTTGACATAAAAGACTTTCCTAATGCAATCAGCATTAGTTGAAATGTTCAATATACACTGATTATGGACAGAGCTTCCTGCACATATCTGCCAAAACCTAAACATTCCCATCACCAAAATCAATTCTAATATGTAGCGGTCTCTCTCATCACTGTGGTACTAAAACGATCTTTAACAGTTTTTGCCTTATTATTCAGAGCAACGCAGAAATGTGACCATCCTATTAACCATACATTGCAGCATAAACAACAAGTTTCCACAAATTAGTTATTTATATAAATTAAAGCTGTTTGTGTCAGGGTTGTCCTTACCTACAAAACTTTTTCATTGTCTTTTGTGTCCCTCCCAGACAGATATCTATTTAAGGGTTGCCAAAGATAATTTGTGAGGTAAAAATCAATCTCCAAGGGTGCTTGCAGACTTCATGTGTTGAAATGTAAATGATTTTAGTCGATTGTTGCTTATTGTTCAAAAAATTATGTTTCATGTAAATTTTGCTAATAAATATATGTAGTAGCTTTTGACAAGTAAACAAATTCAAGCCATATCGGTACAGTGGGGGTTACAAAATGTGGGTGGCACAGTAAGATAAGGTGCAGTAGGTCACTTGACTGTTGCGGTGAATGACACAAAAACAAATTAGTTCAGTTAAAGCGATATATCATAGAATGAAAACATAAATTTTTAAAAACAGAAGCAAACAGCAATTAGGAGCATGCTTCTTCCAGATTCTGTCTTATGAAGTTTGATGCTCAAAAACAGATATGTGTGCCTAAAGATAATTCGCCTTATAACGCTCATCTATGGTTGGCTTAAGGTTAGTTTACCTAAATCTAAGTAACAAACCAAAGAACATGAGCTGGTGAGAATGGTGGTGGTAAGTTGAAAAAGTGCAGGGGTGAGAATCATCTTTATTTTAAAGTTGGGGGGCATGTCCCATTGCGTATTCTACACATACGACTCATTTTTTCCTTAAATGTTCTTCTTGCCCACAGTTCGTGTTTGCTTCTTTCTGGACACTCTATATTTACAACCGAGAGATGGTGTATCCCAAATTCTTAGATGATATCATTCCTGTCTGGCTGAATCATGCATTGGTAGGTGCATTAATTAATAAGGTAACATGCATAATTTAATGACATAAATTGCTTTGTTAATGTTCACATGCATCTGAAGATATCATCTTCTGAAGCTCAATTTTTTTCAAAGTTTTTTTTGTTGTTGTTGTGGTTGTATGTTATGTTTATTTGGACCCTCTTGAAAATAAGATGCATCTCAAGGGGCTATCCATAAATAAATTAAATCAAATCAAAATTGTGCATGTGGGGCAAACTCAGTAATTGCAATGTAAATTTTATATTAAAGATACCATGTTATTCAATAAGGCTTAAACAAATGGTTAATGTTAGCAACAATGTCAACAATTAACCAAATCTTGAAAAATATTTTTTTTTGTGCAATAGTCGTTTTATCTCACAAGAACGTAGGTATTTAAACTCCGTCTATGATGTCTTGAATAGTTAACTTGTCTTATTGAAATAAAACCTCAAAGCAAAGCCTAAATTGTTTAATATTTATTTGAATAATCATTAGATGAGTCTATTTATCAAAAAAAAAATTAATTTCTTGCTAGTATGCTCTACATGTTAGGATGTGTCATTTTTATTTTATGATTTTTGTCTGTGTTATGTTGTAATCTTCAAGTACGATTTCTGTTTTTTTTCCACACAGCACACAGTAATCATGCCTTTGCTGCTGGTGCAGATGTTCCTTCAGAATAACAAGTACCCCAGTCGTTTTAAAGGGATTGTCGTTCTGGCTTTATTTGTTGTCCTGTATTTGTTATGGTAACTACTTTGTTCTTTTATTGTTTACACAGAATCATTTAAATGACTTGTTATTTTCATATTAACACTTTAAAAGAATATTATTAACTGCTTATGTATGCTTTTGTCAATTCTAAGGGTATTGTGGGTGCACCATGTTTCCGACATTTGGGTGTATCCCATCATGGCTCACTTAGGTCCCGGTGGTTTGTGTCTTTTCCTTGGTGGTGCCTCCCTTACCGTGGTTCCTCTTTACCTGTTAGGAGAGAAGCTCAACCATATGATCTGGAGCTCAGCAGGTGAGAGACGGCTTAAATCAGGGGTGTCATACTCAATTTTTAGAGGCCCACAGTCATGCAAAGTCTAAGGCTTTGTCCGAAACCTCTCCAAATCGACTAAATATAGTGCTATATTTGGCATAACCCATTTTGGTGTGTCTGAAACCTGAGTGTACAAATTCATTCCCTACATCCATTCACAATCCACTTTCGATGTACACTCGCTCAATCACTATTTCCCATTATAAAATGGGAGATGAATGTGTAACTGGAATCAGCTGAAGGATACTGGCAGCAAACACCATACATTAATACACTTTTGTTAGTTCTTGTTGTCAGTTATTTTTTACTTTTTAAAAATAAACAAATTAAAAATGAATGCTTAACTTAAAAAATACAATATTTTTATTAAATAATATAGTAAATAAATATGACAAGCAGTTGTTTTGTAAGGGGACGTCTACACCAAGGCGTTTATGTCGGCAGCCATATGTTTTCAATTGTTTCTAATGGAAGTGTTTTTATAGTGTTTGAATAGTGCGACACTTTCCACGCTAACGACCCAGAGTTGAAAAATTTTGATTGAAACGCTCAGCTCGTCAATGTCACTTCTCACTCTGTCATCCAATCACAGTTGAAGAGGGGCGGGACAAATATCACAACAACCAACCAGCACATCGTTCAACAACTGATAAATAAAGCTGAAGTATCATAGCAACCAAAGCGCTTAGCTGAAAAAACGTGGCAAGGGCCTACAGTCGTTGTCCGCCTGACGTTTTTAGAAGCATTTTAACGATTTGGTGTACACGCCCCCTAAGGGTCTATGAGGAATCTCTGTGACGCATGGTATTTATGTCAGTGTCCAAAATCACTAAATCATTTTCGTTCACTTCTTCACCACATAGTGGACTCAAATGTCATTCTCTATGTAAGGAATAGTGAACAGTTTCAGACACAGCATATTTGCAAATTTAAATAAACTCGCCTGATACAGGTCATCAAGGTCTTCAGGATTAGGTGTTTTGGAGCTAAACTCTACAGGACTGTGGTCCTCCAAGAACTGAGTTTGACACCTGTGGATAAAATGCATTTGTTTATTACAATCTACCAAATTGTAAATTATATGTTTTAAATCAGTCGTATTTAATAAATCAAATTAAGTCTAATCTTAAAACCGTCTTAGTATATTTACATTAATATACTGATAAAATAATTGATAAATTATGGAGAGGCAGACACCCTTGATAGATGACACCTATTTAGTGTAAATCCTAAATCTGGGCCGGCAAAATAAAAATTCTCAGAAATGCTCTTAAGAATATGCTTAAATGTTGACTACGATTCTAGTCTAAGAATTTAAGAGCTAGTCGTTACCAGTCGCACTAACAATCACAACGATTTTATTAAAAGTGCTTACTATTTGTGACTGGCACCTGCGATCAATGATGTCATGAGTGCAATGGAGACACTACACAGACAGAATGCTGCAGCCTCCGGAGGTCGCATTTCCAAGCTGCATACGTAATAAAGGCCTTCAAGGTCTTATTTCGGAATATTAACAATTATAAAGTTGACTCTTACTTTTAGTTAATCGCAAATAGTTGCAATATGCGTATGACTTGCGAATGTAAGGCTCAGTTAACTTAAATAAACCAGGCTTGATGACATGCAACCTGCATATGTGACTTCAGGGCTGCAGCCTTCGGATTGAGAAACGGACAGAAACGAGAAAAGTTGAATGAGTGGATTTATAGTGTTGTTATTTACATTGTGGCTGTCGCGCTGAAGGATTTTCTCTTGCTGTGTGCTCTGGCTCAGTGCCGTTCATTATCTTGATTTTAGTGCTAACAAAGTATGTTGTTGTTTTTGACAAAGATGGAACATTTAAAAAAATGTAATATTCATTTTTGTTCTTTTGTTTATTGGTAAGCCTAGCCAGCTGGAATTGCACTATACAAAACTAATGCAATATACAAAACACTGCATATTCAACCCAGTATCATGAAATTATGTACCTATAGTCACATAAATTTGTAAGTCTTTTGCGTGACACGGACACGGTTTTCCGCCTTTTTGTGTGAACATGTCACGCATTTGTTTACGTGTCACTGTGACGTATTTGTTACTTAACTGTTTTGTCTTATTTTCTTACCATTGTCGCTTCGGTTTAGGGTTAGATTTACATAAAATTTCATCCTTACCCAAACCCAACTCTAACCCTAACGCCAGGCGGCAAAAGTTAAAAAATCACAAAATATTAAAAAAATCATGAAAATAGGGTATAATAAACCAATACTTAAAGTGACATCCTAACGCAAACACCAAATCTAACCCTAAACTGAAGCGTCAATGGTAACAAATCCAATGGTAACAAAACAGTGACACATAAACAGAAATGCTTGACATGTTCACGCAAAAAGGCGGAAAACCGTGTCAGTGTCACGCAAAAGACTCACAATTTTATGTGACTATAGGTACATATTTTCGTGATACAGGGTTGGCATATTATCAGTATTTTTCAGATATTTAAAGAGCTCAGATGCTGAACCCTCTAAGTGTGTCTCACATTTTGTCTTGTAAATTAGCTAAGCATCACCATTTTTAATGGATTCTGCTAAACAAAGTGGTATTTCTGAATGGCCTGAGGCTGGGTTTAAATGGATTTGAATCAAAAGTATTTGGTCTGAAATAACATGCAGTAAACTGCTTAACAAATTCCAGAATTAAAATGGCTTCTTTTTAGTTACATTAGCTCTGACCTATCTGAAGCCAATAGCTTTTCTGTCTCTGTGATTTTTTTTAGAGGTTCTTAGACCCGTACAAACTGAAAAGTGTTTGGAGTGACAGCTGCATTTAAATGCAGGATTGAATCCCCTAAATGTTCGTTCCATGTGTGTACGGAACAAGACCCGCTCACAAAAATGCCATGATCGGTACAGAGAAAACAAATCACTCAAGAACACACTATGACTGATCCATGAACCAAGCTTAACTAGATTTGGATACATACCTTGGGAGGGCTGCAGGAAAGTCCATTGATCATCAAGCTTCAGTCTACACTGAAGGAAACAACATCTTTGCCAAAATGACTTGTTGCATCAAATCATTTATGATGTCCTTCATACATTTCCACTTCCTGCAACAAGCAAGGCACCCAGACTGGACCATCTTCATATTTGGCCATGGAGATGACGTTCTGCTCATAAGCTTCGCCTTTTCCCCCCGCAGACATAAGGCTGATCCATGGGTCCAGACAGTTCCAGTTTGGTCAAATTACTACATAAAACATTCTTCCAGAACGTCACTGGTCTATCAAATTAATTTTAGCATGTTTAAGTCAGTCTTTATGTTCATTTTGGCCAAAAGTGGCATTTGGCAAGATAAACGCCATGTTTGCCTAGTGTGTTCCTTATACCATGCATTAAAATGTTTATTCCTCATTTCTTAAAGAAACACGCCCACATTTTGGGAATTTAGCTTATTCAACGTATCCCCCAGTGTTAGATAAGTCCATACATACCTTTCTCATCTGCTTGTGGCTGTAACTCTGTCTGACGCAGCCCCTGCTAGCTTAGCTTAGCACAAAGACTGGACGTGAATGGCTCCAGCTAGCAAACTGCTCCCTATAAGTGATAAAATAATGCAAACATTTTCCTATTTGTGTGTTGTGATTTGTATAGTCACACCGTGTACAGATAACAAGGTCATATGAGACACAGCCATCTTTTAACAGTATACATATTGGGAACTACATTCTCTGAAGACGAAGCACTGCTACTTGGGCGGAGGGATTAGCACAACTCTGAGCGAACTCTCTGCTCCTCACCAGGGGGCTTCTCGGGGTGCTGCGAGCAAATCACTCCGCCCAAGTAGCAGTGCTTCACCTTCTGAAAAAACCTTGTTATTTGTACATGGTGTGACTACCGGTATACAAATCACAACACATAAATAGGAAAATGTTGGCGTTATTTTGTCACTTATTTGGAGCAGTATGCTAGCTGGAGCCATTCACTTCCAGTCTCTGTGCTGTGCTAAGCTAGCGGGGGCTGCGTCAGACAGAGTTACGGGATGCACGGAGATGAGAAAGGTATGTATGGACTTATCTAACTCTGGGGGATACGGTGAATAAGCTAAATTCCCAAAATTAATTGGCAGTAATTCATTTTTTCCTGATCTAACTTTTATTCTGCCTAAAGAATGAAAAGGCTTAAATGTGTTTTAACACAATTTGGTACCATACCATTGAAATAAGGGACTTAAAAACCCCACCACTGTTTAAAAAGGGTTTGAATAATCATGACTGCTGTATTAAAAAATCCTATAATTCAAAAGCATAGCTTTATTTATTTATTTGCCACTAAACTGTTAAAAATGCAATTTTTGAAAAGCACACACTTTTTTTTAATTATTACCATCTCTGGGGGGTTGAATAATCTGGATTGCAACTGTAATATTATAACAGTATGTTCTGCAATTTATTTAAGTGTCAGCGTTGCATATGTGTATGCATTTATGCAGCTGTTGTCTAGCAGTCCACTTTAACAATAGCATTGTGCACCTAACTGTTTTTTTGGGGGGGGCTTGAAGTGTTCAAGTTTTTGTGATTATTAAAGTAAAACTATAGAATGTGGTTGTCACTGCCATACATTACTGAACAGTGTGTGTACAGAACAGGATTAAGCACTAAAAGGTGAAGTGACATCCAAATTTATCTGCAGTGCATTCAGGGTCAATCTTTATTTTAACAGTATTGTGGACAACATCCCGCTAACCATATAGTCCACTGTCAGAAAGAGTATTTTGAGATCAAATTCAAACTGACTGTAATTTGTTTTAAAGGGGACCATCAGAAGAAGAAGAAGAAGAAAAAGTAGTAAAGATCACCTGGATGAGAACGACCAACATTAATACCAGCTGTAAAAACACTTATAGGGAAATTTATAAGGTTAGGTGTTTTCTTTACAAAAATTGCTTAATTATTTAATTAGCAGACTTTAACTTACACAATTTGTATACACTTATTATACTGGATATTTAATTTAGGTTTTTAATCAAATTAACTGAATGATTATAAACTGTTAAATTACAAGAGCTGAACTTACCAAGTTTTGTTTTTTATTTTCTTTGACACCTGTGAAATCTTAGATGCTGTAATATACTAGAAAACTGTTGTGTTCAATAGTTAATGGCCAGTTAATGAGTCTTTTTGCTTTTCTATTAATAATTTATCATTGTACAACAATTTGGTGTTTACAGTTTCTGAAAAGGGAACCATTTCATTCATTGAATAAACTTATTTTTTAATGATCACATAATATGTTTGAGAGATACTTTAATGACAAACTTTAACCTGTGTGAATTTGGGTAATCTCATAAATTACTTTCTGGCTTTGCTGAGAATTTAATAGTTTATCATATACATGCCTCTATGTTATACCATAGTCAGTCCAATTCCTCAATGCAACAGAGATTTTATTGACATCCAGATAATGGCTTTGCATTAATTGTAACACTAACATCCATTCTGAGCTCTTCAGTCACCATAGTCCCATTATATGAATTATGCAAATGATTACTTCGTCTACAAGATGGAGTAAAATACAGTGGTTTATGATTATTGAATTTGATTTCATCACTTGTGTAATACACTGTTAATAATACTGTTAAAAAAATAAAGTTCTCCTCAATGTCGGTCAGGGTTATTCTTTTTAGTTTAAACAGTGTTTATAATCGTATAATTTTTTTCTGTCTATGAATATATTTTTGCGTTCAATTATATACAGTTGGTATTTAATTTAATTTAATAGTTTACATTTTTATTTTATTTCCTTTTAAATATGTATTATCTTGTGTCAATTTCTCAAGTAATTTATAGTGTAAAGTATCAATTTAAAATGAAATGCTGTTACCCAAGGTCAGTTCCTACTATGTCATTTAATCAGATTTGAAGTTTGTTTGATCTTTTTAGACCACCTCATTATCATTTTCTGCTTCTGGTAGGAGTTAAGTACACACTATATTATCTAATCTATGGGTAAAAAGATACATTAAAGGGACAGTTCACCCAAAAATTTAAATTCTGTCATTTACCTGTATGAGTTTCCACACAGTTGATGGTGCCGATTTATTTCCATAGTAAGAAAAACAAATACCATGGATGTCAATGGGTAACGGCAACTGTGTGCTTACCATCATTTATCACAATATTTTGTGATACACAATATATTATCAACAGAATAAAGAAACTCATATCGGTTTAAAACAACATGAAGCTGAGTAAATGTTGACAGAATTAACAGCATTAACGAAATGAAACCAAAGTGAAAGTTTATTTTGTGATTGTTGACTGTATGAATGTCTTGTTTATACATGCTGGACACTTTGTTTTTATGCTCTTATGACTTAACAAGTATAAACATTATCCATGGTGTACATGAGAAATTGTTTCATAACGGGTTCTTCTACTGCTATCAACTTATAGAGTTTTTAATTATTTGCCATCGTCACCTTTGGGTTGCTAACTAAAGGACAATAGACAAAATCATGTCTTTCAGTGAACTTTTCTATTAAAACTATGGACCTTTACAGCAATACAGTGTGATTTTCTGCACAGCTGCTTTGAAAATATTGTATATAAATAAAAGTTATATTTTGAAAAATACACTTTCTACCTTTTTTAAATCATAAATAACCAGATAAAAATGGTGTTTACTTTCCTTAATGTTCAGAGGCCATTTCATTTGAACTTTTTTAGAAGTAAGTGGATTAGCTGGTAAATCTTGAGGGAGTCTGAAAATATCTACAGTACCTTTTTCACTGCTTGGCTTGACATGTAATGTTTGCAGGGAAAGAAACCATCAACTTTCAACCTTCTTAAGAGAAAACGAGACAAATATCAGGCAACATCTTCACGGCAAAATCATTTTTTAACATTAGTTATAACCAAGAAAATAATTTAAAAAAAGTCAAATCCAATCAGTTGTGTATATAAACAGAAAAGAAACAATTCATTTTCTTCACCTGTGTTTGGGTAAGTATACATCTCAACTACCACTTCCAGAAAATAACTTTAAACGACAAAAAGGATTTGGGGGTGGGGGTTGGGCGCGTTCATGAAGACATTATAATATACAATCGAATCACAATCATCTCCAATGAATCAATATTTTCCCAGAATTATGAGTTTATTTTTTTCTTATTGTACATTTAGAATATTGTACTTGCGGTTCGTTTTATATCCTTTGCCTTTACCCAAAAGTACTCACGATCAGAGTTTTGACTTATAAATAATATTTCCTTTACTTTGGTTCATTTTATTTAAGAGCATGTCTTGACCAACTCGAGTTATGTTAGAAAAATGCTCAGAAATCAAATGTATATGCCTTCAAAACGTCCTTTCCGTCCACTGACTCCACAGAGGCCACTATACTTGAATAATCACAGGCAACGTTTGTGAATCCTCTGTGAAAATATATAAAAAAGATAACATTACTTAATGACAGTCAAAACACAATGTGTTTACAGATGGTATTCAACCAGAATAATCCCCGTGTATTAGTTGTGTCAGTGTGTGTTTGCTTCTCTTTACTGCTAAGTGCGTCAAAGGCATGCATTGTCATCAACTGCACCTCTTTGTGCCGATGTGCTAAACTTAGATAGATACGGGCATTAAAGGGGACATTTCACAAAACTTTTTTAAGATGTAAAATAAAACTTTGGTGTCCCCAGAGTACATAGGAGAAGTTTTAGCTCAAAATACCATATAGATAATTTATTATAGCATGCTAAATTTGCCACTATGTAGGTGTGAGCAAAAATGTGGGTGTGTCCTTTAAAATGCAAAGGGGTTGATCTCTGATCTAGAGCTGGCGTGATTGGTCAACACAATTGACTGCGTTGATGCTGATTATTAGTCGACATCAATATTTATAATCGATTCCATTATTTTACCTTTAAAATGTTGTTCTCCCACTAAAATAACAACCATTTCTCCACACCACTATGCACGAACCTTTTGTTTATCGCTGTCTCCAAAGATGATGGATTAGTGGCATCCCTATTCTGCACTAAATGGCAGTGCCGTGGTTGGATAACGCAGATTAAGGGGCGGTATTATCCCCTTCGGACATCACAAGGGGAGCAAAATTTCAATGACCTATTTTTTCATATGCTTGCAGAGAATGGTTTACCAAAACTAAGTTACTGGGTTGTTCTCTTTCTCTAATTTTCTAGTTTGATAGAAGCACTGGGGACCCAATTATAGCACTTAAACATTAAAAAAATCAGATTTTCATGATATGTACCCTTTCAAATAAAATAAGAAATGCTGTATACAACTTAAAGTTAACAGAATACATATACGCATGAGCAAGTCATTTAATAGCAAGCATTAATATAAACAATTGGACTTCTTTTAATTAGAAATGCATTTAGGTAACATATTATTTTGTTATACTATTAAAAAAAACATTTATTTAGACAATTTCAAGATATAAAGTTCAGAAAATGTTTGAAATGCAAGAGCTGTCAGCTGCGATGTCGCAGAAATAGAAACAGTGTAATAGTCAGTGTTGTTAAGCATGTATTTTAAATTCCTGATGTTTTTTATTGACATACGTCCAGTTTAGTCTTATCTAAAGTCTACAGGACAGTGCAACTGTTATTTTTATATGTGAGCGAGTTTCACATGTAAACAGAAATAGGCATTCTGGTTGATTACCTGCTGTAAATATTATTGAATGTATTGGTGATAATACTGTACCTGGACATTGTGTGGGAGCCTCCAAGTAATTGATACTGGCTCTCAAGGTTAAGCCCATGTTGTTTATCATTTCTCCAGGTCAGTACTCGGAGAGACAGGTCACGAGATGCTGTTACCACCCTAAAACTGTCCTGCAAGTACAGCAGAATTGTGAAAGTTACGTTTGTGGAAAAACTGCAATAATACCATGCATTCTATATATTTTCAAATTTATAGTTTTCCTTATGTTTTTACTGTATATAAAGGTAAACTTAAATTTAATTAAATGTTATGATTGTTAGCCAATGTTATAAGCAAACAAACTATTCTCATTCACAGAAAACTCTTTCTCTTTGGGGTTGGGCAGCATGCAGCATTAAATCATTCTCATGTTTTTCTGATTGCCTAGTTCATTTTAAGTTACTGATTTTTTTGTTATTTTAATCTGGCTGCTTATGTGGTCGGGCAAGTAAAATTACCTTTCACTTGCCCCTTCAAAAAGTCACAAATGTGCTCGGGCTCAGCCCCGGATCATGGCTCCAGCCCAATTTAACCCCAGTATAGACGGTTTCAGCAGTAACAACATAAACAAGCGGCTTTCGTGGTCCACACGTAACTTCCGGTAAACTCCGATAAGAATAAAAAACAAAAAATTACTTTAAATGTGGTTTATTTATATAACAAGCAAAATAAATAAACAACGCATAGATTACCTAGAAAACCCAAACATTTTGGTTTTTTTTCGACGAGGTACTTGTTCAAGAGTTCAGTTTAGCACCTAGTAAGCCCATTAAAAAACTGAAACAGGAAGTAAAGTTCGAACCAGACTCGTATTGCGTCACCGCACATGCGTCCTATGAAACTGTTTATAATTTACGATTGGTAACAAGTTTTACGTTTTATTGGACTCATTCACAGACATATACAGTACGACATGCAGTAAAATGCTTGGAGCCAGGCACAGACATTTTCAAAAATATTCAACTTTGAGTGAAAAGCTCAGCTCGTCAATATCAGTTCTCACTCGGCCGTCCAATCACAGTGGAGGAGTGCCCGAGGTCGAAGTGCTGCAAACTAACCGTGGGTTCACACCAGCCGCGTTTGAGGCGTCAAAATGGTGTCTACCACGTCTAGTTTGCCGCTTGAACATTTTGAGTTTACTCGCTTCATTCAGGCGTGAAATTCAAGTCATCAGGACTTTCACGCGGAAATTCGCGTCATGGGAGGGGCTTCTGCGACCCCGCTCGCTTTCTGTAATCACGTCACTACTAGAGCAAGCTCCTGATTGGTTAACGCGGCATGTTTTTCTGCCAAAGTTCACATTTTTCAACTTGCACGTTTGTCGTGGCAACGCTCATTTTGTGCGAACTAGACGCGCAAATGAGATAGATTCGCAACTACTGCGCCGCCCTAAATGCCTCATTCGCGCCGTGAGAGCTCCAGACACGCGTCACTTTGACTTAACATTGAAATCACTCGCGCCTGACGCCTATACCGTGCCTGGTGTAAGCGCAGCATAAGAGCTCTTCTGCCATAATATAATTCTAATTTTTATCCACTTAACAAATCGTCACGTTTTATTTTGTGCCACCATACTTACTGGTGTAACTACTCATGTAACAGTCTTTAAATAGAAAAAACATGGAAATGTTTGGTGACTTCTAAATTCATCCCTGTTTGGATCCTAAGGAATGAATGGGACTAGGCTAAATGCTAACACATCCACTACACTACACTGTACAAAGATTAAGTGCATGCATTGAAAAAAGATATGTATTAATTCATCTAAGTTGAGGTAAGAACATAGTAAAATATAAAAAACTGTGGTGTTTTACTTTAATGAAATTAAAGCTTAACTTGCAACCTACCACACAAAGAGCAGAAATCGGCTGTATATGGTCCTCAAAACTAGCTACAAGATCCCCTGTAAGCGTGTAAACCTTTAGAAAGTTTCCATCTGTAACCAGAAGGGTGTTGCTCCCTTTTGCCTCAAGAGTGAGGTTGGTACGGTCCCTTAGTTCTATCTGAAAAGATGCAACTTGTTGAGCTGAAATAGAAAGAGATGAGATATCGTTTAATGTTGCATCCACTGATCTATAGAAATGATTGCAGTGCACATAGCACACTAAAATAACAGTGGGAAGTGAAGCCAGCGGAAGTGTTTGAGCGGCCATATTGGTACAGTATTCTGTATTTGCATCACAAGTACATTTAAATGTATTTCGTAGGCTACAAAAAAAGTAGTTTAACCTTGTGGTTCCTTCTTATATTTGGATTCCTTTATGGTCAGGTCAAAGACTGAGACTGTTTTGTTGCTGAAGAGACTGTCTGTATGGATTACTGCGATTCGTGCATGATGGGAGGGAAGGAATACGGCAGCACAACAGCCATTGATTGACAGACTCTGACACAGACTTTCCTCATCCTTGTTTGGATAACACACCGTTTCAGTGTAGAAAACCTCCCAAAACAAATATAATTTGTTATTCATTTAAATACAATTCACTATTATTAACTTCTTATATTCATCAACTTTTGATATATGATATGGACGTGGAGACTTCAATTTACCTTAGGGCATAAATCTAAATTTTCTTTGGAGGCAGTGAATATCCACTTTTTATCTGGAGATGAAAGAAGTAGGTCTACCCTAAACGAGTCGAAGACCACGTGCCTTGACACCTCAGACAGTGCAGGACAAGTCAAGACAACTAGACCTTGAATAGATCCCACCTGAAAGGGTTAAACATTAAGTTCAACTGGGCCAACATTGGCAAAAATCACCTAACTGACCCAAAACAACAATACATACTATTGTGTAGCAACAAAATGTATAAAAGCACTTATAAATAATTATCATACCATAACGAAAAAGCTGCTTTTGTCATTGAATAACATCAGTTTGGCATTTGAGAGTCCTGACTCAAATGAGGCCAGCTCCTGTCCGGTTAATCCCTCCCACGATTTGATTGTTCCTGTGCAGTCGGATGTAACAACAACAGACCGAACAGGGTCGACTAGGATGTCCTGCATAGGACTTTGAGCAGGACTGGTCCATAAATTAACACCCTAAAAAACAACATTAGTTTCACTTGGAAAGTCACATTTTATTTTTTGGCATTAAAATTACATTTTTTGGGGAAAAATGTATGTTAAATATTTATTTATTTCCTTCCATATTTCTATGTGATAATCACCCATATGTGCCCATAGGGTATTTTGTCACATTTGTTTGTGTACTTTACAACATGTTTGTTATACCTTCTGGATGTCCCATGCTTTGACTGTGCCATCTGTGGATGCACTACAGACAACTGGCGTAGACTTCCAAACGTCTGAGCAGTCATCATTTCCAACCAAGTATCCAAAACCAACAACCTTGCCTTTGGTTTGAGAGAATGATAGGCATGAACACAATTTTGCCAAACAAAATCAGTTAAGCAGAATTTAAAATGCAATAGCAACCAGTGTTGGGGATACTGCATTACAAGTAAGTGCATTACATAATAATATTACTTTTCTGAAGTAACGAGTTAAGTAACGCATTGCTTTATAAATGTACACATTAAAGGATAATTCCGGTATTTAACACTTTGAGTCTCATTTCTGGTTTGTTTTGGATGAACTACAGTGATGGACACAGAAATTTTGACAATGGGTCGTGTCTTGACTTTTTGACTTGTTTAGAAGCGTATCTTGACTGCTTTAGAATGGAAGTCAATGACCATGCACAAACATGTCATAAAAACAACACTTAACGTTCATTATCAAAACTGTACTACTCACCGAGTGATGCGTGGTGTTCGTTGATGATTAAAAACAAATATATTGGCGCAATGTATGATTTCAATCCGTGTTATTTGCTATAGTGGAACAATTTTTTCAGATACCTCACAACCGCGTATATACTTCCGCTCTATACATGGATATCAGCTGACGTCACTCACTTGTCTTCCGCCATTTTAAGGACTTGAAGTGGTCGCAAAAGAACTAGAAGCTATGCCTTCAATATGCTGTGAGCATCAAAATCGCTATTTTAACAACACTAAGAAGGCTCAACACAACATGATATTTTGCTCGAAGTATCGCCTATGTCTCTACACGTGAACTCGAGCATTGAGAACATTGTTTGTGAACAGAGAGTTAACTAAAAAGAAGGTTTTGAACAACTGGCTTTGGATGATTTGGCGTCCGCTCGTCGCCTTCTTCCCAGTCAAGATGTATCGATCTCCAATTGCGACGTAAGGAGGGAGGATTGTAAAGATTGATATCTCCTAAAGCATAGTTCCATAAAAATGCACGGATAAGTCGTTGTTTTGTCGCAAGTGAAAAACAATATTGACATTCTAGTTGAAAAAGGAGCCTCATATGAGATTCATTCATTCCCATTCGGAAATCGATTATTTACGTCTGGCAGAGATGACGAGCGGACACCATAACAGCCAAAGTCAGTTGTAAAAAACCTTTCTTTTTAGTAAACTCTGTGTACACAAACAATGTTCTCAATGCTTGCGTTCATGTGTAGAGATCCAGGTGATACTTCGAGCAAAGTTTCATGTTGTGTCGCGCTTTCTTATGTTGTAAAATAGTGGTAGTTCGGTAGCAGCGGACAGCGGCTGGAAGAACGCATCAGGGATCGAGAAGGCATCACACCCTAACCAAGATATATATTTTTTAAAGTAGCGTTTATTTTCATGACAGTCGACATGTTGTCTTTCGTAGCCCTTCACTGTATCCGTAAGAATCATAGACAGTAAAAGATAAGAGATCCGTAAATCGTAGCAAGGTAGCCAATGCTTGTCAATAGCCTACTGGTACTCGGTAGGTCCTAAAGATGGCGGCATGATGTAAAAGATCACGTGACTGAAATCCATCTATATTTGAGTCTGAAGCGTTAGCACACTCCCGACCACTTGATGGCGACAACCACTTTGCCATACAAGTACGCTCGGTGTCTAGCGTATAGACAGTCACAATCGAGCTCAACTTCAAACCTAATGCTGGTCACTGAGCCATCAAATATGGGAAACATTTCTTCTGAGAGAAACCGAGCGAAAAAACTACAACCACATGTCAGCAGACCCCTTTTCTGTTTCCCGGCGGCAGAGTGATATATCAGCGAGCAATGAGTCTTCCAAGAGAAGTCAATGGAATTTTACAAAATGCCAAATAAAACATGACAGAAACTGTATTTCGCTACACAACTTGTTTTTAATCATCAACGAACACCACGAACCACTCGGTGAGTAGCACAGTTTTGAAAATGAACGTTAAGTGTTGTTTTAATGACATGTTTAAACAAGTCAAAAAGTCAAGACACGACCCATTGTCAAAATTTCTGTGTCCATCACTGTAGTTCATCCAAAACAAACCAGAAATGAGACTCAAAGTGTTAAATACCGGAATTAACATTTAATATTTTAGTTACTTTTTTAAAAAGTAATGCAAGTTACTTTTCAGTTTAATTAATTCAATTTAAAAGTAAAATAATGTTCTGAATAAAACTGAACATATTAACGTAGAATTACGCACTCTGTGCGCCTGAGCAGGAACAGTTTGTGTTAGAAACGGAGATGGCAGGCCAGAGCTCGACATTTTTGCAATCATAAAAAACACCTGCAAGGCCTGAAAGAGATCAAGCCTCAGACAAGTAAGAAAAAGTAACGCAAAAGTGGCGTAAGCATTACTTACCATGAAAAGTAACCAAGTAACACAATTAGTTACTTTTTTGGGGAGTAACTTAATATTGTAATGGATTACTTTTAAAAGTAACTTTCCCCAACACTGATTCCGACATTGCTACATCTGAAAGGGATGACTTACCTTTATGGCCTCGCAGGCTTTTGCAGGTGTAGTCTGCACATGACCTGCCTGATTTCATTTTCATCTCTAGATGAGATCGACGCAGATAATATCTTTTCCATGAGGGTGTCCCGGTGTCTGTGCGGAACTGGGAAACATTGCAGAAGCTCCATCTCTGTAAACACAGTCTCCTATACAAGAATTTGTTCTTGGTTAACTCCGATCAACAGCAGATGTCTGGATATTTACGGCGCATTCACACGGGGCGTAAGCGTTGACGCTTCCCATTCACTTTTAATGGGTGACGTCAAGCGTTGGCGAACTGAATTGTGGATCCGTCGGCGCCGTGTCAGTGCCATTGCTCGCGGCAGAAGGTGAACATTTCTCAACTTTTCAACCGGCAACGCATGCGTCAGCCAATCATATCGCCTTATGCAAATAACCTAGGCAGAGCCATCCAATTACGTTTATGGAAGACCGGAGCTTGTGTTGCGGCCACAGTGATTGGCTGTTGGCCACGCTTCAGACAAGCCTTCCGTTAAGCGTTAACGCTTACGCCCCGTGTGAATGTACGGTAAGCCATTCAGCATCACAAGACAAAAAAGTTACTTATGGCTTGATTTTAGATATAGTATGTAATGTCTGGTAACTCACTTCCACAACCATTGTGTCTCTGCAGCATGGTACCACTCCTAAACAAAAAAATACATTTGTAAAAAAACTGCATATCATATTTATTTATTTTTCTGAAGAGTGCCAGTGATCTTCCTGTCAACAACTATTCCAACACTAATCCTTTTATCCAAAGCAACTTATATTGTGCATTACAAGGTATACATTTCTTATCAGTATTTGTGTTCCTTGGGTTTGAAGCCAATACCTTTTGTGCTGCTAATGCAATGATCTACCACTGAGCTTTACAGGAGCACAATACTAAAGTTTTTTTTTTATTATTTGAAAATTTTGGGAAATTTCAATAAACTATATCATATACAAACATTGATAAACATTTTGTTTGGTTATAAGTAGACATGCATTGCAACGTAATAATACAAATAAAAAAAAAATAACTTTAATTGATTATTTCATTGAGTAACACAAAAGCATAATAAACATTATTATATTAAATCAGTAAAGACGTATTTTTTTTTAAATTTACCTTGCATGCATGTCTGCTTATGACCAAACAAAATGTTTATTTGTTTGTATACAGTCACCTAAAGAATTATTTGGAACACTATTAGGACCCCCTTTCTCCTTCAGAACTGCCTTAATTCTATGTGGCATATTGATTCAAAAAGTGCTGAAAGCATTCTTTAGAAATGTTGGCCCATATTGATAGGATAGCATCTTCCAGTTGATGGAGATTTGTGGGATGCACATCCAGGGCACGAAGTTCCCGTTCCACCACATCCCAAAGATGATCTATTGGGTTGAGATCTGGTGACTGTGGGGGCCATTTTAGTACCGTGAACTCATTGTCATGAAATTATTCGAGCTTTGTGACATGGTGCATTATCCTGCTGGAAGTAGCCATCAGAGGATGGGTACATGGTGGTCATAAAGGGATGGACATGGTCCGAAACAATGCTAAGGTTGGCCGTGGCATTTAAAAGATGCCCAATTGGCACTAAAGGGCCTAAAAAGTGTGCCAACTGCCAAGAAAACGTGAATTTAACAAAATGTGATTTAAACAAATCACAGTAACATAAAATACATTGACAGTCAAATTGGCATCTTGTAGTGGTTTTGCTCATAAACTATGTAAAACAAAGCAATGTGAACTTGAGATTGTTGTAACGGTGGTAAGCTGCACGGTACGTCCTGCAAATGCAGCTGGTGTGAAAGCTCACTCTCTCCTTACATGTGCGGTGTAAAGCCAGAAAGTACCCTTACCAAGCCTGGCCACCCAAGACAACAAACTTAAACAACAAAGACTACAACTCCATCTTCAAAGACATTTATTTATTTCAGTCTATGAGCCACATGCATCACATTATGCCAAACTTGGAGAGTAATTGTCACATAGGATGTAAAGCAGAAATCCTGGCATTGACTGTCCTTTGTGCCAGGTCAAGAAGATCCTGACTCCATATTAAATACATTGCAATATGGCACCTTTTCCAGCCATTATCTGCTATTAAGGGCAGTCCAAAGCACTGATCAGACTACTCCAGTTTGTGAAAATGCAGATGACGAAACCCTAATGCACTGCACTCTCCAACAAAAGACCTGTAATCTATGATTCGGTACATCATGAATAACAAGATGATCCCTCTATTCAAGCACATACCCAACCAGCCTCATTCCCGAATTACACTACACGTCAACGTGTTTTACAGGATCTTAACGGGACTTGTGTAATATGAAAAATTAGTGGAAGTGTGAATGAACCAACATCACAAGATTCCATCCAGACACATTATCAGTGTATTTTCTGTAATCTGTGAAAGGCCTTTTGTTGATTTCTTTAGTTCAATCATTTAAACCAAGTAAAAGCAATTGAAAGGTTCCTTGCTTAAGGGCACATTTTCCACCTGACATCAAAGAATCAAACCTGTGACCTTCGGGTGACCTTAAAGTCAGACTCTCTAAGCCAAAACAGCACCTTCATTAAACATTAAAACATTTGACATTAAACAGTAGCCATACTAAGACAAGGACAAATTATGCTATATTGATTGTTGGATTTGTGATACCAAATAATTTGTAAGGCTTTAGAACATTGTAAGTTAATACAGTACATGCAGTTAAGCTAATTTTCTTTATGTCATCAAATCTCTACTACGATGGCCTGTTAAAGGGGACATTTAAAAAGACTTTTTTAAGATGTAAAATAAATCTTTGGTGTCCCCAGAGTATGTTTGTGGAAGTTTTAAAGCATAAAAAATAACATATAGATCATTATTATAGCATGCTAAATTTGCCACTTTGTAGGTGTGAGCAAAAAAATAAATAAAGGTGTGTCCTTTAAAATGCAAATGAGCTGATCTCTGCACTAAATGGTTGTGGTTGGATAGTGCAGATTAATGGGTGGTATTATCCCCTTCTGACATCACATTTTTGACATGCTTGCAGAGAATGGTTTAGCAAAACTAAGTTACTGGGTTGATATTTTTCACATGTTCTAATTTAATAGAAGCACTGGAGACCCAATTATAGCACTTAAACATAGAAAAAGTCAGATTTTCATGATATGTCCCCATTATGATAATGTTTCAATAATGGCTAGCAATGCAAAGGAGCATGGAGCTCCAGGTATGGATGCAAACATAATTTGAATCAACCATATACTCCTCCGCCAGCACTAAAGCAAAGACAACTCTGAAAAAGGTCTTGACAAGCAAGAATTAATCTTCTGTTGGACAAAAACAATAACAAAGCATCGCAGTGGAACGCGATGAGACGAGACCCTTAGTTGCAATTATAAACAACTATCACAAGACTTGGGTTTAGAAAATCTCGCATATTTGTATAAGGAGTTAGTCCTTATTCTGGGTTTTAGGAATAACTTTGATCTAAATCAGCGAGTGTTAGGTGGCCATCCATAACCCGAATGTTTCATCGCTTACCTTACAAACTGTTGACACACTAATTAAATCTTCATCCTGAAGAAGGGAAAATACAGTGATCAAGCAGTCCAGCGGTAAATGTGGACAAATCTCCATTCCTATTAATTTAATAATTATTAAATGATTGCCAAATCACGCCAGTGAGTTACTTCCTAGCAACTTTCAGTTTGGCGATGACGTCACATATGGATATATTCTACGGCAAATGTTCAGGGACATGAAGAGATTTGTACTAGAAAAAATGTTTTCATAAAAAGCCAGAGTGTGTAGGTGCAACCTGACGATAACGTGTGTGCACGCGAAATTATGCTTAAGCAACGTAATGTGTTTTGGCCAACAGCGAACGAGACATGTAAAGTTTACTATTTACAAAATAAAACGTCATTGGAGACCTAACATAAACAAAACAAAATAAATAAACAACTGGAACGTAATGATAATATGTGGTGTTCTGCTGTAAACCAGTAGAGGGAGCGCAAGCATAAGGGATACGGCTGCAGAAAACAAGCCCTGTGTTCAACTGCAGCCCCGCAGCCCCACACATTTTAGGGCACACGATCCAGACCACCCGTCTCAGTCCGCAAGTAGGGGCGAGCCCACAGCAGACGTTTTAAGACACACATGGAACACGTTGATTTGTCTTTCGTTTCTATTATGAACCATGGATAGTGGATCGAGACACTATAATAATATGTAATGCTGATAATGTAATGCTCTTTTAAGAATGCGTGCCGCCAATAAGCTCAAAGAAAAAGAAGAAAGATCTCCAGCACAGTATAAAATATAATGCAATTATTCCATTTTTGAAAGCAACATGTCTAATAAATAGAATTTGAAGATCACATAATTATGGAAGCCCATTTCTGTCATGTTTGGGTACAATTTTTAGATTTCCTAAGTCATAATAATGACATAATAACTCATTATTTTGCCTTAGTATCTAATAATAATGAGAAACTAAGTCATTATTTCGACTCATGTCATTATTATGACTTAGGAAATCTAAAAATTGTACATAAACGTGGCGGAAATGGGCTTCAAGTAACTAAGTGTTAAATTGTGGAATAATCTTTTTTTATTTATAAATTTTATGTCACCAATCAGTCATTCTCCAGACTCCAGTCCAGTAGGTGGCGGAAACGCGTTTGCCAACCGTCTTTAAAAAGAAAAGAAGAAGAACGCTTCTCTGCAGCTTCCGTACTTACATGTGTGTGTAACTGTGCTCAAGATGAATGCGTATAAGTTATTTTGGAATACAAGGACGAAATAAAGTAGAGTGCAGTTGTTAAGTAAACTACAGTAGGCTTACTCGTTATGAACTGTAAACATCAGCGACCTGTTTAACATTCAGCTGCTTGACTTAAAAACATAAAACACATGATTATGTTTTTAAACATTTCAATAGCAAAATGAGGCTCCTACAGATGTATTGGAGGACTGCGTGTTCATGTAAAGAGCGGATAATTCAGAGAGCACACAAACACTCAACAGCACAACTCTCAGAGAAGAAACTGGTATGCTGTACAGACCCATAAACGTATTTGCTCATCTTCAGTGTTTAATAACCGCTGTGTCTTCTCGCAGAGCCGGTATTTTGTGGATCATCGCAGGGTAAGGTTTGTGGCAGGTGCAGGGGGTGATGGAGCTTCCACCTTCCACAGTGAGCCCAGGAAAGAGTGGGGTGGTCCTGATGGGGGTAATGGAGGTTCTGGAGGAGACATCATCCTTAAAGGTATTGAAGTAACCAAACCGCAGGTTTTTCTAGTTTGAGCGATATTGCAAAGATTCAGAGGGTTTTGCTGGCGATTTAAAATGAAGCAAAATACTTTATTCCCCTGAAACTACATCCTTGTTTGACACATTTATGTAAAAAATTATTGTTATTTAAAATTCCCATCGGAATGTCCGTTCCTCCTCCAGTCGATAAAGCGTTTCTGCTGATGCGCAGGCACCTAAGAATAGCTGCGTGGTTTTTTTTTGTATGGTATAGCATATGTACAGAGTTTGTACAAACTAATACAACTCACAACAATTAATACGATAAAATTAAATATAAAAAACAGCTGGGTTTACAAAAAGCGAAAGGGAAACAGAAATTCTGAGGGGAACAGAATCGGCTGCTTGTGTGTGTGTGTTTACATGCACAAAAGAAGCAGATATCAAAAAATTTGCTTCTTATAGAAACCTGTTTTCGTCCGCGGTTAAACCGGTTATGCTGAAAAACTGGGGATTTGTTTTTTCAATTGAGTGCCAGCTTTCTTTAGCTGAGCCTTGCTGTGATTCTTTAGCTTTGTTTAAAAGTCGTTGTGAGTGCGGAAAAAAAAACGTAAGCCGCTGGCTTTTTTGAAAAACACAGCGCTTCCATTGGAAACAATTGAGAACATACGCCAGCACAGCAGCAGGCGTAAAAGCTTTGGTGTGCACGCCCCCTTAAGGTACATTCACATTAAAGACGGTTTCATCGGATGCACGTGCGCTGACGCGATACACGTCTGGATCCGAACTTTACTTCTGGTTTCGTTTTTTTTTTTTTATGGTCTGACTAGTTGCTAAACTGATCTCTTGAACAAATGCCTCGTCGAAAGTAACAAATGTTTTGGTTTCCTAGGTCTGTGGTTGTCAAACTTTTTCAGTGTGTATGGCCTATTCCTTCACGGCCCCCCAAAGAAAATTTATGACAAAAAAACTGTTCTAAAACTCAACTTTTAATTAAACAAAACATATTGAATGATACAAAGAAGTGCTGTTGGTTAGTAGCCTTATTTTTTAGGTCTAATTCCACAGAATTCATGATACATTTATTTATTTTATAAAATGTCATAAAACTGGGGCCCCCCTGGCACCATCTCGGCCGCCAGTTTGAGAACCACTGTCCTAGGTAATCTATGTGTTGGTTTTTTGCTTATTTTATAAATACACTACGTTTAAAGAACATTGTTGTTATTTGTTCTTAGCGGAGTTTACCGGAAGTTATGTGCGGACCACGACAGCCACTCAAACCGTCTATAAGCGATTTTGTCACTTTGTGTCGCTCAACTCTTTTTAACGAGGTCGTTAGGAGACGATTCTAAATCTGGTTGTCCTAAATAAATGAGTAACGTCCACTCCAGTAACTGACGAGAGACGGATGAGGTGAACTCCATTGCTTCGTTTTCATTGGTAGTTTTCATTGTACCTTCATCTGGTCACCACCGGTCATTGTCACTCGTGTCGCCGGATATAGCCAAGCTTCCATTAAAATGAATAAAATTGCGTCGCTCTGCTAGTCGCTGCTAGTCTGAATGCTTAGGGTATAGATGGATTTCAGTCACGTGACCTTTTACATCATGCCGCCATCTTTAGGACCTACCGAGTACCAGTAGGCTATTGACAAGCATTGGCTACCTTGCTACGATTTACGGATTTCTTATCTTTTACTGTCTATGATTCTTACGGATACAGTAAAGGGCTACGAAAGACAACATGTCGCATCTCGACTGTCATGAAAATAAACGCTACTTTAAAAAAATATATCTTGGTTAGGGTGTGATGCCTTCTCGATCCCTGATGCGTTCTTCCAGCCGCTGTCCGCTGCTACTGAACTACCACTATTTTACAACATAAGAAGGCGCGACACAACATGAAACTTTGCTCGAAGTATCACCTGGATCTCTACACATGAACGCGAACATTGAGAACATTGTTTGTGTCCACAGAGTTTACTAAAAATAAAGGTTTTGTACAACTGACTTTGGCTGTTATGGTGTCCGCTTGTCATCTCTGCCAGACGTAAATAATCGATTTCCGAAGGGGAATGAATGAATCTCATATGAGGCTCCTTTTTCAACCTGAAGGTCAATATTGTTTTTCACTTGCGACAAAACAACGAATTATCCGTGCATTTTTATGGAACTATGCTTTAGGAGCTATCAATCTTTACAATCCTCCCTCCTTACGTTGCAATTGGAGATCGATACATCTTGACTGGGAAGAAGGCGGCGAGCGGACGCCAAATCATCCAAAGTCAGTTGTTCAAAACCTTCTTTTTAGTTAACTCTGTGTGCACAAACAATGTTCTCAATGCTCGAGTTCACGTGTAGAGACACAGGCGATACTTCGAGCAAAATATCATGTTGTGTTGAGCCTTCTTAGTGTTGTTAAAATAGCGATTTTGATGCTCACAGCATATTGAAGGCATAGCTTCTAGTTCTTTTGCGACCACTTCAAGTCCTTAAAATGGCGGAAGACAAGTGAGTGACGTCAGCTGATATCCATGTATAGCATAATTTTCTCTGGCCATACAAGTACAGAACCATAAAATCATACTAGACCTTGTTAACGAAATTAGAAAACTGTGTGTACGGTTGTGTACCTTGTGTATGCAACTTTTCAGTTAGTGTTAAGTATTGTTAAAATTCACAGACATATTGAATTTTTCAACAGTGCATCCACATGTGAAATCACTTGCTTCAGTGGCAGCATTGTATCATGGGAAAAATGGAGAGCCAGGAAGGAGTAAAAATCGCTATGGACGGAATGCCAGTCACACCTACATTTTAGTGAGTTTTACCAATGAAACGTATTCAACATTTTTTTTCTTTTTGTAATCAAATACAGTTTGGTCTTTGTACTTTTTTGTAGCTCTGTATTATCATATTGACTCAATAATCAAACAATTAATTGATAAGATCCCAAATCACTACTTCTCTCATGGCCTTTGGACTGTGGATTTTCTATCAACAACTTAAAGTCTGTTCTTAACATTGCTTGTATGCTTTAGAAGAATCCTATGAAAACTCCATGGAAATCATAACAACTACATTCTTCAAAATCTCCCCTTTTATGTTCTGCGGAAGTTAAATTATTCTTGGTTTACCATTTTTTAAAGACACCCATAATCATGTGTGTGAGTTGTATTTAACACATTTCTACACAGGTTCCTTTGGGCACCATTGTAAAAGAAGAGGGTAAGACAGTGGCAGACCTCTCGCGTCATGGGCAGCTGTATACTGCTGCCTATGGAGGTGCAGGGGGCAAGGGGAACCACTTTTTTTTGTCCAATGAAAACAGAGCTCCAACTACCGCCACGCCAGGAGACAGGGGACAGGAACGGATCTTTCAGCTGGAGCTGCGTACCATGGCCCATGCAGGATTGGTAAGAGTAAATGCTTGCATTTGATAGATTATCTGAGAAGACCAGATCATGGATTATGGAGCATGACAGTGCATTTTAATGTGTTTTGGGGAATTAGCAAGTAAAAGAGGTTTCAAACAAACTCCGAACCCTGATTTAGCTTTGTGTATAAATCATCCTGCATTGATAAACCTATGCTGGGTTGTTTTCACCCAAATGCCGTGTTTAAGCAATTCAGCATATGTTTATTTATAATTATTCAGTCCAATTTTAACCTAGCCATTGGTTTCGAAGTTCGAACCAACCCAGCATTTTTTAGAGAGCAGCCATATTAAGAGAATAGATATATTACAGGATAAAGAATTGGGCATGGGCTCCCAGTAAGCAGTCAATAAGCAACCATTCAGCACCTCGTACTCTGGTAATACTGAACAAAGTTTTTTTGTTTTGTTTTCCCAGAACCTAAAGTTTTAATGTGCATCTTTGACTGTAGCAAATGTTTTATTTTGTTTTTCTGTGCAGATTGGGTTTCCAAATGCAGGAAAGTCATCTC
Source organism: Misgurnus mizolepis (assembly GCA_025389145.1). Classification (NCBI taxonomy): domain Eukaryota; kingdom Metazoa; phylum Chordata; class Actinopteri; order Cypriniformes; family Cobitidae; genus Misgurnus; species Misgurnus mizolepis. The sequence goes on along the minus strand of JAIFKI010000022.1, from coordinate 6,595,989 downwards.
TGTTACGTGCCATATCTAATGCCCGACCAGCTGTGGCAGCTTACCCCTTTACCACACTAAACCCTCACGTGGGCATTGTTCAATACAGAGACCACGAGCAGGTGGCAGGTGCGTGTTGAGCACTTTTGGTCTTTATAAGAGAACAAATAAGCCACGTCATTAAAATCCCTTTCTCTGCTTTTTTACATTTGCAGTAGCTGACATTCCTGGACTGATTCCAGATGCTCATTTGAATCGTGGCCTTGGCATTTCTTTCCTACGACATGTTGAGCGCTGTCGTATTTTGTTGTACGTACTGGACATGTCTTGTGCAGAACCCTGGGAGCAGCTGCAGCAGCTGTGCTTTGAGCTGGAACAGTACAAAACACAACTGTCACACAGACCTAATGCCATCGTGGCCAATAAAATGGACTTGCCGAATGCAAGGAAGAACCTTGAGGCTTTGAGGAACCATGTAGATCAGCGGATCATTCCTGTTTCTGCACTGACAGGAGACAACATAGAGCAGCTCATCCTACACTTGCGAGAGCTGTACGACAGCTACCCGTTGGACAGTCACAAGTGATATTGCAGAAATTCATAAACATGATTATCTAGTAAAGGGATGTCCAACCGTCCTGCAGATCTCCAACCCTAATCACAAACACAGGTGAACCAGTTAATCAAAGTGTTGGAACTGAAGTCTGCAGGACAGTAGCTCACCAGGAGCAAGGTTGGAGCCACATTGTCTAGTATGTTACTTTGCAATGACTACTTTAACATACATGCATTATATAATGCTTATAAGCATTTATATATGCATTTCAGCAATAAGGTTTAGCGGTGAACAAAAATATTAAACATTAAGGAAAGCAAGTTTTGAAGTTTTCATACGGGTAAAATGTTTGTAAATGTGAGCAAAACCTGAAATTCCAATAAAATTCTTAAAGCAAACAATTTATTATTTACGTTAGACAGAAATGCCTATACAGCAGGGAAAATAAGTATTTGACACATCAGTATTTTTATCAGTAAGAGGATTTCTAAGTGGGCTATTGACACAAAATTTCCACCAGATGTTGCCATCAAGCCAAATATGGAATTCATACAAAGAAATCAGAACATTTAAGTATACAAGTTGAGTCATAATAAATAAAGTGAAATGAGACTGTCAGAATCCCTCCTGAGCAATGCAGACGACTGGTCTCTCCATACAAGAGGCGTCTAGAAGCTGTAATCACCAACAAAGGCTTTTCTACAAAGTATTAAAGAAAGTATGTTCAATACTTATTCCCTGTGTCATTTCAATTTATTTATTATGACTCAACTTGTATACTTAAATGTTCTGATTTCTTCGTATGAATTCAATATTTGACTTGATGACTACATCTGGTGGAAATGTTGTGTCAATTGCCCACTTAGAAATCTCCTTACTGATAAAAATGCTGATGTGTCATATACTTAATTTTCTCAGCTGAATATGGTTGCATACATTGAATATCCAAGGTATATACACACGTACAGCCACAGTAAAAAATTAAGAAAGCATTCCCGTTTTGCCTTTAATCATCATTTCAGTATGTATGGCACCTATTCCATTTCAGTGTCTGTTGAATTTCAACAAAAGCAAACCGCAGGAGTGGCATAAAGTCACCCAACAGCAATATGAAAGAGTGAGAGCATGCCAAGACAAAGGAAAGCTGTTGGTTTAAAAAAAAAAAAAGTGTGTAATAATAAGGGTTATTCCAACAAATACACATTTTCAAAAAAAATTTTAATCACAAAAATAGACATTAGAGTTCAGTGGTCAACTAATATGTTTTTTATGGCCGATTTTAAGAAAGCTGTATGGCAGATGTGAGGCAGATATAACGCAAATGTTATTACAGTAAATAAGAGACAAACAGAAAATTGGTGAAAATAAATAAACATTTAATATGCATAACATTTATAAATTATAAATATACCCTTTTAAAGTACTTAAAACAGATTTACAAGACATAATGACTGTGGATCTGACATCTAACAGCACTTTTTGAATAAGTGTATTCATATTTACTGTCCGAGTAAAGAGATTTAGCGATTATTTTCAAAAAATCTAAATATTGGCCGATATATCAGCCTCTGTGATATCAGCCTATCGCTATTGGTATTTTGTTGTTTAAAAATTTAAATGATCTTGTTTTCTTGGCAGTATTCAAGGTCTGAAAACATTGCAACTTTTTTGTTATTTTGACCAGTTTGATGAGTTACCTAAACATTTGCCTCGAAATATTAACATTGTCATGTTGGAAGGTGAACCTTTGTCTTATTCTAAGGTCCTGAGCGCTTTGGAAGAGGTTTTCATTGAAGATATCTTTGCTTCATTCACCTTCTCAAACCTAACCATCTCTCAGTCCCTTCGGCTAAAAAAACACCCCCACAGCATGATGCCACCACCACCATGCTAACTGTTGGGATGGTACTGGTCAGATGATGAGTAGTGCCTGGTTTCCTCCAGACATAGCTAAACCTCAGATCCCATACACAACCATAAACTCATAAAACAACCATTTACCCACTCTGGGTATAGTGTAAAAGATCTTATTGCTCTAATAATAGCTTGCCTGAAGTACAAAATAAAACTGTGATGACATTTTTATGTCATCACAGTCTTGCTGTATATCTTATTGCAGGTCTTCAGGTTTCCAGCTTGTACACTTGCATGACCTGGACTTTGTTTTCCATTTCATTACACCTTTATTGAAATGAGAAAACCAATATTTGATCAAAGAGAAACCATACGGATATTTTATCATACCAGTATATTGATATTGTTTAATATATTTATATATTTTGTATGGTCCATGAAGCATACATAAAACAAACAAAAATATATATCTGTTCAGATCAACCCAGCATGCTCTCTTCTGCAGTCCTCAGACTTTTGAATTTGGAGCTGAGGTATTTAAACATAAAATTACAAAATAAAGTTTCAGGGTAGCTCAGTAGCACTGTTGCTTCACAGCAAGAAGGTCCCTGGTTTGAGCCTCGGGTGGGTTCAGGGGTCTTTCTGTGTCAATGTGGGTTTACTCAATGTGGGATTCCTGCCACAGTAAAAAGATATGCAGGTTAGATAAAATGGAGATGTCCTTCCCACACTCGTGTAGATTAACTTGTGTGTGGATTAACTGGTTTTCAACATGATCTAGACGAGTGGTTTTCAAACTGGGGGCCGGGGCCCCCAAGGGGGCCACGAGATGGTGCTAGGGGGGCCCCAGTTTTATGACATTTTATGAAATACATGAATTTATCATGAATTCAGTGTAATTAAACCTAAAAAAATAAGGCTACTAACCAAAAGCACTACTTTTTTGTATAATTTAATGTTTTTTTTTTTATTAAAATGTTGAGTTTTAGAACAGTTTTTTGTCACAAATTTTCTTTGGGGGGCCGCGAAGGAATGCACGGTACACAAGGGGGGCCACACGCTGAAAAAGTTTGGGAACCACTGATCTAGACCACCGTTTTCACTTTTCATTTTGGTTTAAGGTGGGTTTAGGTTTAAAAGAAATGGTCCTTGGGTCAACAAAATAATGCTATCCCCACATGATGTTTGTTATTTGTACAATTACGAATGCAGACATGGTTTTAATGTTTTAACCCTCTGGGGTCTAAGGGGTTTTTAGGGCTCTGGAGAAGTTTTGACCTGTACAGACATTTGTGCTTTTTTTCAGTTGCTTAAAAACATAATAATGGCAATAGTCTCATAACACTGTGTTCAGCACAATCTGGGCTACAATATAATGTGAGCAACATGTTTGTATTTTTGAGAGAAAATGTTTATGCGTGGTTTTTGAAAAAGCAAAAAAGCAAATTTTAGGTCACTGATATAAGTCCACAAAACCCATTCTAAACATGTTTTCACAAGACTTTTCAAAACGGGATGTAGTAGTATGGAGTTTTATCTTCAAAATTATGTGAAAATCAATGTACGTTAGGCTATGTGGAAAATATGAACTTTAAACCATGAGAACACGTGGTATTACCAAATACACAAAATAACATTGTTTTTAAGCAACAAATAGGTGCTTTTTAAATTATTGGTTTCCATAAAGTTGAACAATGTCTTTAAGTCTCTTTTCTTCATATGTTTAGGAATTTCACTATTTATCATTATAATGATTCCCATTTTCTTGTACATTTCAGAATTTACCATATTGGTAAAATAACTGCAACAAAATTCCCTTAGGTTAATTAATTTGTACAACATTACCCCTATCAATATTATTTATCCTTATATCAAATCGATCAACTTTATATTTTAGCTGATGTCTTAATTTTTAAAAGCATGTCAACAAATTGTATTTTTTTTTGTAATTTTCTCCTTGATAACCAGGTAATTCTTGTTGGGCTTTTAAATTAACTGGTTATACTTACATTTAGACGTAATTATTTTTAACTTGTATTTTTCACTTTTACCCAGTCTCTATAAAATATTGTTTCAGTTTGATTATTTTTTTCCAATAACCTTTACATTTGTCAGAAAATAAACCACAATATTAAATTGCTTACGATGACTGAACCCTAAATTCAGTATGTGTATGGTGAAGGATTGCCCTCTGCTGGTCTTTGCTGAACTCTTTGGGGTTTACGCTCCACCCCGATAGACGTCGCGATTGAAGAAGGAAAACAGTTCAACACAGAGCGAGTGACAGCACACGCCGGTCTCTCTCTGAAACAGAAAGTTCAACGTGTTTCAGTTGCGTTTAAAGATGGATAGACCGATGAAACGACCGAGAGAAGATCAAGATGAAGAATCTGTGTGGGACGTGAAACGGGTTCATGATGAAGATTTTATGCGCTGGGGCGTTAATGAAACAGTCGCATATCTCAAGAGAGAGGGACTCGAAGAATGGGAACAAGTCTTCAGAGGTGCTGTATCTGTAAAAATTAACCAAATTATCTAATCGGTAAATTGAGATCAGTATCATTCGATTCGATAAATATCACGAATCAGTGACATTATAAATTATGAGTGACTAACCATGTTTTATTTTCGATGTATGAATTAGTGCCATCATGCAAGCGTTACCAATGTGTAGAAGCAATCGCTAACATAACTCATGTATACCTGCAACTTATCTATCAATATTTTAAATAGTAAGATGTAATTGTCACGGCATTTAAGTGTTTTTCTGATATGTGTTACTTGTTGTATGGTATGTTGCACTGCAGCCCTTGAGTCTCTAAGACACATTTCCTGAAAAAATACATTACAGTTTAACTCAAGTTAAACTTATTTTTATTTCTTAAGCACTTTTTACAATTTGCTTTATTGCAAAATAGCGTCCCAGATGAGACATATTAAGCATACATTGTAACGTTTTGCAAAAAAAGATGCAAAGTAGTAGTTCAAGTTTTTACTGACCCCGCCTAAATGATCACTGGCCCTACCAAATAGCACTAAAATTAAACAGCCCCGATTATTGTCTTAACCAATGTATATTATAAATCAATGCAAACTTATACGTTTATATCACCAAAAACTTCTAGCCTACATAATACATTTCAAATATTATTACAGGCAGTAATTAAATTATGCGCAACAGCACAAACATTGTGTGCACACAAATGAAATAATTTTCAGATTAATAATTAATGGTCTTAATAATTTTAATTTTAAGTTAGTCATTTTGAACCTGCTCGACTACAACGCATGCGATACGCTGATCGGCAGTGATTTATTTCCAATCAAAAATTGTCCCTGGTGTGAAAATTATTCATCTTTAACTTTATCCGCAACACTATAGTCTTATAAAAGCTATTTATTACTGATAATTATTAAATTAAATTAAAACATTTTCATTGTGTTATCTCCAAAAATATTGGCGGTCTTTGTCATTCATCCATAACTGTTTATTGTTTCTTTTTTTGTATTAATTTAGTTATTTCACTGAATATTTGTAGATTGAAGGCTCTTGTGCTTGAATAAGCTTCTCTGACGTGTTGGCACGATTTACGATTAATCTGAAATTTCATGACGATTGCCACTAGGGGGTGAACTCCAACAGTCATGTCTGAATGCCGTGTACAGTGGAAAGGCTGCTTAATACTAGTAGGGCAAGGTTTATTTGGGGAGCTGTTGCTTTTTGGTGGGGCCAGTGATAATTTAGGCGGGGTTAGTAAAAACCTGAACTACTACTTTGCATCTTTTGTTACACAGAGCTTACTTCGTTAATATTCCTGGGTGGCCCGCCCAAGTAAAGTCACTATGTGTTAAACACTGCAACTAAACATAGTCAGTCATATCTTAAGTAAATGTTTACAGTTCGGAACTGTAAACTGTTCAGTAGGGCTGCACGATTCATGCTAAAATGTGAATCAAGATTATTCTCCATGTGAATTGAGATCACGATTCTCTCAAACGGTTAATATTAATGATAACAAAATATTAGGGATGCACCGATACTGGTATCGGGTATCGGCCTCGATACCACATTTTCAAAAGTACTCGTTAAAAGTCCCCCGATACCTGGAAATGATACCACGGTCTGAGAAATGTCTATGTTTGAGCGGTGTGTAAAGGGTTAATGCCTCTTGTGTTGTCCAAAGAGGCAGAGTTTACAACAAACTGGAAAACTAGTTATAGTTATATGACTAAAGCTGTTACCTGTAAATTTAAATCATGTTTTTTTTATTAAGTACTCAGTATCGGTATCGGCAAGTACTCGTACTCGTACTCATATTCCAAAAAAGTGTTATCGGTGCATCCCTACAAAATATTATTACGAAAAAGATTTATTGCACTTAAGTAAAAAAATGTGCTACACAAGGCAAGGCAAGGCAAGTTTATTTGTATAGCACATTTCATACACAGATGTCATTCAAAGTGCTTTACATAGAAATAAGAAAACAAAAAATCAAATATACATGAATATACACAGGACTTTCAGTTATAATAAGGTGTCATAAAAGTAGGGCATTGACTCCTTGAGATGAGTAATTTAAAATTTGTTAGCTGTTAAAAATAAACAATGTTAAAATGTATAAATAAAAAGAATTAGAATAAATAGCACATGTGCTCAAAGGCAAGAAAATACGTCTGGTCGTTTCACAATCGGAAGGCTGCAGCCTCCGGAGGTCGCTTTTCCAAGCTGCATACGTAATAAAGGCTGTCTTATTTCAGAATATTAACAATTATAAAGTTGACTATTATTCTTAGTTAATGGTAAATTGTTGTAGTATACTTATGACTTGCGAATGTAATGCTCAGTTAACTTAAATAAACCAGGCTTAATGACGTATGCGGCCTGCATATGCGACCTCCGGAGGCTGCAGCCTTCCGATTGAGACTTTTTCCTTGTCTTTTTTCGGAACAAATATTTTTGCATCGTCCCTCTCTCCGTTGCCGTCAGGAAAATTGACGCTCCAAATCCACCAAGTATACTGATGTGTTCAGGTCCGCCGCTTTGTTATACGTCACGCAAGTGACAATGGATCATGAAGAAATGATCGTGTCTGATTGGTGAATGAATAGGGTTTGGTTTTACACTGTGAGCAAGTTTGACTGATATTATAGCATCCTGGATTGTAATGTAAATACGTGAACACATGAATGCGGCATCTGAATACAGGGAAATATATGCAAGAGAATCGCCGTCATTTAGAAAGATCGCATTTATGTATGAATCAAGATCTGGATTCTTTTTTGGATTAACCGTGCAGCCCTGCTGTTTAGCAGCCAAAAATAGTCCCCTTAGTATCTTTCAATAGCAGGGGACTATTTTTGGTCACAACGTAATATCATTGCGCCTCCTGCAGCCATGTTACGGCAGCAAAGTCCTTGATTATTACGCCAGAATGAGCGTATAGTTCATAGCCATATCTGCCTAGAAAATCACAACTTTTAATTTTCCGTCAGTCTTAGTACACAAAGCAACTACAGAAGAGTCAAGTTTTAACTCTTTGGTTATTTTTGAGCGCGATGCTAATGGTCTAATCAGATTCAATGGATTATGCTAAGCTATGCTAAAAGTGGTACAGCCAGACCCAGAGATCAGCTGAATAGATTCCAAAACTGTAAGAATCAAATGTTTAACTCTAGGGGAGCTGGAAAATGGAAGCATATTTTAAAAAAGTGGAGTGTCCCTTTAACTGTCGATAATAATTTAATTGATAAAACTACGATAGTTGAAAAAGCAAGATCTTACACGTAAATTGACACCACTTGTTTTCAGATGAAGCCGCATTTCCTACACGAGCCGTAGTTTGCTGAGAAGCTAGGCAATATCGCATTCATAACCGTGGACTAATCGCCTGTGATAATTAATGTGAAATTGCGATATCGCCTAGACAATTTACTACTAATCATGGAACCGGCTTTACATGCACAGAATAAGCGGATAACTATCAAAAATCTGCTTATTATAGAAAACTGTTTTCATGCGTTTACATGCAAATCAATAAGCCGGCTATGCAGACAACTGCGTTTACATGGGACTTGAAGACTTATCAGTTTTCTCGCAGGCAGTGACGTCACCACCTATAGTACACAATAGTCGATCAAAAAGCCAACGGCATATCTGTCTTAAGCTGTACTGTTGTATCTCTTCTCGTGTCTACAGAACCAGTAAATGTAACATAAGCTTCTATTTTCACAGTTTCTGTGTCAACTGCTTTAGTCCAGCGGAGACTTTTATGCGTTACTTTGCGCTTACTTCCGCGTGTGACGTTTATCTTTCATACGCGGAGACATGCGCACATGGACAAAACCGTGAGAAAGTCGGTTAAGGTGTTTACATGCCACGCGAAATCGGCGTAATGAGCAAAAAACTACCTGTGCCGATCGGTTTTTGCATACGCTGTTTATGGGCTTTCCCCGATTAAAGAAAACCGATTTACGCGTTTACATGACCCCACGTGTTATCAGTTTATTAAGCATAATCGGCGTAAGACTTCACTCGGCATCACTGATGAGATGCGCATAATAAAAGGGATGCAAGATTAATTGCATGCTATCGCATCAATTCCACTACAAAACTGATTAGTACATATTTCAAACATGTTCTATTGCTATTACGATTATGGCTAGTGGTGAAACGGATCACACTCCGAATGGACCAGGCCCCATCATTTGGCACGCATGCGACTCGCGGATGAATACACAAAGTTATATAGGGAAAATGTATCATTTGCATGATTCAAAGGCTTGCAAATGTTAACATCAACGATTTAAAAAAATGTTATTACTCGATTAGCCAAGTGTATTTTAATTGACCAAACAATATAAACAATGTAACATATTGTTTATTGTATTTTTCACACAATATTCTTCAGAGACATTTCAGATTCAGTGCAACCGCTATGCGTTTGTGGTTAAGTGACCTCCTGCATGTGAAAATTACATATTGTGCCTTTAATGTAAATTCGTGCAATGTTTCTTTTTACAGAACAGGAAATAACAGGACAGGGGCTACTATGCATTACGGAGGTACATTTGGAAAAGATGGGCATTTCGTGAGTGTCAAGTTTATTTTTTATTTTTTCATTTTTAACATGACAGTGTAGTTATAAGATGCAACACAGTTGGTTTCTGTTGTAAAAAATGAGCAATGTTTTTTCATGTCATTGTGCTGCACATGTTTTTAGGATAAGTTAATAATAATAAATGTGTATAACCTCTCACAGCCCTCTGGGTTCTCGCCTGAAAGTTCTTCACTGTCTTCAGAAGCTCTGGCAAATCTCAAATGATGACATGAAGGTATAACAGTTCTTTTCTGAGCAATTCATATTTTTGATCGTTTCAGATGTACCATAGATGATTTGTTTGTCACAGGTTTTCAATGACCCTATCCATGGCCATATTGAAATGCATCCTTTACTAGTCCGCATTATAGACACGCCTCAATTTCAGAGGCTTCGTCACATCAAACAGCTGGGAGGAACTTATCTAGTATTCCCTGGGGCTTCCCACAACCGCTTTGAACATTCAATTGGGTAAGTATGAAAGTGCATTTAGTACATTTTGAAGAAATTAGATTTTGAAGTAGCAGAAAAGCATGATTTTAAGCAGTATTATATTATTAAAGCAACACTAAAGAGTTCCTGCTCTTTGCTCCCCCTACAGGTTAGAAGCGTAATTGTTCATTAGCCCTGTCGTAAATACTGCAGCATTGCTGGCTCTGATTGGATTGTAGGTCTGCCGTAAAGCAAGTTTTTGTAGTTTTCACTCGAACTACAGGACCACTACCCGACAGTTGGAAACTTCTTTAGTGCGGTTTTGGCAGATAGAGGGCTGCAAAGCGAATGTGAAAGTGCTGTTCACCCTGTTTAGAGTGGATGAACCACTGAAACTTTTTTGGAAACGTTATTTTAAGGTAAAAAAAACTCTTTGGTGTTGCTTTAAGTAGCATCACAAGACAACTTGTGATGAAAAGAATCTAAAACCAATTTGCACTTTTTAAAGCAACAACAAAGAGTTTTTTTCAGTCGTTCATCCACTTGAAACAGGGTGAACAGCACTTTCACATTCGCTTTGCAGCCCTCTATCGGCCAAAACCGCACTAAAGAAGTTTCCAACCGTCGGGTCCCGGTCCTGTAGTCCGAGTGAACACTACAAAAACTTGCTTTACGGCAGACCTAAAATCCAATCAGTGCCAGCTTTGCTGCAGTAGGCTAAATTATTTGTGACAGTGGTAATGGACAATTACGCTTCTAACCTGTAGGGGGAGCAAAGAGCAAAAACTCTTTAGTGTTGCTTTAAAATAAAGAACCGTCTTGCACGTTTGACCGTGTGTGATGAGTACGACTGTCTTTTAGTCTGTAATTTAAGTGCTTAGTGCACGCGCTAATGAAAATAATGTTTTTACATGAGAAAGTAAGACATAATGAAAGTATTTTACAATATGAAACCTACATTAGCATTGGCTTAGGCATCAAACACACTGTGCTCTTTTAAATCGATGCGTTGAACCCATTGCTGCTTTGTCATACTGGTGTTATGCTATAGTATTTGTAGGAAATCATCATCCTTTTACTTAGCAAAATATAGTAAAACAAACATGAGAGCCATTTCCGTAGTCAGGTTTGATATTTTCATGGCTTCAGCTTGTAAGGTTCTGGCGGATCGCAGGTCGGCCCTTCGTGAAAAATAGCTGGGCTATTTAAAAATGCGTGCACAGGAATAGATAAGAGGAATTAAAATATTATTTTATAAAAAATAGACCAAAACCATTAAAACATGGTCTCAAAACCAGGCCTTAAGTACTACAACACTGGCTAAGCTCACCGTTTCTTAAGCTAAATAAAGTGGCAGTTGTGTGAGGGGAAAGCCCTAATTCATATCAGACATGCCTCTTTTACCTTAAAGTAAATGAGTTTGATGCATTCAGCTCCGGACTAGTGAGGGTATATGGTTATAGTGCCACTTAGCAGTCAAAAGGATTATTCTAACGGATAACTATTGTGGGACCATAGGAACTTGCTGTTGAAATAAAGGATTGGCACGAGTACTCAAATGTGACATTGATGATCGAAAACGATGATCATGTGCGTTTATTTATTTGTTTTTTTAGGTGTTATGGCGGCATTTGGAGGTCAGACTGGTTGGCGTTACAAGTGACTAATGGAAACTTGACAATTTCGCAAAAACTGACTGACCATATATTGCAAACAACTTTCTATGCTCGCATGAGGTGGTTTTCAGGCAATTTGGAAGAGGCGTATTTCGCAAAACTTCAATGAAAACCGTTTATTTGCATTTTCAGGTCAACTGAGGTACCTGTATAGGCTTGTTGCGATAGTCAGTATAACCGGTCATACACGGTGCTTCAGCCTCTCACCGTTAGATCACTTGCCGACGCGGCACCGTCTTACACCGTCTTTTCGATTTTTTCATGTAATTAAGTCATTTAGTTTCATTAAAGAGAGCAAACATGCGTAAATTTAGCAGAGCTGAACGCAAGGTGTCCGATTACTCAGCGTACTCAAGCTCTGCATTTAAACAATTGCCTCTTATTCAAAAGTGAAAGTAAAATGCGCACATCTGCATGCACATTTATAAGCCCATCCCACCCGGTGATACCGGTATCACCGGATTTGTCACGCCCTGATTAACTGGTTGAAAAATTTGGTCACCTCAACCAAATGTATGCAAATCACCTAATCATCATTTTAAGATGATGCTGTATGTACTACAATCTCTACGAAACATCTTATACGTGTTTGCTCCCAAGTATAAGGGCCTTTTCTTATTCGCATTAATGTTTGGATAACACTTTTTCTTATCCTTTGATTAAAATAATGGCTTAAAGATTCCATTCTTCCTGTGTTTTTGAAGCTTTGATTGTGTTTACAGTGCGCAATATAACATGTGTTCATGTTTCAAGTGTTAAAAAAACGCTTTTTTATCTGTATAGCGCTGTTTTCTCTTTCCTAAAAACAGGCTGATGTCTTCCTTGTTCTATGAAGTCCCTCCTTCAGAAATACGTAACGAGTTCTGATTGTGTAGTTTGTTTAGTGTGTTGTGATTCGACAGCAGCCAAGACCGTTTGAGCTTAGCTGGTGACTGACGTATTCCTGTGGGCGGAGTTTAATCATAAAGTCTTGCTTTGATGTCAGACATTCGGGAAGTAGAGGGCTGTAGTCCAAACCGGCTGTTCACTGTAGGCTTTGAAAGGGGAATTCTGTTAAAGAAAATATATCACCTGGCAGTAAACTTTGAGCTTTATAATTTTACAGGTATTATTTATGCTATAACAGCAACATTACACACTAACTAAAGTTTGAAAAAAGTTTGGAATGACTTATTGAGAGAAGAAAAACAATGTTTTAGTCGCATATCATCGGTTGGTGGAAACTCTGTCATTCTACAAACCGTTTTTATCTGCATTTAGAAAATATTGCATAAGTTTTGTGCAAATCTGTAATGGTTACTTAGCTTGTGAGGGACCTCAGATTCTGTTTCATTTCATTTGCTGAAATAATAATTAAATCTGCATTAACTTTTATTTGGGTTTGTATGTTTGTGTGATGCAGAGTGGGATATTTGGCAGGATGTCTAGTTCAGGCTCTTAATCAGAGACAACCAGAGCTACTCATCACAAGGCAAGACACTCTTTGTGTCCAGATTGCTGGGCTGTGCCATGACTTGGGTAAGAGAAAAATATAAACTTTATTTTTTGCTTTACAACAAAAATCATATTGATTCAGGTATTCGGCACATCTTTTGTCATTCTTACAGCCACTCTCCAGCCTTTCAATGTCACTGTTAAGCTAATACATTTTGAGGTAAATTTTGTTTTAAGCTCTTCTAAAGAGTCACCTTCTGTATCTTTTGCTTTGTTTGTAACTTATTTCAGCCATTTCATATAGCTTTTCATATCACTGAACTTTGGATTTATTTAGGATGAAATGGGATTAAAATAAATGAATAAGGCAAGTTTTACAAGTTTATGATATTTTTTAAACAGTAACATTTATCTGTTTTTTAGGTCATGGCCCTTTCTCTCATATGTTTGATGGCATGTTCATCCCTAAAGTTCGACCTGGAGAGAAATGGAAGGTAAGGGTGAAAAATCATCATAACAAAAGTTATTCAGAATTAGGGCTGAACGATTTAGGAAAATATTCTAATTACGATTGGTTTTTTTATACATTGCAATTTAATATTCAATTTTAAGCTCTTTATCTTCTGTATTAATCTGTATAAATCATTATATAATATGACCAACACAATTAGATAGATTAAATGTTATATGATTAAATAAAATGATGCATGAATTTATATGAACTAAATTATTTGCTGAAATTTCAGACTTGTTGTAAACATGCAACACTTATAATTTCCACATAAAGCATTGCCAAATAAGCCTGATGTAAACATTAATATAAAAGTTAGTAATCACACAAACTAAAGTGCAGACATATAAAAACAAATCTGGTATTACCACACTAAAATTCAGTATTTACTAGGGGTGTCCTCGACTAAGGATTTACATATTCGAATCAGAATTTTCGAATCTTTCCATAGTCGACCGATAGTCGAATCATCTATGTTTGTGTGCATGGGTTGGGAGGGGGCCAGACCAGGTACAAATTGGTAACTTTTATTTTCTTTCACAAGCAGCACACATAAACAACTGTCTGATAAAGTGACCAAAACTGTCTTTCAAGTAATAAACGAAGCCAAAACTGACGATGCATTTATATATCAATTTTTTTTAAGGTAAAATGTAAGGTAACATTTGTTTAATTATTCCTCATAACATTTTAAAGCCACGATTTACAGAACATCACACAAAAATACATTTTGATAACTAAACCTAAAAAAATAACAAAGGTGATCCTGCCTTGGAAACTCCGGCTACAATTAAGTGTTTTTATTTAATTTGGAGATAGCATGTCAAAGCAGTCATGACCAAAAAAACCCTGATAAATGAGAAATGACAAATAATTTGTGATTGTGACTGTAAATGATAAAAACTAATCTTTATATACAATTCATTAAACTTTAATTTATAACAAGAAAAACACTGAAATTAATGATTTTATAGACACTACGCGTTATTATTTAGCACAGAAATACCTGCTTGCTTGCTTTGACTTTGATCATCTCTGTATTAACTTTAGATACAGAAAGACCGGATGATATTATTTATTTCAGGAATCTCTTTGCTATCATTTGAAAGTGAACACCGACTGACCATAATATTAAATCACAAGAAAGACATTCGTGTCAGGCAGAAATAGGTTCGGTGCAGATACTAGTTTCCGTTTCATCACCGAAATAAAAAAAACGGCTTACCTGTTTTGTAGTTTAACTTTAAGATAGACAATATAACCACTCTGTTTTAGATACATTTTAAAAACTTATACTCGTCGAAAAACATCCGTTTTTTAATGTTTAGTTTGATGAACTCCTAAATATGAGACGCAGAGCACCTACCTAGCCCGTTCAGCTAAATTACATGCGCAAGCATGGCCAGCACGCAATAGCGCAACATCGATACAACGAAAAGCTATCCAAAATTTACATACTTAAATTAGATCGGAATTTACGTTTATAATAAATACAATTTTTTTAATAAAATAAGGTCAGAAGTAACAAAGTGCAGAACAAATATGCAAAATGCCTCAAGTGCACGGAAACAAAACACAAACCAAATAGTTAAATCAGATAACCCAAAGTGATTTAAACCCAAAGTGATATAAAATAAAATATAGAAATTAAGTCAAAGTTTAATTTGCCAGCTTTGTCTTTTAAATGTTGAAACAAAGAGGCAAGGCTTTGAACGGGTAGTTATTAACATAGAGACCTCTTATGGACGTGAAGCCCGGTCACAGGGGTTGTTGGATTTATTAACGCATTTTAAAAATATTTATTGAAAGCTGCTACTTCACATATTATTTGCAGCATTATCATAATATGCAGTATATTAATATATTGTGAGAAAGCTGTTATATGTGAAATCAGATAATGTGTGCACCCATATACGGCCAAAATTGAATGATCCTCATTTCATAACACATCTGCGACGATTCGACTATGAGATTGGTAGTCGAATCAGGCTTCTCCTATCGATGCATCGAATCTTCGACTATTCGGGGTCACCCCTAGTATTTACAGAATTTATAATCACTATTATAAACACATGATATTTAAACATGTGGACTCACTTTTTGAATGTTGTCTGTAAACTTTACTACACATAAATAAATAAATAAACATCTTACTGAGTATTTCAGTATTTAACAAATAACAGTCACATACACTCACTCTCTCTCTTTATCTTTCTGACGCACACTCTCTGAAAATATTCACACACTTTTTATTAGGGATGCACCGATAGGATTTTTTGGGCCGATACCGATTTAAACAGACAACTTCTGGCCGATGCCGATACCGATATTAAACACTTGTATACAATACTATACAGTTGGTCTATTAGCTAGTTTATTTCTGCACCAAATTATTTTTACTGAACATGGATTGGATCTAATTAACATTCAACTGACCAAACTAATAAGAGAGGCATAAATTAAGCTAAAACAAATATAATAAGACAGCATGACAACCTTCAAAGGTGGTTTTTGCTATTTAGCATTTATTTTATTAACAACATTAACTCATTTTTTATATATAATGGATTTCTTTATGCAGTTAATTAATAAACAATCGGTATCGGCCTTTCTCGTGCTATTGCCGATATGCCGATGGTTTCAAATTTATCAAAAATCGGCCGATAAATATCGGCGGCCGATACATCGGTGCATCACTACTTTTTATCTCTCCCTTAGACACGCACACACACATGTGAGATCCAAACTTACACTAGCCTGTTCATTGAGCTGTTTTTCTACCACCAGATTTGATGTGTTGTCCGCCGTAATGCAAGGTTATTTTTGTAGAGAGCGGCTTTTTGACATGCCACTATCATACATGACTTTGTGGTGTTTTTGTGAGTTATCCCGTGAGGTAACGCTAGCAATGCAGGTTTAGCACAATACCTGACGCTGCGCAACATCTTTCTTAAAGCCAAAATAGTCCCACACAATTGACATACTGTTTCTCTTTGGTTTGGTACTAAAGTTTCTGCAGTGTCCGGTCCTGTTGAGCCTGAGGCCATTTTACAACAGGTTAAGTGTAGAGTAGGGATGCGCAGTAATTTGCATGCAATATCATGCACATCTCGTCAGTAAAGCCGGTTCCTTGATTAGTAGTAAATCACCATCGCCTGCTATTGAGATGGAACAGCATTTACTACACAGAGCCGTAGTTCACTAACAAGCTGGGCCATATCCTATAAATATCGCAGGCGATATGTCCGTGATAATTAATACGAAATTGCCAGAATGATGTTTTACCAGATAGCGATTTTATTGCAAATGCAATTAACAGTTCAGCCCTGGTGAAGTTCATAAAGTCGTTACTACCGTGCCGAAGTTTAATATCTGTTTCTGTATGTTTTTTGTTTCTAGTCAGTTTCACAACTTTATTAAAGAGGAACTGAGGGTAATTATGGTTATTACATTATGGACAATGACATTATGGAAAACAATAACTATATATAGTTTTAAAAATCTTTTTATATTAAAGAGATTAGCAGATTTCATACACAACATAACTGTAAATATACATCAAGATATACATGTCAAGAGTGTCGCATTGCCTCCTAGGATGGAAAAATCTAATAAGAACAAATAAAGAAATTACAAACATTTATAAAAAAGAACACAGTTGCACATTAAGTAAGGTCTAAAATTAACATAAGGTACAAATATCAATTCAAATGAATAATAACACTGTCTTTATTGTATAAAGTAAATATTATTATTATTTTTTAGAGCTACAGAAGTGATTTTCTCTTTGTCTTGGGTTGTTTGATTAACATTAATGACACAGACTTAAGTAGGTTAATTGAGGTTACTGTCTCTTTAAGAGAAGCACAGACCTGGTTTCTGTCTCTAATCTATATATACACTTAAGACATAAACAAATGTTTTTATTAGAAAAAGAATACTGTGGTATTTTGAGATCATTTTGTGTATATGTGCCCTGTCAAGAACAGAAAGATTTTATGTTCGCTTGCTTTTTGAAACGTGTCTTTCCATGTATGCACTACTGGTTGCATTTAAACTCGCGCGCGCACACCGACGGAGGGTGAATTCCAAACGGCGCTTCGGGAATGAGATGCAGCATAAACAGTCGGTCCACATAAAGTGAAAATGACACTCTAACTTTAATTGTATTTTAATCAACTACAGTATGAGACACAGTAGCGCAACTCTCTCTAAAGTTTAAACATCGAGTTTTGATATGTGAAGGGCGTAGTGATGATCAAATTGACATTCAACCACATGTGCATCTGTGCATACAGAAAATTGCTCACTTTAGCGCCTTTTTGCAGTTAAATTGTTTAAAATCACTTGAGTGTTAACATTCGCAAGCCTTTGAAACACGTGGAAATTATAAACTTTCACTATGTAACTCAACATAGTTACCATTAGTGGTGTACTGGATTGCAGTTGATCTGTGATCCATACGGATTACGACCCACGGTTCGGCTCGCATGGGATTCGCGGATTAATAAGCAAATTTACACTGCAAAAAGTGACATTCTTACTTAGTATTTTTGTCTTGTTTTCAGTAGAAATACCTAAAAATATTTAAATCAAGATGTATTTTCTTGATGAGCAAATGACCTAAGAAAATAAGTCTAGTTTTTAGACAAAACATATCAAATTAAAGTGAATTTGTGCTTAAAACAAGCAAACAAATCTGCCAATGGAATAAGAATTTTTTTGCTGAATGTTTCTTGTATTTAGTAAATTCAAGAAAAAAATTCTCAAATTGCAGGCGCGGCTCAAATAGCGTAGCATATTTTAAACTAATAGGCCTATCGGTTAACCGACTCATGAGGCTCGGTGGTCGGACAAGAAAATTTTTAGTTTTTGCCACCCCTAGATACAACATATTATAACCTTTCCCTTAGAATTCCCTTCTAGTGCACTATAAATGGGTGCTTCATAGAAACTGTTAGATTAAAAAAAATGTCAAAAATCTAGCAGCTATCATTTTTGGGTTACAGTTTCATCAATTTTATTAATGTCACGTAAGCCCCGCCCCCAAGTACTGGAGTATTTGTTTTTCCGAAAGAGTTTCTGCTTGTAGTGTGATGTATATTTCTATATTTTCTCAACAGCATGAGATGGCCTCAGTTCAGATGTTTGACCACCTTGTGAAGGTAAATGATCTTGAAAAGGTGATGGAACAGCACGGGTTGACTCTGCCCGATGACCTTATATTCATTAAAGAACAGATCGCTGGGCCCTTGGATGCATCTATCCTGGACACTACGGTATGCAAATGTGATATCATTGTACCCGTAGGAATGCTGATAAATGGCTAGACTATGTACCCTTATTCAATAGATTGTATCTATTGTAATAGTTGACAAACAAGTAATACAAGAAAAGCTTTAAACAACTATCACAAAATAAAGATTGTTTGTAGTGGTCGACCGATATATTGCAGAGGCTGATGTTTTGCCCTATAAATCTTTCTGTTCGGCTTATAGATTATTTGGTTTGGTCACGTTAGTGCATTAGCATTTTGTTCCTTAGGAAGATGAATACACACTATCCCACACAGCGCCCCACAGATCAGTTGGTGCATGACACCAAAGCACAGTGGGAGGCAACCTGAGAGCAAACTGCTTCATATGCTTTTAAATCACTCCTGCAGCACCCTGTGCCACACGTCAACCTCAAAGGCTGTGTCCAAAATGCCTTTGGAGGCAGCATTACAAAGCATCAAGGCATGTCTGAATCCAATGTTAGGTTTACTCCTTAAGAAAGTTTTGTGAATCAGGCCCCTGAATTTTGCAAAATAGCACATTGACATTCCACAGCGGTATTGGCAAAATGTTTTGTGAACTAAGAGTAAACTATTTGGAAAAAAAACACACAGCGCTACATCTGGCAAAAAAGGCACGTCATATCAGCATGAAAACATCATCCCAACGGTAAAGTATGGTGGAGGAAACATCATGATTTGGGCCTGCTTTGCTGCATCAGGGCCTGGCCAGCTTGCAATCATTGAGGGAAAGATGAATTCCCAAGTATTTCAGGCAAATCTTCAGGATAATGTGAGAATGTCTGTACGTCAGCTGAAACTGAGTAGAAAGTGAGTGATGCAACAGGACAACGACCCAAAACACTGGAGCAAGTCCACAACAGAATGGCTTCAGAAAAACAAAATTTGACTTTTGCACCCTGTCATCCACCATCATTGATTATTGTCTTCACCTGTTCACGATTATCTGGATTCAATGGCTGTGTCAAAATCTCTAAAATGCTGCCTTCCCAAGGTATAAAGGCATCAAGGCATGTCCGAATCCAATGTTAGGTTTACTTCCTATCTCCTGAGATACCTTCATTGTCCTGTCCTACAATTCTATTCATGTACATGCACAGGGAATGTGATTGGTCAAGCCTGATGGAGATCGAAAAAACAAATTGCCGGCCAAGAAGCAGCTACATAAGTCTACAATATGTAAAACACTGAAGAAGCAAGGTATGCATGGCAAGACACCATTAAGGAAGCCACTGCTTACTAAAAAGAACATTGCTTTATGCCTGAAATTTGCAAAAAACACATTGACACTCCACAGTGGTATTGGCAAACTGTTTTGTGGACTGATAAAACTAAGAATTAACTATTTGGAAAATAGACATTGCTGCATTTTTGTCATAGAAAGGGCATGGCATATCATCATGAAAACATTATTCCAACTGTAAAGTATGGTGGAAGAAGCATCATGATTCGGGCCTGCTTTGCTGCACCAGGGCCTGGCCAGCTTGCAATCATTGAGGGAAAGATGAATTCCCAAGTATATCAGACAGTTCTTAAGGATAATGTGAGAAAGTCTGTACGTCAGCTGAAACTGTGTAGAAAGGTGGGTGATGCAACAGGACAATGACCCAAAACACCGGAGAAAGTCCACAACAGATTAGCTTCAGAAAACAGAATTTGCCTTTTGGAGTGGCCAACTCAGAGCCCAGACCTCAACCCAATAAAGATGCTATGGATTGACTAGAGGGCCCAACACATGAGACGTCCAAAGAATATGACGGGGGGTCAACCAGTTATTAATTCTAAGGGTTCACTTACTTTTTCCTCTGCTGTTTTGAATGTTGAATCAGGGTGTTCAATAAAGACATGAAAGATCAGATTTTTTCCGTTATTATTTTTAGACACATTATGTTTGTCAATACCCTAGTTTTTGGTGTAGTTGCATCAAAGACATTTTGGCAGCTGGGATGTTTCACACCTTATCAGCTCTGAGTCTGTGACATAGAGGTTGTCCATCGAGCTTCAAAAGGAGTTGTAAACGTACCACTGAGATCGTTGAGGCCTGACTCTAGCCTCTTTGATGTTGAAATCCAGAAACCAGCCAGGGCATGGGGGGTAGCCCATCATATCATATTTACTAGCTATTCTGCAATACAAGTTTAAGATATGATCCAGTTATGGCCCTGCCATACCCTACACCCAGATGAGCATGCTGCCACGGTGCATACAGCTGGGAAAATAAGTATTTGACTCCTCAGAATTTTTATCAGTAAGGGGATTTCTAAGTGGGTTATTGACACAAAATTTCCACCAGATGTAGTCATCAAGACAAATATTGAATTCATACAAAGAAATCAGAACATTTAAGTATACAAGTTGAGTCATACTTAATAAAGTCAAATGACACAGGGAAAAAGTATTGAACACACTTTTAGAAATGTAATACTTTGTAGAAAAGCCTTTGTTGGTGATTACAGCTTCTAGACGCCTCTGGTATGGAGAGACCAGTCGTCTGCATTGCTCGAGTGATTCTGGCCCATTCTTCCACACAAATGGTCTTTAAATCTTGAAGGTTCCTTGGGCCTCTTTTATGAACTTTGATCTTCAGTTCTCTCCATAGTTTTTCTATGGGATTTAGGTCAGGTGAATGACTGACCACTTTATTGTTTCATTGGCCTTGTGTTTGGGATCATTGTCTTGCTGAAATGTCCACCCTCTTTTCATTTTCAGCTTTCTGGTAGATGGCAGCAGATTTTTATCCAGAGTATCCTGGTACATTTCTCCATTCATCCTGCCTTCAATAATATGAAGTCTGCCAGAACCCCTTCCTAAAAAGCAGCCCCAAATCTTGATGCTTCCACCCCCAAACTTAACTGTTGGTTTGGTAAATGGCAGTGCCATTTCTTCTCCAAACATGGTGTTTAGAATGACTGCCAAAAAGTTCAATTTTGCTTTTATATGACCACACTATAGTCTCCCAATAATCCACAGGCTTTTCCAAATGCTCTTTTACAAACTTTAACCAAGCCTCAACATGCTCTTTGTTCAGGAATGGAGTCTTGCATGGTGAGTGTGCATCGATGCCATGGCAGTTAGGGCATAGCTTATAGTTTTCTTTGAAACAACAGTAACTGCTGATGCAAGGTACCTTCCCGAGTGGTTCTTGGCTCTTAGAGAAATCTGCTGATTATTTTTTGGACGGGGATCTTACGTGAAGCACCTGATTGTGGCGGGTTTATGGTGAAGTGATGCTCTATCCATTTCCGGATAACGGCCCCCACATTGCTCACAGGAACATTCAGAATTCTGAAAATGCCCCTATAACCATTCCCATAAAAATGCTTTTCAACGATAAGATTAAGAAGAGTTCTTTGCTTTTACCCATCATGAAGTCTTTCCTGTGTGCCTCCTGGGTAATGAGAAGCCTTAAGGCCACCAATTAAGACTAAAGCAGCTGATATCAATACTGTTAAGTACTGATGGGGGCAGGGTTTCTCTCTCAATACCAGACCTGCAAACTTGTCGCTTTTCGGCGACAATCGCCGTTTTCTTGGTCAATTGGGTCATTCACGTGAATCGCGTAGAACCGGAGTTTTTTTTTTTTGAGGTGGTGGGGGGGTCGGGAGGCTGCCCTTCATCTGAATGCCATGCGGGCTAGAATTGCCAAACATTATTGGATAATTCTTATAATTGACATTTCTCTGGGCCAATCAGAATCTTAGCATTTGCTTTTCTCTGGGCCAATCGGAATCTTAGCACTTCCTTCAGAATCTTGAAGACAGCGCTGTCCTTTGGATGAGAGACACACCTGGCTACCACGCGAGTCTGATGGACACTTTTAACGTGAAGGAACCATCTTATTCAAGGTAAGTCAACTCTTTTTGGGGCAAAAACAACAACTATTTGTTTGATTGATTTAAATTAGCGTTAGCTACCGCTAATATTGTATTTTTAGGAACGAGTCAACGCCGAGTAATGCACAAACGTAGACCTTGCATAAAGTTTGCCTATGCTTCGAGCAAAATGACTAATGTTAGCTAACTTAGCAGGACGATTGTTAGCTAGGCTTATCGTTACCCGGGTGCTCTGCCCTGAGTTACGGTGGCTGTGGTGCGCGCTTGCGCAGGGAGTCATTCGTGATGTGGGTAAATGTGACTGTTTACACAATAGCTTATGCGAGAGTCATTTTAAAGGAAAACCCACCGTTTTTCAATATTTTACTATGTTCTTACCTCAACTTAGACTAATTAATACATACCTATCTTTTTTCAATGTATGCACTTAATCTTTCTACATCGCGTTGTGAATGTTTTAGGATTTAGCCTAGCCCCATTCATTCCTGGTGGCTATATACCTGGTAAACAGTAATTTTTAACAACATAGGGCTGTTTAGATAAAACAATCTGGCGAGCGTGTTGTCCTAGGCTAATACACCAACGGCAAATTTCTGTTTAATAAAGGGCTACATTTTGCATCAAAGTCTGTCAATGAAATCTTTACATTGTGTTGTAAGTTGAATTTACATTATGAACACTAGCACATTGAGATTGTATATTCAATGTAAGGAGCCCTACATATAAAATGCATTATTATTATAATTATAGAAATGTATGTTGATATTCACTGCATATCAGCCATACAGTATGGAGACATGTTGTTTTATCATATTAGTCCTATGTATGATAGATTGCAAGGATATATTTTAATGATTTTAATTTACTTTCAGGCAATGGTTCTGGGCACTTTGGTGGAGCACTCACTGCCATTCACAATGGCCCGTCATCGTCAACCTTGCACAGATGCCGGCAGAGGACAAAGTGGCTCTGTCACACGAAGCTTTCGCGAACATCGGCAAAATATATATATATATTTTTTCATTTCTGTCTGTCTCTTGTTATTTTTTTATTTCAGTGTCATGCTTCACAACACTTCCAGGCATTTCCGTGAGTTGTAAATAAAAACATTTGTAAAATATTAAATGTGTCATTCTCTTTAAGCTTCAAGGATGTTTTAACATTGATTTTTGATTAAAGTATGCTGATTTTTGTTAAGTCACGCTCAGAATCATATTAAAATCACAAAAAATAGAGCTGGGGTAACCCCCCCCCCACAAATACACTCCCCACCCGTGCGTGCGACACTGTCACCTTTTTTACTCTGAGGAGTTTGCAGGTCTGAATACTGACAGATTTCAGATGCTCTCCTGGCTTTCTATGCTATTTTGCACCTTGTTCTCTTTATGTGTTCAATACTTATTCCCTGTGTCATTTGAGTTTATTTATTATGACTCAACTTAAATATTCTGATTTCTTTGTATGAATTCAATATTTGGCTTGATGGCCTTATAAGCGGGTAAGTTTTTCTACACCTGTGTCGAGTACTTGCATGGCTACCCTTTGCTTTTGTTGGTGCGTACAATCCGTCTGACTCCCATGTTATCTTGAGACCTCGGCCCAGCTACATGCCCAAGGTGTTGCCTCCTTTTGGGCACCTGCGCAAGCCGCCACTCTAACAGACATCTGTAGGGCTGCGGGTTGGGTGATGCCTGTATATTTGCATGATTTTACAATCTTCGTGTGGAACCAGTGTCAGCCCGGGTCCTTCAGGGTAGTAACATTAGCCTGGTGGCTGACAAGGTGTCTCGCTTGCTTTAGCACCCTCTCCCCTTCTTAGGTGGGTAGAATCCTATGCCAACATGTCCTTTCGGACAAATGGGTTGGTACCTTTTCCATCATTGGCTTCTGAGACAGACTGAGCAGAGCCATTTTTATCGGTTCAGTTTTATTGTCTGATTTATTCCAGTAGTGTGATGAATATCCAGTCATTTTTCTCCACTATCTCACATAGCTATTGTTCCTCAGCGGTATACCCCTCTTCAGTATCTCCATACAGGCTACAGGTGAGACCATAGTCTCCCAGTGGGTGAGGTATGGCTCCGTAGTGCCCCCCTTTTCTATTTTCTTTATTTTTGGCACATTCCCAGTATACTTAAGTACCCTGCAGCTAAGTTGATGCTATCTGCTTAAAATGACCCACTGGTGTTACTGGTGAGGGGCCTGCTCCTCCTTGGATGAGGACCCCCTTGCACTTTACTGGAAGGTTGCAATACCATTTAGCAGGCAGTACGGCACGTTGTACCTGCCTATGCTTGCTTTATGGATGTCAAGACATGGTATACAGTTGTGGCATTTCACAAAGATACCCCATAGTGTCGCCATCGACACACTGTTTAAGTGGATGACAGAAAGAGAAACATCTCTATTACGTATGTTACCATGGTTCCTTGATGGAGGGAACAAGACGTTGTGTCCTCCATGCCACAACACTGCTACACTCATCTGATGTGAGCTGTATTGAGCTCCTCAGACAAGAGCAGTGAATGACGTTTGCCTCTCCGCTTTATACACGCAAGCGTGGGCGGAGACTACCATTCACACAATTTCATTGCCGTTTTACTCACAAGTCAGACCTGATTGGCTCTCAAGAGCACACCCCATACTGTCATCATCGACACAATGTCTTGTTTCCTCCATCAGGAAACTGTGGTTACATACATAATCAAGACGTTTTTAAATATGGGATAAGTTATCACAAAGGCCCTCTCTGCTTATGTATATTATACAGATTTCACTTACACTGCCTATGAAGGCTGTCCAAATGCATTTCCCAGAGCTGCCTTTATGCATCCGAAGTCATTGCCTCATTAGGCAACAACAAGTCAGCTGCCTAAGCTTTCGAACGCAGCCAATATATACCCTGTCATTTTCTGCACTCATAGGCGGTTATCATATATGTGTCAGTATTTGTTTATAATTCATGTTTACCTGTTTCTATTATTAAATATCCATATTTTGTATTCCTTCTCCTAGGGATGCACCGATACTGGTATCGGGTATCGGCCTCGATACCACATTTTCTAAAGTACTCGTACTCGTTAAAAGTACCCCGATACCTGGAATCAATACCACGGCCTGAGAAATGTCTATGTTTGAGAGGCGTGTAAGGGGTTCATGCCTTTTGTGTTGTCCAAAGAGGCAGAGTTTACAACAAACTGGAAAACTAGTCCTTTGTTTTTTTGTTTTAATTATATGACTAAAACTGTTACGTGTAAATTTAAATCATGTTTTTTATTAAGTACTCGGTATCGGCAAGTACTGAAATGCAAGTACTCGTACTCGTATTCCAAAAAAAGTGGTATCGGTGCATCCCTACCTTCTCCCATGTGTGGTAACATCTTACAATAATCTTTTTTTAGATAAACAATTATTATCTAACTAATTATTATCTGAAATTATTAATCTATTAACAATTTTAAGTAAATATTGCATAAATATTACGCAAAATAAATGTTAATTTAGTTTGACTAATTGTTCGTATGTTTGTCACTTACTATAATATTGTCCACATTGCTTTCCTAATATCGGCATTGACTATTAAAAAAACACATATTGGTCGACCACTGATTGTTTGTGCACTTGTTGTGCAGTATTAAGAATCAGGTGTATGTAAACTTTTGAACTGGGTTATTTTTAGAAATGTTGTCATTATTTTTTGTTGCAAACATCTCACGTGAAATAACTTGTTACAATTACAATGGTAATGACAAAAATATATTTTTTATCATTTTTCAGATTTTGCAAGGTGTATGTAAACTTATGACTTAAATTTACTTAAACTCTTGTAAACATGTACATTTTTGTTAACTAATCCTTTACGTCATGTGATGATATAAATATAAATCGTGTGTGAACCACCACTATTTGCCTGTGCTTAAAGTAACATTCAACCTTTTCCTTATTTTAAACCAGCAATGGCCATATAAGGGCAGACCGAAGGAGAAATCATTCCTGTATGAGATAGTGGCTAATAAAAGGAATGGCATTGATGTAGACAAATGGGATTATTTTGCTCGGTAAGATGAGTTGCTGCTACCTACTATTGTTAATAGGGTTTAATCATTTACAGACATTATTTATTGTTGATCATAATTAATTAATCACACGTGTGCTCTTATGGGCAGAGACTGCTATCATCTTGGTATCCAGAACAATTTTGACTATCATCGTTTCCTCAAGTTTGCCCGAGTGTGTAAAGTGAGAGGAAGAAAGCACATTTGTACCAGGGACAAGGTAAGTTTGCAAATATTATATAAAGTATTGCAGTTTGACATCCACAGAGTAGCATTATGTTTTCACTTTCTGTTAACTTTAACAAATGACTTCCATCTTTTAGCCAGAATTGTAAAACAAGAAATTAATGTTATTGTGAAATTATTGAAATTGTAGTTTGAATACTTATTTCTCTTCACAGGAAGTTGGTAATCTCTATGACATGTTTCACACGCGGAACTGCCTTCATCGGCGGGCGTATCAGCATAAAGTGGGCAACATCATTGAGACAATGTTTGTATCTTTTTCAAGAAATCATAATTTACTAATACGAACAATGCGTTTATCGGTGTCATACCTTTCTGGGTCATGTAAATTATCTGTGGGTTTCTTTTAGGATCACAGAGGCCTTTGTAAAGGCTGATCCTCATATCAAGATCCAGGGCTCCTCAGGCAAGATATTTACAATCTCTTCAGCTATAAACGACATGGAGGCCTACACCCAACTTACAGGTAGTGATCATATTTCTGTGGAAAAATTTCTGAAAATGCTATTGTCACACCTGAAAACTACTCGCTTTTTGGCGCAATTCACAGTTTTGAAACATTATTAGGTTATATTAGGACGTTTTTTACAGGAAATTGCTTTCTACTTTGATGTTGCATGAGGAAGGCGTGTGTTGCATAGTGAATTTCGTTGGTGAATTATAAATGTAATATTAAAGGTTTCTGTGTTTTTAGATCATATATTTGAGCAGATTCTATACTCATCCACACCGGAACTGGCTGAGGCTCGTGCAATCTTAAACAACATTGTCTGTAGACGTTTGTACAAATGTGTGGGTCAGACCACACCAGAGACACATGTAGTTGTGTCACAGGTAGGAAATACATTTTTTAATTTGACAAAATATCCCAATTTTAAACAAATAAACTTTCTTTCTTTGGTTGTTAGTTTCTGTTTTCGAAGGTGTATAATCTATCCCATTCAGACAAATTACATTGTTTTTTTTTTATTAGAATTACTTTTTCTTTACTGAAACATCATGGATGTTAAATTAAATAGAAATTACTTGTATATACCACTTTTTCTTTATTGCAACACATGGATCCGTAAGCATTGTTAAGCAATTACCAGCCATTTAACTCTTTCCCAGCCATTGACGAGTTATCTTGTCAATTAAGAGAAAACACTTCCCTGCCATTAAGAGTTTTTACAGTTTTTTTTTATGGTGCTCTTACCCAACTTATAAAACACTAAAGCATTCACGGATCAAAAAATCTTTCTGAATCTGATCTCTAACAAAAGTCCTTTACAAAAATGAAATTATCTTAGCTTTTTGTTCAAAATTTGGTATTTTTTTCTCAAAACATATTTGAGAGGTGGTAAAAAAATAAAGATAGGATAAACATTTTTGTTTGAAAGCAAGAGGGTCTGTTCTTTCGTTTCATATATTGTAACGTTCAGAACATTTTCAGGAAGGCATTAAACTTTTGTGAAAATCAAAAAATGCTGACGCGGGCTGGGAACTTTTTTTGAAAAACGCTGGTGGGGAAAAAGTTAATATAGGTCCTTATTTATGTCTCTTTTAGTAAATCTGATATTCTGACTTACTCCAGCAATTGTAGTAGTTGCTTTCTTGGTTTTGTAAAGTGCTGTTTTTAAATGTTTATAAATTTATGATTTCTGAATCGCATCCAACATTGTTTTCCTGCTATTTTATTTCTGTGACTGAGTGCTTAGTATTGAAACATTAATGGCCTTTTGCAGGAAAAACAGCTTGACTGGGCAAAAGAAGTGGCCAATTCCAAACCCAGTGGCTTAGATGAAAACCTAATGGCTGAGGACTTTGTAGTCAGTGTATGTGAAAAAACCCTTTTGCTTTGTTTATTTATTACTGGATATTAGGCACATAACCTGCAGCATGTCAACTTTAATTCATTAGGTCATTCAAATGGATTATGGAATGAAGGAGAAAAACCCCATCAACAACGTCCACTTCTACTGTAAAAAGGATCCCACTAAAGCCATCAAGATTCGCAAAAACCAGGTACATTTAAGTTTTAACCATTTACTTTTTCTTAATCCTGACAAAAATTAAATTTGTATCTTTATGCTGAAATTTATGTCAGGTGTCCAAACTCCTGCCGGAGCGGTTTGCTGAGCAGCTTATCAGGGTGTACTTTAAAAAGACAGATGACAGGAGCCTGGAAGCTGCCAGAAAGTGTTTTGTCCAATGGTGCATGGACAAAAACTTCACTAAACCACAGGTAATACTTGTATATAAATGATCTGCCCTGTCTGTCATTCTTTGGCTTATTAGATACTTAAAGAAATGAATAGTCTAAATGTTAATCTAGTCAAGCATGGAGAGGTAGGTAAGCAAGCACTGTAGTGGTGATACACCGTATAAAATCACATTTGCAAGTATCTTGTTTACAGAACTGCAAAATGTTGCCAGGCAGTGCCCATACTCTTGTACAACACCATTCTGGTATATTTTTCACTCTCGGTTTGCTTCAATGTTTGTATCATTCTGCAAGGTCTGTGGTAACCGTGGTATAAGTGGAATAATTGACTCTGGTTCTTTGAATTATTAGAAAATAATGCACACTGCTTTAATACTAAGAGGGTGTTAAGGATTGCAATGTCTGTGACTTATGTGTATAGCAAGTCAATTGCAGATGCAAGATAGCCATACAAACAATGATACAAGATACACTGCAAAAAAATAATTTTCAAGAAAAACATTTCTTGATATTTTTGTCTTGTTTTCAGTAAAAATATCAAAAAAATTCTTAAATTAAGATGCTTTTTTTAATGAGCAAAACAACCCAAGAAAATAAGTCTAGTTTTTAGACCAAAAATATAAAATTAAAGTGATTTTGTGCATAAAACAAGCAAAAAATCTGCCAATGGGGTAAGTAATTTTTTTTTGAATTTTTCTTGAATTTAGTGTTTAAGAAAAATGTTCAAGATTTTTTTGCTTGTTTTATGCACAAAATCCCTTACATTTGATATTTTTGGTCTAAAAACTAGACTTATTATTTTTTTTGGGGGGGGGGGGGGTCGTTTTGCTCATCAAGAAAAAGCATCTTAATTTAAGAATTTTTAGATATTTTTACTGAAAACAAGACAAAAATACTAAGAATTTCTATTTCTTGAAAAAAAATTTTTGCAGTGTAGTATTTTTGTACGAATATCTAGAAATTCTTAAATTAAGATTCATTTTCTTGATGAGCAAAGTTACCTAAGAAAAGAAATTGTCTAAATGTTTACACAAAAATATCAAAGTTAAGTGAATTTGGGATTAAAATGAGCAAAAAATCTGCCAATACGGTATGCAGATTAAAAAAAAATTCTTGAATTAAGTGTTTAAGAAAAAAGGAAACTCCATTGACACTTTTTTGCTTGTTTTAAGCACAAATTCACTTAAATTCGTCTAAAAACTAGAATTATTTTCTTAGGTCATTTTGATCATCTCGATTTAGAATTTTTTGATATTTGTATTGAACACAGGACTACAATACTGTGAGAATTAATTAGCTGTTCCACACACCCAACATCTCTATTTCATATATTCCAGTAAAATCAGTTGCTTTTAATCGTACATATTTCTCATTTTCTGAGTTTTCTATATGAGTAAGCAAAAATAACTTTCATATGTCCTAGCTTGCAAATAACAAGATTATGTAACTTCTCTTTTGCATATACCGAGCCCCGATGTAAATGGGTCGATTCAGGTCGACATCTGCTGCACTTCTTTATTTCTAAGTCTTCAGATGAACTTCTCGTTATGAGCTATGTTGATCAGGTCATGTCGGCCTGGCAAACCTTTTGACTTCTCTAATCCTAAGAGTAACCTAATTTTCGAGACTAAATGGCGATTTATAGTCGTGCGTAGGTCCTACGGCGTAGCAGCGACAGCGTAGGTTCCGCGTCGGTTTTCATTTATACTTGTGCGTCGCCGTCCGCGTCGACGTGCAAACACACGCGAAACCGCTGGTTGGCAGTAATCACGCGGGTAACCACAGTAGCAGCCGAACTCGTCACAGAAGAAGAAGCTAAGCAAGTTAACCCACAAACGAAGAAGAAATAGCAACTTGTTGTGTATAATTTGAGAAGACCAGAAATGATGGAAGTAAATAAACAGCGACTTATGTTGCAGTTTGAGTTAAATCACTCCTCAACTTGGCTCATCTTTGTTTTCACCGTCTCAAACGGAAATACCTATGACGCAGTTTTTTTTACCTGACGGGAGGGGTTCTGGTGGACCAATCACAGAGCTTGCGGTCCGCGTAGAGCCGACGCGCTGTTATGAATTTTGTGAGGTGCGCGTCAGGCTACGCAGACCTACGCACGACTATAAATAGCCCTTAATTCGAGCCTATTATAAATTGTCTATCTTGCAAAAACAATGTGACACACTGCAAAAAATTATTTTCAAGTAAAAATATTTAAAAATTCTTAAATTAAGATGCTTTGTCTCGATGAGCAAAAGGACCCAAGAAAATAAGTCTAGTTTTTAGACCAAAAATATAAAATTTAAGTGATTTTGTACATAAAACAAGCAAAAAACCCCATTGGCAGATTTTTTTTGCTTGTTTTATGCACAAATCACTTACATTTTACAAAAATACTAAGAATTTTTTTTATTGAAAAATTTTTTTTGCAGTGCATTTGTCAAGAGTTATATCAACAGAGGGATGAGTATGATTTATATTAGACTACACTGCAAAATATGATTTTCAAGAAAAAAATTCTTGTATTTTTGTCTTTTTTTAGACAAAAGTTTTCTTGAAATTAGTGTTTAAGAAAACTTTTCAAGATTTTTTTTGGCTTACCCCATTGGCAGATTATTTTGCTTGATTTATGCACAAAATCACTTAAATTCGAAAGTTTTGGTCTAAAAACTAGACTCATTTTCTTGGGTCGTTTTGCTCATTAAGAAAAAGCAGATATTTTTACTGAAAACAAGAAAAAAATACTAAGTAAGAAAGTCATTTCTGCATGGTACACATCCATTCCCTTGCATAGTAATGAAGAGGGGGGTGTTAGGGTTTGGGAAATTTTCCTAATTTTCAAATCCCAATGTTGACAGGTATGCTTGGGTGTGGATTATTTTCTAAAATCCCACCTGCAATAACCTATTTTGGTTTAGTATTTCAGCTATTCAGGGTTGTTTTTTTTGTTATTGTTCATTTGTTCAAGAATGTGTTAAATAAAAATCTGTGTTTTAGCATATAAGAACAACCCTTATGTGCTTGCTTGTGTTCCAGGATGGAGATATAGTTGCTCCAGAGCTCACCCCCCTTAAAAGAGACTGGCACACCCATGAAAGAGACGACGAAGACAGTGAGATAGACGATGATGATAAAGATGAGTACACTGATAAAACAGATAAAACGCCCAAAAAGACTGGTCGTAACGTAAAAGTGAACCTTTTTCAAGCTTAGGGTGAAAACAATTCTCTTTGAAAACCTTTACTGGGCTTTCATAACTTTTTATGATAACTGTGCTTTTCTGAAACATGAGGAAATTAAATCAAAAGGCATTGGGTAGAAATGCTCACCAGTCGGCCGGTATTTAATGTCTATAGTAGGTCAAAGGTAAAAAAAAAAAAAGAAATTGTTTTGAAAGGTTTTGTGTAATATTTAGGGTTATTGATTGTACTCTTTTGCCTTTTTTTTTTTTAATGCAACTTGTCTGACACCGATTCTTTCCTGAATGAGTGAACTATCATGTTTATTTCTTAAATTGTTTTATTGTGTTTCAGTGATACCAGGTCACCAAAAGTTTGTACTTAAAACTTATTTTTATTATTTATTTTATTATTTTCCAACCTGACTGTTACTGTGTTTCCTAAAACGTATTTGTAAATCTTTTACAGTAAAAATGAATGTGAAAGCATCTGCCTTTAGGCCTATTATTCCAGAAATCAATTTGTTAACATCTGAAACTTTATGAAGACAAAAAAACAAATGTTCTTGTATATTTGAGCTAACATTTTCAATACAATTTAGTGATGTTCTCAGGGATATTCTTATGACCTCTTTCAGAATTTATTCTACCTATTAAAAATGTTAACTGTTATGTGTTGTATGTGCAGCAGCTGAGCTAGATTTTTTCAGGCAAATTTTTTTACAGTTTGAAATGAAACAATATCATTAATGTTTTATACACTTTTCAGGGATTTTCCTCATTGATCTTAATTCATTGAAGAAAGTCATATCGGCAAGCAAACCTTGCCCTCAGCTGTTTTACACCTTTAATAGGTGGCGCTGATGGACAATGAGCTTTACAGGTGCACACACCCAACTGAGCAGCTGATCACCCCTCAACCTTCACCATAGAGAGCTTAAAGGGACACTCCACTTTTTTTGAAAATATGCTCATTTTCCAGCTCCTGCCATTGAAAGTTACTGAGGGTGACTATTTTCGGCTGGTGCTCCTTCTGCAGCCATGTTACAACAGCAAAGTCCTTGATTATTACACCAGAATGAGAGTATAGTTCCTGTGTGTTTGCCTGACAAAGGTCTCTGAGCGAAACGTTGCTGTTTTAACTTTTTTTTAAATAAAGGGACCTAAACAGTGTGCAGATCTTTTTTCTGTTTTTTGATTCATTGTTTGATCTTGCACCTGGTCAAGACTTTTTTTTTATTTCTCTTCAAGTATAGCTCCTACTTGTAGCCATATCTGCCTAGAAAATCACAACTTTTAATTTTCCGTTGGTCTTAGCAAACGATGTAACTCCATAAGAGTCAAGTTTTAAATAGGAATAATATCCAAACTCTTTGGTTATTTTTTTTGTGTGATGCTAATGGTCTAATCAGATTCTATGGATTAGGCTAAGTTAGGCTAAAAGTGTTAGCGCCAGACCCAGAGATTAGCTGAATGAATTCCAAAATGGTAAAAATCAACTATGTAACTCTAGGGAAGCCCACAAATTAGCATATTTTCAAAAAAAGTGGAGTGTCCCTTTAACAAAACCTATAAGCTGGAAAAATTTATCAAAAACAAAGAGAGAAATAAAATGTATTTTTCTATAAGCAGTATGAGCAGTGCAGATGAGTTTGTCATTTTATTTAAAGAAGACATGGTATTAAATGTAATACCACAGGACGTTATACAGAATGATATAAAAACTCTGTATTATCATTATACACATAAGCATGAGTTCAGATGTAAGAATGTTTTTTATATTTGTGTCATATTTTAACAATAAAATGGTTTGACTTTTATGGCTGCAGTGTTTCTGGTACTTTGTTAGCATTTAAAAGTAACAAACATCTACGTTTATGTATTCCGAAAGAAGTCTGGTTATGGTGGTGTTTATAAAGTATTCAAGCAAATCATATACATTTACTTGTGTGATATTATTTTTTATGTTTCTTTGTCCATTTTAAAATGCTTTATAAAGACCACCAAACAAGATGAGGGAAACAAGCACATTTATATATTCAATGGTAAACAAATACATTTAAGGTCCCTCCTCTCCAAAAAAAAAGAGGACTCCATGATCTATGGACAGAAAATGCAGGAGGTTGACCAAGTAGTAACCACAAATAAGTTGGAAATTGAGGGTAGGAGCAGGGAATCAATCACAGATAGGGTCAACTGAAGAGTTTGGACATGTTCACGATGGGGTTGCCAAACGTTATCAAAGATGGTGCAAGGTCTGTGAAGAAACTACCTAATTTCCTATACTTCATAAATTTAAAGAATATCTCTCAACGGGTATGAGATGGAGGGTGGGGGCTTTTACAGTTTAATGTTTTGAATTAAAGGAAACAAACAAGCATTTTACTGAACATCTATATTTGAGTTGAAAATCACAATGTGTTTGTAACTTAAGGATAAATCTATATTTAATTTATACAGTAATTAAATATCATTTTATATTTGATTACGTAGTTAAATATCTGTTCCTATTTTATTCAGTTTGAGGGTATAATCTCCATTCACATGACAATATTTATTTGTGATTAAAAATGAATTGCACACTTAATAATGTTGGGTTAAAAATAACCCAACAAGTAACCCAACCATGCTTAGTTTTATCACCTTTCCATATGTGGGTTATTTTAACTGCATGAATTGGGTTAATTTTTTGTACTTAACCAGTTGAGTTAAAAGTGACCCAACAGCTGAGTTATTTTTTTTAACATTTTTTCATCATTTTATTATAGCATTATTATATTTAAACAATCATTATTTAATTAATAAAAAATTATAAATGTAGATTCACATGTTTATACAACTGACGCGACACTAGTCAAGAACAACTTAAATGTAATAATTTTAAATGGCAGTGTAATGACCGACAAAAGTCACAAATTTCAAGTTAAATTTTGAACATATGGATATGTTTGTGTCATTCAAAAAGCAGAAAAATAGTAAATCAAACGAAATCCTGACAGACTAACCGAAGGTGACAAAGCTTTATTACTTTTATTAACAGTTAAACCTCATTCACACAGCACTTTGGTCCCTGAAAATTTCCGTATAATATGGAAGAGAGGCTTCATAGTAACATTCCCGTTACATACACGGAAAGCATTCTGTGTGAACAAGACGCAAAAACAATGTCATAAAGGATGTGCCGTATGAGGATTTGTTGGAAGATGTTTGTCCCTATAGATTAAAAAGGATTAAAGAAAAAACACTTGCCCCATGGTATGCTCATAACACTGCAGCCCTTACAAAGGTAGCTAGAAAAATTGAGAGTAGATGGAAGGCTAGAGCTAGAGAAATCTACTACAGACAGGCTCTAAATTAGCATCCAATCGTATTGCATCCTCACTCCTTATTTGCATGATTATTGGGAAATAATTACTGAGAATTATACAGAAATCGTTCTGTCCATGTTGAACACGATTGGTTGTCTGGTGGTGCCGAGTGCCGACGTCACACTTTCATGTGCACACGCTGGTGGCTTAATCATAAATTTAGATTAAAACATAAGTTGACAGAGAAAGTTGATAAGATTCTTCATGGTAGCAACAAAACCTGATCATATTGGTTTGGTTTTGTCAACTCAAAACTAATCCTGTAACCCTGAGTTAACCTGCTGAAAAAACCAGCATCAAACCAGCATACCAGCACCAAAACACAACATATACTGGTCTTGCTGGTATGACCAGCATGTGATGCTGGTGCTAATGCTGATTTGGTGCTGGTTTAGCTGGTGCTAATGCTGGTGCTGGTTTAGCTGGTGTTCATTATAGCAAACCAGCACCAAAACACAACATATGCTGGTCTTGCTGGTATGCTGTTTTTTTTCAGCAGGGTTTGTTTAACCATTTTCATAGTACACTGGTATTCATAGACAAGGTATGTACAGTATGAAATGTTTGACAATGAATCTTCTGGGCATCTAAAGGACAAAAGTAATTAAAAAGCAGCAGTTTTAAGCCCTCAAAGCCAACACCAGGCATACTACAAATAACTAATAAAAAATATTAAATAATTTAATATAAAATAACTACTAATAAAAAATTTGTAGTTTCTACAAATTGTGTCAGAACCTTAAACAGAATAAAAAACTTCAATTATACTAAAAATAAATAATGTAACATTCATTCTTCTCCTGACTGAAAACACGACCGTTTTTGCCTGTTCTTTTCGACAGCTTTAATGATAAAAAATGTGCATAATTAAAGTTAGTTGTGTGTTGATGATCAGATGGCCCTAAATAGAATACACTTTTACTTGATGTATATGCTATGCATATTTTTAAGAAAACCTTTGCTATTGTTATGCAAAATGTATGAAATCTTTGGACTGTTAATTTTTACAATGTTTTTCTCACAGTGTCGTCAGCGCTTCGAGCGCTTCTAAACGGAATCATTTTGCGAGGTAATTGGTTCAGTTGATTCAATGCTTCGTAAAGCTTCGTTCGTTTCCTCCATCACTAGAAAAAGCCTTCATTAGACATCAGACAATGCTTGACAGGTGCAGTTGGTAAAATGATGGGCGGGGCGACTCTCAGGTTTATAAATTCTACTAATAAGAGGCGTCCGCTCTGTAATTTGTACTGCAGTTGTGTGAACCTAATGGCTCTGCCGCTCGTGTTTGTTTGAACAAGGAGTGGGATCTGTTTTATCACTCTTTGACAAGCTGAACGTGTTAGCTGTGAGTTTGGCATGATGAGCAGCGGTACCCCTTACATAGGGAGTAAAATCAGTCTGATCTCTAAAGCTCAGATTCGTTATGAGGGAATATTATACACGATTGACACCGACAACTCAACTGTGGCACTGGCGAAAGGTAAGCGTGTTTATTTAAGTCACGGGGTAGAGATGACGAACCCCCATGCACATTTTTTGGGGGGGGGGGGAATCCAAAAGCGCTGATTTAGTAAACAATTAAGTTAGTCTGGGGTCTTGGTTATCAGTAAACGCAGTGCTTCACACTTCTGTTTTTAATTCATTTTTGTTGACGAGTATTCGGTTTAATGATCTTACCTTTAGTTTCATGACACTAGCTGGGTTTTCATCCAGACGTGAAGCGAATCTTCTCAAAATTCGCTAAGAAAGACAAACAAACAAATGCGAATGAGGTGCGTTTCCATCAAGTTGTTCGAACGAATGACGACGGTAACCTAGTAACCAACAGTAAACCAAATAATAATTCGCTACGTCAGAATTTATTTCGCAAAATGCGTTTCCATTATGCGAGCGTTTAAACCTTTTTTCGAGTCAATGGATTTTATTCATGGATGTTTTTTCAACAGATTTAATGCATATAAATTGCATTTAAAAATACTTCTCCCAAAAATAAAGTTCTGTAATATTTATTTGCAATCAAGTTGGTCCAAATCTATGAGCTATTTTGATATATTTTTTTTAAAACTAAACAGTTTTGGTACGTCATTGACACAATAGTGCACCGCAACTGTTGGGTTTCAACAAACATTCTTCAAAATATCTTTGTGTTCATCAGAACAAAGAAATGTTTAGTTTTTACACAACTTAATTGCAAGTAGATGATTTTTGGGTGCATTTAAAAAAGGTAAAATATTAAAGTCTGCCAGTCTTTTCGGACAGATTCTTTGAAGTTTTCGAAAAAATCTGTTTCGCAAACTTGAAATAAAGCATAAAAATATAGAGCAAACTACAGTATATGGTCATAAATAATTGTTTACATCTTAAACAACTACTTTTAAGGTTAATCTCTTGGTTAAATAAGGTTAAAACCTTGTGGGGCAGTTTCGCAGACAGGGTTTAGATTAAGGCCTAGTCTGAACCCATTCTCACCAAAAAGCGTACAAATGACCCGCTTTTGCGTGCATATGATACGCCAGTCCCTCCCGTTCACTTATATGGCTAATCGTTTCGTGTTATATTTATTGGTTTCTCTTTTTTTTTTTTACCATTGTCGCCTGGGTTTAGGGTTAGAACAACTTTTTGTTATATAAAAATGACATCCTAACCCAAACCCCATCTCTAACCCAAACTCCAAGCAACCATGGCTTGAATATAGACAAAAATACAGAGAAACCTGTATATTAAATAACCTGCTTAAACAAATCTGAAATCTAACCCTAAACCCAAGCAAAAATGGTTTACAAACCAGAAAACGAAGGAGAAACCAATAAATAAAACAACACAAAATTATTCGCCATATAATTGAATGGGAAGGACTGGCGTATCTCATGCACGCAAAAGCGGAATTTGGCCTATCTATTGCACGATAATCACACTGCGTGTCATTTGTACGCATCTTGGTGAGAATGGGTAGCCTAGTCCAGTGGTTCCCAAACTTTTTCAGCGTGCGGCCCCCCTTGTGTACGGTGCATTTCTTCGCGGCCCCCCAAAGAAAATTTGTGACAAAAAACTGTTCTAAAAGTCAACATTTTAATAAAAAAAAAACATTCAATTATACAAAAGTAGTGCTTTTGGTTAGTAGCCTAATTTTTTTTAGGTTTAATTACACAGAATTCATGATAAATTAATGTATTTCATAAAATTTCATAAAACTGGGGCCCCCCTGGCATCATCTCGCGGCCCCCCTGGGGGCCCCGGCCCCCAGTTTGAAAACCACTGGCCTAGTCCATACAGACACTGGTATTTTTGTAACCGAAGTTTTTCCTCCTGTGGTTTACCCTCTACACATGCTTTGTTTAAAAGAAATCTCTGCCTACACTAACACACAAAAACACGTGATCACGCGCTGTCAAGAGCATGCCACACCAGTAGGCAGTGACATAACCCTAATCGTAAAGCCACGTTGGCCAATCAGAAGCAAAAACCCCTGTTTTACTGTCTACATGACAACACTGCAAACGTCATTTCTGAAAAAACTAACCCTGTACATTAACATTTATATTGTTCAACTGTTGAAGTGATGATCAAATATGCTCGGAAGCATGCTGAACTCTTTCCCCATCAGCGTTTTTTTTTAAGTTGCCACCCAGTTTTAGTTTAATGCCTTGCAGAAAAATGATCTTCTTTAAATAAACATAAAATATCAAATGAAAGAACAGACCATCTGCTTTCAAACAAAAACAAACAAAAAACATTTCATCCTACCTTAATTTTTTCTCTTATCACCTCTCAAATTTTTTAGCTAAAAGCGGAGATAATTCCATTTTTGTGAAGAACTTTAGTAAGAGATCAGATTCAAAGCCATCAAAACTTACACGCTGTGTTTTCAGTGTTGAGTGAATGCGTCAGTGTTTAAGTTGGGTAAGATCGCCATCTAGTGGATCATAGCGGATGAATGAACTTGAGTTATAAACTCCTCAGACAACGTTTTCTCTTTATCGACGAGATGACTCAACAATATTTATTGACAGTTATCTGGATATCGCCATTAATTGTGCAATTGTAGACAAAGTCTTTAATCATATTTTTAATGTGTTTATTTTCATAAATCAGTACGCAGCAACAGTGGCGCAGTGATACTAATGTAATGTGATCTCAACCGTGTGGTTACCGGCATATTTTATCACGGCTTAGAACGAGTTTCAACCAATCAGAATGAAGAACCAGAACTGCCCGTTTTATAGTTAAGAATAAACCATCACCAATATTTTGAATTTAGACTGCAGAACCAAGTTCAGCCTCTTGAGTTTAATGTTAGATACAGCTCCTTTAAGTTATAATGACTGGGTGTTACTAAACTTGGGCTGCATTTACGCTGCCTGTTTGAAGTGACACAGATGTGTATTTGACTAACGGACGTGTAAGCAGGAAAAAAGTGCGTAGTTCGATATTCTCAGAAGGGTTTCAGGTCTCATTCATATGTGGAAATAAATTGGATGTGAATCGGATACATGCATTCGCCTCCGATGTAATTTTGTCTGCATTAGCATGTATGTAAGGCATTTTTTAATGGTGCGTTTGTACAGAAAGTGATTTTTTTTTTAACGTTACTACAGGTCTTTGATCAGTAGGGAAGTCGGGTTCAATCTAACATCATTGAGTCAGTTGTTTGTAATGTGCATTTAAAAACACAATCATTCAAAATATTCTTTATCATAAAAATACCTAAAACAATTTGAAGAACCGCGATGGAATATGCCTATAGACATTTCCTGAGCCGTTTCTCAATACCAAGTACGCCAAACTCGGACTTGTGTCCTTCGTAGTTCGAACTTGCAAGTTCAGACTCGGAAGAACGAACTCCTGACGCGAAATGCATTCTGGGAAACTTCGCTGTCATAAGTCCACAAAAGTCTCCTCTGATGCATCCTCGATAAAATGGGCGGATCAAGAACACATCCGGGGATTTTATGTGAACTTGGGCTTGATGCGAACTTTGATTTGGAACAGTACTTGGGCCGCGACTGATGTTTCACAAGTCCACAAGAACAGAAGTACAGACAAGAACGCATATTGAGAAACGGCCCTGGATTAGCGTTTGTAATGGTTCTTCTGTGGCACAAATGAAGTTTCTGCACGAGAGCGCCCTCTGGCTTTTGGATGTGGTGGCATTTCACCATAATTCATTATTATTCATTCAGAAAATGTGCATTTGCATGATTAATTGTCCCAGCCTTATTTTTGCAAGAAGTTCAAATGTGTTGTTGTTATTAGTGAATAAGTTGTCTCTAGTGGTTGCTATAATGTTTAAATGTTATCTGTTTAACTGGCATTTTTGCATATTGTAACTTCTGCAACGTAGATTAATGTTCAAAGGGTTAAAGGTGGTACTTATGGTTCCTGTCCCACAGTACGGTCTTTTGGAACTGAGGGGCGCCCTACAGATCGACCTGTGCCACCGAGGGACGAAATCTTTGAGTACATCATTTTTAGGGGAAGTGACATCAAGGATATCACAGTCTGTGAGCCTATGAAGATTCACCACAGTCTTCCTCAGGACCCTGCCATTGTTCAGGTTTATTTTTTTAATATTATAAATAATCAACACTCTCTGTTCTTAAACGGCATGACTGATATTGTTTTTCGACATTAGTCGTCTGTTGGGACATCCTCTGCCCATTACCCCTCTCAGGGTGGATACAGTCCCTACAGAAGCATGCTGCCCTCATACAGTCAGCTGGCTGCCAGCTCTCTATTCAGTCAACAGTATCCAGCAGGTCTAGGCTTAGGTCAGTAAATGGTTTCATGGTTCATTTTACTGATTTAATGTTCCCCAGTGTTCACTTTCAGGTTCTATTGTTATGACCATTTATATGTCTGTCACTCTGTTCTTGGATTAGGTATGCATGGTGTTCCTGTAAGGAGAGGTCCGATGGTCGAACAGGCCGTTCAGACGGTACCCGTTGAAAAATCTGCCCCAAAGAAGAGTTTGAGTGGAGTTCCACAGCAAGGCAGAGAAGCTGGCAGGGTGCTGCGGGGCAGCAGAGGACCTCAGACCCAGAGAGGTGCTGTTTTTACTAGTAAAAGGCCGTTAGTTATGCACTTCTGAGCAAACACTTAAAGGAATCCCAGTTGCATTTTTTTAAGGTTGCTTGCTCAAGTTTGAGAACAACTATTGAAAACCTAATTTGGGAATGATGGACTCAATGTGAAACTTGTGTCTCCAGATGGCTCTGTCACGCATCAAGGACTTTTACAAGGACAGAGTCAAGCTAATGATGAGAACAAGCCACCGTCAGCTAGGAGAAAACCAGGTATTATAGCATTTGTTTTTCTTTAGTCCTAATAATCAAGGAAGTTGTTAGGGGTTCCAGAAATGCCAGTAAATGGGGTTAACCTGTTAAGCAGACCAATCCATGTGTGGGGGGGGGATGTGTTTACAAACTATTGAGTTTACCATGTATTATGATCAAATGATCAAAAACAAGCTTGTCATGCGAGATATATGCTCAACTAAAGGATTATTAGGAACACCATACTAATTCTTTTCACCGCCTTTCGCCTTTAGAACTGCCTTAATTCTACGTGACATTGATTCAACAAGGTGCTGAAAGCATTCTTTAGAAATGTTGGCCCATATTGATAGAATAGCATCTTCCAGTTGTTGGATGCACATCCAGGGCACGAAGCTCCCATTCCACCACATCCCAAAGATGCTCTATTGGTTGAGATCTGGTGACTGGGGTCATTTTGAAAACATTGAACTCATTGTCATGTTCAAGAAACCAGTTTGAAATGATTCAAGCTTTGTGACATGATGCATTATCCTGCTGGAAGTAGCCATCAGAGGATGGGTACATGGTGGTCATAAAGGGATGGACATGGTCAGAAACAATGCTCAGGTAGGCCGTGGCATTTAAACGATGCTCAATTGGCACTAAGGGGCCTAAAGTGTGCCAAGAAAACATCCCCACACCATTACACCACCACCACCAGCCTGCACAGTGGTAACAAGGCATAATGGATCCATGTTCTCATTCTGTTTACACCAAATTCTGCCTCTACCATCTGAAATCGAGACTCATCAGACCAGGCAACATTTTTCCGGTCTTGAACTGTCCAATTTTGGTAAGCTTGTGCAAATTGTAGCCTCTTTCCTATTTGTAGTGGAGATGAGTGGTACCCGATGGGGTCTTCTGCTGTTGTAGCCTCAAGGTTGTGCGTGTTGTGGCTTCACAAATGCTTTGCTGCATACCTCAGTTGAAACGAGTGGTTATTTCAAAGTTGCTCTTCTATCAGCTTGAATCAGTCGGCCCATTCTCCTCTGACCTCTAGCATCAACAAGGCATTTTTGCCCACAGGACTGCTGCATACTGGATGTTTTTCCCTTTTCACACTATTCTTTGTAAACTGTGGTTGTGCATGAAAATCCCAGTAACTGAGCAGGTACTCAGACCGGCCCGTCCGGCACCAACAATCATGCTACGCTCAAAATTGCTTAACACCTTTCTTTCCCATTTTGACATTCAGTTTGGAGTTCAGCAGATTGTCTTGAACAGGACCACACCCCTAAATGCATGGAAGTAACTGCCATGTGACTGGTTGATTAGATAATTGCATTAATGAGAAATTGAACAGGTGTTCCTAATAATCCTTTAGGTGAGTAATTTCAAAGGTCAAAGGGTTTAGATTTAAAATCTGTGTGCTGTTTCAAAAATAAATTGTCTAGAAACATTATATTTTGTAGGACAACTGCATATCTCAACTTGTACACTCATGAGAGTGCTTTATACCTTAAATAAACTCTGTAAAAATCTGTCATAACTCCAGATGAGCTTGCTCTGCTGTATTGTCAGTGTTATGCATTTGCAATATTGCAAAAAGTGTTCATTTACACATACCTGTGCATATCTGCCGTCCAGACCCCACGTATGCCAATCACCGGGGCGCTGGTGGTGACACGGACTGGTTTTTCGTGTTGGGAGGAGGAGTTGCAGTAGGTGTCCGATGACGTCAAAGTACCGTGAGAGCGATTCGAAATTAGACCTCTACGTGTGATTTCTCAACTCGCTCTCGCGGTACGTTGACATCATCCGCCTGTCAGTTCTTGCAGCGCCGCATGAAGTCGAATACACGTAAAATTGGTGACCTCAGAGCACTTGTCTCTGCTCCTCGACATAATGGAGCAGGTGTATTTGCAAATACAAACACACGAAACGAGTTTGCACGAACATAAATGTGATCATGGTAGTAATGGTCGTTTTTGAAGCACTGCTTCATGAGGCTTCAAAACATTTACGAATCTCTTGTTTCGAATCAGTGGTTCGTAGCGTGTTTCAAACTGGCACGTGATTTTAGCAAACGAGGCTCCATTACGTCATAACTGTTTCGAAATGTTTCTGATGGTTCACCACTAAGGGAGTTGATCACAAATGACCAGTGTAGGTGAACTCGGGTCAGTTTTATTATAAAAGTTCATAAAACATTCATCCTTCTGACTAATAACACTACCATTTTGTCTACTTGTTGTTTATAGACAGATTTGATGACAAATGTGCATAATTAAAAGGGTAGTTGGTTTTAAGGATTTGTTTGCCCTAAATAAAACTTAAAACACATACTACACTTTTAATTGTCTTAATTAAGTTAAATATTTTTCTAAAAAAACTGAATCAATTTTCGAAGCAATTGGTTCAATTGATTCGAAGCTTCGAAAAGCTTTGTTTCTCCCATCACTAGATCATGGAAGCATTCAGAGTAGCAGTTACATGTAAACACAGGTCGCACTTGACATAGGTGCGAGCTCTGACGCATACTGTGACGTTGGGCGCCTAAACATCTGTTTGTCTCAGTTTACATGCAAGCG
Source organism: Misgurnus mizolepis (assembly GCA_025389145.1). Taxonomy (NCBI): domain Eukaryota; kingdom Metazoa; phylum Chordata; class Actinopteri; order Cypriniformes; family Cobitidae; genus Misgurnus; species Misgurnus mizolepis. The sequence continues at coordinate 6,551,432 of JAIFKI010000022.1, read as the reverse complement.
TGCAAACGAAGGTTTTCAAAATAGAGTTTTTAGAAAGAATCTGTTTGAGAGGCGAAATCTACGTTTACATGTAAACGAGGGGTGCAAACAAAGGTAAATGTTTCCGTTTTTCAAAATAACCATGTACGTTTAAACGTAGCCTTAGTGTCTGGACCTTATCTCTGTAAACCAGCTCGTTATCACCGGTTACGAGTCCCACTATGGTTGTGTCGTCTGCAAATTCAACGAGAGTTGGAACTGAGGGTGTGCAATCAATAGGGGGTTTTAGTCTGTTATATCAGTAAACCAGGGGCTCGAAGTTCATTATTTTTTGGCAGTATAGGTTGCAGACAGTGAAAATGAGTGAATCCTTTGTAATATTCTGTCTACATTTTGCTGTGTGTCTTACAGGAACTCGAAGATCCAGGAACCGCGGTCGTGGTCAAATCCTTTTAAGCAATGCAAAACCCAGCACCCTTCAGTTTGAAGCTGACTTTGATTTTGAAACTGCAAATGCGCAGTTCAACAAAGATGACCTAGAGAAAGAGATTCAAGACAAGCTTAATGTTCCCGGTATGTCTCACGGAAGATTGGCCTGTCTCTGCATGCAGTAATTTAAAAGTGTTTTCTTTGTTCTTGTGTTATGTGTGTTTCTCCTCCTTTATGTATGGCACACAAGAAACCCCAGAAGAGGGAAATAAGGATCAGGAGAAGCTTGACCCTGAGAGCAGTATGGAAGAGGATCCCTTTGGGCCCAAGTGTTTCTACAATAAAGCAAAATGCTTCTTTGATAACATCTCCTCAGAACTCAAGTCAAGGTATGACAAGTTATGATGTTAAAATGGTACTGTTTTCTGTAAATGAGTAGATTTCTTCTCCAGACGCACCACATGGGCTGAGGAGCGAAAGCTTAATGTGGAGACCTTTGGTGTACCCGGTCGGTATCTGAGAGGCCGTGGCTTTCGGGGTAGTTATAGAGGAAGACGAGGCAGAGGGCAACGTTCTTTGCCACAAAGAGTAGGAAGTGGACGGCTGTGAGAACAGATGTGTAAGTGAATGCTGCAGTATGAGCCAGTATCTTTTTATCTTGTAAACCACCATGCTCTTCTATGGTGGCATGTTCTAAAATGTATAACAAACATTGAGAGTCACTAAGGGGTTTAAACGTTTTGAAAGCGTCCACTTTCAACCACATCCAGAGGTAGTCGAAACCACTTTCGATCGGATCGCTTTGGAGCTGCGGAACGCAATGTGGTTGAATGTGTTCGAACAGCCACACGCGACCGCCTTCTCTCCGCCCATTTATCTAATCTGAGGTATTAAACACAAGTTTTACATCTTTTTCTGACTTCTGGCGTGAACATACGGTGAACAGCGCTAGTTTTAGCCTTTCATTGATAAAACTACTGCGGGTGTTCTCCGTAGTTTCGTTTTGAAAGCGTGAAAGTTGCGCGATCCTATTTCATCAATTGCGCTGAAAATTCAGAGAAAGCTCCAACAAATAAACGTACAAAACTCTGTGCAGCATGTATTCTTGCTAAACAAGCAGTGGACTCATAATATTAGTTTGCGACCATATAAACTCATAATTACTCCGCTCAGGTTTGAATGACAGCAGAGAGACTCGCCCACCGTCTCACAGACCACCCCCTCACAGTATTCAGGACAGATGCGGTCGAAAGTGGACAAAAGAGACGGATTTAAATACCAGGTGTAAACGTAATGTGTCTCTCTCGTCCACTTGTGATCCGATCAATGAAAACCCATCTTAAAACCAAGTGTAAACAGCCCCTTAGTCATTCAAAAAGCTGACAGAAAATCTGTCTTAGGCCGGTGACACACTGGATGCGTGGCGTAAGCGTCTCAGCTGCGTGGCGTGTCTGTTTTTAATTCGGCTTCCATGTTAACAGGTTAGAGCATGCAGACTGCCTGCATGAGACGCTCGTCTCAGGAAACGCGTGCTTGCTAGAAATAGAACCGACGCCTATTTTTCACCCCACACGCAAGCGTCTTGGAAGAATTTCCAGCAAAAATATGTCACCTATAGCAACAGCAGCGCGTCAGCGCCGAGTCAGGCATGCTTCTGGTATGTACTGTACAGACACAGAAAACGCGACGCAGCCGCCACGCAACTGACACGCAACAGATACGCTACGCATCCAGTGTGTCACCGGCCTTAAGCTATACTGTTGTATCTCTTCATGTCTGCAGAACCTGTAAATGTAACACAAGCTTTTATTTTCAGTTTCTCTGCCAACTGCATGAGTCAAGCGCAGACTTTTGTGTTACTTTGTGCTTACTTTAGACAAGCGCACATGAACAAAACGGCGAGGAAAACTGGTTAAGGTTCGATACTCGGGGTAATAAGCAAAAACCGATCAGCACAGGTAGTTTTTTTGCTCATGCGGTTTATGGGCTTTCCCCCAATATAAGACCGTTTTACACGTTTACGTGACCCCACACATTTTTATATCTAATCTGCGTAAGACTCATTAAATCCTTGCCCTAATTTACATTTTGGATAGAGAGTAAGTTAACAGCAATTCTGTTTTCTTGGGTAAACCAAGTGTGCCACCTACTAGGGTTGTCACAATGATTAAATAATCATCTCATCGCGATTGTTTGACATCGCAACGTTTTCAGATCACCACAATGATTGCACATCTCTCTAAAAAACACAAGGGGGAGCTGCAGCGCCTGTATAAACAAGAGCGTATCAGATTACTTTTAAATATGTGTTGTGTATTAATATTTACTGCCAGGTAATCCTTGCAAAAGACTTTGTTTAAATAACAACAATATGTGAAAAAATTTGAGAATTAAATGTCAAAGCAATAAAATGGGCAATTAATCGTCAAAGCCCTAAAACAGGCAATTAATCGCCATAATTGTCACAATTTGTAAGTCAATTAACAATCAGTAAATTTAATAATCGTGACAGCCCTACCACCTACAGAATGTCAACATTTTGTTTGCAGTTGTTGTTGTTTTACTGAAGTGAATAACTACTTTTCAGGATCATTACAAGTAATCTTTTTATTCCTTGTTCTTCCAGATACATGTTGCCTCATCAGACTGAATTGGAAGTAAGGTGGTGTTTTGTAAAAAAATGTTTTGATTTTCTATGCCTAAAATCTTCAGTGGCAATACTTATGTTAATCCCACGGCAAAAGGCAGTTTTTTTGTGTACGAACCCAGAGATTGCCCTTTAAAATGCAAGTGCACTTTACAATCTTTGTGATTTTTAATTTGAATTAAAATGACACTTATTTGCGCATATGGGGTTATTTGACTAAGGAATTATTCAGACTTACTGTGTTAGTCTATGCCATGTGGTCCCTTGTTTTTTTTTTTTTTGTATGTGTAAAGTGTGGGATCTTGTACTTAAAAAATTGAAGTTAATAAACACAATAACTTACAGTTTTTTGTTTGTGTCTTTCACAAAGCTGTAAATTTAATGTAGGAGTGTTTGTATCATGTTTTGTTTCTTATGCTTTAAAAGTTAAGTGAGTACGGCAGTAATGAGGGATGGCTTGTTTTGAATTTCTTGCAGTTTTGTTTACCTTGGGCTTAACCACCTCCTCATTTTAATTTTTTTAAAGCCTTTATATTAGAAAGTTTATACAATTATTAAGGTATTTTGCTTTTTAAATAAGTCCCTTCAGGATTTTACAATCGGAAAACTGCTTGAAGCCAAACTCCAAAATATGCCCATTTTCAGCAGAATCTTGCTTAAAACTCATGTGACGTCTCACTTTGTGATGCACATTCTGCTTCAAAGGTTGTGTGCGCGCAAAAAATGGTGGGTTATTTTGAATCTTTGGGTAAAACTAACCCAATCAGTTGGGTTGTAATTTAACCTTTGCTGAGATATTTCAACCCAAGATGATGTGTTTTAACTCTGGGTTAATTTAACCCAAAACTTGGGTTCATTCTTTTCTCACCCAATGCTGGGTTGAAAATAATTTTTAGAAAAGATTCGCCTTAGCCCATAGGTGGGGTTAATTGTAACAAACAGCGGGTTTGTTGGTAGATAGATGAGGCACAATCGCTTGATCAATAACTCTGCAGGCCTGCACTTTTCTTAGACTGTTATGTTTCACATTGGGGAAGTGATGCTTAAAAAGATAAGTAGGGCTGGAACACGTCCTAAACATGCCCTTCTTAACCCAACCACAGTTAACCCTGCATCGAGAGTTGGAGGATATTTCGAAATGCCTCCCCAACATAGCAAATGCAAGATCATCAATCATAAAAGGGAACCTTGACTTAACAGTCCATAAAAGTAAACGATGTTAAGAGGATAGAACCAAGACATAGTATTTGATATGCATTGTATACCTTTGTTATAGTAACATGATAACAGGATAAGCTTTCCATAACAGGATTTACCAATAAGGAAAAAGGATTATTATAGCCATAGAAACATAAATGTAAAGCAAAAACAGAATATATGTGTGATAAAGCGAACACCACCAGTTCGCTTTGAGACGTGGGTATGTCCCAAAATACCACAATAACGATGGCCCAAACCGTAAGAGTACTTTCGTACAAGGTGAAGTTTATTTACAGTGTATGAGAAGATAACCAAAAGTGATATATTTATATTTACAAGTGCAGACAAAAAAACCAAAAACCAAATAAATAAACAAAAAGGCAAAATAATGATGAAAACGTATACACAAGCAAATATCAACAATATATCAAACAACTTTTCTCCACTTCCACTCACTTTGGTCGACTTGGTAAACAAGTGCTTTGGATGAGTCTGGCCTCTCTCTTTATAGGCCAGACTCCTCCCCTAAATCGGGAGCTTAATTCACAGGTAAGTATAAATTAATTAAAACCCTCCTTCATCTTCAAGGATTTTAAATACACATCTTCATTTAAACATAACAATAACATTTATCTTTTAAAAGCTAAATACACATATTAATACATAAATCAAACGCAATAAACACTTAACATTAACATACAAAAAATAACAATACCCCTTTAACAAAATAAATGGACTCGCCAACCTTCGGGTGTACTGCGCCGGCGCGGCGCACTTTGATGACGTCATAAGCGCGCGCCGCTCGATCGCTCAGGTTTGCCGGCACAGCATGTCAGTCCGAAGGCAGCTAACCAAAACAAACAAACAAAACAGCGTGGGTGCAAAGACAATGTATGTGTATGAAGGGTCCAAGTTTTGGATGCTAACAGAGGGGAAGAGTGGTGTGAAAACATGTCCATGTGCCATCAGAGTGTGCGTGCACTCACAGCTTCGACAGCCGGGGAAACGGGATGGATTATGAGAGGTAAGTGAATGCGATGTGTGTGTGTGTGTGGTTGCCAGTAATGATTACCCAGCGGGGAGGGCTAGTTCTCCTCCGTCACAATATGTGAGGAAGATTGGGTTTGACTATAGCTTAACCAGTGGGGGTGTGGAGGAACATATTTTGCATTCTGACACTATTATAATTTATTTTTTTATTATTACTACTATTACATTTGCAGGAATGAATGTGAAGACCCAGATGATTCAACATGGGGAATGGACCGTGGTGACAGCACTTCTTATGAGGACTATGTCCCCTTTAATGGTCTTCGGTTTGTCTGTAAGAATCATGTCGTTTTGGCTTAATAAAAGCAGACATGTTATGTAAAACATATAAATCCAAGGTATCTGTTTTACTCCAGAATTATGGCAACATCAGTTGAATGACTGACTGTGACTGACTGTTTTTTACCCCAAGGCTCACTTATTGTCATTACATCTAACTAGTTGGGAAATGTGATTTACAAGTAAAGTGGTCATTTCTATGTAAGCCACTTACAAGGACCAATGAGTTGGATGCTATTTTAGCTTTAATGCAAGTAAAGTGTTTATTTCTATGTGATGTACTCATAAGACCAAGGTCTCTGTGCAATACAATAAGTTCCAATACAAAAGCATGTGATTTCAGCTTTGAGCATTGGAAAGTAACAAAATGAACAACACCCTGGGAAAAGTGTTTTGCAAGTAAAGTGATCATTTCTATGAAAGGCATAAACAGGACAAACATCAGTGCAAAATAACGGGTTTCATGCAATTTTATTTGATATCTTTTATTAGCATATTTGTAAGAAAAGTAAACCTTGAGGGAAACCTGTTTCCTAATGGCTGTAAACAAAGACACGTTAAAACAAGTTCAAAGTCCATAGAAGATAAACATTCAATTTATTAATTAGTACCCGAAATGTTTTACTCCAAAACATCACAGCAATAAACCTTACATTTCACCTTAAAGGCACGACTTTTATTGTAGTCATAAGTAAAGTTTGTTTTTCCGTCAAAAGAAGAACTTTATTTATTTATGACTCAATGTGTAAATGGTAACACAACAACAAGTGTATTCTTCCAACCAATCCAAATGCAGTGGGAAGAGATCTCTGGACCTGGATCCAGATCCGCCTCTGGATCTGAATCCAACCCCGCCCCCTGGATGTCGTGTTCTGCAGTGAGGCGCTACTGAAAGAAGCTGTGCTCTGCACCTTCATCCTAAGATCTGAAAAACCACTGCCAACAGGACGAAACCCACAACTTTGCAACCTCTCATTAAGAGACTGAGGTTGAGAGGGCTGACAGTGACAAGTTTCTATGCTACATTTCTCCCTGACCTTAATGTAAAAACACAGTTGCATTTTTGGTCCAGAAGCAGCTTTATATTTTCAGACTGCTATGAAGGTAAGATTGTCCTTTGACCCAGACTTCCAATAGCATTCCCAAAAATGGGATCACTGTCACTTGGGAGCACAACTTAAGCAGAATTGCTCTTCAATAATGGTTTTTAAATACAATTGAGAGGGTCACTGGATGTGATCTCGTCGATACTCTTGCATCAAAGAAAGTATGAACCATCATTTCAGCCAGTTTTTGACTCATTTTATGCCCTCACAAACCCAACCATCATGTCAAACCATCAAAATGACATGATGTCTCAAATGTCTCAAAACTCAAATCCCCCAAAAAACACTTGATTAATGCTCAAAAACACAAAGTGCGACTCCTGAAAAAATCTTCTCAAAAAACATCTAAAATTACTGTATTTTACCAGAAATGTGCATAAAATCATGTATCTGGTTAACAAAAATGGTCATCTCAAAATCAAAAACCATTTTCGAAAAAAATTGACAGCCTATGAAACACCTAGAAAAATTGGTCCCTGTTAAACTAACAGATTAACAAGAATTCGGAGCTATCGTTTTACAGACTGCCAAAAACCACCGAAAGGAGAAATAAATAAATAGATCGTTCATGCCAACGTCCACAGACCACAGGTGGGTGGATTAGTTGTAAGGGTCACTATCAAGCAGAGGTTTTACTTTCTACTTAAAAGTATTTTTCAAGTATTTGTATTTTATTCCTGTTTTTCTTTGGAAAACATACAATACAAAGCATATTATCACAATTTTTACTCTGTTATATTTCATAAATATTAAATGTAAAATAAAAACTTGTATTTAAGTACATTAACGTACTTTTACTCAAGTAAAAGTACACAATTCTAATGTAATTAGGTATGTACAATGATCCAGCAAACAAAATAATATGGACATTGACACAATTCTTATGAATCTTATTTTTACAGTTAGTAATGTATTATTAACATCCCATTAATTCCTATTCTATGTCGTCTATTTGAATGTAATGTCATAATATGTTAATATTCAGTATTTATTATCATTTGCATGTTTTGATGTGGCATGTGTCATGATTTTAATGATTTCATTTAATTGTTGTCTATTTAGAATGATTGTCTTAGCCAAATTTTCTTATTAATTTATTTAATATTGAAGTACTTATTTAACATCCATATCTCATTTGAGTAGTGATTTGTTATATTTGCTTAATAATTAATATATATATTTTGACGTATATTTTTAACTTGATGTGATTTTAATACACAAATGTATTATTGTATGACACCCCATGTAATAATAAAGTGAAAATAAAAGTCTATATCTGATGCATTGCAGTTCTGTTTTTAATCTGTTAAACCTTAAAAAAGTCCTGAAAATTAAAAAGTGCATAAATAACCCTCCTGACTGCTGATAAATTTAAGGTTCTTTATAGCACCACTGCTGAGGTTCTATATAGAACCATGTTCTGCTATTGTTACAAGCTGAAGAACCCTAATTTGGTACTATTTAGAACCATTTTTTCTGTGTACTGTGTACCAGTTGTCTAACTGCAGTTTGTTGTATTTGTCTTTTAAAGCAGCAGACTGAGGATGTTATTCATCAGCATGAAATACTCCAGAAAACACACACAGACAACAGCTGCTGAAACCTTTCAACAACAAATACATTTTAACTTATAAATGTAAAGTCAATACAGAATGGCAATTCTTTTATATTATTATTTTATATAAACCTTTAACTTTTTTTAATAAAATAGTGTGTTTAATTAGCATGTTTTGGGGCAGCACAGTAGCTCAGTGGGTAGCACTGTTGCCTCACAGGAAGAAGGTCCCTGTGTCACAGTGGGTTTACTCTGGTTTCCTCCCACAGGCCAAAAACATGCAAAATGGAGATGCCAAATTGTCCCTCCCAAAACCTGTGCATAGATTAACTTGTGTATGGATTAAATGGGTCTCGCTATGACTGTAGCCATTTCCTTTTTGGGTACGCTAAATGGCGGTGCTGGCTAAGAGGTCAATGTTTCCTTTCAATGTTATAATCTCATAAAACAAGGAGTTGTTTATCCAGAACTGCATTAATATGATCACAAATATTACACACATTTACATCCAGGTAAAATTTAAAGAAAAACAATTATAGACTGGCTTTAAGGTTCGTTTTTTTACTCAATTAAATGTACACAACACATCTTGAGATTCCGAGTGACTTATAAATGTACATTTAGGAAATGGCCTAAAATATATGAACACAAATGTACAGTTACGTATATTCTTTGAGAACAAAAATCAACTGCACTGCAGGAGATAAAAATCTAAAATGTTAAGCTTAACTAGTACTTAACTAGTAACATTACTTAACTAGTAAATGTTAAGCTTAACTAGTCCATTTTAATGTCCTGCTCAGATTAAGTCTCAACAAACTCCAAAACATTTTCTGAACAGCCAAAAGTTATAACTCAAGTTTGTATGTATAAAAAAAGTCAGTTTCCAAAACAAGGTTTATGACTGATAACAAGTTCTATCAATTCTTTCACTTGTGCACAATATTCATTTCTAAACTTCCAAGTCTCTCTAGTCATTTGTTAAGCATATTCTTTCTCTCTGTTGTTATGACTCATATTTCCAAAATGTGGCCTTTTTCTAGCCCTTCTTCTACCGCTATTTCTTTCTCTTGCCCCTCTATTACTACAGGGCTGGACACTTTGTTGCCCCCTTCTACCTTCAAAACCTATTCTTTGTTCCTCCCCATTGAGACTTTCTGAGTGATCACTTTGCTGAGGTTTAATACTGTGACCAATGCTTGGCCTCTCCCCATGAACCCATGGTCCAGTAATGTCATTTGTAATTGGATGTTGTCTCATGGAAGACCTGTCGCATTCACTGTGCAAGTTAGGCCTCTGTAGCCGGGGAGTGTTTGGCCTAATTCGACATCCTAGTGGAGTAGGGAGTAACGGACCCGACAGCCGTAAAGGGCGAATATTTGTCTGTCCGGGAGCTCGCTCAAAGTGCAGCTGAGGTTGCCACAAACTCTGAATCTCACAAGTATTTTTATGTTCTGGCTTATTAAATTGGCTAAGTGTGGTGACTGAATTGCTGGGAAAACCAGATGATTGCAATTCATGATGTTCCTCAAAACTATCACGGTTTTGAGGTGAACGCCTTCTCTGACCACGATAATTAGGAGATGGTTCTTTTTGGCCCATAAACTGTTGTGGTGAGTCAAAGCGAGGTCCCCTCATTTGTGCCCTCATATCATGACCCCTTGCAAAATGTGTCTCTACATTTCCCCTATTTTGTCCTCTTAATCCTGATCGGTGAGGTCCTCTTGATTGACCTCTGATTTCTGGATGTCCATGGCCTTCAAACAGGCTATGTGATTCCTCACAAGTTGGCTTCTGAGAGTGTTTTGGCAAACATGTCTGGGTCCTGGAGTCTTCTGCATCCTCTCTAGATGGTTGGTCATGCTGAGGAACATGCCCTCTTGACCTTTTAGGATGCTTATGTGAAAAACCTCTGTAATCATGATGTCCTTCATTAAACTGTTCAAATGTTGCATAAACTTTTGAATTATTAAGATGTGGCCTATTGGATTCCCTGTTGTCAAACGGTTCATTGTTAAACTGTCTAGGCACAGCAAAGCGTTTGGGGGAATTACTGTGTGACAGCTGTGCATCTCTGTTGTTAAACTGCCCTTCAGATGGCTCTTCGAGAGTCATGGGGCCTGTGACGCCATGCCTTATCTGACCTGAACTGCTGTGACTGTCCAAGCCATGCTGAAACGGACCGGACCGTGAAGACTGAATGGATTGAGAGGGTACAGAAGTACTCGTGTTGGAGTTCTTGGGCTGACCAAATTTTCCCATGGACAGAGGCTCTCTTGAAGGTTTGCTTTTATCAAAACATAAAGTGTTTAATGCCTGAGGTTGAAAATGCTCTTGAGGATGAAGAATTCTGAAATTGTCCCTATCTCCAGAACCTAAGAGTGACCCTCTTTGCTGAAACTGAGAAGACTCATCTCCCTGAAATCTTTGTCCCTTAACGTAAGGTTGACCTTTATTCTGTTGGAAACTAAAGATTTCTGGTTCTTGAACATTGCATTCCTGTGACTGGGGTGGCCTGGATTGTTTACTTCCTTGATGTACAAGATTTGTCCTCTCCGGTGTTAATATTTTTCTTCTAATGTGATTAGGATACATTTGCTTTTCAGACTTGTCAAGCTCACAAGTAGTAAATCCTTCCTGCTTGTCAGACAATTTTAACTGTTTGCTGCGGTCTGCCTCGTGAAATGAAAACTCTCGTCTTTTTTTCCGAGTTAGTTCTTCTGAGTCTTCTGATTCATTCCTGCACTTCAACTGGCTGTTGTTGGAATGTGGAAAGTCTCTATGTTGTGACTGGAAAGATCTTTGTGGGCAATCCCCTAAACTGGATAAATTGTTTTTCTTTTGCATTGATGGTGGACCTCGCTCTTGATTCATATGGTTTGAATCAGAAAAACGAGCTGTTTGGTTACAAGGTGGCCGGCTAGATAGTGCTTCCATCTCAATGTATTGACTCGCTGAATCCAGTTGAGGAACATCTATCTGTATTTGAGGTGGTGCAGTGTTGTTTAAAGGCTGGGCAGTTTTTACATTCTGCATAAAGGGTGATGACAGTGACGCTCCTTGTTCAGAGGAGCAGTCAATTTTGCTGAGGGGCAAATTATTTATCTTCATTTCAGAATGACTAGAAAACAACTGATTTCTCCCAAATGCATTATCATTTTGAGAATCGTCCCCAAGGATTTGGCATGTGGCAGGGGTCTGGCTGCTTCCTTTCTGGTGCTTTGGATTTGAAAAGTCACATTGCTGACCTTCTACAACTTGTTTCTTCCTAAAACAAACAGTCTCGTCAAGCATTTCATTGCTGCCTGGACCCTGCACACAATCATGCTCTGAAGGTCCGGAATAATGCACTGATGGTCTGGGTTGTTGCTGGTCAGTTCTTTGTGACTGGTCATTGTCATCCCGAGAAGTACGCTCTCTCCGGCTTGAGTGTGATCTTGTGGAATGTTCACTTCTCCTCTTATACGGCGAGTCTCTGTGATGATGACGACTTGTTCTCGATGATGTTGACCTTTTTCTGTCACTGCGACTTTGCCTAGACAGATGCTTTGAAGAGCGTCTACTCATGTGGTCTTTGTCTAGATCATCCTTTAGGTCTTTACTTTTATGTGGCGCTCTTGAGGACGCTCTATCGCGGTGGTGGGACCTGCGTTCGTGACTTGACCTCTTCTCTGATGATCTTCTGTCTCTTGTTCTGCTAGAATACTCTGAGCGGGAACCTGTAGTGTTCTGCAAATGTTCAGTTTTACGGTCTGGTGACCCTTCATTTGCTAATGTTTTGTCATATTCCAAATTCTCCTTTTTGCTGGTTGCAGATGTGTCTAAGACTTCAGTCTGGTTCTCTTCTGTGTTTAATAATGGCTGTGCTGCAATTTTGACTTCAGAAGCATCCTCGACATCTTTGCTTGTTTCTTGACAGATCCATGGATCCCTGAAGCTATTAATTGTCGTAGGATAGGGCAGGTTTTCCATTTCGCCATCTTCATCTCTGCCAAATTTTGGAGGTGGTGACATTAGAGCATGAGAAACAGAGAAATGGGCCATAGACACACCAATCGCTTCTTTCTGTAGACGAAGCGTCTCGGTCTGTTCCTCGAGCTGCCTTTTCTGTTCCTCAATTTGCCTATTTAACTCTTCAAGAATTTTCTGCTGCTCAGACATATTTGTATCTGAAGTGCTTGCCTGTTCACAGATGGTGAACATATTGTGAGTTAGGACATTACCTGTAAGGTAACTTTGCATTTCTTCAAACACAGTCTCATCCTCTGGATCATAGGCTACATCGCTGTTCGCTATCAAGTTGTCTTGTGTATTTGTAGCTTCTGATGCTTTGGGTAGATTATTTTTGGCACTACCACCTTTGTCAACTGCATTGTACTCCTCCTCTGGGTCATATGGTCTATCATCATCATCAGCAGCAGCCAATGTAGTTGGAACGTTACAATCCAGAACATCATATGGAAGAGCTGGATCATACTCCTCAGGATCGTAAGGCCTATCATCACTTAACTCCACTGAGTTTACTGCTTCTTTACATGTCTGTTGAAAGTGTTGAACCTTATCTGTTGAGAGGCTCATTTCACACTCTTTGACAGCAGGGTTTTGTGTTCTTTGACCAAATAATGTGCTCAGTATCGTCTGAAGTGGGGTGGAACCGGTGGCGTCTCTGGGTGGGTCAGAACTGATGGGTTTTTGGAGAGATGCACTAGAGTGAGTAGATGGGCCAGACTGAGAAATGGAGGAGTACAATGGGCCTGGTGACACAAACAAAGATGAAGGTCCACGAAGGTTTGGTAAGGTTTTGGCAAGGGCATCGGGATCACAAGTCGTAGTGTTATGTTGTCCAATGTCAACTTTTGGAGCCTTCAACGAGGTAGGATTATTTGCTTCCTTACTATCCGAACGGATCAACACGCTGGATTTCTTCTCACCAACCTCCTGTAGGAATGCCTCAGGACGCTTTGGTTTCTGACAGACCACCAACCCTATTAAAAGATTGGGGTGATTCTGTTCAAGCCCTAACAGAAGTGGAAACAAATGTTAACTATCTTAATCTTTATCACCTTCTCATGTGATGTAAACAGATTATCAATTATTTACCTGGTCCCTCTATAGGCAGAAACGCAGCAGGGATGGACTGTCTTGCACACAGAGGAATGAGGTAAAGATCTTTAATCCGTTTACAAATGTTAGAAACGACACCAAATCTCCTTCGACTGTTGAAATAGGAGAACAGAGAAACATATGCAACCTCTTCTTCTTCAGATGATGGATGGAAGCGAATCAATGACATCTCCTGTATTGAAAATAAACACAATCAATTCCATTAAGGACATTACTTGTACTTGACCATGTGTAAGGTGTTTAAGGACACTTATGCATTAAAGTTTCACAACATAACTTTAGCTTATCCATCAATATCTGTGGTCAAACCATAAAATCACTTCACGTGTTCTGTGCTGATGTTGCTGTCCTGCGTGGATAAATTTGCTGATTGGAGGCACACAAGATATACCTTTGTGACAGCAGAGCATATCTAATGAGCGAAAATGCAGCAATTCCCCCATGAGTTCTTAAGGATGTCAAGAGCCTGAAAACATCGGTAGTATTTCGAAGGGGGCTGTAGAGCCTTATTCTGTGTCCATGCTTTACATTCCACATTAGCTCAGACCTGATGGCTTACAACTCTGATGTGTAATGCTGTGACCAGTGATGGCTTGTGACTTCTCATCCGAGGGGTGCAAATTTAAAATCTGTGTTAGGAGTGTCATGTGTGTTTCTTGCGTTTTCAAAATGTTTTGTCAAAATAAGTGCCTGCTGCACACGCGTCAAAACCGTTTATGATAAAAGAGACGGTCACTTTCACAAAATACATGCAAGACACTAACTTAACAGTAAACTCTGATTATGCATGAGATTATGTGAGTATCTGGCAAACGCGAGCTTCCCTTTTATCATAAACCCTTTAGACGCGTCTGCAGCAGGCACTCATTTTGACAAGACACGTGGTGCACATAGGTTCACTTGGCGCACAGAACACATATTTTGAAATTACGAACCACACACATGATGGGCTACATACATGCTGTGACGAACTTCGCATCAAGCGACCTCGGAAAAAGAAGTCACTGGCAGCCACTGGTTGAAATTAAGAACCACTTTATATTGGCAGTGTCATTAATAACATTATTATGACTGTGACTATGGGTAAATATTGTTCTCAACCTAATGATTGTTATATATATATGCTCCACGTTTGATGACTTTATGTAAAACTAAACCCATTACTAGTCAATGGCCTTGTCAAAATGCCAATCTCTCTGTGTTTGTGTGTCTGCCCTGCTCTAATGTTTGTCTCTGCACTGTTGTGCTTTATTACGAGCCACAGATAGCTCGGCTCCCCAACACCATTCGTCCATGTGATTAAATAGCCAAGATATCACAACAGGTCATAATATATGCAGGTCATTAATATAATATATACAGGTCATTCATTTTGTAGATTACCATCTGGTTAAGACAAAAGCACAGTTTTGGACTTACCTTGGCCTCAGATGTCTTTATCAGCTCAACATATTCCCACACTGTTTGTGGCAATATCCTGCCACCAATTAGGATAGTATCTGGTAGGTCCTAAAAACAAACATAGATACATGTAATAAACACTGTACTGATGATTTAATGGTAATACTTAACGTTACATAGGCTTAACCACAACTACATTGGTTAACTAAAAATGAACATTTTTTGTGTGTCTGTTATCATAAGATGAACTAACAAAACGTAAAACAAAAACAAACTAACCATGAACAAACAATAAACAACTGTATTTGTATTAACTCTTTCGCCGTTTAAGAGAAAACGCTTCCCTGCCATTGACGAGAATTTCCGGCTTTCCGCAATACCGCTATTATACACCAGGTTATACAACCGGGAAAGTGGCGCCTCACGTGAAAGAGAAAGAACTCTGTGTATGTTTTAAAGATCGCTCTGCATCTGATCTCTATCAAAAGTCCTTCACAAAAATGGAATTATCTCAGCTTTTTGCTCAAAATTGTTTTTTTTTTAAGAAACCTTCCCATATTTGAGAGGTGACAAAAAGAGAACCAATGAAGGTAGGTTAAAACTGTTTTTTATTTAAAGCAGAGGGTCTGTTCTTTTATTTGATATATTGTTTGTTTATATATTTAAAGAAGAGCATTTTCTGGGAGGCATTAAACTTTTGTGAAAATCATAAAAAATGCTGGCGCTGGCTGGCAACTTTTTTAAAACGCTGGCGGGGAAAAAGTTAACTAACAAAGTAAAATGATAAAATGATAAAACAATGAAATTGCTCATTGT
Organism: Misgurnus mizolepis; assembly: GCA_025389145.1. Classification (NCBI taxonomy): domain Eukaryota; kingdom Metazoa; phylum Chordata; class Actinopteri; order Cypriniformes; family Cobitidae; genus Misgurnus; species Misgurnus mizolepis. The sequence goes on along the minus strand of JAIFKI010000022.1, from coordinate 6,535,846 downwards.
TAATACATGTTAGCTGATGCATTCACTAATCTAAGTGAATGAGAGTGTACTGTAAAGTCTTACAGATGTTATAATATTTAAATAAACCATAGTATGATTAAAAGAGCTTAACCTCTTTCAGAAAGTCAGGGGATCCTGAGATTAAATATCCTTTGGTGACAAATTTGGCCACGGTTGGCATGTTGAGAAAACCCTTCCATAAAGGCTCCTGCTTAGATAAAAACTGCTTTGTCCCTTTGTCGGATGGTGTATGAGACTCCATCAGCCTGAAAAGAGTGACAAAAAAGTGATGTGTATGGCTCACAGGTTATTTGCAATAAACAGAGTAACGAAAAGTCTGTGACTGCATGCTCACCTTGTGCTTGAGCCATATGAAGCAGACAGCCCCGACGCTGATGAAGGTTTCATAAGAATGGATTTTGGCACAAGGGGCGGGACCACCCTCGCCTCTTTAAGCGGTTCTTTTAAGTGCTGCCCTGGGGTTGAAAGTTGTGATTGCGGTGAGACAAACTTTGGGTCAGGATTCGATGGCAGAAGATGTCTGAATTGTGCTGTACGAGGATCTCTTCTTGAGAGGGACACGACTGGAGTTGACGGGATCAAAACAGGAGTGCAATCCACTGACGGAGTGTGTGTTTCAGGGTCGTCTGCACTGGGAGATGCTGGGGACTCTGATATACTGGAAACTTCTGCAGCAGGTGGAGACGCTTCAGCTTTCATATGAACAACCAACAATGATTTCTCTTCCGTCTTATCCTTTGTCATCTCAGTGTTTGGATTCTTGGTTTCAGGTTCCCCATCTGTGAATACTTGCCCTATTTGTAATCAATTCAAATGTAGCAAATGAAAAAGAGCAGCAGTGCACACAACAACATTTTAGTCCATTACTTGTTTACGTTTTTACTCTGGCTTCTCAGACCTTTTGGTCTCTAATCATTTGCAAAAGGATCGTGATTTGTGACCCTTATTATACAATGGACAGTATACATCAATGCATTAATGTAGTTGTCTCAAACTACACAGTAAAGTACCAGCAATCCTGTTTATACTACTGCACAGTTTATGGATAAGTTCATTGCATGTGCCAAACCCTAAGAAGTGTGATGAACATCTGACACATACAGCAGCAAAAATAAGTATTTAAAACATCAGCATTTTTATCAGTAAGGGGATTTCTAAGTGGGCTATTCACACAAAAATTCCACCAGATGTAGCCATCAAGCCAAATATTGAATTCATACAAAGAAATCAGAACATTTAAGTATACAAGTTGAGTCATAATAAATAAAGTGAAATGACACAAGGAATAAGTATTGAACACATGAGGAGAACAAGGTGCAAAATGACATAGAAAGACAGGAGATCACATGAAATCTGTCAGTATGAGCGAAACCCTGCCCCCTATCAGTACTAATTGATATCAGCTGCTTTAGTCCTAATTGATGGCCTATAAAGGCTTCTCATTACCCAGGAGGCACACAGGAAAGACTTTATGATGGGTAAAAGCAAAGAACTTGCTCAAGATCTGCGTAATCTTATCGTTGAATGGGGGAATGGTTATATTTCCAGAATGCTGAATGTTCCTGTGAGCACTGTGGGGGCCATTATCCGGAAATGGAAAGAGCATCACTTCAAGTTTGAGGGTTGAAGCATTATGGTTTGGGGCTGCTTTTCAGCAAGTTGTAGTGGCAGACTTTATATTATTGAAGGCAGGATGAATGGAGAAATGTCCCGGGACATTCTGGATAAAAATCTGTTGCCATCTACCCGAAAGCGGAAAATGAAAAGAGGGTGGACAAACACAAGGCCAAGGAAACAATGAAGTGGTTTCAAAGAAAGAAAATCAAGTTGCTTGATTGGCCCAGTCAATCACCTGACCTAAATCCCATAGAAAATCTATGGAAATAACTGAAGATTAAAGTTCATAAAAGAGGCCCAAGGAACCTTCAAGATTTAAAGACCATTTGTGTGGAAGAATGGGCCAGAATCTCTCCTGAGCAATGCAGACGACTTGTCTCTCCATACAAGAGGCGTCTAGAAGCTGTAATCACCAACAAAGGCTTTTCTACAAAGTATTAAATAAAGTGTGTTCAATACTTATTCCCAGTGTCATTTCACTTTATTATGGCTCAACTTGTATACTTAAATGTTCTGATTTCTTTGTATGAATTCAATATTTGGCTTGATGGCTGCATCTGGTGGAAATTTTGTGTCAGTAGCCCACTTAGAAATCCCCTTACTGATAAAGATGCTGATGTGCCAAATACTTTTTTCCCTGCTGTATCTGTCATTACCTTTATCATAACTGTGTTATCTTAATTGAGGAAAGTTTTTTAAACACTGACAACATTTTTAGCATCATTAGGTGAATGATTTTTAAAAGGTAATGAATTTTAATATTTTAAACTAAATATAAAGTACATTTTAAAACAGAGATCTTTAGAAGGCATACCTGTACATATCCTGCAATTGAGGTCAAACAGATGGCATTTATGTTCTGATGTTGTGTCCTTCAGCATCCCGCAAATCATGTCTGGGGCACCTGAGTTTAATTTCTTCGCTTGTGTCTGCTTTCGCCGGGATGGACATGATTTCTCATCCTAAGACAACAGAGAAAAGAGCATACTCTTCAGATGAGCAGAAATGGCACCAATTTCGTGGAGGAAAACAAATCTCACACAGTTTAAGTGAGCAGAGGGCGATGGACTTTAACTCTTTCCCCGCTGTCGACGAGTTAACTCATCAGTTAAAAGAAAATGCTCCCCTGCCAATGACAATTTTTTCCGGCAATCCGTATTTCCGCTATTATCCACCAGGTGGTGCTCTTACCCAACTTATCCTTATCCAAACCTGAAAGTATCCCCTTAGAGCAAACAGTTCAAACTCTGTGTATGCTTTGAGGATTGCTCTGAATCTGATCTCTATCAAAAGTCTTTCACAAAAATGCAATTATCTCAGCTTTTTGCTCAAAATTTGGTATTTATAAAGAAACCTACACATATTTGAAAGGTGATAAAAAAGAAAAAATTAAGGTAGGATGAAATGTTTTTTATTGTACAGGGCTCAACGCAAATATTTTTTTATACTGGCCCGGTCGGGCCAGTGGTTCATGTTTTTACTTGCCCTGCCAAAAATTTTACTGGCCCCTTTAAAAAACTTTTGTAAAAATCATAAAAAATGCTGGCACTGGCTGGCCACTTTGTTTTTTTAAATGCAGCAATGCTTTTGTATAAAGATTTTGAATCCCTGAAACATCACATTGGTAAGCAAGCAACTACTATAAGTGTGGACTCACTGAGTTAGTGATGCCGCTCTTCACATGGATGGCAGGAGCTTCCCCCACCCGCACGGCAGGAGCTTCCCCCACCCGCACGGCAGGAGCTTCCCCCACCCGCACGGCAGGAGCTTCCTCCACCCGCACGGCAGGAGCTTCCTCCACCCGCACGGCAGCAGCTTCCTCCACCCGCACGGCAGCAGCTTCCTCCACCCGCACGGCAGCAGCTTCCTCCACCCGCACGGCAGCAGCTTCCTCCACCCGCACGGCAGCAGCTTCCTCCACCCGCACGGCAGGAGCTTCCTCCACCCGCACGGCAGGAGCTTCCTCCACCCGCACGGCAGGAGCTTCTTCCACCCGCACGGCAGGAGCTTCCTCCACCCGTACGGCAGGAGCTTCCTCCACCAGTACGGCAGGAGCTTCCTCCACCTGTACGGCAGGAGCTTCCTCCACCTGTACGGCAGGAGCTTCCTCCACCTGTACGGCAGGAGCTTCCTCCACCTGCACGGGGTCAGATTCCTCCTCTACAGACATCTGATGATCCTCTAAAGAGTCGCCAGCGGTGTCCTGTTCAAAAAGCTCAGTGGTTGAAACACTTTACATAAAGAAAATAACTAGACAAGCATGCTTTACAAGGTGTCTAGAGTTTACCTCAACAGATTTTATGTCCTTTTCACTTAAATGAATGACTTTCATTGGAGAAATTTCTCCTTTCAAAAGCTGATGACATAGCTCCTAAAACACGAGTCAGAAGAAGAGTCAGAAAAAGATTCAAATCTTAATCTAAATTAAACTTCATTTTTAGAATTCAGTGCTAAAAGAATGACCTTGTTTTTGGGGTCTTTCAGGTTAAGCAGGAGATGTTGGCATTTGTTCTTGTATACGTCATCTGTGGTGTAACACATATTAAACACTTCTTTCTCTATGTTCACAGACAGTTTTTCCACTTCACACCCGGAAGTGTCCAAATGATCACTGGTTTTTATCCTGGTGATGAAAAGGGATATTAAACATTTAGTACTTATATTCATTTGGAACGATAGGACAGTTGTGAACACTTTGTGCCACATGCTAAACTAGTGATTCCCATCCAGGGCTACGCAAAAAGATTACAATTTTGGTTTGATGTCAATCGTTACATTTTAATTGACCTGCACATTGTAAAAAATGACTGAAAGTACACATGTCCACGTGTGTATCGCTGTCTGTACGGGTTTGGCTAAACAAGATTAAAATAGGGCTCTAAAGCTATTTCATGCATTCTGAATGATTAAGGGGCCGATCACACCAAACGCGTTTATGGCAGTTGCAGGCGTCTTTTTTGAATGATATTCTATGGGTAGGAAGCGTTCGCGCGTTATTGCACACTGAATGCCTTGCGGTTTTTGCCGGCAGCCACAGCACACGCTTTTGAAGGAGTGCGGAAAAACCCCCGACATCATTCGCGTCTTTCCATTCAGCAGAGGTGTAAAGTACTTGAGTAATTTTACTATTTGCAGCCTCTCTATCAAGACTAAAACCTTGTTCACACTGTCAGTCCAAATCTGATTTTGGTGCATATCCAATTTGACAGATTCGCTGTCCATATTGTGTATCACAACTGTTCAGATCTGATCTGTGCGTCCTGTAGCGTTCTGCCGTTTTCCGGATTAACTGCACTGTTTCTATGGCAATGATGTCGCGCTAGCACGGCAATCTGCCTCGACTTCTGATGTGTTTACGTGACGCAACAGCATGACATAACTGAAAAGCTACACAAATGCGATCAGGGCGTTCAGACTGAAATGGATTTCCGGAAATGCAATTTGAAAAACCATTTTAAACCACAACTGGATGTAGCGTGAAATGGATTAGAAAAAACGGATTACATGTGGTTTTTAGCCGTTCACACGTTCTAAATTTGATTGGATTCCTATCTGATATGCACCAAAATCGGATTTGGACTGAAAGTGTGAACAAGGTCTAAGTCACCTCTTCCTGCATCGGCTGCCTGTGAGAGGCTTGATAGAGCTTGAATTTTGAAAATAAGCTTCTGCTTAAGTTAAATTCAAGGTTTTACAACTTTGAGTAGCATGTTGCTTAAAATAATGCACACCCTAGCTGGTAACCCGGCATGACGCGAAGCGAAGTATGCATTATTTTCAAATAATTCAAAGGACCGAAGTCATTTATTCCGCTTATACCACGGTTACCACAAACATTGCTCTGGTGCCTATTTTAAAGAAATTTTGAAGGTTAGGTGTGCGGTTATAAAAAAATAATCAACACCCATGGAACATTTCTCAGCCAATAAGAATCTAGCATTCAACAGACCCGTGGTATAAATAAATACAATTAAATACAAAGAGTTGTAAAGCAGGATAAAACCTTGTATGTGGTTCATTCACTTCATGTTTTTAGAGATTAAAGTTTAAACAAGAATCTTTTCCTGATAATTTTACTTTTTAATACTCAAGTACAATTTTAATGTGGTACTTTTTACTTTTACTCCAGTATGATTCTAGCCTGATACTTTTACTTTTAATTGAGCAAAATTTACACTCCATACTTGTACTTTCACTCGAGTAAAATTTTTGAGTACTTTTTACACCTCTGATCCAAACAACTGTAAACATCCGTCACCACAACGAAAGGCCCGCCTTTCCCCTCATTCGATTGGACAATGGAACAGAGGTGTAAAAAGTACTCAAAAATGTCATTTTAATGGGACACGCGATTAATTGTTATAGCCCTATCTGTTTTTTTTTTTTTTAAAGCAGTGCGTTGGGCCTTGTGTTTCCAAGCCTTGCGTTTGGTGTGATTAGCCCCTAACACTGTTTAAAAGTTGAATTCCTCATGCTAAACATAGGCAAAGAGTCAAAAAAGCAGTTGGACTTATGATAGAGTATTTCTTCCCCAGGGTTCTTACAAGTTTGTTCTAAAACAAGAAATTCATATGTAAAAATCTTGCTTTATTCATTTTATGGGCAATTTTCACCTACACGTCAACTAGAGAGAGAGCCAGAAAAAGCAAGCCTATAAGCGTCATCACACCTCGTTTGAGAAGTCGTCGTCGACAGCATTGCGAGTGACAATTTGGTTTAGACCAAGAACCTACAATGTGTTTTCGGAACACTGCAGGAAGTAAAATAGAAGTCCTTATATGGGCACTTTGCCCAGCTCAGGTTTATTTAGAAAGAATTGGTAGAGCTGATTTGTCTTTTATAATTCTGATAAAACTAAAGACTCTTTGGATGCAATACGTACTATAGGTACTTCCTTTGTAAATTTATACAGGTTTGTAACAACATGAGAGTGATAAAATGATGACAGAATTTGTGTTTTTAGGCGAACTATCCCTTTAATAACTATGAATAATGTCAATAATAATCTTTCCCACTGCATAGCAGTTTCAAATATTGTAAACATATATTTGTAAAGTTCTTAATATGATCATATATTTTGCATTATATGATATCTTTTGAAAAACTATGACACTAATATTCCAACCGTCCAATCAAATCTTTCATTTGGCTTTAAGTGACTTATGCTTTTTAATTATGCAACAACATTATTAATATAAAGAAGAAAATAACAATAAAAATTTTCATAAAGTTATTTAAGACACAATTTCAATCAGCATATATTCAGGAAAGATGTTTTGATAGGGGGGCACTGCTTGGTCCAAAAAAGGTGTAGAACCACTGATCTAGTTAAACTCTCGATTACAAAGATAGTTTAACTATTCATCTTCCAGAATTATCAAGTAGCATTTCGTATTTTATTTGTCTTATTTTTTAGTAGACAGACTGAGCGACTTTAGGCTACAATAATTTCAATTAATTTAAACCATATTTTATAAAGCCCCACTCCCTCACTAATCTTAAAGTACTGCAGTACCTCGGTTTGCCTGTAGGTGCTCCCCAAGCAAAAACATGAAACTATGTTTATGATTTCAGATACTGTTGGCCCAACATCTGAGCTTTGAAAATGAATAGAAAGAGAGTGTTTAGATTTATAAATCCTGGCAGGTCTGCATATTTTATTAAGCTTATAAACGAAATCTAAAAGCGAGTATGCGTTTGTAATTAATTTCTAATTCCTTCTCTCACCCATAAAGCAAAACTTCGGTCAGTGAGCGGCGAATCTTCTGTCTGATCTGGAGAGGACTGGAGGGAGGGACCGTGGCACGTTCATCCGGGACGGGAAGGACATCTGGAGGTTTGTTGTCTTCAGTAGCTAAAGTTGTGTTTTGTTTACTTTTACTAAGACCCCCTCTAAGGTTTTCCAGCCGTGGAGAGCCTGGCATGGTTTTCCTGGCTCTTCCTGGAGTGGATTTCTTGATCACTGGGGCAACAGGTATCTTTTCAGCAGATTGATTGACTAATATCAGATCTGATGGTTTGCTCTGTGTGTCGGTACTCTGCTCTTCTTTGTCTTTAATGGCTGTAAGAAAATGTAAAGAACGCATGTTACTTATTTTTATACTGTTTCTTACATTTTACACACACAACCTTGGCATAAGAAAAATATGTATCAGTGTCATTGCAGCTTTTTATATCTTTTTATATCATGGGACTGTTAAATGCTTTATTCTACTTATGTATATTACAAATGATTGACTTTTTAAACTGGTTCAAACATATAAGGCTGAACAATACTACTAACTTGTTGCATGTGATTCTGCTGTTTTGTTATGCGTGTGTGTGTGGTGAAGCAGGAGCTTTTGACACATTTTGTTTATATGTTTCACTTTACATCACAATGCACATTGTTCAGAGCACACTGTTGACACAGCTCTTTAAAGCAAGCCGCGAAAATGGTTTTAGCTCACTCCTATGAAGTGGCAATTTAAACATGCTATAATAAATGATCTATAGTGTATTTTTAAGCTGAAACATCACATACACACTCTGGGGACTTATTTGAAGGATGCTTCACATTGTCCTCACATGCTTAGGTGCCAGTTTAACCTCATTCACACAGCACCATTGATCCCGGAAAAGTCCTATAAAATTGCCATTGGGCCTTCTGTGTAAATGCAAACATGTCCCATAATTGTTTGAGGGGATCTAGTAACATTGTCGTAAGATTTACAGATCGCATCCTGTTTGAACAAAAGGCAGAAACAATGACGTAAGGGGCGTGCCACAGTCATTGCAACAAAAAGTTGACACAGAGGTAAATTAAATAAAGATTAACATTCACGACGAGAAATGTCTGCAAACTGGACTAAAGCAGAGATCATTCAACAGCGTGACAGAATAGTACATCAAATGCTACTTTATGATCTTATTATAAACAAAATGTACTCAAAAGAAAAAAAAAACTAACAAGTGCAGGGCTTAAAATATGTCACGTATCTTTATGTGTTTGAATGCATGCACAGATTCTGGAAAATCATTGACAATGTGAATGAACCAAAATCAAATGATCACCGACAAATCCATTTACGCATTTTCAATGTATTTTCTGATATCTCTGTGTAGAAAGGGCTTTTGTTAGGTGAAACAGCAAGGTAGTCTGCATGAATAGATAGGATTTCTGATCCCGGGCTGAAAGCATTGTGTTATGAGTTTGCTAGAGACCCACTGATTCGCTCCTAACTTTTAATTTCCCACTTGGTCCTCACAGTCTAAACGCAACTCAATGCTTCTTTAAGCGATTTTATATTTAAAAGGAAATGACGCAATTTACGTGTATATTTACAGCTGGTCTATTCGCACTGAATTAGTATTACCTGAGGTAATTTCTCCGTACCTTTTTACAGAAGGAAAAAGTCGCCGTAATCTTTACTTACATTGTCCATAATGATTACTGACATGGAGCATTCGGATGGGACTAAAATCACTGAGAAGCTCTGATAAAAATTGCTTTACCCCACCTCCATACGTAAAACTAATCCTGTCCGAATAGTACTTAAGTCTAGTTTTGCTATTTCTGAGTCTATTATATGTACAAGAGTGGGGTACACACGTTTTTAGAAGAGCTAGGGTTGTAGCCGAAGACCATATCTCTGACTCCTGCATGTGACAGACTCAGTCCTGCTTGCAATGATTATACTGTAGCTGTCTTACTGTATGTAAATATATAACCCATTGAAAACAGTTGGGTCCCCAAAGCACCTGTTACCAGTTCAAAATATTCCTCATGAAATAAACACACTTTAATAGGTCCCTGTTATTAAATATGTTTGCAAGTGATGTGGTATAATGATGTGGTATAACTGTATTTATAAAGCACTCTGAACAATGTGCATTGTGATGTAAAATGAAACATATTCATCAAAATGGGTTATAATTCATATCTGAACAGTATTACACTTAGGAAAAATATTTTCATTTTGGGTAATGCCATTCCAGCCTCTATAGCTGCATTTATGGCAAGAACAGGTTTATCTACACAAGTAAGGGTTAGGGGAATATCAATTCAGCATCTCTAATTCACATAACCTGCACGTTCACCTAACATTCATCTAACCTGCGGGAGGATTTTGAGGTGTGCAACATTTCTGGAATCTCTTGGGAGAGCACAAAAGTTTTCAGTTGTCTGCTTCAAGCGATTTTGTCTACATCATCATTATCATGTGACACGCAAACTGTCCTCTTCTGCATCATCAGACAATCGCATAGCTCGAAATCTTCCTGACTAACCAATTCTGACATGCCCCCCGAAAACTGCAACCAACAAATGTTTGCATAACTATGCATAAATACTGAAATGATAGAAGACAAAAAGACAAGTGGCATCTACACTCTTTGTTGACTTTAGGAACAGATTGCCAGACCTCTTACAAGAAACTAAGATCAATTTTAGTCCGTGTGTGTGCACATGTGCATGTATGTGTGTTTGCAAGGCAAGAGGAATGTGTTTAGTATTATAAGTATGCTTCTTATTTACCCTTAAAAAATAAGTATTTAAATATAAAGAAGCTCTTTTATTATGCACCATTTTTAGCTTAAAATTAAGTTAAGCTGTCTAAAGTCCAAGACACACTTCAGGATCTGTGCACTCCTATAAGATCATTACCTTGTGCGAAATGGATTGTTTAAATTTTGGAACGACAAGCATGTAGAATGTCAATGATGACACCTATTAGGCTGACCACCCGTCCCACGTAGCGCATGAACACACAGCGTTTGAAGCCCAATGTGAAGATTTTTTAGGCTATGTCCACACGAAGCCGGTGCATTCCCTATCCAATCATTTTTTTCCCTTGCTCTAAAAAAATAATCCGTAAACACGAAACCACTGAAACCGACTGAAAGCGGTGTAGTATATATGCCAGACCAGTATGGGGCGCTGTAATTCTGCCACAGATATACACTATACACGGAGAAGAAGACTTTGAGCATGCGCATAACCAACGTATGGTGTTGTCCATTATCGCTTGTTGGTCACCACAATTGCATAGAAGCAATAGATTTTGCTGTAATAAACCTTGTAGGCTTTAGTAGCTTCTGTAGCACGAACACAACCACATAGTCCGCCGTTATTGTTGTTGCTGTTACGTGTGACGCTTCCGACACGTGATGTGATGACGTTTTCGCTTCACAAAATATACGGATTGGCTGTACAGACGAAACCGCAAGGGTGTCGGTTTCCCATTTTTTTCCACTTTAGGACCCGGTTTCAAAAAATTGCAGATTCAGTCTCCCAAAACGCCGGATCCGTGTGGATGAAACGCCAATACGATAACAAATTTATACGTATACAGTGATACGCGTCTCCGTGTGGACAGCCTCTTAAAGAGTGCTGGCGTCTGTTGTTCGCAGCTTCTCAGTATCTCTATAATTTCGCTGCTGCTTTTAGGTAATTTTAGCTCGTTTTAGTATGTTTTTCTTTCTTAGTCTGTTAAAATTTTGTTTGGCATGGGCTGCTAAGTTACCTCGCGTAGTGTTTTCGGGCAGATTCTTTGGGATGAAGCTCAGATATTCCATCTCGCAGCTGATGAACCTAAACGGTGCCGTTATTCCAGCTTGCATTGAAGTCATTAAAGAAGCTGGACTTCTGCGCCGACCACGATATATCCATAGAAGCTCCCATCGAAAGTTTATGTACCATCGATCCTCTGCATTGGCTATTTTTATCTATCTGGACCGATGTCGCACGCCTGTTGCGTCATCAGAGCAATGTTTCTCCTGGCATTAACAATGGAAACACTGCGAGAATCCTGCACTCTGAACCAGACGGAAAACGCGGAGTGGATTTTAGTCTTCTACGGCATTTACAAAGATCTACCACAATACCGACGATGAAAATTGAACTTTTTAATGCACAGTCCCTTACAAATAAGGCATTCCTTATACAAGATCACATCATGGATAATGGCTTAGATCTTATGTGCATAACAGAAACATGGCATCAGCCGGATGTCTATTCTGCACTAAATGAAGCTTGTCCCTATGGATATAGGTAACTGGAGAAACCCCTCAGCACTGGTCGTGGTGGAGTCTTAGCAATATTTTACCGACAAAATGTGAAGTTGTCACCTCTTGCTCTGCCTATAATGTCCTCATTTGAATGTATTGGTTTTAAATGTAATTTACATCCCCTTTGACAATACTCCTCATCTATCGCCCCCCCCCCAAACATAACGCGGGCTTCATCACAGTTTTACATGACCTTCTTACAACAGTTTGCACTACCTCCACCAATGTTGTAATACTTGGAGATTTTAATATTCATGTAGACACCCCTTCGTGTCCTTTTGCTGCTGAGTTTTTACAAATGCTGGACTGTCTTAATCTCAAACAAGATGTTGATGTCCCTACGCATAACAGGGGGCATATTTTGGACTTGGTCAAAAAGTGGACACCATTCGTTCTTCTCTACTCTGCTCCACTGTTGTATGCACACAGACTGCAGATATACATTTTGGAAATACACAATTTTTCAAATATTTTTCTGATGTCTCACAGCAAGAGGTTGAGGAAACTATCAGGAAGATGAAATCCTCCACCTGTGAATTGGACTCTTTTCCCACAGTGCTAATAAAATCAAACCTCTGGGCCATCAGTCCATTGATTACTAAGGCTATAAACCTTTCCTTTCAGGCAGGCCATGTTCTGGTCACATTAAAAACAGCTGTCATTAGACCACTACTCAAGAAACCTTCACTAGAACCAGAGGTTCGTACGAACTACAGACCTATTTCCAACCTGCCTTTTCTTTCCAAAGTACTGGAAAAAGCGGCGGCTGCAAACAACAGGCTCGCTTAAAACATAATAATTTATTTGAGAAATTCCAATCTTGTTTCCGCTCCTGCCACAGCACGGAAACAGCATTGGTTAGGGTCACAAATGACCTGCTAATGACAGCCGATGCTGGCTCTCCATCTCTTCTAATCCTTCTGGATCTGACAGCAGCCTTTGATACTGTTGACCATACCATACTTCTGCACCGTTTACGAACTACATGTGGTCTCTCTGACGTGGTTTTTGATTGGTTTGCATCCTATCTCACCGACAGAACTGAGCATGTTGCTCTGGGAAAGGTTAAATCCCGTACATATGAAGTCACCTGCGGTGTTCCACAAGGCTCTGTGCTTGGACCCATCTTTTTTATTCTTTATATGCTTCCCCTTGGTCGTATCATCAGCCGACATGAAATTTCATTTCATTGCTTTGCTGATGATACGCAACTCTACCTGAAGACAAACTCAAATACATATGCTGCTATGTCATCTTCCACAATGAATACCTGTCTGAAGGAGATAAAGGCGTGGATGCAGCAAAACTTTTTACAGTTAAACAGCTCAAAGACTGAAGCAATTCTTATCGGCACCCCCCATCAGGTGAGGACATCTCTTCTTACCAGCATTACTTTCTCAAACCAGGATATTCTACTCTCAACATCGGTTTCCAACTTGGGTGTTATTATGGATTCCAATTTGACCTTCGAGGCTCATGTCAACAACCTGTGTAAAACTTCTTATTTCCATCTAAGAAATATTGCCAAGCTTCGTCCCATGCTCACTCCCGCAGATGCTGAAAGGCTTGGCCATGCCTTTGTTTCCTCCAGACTGGATTATTGCAATGCATTGCTCATTGGGATCCCTGCCAAAAGTTGTCAGAAATTACAGGACATCCAAAACAGTGCTGCTAGGATTCTGATGAGGGTGCGAAAATATGACCATAATGAGCATAAGTCTATTCATGGAGATGCACCATTCTATCTTAAGGAACTTCTTACCCCACAATCCTCTACCCGTTCTCTCTGCTCTGCTACGAGGGGGATCTTAAAACTACCTAGGACAAAGCTCCCCGTACTATGGGAGATCTGGCTTTTTGCACAGCTGCTCCCAGATTATGGAATGCCTTACCTGTTCACCTGAGGATACCACAGACTTTAAATTCTTTTAAAAATGGACTAAAAACCTATCTTTTTAAAAAGGCATTTGATTAATACCACGATTAGGTTTTATGTCTTTATGTGTGTTAGTTTTTAAATTTTCTTTGATTTGTTTTAACTTGTAGCACTTTGAGATGTTTGACTTAACATATAAAGTGTGTTATAAATAAAATTTATTATTATTATTCATGTGTCCCGCAAATTGAGAGTGTCACGCATAATCAATACTTTCTCAAAAAAAAGTTTATATCCTCTAGCCCCAGGCAGCCAAACAAACATTACTTGACAGTTCAGGCTCGCTCGCCACCGCTACTCACACGGTACTGTTGCCCCTCGGTTGAACTGCTGACTAGGTTGTCAACTTTTTCGTTGTTGTCATGACAGCGCAGTGCGCAGGCAGCCACGGACGTGCATAACTTTTAGATGCGTGCTTTCCAATTTGAAAAATGGCCCCACCTTCATCAATTAAAATGAGATGGTGTGGGTGCAAGACTGGGAAAATAAATATTTGTGGCTGAACAGTTTTTTTTCCTGTGCCTGACTTTACTAACATGCAAGTTCACCATCCTTCCTCCCCCTTCTCGTTCCGTGAACCTCTGGAGTTGTGAGTTAAGACTTTTTTTACTGTTCCTGTGTTGTTGAGCAACTACAATTCCTGTTAATCCTATCATTTTATATAATTTATTTAAAGTGAATAAATAGTAATGAAAAATAAATTACATTAAAACAGCTAAAGTAAATCGTAAGTGTAAGTGCATCTGTCAATTCATTGAATGTTCAAAATATTATGAATCTTTATTTAGAAACAAAATACACATTGTTTGGCCTATTCATGAGCATACATCAGCAATTACACATGTTTAGGGGAATAGGGCATTATAAATATGGCATGTAAGGTGGTATGTGCTAGAAATGGGGAAACCACTATCAATAAGTCTGCCCGTGTGTTGGGGGCACCGCCATGCCAGGGAGTGTCGCACATTGTCCCTCAGAAACATACCCCTTGTCCCCCCTTGGGCTTATTAGCAGGTGGTCACCCTAACACCTATTGAATTGGAGGCTTTGACGGCTGAATCACATGTTAGCACAACATCACCAGCATGCGCTACTGGTAAACAAATACCGGTACGTAGGTCGTAGAAGCAAACACACTGTGCGTTGGTCATCGTATTATAATTTAACATAACATGACGAAACATAATATAGTTTTATTGAATGCATTCATGGGTGTTAAGAACTATTCCTGGAGATAAACAAGGGGTGTAAACACTTTAAAGTGGATGGGAAAGCAGCTGCATGGCTCATGCATTAGCCTAAATAATGTAAACTTAATGATGGACTACACAGATGCAGATGTCATCTATCACTTAATGTACAAATCTTGTGCTTTGACATTCGCTCTGCTATGAGCTGTGGAATCTAAATAAACTTGAAAAATGAGCATAATAACAGATTAAAAGACAGAGTCACAGTCATATTCGCATGAGATTTAAATAGAACTAAAGCAATCACGAATTCAGATTGGGGAATAAATAACAATCTTTAGTGGGGCTGGGCAGAAATTTTGGCAGACTAAAGCCTAAGAAAAGGGCTACTGTACCTGAGATTAAACCCTGATATTATACAAACTGTGCAGCCTGTATTATTTGCGAAGCATACTCACCGGCACAGAGCCCGGTCCGTGGCTGGGAGAGGGCTGTGTCTGGAGGAAAAAGGAGACAGACAGTGGGTGTTGTTTGTGTGGTGAAAAGCAGAGACTCTGACTGCAATTTTTATGTGAATCATCTTTTCTGATCCACTGGTGTAAATATATTATATAAATATATATTAAATATATATATTAAATATAATTCAGATAGGCTTCTGGGAATCTTGATGATTACCAGGGGCAAAAAGTGGCAGCTCACCACGTACTGTGTTTTAGGGCCCCTTGGTAGCTCAGGGCCCAACACAATTGTCTAGTAACAGGATCCACCTCATTTGGAAAATTGCAATATTCTGAACATTAACTAGCCATATTTATGACTGCAATGAGTAATGATGTAAACTTCTGAAACAATGACATGTGTCTAAAACATTTATGTTTCCTAGCAGACAAAAATTTACACTGTTCATCTGGTTCAAAGCTTCTTGTGATGTATAGTGTTGTGTTTCTTGAGCATCACTTAATGTTTTTGTCTTTTGTAATATACAAGTCTCTTATTCTCCTCCGGGAAAAAGATGAATCTCAACATCAGTCACTATTGGAAAGGTGTCTGTGGACTTTTTTTTAGGAGAAAGTCCACAGATTAGCGTTACAAATGGACAAACGCTTGGGATACCGAATACTCTATAAAGTGTCTGAGCAACTTTGAGGAATGGTTCCTGCTTGATTTTCTGTGTTTCAGAGTTAGATTTCTGCTTTAAGGTGAGGCAATGATTATGTGTTCTTTGTGCTAGGGTAGAGAGAGAAGCATTGTTTCACGGGGTTTCCCTTTCTTATATACTTCTTTTGTTCTTGTACGTTCAAGTGTTGTGTATTTAATGAGAGGCAGAGAGGATAATTTTCCCCTTTTGGTGTTTGGTTGTTATCCTTGTTTTTAATACACTATATTGGCAAAAGTTTGACTTCCATGGCCTCAGGTGTATGAAATCAATCACCTAAGCACGCAGACAGCTTTTACCAGTATTTGTAAAAGAATGGGTCATTCTCCGGAGCTCAGTGAATTCAAGTGTGGTACAGTGCTAGGTTGCCACCTGTGCAATAAGTTAATTTGTGACATTTTCTCACTATTGAATATTCTACATTCAACTGTTAGTAATATTATAACAAAATGGAAGCAATTGGGAACAACATGAAGTGGTAGGCCACGTAAAATCACAACGCGGGGTCAGCACATGCTAAGGCACACAGTGCATGAAAGTCGGCAACTCTCTGCAGAGTCAATAACTACAGACCTCCAAACTTCGTGTGGCCTTCAGATTAGACAAGCACAGTGCGTAGAGAGCTTAATGTAATGGGGTTTCAAGGCTGGGAAGCTGCATCACCAAAGTCAATGCAAAGCATCGGATGCAGTGGAGATGTGTTCTCTGAAGCGACAAATCTCGCTTCTCTGTCTGGCAATCCGATGGACGAGTCTGTGTTTGGCAGTTGCCAGGTTCTTGCCTGACTGCATTCTGCCAAGTGTAAAGTTTGGTGGATGGAGGATTATGGTGTGGGGTTGTTTTTCAGGGGTTGGGCTTGGCCCCTAAGTTCCAGTGAAAGGATCTCCTAATGCTTCCTCATACCGAGACATTGTGGACAATTTCATGCTCCCAACTTTGTGGGAACAGTTTGGGGATGGCCCCTTCCTTTTCCAACAATGTCTGTGCACCATGCACAAAGCAAGGCCCATAAGGACATGGATGAGGGAGTTTGGTGTGGAGGAACCTGACTGGCCTCAAGCCAATAGAACATCTCTGGATGAATTAGAGAGAAGACTACGAGCAAGGCCTTCTCTTCCAACATCATTGTCTGACCATACAAATGTGCTTTTAGAAGAATAGTCAAAAATTCCCATAAACACACTCCTAAACCTTGTAGAAAGTTTTCAAAGAAGAATTGAAGCTGTTGTAGCTGCAAAGGGTGGGCCAACTCAATATTAAACCCTATCAATTAGGAATGGGATGTAATTCAGGTTCATGCACATATAAAGACAAGAGTCCCAAAACTTTTGGCAGTATTGGGGTGGTTTCCCAGACAGGGATTAGCTTAAGCCAGAACTAGGCCTAAGTTACTTACGAAATATAACTACTTTTATTATACATGCCTTACTAAAAACGCTACTGGGGTGCATTTTGAGGCAAAACAAAGGGCACTGATGTATGTTAAGATATTTAAGTGCAAGTTGTTTTCAGTTTGTACAGCTCTTATATTAATATTAGTGTAGGACTAGTCTAATCCCTGTCTGCCCTATAGTGTATGAAGGAGTTTTGTTTTAGGGGGGTAAGATTTTGGCTGCTGGGCTGTGGTGTTTGTTTGCCTTTTGAGAATTTTATTTTTGTGCTGGCCTGGTTTAACTGACAAGTTTTTAGGGTTTTATTTGATAATGTTAAACTCCTTTAATATTATTAAATAAAAGTCCTACAGTCTTTCTTTACCCTTTATTTTTGGTTATGTGATTCTTTTGTTTTGGTTTGATTTTTTACCTAAAGGTGGAAAAGAGGATGTTTGTTTTATACATTTTTGCAATACTACTTAAAACTTTACTAAATGATAAAAGACTATTTATTAGCTGTACTAAAAGTAATAATATAAATATATGTCATCTGTGCACAAGATAGGGCCTTAAAAACATCAGCCAATTGCTCATGCGGTCATCGCATAAGCGATTGGCCCTCTGGCTTGTCAATCACTGCCATTTCGATCCTTGTGAGAGACGTGCGCGCTCACGTAACTAAACACAGGCGACGCATGCGCATAGCGCATGAAACTCCGTCTTAAGTTTCGGTTTGTTTTCATTGTCGATCCTGCTTTCCTCCTCGAATTTGCACCACGGTAGAGAAAAACCCGAAGGAGGACCCAAAAAGACTTTTTTTAAGCCGCTGGGAATAAGAGAAAATTGTCAGAAGAACGTAACGTAAACAGAGTCTTTAATGGAGAAACATTTCAACGCTGGAGAGCAATGAAGGAACAGAGAGGTGTCAAGACAGACGCGCAGTTCGCAAAATTCTTCTCGACAGGTAACAGTGATTATTCTTTCTTTGGGGAATAATTATTGTTGTACTGTTATTCAAGTATACTGACGTTGTTCTTGTTTTGTAGTTGTAAGGCAGTGACCAGTCTGCTACATGCTAGTTGAAATGGGAGTAGCGTAGACTGATCTAACGTTTTAACGTCTTATTTGTTTATTATAAAATCATTTCACATAATGAATCCACTGACGCGACACAGCATATGCCGGTGGTAAACAAACAGTCATGTTCAAATACTCGTGCACGAGTTTTGGAAGGTTTTCCCTAGAAATGAGCCGTGAAGGAGGGAGGCTGTTCTTACGCATGCGCTCATTTAAAAAACTCAGTAACCGTTTTTGGATTCTTAGTCAAAAAACATCCTCTTTTGCGCCTTTAAGGCATCCTTTACGTTTATGGTTGCTTTTAGCTGAATGTTAAAAGGCTAGAGTGGGATTGTTTGTTTATATTTTTTTCAGTGATAACCAACTGATTGTGTAATTTTTTTGCAGTGGGATCATCTGGAGCACTGATTGGATTGTGGGTGTTGGTCCTTTGATGGTGGAATCCTTACTTCTGTTTACACTGCATGCTGCGTGGATTTTGTGATTCACTGTGTGGCACTTGTGTTTGGAGTGTTTGTGTGTGTGCTTCAATTGGTGGACAGCCACCCTGACATTATCCTGTAAAATATTTTGTTAAACTTGGGAATTACTTTTTCCCTCGATGATGGCAAGTGGTCCAGGGCTTTAGGCAGCAAAGCATGCCCAAATCATGATGTTCCTCTCACCATACTTCACTGTTGGGATAATGGGATAGTATTTTTCCCGAACAACTTTTGTTTCATCATTCCATAAAAAAATGCCCAGTAGCACTGGGGTTTGCCAAGGTGCTCTTTTACCAACTTAAGGTTCACAGCAATGTTTTTTGTGAGAGCAGCAGCTTCCTCCGTGGTGTTCTGCCATACACCCCATGCCCGTTGAAAGACTTACATATGGAAGACTCATGAACAGAGATGTGTGGCAGTTCCAATGATGTCTTCAAGCCTTTAGCTGTTCCTTGTTGGTTCTTCTTCACTTTATTAAGTATTCTGCATTGTGCCTTAGGAGTCATCTTCTAGGAAGGGTAACTATAGTTTTAAACGCTCTCCATTTATAGAAACTTTGTCTAACTGTAGACTGATTATGTCTAAAAATTTTGAGATTGTTTTGTATCCCTTTTTAGCCTTACGGAGTGTAACAACTCTTGATTGGTTATCTTTAGAGAGGCATGGTTCATAAGAGCTGATGCTTCTTAAAGGCGCTCTAAGCGAATCTGTGTGACATCACTTCTTGTTGACGTTCGAAGTGATGTCAAACAAAACTGAGCGTAGCTACTCCTTCCCCTCTCTTCTGTGGTTTCTGAATGAGTCATGAATGCGCCCAACCCCCACTCCCAAATCCTTCTTGTCGTTTATTGGCTGGAACACTTTGTTATGTTTCGTGGTGGTAGGTTTGACCACTTTATTTTTGTTGCAGTTTGTGGAGCCTGGGCTGTCTAGAGAGACCGTGTTTTTTTACAGTGTGTTCAGGAGACACGCAGCTAGCAGATAGTGAGGAGATGTTTACTGTATGAAAAAATGTTTTATGGCTTAAAACGCGTGAATTTGCTTAGAGCACCTTTAAGGACAGCAATCTTAAAAAGTTTGAGTGTCTTTTAATCAATCAGAGTTGCACTAAACCACACCTTCCACTTACATTTTCCTAAAACACTGTGAATGTTTAATGGGTGATTTCAAATTCATTTTTTGTGTGTTGTCAGCTTAGGCACATTGTGTTTGTCTATTGTTGTGACCTAGATTAGGATCAGCTCACACACACACATATGTGCTTAAATTTGATCCAGACTGCTAGATCCAGTTTTGAAAAGTGGTATGAAAACATGATTAGTATGGGTTTTGTGGACTTATCACTTTTTCAAAAATCAAGCATTCTTTTCTGTACATACATGTTGCTCACATATTATTGTAGCTCAGTTTGTGCTGAACACAGGGTTATGAGACTTTTCAGTCCAGGTCAAAACTGCTCGAGGAGGCCAATAAACTTAAAGACCCCAGAAGGTTAAGTTCAGTCTGTTCATAGTCTGGGATAACTTATGTGTCACTTTGCTTCACTTCAACTAGTTGGAACACAGTGTAAGTCCCAACTTGTGTTTGACAATGTGTGTTGCAAGTCCTTGTGTATGAACAGTAAACAGGGCTTCTTCAATGAGCCAGTGCTTTTATATACTTCAGCAAACATCTGCCGCCAGACTGCTGCCTTGGCTCCTTCTCCAACAGTATGATCGCACACAGATGATTATTCTCTTTAGCTTTTTCCCCATTCTGACCTCACATGCAAAGTGTAATGTTTAATCACAGTATTCCAAAAGGAAGTGTGAGGTGGTGCTCTTGTGTGAACTCTTGGATGATCTTTTAGCAGTTTTGTAATTTGTGTGTACTTTTATGGTTGAAGCTGAGAGTCCTTCAGGTTTAAAAACTCTCTTGTTATATTCCGTGTGCAGAATGTGTATTGTATGCATGTGGTAACTTTGTTCATTCAAAAAAAAAATTCTGTCAACATTTACTTACCATAATACAGATCAATTTTTGTATCAACACATACACACAGCAGTCACTTTATTAGGAACATTTTGCTTAACTTGTAGTGGCACAGATAAAAGTGCTGGAAACATTCCTTTAAGATTTTGCTCCATACTGACATGACTGCATCACACAGTTGCTGCATATAAATGATGGGAATCTCCTGTTTAAAGCTGCTCTGCAGGACTGAGATCTGATGTTGGTGGCCACCACCATGTCATGTTTAAATGCCCAGTTTGAAATGATTATAGAATGTTATCTTACTATAACCGTGAGAAGATTGGGCACAAGATTGCCAGGATGGATTCAGACTATCATTTGAAGGTCACAGCAAAAATTGACACTCGTCAGACCAAGCAATGCTTTCCAGTCTTCTGTGGTCCAATATTGGTGAGTTTGTGCCTAATGTTGTGTCACTTTCCTGTTTGTAACTGAAAGGAGTAGCATCTGTTGTGGTGATCTGCTAGGGTAACCTATCTGCTTTAAGGTTTGATGCTGTGTGCTTTGAAAGATATTTGAGTTATCGTCACGACTCATTTTGGTTCGGTTTGCTTTTCCACTGAAGTTTAGTAACGCTTCAAAGCAAGTAGGATTAAAGCCTTATCATTACAGTTGCGCCACTCCTACTACAGTGACATTTTCGTAAACGTGATACAATCAAACACACAACACAGGAACAATGCAGCATGTCGATGCAATGGTGTTATTCACTCTCAGCATGTGGATGTTTTCACTGCAAAAATATCAAGAGTTTGGAAACTCATACAAGAAAGCGAAGATGGTGACATCACTTGGTTAGCTCAACAGTGCACAGAGGTAAACGAATCTAGCAATGACGCTGGTAGTGATGATTCTCTGTGAACAATCAAGGCCAAAGTGTAAAGGGGATCGCACACCGGCCGCGCAGATCAGCGTCGCGTCGCGTCTAGGACAACTCGGAGGTATTGTAAACCGGAAGTGCACATTAAATAGGGCGAGCTTCGTCAGATAGCGTCTACTTCAAAATGCAAAATATACGTTAGCAGCCAATGTTAATCGTTAATGATTTGGGACAAATAGGATGTTATTTAATGTTAAACTATGTGAGTGGCGCTGTGTGGCGCGACAGGGATTTGAGCAACTTCCTGAGTCACAGCTGGGCGGCGCGGACAGGCGCCACCTGGCGGCGCTGGTGTGCGTATACTCATAGAAAACAATGTGTTCGATTTTTTTAGACCGGCGTGGCGCTGCACGGCACTGAGCGGTGCGGCCGGTGTGCGATCCCCTTAACGCATAAGTGAGGGTCCAAATACAGCTCCGTCATCAGAAGTGTGGGTGCATACTGTACGCGCACTGCAGGATTTTTACACGTATGTCGCGCATGTGTCTACAAGATCATGTATTATGTAGCTCAGAAGATGCATTGCTTGTCGTCACATGGATCAAAGATCTGTCTACACGTATGACGTCAAATAAACTGTACAAGACTGTGTGTTCCCTTGTGCGCAAACTATACTCTGGGCTTCAGTGATCGGTAGTGTAAACGCATCACATTTAGTATCGCTTGGGATCGGAATTAAGGTGATACAGTACAACAAAAAATACCAAGTACTGAGTCCTGTACATAGTGGAAACCCCCCAAAAAGTGAGGCATACCTTTCAGTGGAAAAGTGCCAATATTCACATGAACTCTGATATATACTCTAACTAGGACCCCTGTGTTACTGCTGTGCTTTGAAAATATCACATGATATAGGTAGATGTGTATGCAGAAAACATAATTTTCATTTATAGCTTTCTGTAATTTTTTCATGCATTAAATGTTTCTGGAAATTTTTTCTAGAATGTTTGATCACTGATAAACAATAAAAGAAACATAATATCAACCTTTTAAACAGTTTAAAGACACATGATGTAGTGCCGTGAGATTAACATGATGGATTTGACTGGACAGATCATTGATCATTGGCCAGTTAGTGCATCTGACCAGTGCACTAATCACATGTACATTGGTTGCATAAGATTACATTTGATAAGTGTTTTACTTTTAAATGACTGAACAGGACGGGGTGGTCAATATTTTGCCAAGCATGACTATCATGTGCAAACTAACTCTGAATATGGTTTGCGTCTTAATGAGTAAAAGCTCATTGGAATCAAGTTCCAGCAATCTTCCATATTCTTGCCATATGAAGTTTTAAATATAGTGTGTTTGTGTGTGTGATACATACTGGATTGATTATCGACATCAGATGAATTTGAGAAGTCAGTAAGTGGAGCACAACACACAGACTCATCATTCATAATTTTCTGTGCATTCTCGTTCTCTTCACATGTTGGACTCTCACTGATCTTCACCTTGAAAAGCTTTGCAAGAAATGACCGTTTCGGGATCTGAAATGTGAAAAAACATAAGAATGAACTGGGGTACACAGCTAATGCAATGAATACTATTTAGTAGCGATGTAACGGTACACAGAAGTCACGGTTCGGTGTGCACCTCGGCTCATGGGTCATGGTTCGGTACAAAAGAAAAAAGCATCAGATACCAAATGCATGGATCTGTTCTTTTAGTAATAATATAAATACAATAGATTTCCTGCCTTCCTCAAATGCACCGATTTTGTACAAAACTCATCAATTTGAAAGCTCTGTGTTCTTGATTTGCCAGTTAATCTGTACGTTGCGATTGGCCGGAATACCACATCAATCTGAATACGTCAAAAATCCCAGGAAGTAAACTGTTGCCTACAATTCGTGTGTTTGTTGTAGTCCAAGAAAAAAGATTAACATGTACTGATATACACTTACACACCAAAGGAAATGTCGCTTGTGTATCTGTTTAAAACACAGATGAAGCTTGCGAGTGAACCAATGAAGAATTGTTTTAGCAACCCACAGTTTAAAAATCTAACAGCTCCGCAACAGCGCCCATGCATATTTTAATGTTCCGGTAAGATTTTTGTCAAAGGTTTAATAGACAGACAAATCACTATAATTGGGTGCTTGAATCAAGATTGTGATCTTTTTACAATTACCGTGCAGCCCTAATGTATATCCTCAGTGAAATCTGTCGACATATAAGCTCAAGGAGTTACAGCTACATTTAGTGTTCAAAGGTAAAAGATACTTACCGCAATTAACGGTTTGGTAGGTGCAACGGCAGGTTTTGTCTCGGTTTTGGATTCAGAGAGACCCTTCATGGCCGCGGCTGCATGCTGCACAATACACTGATGACCACAGTACACAGACTCTGGCAGAGCGTTATTACTGCAGCCCGGACCAATACATTTAGGAGCATCCTTCACCTCCTCCAACATGCTAATCTCCTCTTTCACCTCATTCTCCACAGACCTCGGCTCCTCCATAACCTCCTCCTGAGAGAGAATGCGGATTCATTTAATGGTTAACTGTACGTATGTAGTTGTAGAGTTGCATGATAGTCACTTGATACAGCGTTCAAACTCACAGCAAGTATAATACCAGCATGCGATAATACCATTATTCTTACCATCGCTGCTTAGCACCCATCGACTGAAGCACTGAAATGTAATTATTCACAGCTCATTGCGGTTGAAATGAATTTTAAGACTGAAACTGCTATCTAATAAATTGCAAAAGGTAAACATTTGTAAAAAAAAAAAAAATTTAAGAACAGTCTTATGGTACATTCAGATGGGGCGAAAGCATCAACTCTTGATGGAAGGCTTGTCTGAAGGGTGGCCAATCACAGTGACCGCAACACATGCTTCAGTCTTGTATAAACATAAACGGCTAAATAAAAGTTTTTGGAATAAGGTGATCTGATTGGCTGACGCACCATTGATGCTTGAGAAGTTGATAAATGTTCAAGTTCTGCTGCGAGCAATGACAGTGACGTGACGGATCCACAATTCAGTTCGGCAACAAATTAAAAGTAAATGAGAGGCGTTAACTTTGCGCTCTGTATGAAGCTAAAAAAATCTACTTACACAACCGTTTTGAACCACGCAGGTTATATATGAAGAGTTTCGATGCGAAACGAGATAACTCCCTTTTTAACATTTTTGTCAAAACATCTCCTTTAATAATATAATCTACATAACTATATTATCAGTGCTGTATAAAGACCTTACATACCAAACTGTTTTTATTACCTTAGAATGAGACGTTTTTTTAATCGACATACACCACAGGCATCCTTACATTTTTCTATAGTAGCCCTAAACGGACAAACTGATCTATACAGCGTGTTTCATCTCCATGTTGTCTAGAGGGGTGAGCTGTGCATTGGATGCAATTTACAATCCCACCACTAGAGGCTGCTACAAGTCCCACATTGCACCTTTAATTCACCTAAATGACATATTTATTGGAATCTCCTTTTCTGTTTTGCACAAGGTTGAATAAAGCATGAACTTTATGTTGGTATGAGCAACTGTATAAAAATAAATAACTGGCTGAGTTTTTTCCTCATCAGGGTCTAGAGTTTAGTCACATTTCTGTATTCCACATTTATTCTTATTAATCATAGGGAACAAAAGACAAAATTAATGTTTTTACCGCAGAAAATGTGCTGATTTTGTTAGCATTTTTGATTTTCCTGATGACATTCTGGTCCTCTGAACATGTGGAGCAGATGTAAAGTTCTTCGTTCTTCTGCAAGAGATGAACATCAGACTCGCTGATGCCGACACAGTCACTGTGAAACCACTTCCGGCAGGTATCACAGCAGAACATTAACCTGACGAATAAAGACATACTAACAATATAACCATAAAACTGTTTGCAATACAATTTTAATTAAAGGAGGTCTCATTAAAGAGTGGATAAACACTTGATTTATCTTCACACATTTGAAGCCATTTGTACATTAAATGGTAGGGTTATATTAGGGAAAAAAACAATTTCCTTGATAGTCGCACATAAAAAGCTCAAACTCATTTATTACCAAGTAGAACTGGTGCTCCCACAACTACATCATCCTGACGAATTAAAGTTTCAACAGTTAAACTTTGATCCCACATTTTTTTCCACACACTTATGTTTGGCACTCTTCCTATCTTTAAACAAGCTTTCATGCCTAAAATGTGTAGATTCATGGGGCCCTATAAAATCCATTAAATTTTATTTGTTTTAACTTTTTTTGTTTTGTTTTACCAAATCCCATATTTTTTCTTTATTTCTGGATTCCCTTTTTCTTTAATGGTAAATTTCATTTTACTTATCAAAACGCATGTTTAATAAACTGAAACTGTAAAAATGTATCTCTTCCATAGTAATCAAATAAAAAAATCATCAAAACACTGCTTGCTTAATTAAGTGCTTCATTACAAAAATTAAGAGTGCGATATATTCCTTAAGAAATACAAATATTTTTAAAATCATAATTATTACTACTATTTTAGAAGTATATTTAACTATACAATAGTTCTGTCAACTTCAATAAATATGTTACTCAACCAGAATGAGCCTTTTGACGACGGGTTTGCCGCCGCTCCAGATGTGTTAATGTGTGTTTGCCGCTAAGCCGTATATTCATAGACTTTCACTAAACAGGTCTAGGTAGGTCTTCAATTAAAAAGGTGTTGCATATAAGCTGCAATTCATATTAATTTGTACAACCACGTCCGTACATTTTTGTACTAGTATTTGCCTTTGCCCCTGTGACGGTTAGGGGCAGGGATAGGGTTTTGTTTAATCATACATTTTTACCCTAACCCATACCGTAATTGTTAGTTTATTATGCAATTATTGGCCATAAATAAGAATATAAATAAATAAGACTGTCCATAAATAAGAACTGGACAGATTTTCCTCCCTAACATTTTAATGCCAACTGGCTGGTTTTCAGTTTTAATTTCGGCTGATTGTTTGTTATGGACACAAAGCTGTAATATGAATGCTTCTCTGAAGGGAACTGTCTCTACAAAAGTCTCGGTGGAGTTTTCTTTTCATCTTATCGCAGTATAATGTCTGGAAAGTAGATGTTTATTTGCAAACACTGGTTTGTTTTAGAGCTGAAACAACTAATCGATAAAAAAAAACCCTTTCTCTCAAATGTGAAATCTATAAATCGCAAATAATCTTGAACTTGTGCGCAGCTGTCAGTTTCAGTGTTCCAAATTATTATGCACATGCCATTTTCCAATACAGTCAGTAAGTTTACAAATTTTATTTTACCCTCAACAGTTATATGACATTGTGGATATTATTCTATTTAAATGAAATAAATGTCAAAAGATACTTTAATGCTTTGAAAAATATTCTGTTCCAAATTATTATTCAGAATGGACTTTAACCAAATTTATAATGATTTAATGGATTATAATGATCCAAAACAGATATCTGTCAAATGTGCTGCATGGACACAAAACAAACATGTTCCAAAAACAAACACAATGTGAAATAAATAATGTATTTAAACAAGTTACATAATAATATATGAGCATATCTTTGACATGACTTTAAAGGGATCGTCGATGCTGCCACGCCCCCATGTCACGTCCGGTCAGCTTGCAAAGCGGGGGAAAATAAACCTCTCAGAGGTGCCTTTAAAAACATCGATACAGCGGAACGCAATTTATATTTTAAACACAAGGGATGTATTGCTACAACTCCTTGAAATGCATATCATAAACAGGATTACTACATAGTGATCTGCAGGGCTTGACATAAACTTTTTAAGGAACTTGTCTTTTGGACAAGTACATTTGTGTTTCACTTGTCCATGCACAAAAGTCACTTGTCCGGGTAAAGATTTATAATATAATGTATTTTTTGTATTTTGCTAATCAGTGGCGGAGCCAGGGATTTTTCATAGTGGTGGCCAGGCAGGGGCCAGCAGTTACTTTGGGGTGGCACATAAAATCTCTATCATCCAACCTTAAAATAAGTATTATAGGTGTGTTAATCAGAATAATGTATAACATACAATTGCTACAATACTTTAATTTCAATTAAAAATGAATTGAGATTAACATACAATTTATAGTCATAAGTTTACTTTGAAACCAGAATTTATATCTCCCATTGCTGAAAAAAACTATAGAGACCAGAAAATCACGTGAATTTTGTAGGCCACTGAAATATATTTTACTAAGATTCATTTGGCTGCGTCTTGCTACTCTTTCTGAAGAAGGATGCTATATCTGCTGCCTTTCTCTTAATTTTTCCCACATTTCAATGATTGTCTAACAATAAAACACTAAAGCAAAACATTAAAACATTACCATGTTTTAAAAACTTATTAGGATAAATGTATCTAGATTATCTGTTATATATAAAATCAATCTTAAACCTAGCATTTACGCTGTAATGTTTGTGTGGGATTTTTAATGTACAGTGACGAACTCTGTCAGATGGCCCACAAACATAGGCGCGCTGAAAGAAAGATTCTCATTATAAAACAGATTCTTAAACAAGATTTTAAGCCCATTATGTGTTTTACCGAACTTTAGAAGAGATAAAATACGGACTTAAATCTGCTTTTTTGACACACAGTGATGCCGGAACCTGAAGAAACATCACTCTCCACTCCATGCCGTCCCGCGCCTCCTGCCCCTCCGTGTTCTGGCCGTTTCACACGGTACGCGGTAAGCTGCAAAATCGCCGCACGGCTTCAGCTTTTCTCTTGTATTGGAAGCGTTTTGTGCAGCATTTAGTGCAAATATGTTTATCTTCAACGGCGCCTGTCATGAAGTACCATGTCCGGAGAAGGAATAGGATTTTGGGTGCACGAGCAAGGCGTGTGGACCAACTCCGCTTCACCTCTGTAACCGCCCCCGTTTTGCCGCTTTCCGCACGTCTCCTATTGAAAAAGAACCAAACACTCGCAGTTGCTGCGTACCGTGTGAAACGGCCTTTCGTCGATCAGGTTTCATGCGCGCGCAGCTTGTTTAGTAACAATAACAGTAACATGTAAACGTGTGTGTGTGTGTGTGTGTGTCGGCGCGCAACGCTCTCTGTTCAATATTCCGCTCGTTGTTTGCGCTGCGCATTCTGCTCTGTTGTTAACGGCACATAACGTAAAGTAACATTGTTTGAAATTTAACTTGTCCAATCGGACAACTAATTTTCTCTTACACTTGTCCTACAAAAAATCCACTTGTCCCGGACAAGCGGACAAGCCTTAATGTCGAGCCCTGATCTGACTTCGCTCTCTCGAGAGCCGCCTAGATGCAGCGGGTTATATTTTAAAGCAACACCAAAGAGTTTTTTTTTACCTTAAAATAACGTTTCCAAAAAAGTTTCAGTGGTTCATCCACTCAAAACAGGGTGAATGGCACTTTCCCATTTGCTTTGCAGCCCTACATCGGCCAAAACCGCACTAAAGAAGTTTCCAACAAACATCAGTGTGATTAGTGTTTGCACTTCATCCACTCATTTGCATTAAAGGACACACCCCAAAACAGCACACTTTTGCTCAGGCCTACAAAGTGGTAGGGATGCACAGATACCACTTTTTTGGAATACGAGTACGAGTACTTGCATTTCAGTACTTGCCGATACCGAGTACTTAATAAAAAACATGATTTAAATTTACAGGTAACAGCTTTAGTCATATAATTTAACAAAAAAAAAAAAAACAAGGGACTAGTTTTCCAGTTTGTTGTAAACTCTGCCTCTTTGGACAACACAAGAGGCATTAACCCCTTACACGCCGCTCAAACATAGACATTTCTCAGACCGTGGTATCGATCCATGGTATCGGGGGACGAGTACTTTAGAAAATGTGGTATAGAGGCCGGTACCCGATACCAGTATCCGTATCGGTGCATCCCTACAAAGTGGCAATTTAAACATGCTATAATTAATTATCTGTCGGGTATTTTGAGCTAAACTTCACTTACGGACTCTGGGGACACCAAACATTTATTTTACACCTTAAAAAACTCTCATAATATATATGACCTCTTTAAATAGAATAACATTCACACTGTCATATAAGTGTTGAGGGTAACTTACTGACTGACTGTATTGGAAAATAAACAAATATGGCATAATAATTTGGAACGTGGTGTAAACAATGCCTAATTAATGTCATATACGTATAAAAAAAGCGCTCGTCAATGTTTAAACCCTTTTCGAGCAACAAGAATGGCTTAAATTTCCAAAAACCTGCAGCAATCAGACAAGCTAAAGTGTGTACGTCTGCTCAGACCCTGACGTGGTGCTAAATACTTTTTCACATCAAAGAAAGTTTTTATAAATATGGACTTTGCAGTGGATTTTTGCATACGCACACTTTACGATCAAATCTGTGCATTCGCACACTTTATAAATGAGGCCCTGAACACTTGTAAGTAGTCTTTTAGCTGGCATCTGCAACGTAGCATTTTGCAATCCAGGTGTGCTTTGGATAATTTTAGCCAGACTAATTTGTTGTTTTGTAAAATGGCAAAACCACTTAAGGCTTTTAATTGGAACCACAAAGTTTCAGCCAAAACCTTTTAACCGATACAACTAATTGTGAAGTTGACATGTTTTAAAACAAAGGTACACAATGTTCATTTTACTAACAAATAGCCTGGAATTAATCGTCTTCATCAAAGGGCATTCAGGTAAATATCCATCAAAACACAATCCAACTAACCTGTTTGTGTGTGTCTGTTGACATATACAGCAAAAAACATTTCCATCCATCTTCTCACAGTCTTCCTCACAGTTATCAGCGCTCGCTTCCTCAGAAGACTCTTTCTTTGCCGTTTCAGCGAAGACGGTAACAAAACTCTCAGTCTCAGAAAATATAGTCCCTAGATCTGTTGTGACATCTAACATGTTAACTTCGTTACATTCCACCTGTAGTTGTGTTACTTCAGCATTATATTCTTCAATGTCTTTTACAACATCACTATCTTCACATTTAAGTTGCTCAAGCTGTCGAGACATAGCTCGTTTCCGAATTTCTGTGAGAGTGAGATCGTCGCTGTCTTCTGCACGATCCGATACTCTTCCCTCACTGATGGATATCAGCTCGGTTGCAACACACAGCTGTCCATCTGTCCCGCATTGCTCTTCATCTTTATCAGACTTTTCATCGGAATGCACCAGCACGGACAACGCACTTTTTCGGCCCCTGTTAGATCGCTTGTGGGAAGCAGAAACCACACCAGCCCCGATGTCTTGTTTCGTCCTACCACGACCACGAGCCCTGCCTCGACCCCTGGACTGGCGGCCACCCCCACGTGTTGCAGGAGGGACACTGATCACAGTGCCAACAGCTTCCAAAAACTCCCTTCTGGCGATGGTGCTTCGTCTGAAGCCCCAGGTCTTCTCCTTACTGAGGGAACTTTCCTCATCCATGTTACCTGATAAAGAAAAACAACATGTCCAAGCTTAATACCATCTACTGCACTAGAGATGCCAAACTGAGGTACGTATTGAACCATGGGCTAACCGTTTTGTAAAGCAGACAAGAAAGCTTAAAGCATTAATTTTGCAATCATTGTAACTATGAAAAAGATCTGTGAATATTTGAATTGTTCGTACCTCTGTTTTTTACAGCACTTCTTCAAGATGTTTAAGTCTTCGATTTTCAGCTTAGTACCTGCAAAAAGTAAATAATTTTTGAAACCCATTTCTCAAATGTGTTAAACTTATACATTTACACCCCTCTTTTTGATTCTTTTTATGTATTTGGAGAGAGGATTGCATTAAACATTAACTATTTTTAGAACATAAGAAGTTTTTCTTGTTTTCACAAAAAAATTAAGGAGGATTGAGGTTAGACAAGAACAGCACAACAATGGTTTAAGATGTTACGCCTGAGCACAAGGGCTGCTCATGTGTAAACTAGATTATTAAAAAAAAATATGCCGATAACAATGATAAGCATTTTTACTCCGTATAAACCACAACAGCCTATCACACAGTAGATTAAAAAATCTGTAACAGTAAGATAGTCTGTACGAAGTTTTGCTTGCAAGTCAAACAACATGGACATTTCCCAGCATAACATTTTAAGAAAACTAAATGAAAAAGAGCCTGCAAGTAAAAACAAAGATGACCCAAAGTGAACTTACATTATCTTTCAAAGATGAGGAGATTTTAGAAAAAGGTCAATGCGAAATTATTTAATGGTTGTATAATCATAAGAGAGAGCTAAGGTAAATTTATGGTGGTTAACGCTTTAGTCTTTTGACTATAAATAACTTTGTATCTTCATGTCAACTTCCAGTCACTATGTTAGTCATCTTCTTTAGTGTTGGGCGATATGCCCCATTGTAAGATTGTCCTATCGTCAGCATGTGAGATCGCTGACACACAATGGTATCAGGGTGAGGAGCAAAAGTTTACTTATTTCATTTATTTGTTCAATTTTTACTTATTTATGACAAGCCACTTGATTAGGGGACAAAAAGCTAACTTACTTTAAAAGCAACACTGTAGCCTAAAGCTTTTACAACAAAGTAAGAAAAAGTTGATTGTAAGTTTAATGGTTTACACAGTAAGGCAAATATATGTTAAGAGTATGGTAAAGTAAAAAAAATATTTATGTATATAAAGAAAAAAAATTATCTGTATTTGTAATGAATTTATTAATGCATTAAACATGTTTGGACTTAGTTTTAGTGTTTTTGTTTTTACACCACCCATTGACTGGTCAGGGCTCAACATAAAGGACTGTGAGAGTGTGAGAGATGTTCGGGCCAGTAAAAAGTATTGTCACTTGCCCGATCGGGCCAGTGCTTCACCCTCAGTCACTAAAATATATTTTCATCAATGTGAACATCTTGAAAGCAGACATTTACTTTGGTAAAACACAACAAAAAAACAAAGCAATATTTTGCACAGTTTGTTGTCAGTTTACAGGTAAAGCAGAAACGTTGGGAGCCTTTTTTCTTTGGAACATGTCTGTTGTATATGTATAAAATTATATTTGACTTTTGAATTGTTATTTTTAAATATGTGACACTGACATTTTTTAATTGGGGCCAGTGAAAATTTTGGCAGGGCAAGTGTAAACCTGAACCACTGGCCCGACTGGGCCAGTATAAAAAATTATTTGCGTTGAGCCCTGCTGGTGCCACCAAATTGAGGCCCAGCGCCACCAGCTGTACAACTTGGTGCCGCCTGTGCCTCCTTTCTCAAATGTTAGTCTGGAGCCCTGCTTATTCACTGGCTACCACCAAAAGTATATTTCAGATCTGTGAGAAACATTAGCTACGTTTACATGCAACCAAATAATCAGTATGTAATAGGGATGCACCGAATATTCGGCCACCGAAAATTTTCGGCCGAAAATGCCCCAAAATAGCATTTTCGGCTTTCGGCCGAAAGACTTTTATCACCGAAACAATACGGCCGAAATGTTGTGATGACGCAAACAGAAACCGCGACCTGCACGTGCTTGTCTGAAGCAACATGTATGCGGCGTGGATGTATTTATCCGCAAAAAGGCGCTAAAGTACGCACAGAGGCACATGCGGTTGTGTCCGGTCCAGACGTGATCATCACAGTGAGTACGCCCTTCAAAGATCAGAACTCTTGATGTGTAAACTTTAGAGAGAGTCGCGCAAATGTGTCTCATACTGTATAGTCCATTAACATACATGTGCCGAATAAAGCAATGAAAAACAACGTAACGTTTTTATGCTGCGCTGTTTGGGAATCGCCTTCGTTCTCGTTGTGCACGCGCGTTTAAGTGCCCTCGATAGTGCACACACGAGTGAGACGCAAACAAGCGAACGTAAAATCTTTCTGTTATTGACAGGGCACATATAAACAAAATGATCTCCAAAGTATTCTTTTTCTAATAAAAACATTTGTTTATGTCTTAAGTGTATGTATAGATTACAGTCATAAGTCTCTGCTTATTTAAAGAGACACCTCAATTAACCTACTTAAGTCTAACAAAGAGACAAATAGCTCTAGAAATAATAATATATGTCATTTATATAATGACAGTGCTATGATGACTCATTTAATTCGATTTCTGTACTTAATGTTAGCCCTTATTAATGTGCAGCTTTGTTCTTTTTTATAAATGTTGGTAATTTCTTTATTTGTTATTAGATTTTCCCCACCCCCTTTTTGCTGATCTGAAAAATAATCTGATCCGTGCCTCAAAAACTGTAATGTGATCTGAACCGTGAGTTTTGTGATCTGTCACACACCCCTAGTAAAGGTAGTACACAGTGATAGCCATAAATGCATTTGTACAAATAATTGGCATAATAATTTATTTCGGTGTTTCGGTTTCGGTTTTTCGGCCTTGGTTTCCTCATTTTCGGTTTTCGGTTTCGGCCAAGAATTTTCATTTCGGTGCATCCCTAGTATGTAATCATATGGATGGCTCAATTGTATTAAAAAGCCTTCATGTAAACACATTAATCAATACCACTGAGGTTGATCATGATGCAAATTTCGATCGTATTGAAAGAGGGTGGTGTAGTGCCATCGATCAGTGATCCAATCAGCAGGGGAAAAGTATGTAAGCAAACGCGTGAATCGTAGTTTTTCTCAATGGGATGCAAAAATACATTGTGCACATGCGCAATACAATTGTTTTCAAGTTCACGTCTTATATTTACAGATCACATGATTCACGTCACACACATTATTAAGGTAATGGGGTCACGCGCTGTACATTCTGCAGTTCATGTGTACTTTCATAACATTAGGCTACATAATGCAATAAAATAGCATTGTGCCTTTCGAAAATTGTGTTTTTATTGTCTATATCTGAAAACTTCTTTAGAATAACTTTATCCAACTCTGCTTTGACTTTTATCCACTGACGAGAGATGTTGTGCGCAGCCTAATGGGGTCACATGCGTCCTTTCCATATTGATAACAGATCAACTGCGATTTGTCACGCTATCTTAAGAAGTGCATCCGAATTGATATGGAAGGTGCTGTATTGGTGCGCCTATTATTAGGTGTTCATGGCGATGTATCGATATTTTGAACACAGCACTACACAGAGCCGTAGTCATGAATCCGAATCCTGGTCGTTATTGTTAAACAAAGCACACACTGGATGCATTCTGTATCACCTACCACTGAATATATGGTGGAATCAT
Source organism: Misgurnus mizolepis (assembly GCA_025389145.1). Taxonomy (NCBI): domain Eukaryota; kingdom Metazoa; phylum Chordata; class Actinopteri; order Cypriniformes; family Cobitidae; genus Misgurnus; species Misgurnus mizolepis. Next base: position 6,500,946 of record JAIFKI010000022.1, on the reverse strand, counting down.
TTATATGTGTTTCTAATTTACAGCCCCAGTCCCTGTGCTGTCACTTTTTATTCGATGTTCGAATATGAACATGACGTGACATATCTGTATTCGAACTATACATAAACCATCCGGTTTTTAGAATTCCATGTGTAGCGCATTTTTTACAGTAACACCTCGTAATAGGAAGGAGGCTGAGAGTGAGACCGACAACGTGCGCAAGAGAGGAAATCAAATTGGACCAACATGAACCTAATGTGCATGTCAAGATAGAATTATAGTTTGTATATAAAATGACATATTATTGTTTAACGTTATAGTGTTAAATATTATAGCAGAATAAAAAGCTTGTGTTAATACGTTCGCATTATGAAATTAGCATGTATGAAGATAATTTCATCATTTTTACAACGCAATGTAAACTTAATATTAAACAACAACACGTAATTGAAAGGATCACGTGCTGACTGTCACGCGTCACATGGACGACAGAGTCAAGTGAGATCTGCTTAATTTAGCGGTACGTTTAATTTCATCTCAAGTATCAAATGGTGTGTGCTCTCAATCATTAAAAACGGTCAAGCAAACAGCACGCGTAGGGTTAATGTACTTGTCAATGACGGCTCACAAATGCGCGGAATAGGCTATGTATGTGTGCTTGTTGTCAATGAGATTACTTCTCACAAACACGCTCAAGCGTGGGATATGTGTGCTTGTCAATGACGGGCAATTACTCCTGCTTCTGTTTAAGTTGACAGGTTATTGTTTGTAAAGTTGTTATTTATAAATTGATAACCTGCTGTTTCAAATATTAAGTAAAAAAGTAATCCAGACAGTCCTGTTTATGACTGTCACTGTTAATAAACTTGTGATTGAATCTCCGTTAAGGTGTTTTTTATGCGCTCGCGGGGGCACCTAGATATTCGAATATATTCGGATACATTGCATGATATTTGATATCCGTTCGAATTTTATTTTTCTCCAAAGTGACAGCCCTAGTAAGCTTAAATAGTTGTTTGGGTTTTTATCCATTCTTAAAGGCTTTGTAACAATATTTTAATATGGGTGCTCTGTTTATTTCAATCATTCAGTAAAAAAATTCAATTTTAATTGTAAATGTCTATATATTTTTCTTTTTAACACCATGCCAGCTTTAATGGCTATGTTCACAGCGAGAAATGTATTTAATTATACACTAGGTCAGTGGTTTTCAAACTGGGGGCCTTGAGTTGGTGCCAGGGGGGCCCCAGTTTTATGACATTTTATAAAATACATTTATTTATGAATTCTGTGTAATTAAACCTAAAAAATAATAAGCCAACTAACCAAAGGCACTACTGGGTATAATAAAATATGTTTTGTTTAATTAAAATAGTACATTTTAGAACTGTTTTTGTCATAAATTTTCTTTCGGGGGGCCGCGAAAGAATGCACTGTAAACAAGGGGGGCCGCACGCTGAAAAAGTTTGAGAACACTGACTGCACAAGGTAATAGCCACATGTAAATAAATTGTATCTATACCTCATACTACATCATTAGTTTAGCAGGGGCGTTTGAAGCAGCCCAGTGACCAGAATTGAAAAATGTGTCATGATAAAGAAAAAAAGCTTATTTTTTTTGTGATATCAAGCTATAAATCAGGAGTGGGGAATCCTGGGTCCTGGAGGGCCACTGTCCTGCAGAGTTTAGTTCCAACCCTAACCAAACACACCTGAATTTAATTTCCAAGTAATCCTGAATCCTTGAATTAGATTTTCAGGTGTGTTTAATTAGCGTTGGAACTAAACTCTGCAGGACAATGGCCCCCCAGGACCAGGGTTCCCCACCCCTGCTATAAATAAATAATAAAATATTTTGTTAGTTCTGTGGCTTTGAGACCATTGATTTTCTGGGCTGCTATGGGACATCTAAGCTAAATCCAGAAAAAAACACCAATAATATAGAGATGAAGTATATATTGTATAAATATATAATATTATGCTTTATGCTCAGCGCTGCTCTAAACAGCTGTGTTTACTTCAGAGAGTTTTCTGTGCTTAGACGCCACCATGTTGACATTTTGTGTAACAGCAGAGGTTTCAGGCATGTTACCTAATCTAATGCTAAACTCTCTTACTGGACGGTCCGGGGTAAAATTCGACATACTTGTCGAAAAAAATACTTTGCTATATCCATGCGCGAATAATCTTGTCCGGTGTGAACGAGCGATAAACGCATGCACAAATACAGTAACACTATAAACAAACAAAACCCGCTTAACGTGGCATTATGTAATAAGACAGTGACATTACAAGACCTAATTTAGTAAAACAATATATATATAGTCTACTAGAAAAGCCCAGAATACAAACGTAATGCTTTCAAGTAACGTTATACGTTTGTGAGGATATAAAACCGCTATCAAGCACTTAACACGTTTTCTAAAGCGTTGCGTTCATTGGGCTATTCTATTACCCTGTACATTGTATAATTTGTTAATAAAGTGAGTGTGGTTAGTGGTTTTTTTTTTAACATCACTGTCTTAGTACATTAAACCACGTTATGCGTTTTCAATTTAAGTAACCCATGAGCACCACGAGTACAAATGCAAAACATAACCTGCACGAGTTACTGATTGAACTATCAGTTACAGCTTCAGTATATAACGCAGACGCATACTCAGTGAAAACACACAATCTCTCATATGGATGTAAATAAACTTACTCAGATAAATAATATCTTCTGCATTCAAAATAAACACAAGGCTCTTCATCCATTTTGTCCATGAGAGAGCTGTGACAACGGGACGCGATGCGCTCAAGACTCACCGGAACAGAAACGACGAGTCACGGACTGAAGAGCGACACCAGCGGACAGGGGGACACATTACACTACATCACAACCACTCACTCGTCCACTACTGGGAAAGAAGTGAACGAATTTATCAACTCTATTACTCAAGTAAAAGCACAGCTACTACTGGTGAAATATTACTCAGTTACAAGTAAACGTTGTAAAGACAGATATTTAAGCTATTTAACTAAAATAAAATTATTGTTATTGTATGCAACAATCATTGTACCCACCAACAAAATTTCAAACTCCGCACAAATGCAATTAATGATAAATAAACAATACAAATACACAAAGCTTATTACAAGTCTAAAAAAGCTTGTTTGCTTGATTTAGAGCAGAGGTTCCCAAACTAGGGCCCGCTGGCCAAAGTTAGCCTTCCATGACCATTAATTTGGCCCGTCATGCAACGTGAGATAAGGATAAAGGTTAAACATTTGTTAAATCATTGACACAGATGTAACATTGTTTGTTTTATTTGTACATTACAAAAATGTAAATGTAAATTAAATGCAAGGAATTAAACAGATTTTTTTATGTACATGAATATGGTGTAGTAGCATACATCATGCAACTCAATGAACTCAATGAGGCACTCCATTAGTTACACATAAACAGGGTAATGTTAGCTTATTTATTTTTTAATTATTAGAAAATTATAAATTAGGAGAATCAGGGCAACTTTACATTTAATATAACACAGCAGCATTTACTTGTGGCCCACGGCCCTCAGTCAGGTTTGATTTTTGGCCAGTGGTAAGAAAAAGTTTGGGCACCCCTGCTATAGAGATCAATGGCTCTGGGGATAAAACTGTTCCTCTATGTCTGCGTGAAAACCTGAGTTCTACTTATTACATAATTTAAATAAGAAATAACTCCATGTAACTTCAAAAACTTACAAGTACAATCATACGATTGCACACAAACATAACCTTACAAAATAAAATAATTACAAGATCATTCAAAAAGAAAAAAAGAGAAAAACACAAGTTTCATATATGACATTACATTCAGATGTAAACACTTTAGCACAAACAGATAGAGGGCATAGAATACAAATAAATGGGATGTTAATTATACATTACTAACTGTAAAAATAAAAGTCAATAGGATTGTGTCAATGTTTGTAGAAGCTAACAAAAAAGTCCATACTCCAATACTCCATCCAATGTTCTTTGTTTTGTGGCAGTGACTTTGAACATTTGTTCAGATAGAGTAAGATAAGAGATGGTCTGCTATGTTGATCTTGAGACACATGCTGTGATTACCACAGATTCCCATCACTTTGCAGTGGTCATTATTTGGTGGACTGTACAAGGTTGAGCATCAGGCCGAACAAGATTTGGGTCGGTCATGGGTGAAAGGATAAAACAAGTTAATATTACACTGTATGTAAAACATGATTTGACAGAAGTTTTAATATGATTCTGCTCAAGCTACCTGTTTTGTTAGTAAATACCTGAATGGTTGGTGAAAGATTTATTAATAAACCACTGTTATCAAGCCAATGGCCAACCTGCAGCTATCCAACTTTTTAGAGCTATGATCCACCTACAACATAACAAAAATAATAATAAGTCATTCTGCTATTACAAGTAAATGTGCCACAAGATCAGACACAATCTCCAAAATGTTTAAACAGTAAATAACTATTATTATTTTAATGTCAGCATTGAAAGTAACATGCATACATCACCTTTAAAAACAGGATGTGTCTCTCATATCAAGCGGTCATACGCACGCCTTCACTCCCAGCAAGATTACCTCACATATAAAAACTCTGAAATATCAATAAAAAAACCTAAACACATGTTGTACCATATTATTTTCATAATTAGTTTAATAAACTTAATGTACAATATACATGTATTAGCTTTTTAACACTTTAACAAATCATTATCCTAAGTCATTGTTAAAGCAGAGTCCCTTAAATATATCATTTTAAACAGTATGAAGCTTACCTGCTTTAAAGGGAATGAAGCTTACAGTATAAAGTTTACCGGTTATAAAATAAATAAATTACAATAAGAACACATAAAAAAATTCAATTTTCTAAATGTTTTTAACAGTAAATGATGATTATTTTACTCTCTTACCTGTTTGTGTTGTTAGTCTGCAGGAGGTTCAGCAGGACTGATGATTCAGGGCTTTTACAGGTGAAAATAATGAGGAGGCAGCTTGAAAATAACTGACTAAATTTAAAATCAAAGATGGCAGGAACTGAAGAACCCTTTTGCCAAGACAAAGAACCATTTCAGCAAAACGAGGGTTCTCCAGTAAGCTGTGTTTCTATATGGAACCTTTACCATCGTTTCAGAACCATAAAAGCAAAGACACTTCACATTATGTGAAAAATCATTGTAGATTGTAAGTTGAAAACTTAATTCTGTGCTGTGTTAACCATGGAATTTGGACTAATTACTGTAACATCTATGACTAACAATTTCGTTTTGAACATCACATATTAACTTACATAATGAAATAAACGATGTCATCAAACGCAACATTTTTAAGACTTGATTAGCTTATCCTTCAACGTGATTTCTCGTTCGCGTCTGATTGATGGCCATCAGCGGTTGAGTTAAAGACTACAAATCCCATAATTCCACGCTGCTTCAGAGCGTCATTAAACAATGTCATTGTTATTGATTTAATCTTGCGCCATCTAGCGGCGCAGATAATACAAATTGCATCTTTAAAGAGTAACTAAACCCTAACAACTTTTTTTAGTTAATGATCTGTAAGAATGATGCTTTATTAGTGCTGTTCATTGATTTTAGTAATTTTTTTGATATTTGGATATAAAGTGTTTCAATACTGCAATATATGGTGTAAAAACGTCTGAGTCTTCAGGTTGAACAGTAGCTACTGCAATTGAATTTTCCCATTGGATGTTGGGTCCAAAAAATGACTCGTGACGTAAGCAGGTTCAGGCTCACCCCCCCTTGTTACGATTTCACCACACACTTGGTACGAGCTTAGTTTGTCCCCTCTATCTCCGTAGGGATCTGCCCACTTTTCTTGCACTTTTTAAATATTGCCAGTGGGTGGAGTCAGGCTCTGACCAGAGTTTAGTTACGCTTTAAGATTTCTCTAAGATATTATACACCAGAATTACACTGCTAACCCACCCCAAAAGTTATGCACAATATTATATTACACATTATTTTTTGAAGACAAAAATTAGTAAACAAGCAGATTGTAATTTAATATGTATTGTCAGATGACAGCTGTGCTTAAATATAAACGACTAGACAAATGCAGGCCATGTGAATATATACATTTTTTGTAAAGCAAAGATGTTAATTGATTTACTTAAAACAACAAGAAACATCAATTAAAATAAAGCAATATATCACAATAAATGAAAACATATAGAAGTGAATACCTTTTGAAACAAAGCTTTATTCAAATGTATTTTTGTAACAAACTATCACATATTTACTGCCATCTCTGTGACAATTGTGCAGCTTTATTTTGATGAATCAGCTGAGCACTTTGTGGTATATACTGGGTCTGTAAGTAAAGTCAGGGTGCTGAGGAACAGCCCTGTGTATCGAAATCACCCAATTAGCCGGTGTCCTGTCAAAATGATGATTGAATTGCTTTCCCGTGGCATCCTGGGAAAGCTAGGATAAATAAGTGTCCGTCGATGCTTGCTTCAGAATCTGGACGGACTCAGTAGGGTATCCGGGGATTTCTCGCCTACTGATTATATGAATACTGAGGATTCGGACATACTACTCTGTTCACGTTCTGTTTCCCCTACTATATTGTAGGTAAGTAGGTGGATTTGGACAATACTTAAGTACACGTGCTCTGAATCTCGCAAGAAATAGTCCAAAATCCCGGTAATTCTCGCCTACCCTTTTACGTATATAGAGGTTTTGGAACATACTTCTTGTTCGCCTACTGCTTTTTGCCTACTATACGCACAACCAGCGCAACGTCATAGAATGTCTCTGAACAGGTTCACGCCCACTTTTGGGGGGAAATAAACTAGACCTCCCATTGACTTCCATACAAAATAGCGGAACAAAGCAACGTTCGTACACACCCGGCAGGCGTAAATAACTTAAGAAATCATATTTAGAGTACTGAGTGCACATTTCCATCCACCAATACAACTAGCCTTAGTTATTTTCCAGATTTCATAAGTTATTTACGCCTGCCGGCTGTGTACGAACGTTGCTTTGTTCCGCTATTTTGTCAGGGGGAGAAGATGGGAAAGAAACAGGACTTCCAGGCTGAGAAGGGGTAGGAATGAGCACAGGGGAAGACGAACCAGGGGAGGAGAAATAGTCCAGGGAAGACATGGAGACAGAGGCAGACACTGATGGCCAGGCAGGGGGTGCTGACAGCAGAGACGAAACAGGTACAGAGACAGGAGATACTGCAGCTGACAGTGGAGGTGAAACAGGGACCAAGAAAGGGGGTGCTGCCGCTGGCAGCAGGCGAGACAGAAGCAGAGACAGATGGCGTTGCAGCCGGCTGGGGAGCAGAGACAGGGACCAAGACAGGGGGTGCTGCATCTGGCAGCGGAGGCACGACAGGGACAAAGTCAGGGGGTTCTGCAGCCGACTGTGCAGTCATGACAGAGGGTGCTGCAACTGGCAGCGGATTCTAGACAGAGACAGGGGGTATTGCAGCTGGCTGTGGAGCTGAGTCTGTGGCAGGCTGGAGCTGTGGCGTGTGGACCAGACTTGCAGAAGGCAGATCTCAAAAAGCAGCCGGTCTACAAGTGTCCATGGTGAGTCCACCGATATCCGCTGGGTCCCTGACTGGCTGGATGTGATTCACAGAGAACAGGATCCAAGGGCAAGGTAACAGTGAACTCAAACAGGGTTTAATAACAAAAAGCCCACGTGGAAACAAAACATAAACAGGTAACAAAGACCAGATGATTAACAAGACAATACACTTGACAAGACTACCAAGACTTGACTTGGCTATGAACACTCTCAAATACACTAAGACGTAACAGACACACCAAAACAATCCAGCAGGACACACTGGGGCTTTAAATAGGAAAAGCTAAACAAGATAACAAGGGAAGGTCAGGTGAGGGGTGTTAACCAATAATGAGCAATGAGCAATTAACAAGACGACAAGAGGGTGGGGACATAAACGAGACGCAGCACCACAAAGACCAAACAAAGGCCATGGGTACCGCCACAATCCTGCCACATGACTATGAACAACTATGAATAACTAGGACAAGACGGCAGGATCATGACAGATACAAAAATACTTAACAATATAGTTAACTTGGGGAGTGTGACTGTTTGGAAAAGTGAATGTAACGTTTAAAACATTTAAGAAACATCATAAAGTGCTAGAATTAGATGTTATTCATGAATAGCTATAAAAATACTTTATCAAATAAAAGCTTATAGTTTAATGGTGTAACACATAAGGAAATGATTATCTGACTATCTAAAAAGCAAATTACATGATTATTACACATTAATTTTGGAGACACTGTTAAACACATGACAACACTTCTTTTGAAAGCTATAGAAAAACAGATATTGATAATACCTTCACGTTTGTCTTATCCTTCTTAGTCACCTGACATTTCTTTATAAAAAACAGATGTTCTAGGTATGCTTAAATATCCTTTTGCCATCTGAGACAATCTGGGAAATCTGGTGGCATTGGCTTTCCACCAGTCTAATGGACTTGTGTCATGTGATGGAGGATGTTTTCTAAGAAAGTTGTTCACTTCTTTTTCCTGAGTTGTTGCACTGTTCGTTATAATGATATCCAAGAAGCATATGAAGGGAACTTATCCCGTTGTCACCTCTACCATCGACCTGTGGCGCACTTTCAGTAACCGTATTTGCATTAATGAGCCAATCAGATCCACTGTGGATGCCAATTCATGCAGCTTTGTGTTGGCAGTAAGCCTCATTAAAAAGATCAGGTGCTTGTGTCTGCAATCAGAATCATTGGGATCATTTTGATGGTATTGCATCAGAGTGAACCTGATGTAATTAAATTGAACAATTACGCCAATCTGCCAATAATTATGTAGTAATCATTTTTAGATGGATGATTTTCAAATAGATTTTACGCCGCCGTTCCGCAGCGGATCTGCAGCCTTTCCGCAGTCAGTGGAAATTGGGAGTAACTTGGTGACAGTGCGCTCTAACAGTACCGCAGTCACTGCCCATCTTAGTTCCACGTGCCGGCAAACATATCACTGACTGAGTTCAACCTTGTCTTGCAGGATTAAATCAAGCGATGTAGTGAAAGTTTCATCTCTACCTGTTTGTCACGAAGTGCTTTTGTAGTTACAGTACTATGATTGAATTGCTGAACAAGTCTTTCAGCTACTGCGATGAACCTGTTTTAATAGATGTTGAAGCTATCATTTATGGTGAGTTGTAATTTGTAGGAAAAGCAGCCCACAGAACCACAGCTGACGTGAGTTTGATTGTTTGCGGCCACTATATTTTTGGGGTTGTCGTGAACACAGGCTATAACTTTAACTCTAACTCCCCATGATGCTGCGGCCTCGTTTAGCCTTTCAGCAAGTTTTTCGGAGGTGTGTCTGTCAGAGAAGCTATCTGTAAGCAGGACTGCTGAATTCATTTGCCATTCACAGCATGTGATGGTTATATAGCTGTCCCTGGCAATCTTTTCAGCAGAACTCAGCGCTATCTTAGGCCCTATTTTTTAATTGTTCATAACAATCTTTTAACTGACTGGTTACTGCCTCTTGAAGATATGTTGTAATCTGACTAAATAAAATTAATAAATTCTCGAAAAACATCACCTTCGATGACGCTGATAGGCAACATGTCCTTTGCAATCGTTTTACACAGTCGTGCTGTTATTCCTTCTGCATTTCGAGTTGCTGTTATTTTCCAGGCTAAAAAGGAGGTCATTGTTGGCTGTGTAGACATTATGTCCTGTCACGGAGACCCCTGGATGTACATTCTTTAAATGATTTATCATAGTGCTCATTGCTGTATTGTATTTTAACGTACAATCACAATGTTTGCCATTGACATTATCACCTTTTGAAGTGAAATGGTCCCAAACTCAACTCTTGCGCGCTCACTTCATATTCCTCGTGTCTGCATGTGTTATGCACATGGGCCACACACACAAGCGGATGACCTTGCTTTTTCGATCACCGTTAAGTTTTATCGATTACATTTTTATTGTCAATTAATCGATGAATGAAGAACATCCCTAAATGGAGCCTACTCTTCTTACATCTTAGTCTTCTAAAATCATCAACAAAGCTAGCAATAGGCCTAAATCACTATTTAACATGGTTAAATATGGCATAATGTCAGTCTACAGGAATCTGATGACTTATGCTGTTCCTTTTGGATTTACTTTCAAAATAAGCTGGAAGCCTTATGCAGGGCTTTTGATGTTGAACCGACCACTTCCTCTTTGGAGCAAGCTTAGCCTATTTATATGCTTACTAACTTTACTCCTACAACTTTACTCAGCAAATTTACTCAAACATTTTCTGGCAATGTTTCCATACCGCTGTACCTCGTTCTCAGATCAGCTTTTAATACTGTTTGCCACCGATTATTACTGATGCCCCTTTTCAGAGATTGGTATCTGTGGAGCTGTGCTATCCTGGTTCTCCTATCTGACAAACAGACAATATTTTATTTCTATGCACAAATATAAATCGTTCACTGTCCTATTTAAACAAGGTGTTCCTCAAGGTTCAGTTCTTGGGCCATTAATCTTCATTATCTACATCATGCCGGGACTGCTATGCGGATGATATTCATATCTATACTACTTGAGGTGAGTCTAAGAAAGGATTACATTACAGGGGTTATTTTGGAGATGGTTTACTATAAATACACTGTAAAACATTAGCTGTAATTATGCAGCTGGTTGCCAGTAACTTACTGTAGAAGATAAAGACTGAAAATGTTTCATGTTCATTTAACTTTAAACAAACTGTTGCCAGTAAATAACATAAATGTAAAATCTACAGTAAGTTACTGGCAGCTAGTTGCCAGTAATAACCAGGTAATACTGTAATTTCTAAAGAATTTTTTTACAGTACTTTTATTTCATATTATTATGTTTTATATTATTACGTTTAATTAAAAAATTCATACAATATTCTGATTTATATTTTAAATATCCTTTTGTTAAAAGGTATCATTGTAGAAAATTGTTTCTTTCCTATGGTTTAAATGAGAGCGCTCAGTGCACTAAACGTATATATCAAGTTATATATATCAAAAATAATAAGTTTAACCAGTGACCACATGATTACAGTGTAATATTCAAATACAGTAATAGAGTAAATATTGTTTTCAAACAATCAACTTGTTTGACAAATCAACATTTCTTATTTGTTATTGATTTACTTCACATTTATGTTAATGTTTACAGTTATGTTAAAGTTACACAGTTAATGAGCATTTTCACAATCACTTGAAATTATTACATTTCTGAATATTTTTTGGATTTATGAGTTATTTTTGTATTCGGGCGACAATTTAACAACTCGCCCATGGCACCAACAGAGCCAGGGCCAGCCCTTTAGATAATCTTCCACAATCCCAAGCATATATTATTGTATGATTTAACAAACTTTCATAATTTCTTCAATGCCTACATCTTGAATTTCTCTATTTCTACCCCCACAGTGACACCTAGTGTGTAGAGAAATACAACACAGCCTTTCTTGGGAGTCTGTTTAAAGCGTAACTAAACCCCTGGTCAGAGGCTGACTCCACCCACTGCAATATTTGAAAAATGCAAGAAAAGTGGGCAGATCCCAACGGAGATAGAGGGGACGAACTAAGCTCGTATCAAGTGTGTGGTGAGATCGTAACAAGGGCGTGGTGAGCTTGAACCTGCTTACGTCACGAGTCATTTCTTGGACCCAACATCCAATAGGAAAATTCAACTGCAGTAGCCACCGTTCAACCTCAAGAGGGCAGCACTCAGACGTTTTTACACCATATATTGTAGTATTGAAACACTTTATATCCAAATGTCAAAAAACTTACTAAAATCAATGAACAGCACTAATAAAGCGTCATTCTTACAGATCATTAACTAAAAAAAGTTGGTTTGGGGTTTAGTTACTCTTTAACTCAGTGCCTCATTTCCATGTGCTTGCTACTGTAGTACTAATGCTTAACTCGGATATGTGACTAGGAGATCCAAATGCAAAATCACAATTCATTTCACAACAAGCAAAAGATAAAAACCACAACATTAAAAATCCAGATAACTGCAATGGTCCAAGGCACTGGCAGACAAGTAAACAATGAAGATAACCAGAAGGACCAAACTAAAGATAAGACGAAAGTTATGCTGAGTAAATATTCAATAAGACTTCACAAAGTCTAACAAAATCCACAGACTTACACAAGTGAGATAGGAATCAGAACATAATCAGTCCATGCAATGAATCATGGGAAATGCAGTTCATGACACAATCAGGGAGATTGGTGGAGTGCCCTCTATAGGCTGATAATGGCACTCCAGCTGGCAGGTGTAACACCTACAGTCCATGCATGATGTAAAAGAGATATAAACCAAATAATATTTATATAAAAACCTTAAAACAAATACTAATAATCATGGTTACAGTATTATTGGACACAATTTGCACTAATGTTGTTTGTTTTAATCCTGCAGTTTTCTGTAATAAGTGCTTGTTTTCTAAACACCACAGTACTTGTGCTGCTTTGCTTCTGTGTAAATGAAAAGAGTCATTAGATGTAACATTTATTTATTTTCTTTATGCATTTAATTGCATTAAACACACCCACTTTATAGCAAAAATAAAAAGTACTGCTGATAGATTTCAAGAAACTATGATGATATGACCCAGATTTTAACTTTACTGCCCAAACATTATTTTTTTCCGTTGAATCCTTCAACGTTTTATTGATATTACAAAGCTTTATTATTACACTATTATTCATTTACTTTATACTTGACCATGCCTCATTTCTTGTCATTTGCAGAAACTGATAATCGAGCTTCCCCCATGTTACGAAAGGTGAAAATGCAAGTATTAGCACGCTGTAGTGTTTCCTCTGACATGAATGTCACACATACACTATGAATCAAAGATGAAAGAACGTGAATGAATCATACAAGCAGAAGAAAGGCTTGTGGTAAAGGAGGAAATCTCTTTCTGAGTGGGGATTTCACGCGAGTATACGTATGTGTGCATGTACAGCAATGCACCAGCAGTGGCCTCCTTTGAGCAATGAAATGTGTGTGTGTGTGTCTGTGCGCACGCACACACAAGAGTGTGTGTGTGTGTTGCTTGGTTACATGTGAGAATGTGCATGTTTTTTAGATTGCTGCTAAAAGATAGCATGTAGATAGATGTGTTCAGCAGTCTGAAACTGAAAGTCTTGTGTGCCATCTGTGTGGGTGTGTTTCAGTTTTGAAATGCGTTATATGTGGGGCCGTCCCGTAACCTTTTACATTCACTGACCTTTTATTACTTTCATAATGGCACATTTAGTACTACATTTGTTTTTGATACCAATACCAACAACATGCCAAACAGCTTTAGTGTCAATATGAAAGGCCTTACAACTGAGTTGCTTTGCATACGGAGACAGCATATCTGCTGGTTATAGTGATATCCATGGCTAAGGGTATTCATGAGAGTTTTTATTAGTAATGTGCCTGTAGTAGTTTTTGATTTGTGTAATGCATCATCAGAAGCTGTTGCATTTTTATTTTTATTTATTTTTTTCTTTATTTTGATTCAAGACTCTGGATCATATATGTGTAGCTGTGTTCTGTCATTATTCAGCCTAAAAAAGTCTCTTGGAAAATAATGATTACAAAAACAGTAAAATACATCATCTCATGACCCCTTTATACATTTGCAAACAGTCCAACTACTGAAAACAGCTTACAGTATACAGTACAACCAATATTTGGAATTTTGGAATGACCTCATTTTGGATGAAGTCATGAAGATCAATATCAGAATTTCATTTGTCTCAGACCCACAATATTAAAAAAACAGAAATATTCAGTTGAATCATTTCTTGATGTTTTTTTTTTCACAAAACTATATCTGTGTTAATATTCTTATGATATTAAGAATAATATTGTCTTAAAAAAGTAAACCATTTGTTTCCAGCAGATGGATATAGCCTCCACACTTTAAACTGGACCGTATATTGGCGGCGTGTGCGTGCTTGTGTGTGTGTATTGTGTGTGTTCACTACTCACTATAATGGGTTAAATGCATAGGTCACATTTCAAGTATGAGTTACCATACATTAGCAGATGAATCACTTTTACTTTCATGATGAGACTACCAGGAGGTAAGAATTTTTATATTTTCTCATCTTGTTTCATTTAATTGTTTACGTATCTCATAAAATGACCAAAAATGATTTTATCTTATCTTAAAAGAAATTAAAAGGTAAATAAACTACATTATTTATCATATAGTTTAAGTTTAAACAAAATTAAAGTTGTACTTTAGTTTTGAGTATTTATTTATTTATTTAGCATCTAAAACAGCAAAACAAGCAGCAAATTAAATTAGTATGAAGGTTGCAACGAGTCTTAAAGAGGTCACATGACGTTTCTAAAAAGAACATTATTATGTGTATTTGGTGTAATGCAATGTGTATAAGCGGTTAAAAAAAAAAACACATTATTTCCACATACCGTACATTATTGTTGCTCCTCTATGCACCGCCTTTCTGAAATGCGCCGGTTTATACAAAGCTCATTGTTTTGTAAAGCGCTGTGTGCTCTGATTGGCCAGCTATCCAGTGTGTTGTGATTTGCTGCAGTATAGGTCTCTGCGGAACAAAAAAGGGGTGTTTCCCAATTTTTGGGCGTTATCAAACCGGGATTATGCGTTTTTAACCATCCAATCAAAAAGTATGGAAGCCCTTAAAAGCCATACATCGTTATTTGAGAGACCCCCTTCTCAAAAATGCATTTGGGAATCGCCCACTCGTTTGAATCAATCAGACAAAGACGTGGAAAAACACCTATTTCAGTTTGAAAACGCCCCAAAATTAGGAAACGCCTCTTTTTGTTCTGCAGAGACCTCAGTCTCGGTTTGCAGAATACTTCAAGCGAAAATGATGCACCCTTTTTCAGCAGGGTGTGCACCTCTCACCCTCAAACAACCTTCTGCTTGTACATTTGTAGCAAACAAACACTCCCACTGCTCTTCTTTAAAGTGATCAAAAATGCGTGTCTTGCGTTTCCAAGGGTTTAAAACACGTTTGGTGTGATCGGCCCCTTATGCAGATCTTCCCACACAGTGACGTAGATATGTGGGGGCATGTTTGAATGAGGTGATTTACGAAGGCATGGATGAGCCTTCACTTTTAACACTCCAAAGACCAAGGAAAACATAAAATCGCATCATATGACTCCGTTAAATGTGACATGTCAACCATTAAACAGCCATTTTTCTTGGTAAACGTGTACAGTTATAGGTTATTAAAAGATTTTTTTTTAAAATAAAAAGTTTTATAAACCTGTAAAAATTCTGTAGTCACTAATTGCTTTATGTATATTTTTATATACTTTAAATAATGTTTTTAATACATAAACTATTTTTTTTTCTTAAAGCCTAACCAGACATATGCTGGAAATGAGCTTATTTCTGAAAGCATATTTACAGAGCATAGCAAAGGCAACATTTCAAAACTCTGTTTTGGAAAACAGATGTAGTAGAAATATTTGAACAAATATGTACCAGTCTATAAGACCATAAAAATTGAATCGATAAATCTATCAATCATCCAATTCAGTCTGTCTGTCTGTCTGTCTCTTCTTATATTCTTAGGCTCAAGTAGATTATCTAATAGTGTGATTGTGTGTTTTCAGCTATGTGTCTCTAGTGACATTGAGATGATGTCTTTATGAACACACGCACACACGTTAAATGTCAGATATTAGCTGTTTCTGGAAGCCAGCGGGGCTGAAATATTTGCAGTGTGTGCAAACGTGTGGGCAGCTGAGTGTGTGTGTGTATATGTGTGTGTGTATGTGAGTCAGAAGCGATGCTCAGCATGGCTCTCACATGTGTGTAGGCAGATTCCAGATGGCTCCTCCCGTCGCACACAAATGTCACTCTGATAACAAGCTGAAAGAGCGAAGAAACAAGAAAAACAACACCCATAATTTTGAATGTAAAATATTATACCTTATACATAGGCTGAACACAACCCAGAGTCCTCGGTTTCATACATCTGTCCTTGTGTAGAAGATCAATCTTTGCTGATTCTTTAAATTCTTCTGAAGAAAAGCCCACAGTAATCTCACAGCTATCTCAGTGCTTCAGAAAAGATCTCACAAGCCTAATTTGATCTCAGCTTTGCCAGCATATCAAAGTCTTCACTCAATTTGTAAAGTTTAAGTATGAACTTGACCTGCAACCCTAATCATGTTTGTTGCTGCAGCATGGTTTGGAGCTCTTTCAAGTTTTCTTAGTATTCTATTTGATTAAGCAAACATATTCCTAACAATATTCTAGATTAAAAACGCTCTTATATAAATAATTTTTCAGACATCCCGAACATCCACTACTAGCTAGTAGCCTGCTTGCATCACCAACCTGGGGCCGTGGATTTGATTTGATTGTTGAAGATTTGGCTTGATCTTGGATTATTTGGTTCTTCGAAGCTCATCCTAGAGTTGCTGTCACAGCAACAGGTCAGTAAGCTTAAACCTGCTCAGTAGCAGGCTTATTTCATGTAAACAAGATTAGATCGCATTGCACCTTTTTAAGCGGAGGTGATACAAAAAGTCTGTTGCAGACAAATCTTCTTACGAGCGCAATCTGCGGAAGATGCATGATTAATATGAATAGCTTTTTAAATTGAATATGTAATAAAAAAGGATAGATTGAACCCTTTAGCGATGTGCTTAAAAAATATATTAAAAAATATAGTATAAAAAAATATAAGTTTTCTGTACCTGTTTACCTTGTTTTTGTGGATCAATAGCTTGTGCGCTTCAGGGGTTTAAAAAGGCTGTGTTCTTGGCCATTGCAACAACCGAACAATCACAGCGTTGCTGATCAATGTTTCTACTATCGATATGTATTGCATTCATGTGGTGAAAATCAGAAAATTGAATCCTGCCATACTAATAGTCAACATCAGGGGTGTTCAAAGAACTGAATTAGTGAGATCATAATTAGCGAGATCTGATAATCTCGGATGTGTCATTTAATCTCAGATGTAGGCCCTGTCCCATTTCTACCCCCTTAAAACTTTCACTTGGTTTTGAGTGCCTTCGACAGTAAAGTACCCTTAACAATGGAAGTGGGGGTTCAAATCTTTCCCTATGAAATGGGACAACACTGTATGAAAAGTAGCGTAGCGATCGTGCTCACCTACATCACGCACACCGAGATGATTATTAATATGATTGAACTTTGGATGAGCCCGGGTTATACATGTTCATGTCACTGTGTGTCTGTTCCCAAAATAGTGTGAGAACAAATAATAAACTTGCTACAGAACCGAGACAGAATCTAATTGTGGTTAAAATCGCAACTACAACTAATGTGGTTATTTTAAATGAAATTATCCCAGATATTAGCTTTAATGTACTCTGCCTTACTGAAACATGGCTTAGGCCAGGCATATACTGTGCGATTTCTGCAAGTCCTGGTTAAACACCACCTTACACTGTACAAGTAAATCAATGCGATATACCAGGGGTAGGCACCGTCGGTCCTGGAGTGCCGATGTGCTGCAGATTTTAGCACCAACCCTGATAAAACCTTACCTACCTGTAGTTTTCAGGTAACTTTTTAGACCTTGATTAGCTTGTTCAGGTGTGCTTGATTAGAGCTGGAGCTAAACTCTGCAGGACATTGGCACCAGGGACAATGTTGCCTACCCCTGCGATATACGGTAATATCAATAAGATGCACAGCACCAAAAGAACTCAAAACAAAGTAGAAGAGCAAGCATGCAGGTGCAGGGAGAGAAAAAAAACAGAGTTTAGGGCACTCGGTTTGTACCTCTGCTTCAACTGTGCAAAACACTCACGAGGAGCAACCAACATTTTTGACATGTCAAAAATTAATCTGACTGTCCGATTGCCGGTTGGGAGAAGTTACTCTCATTTCCCCTTGTCAGTCCCAGAGGCGGTTTTAGCATTGAAGGACATCCGGGGCTTAGCCCAGACCTTACTAAATACAAGGATATAAAGTGTATAATAAGAATATTAATGTGATTTAGCATTTAAGTGTACTCACCTCGCGGCGGGTCACAGAAGTAAAGTGTCATACGAACTTTAATCTTTCCTCTCAAGTAGATTTTTGCATGTGAGTTTTACTCAGACATGACCTGAATGTGCTGATGATGTCACAGAGCCGCCTAAATTAGATTTTTTAACTGCTGCACCTAAGGAATAATGTATATTAAAGTGATAAATAAACCTACAATACTGTATACCTACTGTGTAACAATCTTATATCATCTATATCTAGTGTACTATGTAAAGAATGTCTAAAACAGTCAACTTTTCAAAATACATTCAGGGCTAAACTTAAAACATTTGGGACTGAAGCCCCGGGAAAATTGCCTGGCACTGCCCCTGGTCAGTCCCTTCAGTTTTTATTTTTTATTTTACAATTGCAGAACACAGCAAAAAATCAATAAAGTGTTGTGTGATGTTGGGATCCTGCATAATTTTAGCCTGGGTTTCCCCATGCTACCTTATGCGCAAATTTATTCATGCTGCAAGTCTAGCATGGAAACCATGAACCAAGTTTTCCCCTGAAATAGTGAACTAATCACAAAACAAGGAGGGGCAGCAAGACGATGACGACGTCTATACGACACACCGAGGCAGTTTTGTTTATCAGAGCAGACGTGAAGTTACTTTTCAATGCAGCCTTAGATAGTGTTCAAAGTAGTTTTGATCGCAACTTTTTATTACTTGACAGCAGTGGCGAACCGTGGGTACTTCAGCTGGGCCTTCAAAATATGCAATGAAGTGCAAATGCCTCTCCATCCATAATACTAGGCTATTTGTATTTCGTTAAATCATACAGTGAACGTGTAAAAATTCTGAGCACGCAAAGTTGAATTGCATTGTCTGCCTTTAAATGCAGTTTTAAAGTTTAAAATTAATTTAACTGATAAACACAAATACAGACTCTGCTGCTCTGTAATGACAGGGGCTCTGTAAATTAGCATTTAACAAGCTTTTATTATGATCTTTAATTTATTTTTTGGAAATATATATTTAGCTGTAGGATACCTTGTTAATCTTTTTCATAAGGAGAAAAATAGCACTCTGCGTTCTCAGTCCACCTCTTTGTGGCTTATAACTGTTGTTATAAGATATCCAGGGCTCGCAAAATCAAAATGTATCTCCGCCCTGCCCATCGGGTATAGCGAGGTAAAAAATATTTGAATGTTTTCGCATTCTCTCAGATTTAGTTAGGAAATTATATTGTATGTAATTCGGCGTCGTCTGTCAGTCATTACTATCCTCACATAACAAGTGAAACTGTCAGGAAGTAAAAGTATAATTAAACCCATTATTTTTCTCGTGTTCGCGTCATATGCACAGGCTCCTCTGCACGCGCTTCTCCCAGCTGTGCTCTTCACGAGTACGCGCTTAAGTAATTTCGTTTTTACCTCAGCCATATCAAGCTAGCCACAACGTCAATCACGTTTTCCGCCATTTACCTCAACCACTCTCACCGCAGAGATTCGGGCCATTAGACTGTATTAATATTAACGGTCTATGATCTTCGTCTTTGGTGTTTTACGGCAGCTCGCATCCAGTTTGTTGCATGATTAGGACTTCATGAAGGCTTACAATGTTTTGTTTTTTGCCCGCCCACTTGAAATCAAAACGTGATTGGTCGATTTGCCCGTCACTCTCCACACCAAAACACATAGCTTGGCCTTCCCTGGGATTCATGAAGTCCTAACCAATGAATGAGCCAGATAACCGGGCCTTAACAGAGACGGACGATTCTGTTTGGATTAGATGTTTTCATGACATGAACCTGACAGTAAGCTTAACGTTAGAACATAGATGAGAGAAAATATATTACATGTATTGTATTAAATTGAATTAAATAGAAATTTAAAAATGTAAAAACATATTTTTCTCTGAAGGCGTAGAAGGCCCTGAAGGTTCCCCACTGCTTGACAGTCACCGAAGCCAAATGAAACTTTCCTTATAAAAGACAATGGACGAAGGATGACAACGATGATGATGAAGACAACAGTAGAAATTACGACGATGATAATACAACAGGTAGTATGAGAGTCAGGTAAGTATCAACAATATACTCAAGGGTGATTTATTGGACGGTGACTGTGTGAATGAGGAAGTCTTTTATAGTGATGGCCAGTGATTGTGAACAGGTGACAGTGATTAAAATAAAGATGATGATAATTGTTGTGGGCGAGTGAGTGAGAAGCATGGTGAATCTGTAACAATACCCCGCAACGGTCCACTCCTGAGGGCCACTGGGACTTACGACGCAGAGGTGGCCGACCACTGCCTTGGGTAGCGGGTTTCTCTGGGTGGGTAGTGTGTCCCTCAGAAGTTCTGGGTCCAGGATCTCGTCTCGAGGAACCCAGGAGCATTTCTCAGGTCCAAACCCCTCCCAATCGACAAGATATTCTAGCTGTCCACCTCAGCATCTGGAGTCCAGTAACCCCCGAACAGTGTACACTTCCATATCTTCTTTAAGAGGGTAGTCTTCCTAACCAGGCTCTGTGGAGGTAGAGGGAGAAACAAGTGAGTGAAATGGATTAAACCCTGAAACATGGAAAACTGGGTGAATCCGATAATGTGAAGGAAGTTTAAACTCAAAGGCTACCAGATTGATCTCTTTAGTGATGATGAATGGTCTAGTGTACCTAGGACCCAGCTTTCTGCAGGGGAGGCGCAAATGGGTGTTCTTGCTGAACAACCACACTTTTGTCCCACCTTTTATATGGACATCCCAGAATGGTGTCTGTTTGCGGTACGCTGCTGTCACCTCACAGCCCCCTGCTGATGGTGGTAAGCTGAGTCCCAGACCCTCTCACCTTCCTGAATCCAATGTTGCATCAGACATCAGATGCTTCTCCTGTCCATGGGAACATCGGTGGTTGGTAACCAAGTAAGCACCAAAACGTGGGGTGAAACTTGTAGCTTGCTGACGAAGTGAGTTTTGTGCGTACTTGGCCCAGAGAAGGATCCAGGAGTTCTGGTGGTCATGGTAGAAGGTTCAGAGGAAATGGCTTACTTCCTGTATCTTGCGGTCAGTTTGGCTGTTAGTCTGAGGATGATATCTGGATGAGAGGCTCACGGTCACATCTAGGAGTTTCATTTATGACTTCCAAACTATGGAGATCAATTGTGGACCTTTGTCCGAGACAATGTCTTCACGGATACCAAAGTATCATAAAACATGTTAGAATAATAGTTCTGCACTCTGCATAGCAGTGGGTAACCCTTTGAGAGGGATAAGTCTAATCGACATGGCGAAACAGTCAACAACAATGAAAATACATGTGTTTCCATGGGAAATTGGGAGGTCTGTGGCAAAGTCTACTCCTAAATGTGACCATGGACGACAGGAAATAGGAAGTGGACGAAGTTTACCATTAGAAGATGAGTTATGGAGATGGCACAGGCCTAGCACCCACTCACGATTCTTCTGATGTCCTGAGCCATGTTGGGCCACCAGATGCAATGTTTGAGCAGTGAGAGGGTTTGCTGTAAGCCGGGTTGACCAGTGCCTGTTAAAGGATGGGTGAGAGGGTTCTGATGGTGGAGAGGTACATGCTTGTGATTGGCAGGGCAGCTTGGCTGAACTTTTGGTCTGTCCGGTATTGTGTCTTCTTCTTCACTCCAGTTGATGGGCCATGCGAACAGGTTTCCGGGAAGAATGGTTTCTGGAGAGGTATTCTCTTCGTCCGAAGAATACAGTCTGGAAAGGTCATCGGCTTTGCAGTTTTTGTTTCCTGAGTGATAAGTAATGGTGAAGTTAAACCGGGTAAAGAAGAGTGTCCATTGAGCTTGTCGGGTGTTGAGTCTTTTGGCTTCACGTAGGTATTTTTTTATGGTCTGTTAATACCGAGAAGGGATGTCTAGCACCTTCAAACCAATGTCTCCATTCTTCCAGTGCCAACCTAATGGCTAGTAACTCATGGTTCACAATGTTCCATCATGCTAAATTTGTGGGATCAGGATCGGCTCGTATTGATAAGGTAGTAAAGACGATATTATCTTCTGTCAGCATTGCATTGAGAGCTAATCTTCCAAACATGGTAAGGAACGTCACATTTCTGGCTGACATCAGAGATATTCAGGCCAGTCACAATGTTCTGGTTAGCTGGCCAATCATATGACACTACACTCAGTGCCGGCTGGTGCTTAAAAAATGGGGGGGGGGGGGTTGCAAACACACTCAAAATCAAACTTTTACTGTAGTAATGCAGTACTCTAAATAGCCATTTATCAGGTGAGGAGTATCATTAGGCTACTACTTAGCTAAAATGCTGAAAATGTTACAGTTGAAATCAAACGCATGAAGGCAGATTAATGCAGACTCTTTTCATTAGATTTTGTATCTTTTCCTTAGACAGGCGTCTTGTTGCAGCGCTCCTGTAGTGTTTAACTTCAGCAGCCATGCGCAGACCAATCAGTGTATGACATCAAAATATCGCGAGAATATTTAGAAACCAGGGCGTCATTGGAGCAACACACTGCCACCAACTGGACATGATTAGGAATTACATTCTCAAGTTGAGTTGTACGGGCAATCTGCCAAAATGGCGTTCAGATTTTTTTTATCCTGCTTAAATTTTCTCCGTCAAAGACTTTTCGTTTAACGGAACCGAACACGCACAAAAAGAGACACTAAAGTTGCCTAATCACAGGCTCGTACGTTTCTTTTTGCATTTATAGCAATAGCACAAGCACATTTTTCCCTCACAACAGATTAAGTGCATAGGCTACAGTCCATCAGCTCAATATGCACGGTTCGTGAAGTTTCCTTAAAAACAGTGGTTTTCTCGTGGGTGCTTTTTTAAACTCTACAACAACAAAACTAACAACAAAGTTGACCAAGCCGGAATATACCGGATTATATGAGCTCTCGCTCTCATTATGTCCACGCAACACAAGCTCAAACGCGCCACAAAAGTTCATGTCTTGCACGTCTATCACACATTCAGACTTTAAAACAGCAAACAGGGAAAAAATTAAACTCAAGACTTACATGCTATATCCAGCTAGCCAACTCCGTTTGCCATGAGAAGTGGTGGAGAACACAGACTGCCATCATTTGACTCCGTTGGTCGATCTGGTCCAAGCTTCTTAATCCTTTATTTATTCATCAATTTAATACCTTGTATAGGGTGATTTTGTAAGCATAAAAGCATATTTTCCTACATCTCAAGATATTTCACTTGCTTTCACTGATCTGTACTGTAGCTATCAGTTAACACAGCAATCTCAAATGCGGTTATGAGACTCTGAGAACGATCCAATCACAGGAGGTAAAAAACATTAAAAGCAATATTGATTCGCTTACAACATAAGTGGGAGTGTTTGGGGCGCACAGTCCTGCGCCCCAGGGCAGATCCGAAACCAGCCACTTAGAGCTCAGCCTCAGGTCACATGTTTTTACCCTTTTTCCTGACCTACATAGACACTCATTAGGGGTGCGCCCCAGACACACAAATAAGACACACACAACGAATAAGTTTTGATTTTTAATTGTTTAAAATAAATTATAACATGACTAACAGTGAACTAGTGCAACTAAATGATTTTATTTTGTATTAATTTGCACTATATATTTAACTTTTTGGTAACATGTTAAAGTAGCTTTCCTCTCTGGCCAGTTTTAAGGGGGCGGCGCCCCAGCGCCCCCTAGTGACCAGCCGCCACTGACTACACTTTAGAGAAAGATGAGTTTTGTAGAAAATCAATCCGTTTCAGGGAGGCTCTTTAAGATAAACCAAAGAAGAGAATCCACTTTCGCAAGTATAGGATTTTGATCGCAGTTATCGCACAAGTGCTCTGGACAGTTACTCATTATTAGATCTCTTCACGACAATCAGTCAACTCAGTATGGTTTTCAAACGTGCATTTCAAAATAAAAGTCCCACATCATAAAACGTTTAAAATTAAAAAAAGTTTTTGACATTGCTCCTTGTGACCCACACTCAATGGCCGGCCACACACTAGTTGAGAAACACTGCTCTAGAAGATTACTTTTTCATCCACAAATTCATGTTTGTCCTTTTTTTCAAGAAAACAATTTTTTGAGCATCAGACAGTCTCTCATTTTTTTTCCAGTTGTCCTTCCTAAAGATCTTCTGCATGAAAGGAGAGCTCCTACTGTTCCAGTGATCGTCTGTGTGAGTCTTACTTGAAAATTCTCAAGGGATGAAGATGAAGGAAGGAAGGACACTTAAAGCTACAGTAATCTTGTACAGGTTTCTGATACTCGATGTAATGGTATTTTCCAGAATCCTGATTCTAAGTGTAGAGAACAGCACATCTTGAAACATGTTAATGTGATAATGTGTTGTTGACTGTGTTAGTATGTGCCTCTTTCTGGGTCTTATGAGATCGGCACAAAAATGGATCTTGCCATTGGGTTTGGGGAAAATTACCATTACCGCATATCATTGTCTCCCATTCTATCTATTCCTGTCTTTATTGGGAGAGTGGGCATGAGAATAATATTATTATAAATAAATATATATAGACAAGCAAAGGGAAAATGTAATTCGTCCAGATGAACTTATAGACCTTACTAATATAACTTTGGACAAATATCTATCCGGGTGATTCTCACGAAAACTTGGTTGTAAAAATGTCAAGCATGAAAATGTAAAAATTGCTTAAATTTACTTTTTTTCCACCAGACATTAGAAACAAAGTCTGAAGTATATGGGAACATTTTACTTATCATTTAACACTTTTTGTAACATAATTTCAAAAATAAATCCTAAAAAATCTCATTACCGCAACAGTCAGAAAACATCAACACTGTTAGAAAAGCTAATATATTTTCACATTTTTAAAAATTGATTATTAATAGTCATGCACAGTAAATTGAAATTCTGAAATAATATTTATTTTAAATTTAACGTTTTTTTTATTTTGTTTTAATTTGCTCATATACCGCAACACCTTCCACAATTTACAACTATTTTTTTTTATATTTCGAAGAAACCTGACACATTTTCAAAATGACATGACAAACCTGAAAGAACATAATTTGGAGATTCTGCACATGCATTTAAAATCAAAGTATTATGCTTCTATTAATGAAATTAACATTTAATAAGCATCTGTTGCGGTAATGATACATAGGTTTCGGAAATGAGGTTAAATATTTCGGTAATGAGAATACGTATACTAGCCTGAGATTTAGTTAAAAACAAATTTTAAAGTAGAAAGTCTGATAATATTTACAGCATCATGCGTTCAAGTTCAAAACTGTTTTATTGTGTAGTCTTTGGAAAAAATATTAAAGAAAAAACATGAGAACAGGAAGGCTTATATTAATATTCCTTTGTGTCATATTTAAGTCCCCATTTATGCATTTGACATACTGAAATAAGATGGTCTTGATGACATATGCTGCCTACAAATGCGAGCTCTGAAGGCTGCAGCCATCGGATTGAGAAATGGGCAGCTAATGTCAGCTGGATATCACAAAACATTTGTGTAAATAAGATGAAAAATATTTCCTTGCTGGATATGATTTGGTCTTCTGACCTTTTACCATTCTGTATCTGTTTCGATTAGAGAGAGAGAGAGAGAGAGAGAGAGAGAGAGAGAGGCTGTATCCGAAAGTTTAGAGAGCTGACTTGTTCCCTCGCTGCTTTATGAGACAATGACTTTGGCTGCATAATGGCAGCTCCGAGAAATGCTTTAGGACAGACTTCATAGGCAGCAAAATTGAATTCAGGTTGAAGTGTAAGCAGCCCTCTCTGTGTTCCGGGATGTCGCAAATCTGCTTGTGGTGCGGAGGTCTGATCGACCCACCCAATTCACACGAGCTCTGTGTGCTCTGCTTGGGGCTTCTCCACCCAAAGGCGGCAATTGTTGGCTCAGGTTGTCCCTTATTGTGAGGATCTCCCGATGAAGGTGCTCAGGACCCGGCTCAACATTGCCCTTGGAGGTTTCTTACTGCAGTGTCCCACTGCCGGCAAAGAGCCGCTGGTGGTCGTCCTCCCCTCGCTCAACCGGTTCAGTTTGTCGCCGAGAGCCTGTGTCCTGAACCGGGAGCCGCCAGGTCTGTTTCCTTTGGGTTTCCGGCGGAGGAAGATGAGATGTCTCTGACAGTGTTGGATGGAGACTGGGACCAGGCTCCACGTGGTGCATCAGACACACAGCCATCCTTCTACAAGGAACTGGTGCGCATTCTCTTCAAAGCCGTGCAGGACTTGGAGATTGAGTGGAGCACCCCACAAGAACCCCAGAGAAGCAAGCTTGACTTTTGTTTTCTTCACTCAGGCCGCCCCGCTGATGCTCGGAGGCGTGGGCTCCCCCTCCCCCCATTTTTTTCTTAGGTAGGCTACCTGTGTATTCCCCCCATCAAGGACGCTGTGGCTGCTCACCTCTGCCCCTTGTCCACTCCCTTGGATGGTGTGGCACAGCTTTGAGGGTAGTGAAGCCTCATGACAGCACACCTGTCCGAAAAAGCATACCCGCGCCGAGAGAGGCTCTGTCTGCATTGCACACTATGGCGGTCCTACAGATCTTTTAGGCGCAGGTGCTTAAGGCTCTAGATGAGGGCAGCATGGATCTAAATACCTTCAGGGATCTGAGAATGGCTACGGATTTCACGCGAAGGGCCCTGAAGACCACTCATGGTGGTCATGCACAGTCACGCCTGTTTCTCCATCCGGCCTGTTTGGTGACACGGTGGGCACAATCACGGAGCATTTCTCGGAAGCGGTGAAGAGCTCTAAGTCTATGAGCCACTTCCTACCTCACCACCCTGTGTCTCATGGACCAGAACCGGTGGTGCATCACAAGAGTCCCTGGCACAAATCCTCCAGTATATGATGCAAGAAACTGGGTCCTGGGGGACTGCCGTCCGGAACGAAGCCGCTCAAAAACAGCATTTTTCTCCTCAGTTGGTTTTGTGTTGCTCGCCCCAGGGCCCGTCCTCACATAAGCGTCTACAACACCCCCCCCCACTCTCGAACACGACCCACATGCTGCGAAGACAGCAGAGGCGGAAAGGGTTAACGCACAGTCCTAATGAATTGCGCAGCAACCCGCTTTATGTCACAGCGCCGGGCGCTTTTAGGCCATCCTCTCTGGTGTCTGTGACTCCCGCACTGGGCAGAAAGGAGGTGCCGCCTTTAGTCTCCCTTTGTCCCTCGCCCCCAGGCAGCAATCTGATGCTGCAGACAGCGCGCGTTGTGCAGTCGCAGGTAGCTGAGATGCTGGCACGCATGGGATCCAACTATGTGGATCTTGTGATCCAACTGATGTTGCAGCGCCTAGATGCATGGCGTGCCATCGCTAGGTTGTTTTTGATACCTGAAAGTGGAAAGAAAGCATAACATTAAATTAGCATGTCTCACAACATGGGAGAAAAAAATGTATGTACACATCATCATATAGTATAGACTTGTTGCGTTGTGTTGTGTGTGTGTCATGTACATTTCCTAACACTGTAGTGTGTTTTTTGCTAATTACACCTGCTAGTAATATCTCCAAACCTAACCTCTCTCTCTCCTTCCTTCTGTACTCCTCGAGCCATTCTGGGTTGCTGTTAAGTTTCTCCCTGAACTTTGTCAACCTGGCCTTTGCTAAAGCTTTTTTCTCACTTGCTGACTGTCTACAATGAAGCATCATAAAGCAAAATATCAACAGTTATAACATTTTAAATTTATCTTAAATTCATAAGAGATATTTAAATGTAATAAACAATATGCTTAAATTCTCATTTCCGAAACAGAAGTTCTCTTTACCGCAACTGCTATTAAATGGTTGCGGTATATGAGAATGGTGTTGCGGAGGATGAGGTACCCCAGTATGTTTTGCTAGAAATAGAGAAGCCACGTAGGCTTTGCTCATTTTTTATTCAGTGCATATAATTAGACTTTAATAAAGAACATTTTCATAAAAAATTGTAAATCAAACAATTTTCGAAATGTAGAAAACTACCTGTTTGGGTAATGATAATCAAAATGTCGTGTAAGCATTCTGACAAGAGAATATTTCAAATTTAACTGGAAAGATATAAAGAGATGATCTTACCTGGTAGCCATCTTGAAGTAACTGGTCCATCTGCTTGGTCACTCAAAATCAAACTTTATTAAAATTCTGTATGTGTGCTTAAACTGTTCTCAAAAAGTGTTGCGGAGGATGAGAACACCAGGCATGGACATATCAATTTCCTAATTTTTCTTCATTATTATTATACATGAATATTCAGTAAATTATTTTTCTGTCATCTAAAGTAGTCTAGCAAAACATCCATTTATTTTTTTTCTAAATATTTTTGTTTTAATATGTTTAAATTACAGCATAACGCATGTTCAAACACAGCCGGACGCATTGCGGTAATGAGAATTTCAGCAGAAAATGAGATAAAATTGACAAATTATAAATTCTTATGTTGAAATCACACATTGTGCAAGGTAGAACACAGTATTGTGTTAATTCTGAGGCTTTTTAATATTACTATATTACACATTTTATATCTAAAATCATTAGTGCCGTGGTGTTTCAATGGTTTCGTGAGAATCACCCATCCATCTATCCATCTATCTATCTATACATATATATAAATATATATATATACGTGCCATTCTTCCCGGACGTGTCCTGGCCAGGATTTCGGTGCTTCTTCCAGAAGTCGTATTTGTTGACCGCATACGCCATTCAGTAAAAAACATAAGACATGCAATCATAGTTTGAGTCTTACCTTAAAATGTAACTGTTGCTTTTCAGTAATAATAATAATCCTCTATGACGTATGCGGTCGACAAATATGACTTCCGGAAGACGCACCCGAAATCCTGGTCAGGACGCGTCTGGGAAGAATGGCACGGTCACCCTAATATATATATATATATTAGGTCTGAAGCTCTTTTTCTTTTCTTGGAATCTTCCGTCAAGGGTTTTCGATGCTTCTTCCCCGGCTCTGTCATTCGCAACAATCGCTAGCTGTGTTTCGCTCGCCTGCCTCTGTGTTGTTTGCCGTAAAGTGATCCTGCTTCTCGTGATATCTGAGACTTTGCAAGACTGAAGGACGGCGGGTCAGATACAGCGAACTTGCAAGTGGGGTATTCTTCCTACAGAAAAGTCCTAGTCTTCATTCGTCCTGTAATGAGTCATTTATACCGACTTACGAAGATGATTTATTAACATAAAAATGCTTCCTTGTGTCCCTTTAAAACAAAAAAGTATTTTACTTGCGAAAGTAAAGATTATAACAGCAGCGGTCATCATGACACTCCTGCAGGGGGAACCCCACTATTATAGATTGTGTTCGACTGCGCTACGAAAACGACATCAAAGTACCGCGAGGGTGAGTTGAGAAATCATCGAAAGAGTTTGCTTTCAAACCGCTCTCGCGGCATGTTGATGTCATCCGCTTGGCGGTTCCTGTGTTATAGCATGAATTCGAACACACGTGTAAATTATCCCTATTAGTGATGTACCTCAGATATGTTCTGAAAATTTTAAAATGATCTTTAATGAGCATCATTATAGCCTGTTGATTTCTGATGGCAACTGCCATACCCTGCCATATGCAAACGCCGCGCCTGGTAAGGGGCATGCCGTAGTGGGGACACGCATGTCACTGAAAACTAAGATCGATCGCCAGTGCTTGTTTCTGATTGATTCAGAAGCAAAAATGTGCCTCAGTATTAAAGTCTTTCTTCTGTTATACTTTCTTCTGTTCATTTCACATTTTGAAACTATTGCCTTGCATCTGACACCTATGTACCTGAAGTGAGGCATATAGTGACCTGCTGTCATTGGCTGGTACAGACTAAACGTGTGGTCATTTTTCAATAAGACAGAATGTGCAATTTTAATACAGATAACTAATTAATCTACACACAAGTTGGGAAAGAGAAATTCACCTGGTCTTGTATGTCTTTGGACTGTGAAGTACCCGAAGTACTGTGTCGCCCTTTTAGTAAAGTTGTATTTTTTCAAGTATGTAAATTCTGTATGGTACCCTTGTTATCTGTGTAAAGTAATGAGTACAAAGAACAACACTGGCTTGTTTCTTAAGATTCACAATGTCATAGTAAGCACAGTTCCTTAAAAAGAATAGAATTGAACCTAGGCTGTCTGACTAACATGTACTGTCCCCATACTGTAAATTTATTGAAGCCACATCTCCTCCTCAACCTTTCAAGCGGAGTTCATGCTAATGACAATAACCTGGTGGATTAGACTCATTGAAACTACTAAAGAAATGTTTTGAGCCAAGCTATGTGCATGTATCCAATGTGAAGTGCATTGTCATTGAATGCGGTGTGAGCAGTGCAGCACTCCTGTGATTTTCCCATGCGGTACTTAATACAAACGCTGTGAATCCTGTAAAGCCCTGTGCACAATGACCCTCTTATGCAAAGAACGTCCTCCAAGTTCATCATTTACTGACAGCTGCTTTCACTACTGATTGTGTGTGTGTGTGTGTGTGTGTGTGTGTGTGTGTGTGTGTGTGTGTGTGTGTGTGTGTGTACGTGTGTTTGTGTGTGTGCATGAATAAACACCAGGAATCTTCATGAACTGTCTGGGAGTGTATGAGGAGTGGGAACATGCGAAACAGTGCAACTGAGTGTTTCAGATGAAGAGGAAATGAGAGTAAGGCCGCAGTCCTCTGTTCTTCACTCTACTGCTCACCAGAGAACACACACACACACACACACACACACACACACACACACACACACACACACACACACACACACACACACACACACACACACACACACACACACCACACACACACACACACACACACACACACACACACACACACACAGAGAGAGAGAGAGAGAGAGAGAGAGAGAGAGAGAGAGAGAGAGAGAGAGAGAGAGAGAGAGAGAGAGAGAGAGAGAGAGAGAGAGAGAGAGAGAGAGAGAGAGAGAGAGAGAGAGAGCATGTGACTGGATGACCATGCGCTAGTCACACTGAAAAATGGCATGACATAAATCACAAAAAAATAGGTGTCCTAACCACTGCACATGTTAAAAAATTTAACTATTGGCTGTAGTTACAAAACAGTAAGAAGATAAACAAACAAATTGCATAGGTACAAAAATATGCATACAGTACGTACATGAAATGCATGCATAAGAATGCATACATTTGTAAATAACATATTGGTATATTCTAGTTTTAAACTTAATATCATCTCATATCAAAGAATTGAAACATATTAAGTACCCATCACTTTAAATAGCCTACATCCTACATCAAGATTCTTGACAATACTTCACCACAAATAAACTAGAACTAGTTGCTGACAATTAAAGATGGAAAATGTCACACAAATGTGCTCAAGCTTCAAGCCGGTGCATGTGGCACTGCAGCCAATGGCATAAGCCGCTGTCAGCAGCATGCGGTGCAGGAGCCAATCACAGCAGTCCATAGCCGGGATGAAAGTGAAGTGGCCAATGGGACGGAGGCAGTGACGGTACATTCCCTAAGAGTTTAATGAGCAAATCTGCTCTGCGTCCTGCCAGCACGTCCAGCAGCTCCACAATGAGCGAAAGCTGTATCACCACAGGACTGAGTCTAATTATACACCTACACACAGAGAAAGAGAGAGAGGGGGGGGTCACAAAGGGCGAGCAAGCTGAAATGTGTATGTGTGTAGCTGAGCAAGCTTTACACTACACACACACAGAGAAAGAGAGAGAGGGAGAGAGAGAGAGAGAGAGAGAGAGGGATGAGCCAAAAGATAGTCTAGGTGAGCACAAGATAAACTAGAGAGCATCATGCTGTCTGCAGTGTCACTGTTGCTTTCATATGATCATTCAGTGCGTGACACCCAGAGAGGTAGGACACTATTGAGTGTGTGTGACAGAATTGCTGTTATGAGTGTTTAAATCACTTGAGAGTGTGCGAGGAATGTTAGGGATTCACATGTCTGTCTGTCTCGTGTGTGTGTGTGTGTTTTCGAGCAATAACAAGACTATCGATGTGTTAGCGTCTAAGTCTCTCACCAGCTTTGCATGTAAAGCACAGGAATACAGGGCTTACATCTACCAAAATAGAAGATTGTGCTGAAACTGGGAAAAGGAGGTGTCGTAATGCATTGCTTTGCTTTTCATACTGTAAAAAGTCAGTTGTACGGGAACTTGAAAATCTATTTCTACCTGCTCTGAATCTTACTATGATCTGTTCTTGGTTAAATATAACAAAGCCTGCTTGATTTAGTTTATAGACTTGGATATAAGCGGTTATTAGCTGACAGTATACATGTTATACTGTATGAACTTTAAAGACGGTATCATAGAAATCGTGCTGTTTTTAATCTCTGTCTGTTTACCATTCAAAGAGCTTCTTGATTTTGCGCTGACAGCCAACTGGAACTTCTCTGAATCATTCAAACATTACAAAGTTGAATGATATGAGTTGGTGTGGTTTCAATTCCTTATTTAAAAGTCGAGTTTAAGTTCATTTTGGAATGACGCTAAACTGGATGTTTTATAATCCATCAGAGATTGTGAAATGAATAAAAGCCAGTATGATGAATCAGTGACTTTTGATCTTACATTTCCTGAAGACTCACGATCCATTTTTAGCACTGTGAAGTTTGGTCTGAGAATCAGTTTTATAATGATGTCAGGAGGGATGCTTCTCACTTCTCTTCTCTCTGTGTGTGTGTGTGTGTGTGTTTGTGTGAGAGTCACACACACAATCAAGGTTGTAAAAGGACACACAACACACTCACAACTTAATGATAGTTATTTAGGTTCATTACTGCAGAGCACATTATTGAACAACATAAAGCTTCACTTTAGCAATGTTTTGTGGAGTTTGATGGCTGTATAAATGAATTCATGTGAATGAACTGAGTGGATAGGCAGTGCACTACTATGGTCATCCATTCAATTGGGTTTCTGTATTTCTGATTTAGGATTTCTCAGGCGGTTACTGCCTCTTTAAGATGTCTATTTTTACACACGCACACATACACATGCATGAAGAGGAGGCCGAGAGCAAGAGCAGGTTCATGTGAGTAATTCTGCTGCTGTATAACACACACACACTTAATTATATTCAACTTTAATATTCAATATTGTGTAGAGCACGGAGACAAAGAAAATGCTGGGTAATAATGCAACCTGTGACTTAGTTAGGAGCTCAGTCTGTAGATTAGTTCAAAGTCTGTGGCTTAGTTATGATTTGAGTCCGCGGAGGAGTTAAAGAGCGCTGTCAGAGCGTTAGTTAACATCTGAGTCTGTGGATTAGTTAGGTGCTCGGCATATGAGTTAGTTAAGACCACGTTTTGCGGGATTGAGATCGCATGCATGATGAGTTGGATTTTTTGTACAGTATGAATGGAAATTGGCCATGTGTGGACTTATGAGGACTGCTCATGTTTGACTGTTCTTTAGGCAAAATCTGTTGGGAACTAAGACTACAGAATTTTTGGTCTGAATTAACTCCTTTCCCCCACCCCGACAATCTGACAAAAAAAACATGTTAGGCTCAGATTATGTGAGGTCTTGACAGATCATATTTTTAACCTAACGATCTGCTCAGAGAAACATCAGGGTCGCCTGGATCGTATTAAAAATGTTTGATGTTTAGGATTTTGAATCTGGATGATTACTTGGCAGTGAGAGACTGAGGTACATTTACATTTATGCATTTGGCAGATGCTTTTAAAGGCATGGCAGATTTGAAGTATAGTTATAGGGGTCATTCTACAGAAAAGGTGGAATTCGGGTGATGGAAATTTGCTTACATTAACTTCTTTCAACATACCCAAAACTTCTTTAATAGCATTAATTAACTTGTCAAATCTATGAATCCGCAAAACGGGGAGCTTAATCTATTTTTAACTTTTTAATACATTTTAATAAAGAATCCATGAGTCATTTATTTGTCATTGATGTTACCTGTGATTTAAACAACATTAATGTTGATACTAAATATTTTTTCTCATTACAGCTTGTGTATTAAGTGAAAGGTTGAGTAGAGGAATGATAACAGCAAGAAAAATAATTGATTATTAATATTTGTTTAATTAAATTCTTCATCTTTACCCAGCATTGTATGAAATTATTTGATTCTCAGTTTGACTTTTTTCTTTAAAACCAACAAAAACAAAAATATTCAACCAAAAAGGATTGATGCAAAGACTGAAATATCAACAATGTCTTACATCCCATATCAACAACAAAATATTACTAGAAAGTACAAGAAAATACATTCATAACACTAAAATTTGGTTTAACTCCAATGACACAATGTAACACCAATGACACAATTAGAATATAATAATAGATAATGAATATGATAAAACTAATAAACTTTCATAAAATTTTCCATCTTGTATTGTTTTTATGCTTTTATGTTGGTCAGTTAAAGGAATAGTGCTAAGGAAGTACTCATTAGAGAAGTAACACTAATGACGGTAACACCAATGACGGTAACACCAATGACAATTTACAGAAAAAAATAATATTTTAACAAAATGGCTGCCATTAGCCATGTGCCATTTCATCAGAGATGTAACAATCACATACTTATTCACTATAATGTATTTTTATGTAAAGATCTTAACACAAAAAATCTCATCTCAAAATTCTTAGATATATCATGATATTTTAGACAAATAAGGTAAGACATCTCAAAAACCTTTTGCCTTCCTCCACTGCACTTCTTCCACTGACCTCTTGACCCATGAAAAACTTCAAAGAGCTGATGCATTGTTTCAAAATAAAAGTGCTTCGGGTAGGGTAACACCAGTGACATAAATTTGGGGGACAAATATTTATTTGATATTATTCATATTAATAGTGTATTTTTACCATTTCAGTGTTGTAGTAAATTCATACAGGGTTAAAGGTAAATGTAAATTAGATTTGTTTTATAAAAAGCATGGTTTTAAATAGGGATGCACCGATAGGATTTTTTTGGGCCGATACCGATACCGATTTAAACAGACAAATTCTGGCAGATACCGATGCCGATACCGATATTAAACACTTTTATACAATACTATACAGTTGGTCTATAAGCTAGTTTATTTCTGCATCAAATAATTTTTACTGAACATGGATTTGATCTAATTAACATTCAACTGACCAACATAATAAGAGAGGCACAAATTAAGCTAAAACAAATAAAATAAGACAGCATGAAAACCTTCAAAGGTGGTTTTTGCTATTCAGCATTTATTTTATTAACAACATTAACTAATTTTTTACATATAATTGATTTTTTTATGCAGTTAATTAATAAACAATCGGTATCGGCCTTTCTCGTGCTATTGCCGATATGCCGATGGTTTCAAATTCACCAAAAATCGGCCGATAAATATCGGCGGCCGATACATCGGTGCATCACTAGTTTTAAATAATAAGTACACAGTTCAACTTCCATGTATGATCAAAGGGACAGGGCAATTTTCAGGACCAGACATTTAAAGAAAATTAAATAAATAAACTCATCATTTTAAGCACAGTCTATATTTATTAAATATATATCATTATGGGATTATTATGTCAACTTAAATGATTAAGGGGTCTGCAAAAGCAAGGGACAAGCATTTCCACCTTTTTTGTAGAATGACCCATAGGATAAAGTATTAGAAGTTACATGGAGTTATTCACATGTATTACCCTATTTATATAATGTGTTATGCGTTATATTATGAACGAGGATGGAGTACATGGAAGGTATTCAAATTTGTTGCAATAAGTAATATAGTAATATTCCAAACTATATCTTTGAAACCTGAAACTGATGGTCAAATGGTTTGTAAAAGTGTGAAAACAAAACGACTCGCTGTATAAAATAAAAATGTTTTACGACCGTTCCATTAAAGTCAAGAGCTGATGAGAATTCACACTGGTTTTAAACATATTGGGTGAGTGTAGAAAGCTTATGTGAGTAATAATAATATTATAATAGTTTCACATTATGTATTCCCTCTGACATGATCATCTTAATAATATCTTCTAGTCTTTGATGTGATTTTCAATCTTGTTGTGTGAGCAAGTTTGAGATTCAAGAAGAGAAAATGAGTCAAGATTCTCCACCTGTTTATGACTTCATAATTGCTCAGGGTTTAAAAACTCATGTAGTCAAAGCTCAGCTTTACTAAAGCACTATTCGGATGGGATTAGTTTTCCAAACAATGTTTGAGTTTCAACGTGTCCGCCAGGATGTCTGTGATTTTATGTACCGATTCAGACGGGAACATTTTCAGTCTATTCCAGAGATGGGAGTGTCTGTTTCATGCGTTTGGCCGTTGCAAAAGATCATGTGCTCTGGATACGCGTGTTTGTAATGTTTTGCTTTAAATGTAAAATTATTACAGAACATGTAATTTATTAATTTAATTTTAACAAATCAAAATAAAATATACAAATAAATCATGGTAACAAAATCAGTCATCCAATGTACGTTATTTACAGCAATAATCTGACATTAAATCGATTTGCACAGATTAATTAGTACTCCACCTCCCATGTGACATCATCAACTATGTTGTTGAACCAACATGGTTGAAACGACGAATGTGAGACAAAGTTACTATATTTTTGGGAAACTAGGTAGTTTGTTTCTCCAACTATGCATCGTACTATGGTGGTTCTGCAGCAAGTTATGTAATTGTTCAGGAAACACAGCCCAGGCCCTGAATATCAACTTATGAAGTTTCAAGGTTTCTTAGTGATGACACCTGATAAAGGAGAGAGTAAATACAGAAGCATCCTGTGTATATTGACACACCATTGCCTGGTTTACACACAAGATTTACATAAGACTAGTCCCAGACTAATGTTTGAGCTGTCTTAACTAAAAATAACTTGCATTGATATATCTTCAAATATGCCTGAGTCACAAGGCATAGTTCTGGCCTAAGCTAAGCCTTGTCTGTCAAACTGGGCCAGTAATTACCATATGTGACTTTTGTATTGAGCGTACAGAGCTACCATAAGGAGTATGGCTGATATACAGGTATGTCCTAGTAAATAACAAGAAAAAAAAATCGCGGCATAATCCACAATGACTGGAGAATTTCACATATTTTGCATAATCTGATTAAATTTATTGTTCCACATTTTAAAAAAAATCCAATTAAAATCAATAAACACAGTTTCAGAAAAACCAGGCAAGTTGTGTTTCACCGAAATATTTAGGTTGTAAATTGCATTTGCGTTTGACTCATACATAGACAAACACTATGACTGTCATCTTGTACAAATTGAAACTATAAAGTAGTGTTTCTAATAACATATTACACACATCTGTCAGACACAGAAACAGAATGAGTAAACAATTAAAAGACGAGTTAAAAAAATCTAAGAACTTAAAGTCACAATGAAATTTAAATTAAGAACTTTAATTATATTTGGAATATTGCGGGGTTTTATTCTTTTACAAATGACTTATCTGTGAGCTTAGTTATTTTAAAAATATATATGCGCCCTCACAATCTTTAATCAAAAATGCATGAAAAATTAATGCAGTGATTAGCAAATAGCAACATGACCCAACTTCCAACAATCCTATCGATTCTTGATGGAATTCAAGTCCTACATTTTTTTCTCATTTTACTCGGATAAAAATCAAGATGGGGAAAATAAGACAATCGCTAGTTCCGTTTCATGGTGACTTTAAATGTGACTTGGTCTGTGAAACCCAGCTGAATTAATTTGTTAATTATTGTTTTCTACATGAAATCATTCAACAGTATAAGAATATTCTGTGAAAATATAATCTTTATATCTTAACTATTGACTTTTGAGTAAGATCATGTCAAAGATATAAATCAAGCTTTGATGTTCCTCATTTTATCATTATGGGGACTTTAAGCTGGATTTCACAGACAGGTTCAAAAATCAAGAATTTATCTGAGAATTAAAAAAATATTTTCCCGCAAAATGGAGGTAGTGAAAGAACCGAACTAAACAACTGTCAGGGTTTTGTGTTGCATTCAGTTCAATTCATTGTTAATCATCTTTAGTTGTCCTTGTTATCTCATTTCATCATTATTAGTTACACCTGTGTTTAATTATAGTTAAGTTATTTCACCTGTTATGTTTGATTATCACTTCCCTTTATATTCTGCCCGTGTCTTTCCCTTGTCGGTCGTTGAATGTGAGTGTACGTCTATGTGATGTTCCTCGTCTTCGTTGTATGTTTTAATAAAGTTCCAGAGTTTATATATAAAGAATCCCGTCTCCTCGTCATCATCGTTGTTGTATATTTGTATTTATAGAGTTAGAGTACGTGACAACAACTAGTTGTTGAGGAATTATTTAATCGTGCATCATTGGCATGACAGGTCTCTCTTGTGAAAAAATAAATGCCTACAAGTGGAAAAAATATTTTAGGCAGAAAATGACAGAGGCACAATTGTTTGCTTACAAGTGTTTCCAGATCTTGCACGAAAAATACAGCAAACAAGAAAATTAAGTGAGAAAACTTGTGAGACACAAGACAGAACGTCTCATTAACATGATATACCATGTTTACTACTATAGTTTGCACCAAATAACTACTCGCTACTGTGCTTTTTACCAGAGTAAATGATTTTCCATTATTTCCAACTGTAATCAGAAAATTATTAAAATTCTGAAGGTTTCTTACACAGAAAATGCCATAATTATTTATTGTAATTGATTATGAATGTCAACATCTACTTTAACTGAGAACTTGAAATTAGAGAGTTATTTTGAAATGAGTAGTTTCATAAAATTCTTGTATTCTGTAACGTGAGTGACTATATGGGCTACACACACATTAGTAGCTTGAATACCGTTTGTCTAAATGTCAAATATCAATGAAGGATATACGTACTCATAGTTAGTGTGACTAAAGTAAATATCAGAGATGGTGGCTTTCACACCATCGCCAAGTCATATTACAGCTGACACAAGGTTACTTTATAAAGGAGTCAGAACTTAAATAAATGCTTTTATTAAGAATTGAGATTTAAGCTCATGATATGGGTCCTGCACAGATGGGATGATGCAAAGAGGTGGACATAAGGTAAATTTAAAACCTTCAGATGGTGCACAGTTCATATCTCCATTTGGATTACACCGATTCCACGAGAGACAAACATGTGTGCAAACCAAACCACCGTAGTCCTCCTTCACAGTTTACCACTTTCAGATTGCAGGTGTAAGTCTGTCAGACAATCAGGGTAAGTGGTTGCAATCAATTTATTTAAGCTACATTTAAACAAAAAAGATTAGTGAAGTAAAATAAAATATAAAACTTTTGTTTAAATGTAGCTTAAATAAATTGATTGCAACCACTTACCTTGAAAAATGTATTAAATTCAATGAATATTTTTTTTTCAGTGTGAGGGCCGTGAGCCAAAAGTATAAGTTGCTGTGTTATATTAAAATTAAAATTGCCCTGATTCTTTTAATTTATAATTTTCTAATATTTAAAAAATAAATAAGCAAACATTACTACTGTTTATGCATAATTAATGCAGTTATATTTCCAAACGTAACTGTTGTAAAAAATTAAAAATAAATCATTTTGACAATAATTCTAAATGTCCTTTTATTCACTTTAATTCCTTGCATTTAATTTCAATAAAAAATTTAGTAATGTACAAATTAAACAAAAAATGTAACATTTTAGAAAATGTTTAATTAGAAATATGAACATCTGCAATAATGACGTTTATTCTTTATCCTTATTTCACGTCGCATAATGGGAGAAATTAAAGGTCATTGCGGGCCAACTTTGGGCACCTCTGCTATAGAGGGTCAACATATTAAAACATCATTAATCATTAAACTAATCCTAATGACTCCACTGGTTTAATAATTGTATTTTGATGCAAAACAATACATTTGTGAGCATTCAAATGCAGTGACACTGCCATAACTTCAAACTTTCTGTCTCTCGTGCATCTTGTGTCTAGCTGTCATTTCGAGCATTAATATCTGACATTAGTTCAGTTTATGTATCTCTCCGCTAACAAGCTGATAATCTAAATGTTTCTGTGAATGATCTAAGATCAGGCTGCTGATCTGATGCCGTGTTTCCTTTCTTTAGCCATTCAAAGTTGTCTTAAGTCCTATTCAGATGGTAATTATAGGGCTATATTCATTCATTTTTTTATTGTAGTTACTTTTCTTTCACCACCAAACCGATCATTTCCTGGCCAAATTGCAAACAATTTTTTGACAAACACCAGGGTTGTGTGAATTCCCTTAATAATGGTTGCATAAGAGAGATGAATATGGATGAGTGGTGATATTGTTTATTGTCTGTCTGTCACACACTGCTCTTAAAGTCTATCACACGTGTACATAACCACAAAGATCACCGCATGTCACCCAAGTTGTTCTTCTTCAGAGCTCTACTATTACTTAACTCCATATGAGCTTGTTTTTTATAATGTGACTCCTAAATATCAAACCTCAAGCAGTAGGCACATCTGCGACCCCTTTCTGAGAGCAGCAAGGCCTTCCAGTTGGGGATGAAATTAGACGTCATATTTTTAACTTATACTGCATGAAAGAAGGCTTATATGCGGCAGCCCTATTTTTACCGGCGGGCTAACCCAGCACTTACACCGAACCCTTCACTCAGTACTCATCTAATCCTGCTTTAGCCTGGACCGTCACAGGAATAGCAATGCTATAGACACACAAACACACACACAGCTCTCAATGGATCATTGATTGTTTCAGTGCAGTTGGGACTTTAATCAGGTTGTTGCAAGACTTTACTTGTTTAAGCACTCTACGTACTGTAGTATTAATCTTTCAATGCTTTCAATCATGTCCTCAAAGAGAGGAGAGGTTTCACTTTTGGAAGGCGTTGTTAATTGAAAATAAAAGTGCTTTAACCACAGCATTTATTTGTTTAAAGGGGACATTCCACAAGACGTTTTTAAGATATTAAATAAATCTTTGATGTCCCCAGAGTACATATGTGAAGTTTTAGCTCAAAATACCATATAGGTAATTTATTGTGACATATTAAAATAGGCACTTTATGGGTCTGAGCAAAAATGCACCGTTTCTGTGTGTATCCCTTTAAATCCAAATGAGCTGCTCAGGTGGGCGGAGTCTCAAGCGCTTGCGCTGTAGACATGACAGAGCATCGAGGAAGATTCTCTCATGAAAGAAGTTAGTAAGAGATGTTCAGCATTATATATTTGAACAAGTTTAAAAAGTCAATCATCTGTTTTATGCATACTAAACACATGTTTATCAGCAGATGGGGAACATTGTGGAATAAAAATAAAGACTTTTAGGTCTCATGCTGCTGCCAGTGTTTTAAACAGGCACAATGATTTTCAGCATGTTACAATAAAATACACTTCCACAAACACTCAGAAGTTTACTTTTGACCAAACTACACGAGCACATTTAAATGATCTGTAATAAAACAACACGTTTAATGCTTAAACTTTAGAGAAACAGATCAAATGACATGTTTAAGTTTATTGTGTACACATACTGAACACATTCGCATTTCTGTCAGTCTCTCACTCTCTATATTGTAACTCCTCGTATTCATTTGAAACTAAAGAGAAACATTAAACAACATATTTACTTATTGTGTATAATAGTGAATATGCGTTGTTCTCTCACTCTGTCTCGTGCGGTGCATTAATCCTCGTGTTCATTTATATAAACTTCAGAGAAACATATTAAACAACATACTTGTATTGATGAAAGTGATCCGTTGCTCTCTCTCTCTCTCTCTCTCTCTCTCTCTCACACAATCTCTCTCTATCTTACACTAAGTTAAGGTTAATCCTTTAGAACGTTAATTCAACCTTTAGAAAGTCCATTAAATCTACAAGTTATAAGATTGTAGGCTACTGTTTGTGTTTGAGGGAATTCAAACGCGTCGTGCTGTCAGTCATTATTTCTCTCTGTCGCTCGCACTCGTGAGGCCGTGTCATGGTTGGATAGCGCAGATGAAGGGGCGGTATCATTATAATAAGATCCCCTTAATACATCATGGGGGGAGCAAAATCCGAATGACCTATATATTCACATGCTTGCAGAGAGAGCCTTACCAAAACAAAGTTACAGGATTGCTATTTTTCATGTTTTCTGGGTTATTAGAAGCACTGGGGACCCGATTATAGCACTTAAACATGGAAAAAGTCTGATTTTCATGGAATGTCCCCTTTAAGGTTTTTTGCATATGGAGTAACAAATGATGTTAAAGGTGCAGTGTGTAAATTTTAGCGGCATCTAGTGGTGAGGTTGTGAATTGCAACCAACGGCTCAGTCCCCTGCTCATCTCTTGCTTTTGAAACACATATACGGTAGCCGCCACCGGACAAACATGTCATCATTGGAGACAACTTAGTAAAAAAGTTTGTCCGTTAAGGGCTTCTGTAGAAACATGGCTGCACAAAATGGCGGCTTCCATGTAAGGGGACCCTCTGTGTATGTAGATAAAACGTCTCATTCTAAGACAATAAACACATAACGGTTCAGTATGAAAGGTCTTTATACACCTGATAATTCAGTTTTGAATATTATTTTGCATTTCTGTCAAGAGATCCTTCTAAAAATTACACACTGCACCTTTAAATTACCAAAGTCCAAATTACCAGAGTCATTCACTGTAAAAAAATTCCGTAGAAATTACAAAGTTATTGCAGCTGGGTTGCCGGTAATTTACCGTAGATTTAAATTTATGTTATTTACTGGCAAGAGTTTGTTCAAAGTTAAATACATTTTAAATATGAACAAGTCTTTATCTTTACAGAATAAAACTATACAATAACAGCCTCATGCAAAGCATTCTGGGAACCAGAAATCATCATCAACCTTTTTCTGTTTTTTGCTTTAGATTTTGTTTCCCAGAATGTTTTGCTTTATGCTGTTTTTTAGTTTTACTCTGTAAAGACCAAGACTTGTAAATGTTTAATATTAATTTAACTTTGAAAAAAATGTTGCCAGTAAAAAACATAAATTTAAATCTACGGTAAGATACCGGCAACCCAGCTGCAATTTCTACGGAATTTTTTTTACTGTGTTCAAATCACTTGGTCCAGTATATGTTTTATTTACTATCTGTACATAATCATGTAATGTCTCTAAAATCCTTTGCTGTGGCAGCACCAATACTCTGGAATAGTTCTTTTTTCTCTTGCTTTTTAAATAGCTGAAGATGTGTGCTGTGTCTGGTTTGCCCTGCTATGTAATTCATGTTGCACATGGTGTTAGTTTGTTATATCAGTCCTTCCAGAAAAATGCAGAGGTTTTTTTTGTGATTGTTGCGATTCATTAATCAATTTATGCTGCAAAAGTGCGGCGTATTTGATAATATTATTTGATAATATGCGGACTATGGCTAATTATCCTTTGAATCATGCAATCGCATAATTGCATTTTTCTGGAGCGACTGTTCTATTGTACAGAACCTCGGTCAACAATTGTTGTTTTTATTGGTGCTATGAAAACAAAAGCTGAGTTGAGTACTCTTATTTAAGCTAAACATTTGGTGTTAACCAAACATTTGCAAACAAGCCAGTAATGCTTCAATAGAGCATTTATCATTACCCTTAATTCAAGGTACAATTGAGTTTCATTGGTGTATAAATGAAAAGGCGCCCCATATTTAGGAAAGATGGACCCAAAGACAACATGTACACTGTATAAAGAAAACAGAGTAGGAGCGAGATTCATCACTGCTACTGTATTACTTAAAAGAACCAATCATTAATAAAGACTGATGATTCTCTGGGGAAGGGGAGGGCGCAGGGAACAACCTGTGTGCATGTGCAGTAACTGAAACAACATTGATGTTTTTAATCCAATACGAGCTTAAAATCATTTTTGTAGCTTTAAAAAGATGAATTTTATTCATTATTCTTATTATTTTATTTTCCCCTTTTTTGCTGATCCACATCGAAAATCATTTCATACATGATATAAAATAAAGCAATAAACCCCAAGAAGCAGTGGGTTACCAGTGCATTTTATAACAGCTAAGGGGCGTTGTTAGGCACGACGCGAAGCGGAGTGCCTAAAACCCCCTTAGCTGTAATACAATGCACTGTAACCCCACT
Organism: Misgurnus mizolepis; assembly: GCA_025389145.1. Taxonomy (NCBI): domain Eukaryota; kingdom Metazoa; phylum Chordata; class Actinopteri; order Cypriniformes; family Cobitidae; genus Misgurnus; species Misgurnus mizolepis. The sequence goes on along the minus strand of JAIFKI010000022.1, from coordinate 6,456,922 downwards.
GCTTCGAGGGGGTTCATTGCGTTTATAAAACGGTTACTTCATATGCATAAGTTAGAGGGATTTTATAAAATAAAACACAAATAAGTTGTAATTATATTCGTACAAATAGGCCTATTACTCTTCCGCCAAACAAAGTAGTTCCTCAGAATCAAGTGTGACTGAAACAGAGCGCAGTTCCCAACCAACACAGATGCAGCACAGACACAATGAAAATATGATTTAAGACTGTGGTGTTTATTTTATAAATCACCATTCATCTAATTTAATTTATACATTAACATATATATTGTGCAACCGTTGAAGTGATGATCAAATATGCTTGGAAGCATGCTTAACTCTTTCCCCGTCAGCGTGTTTTTTTTTTTTTTAAGTTGCCACCCAGTTTTAGTTTAATGCCTTGCAGAAAAATTATCTTCTTTAAATAAGCATTAAATATCAAATGAAAGAACAGACCATCCGCTTTCAAACAAAAACAAACAAAAAAAACGTTTCATCCTACCTTCATTTGTTCTCTTATCACCTCTTAAATTTTCAGCTAAAAGCGGAGATAATTCCATTTTTGTGTATAACTTTTGTAAGAGATCAGAATCAGAGCCATCAAAACTTACACGCTGTGTTTTCAGTGTTGAGTGAATGCGTCAGTGTTTAAGTTGGGTAAGATCGCCCCCCAGTGGATAATCGCGGACGTATGAACTTGACTTATAAACTCCTCAGACAACGTTTTCTCTTTATCGACGAGATGACTCCACAATATTTATTGACTGTTATCTGGATATCGCCATTAATTGTGCAACTGTAGACAAATTAAAAATATGATTAAAGACACTGGTGTTTATTTTCTTAAATCAGTATGCAGCAACAGTGGCGCAGTGATACTTATGTAATGTGGTCTGAACCGTTGGGTTACCGGTGTATTTTATCACGGCTTAGAACGCGTTTCAACCAATCAGAATGAAGAACCAGAACTGCCCGCCGTTTTATAAAACGTAATATATTCTGTTAAACACTATATTGTAAATTCATGTAATTTGAGAGTTGGCATAGAGATCCACCCTATTTCACCAAGGTCCACTCAGTTTAAAATTTCTGGCCTCGCCACCAGTACTGTAGTACAGGCCAGGGCTAGTCAACTTTATCAGTAGCACTTAAATCCTTAAGAATGATTGATTACTGATAAGTAAATTAAGTATAAATATATTCATAGATTAAAGGCTCTTGCGCTGGAATGAGCTTCTCTCTTATGTGGGCAAGGATTTATGATTAAACTAAATTTTTATTACGACACTATGCACTGAAAAAAATGATTCATTCAATTTACTAATTTTTTTAAGGTAAGTGGTCGCAATCAATTGATTTAAGCTACATTTAAACAAAAAATTTTGAAAAACAAAACAAAAAACATTTGTTTAAATGTAGCTTAAATAAACTGTTTGCAACACCTTTTTAAAATTTTAAAATTGTAGTAAATTGAATGAGTCATTTTTTTCCAGTGGTAGTGTACAATGGAAAGGCAGTTTGGCCTATACTGCCCTACAAATGCTAAGTGCAGTAACTACGCAAACACTGAAACTGAGAAAAATGCCCTTAAAGTTTTTTTTACACCAGCCAGTCAAACATGTTACTGCAATTTTGGCACACATCTTTCTCTGAAATGGGACAAAATTTAACCAGGTGACTTTGTCACAAGACACAACAGATCCCACAAAGCCCATTTCAATCCTTAACTCGATTTTGACCAAATGCGTAGTTACTGCGCTTTGGCTTTGTAGCGCAGTATATATTTTTAAATATTAAGAAAGAAATACTTGAAAAAGAACACTTGAAATGTAACAGTTTATGAAAGTTAAACAGTCGTAAACAAAATGAGTTTTTTTGTCCGATGTTCATAGTTGTACTATTAACATTTGGCTCTTGCAATGTTAAACTGCAATTGTTTAAAAATGAAAAGAAAATTGGTTTTCAGTAATTAACTCATTCCCTGCCATTGATGGGTTTTCTGATCAATTAAGTGAAAAAATTTGCCTGAAAAAACGTGTTCCTGATGAGTTTTTATGGTAATCTGTAATACAGCGATTATCCACTAGATGACTCTTACCCAATTTATAAAAAAACTGAAGCAAAAAATTATTTATTAAATTTACACTCCGTGTATGTTTTGTTAATCGTTCTGAATCTGATCTCTAACTAATTCCTTCACAAAAATGCAAATCATTTCAGCTTTTTGCTCAAAATTTTTATTTATTTTTTTGAAAAATACCAATATTTAAAGGTGCAGTGTGTAAATTTTAGCGGGATCTAGTGGTGAGGTTGTGAATTGCAACCAACGGCTCAGTCCCCTGCTCATCTCTTGCTTTTGAAACACATATACGGTAGCCGCCACCGGACAAACATGTCATCATTGGAGACAACTTAGTAAAAAAGTTTGTCCGTAAAGGGCTTCTGTAGAAACATGGCTGCACAAAATGGCGGCTTCCATGTAAGGGGACCCTCTGTGTATGTAGATAAAACGTCTCATTCTAAGACAATAAACACATAACGGTTCAGTATGAAAGGTCTTTATACACCCCTGATAATTCAGTTTTGAATATTATTTTGCATTTCTGTCAAGAGATCCTTCTGAAAATTACACACTGCACCTTTAAGAGTAAATAAACAGAGAAAAAATTCCCAAAATTTCTCCCATTTTGTTTGTTTATTTATTGTTTGTTTGAAACCAGAGGGTCTGCTCTTTCATTTGATATAAAATAAAATTCCTGGTGGGGCAACTTTAAAAAAAAGGCTGGCAGGGAATGAGTTAAAACGCAAAATACTATACAAGATGTTTTTTATATAAAACTAAAAGTAACAAAAACAACATAAGGTATAACATATGTAATAATAACAATTATAATAATTATAATATATAACAATAATATATATATAAAAAATGTATATGTGTGTATATATATATATATATATATATATATATATATATATATATATATATATATATATATATATATATATATATATATATATATATATATATATATATATATATATATATATATATATAATATACTGTAGTATGTGTACTGTCCTATATAAGAATATCGGCCGCTATATCGATAGCTGGTCTTTTTTACTCTGTTTTTTTACTTTTTTACTCTCTAATATTTGTATCAGCATCACCCCCCCCCCCCAAAAAAAAAGCCATATTTGTCAAGCTCGACTATCTACTGTATATGTACCTCTGTCTCCACTTTTACAGTTTTGTGTTCTTTTCCCTGTCATCACCTTTGACCTCTGCTCATGGGGAGCTGCTCAGTAATACTGAACAATTTCTGTGTGATAAAACAATAGGAAAAATTCTGAATTGACCTGATAATTTTCAACACTTTTCACCTAAGCTGTAAACAGACTCATACATGGTGTCCTTAGCCAACATGTCCCTCTCCTCACCTTCACCTCCGCTGATCTCCTGCAGAATTGTGCTGAATCATAAAGATTTCAGAGCTCAGAAACTCGATCGCCCAGAGAAGTGCTGCACACAGGAAAACTGACTCGCACGTCTCCAGCATCCGAATTTATCACACGATTTGAGGCGTCTATCGACCATACTACTTATTTAGTATTTTACAAACATTTTGTACTTCATTCATGCTTCATCAAAAGTCTTAAGTATTTTAAGTAGTGTCTTAGAGTCGACAAAAATTACATTAGCAGATTTCAAATGTATAGCGTTTCTCTTCTGGGAAAAGGAACGAAAATATTGATGGCATCATCAAGCACTTGGTAGATGTCATGCTCTCGAATATAAAAATGTCCCATGGCCTAAAATATAAATACCACCGACTAGCAATAGCAAGTAGTAAATCATGGTTAACAGACGCGACAGCTTCCTGTTTCAATACGCAAAGACAGGAAAGAAAACCAAATTTAGTGTCTTTAATATAAAGCTCAAACTATGATAAATGTGTGTGTGTGTTTGTTTTATGTGGTCCTGGTGTGTCACTTCACATATACAGTATACTATATGTGGCCTTTCTACATAATATCTGAACATCTTTTTTACTATCAGATAAGAATTTTGTATTTCTGTCTCTCATACTTCACGACAACTAGCTTGAGTGTTTGTAATGGAAAGTCCCATTAAACACATTAAACCCAATATCCAAATACATGCTGAAACGGCAGAATCTCCCTTTGTGGATTCTGTGTCAACTCCTAACATGTTCTTCATCCCTGTATGCACATATGACGTTGTTGCCAGATCTTTATATACCTATAGGCAGATTTTTCTGTTGCAAAGGTTTTCTTCAAAGTAGATCATCAACACTTTAAATTAACTTTGTCTTTGACGGCAAAAAAGGTGCTGTTGAGTCTGTAAGGTGTGATGCTCGCCGGCATTGACATTAACCATCCTATAGGCTAAATTCTGGTTAAATGGTGGAGTTTTTTACCAGTCAAATGAATCTTGTAAACTATTAGAAATGTGATGAAAGCTGTTTAGCACACCAGTTCTTGTTGGGTGATTTGCAATTCAATCCAGTCTCCTCCAAACAAGAGTCTATTTAAAGAGTGTGCCGGTACTCTCCTCCAGATACATGTCATCAAAGAGAACGCTGACACTGCATCTGCTGGACACTGTGGGTGTGTGTGGACGGTTTTGCTTTGACTCACAGGTTTCTATAACAGCGTTGAGATAGAGGCTTTGTGTGGGAAGCATCTTCAACATTTTCTCTCCTTCTCAAGTAAACTCACGGTCTCGTTCAGATTTTGCCCTTTTGACTTTCTTTTCTCCGCCATTCTTTCTTTCTCAATAACTCGATCTATCAGATGCTTTACTCGTGTGCTTCACTGTAAAATATGTGAATTTACTTCTGTGCTTTCCCAGTAATAGTTGAAAATATTGAAAGAGAATTGAAATCTCTTACACATTAGTTATAAAGGTGTGACGTCTACAGATGCCCAGCATTGCAACATGAATAAAGGATGCAGGGATGTTTTCTCTTTACTCTCCGCTGGTTTATTTAATTTTATTTCTTAATGTAACACATGAAACGTCACCAACTGTGTTTTTGAACCAAATTACACTGGCTAGGAGAAAATTTGTCTTAGTGATCACCAGTCGTCCTAATGATGATTTTATATGATTATGATATGGTGCTGTTGTTACAAAATGTACTGTACATGCATTGATCTCACAGTTAAGCATCCCAATACTAAATGAAACATTTTGTGTTAATCCCTCGCAATTGTTTATGTGTTTAAACCCTTCAGAGAATATATCATCCATCTACATGCTTGTCACGTATGTAAATGCATATGCTCACAGTTGAGTGAGTGTGTATGTGTGTGTGATTACCCGTCTGTTATTGCATGCGCGCGCGTGTGTGTGTATGCGTGTGTGTGTTTATCCCTTTCGCAGTGAGTAAGGCGAGTGGGCGACAACAGCAACTGGTCTGCCTGTGTGTTGTTGCATAGCAGACATGCCTCACACTGCACGATATTACTCATTTCCTCAGCCCTGTGTACACACACACACACACACACACAAACACACACGCACGCACAAACTCTCACACTTTATCGCAGTCAGCCTCGCAGCCTTTCGACATGTTGTGACTCTACAGTTTGTCTGCTGTATTTGCACACACTGTGTCTGTAAGTTTGTGTGTGTTCACGTGTGCGTGTTGAAGAGAGATGCAGGAATGAGTGGCATTACACGGATGACATCTGCACATCGCACCACATCAAGGTCAGTCACATCGGGTCAACAGTGCTTTGGATGATGAACTGTGCATGCACGCTCAAGACATGACTATTTTGATGTTGTAAAATCAGGGCATGCGCTTGAAGATGTATTTGAGAGTTTGGGGTTATAGTTCATATAGGTTTATATATCCAGTATATCTTTGGCTGCTTTTGATTAAGGCTCAAACAGGATCTCTGGTTCGCAGCAGTCTTCTGCAGTGTACTTCACAGTTCTGCTATGTTTTGTCTTTTTCGGGGAGTGTTAAAGCCTCCTGTGACTCAACTTGAATATGAATAATGTCTCTTAGTTAGTTGGAGCCATCAGAAGGAGTGGGATTGCCTGAATTTCCATCTTGTAAAACTGTAGGCGAGAAAACTCGCAGCTCTGAGTCCCAAGATCTCAAACATCTTACAAAATCCATCCTGAATGATGTTGCTACATTGCACAAACAGGTGTATTGATTTGCAGTGTTGTCTGTAAGATTTGTTTCTATATACTGTAGTTAATGTAGTAATGGTATTGACTCTGACTGCCGACACAATGTAAAGAAATGAGTGTTTCGTCTTTTCTGAAATCGGTTCTGTCCATGCACCCATCAGACTGTGTTTCTCTGTGGCTTTCAGTGTACACCTCCTCATCATATACACGACATTAAATTTCTTCATAAAAAGTGAGGCTTTCAAAGCAGGGAGCTCTAGTTTAAAAAAAATATATAAATATGTATAATCTGATCACAGAAAAAAATATTTACTCAAAAGGGAAAGATTCATAAAACTGAACTTCCTGTGCAAACAAATCATTGCACAAACTACTAAGTTCTTCTATTTTGTAACCTTCGCATTTTTATTGTGTAAATATCATGAAAACTGCCTGGCAGAGAGACTAAATCATTTGTGCATGCATTTGTACTGTATGTGTATTTTTGTATACACAGCAGTGTCATATTTATACTTGACCACGTAGATTTCTCAGGATTATATGTTTAAATAATATATTACATGGTGAAAATATGCATATAAAGAGCTGGGTTTCATTTAAAACTTTTCAATTCTGATACTGATACCTTCGATACCGGTTCCTGAATGATACTTTATTTGATACCAATTGCATGAAATGTGATTTAACAAGATTACTTCATACATCATTTTTTTCAGTTTGTCTACTTTTTAAAGGGGTAGCGTAAAAATCTAATTTTACCATGTTTAAATGCTACAATTGGGTCCCCAGTGCTTCTATCAACCTAGAAAATGTGAAAAAAAATCAACCCAGTAACATTCTTTGGAACGATGTGAAAAATATGTTTGTTCAGATTTCGCCTGTTTTCTTAGGTAGGTAGCAAGGCCAATTACAATAATACCGCCCCTTAATCTGCACTATACAACCACATCACTGCCATTTAGTGCGAAGATAAAGAGAAAAAAATAATTGACAGCACAATTAAGTTTGCAACAAACCACAATCATTGCGATCAGTGTTTGCATTTCATCAGCTCATTTGCATTTTAAAGGACACACCCAAAAACGGCACTTTTTTGCTCAAGCCTACAAAGTGGCAATTTTAACATGCTATAATAAATTATATATATGGTGTTTTGAGCTAAAACTTCACATACACCACACTGAGGACACCAAATACCTATTTTACATCTTTAAAAAAAAAAACTCATGATATGACCCCTTTAAGAAACTCAAAGAGTCACTGCAGAAAGTAACACGTGGACAATAAATCACTCCAAATAGTCTTTTTTATTAAAGTTTAAATTGTTTTCAGTGCAAAGTCAGAATGTGCCGCTTCCTGCTACATATGCTTAAGATCTTTAAATAAATGTCTGCTTTTTCAGGAGACAGTTCAGCCCGCTCCACTGATATCAATGATGTCATTTTTGCTTTTTTTGCCGGTGTGAACAGAGAGACATTTGATGGTCTCCTCATGCCAGGGTCGGCAAGTGCAGAGGCTGAGAAGAGGAAAGAAAAAGAATGCTAAACGCACACTTTAACAAGATAACTAGTTGTTAAGCCTGACTAGTTACTGTCAGCCTTAAAGCATTTTAGCATAAATTTAGCTAGCTATGGCCATACATCTTAAAATTATCAAAAGCTATGTATGTCCCTGTTTATAGGACCAATAAGTCACAGCGCACAGAAACGTTAAAGGCGGAGTGCACAATGTTTGAAAAACGCTTTGTAAAAGGGAGTCGGGCCGACTACCAAAACACACTTGTAGTCAATCAGCAGTAAGGGGCGTGTCTACTAACCGACATCCTTGCCAGGGTTGCGTATGTGTGGGGCGGGTCTATCAAAAGAAGGTCCAGATTCTATTGGGGTAAGGGCGTGTATGTTTAGGTGATTTCAGATATCAGCATTGGCTTTTAAACATTGTGCACTCCGCCTTTAACTTAAACCTAACAATAGCTACACATACATTTACCACTATAAGCTAGCAATTAGTTTTTTTGCAATGTTAGCTTAACCTGTCGAAGTGCCAGTCACAGTGCCTCTGCCGTCATTGGTAGTTTTTGAGGAGGGCTCATGTGGTGGGTGTGTTGAAAGAGGATTCGTGTGAGCACAACACTGAAAAGATGACTGCCCCGGCTCGGTCTTCTTACAGTTGAAGACGGGGCAACTTTCTGCTCTTTCAGTTTATTCTGTGCACGCTTTCCCGCCTTGACAGCATTAACCTTGTCGCAAAAATTGCATCCCACTATGGCATTGCTATGGCAACTGCGTGCAATGGCATTCGCTGGTCCCATCTTGTGCCATCGCATAAAATTGAATACACTTTGACGAGATTAATCCATAGGTATCGAATTCTTGTTACTCGATGGTATCAAGTCAATTCGGTCACTGCCTAAAAAGTCGAACTCGATACACAGCCCTATGCCTATATATGAAACATTCTGAGATAAAAGCAAGTGTTATGTACCGTTCAATTACCTACTAATGAACTTTTCAATTACATACTAAATTATACTTAAAATATGTGTGTGACTGGTGTTTATGAAGAATCTTAATAATTCAAGTTTCAACTGACTGACACAGCCCAGTCTCACGAGATAACATACCTATAGTCACGTAATTAAAAAAAACTTTTGTGATACTGTCACGAATTCCCGCGTTTTTTTGTGATCGCATCACATATTTCTGTTTATGTGTCTTTGTCACGTATTGATTACTCAACTTTTTGTCCTATTTTCTTACCATTGTCGCTTCGGTTTAGGGTTAGATTTACATAAAATGACATCCTTACCCAAACCCAACTCTAACCCTAACGTCAGGCGACAATGAAAATAAGAAAAAGCAGTTGAGTAACCAATACCTGACAATGACACATAATTCGTGATAGGATCACGGAAAAATGCGGAAATTCGTGACAGTATCACGAAAAAGAAATTAAAAACATTACATGACTATAGGTACATAATTTCGTGAGACTGGGTAGACTAACATTACATTACTCATGTAAACATGTGCTGTTTATTATTAGAATTGGATTTCATCTTCTTGATATCGATTCGGTAAATATGAACTCCTTGTATTCAGCGTGATTCAATACTTAGATTGTGAGGTCACCGTATACAAACTAAGTTCTTAATTCCACAATACATTTCCATAGAGAACCTTCTCAACCTTCTTTGGTCACTGTAGATGTATGGACTCAGTTTCCATGGATACAGCAGCAGGGTATCGGGTTCAGTCCGTACAGACAGCGTGGTAGACAGAGGCGTTGAGAAAGAGACCAGATGTGCTGGCAGCAGAGTGCTGTCAAATATAAGAGTGTCTCATTTAGAGCCTTCAGAGTGACATTAGAGAAACTCCTCCACACACTGACTGCTGTGAATGAAACACGCTTGCTTTAATCGCTGTAAAGATCAACCCACGGTGAAGTACGATAAAACAGTGCCTGAAAGATTCTGGAAGAGGTCACAGCTTAAAGAACAATGAGAAGCAGTTTTTCAACACACTGCCATATTGTCTCCTGTCATGCTTGGGTGAGAAATGTGTTTTGGAGTATCTGTAAATGGTAGCACATTAGCAGTATGATGATAATCATATGGAAGTTATATTTAGATCAGTTCAGAGTCTCCACTGGCCGATTTCTGGCTCCCGCTGAAAGCACTTTCAGATGTTGCGATGTACTGCTTTGAAACTAAAGGAAAGATATCTCGTGGTCATAGTCATAGCATTACACAAAGATTTGATTTCTTTCACATTGCATGTACACTTTATTCTAACCTATATTCTAAAATTGCCATTCTTGATTTTTCTGTACATCTCTATTCCGTGTAAAACTGATTTGTAACAGTCAACAGAAAATCCCACAAGCATAGAATCAATCTCTCCACACGACTGTGGCATCTCAGAAGTTAAGCCCCCCTGAGGATTAAATAGCCCTTGCAACGCATATTCTATATAATCAAAGAAATGTGTTATTAACACTCTTGCACTACATTTCATAGTAATAACAATCTAAAATATATCCAATAGCAGGTCAATAATGTTTTGCTTTTTTATCTCAGGTGGGTAGGAGTTCTGAACGTGCCTGTGTGTGATACGTGGTATGCGTGATGCTGATCAGCAGAAGAACGTGTGTCTCTCCTGGCCCCTCATTCTCCCCAGCTGCCCATGTAACCTAGAGTGGCCCAGCAGGCCAGGGGGAATTCCCCATGAATCCAAGCCCAGACCGCAGCAAAGAGTCTCTCCCCCCCAAGAAGCGCGAGTCCCGACAGGGCTCGTCGGATCAGCCGGTCCCAGAGGATGACTTTAAACCTCCCGCCCCTTTCCGAAGCCGAAGGCATCATCACCCCATCGACGTTCACAGGGAAAGTGGTGACCTTCGATCATCTCCTCTGCCCACACTGCCACCCCTTCCTCTGTCGTTGCCTTGGCAGTTGTCCTATGGCCCCTCCGTGCAGCACTCGTACATGCCGGTCCAGATGGGTGAGAGACGAGGGTCAGTCTCTACATCCTGGAGAGACACGATGTGTGAACGTGGAATGGATGGAGGACTGGATCATCCTGTTTCCCACCATTCCCGCTGGCTCCGTGCCGACATCCCGCCCCTGAATCTGCAGCCATTTATCTCTATGCCCACGTTTAAGAGTGTCTACAGTGGTGAGTCCAGAGAAATGTGGTCCTATAGCCACAGCCGACGAGACTATAGCTCGTCCTTCTTCTCTTCTAATCTTTATCCTCAGCCAACAGTCTATCACCATGACACCCTCCCTGAAAGCAGACTCAGGTTCCAAGGCAGACGGCCCAATGGTGTAGATGGCCAAGGGCCTAGTAGAAGAGCACCTTCTTGCAATGACTATAGAAACGACAGCATAACCAGGTTAGATGGTTCATATGCCAATGGCAGAAGAACACTGGAGGACAAAGTAGGACAGAACACTGGGAAAGGCCTTCTGCCAGAAGAGAGCACAAGTGCACATTCCTTACCGCGGGACAGGGACCCTCGGGGAACACCCAAAGCTCCAATGACCCCCTCATCAGATGCAAAGTCAGGAAAGGCAATCACTTCTCAGGACCACCTCTACAGTGGAAGTGCCTCCCAAGCCGGAGCTCAAATCTACTATGCCCTAGGATCCCTCTGCCCTTCTGCCCATCAGAACCCTCAGGCATACCCACAAATTAACCCTTTGAATCGTCCTTCCTCCCCACAAAGGAACTCCCAGAACTCCCCACCCAGACAGCACAACAGCCACGGGTCTGAGACAGACTGGGATACCTCTGCAGCGTTTTGCCGCCCTGCCGTCGCTGGCCCCGACCCTCCCCCTTCTGCAGTCCTACCTCATTTTGCCAAAGGTTCCCTGATTGAACTGGCCGGTGGCCGTCTGAAAAAGGTGGAGGAGCTTAAGACTGAGGATTTCTTTCGCAGTGCCGACACCTTGCCTGAGTTTCACCTGAGCACCTGCACTATTCTGTTCATCTCACCTGGACCCACCCACGGCTTCAACCACCTGCAGGTCTTGCTCACAGACCGCAATACTCAGGTGAGTCGAGGAGAACAACTTATGTTGAGAAATAAAAAACGATTTTTGTTTTTACATTTATTTAAGATCCCATGCCAAACCCATATGACCATATTGGTATTAAAGCAGTCTAGTTTAATTTTTTTTATGTCAAATTAAGCTTTTGATTACTTCCCCTTTGTATTGTACTTCTGGGAGATTGTTAAAATGGGACTCAAACACAATCAACAAACGGATCCTATATTTAAAATTAAAAAACTGTACCTCTTAAAATGCTTATTTTCACCTCCTTATTAGAGATGTGTGGTGTTTTGACAGTTTTGAACGTATTTTATGCTTTGTTCATTGTGATATTCCACACATACCAAGATGTACATTTTTGTACCAGCAGGAGTTACTCACAGTCTTAGCCGAATATCCATTTTTCGTCCGGGATCATGGATGGTCTTCGTGCAGTCCTCAGCGAAGCGCACAGCTGTATGGCTTGCAGTGCCGTCAGTTGGGTACAGGTGATGTGGTTCTTGCGCTGACTCCTACACCAACCCTCGCTCACTCCAGTAACCAGGCGCAATGCCCACTTGTCCGCTCGCCAGCAGCAGCAGCAGGGGTGCATACTTGCACAGATACAGCAGAAAGGTCGCGCCCTCCTCCAGCACCTCCTCCTCCCCCTGTGGCCCAGACTTCTCCTGGTCCACCGAGGGGGCGTACACGCAAGAGACGCTGGTCTGCTCCCGAGCTCCGGTCTGGAGGCAAGACTATCTCCCATTTACCTCAAGGTTGTAAGCGGGAAAGAAGGCAGTGAGGCTCTCGCTTACCTTCGGTCGTTGTAAAAAGACCAAGAGTGGTAAGGCCAAACGGGAAGGTTCACAACTGACTGGTAACCTCATGGAATCACCAGTTTATTGCTGTTCCTTCTCTGTTGCTTACGTGAGTTAAATGACATGCTAGGAAAGCCCAAAATGCACAATGAGACAATCAGAAATCACTTACCTGTGATGCCACGCACCTTTCAGTTATGCTAATCTCAAGCCTTTTTCTTGCAGGGTATGTCTTTTCAATGAGTATTATAACAACAAATGATATCAGATGTGTACAAAGACAAATCATAGGAATATATCTTAAAAACAAGTGTTCTGAGAATATGCTACATAATGATAGAAGTCTACTGTTATTTTCGTATTGCATTCTTGTTTCAAGCTTAGAAACTGCAGGCAAGGTGAATGTATTAGCAGCCAAGCTTTCAGTATGGAGTCAGTATGCTAGTTCACTTTAGCATTACGCTCCAGTCTGTTCTTACCGAGGGAAAAGACACTAAAGACATAATGACCCTGCACACGCCGCCATGGGGTTGGTCTTTAAAATAGTGATGGTGCTAGCCACACATCAGAAAGCTCCTCTGGTGATTTGTGCTTTTCCCTTTGATGTTTCTGTGTGACTGAGCGCAGGGAATAAATATGAAAGTCTAGTGTTGTTTTGAACTCAGATACGGGTAAATATATCTATCTACTCTTGATCAAGCACACTCTATCACTTTATTTTTCTCTGGTTTATTTTTGTTGTTGTGGTTTTTCAAATAACATTTGCTGGGTTTTTTTTCTTTGTAAATGTTATAGCTCTAAAACTGTATATTTTTAAATTTGTGAAACTGTAATACAATGTTCGCTAGAAATAAATGAAAGGCTTTCTAGATTTACTTGGGAAGAGTCTAAATCAATTTTTACCATCTTAACAAGAGTACAAATGAAAACAATGCATGATTAAAAGATGCTGATTTATAGGATTATCAAAAAGTACAAAAAGTTCAAAAGCCGCATACATGTGCGATCACACCTGAGTCATATTGCCCTACTGAAATAACTTAACCAAGTAGTAAAATAACTAAAAACTCTCAATTTTACTTCAATTTTGCAAACATATAAAAATATAAAGCAATCACAATGTTATTCTGTCATTATTAAGTCCTTTATGGTTAGAATAAAGATTTTGCTTGATCATTTAAAAAACACTCAAGTTTTCTCTCGTTTTCTATCTCGTTCTCTATTTAGATCCTTCAGATTTTTTTGATGATGAAAGGTTTGTGTGTTCTTCTCAGTAAGGCGTGTCTATGTATCGCTTTGCATACAGCTCGTTTGTGAGGGTGAACACTTCATCTCCACATTATTAGATGGATCTTGTCTCCCTAGACACTCTACAGCAAACAGGGGAATCACCTACACAAAAATGTGTGAAAAAAACAAAGAGAAAGTGTTTACTGTAATAGCATTGCATGATGCCCTCTGTTGGCAAGTAAAAGAACTGCTGTTTTTAAAAAGCAATCAATACAGGGTGATCCTAAAAAATTTCTGTCCTCTTATCACTGCTCATAGATTTCATGGTTGGGGGTATGGAAGGCATATTCGGACAATAAAATAATGAAGTGGTATAAATATAAACTAAAACAAGATTTACCATTTCATTATAGAAAACACAATATGTGTGCCAAACATAAAAATGAAAAAAATAAAAATTCATTTAAAAAATTTCATGCTGACAATGCATCGTGCCTTTCAAACTGTATAAATATAAATCTTGTAACTCATGATTTGACCTTTCATTCCTACTACTTATCTTGAGGCTCCCCCTATGTAAATTACCATGGTTTTACTACAGTTAAAAAAACATGGTTACTACACTTTTACCAGAAAAAAACATGGTGTATTTTTATAAGGTTAACTACAATCTTGACTATTAAAATAAAAACGCAAACGTAAAAAAGATTGTGAAAATATATATTTTTTTAAATTAGCATGCTTTTAATTGCTGTAAATGTATGGATAGCCCACACGATCTGTGTTATCTCAAAAAATAATTTACAAATATGCAAGAAAAGGTTTGTACTCTAAAATACTTTATTTGTAATAAACAGGAGATAAAGAATTTATAAACGTGTGGAGAGCCTTAAGCATTCGGACGGCGCCATCAGTGTTTTGAAAAGAATTACTTAAAAACGGTTTTCATCTCAGCATATCCACAGGTATAAAGTCATCATATACAATAAATCCGTGGGGCAGCTTTAAAAAAAAAAACATTTAAAAATATATGCAATGTTTGCGTTTGTTTAAAGCAAAACATTTAAACATTTATGTAATAATTTATGTCAAAGAGACTCAATAATAATCTGTTACATTTTAATCCTTTGATTTTTTTATATTTTAAATGTCACATCCATGTGATAAGCAAACACGCGCTGTTGTCTCATTTATAGGCGCATATTACTAACGCTCATTAAATAACAAAAACAATATTGCGCTATTGACTTTAGAGCAGGTTTTAGTTGGTCAATGGCGTAGTCTAGTTTAGTTGCCTCAAAATAGCAACGCGCCAACAATGCGCCTAAACACACCTCGTTTTCAGACCAGAACGCCCATGGGCACAAAATTGGGCGCAAATGCATTTGCTATTTAAACAACGTGGCGCTAAATGTGAAAATGATAATTGTGCCGGGTTGAAACTAGCAAAAGACATTGGCATTGCGCTGGGTGTATGATAGAGCCCTAAATCATCTATGGATTCAAAAAACAGTAAAAACTATGTGTATGTTTTGATCATTACTCTGAATCTGATCAGTATCAAAAATCCTTTACAAAAATGTAATTATCTCAGCTTTATGCTCAAAATTTGGTATAAATAAATCTACCCATATTTGAGAGTTGATAAAAAGAAAACAAATGAAGATAGGATGAAATGCTTTTTAGTTTGAAAGCAGAGGGTCTGTTAATTTGATACATTGTATGTTTA
The DNA here is from genome assembly GCA_025389145.1 of Misgurnus mizolepis. NCBI lineage: Eukaryota > Metazoa > Chordata > Actinopteri > Cypriniformes > Cobitidae > Misgurnus > Misgurnus mizolepis. The sequence goes on along the minus strand of JAIFKI010000022.1, from coordinate 6,441,437 downwards.
TATATTTAATACAGAACGTTTTCTGGAAGGCATTATACTTTTTGAAAATCATAAAAATGTTGGCACTGACTGTAAACTTAAAAAACGACTGGTGGGAAAGAGTAAAAGATGTAAAGCTAAGGTTCCTCCAAACAGTCGTTGTTAATAAATTGGCTAAGTTGGCAATACTGCTCCAGACACTCTCTGTTATGCGAGTTAGTAAGCCCCACCCACTGATTAACATTAAATTTGCATTGTGTGAGTGAGCATTAATAAAAATTCATTTCATTCTATTATTTAATTGATTTCTTTAAAACTGGCTGAATATGCTTTCCATATTAACGCATTGATTTTTAACATCAGGTAAGTTGAAGTCAAGGTTTGGATTTAAGGGATCCGGAGTTGAAGTGACTGGGACATCTAAGAGTAAGGACATGGGGTCGGATTCGTGAAAATAAGTAATAAGAAAATTATAAAGAAAAAGTGTGTTAGAAAGTAAGCGCAATTCTGGAAAATGTTTAGCTGCTATCAGTAACATTTTTGTTATTGAAAACTAGTAATTTACTCCGGCCTTACCCTAATTCACTATGGTAAGCTTATAATCATGCTTAATAAGTTGAGCTGTCAAGTTGGATTTTCTGGGAACTTTCAGTTGTTTTTCAACAAAGGTAAAGTTAAGTTTGTAAACTGTCCTAGGGGGTATTTCAGAAAGCTGGTTATGTGACATACCTGGGTATGTTTGAAATTGAATGTCTTTTTGTATTCCCTGTGTGCACGCATTAACTCTCGGTTACCAGTAGAAGGTTGATTGAACCAACTCTTATGAGGTTCCCCCCAGATGAGACATGAATGAATGAGACACCATGTCCTAGTAATGGCACCTTATCCTAGTAAAATACAGATCATACTAACTGGACTCTATAACCCTGACCACATCCGGTTAAAACGCTTTATCCTGAATTGTTGTCATAGAAATGTTGAATATAACAACATGACTCTTTTGGATAGTCTCACCTGTGCAGTGATGAGTTTCTTGCTCTTTGGTTGGTTGGGGTCAGGGAACTCCTCTCCAAAACACAGGTCCACGCTGTATCGTGGCTCAGGGCCTCCGCCCTGCTGATGGCCTTGTAACTCTGTGAGAAATCCAGCAAACATTGTAAGTGCAAAATCACATTAGAAATATATTGTGTAATGGTTTCCCAGCCCTCGCTCTTATTCACCCTGTAAAAAGATGGTCGTATCGAGCAGTTTGCAGGTCCTCTCTCTATCTAGTTTGTTGGGTTTGTCTCGGTGTTCGGCCAACGGGCCATCCCAGTACACGCGGCCCTGGCAGAAGCGTTTGATAAAGACACCGTCTGGAGCCACCCACACCAGGACGCCCTTCTCTAGGTGCGGCAGCAGACGACTCATGGCCTCGGTGATGCCCGGAGGCAGGGGCACAATGTCTGGACGAGGGAAGAACACTTTCTTAGCTTCACAAGGCCCGTAGATGCGCTCGTTCCCTACCGGAGCACATCCCTGCAGGATGAAGCAGCCGTCTGGAGATGAAGCTACGTCACTCTGCACCAGATTACCATAGTAAAACAATCGTACCTCCAGACGAAAGTCTACAAGCATACACAGAATTTTTTTTTAATTAAGAACTCTATTTTTAAATGGTTGCCTTAACTCTTTCCCCGCCATTGACGAGATTTCTCGTCAATTAAGAGAAAACGCTTCCCCGCCAATGACGAGATATTCCGTCTTTCCGCAATACCGCTATTATCCACCAGGTGGCGCCCTTCCGCAACTTTTTAAAACCGGAAGTATTTCCCTATGCCAAGTTGCTGCATGTCCGTGTCTGTTTTAAAGATCGCTCTGAATGGATGTCTATGAAAAGTCCGTCATAAAAATGGAATTATTTCTGCTTTTTGTTCAAAATATGGTGTTTTTGCAAAAACCTACCCATATTCAAAAGCTGATTGCAAAAGAACCACTAAAGGTAGGATGAAACGGTTTTTTTTGTTTGAAAGCAGAGGGTCTGCTCTTTCATTTGGTATATTGTATGTTTATATATTTAAAGAAGAACATTTTCTGGAAGGCATTAAACTTTGGTGAAAATCATGAAAAACGCTGGCGCTGGCTGGCAACTTTTTTTAAAAACGCTGGCGGTGAAAGAGTTAAATAAAATAAAAAAATTAAATATGATAATACTTATAATAAATATATTTTTAACTACAAATTGTTTATAATAAAGATAACATTTGTGAAAGTTGTACACTGCGGTTCAAAAGTTTGGGGGTACAAATTTTTTCACACTTTTAAAAATAATTTTAACTAATCAAAACTATGTAATAACAAATTCAGGGCCATTTCTAGGCATAGGCAAGCTAGGTGGTCACCTAGGGCGCCACCAGCTGCAGTGGGTGCCAAAGAGCGCATACACATTTTGACTGATGCTTCAATGACATGAATGAGTGAAAATATGAGGACTACAACTTTGAATGTCGTGTGTTTAACACAGAATGGACAGCAAAATATTTATCCAGCATCAGACAGAACAAGGTTGTGTGTGTGATTCCCTAAAAGTATTGCCACAACCTGCTTTCCTCTGTTTAAGCATATTTTTTCATGATAAATATATCGTCGCTGTCCGATGAAAACCACGTATGTCCATTTTGCCGATTTTGAGATTTTTCGAAGGATTGAATGTCCAGGTTAATTTCCGTATACAGTACGCTGCAGATATCTAAATGGCCATTGAAAAGTTGTGAAATCATGTCACCTGTTTTTCATGTATATCTATTTGGTGTCAAAGCTGTCAATCATGCTGCGTATCTCCCGCCCTGTGGAAGCATCTCGCCGGTCTCGTGAAGTTTCATCGAAGCTCAGCACTGGATATAGCCGAATAAACATAGCCTAGTGAGACAATGACTTTCCTTCATCGAGGTACGTTTCCCCCCTGACGCCAGTTGTACGTCTAGGAGTGACAAAATTACGGTAGGACTGTGCAAACAAAGTATCTGTCTAGCATTACCATATCAGTGTATTGATGCATTGTCCCTTCATAGTTTGCAAGAGACATTTAATAAATTTATAATTAATATTAAATAAACTAAGCGTATTTAATAAACTAAGACGTAGGCTATTTAATAAACTGAGCGTATTCATCTGTCAATATGAAACGCGACTTGGCCATTCTAATTAATGATCGGAAGAACGCGTATCGACCACCGTTACGGTAAAATATGCACGTATGTCCATTTAAACTCAATTTTGGTCAAATGTGGATTATATCATTACACTGGCAAGAACATGGTAGACAACGCTACATTCAACTGCTTTTGAAATACTGTGTTTTTTCACTTCCTGAAAAGTAACCATTTTGGACATAGGTGAGTTTCATCGGGCAGCGACGATATGTAATAATTATAAAGTTACGCACTTGTGATCATTTGACCTTGTGAAAATGAATCATGATTAAACATATAGTAAACATAGTGTCATTTGTAGTAGGCTAAGTAACCACAAATTTACCAACAAATGTTCTCACCATAATAACAATGGTATTTCATTTGTAGTAAAACTATTGTAATACAAATAGTAATTAATCTGATCATTTATAATGATAACTGTAATTATGTCTTACAATTGATATGAAATGAGAGTTGTGTCTAACTATGCTAAATATATTACTTTGATTGTGATGTGTACCTTAGAACTGTAAATATGATATGCACAAAAAAAGTGGTATTTTTTTTTCAAAATATGAAATTGTATTCTTAAAAGCAGGGTAAAGATAAATGCCCATGTGTAACTATAGTACAGTAATAATTATGTGTTTATTTGGAATAAATAAAGCTACATTTGTCTCAGCTCTTCAAAAGCATTTCAAAACCTGATGAGTCAAAACCCATGAGTCAAAATTTTTTCCTACCCCTGGCCCAACGGGTGCACAACCTGGGCGGAGCCACCCTAAAATGTAATTGCTTTCCCCCCAGCACCATTAGGTGTCAATCTGATGCCTATATGCCATTGGATCAGAGGGCTATCAGTTACAGCTCATGTAAAATTTGAATTTTTTTAGCTCTGAACACCACCATTACACTGCAAAAAATGACTTTCTTACTTAGTATTTTTGTCTTGTTTCAGTAGAAACATCAAAAAATTCTTAAATCAAGATGTCTTTTCTTGATGAGCAAAATGACCTAAGAAAATAGACGAAAAATATAAAATTTAAGCGAATTTGTGCTTAAAACAAACAAAAAAATCTGCCAATGGAATAACACTTTTTTTTTGCTGAAGTTTTCTTGTATTAAAGCAACACCAAAGAGTTTTTTTTTACCTTAAAATAACGCTTCCAAAACAGTTTCAGTCGTTCATCCACTCTAAACAGGGTGAACAGCACTTTCACATTCGCTTTGCAGCCCTCTATCGGCCAAAACCGCACTAAAGAAGTTTCCAAACGTCGGGTAGTGGTCCTGTAGTCCGAGTGAATACTACAAAAACTTGCTTTACGGCAGACCTAAAATCCAATCAGAGCCAGCTATGCCTCAGTATTTATGACAGTGGGTAATGGACAATTACGCTTCTAACCTGTAGGGGGAGCAAAGAGCCAAAACTCTTTGGTGTTGCTTTAAGTAAATTCAAGAAAAAAATGTTTATTTCATTGGCAGATTGTTTTGCTTGTTTTAAGCACAAACTCGCTTAAATTTGATATATTTGAGTTATTTTCTTAGGTAATTTGCTCATCAACAAAATACATATTGATTTAAGAATTTTAATATTTTTCTACTCAAAACAAGACAAAAATACTAAGTAAAAAAGTCATTTTTGCAGTGTAGATCAAAGCATTCAAAGTTCAATATAAAGATTAGGGTTTGGTAAACAAAATAATTTTTTAAATAATAGACAAAGAAAAAAAATTATAATCCTTTTTTTAACTACTTTGTTGAAATAAAGATTTGAGTGTTACATGATCACATTATTATTATTTTTATACATGATTTATGTTTTGTATGTAATATTGTATGATTTTGTATGGGGTAATGCCACTACGGGTTTCGCCTTGGAGGTCAAAATGGCTAGAAACTACACTTCTGTAAGGTTAGTTTACTAGGACAGTTAAAACATTTAATTAAAAAATCCTTTTGACAGTGATGACCGCAAAATTAAAAAACACCACTTTCTTTTATAATTTTAATCTCATACACGGCAAAAAATGATTTTCAAGAAAAAAAAATCTTAGTATTTTTGTCTTGTTTTCAGTAAAAATATCTAAAAACTCTTAAATTGAGATGCTTTTTCTTGATGAGCAAAACAACCCAAAAAAATAAGTCTAGTTTTTAGACCAAAAATATCAAATTTAAGTGATTTTATGGATAATACAAGCAAAGAAAATCTGCCAATGGGGTAAGCAAATTGTTCTTGAATTTAGTGTTTAAGAAACATGTTCAAGATTTTTTTGCTTACCCCATTGGCAGATTTTTTTTGCTTGTTTTATGCACAAAATCACTTAAATTAGACTTATTTTCTTGGGTCGTTTTGCTCATCAAGAAAAAGCATCTTAATTTAAGTATTTTTAGATATGTTTACTGAAAACAAGACAAAAATACTATTTTTTTTTTTTTTGGAAAATCATTTTTTGCCGTGTACAGTAGCATTGAGTTATTGTAAAGTGTGACGTGAGGGCGGCTTTTGAAATTTGCCAAAAAAACAAACAAACTGAACCCACTTTAGATAAATGTGTAAAAGATCAATTTTAAGATGAGTCTCTTACCAGACAAAGGCACTTGAGATAGATATAAAGGTACGGCTTGAGGAACAGAGTTAGCACAGGCTTCAGTGTTTATTATGGGACACACATACGACCTGCCATTCACACTTCTCTCTGCACAAACACACACACACAGAGAGTGAAACTGAAACCATTGCTTTGCACTGCTACACACATATTTTTCTATGTTAACTGTTGTGTGATCAAAAACAAACACTAACCACTCGATCCTCTGTCTGAGTCGCCAGGTAGATTGACCTGCTAAAAGGTGAAAAATAAAAAAGATAAACATTGTTTTTGATGTGCAGTCCAACACAAAACAACTTCAACCTTAAACATATGCAGTTTGTCCAGTAGGTGGAAGCAAAACAAGTGAGCGCAGTGTGAGTGGGGATTTCCAGAAGTTTTCATGTGACGCACAGTACAGTACCTGTATCCCTCTAAGAGCCGGGCTGCTGTCATCTTCATGTAACATCATTGCATTCACAGCCATGTCTTCAGAAAACAAGCAAAAGAAACATATATTAAACTCTCAGTTAAGTAAAACAATAGCAGTTTGCATAATAGCCTCAGTATTAAAACAAACAAAAACCAAAACATTTGCCAAAGTGCTTTTACAATTAAATGAACTCATATTACGTTTTATGAGTGTAAATGCAAGTGGTTGGTTCAGAGACTATTAAAAAAATTTCAAACTAAATCTTTTATTGTATGTTGCCTTGGATAACAGCATCTGCCAAATGAACAAATGTAAAACGATTTTGATTTATTTAAGTGCCCTCTTAATAGTTAAGGTCAGTTAATGCTGTCTCACAAACATGACAGGCTTGCAAAATGAAGAAACCTGAAAGCGTATCATGTAATAAAGGGTTAAATATGTAAATATTGGCTTCTCTGAAGGTGAGGGACAGAATGTAGCACCTGTTACTCGTCCTGTATCGTCCATGATCCGATAAACTTTGTATGGTTCAGAGATGTCCAGTTGACTGCGTTCAGGAACCTCCTGGAAGTCTGAGCTCTTGTTGAGGGCACAACGCAGACGGGTTTTCCAAGTGGAAGGATCTGCTTTATCCATGCCCTCCCGAAATTTACCTTTGTACATGGCCCATGCCTGACACAAACAGTAGACACACACACACACGTTTGTTTTTATACATTGTCATGACTTTCCATAGAGTAATTACTTTGTATAAACTGTACAGCCAACTTTTCACACAAAACTTTCTGAATTCTTACATTTTCAAATAAACATCATTCTGTTTATTTAAGAAACAGTTTAAATCGTGGGAACCGGCCTGCAGCATTCTTTACACTGTATATGAAAGACTTTTACTTTCACTGTGTGGACATTTGGACCCCGCAATTTATAAAAACTGCCCGCGCGCACACTTTACACTGACATGAATCAAAGTTTCCATTTTAAAGTGTTAGTCATCAGATAACTAAACATCTACTGCTCTTAGGTCAGTTATATATGAGTGAGATGAATCCACCTTGAAGAGTGCAGCGTCCTGCTGCTGTCTGTAGTCCTGTTTGGCCGCGTGTTTCCAGGGAATCCTGAACATGGTTTTCTCCTGGTTTTCCCAGCTCAATCCCGCGTATTTGCCGCTGTCTATCTGTGCTATGAGCCATTCTCTAAGTCTCATGTGTCTCGATTTGTCCTCCATCACATCACATGTCTAAAAGGCATGAAGAAATGAAACCAACAGCAGAATATCATCGATACATATGAGACGTTTCAGAACGAAAGTAAAAGTATGAAGTGAAACACTTTCGGTTTCCTGTTTAAAGCATCACGTTAACTACACACATAAACACGCAGTTCATTACACGAATAATTAAGACCGAATAATAATGTCGAGCAAAATAAACACGCGGATATTTATGTACTACAAGTAATTAATAGTCGCTAAATTGCCGAAAATAACACATCGCTTTTGAAACGTGTTACCGCGTTTTTACACAGACAAACCAGCAGATGGAGACATATCACAACGCATTCAACACACACACTTCTACAACAATCATCATATTATTAACCCTTGTTAGTTTGAAATTTACTACCCTTTCGGGTTGTTCGTGTACCAAAAAGCCAGTAAATTAAACGGCTGTAAAAAATTATCAGATGATTTTTGCATAAATCTGTTAATCAACCTAAGTACTGATCAAAACTACCAAAGGTTTACAAAATTTCCATGATTTTATCTCTTTAATTGCCAAGTTCACGAGTTCACACTTACAAATAAGTTAAAAGAATTAAATTAGTAAACGTATTTGGCGTGCTGTCCGGGGAGAGGGCTCTGAGCAGGGAATGAGCCTGAAACACAGAGTATCCCCCCAAAAGGCAAAATAGATTATTCGGACAGCAGCCGGGAGCTGTGCCCCCCAAACGTAGAAATGATGAGGCTGATGTTTGCTGAGAAGTCTGGAATCGGGAGTTTTGAGTCTGTTTCTGATGGAAGATTAATATATGCTGCGCTGTAGGATGGGTGAGCCTGCCACCTCCGATGAGCTGGACGATTTTGGAGGGGCTTTGCGGCGTCCGACGGGAGTACAATACTCGCTGCGATCGGACGTGTAAGCCCTGCTGGCGGTCGGAAGGGTAATTTGATTAAATTATGTAAGGAGGCTTTTGTGGTGTCCAACGGGAGTTCAATACTCACTGCGATCGGACGGGTAAGCCCCCGTTGATGGTGGGCAATTTAATAATTTATATTAGGATGCTTTCTAATAGTGCCCGACGGGAGTTCAATACTCACTGCGATCGGACGGGTAAGCACCATTGATGGTGGGCAATTTAATAATTTATATTAGGATGCTTTCTAATAGTGCCCGACGGGAGTCCAATACTCACTGCGATCGGACGGGTAAGCACCATTGATGGTGGGCAATTTAATAATTTATATTAGGATGCTTTCTAATAGTGCCCGACGGGAGTTCAATACTCACTGCGATCGGACGGGTAAGCACCATTGATGGTGGGCAATTTAATAATTTATATTAGGATGCTTTCTAATAGTGCCCGACGGGAGTCCAATACTCACTGCGATCGGACGGGTAAGCACCATTGATGGTGGGCAATTTAATAATTTATATTAGGATGCTTTCTAATAGTGCCCGACGGGAGTCCAATACTCACTGCGATCGGACGGGTAAGCACCATTGATGGTGGGCAATTTAATAATTTATATTAGGATGCTTTCTAATAGTGCCCGACGGGAGTTCAATACTCACTGCGATCGGACGGGTAAGCACCATTGATGGTGGGCAATTTAATAATTTATATTAGGATGCTTTCTAATAGTGCCCGACGGGAGTCCAATACTCACTGCGATCGGACGGGTAAGCACCATTGATGGTGGGCAATTTAATAATTTATATTAGGATGCTTTCTAATAGTGCCCGACGGGAGTTCAATACTCTCTGCGATCGGACGGGTAAGCCCTCGCTGATGGTTTGTTTCACGTTTTGAATTTGGGAGGCTTCTGCGGCGTCAGACGGGAGTTCAATACTCGCTGCGATCGGACGTGTAGCCCCCCACTGGTAATGGGGAATTTGCTCATTTAGGAGGCTTAGTGGTGCCCGACGGGAGTTCAATACTCGCTGCGATCGGACAGATAGCCTCGCTGGCAATTAGATAGGCGATTTGATTATTTATATTATGAGGCTTTCTTAGTGGTGCCCGACGGGAGTTCAATACTCGCTGCGATCGGACAGGTAGCCTCGCTGGCGATGAAATGGGCAATGATAATTTATATTAGGAGGCTTTCTAGTGGTGCCCGACGGGAGTTCAATACTCGCTGCGATCGGACAGGTAGCCTCGCTGGCGATGAAATGGGCAATGATAATTTATATTAGGAGGCTTTCTAGTGGTGCCCGACGGGAGTTCAATACTCGCTGCGATCGGACAGGTAGCCTCGCTGGCGATGAAATGGGCAATGATAATTTATATTAGGAGGCTTTCTAGTGGTGCCCGACGGGAGTTCAATACTCGCTGCGATCGGACAGGTAGCCTCGCTGGCGATGAAATGGGCAATGATAATTTATATTAGGAGGCTTTCTAGTGGTGCCCGACGGGAGTTCAATACTCGCTGCGATCGGACAGGTAGCCTCGCTGGCGATGAAATGGGCAATGATAATTTATATTAGGAGGCTTTCTAGTGGTGCCCGACGGGAGTCCAATACTCACTGCGATCGGACAGGTAAGCCATGCTGGCAATGGGTGAGGAAATTTAATCATTTATATTAGAAGGCTTTCTGTTTGTTTCATATTGGGAGGGATTTGTGAAATTTGACAGGAGTTCAATACTCGCTGCAATCGGATGGTTAGCCCCCCTTTCGTGATTGGAGTTAATTTAACTGATAAGGGTTTGGTGCGCTTTTTTAATGTGGAAGCGGTTAGATCTGATATAGCTTTTGAAAGCTTCAGATGACCAACGACCAAGAGCTTGGATCTGCTGCCGCGAGAATCCTTTTTGGGCGGCTGTGATTGCAGCACCTATACAGAATGAGTGACCTGAAAGGAGTTCTGCTGGGATGCCCAATTGGATTAGGACTAATTTTTTAAATATTTTGAAACCAGAAGCGTGTGATTGGATGTTTTGCGTCGTTTATAAATTGGGTCTGAGGGGTCCTTACTTGCTAATTTCCTGAATTGGAGGTAGGATTTGAGAGTTTGGTAGGTTGGATAGGTGAATGGAGGTTGAAAATATAAATGAAATGGCCTTTTTTGAATTTGTCTGTCTTCCTCTGTTTAATAAAGTAGGAGATAGTTTCATCGTCTACTAGGGATAGATCTGAAATTGTGGGATGAATCTTTGGGTTAAAATTTTAGGTCTTGGTGAGTTCCGAGGATCTGAGAAACCCGAAAAGCAAAAATAAACATAGCATCCAATGTGCGAGCTGTATTGATGGAATGGTAGCCTAGACACAGGGTATGGATACATTTAGTAAGTAGGTCTAGTGTTAAAGGTTGTCTAGCATCTGGGCGGGTGGGTGGCTTTAATAAGCAGTTTGTGAATTTGTTAGGGGAGGGAGAGCCGAAAATTAATTTATGGAAAAGTTGGATTCCGCTTAGATAGCCTTTAATGGAACTGATTTGTAGGTTTTTTGGTGTTGTAGAGGTAGGAGATAGACAATGTAATTGTGAGCAGAGAGACATCTGGGAATGGAAGATTAAAAATTAAATGAAAGGTTTTAAAACATCTCCAGGTTGTTAGATATGATTGGAGAGTTCTGGTGAAAAAGGCTTGGAAAATTGAATTGAGAGAAGCGTCGAGTAATGTTCTCAAGGAATGGTTTACGGGAAGATTAATTCCGAATAGTGAGGTACTGGCTAGGGCGGGGATTTTGATTCGAATTTCAAGAATCAATTAGATTCCGATTCTCCAGATATTGAATCGATTATCATTATTCGATCTGATCCGATCTTTGAGATGTAGATACGTGTTTTTGAAAAAGCATGAAATGGTGCCAGATAGGGGTGGGCGGAATGACCAAAAATCTATTCCACGGAATGATTCAGTTTTACCAGTTTTTAAATATGGACAATTTAAAGTTAATAATGTTAAAGTGAAAATGCCCAGATGCTAACAACAGATTAAGTCTTGATAGACAGAGTCTTGAGTTATTAATTTTATAGACTATTGAAGCTATAGTATGCATTGTATTTTGTATTTATGCATACATTACATTAAAATAGGCAATATGTAAAATGAACAGGTATAAGTTTAACACGAACAGACAGGATAAATACCTGTATATGAGAGACGGATCTCTAGATATAGATATTATAAATATGACAGGTGCTATGCCTATGATGTGATGAAGTCTATTTTAAGGTCTTAACGCTCTTTACTTTCTATTTTAACTTAACATTTGCGTTTCTTTCTCGTCTTTCTGATCAAAGATATTTGTACTATAAGCAAATCAGGCCTCAAACTACATCGCTCAATCGGCGCACGTGTCACTGATATAAACGAGAGTTTTGTCTTAAAGTTCAGAAACTTACAACTATTAGCATTATGTGCGAGAAGAACTCTTTATTTGGGGACCTGTTGCGCGCGCCCTCAAGAAACCTCTGCCCGTCAGAGACCGGCTGCATGAGCACAGAGGGGGAGAGAGAGAGATTCGCTGCCAGACCCGCGGTGGATTCACTGGCGCTTATTATAAAAATAACATAACTCGTTCGTTTGTTATGAGTGGATTATTTTACATGTAGATCGCAGCTTTCAGCGTTTCTGGAGTTTTCAAAACAACCACTTTTGTGGAATACAGTTCAGTGTAGAATAAATGAGGTGGTCTTGTGCTCGCTGCTGCTGATGGAGTTTGGGAAGCGAACGGGAAGGAGAGAGTGTTGAGGTGGAAAGTAGATGGGCTGGGCTTGCGCCTCTAGTGGAGGCATCATCGCGCTACCACTTGCCGTAGGCCCTGGCTGAGGAAAAGTATTAGGGTTAGCTTCGTGAGAAGGACCGGCTAAAACTGTCCGGGCTCGCGGCTCTGGCGGAGGCAGCCTCACGTCAGGAGCCGCGGGCCATGAACAGTGGATATTGGCAGCAGGTTGCGTCTGCTCCGCCAACGGAGGCAGCCTCACGCTGACGGGGAGACGGTCGCTGCTGGTGGCCGGTATATCCGGAGTGGAAGCCTGTGGTGGAGAATAACCCGGAAAAGTTTTCCGGGCTCGCGGCTCTGGCGGAGGCAGCCTCACGTCAGGAGCCGCGGACCGCAGCTGTTTAGTGGCAACAGTTCGCGCCTGCCCCGCCAGTGGAGGCAACCTCACGCTAGCGGAGCGACGGTTACTGTTGGTGGCTGGTAAATCCGGGCGAGGAGTGCTGGAAGCCTTCGCTGAATGACGTGGAGCAGCAGGTTGCGGTGTAGCAGGTATTACTGGGGATCGACCCAGGCTTGCTGGGGCTCGTACTCTTACCTGGAGGTCGACGGAGTTTTGGTCTTACTATTCTGAAAGATGCCATTCTGAAAGATGCGAAGGATTTTCAGTGAGTTCAACTGTGATTTATATATGGCTTGCTTTCGAGCTGATTGGGTGTATTGTTGATTACCGATTGAAAGCGGCTGGTGCCATTGACTACTGATTGAAAACAGCTGAAGTCACTTAGGTATTTTATTTGACATGTTCCTCCCGAACTTTGTTAATAAAACATCATTTAAAGTGATGTCACTGATTTGGGCGAAAACACACAAAATGACAGATTTTCAATAGAGAAAGTGATTGTGAACTGGATTTTTTTAAACCTCACAGTCTTGGGCATGTCAAAAATTTGTAAAAAAACATTGGCTTTGATGCATTTTTAGTTTTTGTGCAGCACCAGATTAAATTTTTTCTTCTTCTTACAGTTTTTGCACCGTTGACTTCCATTAAAACAATTTCTTTGAGTCATGACACTATATAATCATGCATTCTTGAGGTAAAGAGGTAAAATTTGTAATTTTTACTGTTGATCGCCATGTGGCACAATTAACCCTTTAGTAGACCTGTGTAAAAAACTGAGCTTAATTTATAATAATTATGTATGACTGTAAAAACAAAATTATTCAACAGAGACAGTAAAATGTTAAGCCTTTTTAATAATACAGAGTTTTTTTATTGCATATATAACTGTTTGTTGCACTTAAATTATTAATTTTAATCAACTGGGCTTAAACAAGTATTTTAAAAATAATGTTGAATATATATATATATATATATATATATATATATATATATATATATATATATATATATATATATATATATTATTTATTTTTTTTCCTCACAGAAACTAGAGAACAAATTTGTTTTATTAAATGAGAAAGTCTACAGGAAGATACAGAGCTCCTCACACCAGGAGTTTCTACAGATACAGCTGTTTTATTCATACATGTATAATTTGTTATACCAGAAAACCTGTAGATAATGTTGAACAAAAAACACAATATGTTGCGAAAGTGTTTCACTTCATACTTTTACTTTCGTTTTGAAACATCTCACATGTATTGATGATATTCTGCTGTTGTTTCATAGTGCCACGCCAGTCTTGTCCAAGAGGAATATAAAGACTGATTTGAACATGCTGAAATTCATTTTAAAGGTGCATTTTAGTTTGTGTGTAATGTTGCTGTTAAAACATAAATAAAACCTGCACAATTATAAAGCTCAAAGTTCAATGGCAAGTATGAAGAGTTTCGTTGCAAAACTCAGTTGTTACAATTTTTGTCAAAACATGTTTATTATTATGTTATCATGTTATTATTTTGTTTCTGGTGCTACTTAGCTGTATTTTTTAAGTTATGAAGGTTTAAATCAAAACAAACCAACTGCAGTTGAATTGATATTAATTGGAATGCACAACCAAAAAAAGAGATTTCTGAAAAATCGTTTTGCAACGAAACTCTTCATATGTTCTTAAACAGAATCCTCTCCAAGGACTACAGAGAACGGCTGGATTGGATTACAGCCGTACTTCCCAGGTAGATGATGACAATATTCAGAATTTTTGACTAACTTCCACCAACAGGAACACGTCAAACAAAGGTGTGATGTTGTTGCGCTTCCACGGAGAAGAGGAAGAGTTGCTTTAGTAGAGTGTTTTTGTCACCCTGCCATGGAGACGCTGTTATTTTCATCCTGGAGTCAAATACCCTTTTTTGGCCTCTGCTGAGGGCAGCTTCCTCAATCTGCCGTGACATTCGACAAATGCACTAAGCTGGTGTCGAATCACAACACACAGGCTACACAATCAAAACTCATTACGTATTTCTGAAGGATGGACTTCATAGAACAAGAAAGACATCAGCCCGTTTTTAGGACAGTGAAAACAGTGGTATAGAGATAAGTACATTGTGTAGAAAAATTATGCAGGAAACATGAACACATGCTATATTGCATACCGTAAACACATGGGAAACACATTCGAAAACATGGGAAAAATTGGACCTTTGACAGACCTATGGAGTTCTGGATTAAAGTTTAATGAAGTAATGTGACCAAACTTTAACTATCTGGACCCATAGATCAGCCTAATGTCTGCTGGGAAAATGACCACCATTTCAGTGGTCAAATATAGGTGGTCCAGCTTTTTAATTTGTCCAGTAGGATTTCTGCCATTTCTTCCTAGCTTCCAATAGTCCAGGAGAAGTAGTGGGTCCTTGGGTATGTCCATATACAAAAGGTCCGAGAGAGTGGAGGATACATAAGTCCATAGGGAAAATATAGGACATTCCCAGAACATGTGTATATATGAACCTATAACATGACAATAGGGATCAGATCTAAACCTCATCTTGTACAGAATACTTGGGGTAAGATAAGCCTTTATAATAGATTTGTAGTGGGTCCTCTGGTGTGTCAGATTCTTAGAGGCAGTGAAATAATTTCCCCATAAATTGTCCCAGTTGGGTTTTGCTTAAGTCTTCACGTTCCCAGGAATATGTGGCCAGGACAGATGAATATTGAGAACAAAGATTTGAGTCGTAGACTTTGGATACTAAGCCACTGGTAGGGATCTTAAGGTCTAGCCAATCCCATAAGGGGTGTATCCGTAACGTCTCGGTTACGTATGTAACCCTCGTTCCCTGAAGGAAGGGAACGGAGACGTCACCTCGTGACCGACGAATTGGGAACCGCTCCGCGGGTGACCTATCTACTTCGAGAAACTATAAAAACGCCAATGAACTTGGCATGCAGGTATTTGCATAATGCCGGCACCGCCCCGCCAGGTGCGTATATAAGCCGCAGGTGCACAATACCAAATTAGCTATATTATTGCTGAGAAGCCGAGCAACAGTGCCCGGCCTGAAAAACAGCAATGGAACAGCAAACTGTGGCGACGGGACGTGACGTCTCCGTTCCCTTCCTTCAGGGAACGAGGGTTACATACGTAACCGAGACGTTCCCTTTCAGTCGGTCACTACGACGTCACGTCGTGACCGACGAATTGGGAATCCCTACCAAAACGCCACTGCAGCTGAACCCTTCCAGTGTCTGTAAAAGCCCTCCGCCCTCCACATAGGGGGCGGAACCTAAGGCGAAATGCAGAAGGCCGGTCACTACCTGTTCCTTAACCCACGATAGTGAAGCAGCGAACTGGGGAAGCGTCTAAACTGAGCGGAGCTAGAACACTGCGGAAGCCATCCCCTAAGAAGGTTGAATGGATGACATAAAAATATGAAACAACCGATAGGTTGCTCATAAAAAGTCTCTGAACAAAACATAGTATGCAGAGAGATGCAGAGCAGGCTCTGCTAAGGAAAACGTGGAGGATTAGTACCCCACGGAGTATACACACAAATGAACCCCACGTAGGGGACAAATGTGGACGCCTAGCCTACACAGGTTTACAGAGAATACATCAGTGATAGGTTGACAGCGGATGCTCCGCAACACCAGCTATCAGGGCGGTGGAGGAGAGGCAAAAACAGTTTTTTAGACGTTTTTGCCCCGATGGCCTTCCATATTGGTGCAGATGTGCAGCACCAAAATAGAGGCTCCAAGCCGACACACGAGCCGACCCTCGGCATTCTTAACTAGTTAGTAGAAAGAACCCGAGTGGAAACCGGTTCGACACGAACACTATAGAATCTTGTGAACGTATTAGGTGTCGCCCAGCCTGCAGCTCTACAAATATCTGTTAGCGAGGAACCGCGAGCCAGTGCCCACGATGATGCCACACTGCGTGTAGAGTGAGCATGTAAATTAAATGGACAAGGCACATTCTGCTTTTGATATGCAAGGGCTATAGTATCCACAATCCAATGGGACATCCTCTGCTTGGTGACAGCTTTTCCTTTCTGCTGACCACCGTAACAAACAAAGAGCTGATCTGAGGTCCTAAAACTTTGCGTCCTGTCTATATACACACGTAGTGCACGAACAGGGCATAACAAAGCCATGGCTGGGTCTGCCTCCTCCAAAGGCAGCGCTTGGAGGTTCACCACTTGATCTCTGAAAGGAGTGGTGGGAACTTTGGGCACAAAGCCGGGCCGGGGTCTCAGTGTTACGCTGGATGCAGCCGGCCCGAACTGAAGGCACGATTCATCGACCGAAAATGCATGAATATCCCCTATCCTCTTAACAGAAGCCAAAGCAAGGAGAGTTAATGTTTTCATAGTAAGAAATTTAACACTCACACTATGCAGAGGCTCAAATGGGGCTTCCTGGAGTGATTTCAGCACCAAGTACAGGTCCCAAGGAGGAATAGAGGGAGGACGAGAAGGATTCAGTCTTCGAGCGCCTCTGAGAAATCTAATGACCAGGTCGAGCTGACCCACTGTTCTACCGTTTACGGGTGAATGGTGAGCTGATATCGCAGCGATATCGACCTTAATAGTGGATGGTGACAGCCTATTCTCCAAACGACGCTGGAGATATAAAAGCACAACACTAATCGGGCATTCTCGGGGGTTTTCACTTTGGGAAGAACACCAGTCGACAAACAGGTTCCATTTAAGCGCGTAAGCCTGTCTCGTAGACGGCGCTCGCGCAGCAGCAATAGTGTTAGATACCTCTTGCGGTAAATCACTCATATCCTCCGTGCCCCGTCCAGAGACCACACATGGAGGTTCCACAGGTCGGGGCGCGGGTGCCATAATGTGCCCTCTTGTTGAGAAAGAAGGTCCTTCCTCAGGGGAATCTTCCAAGGAGGGGCTGTCGCGAGGAGAGAGAGTTCTGGAAACCAACTCCTGGTTGTCCAATACGGTGCCACCAACAGCACGCTCTCCTCGTCCTCCCGGATTTTGCATAGGGTTTGCGCAATGAGGCTCACCGGAGGGAACGCGTATTTGCGCATGTTTCGCGGCCAGCTGTGTGCCAATGCATCCACGCCGAGCGAGTCGTCGGCTAGTGAATAGAACAGGCGACAATGGGACGTCTCTGGGGAAGCAAACAGATCTATCTGCGCTTTGCCGAAACGTCTCCAAATCTGCTGAACCGCAATGGGGTGGAGTCGCCATTCGCCGGGACTCGCAGCCCGAGAGAGCGCATCCGCCTCTACATTGAGCGTGCCCGGGATGTAAATGGCACGAAGAGACCTCAAATTCTTCTGACTCCAAGTGAGGAGATGACGGGCGAGATGCGACAGGTGACGCGAGCGTAAACCGCCTTGACGATTGATGTACGCCACAGTCGCAGTGTTGTCTGTGCGAACTAATACATCTTTGCCCTGTAACTCGTTGCTGAAACGGACGAGCGCAAGATATACAGCCCACATTTCTCGGCAATTTATGTGCCAATGCAGCTGGGGTGCCGTCCAGACCCCCGAAGCCGCAAGCCCATCGTACGTGGCCCCCCACCCCGTGTCCGAAGCATCTGTGCATACTATTGCATGCCTGGAGACCTGTCTCAGAGGCACACCGGCTCGGAGAAACGCACGGTCTGACCACGGAGTGAAAGTGCGACGACACGCAGGTGTAATGATAACACGGTGAATGCCGCGCAGCCACGCTCTCCTCGGGACTCGATCGTGAAGCCAATGCTGAAGCGGTCGCATATGAAGCAGTCCGAGCGGAGTTACAGCTGCGGCTGCTGCCATATGCCCCAAAAGCTTCTGAAATTGTTTCAGCGGGACCGCGCTCTTGCTCTTGAATGTATTCAGGCAAGTCAGAATCGACTGTACACGCGCTTCTGTTAGACGAGCTGTCAAATCGATCGAGTCCAGTTCCATCCCGAGAAAAGAGATTCTCTGCACGGGGCAAAGCTTGCTCTTTTCCCAGTTGACCCGAAGACCCAAACGAGCGAGGTGTTTTAGAGTTAAATCTCTGTGATCGCACAGCGTCTGACGTGTTTGAGCTATTATGAGCCAATCGTCTAAATACGCGAGAATGCGCACACCTTTCTCTCTCAGGGGTTTTAAAGCCCCCTCCACTACTTTGGTGAATACACGGGGAGACAGAGAGAGCCCGAATGGGAGGACTTTGTACTGGTATGCTCGCCCCTCGAACGCAAAGCGGAGAAACGGCCTGTGCCGGGGGAGAATCGATACGTGGAAGTACGCGTCCTTCAGGTCGATGGATGCGAACCAATCGTTTGGACGAATGCATGGAAATATGCGTTTGGGCGTCAGCATTTTGAACGGCATTCTGTGAAGTGCACGGTTCAGCGAACGCAGGTCCAGGATCGGTCGCAAGCCGCCGCTTTTTTTGGGTACAATAAAGTAAGGGCTGTAAAACCCCGACCTCATCTCGGCTGGAGGGACCGGCTCGATCGCGTCCTTCGCCAGTAGGACAGCGATCTCCGCACGGAGGACGTGCGCATCGGCAGCTCTCACCGCAGTGAAACGAACGCCGGAGAATTTGGGGGGACGCCGGGCAAATTGGATCGCGTAGCCGAGACGAATCGTGCGTAAAAGCCAACGCGACGGGCTGGGAAGCTGTTCCCACGCCCCCAGACACCGTGCGAGAGGGACTAAAGGCACGATCGGAGTACCCGCGGCGGGCGCAACGGAGGTGATCGCCGGTGTGTGCGTATTGGCCGCACCGACAGCAGTGTTGTGCATGATAACACTCACCTGAGTCCGCTGCTGGGTGGGTGAGTAAGGGAGGCTCTGCTGGAGACACCTCACGCCACTCGATGCACCCTCTGGCGAAGGGGGAGGAAGACGATGGGTTATGAGCCCGTGATTGTCTTCTCTCCCCTGAGAAGACAGAGAGCGCGGAGGGGTTATGAGCCCGTGCGTTGCTCTCGTACTCCTCTGATGAGTCGGAGAACGAGGGGGGGTTATGAGCCCGCTCGTGTCTCCGGCACTCATCCGAAGACCTAGAGATGGAAGTGGAATTCGCTCTTTTTGTGGAATTGTGGGTGCCGACTGAAAAGTCGGCGGAACAGAAAAATGAAACAAAAGATTCCCCAACCGGCCCTCCTCCGGTGGGAGGAGTGGTGCCTTCACCATCTCCCGAAGAGCGATCCCCTCCATCTCTAGGTCGCCCGTCTCAGGGCCGCTTCGATTTTCTTTTTCCACCCTTTGAAGCGGGCTGAGCGGGCGGGGCGGGCTGCTGACGACCGGTTCCTCGCTTCTTAGAAGAGCCCCGGGGAGGAACGGAGGCGGCCGCCGCAGGACGCCCTCGGCGAGGAGCAGGCTGAGGTGCCGACGTGGACGGGGCAGGCGCAGGACGCTTCCGACGTGGCATGATCTGAGCGATGGCCTCAGTCTGCTTCTTGGCCGCGGAGAATTGCTGGGCAAACTCCTCGACCGTCTCGCTGAACAGGCCGGCCTGGGAAACCGGAGCATTCAGGAGCCGGGTTTTGTCAGCATCCTTCATGTCCGCCAGGCACAGCCAGAGATGGCATTCCTGGACCACCAGGGTGGACATCGCACGACCGACGGCACGTGCGGTGACCTTGGTCGCACGAAGCGCCAGGTCAGTAGCCGCACGGAGCTCGGAGAACTCCGCCGAATCGTGACCCCCCGCGTGCAGGTCCCTCAGAGCCTTAGCCTGGTGAACCTGCAGCAATGCCATGGCATGCAGGGCTGAAGCTGCCTCCCCACAGGCTTTGTAAGCAGTGCCGGTTAGAGCGGACGAATGCTTACAGGCCCGTGAGGGGAGAGTAGGCTGGTCCCGCCAGGAGGAAGCGACACCGGCCGGACACAACTGCATTGCGACCGGCCGCTCCACTGACGGGATACCAGTGTACCCCCTGGCATCTCCACCCTCGAGGGAGGTGAGAGGTGAAGGCTGAAACGGCCGGTTCCGGGAGGAAAACGGGGTTTTCCACGACCGCGTCAGCTCTTCATGCACCTCGGGGAAGAAAGGCACCGGGGGCGAGGGCTGGGAAGCCCTGGCACCCCCGAAGTACCAATCGTCGAGGCGGGACGGTTCGGCTGGGGGAGGTTCAGTCCACTCCAAGCCGACCGCCGCCGCCGCCCGAGCGAGCATGGCTGCCATCTCGGGGTCGAACGCAGGGCCCGCAACCCTTGCCGAAGGAGGGAGTGGGTCTGGATCGGCGTCCGAGATTGACAGCCCCCCCTCCGATGCTACGGTGGACAAAGTCTCCGGTGGAGGCTCGACAGAGCGCGAGGACACCGTAGAACACGGGCCACTCGTCTCCATCGGGACCTCCGCTGGCAACGGATCAGGGCGCTGGGAGCCACTGGACGAACCAGCAGACCGACCCAGCACCGTTATACGGAGATCATCCTTCGCAAGCCTAGTAACTGCGCTCTTAGCAGTACCAGGCTTGGAAGGCGGGGGCCGATCCCGGAGAAACGACACCCGTCTCCGCAAATCCGCCATAGTCATGCCCTCGCAGATGGAGCATGAACTATCACGCAACGCTGCCTCTGCGTGCTGGAGCCCCAGACACGAAACACAGCGCTCGTGGCCATCCCGGGGAGCGATGAACACACCGCATCCAGAAACGGAGCACGGGCGGAATGCCATCTTTAAAAAGACGCACCCAACCGTGACACGAATGAGTGGCTGTCTTTAAAAAGACACAAAGCTCAAACGTGCTGCTCTTTTAGGGAAATCACTCTTTTGTGCGAGCTGGTGAAACACACAGGGAGAGGCAAACGCACTCACTCGAACTCAAGTCCTAAATTAAAGAGACAGAGAGAGAGAGAGAAGGGTGGAGAAAACACTGCGAGCCTCCGCTGAGGTGTCTTTGCCCAACCAACTTCAGCAAGCTGAGATTTTTCTTTCCCCTCTTTAGAGACAGGATCTACGAAGATCAGTTTAAACAGCTTCTCGAGAGCAGATGTCTGCCGGCTTCGAAGCAATAAAAGCTAATTTGGTATTGTGCACCTGCGGCTTATATACGCACCTGGCGGGGCGGCGCCGGCATTATGCAAATACCTGCATGCCAAGTTCATTGGCGTTTTTATAGTTTCTCGAAGTAGATAGGTCACCCGCGGAGCGGTTCCCAATTCGTCGGTCACGACGTGACGTCGTAGTGACCGACTGAAAGGGAACTCTGAGGACCAGGGGACACCATATGCTTTAAGGGCTGATCTCAATCATAAATAGAAAAAAATCCAGGTATAGAAAACTCTTGGAACAACCTGAGGCCTTTGTCATTAAAAATGTCATTTAAAGTATAAATACTGGAATCAGACCAGGCTATGAATACAAATGGCTTGTTACTGGTCTGTATATTAACATTGTGCCATGTAGGTGTAGATTTCGTATAAGAAGCCACCTCGTTTGATTTTTTTCTATGTTTTTAAAAGTTTCTAAGGAATATTCAATGATAGGTCCAAGCATCTTCTTAAAATCTTTAGTTATTGCAGAGAATGGTAGATCTTGTAAGTGAATCAGATGAACAGTTTGCTTTTATGTTGCGCCATGCAACTAAAGAGTCAGGGTTAACCCATTGGTTTAATCTGGAAAGCCATCTAATATAATTTAAAATCAGGAAATGATAAACCTTCGTCAGGTTTTTTACGTTGCATTGTTTTAAGTCTAATTCTGGGTCTTTTTTTCCATATAATCTACTAACGGCCGTATTAAGTTCTTTGAGAGAGCATTCAGGTGGTGCAATTGGTATGGTGAAGAATAAAAATTGACCCTTGGAAGTACGTTCATTTTGAAGGTGGATATTCGTACATGAAGAGACAAACATAAGGGGACCAACAGATTAGATCTTCTTTAATCTTGCTCAGGAGATTTTGATTTGCTACATTAATTTTCGAATCTGCCAAGTTATCCACCTGGGATGGATTTTGACTGGGCAAAGCCAATGTCAATCAACATTCCATCCAATCGGAATTCTGATATGCAGTCGTGTTGAGTATCTAAGTTGGCACTTAATATTTGCCTGTTGCTATTCATCTACTGGGTGTAGCTGGCCATCCGAAAATCAATGTGTTCATTAAAAGATTTTTGTCACAAGTAAATGTGTTCATCATATCGATTACATAAGTATGTATCATGTTACTTTACTAAGATGAGACAACATCTCTCATAGTCACTATAACTCTGTTTGTGTTCAATAATAATTAAATAATGTGTGTTAAACCATAAACCATGCAAGCACATTGTATTATACCAAATACACAAAACAACATTGTTTTTAACAATTAAATATGTGCACTTTAAAGTTTAAATGAAACCTGGTGTTTCATTCAATTATTGGAGAGTAAATAACAAAAAGTATGGCTGCAACATGACAATTAATTATGTTTAAAGGTATGTTTTCAGTATTGTGACACTTGATATTAACAAGACAGATAAGTATGTTTCAGGTCAAATGATATCTGCAGCAGCAAATGTAAACCCCTAGGAATGAACTGGTTTTCTACAGTGATTTGCCATAAAATGTGATCTGATCCTCATCTAGGTCACAACAATAGACAAACACGACGTGCATAAGCTGACAACACTATAATGCTAGTTTCTTGTGTCTTTATTGAAAAACACCCACTAAACATTCATAGTGCTGGAGGAGAATGTAAGTGAACCCTGGGGTTTAATAGCTTAAGGAACCTCCGTTTGCAGCAATTAATTCAAGCAAGCTGTCGTGCAGGCTAAGGCATGGGTTAAATCCAAATGCAGATTATTGAGAGTAATCCACAAAACAGGCAAGGGTCAACAACCAGGTAAACATCAACAGCAAAGGTATTACAAAAAACAGAGTAAAATATCCAAGAGAAGGTCAGAGCAGGCAACAAACAATCAAAAACGATAAACAGACACAGGTCAAGAAATAAAGAGACACTATACAGATAGCGATGGGATATTTGAAGCGAGGCCTCGAAGCGCATGTCGAGAATAAATGGGCGTGCCAGATAAAGCCTTTATTCGAAGCTTGTGTTGTTAATGTAGAAATTACGTGACCAATGACAAATTAGGCCAAGATTTGTGTGGAACACGTCATTGGTTCCATCTGAGCATCGAAACTCGCGCCACGTGGGTGTTGTGGCGATTTGGTGTCGGATATTTTATAACCAGACAATTAAAAAATCTCTGCTTCAGTCTTTGCATAAAATGTATTTTATTTATCTGCTATTTCTTTTAGCTAGGTCTCACTAGGGAGCAATGCTGAATGAATCTTCGGATAACAAAAATTTGGGTGAAGCAATGGGCTGCGACGTGTCAGTGGTTCAGGAAGCCTCTCTTGGCCACCACCAGATACAGAAAGACAGGATAAACACTTGGTAATGCAGATAGAACTAACAATACTTCGCAATGTGAGTGAGAGTAAGTGTCACGGGGTGACGATCTTTCAGGGCGGAACCAAAAGTTGAGGAAGTTTTGGTTCCGCCCGGATGTTTCCGTCCAGACCGGAAAACGGAAACACCGGACATCCGGCAGATTCACGGAGGCTGTAATCAGCCGATTGGGCACAGCTGTGCCTAGTTGAAGAGATCGCCGGGTAATTGGATGATTATAGTACAGAGAGGAGTATATAAAGCACAGTTAGAACACAGTTAAGGGTGCTTAGTGTGTGCTGGGAAACGGAGCTGTGCTCATTTTTGGACGTGGTGGCTATCTGTGTTTCTCTCTCTCTCTCTCGTTTCAGTCTTTATTGTGGACCTGCTGGAGTGAACAGGAAAGTCCTATGGGTAAGAAGGAACTTTGTTCTAACCAATACTGAAGGAGTAAAGCAGGAAGAGATATTGACCGTCTGGTACAACGTAAATAAAGGCTATCCGCCGTGAGTATACCCTTTCTGTGTGGAGTAACTGGCAAAAACTAACTTGTGTAGCCATTGGAAACCTCCAGGAAAAGGAGGGCGGCCCTACCCCTACAAGAGTGTGGTGGGCGAGCCGTTAGAAGTACACATTCAAACAGCCGCCGCAACGAGACTTATTGTGGTCGTATTTCCCATCGCCTTATCGTAGCCCAAGCGCAGTGGAGGACACCGGGCGCTTCCCTTGTTGTGGTGCACTTATAGTGTGGTGAGTGAGACTGTGTAATAAATCTTTTCACGTTGGAGTGGCGCTGTGTATTTGCTGTGGGTTGCTGTGTGTCTTGTAGACGAAGCCCCGCATCATCCATTTTCTTCCACTGGGCAGAGGACGGAGAGGCCAACGACCTCAGAAACTACTGTTACTATTTGTAGTGTGCTGTTTGGAGTACGAAGGGACGCAGACTAAGAGCTGTCCGTGACCGTGAGTAAACCATTGGAAACATTCGTGGTGTGAACTTACCTGTGTCTGTTTTGTCGCAGAGTCAGAGGCGAAAGGGTCCGCCGCCCCGTGGTCTCTACGAAAAGGGCGCCCCCGCCTAGGAATCGATCGGCCTATGGGCATTGGAGATAGGGCAGCGCTCGACCCGGTGAGGTGGTGTGTGACCTTCGCCCCTCTGCTGACCTACGGAGGAGAACCATACTTACCCAGAAAGCTGTAAACAGCAGAGCCGCGGCCACCTGGAGAGAGAGAGCAGAACGAGAGTGAATCATTGAAGAGCAAACTGTGAACGTGATACCTACCCAGAAAGCTGTAAGCAGCAGAGCCGGTGAGAATTACTCGAAGTCTCAGCAACAGTGCCTTTGTGTTCTAGCGGCCACCTGTGGAGAGAGAGCAGAACGAGAGTGAATCATTGAAGAGCCACCTGTGAACGTGATACCTACCCAGAAAGCTGTAAACAGCAGAGCCGGTGAGAAATACTCGAAGTCTCAGTAACAGTGTCTTTGTGTTCTAGCGGCCACCGGTAGAGAGAGAGCAGAACGAGAGTGAATCATTGAAGAGCAAACTGTGAACGTGATACCTACCCAGACAGCTGTAAACAGCAGAGCCGGTGAGAAATACTCGAAGTCTCAGTAACAGTGTCTTTGTGTTCTAGCGGCCACCTGTGGAGAGAGAGCAGAATGAGAGTGAATCATTGAAGAGCAAACTGTGAACGTGATACCTACCCAGAAAGCTGTAAACAGCAGAGCCGGTGAGAAATACTCGAAGTCTCAGTAACAGTGTCTTTGTGTTCTAGCGGCCACCTGTGGAGAGAGAGCAGAACGAGAATGAATCATTGAAGAGCAAACTGTGAACGTGACATCTACCCAGAAAGCTGTAAACAGCAGAGCCGGTGAGAAATACTCGAAGTCTCAGTAACAGTGTCTTTGTGTCCTAGCGGCCACCTGTGGAGAGAGAGCAGAACGAGAGTGAATCATTGAAGAGCAAACTGTGAACGTGATACTTACCCAGAAAGCTGTAAGCAGCAGAGCCGGTGAGAATTACTCGAAGTCGCAGCAACAGTGCCTTTGTGTTCTAGCGGCCACCTGTGGAGAGAGAACAGAACGAGAGTGAATCATTGAAGAGCAAACTGTGAACGTGATACCTACCCAGAGAGCTGTAAGCAGCAGAGCCGGTGAGCAATACCCGAAGCCCAAGTAATAGTGTCATTTGTGTCCTAGTGGCCGCCTGTGGAGAACAAGGAGAAACAATTGGAGAACAGACTGTGTAACGTGATACCTACCCAGAGAGCTGCAAGCAGCAGAGCCGGTGAGAAACACCCTAAATGTAAGCTAACAGTGCTTTTGTGTCACAGCGACTATCTGTGGGGCACAAGGAGAACGTGGGCGGACGTACGACAGGGAACGTAAAGGCACGTGGGGCGAGGACCCCCTGCCGACCCGAGGAAAGGTACACCGACAGTGGAGATCCTCCTTACCAGTCACACCAAAATTATTCTGCCTCCAGGACGGAAGAAGGAGGGCGCCACGGTTAGCAGGGTCCAGGCCGGAGCCTGACGTTTCCCTTTCTCCCCCGGCTTATGGTGGTTGGCACCCCTGTTGTCCTTGGCCTGTCTGCCCGTGGCTGCAGTCTCCCTGGAGGGAGAAGAAGAGACCTATTAGTTTTAATTTCCCCTTTCCCTAAATTCCCAGTTCTTTTAAATATTTAAACTAAATAAAGCTTGTTTTAAATTTTACTTACCTGTTCCCGTGTTTGTCTGGTCATTGGGTTGGCTTTGGGGACCTCCTCGAGGTGGGAGTTGCAAAGGGGCGTGGCTTTAGTTTAAAACAGCCAGCCCCTGGTGGTGACAGATTTTGGCGTAGTCGGCAGGGCCCCACCTCGAGTTGAGTAACCAAGGTCACCCAATGACTGACAACGCGGGGCCTGCAGCCCCACCCCGTGCCACATCTATTATCATGGGAAGCCCATGGATCCAGAAATACGGAGGAGCAGAGTCGGAGGTACGACTGACCGAATGGAAGGCCCAATTAGAGTACTTGGCCGACTTACAGGGCCTTAGCGCCGCTCAGCGGCTCCAGTTTGTGTTGAACTCCCTAGAGGGAGAAGCACGGCGAGAGGTACAAGCCGCCCCCGAAGCAATCCGAGCCACCGCCCAGACTGTGTTCCAGTTCCTTACTGAGCAATATGG
The DNA here is from genome assembly GCA_025389145.1 of Misgurnus mizolepis. Lineage (NCBI taxonomy): Eukaryota > Metazoa > Chordata > Actinopteri > Cypriniformes > Cobitidae > Misgurnus > Misgurnus mizolepis. The sequence continues at coordinate 6,414,457 of JAIFKI010000022.1, read as the reverse complement.
CGACCATACCCCCGTAGCTGTCCTCCGTTCACAATTTTTTAATTGTAAGCAAGGCCCCCGACAACCTATTAGAGCTTTTGCCCTCAGGCTGCGAGAGCAGTTCACTCGCCTGCAGGCCCGACGAGACCATGGGCTAGGAGACGGAGAGACATTGTTACGTGACCAGTTCCTCCTGGGGATGAAAGAGGGCCCCGTGAGACAAAGTCTGAGGGTCCAGTTTCGGAGGGACTCTGGGCTCACCTTTGAAGACCTAAAGAAGGAGGCGCTGGCCTTGGAGGGTGATGAGGTCGAAGTAAGTGAAACCCCTGTATGTGCAGCCGTAAGTGGGAACACCGCAGTACCACCTGAACACGCAGATTGGAAGCAAGCCCTGAGAGTAGAATTGTTGAAAGATGTCCGAGAGCAGATGTCGGAACTATCTAAGACTCTTCTGGGAGAACTTCGCCAAGGTAGGGCGCGAGAGGAACCGAGGCCGGCACCCCGAGAGCGAGTCTACTCTGAGAGTAGAACACGGACCTGGTCTTGGGAGTGGCCGCTGGCCAAGAGGAAGGGAGCGTGACGGAATGGGTGGGGCGCCACCACCAACGGCTGCACTTTGCTTACGAACAGGTGTCCCAGAAGATCCGGGCTACAGGGGAAAAGAACAAGCGGCTGTACGACCGGACGGCCCGGGACGCCCCCTTGTTACCAGGAGAGAGAGTCTTGGTACGAGACAATCGGCGGCAAGGCAAAGGAAAGCTGAGTGACCGTTGGGAGACCACCCCGTACGTAGTCTGCAGGCAACAGAGGCCGGGACAGCCGGTGTATACCATCCGGCCGGAAGGAAAGGCCGGCCCTGAACGTGTGGTGCACCGAAACATGATTCGCCCTTGCCCAAATTATCCCGAGGTCGCGAAGGAGGTAGTGGCGGAACCGGCACCGACGGCCCCCTGGATGGAAGGATGGGCTGTGGTACCAGGCCTACCCGTGGTAGCACCACCCCCGGCCGCCCCAGGAGAGCCAGAGCTAGCACCTGAGCCAGTTGAACCCCCGGCCGCCCAGGGACAGCCAGAGCCAGTACCAGAGCCAGCCGAACCCCCGGCCGCCCAAAGACAACCTGAGGTTGTGCCCGAGCCCGCCGAACCTGACTCCCCTGTGAGGCGCTCCCAACGGGAGAATCGAGGCCGACCCCCTTCCCGTTACGGTGAGTGGACTACTCAAAGGCATTCCAGGGACTGGAATGCATTGGCGGGGGAGGATGTCACGGGGTGACGATCTTTCAGGGCGGAACCAAAAGTTGAGGAAGTTTTGGTTCCGCCCGGATGTTTCCGTCCAGACCGGAAAACGGAAACACCGGACATCCGGCAGATTCACGGAGGCTGTAATCAGCCGATTGGGCACAGCTGTGCCTAGTTGAAGAGATCGCCGGGTAATTGGATGATTATAGTACAGAGAGGAGTATATAAAGCACAGTTAGAACACAGTTAAGGGTGCTTAGTGTGTGCTGGGAAACGGAGCTGTGCTCATTTTTGGACGTGGTGGCTATCTGTGTTTCTCTCTCTCTCTCTCGTTTCAGTCTTTATTGTGGACCTGCTGGAGTGAACAGGAAAGTCCTATGGGTAAGAAGGAACTTTGTTCTAACCAATACTGAAGGAGTAAAGCAGGAAGAGATATTGACCGTCTGGTACAACGTAAATAAAGGCTATCCGCCGTGAGTATACCCTTTCTGTGTGGAGTAACTGGCAAAAACTAACTTGTGTAGCCATTGGAAACCTCCAGGAAAAGGAGGGCGGCCCTACCCCTACAAGAGTGTGGTGGGCGAGCCGTTAGAAGTACACATTCAAACAGCCGCCGCAACGAGACTTATTGTGGTCGTATTTCCCATCGCCTTATCGTAGCCCAAGCGCAGTGGAGGACACCGGGCGCTTCCCTTGTTGTGGTGCACTTATAGTGTGGTGAGTGAGACTGTGTAATAAATCTTTTCACGTTGGAGTGGCGCTGTGTATTTGCTGTGGGTTGCTGTGTGTCTTGTAGACGAAGCCCCGCATCATCCATTTTCTTCCACTGGGCAGAGGACGGAGAGGCCAACGACCTCAGAAACTACTGTTACTATTTGTAGTGTGCTGTTTGGAGTACGAAGGGACGCAGACTAAGAGCTGTCCGTGACCGTGAGTAAACCATTGGAAACATTCGTGGTGTGAACTTACCTGTGTCTGTTTTGTCGCAGAGTCAGAGGCGAAAGGGTCCGCCGCCCCGTGGTCTCTACGAAAAGGGCGCCCCCGCCTAGGAATCGATCGGCCTATGGGCATTGGAGATAGGGCAGCGCTCGACCCGGTGAGGTGGTGTGTGACCTTCGCCCCTCTGCTGACCTACGGAGGAGAACCATACTTACCCAGAAAGCTGTAAACAGCAGAGCCGCGGCCACCTGGAGAGAGAGAGCAGAACGAGAGTGAATCATTGAAGAGCAAACTGTGAACGTGATACCTACCCAGAAAGCTGTAAGCAGCAGAGCCGGTGAGAATTACTCGAAGTCTCAGCAACAGTGCCTTTGTGTTCTAGCGGCCACCTGTGGAGAGAGAGCAGAACGAGAGTGAATCATTGAAGAGCCACCTGTGAACGTGATACCTACCCAGAAAGCTGTAAACAGCAGAGCCGGTGAGAAATACTCGAAGTCTCAGTAACAGTGTCTTTGTGTTCTAGCGGCCACCGGTAGAGAGAGAGCAGAACGAGAGTGAATCATTGAAGAGCAAACTGTGAACGTGATACCTACCCAGACAGCTGTAAACAGCAGAGCCGGTGAGAAATACTCGAAGTCTCAGTAACAGTGTCTTTGTGTTCTAGCGGCCACCTGTGGAGAGAGAGCAGAATGAGAGTGAATCATTGAAGAGCAAACTGTGAACGTGATACCTACCCAGAAAGCTGTAAACAGCAGAGCCGGTGAGAAATACTCGAAGTCTCAGTAACAGTGTCTTTGTGTTCTAGCGGCCACCTGTGGAGAGAGAGCAGAACGAGAATGAATCATTGAAGAGCAAACTGTGAACGTGACATCTACCCAGAAAGCTGTAAACAGCAGAGCCGGTGAGAAATACTCGAAGTCTCAGTAACAGTGTCTTTGTGTCCTAGCGGCCACCTGTGGAGAGAGAGCAGAACGAGAGTGAATCATTGAAGAGCAAACTGTGAACGTGATACTTACCCAGAAAGCTGTAAGCAGCAGAGCCGGTGAGAATTACTCGAAGTCGCAGCAACAGTGCCTTTGTGTTCTAGCGGCCACCTGTGGAGAGAGAACAGAACGAGAGTGAATCATTGAAGAGCAAACTGTGAACGTGATACCTACCCAGAGAGCTGTAAGCAGCAGAGCCGGTGAGCAATACCCGAAGCCCAAGTAATAGTGTCATTTGTGTCCTAGTGGCCGCCTGTGGAGAACAAGGAGAAACAATTGGAGAACAGACTGTGTAACGTGATACCTACCCAGAGAGCTGCAAGCAGCAGAGCCGGTGAGAAACACCCTAAATGTAAGCTAACAGTGCTTTTGTGTCACAGCGACTATCTGTGGGGCACAAGGAGAACGTGGGCGGACGTACGACAGGGAACGTAAAGGCACGTGGGGCGAGGACCCCCTGCCGACCCGAGGAAAGGTACACCGACAGTGGAGATCCTCCTTACCAGTCACACCAAAATTATTCTGCCTCCAGGACGGAAGAAGGAGGGCGCCACGGTTAGCAGGGTCCAGGCCGGAGCCTGACGTTTCCCTTTCTCCCCCGGCTTATGGTGGTTGGCACCCCTGTTGTCCTTGGCCTGTCTGCCCGTGGCTGCAGTCTCCCTGGAGGGAGAAGAAGAGACCTATTAGTTTTAATTTCCCCTTTCCCTAAATTCCCAGTTCTTTTAAATATTTAAACTAAATAAAGCTTGTTTTAAATTTTACTTACCTGTTCCCGTGTTTGTCTGGTCATTGGGTTGGCTTTGGGGACCTCCTCGAGGTGGGAGTTGCAAAGGGGCGTGGCTTTAGTTTAAAACAGCCAGCCCCTGGTGGTGACATAAGCATGGTTTGAATAGGAAATAATATAATAATAATAATTAGTTACATTTATATAGTGCTTTTCTGCAGCACTCAAAGCGCTTTACATATGAATGGGTGAATCTTCTCAACCACCACCAATTTGCAGCATCCACCTGGTTGATGTGACGGCAGCCATATTGCCCCGGAATCTTAGGGTTATTAGTGGAGAGGAGACAGAGTGATATTGCCAATCAGTGTATGAGGAGATGATTAGTAGGCCAATGGGCAAGTTTGGCCAGGATGCCGGGGCACCCTACTCATTACCGAATGACATCCTGGGATTTTTAAAGACCACAGAGTGTCAGGACCTCGGTTTAACGTCTCATCCGAAGGAAGTAATCAGCAAACACGAAATGTGTGGTAATGATCAGTCTAGTGCAAAAGCACATGATCGGATATCTTTAGAGAGGAATGGTTTATAAAAGTTAATGCTTCTTAAGGGCAGCAATCTTAAAATGTTTGAGTGTCTTTTAATCAATCAAAGTAGCACTAACCCACACCTTTAAAGTCATTTTATTAATTGGACTCCAGTTTGCCAGCTTCTGACACAAATTAGCTTTCATTAATTCATTTTCTAAATATTAACTCTTCACCGCCAGCGTTTTTAAAAAGTTGCCAGCCAGCGGCAGTTTTTTCCTATGATTTTCACAAAAGTTTAATGACTTTTCAGAAAATGTTCTTCTTAAAATATATAAACATACAATATATCAAATGAAAGAACTCTGCTTTAAAAAAAATTGTGGGTAACTCTCAATAAACTGCATTTGGATCTAACCCATGCCTCAGGCTGCATGACAGAATACTTCGCCAAACAAGATCCAGCTGTGTGTTACACTCCGATATACTTCCCTACACCAGCCATTGACTGAACAACCAAATTCAGTAGTATGTCTACAGCAGTTTCGGCTCGTGACTGCTCTTCCCAGGATGCGCAAATTCAAAATAAGTGTTCGGATTGTCACGTGTGTGGTTCCCTTTTCCAAAATATTTGTCATGCGTGTGGAGAGATCCTGTGTGCATCACGTGTTTTGTCAAAATAAATGCCTGCTGGAGACGCGTCAAAACCGTTTATGATAAAAGAGATGCTCACGTTCCCTAAATACACGCAAGACACTCCCTTAACAGTAAACTCTGATTACGCATGAGATTGTGCAAGTATCTGGCACACGCGAGCGTCTCCTTTCAAGTTCAAGTTCAAGGCAGCAGGCACTTATTTTGGCATGACACATGATGCACACAAAATCTCTCAAAGCACAGAACACATATTTTGAAATGACGAATCACACACATGACAAGCTACATACATGTTGTGACGAACTTCACTTTGTGCGCTTCAAAAAAAAGAAGTCACCAGCCGCCACTGGTCTACAGGTATTTACCACGATCCAATACAGAATGATACACCAAACATGGACCCAGCAGTTGCACACTTCCAGCTACAGCAGAGGAACTGCTCCATAAAGGAGCACATGGAGGAGTTTTTGTAGTTGAGCCACAAGTAACAATTTGACAACAATGTTTAAAAGACATTTTTCACTTTGGATTGGAGAGAACAGTCTGCTATCTCATGACTGAGAGTCGTGAGAGAGGGACTCTCATGGAATATATTGATTTGGCTTTGTTGTTGAGCGGATCCTCCTTCACTGTGATGGAGGTGGATGCCTCTCCTAAACATTTTGAGGGGGCAGTAGGCAACGGGCTCTTTGTGCTGGAGAGCCAGGCCAGTTATGGATGCCTGTGTGCACAACACTATCTCTGTCTAGCCCTGTCTTTACCACGCCTGAGCCACTTCCCAAGATGGATGCTGCCGCACCTAAGCCACTTCCCAAGATGGTCGCCGACACGCCTGAGCAATTTCCCAAGAAGGCCTCCGCACCTGAACCACTTCCCAAGATGGTCACCTCACCAGCATCTCCAGTTAATGCCAGGTCAAAGCGATTGGTGTCTAGTCTGGGGGATACCCCTATGTCTGTAGTGTCCCAAGTCCTGTGGTCTCCAGTTGTGTGGTCCCTATGGCGTCTAAGACATGTCCTCTGTCTTCAGTGCTTCCTGTAATGGCTACAGCTCTGTGGTGTGTGTGGTCTGTCTTTTGTTCTTTGCTTTCTTCAGAGGATGAACCTGATTCTCCTGCACTTCCTGTCACGGCTGAAAAGTCTGAACCTAAGTTTCCTGAACCTTCTGTTATGGCTGAAAAGACTGAATCCGAGTCCCCTTAGCTTCCTTTTCTGACCAAGTTGGCTGAGCTCGAATTTACTGTCCTGATCATAAGTTCTGTATACGTGTGTTCTGAGAGTCCTGTCAAAGCAGAGATGGTTGCCCCTGTGGCTTGTACCAAAAAAGGCCTACCTAGAACTTTCAAATATCTCTGCCATGCACAAGAAACTCATTGAACTCTATCCCCTGGCCAAGATGTCTAGCTCCAACTCCTTTGATCTTGTTAACATGACCAAGCCAGCCTCTTTCTTCCCTGTCCCTGTTTACAGGTCTAGAGCACCACTAGCGTCACCCTGTTTTTCAGTTCCACCAGGGTTACTGCTGTCTCCAGCACCACCATGGGTTCAAGTTCTGCCCTGGTCTCTGGTTCCCCCTGCGGCTCCACCCTGGCCGCTGGTTCTGCCTGTGGCTCCACCCTGGCCTCTGGTTCCTGCTCTACCTTGGCCTCCTGCTCCACTTTAGTCTCCTTCCGCCTTCGCTCCACCTCCCTCCGGAACTGTTAGAAGTGTCTGGAATTCACTCCTAGGGGCGGGGCTCTGTCACGATTGTCATAATTGCTCCCTCTGCTGGCCTTCATAGGCTTCACCCATATATCACCCTCAGGACTCCATTACCCATTATGCCTTGCACTAAACTGATCATTACCACACCTCTTTCCTGTTTGCTGATTACCTGGTCTATTTAAGCCATGCTTACTCTCACTCACATTGCAAAGTATTGTTAGCTCTGTCTGCATTGCCAAAGGTTTATCCTGTCTTTCTGTATTGCGTCTTTGTTTCTTGACCTGTGCCTATTTATCATTTTTGATTGTTTTCTGCATCCCTGACCTTCGCTTGGATATTTTACTATGTTATTTTGAACTACCCTTGCTGTTGATGTTTACATGGTTGTTTACCCTTGCCTGTTTTGTGGATTTCTCTCAATAAACTGCATTTGGATCTAACCCATGCCTCAGCCTGCATGACACATACATACACACATCAATAAAGCTCTTTCTGATTCATATGCTGAGTCACTCTTACTGTAAACTGATAGGCCAGAGGAGGGGTGGGCGGGGCCAGAGGGAAACATTAAGGAGATTGTGTGGACAGGCAATATTCACCTCAAACATGAAGGTCAATTAAGGAAGAAGGTTTCATTATAATACAAAGAACATAAGCAAAGGAAGTTACCAAAGCTACAAACTGTGAAAAATGACTGAGCAGATATGTTTATTATGGCTCATGAAACTATAAAACAGTTAGCTTGGATAAATTTTTTATATTTCCTCATAATTATAATCTGGCTTAATGCAAAAAAATCTGCATATATGAAGATTTATATAAAAGCAATATTAAATATCCTATTTGTTTTTGGTTAATTTGTCTTGTTTAAAGAATGTTTCAATATTGTCAAGGTACAACAAAACAAAAAACTACATAAAAGTTATCACCCTATCCCTACCGTAAACCAAACCATTTTTATTTGGACATTTTAAAAGCAGTACCAAAAGTAGTTAAAATAACAATGTACTGCAGCTGCAGTCCTCTCTAGAGTATATAATGAAGTACAGAGAAATATTAAAATTATTAATCCACGAGAACGTTAATACAGCTTCTCTATGGCAAGGTGTGCATTTCAAAAGTACATCAACTGAAAGACGGCAATGTTGCAAATATGTGATGTAGCATGCAAAAGCCAACACTCAGAAATAAAGGTATAAAAGTTGTCATTGGGACAGAACCCTTTAAAAAAGAAAGGTACACCTTTGTACCCAAAGAGTGCATATTAGTACTACAAAGGTACATATTTGCAGTTCAAAAATACATATTTGTACCTAATTGGTAAATATTAGAACCTTTTTTAAATGGTACTGCCCCAGTGACAGCTTTGTACCTTTATTTTTGACAGTGAATGAGCGTTTGATATCATTGCAGTACGGCAATGTGTCGTAAAGCTTCTTGAGGCACAATATTTTAAATGAATTCATAACAAATGCGATTTGAAATGTATGGCATTTTATGCAATTTTAATAATTATGAATAACAATACGTATAAATATGTCTTTAAAGCTGTTAATAAGTAAATGATTAATGTATTAATCCTGTCAACACATCAATATTATACATAAGTGTGTATAAAAAATTTAAGTAAATGTATGTGTGGTACCATCACTTGTTACATAAAAATACACATTTGTCTCATGAGATCACACTGAAAATGCATACAGACAGACAGACATAGATAGACAGACATGCACACAATGACAGACAGGAAGAGAGACAGAAAGACAGATAGGCAGAGATATGCAGACATAGACAAACAATTGACACAGACAGACAGAGACATACAGACGTATACAAATAACCAAGACAGAAAGACAGACAGACATAGACACACAGATATAGACAGACAAATGACATTGACACAGACAGACTTGGACAGACAAATGACATAGACAGACAGACAGGGACATACAATCATAGACAGACAAATGACATAGACAGACAGACAGACAGACAGACCGAGACATACAGACATAGACTGACAAATGACATAGACAGACAGACAGAGACATACAGACAAAGAAAGACAAATGACATAGACAGACAGGCAGACTTGGACAGACAAATGACATAGACAGACATAGACATACAGACATAGACAGACAAATGACATAGACAGACATAGACATACAGACATAGACAGACAAATGACATAGACAGACAGACAGACATAGACAGACAGACAGACAGAGACATATAGACATAGACAGACAAATGACATAGACAGACAGACAGACAGACAGACAGACAGAGACATACAGACATAGACAGACAAATGGCATAGACAGACAAATGACATAGACTGACAGACAGACAGACATAGACATACAGACATAGACAGACAAATTACATAGACAGACATAGACAGACAAATGACATAGACAGACAGACAGACAGAGACATACAGACATAGACAGACAGACAGAGACATATAGACATAGACAGACAAATGACATAGACAGACAGACAGACAGACAGACAGACAGACAGAGACATACAGACATAGACAGACAAATGGCATAGACAGAAAGACTTGGACAGACAAATGACATAGACAGCAAGACTTGGACAGACAAATGACATAGACAGACAGAGACATACAGACATAGACAGACAAATGAAATAGACAGACAGAGACATACAGACATAGACAGACAAATGACATAGACAGAAAAACATGGACAGACAAATGACATAGACAGACAGAGACATACAGACATAGGCAGACAAATGACATAGACAGACAGAAGACATACAGACATAGGCAGACAAATGACATAGACAGAAAAACATGGACAGACAAATGACATAGACAGACAGAGACATACAGACATAGGCAGACAAATGACATAGACAGAAAAACTTGGACAGACAAATGACATAGACAGACAGAGACATACAGACAAAGATAGACAAATTACATAGACAGACAAACCGACAGACATACAGAGACATAAAGACATAGACAGACAGACAGACAGACAGATAGATAGATAGACACAGGCATTTGGAATCAGAGGTCTGTAAACTCTTGTTAGGGCTCATGGTAGCTCAGTTTGCTGGTCAGCATACATAACAAAGGCTGTACCCATCACCCCCACATGATCTCCATCTGTTCCTGCTGGACTTCACTGGGACCACCGGCCAGGAAGAGAGTGGGTGGGTGTGTGCTCCTCGATTTTTCATATCACATTTCTGTATGTCGTTTTAGGTTTTCAGAAAACAATAGGTGGTAAATCATAGTATTATTAGGTCTAAATAGACATAATTTCTGCTTTACGTATAATACAATCATATACTGCTCTAGTCTCTTCTTGCACATAATATTTTGTTGTATTTTATTCTTATTACTGTGATGCAACGATTTTTAATAAACCAATTTATTTATAATGAAAAAGAATGTGATTTTGTTTTATTTGAGTTTTATTTTCAGTACTGACAATGAGGTAATATAATGTCACTTACAATACTGTAACTGTTCATAAAATGGGCTCCTTTATGCAAATGATTTATTACTTTCCTTTCATTTTGAGGTGGAATCTGAAAACCCTATAGAAATCACCATATAGAAGTCAAGAGCTACATTTGTTGGTTCTTTATCGGTGTGAGGGTATATGGATGAATAAGGGGGTACGCATAAACCTCTCCATTGTGGTTTAGGGAAGAGAAAAGAAGGGAGGGGCTGGATGTTACTGAAAGATAAAGAAAGAGATTATGTCATCTCTGCTCAGCAGCCAATGAAAGGTACGCGGGAGGGGCAAACTGAGAGACAGAGGGAGGAGGGGCAGACTGCTGGTGAGAGAGGCAGAAAGGGTGTGTTTTTCCTTCACTGCAGCATCCATGAAAGGGTTCATCCATTGGATGGGATGAACAGAAAGAAAGACAGGGAAGAAACACAGAATAAGGCGTGTCACCATACTGAAGGACAGGAAAGTGTGTCCTGCTCAAGACCTTCACAACTCCTGCAAAGGTAAGATGTTTGGAGAGATCATTTCATAGATTCTAATGCATTATTAGTCTGTTTGGGCGTGTGCATGCATTACTGTGTGTGATGAAGATACCTTGATGATCAGGTATCGCGTGAAGCTTGAACACGTCTTGTGCGGCCTTGTGCGTATGTAAAGTTGCACTGTGGAATAAAGAAAGCACTGTGGACAAAAGAGAATACTGATTGTAAAACAAACTAGGAAATGATTTAAGAAATGCAAAGTATGTTTTATATACATTACAAATCGTTTAAGGTGTTACGTTTTTAGATATTTTCATGCAACTATTTACACAAAAGAATCTCTATTGAAATACATTTTAAATTCTAACTTATCTCTGTTTGAAAGATTTGTTCAAGTGTCATTTAGATTGGTCTAGTTTAGTTAATCTTAGATCACACCGTCTCTGCTTTCTTTAATCTCCACCTATCCGTATGTCTATATGTCTGGCTTATAGGTGCAAAGGTTATGCCATTGTTTTTCTATGTAGGGAAGTTGTCATGATGTGAAGCCATTTAAATATCATTTTTTAAACAATAACCACATGCCACCACATTACAGCAGAATAAACAGTAGCGTATGACTTTTCTTTAGCTTTAGGAAAGTAGGGAAAGGAAAAACCTATCATTATAAGGAATGATCAAGAGTGATTAGATGCTGTAAAGGTTATGTTTATGGTGAGAGGAGCAATCAATCTGATGCTGAGATGAGAGCTCTGGCCTAGAGAGAAGCCATTGGATGCTTACAAAAGTGAGTCTGATGCTGAGAATGTAACATTAATAGCATAAGGATATATATTATGCATCGAGGAGTGATCTGATGCACAGAGAAGTGCTGAGAGGAATGGTTTTGATGCTTTGAGAGATTTGATGCTAAGAGGAGTGATTTCATCCTGCAAGGAGTGATTTGATGCTTTGAGGAGTGACCTGATGCTACTGTAAGAGGAGTGATTTTATCCTGATATGAGTGATTTAATACTATAAAAGAGTGTTTTGATACTGTGATGAGTGATCTGATGCTGACAGGAGTGTTTTGATGCTGTAAGGAGTGATTTGATGCTGTAAGGTCTGATTTGATGCTGTAAGGAAAGATTCGATCCAGATTGCTACCGATGATTGGATGAGCAAAGCAGGAACACACCAACAACTTAATCAAATGAAGAAATCTAACAAACAACAAACTGCTAACAAACAACAGTAATCTGAACAGGATGCTTAAGGGAGGTAGCAGTACACCTCTCATCTACTGAACACATATTTATGAGAAGATTTGGTTTCATGGCTGAGTCATATACAGTGTGTCAGACTTCAGATAATTGACAGCTCACTATGTGACTTTCAGTGCTGAATATAAACAGACTGCATTAACTGCACTACATCAGATTTACTGAACTGCAAGGCATGGCAAAACAAGCCAAAAAATCTTTTAGTCAAATTAAATCTGAGCAGAAGTGAAGAAGCGTTTGTGCAAGTTTCTGTGCGTTTTAGGGACTTGTGTGTTTATGTGTGTCTTATTAGAGTTAAAAGCAACAATGCATTAAGACATTGTAAATGGATCTGTCCTGGCTAAATGTCCAGCTAAATGACGGATCCATTACTAGGTGGATAAAGTGCAGCAGAAAAGTTAATATATTTATATACATTTAAAAATGTTATATTTCAAACAACAACAAAAATATGCAATATCCAAAACCAAGATTTCTGCATATGTAATAAATTTAATTCATTTAAAGGGGACATATCATGAAAATCAGAATTTTTCCATGTTTAAGTGCTATATTTGGGTCCCCGGTGCTTCTATCAGCCTATCAAACTGTGAAAAAGATCAACCCAGTTTTGGTAAACCATTCTCTGCAAGCCTGTGAAAAAATAGCTCATTAAAATTTTGCTCACCTAGTGATGTCAGAAGGGGATAATACCGCCCCTTAATCTGCACTATCCAACCACTGAACATGCCATTAAGTGCAGAAATCAGCTCATCTGCAGTTTAAAGGACACACCCAAAAACTGCACATTTTTGCTCACACCTACAAAGTGACTGTCACGGTTAATCACCGTGATCTGCTTTTGTGTGTGTTTTGTTACTTTGATTGTTGTCACCTGGACATGTCATTAATTACCATGATCATCAACACCTGTTTTAGTCTGTATATATATGCCTGTCTGTTGTCTGATCTGATGTGTTAGCATTGTCATTGAGTCCCTAGTGTTTTTGTATACGTTCTTGTCTAACTGCTTGCTTGTTTGTTTCATTCGCTTAGTGTTATTTGAAATAAATATATGATTTTGGTAACTTGCGTCTGCATCCTCTTACCTGTTCTATGTATCGTGACAGAATGCTAACACCACTACTGGATGCAGCAAGTTACACAACGCTGGGCATGGAGTCAAGGAGTGGGTCTCCTCCTAGTATTTTTTGGGGATGGAGTAGTGAGCACCAAGCTCCGCAGGCTGTGGTACCTCATTTCCCTTACGACCTGACTGAGCGCGAACGCTCTGAACTCCTTGCCTGGCACAGGATGGCCTCTGCTAGGCCTGATTTAGTTCTTGGGATGACCGCTTTCATGCTCGCTCCAGTTCTCAAGTTGGCCGCCGCCATGCTCGATTTATTCCCCGGGGTGGTCGCCGCCATACATGAGCCTGTTCCCGAGACGGTCGAATCTTCTGAGTGGGTTCCCGAGACGGTCGAATCTTCTGAGTGGGTTCCCGAGACGGTCGAATCTTCTGAGTGGGTTCCCGAGACGGTCGAATCTTCTGAGTGGGTTCCCGAGACGGTCGAATCTTCTGAGTGGGTTCCCGAGACGGTCGAATCTTCTGAGTGGGTTCCCGAGACGGTCGACTCTTCTGAGTGGGTTCCCGAGACGGTCGAATCTTCTGAGTGGGTTCCCGAGACGGTCGAATCTTCTGAGTGGGTTCCCGAGACGGTCGAATCGTCGGACGAAGGCTCTGCCTGGATCAAGATGGCCGGTCCTGTTATGTCGGATCCGTCCTGGCCACCCAATCTACCAGCCACGCCCTGGTTTCTTGACCCTCCATCCCTCCCCGAGATCCACCCACCTAGACTTGAGTTTTCCCTGAGGTGGAGTGTCTGGTAGCCACTCCTTAGGGGGGAGGTTATGTCACGGTTAATCACCGTGATCTGCTTTTGTGTGTGTTTTGTTACTTTGATTGTTGTCACCTGGACATGTCATTAATTACCATGATCATCAACACCTGTTTTAGTCTGTATATATATGCCTGTCTGTTGTCTGATCTGATGTGTTAGCATTGTCATTGAGTCCCTAGTGTTTTTGTATACGTTCTTGTCTAACTGCTTGCTTGTTTGTTTCATTCGCTTAGTGTTATTTGAAATAAATATATGATTTTGGTAACTTGCGTCTGCATCCTCTTACCTGTTCTATGTATCGTGACAGTGACAATTTTAACATGTTATAATAGCTTATAATATCTATATGGTATTTTAAGTTAAAACTTCATATATGTTTGTACTCTGGGGACACCAAAGATTTATTTGACATATTAAAAAAGTCTTGTGAAATGACCCAGTGCAAGGCCAGACCTTTTAAACTGAGTGGACCTTGGTGAAAAAGGGTGGACTTCAATGGCCACTCTTTAATTACATAATTTAACAATATAGTGGTTTACATTACGGATAACATTTTCTTTTTTGAGTAATGATCGAAAAATTGTTTTAAAAAGAACAAATCAAGGACTTATATGGAAAAAAACAAAGTTACTATTAAGGTACAACAGTAGTATTTATGAACTGAATAAAATGAATAAGAACACTGTCTTCTTCATTCCATAAATTAAATATAATTAAAGTTGCAATTAAATTAAAATGAAAAACTGTATTTTTTGAGAATATTGTGGTATTTTTTTTTTTACAAATGATGATCTGTGAGCTTCATATATATGTATATATATATTTTTATTCACATGGCCTCAATCTATATTAAAAAAGGTAAATCTCCTCCCCTCATCAAAATGATCTCTCTTTACTTTCGGTCATATGGTATGGCAGATGGGCGGGATCCGGGAAAAGATCGCAGCGATTAGCAATTAGCAACGACCCAACTTCAAACGATCCAATCAGCTCTTGATAAACGAATTCAAGTCCAGCCCTGTTTTATTTCATTTCAGAAGCCAGTTTCACTCAGATAAACGTCATCACATGGGAAAATAAGACAATCGCTTCTTCCGTTTCATGGTGACTCTAATCTGATTTAAGCTATAGAAGTGATTTTCCTTTTGTCTTCTGTTGTTTGATTAACATAATGACAGAAACACAAGCAGATTTCTTGAGAATACTGTGACTTTAAGACCAAATAAGCAGGGATCCATATACGGACACACACAGCTGATTTCTTTCTGTTTTTATGAGAATACTTCCCAAGACTGTGGTATTTCAAAATAATTTTGTGTGTATGTGTCCTGTAAAGTGCAGAGAGATGCTGTGTTTGCGTACTTTTTGAGATGGGCGTCTCCGTGCTTATGAGTGTGTGTCCAGTATATGTGTGTTCTTCTGTGCGCTCAAATTGTTTAAAATGGCTTGAATGATAACATTAGAAAGGTTTAGAAACACATGCAAATGATAAACTTTCTATAAAAATAGTATTTTTTGCATGATGCGTATTATTATTACAGAGATAATTATCATTTATGCAAGTCTCTTCTGACTGGATGGGCCAGCTGTCAATCTGAGGGATCCAGTCCAACCCTGGCCCTTATGTAGCCTCACCACTGCTATGATCTGGCAGAGAGCACATTCATTTTTATACAGTATGTACACCTGCCTCCTGTTTATAACCTGTGCTTGATATTTTCACATTTCGTTATTTGTATAGAAGTTTTCACAATACATATCGCTTCAATATAAGCTTCTACATTTCAAAACCAGCAGCAATAAAAGCCAGGATTAAAACATATGGAATTTTTTATGTTTTGAATATATGTGTTCAAAGCTGGTGGCATCTGAAGTCTTGGCAGGAGTTGGTGTCATCTTTTAACAGCTCTTGGGTCTGAAGTTTTCCCAATTGGCTGCTGTAATTTGTAGCTATCTCTGGATGGGTTTTCAGGAACAGAAAAATAGATGTAGAATAATTAGAAAGACCAACCCAGATTTAAGAGAATGATTCATCGTTGTACTGTATAATAGAAGATATGTTAAATAAACAGGAGCTAAACCATTTTAGGGCCTATAGGCAGAGCCTATTTTTTAATTTTTTAATTTTTTACCACCCCTGTAAATGGTGAGTATCTTGAAAATGTTCAGAACACTGAAGAGCAGGAGCGACAGCGGTACACTGAGGAGCAGGAGCAACAATGCTACACTGAAGGGCAGGAGCATCAGCGGTACACTGAAGAGCAGGAGTGACAGCGGTACACTGAAGAGCAGGAGCGACAGCGGTACACTGAGGAGCAGGAGTGGCAGCGGTACACTGAGGAGCAGGAGCAACAGTGCTACACTGAAGGGCAGGAGCATCAGCGGTACACTGAAGAGCAGGAGTGGCAGCGAAACACTAAAGAGTAGGAGTGACAGCAGTACACTGAAGAGCAGGAGCGACAGCGGTACACTGAGGAGCAGGAGCAACAGTGCTACACTGAAGGGCAGGAGCATCAGCGGTATACTGAAGAGCAGGAGTGACAGCGGTACACTGAAGAGCAGGAGCGACAGCGGTACACTGAGGAGCAGGAGTGGCAGCGGTAAACTGAGGAGCAGGAGCAACAGTGCTACACTGAAGGGCAGGAGCATCAGCGGTACACTGAAGAGCAGGAGTGGCAGTGGAACACTGAAGAGAAGGAGCGACAGCGGTACACTGAAGAGCAGGAGCGACAGCGATACACTGAGGAGCAGGAGCAACAGTGCTACACTGAAGGGCAGGAGCATCAGCGGTACACTGAAGAGCAGGAGTGGCAGCGGTACACTGGAGAGCAGAAGCAACAGCGGTACACTGAAGAGCAGGAGTGGCAGCAGTACACTGAAGAGCAGGAGCGACAGCGGTTCACTGAGGAGCAGGAGTGGCAGCGGTACACTGAAGAGCAGGAGTGGCAGTGGAACACTGAAGAGCAGGAGTGACAGCGGTACACTGAAGAGCAGGATGGCAGCGGTACACTGAAGAGCAGGATGGCAGCGGTACACTGAAGAGCAGGATGGCAGCGGTACACTGAAGAGCAGGAGCGACAGCGGTACACTGAGGAGCAGGAGTGGCAGCGGTACACTGAAGAGCAGGAGTGGCAGTTGAACACTGAAGAGCAGGAGTGACAGCGGTACACTGAAGAGCAGGATGGCAGCGGTACACTGAAGAGCAGGATGGCAGCGGTACACTGAAGAGCAGGATGGCAGCGGTACACTGAAGAGCAGGAGCGACAGCGGTACACTGAGGAGCAGGAGCGGCAGCGGTACACTGAAGAGCAGGAGTGGCAGTTGAACACTGAGGAGCAGGAGTGACAGCGGTACACTGAAGAGCAGGATGGCAGCGGTACACTGAAGAGTAGGAGCAACAGTGCTACACTGAAGGGTAGGAGCATCAGCGGTACACTGAAGAGCAGGAGTGGCAGTGGAACACTGGAGAACAGAAGCAACAGCGGTACACTGAATAGCAGGAGTGGCAGCGGTACACTGGAGAGCAGAAGCAACAGCGGTACACTGAAGAGCAGGAGTGGCAGCGGTACACTGAAGAGCAGGAGTGACAGCGGTACACTGAGGAGCAGGAGTGGCAGCGATACACTGAAGAGCAGGAATGGCAGTGGAACACTGAAGAGCAGGAGCGACAGCGGTACACTGAGGAGCAGGAGTGGCAGCGGTACACTGAAGAGCAGGAGTGGCAGTGGAACACTGAAGAGCAGGAGTGACAGCGGTACACTGAGGAGTAGGAGCAACAGTGCTACACTGAAGGGTAGGAGCATCAGCGGTACACTGAAGAGCAGGAGTGGCAGTGGAACACTGAGGAGCAGGAACAACAGCGGTACACTGAGGAGCAGGAACAACAGCGGTACACTGAGGAGCAGGAACAACAGCGGTACACTGAAGAGCAGGAGTGGCAGCGGTACACTGAGAATCAGGAGTGACAGAGGTACTCTGAAAAGCAGGAGTGAACAGCGGTACACTGAAGAGCAGGAGTGGCAGCGGTACACTGGAGAGTTGGAGCAACAGCAGTACACTGAGGTGCAGGAGCAACAGCAGTACATTGAGGAGCAGGAGTGACAGTGGTACACTGAGAAGCAGGAGTGACAGAGGTACTCTGAAAAGCAGGAGTGAACAGCGGTACACTGAAGAGCAGGAGTGGCAGCGGTACACTGAAGAGCAGGAGGGACAGCGGTACACTGGAGAGTTGGAGCGACAGCAGTACACTGAGGTGCAGGAGCAACAGCAGTACATTGAGAAGCAGGAGTGACAGAGGTACTCTGAAAAGCAGGAGTGAACAGTGGTACACTGAAGAGCAGGAGCAACAGCAGTACACTGAAGAGCAGGAGCAACATAGGTACACTGAAGAGCAGAAGCTACAGTGCTAGACTGAAGAGCAGGAGTGACAGCGGTACACTGAGGTGCAGGAGCGACAGCGGTACACTGAAGATCAGGAGCCAGAGCGAAACACTGAAATGCAGTGTCTATTGTCTATTGATACTAGAAGCAATAGACTTTTGTAATTATACTTCACTTCAGTTTTTCATTTGTATATTTTTGGCATAATCATTGCATAATGTATATTATGTATTTGGTGTGTTCAGATATTTGAGGGCCATTCTTATGTCAGTGTCCCATTCAACACTGTGCGAATGTACTGTATTTTTTATGTAAAAGTTTGCAAGGGCAAAGTGATATTTTGTCACGTGTCTTCTTGAAAGTGAAGTTATTTTGTATGTGGACAAATGAGCTGTAGATGACCTTGGAATGAAAGGAGTGCAGAGGAGTGCCAGAGACAAATAGGAAAGTGATAGATGGAGGACATTTTCTGAGAAGTCAGATATCCCTAAATTCCATTTTTTCCTCATTGACTCACTCTGCGTCTGACCTTTCTCTCTTTCCATACATCCATTATTCCACTTCCTGTAGCAGAATGAAGTCTTTGTTTTGTTCTTTTCTTTCCTTTTCTCAGATGAACAGTGATAAGCAGTGTTGATCTGAGAAAGAGTGTATATGATTGTATGAATAACAATTACATCAACTGACAAAATTCCCATTAGCAGGTTTGAGAATGTGACAGGGTAGCATGTAGCTTCATAAATCTAAGAGAAACTTGTTTCGAAACTCAAATTTCCAGTAAAGTTACAACTTGTTATTACAGAAAATTGGAGGGCTGATTTTTACCAATATTTTGTCAAAAGACACAAGACCCTTAAATGAAAGATTACCTCTACCTTTTTGGAAACAATTGCACTTTATGTGTAAAGGGGGCTATTGTGTGACATGTGACAGATCAGATAGAAAACAGATGTGTTTGTCACTCTGTGTGAGTGAAACCTTTTCTAATGAGGGGAACATGTAAAAATGTATGAATCTCAAAGTAAGAAGTTTATTGGTTGTTTAAAATGTAAAGAAAAGTTGGATTTTTTCCAAGATCATTTTAGAAAAAAAATATATAGTTTTATTTTTATACTGAAATAATAATACAACCAATATAAACAGTTCTCTGCAGTGTTCATAATTAGTTTTAGTCATATTTTAGTTATCTGCTTTGATTTAGTTTAAGTCAACTAAATCTACATTATATTTAGTCCACTAAAATCCAATTGGTTCAAGTATAATTGATTGTGCCATAATGACATAAACGTAGCTGTTATGGTGTTAATACTCTTATATATCCTATACAAACAAGATCAAATACTAATTTACCTTAAAATGAAATAAAACCATGTAAAAAAAATGTAAATGTAAAAAAACATTCATCTGAATTTCCCCTGCATTGTTTTAACACAGACCAAGAATTTAAGTAAATAATAACTATATTGTACAATAAGGCATTAATCAATTAGTTTACACATTTATCAATTAATCTAGAATTCAATTAATAGTAATTCATCATTTGAAATTTCATGTTGGGCAATGAAAAAAATCATACAATAAGCTTATGAATTAAACATTTAATCCATCAATAAATAGTAAAAGAAAAGGGGGCTTACAAAACAACATAAAATACTCAATACGTACATCATAAGTACAACACAATATTTAATTACTGAATAAAAATGTATTTCAAAATGAGATTTGATCTTTACTCTTTGCTTTAATCATTCATAATCATTA
The DNA here is from genome assembly GCA_025389145.1 of Misgurnus mizolepis. Classification (NCBI taxonomy): domain Eukaryota; kingdom Metazoa; phylum Chordata; class Actinopteri; order Cypriniformes; family Cobitidae; genus Misgurnus; species Misgurnus mizolepis. The sequence continues at coordinate 6,394,430 of JAIFKI010000022.1, read as the reverse complement.
CACAGAGTAAAGGTCAAGCGCCTGACAAAGTCAATGTGCGGTCATGTGAATTGTTTATTGTTATGTCGGAAACCACCTACCTCCCTACTATATGAGACCATGGACCACAAAATCGGTCATAAGGATCAATTTAGGGAATTGAGATTTAAACATCATAAATAAATATGATTTTCATAGATATACAGGGCTGGACTGGGACAAAAATTCGGCTCTGGCATTTTGGCCCAAACCGGCCCACACTACATACACTGCAAAAATTGATTTTCAAGAAAACACTTTCTTAGTATTTTTGTCTTGTTTTCAGTAAAAATATCTAAAAATTCAAAAATTAAGATGCTTCGTCTTGATGAACAAAACGACCCAAGAAAATAAGTCTAGTTTTTAGACCAAAAATATCAAATTTAAGTGATTTTGTGCATAAAACAAGCAAAAAAATCTGCCAATGGGGTACAGTAAGCAAAAATTTCTTGAACATTTTTTTTTTACACTAAATGCAAGAAAAATGTGCATACCCGATTGGCAGATTTTTTTTTTTGCTTTTTTTTATGCACAAAATCACTTAAATTTTAGGTCTAAAAACTTATTTTCTAAAACTTATCTAAAGACTTATTTTCTTGGGTCGTTTTGTTCATCAAGAAAAACCATCTTAATTTTTGAATGTTTAGATATTTTTACTGAAAACAAGACAAAAATACTAAGATTTTTTTTCTTGAAAATAATTTTTTGCAGTGTATAATTACAAATACCACCCATCTTTAAATATGTATAGCAATAGTAACTCCACTTCCACAAAAGCACTAAACCCAATTAATAGAGGTAGAAAAGAGTGAGAGTTGACACAACAAACAATGCTAGAACGTGTTATTTATTAATGCAATAAAACTGTATAATCCACACTTATGAATCCTAAAACAAGCTTCATGCAATTGGCAAAATTTGCCATTGGATTGCTGACTTTTTACAAAATAAAAGTGCTGCTTACATTAATATTGAAAACTTTCGTGTTTTTTAACACATTTTGCAGCGTCTGCCTGAAGAGCTTGCTTCTTTTTGTCGCGCAGTTTCTCTGCCCCTCCCTTGCGTTTTCTCTCTCTCTCTCTCTGTGTTTTGACACGTGAACTGACCGACGATGCACGCTCACTTGCACAGAGACCAAAGCGGTGATTGGGCCAGCTTAATGTCATTCAAATAAAATAACCAATGGGCTGCTGCTTAAATGTGAGTGGGCCGGTCTATCTAGACTGTGCTGGTCAGTCATTGGGCCAGCTTCATGTCGTTTAAAAAAAAAAGAACCAATGGGCTGCTGCTTAAATGTCAGTGGGCCGGTTTGTCCAGAAAAAAAGACGCTAACTGGGCTGCTCAGCTGCTCAGACAAATATAGTATGAGATGTATCGGCCCAAAAAGTACGTCGGCCCACCGGGAAACTGCCCGGTTTGCCAGATGGCCAGTCCGCCCCTGTAGATATATGGTTTGTTATCTTGAAACAATATTTGGCTGAGAAACAATTTAAAAATCTGGAATCTGAGGGTGAAAAAATATAAAAAATTAAGAAAATTGCATTTAAAGTTCACAGTCCAAATAAAGTCCTTTAGAAACACATATTAATAATGAAAAGGTTTGTTTCTCTACTGGCTTACCGCTGTAATTACCTTGTGGACTGAATTGGTATACATAAAAAATTAATTTGAATGAAAAATGCCCAAAGGAGCAGTTATCACCATATAGCTAATTTGCATTAGACTTGTTCGACTTCATGCGGTGCTGCAGAAACTGACAGGCGGATGACATCAAAGTACTGCGAGAGCGATTCAAGAAACCATACACAGAAGTCTGACTTTGACATCATCCTCCAGTCAGTTCTTGTGGTGCCGCAGGAAGTTGAACACGCCTGTTGTTTACCTCATCTTGCTAGTTTTTATTCAGGAATTCAATATTGTATTTTTTTATTCTTTATTTATTTATGTCCAATCAGTTGTTAAATAAAAATGCTTTATTACTATTTACTTGACTTACTTGCACAAATTACCTATGGGGTTGTTTTTTGGAGGAGGACAGTTGTACACTTTCAGACAACAATTTGGGACCTTTCCTGAGCACCTCCCTTCGAGGGAATCCCTGTCACCATTTTGAAGTGTGTTCCACTTCGTAAAGTGGACAAGGGAAATTTATATGGACCGACCGTCATTTCCTAATTTTAGTCAAAGATAGCAAGTCTGCTTCACTTGTACACTTCAGAGTGCTCCAAAGACCACAATGCACACGACTGTGATGTCACAACAGCTTCTTGCATATATCTCGCAACATACCTGCAGCATTTGCACTTAATTTACCTCAAGTGAGAGAGAGAGAGAGAGAGAGAGAGAGAGAGAGAGAGAGAGAGAGAGAGAGAGAGAGAGCAGGATGTGGTGGGGGATGGGAGAAAATGAGCTGTGATGTTGAATGTTACTATGGTAACAAGATGAGGGAGGAGAGTTATCTGCATTTACACACACACACACACACACGCACGCACGCACGCACGCACGCACGCACACACACACACACACACACACACACACACACACACACAGGCTACAGGGACAGAAACTCGAGACAGTGTGCCTGGAAGTGTGTCAAGGGGAGGTGAAGCGTTACTGCTTGAAAATGAAGGCTGCATAAAATGAAGCCTTAAAATGCGTCCTTATTTCTTTGTGCTGCTAAGGATAGAAAAAATGGATCCTCCACAGCGTGGGCTATCCCGACATTTATTGCGCATCTGTAATGGCTAAATATTTTTTAATAAACATTTAAAACCTTTTTTAAAAAGTGTTTTTAGCAGGAAAAAGTTTCTTGTCACTGTTTCATTATTATAAGTTATGTTTTGTATTAATATTATTCTTTGTATGTTGCGTACATTTTTTAAGGTTGATTAATTTGATTTACTGTTGGTTAGTTTAATCTACATCAATGTGTCATATTTTCTAATAGAAAATTGACATTTTTCTGGTTCCATATTTATTTAATTAAGTCAGAAACATATTTGCAGTGCCTCGCTGACAGGCACGGTGGGTGCTTACAGCAGGTGACGCAGACCGTCTCATTTCAGTTCTCTTTGTGAACTTTGGAGGCTGCCACCTTCAAAGACGAAGTGCTCGGCTTCTGAGGTCGGCTCCTTAGAAGATTGCAGCCTTCAAATTGGGACACAGCTAGCCAATAGACTTCCAAGTAGAGAAACAAAGATATGAATAATTGTGTAATTTATATAGACTGAACTAAATCCAACAATAACATATGAAAATTAAGCAAAGATACAGAAACATGGCAGTGACCGTGCATAATTATACCACGGATTGCTTTATTCTGATTGGTTGAGAAATGTTTTACAGGTAACTGGTATGCATTTTTTTTTCCGATAACCTGTCACAATTCTCATCTGTTCTCCTGCTCGTTTTCCTTATTTATCCCCATCCGGACTACATTTCCCATCATCCTCCTCACTCCCACACCTGTGTTTGTGGTAACTGTGGTACTGTGATGTGTTAATATTCATTCACACCTGCCAGCAATCATCCTCATTATTTCACCTTATACTGTATATATTTTGTCTGTTCTCCCTTTGGTGGTCGGTTATTGTGTACATAAATGTTACTCCTAGTCTCCTAGTCTTCCTCCAGTCACACCCATGATGACACCTAACTTGTCAAATGTCTTAAAATAACCACCAGAGCAATGTTTGTGGTAACTGTGGTATAAGAGGAATAATTGACTCTGGGAGTCTATATACCAGTGGCGGCTAGTGACTGCTTAACCAAGGGGTGCTAATTCAAAATAAGAGTTCGGAGTGTCATCTGTGTTGGTCCTTTTTTCAAAATATGTGTTCTGCGATCCTGTGTGCATCACGTGTTTTGTCAAAATAAGCGCCTGCTGCGCACGCGTCAAAAACGTTTCTGATAAAAGCGACATGCAAGACACTCCCTAAACAGTAAATTTTGATTATGCATGAGATAATGTGAGTTTCTGGCAAACCCGAGCCTCTCTATTATCATAAACCCTTTAGACGCATCTTATTTTGACAAGACACGTGATGCACACAGGATCTTTCGATGCGCAGAACACATATTTTGAAAAAAAGGAACCACACACGACCAGCTACATACATGTTGTGACGAACTTTGCATCGAGCACCCTCGAAAAAAGGCCGGCCGCCACTGCTATATACCTTATGCTATAGTAGACATTAATATTTCTTCACTTCTACAACCAGTAGCAAACAACAACAAGACCCTATAGCAAAGCCCGAGAAACACCTTTAGCAAGCACATAGCAATGCACTAAAAACACTGTATGGCAAAACATTGGCAACTCCTCCTTAATGGTCTACATCAGGGATGGGCAACTTCGGTCCTGGAGGGCCGGTGTCCTGCAGAGTTTAGCTCCAACTTGCCTCAGCACACGTGCGTAAAAGTTTCTAGTATGCCTAGTAAGACCTTAATTGGCTGCTTCAGGTGTGTTTAATTAAGGTTGGAGCTAAACTCTGCAGGACACGGCCCTCCAGGACCGAAGTTGCCCATCCCTGGTCTACATTGTGAAACAATCCTGTAAACATTTCACCTCATCTGGAATCATCAGATCCATATGATTCTGGAAAATTGTATACATTAGTGTGAAAGCAGTAGATGGAGGTGTGTTATCAGAAACTTGATCTTACACTGGAGGATTGAAGCTTTTACCGACAGACTCCATTTCTCATGTTCAGAGCTCTTTCAATATTTGCTTGTAGTTTGATAGATTTTTTTAATATCTGGCTCTTTTGCTTAGGATTTATTTGAATTTTTATACAAAAAATAACCACTGATTAAAAAAGTATCCTGATTTTAAAAAGTATCATGAAAGCACCCGTTTTCACCATACAGTATACGAGAACCAAAGGGTATTCAAATAAATTAAGTTGCATCAATGCCCATATGACTAGACATCTATTCTCATTTACAAAAAAGTTTATTTTTGCTATAAATGATCGAACAACATTTATGTTTGTTCAATAATGACATTTATCTAAATTAAGTAAAAATTCTATATTTTTACAGTCTAACTCGCATTCCGTAATGAATTTATCATGGAGGAAAAATATTATCTAATACAGTATTATATAGGGCTGGGCCGATCCACTTTTTCTATTACCGATACGATTTCAATACCTGTATTCTAAGTATCGACAGATGCCGATCCCGATCCAATACTAGTATTTTTCTTAATCCATTTAGAATTGTGTGTGTTTAAACACATAAACATATACACACAAAACATGTTGCACAAAATCAGGAGAACATTATGTCAAGTGAATTTTTTTTAAATGAGACACAAGTTAAAATAATGTAAGTGTTCTTAAATATTTACTTTTTTATCAGATGTTTAAAATACAGCGTTTGTGTGTATGTTTGTGTGTGTGTGTATGACATATTTAATTCACGCTACTCCAGTGTATTAACTCGGCGAGCACCAAACCATTCAGTTTTTGTGACCTTAAATATCTTCATATATGCATTTGTTTTTCACATAAGACTGTTGAATATACGGTATTAGGAAGATTTTGAATATAGTGTATAATAACATTTATGGTGGTTTTATAATAGTTTGACTTTTCTGTAGCATGACAGTAACAACCACAAGTAACGCACACTCCAAAACCTTACAGTTAACTTAACTCAAACCATTTAAGTAAACCGGTTGCATTAGACCGTTTAAGTTTTAAAACACATAAATTTAAGTACTGTGAACTTGAGTCATGTGCAATTATGCACTTATATTTAAGTAGTGTGAACTTATATATAAGTGCATAACTGCATATGACTCAATTTGTTTAAGTTCACTGTACTCAAATGTATGTGTTTTAAAACTAATGCAATCGGTGTACTTAAATGGTTTGAGTTGAGTTAACTTTTAGGTTTTACAGTGCACAGTATCGGATTTGGAGAAAAAGGTCCGGATCGACCCGATATCCGATCCAAAGTATTGGATCGGCCCACCCCTAATATTATTATCACTGTAATATTTTATTTGTGTTTTACGAAATTTTACTGAAGTTAGTTACGATTATTATCCCTCATTAATAAACCAATCTTTGGAAAGTAAACAGTCACAAATGCGACAATACGTGTGACATTTGAAGTAATCAAATGAACTTATACAATTTTATAATTAACTACAAAAAACACTGATTTAATTCCTACTTGAAGATGTTATTTAAGACAGATCCTTTTTTTTTTGAGAACTTTTCTTATAAACATCCTTGAAACTTTTTTAGGAACCTTTTTGCGAATACAAAATATTTTAAACTTAAAAAATGTTATGTTTTGTGAATCTGGTCCCTGAAGTCTCCAAAGGTCAAATATGTCAGGGTGCTTTGAATTGTGAATCAGATAAAGAGTTTTGGGTTGCACCACTAGCAGTGTCTACTCTTCAGAGATTTATCAGTCCATAGCTCTTCTGCATGATCGTAAATTTGTGCCAATCTAAACACCCTTCTCGGCATAAACAAATTTCAATCGAGAAACATAAAATCTCGGATGGTTTGACAATTGCCAGAACTTGCAGAATGCTGACCAAGTTATGTGGACTTTGGGACTCTATAGTAGTTAAAGATCACAATAAGCTGCTTAAAATGTATATATTATATATCCTTGTACTGTGTGATTGTATCTATCACTCTGTTTTACCTTATGACTTATATTCACAGTTATGAAATTATTATTTGATGTGTGTTTAAACCCATGTCATGATTACTCTCTAATCATCTTTAAATTTCCTGATCAATGATATGCATCATGTTACCGTAACAGGCATTACAGGGGTCTCCAACATAAGGCACGAATGCAGCGTGTGTCACTATTAACGTGAATTCTGTAGACCATGAGAACCATGGAGAGTTAATGTGGTTTCTCTCTCTCTCTGTGTGTGTGTGTGTGTGTGTGTGTGTGTGTGTGTGTGTGTGTTAGAAAGCATGTAGTGGAGTCACTGAGCTGAATGGAGCTTTTATCTATTAAGTCTTCCAGGAAATACTTTAGCAAAGTGCTGATGTGTCATAAAGGACCTTTTGAGACAAAGCGAAACAACAGCACTGTTTTTATGCTGGTCGATGTTCTGGATCTTTCTGCATTGTGTTGTTGGAATAACACCATTAAACAGTCATCTATTCATCTATATAAGCACCGGTTGTTAATGCATTAGTAATATATGTTAATGCACTGAGTGTAATTTGCTGCTTGCAGTCATCAGAGGATCGACAATAACTCATTATTTCACAGTTGGAGGCTTATTAATATCTACTGATATAATGCATCAACATTAAGAAGTTGGGTTACTTCCACTCGCGGTAAAACAAATTGTAACAAAGTGAGAATTGTCGTGTGGCGGCTCTTTTCCTAATTTAAATGTAGAACTGAATGAGTTGTGACAGATTTGCATGTAAATGTTTGCTTTTAATAGAGGAGCTTACCTTCACGAACAGACAGCTGAATAGGAAACACACAAGGGAAGCAGGCACTGCTTTTGTTCAGAGCCGCCCCGCTTGGGTCACGGTCATTAAGTTATCATGGCAGGAATTCCTTTGAGAATATGGGGCTCATTAAATCTGCGACCCTGGATCTAGACGGCCTGTGCTGACATCACAGCACTGTTTAGGAAGTGAGATCACAGCTGGTGACTCTTTCTATATGATTGTTTTTCAAAGCACAAATAGTGCTGTTAAGCCTGGGTGTTTTTATGATTTTAAAATACTTTCTCTTATGCTTAAGTCAATTAAATAAGCTACTGGTATTGGCTGAATGGCATGAGACAGGCCAGCCCAGTCTCATTAATTATGTACAGGACTATCTGTCGACCCTTGATAGATGTGAAACGTTTGGGAGTGGGGAACAGTCATTCTTTTTGCAATTTTAGATGGAATGGAGAAGTCAGATTCATTGCATGTATTCTAAGTCTACATTTTGGACACATTGAAAGTTCTGAGTTCTGATCAGGTCAATGTAAACCTGAGTAAAGAGATGATGATGATGTTGAGGGATGATTCTTAGTTCAGCACCCGATCCTCACTGAGCTCATCTATGATTTAATTGCAAAGAAGCGTTAGCAAAAGCAGACGTCACTAGCTTTAAAAGAATATAATTCACAGTTTCCATTGCTTATTTCAATTCATGATGAGTCTTCTAGAGACATGATCACTTATTTCTGGATCAGTGTGGACTCGAGACGCAAGACTTCATTTGGATTTGGTCAGCTTGTTTATTTAAAGGGAACTGCTTCTGAAAAGATAAACATTTTCAGTTTGTCCACACCATCATGAAAATTCAAAAATTTCAAAGGAGCACCATTTGGCACTCAGTAAGTGTTGATTTTTTTGCACACCGCGGACTGTCAATGGTGAGCAGATGCTAGAGGTCTTCAGAGAGTTGAAGTCAGATGCTGGGGACAGACTGGAAGTCAGGGGTGTATGAAAGTGGCAAAAACAAGTATTATGTTGTTGTTATTAGGAAATGTTCAGATATTACAATGCTTATAATTCTGCACAGATCTGCACATGCCAGAATGAAAGAAACATATCTAAAATTCCCATTCTGCATCATTACACTGAGACTGATACTTAGCCAAAACCTTATATCAAAAAATTGTTTTTTGTCTTAAAAACAGTTCATTTAAAGCTGACATCCTCTGGCTGAGCTTTGGCTGTTATGACGCACTGTAAGTGACTTTCTTACTTGGTATTTTTCTCTTGTTTTCAGTAGAAATATATTGAAATTCTTTTATTAAGATGCTTTTTCTTGATAAGCAAAATGACCTAAGAAAATAAGTCTAGTGTTTAGACAAAACATATACAATTTAAGTAAATGTAAACTTAAACAAGCAAAAATATCTGCCAATGGGGTGAAAAAAAAAATCTAAAAATAAGTTTACTTTTTTCTTAAAGCAGTGGTTCCCAAACAGTGGTTCAGCGTGCGGCCCCCCTTGTGTACGGTGCATTCCTTTGCGGCCCCCCAAAGAAAATTTGTGACAAAAAACTGTTCTAAAATTCAACATTTTAATAAAAAAACATTAAATTATAGTGCTTTTGGTTAGTAGTCTTATTTTTTTTAAGGTTTAACTACAAAGAATTCATGATAAATTAATGTATTTCATTAAATGTCATAAAACTGGGGGCCCCTGGCACCATCCCGCGGCCCCCAGTTTTAAAGCACAAATTCACTTAAATTGTATAGTTTTTGTCTAAAAATTAGACTTATTTTCTTAGGTCATTTTGCTCATCAAGAAAATACATCTTGATTTAAGAATTGTTAGATATTTTTACTGAAAACCAGACAAAAATACTAAGAAAGTCATTTTTTGCAGTGTGTAGAAGTTCAGTTTATAAATGTGTGTGGGATTTCCAGCAGTGTTGAAGCTGATTTCATTTCCAAACTGTGTGTGTTTTTCCTTTGTGAGGGGATTCCCAGGGGACTCTGTTGTCATGGAAACGGAGATGTAGAGGTACCAGTGAGGCGTGTCCCAGTCTGAGCGTGTGTGACGTTATTAGCATACTCACAATTTTGCCTGTAACAGCGTTGTTCTGATTGTATAATGTGTTTACTAATAACACTTCTACATTTATACACATTACTGACATAAGAGACAGTTTTTTCTCAGCTGCTTTGGTGCATTTCTGCCATCATCACACCGCACCTGCAAAAGCCTGTGACTCATCTCTTAAAGGTCCCGTTCTTTCTGTGTTTTTGAAGCTTTGATTGTGTTTACAGTGCACAATATAACATGAGTTCATGTTTCAAGTGTTAAAAACATGGTATTTTTCACAAAATCTCTATAGTGCTGTTTTCACTGTCCTAAAAACAGTCTGATGTCTTCCTTGTTCTATGAAGTCCCTCCTTCAGAAATACGTAATAAGTTCTGATTGTGTAGTTTGTTTAGTGTGTTGTGATTCGACAGCAGCTTAGCTTAGCAGAGCCATTTGAGCCAATTTGAGCTGGTGACTGACGTATTCATGTGGGCGGAGTTTAGTCAAAAACTCTTATATTGACATCATTCAATTGGGAGGTAGAGCGCTGTAGTCTAAACCGGTCGTTCTCTGTCATGAAAAGTGAATTCTGTTAAAGAAAATATATTGCCTGGCAGTGAACTTTGAGCTTGATCATTTTACAGGTATTATTTATGCTCTTAACAGCAACATTACACACTTACTAAAGTTTGAAAAATGTGACGAGGAAGAACGTGACCTTTAATGGTAAATTTTTCTGTCAAAATGTCAGTGTCATCGGAATTAGATTTTGTCCTTGTTTGTAACAAGACAGTCAAAATGCAGTTGTCAATATAACAAGAATTGAGGGTGGAGGGTTATAGGAGGGTGACTATCAAGTGGGGTGCCTTCATGCTTAAACCGAGGGCACTCCCTTTTGGACGTTTAACACCATAAGGCACTACACCTCCCATAAGCCACTGCATGGACTCATTAAAGGGGTGATAAGCCGTCTGTTTTTGAAGATTTGATTGTGTTTATTGGATGCACTGTTACGTCTTTCATGCTTATCATTTTTTACAAATTTCACTTTTATTCTACACGTCAGTTTCCATTCTCTTAAAACAGGCTGTAGAGTTCCTGCTTCTATGAAGCCCCTCCCTCAGAAATACACAATATGCTCAGATTGGTTAGCTTTTTAGCCAGTGTGTTGCAATTCGCTAACCACCCACAGCACGTTGTCCGGAAACATCACACCCTTACCATTATGCATAGTTGAATGTGCTCCGGTGTATTGTAACAAAGATATATAATGTGAACAAGATGCGTCAATGCTATTGCTATGAATCGGGGAGATTGCAAAAGTCAATATAGTCCATATCTGTCACCAGAACTGTGAACTCATTATAAAAACAAAGCATGGCTACTAGTGGCCAAACAAAACACAGAAGCATGTTAAGCGTGTCTGTAGGTATAGGAGCAGCATGTGATTAAACCCTACATAAAAACTTTGATTAAAGATTAATTTACACTGACCACAATAACACCAAAATTCAAAGTTCACTGGTGGGATTAAAAAGATGTTTGCGCGTGTTTGTCAGATAAGTATGAATTAGCATGTAGCTAACTGGCTAAAGTAGCCAAACAACGTTGTCATTCGCTTTTTTCATTGATGCTAGACGCACCCAACATGGCCTCACTGCCTTTGTTAAGATGTTCCAGGTGGCAGGGTTTTCTCGGTTTTGGGGTTTGTGATGTCACTACAGGAAGAAGTCCTAAGTTCTGTGTTGTGCTACACTGCATTCTAGCCTTGATCTTGTTTCCATCCATGGTATTAGCACAGACTATAAATGCTATACCAGTTTGTTTTTAACACGTATACCCTGATGAATACACACTTAAAGCAGTGGGCAGCTATCTTACAAGCCTGACAAGACTCTCTACACATTATGCCAGTGTAATAACAGTTATTGTTTTGATTAATGTTATTTACATTGTTTATTTCATTATCATTGTATACTTGAGGTTTAGTTGTAACACTGTGTTACTGTAAGATAATAAACGGTTGGATTTGGTGACTTGCACACCAAACTCAGAAATGGAAAAAATAGAAATTCTACAGAAACAGAAAGTGTAGTAGTTGAAAAACAAAACAAAAAGAAAACTTTGGTACTCGCACTCACTCTTTAAATAAAGACATTCATTCAAAAACACACCTTCGGTTCACTGTCTCTCCAGGTTTGTGTCAGCATTTTTAAGAACACAATTGGGGGTTAGGGGCGGGGCATGTGGGAGGGGTCTGATATATGTTCCCTCCCCATGCCATGATTAATGTTTCTGAAAAGCACAGCACAGCTGCCCCTTTTCAACATTTCACCAGTCAAAAACCACACACACATCATTGTACTTACAGTACTTCAATTACTGTCATGTGCTGATGAAGATGTGCACACATCCACGAACACACACGCACACACACGCACGCACACACACACACACACACACACACACACACACGTGCGTGCGCGCGCAAACACACCTACACACACACACACCTGATGTGGTACTGTATGTGCAAGTGTAAATGTTTCAGTGTGTTGTTTTTTTTTGCTTGTGAAGATGTGATATCCCATATGACCCATCCTGCAGTTCACTAACCAATTAACCCCCTCATACTGTGTGTGTGTGTGTGTGCACACACATGCGTTTGTGCTGCAGTAATCTAAACTGACAGCCAACACTAGCACATGTGTGGACTTGGAACTGACAACAATGGGAAATGGGATGGCAAAGGGGCGGGGGGTTGTAACAGGGGACATGAGTGTAATTATTGGGTTTTGGGTGGGGGATACAAGACACAGCTGTCATGTCTATATTTCGATTATTTACCCCAGCAGTACCTGCTTAATGTACCTCATTTACAAATAATCACCGTAACATAATATAATGCATCTAAAGGTTGAATTCAGATGAACTGGGCCATTCAGACAAACGGATGTCAATCCTTAATTTGTATTATGAGCTAATCAGTTGTCAGAATATTCTAAATCCATTTATTGGTTTGTGCTGATTTTGTTTAGTATAAGTGTGACTCAGATAAATGTTTGTTCTTGAGGACTAAAGAATAATTCAGTCAATAATTACAGATGAATATTTGTCTATTTTTACCCATCTCATATCCTTTAGTTTTTTTAATGACTTGATGTTCTCTCTTAAGTTCATTCCTTTACTCTGTTCTGGTTTGTCCTCTGCAGACGCTGTCTCAAGCCCCTGGCTGCTGGTTTGATGCAGAATGCCTCCGGTGCGATGTCAGCCAGCGGACGGTAGAGGGCAGCACGTGCCTCTTCTTCATCTACTGCTCCTCTTCCTCTCTGTGGGACGAATAGACGGTTACATCCAAATTCCTGATGATTGTAAGAACCTTTCAATCTGCACCACGCTCAGAAAAACTTCTGATCAGTTTTCTGATAAAAATGGCAACGAGAAACTAAACTAAAACTCAGCAGTACTTAACCCATACCTGTCAAGTATCCCGTTTTGGCCGGGAAAGTCCCGTATTTTACCCTTCTTTCCCGCCGTCCTCCCCTATTAGTATTTTCCCGTAAATCTCCCGTATTTTAACCTGCGTTATTACAAAAATAATAATGCCCGGGCGGAGTAATAAAAAACATTCCCAATCCCAGATCGCTAAAGATCCACTGATTCCGCTAATCCACTTCGTGTTTTCCCACCCGCTCCGCAGCATCTCTGTGTGCACTCTCTGCCTGGAGAGCGAAGACGACAGTTTCTGTCTGAAGTTTGTTGCATTAACAGGTAGATTTATTACATAATATATCAGTTGTTAAACCGCAGAATTACTAATTTGGAAGTTTGTTTATGAATTTCTTTGGTTAATGATTTGCTGTCGGTGTTCTAAAAGTGCTAACAAGTTAGCAAGCAAACAGCAACAAAATATCCACATTATTATCGTTACAATGCTTGTCTAATGAATTACATGTTCCCGGTCAGATCTAAGTTAACATAAACACTAAATTTGCTGTTGTTGGCACACTTTGTAGACAAAAAAATACCAAAAACACCAATGCCTTCACAAAATAAAGACAGAGAACGGAAAGGGAGGCTGGGGCAGTTCAACATTGCAAACATTGATTCAAAGCTCCATCAAGCCAGCAGGTAAATCATATTGAATATCTATGTCACACTTTAATTCCTGTTATTATATTTTCCCATTATAATCACTTGTAATCACTTGTCTTAATTGATGCTAGTAATATAGTAACACATCATTTATTTATAATACTATTAAAACCATACTAATAGTACCACCCCCATAGTGCCCTTTTTTGGTTTGGGCCACTGCCCCATCTAGCATTTTCATTTTCTAAATGACTGTTCTCATTACAAAGAAAAGTGAATGGTTTATAAATAATTTTGGCATTAGGTATAATGCAAAATAAGTTAAACTAAGGCTTTTCAAACTAAGGCCATTGGGTTTTGTACAGATGCAAATTTGTGTGTATAGTATGTACAGTATGAGTGTGACTTATGAAATGTAGTTTTCACAGAGCTGTGTGTTTCACTAGTTTTCTTGCTAATGAATTAGTTTGTTTAGTTAATTTTAACACAATTATCAGCACTAAGGTTTAAAAAATATTATCCGGCCCTCACCAGTCTTAAAATGTAAGGAATACTAGAGCTTGTTTGGGTTGGTGGTTGGACTGCGGTGGGCGCTGGAAAATTTCCCTTATTTTCAAATCCAAAACTTGACAGGTATGACTTAACCCAAAAAAGAAAATGAGGAATGTGTCTCAGTCAACTCCCTTGTTTAATAGTCATGGCACTGGCCAGGCCATTTAATGGTGTCTTATCATTTAAGGACACTGAAACGATCGTTCCCTTAAAAATGCAACAGAAAAACCAGAGAGCATTGCTGTTCACTATAGCTGTGTCCATTTTAATTAAAGTGCTAGCAGAGGTTCAGAGAATACTTAAAGAATTCATCAACTGAGTTTAACTTGTTATACAGGTTTTCAACAATTTATACAGAGAGCACTGCATTATGGATTACCTGCAAAAGCCTGTAACTTCATCAGTTCAACTAATAAAAGTTTTTTTTCCGGTCAAATCAGTGCCATCAAAATGAGAAGTCCATGTGTGTTTAACAAATTAATGATTTATTCAGCGTCCCTGCATCAAAGCATCCTTACTTCCAAACCACTGGGCGAGATTTTGGGGGAAAAAGGGGGGTGTATGTATGTATGTATGTGTATTTATTTTACTGTTTCCTTCCTTATTATATGTGTTACTTTACTTATATGTACAATAATACTAACAGTGAATTATGCAACTAACTCTAAACCCAAGCCTAACCTGTACATATTACATGTTGTTAGTCACCACTTATTTGTTTAAGCTAACAGTAACAAAAAAAACGTTCAAATAACAAAATTAGGAGATATACTGTAGGTAAAAGAGAAATGACCTCTCTTACACTAATCTCTCTATTTCTCTCTCTTTCTCTGTTTGTCTGTCTGTCCTTTATGTGCTGCCTGCTGCTGTTTTCTCAGACAAATATAATGACAGTAAGTGCATCCTCTTTCTCTTCTGGATTTTCAATATTAAGCACCTTGGATTGTAATCATGTAATGACATTAGTTGTCAAAGTGAAAAATGAAAACCCTGTCATCATTTACTCACCTTCATGTTGTTCTAAAACTGTATGAGATTCTTTGTTCTGTCAAACACAAACGATGACACTTCGATAAATGATGTAAGCACACAGTGATGCAGCAAGATGTTGGTTTACAAACTGTAATGGTTTATCAATCAGTCATGTCTTTGTACGTATGTACCATTATTATGGTAATAGCATTGGTTGAAGTTGGATAAAAAAAGTTCTGGTACTCACTGTTGCACCATTGACATATGGCTGTGCGTGCGCAAAGTCAGAGGTAGAAGATTACTTGGCAGTTTTGGGATACATTTTGCAAGAATATCAAATTAAATGGTAAATTATTTCGCTTGTAATCTATTACACTAAGTGAAAAGACACAATCACAAATCAACAGTCCTACAATTGCTATTCCTCCAAATGAAAAGTTAAAGCAGACATATTGACTAAACATTATGGGTTGTTGTGGGTTGTTGAATATTATGCATAATGTTTTTGTCTTATGTTCCACCAGTTAAACAACCTCCAAAGATCACAAACCAGGCCGTGTCCCAGACTGTGTTTTCTCTGGATGATGTCCATCTGGCCTGTGAAGCAAGCGGAGATCCTAAACCCAGGTCAATATCTGAATCTGAGCCATCCGACTTCACCTAACTATCTTTAGTCCTACAGTATCTTCTCATGTAACCTTTTTTACCCTGTTTTTACCCTAAATGTGTTAATATTAGTTATTTTCTGCTAAATACTTGAATTTATACAATATGAAAGCCTGAACTGCATAATTATCATGAACGTACGATGAGTAGAACCCACATCAATAGAAACTCTGTTAAAGGCCTTAAACCAGAAAACTCCTGGAGCCTCCTGGATAAATAGCTAAATAATCCAGTTAATACAGTTGATGTGAAATTGCAAAAACCTTTTCCAAACTGGAAAGCCAAGGATCATACGCCTCTTATATTTCTCCATTAATCATTTATTAAGATAGCATCAGATTGTGTCAGAACGTTCAGAGTCTCTGAACAATAATTGAGATATATTGAAGACATGGTGACTTTCTGTGTTACTTTGTTTTTTCATCACAGCTTCCGATGGGTTAAAGATGGGAATCAGTTTGGGGAGGTTCTTCTGGGCTCTGGTACCCTGACAGCAGATAAAACCAACGAACTTGGGTTTTACCAGGGAACGTACCGCTGTTATGCAGCCAATGAGCTGGGAACGGCCGTCTCTGACGTGGTGCATCTGACTACAGAAGGTGTTTTTTCATTACAGTTTTTTAAACACCACTTTTCTATGTGAAGATCTGACGTCAATAATGACAAATATTGTCATGCTGAGAATCATGAACATGTTATAGAAAAGGTTTTATTAACCCTAACCTAACCCTAACATAGTAAATAGTGATTTATTTTGTTAAGTGACGATGTGTTTTTCACAGCTGTTCCAACCTTGCCTAAAGAGAAGGGACAGAAAAAGCATGAGTTTGAGGAAGGAGTGAGCACCGTCCTCATCTGCAACCCTCCGAAAAGTTCTGTCACTCCTAAAATACACTGGATGGACTCACGTAAGTTCTCCATGTAAATGAGCCAATAACTAAATGGCTGAGCATTAAGCTAAATTCAGTGGTTTAAGTTGAAACCAATTGGTCTGTTTTACTCTTAGAATGGAGTCACATCCCACAGAGCGAGCGTGTAACAACGAGTCTGGATGGAAACCTCTACTTTGCCAACTTGTTGCAAAGTGACAGCAGAAATGACTACACCTGCAACGCTCACTATATCAATGCCAGCATCATCCTGCCTAAAGAACCCATCTCCATGTCCGTCACACCATGTATGTATTGTGCATTCACAGAAAGCTTTGAGATATAAGGGGCAAAGTTTTAAAGGTGGAAAATAGTCATATGATTATAAAAGATCATAGTAACATCTAAGGGCAGTGGTAGGTTAAGCTTCAACTTTTTCTATCCAATGAGGCCACGTGAGCTAAGAAGTTGCCAAATTCATAAAGTTAATACATTAAATAAATACAGGGGTAAGTGATATCTACTAATGTCTTCCGCATTGTTAAATTGTATGAACAATTAAGTTATTTTTGTATCGGCAGTAAAGACTTCAAAGTTCAAATACATTTTACAACTATCCCCAATTGTATTGATGATTGATACAGATTTTGTCTGTAAACTTTGTGTTTTTACAGCAAATTCAGTGGTGAAGAATCGTCGACCCCGGATAATTTACCCAGCAGGAACTCACAGCTCATATCTGATCCTGAAAGGACAAACCCTGACACTGGAGTGTATTCCTGAAGGACTGTGAGTTAACCCATCTGCTCATACACTAGACCCAAAATTCATTTGCACAACAAAAACAAAATATTAAAGCAAGGATACAGGATTAAAAATTAAGACATTTTTAAGAAGTGCTTTTCACAAAAAGTCTGGTAGGTTTAGTTGGTTATGACATGTTAAAAAAGTTATCTTTTGTTTAACTTTTGTTGGTAAATAGGCAATAATAAATGCATAATATAGGCCTAGGCACTTCACATTATGGGGCGGTTTCCTGGACAGGTCTTATCCTAGAATAAAATGCATGTTTGAGCTGCCTTCATTTAAAAATTCACCCTGCACTTACATATCCTAACATATATCAGTGCCATTGTTTTGTCTGAAGATGCACACCAGTGTTGTTTTTTGTAAGATATGTTTGTCCTGGATTCATCTAAACCATTTTATTAAAAGTTTAAATGTATTAATCTCTTATAACTTCTAACTTATTAAATAAATGCTTACTGTATGTGTCTGACTATATAGGCTACAGCTCAGCCTTCATAAAAAAAATCATAATGTGGGGATGTAATTCATTTACATTTTTTACATTATTTCTTAACAAATAGGCAACATTTGTTTTGTAATGTAAAGGAACAAAAAATTACTGATGTGAAAATGATAAAACTGTTATTACACTGTTATACCTCGGGAGCTATGCTTGAATTGTGAGACGGTGCTCTGGTTTCTGTAAAAGCATTGCGGGAAAGTTGCTCTACCGATGCATGATGTGGTTGCTGTCGCACATCTGACCAACCAGCGAGTGCCTCAGACAGTAGGCTACTCGACGAATTGTGCAGTGGGTTTAATCTGAATTAGCTTCGTTGCAGCTCTGAAACTTTCGGAGGTGGACTTGGATCTGTAGCCACCTCCGTTACTGTTTAAAATCGACCCCAAGAGACCCATCCTCCCTTTGACCCTGATTGGCCCTGACCCTGACTGAACAAACTAATCAAACTGATGATGGCAGTAAGCATTACCCAATCAGAGGTAGAATAGCATGCATCTTCACAGAATGCGTGTAGAAATGGTTTCCATGAATGAATGCTGCACAACTTTTCAAATCAATAAAATTTTATTTATATAGTGCTTTTCACAATTTGTAATTGTTTCAAAGCAGCTTTACATTAATAGAAGCAGTGAAAAGAACAGAAAATCGACAGATAGCATAACATAATACACGGTAGCATAAGCAGCTAAATTTGCTGCGGCTATGAATCAACATTATAAGCGAGCATATCACTATTGTAATGTATAGAAGAGGGTGCTAAATTAAGCCAAAGAAGGCTGCCTCCCCGGGTTGAAAAACCCCCTAGGAGAAAAAAAACCCAGACTTTTTTGTCGGGGAAATAAAAAAGTCCTAGGAGGGAAAAACCCTTGGGAGATATATATATATATATATATATATATATATATATGTACATGTAATTGGATTAGGAGATTAAGCGGGTTCTGCTGGTGGTCGTTGGTCAGGCATCAGCTGGGCATTACGTTGAAGGACGGCCAGTTGATCAGAGGTGTGCCGAGCTTCACATTTACCGGAACTGGGTCTGTTTGTCTCATTGTCCTCGGGGACGAGGGCGAGACAGGGGGAGAGAAACAAAATCCTATTAGCGTAGGGGGCGTTCACATGTAATGCAAGTGTCACACAGTGACGTGGTTTAAATCAGCTTGGTTCCAGACAGGCTAACTATTGCGGCATAAGTATGTTACCCACAGTTGAGGATTTAGCAAATTGGGGGCCCAATGCGAAGGTATCTATGGTATCTATGGGTCCCCATCCGATCTTTAAAAGAAAATGAAACATGCCGACCCTTTTGACTAAGGCCAGAAGCCCCACTGTCGTCGTTAATGCAGGTTCAGTGGCAAACGGGTCTGTATGGCCCGTTTGACAGTGACAAACACTGTCCCATATTGATTCAAAATGAGATGCGCTTATTCACAAATTTAGGACAACTTCAGAAATGTTTGGGAAATTGTAACTTGTGTGGAAGCTACTGCGCTACTTGGTCAAAAAAAGAGCTTCGCTACTGAAAAGCTATTTGATTGAGAAACTATCGACACTACCACCACGCTACTGAAAAATTAAGTTAAACTAGTAGCCTCACTACTTGTAGCAAAACACTGCCACTGACACTACTGCCCAACACTGTTGACATATAACAAGTTGTTCATGCTAATGTATGTGAATGTCACCTCAATCAGTGAAAATGGGTTTTAGTGGTAACACCATCCACACATCTGTGTAACTAAAATAATAAAAAAATTTAAGCGCAGGTGGTTGGGCCAATGTATGCCTGCAGCTCTTTCACCTCAGTACAATAAATATTTTTTATTACAAAGTGTAAAGACAGGTGCTTGAGCCGATCATGTCCGGTACTTGAGTCCTAAGTCGCCCCTGCTGAAAATCTGCTTATAAAAACACTCCTGAGCTGACCTGGAGACAAAAACACAATAATAAACTTGCAATATCTGCACGCTCGTGTCCCAACCTATCCAAAATCAGCTTTTTATTATAATCTGGGTGATGGTTTAGAAGTGAAGAATACACTCACTGTGTTTTCCTCTGATCATCAAAACTTCAATAGGAATTCAGTAAGGAAAAAGGTTTTCAGTTCACAGAAAAAGAAAATGCTACATAAGACGATCACCCGCGTCTCATGACTGCCTGTAAAACTGATTGTCAGTCGCTGACTGTTTCCTACACTGCTGTTACTCTGCTTTTTACGAAAATGAAAAAATGTTTCTCATCAAAGTTAAGCATTTTCTTTACATGCACCACTTACTTGTTATATTGTTAATCAGTGCAATTACATTAATAAATGTGTCCCAATATATACACTGTACGTGATTTAACATGAGAAGGAGTGACTTCCTATGCCACTAATCTATGCTGTTTGGTTTCTATGATATTTACATTTGTAATAGTTTTATTATTTGTGTTTTAAAGGCCGACACCAGAGGTGCACTGGGAGAGGAAGGACAGCCCTCTCTCTTCCTCCAGTGCCAAGATAGTGAACTACAAACGCTGGCTTCAGTTTGTGAATGTGTCCGAGAAGGACGACGGCGAGTACGAATGCACTGCCAGAAACAGTCAGGGCTCCGGCACACATCACTACACTGTGACAGTAGAGGGTATGCACAAAACATGTTTCTAATTCACTTTCAATACCTCTCTTTACTCTTTACAATTGTAAAATACATGCATGTTTATTTCAGCTGCTCCGCACTGGACTAAGAAGCCTGAGGAACACCTATACGCTCCTGGAGAGACGGTAAAACTGGACTGTCATGCAGATGGCATCCCTACACCAAACATTACATGGAGTATCAACGGTGTTCCTCTCTCAGGTACTGTAGCTCCTCGTGTGCAATCCAAAACTGACAGGATTAAGTCCACTTCAGCTCATGAATTACAATAAAGTCAGTGCTGTCAAGTCATTTCTGTAGATTACAGTTGTGCACTTCTGAACACGTGAGTTCTTATAGATGAATAATGGAGGTGTCATAGATATTTCTTTTTATGGATCCTGTCGGTCATTACACAGTCCTGTCTCATCATTAACAAACATTCTTGATTGAAAACTGTTATTTTTTGGGGCTCTCGTCTAATCTTTGGTCAACTTTAGTAAACAAAAAAATCTGCCATAATTTACCCGCTGTTTTTTTTTTTGCAGACCACAATATCTGATTTTTTGAAGCTGTTTTTATTCACTTTGGTTGAAAATATAATATTTTGTGGTCTGAATAATAAAGTCGTATGAGTCTGGAAGGACATGATGACAGATTTTCTTTATGGTTTGATCTGCTGTCACACTGTGTGGGTTGGTTTATGTGTTTTAGGAACAGATTTGGAGCCGAGGCGGAGCGTGGTCTCAGGCACTTTGATTCTGTCGAACGTTCAGTACAGCGATACAGCCGTCTATCAATGTGAAGCCACCAACAAACACGCAACTATACTGCTCAACACACACGTCCATGTCGTTGGTATGTTTCCAGCTTTTTATAAACTTGACAAAATAATGGTCACTTGCTTTGAGTCTGCTTAAAGATTGGGCCCTTCTATTACTTTCAACGATAATCAGAGGTATTTTATGGTTAACCTTGGCTATTTTACCATTGGATAAACTGTAATGGTCAACTCATGTGATCACGTGCGGCGCCTCATCCAATCAAAAATGATCAGTAACATCAGTGACGGCGTTCTTAGGCCGCCACCACCACCTGCTTTGTTGTTTTGGCAAAGTTTTAATGTGCATCCATATTTATTTTTTACTATTTTTATTAAGATACAAACAAATAATACAGAAAATATGGACATAAAATTAAAATATTCCTAGTCCTAACACAGGTTACAGAGAATACATATGATGAAAGGCTGACAGCCGATGCAAAGCAACATCAGCTGCCAAGATGGTGGAAGAGTACCAACTTTTTTGTCAGCATTTTGGTATAACGGCATTCCAAGCTGCCACGCAAGCCGTCGCTGAGTGTTTCACTGGTTTGAGGAGAGAACACCAGAAGAAACCTGCTCGAAACAAACACTAGAATCTAGTGTTAGGTATCACCCAGACCGCAGCTCTGCAGATGTCTGTCTGCGAGGAACCACAAGCTGAAGATGTCCAAGAAGATGCAACACTTCTCGTATAGTGTGCTCTTAGATTAAACTGGCATGGGATGCCCTGCATCTGATAAGCAAGGGCTATGGTGTCCACTATCCAATGGGACATCCTCTGCTTGGTGACAGCTTTTCCTTTCTGCTGTCCACCGTAACAGACACAGAGCTGGTCTGAGGTCCTGAAGCTTTGTTCTGTTGACGTACAAACGCAGTGCATGTACGGGACATAAAAAAGCCATGGCTGGGTCTGCCTCCTCCGACGGCAGCGCTTGCAGGCTCACCACCTGATCTCTCAAAAGAGTGGTGGGAAACTTAGTTACTAGTGTTACGTTAGAGACAGCAAATCCAAACTGAAGGCATGAATCATTGATCAAAATGCATAGAGTTCCCCTACCCTCTTAACGGAGGCCAATGCAACGAGAATCAAAGTTTTCATTGTGAGAAACTTGACAATTGCCAACTTCAGAGGCTCAAAGGGAACTTCCTGAAAGGTTTTTAGCACCACGGACAGATCCCAGGGAGGAATAGGTGGGCAACGAGGGATTTAACCATTGCACAACCCTTAAAAACCTCATAAGCAGGTTGTGCGGACCCACTGACCTACCGTTTATCAGGGTATGGTGAGCGGATATCACAGCAAAATCTACATTAATGGTGGAGGGGGACAGCCTCATCTCCCATCGATGCTGAAGATATGAAAGCACGGCGCTGCTGTGGCATTCTCAGGGGGTTTTCCTATAGAGCACCAAATGAAAAACAGGTTCCATTTTAGCGTTTTAGCAGTTAATCGTGCTGCAGCAATAGTGGTAGATACCACTTGCAGTACATAACTTAGAACCTCCATGCCCTGTCCACAGACCACACATGGAGGTTCCACAGATCGGGACGCGGGTGCCATAATGTGCCCCCTCCTTAAAAAAGAAGGTCCTTCCTCAGGGGAATTCGCCTGGGTTTTTTGCGCGGATCATGAGTTCCAGGAACCAGTCCCTGGTGGTTCAGCAAGGAGCAACCAGTAAAATGCCCTCCTTGTCCTCCCTGACTTTGCACAGTGTCTGTGGGAGAAGCCTCACTGGGAGAGATGCATATTTGCGCAGATCCCACGGCCAGCTGTGTCTCAGTGCCTACACGCTGAGTCAACCGTTGGTTAGTGAATAAAACAGGTGACATCAGGTGATGGTACAATAAACTACAGACATGGGAGACAATGACAGGACTTCAAAATAAAAGACATGACAAGGGAAACAGGACAGTCTCATGACAATATTATAGTCATCAGGGATATATCGTTATCAACAGCCATAATTCAAGTCTCTAGTAATTAAAATTCAAATAGCATTTATACAGGTAAAAGCAAATTTTACAATATAATGAAATATATACAATATAATATGATATTTATACATAAGCCTACATCATTAACTTTTTAAGTTAAAGTATCATAAAAACCCAGGTAAAAAAGTAGTATACTTTAGTGTATTAGAAATATGATTGAAGTACATGAAGTATAAAACAAGTATGCTTCTACTTGTTGTACTTAATTTAAAGAGTATTTAATATGTACTTTTTAAAAGTATACTTCCAAAAAGATATAATTAAGTTCAACTTAACAGTCCAAAAAATAAGTATACTAATTTACCAGTAATTCAATTATCTTTTAAATGTACTTTTTGAAAGTATACTTCAAAAAATATGTAATTAAGTTCAACTTAAGAGTCCAAAAAATAAGTATACTAATTTACCAGTAATTCAATTATCTTTTAAATGTACTTTTTGAAAGTATACTTCAAAAAATATGTAATTAAGTTCAACTTAAGAGTCCAAAAAATAAGTATAATGAATTTACCAGTAATTCAATTATCTTTTAAATGTACTTTTTGAAAGTATACTTAAAAAAAGATGTAATTAAGTTCAACTTAAGAGTCCAAAAAATAAGTATACTAATTTACCAGTAATTAAAATATTTTTTAAATGTACTTTTTGAAAGTGTACTTTGTTGTCAATGTATTTTAAATTGTATAGAAGTTTATTTTTTTTAAGTGTATTAAATTTGACATACTTAGAGTGACAATTCAATATACTTATGGGAAGTATATTTTTTGGAAATTAATTGTTAATTTACTTTTTTAGCATACTAGGATCTCACTTCATTAGAAGTGTGACTTCTGTACACTTTATACAGTACACTATAAAATAAGTGTATTTTTAGTTGCATATCAGAGTACTTTCATAAAATACGTTAGAATAATAAAATGTAGGCTATACACTGCATGAAAAGAGCTGTATCCAGACAAATACGGATGGGAAATCCCTGCTAAACTTTAGGTTTGCCAGATAAATGAGGCAGAGTGCTTGGAAACGTAATACTCAGAAGTAAACTCGTGAAACATCCAGAAACCTTGTGTATATGGATGTATACTGGTGGAAGTTTCTAGGAATCCTCACAGCTGGTTGTAAGGAGTGCTGGTTGTGAGGTGTGAAGGGTTAATGACAGAGTTGCTGTCTCTGTTTTCAAAGCTGGGTGGGGGGTTCAAGGCAGCACATAACATAAAAACATTATATATCTACAAGTGTGTTTACTAAATACATGTATTATTATGCTAATGTAATTTAATTGATAAAGGTTTTTTTTTATTTAAGAAAATCTGAGCATCACTCAAAATAACTGTCAACATGTTTGTCAACTAAACATGTTTTGTAAACGTTATACATTTTATAAAAATATTTAATATTTTTATTATTGATAAAGTATAAAGAACAAATCAGTGTGAAAACGCAGATTATAAAAAGTACATAAAGTGCCAGCAGAGGATCCAAAATAATGAAAAAAAAAAAAAAAACATCCAATGCAACTTGGAAATTGTAGTCAAAATACATCTACAGCAGCATGCTAAAGCAGTACCAAGCCAGGGCAAAAGACTCAAATTCCCAGAATGCACCTGCACCCACCCATTCATTCCCACCAATCAGGATCAACGGCATTTTTCAAACCGCTACTGACTCGTTTTCATGCTAAACAGTACGGCTGAGGTAAGTTTGACTTTCATTCCTTTACATCGCGCAGATCTGTTCCATATTTGTTCCTATTTTGTTCTTCACTGTGATTATTTTTGTCTTTATGCGAGAAGTGTTTTAATTTAAAGCACACACAGGAAACATTAAGAGTAAGTTATACACTGTACACAGTAACGTTAGGAACTTGAACATGCGGTTTTTCAGTGAGCAAAGTAACATGCAAAATGCCTGATAAACGAATCAATTCGATGTTTAAAACTTTAAAAATAAAACGGCAAGATTACTTGTGTTGGAGATGTTCAGCTAACTGTAGCAAATGGCTCTTTCTGCTATTTTAAACGATAACCTTAGACGATTTCTGTTGTTTAAAAGCTCATTGCTGTAGGTAAGTTCTGATAGATGCTGCTTATTTTGCAAGCCTGTTTTAATAGCTTTATTCTGTTTAGTAACCAAGCCAGCTTCACTTTAAGATAAACTAACGTTAGATGTTGTTGTAAAGAAGCTTGGAGTCAAAATATATTTTAAAGTTGTATGATTGTCTTCTTTTTTAATATGATGTCTATCCATGTTTGTGTTTACAGAGGTCATGTACCATGTGGTCGACCTTGCTGACGCTGAAGAGGTTTCTGTGTAAAAATGATGTAAGTTAAGTTTAATCTTTTAATTTAATATTGTTTTAATTCATGCCCATGTCATGCTGGCTACCAGTCAAATATCGCATACAATTAAAAATACTATTAATCACCAATAAAACCTTAAAAGGCCCAGCACCTTCGTATCTTAGAGAATTAATATCAGAATACAATCCAACACGTACACTGCGGTCGCAAAATTCTGGTCTCTTAATTTTCCCTAGAATATCAAAAGTGTCTAAGCTCTGAAATGATTTGCCAACTGGTATCTGTGAATCAGACACAGTCAATCACTTTAAATCTAAAGGGACACTTCACCCATTTGTATTAAGCTTTGTATCTTTAGAACCCCAGTCATGTTTTTGAATGGTCATGCATCATTTCCTGAGACAGGAGAAATACAGATTTCAGTGTTGCACTTCCTTCTTTCAATGATGTAAAAAATTATAATTTTGCATCATTGAAAGAAGGAAGTCCAATATCTTTGTTGAGGTGGTGAGACTACAAACACCCCTTTTTTAGTCAAATAGGCACCAAATTCGAAATGTATGTTACATTTCCACTACAAATATGAGACACTTTCAATAAAGATTAATGTTTCTACAGGTGAAATGCTCCATTAAAGGATAATTCTGGTATTTAACACTTTGAGTCTTATTTCTGGTTTGTTTTGGATGAACTACAGTGATGGACACTGTAATTTTGACAATGGGTCGTGTCTTTTTTTGACTCGTTTAGAAGCGTCTCTTCACTGCTTCAGAGTGGAAGTCAAGGGTCATGCACAAACATGTCATTAAAACAACACTTAACCTTCATTTTCAAAACTGTCCCTTACGAATATTAACCATGGTTTTATTGTGGTAAAAGTGTAGTAACCATGTTTTTTTTGGTCAATTGATTACTATGAGCAAAACCATGGTTTTACTACACTAACCATGGTTTAACTATGGTTTTTGAAAACCATGGTTGTCAAAACCATTGTTATTTTGTGGTAGCTATGGTTTTACTACAGTAACCATGGTTTTTTTGGTCTTAACTGTAGTAAAACCATGGTTAATTTTCGTAAGTGGTGCTACTCACCGAGTGGTTCTTGGTGTTCGTTGATGATTAAAAACAAGTAGTGTAGCGAAATACAGTTTCTGTGGTGTTTTATTTGGCATTTTGTAAAATTCCATTGACTTCTCTTGGAAGACTCATTGCTCGCTGATATATCACTCTGCCGCCGGAAATGGAAAAGGGTCTGTTTACATCTGGTTGTAGTTTTTTCGCTCGGTTTCTCTCAAAAGGCTAGCATGAGCAGAGCAACTGTGCCCTCGGAGTAGGGAACAAATTTTTCCCATATTTGATGGCTCAGTGACCAGCCTTAGGTTTGAATTTGAGCTCGATTGTGACTGTCTATACGCTAGACACCAAGTTCCGTTCAGCATCCTTGTTAGGCAAAGTGGTTGTCGCCATCAAGTGGTCAAGAGTGTGCTAACGCTTCAGACTCAAATATAGAGCGGAAGTATATACGTGGTTGTGAGGTGTCTGAAAAAATAGATCCACTATAGCAAATAACACGGATTGAAATCATACATTGCTCTGATATATTTGTTTTTAATCATCAACGAACACCACAAACCACTCTGTGAGTAGCACAGTTTTGAAAATGAACGTTAAGTGTTGTTTTAATGACATGTTTGTGCATGGCCCTTGACTTCCATTCTGAAGCAGTCAAGAGACGCTTCTAAACAAGTTAAAAAGTCAAGACACGACCCATTGTCAAAATTTCAGTGACCATCACTGTAGTTCATCCAAAACAAACCAGAAATGAGACTCAAAGTGTTTAATACCGGAATTATTCTTTAAGACTTTTTTTCTTTAACAAAGCATTCACATAATTTGTCTAGTAAATTATACTTATCTCGCAAAAGTTAGCTTGTACGGAACAAAGCATTCACATAACTCGTCTGGGTAATTTACTAATGCCGCAATAGCTAGCCTGTCTGGAACCGAGCAGATATTAAAACACAACACTGTGTGACACTGCATTACATGTGAATGGCCCCTACGCTAATAGGATTTTGTTTCTCTCTCCCTGTCTCGTCCTCAAACCCGAGGACATTGAGACAAACAGACCAGTTCTGGCTGCCGTGGAGGTCAACACACCACTGATCTACTGGCTGCCCTTCAACGTGATGCCCAGCCGATGCCTGACCACCGACGGAACTAGGGCTGCACGATAAGTCGCATGTGTTTGTCAGGCGCATCTCCTCAGTAATGCCGGTTCCTTGATTAGTATTAAATCGCCATCAGCTGTTTTCAGATGTAGCAGCTTTAACTACACAGAGCCGTAGTTCACTGACAATCGGGGCAATTTCGCATTAATTATCGCGGACGTATCGGCTGCGATATGTATGCGATATGGCTCAGCTTGTCAGGGAACTACGGCTCTGTAGTTAAAGCTGCTCCATCTGAAAACAGCTGATGGCGATTTAATACTAATCAAGGAACCGGCATTACTGAGGAGATGCGCCTGACAAACACATGCGATTTATCGTGCAGCCCTAGACGGAACCCGTTAAATCTCCTTATCCGTTTACATCCCATATATATATATGTGTATATCTTTTCCTCCTAGGACTTTTTGTTCCTCCCTGAGGTTTTTCTCCTAGGGTTTTTTTAACCCCGGGGAGTCAAGCAACATTGGCTTAACTTAGCACCCTCTTGTATACGAGACATTATTAATTTGCTCACTTGTAAAGTGTATTCATAGCCGCTGTATTTTGCTACTTATATTGTCTGTCGATTTTTCTGTTTCCCCTGCTTCTTTTAATGTAAAGCTGCTTTGAAACAACTACAAATTGTGAAAAGCGCTATATAAATAAAATTGAAATTGAAATGTCTCTTTCCTGTTTTACAGATGCAGTGAGGGAGTGATTCCCCAACATCGAGGTGGCAGAGATCCGGGACCTTCTACGGAGGAAGTGCAACAATGCCAGTTACAAGGCCTCCAGTAGTTCAAATCAGAGCTAGATGTCCATATAGTACAAGTTGTTCGCAATTGTTCTCTTCCCGGCATTTCAAAGAAAGTCGACTGTTTAAGGTTCCCCATTTTGCCAATATCTGTTTTGTGTGTTACTTTTGTGTCATTAATAAAGATCCTTTTTTGAAATGCAGTTTGTAATCTGTTTGTGTGCATTTGAACTGAATTGTTATATTATACACTTGTAGTGTAACAGCAATATTCATGCTTAAGTATAACAAAATGGGGATAAAAGTACAAATTAAATATACTTAAAATATAAAAAATACACTATAATAATATTGCACTGAAAGTACGTGTCTATGATGTTTAGGTTATAATTGAAATTCACTTTAAAAACATTATTATTGTCATAGTGGGACACTTTAAAAGCACTAAAAATAGTTAGGAAGTGCATTTGTAGAGCACTTGAAATATTACAGAGGCATACTAAATTAACATAGTTTATACTAATTATAAGTATGATAGCAGTATGCACAAAATGTACTTAAACACAACTATAATTTGTGCTGCAATGGCTTTTTAAGTGTATTTCCATTAAAATTGCAATACAATGCAATTGTACTGTAAGTGTGCTTAATTACTCATAAATCTTGATTTTCAGGAGTGTATTTTAGTGCACTTGAAGTTTAAAAAAAGTTGTTCCATTTTAGCATACTATTTACACTTGAAGTGTAATCAAATAGGTGTTAAGTTGAAGTTAATACATAATTGAGTACACTTAACTATACTTGGATTTGACGAAAATAGTACAAAATCTAGAAAATATACTTAGTACACTTTTTTAAAGTATATTTTTAATAGAATTTTTTTTCACCTGGGAATACAGTATATGTTGATTAGACAAAAATGCTGAATTTTTTTACAGTGCATGTATTCACTGTTTTCATCCAATGTCTTCCATCATCCTCACCTGCCCAACGATCAACATCATCTCCACTTCATATAAGCTCTCCTGTTTCCCTTCAGTATTTTGTCCGTTCTTAGTCATTTACAGTCATATTTGTTTTTTGCATGTCTCCATGCCTGTCTGCCCGTCCTTGTATTAATGTAATTAAAGTTGATTGTCTCCAGTCTTCTCCCTCCACGTGCACCGCTTTATATATGTATTAAGAATTTTTCCTTCTTTTTTTCTCTGTCAGAGCTTCCTGCTCAGATCCTGACAGCTGATGGATTAGTGTACAAGAATACAACTGGATCAACAGTCATACTTAAATGTAGAACGTTTGGTTCCCCGAGACCCAAGGTGGACTGGTAAGCACGAACATATGAATATAAGAAATTATGTTTTTGAAACACATGAACATGTATTGGACATATAATGAAGAAATCCATTCAATGAGAGATCATGAAAGATGCAAACTCCAACTAAATAGCATCTCGGAATGAAACCTCAAAAAGTTGCTTGATAAAATGACAAGAGATTTCTGCAGATTTTTTTCTTCAGATCAAACCCGAAGTTTATTGACAACAGCGAAGAAACTGTCACAACTGTTACTATTGGGGACGATAGATCCATATTTATGAAAATGTATTAAATGATCTGTTGGGGTTGCTGTTGGATCTTTAAACCATGACAGTATATCCTGCATAATCTGGCAGAGCATGTGCTGCAACACAAAGATCTTTGGTTTGATGACACTGATGTACAAATGTACAGCTTGAATCTCTTTGATCAAAGTGACTGCCAAAAGCATAAATGTAAATGGATATAATAATTTCCTACTTAACACATGCCCACATTCTGTACAAGTTAACTGTCCTCAAAAAACAGAGTCCGGTGAGATGCACATTCAGTGATCACACAAGGATTGATTATAGATTAAAGGATGGCAACACTGTTTGCATGCATCTCCATTCACACTTAATGACTTTAACAAGTTTGAATGATCATATTAAAGGGCCAGATGTGCTTCATTTCTCACACACACGCACGCACGCACGCACACACACACACACACACACACACACACACACACACACACACACACACACACACACACACACACACAGTTAATATGTGTGTGTGTGTGTGTGTGTGGGGGGGGGGGGGGGGGTTGGTCTATGTGGTTTATGAGGATAGTGTATAAGGACATGTTTATTATGCTATAAAGGTGGTTTACGGGGACAACATAAACAGAAACGCTAAAAAACATACTAAATGGTAGTTTTTCATAGACTAAAGACTGGCAACAGGTTTTTGTGACATTGGGGTTAGGGACTGGGGTAGGTAAGGGGATCAGAATATAACAGTTTGGACAGTATAAAATGCATTGCTTCTATGGAGATGTCCCCGTAAACCACATACACCAACATGTGTGTGTGTGTGTGTGTGTGTGCGTGTGTGTGTGCGTGTGTGTGTGTGTGTGTGTGTGTGTGTGTGTGTGTGTGTGTGTGTGTGTGTGTGTGTGTGTGTGTATGTGTGTGTGTGTGTGTAGACACCAGTAGCGTATCAGATTATCATTATGTGAGCATTCTGTAGATTTACTGTAAGTGCTTACATACAGTTCAATGATTGTGTTTAATTATGTAAGGGTTAATGGGAAGAGACAAACCACAGTAGCAGTGATGTATTTGTTGAATGATGTTTGCAGGGAGATTTTCGACTCTACTTCAGCTGTGTCCAATGCTAAAATGTCTCAGATGGCCAATGGAAATCTTCAGATCAGTAATGTGAGTCAGGAGGAGAGTGGCATTTACACGTGTTTAGTGAGAGACAGTAACATAACCATCAGCGCCGTACTTGAAGTCTTAAGTAAGTATTTATATTATTGTTTAACACCACAACAAAATTTTTAATTTTACTTTGTGAAATTGCTATTGTCATGCACACTATGTCTGTTGTTCAGAGAAATTCTCTCTGACGGCACTAAATCCACATACATCATACAGCCATAGGACCTCAGATCATTGATATCCAGTGTTGGGGTAACGCATTACAAGTAACGCGCATTACGTAATAATATTACTTTTCTGAAGTAACGAGTAAAGTAACGCATTACTTTATAAATGAACACATTAATATTTGAGGTACTTTTTTTTAAAGTATGGGGAGTTACTTTTCAGTTTAATTAATTCAATTTTAAAATAAAATAATGTACTGAATTAAACTGAACATATTAACATAGAATTACGCACTCTGTGCGCCTCAGCGGGAACAGTTTGAGTCAGAAACGGAGATGGCAGGCCAGAGCTTGACATTTTTGCCATCACCTTTAAGGCCTAAAAGAGATCAAGCCTCAGCCAAGTAAGAAAAAGAAACTTAAAAGTAACGCAAGCATTACTTTCCATGAAAAGTAAATAAGTAACGCAATTAGTTACTTTTTTGGGGAGTAACTTAATATTGTAATGCATTACTTTTAAAAGTAACTTTCCCCCACAACGTTGATATCTAACTTATAGAAATCTACTTACAGTTTTGAGGATAACATTAAATAGTGGGTTTCATGACATGCCGGTCAGAAGAGTTTCTTATGAGGAAATGTTTCAAACAGAAATCCTCTGCAGGCTCACGTTCAGCTCAGACTGCTTTCTTTGAATTGAAATCAATTAATTCTTCTACATATTTCCATGTTTGTTGTCACACAGTCGTACACATGATGGAAGTTAACTGAGTCTTGTTTTAATTTCTCCAGACAGAACAAAAATCGTGGCTCCACCCCAACACCTGCGGGTCATTCGTGGAAATGATGCTGTTTTACAGTGCAAATTTAGCGTGGACCACCAGTTGAAACATCCCACCATTCAGTGGAAGAAAGACGGACACAAGATTGCGGCATCTGCTAATGACGACAAGTAAATAAATACAACAACAGTTTCATCTAGTGATGACAGATATAACGACAAAAATAGTCATTTTAGATTACGTATATAAGTGGATTACTATCAGTATGTGGATCAGTATTACATCAGCCACTCTCTGGTTGACTTTCAAAAAACTGTGACTTCTTCTGGAAGCTTCAGCTCATCACAGTAATAACCTGAAATGACAAAACATTATTGTTGCCAGTTGCTGAGCTGTGCCATGGGGTTTATAGTGTTTTTTGTTTTGTTACGTGACTGCAGGTACACTGAATATCCAAATGGCTCTCTGAAGGTGACAGATGTACAGATTCAGGATTCAGGAGAATACGGTTGTGAGATCAGTACTGAACTAGATTCAGATGACGCCAGCGGCTCCATCACAGTGCAGGGTAAATCTCTCAACAGATCATCAGTTATATTCACACAGCTCTACAGTATTATCTACTCAATCTTTGCACTTGACCATCCTCAGATAAACCAGGTGCTCCTCTTTTTGTGGAGATATCTGAAAAGAGGGAGCGAAGCGTTACTCTGACCTGGACGGCTGGCGATGAAAACAACAGCCCTGTTTTTGGTAATTTTAATGAAAACCATTATATGACTTGTGTTCAGACTACTAAACTATTGGGATCCTTACTCTGTTTGCATGAACAGCGTAGACGTGATGGACAAGCAATATCAGCTTCAGCTCTTTACGCAATGATTATTTGACCAACTTTAGAACACAAAATTGAATGGAAACAAGCATGTTTATTTCAAAGTTATTCCATGGCCTGTTGAATTGATTGGCTTGAAAGATATTAAATTAATTTGTTTAATGCACAGTAATTGATGAAAATAATATTTTTTTATTAAATATTAAAAGCATCTAGTGAAGCAGAGTGCATTTAAAATCCTTTAATGCACGGCAGGCCGTTGATTATCTCTTACATAATATTACGGTAAAGAGCAACTACTAAAGACATGCCTCTCTAAGCTTTCTTCTCTGTTGTCCAATAGAATATATTATAGAGATGAAGGAGGAGCAGTGTACGGATGCAAGCACATGGAGGGAATATGAGAGAGTTCATCAAGACATCAAACAGATTGAGATTCATCTGCAGCCGTTCTGCAAGTATCATTTCCGGGTCAGAGCTGTGAATGAGATCGGAAACAGTGAACCCAGTTCTGAATCTGAATCCTACATCACCCCTGCTGCCAGTAAGATCATTTGAACATACTCACGATAATGTGCTTCGTATGGATGCCCTCTGTTTATGGATAGAGTAAACAATATACAAATCTATGCTATATTTCTATCTATGTAAATATATTGTAACTAATGACCAGTTAAGCATTAACTAATGTTTCTTAATGACTTACTAATTAAATTTATTATAAAGTGTTACCGGAATAAACTCATCGTCTGCCAGGTTCTTGCTTTCATACATTTCATACACATCAGTGTTTTGAAACCAGGCACTGTTATTCTTACACATGTTGGGGTATAAAGAAAAAAATTATGTTATGTCTACATGGGTCATCTTTATTGTATAATGTCAATATCAATCACGGCAACTTGCGCTTGGCTTATAACTTCTATTGAAGAGTGAAAACAAAATATGATAAAAGGGACAGATAAGTCCGACCTATCTCCAACTCATAAAGTTTATTTGAAATACGACCCATAGAGTGTTTCCTAAATCAGCATCCCTACCGGCTGCAGGCGATGACACTTGATCTGTAAAGTTAATGTTTTATGTATAAACAAACAAGAAGTGTTTTTTTCTCTGTACAGAACCGGACATGAACCCAGAGAATGTGACAAGTGTGTCTACAGATCCCAACAGCATGATCATCACATGGAAGGTGATAAGCAGAGAAAGATTAACTGTTTTTTTTCATAAAAGAAAGACACACAGGACAGTCTCACATTCAGTATTTTTACACTTTATGTCCTTTTTTCTTGCTTTTGAAAGGAACTGGAGCGGCGAGAGTTCAATGGGCCTGGATTTAAGTACAAGGTCTCTTGGCGTCAAGCTTCAGGCAGTGGACCGGACTGGAAGCATAGCGTCGTCTCAGGCCCTCCCTTAATAGTTAACGACACGGGAACCTTCATTCCCTTTGAGATTAAAGTTCTGGCAGTCAATGACGAAGGCACAGGCCCGGAGCCGGTGGCAAAGCTTGGATACTCAGGAGAAGACAGTGCGTTCTTTAATATCTACATCGATTCATAAAAGTCTGCTGACTTGGTTTTACCCCATGTTTTTAAAAGACTAGACTGGAGCAGTATGGACTTGCCGGTGATCCAGGCTGGTTTTTGTTGCTGGTCAGAAAGACATCTTAGCTTTAGGAGTGTTAATCCGAGCAACACAACATGTTTTCCATGTTTGAGTGGATTTAAGCTTGCTCTATCAAACTGTTGTGGATTTGCATTGACAGCATTTACGATTGGGTTGGGTTAGTGAAAATAAACCTGTGTACGAGTGTTGTGTGTGAATCTGCAGAGACAGTACTGTAACAGTTCGTCTGATGCATTCCACAGTAAAATCGTGCCAACCATGAGCAACCCTTATTATTTTTTAATCCACATAACAGAGTGTGACAAATCTGAACAATAACAATAATGCTGAAATTTATCAGGAAAAATATGTAAGATAATCTAACATTTCAAGTTTGGTCCCGCCTAAAGTTGAGGTTGTGCAATTATTTAAGTTTGGATTATTTTGCAGGTAATTTATGGGCCATAAAATTTAGTGTAAAAAACAACTGTGAAATCTTTGATTTCTTTCAGTACCTCTTGAAGCTCCGTCTGGGGTAACAGTCGAGGAACTGCCATCAAACAAAACCATCGTCAGAGTAAGATGGAGTCCGGTCAGTAGAGAATCAGTGCGAGGACACTTACTGGGCTACAAGGTACACCAGCACATCCTAAGTCTATAAATCATTGTTTGTTTCCAGTGGATGATTTTTACAATTTGTATTATTTCTTAGATCCATCTAAGAAGAAAGGGTCCCAGAACTCACTTTCACAGAAGGCTGAAAAAGCGTTGGCTCGCTGTGAATAACAGAGAACAGGAGAGAGATGAAGAGAGGAGGGTGCTGAAGGTTTATGGAAACAAGCTGGAGGAGGTTGTGAGCGGCCTGCAGTTTTACTCAAACTATACTCTGACCGTGACAGCGTTCAACGGCAAAGGCGAGGGACCGCATTCAGATCCGCATCACTTCAGCACACCAGAGGGAGGTCAGTGAATGTCTGTAAACTACTCAGTGTATCATTGTATGAACACCATCAGTTACGGATACTGGGACAAATTTACATTAAGGCATTTAACAGACGCTTTTATCCAAAGCGACTTACAAGAATTTGGAAACAATCAAGCGATTTCTCATAGAAAGGCAATAATACAAGAAGTACATATACCAAGTTACAAGTTTTCACTATTCTGAAACACTACCTGTTGAGAAAGAAAGAGTGGTATTTATTTTCTTGTGTGTCTCCAGTCAGTATAAATTTGTCAAATATTTTTGGAAAATAAGAGTTTTCAGTTGTTTATTGAATGTTGCAAGAAATGTGGCTGACTAGATTCCTATAGGAAGATCATTCCACCACTAGGGAATAGTGAAGGAGAATTAGATGGTATGTAATTTAGTGACCTTTTGTGAAGTTAAGACAAGGCGCTGCTCATTTGCTGAATGTAAAGTTCTGGATGGGGTGTAGGAATGCAGGAAAGTGTTAAAATTATGCTGGTGCAGTGCCATTGAAAGTTCTGTAGGTGAAACTGACTGTAACCTCTGTACAACATCAAATACTGTACTAGTAGCCGATGCGGAGTTCGTCTTTGGGTGAATGTAAACTGTTGTAATAAAAGTCTGAGGGAACTCTCTGGGTAGATAAAACGGTCTCAAGGACACTGATAACAGTTCTACATCAGGCGTACAAATTCGCTCTCTGACAGTAACAGAGGAACAATATCGCTTGTTGACATACAAACATACCCCTCCTCCTTGGCTTTTCCCCGTCACATTTGATAGTCGATCCAAATGAAATCGGGCTCTGAATCCATCCATACACAAATTAATATCCCGGTCACCCTCTGTGAGCCATGTTTCAGTGAATGCCATGATACAGTAGTTCATAAAATCCTTTTGGTAGCGGACATTTCCTTGAAGCTCATCCACTTTGTTCCTCAGTGATTGTACATTTCCCATGATCATCGAAGGCAATGGAAACCGGTTGACGCGCTGTTTCTTTAGGCGAGTTTTAACGCCGCCTCGTTTGATCCTTTTTCTTCACCGTGCACCGTGCTTCCTGGTAATCCCTTCTAATATAGTTTGGTACATTCAGCATTAGATTTTCCTGAGCTGGGTTAATATTCTTGAGCTGCAACAATGTCTCTCTAGAATATGTTGTCCTTATTTGGCATAAAGCCCCGCAATTCTAGCCTAGAGATTACCAGGGCCTGGATCAGGAGTTGTGCAGCATGCTCCGTAAGAAATGGGCGTATTATAAGCATCAAAGTTCCTCTGCTCCTCAGTTCCTTAGTTCCTCTTGGCCCAAAGAAAGAGAAACAGACTATATTTTTAGATGGTAAACGGACGCTATATAACTCAGGGGTCAAAGGTCACAGGGCCTCAAAATTTTTCACAGCAGCAGTCCTTGATTAGATATCTGAAATTTCAGCTTTCTACATCCTTCCCATGTATGACTTTTTTGCATTTGAGGTAGACTCACAAGAAAATACAATACAAAACAATACCAACTTTATTTCTATATTGCAAATTTAAAACAACTCCCGTTGACCAAAGTGGTTTCCAGGAAGACATTTGATAAAAAAAACAAAAAACAAAATTAAAACAACAAGAGAGGAGCTTATACAACTCTAGCCAAAATTAAAAGCCATGCTGAAAAGATATGACTTTAAGCTCAACTTAAAAACATCCACAGAAGGAGCCGATATAATGTACAAAGGAGGCTTCCATAAGTGTGGATGGGCTGCCAAAAAAGCCCTGTACCCCCTTTGATTTTAACCTTGTGGATAATAGCAAAAATATGGCCATCAAAAATTGTCACTGGCAGGAAATTGTTTATTCTTAATTAACTCGTCAATGGAGTGGAAAGGGTTAATTAGCCCAAACAGCATAAACAGCCTATATTTTTAGCTGACAGATGGGACGCTCTAGAATTCAAAGTCAAAGGTTGCAGGCACAAGACCTTTACAGGCACAAACTACCATAGAGGTCTATGTAAGGTAGAGAGGCTTTTTTGCACCTCTCGACACCGTCCCCTCTGTTGATGCAACTTTCTGTAAAGTTTTTCAAGAGAGCCAGCTCCGTTTAGTGTCAATTAAGTTGCAGGTGAGTGTTTCCTGTAACTCAGCAAAATCACAGGAAGTCCCATCTGTAACTTATTTAGGTAGCAGATGGGATGCTTTAGATTCTGTGGTCAAAGGTCGCATCAGTCATAACTTATTTGACAAGTCATTTTGCATACTTATGTTTCATATGTAAATTACTACAGGTATTGTCAGACTGTGCACTTTACTGCATGTTCAATCCAATTACACTATTGTGTTAATGAATTATGACCAAATAATGTAATTTTTTAGCAACAGCCTACATGTCAAATAATGTCAAAGCCATGTCAAATAAGTTACAACTGTATGAAATCTGGTGTTTTGGTATCTGGTGTTTTGCACCCACCCTGATAGCAAAATTCCAACATTCGTGAACTGCCTAATATCTCAGCTCTGGAATGTCCTAGAAAGTAGCAGATCATTACCGCTTAGGGTTTTTTAAGGCCAAAAAATCAAGGTCCTTTCTATACATCTGAAACTCTGGATTCTGAAAGAGGTGGTGGCATTTCTGGCATTCTAGGACATTCTAGAGCTGAGAAATAGCCCTGTCCACCTACAACTTATTCCGTTTAAAATAGGTGGTTTATGTACAATGTTTTTTTTTAAACCATCTATTATACTCACCAGGTTCTCATAATTACTCTAAAATAGTTATTATGACTCAAAATGAACACAGAAACTCAAAGTCTGAAAGAGCATCCCAGTCACAGCTTATGTAAGTTACAAATGAACAAAATTAGTAATATAATCCTTATGGTTTCCTGGACGTAGTATAGGCAGCACGTTGGATTTAGTTGGTCAGGGGTATGGAAAAGCCTTCCATGGGAGGTCGTATGTGGCCAGGGGGACACCAGGGCATTATTTAAGCGGCTGGGGGATGTAGGCTGTCAGCGGGATGAATAGGCCTCCCACAGGAAGTTGTATGTAAGAGGGATGCTGGTGTATTGTTTAGGCGGCCTGTGGGATTTACGTGAACAGGGGACGCTTAGGCCTTCCTTGGGAGCAGTAGGCGATCAGTGGGATGCATGGGCGACGTTTATGTGGTCGGGTTAGTTTGCAACATGCTGGATTTGTTTTATTTAATTATGGCACAAAATGTATTCCATACCTGTAGGTCACAGTGGAGGGTGACAGGATGGCATCGACACATTCAGGAAAAACGTCAAGAGCATCCAAGAACAGCCGCCTGGACTGCCCTCTAGATAACCCTCCCTGAAATTGCTTCCCTTAGGCGGGATAGGATGTTCTGTATCTTTGCTCGTGCCAGAAATACAATCAGTTTCCTCTTAGCAATTTTCAGCTGGAGGTGGCATTTCTTCATCCAAGCCAGGATGTCTGCTAAGCAGGCTGTAATGCGTGCTGCTATGTTGGGATCATCAGCATAGCAGTGACAGGAGAAGCAGTTTACCTGTATGACAGGTCCTAAGTATGTTGTGTAGATGGAGAAAAGGAGTGGACCAAGCACTGATTCCAGTGACCATCTGGTGGGCTGTGGACAATGTGCCCCTCCACAACACCCTGAAGGATCTGTCGCAGAGATAAGATTTAAACCATGGGAGAGGATTACCTATGATCCGTAGCGATGATAAGGTGGCTAGTAGGATCTGATGGTTGATTTTGTCAAAGGCTGCCGAGAGGTCAGGCAGAATCAGAACCGATTTGGATTCTGCCTTAGCTAGCAATGCTTCGGTGACCGATAGCAGTGCCGTTTCGGAGGAGTGCTTGCATTTAAAACCTGACTGTTTGTCATCTAGTAGGTTATTCAATGATAGAAAGGAGGAAACCTGATTGAAAACAGCTTTTTCAAGTGTTTTTCGCAATAACAAATTGTGGCATGAATCTATTTAAAATTTAAATTTAATTTAACATTTATCGTTTAATTTGTTTTCCTGTTCCTTATTTACTTTTAGATTTATGTTTAAATCATGTTGGGTTGTAACAACCTTCCATTGTTAGCTTTACATGCTGTTCCTTTACTTGAATGACTGAATTATTAAAACCGAATGGGCTACAATGCAACACAAAACAAAACAACACGTTTATTGTTTTACAGTTACAGATGTCTTCACAGATAAACTGAATGTGTGCTCTTTTGGTGTGTAGCTCCTGGACCACTTACTGATTTATACTTTGAGAGTCTGTCTGAGACACAGATCACCCTACGCTGGCAAACTCCACACAAACCCAATGGTGTCATCACAGGTTACCTGTTACAGTACCAAGAGAGTGAGTGACATCATTACTTACACTACATGCTGAGACTTTCCAGTTAGTGCTTAAGCAATAATTCAGTTAATTTTCCTGATACAGTAACAAAATTAAGCAGATATGTACAAAGAATTCATGTTTAACAGTCTCTTACACTGTCAGAAATAAAGGTACAAAGCTTTCACTGGGACAGTACCCTTTAAAAAAGGTCCTAATTTGTACCATTTAGGTACAAATATGTACCTTTAAAATGTACCAAAATGTTGTCTGATTTATTGCACTGGCTGATAAATTGGTAGGATACTGATATAACACAGTGAAGTTAAACAAAATATGTCTGGCCATTAAAACAACATTGTTTAGATATTACGAGTGATCGGTATTTGATTGGTTTTCTGTTTTGTTCCCCTCAGTTGTGGATGGAAATTCAAGTCCAAGGCAGGTTGAATCCATCGATCTGCCGGCCGTTACGGAGTTTACAATGGATAATCTCGATCCGCAGAGTCGTTACCTATTTAACCTGAGAGCTCGCAACAGTGCTGGCGTCGGTCAGCCGATAATAAGAGAGGGCGCCACCATGCTGGATGGAGGTAACGCTACGTATCAGATATTTAAAGCTTTCATTTACAGTTGGACCTGTAAATTAAGTGTGACAACAATACATTTGTATGTTTCCTCTCCAGAACCTCCATCTGTAATAAACATGACTGTGGGTGAGACGTCAGTCAACCTCAGCTGGGTGCCTGGAGATAGACATCGAAACTTCGCCTTCAGCTTCCGTTATCTGAAAAAAGGTTAGGCCAGTAACATACTGAATGTGACTGTGTGAAGTATGCATTTAAGAAGTGAGCTCCTGCTTTATGAACATAACGTGAGGTCTAACCAGTGGTAATAAACCTCACAGGACTGATGGAGTAACCACTGATATAAACATCTCAGATAAACGATTACAAGAATAACTTCATCTGACTTGACTCTATAGCTGAAAGAGTTCACACTCGTGGGTCTCCTCCTGGATTTTTTAATAGAAATTAATCTAAAACATTTATCATGCTGGCTGTAATACAGAAAATTCTTTGCAGGAATGCTTAGTTTCAGTAAATATTTTTACAACGACATGAAACTTTGAGGAGAGTAGTAAAATTTATCCCATTATCATTAATGAAAGTTTCTAATGTTTCTCATGAATGATGGTTTTGTGATGACGACGATGACAGTGAGTGGTGGTGATTGGGAAGAGTCCGAGCTGGTGAACTCCACACAGGCGTTTTATCAGCTGCAGGGTCTGGAGCCGGGCACACACTATCACCTCCGGATCCAATCTGGAAACACTTCACACGACTGGGACTTTCAGACCAAAGGACCAGGTACAGACCAGCGACATCAGTCATTCTCAGACTTCAGACCGTCAGTTAATTTTCTCATGTGATGCTTATGCTGTGTGTGTTTCTCTTCAGAGTTGGAGGAACTGGCTAGTGGTTTCGCAACTCAGGGCTGGTTCATTGGGCTCATCTCGGCTGTGGTTCTCATTCTTCTGGTTCTGCTTATTTTGTGTTTCATTAAGAGAAGCAAAGGAGGAAAATATTCAGGTAACACAGACATACAAACCAGGCCACACTGCTATGTCCTTTAGATATATTTTTGATCAAATAATTATTAGTTGACCCACCACACATTAGCAAACTTTCAACAAAACAGAGTTTCCAAAGAACAAAAAACAAGCAGGAATCCAAAACACAGGGAGGTACTAACACCCTACAGCAAACGATTCATTTTAAACACAGGGGGTTAATAATATAGACAAACGAATAAAGGGGACAAATGAGTATCATCAGGAGACAACTAAACTGGAAGAAGAAAAAACAAAACAAGACGGCAGATGAACAGACAGACATGGAACATTTCCATAGGTTATTTCATATTATACTGCACGACATATAATCTTGAAGAGTGAGAAGAGAACCAAATGATAGTCTCGCGTAGCCAGAACTTCAAATAGGCAGAATTGACATGCATTGTGAACGTGCATTGTGAGACTTATAATCATTTTCTTTACGTCTCGTCTCGTCAAGTAAAACTCGAAAGCGTCTCGTCAATATTTTGTCACTTTAGAGCCATTTTTAGCTAGTCATCGTCACGTTATCGTCATAAAAAAGGTGCATCAACGAAATAATTTCGTTATCGTCATTGTTGACGAAAACAACACTGCATAAAAAAATGCTGCCGCATTACAGATAAGTTTTCAGATACAAACGTGTTTTTAAGAATGAAAACCTTGTTGCATCTGAGGTATGATTTTACTTCATCCTCAGGCCACATTACCGTCCCTGTGTGCATTAGTCTTTCTAATATTGATGAGTTTTCAAGTAATGCAATGTCACTGTAATTGGTTGTGTTACAGTAAAAGATAAAGAGGAAGGCCAAGCTGAGTCTGGAGCTCGCCCGTTGAAGGACGATGCGTTTGGGGAATACAGGTTAGTCGATCACGCCACATTATGTGTATATATCTTGTCAAGGACAGTGTGTTAAATTATGCATTGATGTAGATATTACAATAGGTATTATTGATATGCAGGAGATATGACACCAGCGAGCAGCAGGACTCTCTGTGTTCAATTCAGCGATGGCATCAAGTTTTTTTCTTTAGTTTCAGAGTCAGTGAATCTCTTTAGAAAGCCTCACAAGGAATCTATGAACCTGTTTGGTGTTTGATATTAACCTGAAAACACTAACATCACTTTGAGATCTGTTTTTTCTGTCCTGTCTAACATTTCTCTCCCTTCATGCTGTCT
The DNA here is from genome assembly GCA_025389145.1 of Misgurnus mizolepis. NCBI lineage: Eukaryota > Metazoa > Chordata > Actinopteri > Cypriniformes > Cobitidae > Misgurnus > Misgurnus mizolepis. Next base: position 6,351,527 of record JAIFKI010000022.1, on the reverse strand, counting down.
CTCTCTTTCTCTCTCAAACACACACACAAACAGATCTCTGGAGAGGTAAGACAGCACTTTACTGACATCACACACACTCATTTTATACGCTTTAAACTGCTGTGACGGTAATGTTCATCTGTCTCTTTGGCAGTGATAATGAGGAGAAGCACTCCATCAGCCAGCCGTCTGTCTGTGAGAGCAAACGCAGCAGTAACGACAGTCTAGCTGACTACGGCGACAGCGTTGACATCCAATTCAATGAGGATGGCTCCTTCATCGGCCAGTACAGTGGACGTAGAGATGCACAGGGCCATGCCGGTCACGAGAGCTCGGGTGCCACATCTCCACTGAACCCCAACATGCCGCCGCCCAGCATCAGTTTCCCCAACTCTGTCACGGGCATCCTGGGGCCGAATTAGCCCTGCTATCACACGCACGCACACACATATACACAAATCCACCATAGACTGATATGAGGACCATACAATACTACACAACACTACCCTGATGGTATTAGACAGGTTATTGATTCCAGGACACACAACCGTTGTCACCCCCCACACACACAACAACAACCAACACAGAAACACAGAGTCGCGCATCTGCCATACAGCGCAGACGCCGTGTAACATTCCGTCCTTACCGTCTTTCAAGAAAACTGTTTACGCTTTCACCGAGTTTACAATCCATGACACGTTTGAATTCTGAAATCTTCCCGGCTAGAAGTTACAGCACTAAATTTTCTTGCTCAGCATCTGTAGAATGAGGCTGCAGATATGGACAGGTAAAGGGTTGATACAACAGATCTGGGCCTTGTTCACGCCGCACGCAAATCCGATCTTTATTCACACTGTTATTGCAAGTGATGTAAAGGGATCCGTTTGTTCAGACAGTGTAGTCGATGTCCGCTGGAGAAATGATTCTTACAACAGCCGAGAGAAGCCAGCAGTCTCTGTTCATGTCTAATCAGACAACACTACAGACATCACATAGTTCACTACATGAGGAGTAAGTGAGTGAGAGTAAGAGTTTGGACGTCCTTGCACTATCTTGTATGGCGTTACAGAAACGTCGCGTAGCAAATGAGGTAAAACTACATGAAAAGCATTCAGACAATTCAGACTAGTTTCCCCAAAACCCAAATTCAAATCACATGCTGAATGAGTGTAAAATAGTTTTTATTGTTGATACTGAGTTGTGTGGTATGCCAAACGCGGGATTTTTGCTGCCTGTCTGAACAATGCCTTGCTATATTCAGGTAATATTGCTGCAAAGTACAGTGACAAGAAACTAAAGTTCAGTCCTAAAGGCTGAAACCCTTTTATGTTTCATTATGATCTGAAACCTTTCTTTCTATGTTTACATGATATTTAGTACTTCTTCAATCACGTTATACGTTCACATATTATTTTTTTAAATAAAGTACACCTAATTTATTTTGCTTTTATATAATATTTTAGTTTTTAATTTTTGTCTTCTATATCATTCGCACTGATGTTTTAATTTTGTGTAGTCAGAGATATTTCATCTTTATGTCTCTTTGTTTTAATAGAGTATACACAGTACCATATATAAATATATATATAGTATATGTGTGTGTGTGAACATTTTGGATTCGTCTGAATAATCAATGATCAGGACTTATCACATATCATCTGTATAGTTGCCCAAGTGTTTCACTTTTCTAAAAAAAAAAGTAATGCTGTTTTTGGTGATATGTCTGCACTAAAGCCAAATGTAATTGTGATTTTTAAGCTAACATATTTAGATTAAATTCCCCTTTGGCGACTAACAGCATGAAATGTGTCAGTAAAGCTACAGCTGATGTTATCTCGTGTTAGCGCTGCGGCTGAATGGCCGTCATGTTGCCTTACAGAAGTCCTGCGCTTCACTGTGTCCCTCCTTAAGCTTGCAGATAATAGCTTTCAGTGAAAAATTATGCAAATTTCTACCTAACAGCCCATAATAGTGAATATAATCAAATTCGTGTTTGTCTGGCGTCTTCTTTCTTGTGTGAGCTTTGTTTGTTGGCTCTCTGTTGGTCTCTAGCATCTAATGAATGAAACTCTATTATGACGGCAGTGTAAACTCTGGGTTCAATATACAATTAAAGGACACATGACCTCTACACAGTTTGTTGTACAATAACGTCTCATATTCTGAATGTAAGTAACCGTTAGCTTTCATTATTTTGTATTTGCGTAGTTTTCACATTTAATATCTTTATTACTCTAATATTCATACCCTATCCATGCTTATCAATTATAGATTTAGTATTTATTGCATTTCTTTTCTTATTTATTATCTGCCTCGATCTGACCATTAGATTAGAAATCATTAGAAAACAGGTCACTTGTACAATGCATTTTTTTTTATTGAACATCTGAATAAAGCGATTGTAACTAGCTTATGGAAAATGAAGTGCTTTTTAAGAAACGTCTTCTTATAAATTGGGAAACGACATCAGCAATGATGTTATCCCGAGCTAACACGTCCATCAGTAATCCATGTTACCTTTCTTACTTTATTGAATGTTTTGCAGGTTTTAATCAGCTGCTGGGGTGAAGTGAAAACTGCATTTTGATTTAATAATACCATATTTACTCATATAATGGGAAGTCACGTCTTCACACATCAAGGCTTTTGTCCAACTAGTTATTTAAAGATTATCTAGCTTTCCTCTTTTACGTATGCCATGTGAAATTATACTGATTGAAGTCAGTCTGAAAAAACACCTGTTCAAACCAGACACATTAGAGACATATGAATTCAGCTTATTCATCTTGAAAGTAGGTAGCCCACACATGTAAACCCAGCAGATCTGTTGAGTTTTCATTGCATGGCTTTATTAGTACAGCTGTACACGACCTAAGCAAAGCCACTCAGTCATCCACTGTATTTTTTTCTTTGGAATATCTTGATATTGTATGTAACATTCTTCTTACCTCTGCCTTCGTATTTTTTTTTAAATAAAAACTAAAATGACAATAAAAGGGAAGAGTGATATTTTAAAAACAATAACAGCCTCTATGAGCAAGAGTCCTGATGTAATATCTGTAATAATGCAGAGGGTATAATATAAGCATTCATGTATGGAGCTGGTATTGCCCCTGGGCGCGCAGTGCTGTTGTATCTGCTTATTGCATCGTGTGCTGTATTTATAACACAATGGAATAAAATGACATGCAGAAGATTATGTGTCGTTTTCACTTTACAAAGTGCTTTTTATTTCACTTGATAATTTTTTTTATATGTGTTTGAAATGGAAAAAATCCCTAGAGACACATTTTTGGTCTTGTTTTCTTCTTTATCATCTAGTGGCTCTGTTTCTGTTGTATTGGAATGAAGAACACAAGCAGCAGTATTTGAAACATCGGCATTTTTATCATTAAAGGGATTAATAAGGGGGATATTGACAAAAAATTTCCACCAGATGTACCCATCAATCCAAATATTGAATTCATACAAAGAAATCAGAACATTTAAGTATACAAGTTGAGTCATAATAAATAAAGTGAAATAACACAGGGTATAAGAATTGAATACATGAAGAGAACAAGGTGCAAAATGACATAGAAAGCCTGGAGATCACCTGAAATCTGACAGTATTGACAGAAAAAACCCTGCCCCCTAATTGATATCAGCTGCTTTAGTCCTAATTGATGGCATATAAAGGCTTCTCATTACCCAGGAGGCACACTTTATGATGTGTTAAAGCAAAGATCTTTGTAATTCTATCGTTGAATGGGGGAATGGTTTTAGGCACATTTCCAGAATGCTGAATGTTCCTGTGGACCATGGCCATTATCCGGAAATGGAAAGAGCATCACTTCATTATAAACCAGCCACAATCAGGTGCTTTACGTAAGATCCCTGTCCGAGAAGTCCAAAGAATAATAAGGAGAGTTCTCTAAGAACCACTCAGGCAGAACTTTAGAAAGACCTTGCATTAGCAGGTACTGTTGTTTCAAAGAAAACTATAAGCAATGCACTGAACCACCATGGCATTCATGCACAGTCACTACCCAAGACTCCATTGCTTAACAAAAAGCATGTTGAGAAGGTTTGAACTGCACTGACATTTGTGCTTAAAAACATAATAATGGCAAAAGTCTTATAACACTGTATTCAGCACAAACTGGGCTACAATATTATATGAGCAACATGTATGTACATGTTTGTATTTTTGAGAGAAAAATGTTTATGCATGTTTTTTGAAAAAGCAAAAATGTTAAGTCACTGATATAAGTCCACAAAAAAAAAGACTTTTCAAAACAGGATCTAGTAGTCTAGAGTTTTTCTTCAAAATGATTAGAAAATTATTCTGCCTACTCATTCACATAAAACAATATATTGATTTACAATTTCTAAGACACTTTTGCTTGGGAAAAGCTGCATGCGAAGAGGTGTGAAAGCTCCTGAATAATCTTTGATTGACAGCTGATGAAACAAACGACTTGCATACTGAGCCACATAATGAGCCTTGTAGGAATGTTCAACATGAATGTAACTTTCTCTGTAGTAAAACCATGATAAGGTTTAGTTAGGAATTTATATTTTTTTATAAATTTTACAAATATACCTTTAAAACCCATGGTTTCACTACAGAAAAAGTAAAAGAATGTTTTTGGCTACAAATACTATAGTAATCATGGTAAAGGTACTGCTTGGCCAATTGTAAAAAATGAACACAGGGTTAGTGTTTGGTTGGCCAGCCAGAGTTTTACTTTTGTGCAGTAAAAATCTCAAAAGAAGAACTGCCTATCATTTTCTGGACTCTTATTTGTGTTTTTGTAATCATTATAGTAGAAACACAACAAGGGACAAGGGTGATCAACTTATCAATGTTTGTCTACAGCCGCCATCGCCATTGCTCACGTGTCGATTGTGAAAGCAGCACAAAGGACGTGTGCACACAGGCGAGTGATCCTGCGTTTAAAGTCGCAATGAAAGTAAAATAAAAAAAACTGTAATTTGTTTTGTAATATTGGGGTATTTTACAAATGATTTATCTGTGAGCTTCATTAATTTTAAAAAATTCATGTGCCCTCATGATCTTTAATCAAAAATGCAAAACTCCTCCCCTCCTAAAAACGATCTCTCTTTACTTCCGGTCTTAATGTATGGCAGGTGGGCAGGGTCCAGGAGAATATCGCTGCTATTAGCAATTAGCAACACGACCCAACTTCAAATGATCCAATCAGATCTCGATGGACAAATTCAAATCCAGCTCTGCCTTATTTCATTTCAGAGGCCGGTTTTACTCGGATACACGTCACCACACGGAAAATTAGGCAGTTGACACTTCCGTTTCATGGCGACTTTAATAAACTTGCTGTGCTGAGATATACCCATTGGCACAAGTAAATAAGGATTGAGATGTGCTGTTCGCAATCACTTCTTTTATAAGAATACCAAAAAGCGCGTCAGATTTCCTGACTTGTGTGTTTTTGTATGTGGTACACATCGTGTGTAGTGTTTGACGGACGGACAACACTCGCGTCTGGAGATAGCGTCTGGAGATAGTGACAAACATACAAGTAAATAAGGATTTAGATGTCATTTTTGGTACACTCGGAGTTAACACCGAATGAGAATATTTGTTTTTGATTTCACTTACATCATTTAAAAGCAGACATTCCAAGTATTATGTAGACATTTATCTTTTGTTTGTATGACAAGTATTCGTTAAGTTACAGTTAATTTTTCTGACGTGTTTCTGAAAGGACTTCATTGATGGAGAGAGAACAAAACGCGCAACATGTTTATTTTCTTAATTTTGCGAAAACACAACATTCTGTTTTTTATTGGGAGTGGACAGAAAAAAACTAGACACGTTACAATTTTAAATGATGTATAAATCATATCTGTATGTCCAAAATCAGCAGAGTAATCTAATGACGGTTTCACATCTGGTGCGATTGCCTGGTCCGGACCCGTGATTGACGAACTCCAAGCAGAGAGATGATTTCTGAATGCCTCCGCAAAAATTGACGTTGGCGGACAGACCGTTGTCATCGAAACGACTTTAGTATGTTTGGGCCAGATAGACGCAAGTGTGTTTCTGTATTATTTCTTTGAAAACAAAACCAAAGGTTTAAAAAATAAGAAAAAAAGTCAAGCAAGCATTCTATGCATTTTGTTGTCAAGGTAAGTGCACTCACACAAACACACACGTCTATTTTGGTGGGACATTCCATATAATACGTAATTAACAGTGGTTCACTTCCGCGATTTGGTGCGATTGCGCTCACATTAGCAGCGAACCGATCTGGAGTTTACATGAACCGGACCCCAGACCACCCTTTTCAAGTGGACTCGAGTACGTTTCGCGGGTGCGCCCTGAGTTCGGAAGACAGCGTTCACATCATCCAAATGTACCAAACTCTGATGTCAATCGAACCCGGGTGCGCACCAAAAGTCCTAATGTGAAAACGCCCTAAGACTCTTTGTGAAGTGATTAAAAAATAAAGAGTTTGTGGTGCTATGCCGCAGTCAACCACAGAGTGTTAAATTAAGTGTGTTCAATACTTATTCCCTGTGCCATTTCGCTTTATCATTATGACTCAACTTGTATGCTTAAATGTTTTGATTTCTTTGTATGAATTCAATATTTGCCGTGATGGCTACATCTGGTGGACATTTTCTTGTAAATAGACCACTTAGAAATTCCCTTACTGATAAAAATGTTGATGTGTCAAATGCTTATTTTCCCCGCTGTAACAGTCTATAATTAAAAATCTGTAAAAAAAAGTTTCAATACACTTCGTGTTTAATTAGGCAAAACATTTTAATTTAAAAAATAAAACATTCACATAATTAGACATTAAAGGAACAGTATGTAAGAAATTTATATCAATTAATCATTAAATGGCCCTGAAATGTCACTAGACATTAAGAAATCATTTTAATTTCAAATACTTATATCACTGACAACAGCAGTCCGGCCAGGATATTGTCATGTAAACAGTGGAGTTGCAGCCCTCAACTGATGTTTATGTTGTCGTTTGGTATATTGGCCACCAGCTGTGTGATTGAAGTACCAGTTTTAGCCACACATTTTGTGATTGCAATACCAGTTTTGGCCACAATCCTACATACTGTTCCTTTAATTATATTTAAAAGGAATAATTGTGGGTGGAGAAGTTGGTGAATCTATGAAAGCTATACAGCAAATAGTCTTACTAAATCAAAGACAGCGCTGTACACAGGGCTATTTATGCGCATTCCATCTGTGAAATTTGTGTCTACTGGCTAGTTTTTAAGCTGCAAATAAATAAATAAATAAAGTAAAAATGCCAGTATGCCAGGGGAAAAAATTCAGCAGATTTATCCTGTTTATTCGACTTTGCAGAGTCAGTCTTAACGGAGCAGCCCCAAACTGCTGCTGGCGGCTTTCTTTATCTCTGCATAGTAGCTGTTGTAATTATATTTTTCATGGGCTGTGCCTTTTAAATGGGTAAATCCGCCCTGCTCATGTAGTAAATTAAGTTTTTCCAAGTCTTTTTTTAAGACGTCTTATGTGTGTTGAAATTAAACGTCTTACTGACATGGTTGTTGAAAGTTTAAAAGACGTCCACTGAGTAGCTAGAATGAAAGTTTTTGCGACAGTATTTTTAGGCGTCTTTTATTAAATGTAAACATGGAAGTCAAGGCAATAGCCTATGTGCATTAGATTGCGTCTATTAACTTCCGGGGTTTGAGTGTGCGCTTCAGTACTTCCCAAGCATCTAGGCACTGCAAATGACAATGTCTAACTTACCTTGGTAAGTAGAATAAGTGGATTCAGGATTAAAGAAAGGGGACTGGCCTTCCAACGGGTGAAAAAGTCAGCATTAGATTGTTGTGTTCCCATTACTCACGTTAAAGTAACGCAGAGATACTTTTTATAATACTCCTATATTACTGCGGTACGGGGCTCAGCGTTAAGTCAAGATCTGTAGGGACAGCTTCAACTAGGGTGGCCATTCATGCCAGTTCCGCCGGACACGTCCCGAACATGTTTTCGGGTGCGTTCTCCGGAAGTTGCGTTGCTCGACCGTCATCGAGGTTCTCACATTTCAGTTAAAATACATTAGAAAATTAAGATTTATTTCTTTTAAGACATACAATCATTGTAGTTTCATTCTTACCTTGAAATGTAACGGTTGCTTTTTCGAAATTAAACCCGAAATATTAAACCTTGATGACATATGCGGTCGACCAACGCGACTTCCGTAGAACGAACCCAAAAACATGTTCGGGACGTGTTTGGCAGAACTGGCACGAATGGCCACCCTAGCTTCAACCCTACCTGTATGTGTGTGCAGCAGGCATCTTCAGCTAGGAGACTTCGTATTGACTACTAAGAGGTTGAGGAGATTAATAAAATAAGCTAAATAAAGCCAGTGGTTCTCAACTCCTGTCCTCACCCCCTCCTCTCCTTGAATGTTTAAGATGTCTCCTGATATAAAACACCTGATTCCCCTTACGAAAATTAACCATGGTTTTACTACAGTTAAAAAAAATGGTTCCTGTAGTAAAACCATGGTAACCACAAAATAACCATGGTTTTAGTAATCAATACACCAAAAAAAAAAAAAAATGGTTACTACACTTTTACCACAATAAAACCATGGTTAATTTTCGTAAGGGTCCACTCATCAGACTCCTTCCAGAACGTTTGAAAAGTTTCCTTAATTAAAAAACTAACAAGCTGATGAACTGAATAAGGTGTTTTATATATGGAGACATTGAAAATAAACTGGGGGGGCCCTGAGGACTGGAGTTGAGAACCACTGGCATAAGTGATTCAAACATCCATGTAAAAATGAAAATAATCTCCCTTCTCCTGTCACAACCCCATCCTATGTGCCCTCATGTTTTCACTATCTGGACTTCATTCCCCATGATCCTCCACTCTCCTCACCTGATCTTCATTATCATCAGCACACCTGCCAGCTATTTTCATCAGTCACCTATATATACTCTGTTTGTCTTCCTTTCATTGTTGGTCATTGTTTGTTTATGTTTCTGTTGCAGTTCTGTATCAAATCATAGTATATGTTCCAGTTTATGTTTAATTATTAGAAGAGTATCATTAAGTTTATTTCCTTCATCTTCATCTTGACCCTCTCCAACATCACACCCTGACATCTCCCTAATGATTTTAGCCACCTCAGTCTCTGTAGATTTGTTGTATAAGGGTATCCTCCTCTGCAAAAACACCAAAATCACATCACTACATCCCTGTAAGTGACAGCTGGCCTTGCACCTGCCAGTAGTAGCTGTGAGTCTGCTTTAATTTCATCGTTACACATGGCATTTTCAAGGAGCTACAGTCCACATAGCTCTTTGCGTTTTGCATTTATTTTCCATCAGTTCGAAGGATGGCCTCTCAGTCAGGTCAAACACAACATTGTGGTTGTAGAGTGCTTGAGAGTTACAACACCTTTAAAGAGAGCTGGTAATAATACAGTCAAGTTAGAAATGCAATAGCTTATAACAGGTTTATCTGATAAACTGTACCACAGAGCATAAAATTCCATCACTTCTAGAGTGTATGACGGTCAGCCTTTATAGGGGGGGACCTGAGGGCAAAAAAATGCCTACTGCTTTCGCCTACTTTATAGGCGGTTATAGGTCCGATTTTGGAGAGGACGCTGGCGCACGTTTGGCTGCCGCTTCTCCTGCCGTATTTTAGTTTATTTATTGTTTTAACTCATTTTAAAACTCATTCGAGTTATTTTTTATTTTTTGGTTTGTTGCCGGATTTGCATCGGATTGTCTGAACTGGCTTTTCGAAGTGTTCTCACCTGCTGCTTGCTGTACGAGGATCTCATCTCCTGTTGTGTTTTCTCCTGCACTGTCTCTGCTACCTGTTGGCTGCTCGTTGCTGGCACCGTATGAGATCAGACGGGTTCCTGGTGTTGTAGTGTCTGCATAATTTATTTTGAATGTCATCATGCGACTTCATTTAACAACTTGGATTATCGCCGCTTTTATTATATCAGGAACCAGCGTTAAGCAGTGGACTGAACTTCTGGACTTCACCATGTTAAGGTACTTTCTATCTGAACTTTTATCTCTGGTTTACCAGGGCCATCTAAATCTCAGCGTAATAAAATAGCTGCGTTCCTTGCATCTCCTTCGTCGGCCTTGTTATTCACATAGAGGCTCTCGTCAGAGTCGCTCGCCTGCCGGTGTTGGAGTTCCTGTGCTTTGGTCAAATTGTAGGCGCATACTGCGTTGTACTTTTGTACCCCGAGGAATATGTCATGAAAATCTATGCTATCCTGAGGCTCTTTCTCAAAAGACTCTGGCGAGTGTTTCCTGCAACACCATATGTATCGCTCACTTAAACACAAGGTCAATAAACAATAAAACAGTGCTTATCAATGACACTATTTCCAACAGGAAAATCGACATTCTGTGTCTTAGCGAAACATGGCACAAAGACAATGACTATCTTAATCTGAATATGTGTAGACCATCTGGATATAAATACATCGATGTGCCTCGAGCTACTGGTAAAGGTGGTGGCCTGGCTGTGATATTTGGACCTAATGTATCAGTTAATATTGTGGATGCTCCCAGTGTTTCATCATTTGAATGTCTGCTTTAAAATCAATGGTGCCTCACCTGTACTTGTGTTGCTCATTTATCGCCCACCTAAAACAAATGCTCAATTTTTTCTGAGTTTACGGAGTTGTTGACACTTCTTAGTCAACTCTGTCCTGCTATGGTGCTGACTGGTGATATCAATTTTCATATTGATAATACAACCTGTGTTAATACTGTTACCTTTTTGGACATCTTGGATGGTTTTGATCTTACACAGCAGGTCACTTTTCCGACCCATAGGTTGTGCCATACTTTAGATGTGGTTTGCTCTGGTGGTGTGGATATTCATTCTTTGGATAGTACTGTTATGAGTATAAGTGACCATAGACTCATTACTTTTGATATGAATGTCATGTCTTCACAAACGCACGTTCGTAAACGCACTATTAACTTTCGTAATATCAAGCACATGGACTTTACTCACTTTTCTGCTTCTTTATCTGGGCTTCCCATTACTAACTCAGTTGAGCACTACAATTCAATGTTAACTGCACTGTTGGATGAGTTTGCATCTGTGCGAGAACGAGTTGTTACATTTAGGAAACCCTGTCCATGGTATACCCCAGAGTTGCGTTTAATGAAAGCTGCTGGAAGGCAACTAGAACGGCAATACAAAAAATCTGACCTGACGGTTTACAGGCTTCTTTACACCCAACAAAAGTCTGCTTATCATTCTGCCTTAAACACTGCACGTAAGAACTATTATTCAAACATTATTGGCAGTGTCACAGCTAATTCTAAATCTTTATTTAAGACTGTTGATAACCTTCTTAAATCAACTAAGGTCTTAGTTCAATCCTCTACTGACCAGTGTAACAAGTTCCTTAATTATTTCACTGGAAAGATTGAGGGCATACACAGATCTCTAATTTCCATCACCACCGATGTGCTAGTTGATATCCAGCCTTCACATTCTCAAAAACAATTTTTTCGAATTTTGAAATGGTTGGAGTTGATACTATTATAGGTATCGTTAGGTCCATGAATTCAACCACTAGTATCTTAGATCCAGTTCCCTGCTTGGTCACTATGAACTGCCTTGCATCAATCTGCCCTCATATGATTTCAATTGTGAATTCATCTTTGAGTTCTGGAATTATCCCTTCTGAATTAAAAATAGCTGCTATTACACCAGTCCTTAAGAAGCCTGGTTGTGATGTTTCTGATTTGTCAAATTACAGGTCTATTTCCAACCTCCCATTTTTGGCTAAAGTACTAGAGCGTTTTGTGGCTCCTCAGCTAAATCATTATCTAGCATTGAACAGTCTTTTTGAACCTTTTCAATCGGGGTTCAGAAAAAACCATCAGTACTGAGACAGCTCTAGTAAGGGTAGTAAATGATCTTCTGATTGCGGCTGACTGTGGTATATGCAGTAATTTGGTCTTGTTAGACCTCGGTGCTGCTTTCGACATGCTATGTCACTCTTTTTTGTTGGATAGGCTGAACAATTGGCTGGGTCTTTCTGGAGTAGTACTCAGTTGGTTTCAGTCTTTTTTTTTTTTTATCCAATTTTATTTATCATCTACATGCTTCCACTTGGGCAGATCATCAGGAAACACGGTCTTGGGTATCACTACTATGCAGATGATACGCAGATTTACATCACCACTAGTCCTGATGCATCTTGCTCATTAACAGTTTTGCACGATTGTCTAGCAGAGATTAGTACTTGGATGCAGAACAATTTCCTGAAGCTGAATGGCTCAAAAACGGAATTGATGCAGATTGGTACAGTGGCGGCTATTCATAAGGCCGAGCAGATTAGTCTGATCGTGGACTCTAGTTTGGTTATTCCCACATCACAGGTGCGCAATCTTGGTGTAATTTTCGATCCACAGTTAAGATTCGAAGCACATATAAAACAAATCTCAAAAACTGCTTTTTATCACGTGAGAAATGTTGCACGTCTCAGACCTTTTCTTTCTTTTGCTGATACTGAAAAACTTACACACTCCTTCATTACAACTAGGCTAGATTACTGTAATGCCTTTTTCTCTGGCCTTTCAGCCAAATCACTGAGAAGGCTACAGTATATTCAAAATTCTGCTGCCTGTGTATTTGCTCATACCTCTCCTCGTGAACACATTACTCCGGTGCTCTCAGTTACACTGGCTTCCTGTGAATGCGAGAATTGATTTTAAAATTCTTACACTCACATACAAGGCACTGAATGGGATTGCACCAGAGTATCTTTGTGACCTCATTAGCCCACATACCTCTAATTCTCTTTTATTACAACAGCCTTCATGTAAACTCAAGTCCATGGGGGAAAGAGAATTCTCATATAAAGCCCCCATGCTGTGGAATGCTCTTCCTCCTACTACCAGAAATGCACAAACTTTGGGACACTTCAAAAAGTTAATCAAGACACGTTTATTTAAGGCTGTATTTGTCTTAATTGTTTTGTTGCCCTTGTTGTTCTTGTTTATTTTACTGTAAGCGCTTTGGGTTTAAGAAAAGCGCTTTGCAAATAAAATACATTATTATTATTATTATTATTATTATTGACATTTATATGCAGATCATACCAGGGATTCCAAGGCATGCTTGGCCTTGAGGCGTTCCTCCTCTCTCTCAACTCTTCTAAAGTTTCCAGCTGCTCAATATGGGTGGATGAAAGTGGAGGCTCGCTTCTTCCCAGCCTTCTAAACTCCATGTGAATGTCCAACACATTTTATTTGTACTTTTTTTCTGAAACTCTACAAAAACAAAAAGAAACATGTATATAAAACTGTCCATGTTAGTTTAAACTGCTAGCAAGAAAGTCAATAGGAAAACTTTGCTACTATTATCGGATGTACTAAGTTAAACCTGCTAATGCTATATGTCTTCATCAATTCAGTTGTGGTGCTTTTAATACCAGCTCCAACACTTAAGTACTTACTTGCCATCTCCAATGGAAATCTTAACTCAGTTTTATTACAAGGCCCTGTACAACCAGATTAATGTGCAGATGAAATATTACAGTTTTCTGAGAAAGACCTGCCAGAGTTTGACGTTTGAACACTTTAGTAATCTGAAAGAGAAAATTAGTAAAATATTACTTTGCTGTTTATAATAGTGGATATTTCTCTTATATGCTATCGTATACAGTTATTTTAGTAAATAGCACTACCTCAAAACACAGCTCAATCTCTGTCCCTGGAATGCTTGTCGTGTAGCCTGGTTAGCCAGACCTACATCAAGATGTAAGGTCTGGCAACTCTTCACACAAACGGCTCAATGCAAGGGGCGGGATATAAGGTTGTCCCTCAAAATGCCTCTGCACGCAATAGGATAGCGCTATGACCAATCAGAGCAACGAAGAAGGTGACGTAGTTACCGTAACCAGTCGGCAAAACTCCAAACACATCTTTCTTGCTTAAAAATGACTTCAGTAGGGTTATTTGCTCTTCTCTCAAAGAAAAACATAAGTCTAAGTCCTCCAGAGTCGAGGCCAAAGCCGCTTCAGAAGAAAGCTGTTCGCCAGCAGCAGCAGCCATTCTTTGTTTTCAAGTAGGAACCGTTGCAGCTCTGTCGTCATCATGTTAAGCCCGCCCCACAGACGCTACACACGATGTGATTGGCCTGACCAAATTTTGGTTTTTGGAGCTGTTAAGTGTATTGTGAGTGCCTAGACTAAACCCTGGCAGCAAATATATTTTGCGGCCGCTAGGGTGCGTCTAGATTTCTAGGCTACTTGTCGTGTCCCTTTTGGTTGCAGTCCCTAGACCGGTCACTGTGCTTGGCCTGCTGCTTGAATCGGTTGTTGTTGTGCCTGGATCGGTCACTGTAGGTGGAATGATAACTGAACCCATCACCCCTAGACTGGCTGGCATATTCTTTTGAATGTCCAGGGTCTGAAAAACATATCACTGAATTAATTAACAATTATATGCAGGTTCATGGGAGTAATGAAAACATACAGAAAAAATATGCTTTGACATTCAACTGAATTCACAAAGCACATGGTTGATTATATGGTTTATTGTATAAAAAATTATTTGGCATTCAAGGTGACTGATTTAATGTGATGAATACTTACTGCCTGTGGACTTGTCCCTGGACTTAGCACCCTGTTCATGGTGAGAAATGGCTGATTTTGAAGGTCAAGAGTCTGAAATTAAGCTTGTCCGTGATTAAAACCACCTTCATGTTATATTATGCAAGAAAAAAATATGTATTAAATATTACATTCAAGTGATGTATACTTACTACCAGTGAGCTTTCTGCAAGATCCAGCAGATTCATTCCTTTGTTGGTGGAATGGAAAAGGAGGATGACTTGATAGTGGTACCTTGATAGATGCAGTACATAAAATAAACAGAAGCATCACTCATTAAAATAATGAGAATTAACTCTGTATGACATAGGAATTCCATTAGAAGTACTTGGGAGAACAAGGTCAACATCCTGGGAATCACACGTCGTGTTTTCTTCTTCCTCCTCCAACACATCAGATTCTGTAATTGTTCAAAATAATATTTTATAACATGCATTAATTACCAGTTTAAAAGTGGCACAAATTCAGTGTACAGAGTTATATTCTCAAGACAGATTAAACAACTATAGGGGCATACCAATAACAAAATCATCAAGCATTTGGTCTCTCTCCTCCTAACTTCTTTGTTCTTTCCTTAACTTCATCCTCCACATGGCTTGTCATGTCATAATCTTCGCATTCTTAAATGTTATCTGTAAGGTAAGTCACAGAAAAGACAATTATACTTTAAATTATGGTATAACTACCTATAATTTTGATTTGACTTGTCACATTTGGCTACCCTACAAATTTTATTTTGACAAAGAGAAATACACCTTATAAGAGGATTAACAAAACTTACCAGAGGTCATTTTACGCTTCACCAAGGTGAATGTCATCCTGAGGGGGGTGTTGATTGAAGAAAGCTGTCTTTTCGCCCTTTTTTGGCCATCTAATAGTTTTATTGTCAACATCAATGCAGTTGTCTGGTGCAAGTCCTCCACTTCCTTACCATGCTCCACCCACACAGCCCCAGCATACATTCAAAAAGTCTTCCACAGTACTTATCTATGAAACTCATAGATAGCAACACAAGTGTCATCAGAAATGAATTATACATATTGGATTGTCTATATTCATCATTATTAAGCTCACTTATATACTTATAGGTTATTTAAAAAATAAATGCTTTTGATATTTTAAATCGGCAAAAGAAAAGTGCACCCTACCAAAAACAATCAGTGCCCTTGGTGGCCCAGAACAACTAAGCAAACATCTTTAACTGTTTATCTTTTATAACCTATTACTGGCATCCAATACTTTATTAGTTGTTATTTAATATTTACTACTATTCTTTTTATACAATTATCTTACTTATGGCATTCTAGTGTGGACAGAAATTTAATTGTGCAGGGAACATGTATTGTTTCTTGTGAATATTGCAATAAACGCTTTGAAACTTAAACCTCCACGACAGTATTAGGTGACTTTAAAAGGCAGTTTCCAGTAGTTGTCATCTTTTCATCATTCTTTGCCCATTTCTTGTGTATACTATATTCATAAATTTAGAGCTGCATGGCTTTTCAAACAATGCTAATGTGTAATGCTGGTGCAGGACATAGCATACCACAATGCCATCTCCTCTACTTTCTTTGATAAAAGCAAATCTTTCATCTTGTCCGTAAACATTGTACACTGAAAAATACTTGCCGTACAGGTCAGCAGCGTAAGACAAAGTGTGACAGGAGTTCTTGGGCATATTGAAGTTATGCATTGTGACTGCTCTCATCTGATTCCAACATAATTGACATAGCTAGCTATGTCAAGCACAGGAAATGGTAGCATCTTTCAGGAGATAAAACATTCTACAACTGAAACAAAGTACCAATGGTCCAGTATACAACAAAAACTGTCGAAATTCATTGGCATTCCACAGGTCCAGCTTGTTAAGACCACGGGGCTGCCGAGCAAATTCAGTAGGCAATATTTCTCCATTAAGTCCATTTAGCTTCTGCGATATTTCTTTTGCCTCACAGATAAGCGACAATGCGATGGGTCTCGCGTCAAGAATATTTGCATCCATCGAACTACTACCAAGTTGACCATATGCATATTGTCCAGTACAAATAAGCTATCACAATGAATCCCGGCAGCAATGAAGGGGCTGACACCAGTTTGATGGTTCTTGTACTGAACTGCATTGAACACCATATCCGTACGCAAGTTAAATCCCTGTTCATAGAATACAAGTCTTCTATTGATGTAAGCACCTTTGGTGCTGCATCCTTCACAACTATAATAGGCATTATGATCCTTAATAAACTTCAGATAAGCTCTTTCTGGCGCATCACAGATCAATGCTGCAATATGAACAGTGTAGGTCTTCTGTTCGTGAATCATCCCATTGTCTAGGAGATGTTTACACTCCATCAAAAGTCATCAAGATATTCCTCAAGAGGACATGGTTTCTTGTCCCCACAAAAGAGTGCTACCACAAATGGGTCAAAGTTGTGAAATTTTGCAAACATTTTCCAGAACTGAGCTTTGCTGCTTTTGAAAAGTGGGACACCATCAATATTGATGCAGAGGTTTATTGACTCATGTCTGAAAATTTTGAACTGTGCTTCTGTAATCTTTTTTGGTATTTCAACACTTCTTAAATCTCTTATTATGTGTCAATGTTCCACAAACAGACTTAGAGTTTAATTGTGGTGGCATATCCAACAGGGGTATGTGTGAATAATGGGTAACTAATATGCAGTCAGGTCAGTAATTTTTGGTTGGGAAGCCATGTACAATGTTAAAAGAAAAGCTTTTTTAATCACGCTTAAAGGGATCTTAGTATCATTAATATGTCCTGCAAGTTTAACATTTTCCCCACCAGCGTTTAAAAAATAAGTTGCCAGGAACATTTTTTTTACTTTTTTTAATATAAAAACATACAATATATCAAATGAAAGCACGGAACCTCTGCTTTTAAAGAAGCATACAAACAAAACCGAAAATAATAATTTTAACCTATCTTCATTTGTTTGGCATCCTAATCAGTAACCGCTCTGCCCAATCATTCGGAGGAGCCACACCTTAAATGGGCCTTGTTGGCGTGGAACTGCCGCTCTTCCTGCATCCACAGAACCATCTGCTGTTTCTTGTCATGAGCTCGAACCCCATGCTAACAACACGCTCGTTTATGATGGGGATCCTAATTTTTATCTAAGTGCTCCTTGGTATTTGCTCCGCAACCTCGTCGCTACTGCACAGAGAGATTGAAGGTAGCTTATGTCTTAACTCTATTGTCTGGCAGGGCTTGTGATTGGGGAACTTCTGGTTGGCAGTCTGAAGCTTCCTTTTGCAACTCTTTTGAGAATTTTCGTTCTGAGATGACAAAACTGTTTGATCGCTTTGCTGGAGGAGAGGAAGCAGCATCTAGTCTGACATGCCTGTCTCAGGGGGCTCATTCTGTGACTGATTACTCCATCACTTTCAAGACTTTAGCAGCTTTCTGTGACTGGAATGAGTCAGCTCCTCATTCTCGTTTCATGGAGGAGCTGGCTGATTCCATCCAGGATGAGATCATGGGACAGGAGTTACCCCGCAGTCTGGACACTATCATGGCTCTTGCTCTGCGTGTTGAAAATTGTTTGTCGGCGTGAACGTCAACGCCGCCTCAGTTCGTTTCAGATGGAGGTCAAGGATACCTCTCTGGTACCTGCGGTTTCACCAGCTACTTCCTCGCCCACAGCTCCCGAGCCATGCAGGTGAGGACCCTTCATCTAACTCCCCAGGAAAGACAAGACCATTTGGCTCGGGGGTTATGCCTGTACTGTGGGAAGGCTGGGCACATGCCATTAGATGTCTAGTAAAAGCCTGGCTCCACCTGTAGTTCAGGGAGTACTGGTGGCACTCATTTGGACATTTCTCTCTCCTTTAAGGAGTCCAACCCTCTTGGTTCTGGCTCTGCTGGATTCCAGGGTGGAAGGCAACTTCATTGATTATGCCATTACTAAGCTGTGGGGTATACCCTTACTCGCCATCTCATTGCATGTTCATGTCTGGTCCCTGGAGGGTCATCTCAATTCTGTTATAACTTACTGCACTTCCTGGGTAGGTCAAGTTGTGTCAGGCAATAATCGTGAGTTTTATTTGCTAGGGATGAAATCACCTCATGCACAGTTAAGAACAGGTACCCCCTACCTTTGATTTTGTCTGCCTTTGAACTCTAGCAGGGAGCACAGGTCTTTTCCAAATTAGACCTCTGCAACGCTTATCATCTTGTTCGTGTTTGGGAGTGAAATGAGTGGAAGACACCTCTACGGGACATTTTTAATACCTGGTCTTTCCCTTCAGGCTTACTAATGCCCCTGCTGTCTTCCAGGCTCTGGTGAATGATGTGTTGAGAGACATGATCAATCAGTTTGTCTTTGTGTACCTGGATGATATTTAGATTTTTTCCCATCTAAGCAGGTACACACTCAGCATGTCTGCAGAGTTCTTCAACGGCTGCTGGAGAACCAGCTCTTTGTCAAGGCGAAGATGTGTGTATTCCACAAAGAGTCAGTTTCATTCCTGGGCCATATCATTGTGGTGGGAGAGATCAGACCTGGTAAGGGCCGTTGCTGAGTGGCCAGTACCTGACTCCAGAAAGGTTCTGCAGCAATTCATGGGC
Organism: Misgurnus mizolepis; assembly: GCA_025389145.1. NCBI lineage: Eukaryota > Metazoa > Chordata > Actinopteri > Cypriniformes > Cobitidae > Misgurnus > Misgurnus mizolepis. The sequence continues at coordinate 6,332,315 of JAIFKI010000022.1, read as the reverse complement.
TTTGCCAACTTCTGGCAATTTACAGCACTTACTTCCTCTAAGGTTCAGTATAAGTGGAATGATAAAGCTCAGGAGGCCTTTGATAGCTTAAGTCCTGCAGATGAGACTCAAATATTCTCAGAGTGACCTGGAGCAAACAAAGATCAGACACCTGTCCCTCAACATGCAGGTACCACACTCACTCAAACCTTCAAACACGTCCAGCCAACACTTGCGCAAACCTTTATACATGTCCATCCAACACTCGCTCAAACCTTCACCCAACACTTGCTCAAACCTTCAAACTTGTCCAACCAACACTTGCTTAATCCTTCACACACTTACCCAACACTTGCTCAAACCTTCAAACACATCCACCCAACACTTGTGTTAACCTTCACACACGTCCACCCAACACTGAAGAGCAGGAGCAACAGTGGTACACCGAAGAGCAGGACGACCAGTGGTACATTGAAGAGCTAAAGTAGGAAGTAGATTTCCACGACGAGTCAGTGGTCAGTGGTCATATGTGACCCGTCACGGAAACCAGGGACTCAAGTCGGCAGCACAAGTTTCGAGAAAATGAGAAACAAAGTTTTTTTTTTCGAAATTTGTGATTTTGTTTTATTGCAGAATCTGTTAGTTGAGATCACGAAGAAGCCTCTCCATGTTTGAGATAGCAGTTTTTGTATATTTAAAAGCGTACATTTTGCGGTTAAAATAGGCTTGTTTTTCCGGAGATTCTAGCATGCAGCGGGGGGCGTCATTATCTGTGTGTATATTTACATACTGTATAAGCTTGTGTTTTCGCCTCCGCCCCCAAAGGGAACAGCGTGACTACTAAATAAGGATAGTTCGCCCAAAAATGAAAATAATGTAAGTAATGACTCACCCTTATGTCGTTCTAAACTCGGAAGACCTCCGTTCATCTTCGGAACACAGTTTAAGATGTTTTATCGTTAGATTTAGTCAGAGAGCTTTCCCCTTCATTGAAAATCTATGTATGGTTTCCATGTCCAGAAAGTTAATAAAAACATCATCAAAGTAGTCCATGTGACATCAGTGGGTCAGGAAGATTGTGTTGATGCATCGAAAATACAGTTTGGTCCAAAAATAGCAGAATTACGACTTTTTTCAGCATTGTCTTCTCTTCCGGCTCGAGCGTGAAGTCACGTGACTGTAGTGACGCGCTGCCCTGTTCCTCAGACATGTTTGCTAAGTTTTTTTTTTTTTTTCAAACTTATAGCCTGCGTCTCCCCAGACTGTAAAGCTCGGGCACACAAAACAAAAGAAAAATAAAAGAAGCTGGGGCGGAACAAATAACAGTCAGCCGCATCGTACGTCAGCCGCGTCACTGACTTTATGCGGCGCCGCAGTCGGATGACGTCAAAGTACCGCGAGAGCTCTTCAAGAAATCTTACGGAGTAGTTTAATTTCGACTCGCTCTCGCGGTACTTTGACGTCATCTGTATGTCAGTTCTTGCAGCGCAGCATGAGTCCAAACACACAGAAGTTACACAGATATAGTTGTATTCTTCATATAATTGGCTACATGTTTTGTCTATCAATATTTTCCATGAAGTCATTGGCTGATGGAGAAACGAGCGAGCCATTGGTAACCTCTCTAAAGGATGTCACGTTTTCGACGGCGCTGTTTGGATGATCTATTATACTACTTCCCTATTTTAAATACAAACTTTGAAGGCGGGTTCATGTGTTTAACGGAGGTGTAAGCTCATATACCCTTACATGTTACGATTTAAATAGTCTTCAGATTATATATTATATTGTATTACCAGACATTCATGCGAAATCTGATGTAAACAATCTATATTTCACGGATTATACGCATTTGTGGACAAATATGGTAATTGGATAATCTGAAACAGACTGGATTCGACTTGTGATCCCCACAAAGGTAAAAGAGTCATGTTTATTTTTGCGGGTTGTCATTTGGTCATAAAATACTACATATGATGCTAGAACATCTCAAAAAGGGTTTTACAGGGGGCATGGCTTAGCTAAATGAGATGTAAATGAGCCCTATTGTCTCCCCCAGCTGAAAAGAAGAGTCCCTTTCGTCTCGATTTTCTCGGTTTGAGTATTTCTGAGTTCCTATATTCAAATGGCCACAACTTCTCCAAATCTTATCAGATTTCCATGTGTTACACATCGTTGGAAAGCTTAGAAACTGCACTTTCAGAATCTGTGAATAACTCAAAATGCCCAGATCCGACTTGTGTCCCTACTTTCCGTGACTGGTCACATATGGTTCCAGACATTTTCATTTTTCAGGGAAACTTTTGTAATGGGCTTGCTACTATACATCACTGAATTTTTCATTTGTATATTTTTGGCAAAATCATTGCATAATGTATATTACATTTTAATATATTTGGTGTGTACAGATCTGTGAGGGCCATTCTTATATCAGTGTCCCATTCAACACTGTGCTAATGTACTATATCTTTCATGTGAATTTTTGCAAGAGCAAAGATTGCAGTACACAGTGATATTTTGTCATGTGTCTTCTTGATGACATTGTGTTTAATATTAAAGGAGTGTAATATTAAAGTTGTTGAATATAGATTTGTAATTATGATGGGTTATGTAGTTCCTGCATATGGGCACTAGTGGGCAGTGGGTGAATAGGATGTGATGCAGTGTATTGCAAAGGATCAGAACAAATAGTTTACCCCATGTCTTGAAGCTGATTGAAGGGTCTAGTCATCTTTTCAAAAATAATACATGGTGTCAGAGTGAATTGCGAAGATGGATGCTGCCGGAGGGCCTGCACCGTGAATGGATTGGGAATCGCAGAATCTTCCTGATGCATGGAGAAAGTTTAAACAGCACGTTGAACTGATGTTTTCAGGACCATTTCACCGCAAAGAGGAGACAGAGAAGTGCAGCTACCTGCTTCTATGGTAAGAAAAGACTTGATATTTATAACACATGGACTCTAACCGATTATAAAGCTAAGTTGCTCAAAACTTTCTATGACAAATTTGAAACTTACATAGTACCAAAGGCAAACCCAATTTTGGCTAGATACAAGTTTAATGAGAAAACACAGTGTGCCATGGAAACATTCGATCAGTTCAACACTGAGCTCAGACTGCTCATTAAAGATTGTGTCAACACCAATCCAGAGGTGTTATCAAAATAAGGCAAGCATTCTTTAAGACAGACAAATTATTTAGGATTGACTACATATCACTGGTAAGAGACCATGTCGCATGAGGTTGCACAGGCTCAGAGGAGAAGTATGGCCATCGGCAGCACAAATGCAAATCAGGAGCAACAAGTGCACGCAATAGGAAAGCATTAAAAAATGCGTCAGAGCTTTCTGAAAACCACGAAAACAAATAGCGTGCATACAGAATGCCTCCAAACACGCAGATACTGTGGGAAAGAACACAAAAGAAAAGAGACCTGTCCAGCAAAAGGAAAGCAGTGTGCTAAATGTTGAAAGGGGAATAATTTTTCAAAGCTTTGCAAGTCAAAGTCCAAATCTGTGCACACAGTAAGTGACAATAAACCTGAAGTCGATAGACTTGAGTAGTGAATTCTTTATTGACTGTGTCACAAACACAATTACTTTATCAGAGCAAGCTTTTGCTGAAGTTGAAATAAAGAATATGGCTCGCCTTTGAAATTCAATCTGGACATGGATGCTCTGGTTAATGTAATACCAGAGAGAGTCTTCAAAAATTTTCCAACAAAGATGCAGCATACTTACAAAAAGCTCACAGGATATGGTGGACAGCCACTTTTAGCTAAAGGCACATGCCAACTGCAATGCAAATATAAAGAAAATGCCATGTCACTGGACTTCTTTATTGTGTATACTCAGTCACCACCTGTGCTTGGATCAAAAACATGCTTAGACTTGGACATGATTAAGCTGGTGCTGTCTGTATCATCCCCAGCGAAAGAATCATAGTCGATTGTAGATTAATTTGCTGATGTGTTTACAGGCATTGGTCTGTTTCCTGGAGAATGCAACATTCAGTTGGACCCAACAGCCACAAAAGTCATTCACCCTCCAAGGAGAGTTCCTTTTGCCCTGAGAGACTGGTTGAAAGAAGAGTTGGACTTCATGGAGGGGCAAGGTATCATTGTGAAAGAGACAGAGCCAACAGATGTCTGGATCCACTGGATCTTAATAATGCTATAAAGGAAGTGACCACACTATCCTCTACCTACATTAGATGACATTGCACTGAAGTTGGCTGAAGCCCGTGAGTTGTGTGATGGATGCTAGATCTGGCTACTTTGCAATCAAGCCTTCTGAAAAAGCCACAAAATTGACTACTTTCAAAACAATTTCCGATAGATACAGATTTTGCCGCCTACCTTTTGCCATTTTCTCAGCTCAAGATATTATCCAGCAGGAAATAGATTTATGAAGGTCTGCCTGGAGTTGTGACCATTGTGGATGATATCTTGGTCTACAGAAAGACAAAGGAGGAACATGACCATAACCTCAGGAGGATGCTGGAAAGATCTTGAGAAAAAGGAGTGCGCCTTAATCTGAGAAAAGAACAGTTTGCATTCTGGATGTCAGCTACTTCGGCCACCGTCTTTCCAAAGATGGAATTAAACCAGACCCTCACAAGGTGGAGGCCATAAAAAAGATGTCACCACCTAAGAATCATTCTGAACTTGAAACAATTCTTGGTATGGTCAATTATCTTTCAGACGCAAATGCACCTCTGAGACAACTACTGTGGCATGACAATGAGTTTGTATGGGGCAAACAACATGATGCAGCTTTCCAAAAGATGAAATACATCATTACCAGGGAGCTAGGACCTTTGTTGGCATTTTTCAATACAAACAAGTGGTTCGGCGATTAGGTGCAGTGTTGCTGCAGGAAGGTAAACCACTTGCATATGCCTCAAAGTCACTAACAGACACAGAAATAAGCTGCGCTCAGATCGAGAAAGAGCTCCTGGCTTTCCTCTGGGGCTGCAAGAGACTCCATCAATATGTTTATGGACGTCACATAACAGTGGAATCCGATCATAAACCCCTGAAAGCGATCATCAAAAAGCCACTAGCTACAGCACCACCCAGACTGCAAAGGATGATCTGGCAGTTACAAAATACAGTCACTATTGTACACATTTCTGGGGAAAAATAAAGCAATGGCTGACACGCTGTCAAGAAAATCACTGCCTTGCACCGATCACAGCCTCACTAAGGAGATGTACATACTGTTCTCAGTGCTCTCCCTGTCAGTGATGCGAAGCTTAGCAAAATTCAAAAGGAAACAGAAATGTCCAAATATCCACACTAAAGAGAGGGATCAAAGAAGGATGGCCTGCCAAAAGAAAGAGATGCCCTATAGCCATCCTAGAATACTGGAATCATAGAGATGAGTTGCATGGTCTTCAAGGGAGAAAATAACATAATCCCCATGCACATGGGATCCCTGAAAAGGTTATTTCAGACAATGGGCCTCAATTCATTTAAAAAGAGTTTGAACATTTTCTCATACTTGGGACTTTGTTCATGTCACACGCAGCCCGCATTACCCACAAAGCAATGGGCTCAGTGAGAAGGGAGTATAAATTGCCAAATCACTACTGGACAAAGCAAAAGCGGACAAGAAAGATCCATATATCAGTCTGTTGGAGTACAGAAACACCCCAGTGGCTGGTTTCAAATCAACTGCCCAATTACTGATGAGCAAAAGACTACGCTCCATTTTACCAACTACCAGCCAACAGCTGAAACCTGAAGCTTTCAGTTAAAATGCTGTTCATGCAAGGCGTGAACAAAAGCAACAATATCAAAGAAAATACTACAACAGGTCTACGAAAGCACTCACACCATTACGGGTTGGAGACCATGTCCGATTTCAGGAGTCGGGTAGCTGGAATCCTGCTGTAGTCATTTAACCTGCTGACACCTACAGGTCTTACCATGTATGTACTGCAGGAGGCCAAGTCTTCAATAAGAATCGTCATCACCCATTGCAGTATAAGACTCAGCCTATCACTGCTGAGCCAGAAATCTTTTTAAACGATCTGCACACCGTACCCCAAAGCAGACAGATATAAATAACACTGATTCTGTTGCTCCACATTATGTCACCAGATCAGGACGTGAAGTAAAACCAAGAATCATCCTTGATCTATAATTGTAAAGGGTGTAGGCGGATCGCTGCCCTATAAAAAACTATTAATACATTAATATAAGTATGTTTTTATATTTTTTTTTGTTCTGTATACTGATTGTTTAACTGGTATGTTATACCTTAAGGATGTGCACATCTGCAACATTTTATTAATTTACATAGAATGTCAAGCTTTCAAAGAAGGGAAATGTAATATTCAAGTTGCTGAATATAGATTTGTAATTCTGATGGGTTATGTAGTTTCTGCATATGGGCATTAGTGGGCAGTGGGTGTGATGCAGTGTATTGCAAAGGATCAGAATAAAAAGTTTAATGCATGTGTAGAAGATCGAAGGGTCTAGTCATCCTTTCAAAATAGTACAGGGAGTGCAGAGGAAAGGGATGAGTGCCAAAGACAGGAAAGTTATAAACAGGACATTTTCTGAGAAATCAATTATCCGTAAATTAAATTTTTTTCCTCATTGCTTCACTCTGCATCTGACCTTTCTCTTTTTCCATATATCCATTCTTCCACTTCCTTGAGCAGAATAAAGTCTTTGTTTTGTTCTTTTCTTTCGTTTTCTCGGATGAACAGTGATAAGCAGTGTTGATCTGAGAAAGAGTGTATATGATTGTATGAATAACGATTCCCAGTAGCAGGTTTGAGAATGTGACAGAATAGCATGTCGTATCATAAATCTAACAAAAACTTGTTGCAAAACACAATTTCCAGTAAAGTTATACTTGCTATAACAGAAAATTGGAGGGCTGATTTTATCAATATTTTTGTCAAAAGACACAAAACCCTTAATGAAATATAACCTCTACATTTTTGGAACCAAAAAATTGTGTTTGTCTTTCTGTGTAAGCATGCAAACCTTTCTGTACTTGTGAGGGGAACGTGTTTAAAAATGTCCCTAAAAACTGGTCAGTTGTATTTACTGAACAATACAAGTAGATACAGTGGCCCTCATTTATCAAAAGTGCGTACACCAAATTTCCAGCGTACACCTTGCGTACACCCAAAACCACGGTGACTTTGAGATTTATCAATATGGACGTTGGCGTACGGCACGCTCAAATCCTACGCCAGGTGGTGTACGCACATTTTGAGTTAGTGCAGAAATGCGCAAAAACTTCCTAACACCACAAAACGTACTGACAAACTAAAATATGATATATTATGACCCACTGTAAAAAACATAGTAATTATAAACTTCAGTGTTTATTTTTTTGCAACAATGTTCAATGTTTAATTTGTGAGACTTTACCAAAGCATTTGATTTGTATGCATATGTATTCCTTCAGTTGAGAGCCTGTGCGCTTTACCTGATGTTTCAGAGCGAGCATGTGAACGGAGCTTAGTGGGAGCGGAGCGTTGAGCGGTGCGGTAATATTACCATCAAAGCGCCTTTCCGAAAATTCCGCTCGCTCAGCACCGCTCGTTGAACCCAGAACGCCCTTTGATAATTTGCTAGTTCGAGAATCTGTAAAAACGTCTAGCAATAAGTTATGGAATTCAAGCCTTATACATAAATGTAAAGTAAAAATCAAAGTTAAGATTGAGCAGGAAGAAAAAATTGAAAGGGACTGCGGAGAGACTGTAAAGAGTTAGCAAATATTCTTCCTGGAATCTGAAGCGGCACATTGCAAGAAAGCACAAGGATGTGCTACGTGCACGAAAACATGGTAATGCAATAAAAGGTAAGCTAGTTACGTACCATTCGATGATAAATAAATACAGATGAGGTAAGGTAAAATGCTTGTGTTGAATGGAGCCGTAAATCCGATCATGATGACATGCGGACAAAATTATGGCCACGAATAATTTTTTATGCTATGGACACTTTTTTTTCTTATTTAGTCTAAAGTATGGCCATAAATTTAGAATTTATTCCCAATATTCAACAGTTTGTTCCTTGGAATTAATTATTATAATATTTAGAATATTTCGTAATTACTATTACAATTATTATTACTTCAAATTATGAATTAGCTTAACTAAAACATGTGGATGTCGTGGAAACAAATTGTTACTTTGAATTATATCTGGAGCTCCGTATCAAACTGGATCTAAGATACAGCTAACAAACATGTAAATACAGAACAACACACTACAAAAGTTACTACATCATTTTAAAATATTATATAAAAAAAATTAACTGAACCATTAAGCAGACATAGAATTTAGATGTAGGCAACAGTAAATAATAATAAATAATTATTCTTCTAAATATCAATTAATAATAAAAATAATAATAAGAATATTACAAATTGTCATCCAATTATTAATGTGTCTTTAATCCCACTCTTTAAACTGCCAAATAAAACAATTTTGTTTCTTTTCACTTCCCTGGATTCTCTTCTTTGCCGTCTTTCGTGTGTCAATGGCGTAAAATGAGGGCGTGGGGGAGGTGGAGACTTGAATTTATATGGGCTTGTTATTCTAATGACGCTCGTTTTCGGCCGCGGCATTTATGAAGGGCAGATATTGCGTACACCTGAATATCAACGGTACGCACAGTTTCATAAATCAGGCGGTGAGAGGAGTGTAAGCATAATCTTACGCCAACATATACGCCCGTTTCTACGCAAGAATGATAAATGAGGGCCATTGACTGAACAAAATGTTAGTTTACCTCTCTAATCTCTTATAAGTAACATCGAGTTAGGATAACATCACAAGTAAGAAGTTTTTTAGGTTGTTTAAAATGTGAACAAATGTTGGAAGCTTACTTTCCCATTTTTTTTTTTAGAAAAAATAAAGTTTTATTTTTATACTAAAATAATAATACAACCAAGATACGTTTGTTCCGCACCCAGGGGCGCCGTAAGGGGGGGAAAAGTTAGGACGATTCTAAGGGCCCATGAACTTTTGAGGGCCCCAGCCAAGGACTGTGCCGCACACGCAACCCCCTTAAGCTGAGCCCTCTTAGCTCCGCCCCGTCTTTACTCTGCGTTTTAGCGCCGTCTTCAATCCACGGTCTCACAGTGCGCGTGAACTTCAGAAGAGAGCAAGGTGTGTGTATTTACTGCTATTTCCTATGATATCTGCATATGTGCACTTCCTTACTATAAATGCAGTTTACACAATGTGACGCTGGAGCAATACAATGTAGTTTTCTTTCCACTGTAATAAGTCTTCGCTTTGTTCACCTTAGTTTAAAAAAACACAAGGTGATTTACGTTCCCTGTTTTATGTTATGATTCTAACACGAAGTCAGCCCTTATAAGCTGTTTAAATTAACGTAGCCCGTATAAGCTAATTGACATAAACTAGAAATGCGATCGGTTAAACACTGTTTTGTTTTGTAATGCAATATGCCAATGAAGGATTTTTATGCAGTCGTAAATCGAGTTGGTTGTGATAAAACTGAAATGCAACTAAGGCTAAACTAGTCCAGTTGTGTATATTAAAGCTTCTCAACTTGCAACAGGGTTAAGAAATCAATGGAAATCTATGTCGTAATCTGCTATAGTTGTCATTCATTTCATTTTAGAGCCCTGTTGATTAAAAAACAGTCTGAAGAATCATTTAATAACAGTATAGCTGTTTTCTTTAAGAGTAACTAAACCCTAAACCAACTGTTTTTAGTTAATGATCTGTAAGAATGGGGTTTTATTAGTGCTGTTCATTGATTTTAGTAAGTTTTTTGACATTTGGATATAAAGTGTTTCAATACTACAATATATGGTGTAAAAACGTCTGAGTGCTGCCCTCTTCAGGTTGATCGGTGGCTACTGCAGTTGAATTTTCCTATTGAATGTTGGGTCCAAAAAATGCCTCGTGATGTAAGCAGGTTCAAGCTCACCACGCCGCTTTGGTCAAGCATTGTTGACCCAGTCTTATTTCAGGCAGAATGTACATAGAAAAGATGCATTGTTGTTGTTCGCCATTTTTAAATGTTACAATGTCGTGTGTGTAACAGCTCAAGAATACAGTATGTCACCAAGACTGTCTCTGAAAATCAGACTAAAGCCTCAAATCTTATTGTGAGATAAAAAGCATCAGTTTAATTTCAAGCATTAATTTCACTATGATTTCAATCGCTGACATGACATTACTCAGTCAACATTAAAGATATCAAGTTTATATTTTCACAAATGTTCATTACATTATATAGGATGATTTTATGTGGAAAACAGTAAATCACAAAGAAATACTTCAGCTGGGTTTTCACAGGCATGGTCACATTCATCTTTAATCTTTAATAATGTTGCATTTTCTCTGAATATTTGATTTAATGTACTGTATTTTTCAATTAAATTTGCATTGCACAATAAATTATCTTAGCTGCAGACATTTTAGGTATCTATAAATACTGATAACTGTGGTCAAAACAATAGCAAAATAAATAGTTCTGTATTATTAAATTACAGACAAAGATTTTGAAAAGCTACAGTAGGTTGGATTGTATGTTTGGTACGAAATGGGTATGGGGGGGGCCTGACCCCCTATTTTTTCATAGGGCCCAAAATTGCTAGCGGCGCCCCTGTCCGCACCAGTGTTCTTTTACCAGCACATTTTGAATTAGTTTAAGAAATGGTCTTTTGACTAAAATGCAATTTATTTTTTGTCATATTTTAGCTATCTGCTCTGATTTAATTTTAGTCTAGTTTAAGTCAAGTAAATCTATATTATATTTAGTCCACTAAAATCCTTCAGACCGCATTACATAGCTTAAGTATCATTGTGCCACTGTTGCTATGTACTGGAGAGGAAAATAACTGTCAAAATGTCAGAATTTGTTGTACATTTTGATTAATTGGGTGGACTAAGCGTGGATGAGTGGTGGGAAGAGATTAATAGGAAAAATACCATAAACAAAGAAGACATGCAGAAAATAATGTAGGAGAAATTGAGGACACGGAAAAGTCTAGAAATAAAATTAGCACTCATAAACACACTATGTGGTTTGTTTGTTGTTTTGAGTCCTGGTGTGCCGAAAAAGTATTTTGTTTGACTTTAAAACAGTAACCAAAACTGACCTAAACCAGGCTTTTGGTCAATTTTATGCCTTTGTGAAAAACAGAAAAGACTATTGGTTTTGCGTAGGGCTTAACCGGCACATCAGTGTTCCACCAATAAGCTGATCCTGGTGCCTGATGAAAGATCCTAACTTTTTCATTGGAGTAGTGAAAAAACTTCTTCGAGAAGGACATGACAAATCATATCACCATGCAATATCGGAAGCAAACTTTGAAGAAATCCAACACTCCCCAGTACTAAATCCAAATACACCAAAGGGTCTTGTCAATAAAGTCTGGTTTGACATGCAGCATATGGGACGCAGAGCTAAAGAGGGTAACTGCCAACTGAAGCCTGAATCATTTATCATCCGCTAGGACAAGAATGGCTAGAAGTATGCAACACTGTCTTTCAACGAATGCACAAAAAACACAAAGATGCCGGTGAAAGAAACAAAGAATGATTTATGTTTGTGTAGCCAGGGAATCCGCTATGTCCTGTCCCTCACTGGACAAATACCTGTCCTTGCTGCCGCCCAATTTACCAGCCTATTATCTCCCCCGAAGCGGACAAACTAAACAAAGAATAACTGGTAACTTTAACTTTAGATAGTTTACTGTACACTGTAATAAAAAGATGTTTACAATTGACAGTAGTTGCAATTCAACATGTTACAAAGTAACAATGTTGTTGTTTTTTAACCAGAGGTGAGTAGAGTAGCCAAAAATTTTAATCAAGTAAAAGTACTGTTACTCCAGAATAATATGACTCAAGTAAATGTCACGGAGTGACTTCAAACAGACGGAACCAAAATGGCAGAAATAGTTCCGCCCGGACCGAATTCCCTGAAACACCCGGCCAGTTCCGGTAACTCCGGGCAACCGAAATCAAGTGATACTGGCTTCAGGTGTGCTTAATAAGCATGGCGATCGGTGATTGGGCATTGTGGAAGAGCAGGGGCACATAAATAGGGCGTCAAGAAGATCGAAGGGAGAGGTTGATTTGCGGGAAGAATTGCGGGCAAGACGGATGTAGTCTGATTGTTTGGAGAGACGCATTGATGTGGATAAGCAGGCTGGGCATGTAAAGCAAGACGGAGAAAAGTGGATTACAAGTACCACCAAGATAAGTGAAATTATTGTATCTCTGATTGTGATTGTTACCATTGTGGCTGTGTGTTAGAAGAACACGGGGAACGGAGTGACGGAGCGAATCGACCACCGAAGCAACAGTGTGTTGTGTTTGGAATTCATTCTGCTGTTACCCTGTTACATTGCTCATGTGTTAAAACTGTCACTCAGTTCATCTCTGCCATTTCAAGCATTGGAATTCAGTGGGAAGAGGAAGGAGGAGCTAAGGGTCGCGACATCAACATTACCTTCAAGTTGTCCCCTGTCCCAGTCACCCGTCTATTGCAGAAACTGCAGGTTTGGCCAAACCTTTGTGACGCTGACCATATTCACTAGGAGTGTGTGTAGTGCTGTGGGTGAGTCCTTCTGAAGTGTGTACACTTGGGCAAGTTGTAGTGCTGTGCTGTGCTGTTATCTGTGTTGTCAGTGGTCGCCTCTTAGGCTGATGAAGGAGCCCTGTAGTAGAGGAGTGAAGTGGGGACGCCGGGCGGCTGCTTGTTATACTTATATGACGGAGATGTGTCGGCCTCCCTCCTCGCCTGGTGGTGGCGCTCTTCGATCATCACAAGTAAGGAATTGATGTGAACATTGGGGCAAACATTGAAGGTGGAAGACCTATTATTGGTTGCTGCGTGGGAAAAGTATACCTACTGTCTGTGTGTATAACGTTGCACTTGTGAGTGTTTGCAGACGTCAGCTCATGTCCGAACTTCTTCCCTGTGGTCTGAGGGAAAGGAGGCTGGAAATCCCAGCATTGCGATCTACCTACCTGTGAGTTACCAACTGCGGATGTGTTAGTCCAAGTATTGCAGCAGCAGTGGCCTGCCCCGCCTTTTGCTGAAGCGACAGAGGTGTTGTATGCCCCCTTGCATGTTCACAAGAGTGCTATCGTTGTTGAAGGAAAATCTGTGTGTTCTTTGTTGTTAGCCTGCAGATCAAGCCAAGGGCTTTGTGTCGCCGTGGGACTGTTCCTTGTCCGCTGGAAAGTCAACGGCTCAGTGTGTAAAAGACGTCTGTCCTAGTGAGGAAGACTAGAAGTGCTGTATCTCCACGCGTCTTCTCCAACTATCTGTGCCTAGAAGGACTAAAGCCTTGTATCCACGCCGGTCTACCTGCCGTAAGTCGAACCCGCCCAGAGCCCAGTGTACCTTCCTGTATACTCACCTGTACGCCCAGAGCCCCTACCTGTATACTCACTTGTATGCCTAAAGCCTAGAGCCCAGTGTACCTTCCTGTATACTCACCTATACGCCCAGTGCACCTCCCTGTATACTCATCTGTACGCCCAAGGCTCAGAGCCCAGTGTACCTACCTGCATACTCACCTGTATGCCCAAAGCCCAGTGTATCTACCTGTATACTCACCTGTACGCCCAGAGCCCAGTGTACCTTCCTGTATACTCACCTGTAAAAAAAAACAAGGACAGGCAAAGAAGACTTACCTGTGGTCCCCGTGCGAGTCAGAAGCAACTCAGAGCTATCCAAAGCTCCGGAACTTACCTTTTAAGAATCCCTTCCCCTTTCCCTTTTTAATATTTAATAAAGATTGTTATATTTTATTCTGTTTCTCGTCTGTTTGGTCATTGGGGCATCTTGGGACCTCCTCGGGTTGGAAACTACAGGAGGGGCGTGACTCACGTTAGAGGTGGCCGCTCTGACCTGTGACATAAAAATAAAGAGTAGTCATCCAAATTATTACTTGAGGAAGAGTAAAAAAGTATTTGGTGAAAAAACTACTCAAGTACGGAGTAATTGTTGAGTAGCGTCTAATTTTTTAACACAAGACAACAATCAGACAGACAAAAATACAAAATAATCTTTAAGCAAATTATGGCTCATCCAATCAATAAAATAAATAAAAATTAATTAATAAAAAAATAGCTTAAATTAAAATAATTCAGGTAAATTCAAGTGCTTAATAAATAAAAATAAATAAAATAATAATAAATAAAACAATTAAAATAAATAATAATAATAAATAAGCACAAGTAATTCCAAGTATTTCCAAACCTTTATACTTTTTTACCAGGCAGAACTAGAACGAGGCAGCCTATAAATTCTCATAAACTGTGTGTGTCCACAGTGACATATAACAGAAGGAAACACACACACACATTTCATACCAGGCATGCTGAACAGACAACTGCAAACCAGAAGGAAACGGTCAACGTAAAATAATCATAGGTGTTGATTAGGCCTACTTGGTACCTTTGTATTGCATGGCAAGCAACATCCCTTTTTCTGTGTGCCTAGATATTAATAGAAATTAATTAGGCCACACTGCACATCTCACTAAGCAGAGGAAAAGAGCAGCAGTAGCTAAACATCAACTGAATGAATTACGGCTTTGTGCAGTAATTGCGGCTTCATCTGAAAGCAGGTGACGGCGATTTACTATTAATCAAGGAACCGGCTTCACTGACGAGATGCGCAATGTCTATCGCATGCAAATTATCATGCATCCCTTGTGTGTGTGTGTGTAAACATGCAGAAACAAACTACTTCATAGGGGTGTCCTAGACTAAGAATTTACATATTCGAATCAGAATTGTCGAATCTTTCCATAGTCGACCGATAGTCGAATCATCTATGTTTGTGTGCATGGGTTGGGAGGGGGCCAGACCAGGTACAAATTGGTAACTTTTATTTTCTTTCACAAGCAGCACACATAAACAACTTTCTGATAAAGATGTCACAGGGTGACTTTTTTAGAGCGGAACCGAAATTGGCGAAACTTGGTTCCGCTCGAAGATGGTTTCCGCCCAGGCCGCATTCGACGATGCACTCTCTCACTTCCTGGTTTCCAGGGCAACGCAATCAGGGCTTTACGAGCCACAGGTGTCAAACATTAAGAAGCGGATTGCGATTGAAAACTATGGAAGGATGAGCCACATAAAGAGCTCTGTAGGAACACAAAGAGGCGCGCGATTGACACAAGAGCACGATTGACACGAGAAGCGATTGCCACGGGGAAAGCTCCTTTGCCAAAGGCAGAGTAAATGACACGCACCTTTTGAAGAGCCCGAAGGCTCTGTTGATCCGGGCTGCGCTGGGAAGCGCGGGGAAAGAGGACAGAGCCACAGGAGGCGAAAGAAAGGCAGGACGTGGGTCGATTAAAGGAGCACCCCGAAGAGTTCGGTTCGTTGTGTGCAGTGTGAAGCGCTGCGTTTGTATCCCCTAGTACGTTGGCCGTGGGCTGTTTATCTCTCTCTCTGGCTGGAGCTTATAGGACTGCGTGGATTTTGGACACCTTAAGGGTTGAAGCAAGATCGGAAGCATTGGAAACTGAGACGCAATAACGAAGAGGAAGTAGAGAAAGCGTGAGTGTATTTCTGCATGGAGAACATTGAGATGCATGATACTGCTGTGTAAATCTGCTAGGAGAAGAGACGTCCTGTGTGTGTGACCGAGGCGATCGCCGGGTGAATTAGAACAAAGGACAGTTGGAACCAAGGTTGATAGTATCCGTGAGTATAACACACTGAGCTGAATACACATTGTGTGGATAATTTGTTATGAAGGCGATTATCTCCGAGTGAAGGAGGACGGCCCTACTCCTAAATTAGCGTGGTGGGAGAGCCGAAGGAACATTGGCTGGGGCTAGCCACGGCGACGCATCTACCGACTGGGCCGTATTAACCATCGCCGAACAGACCCCGGCGAAGTGGAGAAAGGCGGGCATCTTAAGTGTACACTGGATTGTGGTGGGTGAGTCTTTGTGCTGTGGAATTTTCACTTTTGACGTGGTGCTGTGCATTGCTGTGTATTGCTGTGTGTCTTGTCAGACAAAACTCCCGCCTTCGTACGCCTCGTCGAGGGAAAACGAAGAGGCTGTCGGTCTCAGTGTGGCCATTAATTATATGTTGTGAGCACGTCCCAGGTAGAGAGTAACAGTGTGGTGTCCAGAACGATTCCGGTCCTTGACATTGGAGTGGGTCTAGGAGTGGCGGTGAAGTGCTGGAGTAGTACGGTTGTGTGAGTACGATTACGAGTCACTATCGTGGATATTGTCATCTGTGTGCTACTTACCGTTGCAGAAGAGAGAGGAGTGGAAAATCCCGTCTGTCCCGAGGTCTCGTCGAAAGCGCGCCCCTGTCCTGTATTCGAACGCCTAAGGAGGGTGAGGAAAGGGCAGCGCTCGGCCCGGTGAGACAGTACGACGTTTCCCCCTCCCCGCAACCGCCGAGCTCGTCGAGAGGGTTTGTCCCCGACGCCACATGAGAACCGCTTACTCCAGCGGACGCATCGAAGACATCAGTGTCGTAAGTCCGCCACCCTGTGTAACCAGAATGAATATATTCTGGGATCTGTTTGTTAGGAACAAGGAACGTGCTGTGCAAAGTTGGAACGAGTGGAACGCCACGAGAAGGAACTGTGTGAAACCCGTACTTACTGTACGCTGTGTCCAGCAGAGAGGCGAGAGCAAACCAAGTCCAAGTAACTGTGTCTCTTGTGTCCCAGCTGCTGCCTGTGGAAAGAGAGAGAGGAAGAGAGTGAGCGACACGAAAAAGGAACTGTGTGAAACCCGTACTTACTGTACGTTGTGATCAGCAGAGAGGTGAGAGCAAACCAAGTCCAAGTAACGGTGCCTCTTGTGTCCCAGCTGTTGCCTGTGGAAAGAGAGAGAGAAAGAAAGAGAGTGAGCGACACGAAAAGGAACTGTGTGAAACCCGTACTTACTGTACGTTGTGTCCAGCAGAGAGGTGAGAGTAAACCAAGTCCAAATGACTGTGTCTCTGTGTCCCAGCCGTCGCCTGTGGAGAAGGAGAGAGAGAGTGAGCAACACGAAAAGGAACTGTGTGAAACCCAGCCTGTGAAGAAAACGAGAGCCTGAAGAGGCCGTTATTTTAAGTTCCCCTTCCTCCCTCCCCTATTTATTATTTTAAGTAATTTAAATAAAGCGCATTTTAATATTATGCTTACCTTGTGTGTCTGGTCATTGGGGTGGCTTTGGGAACCTCCTCGAGGTGGAAAAAGGGGCGTGACCTTATTAACATCTGGGTCCACCCCTACCTGTGACAAAGTGACCAAAACTGTCTTTCAAGTAATAAACGAAGACAAAACTGACGATGCATTATATATATATATTTTTTTAAGGTAAAATGTAAGGCAACATTTGTTTAATTATTCCTCATAACATTTTAAAGCCACGATCTACAGAACATCACACAAAAATACATTTTGATAACTAAACCTAAAAAATAACAAAGGTGATCCTGCCTTGGAAACTCCGGCTACAATTAAGTGTTTTTATTTAATTTGGAGATAGCGCGTCAAAGCAGTCATGACCAAAAAAACCGACAAATGAGAAATGACAAATAATTTGTGATTGTGACTGTAAATGATAAAAACTAATCTTTATATACAATTCATTAAACGTTAATTAATTTATAACAAGAAAAACACTGAAATTAATGATTTTATAGACACTTCGCGTTATTATTTAGCATAGAAATACCTGCTTGCTTGCTTTGACTTTGATCATCTCTGTATTAATTTTAGATACAGAAACACCGCATGATATTATTTATTTCAGGAATCTCTTTGCTATCATTTGAAAGTGAACACCGACCGACCATAATATTTAATCACAAGAAAGACATTCATGTCAGGCAGAAATAGGTTCGGTGCAGATACTAGTTTCCGTTTCATTACCGAAATAAAAAATAACGGCTTACCCGTTTTGTAGTTTAACTTTTGACAAGATAACACCTCTGTTTTAAATACATTTTGAAAAACTTATACTCGTTGAAAAACATCCGTTTTTTAATGTTTAGTTTGATGAACTCCTAAATATGAGACGCAGAGCACCTAGCACGTTCAGCTAATTACATGCGCAAGCATGGCCAGCACGCAATAGCGCAACATCGATACAACGAAAAGCAATCCAAAATTTACATAAATAAGATCAGAATTTACGTTAATAATAAATACAATTTTTTAATAAAATAAGGTCAGAAGTAACAAAGTGCAGAACAAATATGCAAAATGCCTCAAGTGCACGGAAACAAAACACAAGCCAAATAGTTAAATCAGATAACTCAAAGTGATTTATAAATAAAATAAAATATAGAAATTATTAAAAGAACGAAAGGCATAATATAATTTGCCAGCTTTGTCTTTTAAATGTAGAAACAAAGAGGCAATGGTTTATTAACATAGAAACCTCTTATGGACGTGTAACCCGGTCACAGGGGTTGTTTGATTTATAAACGCATTTTAAAGCTGCTCCTTCACATATTATTTGCAGCATTATTATAATATGCAGTATATTAATATATTGTGAGAAAGCTGTTATATGTGAAATCAGATAATGTGTGCACCCATATACGGCCAAAATTGAATGATCCTCATTTCATAACACATCTGCGACGATTCGACTGTGAGATTGGTAGTCGAATCAGGCTTCTCCTATCAATGCATCGAATCTTCGACTATTCTGGGTCACCCCTACTGTTTCACCAAAAAATCACTCAGTGATGTCACTAATAAGCTTCAAAAGTAGCTGGCTCTCAAGGTTCTTGCTGTGAAGCTGTGACCGTTTAGCAGTGAACAAGAGTCCTGGATGACTGAAAAGTCTCTCACAGGCTGCAGATGCAGGAAGACCTGTGTTGATTTTGAGTGACAGTTTCTTGATGCGAGGAAAGGTGTGGAGTAGATCAATACCTGCAGGGGAAGGACATGCAAGGTACCTCTCCAGATCTCCTACTTGTGGTTTTCCCAACTCCATGGATGCAAAAAAGTCGTCTTCATCAGAGAGGCTGCTGTTTGTGCTGACGACATCATCCAAGTCGGTGTCGAGGTGATTTCTGATGTAGTCAAGGCCTGTGGGTTAGGGTGTGGGTTAGGGTTAATCATTTTAGGTCAAGATAAATAGTTTTTCAAAAGAATCAAGTCTGCACATTATTCTTACCCTTCTACTGTATAGTCTGTCAAGCTGCTGATGTTTGACATTAAAAGCCACCTGAGCTTCTAACTATATTGCCACCCTGTGGTTTGTCACCGATACACTATAATCCTAAATGACAGTAACATTATACAGATTTATATAGGTCAACATTTGAATTGATAAACAAGTATATTTACCAGCATTTAAGATGTTCTCCTCTGTGGTCCAGGATGTTCTGAATCTTGGTAGAAGTGCTGCTGCAATCAACTCAGGCTCTTTCATGAGGTCTCCAAAACGTTTCTGGATCCCTTGCTGCAGGGCGTGAACAAGAGGTGTACGCAAGTTGACTCCAACCTCTTCAGCTTGTCCCGCAACTGGTAAAGCGTTGGCAGCAGGAGGCCCATATGCACAGATGATTCCCCTTGGAGGATATTAAGGGCCATGGAAACAGGCTTCATCACAGCAGCATACTCGACCAAAAACCCAATTTCAGCTGGATTGAACCTATAAAAGATGTAACGATAAAAAAATATAGCTATTTCTGGTACAATGTCTTTATCATGCATTGTACATGTTAAATACTCAAATAAATAAAAATAAATTAGTTAAATTTTCTCATTCAAGTCATCCACAATTGTCACACCACCATGGAAAGAAAACTTAGTTACTTGAGACAAGTGGATCCACACATTAATCAGCAAGGCTTATTTATTTTTATTATTCTTTAACTTACATCTTTATCTTTAATGTTGTGCAGACATTGCGATTTGCTTGTTCTCCTTACTCTCTGTAAATGCGCACAATCCTTTCAACAGCGAGGAACAGGGAGCTCCAGCGTGTCCGATTGGGTCAGAGAAACTGCAGCTTGCATTCACGTTGACCTGCTGGTTTTATTCCAAAGAGTATGACATTTTGCAAAAGCAGACCGATACAGCCTCTTGTAGGTTTCGTTTGCAGCTCCTCCTGCAGCAGTGGCATCAACTGTGGATATAAGATTGAGGAGATGGCATGCACACTTTTGGTGCCTTGGAAGTTGGTACTCAAGGCCTGTGTTGTCATCCAGAATAGCAGACACATCTTAATACTCCACCTCTGACTCATCTTCTGTTGCATCATCAAGGGTGGAGTCACTCTCCTCTTGTACATTGGTGGCTTCCTCCTCTTTCTCCTCACCATATAATCTAAAGGCCTCCAGGAAGTTTGAGCCAATGTCTGTTGTCGTCCTGGTCACTTTTTCTCTGATGTGGTACTGAGAATGTATTTCCACTTATGCAGCAGCAAGGACATCAAACGTGTGCAAGCCCTTGGCAGGTCTACAAGCCAATGCAGCGGAGTGCCTCTCCAGTGAGGTGTTGTCCATCCAGTGACAGGTGACACCTAAGTAGCTACGGTGTCTGGCAGACCAGCAGTCTGTTCTGCTAGCAAAATAATTCACAGCACTCAGCTTTTTGATGATTATGCTCTTCTTGTGTTTTGCAGCTTCTTGTATTTTTGTGCACAATGTTTTCCTTGTCATTACTGTATAAGGCTGCAAGGTTTCTATCAAAGTCATGAAGGATGGCGTCTCAACCACAGAAAATGGTTGGCTGGCCTCACATACAAAATTTAGCACCAGCTTGTCAAGCGTTGCTGTGTTACCTGCCATGGGGCAGCGAAGGCTGTGATTTTTGCATTTTCCACAAGAGTATCACCAGAAGAGGAGGACTTAGGCTTTATGTGGTCCTCTTGTAAGTCTGTGTACTTTGCCAGTTTGTTGGGGTGAACCCTCTGTGGATTAAAAAAATCTGTGAGGCTACAGGGAGATAAAGACATTAAAAAAGACTTATCACTTCAAATGTGAATATGTATATATATATATGTGTGTGTGTCTGTGAGAGAGAGATAGTAGGCTACACATTTCAGCTTATGGTCTTTTGTGTTGTGATTGTTTGTTGCACATTTGATGGCTTGATGAAAGGGCAATAATAATGAAATACATCTCTACTCCTTTCATTAATTTCAGGAAGCCTCTAGTACTTTCCTTAGTTTCAGGTAAACTAAAGCTTCTGGTTGCAAAGCTGTTTTTGTTTTTCAAAATATCTTCCTTCATGTTTAAGAAGAAGAAATGTATACAGGTTTGTAACAACATGAGAGTGAGTAAATGATGACAGAATTTTCCTTTCGAGTGAACTACCCCTCTAAATATGTGTGTTCGGCGCATAGACGGTTCGGCGTTGCAATAACGACACATCTGTTTGTCGGCTCTTGCGGTGCCGAGTAAAGTTGAGCACATAAAAAAAAAACTTGAAACAGCTGAACTCGACAAAACTGCTCTGTGTATGCCTGCGCGTCGTCCATTAATTCAATTGTATATAGCAGGAAAAGTTTTCCCTTAACTAAACCCCTGGTCAGAGCCTGACTCCACCCACTGGCAATATTTGAAAAATGCAAGAAAAGTGGGCAGATCCCAATGGAGATAGAGGGGACAGACTAGTGGGTGGTATGATCGTAACAAGGGCATGGTGAGCTTAAACCTGCTTACGTCACAAGGCATTTTTTGGACCCAACATCCAATAGAAAAATTCAACTGCAGTAGCCACCGTTCAACCTGAAGAGGCCAGCACTCAGAAGTTTTTACACCATATATTGTAGTATTGAAACACTTTGGTTTAGGGTTTAGTTACTTTTTAAGTTACGCAGCGTAAGAAATACAAGGTGTGAGCGTTTGAACTGACTGAAATGCAGGTTTCACTGTGAATGTGTTAGACTTCAGAGCCCATGTGTAACCCAAAAGACAAACATGCGCCTAAAGCAAAAAATAAATGAATTAGGAAACTTACCGCTACATGTTTCCTCAAGTTAGATGTTGAGCCTTTGAATGCTGAAATGTCAGTTTGCTTTGGCAGACACATACCGTAAGACACCTCATAATGTAGCTGCTCTCTCGCACTTTTACTAAGGTTAACATGCTTTCAAAAAAGTATAGTGATTTAAAACTACTCCTAGAAGTATATTTTTTTCAAAAACTTACTCAAGTAAATGTAACGGAGTAAATGTAACTCGTTACTACCCACCTCTGTTTTTAACATTAGGTACACTAGAGCTAGCCCATGGGGGTAAAATTCCTTTCCTCTATGTTGCCACGAATCTGTAAAGGAGCTGGCACGGAGACCATCTTCACCAACCACTGCTTGTCTTATGCCAGGCTAGAGGCGAGAGAAATCATCTCAATAATGGTGTTAGGAACTACACAACACGGGGAATCCCAGAGCAGAGGGTTTTTAATAGTATGTATATTAGACAAACACTCAATGACTTCAGATATTATGCAAAATGTAAAAGAGAAAAACACTCTGTGTCCATGTGAAAAGGTGCGGGGAACTGGAAACACTGGAGAGGTGAATCACAGTGATATCCTCTCGTTGGGCTCAGGTGTGGGAAAACTCCGCCGGACTGCAAGACATCCACAATAGTCCGTCAACATAGACGAGTTCCTGGCGGGGCACAGAGAGAGAGAGAGAAGCGGTCAGAGTCTTCAGCAGTACGCGCGCTGGACAGCGCACTGCGACAGTCAGGGTGAAGAGCAGAATTACGCGCTAGAGCGCACTGCGGCTGTCAGCGTCTTCAGCAGAATTACGCGCACATGAGCGCACTGCGGCTGGACAGCGTAAGGTGTAGATATCGCTAGGAGTTTCCTCTGACCGAGAGTATCCGAAGACTTGACAGATGCCACACCAAACGGGAGAGACTGACAGCAGGGCGGGGAATCTAACGGGGCAAAGGCAGCAGAGAGCACGGTGAAAATATACTTGAATAAACTAGACACAACAAGAACTGGACTCGACAAGAACTAGACAGAGCTAGCGGGCAGGAACACACAAAGACGAACTTGCAAGGAACAGAGGAAACGAGGGGAATTTAAATCAAACCGGATGGGCAAATAATAAGGATCAGGTGTGGGACGCCGGTGAGAAGAGTCGGAGATAATGAGGTCACCAGGTGGAAGGCGCGCACGTGTGGAGCTGTCAAAACATAAACACAACACATGGTGAAACAAAGACAAAGCGGCCAATAAGACCGAAATCATGACAAATGGGGCATAAATGCAAAACTTCCATTTTTCAACAATTGCACATTTAATGGTAATATCCAAATAAATATCCAGGGGCACACATTAGATCTTGTGTTATCCTATGGTTTGCCCATTTTAAATATTCAGATACAAGATGCTGTATTTTCCAATCACATGCCGGTTTTATTTGATTTGTAACTTGTCTTGTCTTAAATCAGAAAAAAATGCCTCTGTATATCTAGGCCGTGTGCTTAAGCAGACCACTGCTGCTCAGTTTTCTTGTGTTTTTCAAAACTCATCTAAAAGGTTTGCGACCCAAACCTAAATATTAACCATTGTTTAGTGACACTACCCTGAAGCTAGGAGAAAGTGCAGAAGAGCAGAGCGTCGGTGGAAGAAAGACGAGCTTCATGTTTTTTATAAAATTTTAAAGGAAAGCTGGATAACATATCAAAAAGAACAAATTGTCCAAAATTTAAACAAACCACATGCCCTTGTTAAAGGTATTAATTAAATTTTAATTCACCCCAATTCTCTTGTTTAAAAGCTGCTTCTGTGAGAATTTTTTACATTATTTCTTAGACGACAAGGTTACCTCCATTAAAGCTCATATTTCCCCACCTGTATCCGAACCCTTTGAAATGCTGACATGTTTAACAATGTTTGATAAGTTTGAGCCCATGTCACTTTTTTGCCACAACATAATAATTTTACAGCTCAAGCCTTCAGTATGTCCAACGGACATTATCCCCACCTGCCTTTTTAAGGAGGTCTGTACCAGGGCCAACTGTCCAAAAAATTATTAATAGCAGTCTGACTTCAGGAATTGTCCCAGCTTATTGCAAGGAGGCAACTGTTGTACCTCTAATTAAAAAGCAAAATCTGGACACTAGCATTCTAGCTAACTACCGACCGATATCAAAGCTTCCTTTTATTTATAAAATCTTAGAAAAATATTTTTTGCACAATTAAAATCCTATTTAAATACAAATGGAATTTTAGAAAATGTTCAGTCTACTTTTAAAGCTTTTCATAGTACTGAGACTACACATTTTTTTTTTTTTTTTTTTAATGATCTTTTATTAACTACAGACCAAGGGTACTTAACTATTCTTGTGTTTTTAGAACTTACTGCTGCATTTGACAAAACTGATCACACCATTCTTATTTCTTGCCTAGAGCATTGTGTAGGCATCTGTGATACTGCCCTACAGTGGTTCAGATCGTATTTATCTGACCAATTTTTCTCTGTAAAATTTGGTGACTCTACATCAGGGGTCTCCAACCTTTTTTGTGAGCAAGGGCTACCACAATGGATAAAACTATCTGGAGGGCGTTAAGGCTCAGTTCTTGGACCAACACTGTTCTCCTTGAACATTCTCACTCTTGTTAGCCTGGTAAAACCAGACCATTCTCAGTAGTAACTGAGTTATGGTCTGGCAAAGCTTCATAGACAAATAATTTATAAAGGGGCGTCACCAACGGATGTCTCTCAAATGCCTATGTGTCCAATTGAATAGACCTAAAACCAATCACAGCGATGAAGGAGATGAAGTATGCAGAGCTATATCAGACTTTGCCGGATCCAGTTGGTAAGACAGCGATAACGTCTTTTTTTAGATATTTTAATTTAATTTATTTATTTAATTTAACCCTCTGGGGTCCGACCATTTTAGGACACTGGCCGAGGTTCTGACATGCTCTTACATTTGGTCTTTTTTCAGTTGCTTTAAAACATAATAATGGCAAGTGTCTCATACCACTGCATTCAGCACAGGGGCGCCGTAAGGGGGGGAAAAGTTAGGACGATTCTAAGGGCCCATGAACTTTTGAGGGCCCCAGCCAAGGACTGTGCCGCACACGCAACCCCCTTAAGCTGAGCCCTCTTAGCTCCGCCCCGTCTTTACTCTGCGTTTTAGCGCCGTCTTCAATCCACGGTCTCACAGTGCGCGTGAACTTCAGAAGAGAGCAAGGTGTGTGTATTTACTGCTATTTCCTATGATATCTGCATATGTGCACTTCCTTACTATAAATGCAGTTTACACAATGTGACGCTGGAGCAATACAATGTAGTTTTCTTTCCACTGTAATAAGTCTTCGCTTTGTTCACCTTAGTTTAAAAAAACACAAGGTGATTTACGTTCCCTGTTTTATGTTATGATTCTAACACGAAGTCAGCCCTTATAAGCTGTTTAAATTAACGTAGCCCGTATAAGCTAATTGACATAAACTAGAAATGCGATCGGTTAAACACTGTTTTGTTTTGTAATGCAATATGCCAATGAAGGATTTTTATGCAGTCGTAAATCGAGTTGGTTGTGATAAAACTGAAATGCAACTAAGGCTAAACTAGTCCAGTTGTGTATATTAAAGCTTCTCAACTTGCAACAGGGTTAAGAAATCAATGGAAATCTATGTCGTAATCTGCTATAGTTGTCATTCATTTCATTTTAGAGCCCTGTTGATTAAAAAACAGTCTGAAGAATCATTTAATAACAGTATAGCTGTTTTCTTTAAGAGTAACTAAACCCTAAACCAACTGTTTTTAGTTAATGATCTGTAAGAATGGGGTTTTATTAGTGCTGTTCATTGATTTTAGTAAGTTTTTTGACATTTGGATATAAAGTGTTTCAATACTACAATATATGGTGTAAAAACGTCTGAGTGCTGCCCTCTTCAGGTTGATCGGTGGCTACTGCAGTTGAATTTTCCTATTGAATGTTGGGTCCAAAAAATGCCTCGTGATGTAAGCAGGTTCAAGCTCACCACGCCGCTTTGGTCAAGCATTGTTGACCCAGTCTTATTTCAGGCAGAATGTACATAGAAAAGATGCATTGTTGTTGTTCGCCATTTTTAAATGTTACAATGTCGTGTGTGTAACAGCTCAAGAATACAGTATGTCACCAAGACTGTCTCTGAAAATCAGACTAAAGCCTCAAATCTTATTGTGAGATAAAAAGCATCAGTTTAATTTCAAGCATTAATTTCACTATGATTTCAATCGCTGACATGACATTACTCAGTCAACATTAAAGATATCAAGTTTATATTTTCACAAATGTTCATTACATTATATAGGATGATTTTATGTGGAAAACAGTAAATCACAAAGAAATACTTCAGCTGGGTTTTCACAGGCATGGTCACATTCATCTTTAATCTTTAATAATGTTGCATTTTCTCTGAATATTTGATTTAATGTACTGTATTTTTCAATTAAATTTGCATTGCACAATAAATTATCTTAGCTGCAGACATTTTAGGTATCTATAAATACTGATAACTGTGGTCAAAACAATAGCAAAATAAATAGTTCTGTATTATTAAATTACAGACAAAGATTTTGAAAAGCTACAGTAGGTTGGATTGTATGTTTGGTACGAAATGGGTATGGGGGGGGCCTGACCCCCTATTTTTTCATAGGGCCCAAAATTGCTAGCGGCGCCCCTGATTCAGCACAAACTGGGCTAAAGTATTATATGAGCTACATGTATGTACATGTTTGTATTTTTGGGAGAAAAATGTTTATGCATGGTTTTTGAAAAGGCAAAATTTTTAAATCACTGATATAATTCCACAAAACCCATACTAAACATGTTTTAACAAGACTTTTCTAAACAGAATCTAGTAGTCTAGAGTTGTTTCTTTAAAATGATGTGAAAATCATCCTGCCTACTCATTCACATAAAACAATATATTGATTTAGAAATTGTAAGACACTTTTTGTTTAGAGGGGCGTATGCGAGAAGGATTGATTGAGAGCTAGCAAACAATGAGCTGCATAATGAGCTGCATAATGAGGCAGGAATGTGAGAGGGAACTATAGTAAAGAATGTGAGGACAAATAAATGTATACATGTTTGTTTGAGGTTTATCAAGAAGTTAACAATATAATCAAAATAGAAATGAAGGTCAGTAGGACATTTTCTGTTTATTTGGAAACAAACCCTATTCAAAAACTTAACTTGTATAAACTAAGAAACTGATACACAACAGAGCTCCTCATGTGGCTCATGTTACCGTATATCTTTATGTCCAAAAAGTGTGAATTTGTTTTTCCACTTCATAGTTTTGTACTGATGAGAGGGATGCAGACCAGTAAGAGAGTTAAATAGCTGTTAGCATAAATTGTCCACAGAAATACCCTTACATACATAACTGATGGGTAATTATCACTGATAGAAGTACATTCAGATAAACTATCATGTACATAAACTAAATTCAGAACAACTCAGATAAACATCTGCAGTGATTAGTTTTATAAAAAGCTGTTTCAGATGCACATCGCCTGATCGTATAGTTTCTGTTTTTAATGCGTTTCTGTAAGCGCGTATGAACTTTAAAAACACATCGCATTGTTAATTCAATAACCACACTGGTTTTTTTTGTAATAATAATACTCTTTACTGAACCAAAAGCTTTACCATAGCTGCCATCTCTCGAACATCCAAACAGGTCACGTAAACCCAAAACAAACCGCGCACACTCCTCCTCGCACATGCGCAGAACATCGCACATGCGCAGAATATTAAACATAACTTAACACGCATATGGCGACCATGTGAGCGAGCTCGCGTTTCCGCGTAAACAACGTGAAGCTTATAAAAAATGGTGTTGCATGTAAAGTGTATTATATGGAATTGCATTGCATGTAAACAATATATGGAATCATATTACAGCACACACTTAAAAGATCCTGCAGTGCAGGCTCACTGAAAGTTTCCATGAAGCATACGAAAGTAAATTACGGTCTCTAACACTGTACAGCATGTAACAGATATCCACTATTACGTGAGATCACGCGTCCTCGTTTGTAAACAATGCGAAAGCTTTTCAATCCGAAGGGTGCAGTCTGCTGAGGTCGCTTATGTAGGCTGAAATGCAGAAGCCATACGCATATTACATGATAGCAAATGTAAATGAGGATAAATAAGTTACTCACTTCAGAAATATGTCCTCCTCCAGTGCGTCTTCCATTGTTGTTCTTCTTAGGTAACATAAAAGATAAACGCTTCTCTTCCTCAATGTCCAGACATAAATGAAGATATTCATCACGTGTGTGTATAAAGTTTATCATCCAAAAAATGCAGTAAAGTCTTTAAATTTATTACAACTTTACGCTTTGTTTATTATGGTTTGAACTGCTCCTCTGTTCATTACCATGTCAACAGCCTGTGGGCGTGACCGTATTAGAGATAATGAGCTCAGACAGGAAAAACAGTACTCTCTTTACTTCAATGCAGATTATATAAACAGGAAATATTTGTTTTTGATTATAATTAGCTTGTTTAAATGTAGACATTTCAGGCTTTCTTTGAATATGTGTATCATGTTTGTGTGACGAGTATTCGCGGAGTTTCAATAAATTTTTGTAACATGTTTTGATAGACAGCTGGCGGAGACAGAAATTTCTGGATGCACACCCTGTTTATTTTCTTTATTTGACAAAAACACAAAGATCTGTTGTTATTGTGAATGTACACATTAAAGAAAACGCGTCAAAACGCGGCGCCGCGTTTTTGGACCCCATGGGTTAATATGGACATAGCAATAACATTGGACGAACCAGATGCATTGTTTAAAGTGTTATAGCACATATGCTAATTTTCAACACCTGTCCATGGGAGGCTTTTACAACTAAAAAAAAACACATTGTATAACAAAACAAGTACAATTACACATGAGAACAACTTTGGCCCGATTGAAGCCACTGTTTGAGCCCTATGATAAAGATGTTGATATTGTTCTGCGGTTTAAATTCAGTGGGGAGAGAGTTCCATAGTGTAGCACCTCTGAAGGAGAAGCTAGACTTTCCAAAAGATGTTCTTAACTTTGGGAGCACACAATCCCCACTAGCTGAGGCTCTGTTGGAGGGTCTAAGAGAACCCTGACGCCTTTCTATGAGGCCCGAAAACAGTGGTAACACAATTGTTCAAACATTTAAAAGTCAATTTCAAAACTTTCAAAATTTTCAAAAGTAAAAAGCTTGTGCTTTTGTATGATATCACACTGATGTCATCGCATAGGTTTCTTATAAAATATCTTAATTGCCTGTTTATATAGAGAAGTGGCTGGTTTCAGAGTGGACGCTGTTGTTTGTGACCATGCCGTAATACAGTATGACAAATGTGAATAAAGCCGCTAAATTGACAAATGTCCTCTAATAAATTGAAAACAATTCAAAGTTGATTTAACTTTCCTGCAAACATGGTTTACTTGACTTTGAAACTTCAGGTGTTTGTCCAAGATAATTCCCAAGTATTTCATTTCATGGTCTAAATGAACCTCAAAGATGCTATCAGGGGACCTCCGGTTGATCAAAAAAGACATTGAAAAAGTTTTCTGTATGTTTAGAGTTAGGGACAGCTGAAGCCATCTTAAGATGTTATGTAGAGCCTGTGTTAACTGCTGCCCAGCCAGTGAAGTTGTTTTTGCTGACACATTGATAACTGTGTTGTCAGCATAAAGCTGGCAGTTTACACCCTAACAAAAATTTGGAAGATCATTTATGTACATTGACAACAACAGTGGTCCTAAAACTGACCCTTGAGGCACTCCTAAGTCATTTAGAATCAGGTTGGATTTAATGGTTCCTGCTTTCACACATTGTTCTCTACCCTCCAGGTATGACTTAAACCATGACAGAGCAGCAGCTGAAAATTGGAATTGCTGTAATTTTTGCAATAAGAAACAGTGGTCCACAGACAGAGGCCTTCTTTAGATCTAAAAACACAGTGCCTACGACATTGCCTTTGTCCAGTGAACCTTTGATCTGTTCCAGCAAGAAGCTATTTGCCGTCTCTGTACTGTGTTTTTGTCTGAACCAAAACTGCTGGGCATGCAACAATTTGTTATTTTTTATTGTTATATTAACTGTCCTGCCACAATTTTTTCCAGCACTTTGGAAACGACGGGAAATATGGAAATAGGCCTGTAATTGCAGGCTTGGTCTTTATCACCTGAAATTGGAGTAATAACAGCAATCTTCCAGCTCTGAGGAAAAGTATTTGTCTGTATTGACTAGTTTACAAGGTAAGTAATGGGATTGAGTAAATTGCTTAAATGTTTTTTAATTAGAGAAACATTGAGATTATGTATGTATCTTGATGTAGAATTTTTTTTTTTTTGACAATAATTTTCCTTACTTTGTCACACGAAACTATGATTTTTAAGAGATCTGTACTGCTAAGCTGAACTTTGTTCTCTTAAGGTAATTTGGCCTTGAAAGGTTTAGCTAGATTGTAAACTGATTCGACAAAGTATTTGTTTAACTCATTTGCAATTGACTGGTTGTCATTAACATGGACAAACACTTTATCCATTGCAATTTGGTTTTAGGAAAAAATATTCCACTGAAATGGCAACCTGCTATTTTGTTGAAAAGATCAAATCAAAACTAGGCAGTGGGAGTGCTTTAGGAGCTGTTTTCTGGATTTAAAAAAGCTTTTGTAAATCACAATGTTCCTCTCTGTAACTTGTCAATTTTTAATTTTTCTATGCTATGAAATGGATGGAGTCTTATCTCACCATGAGAAGACAACACACCAGAGTTGGGAATAAAATGTCATCATTTAGTAACTGCTCTTTTGGTGTCCCGCAAGGCTCAGTCTTAGGCACTTTCTTATTTAGTCTGTATGTTAATGACCTACCTCTAGTCTGTCCAGAAGTTGACACCCAAATGTATGCAGATATTCTGCAGATATACAGATATATTATGCAGTCATTCTGGCTCATGGAAGAGAAAAATATAAGTGGCAACTAAATTAACAGCAGCAATGGCAAAAATTTCTTGAGTCTTGCATGACACTAAATGTCAGTAAATGTCTTGTCTAATGTTTGTCTTTTTATATAAGGAAAAATGAAAATCAGCCACATGTTGTAAATGGGGAAAAATCCAGACTGTGTCACATTTTAAATATATGGGGGTTATCCGTGAATTACAGTTGTCTTTTAGTTCATATTATTGCTATCGGATAGTAGGAGAACAACCAGGGTGACCAGTAGAGGTCACTGTGCCGTACAGCGCAGGCATACTGAGTTTGGCAGATCAGCCTTCTCTATCAGAGCCTCTAAGCACTGGAACTTAGTCCCAAATGAGATAAGAGACATCAGTACATTTACTTGTTTTAAATATAAAATAAAAGTATGGTTAAAATCTATACAATCATGTACCAATTAATTATAAACTTAGAAAATTCATTTTTTTTATCCTAACATTGTATTGTTATGTCTATTAATATTGTACTTTCTTTATTATGTTATTTTGTTTTATTGTGATTTTAACAATGTGAAATTTTGTTGTCTGAGAGGTTACTTGTGTGATAATGTTTTATGGTATACTCATATATGGTATATGTGATTGTTGGATAAATTGTATGTCACTGTTTCCTGTTCAGGGACTACAGATGAAATTTAGCTTGTAGCTAATTCTGGTATGGCTGAGTGCCATGCACTGTCCCTATCAAATAATCAAATAAATAAATAAAACATATTTATCAACAATTTTAAGGCAATCTATAATTTGAAGGTTTTTCCTATTAAAATTTGTCAACTCATGTATATGTTGCATAGTTTAGAGCTGCCATTTGCTTCTTCTATCATTTTTATAAAATATTTTGTATTTGCTTTACGCAGCTCACTTATGACTTTGTTCCTGAAACCAGTGAAAATTTGATAATCAATATTATTCCTAGATTTCAAGGACTTTTTAAGTGCAAGCTCACGTTTTTTAGCCATTAGCCAAATGTTGTGGTTGAACCACAGAAGAGAATACTTTCTTGTTTTTTTTGTTCAGGTTTTTGTCTACTTATTTATAGGGATGCACCGAATCCAGATTTTTTGGGTTTCGGCCGAATACCGAATCCACTGTTTAAGATTCGGCCAAATCCGAAACCTAATACCGAATCCTACTTGCATCTTTATTCCATTACAGGGCTCGCAAAATTTCAAAATCCCTGGTAGCCCCTCGGGCAGGCACTCTTCAGTTTTTGGTAGCCCGACATTTTGCCAATACAAAGCCAATAGGGCCTCTAACCACAATGTGTAATCTGCTATTCTTGTTGTTGTTTTGATGCTGTTGGTTTTTTAACAAACAAAAAACTGGATTTCCATGTAAACCAACTGTTCCTGCTCATCCCCACACCAGATATAACCACCATTTAAAAGTGGTTCAGTGGGTCACAAAACTCACAGTTTGGATCATCCAGTTAGAGATTGGATCATTTTTTCACTCTCTTCCCTGCCCGTACAATCTATATCACTTTAAAGCTTGCTGCGAGAGATTTAATTTTCTTACGTGAGGATAGTAATGACTGACAGGACGAAGTTGGAGGATTTGCACAAAAATCCATGACAAATCAGTACAGATTGCTTCCTGTACTGCGGCTTAGCCCGATCGCGAAAGTGAAAGTAAAACTCGAGCGCCCGCTCAAACGCAATTTAAATACACAATGCCTGAATTTCATGCACCACAATTACCCATCCAAATCTGTGAGAGGATACATAAGCATTTAAATATATTTTTTCCTCCCTATAAGTCAAGATAGCCCCACGGGCAGGGTGGGGATGCATTTTGATAGCCTGACTGCAAAACACAATGAAAGCGATGCGGTGCGATCCGTTGGTTTTCCAGGTGGGTCCACGAAATGTGAAACGCCCCTAAGGCTCACTGGAAAAAAAACCCACTTATCTCCACGTCAGCACCTGATGTGTGTAATCAACGGCCGCGTGATGTCGACCAGCATAGCACAAGCTTAGGGTTCGGTTCGGTGGAAAAAAAATCTAAGATTCGGCCGAACCCCGTCAAAAAGCCCAGTATTCGGCCCGAATCCGAATCCTGGATTCGGTGCATCCCTACTTATTTATTACATCATTTAATTTAGTGACAAATTTGGATGCACTCGATGCACAAAAAAGATATGAAGGCTTCGAGTTTTGTTCTTTGCTTGGGTTTTAACGAAAAGGAAAAGTTTAAATTGTTTAAAACAGATGCGATAGCTGATTCCAACAGTGATGTGCCATGGCGGCATCTATCTTTGTAATGTACAAAATCTGCTTCACCATTGTTGCGCTGTTGTCATCGTGTAAAGCCCGCCCCAACGTTTCTGATTGGTGCCGTGATTTCTCAACATTAGAAATGGGCTTGAATGGCCTTGTTGCCAGACTACGTGCAGAGCAATTCTATATTTGCCAGAAGTTGTCTGGGCTTTCCCAGGCTACCCTCTTGGTAATATTAAAAAAAAACATGGTATTTCCTACCATTTTTATGCTGATGACTCGCAAACTTACCACTGAGAAGAGATGTAAAAGGTTCCCTAATTTTACCCAAATGTCTCAAGGATATTAAAACCAGGATGCCTTTTATTCTTTAAAATTTAAACAAAGAAAAAACTGAGATAATTGTGTTTGAAGCCAGCCGGGTGTGTGACTTTTTGATAATGATAGTGATTTTAAGCTTGACAAACAGATAAACATGGTGGTTAAATCTAGATTTTATCAATTGAGGCATTTTGCTCAAGTTTTATCTTTCAAAATTATCTTTAAAAAAGTGAATCATGCTTTTATTTCAACCTGTTTAGACTACTGTAATGCACTTTACATTGGCATGAACCAAACATCTCTTTCACGCCTACAATAAGTCCAAAATGCAGCTGCTCGTCTGTTAATATGAACCCGGAAACACATTTCTCCTTTTTTTGCCTCACTCCACTGGCTCCCTTTGTATTTTAGAATATTAATTTTTAGAATTTTAAGATTGTAATGTTTGTTTTTAAGTCGCTAAATGGGTTGGCACCTCAGTATATTTTGGAGCTCCTGCATATTTACACCCCGTAAAGGTCACTGAGGTCTGGGGATCAGCTGCGGCTGAATGTGCCCAGGATCAGGCCGAAGACCAGAGGCGATCGCTCTTTTCTGGAGTAGCTCCCAAATTGTGGAATGATTTACCACTGCACATTAAAGCTGTGCCTACCCTCCACACCATTAAATCTAATTTAAAAACATATTTCTATTCCCTGGCTTTTGATGCACTATGATGTAACCTTGTTTGTTAAAATTGTCCTATATAAATAAAGTGGATTGGATTGGAAATAAAGGTCAATGAACATCCATATATTTAAGCATGCTTCCAAGCATATTTCAACACTTCAACAATTCCATGATATAAATGTTGATTTATAAAATATATGAATGTTAATTTATATAAATAAACACCAGTCTTTAAAGGGCGTGTTGCAGGTTAACCACCACTGTCGATTAATGGGTACATAAATCACTCAAGATATGTGTATAATTTTTAAAATGTCTCAAAAATGGTCTTAAAGAACACTTTTTTTACGTTTTTGGTATTAACGGTTTTTTTTACGCAATTCTGCGATGACGTCACGCTGGGGAGAAGTGGAGAAAGCCTCAGCCAGAGCCATAGAGATAGATGAGACATTTATTGCTGTTTAATACTTGCGTATACAATTTGGAAATCATATATACATCGTAGGAAATATATAATGTGTTATACTGCAAAGATACCATGCTAAATATTATTTATGATATCTTTGGAGATAAATAAAACTTCGCAAATCTGCTGATTTGATCCATTCATGTCCTGACCACCAGGCTAGAGATTTTTAAACATCCTTAATCCACACTTACTAGTCTATCAAATAATATCTCAAATATATTGTTTTGTGAAATAAAAGGATGCTTTGTTATATTGTTTATGCGATTATAACGAATCACACGATCATTTTATACGCAGCAGTCAGCAGCTGCAGCACACTCGGATCCGACCGCATACATACTGTAATAAACAGGCGTTCGGCGGCTTTTTACATCACGACAGACTATGCCATTTGAGGAGGAACCGCTCATTGATCACCGTATTTTTATAAATCCTGTACATGTTTGGACCTGCCGAACAGGTTGAGCACTTTCATATACTTTGTTGAGCAGAGAGGCTGCACTTTGACCAGCGGGCTGCGGGAACCGGAGCACATCACGCCGCCAGACGGTGTTGTTAACTCGAAACGTATAACTATTATCATATCGACCCACCGGGAAAGTCCCGACTCCCGACTCTCTCGATTGCCATTCCGCTACTGGCTGTAAGAAAGCGAGTGCGTTTGGGTCGCTGGTCCCCGCGAACAGATGTGACGTGCCTCACTCACCTTCCTGGATTAGAGACATGCTGCCAAAACCGTTTGTGCTGAAGATCGCATAAAGTTACACCCATTTCAGGCAGGATTATGGACCCCCTCAAGCCAGCATGCATGAGTATGTTAATTGTTTGTTTACTTTCTACACGAAGATATGCTAACGTTATGCTATCTGGCTGTCTGCCTATCTCTCTATACTAGCCTATCCGTCCGTCCGTCTGTCCGTCCGTCCGTCCGTCCGTCTATAATCTGCGCTATCAGAACTGTACTTTACTCGTCTTTCTATAGTCATTCTCAATGCTCTCAATGCGGCTTTGGTAAAATCTCTCCCCAGCGTGACGTCATACAGTGCGTTGTGGGGGAAAGGAGAATCATTGCAAACCGCTGTACTTTTTCATACTTTTTCGGGTTTTGTGATACCCAACAACATAAAATACAATGGATAACACTTTAAATGGTTATTACACACAAGCAAGTTGCACAAATTCGTAAAAAAAAGAACCTGCAACACACACTTTAATCATATTTTCATTGTGTCTTTGTTGCTTCTGTCTTGCTTAAGCGCTTTTGCAGCCACACTTGATTCTAAGGAACTACTTTGTTAGGCAGAAAAATAATATTTATTCTAATAAAATTACATCTATTTTATGAAACTGCTATGCATATGAAGTAACCATTTTATAAAAGCAATAACCCCGGTGAAGCAGTGGTGTTACAGTGCATTTTATAACAGCTAAGGGCGTTGTTAGGCACGACACAAAGCAAATAAGGGTTAAGGAATAAAACACACAAGGCAAGGATCCAGATGCAGTTTACAAAATGTATTAAAATATCATGGAGCAGAGAGGAAGAGAGAGAAAAACCGCTGGGAAGAGCCAGGGAGAGATAGTCACTGAATGAAGACAGGGAGATATAACCGCCGAGCTGTGTTGAGGAGAGATGACCGCTGAGCTGTGCTAGGGAGAGATTAATTCTCTAAGAGACGCCATAACACTCTGCGAATATGCTAAATGTGTGTACCTGCATAGAGGGGGAGAAAATGCGAATGTCTTCAAGGTACATAAAGACAAACTTGTTCATAATGTCTCTCAACACGTCAGTAACCATAGCCTGGAAGACAGACGGAGCGTTTGTTAATCCAAACGGTAAAACAGAGTATTCAAAATTTGGTGAAGAAACACCCTCTTTGCAGAATTTCTAAAGCTGTAGACATTAAAGGTAGGGAGCATCTTTTCTTAACAGTAATGTCATTTAAGCCTCTGTAATCAATGCATGGATGTAGGGAGCCATCCTTCTTTTTAACAAAAAAGAACCCCGCTCCCGCAGGAGAGGTAGAGGGATGAATGAGACGGGTGCAAAGGCAATCACTTATATAATGATCCATAGCCTCTCTTTTGGGACCCGACAAAGAGTAAAGTCTACCTTTAGGCAGAGAAGTGAGAAAGATCAACATACTCCACCGGGACCCGGTCAGATCAGCCGCTGGAACCTGAGAAACAGAGAGAAAAGAACCCGAAGAAGCAGAACCAAGACAAGACACATGACAAGACTGGGACCAAGCTAAAATAGCATGCTGCCAATAAAAGTGAGGTTGTTCTTTGACAACCATGCATGCCCCAAAGTGATGGGAGAAAGAGACGCATGCAGGAGGTACAGCACAATCTCCTCACAATGATTGCCAGAAATGTGAAGACTTACGGGAGGAGTGCAATGAGTGACCTGCGTTGTCTGCTTTCCCTTAATTGTCCAGTTGGCTAGGGGCACCTTAAGAGGAATGGCAGGAATTCCGCACTCTCCGGCTAAAGCAAAGTCCAGGAAATTCCCCTCAGTTTTGGAATTGAGAAGAGCCAGAGAGGAGTGTTCCGTACCGCCTAAAGACAGGAGCAGGGCTGGACTGGGACAAAAATTCGGCCCTGGCATTTTGGCTCAAACCGGCTCACACTACATATAATTACAAATACCACCCATCTTTGCACACCTTTAAATATGTATAGAAATAGCAACTTCAATTCCATAAAAGCAAACACCCAATTAATAGCAGGTAGAAAAGAGTGAGAGTTGACCACTTTTAGAACGTGTAATTTAATAATGCAATAAAACTGTATAATCCACACTTATCACCTTCTAAAACAAGCTTCATCCTTAAAACATTTGTCTTGTCAAAAAAATACAAACTTAAAACGTCCATCTTGTCTGTGCCTGTGTGTTTGAGGGATAAAGAGAAAGAGATTATAAATAGCTGATCAGATGAATTTTCCACAGTATAGAATTTAATTAACTGTAAACTCACTTAAGTCGAATGAATGCTTGTAAACTCCTTGGATAAACCTTTAAAAGTGAGAGAAGGCATCCTGTGTGTCAAAGAGAGAGTGGTTATGTTAACTGATTATATGATCAGTGTTTTCCAGACTCCCAGATAAAAGTAGCATATTGTAAACTCACCAAGTAAAATCAAAATGAAGGTAAACTCCTTTGACGTACAAATTATGTCAGAGATGTCCGCTTCCTGTAAGAAAGGAGGAAAGAGGTTCAGTCTTAAATGAAACATAAAACAGGTGCTACAGTGCAATAAATATTTCATGATATAACTATAAACACTGTGCGATTTTAAATAGTCTTTTAGGATTGTTGCTTGCCACACTGTGCGATTAAGATCGTAATTAACTCTTTCACCGCCAGCGTTTTTTTAAAAAGTTGCCAGCCAGTGCCAGCGTTTTTCATGATTTTCACCAAAGTTTAATGCCTTCCAGAAAATGTTCTTCTTTAAATATATAAACATACAATATACCAAATGAAAGAACAGACCCTCTGCTTTCAAACAAAAAAAACCGTATCATCCTACCTTCAGTGGTTCTTTTGTAATTAGCTTTTGAATATGGGTAGGCTTCTGCAAAAACACCACATTTTGAGCAAAAAGCAGAGATAATTCCATTTTTGTGACGGACTTTTCATAGAGATCCCATTCAGAGCGATCTTTCAAGCAGACACGGACATGCAGCAGCTTGCCATAGGGCAATACTTCCGGGTTTAAAAAGTTGCGGAAGGGCGCCACCTGGTGGATAATAGCGGCATTGCGGAAAGACGGAAAATCTCGTCATTGGCGGGGAAGCGTTTTCTCTTAATTGACGAGATATCTCGTCAATGGCGGTGAAAGAGTTAAGTCCATGTCACACTATATGATCTCAGTTTCCATCAATGTCAGACTGTACGAGTTTAAAGACTTTTAAAAATCGGACGTACGCAAACAAACGCATCCGCAGTTTTACGTCATCGAT
Source organism: Misgurnus mizolepis (assembly GCA_025389145.1). Lineage (NCBI taxonomy): Eukaryota > Metazoa > Chordata > Actinopteri > Cypriniformes > Cobitidae > Misgurnus > Misgurnus mizolepis. Next base: position 6,293,747 of record JAIFKI010000022.1, on the reverse strand, counting down.
TGACGACGGCTGGGAAAACACACGCTGAAGCGAAGGCTAACAAACCGAAACAACATCTACTGTTCATTTTAATCATGACTTGTCTCAAGCATAAAAAGAAGACAAAACAAAGGAGACGAGTACTTGGCATTTGAATTTCCAGCGTGATTTCTCTCCAGGCTGCTTCATTTTTATACTGCTGTACAGTCTACCTGGTTCTTTTTTACATTTGTCTGTGTTGATTTGTTGTTTTCGCCGCACTAATTGTGTCATCAGGTTCTGTGCTTCTATTGGTTATTGAGCAGCCGGTTGTCGTAGGATGTCACACAGCAGGATTGTATCTAAAAATTTCTGACACTGCCAGAATTTTGTCGGAGGATAATTTTTATCGCAACGGTCATTAATCGGCTGTCTGTGAACATGTCAAACTAGCGATCAAAGACGGCAGATTTTCGCCTGGGATTCCAGAAATCGTTTAGGATTTCAAAATTTGTCCCAGACAGCTAAATCCTGTCTGAAATCTCACAGTGTGCACCGGGCTTTAGTCAAACGAATGCTTGTAAAATCTTCGGATAAACCTTAAAAGTAAGAGAAGGCATCCTGTGTGTCAGAGAGAGAGAGAGAGAGAGAAAGAGAGAGAGAGAGAGAGAGAGAGAGAGAGAGAGAGAGAGAGAGAGAGAGAGAGATTATGGTTATGATAACTGATTATATGATCAGTGTATCCAGACTCCCAGATAAAAGTAGCATTAACTTATTGTAACAAAATGAAGGTCCTTTGATGTACAAATTATGTCAGATATGTCCGCTTCCTGTAAGAAAGGGAGAAAGAGGTTCAATCTTAAATGAAAATATAAGACAGCTGCTACAGTCCAATAAATATTTTCATGACATTTTTTAAAAAATGTTATCCTAACTTATTAAGCTACAAGAGCAGCCTTCTTAATAATTCACTCTTCTCAGCGATCCTGTCAATGACTATGTCTGAGTCCAATGCCATGAGGATGTCTTTCTCGGTGGCCATCAACATAAACATTTCCGGCTTGTTTGCTGACAGAGTGCTTCGAAGTCTGCTTTTGATGAATTTGAGTGTTGAGAATGTTCTTTCACAGGCCACTTGAGTCAAAGATAGGGTCAGCAGGAACTTATATGCAAGCCCAAGGAGATGATAAGCACTTGACAACATGTTCAACCGCCTAAGTATTTCATAGCAGCACAATGGGCAATTTTTGCAGGAGGCACAGCTTTTGTTCACAATATCAGTCTCCTCTTCCTGTCCTGCAGACCTATCTTCCACTGTTCTGGTCTTGTATTCATCCAGATGTGATGTTTTAAGCTCGCTCCATTGTCTAGCTAAACATTTTAATTCTGACTGTAGATTCTCTACTGTATCTGGGCTTTCAAATTTTATCAGACATTTACTGAGGTCTTGGAGTGCGTTGCTCAGAAGAGAAGTGTCCCTAATCCGATAAAAGTTTTTAGGGTCCAGCCAAGCCAAATCAGCAAAGAGAGTGCCAAGAATTATGGTGTGTACATTCACCTCATATGCTCTCTCAGCATCTATAAGTGACTCCTCTCCAGCCATCTCTTCAACCCTGCTTTTTTCTTTTTTGCTCTATTCTAAGGCAATTCAGCCCCCACTTCAGTGTCTGTTCCTTCCATCCTTTGTTCAATATTTTCATTTGTCCAGTTGACAAACTTATCTGCAGCTGCCCTTATACTTATGAAGTCTCTGGCGATCTTTTTCTGGCTCTCATGTGTGGCAATCACCATATTACCATACGGTGGGCAGAGAGGATATCCATCCCTTCTGTTAGAAAGAGGAGAGGTTTATTAAGACTTCTTCTAAGACTTCTGAGAGCAGGTCTACAAAGTATTGACCAGTGGATGCCTGACACCTCACTACAGCGAGAAGCCTCTCATGCACAGTATTAGTAACATACCTTAAGATTACTGAGCACTGATCTTAAGATGTTATGTCTTGGGTAGTGTCTAGCTGAACAGAGAACAGTCCGGCTGTCTGGACATCTTTGGAAATACACTCTTGAATTAGGTGACCAATTGTATCAATTACTGAGTTTACTGTGGTTTTGGAGAGTAGGGTAATAAGAGACCCTCTACCACTTGTTCCACTGGACTGGTGTAACTTCCTGCTCTTTTCAATGCAATTATCAAGATGCACTTTTAGGCAGACATCATATTTACTTAAATGATGAGTTCCAAAAAGTTCCCATGGTCTATGGTATTGTCATCCAATGTATATGCTGCCTCATTCTCCATATGCCTGTAGCTCAGCCCCCTCTTTCCAAGCACTTTCACTACATCCACAACCCAATACCTGATGTCTCTTTCTCACTTGTTCCCTATGAGCAGACATCTGACTACTAGCAAAAATGCTCCTAATATCTGCATTTGAGCATCTTAGGAAAAAGGCTTCAGCACCTGTTTGGTGTGCAATGCTCTTTTCATGCTCCTCTATGCGTTGGTGAACATGGCTCCAATCTGACATTCCACTAAAAAAATATGTTGTCAGTCTTCCCAAACCCCATACACATAAAACAAAACAATGCATGATGTCTCTCACAATATGTGAGCCACTTCCTGCTAGTTCCGTCCTTACAGGTGAATACCTTCTGTACAGCTGGATTTCTAGCATTTTGTTGTGGGTGGAATCTAAAAATCTCTGCAAAGTAGAAGTTGTAGGATGGACAAAGTAATTCATGTCCCCCTGCTCCACCCTCTCTCTCTTACTGACACCCTCCTGTCTCTCGCTGACACTCTCCTCTCTCTCGCTGACACTCTTATCATCTGGTGATTCTATCTCAACCTGGCTCAAAAAGACACAAGGAGAGACTATGTGGTAAGTTTTTGTTAACATAATACAACCAGGAACAGTAAAATGATTCTCTTTAATAGGGCACACAAAGCTGCATCATCATAACAATACCATATAGGAAATTGTTAAAAGGTGGCAAAATACACAAAGAAACAAATACAGCCCTGTGGGTGTCTCAATTTCATTTCTGTATATTGTTCATAAACATTTTTGTTAGGTCCTAAAATACACTATTCACTACACACTGCAGCCTATAATAAATAATGAACAAAACAAAAATATTCCTAACTGATTAACTGTCATATTATATGTTGATTACAGTTTTTCTGAATTGCTAAAACACTAAACCCCTGCTAAACACAACAACTCCAAATTGTACACACTTTTTTCTAATGGTATTCTTTACCAATTGTGTGGATTGTAAACAGTCTGAGAGGCAGATGAAGAGTATGATGAAGAACAGAACACCAGAGACAATGCAAATGGCAAAATTTGCCATATCTGTTTAAGTGTGTTGTTATATACAATAAACATATCTTTTTCTGTAAGCAGATCTCCTGGATTGTTCGATTTAGCTTGAGGAGAAATGATATGATTTGAAACAGACAATAAACAAAAAAATCTAAGAATCAAATACACTCGTAGTCACATAGCAAAGAGTGCAATTATTTTATTCTCAATATTCAATATAATTGTTCTCCGCAGCTTCTGAAGTTTGCTTATTATCGGTTATTTCTCTCTCCAGAAACCAGAGCGTTTGCAGACATTTCTCATTGTGATTGTTAATGTGCATTTAAAAACATTGTTTTGAAGAGCTGAACGATATATTTTGTTTGCAGTCGTGAATGTTAATCTGCATGTAAACCCCTCATTTTAAAGAGCTGAACCATAACTTCATGTTGCCATGAGACGTGCGTCCTCACTACAGCACGCTCCTTACGGCATTATATCTGCCTCTTGTTCACACTTAGGGCTTAACAGGAATCTTACGGCAATGTTACTAGGTCTTCTTTACGGGAGTCATCCCAGAACATTTACGGGACGTGTTTGTGTCCACACAGAAGCTTGCCTGCCAATTTTATAAGTATTTTCTGGGACCAAAGTGCTGTGTGAATATTTATGTAATCCTGGACCACAAAATCAGTCAGGGTAAATTTTTGGAATTGAGATTTATACATTATAAATAAATAAGTTTATCATAGATGTATGGTTTGTTATCTTCAACTACTTGTATATCTGCCCCATGTCACTGTTTAGAATAGCAATTTTCTTTTCATTTACAAGTAGTCGAAAACATTAGAGGTATTGTTAGTAATCAGCTAGACAAAATATATTAAACTGGCCTAGTGGTTTTTGGATATTTTACTGCAAATATCTTACAAGTGGACTTTTCAACAAAATCCAGTATTATACAAACACACACGCAAAATCTGCCACTACCAATGATAAACAAACTGTATCCATTGTTTCCATAAAAATGGCTTTCTTCTCCTTACATCCAAAAACACACTTCTTTTGTGCCATTTTGTGCATGAGTCTTGATATAAAACAAGCTGTCACATGAAGTGATGCCTGTAGCTTCTAGAGTCCTCGGTTCTCACTCTCCCGGTGATTGACATGTGAGTGTGCTTTTCCGGGGGAAGTGCCAATAAAAATAAATGATACGTATGGCTTACCCCTGATACATCAGCTGTACCCTTTCCGAAACTTGTACGAACCCTGGTGAAGTGCATTCAGCACAGAAATACCCAGTAACACGTACAACTGCTTTTTTGAGACTTTGCCTATGTTTAGCATGAGGAATCCAACTCTTAAACTTTGTAAATAAGTCAGAATGCATGAAATATCGATGACCCCCCCCCTTAAGTAAAAATTCAATATATTTACAGTTGTACTTTTTACAGTCAAACTTGATACAAGTAGAGCTGTTAAACAGTGTTAAACAGTTAAAGTGTCTACTCTCCAGAGATCTTATCAGTCCCTGGCTCCTCTGCATGATCGTAAATTGGTGCCATTCTCGGCATAAACAAAATTCCATAAAGAAACATGACGGACAATTGTCAGAACTTGCAGAATTCTGACCAAGTTATGTGGAATTGGGACTCTCTAGTTTAAGATCACAATAAGCTGTTTAAAATGTATATATTACTCAGTATATCCTTGTACTGCGTGGTCGTATCTTTCTAGCTTTACCTTAGTATGGCTTATATTCACAGTTATTAAATTATTATTTGATGTGTGTTTAAACCCTTATTTCCTGATCAATGATATGCACTATGTTTCCATAACTGGCTTTAAACTCATAATTATTACTGAGACAAACTCTCTGCAATAAAATTTTCCGAATAAATAGACGGTTAACCCGCTTGATCAACAACCTTTCACATTGGCTATCTCAGTTTCATTGGGCTGGACTTATCAAAAGATAAGAAGGCAAGCCATCCAACTCATCTTTGCTCACAATTGGTTAAACTCACAGCTCAGCTTTCAGCTCAAGCGGTGAGACCCATCTCCCTCCCTTGGGACAGTTTTGGGAATTCTTCACTTCAATCCGCTCTACGGAATAACGCAAAGGAACAACTTCAAGGTCTCTGTCACGTGATCTCAAACACATCTGATTTTTCTTCCTCACGCTCTTACCCACATCTGGATCTTTGCACTGCCTCACAAAAGCCGATGCAAGTATTCGTTCATTACTTACTGCAAAACTTACTGCTAGATTCTGGAAGAGAAGTAATGTTGGTCCCTTATGATTCTTATGAATGATATGAAGCTAATGGTTCTTTAAAGTGGGGGTGATGTTTTTAGGATTCTTTATCGTAGCAAAGTCTCTGACATCTTTTACTCCAGGCAGGTTGCATTTCTGAAAAAACAGTGACATTGGATTCCTGATGGTCTCACAATCAAATTCTTGATCTTATTTTACTTTTAAAAATTCTATAGCATTGCATCTTTCTCATAGGAATTTAATAATTAATTTTCAGTGCAAGGTAAACCTTTCTGTGGCCCATTTTACCTGTAAAAGAGAACCTGCGTAATAATTTTGCACACCTGAATATAAAGTGTGTTTGACTTCCAGCCATCATTAACAACAATATATCACTTAGAATTGATTTTATACTAAATGTATATTTGTTTGAAATTAGGCATGTGTTTGGGGAAAATGTAATCAAAATATTGACTTGCATATTAAATATGCACACAGTATAAATTAATGAGAAGAAATTAAGTAGTTGTAGTTAAATAGGTTGCAACACTTTGCAAAAAAGTGAAGGAGGTCTGAATACTTTCTAGATGCACATATTAGTTTAATAGGAGCGGGAGGATCCTGCCTATACCCATAAACAAATAAAGACACCGTTTTTTACTAAAGTTGTGTTCTTTAATCTTTTATTATTTGTTTGCAATGTGATTTTTTATTTAAATTTTACTAAATAGGGCAGTCAAAACTGTTATCCTAAACAGTGTGTGGGTTTGTAAACAATTACTGGGTAACACTTTACAATAAGGTTGTATTTGTTAACAATTAGTTAATTAGCTAACATGAACTAACAATGAACAACACTTCTACAGCATTTATTTATCTTTGTTGATGTTAGTTTTGGCATTTACTAATACATTTATAAAATCAAGCCTTGCAACTGATAACATTACTTAAAGGTGCAAAAGAGGATGTTTGTTTTATACATTTTTGCAATATTACTTGAAACTGTCTTTACTAAATGATAAAAGACTATTTATTAGGTGCACTGAAAGTAATAATATTAATATACGTCATCTGTGCACAAGATAGGGCCTTAAAAACATCAGCCAATTGCTCATGCGGTCATCGCATAAGCGATTGGCCCTCTGGCTTGTCAATCACTGCCATTACGATCCTTGTGAGAGACGTGCGCGCTCCAGTAACTAAATACAGGCGACGCATGCGCAAGTTTCGTTTTGTTTTCATTTTCGATCCTGCTTTCCTCCTCGAATTTGCACCACAGTAGAGAAGAAACTCGAAGGAGGACGCAAAAGAAAGACTTTTTTAAGCCGCTGGGAATAGGAGAAAATTGTCAGAAGAACGTAATATATTGGAGAAACATTTCAACGCTGGAGAGCAATGAAGGAACAGAGAGGTGTCAAGACAGACGCGCAGTTCACAAAATTATTTCCGACAGGTAACAGTGATTATTCTTTCTTTAGGGAATAATTGTTGTACTGTTATTTAAGTATATTGACGTTGTTCTTGTACTGTAGTTGTAAGGCAGTGACCAGTCTGCTACATGCTAGTTGAAATGGGAGTATCGTCGACTGATCTAACGTTTAAACGTCTTATTTGTTTATTATCATCATTTCACATAATGAATCCACTGACGTGAGTCACGCGACACAGCATATGCCGGTAGTAAACAAACACTCGTGTTCAAATAGTCGTGCACGAGTTTTGGAAGGTGTTCCCTAGAAATGAGCTGAGAAGGAGGGAGGCTGTTCTTACGCATGCGCTCATTTAAAAAACTCAGTAACCGTTTTTTGGATTCTCAGTCGGCGAAAAACATCCTCTTTTGCGCCTTTAATATACAATGGACTAACATGAATTAATGTATTGACAATAACTAACATTAACAAGAATTAATATATGCTGAAAAACTCATGTTTACTAATACAACCTTATTGTAAAGTGATAGAAATTACTGCAATATTAATATCAAATATAAAATGATTATAACATGGCTGCCTTCAAAGTTTTAGTCAGTGTAGATTTGCATATTTTAAATAAAATTGTCCCCACAAAGATAGGAATACCAGTATTTTTGTGACCTTGTGAGGATATTTTGAGGTCCCCATGAGGAAACAAGCTTATAAATCAAACAGGATGATGTTTCTTGAAAATGTAAGTAGCAGAAAGTTTTCTGTTATGTTGTGGTTAGGGTTTGGGGTTAGGGGAAGGGAATAGAATATACAGTTTGTACAGTATAAAATGCATTACGTCTATGGAATGTCCCCACAAAACATGGAAACCAGAATGTGTGTGTGTATGCGTGCGTGTCAGATAGTGTGTGGTGGAGTCACTGAGCTGAATGGAGCTTTTATCTATTAAGTCTTCCAGAAAATACTTTAGCAAAGTGGTAAATGAGTCATAAAAGAGCTTTTGAGAACAAGTGAAGCAACAGCACTGTTTTTATGCTGATCGATGTTCTGGATCTTTCTGCATTGTGTTGTTGGTATTAAACACCATTAAACAGTCATCTATACTGTATAAGCACCCGTTGTAAATGCATTAGTAATATATGTTAATGCACTGAGTGTAATTTGCTGCCCGCAGTCATTACATGTTTAGGATCCACTAATACATTATTTCACAGTTGGAGGCTTATTAATATCTACGGTTATAATGCATCAACATTAAGAAGTTGAGTTACTTGCACACGCGGCACAAAATTGTAACAAAGTGAGAATTGTTGTGTGGCGGCTTTTTTCCTAATTTAAATGTAAAACTAAATGAGTTGTGACAGATTTGCATGTAAATGTTTGCTTTTAATAGAGGAGCTTACCTTCACGAACAGACAGCTGAATAGGAAACACACAAGGAAAGCAGGTTCTGTTTTTGTTCAGAGCCGCCCGCTTGGGTGTAATGAGTGTAGGCAGCGAATCCAAGTGCAGGTAAGGTTTTTAATATGACAAAATTAAACAAGATTATCCATACAGGGAACAGGAACAACATCACAGAGAAACACAATGCTCAAAAAAGCACAAGAGGGACACTGGGTAGAGAAATCCAGGTTGATAGGACACACCTAGGAGACAAATAAGAATGAGGACCAAGCAAAAGAGCTACACAGAATTACAAAACATGGATGACAATACAGAACTTCAAAATAAGAAACATAGACTGGGGAAACACAAGACAGGACTGTTACCTTGCCAAATAAAGAGTCTAGGTGGGTGGTGGTGCCAGGCCTGTGATGAGGGAGAGGGCCTGGAGACCATGGCAGGGCAGGAAGCCAGGGCAGAGCTGGCATGGCAGGAAGCCAGGGCAGGCTTCCCAGGATACATGTTAAAACAAAATGGAAAACCCTGCCTATGGGAACACGTAACAAAGGGGGTGAGGTCCGAGGGGCAACCTTCCGATCTCTCTGATGAAGCCAATAAGGAAGTGACTTAAACTGCAATTCATTGAGGCTGGCTCCAAAAGGGAGTCAATTCCCATAGACCACCATGTTAAAAATGCCAACTTTACAGTAGAAAATAATATGTTTACAGCCTGGTACAAAAAGTGTTTTTGGTCTGTCTAGCTAACTTTGCACTTCATGACAATTGTGAGGGGGGTGAATTTTTTTTGTAACTCGTCTGTTTAAATTATATTAAGCCTTAACCTCTCGACGCGCACTAGCTCGCGGACGGAAGGACGTCAGTTTTTTTTAATGCTGCTAACAATATATATATAGCCTAATGTGTACAAACAACAATAATAATAACACTACTATACATCGTTTAAAAGGTCTAAGGGTTTAGCATCAGCGTATGGTGTCCGTTTTGAGATTAAATTGCTCTAGTATCATAAATATAGAATTTTATTACAGAAGTCCAGATAACAACATGCATAATATAAACTGACTCCTTACCTTTGTGCTGGTATAAGGAACGCGAATCGAATCCAGTCTGTTTCAGATGTGTGAATAACACATAAAAACTCTCCCAACAAAGTACATCCAATGACCATTTTTGTCCACAAATGCGTATATTCCGTGAAATATGGATATATTTTCCATTGTTTACATCAGATTTCAGATGCACGTCTTGTAATAGATTATAATATACAATCTGAGGACTATTTACATCGTAACACTTGTATATGAGAGCACACTCGCGTTCAAAACCAGCGCTCAAACTTGATTGTACAAGTAGGCGGGAGTATAATACATAATATCCAAACAGCGCTGTCTAATATCGTGACGTCATCTGACTCGCGCGTTCCTCCAATGACTTCATGGAAAATATTGATAGACAGAACGTGTAGCCAATTAGAACACGAATTCAACGATCTTTGTGTGAAGCTTTATTTCCTGGTGTGGATACGGCATTTTATACGCTTATATAAGGATGAACAATAAAAAGAACGAACGTGTATGCATGTAAACAAAAGACTTTTATTTTGTGGCTGACTGGCACTTAGAAAAGGCACTAGTCTTACAAAAACTCTTGCAAGAACCTCATTTTTGGGTCTATTAACTTCAAACGTGAAATATAACTTCTTTAGACTTGTGGCTTTGGCCTCATTGCATTTCTAGGTTTCACACATATATTTATCTTTAAGATTTTTAGTGTTAAAAAAGATGTTATGCCAAAAAAAATTTATTACAATGTACTTCAGCCTCTCTAACTTTTTTTTTAAATCTTAAAATAATTTTGAAACATGGAAAACGAAGCTCAAAGTGTCTTCTATCTAATGATACCACAGTTATGCTTATACTATAAATGGTTTAGTAAAAACAGCCCTTTTAGTGAAAGTAGGTATTTTCATGGTTTCGGGCCAGAATGGGGGTGCTTTTCAAGAGGTTAAGCTTCTGCATAATTAAGGGCGTGGCCACTTGAGTGATTGGTGAACTGCCACTGCTGTCACTAGAATCGGCTAGGCGGGTGTGGTTTCAGCAACCAGCCAACTCAGCTTCACCCATGTCCCGCCTTTTTACCCATTTTCGGTTTTCCGCAAGTGATTCTTGGTGATAGTGTTGAGAGAGCGCTTTACTTCTTACTTTGTTCAAAACAATCGCATCCTAATGACGAAAGCGTGCCCGGGCTCGGATAGATGAAAGTAGAGTGTGAGTGCGTGCTTTTGGGGGAGTAGGGAAATGGGGACAATCGCTCTGGGGCACGGTTAAGATCATGTGAGTGCGCCCTGAGTTGTAACACTGTGTTACTGTAACAAACCTTGCTGTGTACATTTTTTTCAAGTCTAGCTAACAGTTATCAGGAGTTGCTGACATGTTTTAAATCATTGTTCATCAAGTCAGTGATTAAGATAATATAAGGTTGGATTTGGTGACTTACACACCCAACTCAAAAATGGAAAAAAGATTTCAGTGATCACAGAAGAGATCACAGAAGATCATCTTCTGACATTAAGATAAAACAGATCAAAAGCACAGATTGTTGCGTTGTTAGGCACGACACGAAGCGGAGTGCCTGAAACCCCCTTAGCTGTTATAAAATGCACTGTAACCCCACTGCTTCGCGGGGGTTATTGCTTTTATAAAACGGTTACTTCATATGCATAACGTTAGCGGGATTTTATAAAATAAAACACAAATAAGTTGTATTTATATTAGTACAAATATTACTCTTCCGCCAAACAAAGTAGTTCCTCAGAATCAAGTGTGAGTGAAACAGAGAGCAGTTCCCAACCAACACAGACGCAGCAAAGACACAATGAAAATATTATTTAAGACTGTGGTGTTTATTTTATAAACCAACAATCATCTAATTTATACATTAACATTTATATTGATCGAGTGATGATCAAATATGCTTGGAAGCATGCTGAACTCTTTCCCCGTCAGCGTTTTTTTTAAGTTGCCAACCCAGTTTTAGTTTAATGCCTTGCAGAAAAATTATCTTCTTTAAATAAACATAAAATATCAAATAAAAGAACAGACCATCCGCTTTTAAACAACAACAAAAAACCAGTTTCATCCTACCTTCATTTGTTCTCTTATCACCTGTCAGATGTTTCAGCTAAAAGCGGAGATAATTCAATTTTTGTAAGAGATCAGATTCAGAGCCAGATCAAAACACGCTGTTTTTTTAGTGTTGAGTGAATGTGTCAGCATCAGTGTTTAAGTTGGGTAAGATCGCCACCCAGTAGATAGCGGAAATATCAATTTGAGGTAACTCCTCAGGGAGCGTTTTCTCTTTATTGATTAGATGACTCAACAGTATTTATTGACATTTATCTGGATACCGTTGGTTTACCGGGGTATTTTATCACGGCTTAGAACACATTTCAACCAATCAGACTGAGAACCAGAACTGCCCGTTTTATAATGTGTTTTAAGTAAAAGTTGTTGACAGTTGACTCTTTAACAGTGTAGTTGTAAGCTTTTTTGTGTTTCATTCATTTCTGTTCATTGTTAATCATCTTGTTTAGTTAATTTGTTATCTCATTTTATCATTACATGATTTCATTCATAAACCTGTGTTTAATTATAGTTAAGTTCTTACACCTGTGTTTGATTATCACTCGCCTGCATATAGTTTGCCCTTGTGTGTGTGTTGGTTAACAGTGATTGTCAGTGTATGTTGTGTTTTTGCTGTGCTCCTCGTCGTTATATCATTTAAGTTTATAGTTTATTGTTCGTCCAGTTTTTTCTTGTCTTTGTGTGTGGTATATATTGTGACAGAAGTAGTTGAAAAAACAAAGTAAACTTTGGTACTTGCACTTGAAGTAGAGACACATGTATATCTGCTTCATTCATTAACACACCTTCAGTTCGTCATTTAGGGCCAGTTTTCTGGACAGGGCTTATCAAGTTCCAGACTAAAATGCATGTTTGAACTTCTTTAATTTAAAAACGTCTTGGACTGACATATCTTAACATATATCAGTGCTGTTGTTTTGACCCAAGATGCACACCAGTAATGATTTATGTGAGAGATGTCTGTAAAAACTACATAAAGATCAACTATGGTCTGATTCATAATTTTACATTTTCTTTGGTGTGTAAGTGTGTATTAGTACATGTTAATGACATGCAAAAGGTACAAACTTCAACATAAACGATGACTCGAGTTCTCCTCTCCAACATAAATCTCTTTTCTGGGACTAAAATAAACACACAAATTGTAGGCAACAGTTTACTTCCTGGGATCGGTGATGTAGACAAGATCGACATTATCATAATTCCTCCTGCTTCTGTAAGTTAACTCCTGTTAGCATTGCATTGTGATCGAATCTTTCAAACATGGAGCGTCACATTTACGGCTGACGTCAGAGTTATTCAGGCCAATCACAACATACAGATTAGCTGGCCAATCATGGCTTTTCAAATTGATGAGTTTTGTACAAAATCTGTCCATTTCAAGTAAAATCTGGAGCTTCAAATATATACAGTATGTGGAAAATAATGTGTTTTTAACCATAAACTAAGCGAACACATAACATTATACCAAATACACAAAATAACGTTGTTTTAGCAATGAAATGTGTGGCCTTTAAATATTCTAATATAACTAAGGCCTACAACTAAAACCTGTCTGGGAAACTTCAGTGTTTTTGTCAGCCTCTGTTTTAGGAGGACTTTTGGGGGGGTCTGATATTTTCCCTCCCACATATCATCCATTAATTTGTCTGAAAAGCCCTTGTTCAATATTTTCACAAGTCAAAAACCACGCACACAACACTGACTGTACTCAAACACTTGTCATGTGCTGATGAAGAGGTGCTGCACACACACCAACGCAGGCACACACAAAGAGGGCGGGGGTTGTAACAGGGGACATGAGTGTAATTATTGGGTTTGGGGTGGGGGATACGAGACACAGCTGTCATGTCTATATTTCAATTATTTCAATTAATTTATCTTATTTACAAATAATCACTGTAACATAATATAATGCATATAAAGGTTGAATTCAGATGAACTGGGCCATTCAGACAAACGGATGTGTCTCAATACTTATTGTATTATGAGCTAATCAGTTAAGCTTGCTTATGAATTGTATATATCAGTACTGTGCAAAAGACTTGGGCCAGACTTCTTGTTTAAGAAGTTTTAATGTCCTTCCATATTTATTTTTCTATCTAGTTATTAAACTGAAAATACAGGAAATATGTACAAAGTATAAAAAAGAAAATTTTCAGGACTAAATGTCTTCTTTAGGCATCGTCTGTGTTTAGTGAGACCTCTCTTGGCACTAAACACATCTCAAGCTTTTTTGAGCAGAATGTAAAAAGACTCTAGGATTTAATTTTATTTAGGTTTAAAAGATTCTGCAGTTGCTTGCTATTGCTCAAGTTGAAGGGGAGTTTACCCTAAAAACTTGATACATGGATGTATTCTAATAAAGAGACTGAGAAACAATTCTATATGATCACTATAACATTGCAAAAACAAAAAATCTATTTCTGGCATGGTGGCCTAAGACTTTTGCACATTACTGTATATAGCTATATATCTGTGTGTATGTGTCTGTCTTAGACATAAAAAAGACGGCTTCAGCTCAAAGTGATTTTCTCAGATGGTTTCCCTTCAGGATATTCTGATACTGATACTGATAAATAGTATTTTGTATTTTAAAGCCCTTGGAAAAATCAAATGTAATTTATATTTAAATACATTTAAGATGAGTATTTTTGTATTTTTAAAAAACTCAAAATACTTTGAGCCAGTCAACCAGGGTGCTGTTTTCATGCATCAACTAGTTCAGACCAGTTTAAAGCATTAACGTTACTGCATGTTAGGGATGGGTGATATCATACGACGATACATACTGTAGATTGGTAGGCTAGCAATAATATAAATTGTGATTCGTTGGAACTTTTTCTAAATTGTTTACATAGATCGGGGTAAGCAAATATATCTGTGCAGCTTTTAGTGGGCAGGAATAATTGAAATGTTGGAGTGGGGAAAAAAGCAAGGGCGATTGAGTTATTGGGTGTGATGTGATTTGTGTTATTATAACTTAAAGGAAATTCAAAAATTCAAATTCACACTTGCACATTTGCAGGAAGTTTTTTGCGAGCCTGAGACGGAGTGTGGAACGCTGACGAATAGGCCTACACTTTTGATTTTTCTATATTTTACTATGTTCTTACCTCAACTTAGACAAATTAATACATAACTATCTTTTTTCAATGCATGGAGGAAGAGCACTTAGTTTGCAGCATTTCGACCTCGGCACGCAGTAACATCTTCACAGGAGTCAAAGTGTTGCAAACTAAGAGCTCTTCTGCCATACAATATAGTTCAAATTTTTTATCCACTTAAAAAATCACCACGTTTTATTTTGTGCCACCATACTTACTCGTTTAACTACTTATGTAACAATCTTTGAATGGGAAAAACATGGAAGTGTTTGGTGGCTTCTAAATTCTTCCCTGTTTGAATCCTAAGGAATAAATGGTACTAGGCTAAATGCTAACACATTCATGACATGCTGTGCAAAGATGAAGTGCACGCATTTGAAAAAGATAGGTATGTTTTCATTCGTCTAAGTTGAGGTAAGAACATAGTAAAATATTGAAAAACGATGGTGTTTTCCTTTTAAGGCCCTTTCACACGTGACGCGGCAAGTGGTGGAATCAGCACACAGTTGATGCTTTCTCTTTAGCTTTGTACAGTTGAAGCCTTGTTTACACTTTTGCAATTCGCATGGCTCTATTCTACAGCGTGAACCTGCGGGCTCCTCAGTAAACCTACAAGGCATTTATGCTTGACTTGCTCTCAGTTGTATAATTCTGTGAAATGACAGAGGGCGACTCTTGAGTAATTGTTCTCAAAACCATCAAAAAACAGCGATGAGAGGAAGTAGTTTGCCGAATAATTTGTCAAACACTCGTCTCTTGAGAAGTTTGTAAATACATGGATTTCTTCACATTGTAAGGAGGACGCAGACAGAGCGGGATCCATTTGCGGATGTTTTATTAAAACAAACCAATCTAACAAACAAATCCAAATGGTAAGGCGAGAGGGTAAACAGAGACAGGCAGGCAGGTCAATAACAATAAGCAGTCCAATCCAGGCAAACAGGTTCAAAGGGTAATCCAAATACAGCAAACAGGTAATCAGGCAAAAGGTCATAAACAGGCAGACAGATAATCACTTGGAATAAACGCTCGGGATGCAGGTAAACTGGCAATACTTCACGTTAGGACTAAGTAAACTTTTTGCTTAAGTAGGTACAAACAGGAAATGATCAGAGAAGCAGAGGGCGGCGCCATGTCAGTACTCCAGAGAGGGCTCCCTCTGGCAGCGTGGCGGTATGGACGTTACAGAATCTCCCCCTAGGAGCGCCTCCTGGTGCTCTAGGGGGTCTTCCTCGTGGACACGGTGCAGAGTGTTCGGGTCTGGCTCGATGGAAGTCCTCGATGAGGTTGGGGTCAAGAATGCCTCCGAGGCTACCCAGGACTATTCCTCAGGGCCGTAGCCCTCCCAATCAACCAGGTACTGGAGTCGACCCCCGCGTTGGGGTCGAACTCTGCATGATACGGTTTCAGCAATGAAACATGAAAAGAGGGAGAAATTCTATAATTAACAGGGAGTTCCAATTGGTAAGTAACATCATTTATTTGTCTAACAATTCTGAAAGGTTCTACGTACCTCGGACTTAACTTCTTGGAGGGTAACTGGAGCTTGAGATCCCGAGTAGAGAGCCAGACCATCTGACCATGTTGATACGGGGGGTGTGGACGTCTGCGACGGTTTGCTTGGAGTTCTTGGTGTCCGATGGCTCTCTGAAGTCTTACAAGGGCGCTTTCCCAAACTTTTCCTTATCCATTCGTTGCCAGCGGGGACGGCAGATGGGTTTCCCGACCAGGGAAAAATGGGTGGTTGGTAACCAAGTACGCACTGGAAGAAAGTAAGGTTAGAAGATGAATGTCTTAGCGAGTTCTGTGCATACTCAGCCCAGGGAAGGAACTCTGACCAGTGATGTTGTTCTCTGCTGCAGTATGATCTTAGGTACCAGCCAATTTCCTGATTAAGACGTTCCACTTTTCCATTCGACTGGGGGTGATAACCAGAGGTTAGGCTGACAATGATGTCTAGTTGGTTGCAGAAAGCTTTCCAAACCTGGGAGGTAAATTGTGTGCCACGATCAGATACGATGTCTTCTGGGATTCCATAGTTCCTGAACACATGGTTGAACATGGCCTCAGCAATTTCCATGGCAGTGGGTAATCCTCTGAGGGGAACAAGAAGGCAGGCTTTTGAGAATTGGTCTATAATGACAAGAATAGCAGTGAAATTGTTGGAAACAGGGAGATCAGTAATGAAGTCTATGCTGAGGTGTGACCAGGGGCGTTGAGGTATGGGTAGAGGTTTTAACAGACCGGAGGGTAGTTCCTTGGGGGTCTTAGATTGGGCACAGATGCGGCAGGATTTGACAAAATTAGTTACATCGTTGTTCAGGGTAGGCCACCAAAAGGATGTTTTAACGAGTGCTATGGTGCGAGAAATACCTGGATGTCCAGAGCTGAGGGAACCATGAACCCATTTTGCAGGATACGGGGATGGATAGACAGAGACACGTAGGTTTTTTCAGGAGGAAATTCTGGTGGTATGGGATATTGCTGAAATTCCTGTTGGATTTCCTGCATAATATCCCATGAGATGGGGGCGATGATAAGGGATGGTGGAATGATGGATGCAGGAGTTCGATCGGAGGGGGTGGGGTCATGGTATCGTGAAAGGGCGTCTGCCTTGCCATTCTTGTTTCCAGGTCTGTAAGTGATAGAGAAGTTAAAGCGTGTGAAAAACAAAGACCATCTTGCCTGTCGAGCGTTGAGTCGTCTGGCTCCTTTAACATACTCCAGGTTTTTATGATTTCAGGATAATGAAGTGGTGCTTGGTGCCTTCCAGCCAGTGCCTCCACTCTTCAAGGGCAGCTTTTATAGATAGAAGTTCTTTATTACCTACATCATAGTTTTGTTCTGCAGGTTAGTTTACAGGAGAAATAAGCACAAGAATATACTTTGTTAGAGGGACCATGACACTGGGAGAGGACAGCTCCTACTCCAATGTCTGATGCATCCACTTCTAATATGAATTGTTTTTCAGGGTCAGGGTGTTTCAGATTCGGGGCTGAGGTGAAGCATACCTTGAGCTGGTTGAATGCGTCTTCTGCCTGGGGGTTCCACTTTCATTTCTTGGGTTTGCCTTTGAGTAGAGAGGTGAGAGGAGTGGCAATCATACTATAATTGCGGATAAACCGCCTAAAGAAGTTGGCAAATCCAAGGAATCTTTGATTGTACGTGGAGTGGGCCATTCTGTGACTGCCTTGACCTTGGAGTCGTCCATTTCGACTCCCTATATTGTAACCAAGGAAGTTAGTTTGGGGACATGGAACTCACATTTTTCAGCTTCGAAAAATAACTGATTCTTCATCGACACATATAAACTGATTAGGTTGTGGGTCATTTTGATGACACTTGAAAAAGTTTTTATGATGTTTTTATAAAACATCACTTGACTTGAATGGGTGTTCATAAGGCTGACATGACACCTTCATAACCATGACATGACACGTGTCATGAATATGAAGGAGATTTTGAGCACATTTATGAATACTGTCATTAAGTGTTATTTGTTCAATTATGTCATTTTTATTGCAAGGATGACATTGTTTGAGATATCTTTGTTATGACAACTTGACATTAACCAATACATCATAACTTGTCATGACAACTTGACATTACCAAGACAACATAACTGACCACTTTTACCAGTAATACAAATTGAATTTGTCATTAAAATGTTATTAAGTGTTAATACTCTGTCAAATAGTTTTAAAACAGTGTCATTAATATTTTTCTTGACCTCAACTACAGTGGTACAAATATCATTTGTCATTAAGTATTAATACTCTGCTAAATAGTTTTATAACAGCATCATGAATATTCTTCAGTTCATAATGATTATTTGACCGAGTATTAATAATATTTGACATAGTATTAACACTTAATGAAATTTAAATGACAGTTTAATGTAATGTAAACCCACAAAGGTAGTTTTTTAAGTTTGATCATTATTGTTTATGACAGATTTATAACAAGTTGTGTTGTATTGGTTTATGTCAAGTCAAGTCATAACAAAGTCATCTCAAACAATGTCATCTTTGCATAAAAAATTACATAATTGAGTGAATGACACTTAATGGCAGTTGTCATAAATGTGCATAAAATCTTCTTCATGTTCATGACACGTGTCATGTCATGATTATGAAGGTGTCATATGTCAGTCTTATGTACACCCCTTCAAGTAAAGTGTTGTCAAGGTTTTTTGTAGATTTTTATTTCCTACAGGGCAGGGGAAGAGGTATATAAAATAAAATGAAAGTTTCTAAGCAGTTGCACACATCTAAATGCTTTTTAGCATTCAGAAATAGACCCAGATAGATTACAGCCTCATAGGGATACTTGCACTGAACCGCCAATTTCACATGTATTTAGTGTATTTTCAAAATACAAAATACTGTGTTTGTATTTAAATACATTTTCCACACCGTATTTTTTATTTGTATTTTAATAATTTGTTTCGACACAGTATTTTGTATTTGTATTTGAAATACATTTCCATGTATTTATGTTCATCTCTGCTGATTCTCTTCATTTGTGTGTGCATCCATCCATTGGTTTGTGCTGATTTTGTTAAGCATAAGTGTTCATTGTGACTCAGATAAATGTTTGTTCTTGAGGACTGAAGAATAATTCAGTCAATAATGACAGATAATTATTTTGTCTATTTTCACCCATCTCATTTTCTTTAGTTTTGTAAATGACTTGATGTTCTCTCTTAGGTTCATTTTTTTGCTCTGTTCTGGTTTGTCCTCTGCAGACGCTGTCTCAAGCCCTTGGCTGCTGGTTTGATGCAGAATGCCTCCGGTGCAATGTCAGCCAGCGGACGGTAGAGGGCAGCACGTGCCTCTTCTTCATCTACTGCTCCTCTTCCTCTCTGTGGGACGAATAGACGGTTACATCCAAATTCCTGATGATTGTAAGAACCAATCTGCACCACGCTCAGAAAAACCTCTGATTAGTTTTCTGATAAAAATGGCAACGAGAAACTAAATTAAAACTCAGGCGGGGTGCATGATTTTTGTTAAACACTTTGGAAAAGGAAGACGGCCGAGTACCAAAACACACTTGTAGCCAATCAGCAGTAAGGGGCTGTCATGGTCTTGCCAGACCTTTGTGTTAGATTACGGTCTTTCTCCATATGGCAAGATCATGGCAGTACAATGTTTTGTGTGGGGACACGTGTGTCACATCATGTGTTGGTGTTACGTGTTCCCATGTCTTGTCACTGTTACCCTACTCCCATATGTGCTCTTGTCTTGATTAATTAATCTTGTACACCTGTTCCCCATTTGTATTGTCCCTTTATAATGCCCTCTCGTTCTCTGTCTTGTGCTCGATTGTTCGTCTATGTACAGAGTTGTTAAGTTCATGTCTTTCGTGTTCCTGATCTACTCTGTGTTATATTAGTCTTTAGTGTTTATTTTCTAGTTGGTCTTCCCCGTTGTTTATTTATTACCTGTTTTACCCCCTCGTGGGTTTTTGTGTTGTGTTGTGTTAATAAACCTTTAGTTTATTTCATGTTTCTCTGCGTTTGGGTTCACTCTTAGTTCCAGTCGTGACAGGGGCGTGTCTACTAACCAACATTGTTGCCTGGGTTGCATACAGTATGTGTGGGGTGGGTCTATCAAAAGAAGGTCCAGATTCTATTGGGGTAGGGGCGTAAAACTTCCAGAATGCAACACAAAAAAAAAAACACGGAGCATTATGATACCTGCAAAAACCTGTAACTTCTTCAGTTCAACTCTCAAAAGTATTTTTTCTGTCAAATCAGTGCCATCAAAATGAGAAGTCCATGTGTGTTTAACAAATGAATGATTCAAATAAAAAATGAAGTAAAATAAACTGGGAGTAGCACTTTCTTTTACTGTTTCCTTCCTTATCTTATTTGTTACTGTACTTATATGCACAATAATACTAACAGTGAATTATGCAACTAACTCTAAACCTAAGCCTAACCTGTACATATTTAACACAGTCTCACCCCATTTCGTCAATATTTGACGACACTTGACCATTCGTCATATGTTGACGTGAAGGGTATACCTTTCGCGTCATTTTTTGACGAACTGGGGACTTCAATACTATTACGTCCGTTGCATTCTCTTTCCTATTTTTATTACCATTTGCGCGTCGGTTTAGGGTTAGATTACGCGAAATTAAACAGTGTACGCGAAATTAAACAGTGTACGCGAAATTAAACAGTTGTCACCTGGCGTTGGGGTTAGAAACAGTTGTCACCTGGCGTTGGGGTTAGAGTTAGGTTTGGGTAGGGATGTCATTATGTAAATCTAACCCTAAACCGACGCGCAAATGGTAATAAAATAGGAAAGAGAATGCAACGGACGTAATAGTATTGAAGTCCCCAGTTCGTCAAAAAATGACGCGAAAGGTATACCCTTCACGTCAACATATGACGAATGGTCAAGTGTCGTCAAATATTGACGAAATGGGGTGAGACTGGGTTGACATATTACATGTTGTTAATCACCACTTATTTGTGTAAGTACATCATAACAACAATATGGTAAAATAACCCAAATTAGGATATATACTATACAAGAGAAATAATTTATTCTCTCTCTCTCTCTCTCTCTTTCTCCTTTATGTGCTGCCTGCTGCTGCTTTCTCAGACAAATATAATGACAGTAAGTGCATCCTCTTTCTCTTTTGGATTTCCTTCTTAGTTTGGTGTGTGTGCGTGCGTGCGTGCGTGCGTGCATGTGTGTTTGGGGTTAGGGGAAGGGAATAGAATATACAGTTTGTACAGTATAAAAACCATTACGTCTATGGAATGTCCCTACAAAACATGGAGTAAGATGTAGAATATAACATGGCAGTTTTGGGATACATTTTCTTTGGGTTAGAATATCAAATTAAATGGTAAATTATTTCATTTGTATCTATTACACTATGTGAAAAGACACAATTACAAATCAACAGTCCGATAACTGCTCTTACTCCAAATGAAAAGATAAAGCAGACATATTGACTACACAATATGGGTTGTTGTTTTGTAAGAACTGACCATTAATATTAAGCGTAATGTTTCTATCGTATGTTCCATCAGTTAAACAGCCTCCAAAGATCATAAACCAGGCCGTGTCCCAGACTGTGTTTTCTCTGGATGATGTCAATCTGGCCTGTGAAGCAAGCGGAGACCCCAAACCCAGGTCCGCCTAACTCTCTTTAGTCCTATTTACCTGTTAAACCCTGATTTTACCCTAAAAATGTTAATAAGAGTTCCAAATACTTAAAAGCATACAATATGAAAGCCTGACCTGAACTAAAACCCACATCAATAGAATCTGCCAATGATGTTTTGAAATAATGGAATAAAATAAAGTTGTCATCTGCCTCTTATATTTCTCCATTTATTATTTATTTTAGACAGCATCAGATTGTGTCAGAACGTTCAGAGTCTCCAAACAATAATTGAGATATAATGAAGACATGATGACTTTCTGTGTTACCTTGTTCTTTCATCACAGCTTCCGATGGGTTAAAGATGGGAATCAGTTTGGGGAGGTTCTGCTGGGCTCTGGTAACCTGACAGCAGATAAAACCAAAAATCTCAGGTTTTACCAGGGAACGTACCGCTGTTATGCAGCCAATGAGCTGGGAACGGCCGTGTCTGACCTGGTGCATCTGACTACAGAAGGTGTCTTCTCATTACCGTTATTCAAACACAACTTTACAATGTGAAGATCTGATGTCTAAAATGACAAATGTTGCCATGCTGAGTTCTGTAAATATTGCTGTAGAAAACACTGTTCACTTATTAGGTTTAGATGTTGGTTTTGTTTAATTTAAAGTCACCATTATGGTAATCAGTGATTGTTTTTGTTGGTCTCTTGACACTGCCTTTGCTAGTTTTTCCACTGGCTGCTGCAACTTTGTGTTTAAAACACGTTTGTTGTGGAATAATGTATTAATCACAGTTGTGGTTAGTATCTGATGCTTAAGATCATCATCTAGTGAGTTGATTTATTCTTTTACTGTTTGATTAACCAAAAGTATATTTTTCTGTTCATAATGTGATACTACAGTAGGAGATTCAGCACTCTCATACTGTACCTGTAGCAGTTTATAATTCTGACATGCTGAGAAATAGGAAAATGTTATAGATGAGGTTTTATCAAAAATCACAAAAAATGTGAAAAGCTGTGACAGTCGCTTCTGCCTGCCTGTTTCCACACAGTTACAAAAGCTCTAAAGAAATCACACTAAACATTAGACATCTGATGGACATGCATATCATGTCTATAATGCGTTCGGCAGTCCAAGACAAATTCTGCATGTCTACACGAAGTGCAAACTAGGTTCGCTATTTGAACATCTAACCATGACCCCACTTCCCTGCTGAAAAAAACCCAGCATAGAACCAACATCATTCCCATGTTGGTTTGGTGCTGGTTTAGCTGGTGATCACAAGCATACAAGCACCAAAACACAACATATGCTGGTATTGCTGGTACAGTATGCTGTTTTTAATTACAGCAGGATTAGATGTCATCATGCAGTTCAATATTTGAACGACAGGCTACACTGTAAAAAGGATTTTGTGGTGTTGCTTGCTGTTTTAAATTACTTTTTCTTAAACTTACAATTTCTAAATTTGTCCATTAAACTTAAAGTTTTACTGTCCCAACTACACACACACACACACACACACACACACACACACACACACACACACACACACACACACACACACACTATTCATTAAAGAAATGTTTTCCTTCATCCAAATAAAAATCTTTAGGGTAATGGTTTACATCTATATTTAATAACTTGAGCCAATGAAAAGCAACAATGTTACATTGTATCATTTTTCAACTGTTATAAAACATTATTTATAAAAAGGTTCTGTAAATACACTATTCAAAAAACACTATTCACTTATTAGGTTTAAATGTTGGTTTTGTTTTATTTAAAGTCACCATTATGGTGATCAGTGATTGTTTTAGTTGGTCTCTTGACACTGCGTTTGCTAGCTTTGAGTCATGCTAAGAGTCCTGGATGTGATTTGTAATTTGTTGATTCAGAGATCCAATGAACGTCAATACTGAAAGTTCAGTAGACGTTGGAAAAAGACGTTGTCTGGTGTCACAGTCTGCACCTTCAGGGGACCAAAGTTGGAGATGCAAGAAGTGAACAATTTTTGTTTGGAGGTCACTTTGCACAGTGGGGTGAATTGAATTAAATGTAGCTATAATTTAAACAAAGTTACTGGTGGTTAGAGTCCAGGCAGATTGTTTCGGTACATTTGAATTAAAATAAAGACTATAGCAAGCATTTTTGTGCAGTAATGAATTGCACACTGTAAGAACAGAACCATGTCTTAGGGTCAGGGTTTACCCTAACCTAACCCTAACATGTCTATGAGGTAAATAGTAATTTATTTTGTTAAGTGACAATGTGTTCTTCACAGCTGTCCCAACCTTGCCTAAAGAGAAAGAACAGAAACAGCATCAGTTTGAGGAAGGAGTGAGCACCGTCCTCATCTGCAACCCTCCAAAAAGCTCTGTTACTCCTAAAATACACTGGATGGATTCTCGTAAGTTCTCCATGTAAATGAGCCAATCACTAAATGGCTGAGCATTAAGCTAAATTCACTGGTTTAAGTTGAAACGCATTGGTCTGTTTTACTCTTAGAATGGGGTCACATCCTACAGAGCAAGCGTGTAACAACGAGTCTGGATGGAAACCTTTACTTTGCCAACTTGTTGCAAAGTGACAGCAGAAATGACTACATCTGCAACGCTCACTATATCAAGGCCAGCATCAGCCTGCCTAAAAAACCCATCTCTATCTCCGTCATACCATGTATGTACTGTGCATTCACAAAAAGCTTTTAAATATAAGGGGAAAAGGTGAAAAATAGTCACGTTACTATAAGAGATCATAGTAACATCTAAAGGCAGTGGTAGGTTTAGCTGCTCGTTTTTCTATCCCATGAGGCCACGTGAGCTGAGGAGTCACCAAATTAAAAGTTTAAATAAAAGTTAATACATTAAACAAATTCAGGGGTACGTGATTTAACATTGGTCTTCCTCATTGTTAAATTGTATAAACAATTAAGTTCTCTTTGGACCGGCAGTGAAGACACAAACTGCAAAGTGCAAATACTAAAATTTTACAACTATCCCCCACATTGTAAAAAGTCTTTGCTGCCTTTTTTGTTGAACCAACTCAGACTTATAAGTCAACTTACTATTATTTATCTTGACAAGAGATCAATTGCTACAGCTTATAAAATATAGTTGATACCGTGATGTAACGTGGGTGCTTAAAGAAAGCAGAGTAGAATTCATGTGCAAAAGAGGTTGATTAAGTAAATCCCAAAAGGGCCAGCAAACACATCCAATAAGGGGCCATCCAAATCGTAATCCAAAATCAGGCAATAGGTCAGGGCAGGCAGCAAAACAAACAATATCCAAAAATCAGGCTAGGGTCAAAAACAGGCAGACAAAAAAACAGGACACAGGTCAAACAGGCAAAACAGGCTAAACAAACAGGCTGGACATACAAAGTAATAATCAGCAGTGATATGTTGAAAAGGATGTGGCTTTATACTCTACAGACAGGAAGTGGGAAGTGAGGTGTGACATGGCATGATATCAAAATAAAAGTCATAAAAGAACAGGGTGTCAAAATAAAAGTACAAAACACAACATAACCAACATAACACAAGACAAAACCCTTACAACTTCATTTTATAAATTATAACAACTCATCTGTAGTTATAACAACTAATCTCTAGTGAAGATAAATACTTGTCAATTGAAATTATTTGTAAATCTGAGTTGATTTAACAAAAACAATTCTGCAACGAATTTTACAGTGCATTTATTTCAATTGTATTGATGATTTTGTTATTCTTATCTTGTCTGTAAACCTTGGTTTTACAGCAAATTCCGTGGTGAAGAATCGTCAACCCCGGATGAATTACCCAACAGGAACTCACAGCTCATATCTGATCCTGAAAGGCCAAACCCTGACACTGGAGTGTATTCCTGAAGGATTGTGAGAAGAATTTTAATTTAAAATTGGCTGAAAATACCTTCCATACCATTGTAGTATATTGGTAAATGGATATTTGATGAGCTCCCTGATTTCTGCTTCAACCCAGTTTGTAGACATTTCTTGATGTGAATTTAATCTGCATGTAAATCCCTTATTTTAAAGAGCTGAACCATAACTTCCTTTTTGGGATGAAATGTGTGTCCTCACTGCAGCACGCCCCTTATGGCACTGTTTCTTTGTTTTAAAGGCCGACACCAGAGGTGCACTGGGAGAAAAAAGACAGCTCTCTCTCTTCCACCAGAACCAAGATACTGAACTATGACCGCCAGCTTCAGATTGTGAACGTGTCCGAGAAGGACAACGGCGAGTATGTGTGCACTGCCAGAAACAGTCAGGGCTCCGTCACGCATCATTACACTGTGACAGTAGAGGGTATGCACAAATCATGCGTCTAATTCACTATTAATACCTCTCTTTACTCTTTACCATTGTAAAATACATGCATGTGTCTTTCAGCTGCTCCGCACTGGACTAAGAAGCCTGCGGAACACCTGTACGCTCCTGGAGAGATGGTAAAACTGGACTGTCATGCAGAGGGCATCCCTACACCAAACATCACATGGAGTATCAACGGTGTTCCTCTCTCAGGTACTGTAGCTTCTTGTGTGCAATCCAAAACTGACAGGTTTAAGTCCACTTCAGCTCATGAATTACAATAAAGTCAATGCTGTCAAGTCATTTCTGTAGATCACAGTTGTGCACAGGGACGTCGTTAGGCCTATTTTAGGGGGGCTGAAGCTACCCCAAAATGTTCCTAAGCCCCCCTAAATGACAGGGCTCTCAAGTGTCACGCATTGAGCGTGACAGTCACTCATTTCGGTCTTTTGTCACGCACTCCCGTCACACATTGTATTTCTCACGCAGAAAACTATTTATAATATATTTAATATATGCCGCAGGCCCGCAGCGCACAAAAGTTATCTGGTCGCGCCGCTCTCACTATGGAAACCGGCAGGAATCAAGCGCGTATCCCCTAGAGCCTGCCACTTATCAGCCAATCAAAAAAAAAGAAATAGGCTACACAATAGCCAATCAGAAAATAGCACTATTGTATCTGGGTAAGATTTAACGCAACAACCAATGAAAGGCGTCATGCTGCGTCAAGTTTCGTCTCCTCCCCTGATCTGAGTCAGCAGCATGGATTTAGCGCGTTTATCAATCCGCAGGGGGCCGAGCAGAGCGAACATCAGTAGTACAAGGTGTGTGCAGGGCGGACTGGCCATGTTGACCTGGCGGCTGTTCTGACCCGCCGTGCAGTCGTCTCAGGTTGACATGTGAAAGAGAGAGAGAGACAGACGCAGCAAGATGCTGCAAAATCAATCACAGAAATATTCTCCAGGAAGGGAGCAGGTCAGTCACCAGTAAAAGCACGCGTCTATATATTGCTTATTAACGTAACAGGTTTTAAAGTCATGTGCTGGCGTGATGCATTGCATTATGTACAGTTGTTGTACTGAACGCATCAGGCAGATCATTTCATGCAGCGAAACACCAGGTGATTGTGAAGTGTATCCTTTTATAAAACTAGTTTTTTTTGTGGAAAAACTGGATCAAACGTGCAAATTGAGCTTTTAATGGGCATTTCACCTTATATTTGCAGTAAAATAGCTTTTTTAAAATCTAATAATATAATTAAATTATAGCTTATTAAATATGTTTGTTTCATTTCATTTAAAATATTAATATTTTAACATTTGAACTCCTTCCTTTTAAAAAGTGTAAGGCACCTGTGTATTTGTCTTTGGTATGGTAGTATAATGTGTATTCCTAGTAAGTTTTTGAGGGTTCAACATGGTATTTTTAATATTAGCTTGGCTTGGTTTACCTATCTTAACATTTTAAACAATACTAAAACGTATCAACAAGTAAAGTAAAATAAAACAACAAGTAAAAGAAAAACGTTTTGATTAAACTATATCAGAAAGTAGTAAGTACCCATCCAGATTGTTTTATCCATTGTGGTAGCCCTTGCTTATAAAAAGGTTGGAGACCCCTGACCTACAGTATAGACATAGGGGGTGTTTCCCAAACAGGGCTTAAGTCTTGTTCAAGACTAAAATGCCTGTTTGAGTTTTAGTTCTTAACTAAAAGTAGCTTGCACTAACATATCTTAAAATACATCAGTCACGTTGTTTTGTCTCAAGATGCACACCTGTAATATTTTTGTGCTTGTAAAAACTACATAAACATCCTAATATAACTAAGGCCTTGTCCTGGCTTAATCTAAACCCTGTCCTGAAAACCACATCATAATGCATCTTGACAACTCAGTATTAAGGTAGATCACTTGTTGGTCATTCCCCTTTTCTAAATTTTAGATCTGTATAATTTCCAGATTAACACAGTGGCTATCAACTAATAATATTAACCTATAAGATTAGCAAATCCGGTTTATGTTTACATTTATGTGAACACACACATTTATCTTATTTTCTGGTTAAAAGTTTATTTTGTCAAAAAAAATCCTTGGCTAAGGTTTCTATGTGAGCATAGAAATGCAAACAGTAAAATGATGTGTTTGTACTGGAAATGTGTACGTGTATTTACACAGTGAATAATGAATCAGGAAGTCTTCATTGTAAAAAAATCTCCATTCCCAAATGAACATTTTCTAGTCCCATATATGACACACAGGGAATACAATGGAATAGTGGATTGCAATAAGGTTAGTAGTATACAACCTAATAGTTAAATAATATTTGGGGTGGTGGGGGGGGGGGGGGTATTTGGAGGGGTGTCACTCTTGCCTGTCTTCAAAACTTGAGAGCCCTGGTCAATAGCTTACCTGGTAAAGTATGCAGTGATGCCAATTTTTTTCTATTTCTTGTACTGCTTTTTCTCATTTGTTTAACTTACCAACTTTTTAGCTGTCTGACCTCTGTTTATGGACATTTTGGATGTTTCATGTGACCAATTTGCAGATAGCATTTAAGTCATTGCTTATAGAATAACTAATCAGGAGCAAAGTCTGGCCTAAATTCCCCCATGCAGCTTTGATGTGTCTAAAAGCTAACATTACAGTAACTTTTATTTAACAGAGTAGAAATGGAAGAGGAGGATATGTCTGTCATGTTTTACTTGTTAACATCTTGGTTTCTTGACTGGTTGTTGACATAATTGTAACTCAGATGTGAGTGCAAAAATTTTGCAAACACAAGTTACAAATACTCTGTGGGCTGAGCCCCCCCTGTCTTCCAATCCTAGTGACGTCCCTGGTTGTGCAGTTTCTGAACTTTGATTTCTTCTTATAGATGAATAATGAATGTTTAAGACGCGGTTCACCAAACCTGCTCCTGGAGGGCCGGTGTCTCTGCAGATTTTAGCTCCAACTCTAATCAAACACACCTGAAGCACCTTAATTAGATTCTTCAGGTGTGCTTGATTAGGGTTAAGAGCTAAAATCTGCAGAGACACCGGCCCTCCAGGAGCAGGATTGGTGACCCCTGGTTTAAGATGTCATAGATATTTCTTTTTTATGGATCCTGTCGGTGGGGGGGGGGCACTCTTTTCTAATCTTTGGTTAACTTTAGTAAACAAAAAACTTCCATAATTTACTTACTTTTTCAAAGTTGTTTGACATTTTTTTGCAGACCACAATATCAGATATTCTGAATCTGTTTTTATTCACTTTGGTTGAAAAGATTTTGTGGTCTGAATAATAAAGTCGTATGAGTCTGGAAGGACATGATGAAGATTTTCTTTATGGTTTGATCTGATGTCTTACAGTGTTGGTTGGTTTATGTGTTTTAGGAACAGATTTGGAGCAGATGCGGAGCATGGTCTCAGGCACTTTGATTCTGTCGAACGTTCAGTACAGCGATACAGCCGTCTATCAATGTGAAGCCACCAACAAACACGCAACTATACTACTCAACACACACGTCCATGTCATCGGTATGTTTCCACCTTTTTATAGGACTTCATAATGGTCACTTGCTTTGAGTCTACTTAAAGAAAATAGAGATATATCATTGTCCCCTGTTATTACAATAAAAATTTAATAATTTACACAGGTAAAAGCATGTTTTACAATACAGATGCTGGTCATATAATTAGAATATCATTAAAAAGTTCATTTATGTCACTAATTCCATTCAAAAAGTGAAATCTATTTATTATATTTATTTGTTACACACAGACTGATATATTTCAATTTTTTATGTTGATGATACTAAGGAAAATCCTAAATTCAGTATCTTAGAAAATTAGAATGTTATGAAAAGGTTTAATATTAAATACCCCAGGTGCCATACTCAGTCTAGTTCTGTAGGCTTCACAATCATGGGGAAGACTGCTGACTTAACAGTTGTCCATAAGACGATCATTGACACCTTGCACAAGGAGGGCAAGACTAGGGATGCACCGAATCCAGATTTTTTAGGTTCGGCCGAATCCCGAATCCACCGTTTAAGATTCGGCCGAATCCGAAACCGAATACCGAATCCTACTCGCATCCTTATTCCATTAACACAGTAAAACACATTAATGAAGTAAACAACGTCCACAGCAGTGTATTTTTCATTTTATTTAATTTTAACTGTACATTATGCCAGGATGACAAGTTGGAAAAACTATTTTGACAATTACCATAAGCCTATGCATCAGTGTTGGGAACGTTACTTTAAAAAAGTAATTAGTTATAGTCAGGGGCGCCGCTAGCAATTTTGGGCCCTATGAAAAAATAGGGGGTCAGGCCCCCCCATACCCATTTCGTACCAAACATACAATCCAACCTACTGTAGCTATTCAAAATCTTTGTCTGTAATTTTGCTATTGTTTTGACCACAGTTATCAGTATTTATAGATATCTAAAATGTCTGCAGCTAAGATAATTTATTGTGCAATGCAAATTTAATTGAAAAATACAGTACATTAAATCAAATATTCAGAGAAAATGCAACATTCTTAAAGATTAAAGATAAATGTGACCATGCCTGTGAAAACCCAGCTGAAGTATTTCTTTGTGATTTACTGTTTTCCACATAAAATCATCCTATATAATGTAAAGAACATTTGTGAAAATATAAACTTGATATCTTTAATGTTGACTGAGTAATGTCATGTCAGCGATTGAAATCATAGTGAAATTAATGCTTGAAATTAAACTGTGATGCTTTTTATCTCACAATAAGATTTGAGGCTTTAGTCTGATTTTCAGAGACAGTCTTAGTGACATACTGTATACTTGAGCTCTTACACACGAGACATTGTAACATTTAAAAATGGCGAACAACAACAATGCATCTTTTCTATGTACATTCTGCCTGAAATAAGACTGGGTCAACAATGCTTGACCAAAGCGGCGTGATGAGCTTGAACCTGCTTACAGCATGAGGCATTTTTTGGACCCAACATTCAATAGGAAAATTCAAATGCAGTAGCCACCATTCAACCTGAAGAGGGCAGCACTCAGACGTTTTTACACCAGTATTGAAACACTTTATATCCAAATGTCAAAAAACTTACTAAAATCAATGAACAGCACTAATAAAACCCCATTCTTACAGATCATTAACTAAAAAAAGTTTGTTTAGGGTTTAGTTACTCTTTAAGAAAACAGCTATACTGTTAATAAATGATTCTTCAGACTGTTTTTTAATCAACGGGGCTCTAAAATGAAATGAATGACAACTATAGCAGATTACGACATAGATTTCCATTGATTTCTTAACACTGTTGCAAGTTGAGAAGCTTTAATATACATAATTTGACTAGTTTAGCCTTAGTTGCATTTCAGTTTTATCACAAACAACTCGATTTACGACTGCATAAAAATCCTTTCTTTGCATATTGCGTTACAAAACAAAACAGTGTGTAACCGATCGCATTTCTAGTTTATGTTAATTATCTTATACGGGCTACGTTAATTTAAACAGCTTATAAGGGCTGACTTCGCGTTAGAATCATAACAAAACAGGGAACGTAAATCACCTTGTGTTTTTTTAAACTGAGGTGAACAGAGCGAAGACTTTACAGTGGAAAGAAAACTGCATTGTATTGCTCCAGCGTTACATTGTGTAAACTGCATTTATAGTAAGGAAGTGCACATATGCAGATATCATAGGAAATAGCAGTAAATACACACACCTTGTTCTCTTCTGAAGTTCACGCGCACTGTGAGACCGTGGATTGAAGACGGCGCTAAAACGCAGAGTAAAGATGGGGCGGAGCTAAGAGGGCTCAGCTAAGGGGTTGCGTGTGCGGCACAGTCCTTGGCTGGGGCCCTCAAAAGTTCATAGGCCCTTAGAATCGTCCTAACTTTTCCCCCCCTTACGGCGCCCCTGGTTATAGTTACTTATTACTTCTCACAAATAGTAACTGAGTTAGTAACTCCGTTACATTATTATAAAAGTAATTAATTACCAGGAAAAGTAATTACTGCGTTACTTAAAAAATAATTAATATTTCAAATAACTTGAATGCCCCTTACAAAATTAAATATGTTAAATTAATAAAATGGATACTAAAGAGAAATCACTAATTTTGTGGCAGCATGTGACGATGTGAGGTGCTTTATTAGATCAGAATTACTTGCCACAGACGTGGAGAGACTTTTTCTTCATGGGCATAAGTTGCACATTACACAAACATTCTTGCCTTTCACCTCAACAATGGAAAAGTGGTGCTTTATACTTCGTGTTTGCGACCGCTACCTTTGAGCTTGTTGTACTTGCCATCGCCCTGTCGCCAGTGTTTTCGGGGTGATTGATGCGCGATGACCGGGCTGCATGTCAGTGCTTTGAGATGGGGCACAGCCAGCAGCAGCACCGCTGCTCGTTGAGAAGAGAAAACGACGCGTATTTTCATGTCAGTCTACAAATGTCTCCAACCACGCCAGAAAAGATAGCTAGATTTGTCCTATAAAGTTGCTAAAGTGATAGAAAGTTGCTAAATCTAGCGACAAAGTGACCAAGTTGCTCAGACTTTTTAACACTGCTGCTCGCTCCTCTGACTTGAACTGCGCGTGTGGGCGGGCCTTTTTGTGAACTCTGCCTCTGGTTGGCTACCGATGGAAATTAAGCCAATCATCATTTGTTATGTTTCTCACAACACACACAAGAGAAAAACAGTGTTTGGCTGAGAGAGTGAGCATATGCGGCTGAAAACCACTACAGTAAGATCAATTTTAGTAACGCGCCGCATTTTAATGTCAGTAACGATAACGGCGTTATAACGGGGGAAACAGTAATTTATTTGATTACTCGTTACTGAAAAAAATAACGCAGTTACTAACGCCAATTACTTATAACGCCGTTATTCCCATCACTGCTATGCATAATGAAAGCGATGCGTTGCGACACGCTCGTTTTTACAATAAGCAAGCAGCTCCGCGCTGAAAACTATATTTAACTTTGAGTGAGAAGCTCCGCTCGTCAATGTCAGGTTTCACACGGCCGTCCAATTACAGTGGAGGAGGGGCGGGAGATTACCACAGCAACCAACCGGCTCACAGCTGAAGCATCACAGCTACCAAGCGCTCGGCTGAAAAACAGCTGGAATTCGGCGTCCTCAAGGCGTTTTCAGCCGTGTTTAAAAGTTTTGGTGTGTCCAGCCCCCAAGGCTCACCGAAAGAAAAAGCTCATCTCCACGTCAGCACCCGATGTGTGTAATCAACGGCCGCGTGACTTCGACCTGCGTAGCGCAAGCCTAGGGTTCGGTTCGGTGGAAAAAAAATCTTGGATTCGGCCGAATCCGAACCCCGTCAAAAAGCCCAGTATTCGGCCGAATCCGAATCCTGGATTCGGTGCATCCCTAGGCAAGACACAAAAGGTCATTGAAAAAGAGGCTGGCTGTTCACTGAGCTCTGTGTCCAAGCACATTAATGGAGAGGCGAAGGGAAGGAAAACATGTGGTTGAAAAATGTGTACAAGCAATAGGGATAACCGCACCCTGGAAAGGATTGTGAAACAAAACCCAATCAAAAATGTGGGGGAGATTCACAAAAAGTGGACTGTAGCTGGAGTCAGCTTTAAGAACCACTACACACAGACGTATGCAAGATCTGGGTTTCATCTGTCTCATTTCTTGTGTCAAGCCACTCTTGAACAACAGACAGCGGCAGAAGTGTCTTGCCTTCAAAAAGGACTGGACTGCTGCTGAGTGGTTCAAAGTTATGTTCTCTGATGAAAGTAAATTTTGCATTTTCTTTTGAAATCATTATCCCAGAGTCTGGAGGAAGAGAGGAGAGGCACACAATCTATGTTGCTTGAGGTCCAGTGTAAAGTTTCCACAGTCAGTGATGGTTTGAGGTGCCATGTCATCTCCTGGTGTTGGTCCACTGTTTTTGTTGAGGTCCAAGGTCAACGCAGCCGTGTACCAGGATGTTAACTTTCTGCTTCTTGCTGCTGACCAACTTTATGGAGATGTAGATTTCATTTTCCAACACGACCAAGCACCTGCACACAGTGCCAAAGCTACCAGTACCTGGTTAAAGGACCATGGTACCTCTGTTTGTAATTGGCCAGCAAACTGGTCTGACCTTAATCGCATAGAAAAATCAATGGGGTATTGGGAAGATTCGGTTTTTCTTTTACATGACAACGGCGTGTTATGGTTATGAAACGCGAATGCTGTTTGATAACGTAATGTCACGCGTATCTGTTAATTCAGACTAAGCATACAAAACAACAATGGGGGCCTACAGGACTGTGCTGCTTAAGATTCCACGTTTATTAACCCCTTTTCCACTAAAGTTGCAAATACTGGAGCTTTATAATCTAGGATCAATTGTAATGAACTACATTACCTCATTGTCAATTTAATCAAACTGCTCATTTTTCTGCATATCTTTTGTTTATGTCAAACAAGGATGTCTTCTCTCACCATTCCTCTTCCTTCTTGCAATTGATTGGACCATGAGGGAAACAACTGAGGGGAAGAGAAATGGAATTCAGTGGACAATGTGGGAGCAGCTGGATGGTCTGGAATTTGCGGATGATATAGTTCTCCTCTCACATACACAGACACAAATGCAAGAGAAGACAGACAGACTTTCACAAACTGCAATAAAACTTGGTCTCACTCCTAATACAACAAAAACACAAGTGATTAAGATCCACTCTAAAAATAGACATCCCATTTACCTGAACAGCACTCCCCTAAAGGAGGTAGAAGCCTTCACCTACCTAGGCAGTGTAGTGGACACCAACGGAGGGACAGAGGCAGATATCAGAAGCAGGATTAACAAAGGCCAGAGTGGTGTTTAACATGCTCAGAAAGATCTGGAGCTCAAAAAACATCTCCACCAATACTAAGATATGCATCTTCAACTCCAACGTAAAACAGGTAATGCTGTACGGATCCGAAACATGGAGAACAACAAAACGCACAACACACAGGCTACAAACATTCATCAACACCTGCCTCAGAAGGATATTAAACATCTGGTGGAAAGACAAAGTCAGCAATGTGAACCTATGGCAAAGGACAAGCCAAGACCCCATAGACTTACAAATCCAAAAGAGGAAGTGGAGTTGGATTGGACACACCCTAAGACAGCCTGCCACAAACATCACTCGACAAGCCCTGAAATGGAACCCCCAAGGGAAAAGGAAACAAGGTCGCCCCAGGAACAACTGGAGAAGAAGTGTAGAGGCAGAAATGTTAAAGTGTGGGCTCAACTGGGGAGAGCTTGAGCGAAAAGCTATAAACCGAGTGAAATGGAGGATATTTGTCAATGGCCTATGCACCCACGAGGAGCTAAGGGCTTAGTATATATATTGTTTATTCACAGCTCTGTAGTAGAGGATGACACGGGAGTGGATTTTCACTCCTGTCCCGTCCCACTCCCATAGAAATAAATCTTGTCCCGTCCCACTCCCAGACAAAAGTTTAAAAAATAATCCCATCCCATCCCGCTCCTGGTAAATTGACTCCGACTCCCATCCCGCTCCTGTTTAAACTGACTCCAGCTCCTGTATCGCTCCCATATATTTTTTTCTTCAACTAGTGTTTAGTTCATACAAAGAATTTGATTTAATCTGCTCTACATCCTGTTTTGGACCAGTTGCTGAGCTGGTTTCTAGATTTTCTCCAGAAAATGGAATACAGCAAATAAAAGAAAAACAATACATAGTTCACTCCATGTCTACAATAGTTTAATAAACCCAAAGTCTAGAGTCCAGAACACAAGAACCAGACGAATAATTGGATTATGGGTGTTTAATTCACAGTTGCAGTATGGGCATACAACCTTCCATTAATATGCACTTAAGTTTCTGTGTTTGTGTGGTTCTGCAACAACAAATAATAAACAAGAATAAAAGCCTTATGAAAGAACATTAATATACATTTGTTTAAATAACAAGCATTAACAGCTGTAATTAAGTTCAAAATATGCAAAAATATACAAGATACTGCGAAATGGTGTCATGTTCTAAAATGTGACTAGCACATGTATCAGATAACACATACAGTAAATAACTATATTTGTTAGAATTGTTAAATAACTGTATAAGTATTAGAACTATACAATCTCCAATATAAGGAAATAATACTGAATAAATATGAACAAGATAAACTAACACAAATATAAACTGGGTACCATGACTATTAATGAGAAGATTCGCGCTATCTAACAGCTTCATTTACATTATGAATGATAACTGACAATATAACATAAAAGACGCGGTAATCTTGCTGCTAATTTAAAGACTAGAAAAAACGTACTATTCGGCACTGATGCACACAATAAAGCACAGAAACTATCCAAACAGAAATCTCTTCGCAACTCAACTCTTGTCACACACTTATCTCTCCGTTTGATCAGAGCCGCTATACTCTTTGCTGCTGTTCCCTTTTCTCATAAGCGCTCAGGCTGCGTTGGAGCGCTTATGCACCAAGGAGACGCATCCGTGAACATTCATGCAACCTTTCTTACACATGCAAACACACACACAGGCACGCACGCACACAATATATTAACAAGTTTATTTATAGAAACTGCATATTTGTGTATAAAGTTGGGTATCATAGTTTTATTACGATCCCGGTCCCGTCCACTCCCGCTGACATTTTTTCCTGTCCCGTCCCAATCCCGTGATTAATAGTGATTTTGTTCCCGATCCCACAGGAATCCCGCGGGACCCGCGGGACCCACAGGATTCCCGACAAAATGTCAGCCTCTACTCTGTAGGAGAATGCACTTGCGCGCTCCCACGTAGTTCTTCTATTCAAGGCAAACATTGGCCAGGCATACATATGGTCTCTGCGGATGTGTGTAAATGCTGATCTTTGGCCACTTTGTCGTGATCTCTACCGCAGTAGCGATCTCTGTTCATATTTCTCCTATTATTACCAACACGTTTCTCTTTGTTACAGATGCGATTCCATTGCCACTCACACTACCACCCCAGTAAGCTCGCCCACTTTAATCAACAGGCCCACCCAATCATTATACAGTGTTTTATTTGTTAATGTATTGCCTCATCATTGCTTTCAATATAATTTCAAATATGATTACAACATCTAAAGAAACGTACTTGGGTTGATGCTCAATGAATTTGACTGTCATTTGTGTTTGGCATCCTAATCTGACCAATCAGAATACCGATAATATTGCCATTCACAACTTTTGTCTGACACACAAACCACAGAGTATATTTAAACCTAATACATGTTACGCAATTTTAAACATTTTTTGGGGGGGGGGGTTGTCTCTCATAGCCGCACCATAAACTGATGTTTGTTCATTAAAGTAATGTCATACAGTGGACGTTGTCATCCTCAAGCTTTATAGCCTCAAAAGATTTCTCCGAAGTAACTTTTACGAAGCTGACAGTTATATATGTAATAAGGATATGTATTTTTTCTTCTCTTTTTCTCTGTCAGAGCTTCCTCCTCAGATCCTGACAGCTGATGGATTAGTGTACATGAATTCAACTGGATCAACCATCATACTTAAATGTAGAACGTTTGGTTCCCCGAGACCCAAGGTGGACTGGTAAGGACAAACATGAATATAAGCAATGGTGTTTTTGAAACACATGAATGAACATATAGTGGACATATAATGAAGAAATCAATTCAATTTGAGATCATGATAGATGCAAACTCCAACTAAATAGCATCTCAGAGTGAAACCTCAAGAAGCTGCTTGATAAAATGACAAGAGAAGATTTCTGCAGATTTTTTTCTTCAGATCAAACCAGAAGTGAAGTTTACTGACAACAGCGCCGAAACTGTCACAACTGTTACTATTGTTTGATGACACTGATCAAATGTACAGCTTGAAGTCACTTTGATCAAAGTGTCGGCCAAAACTATAAACGTGAATGGATATATTATTTTCCTACTTAACACATGCCCACATTCTGTACGAGGTAACTGTCCTCAAAAAACAGAGTCCTGTGAGATGCACATTCAGTGCTAAGGATTGACTGTAGATTATGGCAACACTGTTTGTATGCACCTCCACTTACACTTCATGACATATACTTTAACAATGAACAGATTAAAGGGTCACGTGTGTTTTATTTCACACACACAAGGCAGAAACACAGGTACACATTAACTGTGTGTGTATGTGGACGGTGTAATTCAATTCAATTCAATTCAACTTTATTTCGCCATGTATACAAATACTAGGAATTTGGTTCGGTATTCTCCATGCAGGCAACACACATACAACATGCAAATGAATTTAAATTAAGAGTCATTTAGAAGGGCTATTGCATGGGGGGAAAACTGTAGCGATGGCGTGATGTTTTGGGCAAAATAGCCCTATACCGCTTCCCCGATGGTAGAAGATTAAACAGACTGTTGGCAGGATGTAGACACCAGTAGCATATCAGATTATCATTATGTGAACAGTCTGCAGCTTTACTGTAAGTGCTTAAATACAGTACAATTATTTTGTTTAATGATGCAAGGGTTAATGGGAAGAGACAAACCACAGTAGCAGTGATGTATTTGTTGAATGATGTTTGCAGGAAGATTTTTGACTCTAGTCCAGCTGTGTCCAATGCTAAAATGTCTCAGATGGCCAATGGAAATCTTCAGATCAGTAATGTGAGCCAGGAGGAGAGTGGCATTTACACGTGTTCAGTGAGAGATAGTAACGTGACTATCAGCGCCGTACTCAAAGTCTTAAGTAAGTATTTAGATTATTGTTTAAAGGAATAGTTTACTCATTTTCAATATTAAACTATGTTATTACCTTAACTAAGAAGAGTTGATACATCCCTCTATTATCTAAGTGCGTGCATGTAAGCGCTGGGGTGCGCTGCGACACTTCAATAGCATTTAGCTTAGCCCCATTCATTCAATGGTATCAAACAGAGATAAAGTTAGAAGTGACCAAACACATCAATGTTTTTCCTATTTAAGACGAGTATTTATACGAGCAAGTTTGGTGGCACAAAATAAAACGTAGCGCTTTCCTTAGCGGATTTAATAGGGTAACTATATTTTATGGCGGAATAGCACTTTTGGGAGTACTTCGGAGAAGGGGTCCAGATTTTTCAGATGTATCAACTCTTCTTAGTTAAGGTAATAACATAGTTTAATATTGAAAATGAGTAGACTATTCCTTTAACACCACAACAAACTTGGTCTTGTTTACTTTTGTGAAATTGCTATTGTCAACTGTTGTTCTAAGAAAATCTATCTGACGTCACTAAACCCACATACATCATACAGCCATAGGACCTCAGATCATTGATATCTGACTGATAGAAATCTACAGGAAATAGTGCTGAGTTTCATGACATGCCATTTAGAAGAGTTTCTTACAAGGGAATGTTTCAGACAGAAATCCTCTGCAAGTTCACGTTTAGCTCAGACTGCTTTCTTTGAATTGAAATCAATTAATTTTTCTACACAACTCCATGTTTGCTGTCACACAGACGTACACATGATGGAAGTAAACTGAATCCTGTTTTATTTTCTCCAGACAGAACAAAAATCGTGGCTCCACCCCAACACCTGCAGGTCATTCGTGGAAATGATGCTGTTTTACAGTGCAAATTTAGCGTCGACCACCGGTTAAAACATCCCACCCTTCAGTGGAAGAAGGATGGACATAAGATCGCGGCCACTACTAATGAAGACAAGTAAATAAATACAACAACAGTTTCATCTAGTGATGACAGATATAATGACAAAAATAGCCATTTTAGATGACATATATCAGTGGATAACTATCTGTATGTGGATCAGTATTAGATCAGCCACTCTCTAGTTTCTCTTCTGGATGAGCTTCAGCTCATCACAGTAATAACCTGAAATGATAAAACATTATTCTTACCAGCTGCTGAGCTGAGCTGGGTTTATAGTGTTTTTTTTTTTTTTGTCACGTGACTGCAGGTACACTGAATATTCAAATGGCTCTCTGAAGGTGTCAGATGTACAGATTCAGGATTCAGGAGAATACGGTTGTGAGACCAGTACTGAATTAGATTCAGATGACGCCAGTGGCTCCATCACAGTGCAGGGTAAATCTCTCAACAGATCATCACTTATATTTGCACAGCTCTACATTATTATCTAATGAATCTTTGGACTTGACCATCCTCAGATAAACCAGGTGCTCCTCTTTCTGTGGAGATATCTGAAAAAAGGGAGCGAAGCGTTACTCTGACCTGGACGGCTGGCGATGAAAACAACAGCCCTGTTTTTGGTAATTTTATTTGAAACCATTATCTACACTGTGTTCAGACTAATAAACTATTGGGATGCTTACTCTGTCTGCATGAACAGCGTAGAAATGAAGGACAAGTTATATTTTTACTCAATGACTATTTGACCAACTTTAGAACACAAAATTGAATGCATAAAGAAAGCATGTTTATTTCAGAGTTATTTATTGATTCTGATTGGCTGGAAGGTATGAAATGAATTTGTTTAATGCACAGTAGCTGATGAAAATAACTAATAGTTACCGATTCTGACAAATGCTGCACTGCAAAGAGTACATACTAGTTTGAACTTGTCTATAACTTGGCATGTGACTAGAGAAAGCAGGATAATCAATGGCCTGCCGTGTAGGCATGCCTGTCTCTAACCTATATTCTCTGTTGTCCATTAGAATATATTATAGAGATGAAGGAGGAGCAGTGTACAGATGCAAGCACATGGAGGGAATATGAGAGAGTTCATCAAGACATCAAACACATTGAGATTCATCTGCAGCCGTTCTGCAAGTATCATTTCCGGGTCAGAGCTGTGAATGAGATCGGAAACAGTGAACCCAGTTCTGAATCTGAATCCTACATCACCCCCGCTGCCAGTAAGATCATCTGAACATACTCACAATAATGTTCTTCGTATGGATGCCCTCTGTTTATGAAGATGGTACACAATATACCAATCTATTGTATATTGTTAAATATGTAAATATATTGTAACTAATGATCAGTTAAGCATTAACTAATGTTTCTTAATGACTTACTAATTAAAGTTAAACCACACACTGTTATTCTTACACATGTTGGAGGAAAAAACCTATGTTAGGTCTACATGGGTCATCTTTGAGGTTTTCACTTCATGCGTTTTCTCTGATTGGATAACTAACTGATCGTAAAAAGACCAGGTGTAAATGGTGATTTGTCTGTTGCACAAGCTGAGAGCATAGTGAAGCTGTGCCATGTAATTGCACCAAAGGGAGACAGGGTCTGGGAACCTACCATTTCCAACAGTGAAAGAAGAGCCATGATTCAAGAAGAGGTACTGAACCTGGAAGAGGAAGAACAAAGATCAAGGGCAGTGGACCAAGCTTCCCAAGGAGCCTGGACCAGATGGGACCTTCCCAAGAGGAAGATTACCTGGGCGGACCTGTGGAGACTAGAACTGTTCTGCATATCCTTCCTGCTGAGATCAGTGTATGACACACTCCCAACACCAACAAACTTGCATAATTGGGGAATGAGAGAGGGCCCATTATGCAAACTTTCTGGGTAGAGGGGCACTATGGCACAATCCTGTCCGAGTGTTAAAAGAACTCACCCTGGGTAGGTACAGATGGTTCCACGAACCAGACAACAAAAACCAGTCTGCCATAAAAGGCCCAATCATGGTAAATGAAGGTGGAACCTGGGACAAAGGCTGTAGTTCCCCCAGTTGTCCAGAAAACCCTGAGGCCGGATGTAGTACTGTGGTCTGAAGAGGGGAAAAAGATAATCCTCATAGAACTTACAGTCCCATGGAAAAAGGGATGTGAACAGGCCTTTGAAAGGAAGACCCTTAAATACCAAGACCTGCTGCACGATTTTAGGGGAAAGGATGGCAGGCTTGGCTGTTCCTGGTTGAGGTCAGCTGTAGAGGATTCCTTGCTTAGTCATTATGTAGAATACTTACAACCATTGAAATGACAGGGAAGGAGATGAAGGC
This sequence comes from Misgurnus mizolepis, assembly GCA_025389145.1. Taxonomy (NCBI): domain Eukaryota; kingdom Metazoa; phylum Chordata; class Actinopteri; order Cypriniformes; family Cobitidae; genus Misgurnus; species Misgurnus mizolepis. Next base: position 6,251,748 of record JAIFKI010000022.1, on the reverse strand, counting down.
AGCAGCTCCCATGATGTGGAAGGCTGTGGATAGAGCCTCTTGCTGGTTATGGAGCAAAAGGGAGGAGTTGAGCTGGAAGCCAGGTAGAAGAAGATGGGCAGTGACTTATTCATCACTGCCGACCAACCATTGTGGGTACCGCCTGACAACATCAACCCCTCCTGGCCAAGGCTACATTCACTTAAGGTGAATGGAAGTGAGAAGCATCTTCGTATGTATTTGCTATTTATTATGTGTTTATTACAAAATAATAAGTATTTTTACGATTTTGAAAGGTGTTGTGGTAAGACGTTAAATTGACATTTAGTTGAATTGCATTGTTGGGGCGGCACAGTGGCTCAGTGGGTAGCACTGTTGCCTCACAGCAAGAAGGTTCCCGGTTTGAGCCACGGCTAGGGCAGGTGGCCTTTCTGTGTGGAGTTTCTGCATGTTCTCCCTGTGTCAGGGTGGGTTTACTCCAGGTACTCCGGTTTCCTCCCACTGGCCAAAAACACGCAAGTTAGGCAAATTGGAGATACCAAATTGTCCCTCCCCCAACTTGTGTATAAATCAACTTTTCTGAATAAACTTGTGTATGGATTACCTGGTTCTTGCCATGAATATAGCCGTAGATGCTGGAATGGCGTTAAGAAATAAAGGAAGAAGAAGAATTGCATTGTCAACCATTGTTGTTTCTTTATATTTGACAATAAAATGTTGATTTTCCACTACTTCTGTCAGAACATACAATATTTAATCCACATCTAAAACTATTGGAACTGGATGCCACAGAGTAATGCTTTCTCTACTCACAGCATGTTTTTGAAAAAAATACCTTATATATTTTAGTAAAAACTTTGCTACATGTAACAGATGTCACTGCAAAAGATTGTTTAAACCTATAAAATAAGAATTTTTAATCTCCACATCATTGAATGATCTTTATTTACATGCCTGTCTGCCCGTCCTTGTTTCTTTGTTAATTAAAGTTGATTGTCTCCAGTCAAGTCCCTCCACAAGCACTGCTGACAGTTATATATGTATTAAGGATTTTTCTTCTCATTTGTCTGTCAGAGGTTCCTCCTCAAATCCTGACAGCTGAAGGATTAGTGTACAGGAAAACAACCGGATCAACTGTCATACTTAAATGCAGAACATTTGGTTCCCCAAGACCCAAGGTGGACTGGTAAGCACAAACATATGAATATAAGCAATGATGGTTTTTGAAACATAGGAATGAACATAGAGTAGGCCTACAATGATTGTGTTTAATTATGCAGGGGTTAATGGGAAGAGACAAACAGTAGCAGTGATGTATTTGTTGAATGATGTTTGCAGGAAGATTTTCGACTCTAGTCCTGCTGTGTCCAATGCTAAAATGTCTCAGATGGCCAATGGAAATCTTCAGATCAGTAATGTGAGTCAGGAGGAGAGTGGCATTTACACATGTTCAGTGAGAGACAGTAACGTGACCATCAGCGCCATACTTGAAGTCTTCAGTAAGTATTTGTATTATTGTTTAACACCACAACAAAATTTTTAATTTTACTTTGTGAAATTGCTATTGTCATGCACATTATGTCTGTTTTTCAGAGAAAATCTATCTGACGTCACTAAGCCCAAATACATTGTACAGCCATAGGATCTCAGATCATTGATATCTGACTGATAAAAATGTATTTTTAGTTTTGATGATAACCGTTAATAGTGATGGGTTTTATAAAGATGTGGTGCACTTGACATACTGGTCAGTTTCTCACAAGGGAATGTTTCAGACAGAAATCCTCTGCAAGCTCACGTTCAGCTCAGACTGCTTTCTTTGAATTGAAATCAATTAATTCTTCTACACAACTCCATGTTTGCTGTCACACAGACGTACACATAATGGAAGTTAACTGAATCCTGTTTTAATTTCTCCAGACAGAACAAAAATTGTGGCTCCTCCCCAACACATGCGGGTCATTCGTGGAAATGATGCTGTTTTACAATGCAAATATAGCGTGGATCACAAGTTAAAACATCCCACCCTTCAGTGGAAGAAGGATGGACATAAGATTGCGGCATCTGCTAATGATGACAAGTAAATAAATACAACAAAAGTTTCATCTAGTGATGACAGATATAATGACAAAAATAGCCATTTTAGATGACGTATATCAGTGGATAACTATCTGTATGTGGATCAGTATTACATCAGCCACTCTCTAGTTACTTTAAAGCCTTTGACTGTTTCTCTTCTGGAAGCTCCAGCTCATCACAGCAATAACCTGAAATGACAAAACATTATTGTTGCCAGTTGCTGAGCTGTGCCATGGGGTTTATAGTGTTTTTTGTTTTGTTACATGACTGCAGGTACACTGAATATCCAAATGGCTCTCTAAAGGTGACAGATGTACAGATTCAGGATTCAGGAGAATACGGTTGTGAGATCAGTACTGAACTAGATTCAGATGACGCCAGCGGCTCCATCACAGTGCAGGGTAAATCTTTTTAACAGATCATCAGTTATATTTACACAGCTCTACGGTATTATCTAATCAATCTTTGCACTTCACCATCCTCAGATAAACCAGGTGCTCCTCTTTCTGTGGAGATATCTGAAAAAAGGGAGCGAAGCGTTACTCTAACCTGGACAGCCGGCGATGAAAACAACAGCCCTGTTTTTGGTAATTTTATTTGAAACCATTATCTACACTGTGTTCAGACTGATAAACTATTGGGATGCTTACTCTGTCTGCATGAACAGTGTAAAAATAAAGGATAAGTGATATCAGCTTTTTACTCAATGATTATTTGACCCACGTTAGAACACAAAATTGAATACAAAAAGAAAGCATGTTTATTTCAGAGTTATTCTTGATTCTGATTGGTTGTGTCAGGTTTAAAATACTTAAGAAACCTTAACAAAAATAAGACACACTCAGACCACGAATGGGGTGGTATAATATTCTGCAGGGAGAACCCAGATTGAGATGTCTCATCAGGAAACACTCAACTGTCTCTCCATCTGAGCTTCTCTGCGGACTGTATTTATTTAGGTTCTAATCACAGGGTTGGTTCATTCCGAAGGTCGAACCTCACAGACCTTCACAATGGTAACAACATCACACATTTTTCTAAGTCTAGAAGAATAGGACTGACTACATTTTACCAAAACAGAGATGGTAACTTGATGATGCAACTTGAATATGCAGTAATCAAAGGTTGTATGATAACAAAAGAACATTCTACCCACTATTTCACCTTGGCAGTTTTTTCTGAGTAGCTGGTAAATATGATTCTAAGCAAAGGATTATACATTCATAAATGGTAACATAATATCTTCAAAAATGTCATAAGAAATACATTTTCTCCAACAGGTTGAAAGATATGAAATGAATTTGTTTAATGCACAGTAGCTGATGAAAATAACTGTATTTTTCGCCATGCAGTCAAATGCTGCACTGCAAAGAGTAATACTAGTTTGAACTAGCAGCATAATCAACAGCCTGCAGTGCATTAAAGCATTTTAAATGCACTCTGCTTCGCACCGGGTGGTTCTTTGTCTCCACGTCATACAGTTAAAATCCTTTAATGCATGGCAGGTCGTTGATTATTCCTTATGTAATATTTTGGTATAGAGCAAATACTGTAGGCATGCCTGTCTCTAACCTATATTCTCTGTTGTCCATCAGAATATATTATAGAGATGAAGGAGGAGCAGTGTACGGATGCAAGCACATGGAGGGAATATGAGAGAGTTCATCAAGACATCAAACACATTGAGATTAATCTGCAGCCGTTCTGCAAGTATCATTTCCGGGTCAGAGCTGTGAATGAGATCGGAAACAGTGAACCCAGTTCTGAATCTGAATCCTACATCACCCCCGTTGCCAGTAAGATCATCTGAACATACTCTTCGTTTGGCTATGCCCTCTGTTTATGGATATGGTACACAATATACCACTCTATGGTATATTTTTAGCTATGTAAATATATTGTAACTAATGATCAGTTAAGCATTAACTAATGTTTCAATGACTTTCTAATTAAAGTTATTATTAAGTGTTACCGGAATGAACATTTATGGTGATTACAACACAGGTGAGAACACTTTACATGATGAAAACTAACACAAGACAAGACGACTATTAAACCCCATTAAACATGCTTGTGGAGGGACTTGACTGGAGACAATTATTTCCGTTAATCTTCTGGGACCGTCTCCGGAAAGAGGACCTAGTCAGATATTTGGAAAACCCTCAGTGTGATCAAGAAGCCAAAAGAATGCCGTAATGGGCAACACAAGTTATGGTTCAGCTCCTCACAACGAGAGATAACATGCATATAAACGTTCACCACGAGAAATGTTGCAAACTAGATTGAAGCAGTTACAGTATCAGGAAATGATAAATGAGACACATAAACAATGACGCACATGCCGTAGTGAGGACGCGGGTGTCATGGCAACATGAAGTTGGTTCAACTCTTGAAAATGAGGGATTTACAACATTCACGATGAGAAATGTCAGCAAAATGGACTGAAGCAGATATCAGGTAAGTTAGCTCGTCACTTATTGCGTTGAAACGGAGATCATTCAGCAGCATAAAAGAATATCGCGTCACATGCTCATTTGAACTATAATAAACGAAAATACCTGCGCGTCATCTCAACAAGATATGTCGTTCAGCTCCTCAAAATGCGGGTTTTAAATGCATATAAACAATCACGATGAGAAATGTCTGAAAACTGTATTAAAGCAGAGATCAGGGAGCTCGTCAAATATCCATTCTGAACCGGAGATCATTCACCAGCATAGAACTGTGCGTTCACGCGCTCTTTTATAGTCTTATCATAAACAAAAATGAGTGGTTTTTGGAGAGAGAAATAATAAATAATTTGCAAACCTCAGACGCTGCGTAGAAGAGAGGGCGGGATTTTTAACAGGTCACGTGTCTTCCTGGGACCATCAGATGCCGGGTAATCATGGCAGTGTGAATGAACAAAAAATCTAAGGATTCCGGAAAAATCCAGGATGCCTTTCCGGTGTATTTAACGGAATGTCTGTGTGAAAAGGGCTTTACAGTACGCCCCCCCTTCCAAGGCGTGTCTCGCGCCGTAACTAAAACACTGAAGTCGTGGGAGGGAACAACAACAAATTCCAAACAAACGAAGAGACGGAGTAGTCAGGTGTAGGTCCCAGAGACCAGATATGAAGTAGTCCCTGGGTGAAGGTGCTGGTAGAAGGAGCCCAGGCAATGAAGGCAATGCTAACCCACCCTGTGGACGACCAACAGTGGTGGAGACCAACTGGGAGGGATCCAGGGCGGAGCCGCACAGACCAAGAGCCTGGGGGGAACTGAGGATCCGGAGGAATGGGTGGGTTCTGGTGGGTCTCCTGACCAATGGTGGAGAAGAGGCTCCAGAACTCTGTGGTGGAGCCAGAGAAACCGAACCCCCAGGTGACATTGGGAGTCAGGAGGTGCCCAAGCGAGCTGATGGATGGAAGGAGGGACACATGGGGAACAAGGGAAATCCTCAGGCGAACCAGAACCAGCAGGGACAACAGGAAGGAGAAATTGCTTGTATCACAGTTCAGCAAAACAGTTTTGTGTTCAGGAACCAGTGAAAGCTCACCCTCATTAATGGGAGTGTGGGCGGGCGGAGCTCTCCTCAACACCCACACTGACTCCCACGTTGATCCACGTTGCCCTCGGGTCACACACCTGGTTGGGGGAAGCTTCCAGGTTGCCGATGCTGGGCTCAGGAGCAGGACTTCCCGATCATGCTGACGGGCCCCCCGCGGTGGTCTTGAAGTCCATGGGAGAGGGTGATACTCTGGTCTCTGGAAGTGAAGTAATGATGCCCAAAATGAAAAGACTAAACGCTACTGTAAGACAAAAAAATAGAAAACACTAGACGGAGACACGCTAACATTATAAAAAGTTTGTTGGTCTAGTATTCTATCACGCACGGGATGAAGACGCTGACGACGGGATACAAAAGGACAAATAACTTTTCCTGAATGAAACTCAGGAACATTACACAAACGTGCTCACAATAGACAATACCAGACAAAGACTGCAACTCAGGAGGGGGAATTTATACACAGGACTACAGGTGGAAACAATCAAGGAAATGGGATGGTGATTACAACAGGTGAGAACACTTTACGCAATGAAAACTAACACAAGACAATGACGACTCTAACACCACCATCATGGCGAATAGTGTTTGAATTTCATCAGCTCATTTGCATTTAAAAGGGCACACCCCAAAACGGCACATTTTTGCTCACACCTAGAAGGTGGCAATTTAAACATGCTATAATAAATTATTTATATGGTATTTTGAGCTAAAAGTTCACATATGTACATTAGGGACACCAAAGATTTATTTAAAATGTATCAAAGATATCTTAAAAAGTTTTGTGAAATTTCCCCTTTATGACAGTGTTGGTTCTCTTCAACAGTAATACAGTACACTCATTTACCCTACACAACAGTACAACATTATAATTTTATGGGAAACTCTGGAAATGTAAAGCTTGGCTCTGTCAACACGGACTGTTGCCAAGACTTATGTGGCTGCTGACTGTGTATAAGGTCCCAATGACATGCGTTGAAGGATTGGAGAGGAAGATCAATAAGTATCTCCGAAAGGTGGTTGGGAATTCCTCTAAGTTTCACTGCGATAGGCCTCTACATAAGATAAGGGCAGCTCCAACTACAGCTGTCTTCTTTGGTCAAGGAATTAAAGTTGCAAAGTGCAGAGTTATAATGACATACAGAGACTCGCAGGATGAACAAGTCAGACATGCAGGCGTCATTATAAGATCAGGTCGCAAGTGGGCAGCTGATTTGTCTGTTGCAAAGCTGAGAACATGTTGAAGCTGCACAATGTAATTGGAGCACCAGGCAAAGGGTCTTGGAACCCCAATTCCAACAGTGGAGGAAGGCAGGAACCTGCGAAAGAAGAGCCATGTTTTAAGGGAGGTACAGAACCTGGAAGAGAAAGATGAAGATCAAGGGCAGTAGACCTAACTTCCCAAAGAGCCTGGACCAGATGGGATCTTCCCAAGAGGAAAATCACCTGGGAGGACCTATGGAGACTGGAACCGTTCCCCATATTTTTCCCGCTAAGATCAGTGTATGACACACTCCCAAGCCCAACAAACTTGCATAAGTGGGGTATGAGAGAGAACCCATTGTGCAAATTTTGTGGGAGAGGGGCACCATGGCACACATCCTGTCCAGTTGTAAAAAAGCACTCACTCAGGGTAGGTACAGATGGCGCCACAACAAGTTTGTGACACTTGCTAACACCTTAGAGCAGGAGAGGGAAAAAATGCCAACCACTTCAGAAAACAACATCAATCCAGTTTGTAAGGGAGGGGGGAAAGCCATCAACCACAGCAACAACAACAACCAGTCTGCTACAAAAGGCCCAATCATGGGAAATGAAGGTCGACCTGGGAGAAAGGCTGTGGTTCCCCGAGTTTGTCCAGACAACCCTGAGGCCGGATGTGGTACTGTGATCTGAAAAGGGGGAAAATGTCATCCTCATAGAACTCACAGTCCCATGGGAAGATGGGTGTGAACAGGCCTTTGAAAGGAAGACACTTATATGGCAGGCTTGGCTGTTCCCGGTCGAGGTCTGCTGTAGAGGATTCCCTGTTCAGTCAGGATGGATAATGTTTACAGCCACTGAAATGAAAGGGAAGGAGAAGAAGGCAGCAGCTCACAGGATGGGGGAGGCTCCAGAAAAGGCCTCTTGCTGGTTATGGAGAAGGAGGAGTTGAGCTGGAAGCCATGAGGGGAAGATGGGCAGTGACTTGGCCACCACTGCTAACCACCATTGGGAGGGTGTTGTGGATATGGGTCGAAACACCAAATGAACAATGGGTACTGCCTGACGACATCAACCCCTTCTGGCCAGGGCTACATTCACTTAAGGTGAATGAAAGTGAGAAGCATCTTTGGATGTATTTGCTATTTAGAAACTCTGGGCAACCAGTGACTTCCAGGAAAGTCTGGGTGGCAACCAAGAAAGTTCGGTGACGCTGGAAAGACAGCTGACCTCCAGGAAAGACTAGGGTGGGTGTATGAGGTTAGTAAACTCATCCACAACATGTAAATTGAAATACACCAAAGCCGAACCAACTGTGAAAAAGAGGGGTCACAGGAGCAGCGCAAAGCGATAGCACCTGGTGAAATGCAGGAGAACTCCAGGCAGGAAGCACCCCACAGTAATAAAGATCTCTCAGCACCTGTGTCACCTCAAGACCTCAGGAGGGACCTACCTGATGTCACCCCATTGAGCCAACCCCACCCTGTGTGGGAACAAATCAAATGGCCCAAGATGAGAGATAACAAAGAGAAGTACCTACTAGAGTAAGACCTCGACAAAGTGCTAGAAGCCACACTAGCAAGGACGGCTGAGCAGAAAGTCAATACTATCACAACAATAATCTATAAAATGTATGGAAGCATTTTGGAATTGAGGAGAAGAAAATCAACATTAAGTCTGCACACCAGCCAAGTAGAAGAGAGAGGGAAATGCATTATCAGAGGGCAGAAATAAAGACTCTTACCAAGAAGTTCAAAAGAGCTCTTGTTGATGAAAAGGAAGGCATCAAGGACTTGTGGAGTAAATTCTGGGAGCGCCTCTGCAGACTCCGAAAAGCAGAAAGCACTCGAAAGAAGAGGAAGGAAAGGGAGAACAAAAGATCCTAGTTCACCAAACCCCCTTTTGATTCACCATAACTCTGCTGGGTGAAACAAAATCTGGAAGGCTGATCAGCAACAAAGGAGATGTGGAGGCCTTCTTGATGAAGACCCACAATGACACCTACAGAAACCAGGCCCTGGACAAGCATCAACAGTATAAAGACCCCAGAAAAAAGAGCTTAACATCAGTGAACCATTCTGCAAGAAAGTCAAGGAGGTGGTGTAGAAGGCCAGAACAGGGTCTGCCCCCGGCCCAAGCTGTATACCCTACAAGGTATATAAGAAATGCCCAATGCTCCACCGAAGGCTGCGGAAGCTGTTCCAGAGGATCTGGAGAAAGGGTACCATTCCATCAGGCTGGAAGAAGGCAGAGGGCTGCTTTGTGCCAAAGGAAGAGAACTCCTCAACCACTGACCAATTCAGAACAATCTCACTGTTAAATGTAGAATGCAAGATCTTCTCTTACATGACAAAGAATGGATACACAACACTGCTATCCAAAAAAGGTGGAATCCCAGGCTTTTCTGGATGCCTGGAACATACCGATGTTTTCAGTCAGATGACCCGTGAGGCTATGCCAGCAAGGGCAACCTGACTGTTGTCTAGCTGGATTTGTTCAGTGCCTATGGTGTCATCCATGCAGCATTAGACCACTACCACATCCCGCAGCACATCAAAAAAAATTATCACCAGCTACCTTTTCAGCTCCAATTCAAGGGGGCTCCAAGGCAAAGCCAAGAGGGGAAGATGGGCAGTGAATTAGTCAACACTGCCGACTCACCATTGGGGGTATTGCCTGACGACATCAACCCCTTCTGGCGAAGGGTACATTCACTTAAGGTAAATGAAAGTGAGAAGCATCTTCAGATGTATTTGCTATTTATTATGTGTTTATTACCAAATAAGTATTTCTATGATTTTTAAAGGTTTACAGTAAGATGGTAAAATGACATTCCGTTGAATCAAATGTTGATTTTCCATGCTGTATCAGAACATACAATATTTAATCTACATCTAAAAACTATTGGAACAGAATGAGTTAATGCTTCCACTACTCACAGCATGTTTTAGAAATAAATACCTTATATATTTTACTAAAAATGTAACAGCTGCATGTAACAGACATCACTGCAAAAGACTGTTTAAAACTATAAAATAAGAATATTTCATCCACACATCATTGAATGATCTTTATTTACATGCCTGTCTGCCCGTCCTTGTACTATTGTAATTAAACTGATTGTCTCCAGTCAAGGGCCTCCACATGCACCGCTGACAGTTATAAATGTATTAAAGATTTTTTTTCTTCACTTTTTCTCTGTCAGAGCTTCCTCCTCAGATCCTGACAGCTGATGGATTAGTGTACAGGAATACAACTGGATCAACCATCGTACTTGAATGCAGAACGTTTGGTTCCCCGAGACCCAAGGTGGACTGGTAAGCACAAACATATAAATATAAGCAATTATGTTTTTGAAACATATGAATGAATATATAGTACAATAATTGTGTTTAATTTTGAAAGGGTTAATGGGAAGAGACAAACCATAGTAGCAGTGATGTATTTGTTGAATGATGTTTGCAGGAAGATTTTCGACTCTAGTCCAGCTTTGTCCAATGCTAAAATGTCTCAAATGGCCAATGGAAATCTTCAGATCAGTAATGTGAGTCAGGAGGACAGTGGCAATTACACATGTTCAGTGAGAGACAGTAACATGGCCATCAGCGCCATACTCGAAGTCTTCAGTAAGTATTTATATTATTGTTTAACACCACAACAAAATTGTTCCTTTTACTTTGTGAAATTGCTATTGTCAGGCACACTGACTGATAGAAATATACTTTTAATTTTGAGGATAACAATTAGTAAATAGTGATGGGTTTCATAAAGATGTGGTGCACTTGACATTCCGGTCAGTTTCTCACAAGGGAATGTTTCAGACAGAAATACTCTGCAAGCTCACGTTCAGCTCAGACTGCTTTCTTTGAATTGAATTCAATGAATTCTTCTACACAACTCCATGTTTGCTGTCACACAGACGTACACATGATGGAAGTAAACTGAATCCTGTTTTAATTTCTCCAGAAAGAACAAAAATTGTGACACCTCCCCAACACCTGCGGGTCGTTCGTGGAAATGATGCTGTTTTACAATGCAAATATAGCGTGGACCACCAGTTAAAACATCTCACCATTCAGTGGAAGAAGGACGGACATAAGATTGCGGCATCTGTTAATGACGAAAAGTAAATACATACAACAACAGTTTCATCTAGTGATGACAGATATAATGACAAAATTCTCTTCTGGAAGCTCCAGCTCATCACAGCAATAACCTAAAATGACAAAACATTATTGGGTAACACTTTATTTTACGACCCGCAAAGTACCGCTTAATTAAACCGAATTTACAGCGTACCTATTTGTAACAACAGGGTACCTCTACAGTACATACTTGTAGGTATAAGGGAATAATATTTTAAGTTTGTGGTAATAAGGGGGTAAGAATATGAAGAATTATAAATTATTTATACTCTAAGTATTTTATAACAACAGGGTACCTATTGTAGTATGTATGACTTAGTCAAGTCTATGGGGAAATTATGTTTTATTTTTTTATTTTTTTTTATTGTGAATTTTTCATATTGACCCACGAATGTTGTATACAGTCAATGTCTACGAGCCACATCGGCAAATAAATATAACAGCACATCACTTTTATTTTAGTAGCCTATATTACTTGCTTTTAATAAAAAAAGTCCAGCTGATTTAATGTGGTTATCTTTTTTTTAAGGTAAGTACAATAAAAATAGCAACTAATTCCCTTTTTACCAGGAAACTCCTACATTTGCGGACATATTTGAAGTGGTGCTTTGCAATTTATTTACTGTAAACACAAGTATTTTAGCCAAATATAATTTATGCAATGGCAAACCAGAATGAAACAACAGCAGATATCAGCTCCCGCTAAAGCAAAAGACGACTACATGCGTAGGCTACTGCGCAGGTGTAGAACGCGCGGCCGTCTGCAGGAGGTTTGCTGGAATGCGATCCTGAGGTGAAATTTCTTTAAGAGGTTTTAAAAACGTTCTACACTGTGGAGTACGGCTGCGAGTGATGTCAGCAGGATCCGCATGCTGGATAAGGTGACTGGTTTTGTTAATGCATGACTCACGCATTTCAAACAATGTTTTTTCAAGAAAGTTTCCAGCTAACGGTAGCAGGTTAGCTAGCACATAAGTTAGCCTAAAGTTATTAAAGGAGCATTTCACCCATAGAAACATCAATCTTTATTGAAAGTGTGTTATATTTGTAGGTGAAATGTAACATACATTTAGAATTTGGTGCCTATTTGACCGAGAAAAGGGGTGTTTGTAGTCTCACTCCCTCAACAAAGATATTGGACTTCCTTCTTTCAATGATGCAAAATGATGATTTTTACATCATTGAAAGAAGGAAGTGCAACACTGAAATCTGTATTTCTCCTGTCTCAGCGGCAACTGAGAAAATTATGCATGACTATTCAAAAACATGTCTGGGGTTCTAACTATACAAAGCTTAATGCAAATGGGTGAAGTGTCCCTTTAACGTAACTGGCTCCGAAATCTGTCAAGGCACAGTGAAGAAACATTTACTGAAGGCTTTCATTTATGTTTTTTATATGTAATGCAGAACAGCATTTGTGAGACGACATCAACTCATCATCCAAGTGGATAAGAATACCTTTTTAATTTAAATAAAAGTTATGTGATAATAAACATTAAGTGTTGGCTTAATTATAGTGTTTAATAGATGTTTTGAAATAAGTTGTTTTAAAATTAAAATAACAATATTCTGTATGTTTATGGTATTTACCCTATAACATTTATAACAAGAGGTGAACAAAGCACCACTTTAGTTTACAGCCCGCAAATATGAGAGTTACCTGGTACATACACAGAACAATCGGGGAATAAGCCCCACTTTAATTTACAGCCCGCAAATATAAGAGTTACTTGGTACATACACAGAACAAGCGGGGAATAAGCCCCACTTTAATTTACAGCTCGCAAATATAAGAGTTACTTGGTACTACACAGAACAAGCGGGGAATAAGCCCCACTTTAATTTACAGCCCACAAATATAAGAGTTACTTGGTACATACACAGAACAAGCGGGTAATAAGCCCCGCTTTTATTTACAGCCCGCAAATATAAGAGTTACCTCGTAACTCATGTATACATATACAGATCAAAGAGGTACAAGTTGCTATTATTTTTATTGTGTGTTATATTTTATTTGCCGACGTGGCTTGTAGACATCAACTGTAGGCTATACAAAACACTTCATCAGGTAAGTAGCAAATATGAAGAAAAAAAACATATTACACATAGACCATATTACCCATAGACGCAAGTCATACATACCACGTAATATTACAATAGGTACCCTGTAGTTATGAAATCCTTAGAGAATAATTTTACATATATTCTTTTCCCCTTATTACCCCAAACTTAAAATATTGTTCCCTTATAACTACAAGTACGTACTGTAGAGGTACTCTGTTGTTACAAATAGGTACGCTGTAAATTCGGTTTAATTACGCGGTACTTTGCGGGTCGTAAAATAAAGTGTTACCCATTATTGTTGCCAGTTGCTGAGCTGTGCCATGGGGTTTAAAGTGTTTTTTTGTTTTGTCACGTGACTGCAGGTACACTGAATATCCAAATGGCTCTCTGAAGGTGACAGATGTACAGATTCAGGATTCAGGAGAATACGGTTGTGAGATCAGTACTGAACTAGATTCAGATGATGCCAGCGGCTCCATCACAGTGCAGGGTAAATCTTTCAACAGATCATCAGTTATATTCACACAGCTCTACAGCAGTGGTTTTCAAACCCTGGGTAGCGACCCTCTGGTGGGTCGTGGAAATTAAAAACTGGGTCGCCAGAAAGATTAAAAAAAACTGTTACTAAAATAATTTATTCAATTTTATTATAAAAATTATAATAATTACAACACACTTGAATAAAAGCACAGTAAAAAATATCTTTTAAATACACAAAATAAAAAAATACTCCACTACTGTGTCACATGACCCATGTGCGTGCGCAGCTTACTGTATTAAATTGGGCACGACGGGACACAGCCATTTTTTAAATGATGCAAGGGGAAATAAAATATTATGTTTTATAAACAAGGTTTGGGAGGAGCTGATCAGTCACTGAACACGGCTGGCTCTCGATCTTTAATCAATGAACACGGCTGGCTCTCATTCACTAATCAATGAACACGGCTGACTCTCGATCATTAAGCAATGAACAGAGCTGGTTATCAATCACTAATCAATACAACAAACTTAGTACCAGCTCTATAAATAATCAAGACTCCTAACCCTCATTCACCGGAATTATCGCAAACCCACCTCCACCCCTTCGCCTCACTACGTACATTTAGCTCAACACCGGGGATAACCCGGGTCAAGGCATGCCCCAGGCCCGGGGCTCCTTCCCTGGTCAAGGGACGAACGTTCCGAACTCGGGGGGGTATTTCCCGAGCTCGGAACCTTCGCCCCGGGACAGCACGCCACTCACGCATATTAGCAGTCCCACTTTATTGTCAGTGAGGCGAACTCGTGAACTCCTTAATAAAAATAAAAATGTTTTTGGTCTGATTTAAAAATACATATATTTTAAATGTATTTGATTGGTTTGTTGATAGTGAGCGCGGAAATGTTTAGTTGTTTGCTAAGCATAGCGCCACCTTTAAGACACGGTTGAGTGTTGCAGTGAGACTGACACATTATGGTTCTGCTGTTATCTTTGAACTATTTTCGCTGCTGAAACAACAAAAACAGTCAACATTGTGTCTAAAATGTAATTGACTAACTATTAATTACTTGTTTAGTGAACTGTCATATGAAATCTGTAAATTTTCAACCGTGATGTGATGCTGCTTAACTGTATCATGTTATTAAAACCTTCACATTTTTACCGCAGTATGTTTAACCCACTTTGTTAACACACTGTTAGCTCACTTTGTGTTTGCTTCGCTTATTTGTTTAACTTAGCGTTATTACATTATGCACTTTCGGTTGCCATTGAGACTAAAGGATGCAGAATCATTATCGTGTTTTGGTGATTGTTTTCGCTGTTTTAATCTAACATTACTTGTCCCTGATAAGCGGACAAGTGTTGATGTAGAGAGCCCTGCGACGTGTTTTTAGACTGCTTCAGTATATGCTAGGTCCAATCTTTACGACTCCTCCGTTGTGTTTCGTTTGTCAGTTCTTCTTCGTTTTTTGTCCATTATCATAATTAATGATATTATGAATTGCAGTGAGGTTGATCTCATTTGTGCCCCCTGAAAAAATGAAATGCCGGTCCGTGAATTTGTGTCTGGCGTCGAGTCTGCGCATTAGGTAAGTTATACATACATACAGATGCGCGCGTGCACGTTTCACTGGGCTCACTCCACTCTGACGGCTTTCGGCCCCGCCCTGCTTCATTCTACTAAGGGGGGGGTGTTAGAGTGTGGGTCGCATAATTTTTATTTTTTAAATTAGGGTCGCTCCTAAAAAAGTTTGAAAACCACTGCTCTACAGTATTATCTACTCAATCTTTGCACTTGACCATCCTTAGATAAACCAGGCGCTCCTCTTTCTGTGGAGATATCTGAAAAGAGGGAGCGAAGCGTTACTCTGACCTGGACAGCTGGCGATGAAAACAACAGCCCTGTTTTTGGTAATTCTATTGAAAACCATTATCTGAACTGTGTTCAGACTACTAAACTTTTGGGATCCTTACTCTGTTTGCATGAACAGCATAGAAATGAAGGACAAGCAATATCAGCTCTTTACTCAATGATTATTTTACCAACTTTAGAACACAAAAGTTCTAAAAAAGCATGTTTTTTTCAGAGTTGTTCTTGATTCTAATTGGCTGGAAGGTATAGAATCAATTTGTTTAATGCACAGTAGCTGATAAAAATAACTGTAATTTTTACTCATTCTGCACATCGTGCAGTTAAAATCCTTTAATGCACGGCAGGTCGTTGATTATCCCTTACATTATATTAAGGTATAGAGCAAATATTTTAGGCATGCCTGTCTCTAAGCTTTCTTCTCTGTTGTCCATCAGAATATATTATAGAGATGAAGGAGGAGCAGTGTACAGATGCAAGCATATGGAGGGAATATGAGAGAGTTCATCAAGACATAAAACAGATTGAGATTCATCTGCAGCCATTCTGCAAGTATCATTTCCGGGTCAGAGCTGTGAATGAGATCGGAAATAGTGAACCCAGTTCTGAATCTGAATCCTACATCACCCCAGCTGCCAGTAAGATCATCTGAACATACTCTTAGTTTGGCTATGCCCTCTGTTTATGGATATGGTACACAATATACCAATCTATGGTATATTTTTAGCTATGTAAATATATTGTAACTAACGATCAGTTAAGCATTAAGCAATGTTTATCAATGACTTACTAATTAAATTTATTATAGAAGATGAATTTTTATTTATATAGCGCCTTTCCATGGCTCAAAATCGCTTCACATAGAATTACAATACATTAACACATTCACAATACAGAACACATAAGGCTACATACACAATACAAACACATTAGGACAACCGCAACCACATTTTCCAAAGTAAATATTGAAAAGATAAGTTTTTAGTTGGGTCTTGAAAGTAGGCAAAGTTGATATATTAAGAAAGGGGTAGTGAATTCCATAATTTCCATAGAGCATTTACACTAAATGACCTACCAACTACAGTGAACTACCGAAAAAGAGGAATAGACAAAAGACCAAGCTCAGATGATCTGAGGGACCGGCAGGAGAACCATTTAATGCCTTAAATGTGAGAAGCAATATCTTATAGTGAATGCGTGACCCAACAGGTAGCCAGTGAAGATCATGCAGTAGACGAGTAATTTAAGCAGAATGCCTGGTGGAGGTGAGAACTCTTGCTGCAGAACTTTGAACATACTGTAATCAAGAAACAGTGCATTGCAATAGTCCAGACATGATGTGATCAGTGCATGGATTAGTTTTCAGCATCACATAGAGTGAGAGAAGGTTGAAGATGTGCAATATTGCGAAGATGAAAAAAAGAGTTTTTAATGACAGAAGAAATATTAGAGGCAAAAGATAGAGAGGAGTCAAATAAGACACCAAGATTACGGACAGATGAAGAAGGCTTAACACGAATTCTATCAATTTCAAAGGACATGTCCAACCTTTTGACAAAGGTAGTAGAGCCAATCAACAATATTTCAGTTTTATTGTTATTTAGTTTAGGAAATTCAAAGACACCAGTGCTTTATATCCCTGATATATGCAGTGAGTGAGTCAGGCAGGGATAGCCTATCAGAGATGGTGGAAAGGTTGTCACTAGGGATGCACCGATACCACTTTTTTGAAATATGAGTACGAGTACTTGCATTTCAGTACTTGCCGATACCGATACTGAGTACTTAATAAAAAAACATGATTTAAATTCACAGGTTACAGCTTTATTCATATAATTTAACAAAAAAAAACAAAGGGCTAGTTTTCCAGTTTGTTGTAAACTCTGCCTCTTTGGACAACACAAGAGGCATTAACCCCTTACACGCCGCTCAAACATAGACATTTCTCAGACCGTGGTATCGATTCCAGGTATCGGGGGACTTTTAACGAGTACTTTTGAAAATGTGGTATCGAGGCCGATACCAGTATCGGTATCGGTGCATCCCTAGTTGTCACGAGTAATGTGAGGAAGCAAATGCAAGTTAAACTGTTTATTGTAAACACAGAGTTATTTGAAATGATGGTAGCTGGGCTGGTGACACAGGATACTGAGGCGATAAGCGTGATGAAGCCGGTTAGTTCAGTCGGTGATAATATCCACATAATAATCCACAGAAACACGAACACGAGAGCAAACATGACACATTAATTTTTTCCTCTCTGGCCAACTTTAAGGGGGCGGCGCCCCAGTGCCCCCTAGTGACCAGCCACTACTGGTGAAATGTCTCCTTTATGACAGTGTTGCTTCTCTACAACAATAAGTACAGTACACTCATTTAAGCTACACAATAGTATAACATTATAATTTTATTAGAAATTCTGGAAATGTAAAGCTTGGCTTTATCAACATGGACTGTTGCCAATACTTATGTGTCTGCTGACTGTGTATAAGGTCCCGATGACATGCATTGCAGGATTGGAGAGGAAGATCAATAAGTTCCTCTGAAGGTGGTTGGGAATTCCTCCAAGTTTAACTGCTGTAGGCCTCTACATAAGATCAGGGCAGCTCCAACCACCGCTGTCTTCCATAGTCGAGGAATTAAAAGTTGCAAAGTGCAGAGTTGTAATGACATACAGACACTCACAGGATGGACAAATCAGACATGCAAGTGGGCAGCTGATTTGTCTGTTGCACAAGCTGGGAGCATTTTGAAGCTGCGCAATTGGAGCACCATGCACACAGAGACAAGGTCTTGGAGCCCATTTCCAACAGTGGAGGAAGGCAGGAACCAGTGAGAGAAGAGCCATGATTCAAGAGGTGGTACGGAACCTGGAAAAGGAAGGACGAAGATCAAGGGCAGTGGCCCTAGCTTCCCATGGAGCCTGGACCAGATGGGATCTTCCCAAGAGGAAGATTACCTGGGCGGACCTATGGAGACTAGAACCGTTCTGCAAATCCTTCCTGCTGAGATCAGTCTATGACACACTCCCAACCCCAACAAACTTGCATAAGTGGGGTATGAGAGAGGACCCATTGTGCAAACTTTGTGGGGAGAGGGGCACCATAGCACACATCCTGTCCTTGGAGCAGGAGAGAGAAAAAAAATGCCAGTTTTTAAGGAAGGGGGAGAGCCACGAACCAAAGCAACAACAAGAACCAATCTGCTACAAAAGGCCTAATCATGGAAAATGAAGGTCGACCTGGGACGAAGGCTGTAGTTCCCCCACTTTGTCCAGACAACCCTGAGGCCGATATGGTACTGTGGTCTGAGGAGGGGAAAAAGATCATCCTTATAGAACTTAAAGTCCCATGGAAAGAGGGTTACAAACAGGCCGTTGAAAGGAAGACCCTTAAATACCAAGGCCTGCTGCACGATTGTAGGGGAAAGGATGGCAGGCTTGGCTGTTCCCGGTTGAGGTTGGCTGTAGAGGATTCCATGCTCATTCAGTATTGAGAATGCTTACAGCCATTGGAATGATAGGGAAGGAGAGGAAGGCAGCAGCTTGCAGGATGGGGGAGGCTGCGGAAAAAGCCTCTTGCTGGTTATGTAGCAGAAGGGAGGAATTGAGCTTGAAGTCGGGAGCGGAAGATGGGCAGTGACTTGGTCACCACTGCCGACCCACCATTGGGGTTACCGTCTAACGACATCAACCTCCTCCTGGCCAAGGCTACATTTACTTAAAGAGACAAAAAGTAGGATTTTCCACCATCTAGTGGTAAAATTGTATTTTGCATTCAAACGAATAGTGCTCTCTAGTGCCTCGCTTTCCAAATGCGTGTTGCAACTACGGTAGCCCTTATGTACTCTCTGATCACCTTGTCCGTTTCAGCTGGTTCACGTGTTCAGAACGAAAACTCGTTGCGGTATGCTAGTGCTTTTGTCCCTCTCTGCTATTATAAATTTTCAATATGGCGAAACGACATGGAAGCCTTCTTGGACTTATCTGTTCAATGTAAATAAAGAGAAGAAATTCTAAGCTTACAAAGAAAAGTCAGATCATTGGCAGAGGTAATTTGACACCAATGAGGACATATTTATAAATAAAGACATTGATTTTGACTAATAAAATACTTTAAATCCTACTTATTGTCCTTTTAAGGTGAATAAAACTAAGAAGCATCTTCGGATGTATTTGCTATTAATTATGTGTTTGTTTGCAAATAATAAGTATTTCTACTATTTTTAAAGATGTTGCAGTAAGACAGTAAATTGACATTCAGTTGAATATGGAGCTAGAAGAGTCTCAATAAAGATAAATGCACACACTACATTCACATATGCACACACAGGATTCATAAATACACACGCAGAATACACAAATGCACACAAAATTCACAAATGCACACACAAAATTTAAGAAGCACAGAAGATTCACAAATGCACACAAAATTCAGAAATGCACACAAAATTTATAAATACACAACCAATTCAGAAATGCAAACAACATTTACAAATGCACTCAAGATTCACAAATGCACAGGACAAGATTCAGAAATGTATTTCTGATGCACACACAAATATATCTTGATTTACAAACTGTTTTTGGTCTGTGAACTTTACTGCATTTGTGTGTGAATTTTGATACTCCCCCGACTTGGCTCGACACACAAATGCCTTTTTTTAAACAGGGAATGATCTGCAACCAATTAGATATCTCCCTTGTTTTAGCCAATCACAAGAACGCACCCCACGTGGGGGATTGTTTACTTATAAGCCAATCACATGACCTTTAAGCTGGTTTGCCAACCGCCAATAAAACCGATAAAGAAGTAGTTTACACAGCGTGATATGCACGTGGTGCGGGCACGAGCTAACGTTAGCGCGGTGAAGTTCTGCCTGTCAGTTTGTTGGTTGAGAATAATTGCAGATTATTCACATTGATATTGTAATCACGATTATCTGTATTTGGTGTCCAAACATACGTCCGAAACGCACAAAAATAAGCACAAATGGATAGTTGTAATTGAGGCTTTTGGCGATTATAACAAGGAGATAACTAGCTAAACACTTTAAGTTCTACATACCGCTCCCCTGTGGTTGCCAGAAGCCATGTTGAGGTCTCAACCAACCAACTGACAGACAGAACTCCACCGCGCTAACGTTAGCTCGCACCCGCACCACGTGCATATCACGCTGTGTAAACTTCTTCTTCTTCGGTTTTATTGGCGGTTGGCAAACCAGCTTAAAGGTCATGTGATTGGCTTATAAGTAAACAATCCCCCACATGGGGTGCGTTCTTGTGATTGGCTAAAACAAGGGAGATATCTAATTGGTTGCAGATCATTCCCTGTTTAAAAAAGGCATTTGTGTGTCGAGCTAAGTCAGGGGAGTCTCAAAATTCACCCACAAATGCAGTAAAGTTCAAAGACCAAAAACAGTTTGTAAATCAAGATATATTTGTGTGTGCATCAGAAATACATTTCTGAATCTTGTCCTGTGCATTTGTGAATCTTGAGTGCATTTGTAAATGTTGTTTGCATTTCTGAATTGGTTGTGTATTTATGAATTTTGTGTGCATTTCTGTATTTTGTGTGCATTTGTGAATCTTCTGTGCTTCTTAAATTTTGTGTGTGCATTTGTGAATTTTGTGTGCATTTGTGTATCCTGCGTGTGTATTTATGAATCCTGTGTGTGCATATGTGAATGTAGTGTGTGCATTTATCTTTACTGAGACTCTTCTAGCTCCATAGTTGAATTGCATTATCAACAATGGTTTGTTTATATTTGACAATCAAATGTTGATTTTCCACTACTGTTTCTGTCAGAACATACAATATTAAATCCACATCTAAAAACTATTGGAACAGGATGCCACAGAGTAAATACTTTCTCTTCTCACAGCATGTTTTATTTTTAAAATAATATTTTTATTTTTACAGCATATATTTTAGTAAAAACTCTGTTACATGTAAAAGATTGTTTAAAACTATAAAATAGTAATATATCATCCAGACGTCATTGTCACGTCTTTCCGTCCCTGTACTCAGGGCCGGCGTCAAGGGGGGGCATTCGCGGGCAGTGCCCCCCCAAACAGGTTGTTCTGCCCCCCTACAAAGTTTTTTTATTAATTTAATATATATCAAGAATAATTAAAATAAATTAAACATTGAATGTTTCATGACTTTTAATGTTATCAAATGAGGAAAAAATAGTTGATATATGTTTTCTTTTATTAAAATAGACCAGTTTCTCTGATTGGTTGTATTGCCGGGTCTCATGCGTCATTAGGCTTTAGCATATTTGTGACTTGATACTAGCAACGTGTTTTTTCGCGGCATTTTATGGATTGTGTAAAATATGGATATTAGAACATTTTGAACGAACCAGCACCGCCTGCTTCATATGACTTAATGAAAACACAGACTGGCTCAAACTCAGAGATTAGAGGTCGAGGTTGAATTTACAAATCTAGAGGACACTGTTTTAAGGAAATGTAATGTTCGTACACGACGTCTTCAGCTATTTTAAAGGTAAGTTAGCGTTGTTTTAAATTACATAAGCTTAAATGTGAAGTGTGGCTATAGACCGTTAACAGCATTACGATGTGATTATGGTAAAGCGGCTTTTTTAAAGCTAGGACGCGCTGTGCGCTGCACTATGAAACCCATTCATTTCAATAGCTTGCGCCGCGCGAGGGCGGTTTGATGTTGCGTCGAGCAAAGCGCGAGCGCAGCGGAGCTCAGCTTGCGCTCACGCCATGGTCGAATTTCAATAGTTTTGCGCATAGTTTGTGGTCTTTTGCACTTTATACGGGAAATGAGCTGACAGTCTGTACCAGTTGTATGAGTGTATGCTTGCACTGTATTTGTTGTTTTAATGTCTTGTTTTTGCAAGATATTGTTGCTATTGCGTGCCCCCCGTTGAAAGCCAGGTGCCCCCCTGTTAGTTATGGTCTGGCGCCGGCTCTGCCTGTACTATTGTAATTAAATTGATTGTCTCCAGTCTACTTCCTCCACAAGCACCGCTGACAGTTATATATGTATTTTTTCTTCTCATTTGTCTGTCAGAGCTTCCTCCTCAGATCCTGACAACTGATGGATTAGTGTACAGGAAAACAACTGGATCAACCGTCGTACTTAAATGCAGAACGTTTGGTTCCCCGAGACCCAAGGTGGACTGGTAAGCACACACATATGAATATAAGCAATGATGTTTTTGAAACATATGAATGAACATAAAGTACAATGATTGTGTTCAATTATGGAAGGGTTAATGGGAAGAGACAAACCATAGTAGCAGTGATGTATTTGTTGAATGATGTTTGCAGGAAGATTTTCGACTCTAGTCCAGCTGTGTCCAATGCTAAAATGTCTCAAATGGCCAATGGAAATCTTCAGGTCAGTAATGTGAGTCAGGAGGAGAGTGGCATTTACACATGTTCAGTGAGAGACAGTAACGTGACCATCAGCGCCATACTTGAAGTCTACAGTAAGTATTTAGATTATTGTTTAACACCACAACAAAATTTGTCCTTTTTACTTTGTGAAATTGCTATTGTCATGCACATTGTGTCTGTTGTTCAGAGAAAATCTATCTGACGGCACTAAACCCACATACATCATACAGCCGTAGGAAATCAGATCACTAATATCTGACTGTTAGAAATCTACTTACAGTTTTGAGGATAACAGTAAATATTGATGGGTTTCATAAAGATGTGGTGCACTTGACATTCCGGTCAGTTTCTCATAAGGGAATGTTTCAGACAGAAATCCTCTGCAAGCTCACGTTCAGCTCAGACTGCTTTCTTTGAATTGAAATCAATGAATTCTTCTACACAACTCCATGTTTGCTGTCACACAGACGTACACATGATGGAAGTAAACTGAATCCTGTTTTAATTTCTCCAGACAGAACAAAAATCGTGGCTCCTCCCCAACACCTGCGGGTCATTCGTGGAAATGATGCTGTTTTACAATGCAAATTTAGCGTGGACCACCGGTTTAAACATCCCACCCTTCAGTGGAAGAAGGACGGACATAAGATTGCGGCATCTGCTAATGAAGACAAGTAAATATATACAACAACAGTTTCATCTAGTGATGGACCGATATAATAACAAAAATAGCCATTTTAGATGACATATATCATTGGATAACTATCAGTATGTGGATCAGTATTAGATCAGCCACTCTCTAGTCGATTTTTTTTTTTTTTTTTTTTTCAAAAAACTGTGACTATTTCTCTTCTGTAATCTCCAGCTCATCACAGCAATAACCTGAAATGACAAAACATTATTTTTGCCAGTTGTTGATCTGTGCCATGGGGTTTAAAGTGTTTTTTTTGTTTTGTCACGTGACTGCAGGTACACTGAATATTCAAATGGCTCTCTGAAGGTGACAGATGTACAGATTCAGGATTCAGGAGAATACGGTTGTGAGATCAGTACTGAACTAGATTCAGATGACGCCAGCAGCTCCATCACAATGCAGGGTAAATCTCTCAACAGATCATCAGTTATATTCACACAGCTCTACAGTATTATCTACTCAATCTTTGCACTTGACCCTCCTCAGATAAACCAGGTGCTCCTCTTTCTGTGGAGATATCAGAAAAGAGGGAGCGAAGCGTTACTCTGACCTGGACAGCTGGCGATGAAAACAACAGCCCTGTTTTTGGTAATTCTAATAAAAACCATTATATGACCTGTGTCCAGTCTAGTAAACTTTTGGGATCCTTTGCATGAACAGCTTAGAAATGAAGGACAAGCGATATCAGCTCTTTACTCAATGACTATTTGACCAACTTTAGAACACAAAATTGAATGCAAAAAGAAAGCATGTTTATTTCAGAGTTATTCTTGATTCTAATTGGCTGGAAGGTATCAAATTAATTTGTTTAATGCACAGTAGCTGATAAAACTGAAATTTTTACCCATTTGTTCAAATGCTGCACTGCAAAGAGTAATACTAGTTTGAACTTGTCTATAACTTGGCATGTGACCATAGAGAAAGCAGGATACCCAGGTCAAAAAGACGTAGTATTTAATGTATTAAAAATATACTTAAAATACAAATAGTATGTTTATAATACATTTGTATTTCCAACATACTTATTTGAAGTGTATTAAAAATACGTTAAATTGCATTTAAACATATTTTTTAAAAGTATACTAGAAGTACACTTGTAATAAATATATACTTAAGTACATTTTTAAGAAATATGCTAAACTTAAGAATATTTTAAATGTATTTATATTAAGTGTACTAGAAGTACATTGGTAATAAATATATACTTAATTACATTTTAAAGAAATATGCTAAACTTAAGAATATTTTTAATGTATTTGTATTAAGTGTACAAGAAGTACATTGGTAATAAATATATGCTTTATTACATTTTTAAGAAATATGCTAAACTTAAGAATATTTTTAATGTATTATATTAAGTGTACTAAAAGTATGCTGGTAATAAATATATGCATAATTACACTTTTAAGAAATATGCTAAACACAAATGTACTTCTAGTGAAGTTTTAGTATATTTGGATAAAACATACTTTTTTCAAAACATGATTCATTAATTGTAATAAGCTAACATTGAACTTTCCTCAAGCATTTCAACATTGTATCATTCCGATTGCACAATAAGCTATTTTTTCAAAGATTTGCTTAAAATCTTACGATTGTTTGCTACTGTTTATTTTCAAACAACACACGTGACACACGTGACTAAACTTGATTGGTTGTTGTCATAGTAACACCTCACGGTGCTATTTGAAACTTGTTCAGTTTAGTTCAGTTGTTCACGGTGCATGCGGTTGCTTGCATTAAACGTATAAACTGTTAAATTAGATGGCGACTCTGCATTAAACGTATTTATTTAATTAATCGGCGATCATATTTCACCAGAGGACTAAGATAAAACAACTCGATTTAAAATATGAGCAGTTTTAGTGGATCTGACGTTGAGGGAAAAAGTATTTCGCTTTTTGTTTGGAGATGAACGAGACAACACGAGGGTAAGTGATGACAGATTTTCACATTTCTTTATTTAGTTAACGTTAACTATTAAATAAGTAAAACATTACATTACATTTAACCCAGCTTCTTTATGTAACGTTATGTCTGTGTTGCGTGTGGTAATTGGAACATCTTTATTTTCTGACTAACGTTGGGCATTTCTCTTAAGCATTTCAGAAATCATTAAAACCTTTCTTTTTTTTTAGCACAGCGACATAAATATGACCAACCAGATCCCAAGTAGACAGGAACAAATGAAGATATAGCGCATAGAAAGACTTATTCTTGGTGGTAAGTTTGTTGTTGCTATTTGATTTCACGTTTACGTTTTTCTAATGTTTCTCTTGCAACGCTAACGTTAGTTTAAAATGAATGTTTGAGCTGTCTTACCTGAAAATACCATGATATGACCATATGGTTATTATAACTCCAGTAATGTTCAATGGCTAATGTTTATATCAGTTCAATCTTGACAACCTTATTGTCTTTTTGTATATTTTTAAATGTATTTCTAATTACATATGGACACAAAAATGACATTGTAAGAAGGGATACTTTTATGAGAGATTGTAAAACTGCCGAGGCTGGGTTTGATTATATTATATTGTCTTAATATATTGTACTCGGGGTAAGTAAATCTTAAAACGAAAACAAATCATTAATCATCATTTACCTGCCTGTTGTTTTTCAGATCAACTGCTATTGACATTTTTGAATCGGGGCAAATGTGGAGTGAAGAAAAACGTTTGCAACACATCCATTCCAGGTGGCTAATTTCTGTCCTTTTGAATTATTCTTGTAAAAACCGTTTTTTTTTTATTGTAAAGCTATAAGGGACTTGGCCTAGTCATCCTTGCATATACCATTTGGCAGGGCACCAGACTAACTTTTTTTACTAGGAGCACAGTGGCCCCCAACTGAAAATTTTAGGGGCGCAACCAGAAAATTTAGGGGCACACACGGTAAAACAACATGCTAACCAAATATTCACATGTCTACTAATTTAGACTGTATTACTAATAAATACTTTAATTATAGATTCAGAAAGTACAATGTGCTGTTTCAGATTAGTGTCATATCCACTGATCTATATAAATGACTGGATTGCGCATGACGTCACACTTGTGAAGCCACCGCGCCGCCATGTTGGTATACCCAAACGTTCTATTTAATCAATGGACGTTATCAGATTTTAATGATAAAACATCACTTTACTCGTCTTCGTTTTTATATCTGAAGTTACCCTGTACATTATTACAACAACAAACGTCCAAAGCATGTAAATAGTTATTTACTGAAAGTTGTACATTTTGCGTTTTAAACAGTTATTATACATTCATCTTTATTACAGTATCAGATCAGCAGACAGACCGCAGCATATTTAGTATTAATGACAATAAACGTGCTCATTCTGAAATCTAAATAAATAATCATGCTTTGTACAGTATGTGCATGCAATAATTTGCTAGTTTTGTAATTATGTTATCTTAACTTACAAGTTACCTAAACTTGTTTAGAGATATAACGCTGACCGTCACAGTGTAGCTGAATGTCAAAAAAAACTTTATTTATACCCGTGTCATTAGCAAATGCAGCAGACACACTCACCTTAACGTTTTTTTTATAAATCCATTATCCTGCCCGATTAAAACATAAACATTGCAAATAACACCAGAATTAACAAATAATTAACGTACACATATCCTAAAAATTAACCTTGTGTAACTGATACGCTGTAAAGGGGGTAAATTTTGATCATGATTTTGAATGGAAGTCAATGACGCTCTCTGCCGGTTGGGTATACCAAGATGGCGGCTCGAACTCTGCGCTGGCTTTACCTCACGCAGTTACGTCAAGCGTTCTATGCGCAATCCAGTCATTTATATAGATCAGTGGTCATATCACAAAAAAAGGTCAAATTTGCTGGTCGCACATGTGCGACCGGATGTAAAATTCAGTGGCACACTCTCAAATTTAGGTGGCAAAATGCCACCATTTGATAGCAGTCTGGAGCCCTGTTTGGCATCATTTCTGATTTCCTTAAATCTCCTTAAACAGAGGTGAACCTTAAGTTTGCAAGACCACAATAGACAAACAATGGAAAATGATCTAGGTTCAAATAAAACACAATTATCAATGTAAAACATATTCTGTAATACACACAGGTTGCTTTATTTCATGAGCCTGTTCTAATCCTATCTTCATTCCCACTTGTAGAGTGCTCTGACAGATAAAACTGACACGCTTGATGAGGACACAGTCAAGCTTTAAAAGGTAAACTGAGAAGTTAACAAAACTTCCATACATGCATATCTATGCCAATTTATTTTAAACATGGATATCCAAATGTTCATTCATTATTGGTTAATTGGTATATTCTGTTTCCTTTTCACAGCCCGTGTGATAAAGCAGTCTTCAATTACTACGGTGTCTGAATTGCAAGAAGAAGTCACCCTCCACTTAAACATGTGACATCTAAACTGTTTTGTGTTTTAGTTCAGCTTTTTATAGGTTTATCTCAAGTTGGTTAAAGGCAGAGAGCACTATTTTTGAAAGCCAATGTTAACATTTGAAATTACCTAAACAAACATGCCTCTACCCCAATAGAATCTGGACCTTCTTTTGATAGAGCCACCACACACATACGCAAACCCGGCAAGGATGTCAGTTAGTAGACACGCCCCTTACTGCTGGTTGGCTACAAGTGTGTTTTGGTAGTCGGCCCAATTTCCTTTTCCAAAGCGTTTTTCATACATTGTGCACTCCGTCTTTAAATTGCACTTAAACATTTTTTTTTTCATTAACTTTTTATGCAGAGAATTACATTATGATTATTATATAATCATTGCTTATGAATATTTAGTGATTGCATATTCATAGTGTACTTTTCATTAATACATTTAATGTTAATGTTGTACAATTTGATAGAAGTAGCTCTGTAATTGCATTTCTCTGATATTTGTTTTATATGTTTCTCTTTGGTCAAGAGATTATGTATGTCTCTGTGCTTGATTAATTTACTTTAGGTATTTTTGTAATGTACACAACACAATATGAAGTATATTAAATTGTTCTGTATTCAAAATCTGTGTATGTGTCTTAATATTTAATGATTTTAATATAACATTTTAAATATTAAAAACAGCTTTATAATAAAATAGAAGTGTAATGCTAATACATTTCTATTAATGTAATGCTAGTATATTTCTAATATGCTGAAGTACTATTAAAGTGTTCTTAAAGCAGTTAAAGTTAAATTAAGCTTTAAATGTATTCTAACTGTATTTTTAAGTGTATGAGAAGTGCATTTCAAATGGATTTTAAAGAAGTACACTTAAATTGCACTAAATATATTTGAAGTTGTTCCAATTTAACACAATTTCAATATATTAAATATAATGCAAATAGATTAAAATTGACTTTAAATATATCTTGAAATGCATTTAATATATTTGAAGTGGGTTCAATATAATACATTTAATATGCATTTAGTATTGTAGCTTTTAAATATATTAAGTATGTCCCAAAAAATACTATTTAAATATATTTCTTTTTCACCTGGGTAATCAACGGGCTGCAGTGCATTAAAGCATTTTAAATGCACTCCGCTTCGCACCGGGTGGTTTTTTGCCTCCACGTCGTGCAGTTAAAATCCTTTAATGCACGGTAGGCTGTTGATTATCCCTTACGATATTTACGGTATAGAACCAATACTGTAGGCATGCCTGTCTCTAACCTATATTCTCTGTTGTTCATCAGAGTATATTATAGAGATGAAGGAGGAGCAGTGTACAGATGCAAGCACATGGAGGGAATATGAGAGAGTTCATCAAGACATCAAACACATTGAGATTCATCTGCAGCCGTTCTGCAAGTATCATTTCCGGGTCAGAGCTGTGAATGAGATTGGAAACAGTGAACCCAGTTCTGAATCTGAATCCTACATCACCCCAGCTGCCAGTAAGATCATCTGAACATACTCTTTGTATGCCTATGCCCTTTGTTTATGGATATGTTACACAATATACCAATCTATGGTATATTTTTAGCTAAGTACATATATTGTTACTAATGATCAGTTAAGCATTAACTAATGTTTATCAATGACTTACTAATTAAAGTTATTATAGAAGACAGTGTTGTAGTCGACTCACCAACTGTCGAGTTCGAGTCGAGTCTCGAGTCCCAGTGTTCAAGTCCGAGTCCAAGTCGAGTCACCATTACCAGAGTTCGAGTCCGAGTTGAGTCTCAAGTCCCGTATTTGAGTCTGAGAGTGCCTACATGTCTCCACTCTGGGACCTTCAAAAAACTGATAAAATGTATTAAAGAGGTTCTACATTAAACAAAAATTACACCACTGTCACGATTGCAAAGGGAGTTTATTTACTGATTTGACATATACACTTTGCAACACACTTTGCAACTTTATGACGCCATCAAAAGCATGTGTTTACTTCCATTGTTGTGAACTTGTGATTGAGAACTAGCATAGAAAATTTACAAATTGCATGTTTAATCATGCTGCATTTTCATGTTGCATTTTAGATCAGCATCAGATTTGAAAGCATGGTACTGCTAAATCTTGCACGGTGAGGACAAAAAAATGCTGTAATCTAAACCAGACATACATTAACCCTAGCTTCTTCTGTTTGTTATATATCCATTAGTCAATCATATTTTTTTTGAAAAACGTTAGGCAATGGAAAGCATTTTACCTACTTTTCTGGGTGCATCCATGACAGGTGTCTGTTAAAGTTTGAGGTTGTCACAACATTTACACACACAACATTTAGCGCTGCTCTCTCCAGCTTTAGAAGCAAAATTTGCGTAGGTGAACTTCACAATCCGGGGCACGTCTTTCTGCATTTTACAAATGTGAACATTTAGCCCGCGAATCATGCATCATGCATTGCATGAGCGTAAAAGTGAGTGACGTCAGTGAGTGTGTTGTCAAGCAAAGAGAGCGAGAGGTAGCAGTGTCTGTGAAGGGAGATTGCGACCGGTCTTGGGCACGAAACAGGAAAAGTGTAACACCTTATATAATTTTTTATAACATATTTTGTCAAAAACAAAGTGATGAATGCTCAAGTCCGATTGTATATATCCTCGAGTCCGAGTCCAAGTACGAGTCATCAATCCGCGAGTCCAAGTCGAGTCACAAGTCCAGAGAATGGATTCTCGAGTCGGACTCGAGTCCAAAGAATAGTGACTCGAGTCGGACTCGAGTCCGAGTCTAGGACTCGAGTACTCCATTACTGATAGAAGAATAATTTTTATTTATATAGCGCCTTCCCATGGCTCAAGGTCTCTTTACATAGTATTATACAATACATTAACAGATCCAAATGCACAGTATAGAACACATAAGGCTACATACACAATACAAACACATTAGGACAAACACAACCACATTATCCAAAGTAAATATTGAAAAGATACGTTTTTAGTTGGGTCTTGAAAGTAGGCAAAGTTGATATATTACGAAGTGAAAGGGGTAGTGAATTCCATAATTCCATAATTTCCATTAAGCATTAACACCAAATGACTTACCACCTACAGTGGATTACCGAAAACGCAGAATAGACCAAGAAACAGTCCATCGAAATTAGGGCTGTGTCGAAAAAAATCGATTCAACAATTCTGAATCGATTTTCATATTAATTTCTAAAGATCCTCGTAACTCAGAGGATCGGTTTAATAATTAATAACTTAAACTTGCCGCGTCATTGAATTCACGCATGAGTGGAAGGACATTAAAACAACGAACATGGCGGTCAGTAACGTTAAGCAAGCGCAGGGGCGTCTCCAGCCAATTTTGAATGTTTTGAGTCAATGACCTGGGACCAATGAGCTGGCTGGCGCCTTGCATGGCTGACACCGCCGTCGGTGTATTAATGTGGGAGTGAATGGGTGAATGTGAGGCTAATTGTAAAGCGCTTTGGATGGCCATAGGTCTGTTAAAAGGCGCTATATAAATGCAGTCCATTTACCATTTACCTTAGAGCAGGAGAGGAAAAATAAACGCCAACCACTTTGGAAAACATCAATCCCGTTTGTAAGGTTGGGGGAAAGCCACCAACCACAGCGACAACAAGAACCAGTTTGTTACAAAATGCCCAATCATGGGAAATGAAGGTCGGCCTTGGAGGAAGGCTGCAGTTCCCACAGTTTGTTCAGACAACCCTGAGGCTGGATGTGGTACTGTGGTCTGAAGAGGGAAGATATATCATCCTTATAGAACTTACAGTCCCATGTGAAGATGGGTGTGAACAGGCCTTTGAAAGGAAGACCCTTAAATACCAAGACCAAAACCTGCTGCACGATTGTAGGGGAAAAGGATGGCAGGCTTGGCTGTTCCTGGTTGAGGTCAGCTGTAGAGGATTACTTGCTCAGGCAGTATGGAGAATGCTTACAGCCATTGGAATGACAGTGAAGGAGAGGAAGGCAGCAGCTCACAGGATGGGGGAGGCTGCGGAAAGAGCCTCTTGCTGGTTATGGAGCAAAAGGAAGGAGTTGAGCTGGAAGCCAGGAGGGGAAGATGGACAGTGACTTGGTCACCACTGCCGACCCACCATTGGGGTTACCGCCTGACGACATCAACCCCCTCCTGGCCAAGGCTACATTCACTTAAAGGGACAATAAGTAGGATTTTACCCCATCTAGTGGTGAAATTGTATTGGCTCTCTATGCTCTCTAGCGCCTCACTTTTCCAAATGCGTGTTGCAACTACGGTAGCCCTTATGTACTCACTGATCTCCTTTTCTGTTTCAGCTGGTTCACATGTTCTGAACGAATATGCGTTGTGGTAGGCTAGTGCTTTTGTCCCTCTCTGCTATTATAGTTTTTCAATATGGCGAAACGACATGGAAGCCTTCTTGGACTTACCCGTTCAATGTAAATAAAGAGAAGAAATTTTAAGCTTACAATGAAAAGTCAGATCATTGGCAGAGGTAATTTGACACCAATGAGGACATGAATAAAGACATTGATTTTGACACATAAAATACTTAAAAATCCTACTTAATGTCCCTTTATGGTGAATGAAAGTGAGAAGCATATTCGGATGTATTTGCTATTTATTATGTGTTTGTTAGCAAATAATATGTATTTCTACGATTTTTAAAGATTTTGCAGTAAGATGGTAAATTGACATTCAGTTGAATTGCATTGGCAACCTTTGTTGTTTGTTTATATTTGACAATCAAATGTTGATTTTTCCACTACTGTTTCTGTCAAAAACTATTGGAACAGGATGCCGCAGAGTTAACTCTTTCACCGCCAGCGTTTTTAAAAAAAGTTGCCAGCCAGCGCCAGCGTTTTTCATGATTTTCACCAAAGTTTAATGCCTTCCAGAAAATGTTCTTCTTTAAATATATAAACATACAATATACCAAATGAAAGAACAGACCCTCTGCTTTCAAACAAAAAAACCGTTTCATCCTACCTTTAGTGGTTCTTTTGCAATCAGCTTTTGAATATGGATAGGTTTTTGCAAAAACACCATATTTTGAGCAAAAAGCAGAGATAATTCCATATTTATGACGGACTTTTCATAGAGATCCCATTCAGAGCGATCTTCAAAACAGACACGGACATGCAGCAGCTTGCCATAGGGCAATACTTCCGGTTTTAAAAAGTTGCGGAAGGGCGCCACCTGGTGGATAATAGCGGTATTGCGGAAAGACGGAAAATCTCGTCATTGGCGGGGAAGCGTTTTCTCTTAATTGACGAGATATCTCGTCAATGGCGGGGAAAGAGTTAATGCTTTCTCTTCTCACAGCATGTACCTTATATATTTTAGTAAAAACTGCTAGATGTAACAGACTTCACTGCAAAAGATTGTTTAAAACTATAAAATAGTAATATATCATCCACACATTATTAAATGATCTTTATTTACATGCCTGTCTGCCCGTCCTTGACAGGATCCTGTCAGAATCTTGTCTTGTATTATATCTAGTCCTTGTGGCAGGGTTTTGACAGTACCATGTTTTGTGTGGGAACACGTGGCCTTGGATGTTTCTATCTAGTCACGTGTTTTCCTTGTCTTGTCTCTTTTACCCCTCTCACCTGTGATCTTCGCTTGTCTATTGTTTTCACCTGCTCTCCTCATTATTTATCCATTAAGGACATCCATTATTTATACTTGTAACCGGCTGATCTGCGCGAGAACTGACCCGAGATTCTCACTCAGAGCCGGAAACATTCCAAACTCGAGAGACCTGTGGATCCGCGCGAGCCGCGAACTGACCCAAGATTCCCACTCAGACCCAGAAACAATGTGGACTCGAGAGACATGCGAATCTGCTCTGACTCGAGAATCTCTCAACTCGTAACCGGCTGATCCGTAACTGGCTGATCCATAATCAGCTGATCCGACGGCTGATCCGTAACCGGCTGATCTGCGCGAACTGTCTCTCCGGCTCTAGATGCTACATAAGCAGGACACAGTTTTTTTCTATATTTTCTCTATATTATTATGCTATTGTTATTAGGCTTATTTTTTAAATGGTCAACCATACACACCAAACCTAAAACCTAAGCATGTTTCAGAAGTGAAAGGCTTTTGTTGTGGATTTGCTTTTTAGGAGACTTCAGTCACTCTATAGATCCACTAACCGGCTCCGGCTGATCCACACGAATAATTAGTGGATCTGTAGAGCGAGTCTCATGTCCATGGTCTGCGAGTCTGCAATGTTTCCGGCTCTGAGAATCTCGAGTCGTGTGGATCAGCCTGTTACAAGTGGGTCTGTACTGAGTTTCCTTGGCAATTTAGCAATACTGACTCAAGTGACTCACACAACCCGGATCACTTTAGTGAGTGACTCACAATAACCCGGATCCTTAAAAGGAATCGAGTTTGCCAGGCCTACCCCTCAGCTCCAGAGAAGTGGAGATGCTTAAACCCCTGGACTTCATTGACATGGTCCGATACGTGGTGAACAAATCTGAACCCATGGTTTCAGCCAAGGCTGCACCTCTATCCCCAATGTCTACTATACCTGAGGGTTGCGCCATCGGAGTGATAACACGGGAGGACCCGGCACTCACCACCTCGAGCCTCGATAGCTCCGTCCAGCCTGTCAGCCTTCGGGGTAAACGTGAGCAGAGGATATCATGGGAGTCGGCGTCCGAGGGGTCCTCCTCTGAGCCTGCCACACCCATCACAGTGCCTTCCTCTTCTGCCATACTTTCTGCACCCCGGCCTAGGAAGAAAAAGAGGAGGAAGGGTATCCCCAGTCCTCCACCTCTGCCTACAACAGGGGTCATGGCTCTCCAGCCCCAGCCAGCTGCAGCCTCTCCTGTATCAGCACACAAGCCAGCCGCCGCGCCCACTGTCATGGCTCCTGTCTCGCCTCCGCTCCCATCCACAGCACCCCCTGTCTCGCCTCCGCTGCCAGCCGCAGCACCCACTGTCTCGGCTCCTGTCTCACCTCCGCTGCCAGCCGCAGCGGCCCCTGTCTTGGCTCCTGTCATGGCGTCGCCACCTGCAGCGCCTCTTGTGTCGGCTTCCCCACCCAGTGCAGCACCCCCTGTTATCCTTGCCCCAACCCTACCACAGTTTACCCCTTCTGGAACTGCCTCTCCCAAAGCCCCCACTAAACCCACCTGGACTACTTTAGCTACACCCAGAAAGTCCAGGACTCAACCTGGACCACCTCCCATTAACTCTTTTGTGCAGCCACCCCCCCCCCCCTCCCTTGTTTGTTATTTTTATTATTCAACCCCAACCCATTTGTCATTTATGTCTCCCATTGTTGTTATTTGTAATGTTTTCTTGGGTCTTGTCTGTTTGTCAGTCCATCATGTCCCATGCTTGTTGAACTGTGGAGAACATACTGACCTACTGTATAACTGTGTGGTTTGGAAACTGTAAAGCACACGAACGTAAGTCCATGCAGCACATAGTGAGGACAGCAGAGAAGATTATAGGGGTCTCCCCACCATCCATCCAAGACATCTTTACGTCACGCTGTTTGCACAGAGCTTCTGCCATCATAAAGGACCCCTCCCATCCCTCACATAGTGTGTTTGTCCTTTTTCCATCTGGTAGGAGGTTATGCAGCATCAGAACTCGCACTGCAAGATTCTACAATAGTTTTTTTTCCTCAGGCTGTCAGAGCCCTAAACACCATAGTGCCAGTCATCATACCGTTGCAATAAATTGCTGTCTTCTCATCCCCCACCCCCAATGAAGGACTAAGAGCTTAGTAACTTTAATGACTTTCTTACAGTATGTTTGAGTT
Organism: Misgurnus mizolepis; assembly: GCA_025389145.1. Classification (NCBI taxonomy): domain Eukaryota; kingdom Metazoa; phylum Chordata; class Actinopteri; order Cypriniformes; family Cobitidae; genus Misgurnus; species Misgurnus mizolepis. The sequence goes on along the minus strand of JAIFKI010000022.1, from coordinate 6,216,126 downwards.
GCACAATTGTTTTGGTTTTTACTATTTATAAAGTTACAATTTATGGTTACTGTTGGTATGTATTGTGTGTATCAGGTGTTGTTGTTATATATTTTTGTATATGGTTGCACTCGGATCTGTATGAAACAAAATTTAGTTCAACTGTATACATGTATACAGTAGAATGACAATAAAATTACTATGACTATGGCTTAGTGTTCCTCTGAGGAACCCGCTCCTTAAGGGGGGGGTACTGTCAGGATCCTTTCAGAAACTTGTCTTGTATTATATCTAGTCCTTGTAGCAGGGTTCTGACAATACCATGTTTTGTGTGGGAACATGTGGCCTTATATGTTTCTATCTAGTCACGTGTTTTCCTTGTCTTGTCTCTTTTACCCCACTACCTTGTGATCCTCGCTTGTCTTGTTTTCACCTGTTGTCCTCATTATTTCTCACCTATTTAAGTCTTTGTGCCCATTGTTCTGTCTACGTTTGTTCTGATTTGTTCCTGCTGTGTTCCAGTCATAATCTATTCAGTTAAGTCTAGTTCATTGTTTAAGTCTAGTCTAATCCAGTTTACTGTTTGTTGTTAAATGTAGCATAGTCTATGTAAGTTTTGCCCAATCGTGGGTTTTTGCTTTCCTGTTTTTTTTGAAAATAAAGTCTTTTGTGTTTTCTACATTGTCTGTTCTTGGGTTCGTGCCATACTATTCCTCACAGTCCTTGTTTCTTTGTTAATTGAAGTTGATTGTCTCCAGTCAAGTCCCTCCACAAGCAATGCTGACAGTTATATATGTATTAAGGATTTTTCTTCTCATTTGTCTGTCAGAGCTTCCTCCTCAGATCCTGACAGCTGATGGATTAGTGTACAGGAAAACAACCGGATCAACTGTCATACTTAAATGCAGAACATCTGGTTCCCCGAGACCCAAGGTGGACTGGTAAGCACAAACATATGAATATAAGCAATGATGTTTTTGAAACATATGAATGAACATACAGTTAAATGATTGTGTTTAATTGTGCAAGGGTTAATTGGAAGAGACAAACCAAAGTAGCAGTGATGTATTTGTTGAATGATTTTTGCAGGGACATTTTTGACTCTAGTCCAGCTGTGTTCAATGCTAAAATGTCTCAGATGGCCAATGGAAATCTTCAAATCAGCAATGTGAGTCAGAAGGAGAGTGGCATTTACACATGTTCAATGAGAGACAGTAACGTGACCATTAGCGCCATACTTGAAGTCTTCAGTAAGTATTTAGATTAATATTTTTCACCACAACAAAATTGTTCCTTTTTACTTTGTGAAATTTCTATTGTCATGCACATTGTGCATCCATCGTGTCTGTTGTTCAGAGAAAATCTATCTGACGTCACTAAGCCCACATACATCATACAGCTGTAGGACATTAGACCACTAATATCTGACTGATAGAAATCTTATTTACAGTTCTGATGATATCAGTAAATATTGATGGGTTTCATAAAAACGTGGTGCAATTGACATCCCGGTCAGTTTCTCACAAGGGAATGTTTCAGACAGAAATCCTCTGCAAGCTCACGTTCAGCTCAGACTGCTTTCTTTGAATTGAAATTAATGAATTCTTCTACACAACTCCATGTTTGCTGTCACACAGACGTACACATAATGGAAGTTAACTGAATCCTGTTTTAATTTCTCCAGACAGAACAAAAATTGTGACACCTCCCCAACACCTGCGTGTCGTTTGTGGAAATGATGCTATTTTACAATGCAAATATAGCGTGGACCACAAGTTAAAACATCTCACTCTTCAGTGGAAGAAGGACGGACATAAGATTGCGGCATCTGTTAATGACGAAAAGTAAATACATACAACAACAGTTTCATCTAGTGATGACGACAAAATTCTCTTCTGGAAGCTCCAGCTCATCACAGCAATAACCTAAAATGACAAAACATTATTGTTGCCATTGCTGAGCTGTGCCATGGGGTTTATAGTTGTTGTTTTTTTTTCACGTGACTGCAGGTACACTGAATTTCCTAATGGCTCTCTGAAGGTGACAGATGTACAGATTCAGGATTCAGGAGAATACGGTTGTGAGATCATTACTGAACTAGATTCAGATGATGCCAGCGGCTCCATCACAGTGCAGGGTAAATCTCTCAACAGATCATCAGTTATATTCACACAGCTCTACAGTATTATCTACTCAATCTTTGCACTTGACCATCCTCAGATAAACCAGGTGCTCCTCTTTCTGTGGAGATATCTGAAAAGAGGGAGCGAAGCGTTACTCTGACCTGGACGGCTGGCGATGAAAACAACAGCCCTGTTTTTGGTAATTCTAATGAAAACTATTATCTGACCTGTATTCAGGCTACTAAACTATTGGGATCCATAGAAATGAAAGACAAGCAATATCAGCTCATTACTCAATGATTATTTGACCAACTTTAAAACACAAAATTGAAGGCGAAAAGAAAGCATGTTTATTTCAGAGTTATTCTTGATTCTGATTTAATGCACAGTAGCTGATGAAAATATCTGTAACTTTTACCCATTTGGTCAAATGCTGCGCTGCAAAGAGTAATACTAGTTTGAACTTGTCTATAACTTGGCCTGTCACCATAGAGAAAGCAGGATAATCAACGGGCTGCAGTGCATTAAAGCATTTTAAATGCACTCCTCTTTGCGTCGGGTGGTTCTTTGCCTCCACGTCGTACAATTAAAATCTTTTAATGCACGGCATTATGCAAAATTACAGTATAGAGCAAATACTGTAGACATGCCTCTCTAAGCTTTCTTCTCTGTTGTCCATCAGAATATATTATAGAGATGAAGGAGGAGCAGTGTACAGATGCAAGCACATGGAGGGAATATGAGAGAGTTCATCAAGACATCAAACACATTGAGATTCATCTGCAGCCATTCTGCAAGTATCATTTCCGGGTCAGAGCTGTGAATGAGATCGGAAACAGTGAACCCAGTTCTGAATCTGAATCCTACATCACCCCTGCTGCCAGTAAGATCATCTGAACATACTCACTATAATGTGCTTCGTATGGATGAACAAACATCTTTTGTTTTAGGCTACTTACAATCAATAGCAAATGATTATAAATTAGGAATTAAGGTAACACTTTAAAATAACTTTCATTAGTAAGTCATTAATAAACATTAGTTAATGTTTAACTGAACATTAGTTTCAATTTTTTCACATATCTAGAAATATGAGATAATGTGATTTTTAATGTTTCCTGTAACAACGCTGGGTTGGAAGGACGACAGAGACGAGGGAGATCTAGTGATGGACGTTTTCGAAGCACTGCTTCATGAGGCTTCGAAACATTTACGAATCTTTTGTTTCGAATCAGTGGTTCGGAGCTTGTTTCAAACTGGCCCAAGTCACGTGATTTTAGCAAACGAGGCTTCATTACGTCATAACTGTTTCGAAACGTTTCGAAAACCCGATGGTTCACCACTAGGGGGAGTTGATCACATGACCAGTGTCTAACAAGTTTAGGTGAACTCGGGTCAGTTTTATTATGAAAGTTCATAAAACATCCATCCTTCTGACTAATAACACTGCCATGTTGTCTACTTTTTGTTTATAGACAGATTTAATGACAAAAATGTGCATAATTAAAATGGTAGTTAGTTTTATTCATTTGTTTGCCCTAAATAAAACAAAAAACACATAATACACTTTTAACTATGTCTGAATTAAGTTAAATAATTTTTTTAACATATTTTAATAAAAATCTTGCTATTGTTTTGTAAAAAAAAGTGTAAAATGTTTTGACACATCTGCTTATACACTATTTTGACCAGCAGGGGTCGCCAGCGTGTGTGGGTTTCGAACTGCTTCGAAAAACTGAATCAATTTTCGAAGCAATTGGTTCAATTGATTCGAAGCTTCGAAAGGCTTCGTTTCTCCCATCACTAGGGAGATCCAATGAACAAACAAACTTAAGGAACATACAGGCAATGGATCTTAACAAAAAAACATCATAACATTATGTAGACCGGGCAACGGGTAGGGGAAATCAAAGGATCATATACTGGAGCTGATGAGGGTGATTGCTGGCAGGTGAGGATGATTAAGATGAGGAGCAGGTGCGGGAGAATGAGGGATTCTGGGAACTGGAGGCCATGAGGAGATGATGAGAGAAAACAAAGGGAAAACAGGCAGGCAGACAGACTGGGATCGTGACATTTACTAATTGTTTAATATAACTTTACATAATGAATAGCAGATCATTAGATAATGTATATTAAAATGCTTACAAATTTTATTACCTTTTCAATTTACATTGTACTGCAATTAAAAGATCTACAAATGACTAAAATATATGGCATTTAATTACTAACCCCTTATTTGTTAATGTATGTTTGAATGTCAATACACTTTGATTCATATGTTCTCTAATGCATTTTACATTTACAAAAGTTATACAATATGAAATATTATTGGTAATTGCAGTTAGTTTAGGCACTATTCATGTTAACAAATTATTCATTAACTTATTCATTAACAAAGGTCTGTATATGTTACACAGTTATTTATTGTAGTGTATAAGCATACTTTTACTATTTACCCAACTTTACAAATCATGTATTGTTTGTTCATATTCTACAGTACTCAATCTAACGTTGAAACTAGTCATTATTTGTAAAAGTTTATAAAAATTCGTATTATTGGTTTATAAAAATTAGTTATATGCTACAGACATTAACAAAATAAAATAATTTTGTTGCATTAACTATTCATTACTTCAACACAGTATATTGTGAACTATATCCTTAAACAAAGGGCATTATAGTCACAATACATCAAGAAAACAAATCAAATTCCCAAGAGGTAAAAAGAATGCCCAACCAATCTTGTTACGTAAAATGAAGCGGACACAAGATGCAAGTAAAACAGTTTGTTTAATTGAGAATTAGACACCAATGTCAAACATAGCAGGTAACAGGATGACCAAAATAGTTCTCAGTAAATTCTCAAGAACAGAGCAGATCAAATCCACACGAGTCTCTGTGTAGCCAAACAGGAGCAGTAATCCAAACGAATATCAAACGGAGAGGGTCATTGCAAACAGGCAGACAATGAGAAACATGAATAATGGTTCGACAAAGACACAAGGAAAGAGTGGGATATAAATATGTATGTGTTAATGAGAATCAGCAGGTGTGGAGTGATCAAAGATGACGTCAGTGGCTAGAGCGCCATGCCATGCGAGTATTTAACGAGAGCAGGTGCGAATATCAAATCACTATTTTCGCTGAGAAAGCCAAGCATCTGTGCCCGGCTGGTATCAGCAGTGGAACAGCAAACTGTGGCGACGGGACGTGACATCCCCCCATGATAGTGAACTAGGCGACCAGGGAAGTGAAAGTCAAAGTCATGGTAACACTTTATTTCGATAGTCCACTTTAGACATTTTACTAATTATAAGTAACTTTGCAACTACTTATCAACTACCAATATTTAGAGAATTAGTAGATTGTCTGCTTAATATCTACTAACACTTTATTGTGATAATATCTCAACAGACTTTCAACTGACTATAAGTATCTTTGCAGGTGCATGTCAACTTAATCCACTAACCCGAACCTCTTCCCTAACCCCAACCATTAGAGTCTACTAATACTCTAATGACAGTTAGTTGACGTATAGTTGCAAATTATTGAAAGTTAGTTGACATGTAGTTGCAAAGTTGTTTATAGTTAGTAGAATGTCTAAAGTGGACTTTCAAAATTAAGTGTAACCAAAGTCATGAAGTGAAACCCTCTTAGTAATATCTCAAACTAGAGAAGTGCAGATCAAGCTCCGCTAAGGGAAACGTGGTAAAAAGAAAAAATTACATGGAATACTCACAAGGGGACGCAATGCGGATACCTAGCCCAACACAGGTTCTCAAGGATGCAGCTAGTGAGAGGCTGACAGCCGATGCTCCACAATATCATACATTTTGCAGCAATATCTACTTTAATAGTAGATGGTGACAGCCTCTTCTCCAAGCGATGCTGGAGATAAAAAGCACAATTCTGACCGAGGATTGAGAATAAACCTTTCAACAACAGGTTCCATTTCAGCTTGTATGCTTGTATCGTAGACTCTGCTCGCACTGCAGAGATGGTGTTAGATATCGATTGCGGTAAATCACCTAGAACCAGCGCAGGGAAAGAAGGTCCTTCCTTAGGGGAATCCACCAGTGAGGGGCTGTCGCGAGGAGGTGAGTTCTGGAAGCCAACTCCTGGTGGTCCAGAACGGCACAACTAATAGAATGCTCTCCTCGTCCTCCCTGACTTTGCACAGTGTCACAATGTGACGTCGTAGTGACCGACTGAAAGGGAACCACAACACAGACAAAACAAGACAAGATATCAGATTTATCAACCGTGACAAATCTATGGTAATGTAAATATATTATAACTAATAATTATTAACTAATGTTTTTCAATGACTTAGTAATTAAAGTTATTATAAAGTGTTACCGGAATGAACTCATCGTCTGAAAGGTTCTTGCTTTTATACATTTCTAAAAAAACAAAATATGATAAAAGGCACAGATAAGTCCGACCTATCTCCAACCCATAAAGGTCATTTGAAATAGCATCCCTACCAGCTGCAGGTAATGACACTTGAATGTGCTATAGTTGCTTATACAAAGCATTTGCCAAATTTGTACAAGCTCATTTTTGTAATTATATATTGTAAAATATTGGGTAAGGGATCATATGTAAAGTTGTAAAGAACAAGAAGTGTTTTTTTCTCTGTACAGAACCCGACATGAACCCAGAGAACGTGACAAGTGTGTCTACAGATCCCAACAGCATGATCATCACATGGAAGGTGATAAGCAGAGAAAGATTAACTGTTTTTCTTATAAAGAAAGACACCTAGGACAGTCTCACATTCAGTATCTTTATACTTTATGTCCTTCTTTCTTGCTTTTGAAAGGAACTGGAGCGGCGAGAGTTCAATGGGCCTGGATTTAAGTACAAGGTCCACTGGCGTCAAGCTTCAGGCAGAGATCTGCACTGGAAGAAAAGCATCATCTCAGGCCCTCCCTTCATAGTTAATGACACGGGCACCTTCATTCCCTTTGAGATTAAAGTTCTGGCAGTCAATGACGAAGGCACAGGCCCGGAGCCGGTGGCAAAGCTTGGACACTCAGGAGAAGACAGTGCGTTCTTTAATATCTAAATCCATTCATAAGTCTGCTGACTTGGTTTTACCCCATGTTTTTAAAAGACTAGACTGGAGCAGTTTGTGATCCAGGCTGGTTTGTGTTGCTGGTCAGAAAGACATCTTAGCTTTAGGAGAGTCTATCAGAGCAACACAACACATTTATCCTGTTTGAGTGGATTTAAGCTTGCCCTATCAAACTGTTGTGGATTTGCATTGATAGCATTTACGATTGGGTTGGGTTAGTGGAAATAAACCTGTGTATGAGTGTCGTGTGTGAATCTGCAGAGACACCCTTACAGAAAAAGCACATGTATTTCACATGTGCAAAACACATGTGCTCACATGTGCAAAACACATCTGCTCACATGTGCAAAACACATCTGCTCACATGTGCAATACACATGTGGCCACATGTGATCACATGTGTGTGATTTTGCACATGTGAAATTTAATGTGTGAACACATGTTAAAATCACATGTGACACATGAAAACATGTTAAAATCACATGTAGAACATGTGTTTTGCACATGTGAAATGTGTGCTTTTGGAACACTTTTGTGTGAATCACATGTGAATTCCCATGTGAAACACATGAGATCACATGTGAAACACATGCAAAATCCCATGTGAAACACATGCAAATTCCCATGTGAAACACATGCAAATTCCCATGTGAAACACATGCAAATTCCCATGTGAAACACATGCAAATTCACATGTGAAGCACATGCAAATTCACATGTGAAGCACATGCAAATTCACATGTGAAGCACATGCAAATTCACATGTGAAGCACATGCAAATTCACATGTGAAACACATGCAAATTCACATGTGAAAAACATGCAAATCACATGTGAAACACATGCAAATTCACATGTGAAACACATGGGCTCACATGTGAAGCACATGCAAATTCACATGTGAAACACATGCAAATTCCCTTTCAATTTCACATGTGAAACACATGCAAATCACATGTGAAACACATGCAAATCACATGTGAAACACATGCAAATTCACATGTGAAACACATGGGCTCACATGTGAAGCACATGCAAATTCACATGTGAAACACATGCAAATTCCCTTTCAATTTCACATGTGAAATGTGTGCTTTTGGAACATTTTTGTGTGAATCCCATGTGAAACACATGTGAAATTAGTGGATCACATGTGGCACATGTAAAAAAAATGGTCACCACATTATGCACATGTGATCACATGTGTTTCACATGGGATTCACACAAAAATGATCCAAAAGCACACATTTCACATGTGAAATTTATTGTGTGAAAACATGTTAAAATCACATGTGACACATGAAAACATGTTAGAATCACATGCAGAACATGTGTTTTGCACATGGGAAATGTGTGCTTTTGGAACACTTTTGTGTGAATCACATGTGAATTTCCATGTGAAGCACATGGGATCACATGTTAAACACATGCAAATTCCCATGTGAAACAAAAAATTGTCATCACATTATGCACATGTGAATTTCCATGTGAAGCACATGGGATCACATGTTAAACACATGCAAATTCCCATGTGAAACAAAAAATTGTCATCACATTATGCACATGTGAATTTCCATGTGAAGCACATGGGATCACATGTTAAACACATGCAAATTCCCATGTGAAACAAAAAATTGTCATCACATTATGCACATGTGATCACATGGGTCTCATGTGATCACGTATTTTTTCTCATGTGAACTTGAGAGTTAAAGTATATAAAGTAGGCCATACATGTTCTTATCATAACCCAGGACTCAAACTCACCATTTGACCCCAAGGGTAAGCTATAATCTTGCTAAGATGTCGGTGATATAAAATAAAGGCACCATGATGTGACTTTGACATAAGACACATTTTACTGTAAGGAAAAACTGATTCAAATGGAGAATTTATTTGCAAACATACAGCAAATTTTAACAAGTATCCAAACATATTCATAAAAAAACAAGTATCAATAAAATGCTGTCCATACAACAACTGTATATCTGAGTGTGTGTGTGTGTGTGTGTGTGTGTGTGTGTGTGTGTGTGTGTGTGTGTGTGTGTGTGTGTGTGAGTGTGTGTGTGAGAGAGAGAGAGAGAGAGAGAGAGAGAGAGAGAGAGAGAGAGAGAGAGAGAGAGAGAGAGAGAGAGAGAGAGAGATGTGTCTTTATGCATGTCCATTGTTATATGTGCATCAGTCCTCAGATTCTCTTCCAGCAGGCTCCCTGTTTTAGGATAATAAAAAAAAGAAGATTAGAGCAGTACAAGCATCAGTCTCTCTTGATAGCATTTACTTTTTCTTTTTGAATTTCAGGATTAGCTGTTTTTAGTTGTATGGTCTTTGTAGGAATGGCCACTCGAATGTGGCATCGACGATCGATGAAACCATGATCGTGTGGGTTTATTTATTTTTTGTGGTTATGGCAGCATTTGGTTAGCATTACAACTTTTAAATATTGATTATGATGAACTATGCATGTGCATGATGAAACACCTGTTCTTGTCGCAGGTCCTGGCATATACAGGTAGATACAACAATAAAATGCTCACTACTGTTTTGCCATGCGAGAATGCATGAAGTCAGGAATCGATCAAAAGAATCAAAATGCGTGCATCGTAACGAATCCCCGGTTCTTTAAAGTTTCAATCGGTTCTAAAATGAAACTGATTCTTCATACCCAACCCTAGTAAGTATTGTTATTTGTATTGGTGTATGATCTTACTCTGCACTTATGGCGCTTTTCCATTGCATATTACCCCACGGTTTAGTTTAGTTTGGGTCGGGTCAGCTCACCTTTGGTGTGGTTAGCTTTTCCATCGAGTTTAGTATCACTTCCTAGTGGGAGGGATTATAGGGGTGTCATTATATTTGCGCTGCATACTGCTGTGACATCATACAAGTGAGAGTGTCATTGTACATTTTCATACATTTATTATTTTCTCAGTCCGCCACAAAATTAAAATTGGCCACCACAAATAGATGTTTGCACATCGCGTTTATCACTAACGTTACATCTGTCTCACATGACAGTTTCTGTTCAAACACCGCGGCGTCAGTCGACGGCGCTCCGCTGAGCTTCAATGAAGTTGCATTTAAGCATATAATGCTGAAGTGCTCGATGTGAATGTTCTGCCAAAAACTGCAAGTTTGGAAAAAACTGTTATGGTGTTCCTGATTCTCAACTTGTGGATGTTTTTCATAGCTAAAAGGGAGTTTGGGAACTTATAGCAGAGCACAGATGACAACATGTTTGCTCGAGACAGCGCAAGCTAGCACAGGTAAAGCTAATCTACATTATAGGATGACGCGATTTTCTCAGACCAATCAGTGATCTACAGTGTTTTCGCGTCACGTTTGGTATCAGCTCGGGTCGCTTTGAACCCCAACTGAGGTAGTACGAAAAAAAGTATTGGGTACTATGTACTGCACCCAATGGAAAAGCTCCCAAAAGTAAGCTGACCCGACCCAAACTAAACCAAACCAAACCGTGGGGTACTATGCAATGGAAAAGCAACATTAGAATAGGAATGTAATAGTTAAAAGGAATAATATTTGTGTAAACAAGTTGGTAAACTATAATTTGCCCAAAACTCACAATATTGTAACATGCTTACCTATTACTAGCTTCACTTTCTCTGTCAGGACTCTGTCTTTGTTCACCAGTGGTCCCTTTTTCCCTGTGACGGAGCATGTTGTCATTTGTTCTAAGGTGGAAATGGAGTCCATCACAGTTCTGGTGCGTTTCTTGTAATTCTCACACTTTTGGGCATAATCCAAGGTGACTGGGTTCAATTTAGTGACAGATGTGTTCTGTAAAGATAAAAAAAACATAATCCTATATTAACAGGCCAGCCCACCTTGGAAAAATATTTTAAATACAATAGTGTAACAACTAAAGGGACAGATGACCCCAAAATAAACATTATTTACCAATTTACCATTATGTTAATCTTCAATATTGTGAGTAAAACCTTACATTCTGTTCATCTTTCAATCTGTTTATATTACTAGGTATTATAGAAATACCTTTCTTTGTGTTCCACAGAGTAACATAAGTGTATAGAATTGAAACGACACAAGGGTGAGTAAATGACAACAGAATTTTCTTGTAAGGGTGCACTTTGCCCTTAAAGGCCTGGAGAACTTTGTAGAATCTTTTGTTGCCCTGAAAGTAATAAGGCCAAAACCTATGCTTCTTTAATTTTGCTCAGGACAACTAAGAGACAAACAAAGAATTGTGTTTTGTTTTCTCTTAACTTTTACTGCCTGTCTAAAATATACTTTTTTGCACATTAAAGCAGGGGTGCCCAAACTTTTTTCTACCAAGGGCCAAAAATCCAACCTGACTAAGAGCCGAGAATTTAAAGTAAATATTGCTGTGTTATATATTAAAATTGAAGTTGCCATGATTCTCCTAATTTATAAATTTCTAATATTTAAAAAATAAATAAGCAAACATTACTTTGATGCCAACAATTTCCCGATACGATACATATCCCAATACAAGGCCACGATACGATGCACATCACGATACAATAATATTTTGAATTACATTTTGTTCAGAATTTAGTGACATTGTTATTATTATTATTATCTGTTTATTATACATTGAATAAGCAGTGTTGTAACTGTTGTGTTTTTGACATTCATTTATTACCTTTTGGGGTAATTCGTAGAAATACTTTAAGTAATACTTAAATAATGTTTTTTTAAAGCAGATTTACAAATATAGTGCCTTACTCTAAGCATTATATTTGTCTCTCATTTAATTATTCTATATCTATGAATATATGTATAGACATGCAGTCAAACCTAATACTACTGTATTTAATAGAAGTTTGCAAGTTGTGCAGACGCGTGCGCCCTTTAATTTTAACTCTACATATTCCGCGAGTCATATGCGTATTTTCGATCAACAGCGATTCGTCATGCTACTTTCAAAAGTGCATCTGAATCGATACGGAAGGTGCTGTATATATGCGCGCATCGTCAGGCGTTCATGAACACAGCACTACTGTTTATGCATAACTGATACAGTTTTATTTTCAAAGGTAACTGAGAAAATAATTTTGCCAATCATTTTTACATTTACATTTTCCTTTGTCTGTGTGCCACTGCCTCGACCTCCCCATTATTAGCCTATAGTGCAGGGTACCTGAGTTCGTTGAGTTTCGTGATGCACACCTTCAAGTATCTATGTACATAAAAAATAAATGTATTTTATTTCATTTTAATTCCTTGCATTTAATTTCAATTTACATTTTTGTAATGCACAAATAAATAAAAAATTACATTTTAAAATTTCATATTTTAATTAGAAATATGAACATCTGCGTCAATGATGTTTCCTTATCTCACGTGTCATGACTGGCCAAATTAAAGGTCATTGGCCCTAGTTTGGGCACCTCTAAATTAAAGGGATAGTTCCCCCCAAAATGGTCATAATCTACTCACTTTAATGTTGTTACAAACCTGGATACATTTCTTTGTTCTGATGAACACAAAGGAAGATATTTTGAGTAATGTTTGTAACCAAGCGTGCCGCACAAGCCCTGAAAAGTGAAGCCACAACGTCTCGATCGCCCCCCAGTGACTGGTCCCAGTATAGGTCATAAACCCCCCTCCCCATGTTATTCAATGGGACTTGAGACCAACTAAAAAAATTAATTACACTTCAATTATCTTTTTTCCGAAGCTGGTTTCTGTCATTTACTGTAGTTTTTATCACGCTGATGTAAATTCAAATGTTTGTTTTTAAAATAGGTTTGTGTTTAGTTAGTTATTTAATGATATAAAAACGGTGGTGTCACGTCATGATTGACAGCTGTGATATCGTGTGATATGCGCATTCTACGAGAGCGAGGGCGGGGTTTTGACTTCGCGGCTTCCCTTCCTGCTCACTACTGCGCATGACTGGTCCCGAAATCGCTATTGCGCAGACTCAAGACCCAAGATGTCAGCGCCATATCGAGACACTGGCGGCTTCACTTTTCACCAATGGAAGAGAGCTAACAGGCGTCGTCCATCTTTTTTTACAGTCTATGTGTGTAACCAAATCAATTAGAGGCCCCATTGACTTCTAGTATTCTTTTTCCTATTATGGAAGTCAATGGGGCCTCTGATCAGTTTGGTTACTCTGATCAGTTTGGTTACAAACATTGCTCAAAATATCTTCCTTTGTGTTCATCAGCACAAATAAATGATGCAAGTTTGTAACAACAGGAGAGTGGGTCAATTTCCCGAATTTTATTTTTGGGTGAACTATCCCTTTAAGCAAGTGAATGTAAACAAAACAGGTTCTGTTTTATTTGGCTTACCTTTCATTGCTTTGCAGTTGAGTGTGAATCATCCACTATCTGAAAAAGAAGTGTATGGAGTGTTGAGGTCAGCAGTATTTTAAATAATGATTATGAAAAATTGCACATCTATCAGCTGTTTACAAACCCAGGTATTGCTAGTGCAGGAGTTTTTAAACGGTATGATAGCTAGTACCCCATATGATAAAGTTTTAGCGAGGGACCGCTTTTCTAAAGTGTTTATCCATATTTTGTAAAGAAACATTGTAATTATGTTTTCAGCAATTTTTTTACAAACTGAAATAATTTGCTACTACTGTGTATACGTTTACCATTTTTGATTTGTCTTTTTCCCTTGAAATTTGCTGGGGAATCTCTTACTGTACGTTTATGAAGGTATATTTGGTGCAAAACAACTGCACACCTGTGACAGTGGAATTTGTATTTGTAGAGATTATCCACACATGTGTATCAGTAAATTTGAAGTCACAGATGAAGAGTTGCAAACTTGTAGATTTTTTTTCTTTCCCTCAAATACAACACAACAGCTACACATTCACAAATCCTTCAGTGCAGCTGCACAAATCCCATTTTACAAATCACAGATTAAGAAACGTCTCGGTTACGGATGTAACCCTCGTTCCCTGAAGGAGGGAACGGAGACGTCACGTCGTGACCGACGAATTGGGAACTCGCTTAGAGAGACCAATCTGCTTCGAATACTACTAAAACGCCAATGAACTTGGCATTGAGATATTTGCATAATGCTGGCGCCGCCCCGCCAGGTGCGTATATAAGCAGCAGGTGCAAATAGGGAAATTAGCTTCTTTTTCGCTGAGAAAGCCGGAAAGTGTGACCGGCCGTAACAGCAGGTGGCAGCACCTGTGGCGACGGGACGTGACGTCTCCGTTCCCTCCTTCAGGGAACGAGGGTTACATCCGTAACCGAGACGTTCCCTTTCAGTCGGTCACTACGACGTCACGTCGTGACCGACGAATTGGGAATCCCTATCAAAATGCCACTAGGGGCTGACCTCTTCCAGTGACTGCGTAAAAGCCCTCCGGTTCCACTTAAGGAGGAGGAGGTAGGTTTTAAGGCAGAAGGCCGGGCACTAGATGTTCCTTTAACCCCACAGAAGTGCCAGCGACTGGGAAGCGCCCTACCTGAGCGGGATAGGAACGCTGCGGAAGCCACCACCCGTCTTAAGGGTTAATGGTGGGCGAAAGTCAACCGTAGTTGAGGTAAAATGACAGCCGTGGCTGTGTAAGCAAAGCAGTGCTCTGCTAAGGGAAACGTGGGCTAGTAGGATTAACCCCACGGAAAAATACTCACAATGGAACCCGGTGGGACACAATGTGGAGCCCGAGCCAGACACGTAGGTTCGCGAGGATACAGCTAGTGAAAGGCTGACAGCCAATGCTCCGCAACAAAGGCTGCCAAGGCAGCGGAGGAAGAGCAATTCAAACCATTACGCATTTTTGCTCTGAAGGCCTTCCATACTGACACAGTTATGAAGCATCAGTTGGAGGCTGCAAGCCGACATGCGAGTCTGCTCTCCGTGCCCTCCCTGGTGAGGAAAGAACACGAGAGGATACAGGCTCGATACGAACACTGTAAAATCTAATGAACGTATTAGGTGTCGCCCAACCAGCAGCTCTACAGATGTCTGTTAGCGAGGAACCAAGAGCTAGAGCCCAAGATGAGGCAACGCTCCGTGTGGAGTGCGCTCTCAAATTAAAGGGGCAAGGAATACCCTGAAGATTATAAGCCAGGGCGATAGTATCAACTATCCAATGAGACATCCTCTGCTTAGTGACAGCTTTCCCTTTCTGCTGGCCACCATAACAAACAAAGAGCTGGTCTGAGGTCCTGAGGCTTTGCGTGCGATCCACGTAGAGTCGCAGTGCGCGTACGGGGCACAACAAGCCATGGTTGGGTCTGCGTCCTCCGGAGGCAGCGCTTGCAAGCTCACCACCTGGTCTCTGAAAGGAGTGGTGGGAACTTTAGGCACGTAGCCTGGTCTGGGCCTCAATGTTACGCTTGAGGCAGCAGGACCAAACTGAAGGCACGAATCGTCAACAGAGAATGCATGTAAATCCCCTACTCTCTTCACTGAGGCCAATGCTAGCAGGGTCAGAGCTTTCATTGATAAAAGCTTCAGACTCACAGACTGCAAAGGCTCGAACGGGGGGGCCTGAAGGGCTTTCAGCACCATGGACAGGTCCCAGGGAGGAATAGAAGGAGGGCGCGAGGGGTTTAGCCTACGAGCGCCTCTTAAAAATCTAATAACCAAATCATGCTGGCCAACTGATCTGCCGTTAATAAGTGAGTGATGAGCAGAAATAGCAGCGATATCAACTTTAATGGTGGAGGGTGACAGCCTACCGTCTAACCTATGTTGAAGATATAAAAGCACGATGTTAATAGGGCATTCTCTGGGGTCCTCGCGTTGCGAAGAGCACCAGGTGACGAAAAGGTTCCATTTAAACGCGTAAGCCCGTCTCGTAGACGGAGCTCGTGCCGCGTTGATTGTGTTAGATACCGCTTGCGGTAAATCACCTAAACCTTGCGCGCGCTCAACGACCACACATGGAGATCCCACAGGTCGGGGCGCGGGTGCCATAATGTGCCCCCTCCCTGAGAAAGAAGGTCCTTCCTCAGGGGAATCCGCCAGGGAGGGGCTGTCGCGAGGAGCATTAGCTCTGGAAACCAATTCTTGCTCGTCCAATATGGGGCGATCAGTAAAAGGCTCTCCTCGTCCTGCCTGACTTTGCACAGAGTCTGCGCGATTAAGCTCACTGGGGGGAATGCGTATTTGCGCATCCCCCGAGGCCAGCTGTGTGCCAATGCGTCCACGCCGAGGCTGCCCTCGGTTAGTGAATAAAATAGGCGACAGTGGGTATCGTCCGGCGACGCAAACAGATCTATCTGCGCACGACCGAACTTCTTCCAAATTAGCTGGACCGTCTGGGGGTGGAGTCGCCATTCGCCGGGGCGCGCAGCTCGAGAAAGCGCGTCCGCTGCTGTATTGAGCGAGCCCGGAATGTGAATGGCACGAAGGGACCTCAGATGCTTCTGACTCCAAAGGAGGAGATGACGAGCGAGATGCGACAGGTGACGGGAGCGCAAACCGCCTTGACGGTTGATATACGCAACGGTCGCAGTGTTGTCGGTGCGTACTAGTACATCCTTCCCTCGCAGCTCCGTAGCGAAGCGTACAAGTCCCAGATATACTGCCCACAACTCTCGGCAATTGATATGCCAGTGCAACTGGGGTGCTGTCCACACCCCCGAAGCCGTAAGCTCGTCGTACGTGGCACCCCAGCCCGTGTCGGACGCATCTGTATGTACAACAGCATGCCGAGCGATCTGTCTCATGGACACACCGGACCTGAGAAACGCGGGGTCCGACCACGGGGGGAATGTTAGGCGACACGCAGGTGTAATGGTTACACGATGGATGCCGGCGCGCCACGCTCTCCTCGGGACTCGATCGTGAAGCCAACGCTGAAGCGGTCTCATATGGAGCAGTCCGAGCGGTGTCACGGCCGCTGCTGCTGCCATATGCCCCAGGAGCTTTTGAAATTGTTTCAGCGGGACCGCATTCTTCCCTCGGAATGAACCGAGGCAAGTCAGAATTGACTGGACGCGCTCTTCTGTTAAACGCGCCGATAAATCGATCGAGTCCAGTTCCATCCCGAGAAAAGAGATCCTCTGCGTGGGGCAGAGTTTGCTCTTTTCCCAGTTGACCCGAAGACCCAAACGGGCGAGATGCCGAAGCGTTAAATCTCTGTGTTCGCAAAGCGTCCGTCGAGAATGCGCTATTATAAGCCAATCGTCGAGGTAAGCCAATATGCGAACGCCGCTCTCTCTGAGGGGTTTTAACGCCGCCTCCACTACTTTCGTGAACACACGGGGAGAGAGGGATAGCCCGAACGGTAAAACTTTGTACTGGTATGCCCGTCCCTCGAATGCAAACCGGAGAAACGGTCTGTGACGAGGGAGAATGGACACATGAAAGTACGCGTCTTTCAGGTCTATAGCCGCAAACCAATCTTGGGGGCGAATTGAATTGAATATTTGCTTCGGTGTTATCATCCTGAAAGACCTCCTCTGCAGAGATTTGTTCAGAACGCGCAAATCCAAGATCGGTCGTAACCCCCCGCCCTTTTTGGGTACTATAAAATACGGGCTGTAGAAGCCCGATCTCATCTCGGTTGGAGGGACCGGCTCGATCGCGTCCTTCGCCAGCAGGACTTCGACCTCTGCACGCAGTACATGTGCATCGGACGCTTTCACCGTGGTGAAACGAATGCCCGAGAATTTGGGTGTGTGCCGGTTGAATTGTATTTCGTAACCGAGGCGGACAGTGCGTAAAACCCAACGAGACGGGCTGGGAAGCTGAAGCCAAGCCCCCAGGGACCGTACGAGGGGAATTAACGGCACTACCGGGGTACCCGCGGGGGGGCGGCGGAGCGGGACAGGTGGTACTGCCGGTACGTCTGCTGGGACAGCATAAGTATCTACAGTATGTGTGTGTGTGACACTGACCTGAGCCCGCTGAGGGTGACGGTCGTCTGGTCTCCTCAGCGGAGAGCACAGACTCCGAAGAGGGTGCTGGTGGTCCCGTCTCCTCAGCGGAGAGCTGGAACTCCTCAGAACACCCGCTGGCGATAGAGGAGAGGGAGGAAGAGCATGTGAATGCCCGCTCACATCTCTCTCGATCCTCTGAAGACCTGGAGAAGGAATAGGAATGCACTCTTTTTGTGGTTTTGTGGGTGCCGGCTGAGAAGCCGGCGGAACATAAACAAAACGAAACCAAGGATTCTCCATCCGGCCCTCTACCGGTGGAGGGAGCGATGCCGTCACCGTCTCCCGAAGAGTGATCCCATCCAATTCCAGGTCGCCCGTCTCAGGGCCGCTTCGATTTCCGTTTACCACGGGAAGCGGGTGGGGCGGGCGGGGCGGGCTGCCGACGGCTGTTCCCCCTCCGTGGCCTGGAAGATGTTCTAGTGGGGGGGGTGGAGGCAGCCGCCGCAGGGCGCCCTCGGCGAGGAGCAGACGGGGCCGCCGGCGCTGGAGGGCGAGATGCAGGTCGCTTGCGCCGGGGCATGATCTGAGCGATCGCCTCCGTCTGCTTCTGGGCGGCGGAGAACTGCTGGGCAAAAGACTCCACCGACTCACCGAAGAGACCAGCCTGGGACACGGGAGCGTCTAAGAACTTGTTCTTCTCCGCATCCGACATATCCGCCAGACATAGCCATAAGTGGCGTTCCTGGACCACCATCGTGGACATGGCACGACCAATCGCCTGCGCTGTCACCTTCGTAGCGCGAAGAGCCAGATCAGTGGCAGCCCGGAGCTCCGAAAGGACAGGCGAGTCGTGTCCTCCCTCGTGCAGATCCCTCAAGGCCTTCGCTTGATGAACCTGCAGCAACGCCATTGCGTGCAGGGCTGAAGCCGCCTCTCCACATGCCTGGTGGGCAGCGCCCGTTAAACCGGAGGACTGTCTGCAGGCACGAGAGGGGAGGGTTGGGCGGTCCTTCCAAGAGGGAGCGTGTGCCGGACACAGTTGCATCGCGACAGCGCGCTCCACGGGAGGGATCCCCGTATAACCCTTAGCGGCTCCGCTGGTGAGGGAGGTGAGGGGGGAGGGCTGAAACGGCCGTAATCTCGTGGAAAACGGCGACTTCCAGGTTCTAGTCAGCTCCTCGTGCACCTCGGGGAAGAAAGGCACCGGTGGAGAGGGTTGTGAAACCCGGGCAGCTCCAAAGAACCAATCATCCAGGCGGGACGGTTCGGGCTGAGGGGGGGGAACCCACTCTAACCCTACGGTCTCCGCCGCTCGAGCGAGCACGGCCACCATCTCTGGATCGAACTCCGGCGTCCCAACCCGACCAGAGGGAGGAAGGGCGTCGGGGTCCACGTCAGGGGGAGGAGGCCCACCCTCGGATGCTGCGGCGTCGGTGGACCCGGAGGGCGGCGCGATGGATTCTAGAGACATCGTAGAACACGACGCTGAAGTCTCCATCGGCACATCAACCGGCTGTGGATGAGGAGGCTGAGAGCTTGAGGACGAATCCCCCGCTCGGCTCAGCACAGTGATGCGCAGGTCGTCTTTAGAGAGCTTCACAGCCGCACCGTGGCGGCGTTCAGCACTCGCATGACGAGGGTTGCGTTTTTCCCGGAGGAAAGACAACCGTCTGCGCAAATCCACAAGGGACATGTTCTCGCAGTGAGAACACTTACCCCCAGCGAACGCTGCCTCTGCGTGCTCGATGCCCAAACACGAAAGACAACGCTCGTGACCGTCCTTCGGACCCATGTATTTGCCGCACCCAAGATCGCACGGACGAAAAGCCATCCTGAAAAGGACGCTGATGTCCGGATATACGAGAGAGTGGCTGCCTTTAACAAGGCACAAAGCTTTCTCGTATCACTCTTTTAGGGAAATTCACTCAGATGCTCAGTTGATGATGCGCACAGGGAAAGGCAACGCACACACTAAACTCAAAATAAAATAAAGATGTAGAGTCGTGGAATTAAGCGAAGCGTCCGCTGTGGTACTGCTAGTCCAACCAACTTCAGCAATCGAATCCCACCAGAGTAGAGTAGCTTCTCAGTAGCAGATACTGCCGGCTTTCGAAGCGATAAAAAGCTAATTTCCCTATTTGCACCTGCTGCTTATATACGCACCTGGCGGGGCGGCGCCAGCATTATGCAAATATCTCAATGCCAAGTTCATTGGCGTTTTAGTAGTATTCGAAGCAGATTGGTCTCTCTAAGCGAGTTCCCAATTCGTCGGTCACGACGTGACGTCGTAGTGACCGACTGAAAGGGAACTCACAAGCTCACGTTTTTTGCTACAATTGCTGCAGTAAATATGGTGCAAAACCTACTTGAACACCTGCATCAAAGTATGTGAAGTCACACACAAATTTTGTACATTCGCAAATCAGTTTGTGCATCTGTGCGATGAGAGTTGCATGTGTATAAAAAAAAATTTCACAAATATTTTTTTATTTTTGAAATATTTTCTAGCACAAACACAAGTACATAAATACAACTGCTTGAATCTGCTGCTACAAGTTTCAAACACTCTTTTTTGTGTGCTCTCTGTTTTGCACCAAATATCTCGAGATAAGTGGTGCGAAAGTGATTTGTATACCTGTAGGCTATGTTCAGCACTGCCCACCAGGTGGCGCCCGACACTCACTGAAGCAGAGTTTATTAATTACCAGCAATGTTTCAGCAAGGTAAATCGCCTTTATCAAGGTATTATTTTCACCAAGTGGAAAACAATATAAATGGGAGTGCTAATTATACACAGATGAAGGTAATTACATACAATATTCCAATGATTCATTAGTAAACAAAATATAAGTTCCATAAATCTCAAACCATCAATATAAGTAGATTAAAAAATACAAGCAGCAAATACACACATAGGCCTACATATACCTAATAGGCTTTAATATACCTAAAAGGCCTCCTGTCTAAGTAAAAATTGTTCCAACTCACCTCACTTTCTAGATGAAAATACCCTCTCAATTGCTATTAACAATAATGAAGTTATAGGATGATTAAGTTCAACAAAATGCAGTTGTAGCACTTATGTCACTGCAATCATAATAACTATGCTACTGGACCAGTTCTAGGTTCGTTGAGTGGTGTATGTTATATTAGAAAAGACACATGAGACATGAAAACTTATATAAATTAATTCGCAGTTTACTGAACAGGAATAAAAATGGAATAGGTAAGTTAGTAAGATAAATAGAATAATTAGATAAGTATATCAATATAGATGATTCAATAAATATATCAATAAATGTTTACCGTACAAAATTTAGATCAATAAATAATCAATAAATATTTACAGTAAAAGATGTGTCAATAAATAATCAATGTAGATCAATAAATAATCAATAAATGTTTATAGTAAAAGATGTATGTCAATAAATAATCAATAAATATTTACAGTACGATATGTATAATAAATAATTTTAAATCCTTTATATTTAATCTTTTCTTATTTAAATAAGTTTAAATGGATTTAACTGGTTTAAGTATGGGTTTATTCTGGTTAGTTTTGTTCTTAGACCGGTCTATTAAATTTTAATCAGCTCTTTTAGAACAGTTGCTTTAACTATTTTTAAACTATTCTTTTGAGTTAACTCTTCTTTCTTTAAGGGAACAGGTAAGTATTTTAGCGTGCTTATGTTAGTGTGATTGTTTCACTTTACAGGGTCTAACTTTTTTTTGCAGGTAATTGTAAGGATTTTAAATGTTTCTTTTGTTTGTGCAATTGCTATTAGAAAAATACATATGGACCTTGGTATTTATAAAATCCTCTGTACGGCCCTGCTCATGACAATAAGAATCCACTCTCAATAGTGTATGACGAGCTGTAGGTTTTTTAATCGGATCCCTATGTAAAAAATTACAAGCTACCCACAAGTCTAAAAAGCTGATTTGATTTGGGTTAGCATCCAGGGTAAATGTTAAGAAATCAGAACAACTGTTTAGATAATAATAAAAACAATTTAGTTGTTCAGTTACCCGATTCAAAAAGACAGAAATAATCATCCAAATTAGTATATTAGAAGAAAAAGCATGTATCTTAGTTAAATGTAGGCCTATGTGTGTATTTGCTGCTTGTATTGTTTAATCTACTTATATTGATGGTTTGAGATTTATGGAACTTATATTTTGTTTACTAATGAATCATTGGAATATTGTATGTAATTACCTTCATCTGTGTATAATTAGCACTCCCATTTGTATTGTTCTCCACTTGGTGAAAATAATACCTTGATAAAGGCGATATACCTTGCTGAAACATTGCTGGTAATTAATAAACTCTGCTTCAGTGAGTGTCAGGCGCCACCTGGTGGGCAGTGCTGAACAGTGCTCGCCATAGCCTACAGGTATACAAATCACTTTCGCACCATTTATCTCGAGATATTTGGTGCAAAACAGAGAGCACACGAAAAAGAGTGTTTGAAACTCGTAGCAGCAGATTCAAGCAGTTGTATTTATGTACTTGTGTTTGTGCTAGAAAATATTTCAAAAATAAAAAAATATTTGTGAAAAATTTTTTTTACACACATGCAACTCTCATCGCACAGATGCACAAACTGATTTTGCGAATGTACAAAATTTGTGTGTGACTTCACATACTTTGATGCAGGTGTTCAAGTAGGTTTTGCACCATATTTACTGCAGCAATTGTAGCAAAAAACGTGAGCTTGTGAGTTTCTTAATCTGTGATTTGTAAAATGGGATTTGTGCAGCTGCACTGAAGGATTTGTGAATGTGTAACTGTTGTGTTGTATTTGAGGGAAAGAAAAAAAATCTACAAGTTTGCAACTCTTCATCTGTGACTTCAAATTTACTGATACACATGTGTGGATAATCTATACAAATACAAATTCCACTGTCACAGGTGTGAAGTTGTTTTGCACCAAATATACCTTCATATACGTTGACACAGCCGCCGACTTGAGCTTCCAAAGTTACCGGAAGTCATTCATTTACAATGAAAGCTGACTTCTATCAGCTGCAAGGAGCGTCAAATCCATCGGCGTCGCGTTTTGAGCGACCAGAGCATCAATCAAAAAGTTGAAAGAAGCTCAACTTTATGGTAATGAGGTATGACGCGGTTCAGCGGCAAGCAGCAGCAAAACGCCAGCAACCAATCGGAATATAGCCTAGACATTCTTCGCTAGCTGATTCCGAAGAAACATTTCATGGTGACAAAGACTTCAGAGCGGCCAAAGCGTCAACAAGCTTCCGCATACTTATTGACAAATGTCCTTGACCAGGCGGCCTGAGCTTTTTTGGAAGCTCAAGTCGGCAGCAGTGTTAACGTACAGCTAGACCACAACCTGAGGGACCCCAGTTTGAAAAAACCCTGCTCTAGTGGACCAAACTGTCTATTACACAATGGCTCTGTTTACATGCACAAAATTTTGTCAATCCGACTGAATTTAATACGATTGAAAGTTACGACGATACAGTTTACATGCACCCTAAACATTGCAATCTGATTTAAATGTTCGTTTACATGTACATTATATAGAATCCGAACCGAAAGTCTGCACAAGCACACCGCAAGGATTGCCAGACTCGCATATCAAAACCATCCGAATGGATGTTCAAAACTAGCCCAAAAGCATCCCAATGACTATTCACAGCCCAAAACGAAATAATTTAATCTTTAACCCGCAGAAAAAACAACTGCTGGAGACAGTTTAAACAGTAGCCCAAATCTAAACTCGAAAAAAAAGCAGAGGACTTGGCAATCCTACGCTGCGGACAGCATCTCTCGTCGAGTTCACGCTTTATCTGTGGATAAAAGTTAAAACTGAGTTAGAAAGTTGTTCTTAAGAAGTTTTCAGATATAGGTAATGAAAATACACTTTTTAAAAGGCACAACGCTATATTAATTACTTTAAGTAGCCTAATGTTTTAAAAGTACACATAAACGCTGCAGAATTTAGTACATTGCGTGCACAGCGCGTGACCCCATTAACGTTACGTGATGCATTACCTTGTTGTTGCATGTTTCTGTGACAAGAATCATGTGATATAAGAGGTAAATATAATACGTGAACTTGGAGCACAAATGTTCAGCGCATGTGCACAATGTATTTTTGCATCCGATTTAGAAAATACTATGATTCACTTGTTTACATGCATACTTTTCTCCTGTTGATCGGATCACAGATCGGAGCAGGGGCGTCATGCACCAATTTTTTTTAAGGGGGCACAGTGTCAACAGCTCCCAGAAATTTGTGTATACACAGACATCAAACGAAATATTATAGAGCTTTCAGTCTTTTCCATGGCACTTACATTTCTAACAATCTGAAAACCCCTGCTTTCATGCAAAAACCTCCAAAATAAAAGTGATGACTAACTTTCATATCAAATACTATTCAATCGGAATAATGACACATTTGCATCATATTCACATCTGAAACGGCATGTTTTATTTAAGTCTTAATGGCTTGTTTAATTGTGTCATTAATGCATTTTGCACAACAACTACATTATCATATAAAATTTATGTAATTTTAAATCCATAAAGTATATAAACAACGAAAATGACATCAGCTATAGCCACGTGATTGATTTTAATGTTCAATAATGATTTTAAAAAATATGTTTAGATAAAATTATTAGAGGAACGGATTTTTGCATTAAATTTTACCTCATGTGAGCATGTGAGATTCCGCGCCCGCGTGAACTTTGGCGAACTTTGGCGTTGTGCCAAGAAGATGAATCTCTACTAATATAACGTTGAGACGGTCACATTTAAAACCATACATTTTCTACACAGAGAAGGTTAACCGCACATTACCGTACTGGGGTTTGGAAATGTTGTGAGCGTTTCTAACACGTTTTAATTCCTCAGATAGCCAAATGCAGCAGCAAGCCAGCAACAGCAGAGAGCTCGTGAGCGCGCCCAGACACTGATGACGTCTGCGGCTGCGCTCTGACTGCAGCGCCAGCTGCCGCCAGAATAAAAGTAATGTAACATGATCAAAACACGATCAAAACGGCGAAAATCTCCGAAAAGTGACA
This sequence comes from Misgurnus mizolepis, assembly GCA_025389145.1. Lineage (NCBI taxonomy): Eukaryota > Metazoa > Chordata > Actinopteri > Cypriniformes > Cobitidae > Misgurnus > Misgurnus mizolepis. The sequence goes on along the minus strand of JAIFKI010000022.1, from coordinate 6,191,069 downwards.
AGGATGCAGCACAGAATGTATAATATTGTGCATATTAACAGATTAAAAGTCAAATAACAGATTAATGGACGCTTATTTGATTTAGAGGTTGGATGCAAAATCCATTGGCTCAAAAAAACCAAGGGGGCAGGTGCCCCCTCAGTTTGAATGGGCATGACGCCTCTGGATCGGAGTACACCACTTCAATACTATCGAAATTTGCATCCGATCGTCCTCAATCATATTGATTAAGGTGTTTACATGACGACTTTTCAATACGATTGAGCCATCAATATGATTACAAACGGATTATTTGGTTGCATGTAAACGTACCTAATTTGGGGTGATACCGGGTTGCATATTCACCTTATGGTTTGAAGGAGTCTCATCCTCTTCGTTATCATCTTCCTCATGAGCAAATGTAGCCTTACAAAACACCAAAGCACATTTAAAAGGACAGAGGACACATGAGAGTAATATATGAAAAGATATAAGAAAAGAGACAAAATGAGAGCATGACAACGGAAATGTATTAAATATTTAATTTGAAGGACAATATCTCTCAATTATAGCATAACATACCATTTGTTTTGACGTCCACATTTTGTGTGTCTTTAACCACTGACTGGTACTCTGCCTTTTTTTACCCAAGGCTCTCTGTATTGAAGTAAAGCAAAAGTGATTATACAACAGTATCTTGCAGAGTATAAAATAACATAAATGAAAGCATAAAAATATTTTATAGACTTTCCATTTTAATAAATGAAATTTATTTGTTAAAAACAAGTTACCTGATTAACTTAAACCTATTTCTGTCAGAAATGGAATCACCTCAAAAATACATTGTTGTAGATATTGTTGCTATCAAACGACATTGTTTTTTTTTACAACTTTACTCACAAGTTGTGGTTTTATAACGTGTATCAATTCGGAGATCGGTCCTGTCAGACTGCTGTGCAAGCGCTGGTCTGAGTTCAGTTTAAGGTGGGAGGCGCGTGTTGTTATATTTCCCATTTATGTTAGCTCAACATTTAAAAATAGCAGCCTGCGTAGCATGTTTAACATGACTTATCAAATAAACATGTTTACCATGAGGCGACTTAAAACCTATAAAAGTTAAATAAACGAATTAAATGAAATTCACTTACCGTTCACGTTGAGTATTTGTGCTGGAAACGCTTTCCAACCGCTAGTGGTGGGCGATACTGCAAAATTTGGTATCGATCCGATACTAAATACATATAGGGTCAGTATTGCCGATTCCGATACCAATCCGATACTTTTTACTTTAAAAAATACTTTTGTGTAAGGGAGAGCAGTATGTCATTATTTCTGAGGTGAATGAATGATAAATTCTTTAGGCTTTTTTTTATTAAAGTATTGAAGTCCACAATATTATTAGTTATTAGGAACTGTAGAATTAATTTGTTACAACCTTTTAAAAAAAAATGAAGAATAACAAAAATCTCTCCCTTTTTTCTGGTTTTAAAAGCAAATGAAATAAAGTAAAATAAAGTGCACACAATTATTACTTTTTACACGTATCAAGTTACAGTATTATTATTTAGAGCCGTAAAATAGCTCCACACAACGCTTCTCTTCCTCTCGGCCATCCTGATCTCTCACTCAGTTCGCTGCTCCTCGCGCGTCAGTGAGTCACGTGACGACACAACAATGAATCACAGCAGAGCAGCAGGAGGGGGAGGAGTAGCAAAGTTGGCCAGGATGTGAAAGCAGCGTTTCCTCAGGATTGTAGAGGTAGAAGACACGAGCAAAGTATAATGAACGTAGAGGACATGTATTTAAATTGAAGTATCGATTCAATTACAATTGTATCGATCTGATACCAATACCAGTGTTGGCATCGATACTATCGATATTTAGATCGATCCGCCCACCCCTACCAACCGCCTTTAGGCGTTTTGTTCCTCGTTGTCCACAAGACCAACCGTCTTTGGGTCACTTAACATGTATTGTCCTTCGCATATTTATCCAAACCAACTCTTACATTGTTTTCTTTTATCCATTTAATGAGCAAGGTTCAACTTTCTCGTCTTATTTAGATTTACCTCAGCAAGTTGCAACGGATAAAGAGCGCGAATCACATTAACCAGATCAACTGACAGACGTACAACGTCAAAGTTCCGCGAGAGCGATTTGAAAGCAGACTCCTCGAATCGCTTTCGCGATACTTTGACGTCATCGGCCTGTCAGTTCTTTTGGCGCCGTATGAAGTCGAAAAAGCCTTTTGACTGGATGATCTGGATGAATGAATACGATAGACTGTAAATAAAGATGAATACACAGAACAGATTGGAACCGCCTAGAAAAAAAGAGGAGTGTGTGCGCGTGTGTGCCTGCGTGCGTGCTTGCGCATGCTCACTGGGATTGGTTAAATGCGGATCAATATACCCCTTATTTGCACAGGCACAGCAGAGCCATCAAATAATTCTGTGTTCCTTGGATATGCAAGATTGCAATTAATGCATATTTTTTCCATGATAATGCCCTGTAACTAAGCTTCCATTGCCTTTATTGCAATTGTAGGACTGACAATATTGTCTGCAAACCCTTCTCCAAATATTAAGTCTTATTCTATTACAACATGCCACCTGCCAGCAACCAAATATCTTTTTAAAAATATATTGTCAATTTTTGTAAATAGATAATTTTGTCAAAATAAAGATTAAAAAAAATCTGCTACCACATTTGTGTGTATATTGCCTTTATGCAGATTTCAAATGTATTTATACAATTTATCATTGGAACCAAAGTACACATTATCACACTTGTTGATGCACAGTAAAGCCGAAAGTTGATGTTTACGCAAACATTAGCCTACTTGTGGTTTGGTAACATGTGATCCACATGTTGAAAGTATTGCATTATATAAGACATTTCTCACATGTGCTTTGTTATAACATGTTCCACATGTGCGCTATTATGTTGCAACATGTGGTGAGATGTTGTTCACACGTGGTAATATTGTCCATATGTGAGCACATATTTTCCACATGTGAGCATAAATTGTCCACATGTGAGCACATATTGTCCACATGTGAGCACATATTTTCCACATGTGAGCATAAATTGTCCACATGTGAGCACATGTTGTCCACATGTGAGCACATATTTTCCACATGTGACCATAAATTGTCCACATGTGAGCACATGTTGTCCACATGTGAGCACATATTTTCCACATGTGACCATAAATTGTCCACATGTGAGCACATGTTGTCCACATGTGATAACATGTGATAACATGTGGTCACATGTGACCACATGTGAACAACATGTGAAAAACATGTGAAATGCATGTGCTTTTTCTGTAAGGGTGCAGTACTGTATGTTTGATGCATTTCACAGTAAAATCGTGCCAACCATGAGCAAAGCTTCACTTTTTTAATCCACATAACAGGGTGTGACAAATCTCTATTAGTAATGCTGAAATTTATCAGGGAAAACATGTAAGATAATCTAACATTTCAAGTATGGTCCAACCTAAAGTTGAGTTTGTGTGATTCCTAAAGTATGGATTATTTACAGGTAATCTATGGGCCATATAATTTAATGTAAAAAAACAACTGTGAAATCTTTGGTAGTTCATCTCTCACTCTCTCGATTTTTTTTTCAGTACCTCTGGAAGCTCCGTTTGGGGTAACGGTCGAGGAACTGCCATCAAACAAAACCATCATCAGAGTAAGATGGAGTCCGGTCAGTAGAGAATCAGTGCGAGGACACTTACTGGGCTACAAGGTACACCAGCACATCTTAAGTCTATAAATCATTGTTTGTTTCCAGCGGTTGATTTTCATAATTTGCATTATTTCTCTTAGATCCATCTAAGAAGAAAGGGTCCCAGAACTCACTTTCACAGAGGGCTGGAAAAGAGCTGGCTTGCGGTAAATAACAGAGAGCAGGAGAGAGATGAAGAGAGAAGAGTGCTGAAGGTTTATGGAAACAAGCTGGAGGAGGTTGTGAGCGGCCTGCAGTTATACTCAAACTATACTCTGACTGTGACAGCGTTCAACGGCAAAGGCGAGGGACCGCATTCAGATCCGCATCACTTCAGCACACCAGAGGGAGGTCAGTGAATGTCTGCGTACTACTCAATGTATCATTGTATGAACACCATCAGTTACTGATACTGGGACAAATTTACATTTACCTTTAGGCATTTTCCAGATTTTTTTCAAAGCGACATACAAGGATTAGGAAACAATCAAGTAATTTGTCATAGGAAGCCAATAATACAAGAAGTGCTCAAACCAAGTTACACGTTTTCACTAAGGTTACGCCAAGCGGGTTACGTGACGCAAGGCGTTGCTACAACAGAAGAAAGTGAGACATGGAGGAAGCTAAGTGGGAGCTTAGAATTTGAAAAAAGGAAAAGGACATCAGAAACGCAGAAAATTAAAAGTATATACCTAAAATGGGCAATTGCTTCACTCCTGTTAATGTTGCAGACAGTTCTGTTAAGTCAGCTTCCGTCAACGACGAGGACAGATCAGCAGGAATTTTCTACACCGCCAGTTTACGTTTACAGCCCGGAGATTATACAGATGCTGATGTGTTTTGTTTTCATAGCATCATATGTGAGTGAATGTCTTTGATAGGGGACATAGTAGTGCATTTGTAGTTCTATGAGCATTTAAATATTTGTAAATCAAAATACACCTGATGACAGAATAAGAATTTGAAGTATTGAGTATATTTACTGTATATTACAGTAATATATTCTGTACATGACCATATTATGGTGATCCTGGGGTCGTGATGATGGGGCCCTTGAATATTGTTGCCCAGGGTATAACAAAGTGTTAATCTGGCCCTGGCAGCAGAGCACAGAGATGATAGCAAAAAAGTAAAGCTAACGTTAGCAGCCATGACACTGGACGAAGAATCGTTATTATAATCCAAATGGGCAAACAGTCTAAATTATTATCCAAGTTGACTCGAGAAACAAAAATGCAAAACTGCGTCATCTATCAACATGACTGCAAGTTAACTTTTTAAGCTGGAATAATAAATGGATTAAGAATTTCAATCGGCAAGAGATTGTTATTATTTTAGTTTGTAATGTTTAAATCATGTGAAGTTGTACATACTGAGTGTTGGTATCTGTGTATCTGCTTGACAAGCACAATGCACAAACTTTCCATGATATCATAAAACTCAATTGATTCTTTAGACAAGACATTTCAAATACTGTTTAAGTACTTTCTTAAATTATGACTGAATTATTGAATTATTTATAACCAAATGGGCTACAAGGCAACACAACACGTTTACTGTTTTACATTTACAGATGTCTTCACAGATAAACTGAATGTGTGCTCTTTTGATGTGTAGCTCCTGGACCACTTACTGACTTATACTTTGAGAGTCTGTCTGGGACACAGATCACCCTACGCTGGCAAACTCCACACAAACCCAACGGTGTCATCACAGGTTACGTGTTAAAGTACCAAGAGAGTGAGTGACATCATTACTTACACTACATGCTGAGACTTTCCAGTTAGTGCTTAAGAAATATTCATTTAGTGTCTGATTCTGAGTCTAGAATACTGATATAACACAGTGAAGTTAAAGAAAATATCTCTGGTCATTAAAAGATCATTGTTCAGATATTAAAAGTTCCAATTAGTTTTGATTGGTTTCTGTTCTGTTCTCCTCAGTTCTGGATGGAAATTCAAGTCCAAGGCAAGTGGAATATATCGATCTGCCGGCCGTTACCAAGTTTACGGTGGATAGCCTCAATCCGCAGAGTCGTTACCTATTTAACCTGAGAGCTCGCAACAGTGCTGGCGTCGGTGAGCCGATAATAAGAGAGGGTGCCACCATGCTGGATGGAGGTAACGCTGCGTATAAAGGATTTTAAGATTTCATTTACAGTTGGACCTGTAAATGAAGTGCGACAGCAGAACATTTGTATGTTTCCTCTCCAGAACCTTCATCTGTAATAAACATGACTGTGGGTGAGACGCCAGTCAACCTCAGCTGGGGGCCCGAAGACAAACATCAAAACTTTGCCTTCAGCTTTGGTTACCTGAAAAAAGGTTAGGCCAGTAACATACTGAATGTGACTGTGTGAAGCATGCATTTAAGAAGTGAGCTCCTGATTTATGAACATTACGTGAGGTCTAACCGGTGATAATAAACCTCAGTAGTCACAGGACTGATGGAGTAACCACTGAAATAAACATCTCAAATAAACGACTACAAGAATAACTTTATCTGACATAACTGTATAGCTGAAAGAATTGACACTCATGGGTCTCCTGCTGGATTTTTTCATGGAATTTAATCAAAAACATTCATCCTGCTGACCGTAATACAAAAAATAGTTTGCAGGAATGCCTAGTTTCAGGAAATATTTTTACAATGACTTGAAACCTTACATAATTGGACAATTACTGAAGTGTCAATTACCACACTGACATGCATTTCACTTTGATTTTAGAATTTTTCCTTTCACTTTTTACTCATTTCTGGACAGTTTATTACTTTAACAAAATTAAATTATTTCCTCCCAATAATTAATTAGTTAAACTATACAGAGTTACACATGTTTATTTCAGAGTTATTCCATGACCTGTTGGAATTCTTGATTCTGATTGGCTGGAAGGTATTAAATTAATTTATTTAATGCACACTTACTGATGTTCAAATACTAGTTTAAACTTGTTTATACCTTGGCATGTGACCATAGAAAAAAGCAGGATAATCAATGACCTGCAGTGCATTAAAGCATTTTAAATGCACTCCGCTTTGCACCGGGTGGTTCTTGGTCTCCATGTCATGCAGTTAAAATCTTTTAATGCACAGCAGGCCGTTGATAAAGTGTATAGAGCGAATACTGTAGGCATGCCTGTCTCTAACCTATATTCTCTGTTGTCCATCAGAATATATTATAGAGATGAAGGAGGAGCAGTGTACAGATGCAAGCACATGGAGGAAATATGAGAGAGTTCATCAAGATATTAAACACATTAAAATTCATCTGCAGCCGTTCTGCAAGTATCATTTCCGGGTCAGAGCTGTGAATGAAATGAGAAACAGTGAACCCAGTTCTGAATCTGAATCCTACATCACCCCTGCTGCCAGTAAGATCATTTGAACATACTCACTATAATGTGCTTCGTATGGATGCCCTCTGTTTATGGATATGGAATACACTATATACCAAGCTATGTAAATATATTGTAATTAATAATCACTTAAGAATTAACAAATGTTTCTTAACGACTTACTAATTAAAGTTATTATAAAGTTTTACCGAATTAACTCATCGTCTGCCAGCTTCTTGCTTTCAAACATTTCGGAAATAACAACAGTGTTTTGATACCACGCACTGTTATTTTTACAGTGTTATTATATTGGACAAAATCTATGTTAGGTCTACATGGGTCGTCTTTGTTGTATAATGTCAATATCAATTACTGCAACTTGCGTTTGGCTAATGACTTCTATTGAAGAGTGATCACAAAATATGATAAAAGGCACAGAAAAGTAAGATCTATCTCCAACTCATAAAGGTAATTTGAAATACGACCCATAAGGGTGTTTCCTAAATCAGCATCCCTACCGGCTGCGGGTGATGACACTATTCAACCACGACACTGACATTTACTGCAGAGAGAGAGAGACAAAAGAATTGACAGCAAAATTAAGTTTCAATTTCAACAAACCACCATCACGGCGATTAGTGTTTGCATTTCATTAGCTCATTTGGACTTAAAAGGACACACCCAGAAATGGCACATCTTTGCTCACACCTACAAAGTGGCAATAAATGGAAATAAATTTTAGTAAAAACTCTGGTAAATGTAACAGACTTTACTGCAAAAGAATATTTAAACCTATAAAAAATGAGTTTTATCCACATCATTAAATTATCTTTATTTACATATTTTATTTACATGCCTGTCTGCCGGTCCTTGTATTATTTTAATTAAAGATGATTGTCTCCAGTTTACTCCCTCTACAAGCACCACTGACAGTTCTAAATGTATTAAGGACTTTTTCTTCTCATTTGTCTGTCAGAGCTTCCTCCTCAGATCCTGACAGCTGATTGGTTAGTGTACAGGAAACCAACCGGATCAACTGTCGTACTTGAATGCAGAACGTTTGGTTCCCCAAGACCCAAGGTGGACTGGTAAACACAAACATATAAATTTAAGCAATATTGTTTTTGAAAAATATGAATGAACATATAGTGGATATGTAAGGAAGAAATCCATTCAATGAGAGATCACAATAGATGCAAATGGCAAGAGAAAATTTCTGCAGATTATTTTCTTCAGATCAAACTCGAAGTGAAGTTTATTGACAACAGCGCAGAAACTGTCACAACTATTGGGGACGATAGATCCACATTTATGAAAATGTACTAAAGAATCTGTTGGGGCTGCTGTTGGATCTTTTAACTATAGCCCTATTCGGACGGGATTAGTTTTACAGGGGGACCTCTGAGAAAATCGTGCTTCTCAGAGGTCCTCTGTGTTTTTAATCCCGTCCGAATCGGCCATGTCTGTGTTTTTCTCTGACGACCTCCGTAAAAATTCCAGAGCAATTTACCTACTGTTTTTCGCCGAACTCAGAGGTCCTCTGAGAAATTTAATCCCGTCCGGATGCAAATGTCTGTGTTTGCCCGCAATATCTTTTGAAAACGCGGTTCATTTCGTGTTTTGGCCAACTTGATCTGCCGTAAGGTCTTACTAATGCGCGTATATTGTATTTCCTGAGTCCCATTCATTCAGATATGAATGTTTTTTCGCATTCGGCAAAATAAAGTAATTAAATCAAGACGAGCTGAATATCATACACTGTTAAGACTAAACACTGATATATCATTAACATTATAAGAAACTCCGTTCAAAGTTGTTCAACTCCGGAATGGTAATGTTAATTAATAAAGATATAAAATTGTATTAATCATTATTTCTTCATTATTTTGTGTTTGTTATAAGCAGACAGTTATATAAAACACGTAGGCTAATGTTACTTTAGTAGGATTTGTATATTTTATTTTGATTTGTTAAAATTAAATTAATAAATTACATGTTCTGTCATGATTTTACATTTAAAGCAAAATATTAAACATTACAAACACGCGTATCCAGAGCACGTGCTACTGCAACGCCCAAATGCATGAAACAGACACTCCCATCTCTGGAATAGCCTGCATCATTTTAATCCCGTCCGAATCGGTACATAAAATCACAGACGTCCTGGGGGACACGCTGAAACTCAAACGTCGTTTGGAAAACTAATCCCGTCCGAATAGTGCTTATGACAGTATAACAAACACATACTACACCTTGTAATAGGTTATTATATATCTGAAATTGGAAGGGCTTAAAAAAACATTTGCAAGATTAAAACCAAATATGTGTTAAAGAGAACACAACAAAACAGTGAATTGAAGTGAAGTTATATATTGAAAAACATATCAAAAAACACAAAACCAATATAACAATAATTTACCATGAAGATATAAAGTTCTCAACCCCCACTCAACACACACACACACATTCTGGTTTCCATGTTTTGTGGGGACTTTCCATAGACGTAATGCATTTTATACCATGCAAACTGTATATTATATTCCCCTTACCTACCCCATTCCCTAACCCCATCCATCACAGAAACCATTCTCCCACTATCAAAATGTCCTCACAAGGTCACAAAAATACTGGGATTCCTATCTGATAATTACCAGGCACACACACACAGAGAATAAAAAGTAAACAACAGTTTAGTGGCAGATTTGATAAGAATGACAAATTAGAGAAAGCTTATCTGAGTTGGTCCTTGATAGAATGCAGGGGTGAAAAAAATGCAAAAAATCAGTGTGTCACACATGGAACAGGAAGCAGACAGTGGGTATGTTAAATGAAGCTTTATTGAATGAAACAGTACCCGAGGCGGCTCTTGATGGTGGTGGAGAGGGGTGAGTACGGCGGCGAGGTCTACCTCGAGGTCTAGGAGCTAGACGATAAGGATGGCCGGCATGGAACTGAGTGAGGAGAGTAAGGTCTAAGAAGTTTTCACGGGGTACCCACGAATGTTCCTCTGGCCCATAGTCCTACCAGTCGACAAGATATTCCAGACGGGGACCTCGCCGCCAGGAGTCCATGATGTTGCAAACTGGATAGATTGGCTCTTCTTCGAGAATGGGAGGAGGATGCACATCCTCAGTGTCAGGATCTATAGGAGGAAGAGGGACATGTTCAGTGAATGGTTTCAGGAGTGATACGTGAAAAGAGGGTGAGATCCTGTACTGTTAGGGTAAGTTGAGTCTGTAGGTGACTGAGTTCAGCTGCCTCTGCACGGTGAAGGGGCCGATGTTATGGGGAATCAGCTTATGACAGGGCTGGCGGAGGCAGGTCTCCCAAGTTGACAGCCACACCTTTTGGCCAGGTTGATATTAAGGTGGATCAGAGCATCGGCGGTTGCCTTGGTCTTGGTGCCTCCGCACAGCCTGTTGGAGTTGTACGTAAGCAGAGTCCCAAACCCCCTTACTCTGATGGAACCAGTGGTGGACAGCTGGAACCGTAGAGGGCTCAGCAGACTAGGGGAAGAGAGGAGGTTGATAACCCAGACTGCACTGAAAAGGGGTGAGTCAAGTATTAGATTGTCGAAGGAAATTCAGGTAGTATTCAGCCCAGGGAAGATAGAGGCTCCAGCTGTCCTGGTACTGGTGGCAGTAAGTACGCATGCAGAATTCGATTTCCTAGATCTTTCACTCAGTCTGGCCGTTAGTTTGTGGGTGATATCCCGAAGATAGACTCTCAGTAACTTTAAGAAGGTTGAAGAAGGCTCACCACACTTTAGAGTTTAGGGGTCTACGGTCTAATACTATGTCTTTTGGAATGCCGAAGTTAATGAACACATTATTGAAGAGGACCTCAGTGGCAGAGGGATCAGTCTACATCCTTTCGAGAATCTGTCCACTACTACCAGGACGCAGGTATGATTCTGGGATTTGGGTAGGTTGGTCATGAAATCTATGCCTAAATGGGACCACGGCCGCTCAGGTATGGGAAGAGGCACTAGTTTACCCATGGGAAGCCTTCTGGGGGTGTTGATTATGGAGCAGACTGAGCATCCTTGAACATACCGGGAAACATCTTGAGATAGGGACGGCCACCAGTACCAATGACTGAGGAGCGAGAGGGTACCCTGCTACCTGGATGTCCAGAGCCTAGAGCAGAGTGGGCAGAGTTCAAAAGTCGGTACGTAATGGTTTAGGCATGAAGATGAGGCCATCGGCAGAGCGGGATGGAGGAGGTTTTCATGGTTTATCTGCTCATCGTGATCCCAAACAATACTGCTGACAAACATGGCTGGAGGAAGGATTGGTTCAGGTTGGAGGTCTTTGGAAGAGTTATGGAGACGAGAGAGGGTATCTGCCTTGATATTTTTACTTCTTGGTCAGTAAGTTACGCTTAAGTCAAAGTGGAAGAAGAGGGCTGGCGTGGGTTTAGTCTCTCAGCCTCTCAGAGATAGATTGCGATGATCGGTTATGACTTCAAACTGATGATTTGCACCCTCCAGCCAGTGCCTCCACTCCTCTCGTGCGAGCTTGGCCGTGAGTAGTTCTCAATTACACAGTTCTGCTCTGCTAGGGATAATTTCTTGGAAAAGAAGACACACGGATGAAGTCAAGTAGAATTCCACTGCTGCTGAGAGAGAACAGCTCCGGCTCCAGTGGAGGAAGCATCAACCTTGACCATGAAGGGGTGATCAGGATTAGGGTGGACCAGGACAGGTGCGGATAGAAAGGCTTCTTTAAGGCGATTGAAAGTAGCAACAACTTCTGGAGATAAGGACAAAGACTTGGGTCGACCCTTTAGCAATGACGTATGGGGAGCACGGACGAGATTGTAGTTGTTGAATCTTCTATAAAAGTTAGCGAACAGGAATTGTTGAAGGTCTTACACTGAAGAGGGTATTGGCCAGCTACAAATTATTTCCACCTTCCTCTGTTCCATCTGTACCCCTTGTTGGTTGATGATGTAGCCTAGAACAGGAAGCACATGGAACAGGGAGCAGTCAGTGGGTAAGTTAAATGAAGCTTCATTGAATGAAACACGAATGCAGATGGACTAAAGGTGTGTAATATGCAATAGTTCTTCGGAGAGTGAGCGTATAAAGGGGTAAGGTGATGAGGCACAGTTGAAGAGGATTAAAACTCAGGGAAGAGTGAATATGTGGGAGAAGTGAATGATGAGGATGACGGTGATTGAGTCCTGACACAGTGTTGGCTTGGAACCTATTCTGCAAACTATATCCATTTAAGGATAAGATAAAAGATAAACTCATTCACTGGGATTCAATAAATCCCTGAGGCCCATGAGGTGATATTCACAATTATATAAAAAGTCCTTCTACAAACAAGAGATAATCTACAGCAGCAAACATAACAGAAAAAATTAAGTATTTGGATTATCAAAACAAATATTCCCATAAACCCAACAAATAATTAATACAAAAGCATATATTCCCTTAAACCAAACAAATAATAAACAAAAAATTATATTTGCAACAAACAAGCCCTGCGTTCCAGTTTGTTTTTTATCACCTTCCCTTGCTAACTTCCCTCATTCTTATTCACTCGGATGTACGTAATTGCTTACATTGTACGAGTTCCCACTACTGGCGGAACACTTGAAATTAGTTCAAATGAAACCCCTAAGCCCTTGATCACATGGAAAATGGAGACCGCCCCTCCATCATTTCAACTGTGCAAAGCAATTGAATTGACGTCACAATCGTGTTGCATTGTGGTATACAGAGCTGCCTGAAGTTTACATATGAAGTAGACTCACTCCCTCGGTCAAAATCAAGGGAGCGAGGGTCTGTTCATATAAACTTCCCTCGTTCACTTGACAAAGTGGAAAGCACTTAAAAATGGCAACAGGCGTTCCCCCGAGGGGAAGTGTTTAGTGAAGTTTGTGAGTGCGTGTCTAAAACTGGAGTGGAACACAGCCATGGTTATGGTCTTGGCTGCGTTCCACTCCAGTTTTAGATATGCACTCTACTTCATATGTACACTTCAGGCAGCTCCATATACCACAATGCAACACCATTGTGACGTCACTTCAGCAGCTCGCGCTTTGCATAGTTGCATAGTAATGTAGACACCAGTAGCGTATCAGATTATCATTATGTGAGCAGTCTGCAGCTTTACTGTAATGCTTACATACAGTACAATGATTGTGTTTAATTATGTAAGGGTTAATGGGAAGAGACAAACCACATTAGCAGTGATGTATTTGTTGAATGATGTTTGCAGGGAGATTTTCGACTCTAGTCCTGCTGTGTCCAATGCTAAAATGTCTCAGATGGTCAATGGAAATCTTCAGATCAGTAATGTGAGTCAGGAGGAGAGTGGCATTTACACATGTTTAGTGAAAGACAGTAGCATGACCATCAGCGCCGTACTCAAAGTCTTCAGTAAGTATTTAGAATATTGTTTAACACCACAACAAATTGGTCCTGTTTAATTTTGTGAAATTGCTATTGTCATGCACATTGTGTCTGTTGTTCAATGAAAATCTTATCTGACGTATCTAAACCCACATACGTAATACAGCCGTAGGACCTCAGATCATTGATATCTGACTGATAGAAATCTACAGGAAATAGTGATTGGTTTCATGACATGCCGTTTAGAAGAGTTTCTCACAAGGGAATGTTTCAGACAGAAATCCTCTGCAAACTCACGTTCAGCTCAGACTGCTTTCTTTGAATTGAAATCAATGATTTTTTTTACACAACTCCATGTTTCCTGTCACACAGACGTACACATGATGGAAGTAAACTGAATCTTGTTTTAATTTCTCCAGACAGATCAAAAATCGTGGCTCCTCCCCAACACCTACGGGTCATTCGTGGAAATGATGCTTTTTTACAATGCAAATATAGCGTGGACCACCAGTTAAAACATCCCACCATTCAGTGGAAGAAGGACGGACATAAGATTGCGGCATCTGCTAATGATGACAAGTAAATAAATACAACAACAGTTTCATCTAGTGATGACAGATATAATGACAAAAATAGCCATTTTAGATTATGTATTATCAGTGGATAACTATCAGTATGTGGATCAGTATTACATCAGCCACTCTCTGGTTGACTTTCAAAAAAACTGTGACTGTTTCTCTTCTGGAAGCTCCAGCTCATCACAGCAATAACCTGAAATGACAAAACATTATTGTTGCCAGTTGCTGAGCTGTGCCATGGGGTTTATAGTGTTTTTTGTATTTTGTCACTTGACTGCAGGTACACTGAATATTCAAATGGCTCTCTGAAGGTGACAGATGTACAGATTCAGGATTCAGGAGAATACGGTTGTGAGATCAGTACTAAACTAGATTCAGATGACGCCAGCGGCTCCATCACAGTGCAGGGTAAATCTTTTTAACAGATCATCACTTATATTTACACAGCTCTACAGTATTATCTAAATCTTTACACTTGGCCATCCTCAGATAAACCAGGTGCTCCTCTTTCTGTGGAGATATCTGAAAAGAGGGAGCGAAGCGTTACTCTGACCTGGACGGCTGGCGATGAAAACAACAGCCCTGTTTTTGGTAATTCTAATGAAAACTATTATCTGACCTGTATTCAGACTAATAAACTATTGGGATGCTTACTCTGTTTGCATGAACAGCGTAGAAATTAAGGACAAGCAATATCAGCTCTTTACTCAACGACTAGTTGACCAACTTTAGAACACAAAACTGAATGCAAAAAGAAAGCATGTTTATTTCAGATTTAGTCTTGATTCTGATTGGCTGGAAGTTGAATTTGTTTAATACAGAGTAGCTAATGAAAATAACTAATTTTTACCCATTTGGTCAAATGCTGCGCTGAAAAGAGTAATACTAGTTTGAACTTTTCTATAACTTGGCATGTTACCATAGAGAAAGCAGGATAATCAATGGCCTGCCGGGCATTAATGCATTTTAAATGCACTCCGCTTCACGCTGGGTGTTTCTTTGCCTCCACATCGTGCAGTTAAAATTACTGTAGATTACAAATACTGTAGGCAATCCTGTCTCTAAGCTTTCTTCTCTGTTGTCCAATAGAATATATTATAGAGATGAAGGAGGAGCAGTGTACGGATGTAAGCACATGGAGGGAATATGAGAGAGTTCATCAAGACATCAAACACATTGAGATTCATCTGCAGCCATTCTGCAAGTATCATTTCCGGGTCAGAGCTGTGAATGAGATTGGAAACAGTGAGCCCAGTTCTGAATCTGAATCCTACATCACCCCTGCTGCCAGTAAGATCATCTGAACATACTCACGATAATGTGCTTCGTATGGATGAACAAACAGCTTTTGTTTCAGGCTATTTACAATAACTCAATGACAAATGATTATAAATTAGGAATTAAAGTAACACTTTAGAATAACTTTCATTAGTAAGTCATTAATAAACATTAGTTAATGCTTAACTGATCATTAGTTACAATATATGTACATAGCTAGAAATATGAGATAATGTGATTTTTAATGTTTCCTGTAACGATGTTAGGTAGGAAGGATGACAGAGACGAGGGAGATCCAATGAAAAACAAACTTTAATAAAATAAGGAACTAAAAGAACATACATGCAATGGATCTTAACAAAACACATAACATTACGTAGACCGAACAACGGGTAGGGGAAATCAAAGGATCATATATATATACTGTAGCTGATGAGGGTGATTGCTGGCAGGTGAGAATGATTAAGATGCAGGTGCGGGAGAATGAGGGATTCTGGGAACTGGAGGCCATGAGGAGATGACGAGAGAAAACAAAGGGAAAACAGGCAGGCAAGACAGACTGGGATCGTGACATTTACTAATTGTTTAATATAACATTACATAATGACTAGCAGATCATTAGTTAATGTATATTGAAATGCTTACAATGTTATTACATTTTCAATTTACATTGTACTGCAATTAAAAGATCTACAAATGACTAAAATATATGCCATTTCATTAGTAACCCCTTATTTGTTAATGTAGGTATGAATGTCAATACACTTTGATTCATTATCTAATGCACATTTTTACACAAAAGTTGTAAAAATATTATTGGTTATTGCTGTTACTTCATGCACTATTTCAACAAATTATTCATTAACCAAGGTCTGTATATGTTACACAGTTGTTTATTGTAGTGTATAAGCATACTTTTACTATTTTCACAACTTTACAAATCATGTATTAATTATTTGTTCATATTTCTACAGTACTCAATCTAACGTTGAAACTAGTCATCATTTGTAAAAGTTTATAAATGCTTACTATTGATTTATAAAACTTAGTTATTTGCTTGCTACAGACATGAACAAAATACAATATTTTTGTTGCATAAACTGTTTATTATACAGTATATTGTGAACTATATCTTAAAACAGATGGCATTGTTTTCACAATACATCAAGAAAAGAAAACCAATAAAATTTTCAAGACAGCAAATTAAAAAGAATGACATCTGTTTATGGATATGGTACTATACCAATCTATGGTATATTTTTAGCAATGTAAATATATTGTAACTGTCACGAATGAAGCTCTTGCATCGCTTTCTCGATTACCACCAGAGGGAGTCATCTCCTGAATACTTACGTTACCATTTGGACTTCATTTCCCATGAGCCCACATACCTGGACTGATTTCACGAGCACCTGATCCTTGTTTGGACTGTCAATTTAAAACCCTCAATAACACTTTTTTGATGCGAAGTCTTGAGCCGTTTCTCAATATGCGTTCTTGTCTGTACTTCTGTTCTTGTGGACTTGTGAAACATCATCAGTCGCGGACCAAGTACTGTTCCAAATCAAAGTTCGCATCAAGCCCAAGTTCACATAAAATCCCCGGATGTGTTCTTGATCCGCCCATTTTATCGAGGATGCATCAGAGGAGACTTGTGTGGACTTATGACAGTGAAGTTTCCCAGGATGCTTTTCGCGTCAGGAGTTCGTTCTTCCGAGTCTGAACTTGCAAGTTCGAACTACGAAGGACACAAGTCCGAGTTTGTTGTACTTGGTATTGAGAAACGGCTTTGATTTGCCCCGGCATGATTTCTAAATGTTATATCGGTCTATTTATCCATGCCTGTCTTTGAGAGTTTACGTAGCTTGTGATTGTTTGCCACCTGCCCTGATTATCTGCCTGTTTATTGACTATAAGATTGCCTTGCCCTCATATTTGTTTGCTGGAGTTTGACTGACTACAATTGTGTTTAATAAAGTTTGCAAATGGATCCTCAGCCTTCTGGAGCATCATTATAGTAACTAATGATGATTAATGTTTATCAATGACTTACTATGACTTACCGGAATGAACTCATTGTCTGCCAGGTTCTTGCTTTCATACATTTCTAAAAAAAAAAACATCAGTGTTTTGAAACCACTCACTGTTATTTTACACTATGTTAGGTCTTCATGGGTCGTTTTTGTTGTATAATGTCAATATCAATCACGCTTGGCTTACAACTTCAATTGAAGAGTGATAACAAAATATGATAAAAGGCACAGATAAGTCTGACCTATCTACCACTCATAAAGGTCATTAGAAATTCAACCTATTGACAGTGATGGGAACAATAAGTAGGATTTATCCCATCTAGTGGTGAAATTGTATTTTGCATTAAAACGAATAGTGCTCTCTAGCGCCTCGCTTTTCCAAATGCGTGTTGCAACTACGTTAGCCGTTATGTAATCACTGATCACCTTGTCCGTTTTAGCTACTTCACGTGTTCTGGTAGGCTAGTGCTTTTTGTCCCTCTCTGCTATTATAGTTTATCAGTATGGCAGAACGACATGGAAGCCTCCTTGGACTTACCCGTTCAATGTAATTAAAGAGAAGAAATTCTAAGCTTACAAAGAAAAGCCAGATCACTGGCAGAGGTCATTTGACACCAAGAAGGCCATATTTATGAATAAAGACATTGATTTTGATTAATAACACACTTAAAACCCTACTTACTGTCCCTTTAAAAGGTGAGCACTCTGTCTTTCAAGGTGGCCTCAGCCTCAGAAGTTCGCGAAGAGAACTGAAAGGAGTCTAACCTTCGGAGTACCCACAACACAGGACACAGCAGGGACGTTTATGACTTATTAAAATAAATATGGAATCAGACAAATGATAATTTATTTTAGAAAGTATGACACGTTGATGTAGATTAAACTATTCAACAGAATATTAAATTAATCAACCTTAGAAATATTCGCAACATAAACAAAATATTAACAAAAATATTCAAAGGCTGAATCTAAAGCAAAATAGGCATGCGCACCCTGTAATGTTTGTACACATGAAATCCGTCTATAGTTGCTTATACAAAGCATTTGCCAAATGCATACAAGCAAATTTTTCTAATTAGATATTATTAAAATAGTGATCACCTGTAAAGTTCATGAGTTATGTATAAACAAACATGAAGTGTTTTTCTCTGTACAGAACCTGACATGAACCCAGAGAACGTGACAAGTGTGTCTACAGATCCCAACAGCATGATCATCACATGGAAGGTGATAAGCAGAGAAAGATTAACTGTTTTTCTCATAAAAGAAAGACACACAGGACAGTCTCACATTCAGTATTTTTACACTTTATGTCCTTCTTTCTTGCTTTTGAAAGGAACTGGAGCGGCGAAAGTTCAACGGGCCAGGATTTAAGTACATGGTCTACTGGCGTCAAGCTTCAGGCAATGATCCATACTGGAAGGAAAGCATCGTCTCAGGCCCTCCCTTAATAGTGAACGACACGGGCACCTTCATTCCCTTTGAGATTAAAGTTCTGGCAGTCAATGACGAAGGCACAGGCCCGGATCCGGTGATAAAGCTTGGACACTCAGGAGAAGACAGTGCGTTCTTTAATATCTAAATTGATTCATAAAAGTCTACTGACTTGGTTTTACCCCATGTTTTTAAAAGACTAGACTGGAGCAGTATGGACTTGCCTGTGATCCAGGCTGGTTTGTGTTGCTGGTCAGAAAGACATCTTAGCTTTAGGAGTGTTTCTCCGAGCAACACAACATGTTTTTCCATGTTTGAGTGGATTTAAGCTTGCTCTATCAAACTGTTGTGGATTTGCATTGACAGCATTTACGATTGGGTTGAGTTAGTGGAAATAAACCTGTGTACAAGTGTAGTGTGTGAATCTGCAGAGACAGTACTGTAAAAGTTTGTCTGAGGCATTTCACAGTAAAATCATGTGAACCATGAGCTTAACTTTTTTTAAAACATAGCATTGTGTGACAAATCTCTTACAATAATGCTGCAATTTATCAGGGAAAATATGTAAAAGTATGATCCCGCCTAAAGTTGAGGTTGTGCGATTATTAAAGTTTGGATTATTTTACAGGTAATCTATGGGCCATATAATTTAATGTAAAAAACAACGATGACATTTTTGGTAGTTCATCTCTCGCTCTGTCGATTTCTTTCAGTAGCTTTTGAAGCTCCGTCCGGGGTAACGATTGAGGAACTGCCATCAAACAAAACCATCATCAGAGTAAGATGGAGTCCGGTCAGTAGAGAATCAGTGCGAGGACACTTACTGGGCTACAAGGTACACCAGCACATCCTAAGTATTTAAATCATTGTTTGCCTCCAGCGGCGGATTTTCACAATTTGTATTATTTCTTAGATCCATCTAAGAAGAAAGGGTCCCAGAACTCACTTTCACAGAGGGCAGGAGAGAGATGAGGAGAGGAGGGTGCTGGAGGTTTATGGAAATAAGGATGAGGAGGTTGTGAGCGGCCTGCAGTTTTACTCAAACTATACTCTGACCGTGACAGCGTTCAACGGCAAAGGCGAGGGACCACATTCAGATCCGCATCACTTCAGCACACCAGAGGGAGGTCAGTGAATGTCTGCATACTACTCAATGTATCATTGTATGAACACCATCAGTAACTGATACTGGGACAAATTTACATTTAACTTTAGGCATTTAGCAGATGCTTTTATCCAAAGCGACTTACAAGAATTAGGAAACAATCAAGCAATTTGTCAAAGGGAGGCAATAATACAAGAATTGCTCATACCAAGTTACATGTTTTCACTATTCCGAAAAGTTCTTGTTTTGAAAGAAAGAGATTATTATTTTTTTCTTGTGGTTCTGTAGTCAGTATCAATTTGTCAAGTATTTTTGGAAAATGTGAGTTTTCAGTTGTTTATTGAATGTTGCAAGAGATGTGGCTGACTAGATTCCTATAGGAAGATCATTCCACCACTAGGGAGTGAGTAGTGAAGGAGAATGAGAGGGTATGTGATTTAGTGCCATTTTGTGAAGGTAAGACAAGGCGCCACTCATTTGCTGAACATAAAGTTCTAGATGGGGTGTAGGAATGCAGGAAAGTGTGAAAGTATGCAGGTGCAGTGCCATTGAAAGTTCTGTAAGTGAGCAGTAGTGACTTGTACCTGATACATGCTTCATTCTGTAGCCAGTGAAGAGAGATGAAGAGCGGCATTACATGAGCTGTTGCATTCTGAACCAGTTATAGTGTTATAATAATCTGTGCAGGAAGGCCAGCAGGAAGAGCATTGCAGTAGTCTAGCCTAGAGATTACCAGGGCCTGGATCAGGCGTTGTGCAGCATGCTCCTTAAGGAATAGATGTATTTCTCATTAGGGGCCCCCGACACCAGGTCCGAAGTTCTGCAGCCCCTTGGCTTCGTTAAGGGCTTAATTGGCCTAGAGAGACAGAAACAGCCAACATCTTTAGTGGTAAATGGTAAATGGATGCTATATAACTTAAGGGTCAAAGGGCCTCAAAATTTGCTACAGTGTAAACAGCCCATGTTACACTTGCCGACCCCTGGGATAGGACATGGTGTATCTTGGGTTGTGCCAGAAATACAATCAGCCCCCCCTTAGCGAGTTTCAACTGGAGGTGGCGTTTCTTCATCCAACCCAAGATTTCTGCTAAGCAGGCTGTAATTTGTGCTGCTATGGTGGGATCATCAGGGTGAAATGAGAAGAACATTTGTGTGTCATTAGCATAGCAGTGGTAAGAGAACCCATGTGCCTGTACAACAGGTTCTAAGTATGTGAAATTGTGTAGATGGAGAAAAGGAGTGGACCAAGCACTCATTCCACTGACCATCTGGTTGGCTGTGGACAATGTGCCCCTCCACAACACCCTGAAGGATCTGTCGCAGAGATAAGATTTAAACCATGGTAGAAGAGTACCTATAATCTCTAGCGATGATAGGGTGGCTAGTAGGATCTGATCAACCTGATCTCACGAATTTCCGTGGCATAGTCACGGAATTTTGTGCTCATTTTTCCGTGGCATTCTCACGGATCTCCGCATTTTTCCGTGGCCCTGCTACGGACTGTCTTTTTCCGTGGCATTCTCACGGATTGGTTACTCAACTGTTTTGTCCTATTTTCTTACCATTTCCACTTCGGTTTAGGGTTAGATTTACATGAAATGACATCCCTACCCAAACCCAACTCTAACCCCAACGCCAGGCGACAATTGTTTAAAGTTTTGAAAATATAAAAGAATAAATCAGAAAAAATTATATAAACCAATAGTTAAAGTGACATACTAATGCAAACACCAAATCTAACCCTAAACCGAAGCGAAAATGGTTTGAAAATAGGAAAAAGCAGTTGAGTAACCAATCCGTGAGAATGCCACGGAAAAAGACAGTCCGTAGCAGGGCCACGGAAAAATGCGGAGATCCGTGAGAATGCCACGGAAAAATGAGCACAAAATTCCGTGACTATCCCACGGAACTTTGTGAGATCATGTTGATCTGATGGTTGACTGTGTCAAAGGCTGCCGAGAGGTCTAGCAGAATCAGAACCAAGGATTTGGATTCCTCCTTAGCTAGCCTTAAAGCACAAAGCTTGCCATGATATCATAAAAACCTAATTGATTCTTAAGACAAGACTGTATTATTTCACTCAATCGTGGTTTTAAATACTCTTTAAGGACTAAGGACTCTTTAAATTCATAGCCTTAAAATAACATCCGTACACTGTCGAATTATTCAAACTAAATGGGCTACAAGGCAACACAACACGTTTACTGTCTTACAGTTACGGATATGTCTTCACAGATAAACTGAATGTGTGCTCTTTTGATGTGTAGCTCCTGGACCACTTACTGATTTATACTTTGAGAGTCTGTCTGGGTCACAGATCACCCTACGCTGGCAAACTCCACACAAACCCAACGGTGTCATCACAGGTTACCTGTTACAGTACCAAGAGAGTGAGTTACATCATTACTTTTACTACATTCATGACTTCCAATTAGTGCTTAAGCAATAATTCAGTTCATGTTTCTAATACAGTAACAAAATAATGCAGATATGTACAAAGAATTAAGGGTTAACAAACTCTTAGCTTTGTATTTTTTATATTGCACTGGCTGATAAATTGCTAGGATACTGATATAACACAGTGAAGTTAAACAAAATATATCTGGCCATTAAAATATAATTGTTTAGATATTACAAGTTCCAATTAGTTTTGATTGGTTTCTGTAATGTTCCCCTCAGTTGTGGATGAAAATTGGCAGGTGGAATCGATTGATCTGCCGGTCATTACGGAGTTTACGGTGGATAATCTCGATCCGCAGAGTCGTTACCTATTTAACATGAGAGCTCGCAACAGTGCTGGCGTTGGTGAGCCGATAATAAGAGAGGGCGCCACCATGCTGGATGGAGGTAACGCTACGTATCAGAGATTTAAAGCTTTCATTTACAGTTGGACCTGTAAATGAAGTGCGACAGCAGAACATTTGTATGTTTCCTCTCCAGAACCTCCATCTGTAATAAACATGACTGTGGGTGAGACGTCAGTCAACCTAAGCTGGGTGCCCGGAGACAGACATCGAAACTTTGCCTTCAGCTTCCGTTATATGAAAAAAGGTTAGGCCAGTAACATACTGAATGTGACTGAAGCATGCATTTCAGAAGTGAGCTCCTTCTTTATGAACAAAATGTGAGGTCTAACCAGTGAAAATAAACCTCAGTAGTCACAGGACTGATGGACTAACCACTGAAATAAACATCTCAAATAAACGACTACAAGAATAACTTCATCTGACATGACTGTATAGCTGAAAGAGTTTACACTCGTGGGTCTGCTTCTGGATTTTTTATAGAATTTAATCAAAAACATTTATCATGCTGGCCGTAATACAGCTAATACTTTACAGGAATGCTTAGTTTCAGTAAATAATTTTACAATGACTTGAAACTTTGAGGAGAGTACTAAAATGGATCCCATTATCATCATTAATGAAAGTTTCTAATGTTTCTCATGAATGATGGTTTTGGGATGACGACGATGACAGTGAGTGGTGGTGATTGGGAAGAGTCTGAACCGGTGAACTCCACACAGGCGTTTTATCAGCTGCAGGGTCTGGAGCCGGGCACACACTATCATCTCCAGATCCAATCTGGAAACACTTCACACGACTGGGACTTTCAGACCAAAGGACTAGGAACAGACCTGACTGAATTATTAAAACCAAAGGGGCTACAAGGCAACACAACACGTTTACTGTCTTACATTTACAGATGTCTTCACAGATAAACTGAATGTGTGTTTTTTTGGTATGTAGCTCCTGGACCACTTACTGACTTATACTTTGAAAGTCTGTCTGAGACACAGATCACCCTACGCTGGCAAACTCCACACAAACCCAACGGTGTCATCACAGGTTACCTGTTACAGTACCAAGAGAGTGAGTGACATCATTACTTACACTACATGCTGAGACTTTCCAGTTAGTGCTTAAGCAATAATTCAGTTCATTTTCCTGATACAGTAACAAAATAATGCAGATATGTACAAAAAATTAAGGGCTAACAGACTCTTATCTTTATATTTTTAATCCATTTAAAGCACTGCTACTTTTCCGATAGAACTTGTCGGTGGACGGCGATAATCTCAAGGACACACAAATAGTAAAAAAAAACACACAAATAGTGTCTGATGCATTGCACTGGCTGATAAATTGCTAGAATACTGATATAACACAGTGAAGTTAAACAAAATATCTCTGGCCATTAAAAGATCATTGTTCAGATATTACCAGTTCCAATTAGTTTTGATTGGTTTCTGTTCTGTTCCCCTCAGTTCTGGATGGAAATTCAAGTCCAAGGCAGGTGGAATCTATCGATCTGCCGGCCATAACGGAGTTTACGGTGGATAATCTAGATCCGCAAAGTCGTTACCTATTTAACCTGAGAGCTCGCAACAGTGCTGGCGTCGGTGAGCCGATAATAAGAGAGGGCGCCACCATGCTGGATGGAGGTAACGCTGCGTATAAAATATTTTAAGCTTTCATTTACAGTTGGACCTGTAAATGAAGTGCGACAGCAGAACATTTGTATGTTTCCTCTCCAGAACCTCCATCTGTAATAAACATGACTGTGGGTGAGACGCCAGTCAACCTAGTGCTGGGCGGTTTGACAAAAATTAAAATCACGTTTTTTTTTTTTTCAAAATAATGCCGGTTTTCGTTTTTACTGGGTTTTTTTCATGCGTTAAATGCATTTTTTGCTGGTTGAGAAAGGAATTACTGCAGTAAATTGATGATGGTCTATTTTACTGTCATTAGTGAATATTGTAGAATAATTCCACAATAACAGTAATACAGGTTTGCATGGCCCCAGAAAATTATGCTGTTGTTTACAAAAAAGAGCCAGTCATGATTCTAATGAACTGAGGATCAGAATGTAAAGACAATTTCTGTTAAAATACAGAAATTTTATTTATCAGAAATTTTATTTTGAACACCACAATTAGAACAACTTAAAATACATTTTTTCAAGTACAAACCCAGGAACATTACGTGTATTCAAGTAAATATTAAAAGATAACTTGTCTTGCATTGCTTTTGAGGTCTAAAAAAAGAAAATAGTCAAACAAAATTATGCAACTTGCATTAGTTATTCCTTCAAAAGTATTGCTTTGAAACCAGAACATATAAAATAAATATAAAGTGCAACGGCAACTTGGCTCACAGGATTATTATCCTGTATAATGGAAATAATAATCACACATTTCAACATTTACAAATTTTTTGCCAGGACAACATCTGCATCTGGTTTGAGTGCGGCCCTATGGCAAGTGACAATGTTGCCACCAGTGCTGAAAACTCTCTCAGATGGAGCACCTGGTGGCAGGGATGCATAAATACTGCTGAGCTAGCTTGGCAATGCGAGGGAAATTTGTCTGATGGCATCTCCACCAGTCTAAAGGATCTGTATCACTGTCAACCTCTGTGGTCTGTAAATAGACTGTCAGCTCCATTCTGATGCTTTGGTCGTCTGACACTGTGAGTGTGCTGTTGCTGGTGGTGCTCTGCCTTTTGAAAAAGCTGGCCAAAGTCTTTTTTTCTTTTTTCCTCAGGAGGAGGAACAGGCTCTGCTTCTGCTGCAGCAGCAGCCCCTGAGAGTGTGTCATGTTGAGCCTTTATTAGTGGCACTATCTCTTCAACTGCTCTGGATAGAACCCGCTCCACCTTTTCTTTATCCATATACTTGGTTCTAAACCATGGGTCAAGAAGTGATGTAATGTCAAGCAGGTCATCTGTGACCTGATCTGAATATTTCTCATTCAAGTAAGCTAGAATGTTTCTCTTCACATCCTTCGTCAGCTGAGTATCACTCTCTTCCTCAGCAAGAATGGATGTGTTGAAGACACTGAGCAATGGCTTGAGGTAGGAGACACTGACAAATTGCTCTCCTGACAAGGCATCAGTGAAGTCCTGGAGTGGGCTCAACACCTTGTTGACAACCTCTAGGACATCCACATCTTGCCAGCTAAGGACCAAGTGCCTTGATTTCTTGTCATCTTTTAGAACCTGACTAATGGCCCTCTCTTGCTCAAGTACTCTTTTAATCATTATTTGACATGATCCCCACCTTGTAGGCATCTCAGTTGTGAGCACATGCTTTGGAAGACCGAGATCGTTCTGAACGTATGAGAAGGCTGACACAATTCTTTTGCAGATTCATACTGCACGATGTATGCGGTCATTTTTCATACCTTTCATTTTCATATTTTTTGTCGGATTTTTGGAAACCGAAAAACCTCCAAACAACAGACCCGGCTGTGAGGATTTGGGGAACAGATGAACCCAAGAGCAGACGATGTCGGGGGAAAACAGAAAACACTTTATTTAACAACAAAACACAAAGACCCACAAGGGGGAATGAAACATGAAACACGAAATTCTTAACAGATAACACTACAACTTGACTGGGTAACTAGACTCTAAATATACAAGCAACAAGAGAACTTGACACAACACAATGATCCTGCACAGAACTAAAGATACACTGACATTAAATAGAAGAAAGCAAACTAGATAACGAGCGGGAACAGGTGATGGGAGAAAACCAATGATTACTAATAAGCAGGAGAACGAGGGGGCGTGGTCACAGGACAAGACACCGGAGGCACATGCCAAACACAAAAACAAGGCATGAACCTCCACACAAGGCCAGGGACTGCCAGAACTCTGCCACCATGACAAAATACAAATTTAACAAGACTTCAAGGCAGAGTCCTGACAGTAGCCCTCCCTCAAAGGACGCCACCCGGCGTCCAAAAAGGGAACACACAAGACAAGAGAACATGACAGATAATAAACATGACAAGACTAGAACACATCAGACTAAAACTTAACAAAAGGTGCTAAAAACAAAACTTATCAAACACACTGAAGTCCACAAAATACTCAAAACACAACAGTCCAAGGGGGTGCGGGACGAGGGGGCAGCTGTGGCCACGCAGACCTCACTGGCCTTGACTGCACAGTCAACAGCGCAGGCTGGGTAGAAGACGCAGGATTCGCGGGACGGGTTGACTGCGCGGGCTCCGGTTGTGGCTGCGCGGGCTGCGCGGGCTCCGGTTGTGGCTGTGCTGGCTCCGGCTGTGGCTGCGCGGGCTCCGGCTGTGGCTGCGCGGACTGGGTCGACTGTGTCGGCGGCGCGGGCTCTGCCCTCCCGTGAGCTGCAGCAAACCACACAGCGGCCAAGCCGAGGGTCGGTCCGAAAAAGGCAGCCAACCCCTCAAGGTCCGGATCGGACTCAACAGCTGCTCTCCAAAGTTCAGCAAAAAAGACACCACGGATCCTCCTGGTCAGCCACTTCGGGAAAGGACTCACCACGACTGGCAACAAAACAAAAACGGGAGGTGTAGCAACTAACCCCGACACCGTTGCTGGGTTCAATTGTGGCAGGATCATTCTGTGAGGATTTGGGGAACAGATGAACCCAAGAGCAGACGATGTCGGGGGAAAACAGAAAACAATTTATTTAACAACAAAACACAAAGACCCACGAGGGGATATGAAACACGAAATTCTTAACATATAACACTACAACTTGACTGGGTAACTAGACTCTAAATATACAAGCAACAAGAGAACTTGACACAACACAATGATCCTGCACAGAACTAAAGATACACTGACATTAAAGGCACACAAGGCAGAGTATTATTTCTCTACTAGCTCCCCCTAGTGTCTGGGAGTAAATGTGTTCTATATCTAAGACTATACGAGACTGAAGGACACCGGGTCGGATACAGCGAACTTGCAAGTGGGGTATTCTTCCTACAGACGGTAGGGGCGGGCGAGAGAGTCTTCATTCGTCATGTAATGAGTCATTTAACCATATACCGACTTACGAAGATGATTTATTAACATAAAAATGCTGCCTTGTGTCCCTTTAAATAGAAGAAAGCAAACTAGATAATGAGCGGGAACAGGTGATGGGAGAAAACCAATGATTACTAATAAGCAGGAGAACGAGGGGGCGTGGTCACAGGACAAGACACCGGAGGCACATGCCAAACACAAAAACAAGGCATGAACCTCCACACAAGGCCAGGGACTGCCAGAACTCTGCCACCATGACAAAATACAAATGTAACAAGACTTCAAGGCAGAGTCCTGACACCGGCTCCTTTTTTTGGCACAAGTTCTGTTTTATGTTCTACTTATTCTTCAGCATCCATCTTTCCTGTAACGTAACACCAGAGCACTGCTCATCCACTCGTCGCTGCTAAGGAAGTGCAACATTGTAAAGGGTCCATCTGAAACAGTGTCGCACGGCTGAGCAAAACGTTAGTTCCGAACGTTGTGTAATTAAATACACTGGTATGGCGTTTTTTTTTTAATTTTCATCGTAATGAAAAACAAAACCGGATTAACCGGCCAGCACTAAGTCAACCTCAGAAAGGTGCCTGGAGACAAATATCAAAACTTTGCCTTCAGCTTCAGCTGAAAAAGGTTAGGCCAGTAACATGCTGAATGTGACTGTGTAAAGAATGCATTTCAGAAGTGAGCTTCTGCTTTATGAACTTAACGTGAGGTCTAACTGGTGGTAATAAACCTCACAGGACTGTTGGAGTAACCACTTACATAAACATCTCAGATAAACGACTACAAGAATAACTTCATCTGACTTGACTCTATAGCTGAAAGAGTTCACACTCATGGGTCTCCTCCTGGATTTTTTTAATAGAAATGAATCAAAAACATTCATCATGCTGGCCGTAATACAGCAAATACTTTGCAGGAATGCTTAGTTTCAGTAAAAAACTTTTACAATGACTTGAAACTTTGAGCAGAGTTGTAAATTTGATCCCATTATCATCATTAATGAAAGTTTCTAATCTTTCTCATAAATGATGGTTTTGTGATGACGACGAACACAGTGAGTGGTGGTGATTGGGAAGAGTCTGAGTCGGTGAACTCCACACAAGCGTTTTATCAGCTGCAGGGTCTGGAGCCGGGCACACGCTATCACATCCAGATCCAATCTGGAAACACTTCACACGACTGGGACTTTCAGACCAAAGGACCAGGTACAGACCAACAACATCGGTAATACTTAGACTTCAGACCGTCAGTTCGTTTTCTCATGCGATGCATATGCTGTGTGTGTTTCTGTTCAGAGCTGGAGGAACCGGCCAGTGGTTTCGCAACTCAGGGCTGGTTCATTGGGCTCATCTCGGCTGTGGTTCTCATTCTTCTGGTTCTGCTCATTTTGTGTTTCATTAAGAGACGCGAAGGAGGAAAACATTCAGGTACCAAAAACATACAGACCACCTGCCACACTGAGATATTTTTCATCAAATATTCATTAGTTGACCCACCACACAAACTTAGCAAACTTTCAACAAAACAGAGTTTCTTTTTTAAAAATCCAAAAACAAGCAGGAATACAAAACAAAGGGAAGTACTTTAACACCCTACTAGAAACGATTACTGCAAAACACAGGGGGGTTTATAATATAGAAAAACTGATCAGGGGACAAATGAGTATCATCAGGAGAATGACAACTAAACTGGAAGAAGAAGAAACAAATCAAGATGGCAGATGAGCAGACAGACA
This sequence comes from Misgurnus mizolepis, assembly GCA_025389145.1. Lineage (NCBI taxonomy): Eukaryota > Metazoa > Chordata > Actinopteri > Cypriniformes > Cobitidae > Misgurnus > Misgurnus mizolepis. Next base: position 6,161,679 of record JAIFKI010000022.1, on the reverse strand, counting down.
TGGCACGTTTCCATAGGGTATTTCATATTATACTGCACAACATCTTAATCTAGAAGAGTGAAAACCAGATGGGCATAACTGATTTTTCACCAACTTTACAGGAGGGCCAGAACAAAAAAAATTACCATGGTTTGACCTGACTTAGTGTACTCATTAAAATCTTTCATAATTTCAAATTTATGAAGAATTCACTCCTGTCCTTTTGGCAGGACATGAGTATATATCTGCCAATATTAATTTTTCTACTAAGATACAGAATCATGTGGGTTAAAACATGACTCTATGAAATACTGCATTATAACTGTTAAGCCCTATTCAGACCGCCAGCGACTAGTAGTACCAGAGTAACATGATCTCATTCATTCATGGAAGCTTTGCGACTTCCAGCAACACGAGCGATAGTGACCGTTGGTGACAGAAAGTGGGCGTGTCTTAACAAAGTTGAGAAAAGTTCAACTTCATGCAAATCATGAACGACTTTCGGGAGCGTCTACCAATAAGAGTGAAGCAATACAGTTCTCGTTGTTTTAGAATTAGGAACGCCACCTAATGCTAACCTAATGCCCACTTTAAAGGTAAAGATTAGAGTAAAAGGTAAAGAGTTTTTAGATACAAAAGTGATTTTAATAATGAAAACCTTGTTGCGTCTGAGGTATGAATCCACTTCATCCTCCAGCCACATTATTGGCCCTGCATGCATTAGTCTTTCAAATATTGATGAGTTTTCAAGTGAAGCAATGTCACTGTAATTGGTTGTTTTACAGTAAAAGATAAAGAGGAAGGCCAAGCTGAGTATGGAGCTCGCCCCATGAATGTGTTTGGTGAATACAGGTTAGTCGATCATGTCACCTAATAGAGTCATTCTAAATAAAAATAACTACTACTTGTCAAGGGCAGTGTGTTAACTTAGATTATAGCGTAAATGGGAGTCTCCTTGCCTCTGCGCCCAGTGTTACATACATACATCAACTCAACTTTGAATCAAAGTTTCAAATCAAAGTTTACTAGTTTACCATTGCCAGATTTATCCTGCCTTTCACACAGCTGTATCCCAGGTTTTCTTAGGATGTCTGAGAACAATTGCTTTATCCGTAAAGATTGATTTTTGCAGGCTAATGTCTCTGTAGTTAGCCCTAAACTGTGGAATCGCCCATATATTCATTAATTAGAGTTTTTTTCGATTGCTAAACGACAGTGGGCACAACTGGAGTCACATGTGCAAAACTCTAACTACAGTCTGCACAGCAGCAGTTCATGTGGACCAAACTCTAGTTCGTTTTTCATTGCTTGAACACAGTTTTCAAAACTTTACACACTTATCCCATGACTTTAACCACAACCTGCACAACACTGTGGATTTACAGCACTTTGTTCAAATGCTAACACACTGCTGTCAAAACTGTGAACCACACATTCAAAACACAATTGAATTCAGCCTTGTGCCTTTCAAACACTGCTGATAGCAATTTTATATAAATATAAATTCCAATTTCAAATATATAAAATATTACCTTTCATATAAATATGATATATATGTGGCCTGATGCTATAGACAGAAGCAGGATTAGCCCCTCAATTATTTGTTTGAATTACAGTATGTACTTTTAGTTTCTACCTTTTTTCTCATTATTGTAATTCCGTAAATTACTCCAGACTGTGCTAATTTTCATTTACCTTAAAGAATTGTTCTGGTCTAAAAATTTCAATAAATCATGTGATAAATCAATCAATAAATCAATCATTCTTTGAAGAAAACATTACTTTGTATGAAGTTACTGAAATTGTTGAAACTGTAAAGATAAAAAGTTAGTATTTTCTGTATTGGTGTTTGATGTTAGTGTTTTTCCTCTCAGTGTGTTGTGAGTGACAGTGTGTGTTATCTCAGTGAGGGTTGTGTTTAGTGTTTGGCTGCACGGAGCTGTTTTGAGCCATATGTTAAGAGTTGTGCTCAGGTGACTTTTGGTAGTGCAGACTGTAGTTAGAGTTTTGCACATGTAGCTCCAGTTGTGCTCACTGTCGTTTAGCAATCGAAAAAAACTGTATTACCATTTGACGGTAGCGTAGTAACGTCACTAAATGTAGCAGAGTAAAAGTGCAGTTTTTTCACTAGAAATGTTTAACGATCTGAAACGCAAGTGCGAAGCGCAATCAATAAGGGGTTGGTCTGAAGTAGGTTCATTATTCATAGGTGCAGACCTGCCAACCTGTACGCATTTTGCGTAGCAGGTACTCATTTTGACCTCAAAGTACGGTGGTACGATTTGTCACTCTAAACTACGCAAAAACCTGATGACGCCCTTTGCCGCGCGGAGTACTCAAAAGAAGCAACAGAAAAAAGAAAAATATGTCCAATCATAGCACTGGGCTCATCCACCACATAGAAAGTGGGGATGATTGACAGGTCGTATGGCCAATCAGTAACAAGAGTCTGCTATCGATGGAATCACAAAATCCAGCGTGATCTCCTTTCTCCGCCCGCAGTTTCTGACCGTCTTTTTCAACGGAGAGTCAAGACGTCTGACTCGCTAAGGTAAACTGGTCAGGGTGGATGTGCAAATAATGAAATAATGCATTAGCTTAATCCTTTGAAGTCGACGGTCGCGCGGGCTCCGTTTCATAACGTGCACTTGACCGCAAGATGCGCTAACATTACTTCTGATTTGTAAATGAGCATCATTTATAATTGAGCGCTTAAGAAAAAGTACAATGATTTTACCATGGGGAGAGCATCCAGTTTTAGTCAAATAAAAACGGAAAGTTCACTCTCAGTGAAGAAAATCCACCTGACATCCGAGTGAAGCGGATTAAATGCGTTCTGAAATAACGCGCTCTTGATAATTGTCAATAAAATAAAACGTCATATACAAACCACATCAAATAAAGTTTTATAAATGGAGAATATCTCGTGTCTCGAGCGCCCACGTGATAGGTGCCTATGCCGTACTGTACTGCACTGTAAACAAAGCTACAATAAATTACAGACAGACATACAGTTAACAGCACTACTGTCACAGTTATGGTTGAATTTAAAGCAGTGTTAACTCTAAAATACTGTCTTAAAGGTAAAGTTAACTTAAAACACGTAATTCAGTCATAGTTTACATAACAGAACAGACCATCCAAACATTTATGAGTTTCTTTATTGTGTGATACACAAGTTATTTTAAAGAGTGTTGATAACCACAGTGTCTGGTCCCCACTCCATTGTATTTTTTGCTAGTCAGGGAAAAACAAAAAAAAATTTCTCAATTTGTTTTGTGTGTGTTTCACTCAAGAAAGAAATCATGAAGGTTAGACACAATATGAGGTTGAGTAAATGATAACAGAATGTCATTTGTGGGTTAACCATCTCCCACTATTTAACAGTAATATCACTTTTAACAGTGTTTGTGCAGACATGCTAAACTTTGGAGAATACAGTATTTAACATTAATAATGTTATTAATCACCATGTAAGGCAAATTTAGTTAAACATGATTTTATTCACATTTATAATTATTTTTAAAGCAGATTATGGCAGGATGGGGAAAAAAGTGAGTGCAATGTGCAGCATGTTACCTTGAAAGTTACCAAGAGGTGTGTGTGCGTGCATGTGCGCGTGCATGTGTTAAATTATATGTTAAAAACCCGTGTTCTGTCCTTTCGGCTGATGCTAGTGTACTCAAAAAAAATTTCCAAGGTTGGCAGGTCTGTAGGTGTGGTTTGGGCGTAAAGTCAAATAAACCAATCAGAACGCTATCCAACATTCCCTTTAAACGCAAGGGCGCAAGTTCCATGCCGGGTTGCTATTATTATGACGGATTTACCAGGCGCACGCCAGGAGCGGTTCACAGCCGAGGAGACCGACGTTCTTGTAAGAGCAGTCAAAGACAGAGAAGTTGTTTTGTATAGGGATGGGAGAAACCCGCCCAAATCAGCGTAGGTTAAACAGGCGTGACAGGAAATAGCCACAATTGTCTCATCAGCTGGCATACCCATCGTTGCGCCAAGCGCTACAATGATTTCAGGAGACGGGGGAATCCCAAGCTTGCCAGCATAAATCGGGCACGCCGTGTAACGGGAGGTGGATCTGCCTCTATACAGACGCCAGCAGAGGACATCGCTGCGTCCACCCTCACCGCTGAAAAGGTTTGGGGGCTTTGAAATCGGACCCAAGAAACGCAAGCAAGGTCCAACCCCAAAGAACACTTACATATCAAGTTCATATACATTAAGGTTTCTTATGAAAACATTTTAATTATTATTTACATAAAATAAACGTAATACAGCCACACAACAAACTTATGAAAATATTTTAATCGTTACTTGCATGAGAATTTTTTTAACGCAGCCACACAATAAATAAAAACTATCACCACAATGATCACCACTATGATTTCTCATGTGTTAATATTTTTTATTGTAACAATTTATTTTATTGATTTGCAAAAATAACTGTTGCATCAGTGTAGATTAGATTAGCAAAGTGTGTGCGCGTTGTGCACGCTATACATTCTGGTCAAAAATGCGCCCTTAAAATAGCATAATGAACAACGCGCAACACGCCACTGACTTGAAACTTTTTTTTCTGGTCAGTGGCGCAATTATTTTTTGAAACTGCAAAATAGCATCAGGGATGGTTTCCGCCAGAACACGCCTCCTTTTTTGCGCTGAACCGCCCAGGGAGCGCAAGTTCATTCCCTAGTTTGCCGAAGTGCGTCTGTGGAGGGAAAAACCCGCTGTGCGCCGGTGCAAAATACGAATGATACATGCGTCACTGACAAAGTCAATTGCGCTGGGTGCAAGATAGGGCCCTATAAGTACTAGTTACCCAAAAACATGCACTCAAGTAAACAAAACTTAGTAAATGTAATTCGATACTACTAACCTCTGTATGTAGGACACATGACATCAATGAGCAGCAGGAGTCTTTGTGTTTTATTAATTCAGCGATAGCATCTTTAGTTTCAGAGTCATGACAATATGTGGGGTAGGCTTAATTTTTTGTATGAATCTCTTTAGGAATCTATGAACCTGTTTCCTGTGTGATATTAACCTGAAGAAACACTAACATCACTTTGAGATCTGTTTTTTTCTGTCCTGTCTCACATTTCTCTCGCTTCATTCGCTCCCTTTCTCCCTCTCTCTCACACACACACACAAACACACACACAGAACGATCTCTGGAGAGGTAAGAAAGCACTTTATTGACATCACACACACTCATTTTATACCCTTTTGTTGTGACGGTAATGTCCATCTGTCTCTTTGGCAGTGATAATGAGGAGAAGCGCTCCATCAGCCAGCCGTCTGTCTGTGAGAGCAAACGCAGCAGTAACGACAGTCTAGCTGACTACGGCGACAGTGTCGACATCCAATTCAACAAGGACAGCTCCTTCTTCGGCAAGTACAGCGGACGTAGAGACGCACAGGGCCATGGCAGCCACGAGGGCTCGGGTGCCACATTTCCAATGAACCCTTACATGCCGCCGCCCAGCATAAGTTTTCCCAACTCTTTCTCGGGCATCCTGGGACTGAATTAGCCCTGCTATCACACGCACGCACACACATACACACAAATCCACCATAGACTGATATGAGGACCATACAATGCTGCACGATGATGCTACTCTGATGGTATTAGACAGGTTATTGATTCCAGGACCCACAATCGTTGTCACACACACACACACCCCACACACAACAACCATCACACAAACACATCGAGCATCTGCCATACAGCATCTGTAGAATGAGGCTGCAGATATGGACAGGTAAAGGGTTGATACAACAGATCTGGGCCTTGTTCACACCGCATGCAATTCCAATCTGTATTCGCACTGTTATTGCAAGTGATGTAACTGGATCAGTCTAATATATATATAACATGATTGTGATTTGCTAACATATTCAAATTAAATTCCCCTTTGGTGACTAACAGCATGAAATGTGTCAGTAAAGCTACGGCTGATGTTATCTCGTGTTAGCACTGCGGCTGAATGGCCCTCATGTTTTCCTGCGCTCTATCCTTAATTTCTATTGTCCACCTATTGTCCGATTCACGTTTTTACATTTCCTTTGGTGTGTAAGTGTGTATTAGTATGTTAACGATATGAAATAGGTAACCATAAACCACGTGAAGACATTGTATTATACCAAATATACAAAATAACATTGTTTTTAGCAATGAAATAGGTGCACTTTAAGCTTGCAGATAATAGCGTTCAGTGAAAAATTATGCAAATTTCTACCTAACGGCCCATAATAGTGAATATAATCAAATTCGTGTTTGTCTGGCGTCTTCTTTCTTGTGTGAGCTTTGTTTGTTGGCTCTCTGTTGGTCTCTAGCATCAGAGTTTCCCCCGTTCATATGTAAAGCGCTTTGAGTACTGAGAAAAGCACTATATAAATGTAAGGAATTATTATTATTATTATTATTATTAATGAATGATCTCTATTATGACGGCAGTGTAAACTCTGGGTTCAATATACGATTAAAGGACACATGACCTTAACACAGTTTGTTGTACAATAACGTCTCATATTCTGAATGTAAGTAACCGTTAGCTTTCATTATTTTGTATTTGTGTAGTTTTTACATTTAATATCTTTATTACTCTAATATCCATACCCTATCCATGCTCATCAATTCTAGTTATAGTACACTAGACATAGAGTATTTTAGTGCATTTCTTTTCTTATTTTTTATCTGGCTCGACCACTAGATTAGAATTCATTAGAAAACAGGTCACTTGTAAAATGCAATTTTTTATTGAACTTCTGAATAAAGCGATTGTAACTAGCATATGGAAAATGCAGTGCTTTTTAAGAAACGTCTTATGAAATGACATCAGCAATGAAGTTATCCCAAGCTAACACGTCCATCAGTAATCCATGTTACCTTTCTTACTTTATTGAATGTTTTGCAGGTTTTAATCAGCTGCTTGGATGAAGTGTTAACTGCATTTTGACTTATTAATACCATATTGACTCATATAAAGGGAAGTCACGTCTTCAAACATCAAGGCTTTTGTCCAACATGTTTTCTTTTTTGAACTACAACAAACACAGTGTCATGAACATGCAAGGAATGGGACCCAAGGGCAGGTAAAGATGAACTCAAAAGCGGTTTATTCAACACAAAAGCCCACGTGGGGGCAAAAGACAAAACATTAACTGGTAACAATGATGAGACAACATACTGTGACCAGACTACCGAACAAAACCGAACAACCAAACGATCCAGCAAAGGACAAAACACACTGGGGTCTTAAATAGGAAAACTAAACAAGATAACGAGGAAAGGTCAGATGAGAGGACTTAACCAATAATAATTAATTAACGAGGAAACAAGGGGGAGGGGGCAGAGACAAGAATTGGAAGCACACATCCCAAACAAAAGGCCATGTGCTACCACCCTGCTGAAAAAAACAGCATCAAACCAGCATGGGAATTATGCTGGTCTATGCTGGTTTAGCTGGTGGTCACAGCATACCAGCACCAAAACACAACATATGCTGGTATGACCAGCATGGGTTGCTGGTGCTAATGCTGGTTTGTTGCTGGTTTAGCTGGTGCTAATGCTGGTGCTGATGCTGGTTTGATGCTGGTTTAGCTGGTGTTCACTAGCAAACCAGCACCAAAACACAACATATGCTGTTTTTTAGCAGGGCACACAAAACATGGGTACTGCCAGTATCCTGCGACATGAACTATAAATTACTGTGACAGGCTGAAAGGATCAACAAAGCTTGTAGGCAACAGTTTTCTTCCTGATCCGGTTGTCGTGGACACGAGTCGATGGTTATTATTATAACTCTGCCCGCTTCTGACTCACAGCCTGTAAATAGTCTATGTTTTCATATTTAAAGAATTTACTACTAAACCGTAAGTAGTTATATAGGTGACTTGTTTCCAAAAATTATTTATGACCCCCTGTCAATCAACCATGATTTATAGCCCCACAACATTTTACCCATTGGACAGTTTTGAGTGACGTTTTATGGGTTTTTAGCCGACAGTCCTTTTTATGGCTGTTAGTTGTCAGGCTTTTGTTTGTCATTTTTATGATGTGTCAATCAAAAGGTTGGTATTTTTTGGAGGTTAGTGCTAGTTAAAAGTTGTACAGAGATTTTTTTGGCCTGTCATTTTTATGGCCTGTTCTGTCCCAGTGCAACCCAGTATCGCGAAATTCCGTACCTATAGTCAATTGTTTTCCGACTTTATGCGTGAACATTATGCGTCACGCATTTCTGTTTACGTGTTACTGTCACGTATTTGTTACTCAACTGTTTGTCCTATTTTCTTACCATTGTTGCTTCGGTTTAGGGTTAGATTTACATAAAATGACATCCTTACCCAAATACCAAATCTAACCCCAAACCAAAGCGTAAATGGTTTGAAAATAGAACAAAACAGTTGAGTAACAAATACGTGACAGTGACACGTAAACAGAAATGTGTGACATGTTCGCGCAAAAAGACGGAAAACTGTGTCAGTGTCACGCTTAAGACTCACAAATTTACATGACTATAGGTACATAATTTCGTGATACAGGGTTGCCCTGTGTGTGTGAGGGTCCTCTCCCCAACACTAACATACCTTTTCACCAGGTGGTCTTTGTAAATGAGGGGATGTGTGTTTATAAAACATTGATGGTAAATATAGTAAAATGCAGTAAAAAAATATTGTAAAAAAATGCACCACACCATATTCTGAACGTTCTGAATAGGGGCGGGTCTTGAGGCGAGATGATTGACACTAGGTATTGTTCTTAGATTGACAGCTGCGCAGGATGAGTGTTAGCTTGCTTTGCTAGTGTTCATAATAATAACATGATAATAACTTTCTATGTAGTATGTTTACCGTAGTTACACAAAACAAGCAACAACTGAGCCAAATTATGTTTTAAAGCAACACTATGTAGTTTTCATGTAAAAATGACTTACAGCTCCCCCATGTGGTTGAAAAGCGCAACAGTGCCTGGTATCAGACACTCTTTTGCAGGCAGGGGGAGGGGCGGGGCTGTGTTTCCTACCCTCCACCGCCACTTTCAGAGTGTGCTTGTAGCAGCTAGGAGGCTGCTCAGGTTGCAGCAACAGTACAGTTTGTCCAGTTAAAAGTTGTTCTATCACTGAAATAATTTTGGAGACATTATTTAAAGGTAAAAAAACTACATAGTGTTGCTTTAAATATTTTGACCATTTTACACTACCTGAGTCCGCAGGAAAACTGGAATCATACAAAGGAGTTTGCTTTTAAATCGCTCTTGCGGAACTTTGACGTCATCCGGCTGTCGGTTCTTGCGGAGCCACATGAAGTCGAACAAGCCTGAAGGCTGCATCGATCAGTGGTTAGTGGGTGGAGCTAATGACTCAGTTTTCTCACAGTGCATTCTGGTTAAATTAGTCAATCAAAGATCGTTACGAAAATTCCGCTTCAACACACTATAAATCTAATTTATCGAAATCATGCAAATTTCTTTTTTATGCAAAATAAAAAATAAATTATGTGTGATAACAAGATAATATGTCTAGGGTTCAATTCCGCTTTAAGGCTAAGATCATGCATCATGTTCAGGATGGAAATCGTGAGACTTTGCCCAACCTTGCAAGATGTCGTGGAAACTTTAAATTAAAGTTAATAAATGGATATATTGTTATTTTTTCCTTTTTTATTTATTTAATTTTTATTTAACCAGGAAAGGTCCCATTGAGTAACAGTAACTCTTCTACCAGGGAGTCCTGGACACGACTGGTTTCAATACATAAAAGACAGGACATAGATTACATAATGCATCACAAATCTCTGTACAAACACTATACATACTAGAAAACAGTAAGTATAAGTCATTATACTTAACATCAGCAAATACAAACATACAATTGTATAAGACACCTAATTAAAAGCAACTGCACTGTTCAGTCGGAATTGACTTTTTAAGGGTAACAGAGTAGGAGCTAGTACACTTCAGGCGTTCCAGAGCCCATCCAAACCATTGGGACGTGGGACTTATCCTTCCTGAACAGTACTAGCTCCTACTTCAAGGAGCGTGTCTACTAACCGTCATCGTTGCCTGGGTTGCGTATGTGTGGGGCGGGTCTATCAACAGAAGGTCCAGATTCTATTGGGGTAGGGGGGTGTTTGTTTAGGTGATTTCAAATATCAACATTGGCTTTCAAACATTGTTTTTTTCATATGTGCAGTTTGTTGTTCATATTAAGCTGTAACTCATTTCACATTTACTTTTTCAAATGAACTAAAATTCATATAATAATTTCTGAACATAGCATTGCATTTGTGTTTAAAAAATTAGTTTTTGACTTGAAACAGTTGCTTATTAAACTTAAATTTAGCTTATCCTTCCTATTTTGTTGTTTTTTGGGGGCGTGTTAGAGTGGGATTCTGTTAGGTGTTCCTCAGAAAAAAATTGGAAGATAAAGTGGTCCTTGGGCTGAAAAAGTTTGAGAAACACTGGTGTAGACCTATTGAGCTATGGTCATTTTCCGTCTTTCTTCCCTCATAAATTTGTCGGGCAATATTTTTTATGACTACATAGGTCCAATAAGCTTCACGCTACAGTTAGGAAAGAAGCTTTAGATTAACTTTATGGTATCATTCCTATAGATACTGAAGATCAGTCTCTCTGCTGAATACTGATTGTCTGAATGCGTTTCAGGATCTGTACTGATTTATGTACTGTATGAAGGATTAATAAATCTTATCTTACTCTTAGAGCTGTACTCTTACTATCTTACTCTGATTGTTCTAGTGGAGTGTAGAGAGATCTGGATTCAGCTTATGCGTTACAGTGCCCATATTATGTGTGTGTTATTTTGTGTCTCTGGTGCTTCCACACGCATACAAACTTGGAAAAAAATCCATCCATGCTGTTTTGAGAGAGATACAGGTTTCTGAATGTCCTCTGTCTCGAGTCTCAGATTGCACGGTATCAAAATCAGCTCCGTTGTGACGTAACTAGCCTTTTCGTCACATTCCGTTTGAATTTAGCCGCCCACCACCCCACTCGCAGGTCTCCACCCACCAGGTAACTAGAGAGCAGTCACTTCGCTGATATCCTCTATACTGTTATCATGTCTCACGGAAATAACAGCACTATTTGGATATTATGGATTATACTCCTGCCTACTTTTAAAAACAAAATTATGTGTTTACTGGAACCTAAAGTTTAATCTCATATACCGTGTGTTACGACGTAAATAGTCCTCAGATTGTAGGCTATATTATTTTCTATAACAAGACGTTCATGCGAAATCTGATGTAAACAACAGACTATATATCTATATTTCGCGGATTATTATACGCATTTGTGGACAAAAATGTTCATTGGATGTATTTTATTTGACGGTTCTCATGGATTATTCTCACATCTGAAACAGACTGGATTCAATTCGCGATCGTTAAATCAACACAAAGAAGTCATGTTTATATTCTGCATGTTGTCATCTGGACTTATGTCACAAAGTACAACATTTATGATGCTAGAGCATCTGTATCTCAAAACAGAGACCATACACTGATGCTAAACCCGTAAGTTATACCTTTTAAACAATTTATAGTAATGTTAATATTATAAATGTTTGTAGACAGTAGGCTATATAGATATTGTTAGCAGCGTTAAAAAACTGACATCATCCCGCCCACGAATTGTTGCACGTCGAGGGGGTGTGTGTTTTAGCAGTCATTCGCCATTGAGAACGACGAGGTGGCTAACCGCTATGCTAGTTAGTTTGCAGCGTGGTTTCTCCTGCAAAGCCAGTGACCAGCTACCGTAATTTTTAAAAGTTAAAAGAAATTTTTAACTGCTTTGTTTTACAATTCTACATGAACTTACTAAGAGATTCAATGATAGTGGATAATTACAGACCTATTAGCATTATATCTACAGTGTCAAAAGTTGCTGAGAGACTAATTTCACAACAAATAACACATTTAAATACTACTAAATTCTCACTTCATCCAATGCAATTTGGTTTTAGAGCTCAACACTCCACAGAAACTGCTAATTGTTTCCTCATAGAAAACATCAAACATTTACTGGATAGAGGTGGCGTGATTGGAGCTGTGTTTCTCGATCTAAAAAAAGCTTTTGACACTGTGAATCATAAAACATTATTAATCAAGTTAAGCAAATTTAATTTTTCCTCAGATGCAATAAAATGGATGGAATCATATCTATCGAATCGCTCACAGTCAGTTAGGATCAGTGATTACCAGTCACCACCCCTCGTCATGTCCACAGGGGTTCCTCAAGGTTCTATTTTGGGGCCATTGCTATTTTCACTTTACATAAATGATCTCCCTTCAGTTTGTACAGACGTTTATATTCAGATGTACGCAGATGATACAGTCATTTATACCCATGGTAAAAACTCAAAACAAGTTGCTGAAAAACTTACACAGTCAATGGCCCAAGTTTCGGAATGGCTGAATCAATCCTGCTTGCAACTTAATGTAAACAAAACGGTTTCAATGTTTTTTTCTAAATCAAACATTGTAAATAATCAGGCAGATATTTATGTGGCAGGGAAAAGAATACAAGTTGTGTCAGAATTTAAATACTTAGGTATCATAATAGACTCCAAACTAACTTTTAAATCACAGATAAAAAAGGTTGCCAATAGAGTTAAATTTAATATAGCAAATTGTAGGTTCATAAGATCAAACTTGTCACTTCAGGGAGCTAACATTGTTCATGTACAGTATGGTTATGTCTCACATCACTTATTGTCTTACAACATGGTCACAGGCAAATAAAACAACACTAAAATCCTTGGAGTCACTTTACAAACAGACAATCAAAATTGTGGATAAAAAACCATTACGATATCATCATTGTGCATTTTACAAAAGCATAAGTTTTTAAGTTATGAAAATGTCATTAAGTATTCAAACCTTTGTTTGTTATATAAAATAATCCATGGTCTGTCATCTCCACCACTTAGTCAGTTTGTAAATATTAAAAACACAACACTGAGAGTAACACGAGGGTCGGTCCGAGGAGACTGTGTTGTTCCTCTAAGAAAAAGTGTATTTGGGCAGAGTGCCTTTTCAGTTACAGCAGCAAAGGAATGGAACTCTGTACCTCAGAACATCAGAGAACTTGCTACATACACTTTGTTTAAAAAACACTTAAAAAACTGGTTTTTATCACATCAGACATGTCAGCATTATTAAGAACAGGAATTTCCCCTCAACCCTATCTGCTGTTTATTTTATAGTAAATTGTATTTAGTATTAGGATTTGATGTATTTTTAGCTGTTTTATTGTTTTTATTATTTGTATTGTTTTTGTAAATTCTACATTGTGTTTTTAGGTAGACAATTTTAAGATCTGTCCAGGGACAACGGATGAATAATAGCCTCTTGGCTAATTCTGGTGCATTTAAAGAAATGTTAATTAATGTACACTGTCCCTGTCAAATAAATAAATTAAATAAATAAATAAATAGTGTTTTGCCAACCTAAACAAGACTGCGAAAATAATGCCTTTGAAAATGTTTTATAACAGGAATATGTTAGCGTTGTCCAGTGCAAAACGAGTGTATTGTTGACACTGCTACATCACAATTTACTCTGGAATCATTATGTGTCATGAGTTTCTTCTCCTGGAGTGTACTTATTAGTGATACTTTTTTGCTTGATTTGTCTGATGGCAATACATAAACCGTTAATAATAATATATAATATATAAAAATAATAATACAGTCTGCCCTGCTCTAACATTGCGAATGCGCACATGACGTTAGTAGTGGGGCTTGATCAAAGGAGCAGCAGCTCATAAATATGTAATGACCACCTCAAAACTCCACAATCTGAAATGGACTGAAACAGAGGCTACTAGAGATGGGTAACAATCTTTTCCTACAAGCTATTTCGAGCAAACAACTTTTGAAACATGTTCATTAGAAACACCTACCAATCCTGAGCAGCTGTCTGTTTGGAGAACATGCTGAATGTATGTAAATTTGCAGAGCAGAATGCCAGAAAACACAGAGAACACTTTGAATTTTCACCTCACATTCAAAAGATGGATCCACAAAGGCATAAAAGGCATTACACACTGTTAGAAGTTGTTGAGGAAATTTTTTAATCTCGTGATGTTGAACAAAATCATAAGTGAGGATGAGCCAGACGTGCTTTTGCCTGAATGAATCTCTGATTCGGCCCTATATAGTGAGTTTATGCATATTTTTTTCATTTACAACTTTTACTTATTTAAGTGGTCTATGTGTAAATGTGCAATAATTATGTATATTTAGATGTTTGATGCATGGAATTATGCATTACATGTTTTATGTTTTATACTTGATTCAGTTGGTAATATACTTTTGCACATACAATATTAGTTTTATACTGTATTCAGTTTGTACTATATTGTTGCCAGGGGTCTTCAACTACTTTTCTTCGGGGGCCAGATTTTAAAATTGTAAATATGACGCGGGCCAAACTTTTACCCCTTTTTTTTACTTTTGATATAATTTTTACTTTTACCATATATGTGTATGTGTGTGTGTTGTTGTTGTTTTTGTTACTTTTGTTGTAGTATATTTGAAAAAAAAAAACATGCATTTTCAAACAAAATTGAAATTTAAAAGCCTTTTAATTACTTAAAACTCATATTTTCTTTATTAATATTTAAAAACAATTGCAGTTTAACATGTAAGTGCCAAATGTTAATAGTAAAAGTGTAAAAGATCAACACACCTAAAACATATTTTGTTTATAAGTGTTTAACTTTCATTAATTGTTACATGTCAAGTATTCACAACATATAGCCAGTCTTCTCCTAATGACTAAAATTGCACTACATGTTTTCTTTTTTAATTTTTTTTAAGATCTATAGGCTAAACAGCCTTTCCATTGTACATTACAGATATAACTGTCGGGAGTTCGCCCCCTAGTGGCAGTCGTAATGAAAATGTAGTTTAATCGTAAATCTGTCATGGGAGATAACCTTTAATCTACGAATATGTATAGTTAATAATTTACTTACCAGTAATTAAAGTATTCAAGTGTTACTGATAAAGTAAAACAAAAAATAATTAATAATTTTAACTTTGCACACAGTTTTGATTGGAACACACTAAAATACATCACTTCCGGTCGGCGCGTCACATGCGGTGTAAGTTAGTCGCATAAGTTTATTTTCTTTAATGCATCCAAAGCTCGAATTGGATCAAATAATTACGCACCCGCAGATGGTTGGCACCCCACACAGCCCCTTTCTGTGTTGTCTTGTACAGTGGAAAGGTAAAAGTAACCACGCTGAATTTAAATCAGACTATGGTCGTTTCTCAATAAGGCTGCAGCCTCCGGAGGTCGCATTTCCAGGCTGTATATGTCATTAAAGTCTTATTTCAGAATTTAAACAATTATAAAGTCGACTATTATTCTTAGTTAATCGTAAATTGTTGTAATATGCTTATGATTTGTGAATGTAATGATCAGTTAACCTAAACTTGATGACGTATGCAGTCTGCATATGCGACCTCCGGAGGCTGCAGCCTTCCGATTGAGAAACGGCCAAAGGTGACCGGCGGGCCGGATAAAGATGATTGGGGGCTGTCAGTTGACTAGCCCATAGGCATTCAGATGATGATGATGATGAGGACAGACCCCAACCATCAACCTCTTCAGCACAATCATCATCGACTTCAACTGCAACTTTTAGTGAATTAAGAGATGAAGGCAGAGGAAGAGGCAGAATTACATGGCAAAGCAGAGGGATAAGAAGAGAAGGAGAAGGGAGCATGAGAGGAAGAGAAAGATGGAGTGTGAGAATGGGAAAAATAGGGAGAGGGCCAAGCAGAGGGAGAGACAGAGGAAGAGGGAGGCCAATTCGATCTGTTATTTCATCAGGCACATATGGCACAACTCGAATGAACCAGACATTACGCCATAATGTTTCGACCAACTGAAACTTTAGGGCTTCAGATGATACCTATGGAGTCGTACAGTGCTCTGGAATTGATTCAGCACTATTTTTAACCCTTAGTGTGCCTGACGATTATACAGAATTCTAATGCCTATGCAGTAAAAACTCAAGAAACTACAAGAAAGCCTTGGAAGGACATGTCATTGAAGGATTTATACTCCTACCAGTCAGTAGTTATATATGGGTCTGATAAAAGTTCTTGGTGTGAAAAACTACTGGAATGGGTCCAGACTTTATGAAATGGGCATTCCAGCTAGGGTAATTTCAGGCAGAAAATGTCCGGCTATATCATCAGCCCTGCATCTCAGTGACCCAAATAAGAATGCTGAAAACATGAGCAAAAAAGGAACCCCAGCCAATGATTGCCTTGGCAAACTGAAGCCAGTCTATCAGCAGATACGAACTGCATGCAAGAATTTCTTCCATCCTCATCAGGATATTGCAGTAGATGGATGACTGGTGGCATCAAAGGTGAGGATTGGGCTAAAACAATATATGAAAGACAAGCCAACCAAATGGGGGACAAACCTTTTGTTTTAGCTGACTCCAAATATGGCTACACGTGGGATTTTTTTTATCTATGAGTGCAAATTCCCTGTAGCACAGGCTGAACAATCTAAAGGACCCAGCTATGAATCTGTAATGGCACTGGTGGATAAAAGAACCTTAGGAACAGGCTACAAGCTGTACATGGACAATTTCTACACCAGCCCTGTTCAGAGATCTCCTACGGAAGAGCATTTGGACCTGCGGTACACTTCACAGCAAGCGACTGACAACAGGCTGCCCAGAAATGCTCCCTGTGGGAGTATGAGATGGATTTGTGACGACAAGTTACTGTTTGTTAATGGAAGGACACCAGGGAGGTGCTCATGTGCTCCTTTTCCATTCAGCAAATGGAGACTGCAAGGTACAGAGGAGGATCAAGACAGGTGGTGGAAAATGGATGGTGCAGACCTACTGCAGTGGTCGACTAGAACAAGTGAGTTGAATTTACATAAAATAAAAAAGTTACATAAAATATTGTGCAGATATATTCACATTTTATTTCCCTTTGTTATGTTTGACTTTAGATCTGAAATATGTCCTGTTATTTTCTGCACAGGAACATGGGAGGAGTGGATCTCTCCGATACCCTCATCGGATATTATAGCGTTCTCAGAAAGACCAGGAAGTGGTACCGTGGTGCCCTGTTATACCACTTTGTTGATTTTGCCGTGGTGAATGCATTCATCATTTATCATCAGATGGCTCTAGCACGGAAACAAAAACCCAAAAAGAATTCCGTGAAGCCCTGTTTCTGGAGCTGGCAGATTGGAATGACCCTCCTGGTTCTGATCCAAAGGGCACCCCCAGGCCATCAATGCCACATGCCCAAATACATCACTGAAACCAGTGATGATTCCAGGAGGACATGCAGAGTGTGCCATCAAAAAACATCCATAATATGCCAGGCATGTAATGCACTCCTGTGTTTCCAGGTAGCAAGAGACTGTTTCAACCTCTGGCATGATGAGCACAATTTGTAGTTTAGAACTAAAAAGTTGTGAAAAGTTGTAAAAAGTTGTACAAAGTTATACACAGTTTATATAGTGTAAAATTTAAACAGTTTGAGTATTCTAATAATTGTTTTATTTTTTCTTATGAGGTTTATTTGTCATATGTTTAGAAAGGTATAAACGTTCTATATGTGAATAATTTGTATAAAAAGTAAAAAAAAAAATGTTTTTGTGCCTGTATGTTTTGTGTTGTCAGATGTCACTTCAACTAAAAATGCCCTGAGACTGTATGCAACAACACAAAAGGTCAATAGGAGCCACCCCCTAGTGGCCTTTTGTGTTGTTACATCAAGTCTCACAAAACCTAATTTTTTAAGATATCATGATGAAATTTTAAAATAAACTTGAGTAGACTTTTATGGCTTTCAGTTTTTTAAATGTTTAGCCTCTAGGAAATATTTTTTTAATATATAAATGTTTTAAAATAAAACAAAAAATAGACATGTTCATAACAATAAACTTAAACTTTAATAATTTTTAGACAGATCTATATTTTTTATTATTTTACTTCAGGCATAATAAGTGTCTAAGTGTCTTCTTTCAAATAAGACCAACCTTATTCAAAACCAAAAGTTTTTATAGTGCATTTTCATGTGCATCCTGAAGGGGGGGCGCTTGGGTTAAAGAAAAATGTAAAATATTTATACATTTTACGTCGCCTAAATAAAAAACAAATTCATTTTGAGGCAAATTGCTGCCAGTACCTGGATTGACATATTTACACTTGCTACGTGTGTCCCATGGTTACATATTTCTACATGCACGCTTGGGATCTACACCCACTAGAAAACTTGGGCCAAATACAGGAAATACGTCATGTAAGTAGTCAAGTTCTTTGCATGATTGTGTTTTATTTTGCATCATAAAAACATTGTAAACAAACAGTCGTTATAAATTACAAATTATGTGAGTTGGACGCAGCCACAGAAGAACCCCTCCCCGGATAATCGTTATGAAACCTCGCGAGATGTTTCCATCTTTTGTTTTGTAGTTCAGGTTGTAAATTCTCGCGAGACTTTCATTGTTTATGGAGCAGCCATTGCGCGCGCTGCTGTAGTGTTTTAATTCTTTCAATTTTTAATCTGTATTAGCTTTGCTACAATATTACAGATACACGATTACAAATGAATAGTTTCCGACCGTCTTTTTGAAATGCTGTTTGTTTGGAAGTATTGTTTTCTAATCGCCTGTGTTTGATGTGACGATAGCGCGGGCTCGTCGTGCTAACAGTTAGCGCAACAGTCTGTTCATATTTTTGCCTTCATTAAATTCCGAGTAGCGTCAAATCTATCATCATGGGCTATTTAAAGTTAATAGAGATAGAAAACTTTAAGTCCTACAAAGGCCGACAAATAATCGGTCCTTTCCACAAATTTACAGCGATTATTGGGCCGAATGGATCAGGTGAGTGTGTTAGCTCGTAATGTTAACAGATTACAGTACAGTTATTATCACACACTCGTCATAAAACATAATATTTGACATTACATGTAGTGTTATTGCAATGTGGCCAGAGTGTGTTTGCAGAAAACACTTATTTATCGTGTAATTTGAAAGGTTATATTTGAGTGATTTGTGTTTCATAGAGTTTTCATTCAGTGGAAGAGCTGACACTTGTAACGTATCTGTTCTGCTCATGAAAAACATGACGTAAAGGTTATTTCACTATGTTATTACCTGTGTGTCACTGTTCTGATATACGCACGCTTTCTCTCCATAACAGATAAATGTATTTTACTATGGCTTAGGTTGAGCTGTTTAATCTGTATTAGGATTTTGAATGAGATTGTGTCTTCTCTAGGCAAATCAAATCTCATGGACGCCATCAGCTTCGTTCTGGCTGAGAAGACCAGTAACCTGCGTGTGAAAACCCTGAAAGATTTGATTCATGGAGCTCCGGTGGGTAAACCTGCAGCTAACCGTGCGTTTGTGACGATGGTCTACCAGCTGGACAGTGGTCAGGATCTGTCTTTTTCCAGAATCATCATAGGTACCATCATACACCCTACAAGCATTATATCTAAACATTTGCTCTCCTCTGTTTGAAGTAACTCATTCTCCTTCTTTCATGTCTGATCTCATCATGTGTCACGCAGGGTCCTCCTCAGAGTACCGCATTAATAGTAAAGTGGTACCCCTGGCAGAGTACAGTGAAGAACTGGAAAAACTGGGAATCCTCATCAAGGCCAGAAACTTCCTCGTCTTTCAGGTCAGCACTGCTGCTGCTTTCTAGTTAAACAGTTAAGATATGAGAAGTCTTGGGATCTTTTGACTATTTGCATGGTTAAAGAGCTTTTGCTAAGGCCATGTTTACATTAGAGCATTTGCGTTTTAAAACGGCATTTTAAAATGAAAATGATCCTCGTTTATACTCGCATTTTAAAAAGAATCTTCATCCACACTATACACCACCATAAACGCATGAAACATGACCAATCATGTAACTGGGCATGCGCATAAAAGTGTAAAATAACTTATTACTCTAATAATAGCTTACCTGCACGTTTACGCAGCCTAGGGGTGTGCGATATTGACAAAAATTCATACCTGGGTCCTTTGCTGGCAACTATAACAGACACTATTTTTTAACCTATAAAAATGTGTTTGGGAAAGTCTTATACTGTTCTATCTACCCCCTACAACATATTAATATGATTAATAGGTTAATTTTTATTTTATAACTAAACAGAAAGGTCTTTATGATTTAAAAAGAAAGCATTCAAGTGAACAGTACTAAACAGTAGCGAACTTGAAGCAAAAAATAAATTTTAGCAAATGCAAACTTCAATCAAACATAGTAAGAGGTGAAGTATTGCTTTAGCCTACCAGAAATGTTTATTGCATTAATTTTTAAAAGTGTGCGAGGTCCGTGCACGTCCTCCGCTAGCAACACACAAAAAGCTAAAAGCGCAACGCCTAAAAGAGTATTATATATTAATGACGATGAGTTTATTGTTTTTATTAATTTATATTCACAAAACTTATCAACAAAACATCGATTCAAATTAAGAGACAAATTATCTGAAACGAAATTCATTTTAAAGTAGCAAACAAAACTTACATTAAACTGGAAAATAATTTCTGACCCATTACAATTCTCCCTTCATATTGGCCTTTACAACGCCTATATGGCATTTAAAATTACAGTCTATCTTTCGTAAGCTAACTACATTTAAACAAAACATAAACACTTATACTGTTCTATCTCCCCCCTACAACATATTAATATGATTAATAGGTTATTTTTTATTTTATAACTAAACAGAAAGGTCTTTATGATTTAAAAAGAAAGCATTCAAGTGAACAGTACTTAACAGTATAGCGAACTTAAAGCAAAAATAAATCAGCAAATTCAAACTTCAATCAAACATAGTAAGAGGTGAAGTATTGCTTTAACCTTTACCAGAAATGCTTATTGCATTAATTTTTAAAAGTGTGCGAGGTCCGTGCACGTCCTCCGCTAGCAACACACAAATAGCTAAAAGCCAAGCGCCTAAACGAGCATTATATTAATGACGTTGAGTTTATTGTTTTTATTAATTTATATTCACAAAACATCGATTAAAATTAAGAGACAAATTATCTGAAACGAAATTCATTTTAAAGTAGCAAACAAAACTTACATTAAACTGGAAAATAATGTCTGACCCATAACAATTCTCCCTTCATATTGGCCTTTGCAACGCCTATATGGCATTTAAAATTACAGTCTATCTTTCATAAGCTAACTACATTTAAACAAAACATAAACACATTAAACCCAACAATACTCAATCATTCATATAAAACAGACATTATCTATAAGGACACATGTTAAAACTATCCGATATAGCGTTTATAATAGCTGGTTGGTAGATGTTTACTATTTTGGGCAAAACCTCCGTAACAAACCAACATTTACATGAATAAAATAATTTTTACTTTGAAAATGATGCGCTGTCACGTTAACATCAGCTGTTCGTTTACATAAGACTCCGTCTATGTTCATTTACACTCAGAGCAACGTCTGAGTTCTCAAACTAAAACGGGGTCTTCAGCGTTTGCGAACGAATCCGTTTATGAGGGTCGAAAACGGTGATGTAGTGTAGATGAAAGGCGTAAACGTAGCAAAAGTAACGCGTTTTAAAGGATAAACGCATTAATGTAAACATAGGCTAAGGCACATATTTACAATACACCTCTAAGTGCTATGTGCTATTGTTTGTTAATGCACAGAGAATCAAACAAGGGCTGTGATTAAAAGGTTAAAGACATTTCCTTTATAAAGAAATAATTTATTTATTTGTTCATTTGTCCTTTGATTGGTGGACAAAAAGAAGCTGATTTACTCTAAGAGCAACACTGTCATGACCGCAACTTTTTTAAAACTACTTATCTGAGCGCATTATAAAGCCCAGGTGCTCTGAAGTTTTTACTCTCCCACAGCAAAAAAAAAACAAAAAACACTAAAATAAAATTGCCATGATTATAGTTTTTTCTTGTTTTCAACCTCTGTTACCTTCATAAATAAGGTTTTAACACCAAAAACTACTAGTCTAACTCATGTAAATTTTAAATGTTAAAGACGAGTGAACACAAAATGACAACAAATTATTAAATTATGAGCAATAGCACAATTCACAATACAACAGAACATACAAATGAAATAAACAGTGTTGTTCAGGTTTTTCAAATTGATCGAACACTATTGTACTTTACTTCTTAAATACAAAATTTAAATTGCAATTAAATATACACTAATTTTAATGTTAAAAATTGTTAAGTGTTTATATGGCTGCTGTCACTTTTAAGACCTAATGCATGAACACAAGCCTTTTTTAAATAAAATTCTCAAACAACGCATTAAGAAGTGCATTAAAATCTCTTTCACGGTGTCTTTGCTTGAATGTTTAGATTGACATAAAACACGTGCAAATGATATACTTATGTGACGAAGCAACACTGGCCCCGGGACATCAGGCTATCCTTACTGTCAAGCCCTGTAAAATATGACCAACTTGTATACATGCAGACAAAAACAATTTGTTGAGCTTATGTCTAAAATATGCAGGAGTGAAAGAAATGCAGACATCTGATTGGTGTGACAGTGAGTTTAATTAATGCTACTTTTGATTATTATTTTTCTTTACAGGGTGCAGTTGAGTCCATTGCTATGAAGAACCCTAAAGAGAGGACAGCTTTGTTTGAGGAGATCTCTCGCTCCGGAGAACTGGCACAGGAGTACGATCGACGAAAGAAAGAGATGGTGAAGGCGGAGGAGGACACGCAGTTTAACTACCACCGTAAGAAAAATATCGCTGCTGAGCGGAAAGAAGCCAAGCAGGAGAAAGAAGAGGTAGGCTGTGGACATCATCTTATCAAGCTTCAAAGATCATTCACATATATTCATTTAACATTAGAAGTGGACAAGATGTAGGATTTTCCCAATATTATGGAGTTGGGTGCTTATATCCTAGTAATTGGCCAATAGTTTTTTTTTTACAATAAAATGTACATACTGAATGGGCTTGGGTATCATAAGAAATTTTCAGATTCCGGTTCTGCCTAACAATTTCCGGTTCTGATTCAGATTCCATTATACTAAAAGAAATATGAAAAATAATTAACAATACTTAAACAATTCCATTTGTGTTTATATATCACTGTCAAAATAATTGAAACCGAACATTTAAATTCATATCAATTTAATAGCTTGAACACACATGTACATTGTGCCATGATGCTGTTTATTACTGTTATAAAAATGTCTCATTGGTAAATAATGTGTTTGCTATGCAGGCAGAGCGTTACCAGCGGCTGAAAGATGAGGTGGTGCGGGCTAACGTTCAGTTACAGCTCTTTAAACTCTACCACAATGAATCTGAGATTGAGAAACTGAACCGAGAGCTGGCCCACCGCAACAAAGAGATTGATAAAGACCGGAAGCGCATGGACCGCGTGGAGGATGAACTGAAAGACAAGAAGAAAGAGCTTGGCAGAATGATGAGAGACCAGCAGACGATCGAGAAAGAGATTAAGTGAGGATTTCATTATTATTCTCTTAAACAGAGGTTTGAACCCTAAATAATTAACTTACTGGCACCTGTTATTAGCACAGGTTTTCGACACTGCACTATAGACCAATTTCGTGTTTGCAAACAGAGATGACGTTTTTTGTGGGCGGAGCCAAACTGGTTGCAGAAAGTGACTGCTCCGCAGTAGGGTTGTGAAGTGTTTTAGCATTAAACCGTGATTTTTATGGGTCCGGTGTTCTGTCGAAGTCTGATTCCCCTATGTTTCTCTTTAGTGCAATGTTTCTTATAGCGTTTTAATCACGTTACGTTTATTTTTTAGATAGATAAAAAGTTTAAATGGCTTGGCTACTGATATGCATGTATGTAATGTATATGTATTGTTCTTTTTTGCTAAATCAATTATTTTTACAGTCTGAATCGCTAAAAGTACATATAAAAGCAATACTATCATGTATTATATATAATAGCGTTTATTAAATATTTCATAATTTTCCTGTTTTCTATTATTTCTTCCTTAATAAATTATAATTGTAACGTGATAAAAACGCTATAGAAACACATGGAGGGAACAAACTACGACAGAACACCGGACATCTTCTTTACTTATTTTCTATTCTAATTATTAAAAGATTTCCAGATGATTTCCTCGCTCCATTCTGTCCGTTTAAGGGCTTATTGTAATCATAAACACCTACGTTTATCTTCAAATGATGTCTTCGACGAAGGTATTCTATAAAAATGAAAGCCATCTTTTTTGGCATTCTTATTCTGACACTCAACAGCACAACAGGACATTTTCTAGTGAGTTATATTGCTCTTTTCACTCGTGTCTAATTCATTTCCACTGTTTTTCTGCAACCGCATTGCGCACGCATCTAGGGCTGTGACGGTTAGGATATTTTCTCACTGCGGTGAAGCATAAAAAAAATCATGCGGTTATGCGGTTAACCGCACAACAGTAACCCCCAAAGCCCAAAAGCACAACCCCCCCACCCCCGAAAAGCATCGGAAACGTCTTCTTATTTATTATTAAAACAACAAATAATATTAGCAATAACAACATAAATTAATATTTATTTCCATAGGTATAATATATATATATATATATATATATATATATATATATATATATATATATATATATATATATATATATATATATATATATATATATATATATATATAGCAATACATATATATATTTTTATATATACTATATATTATAATTATATAATTTTTTGTCATCGTTTATAACCCATTTTGTACAATACATTTCATACAATAGCAACCTGAAAAAAACTAGAAAGAACATGCCGAGCTTAACATTGTTTCTTGTAAGCAAAACCTTGATTCCAATTTCTTTAGACATTTTTAGAGTGTTTTTCGGGTAACACTCCGTGGATATAACGCACTCCTCCAAACGCAACGGGTTGAACGTTAAATAATTTATTGCACAATAAAATGGGTTACAAACAATGACAAAAACTGTTCCATAATTCATATTAAACTCAAAAGAAACGAAAATAAATACTATTTCATGTTACTATAGTTAATATGTTTCATTATAATTTTTCAAAGCAGATACGAAACGAAATAACGTATTGCATCATCCCGTAAATAACTGCGCAAAACTTATGGATACTCCAATCAATGCTTTAAATTACTGCTGTCCATTTACATAATCAAGAAGATAATAAAACTTTTTTGATCCCGAGCTGGAGAAATTAGTTTACAGCATTAACGGGTCACGCGGTCAGTAAGCCCTCACCTGCCTGCCTGATGTCACTATGGTACTTTGCTCCTCTCGCAAAAGTCTTGGAGATTTCCAACTGTCGTTGCTGGGCTGAAGTTTTATGCTTTACTAAAGGTATGTTTCGTGCTCCCAAGTCCGACAAACGCCACATGATAGTTAATCATCACAAGATGTGATTTTAGATAGTGGCATTTCCTCGCTACGATAGTCAGACATATAGGTCTACAGCCGACCGCGCTAGCCTTCATAACTATAGTTGGCATGTTTGACCATTATAGTTTTAAATAATTATGCTATTATTATCAGTACCAACGCGCATTTCGTGCTGCCCGGTGACCTTCTTGCACCTGAATAATGTAATGCACGTGGCTGTGAGATTTCCTTGCACTTGAGATTTTGTTATTCGCGCAGTGAGTGAGTTGGTACGGTTCCATGGCATGCAATTAGGGCTGGAACGACGCGTCGACGTAGTCGATTACGTCGATTACGTAATTACGTCGATTTGCCGGAAATGCGTCGATGCGTCGCATTGTTTACGTTTTCAAATGAAGGCGGCTTCAGCTCCGACCGGATAATACAAGTGTTATACCAAACAGCCAGAACGTGATCAAAAGTGTGGGAATACTTTAAGCAGAGACCAAATAAAACACATACTGTGTAAAACTGAAATGGCATACCACAGCAGCGCAACATCTGTGCATGATCATCTTAAAAGAAAACAACCTGGAGCTCTCCGACCTCAGAATGACGCGACGGCTGCGTAAGTATTTGAATTTTTACAGTAAGTTTTTATACAACAATAGAATCAATGCAGGCATATATGGTGCTTAATACAGCTGTGTTTACATCTTAGTTTAATACGAGCTGCGAGACGCCTGACAGACACGACATTGCATCGCGTCTGGGCAGTATGTTGAAACAGTAAATAAAGAGCGGGACAAGTTTAACTTTTTATATTAAGAAGTTATGAAATAATAAGTTACTGTGTTACACTGAGATAGGCATGTGCCCGCGTGCACTGAAAGCCAGCTGGCAGCGCGGAGTTCCCATAGCTTATTTTTTTGCTATGTGCGCAGATTATAAAAGCTCGTCTGGTTAGGTATTCCTGACATGCGTTTATTTAAAGTAACAGCAGCGTAAACGCCGTTTATAAAATATTAGAAGATCATGCTAACTAAATTTGTATTTACCCGAGACTTAAGAAAAGTTAAATGTTAAAGTTGATGCTAAATGAGAATGCAGTAACGTTACTACTGATAGTAATAATATTAACAGTAATAATATAATGGTTACATTTTATAATAAGGGTTCATGAATCACAATGAACTTATTTTTACTTCAGTCTGAACTAATGCTGAGTAAATGCATGTACTAATCATAAACGAAGTGAAGAGTCATCATTAAGTACAACATGACATGTTTTTTAGTTAATGTATTAATAAACAATGATTTCATGTGAGTCATTTTGTAGTTAATGATGACTCTTCATTAGTTTATGATTAGCACTAGGGCTGGAACAATAAAGAGCAGGACATGTTTTTATATTAATAAGGAGTTATTATTCAGTTTGATTTATTTTTATTTTACTTCTTTAATATTAATATATTTTATTTGTTTAAGGTGAATAATGCCCCTTTTGCACTGTTTATGTTAGGCTGAATTAATGTTGGACTTGTTTTTATGTGATTTGTTATATTTTCCTTGGCACTGGCACTGTTTGTGTATTTGTTTAATTGAGAAAATGCTTCAATAAAATGTTGGCATTAATAGCAGATGTTACATTTATTATTTGTAAAAAAAAATCTTTATTTAGACTATTCGATTAATCGAAAAAATAATCGATAGACTAATCGGTTGAAAAAATAGTCGAAATTTGCAGCTCTACATGCAATAAATATCAGAGCACCTGGGCATGACGCGCTTAAATTAATGGCTTCATGTTTAAGAAGATTGCGCCCGTGACAGTAGGCTATTGTGTGTATTTAAGAACTGAAACTAAGTAATTAAATAACAATTATAAGACATGCGCACATAATAAACCCCTATATGTGTTTAATGCACCGTCCCTCCCCCTTGTGCGGAAAGCAGTTTTTTTCTCTAGAACCCTTGAACACAGGATGGAAGACAGTAAATTATGATTAACAATGACTTTTGTGTATAGTTCATATCATACACCATATGACTTCTATAACTTTCACCAGCAAAATAAAGAAAATATAAAAAAGTGCGGTGATGACGATGATGAACTCAGCACCGCGGTTGGCATCTCATTACTGCGGTGATGCGGTGACGCGGTTATCGTCACAGCCCTACGCGCATCTTGCAGTGACGTAACTGTGACGTCTACTCTAAATTGGTCTATACTTGTTTCTGAAACATTTTAGTGTATATGTAGTGTTGTAAGCACTCCGGTTTCAACTTGTAAATAAAAACCAAGTTTCAGCCATGAAATTCCAAACTCAAAATCTTATGAAAGGATTAAATACTGCCCTTACTAAATGTTTAATCTGAGTGTTAGTTGATTTAGTTTGTTATGTGAACAGGGAGAAGGATGCAGACCTCAATCAGAAGAGACCGCTATACATTAAAGCCAAAGAAAACACGGCACACAAGATCAAGAAACTTGAGGCCGCCCGTAAATCTTTGCAGAACGCCCAGAAATGCTACAAAAAACGCAAGGCTGACATGGAGGAGCTGGACCGTGAACAGGGTGCCGTGGAGATGGCCAGACAGGAGTTTGAGGAACGGATGGAGGAGGAGGCTCAGAGTCAAGGACAAGATCTCCAGCTGGAGGAGAACCAGGTACACCTGACACATTGGGAACATCTTTAAATATTCTCTCATTTTGATTAATACTGGAATGGGAGCTTAATTAATGGCTAAATTGTCCCAGGGCTATTGTGAATTTCTGTCGGGCTACCAAAATGTATCTCCACCCTATCTTAGGGAGGAAAAATATATATTTTAATGTTTCTGCATTCTCTCAGATTTGGTTGGGTAATTATATTGTATTGTAATTCAGGCTTCGGGTATTGTAATTGTGTTTTAATGGGCGCTAGCGTTTAATTTCACTTTTCATTCGCAATTGCTCAAATCTTGCATACGCACGCCGCATATTCTCTTCCTCTTTCAATTAGTTCAGTATGAAAGCCTACATATCTTAACCTAAATGGATGCAAAGGGCGAGTCATAAAGTCAGCGCGAATATCTTATTCTAAACTGCTGCAAAGATCGAGTCATGAAGTTAAAGTAGCATTGCACAAAAAAGACTCATAAACAATCCACAATAAAGCTACTGCGCACATTTTAAATTCAATGAAGCCCTGTCCTGCAGAGTTTAGTTCCAACCCTAATTAAACACACCTGTAAAATAGGGCTGGGAAAAAAATCGATTTGATTTTAAAATCGAGTTGGCAGGTCAAATCGATTCATATTTTAAAAAAATCGATTTTTTTTAGATTTTTTTTCTCCCCCTCTGCAGTATAGAGCAGTACATACAGTGTTTCCCAAACATAGGCTCTACTGGGCATTCCGCCCAGGTAAAATGGACCCGCCCAGGAAAAAAAATCACTTTACGAATTTCCGTATTTTCTGAACTCGACTGGATGACCCGTGTTTTGTTGAGAGAGCCCGTGAAGATGCACGCGTCATAAACTCATTATCCAGCGCATCATAAACTCATCATCCAGCGCGGCAAACTGGATCAACTGCAGCACATACTGAGGTAACTGAGCAGCCAGGGAACTACACTGCGACCAAAATGGTCGCATATGCTTATGTGCATATGTGTTTATAGCATCCAAGTTGGCTTCATTTTGCGTGCAAGCACGTTGTGTCTCTCCCGTTGAGTTGTCCGTTCACGTGCTCTTCGTTTCTCAATGAATTGGGTGCGACGCGAAGCAAGCTCAGTGTCACATTGTATCCTTTATGTTTCTGAACTTGAGCAGAGTTTTACCATTAGAGGTCTTTCTTCCCTGAGAGGACCCGTACGGTTCCGGGTTTATATTAGAAATGGTCAGTCTGGTCCGGGTCGGTCCTAGTTTATTACTTTGAGTCCCAAGTATGATTAATATTGTGTGTAAAACCCGATTCGACCGGAGAACTGCCGTGAGCGCTACCTAAAGCTCGAGTGAAGTTTCAGCGTGCCTTCGGTTTCTATGGTGATGACAACTGGCTCTTGTTGCGCCCACGCGCTGCATTTTCTTTAATCCATTTTTTATAATCTAATCTATACTATTAATAGACCATATCTTTTCTCAAATCTAAAAAGTTTGCACAGAGATTGTAGCAAAAAGCAGTGCTAATGTCAAGCCCATTGCACTGAACGAGCAAAGCTAAAGCTGACTCAGGATATAAAAAAACGCTAAGCTGTAATGTAAAGTCTGTCATCAGGACAGCAAGTAAACTTTTAAATCTGAAATAATGAGTGGATTAAGCTTTTTTTAATCGGCAAAAGAGAAATAGAAAGCAGAAGCAGTAAAAGTGCCTATCTCTAGAAATTATTACCATTATAACATCAGTCACATTTATAATCTATAGACCTGCACTGTCTTTTAATATACTGTACATAGTATTGTATATATTGAGTTTGATAAAAGGGGTCGTCAAATTGCTTCATATACCAGTGCAAAAACAGAAAGTGTTTTCGTGGTGCTTTGACAAACAGTGTCAGCTTTGTTCATGACAAAGAAAGTTTGGGGTGGTTAGATTAATGAACTATAATGTGAAATTAATATTAATGTTCAATAATTCAAAGTATTGTGTTGTGTCACACATTATTAGTTCTGTGTCACATGTATAGTAACTGAACATTTTTTGTCAGTGGATTATAATGATTGCCCTTTTCACCAGCTACCACCACAAGTAAATTTCAGATCTGTGGGAAACACTGACATACATTTTGCATTCGCCAATCTTCATTCCTTCCCAATTTTTTGTTGATGCATTTTAATTAAATATAATAAATATATATTTTAAAAATATATACAGTTTGCAATTATTTTGTTTTAAATGGGGTCGGGAAAAAAAATCGATTCGAATCGTAAATCGAGTTTTTTATAAAAAAATCTCAGATTTTTTTATGGGGACGAATCGCCCAGCCCTACTGTAAAATCAAAGTCTTCAGGATTATTATGCATCACGTATAGAAATGTAAAAGTCGTCTTTTGAGTAAGTTGTAAGTTTAATGGAGTTCATGTCTGTGTTTCTGTAGGTTAAGGCGTATCACCGTCTTAAGGAGGAGGCCAGTAAGCGTGCAGCAACACTGGCTCAAGAGCTGGAGAAATTTAACCGAGACCAGAAGGCCGACCAGGACCGTCTAGACCTGGAGGAGAGGAAGAAAATCGAGACTGAGGTACTACAAGCTTCTGTGGAATAAGTTTGCACTGTGAAAGATAAAATTTCAGCAGCTGGAATGATGTGAGCGTTGTCGTCTACAGGCTAAGATCAAGCAGAAGATCAGAGAGATCGAGGAAAACCAGAAACGCATTGAGAAGCTGGAAGACTACATCACAACCAGCCGGTACACAAACATCATGGTCTGACAAACACGTGTAAGTGTCAGTGCATGGACTTTTTACTATCCAATCATTTTCTGCTCTCTAGGCAGTCCTTAGATGAGCAGAAAAGGATGGAGGAGGAGCTGACAGAAGAAGTGGAACAGGCCAAACGAAGAATTGATGAGATTAACATGGAGCTCAACCAGGTAAAAGTCTAAGCTAGCTTTAGATCTGCACAGCAAATAGGACGGCAGATGACGTGACCTCATTAACCCTTATGTATTGTTGGAGCCATTTTTGGGTTTCTTTTTAGTCTTAATTTGGCCACAACTTTCTCTGTATTTCAGCAAATGGAATGATTTTTGGTCAAATTTTAAGGAACTGCTTGAAATTTTTCAAAAACTCTATAAAAAAACTATAACAAGCCCTTAAACTTTACAAGAAGAGCTGCAATTTAAGGAGTTTCCATTCAAGGAGTTTCTTTTCGGATCGTATTTCGGCTGTTTGTGTCCTTGTGGATGAAAATGAAAGTATGGATTGTGCAGGACAATACCGTAATTCTATGACGTTTGATGTTGTGAAGGTAATGGAGCAGCTGGGTGACGCTCGTATTGACAGACAGGAGAACAGCAGACAGCAGCGTAAAGCTGAGATCCTGGAGAGCATCAAGAGACTGTATCCTGGATCAGTGGTAAGGAGTCACATCTTCACACTTCATTTCAGAGCGTCATTTCTGTTTTGTACCATCATGCATCTTCCTCTTTTCTCTAGTATGGCCGACTTATAGATCTCTGCCAGCCTACGCAGAAGAAATTCCAGATCGCTGTCACTAAAGTTTTGGGCAAAAACATGGACGCCATCATTGTGGACTCTGAGAAAACTGGCCGTGATTGCATCCAGTACATCAAAGAGCAACGCGGAGAACCTGAGACGTTCCTTCCTTTGGACTACCTGGAGGTGCGGACTCGTTTATCATGTCATGAGATTGAGTGTCACATGATTGGATGATATGTTAACTTGTATGTTCTGATGTCCATGACAGGTCAGACCTACAGATGAGAAGCTGCGTGAGCTGCGTGGTGCTAAACTGGTTATCGATGTCATTCGTTATGAGCCGCCACATATTAAGAAAGCGCTGCAGTACGCCTGTGGAAACGCTCTGGTCTGTGAGAATGTGGAGGATGCTCGTCGAATCGCTTTTGGTGGACCATACAGACACAAGGTACAGTGGAAAGATGATTGTGTGTAATTAGTGCTATTAAATATATAACAAGCGCTACTACTTGTAATGCTCATTGATTTGAAGAAATCTCCAAAAGTTAGCTTCAAGGATACGTTTGTGCTTATATACGTCAATAATACATCAATTCATCCTGACTGATGCAGCGGGCAGAACAAAAGGTCTTATATAGTCCCTAAAGGCTAAAAAGCACCCTAGCAACCATATGACTTGTCAAAACACCTTGACAACTGCACAGTAATGCCCTAAAACATTCAGAACAGCTCAGTCACACTAGAAACTAACTGTGTTTACAGTAGTTGAATGATTGCATGCATTGTTTTGGTCAGACGGTGGCTCTGGACGGGACGTTGTTTCAGAAGTCAGGTGTCATATCTGGCGGTGCCAGTGATCTGAAGGCCAAAGCTCGCCGCTGGGATGAGAAAGCTGTGGATAAACTAAAAGACAGAAAGGAGAAACTCACAGATGAGCTGAAAGTAAGAAATGCTAAAACACACCTCTATTGAATAAGCGAAAGTACTGTAGCTTTGCAGGTGACTGATTGGCTGAATTCCATGTCACGTTTATCAGGAGCAAATGAAGGCCAAGAGGAAGGAGGCCGAGCTGCGTCAGGTGCAATCTCAAGCTCACGGTCTGCAGATGAGACTCAAATATTCTCAGAGTGACCTGGAGCAAACAAAGACCAGGCACCTGTCCCTGAACATGCAGGTACAACACTCACTTAAACCTTCAAACACGTCCACCCAACACCCAAATCCTCGTCCCATACAGTACTGGGAATTATATTGTGACCCAGGACCACAAAACCAGTCGCAAGGGTTGATTTTTTTTTTTCTTTTGAGATTTATGCATTATCTGAAACCTGAATAAATAGGCTTTCCATTGATGCGTGGTTTGCTGAGATACAACAATTTGAACATCTGGACTCTCAAGAGTGAAAAAAAGAATATTGAGAAAATCGCATTTCAAGTTCAAGTCCTTTTAAACGAACCGTATGTAGGATTGTGGCCAAAACTGGTATTGCAATCACAAAACTTGTGGCGAAAACTGGTACTGCAATCACCCAACTGGTGGCCAATACACAACATGACAACATAAACATTAGATGAGGGCTGCAACTCCACTTTTTAAATGACAATATCCTGGCCAGACCACTGTTGTGAGTGATAAAAGTATTTGAAATAAAAATGATTTCTTAATGTCTAATGACATATCAGGGCCATTTTATGATTACTTGATATACATTTCTTACATAAAGTTCCTTTAACACATATTAGTAATGAAAAGGTTTGTTTTAGCGCTCTCTACTGGCTTACCAATGTAATCACATTGTTGGCTGAATGGTTGACTGAAAGCTTTTACATAAAAAAACAAACTTGAATGGAAAATTCACAAAGTTTGTAGGCGAATTTCTGGCTAAGTTTGATGCTTCCACTCACAAAAAGTTTGGATATATTTACTAAATATCTTCATGAACATGATCTTTATATAATATACTAATAATTTTTGGCCTCATTTTGACCCATACAATGTATTTTTGGCTTTTTCTACAAATATACCTGTGGGACTTACCCATCAATAATTGTAATATTTTTTGCATAATTTCAGGAAAAGTCTAAACTGGAGAGTGAGCTTGCAAACTTTGGTCCTCGTATCAATGACATCAAGAGAATCGTCCAGTCACGCGAGAGAGATATGAAGGACCTGAAGGACCGCATGAATGTGGTAAGACTCAGCACAGTCTTTAAATAAAACTGAATGATCATTTCTCAGCTGTGATCAGTCATTTTGAAGTTTTTATTTCTGTTCAGGTGGAGGATGAAGTCTTTTTGGAGTTCTGTAAAGAGATCGGCGTGCGAAACATTCGTGAGTTTGAAGAAGAGAAAGTCAAGAGACAAAATGAGATCGCAAAGAAACGGTGAGATGATTAAAAGTTTGATTCATTAAATTTAAACCATACATCATAAAACCTGTCACAGTGTCACATTTTATCCCTGAATCAGAAGACAAAATTCCATTAGATTTTGCATAAACACAGACATGTAGGATTGTGCTTCAACCATTGCTATTGACTTCTGTTTAATCTCCTGTCTGTTAGTCTTGAGTTTGAGACTCAGAAGACACGCCTGGCCATCCAGCTGGACTATGAGAAGAACCAGCTAAAGGAAGACCAAGAGAAGGTGCTCATGTGGGAACAAACGGTCAAAAAAGATGAGAATGAGATCGAGAGACTCAAGAAGGTGAGAACTTACTGATACTCTCTTTAAACATCCTCCCTCTTGTGTGAAAAAAAACTCAATGAATTCAGTCTGTGCCTACAGGAAGAGCAGAGGAACATGAAGATCATAGATGAAACCATGGCACAGCTGCAAGATCTAAAAAACCAACATCTCGCCAAGAAATCTGAAGTTAATGACAAAAATCACGAGATGGAAGAGATCCGCAAGAAACTGGGAGGTGCCAACAAGTAAGAACTATAATTCCACATATCATCTATGTAGCATGATTCAGAAGAAATGGGCATGACATTGGAATGCTTATGTTTAAGGGAGTTAACCCAACTGCAGAAGGAAGTGACCGCCATCGAGACCAAACTGGAGCAGAAACGCAGTGACAGACACAACCTGCTGCAGGCCTGTAAAATGCAGGACATTCGACTTCCACTCCGATCAGGAACTATGGATGATATCAGCCAGGAAGAGGTACGTTTTCACATAAATCTCCTGACATCATATCTTTTAAAATGGCTTTTAAAAGCAAAGTATGCTGTAGGAAAATTAGTGAATCTTGGCATAAATCTTTTTTTACCCCTGGTTTCACAGACAAGGCTTAAGGCTAGTCATAGACTAAAACGCATGTTTGCTCTGCCTCAACTGGGCTTTAGTGTAATGGTCTCAGATTGTGTTGTGTTGTGATGTGTTGTAGGGAAGCTCTCAGGCTGAGGAGTCTCTCAGCAGCAGTCAGAAGACCTCCAGCACCGTCCTGGCCAAAGAAGCTCTCATTGAGATCGATTACAGCAGTCTGTCAGAGGACCTCAAGGTACATTAAGCCCTATATTACTGTGTCTACACTATATTGACCATGTTACAGTACAGTGCTTTTCATTTGCCCTCATGGGGAACAACGGCAGTAAATCCCCTGATTCAAATCTGTGTTTCCTGCAGGACTCACTGTCTGAGGAGGAGATCAAGGGAGAAATGAACACCTTACAGCAGAGACTGAACGAACAGCACAACATCCTACAGAGGATCAGTGCTCCTAACATGAAGGCTATGGAGAAACTAGAAAGCGTCAGAGACAAGTTCCAGGAGACCAGCGATGGTAAGATCTTCTCTTCTGTATGTTTTGATGGATGGGCATACGATTAGAGATTGCAATTATTATTAAAAGAAAACTGTTTTAACTCCATTGTTTTTTGTTTTGTTTATTAATGTAGAGTTTGAAGCTGCCAGGAAGAGAGCAAAGAAAGCCAAGCAGGCATTTGAGCAGATCAAGAAGGAGAGGTTTGACCGCTTCAATGCCTGCTTTGAGTCTGTGGCCACCAACATCGATGAGATCTATAAATCCTTGTCTCGCAACAGCAGTGCCCAGGTACGTCAATAAACTCATCGTAAACCCTGCTGACAGCTCTCTTTGTTTTTTCTGTGACCAACTTCTTTGTGTGTTTCAGGCGTTTCTGGGGCCTGAGAACCCAGAGGAACCATATCTGGATGGCATCAACTACAACTGTGTGGCCCCGGGCAAACGCTTTAGGCCGATGGATAACCTGTCTGGAGGAGAGAAGACTGTGGCGGCTCTGGCCCTGCTGTTCGCCATTCACAGGTACGTTTATTCAGCTATTTATTGCGTGCTACGA
The DNA here is from genome assembly GCA_025389145.1 of Misgurnus mizolepis. NCBI lineage: Eukaryota > Metazoa > Chordata > Actinopteri > Cypriniformes > Cobitidae > Misgurnus > Misgurnus mizolepis. The sequence continues at coordinate 6,125,822 of JAIFKI010000022.1, read as the reverse complement.
CTAGGCTCGCTTGACTTTGGATCGGTTTGCTTTACCATTGCAGTTCAGTACCGCTTCAAAGTAGGTGGGATTATAGATTTATCGATACGGTTGCGCCACCTTTACTGCGTGACATCATCGTTTATGCGATATAGGGCTGCACGATTAATCGCATGCGATACCACGCGCATCACGTCAGTAATGCCGGTTCCTTGATTAGTATTAAATCGCCAACAGCTGCTTTCAGATGGCGCGAAATTAACTGCACTGAGCCGTAGTTCCCTGACAAGCTGGGCCATATCGCATACATATCGCAGGCGATGCGTCCGCGATAATTAATGCGAAATTGCCCCGATTGTCAGTGAACTACGGCTCTGTGCAGTTAAAGCTTCTCCATCTGAAAACAGCTGATGGTGATTTACTACTAATCAAGGAACCGGCATTACTGACGAGATGCGCATGACAAACACATGCGATTTATCGTGCAGCCCTAATGCGATAGAAACAAATGCACAATACAAAGGCGATGGAGCGTAGTGATGGAATGGTGTTTTTGACATATCTATGTTTTTCATCACAATAAAGTCTCTGCATGCTATTCTGATAATGACATTTGTGTGCACTGTATGCGGTCCCTCACGTATGCGTAAAAATGGGACTATACTTTTAGCTTTATAGTGCTCTGGGGAATAAAACACTGAAACTAAAGTGGGGGGATTTCAATTATAATGGGTTGTGTACACACTGCTAACACATTTATGTTAAAACACCATGTAAAAGGAAAATTTGATAATAGGTCCAATTTAAAACACATTGTTCGTCAATGTTTCCTGACTGTGAGCCATCTGATCATTACAGCTACAAGCCTGCTCCTTTCTTTGTGCTGGATGAGATTGATGCTGCGCTGGACAACACCAACATCGGCAAGGTGGGTTTCACATCAACGCTCATTGAGACTTAACATGCATTTCACTTTATCCAGTGACATTCAGATGGACCCACTATACATGAAATCTTTCTTCATACAGAACCCAGCTCTTCATTTCAAAAACATTTCGTATGAGTAGCCAGAGAATTGATTCAAAATAATAAAACTGACATTACTTTATTACTCAAGAAAACACCTAAACAGAGAAGACAATAAATGCAGTTCTAAACGTAGGTTCGGGAGGAGCCTAAACATTCAGGCCTGTCAATCATCATCAGCATGGGCGTATATAAGGCAGCCTTCAGGCCTTCCTGTCCAGCTGCTTTCTTTTCCGACATCCCTCCTCCTCCCCATCTCCTCCTTCACTCTCTCCTTCTTCCTCTTTGCAGTTCAGTTGCAGGGGGTTGAACTTGTGGCTCGAGCCCCAGCCTCAGGTTCGCTCTCTCTGAAGGTTCAGAGCTCAGGTACAGAGCTCCCTTCGAGGACAGCAAGCCAAGTTTGTTTACCATTAATCATTAAGACCTGAATGCGCAGGCGAACTAGTGAAAGAAGTAATAGAATAGAGAAGTTATACAAATTCAATATACAATTTTTTTCATATTTTTGCTGAACGTGACATCACGATGCAGCAACACAGATCTCAGAGATCATGTGACGACGCTCAAGTGAAGTCTACAGATTTACAAGTATACAATTACACTAAAGTGTGTTATTTTTTTGTGTTGTATAGGTGGCAAACTACATCAAGGATCAATCTGTACAGAACTTCCAGGCTATTGTGATCTCTCTGAAAGAAGAGTTTTATACTAAAGCAGACTCACTGATCGGTGTCTATCCTGAGGTCAGAGTTTACACACATATGCAGACAAACACACGGCGTGTCTTTATTACATTACTGTACATATAACTCTCTCTCTCTCTCTCTCTCTCTCTCTCTCTCTCTCTCTCTCTCTCTCTCTCTCTCTCTGTGTCTGTCTGTCTGCCCTAACAGCAAGGCGACTGTGTTATCAGTAAGGTGTTGACCTTTGACCTGTCCCAGTATCCTGACGCCAACCCCAATCCCAACGAGTGAAGCATTCCTCACATTCCCAGAATCATTTCTTTATAATGAATGAGAAACAATGGCTTCTTTAATTCTCTTACTTATTCGTGTCTTTTACTGCATTTGTCAAGTAAAAAAAATCACATTATGAAAGTATTTTCAGTTTTTTCATCTTTACACTTGAATGTGTCAAATCCTCCAGTGTGTTTTCTATTGTGCTCATACCTTAGAGTCGTGTCATTTGAATCATGCTTTGAAGCTGTAGCTCATAGCTGATATTACACCTAATATCATTTTCTTTTATAGCTTTATTTCACATTAGAGAAAGAGTTGTACTCCTGTTGTACTTTTTCAATGTATTGTACTGTCTGCAGGTTTTAACTGTAATACATTTTTTCCATTAAAATAAATGACTTTAAATCAAATGTGATTGTACACATGTCATAGCTGTTCATAATACATGAAGCAAATTATAAATAGCCAAACTTGTCCTGCAGTTTGTTTGATTTACTGGCAAAGACATTATTTGGTTAAAAATGTAGACATGAAATCCAAGTCACACCAGCCATATACGCTAATATAAAGAGGCACACCAATCCAAAGTTTGGGAAGCCTGGAGTTTAACATGGTGAACCAAAAAAATGACACCAATAAATGCCTTTTTCTTAAATATAAAAGTAAATTAACATTTAGGACATAATTGTTAAAATTTTAACAAAACAACCAATCAATATGATTTTGGTTTAGCAATGAAGTAGGTGCCCTTTAATAACAGCCAGTGTATGTGAGGAGGAGTTAATGATTTTAAGAAAAGGCTCTAAGGTAACAGCTCTTTTAATAGTTTGGTTGGTATGGGGTCTATTAAAGATGTTGTTGGTTCAGACGCAGTGATACGTTTATTTAATTCTTCTGTTTTATGGCTAAAGTCAGGGTTCCCACGGGTCCTTGAAAGTTTGTGAATCTGGGGGAAATAATTCAAGGCCCTGGGAAGTTTTTAAAAATATACATACATAGATACAGGTCATTGAAAGTGCTTGAATCTATTTTATGAAAGAAGTTTTCTGGAAAAAAATCCATATTATTCCCTGTGTAGTGTAGGATACTATCATAAAAATTCTAGACTTTTTAAGTGCACGTTCGCATTAAATGCTTATATCTTCTGTATGCGAGTGTTGATTCAAACCAAAATGCTTTTTTGCATAGTTGTATTTGACACATGAAAACTTCTTGGGTTACGTATGTAGCTGTTGTTCACTAAGAAGGGAACGAGACGCTGCATCTCCCTTGCCATACTTCCTGCTTCCCTGTAACGATGTCTTTGGCAATATTTCAGATAGCGATATACTTCCCTGGCTCCTGTGTCACCTTGTCTTTGTCATTAAGCCTCACCATTGGTTGAATTTGATATACACATTCAGATGCACTTTCCTCTGGAGGCATCCCCAAAGTGTCACAGCAGTGACGCAGCGCGAGTTCCCTCGAAAGGCAACTGTAACAATCCACCTTAAAAGGTAACATGATGTAACCTTGCTCTCACTTGAAATGTGTCCCAACATTTAGTCCTTGAATTTGAGGGTATTGGACCTGGAAAGTCCTTGAAAGATCCTTGAATTTGAAGTTGACTAAAGTGTGGGAACCTTGTAAAAATTACTTGAGCTGTCGTTAAGGGGCAATATAGATTCTTGAGGGTTGAACATTTATTATTATTACATGGGGCTCTAAAATGCTTGATTTTCATTGGACGGTCACGACATTTGCTTGTTTGTTATTCCCAGATAACTACCGCTCAAAAACACAAGGTAACCTGGATGCTGCAAAAAAATTTGACGGGTAAAGTTTAATATTACACACAATTCAATAAAAATATGTTTTTTAATAACACAAATAACATTATATTTACAAATGATTAAACCAAATAGTGTGTTTGTGACATTTGAAGGTTTTGTCTTATCTTAAAACTGAAAAGAAATAAATTTTCCTCACGGAAGGTCTGCATTTGTTAAAAATGAGCAAATAAAATATTTCAAATAAATATTTAATGTTCCTCGTCATGTTTCCTAGCCTATTCACCTTCTGTACTCCATTTCAATACCTGTAAAAAAAATCCTAACCTGTGATGTCCTGTCTCCTTATCCTGATCTCCTTCTCTGTTCTCCAAATCCTTCAAGTTCACCCAATCTCCTGTACTACTCAGATGAAACCACCTCTTGGTCTTCATCATCGTTTGTATGTGTGCTTTCCAACCTGGACATCATCGTTACAACCAGTTACTACCAGAAAGACTCAATATATTTGCTTTACTTGCTTGCAATTCTTCCAATAACCTGTTTCAGTTTTCAGTTTGGACAGCTTTTATGGTGACCATATGTGCCATTCTTCCCGGACGCGTCCTGGCCAGGATTTTGGGTGCATCTTCCGGAAGTCGTATTTGTCGTCCGCAAACGTCACAGAGGATTATTATTATTATTACAGAAAAGCAACAGTTACATTTTAAGGTAAGAATGAAACTAAGATTGGATGTCTTATGTTTTTAACTGAATGGCGTATGCGGTCAACAAAAACGACTTGCACCGAAATCCTGGCCAGGACGCCACTGCGAAGAATGGCACGTATGGTCACCCTACTTTCATTTTAGTCTAGGACTATTTTAATCCCTGTCCAGGAAACCGCCCCTTACTCATTTAGCAAACGCTTTCATCCAAAGTGACTTACAAATGAGGTAAAACATAAAAGCAATTAGATCAACACGAGAACAGCAAAACTAGTCTCTTCAAGAATTTTTCTCATCCTTTATTAAAAGACAGAAAAGTATGTGAAAAGTAAATTATTAAGTGAGGTCTTGGCGGAAGAGATAAAGTCAGCAGATCGTGTCGCGACCGGTAGATCATTCCACAGATGTGGAACAGATCCAGAGAAGGTGAAAGTGATTTTTTCCCTTTTTGGGATGGCACCACAAGACGTCGCCCGTTGGCAGAGCTCAGAGAACTAGAGGTTACATAAGTTTGTATAAACAAGTGAAGGTAAGGGGGTGCTGACCCAGTGGTAGTTCTAAAAGACCAGGAGCAGAACTTTGAATTTGATGCAAGCTGCTATAGGAAGCCAGCGTAACCTGCCAAAGAGAGGAGTGATGTGTGCCCTCTTTGGCTCATTGAAGACCACTCTTGCCATTGCATTCTGGATCATCTGTAGGGTTTGGTTGTGAAGGCCAGTAACGCATTGCAATAGTCCATCCTGGACAGAACAAGGGCCTGGACTAGAACTTGTTTAGCATGCTTAGATAGGAAAGGTCTAATTTTCCTAATGTTGTAAAGGATGAATCTACAAGAGCAGGTGGTGGTATCGACATGCTCTGTGAAACTAAGCTAAATCATCAATGGCCACTCCCAGGGTTCTGGCTTTCCTGAAAAGCGTAATGGTGGAAGGACCTATAGTTGAATTGAAAGATTGCAATGAATCTCAGGGTCAGGCGATATGACGTGTAGTTTTGTCTTTGCCAGGTTCAGCTAGAGATGATGATCCTTTACCCAGAGTAAGATGTCACTCAGGCATGCTGAGATGCGGGAAGAAACTGTTGGATCGTCAGGTGGGAATGACAATGGAGTTGTGTGTCATCCACATAGGAGTGGTAGAAAAAGCCATGTTTCTGCATTACAGAACCCAGAGATGTCATGTATATGGAAAATAGAAGTGGTCCAAGCACTGAGCCTTGAGGATTCCAGTATTGAGGCGTTGGGGTTCAGAGACGTCACCTCTTCAGGATACTCTACCCTACTTGAAAGGTAACTTGAACCATAGTAGCGCCGTTCCAAAGACACCCATAACCTTGAGGGTCGACAGGAGGATGTGGTGATTGACAGTGTCAAAAGCAGCAGATAGATCCAGTAAGTTAAGAACAGATGATTTGGAGGATGCTCTTACCTGCCTTAGGGCTTCAATGACTGAGAGCAGCGCTGTCTCGGTGAAGTGACCACTCTTGAAGCCAGACCGATTGCTGTCCAGGAAGTTATTCTGTGTGAAGAAGGAGGAGAGCTGGTCAAAACCACATGCTCAAGAGTCTTGGCAATGAAAGGGAGGAAAGATACCGGTCTGTAGTTTTCTAACATTGCAGGATTAAGTTTGGGTTTCTTCAGCAGCTGAGTTATATGGGCCTCTTTAAAAGCGGTGCGGAATGTACCAGTTGAAAGAGATGAGTTGATAATGTGGGTGAAAGCAGGGACAACTGATGGAGAAATGGCCTGAAGGGCAGTGTGGATGGGATCTAATGGGCAGGGAGCCGGGTGGTTGGAAGCAAAGACCTTAGAGACGTCCGGTTTAGATAGGAAAGAGAAAGAGGGGAGCGAGCTTGCATCAGGAGTTTGAGCATGTGCAAGAGACGGCACAGAGAACTGATTACTGATAGTGATCCAAATGGCATTACAATTCTTAATTCTGCAAGTGATTAACAAGCCAAATGTAATTTGCAACAACTTTGTATCTTGCCTGTTCTGGTTATCTAATTTGCTGGTGCGTCAAAGACAAATTTTCACCTCGGGGGACAATACAATACAATACAATACAACAAAACACAAGTTAATTTCCGTTTGTGCTCTGTTTCTCTTTTTAAAGGGTGTATAGTAGTGTGGCGTGACATTTACTTTCTCTAACCATTTTTACTCTCGTAGCTTCAAATGTACTGGATATGATACTGGTCCCCCAACTGCTTGTCATTTCATTAAGTGTGGTTATGTTTATTAGTTAATACAAGAGGAGTCAGGGTGGGCAGATTATTTGTGAATGTATTTTAGGTGATTGTTCTACCCTGAAAGTTACAAGGGTATGTGATATAAGCAAGTCTAGCGTATAATTAAAACGATAAGTGGCTCTGTTGACATTTTATGCAACACTGAAAGTGTTTAGTAGCTCTGTAAATGCCGCTGCTAATAAATGCTTTCTATTATCTAAATGGATATTAAAATCTCTGACAGCTAGCACTATGTTAACATTAACCAAAAGATTAGACAGAGAAATTGAGGAAACTCTAGGTCTCTGGGCGTCCATACACAGTAACTATTGTTAAAGGTAACATCTAACAATTTCTTTTTTTTAACAATGTTTTTATCTGAAGAACATAGAGGGCTGAGACTGCAGTTTTGTCTTACTTGTTACTAAATAACTCAGCTTAGATATTTTAAGTGTCACACCATATTCAGTCTTTTTCTGTTGGATTTCATTTGTGCATGTATGTGTTTGTTTGTTTCTTTTAAACCACTGCAAACATACCAGTCATGTGTTACGTAGTTTTATCACCACAAAGCAGAAATACATGATGTCCAATGCCATAGTCTTCATTAACTTATGTGGGAATATTTAGGATGTTTGGCTTCAATCTTCACAGTTTTATCATCATACACGCACAGTGATGAATGGTTTGATATGTTGAGAAGTGTTTGGTAATGTCTGATGCTCCTCCTCCAGCAGGGTTACAGTACACACCTGTGTCATACACGACTACAACATATCCATTTTCTCAAGAGGACATCAGATTGTCAGTGATTTCTCATCGCACACTTAAAAGTTATAATGTCTGACTCTCAAATCCAACTCACTCAGAATCCACTGGAGAAAATCTGGGTGCCGTGGATGAGCAGCAGATTGAGACGCAGACGAGGCTGTAAGTCTGAACATATCTAACTACGTCATCTGCCTTTATATCACATTACTAAACAGATTGGTTTTGTAATAATTGTCAGTATGCTCACAGGTTGGATGCATTTTGTAAACCTCTTCCTGTAAGCCTCATAAACTACTTTATATACAACATCTGTAAAAATACTTTCCCTTAAATCTATATTTTTATAATGCTTATGAAGAATTTTATGTGAAAGCTTTTTAAATAAAAATTTATTTAAAAGCACCTCTTTTTATTATTCAAGGCAGATATTGCTATTTATGTTGTGTGTGTATATATATATATTTATTTGTGTATGTGTTATAATTTTTGTGTGTTGTTTGAGGTGATTTGTGTCCTCTGGGTTGTTGACCCTTTGTAGAGTCCAGTTTACTGCCCTTTACACACACACAGAGCAATGACATCAGATGGTCCAAACCCTCATCTCGCCAGCAGGGGTGTTTGTTCCTAGACTTTGATCATCACTGGAACACAGGACCTTCCCTAACTATTTGACCTAAGTACTTGATAGAGGGAGTCCAGGGCCTTCAGGAAGATTATTTTCTCTGCAAAACATTAAAAAGTCACAAAACACACTTGCTGTTTCTGCTCATCTCATGTTAATTTTGAGTACCTAATTTTAGAGCTCCCTTCTTCAAATCTTACCCTGGAGGTCCGGAGCACTGCAGAGTTTAGCTCCAACCCTAATCAAACACACCTGAGCAAGCTAATCAAGGTCTTCATGATCACTAGAAAATCACAGCTGTGTAAGTTTGATTAGGGTTGGAGCTAAACTCTGCAGTGCTCCGGACCTCCAGGGTAAGATTTGAAGAACCCTGCTATAGAGTAACTGTGGGTTCACACCAGACGCGAGTTCAACGATTTGCGAGAGTAGATTGCATACAAAGTCAATGTAAAGACCCAATCAGATGCATCCTCGCGTAGGGCGATGCGAATGACGCGATATGGGCGTCGCATTTGCCGCGAAGACACACGCTATTTGCCTCAAACGTGTCTTCGGCCAAGTTGAAAATATTCAACTCGAGCGAAAAATTAGCATGACACGGAGTTAAATCCCGCGAGTAATCTAGAGCAAGCAACATGATGCTATGCATTTGGTGTGTACGTAGCATAAGACTGCATCCCTCATATCTCAGAAAAGAGTATCAGATTTACATGAGACAGATCAGCTGTACTGATTCTTGGAGCGAGTCACAAGCAAGCAACACACACAAAAATTTTTCCACTATTTCTGGATAACTTATGATTCACTACATGTTTGTGTCGTTTTCATTATAACAAGTAGATGTGTTGCACTGCATGAGGCAAATGCTTTCAGTCCAACTCCCCCTGCCGGACCCCCTCAATACACTAAAACTGCACAATTTCAAGTGGCCTTTTATTGTGGTCAGCCTAGGGCACACCTTGTCATTAATCATGCTGTATAATCAGCATCTTGATATGCCACACATGTGAGTTGGATGGATTATCTCGCCAAAGGAGAATGCTGCACACCAAAAGCTAATCGGCTGATTTGGGGCCGATTTCCCCCCTTCCGACAATCCTAGCTATGTCCCGATTATCTTGATGGTTCTACAGATTATCTTATCAGATTTTTCCTTGGTGTGAAGTGTGTTAAGAGTGTCCGAACCTGATCGGAAGAACGTCGGAGCTGCCCCGATTGCGAATCGTAAATATTAAACATGTTAAATATTTACGATCAGAAATCCTGATTTGTGTGGGGAACCCCGAGGACAAACGTGCCCCAGTATAAATTGTCTATGAAGACGCCCCTGCGCTGTGGTGCAAACTACTGTAGATTTTACTGTTGTCTCTGATGTTTCACTCTGTGTCATGTGTTTGTTTCAGCATCAGTACCACAGTTCACCAACTCTCCTACTATGATTGTGATGGTTGGTCTGCCGGCCCGTGGAAAGACCTACATCTCCAAGAAACTCACTCGATACCTTAACTGGATTGGAGTTCCCACTAAGGGTGAGAGTCGATTATTAGTCATGGCAGGAATCCACTGTCTGTATTATTATTGAAGTTTGGGTTTGTTTATGAAACAATGCTCCACTTACCGATGGCAAACGACTGAAATTAAATTAACATGTTCAGAAACATCATTCAAGATTAAATCCTCTTGGTGTAGAATGAATCAGTTGATGCTGTTTCGTTTCCCTGCACTTTAATCACAGATGTGAAATTATTTTAACAGTATTTAATGTTGGACAGTACCGTAGAGATGCGGTGCAGAGCTATAAGAGTTTCGAATTTTTCCGGCCAGACAATGAAGAAGCCATGAAGATTCGCAGGTGAGAAACAAACTCTCTTTGTAGTTTATTTGCTGCTGTGTTAGGGTTCTTTCTATAAATCGTGTGTGTGTGTTTAGAGCCTGTGCTTTGACAGCACTGCAGGACGTCTGTTCTTACTTTACTAATGATCATGGACAGGTGGCGGTAAGTGACAGCACACACACAGACATACACACAGAAACGCACATAATCTAAGAAAAAATGAGAGCATTCTGTTTGTGTCCAGGTGTTTGATGCAACTAACACAACAAAAGATCGTAGAGAACTCATTCTGAGCTTTGCTAAAGAGAACGGCTATAAAGTGAGTTTAGCTTTATCTCTTCAAACATTCAGAAATCAAATCTACCCGTTTAAAACTTGTTTATGGTGTCTTACTTTGTTAGGTCTTTTTTGTGGAGTCTTTGTGTGATGACCCTGAAATCATTGCAGAAAACATCAAGGTGAAGAAAACACATTTGTGTCTCTTTAAGATTGTTTGTGTATTATGTGTAAATTAGATACATACAGTATACGCGTATTTGTTAATTGCTTTTACCTGGGTTTGTGTGGGGTCCTAAAGTCTAAAAAAGTTCAAAATGAAAATGTTAGGCTTTAAAAAGTCTTAAATTTGCTGAGGTATTTTGTAAAGAATCTGAAATAATTTACATTGTCATTTAGCTGATGCTTCTATCCAAAGTTACTTACAAATGAGGAAAACAATGGAAGCAATCACATTAACTCAAGGGCAGCAGTGCATAACTGCTCTGAATCTTGTCTCAGTTAACCTAACGCAGCACACGAAGCAGGAGTATAAAACTTTTTTAAGGAAGGATTATGAAAGAACAGAGGGGAATTGTGAGTTTAGTGATACTTGGCTTGTAAAAACTACATTCAGGGCTTCCTACTGCTTCATATGAAAAAAAAAAACAATTGTTAGTCATATGGATGCTGGAGTCTCAAGGGTCTTCAGCAAACAACAGCCATCTCTCAGTTCTGGTGGCTCAACACTGCCGAGGTGAGACCTGTACAGAGGCTCTGAGTCCTCCACACTGTGACTACCCAGCTAAGGGAAAAAAAGTTCTAAGAACGCTTCTTGAAAGTTCCCAACATTTCAAAAAATGTTGGGCCAATATAAAAAGTGTCATTTTTTATGTTTTAAGAACGTGTCTTGGTTGTGTGAATGTTAGAGAAATGTTACATTCTATAATTTTCAAATGTTATGACAATGTCATGTTTTAATGTTCTCTCATATTTTTAAAACTTTTAAGCTTGGTATGTAAATGATAGAGAAATTATAAAACATTATTTCTGAATGTTCTGTAAAAGTATTGCTGTAGAAAACACAATTCACTTATTAGGCTTAGATGTTAATGTTTTATTTAAAGTCACCATTATGGTGATCAGTGTTTGTTTTAGTCAGACTCTTGACCCTTAAGTTATAACTTGCTAGTTTTTTCCTGGCTGCTATAACTTTGTGTGTTGAAATACGCTTGTTATGGCAAAAAGAAGTCTGTAATTTAGTATGATGGTTGTGGTTAGTATCTGATGGTAGTGCTCATCATCTAATGATTTGAGTTATTAATTCATTGCTTACTCACTCATTAAAATATTTTTTCCAGAAATAATGTAATACTACAGAACAGAAAAGTTTGTCTTTTAAAAACACTGTGCACATAAAAATTGAACCACTGTGTAATTTTTAGTCACACAAACATCAAGAATTAAAGTATGAATCTCAACAATTGTAACAATTAAATGAAAAACTTCATGCTGCAATGCATGCATATTGTTAAGATTCATAATCTGATTCTTGATCTTTGTGCGGCCCAAGTACACCGTGGTAAATTTTTGTCCATAGTTTCTAAAAATCCTTAATGACAAACTGCTATGAGAGTGCTGCATCTCATATACATTATTGAAAGAAGAGAAAATTTTGATGAGTGAAACAATCAAATAATTGGAAGATGACCTTTACCATTATGTACCAACCACAACAAAATTGCACTATTAACTTTACATTACCATAACAAATGTGTTTTATACACACAAAGTTAATGCAACCAGGGAAAAACATGGCAAACAAAATGTCAAGGGTCAAGAGTCTAAATAAACAAACACTAATCACCATAATGGTGACTTTAAATAAAACAAAACATCAACATCTAAACCCAATAAGTAAATTTTGTTTACTACAGCACTATTTTTACAGAGCATTCAGAAATAATGTTTTGTAACAGTTTTAAAATAAAAAAATGAAATGTAATATTTGAAAATGGTAGAATTTAATATTTCTAAACATTCTTAAAACATTAAAAAAACTGGACACTTTTTGTATTGCCATAACGTTTTTGGGAACGTTGGGAACTTTCAAGGAATGTTCGTAGAACTTTTCTCACACTAGTTCTATAATGTGAATGAGGAAATCTGGGATTGTTTTAGGCAATGTTTCTGCTTTCTGACTTCACTAAATCATATAGGTGCAGAAAAGATTCACGACAAAAAATGAAATCTAAGAAAGTCAAAAAATCTTGTTTTTATAGAAAATATGTCTTGTTCTAACATTTTTTAAATCTTTTCACCTGATCATGTTTCTATAAGTATAGAAGAAACAAACTGTTGCCTTTCAGGATTAAAAATTCCATTTATTTCTCATAGAGAGAGAGAGAGAGAGCACATAACACATTTAATACAAAGCAGAAATCTTAAGGTTTCTAAGCATTAGTATAGAAGCAATTTGGATAAAAAAACATGCATTGCCAAAGACTAAAACTAAACAAGGCTTCATACATCACAACAAACAACTGTATATGATTAAAGAAAAAACTTTTAATTGTAAAGTATTTTGTATGTTTACAATGAAGATATTAAATATGTTTAGTACTGTCTTCTATGTGTGAGTGTCAAGTCAAAGTTTGTTATGTTGTGGTTTACTTTGGAGCTGGGGTAAGCAACGTTCTTCATCCGATATCAAATTACACATCTGAGATGATCAGATCTCGCTAATTCTGATCTCACTAATTCAGTTATTTGAACACCCCTGCTGTTTATGATTAGTATGGCAGGATTGACTTATCTGAGATCATTGCACATTCCTAAGCATGTTTGTTTTCAGAAAAAAGTACAGAAAAGTCAAGTACAGAAAAAATATATTTTTTTATTTTATATACACTTTTTAAATAACATCCCTAAAAGATTAAATCTATCCTTTTTTATTATGTAAAGCTCTTTATATTAATCTGCATCTTTCACAGATTGCGCTTGTGTAATGGAGAATACGTGACTGTGACAGACTTTCTGTTTCACATCCACTTAAAAAGGTGCGATCTTATCTTGTTTACATGAAATAAGCCTGTTCCAGAGCAAGTTTAAGTTTACGGGCCTATTGCTATGACAACAAATCTTGGATGAGCTTCGAACCAAATAATCCAAGATCAAGCCAAATTGCAATCCACGTACGAAGAACAGACCCCAGGTCTTTGTTTAGAAATGTGTTTACAGTTATATGTGTGCTTTACTGTGTATATTCTGTAATGTTTTAGCAAGTGAAACTGAGCAGTCCTGACTACATTAACTGTGATAAAGAGGAGGCTGTGGCCGACTTTCTGAAGAGAATCGACTGCTACAAGCTCACATACGTTCCTCTGGATGATGACAGAGACATGTGAGTTCATCCAGTATTTCTCCCACTTGCCGTATCTGCCCGTGACTACTGTACTCTACAAAGCTTTGTGAAAGTTACAATCAAGTCTACTGGAGGAATTGCATTAATGGCTCTACAAAGCATTGACTAAGTTAGCTTTCACAAGACGAAATGTAGACGAAGGACAGTTTTGACAAAGATCTGTTGTTTGAGGTGCTTATACTGTAAATCTGTGTGTCCATAGGAACTTGTCGTACATTAAGATCTTTAATGTAGGAAGCAGGTATCTGGTGAATCAGGTTCAGGATCACATTCAGAGCAGAATCGTCTACTACCTGATGAACATCCACGTCACTCCTCGCACTATCTATCTCTGTCGACACGGAGAGAGTGAACTCAACCTTCTTGGGCGTATTGGCGGCGATTCTGGCCTTTCACCGCGGGGAATCAAGGTGAGCGTGATTGCTTTTAGATGTTTATTCCAGCAGTGCAGTTATTCCATCATTGACAGTGACACACATCCACATAGCATCCAGCCTTCGAAATGGGACACAGCTTAAGGGGGTGTGCACACCAAAGCTTTTAAACGCGGTTGAAAAAGCCAGGCAGATGCCGACTGTCATCTTTTTTTTAGCCGACTTCTACTTTCAGCTGAGCGTTTTGGTTGCTGTGATACTTCTGCTTTGTTTATCAGTCGTTGACATTGACGAGCTAAACTTGAATATTTTTAAACTCTCCGCACGAAAAAAACACAGAACACCGGCTTTCAGCGAGGAAAAAAACACCAACTGATGGCTTTTTTGAAAAGCACCGCGCTTCCATTGGAAACAATTGAAAACATACGCCGGCGTAAAAGCTTTGGTGTGCACGCTACCTAAGGCACTAAAAACAACTTCAACACTGCATAGAAATGATCTGACAACCACACACAACACTCTAGAAATGTTATACCAAAAACACTTGAAACACCTTAGCAACCACATAGCAATGCCTTGCCGGTACACCGCTGTGTCATGCACATCAAGTTCGGCTTATGTTTGTGTCAGTTTGCAGCATCTCTGGGAACGTACATCCGAGGTCAGTGTATCCCAGACCTGAAAATCTGGACCAGTCACATGAGAAGAACCATCCAGACCGCAGAAGCTATCGGTGTAACCTATGAGCAGTGGAAAGCCCTGAATGAGATCGATGCTGTAAGTCTGGAGCGAGACGGTTTCGGTTTTTGGTTAATGGGTCGTTTACACTACAATGTTTTTAATCTTAAACTGTAAATAGTTTATGCGGTTTGGCTGTTAGTTTACATGACAACAGCATTTTAAAGTCCTGAAAATTCAAACTTTAAAGATGTGTGAGTATAACTAAAACAACAATGGCGGCCTTTCTTTACATGGTAACATCGCCATCTATTGACCCGGGACATGTAATAACAATAGATTTAGTCCTCTTTGCAAGTGTAAAAAGCGTTGTTTTCTGTATGTGACATTTGTCAAAAGTGCTTCTTACTTTATCCTTGTCATGTAAATATAGCCTAAGTGTGACCAGCTTTGTGTGAGATGAGATCCTGTGGTCATGAAGCGTGTGTTGATCTATAGGGTGTTTGTGAGGAGATGACGTATGAGGAGATTCAAGATCACTTTCCTGAGGAGTTTGCCCTCAGAGATCAGGATAAATACAGGTATCGCTATCCGAAGGGTGAGGTGAGTCACAGCTCTATCATGCAATTTTTACCTTAATATTTAATGATCATTCTGAACCAAAGAGCATGCATCTGTGTGTGTGTGTGTTAGTCGTATGAGGATCTGGTTCAGCGTTTAGAGCCGGTGATCATGGAGCTGGAGAGACAGGAGAATGTGTTGGTCATCTGTCATCAAGCCGTCATGCGTTGTCTTCTGGCATACTTTCTGGATAAAAGTGCAGGTAAAAAAACTACTGGGATAAAATATCCATAAACACATAAAGGGCCGGTTTCCCAGACAGGGATTAGACTAGTCCTAGACTAAAATAAATGTAAGAGCTGTCCAAACTTGCATTGACATATCTTATAATAATACACCAGTGCCCTTTGTTATGTCTCAAAATGCTCAAAAGTAATGTTTTAGTAAGGTATGTTGGTTAAAAATAGTTATATTTCCTAAACAAACTAAGGCCTAGTACTGGTTTAAGATATTCCCTGTACGGGAAACACTTCACAAATATTTCCAATGGACAAAACTATTTTTAATTTATAATGTAATTAACACCACAGGACTGTTAAATGCTTCATTTGATTAGTTGTGTAATGTTCAATAGGTGTTGTTGATTATACACTACTACACAAAATGTTGTGTATGTTTGGGTTTTAGAGATCAGGTAGCAGCCTTCTCCACTACCATCCCATGTTTTTTAAACTGGTCAGTGGGCTAAAGATGTTGGTTAATGGGCACGACAGGATGACAGTATAAACCTTAATTCTATCATAATGAAATTTATTTATTTCTATCAATCAATCATTTATATGTATCCCAAATTACAAACTTTACAATCAATTTGCCATAAGTTAAGGGTAATACACAATGATATGATTACAATCTGAGCTTGAGCAGATGTTTTTTACATGCTGAAGAGCCAATGATATTGCCTTTGATATACAGTAGATGAACTGAATAAAGCATTCATTTTACCAGACAGTGCTTTGGAGTTGCCACCTGCGTTGTCATTTATTTTCATATAGCTGCAATAAAAGTGATGAAGGTTGGGACCCAGGTTGACTGTATATATGTGTATTTATTGTTGTTTAATGTCTCTTCGACTCCAGATGAGTTGCCGTATCTAAAGTGTCCTCTGCATACAGTTTTAAAACTCACTCCTGTGGCTTACGGTCAGTCTCTTATCAACACTTTTATTGTCTACATGAGATCACTTCAACCTCAATAATTATTTCCATATTGGCTTTCCAGGTTGTAAGCTTGAGTCCAAATTTCTGAATATTGAAGCAGTGAACACACATAGAGAAAGACCAGTGGTGAGTACAGGGACACTCTCATTACACTGAAACATTTACTTAAATACAGCTAGAATCTACACATTACAGTTTTCTCAGCTTAGATGCAAGACACGAAACATATATTATACATTCCAGCGTGTGACCCATTCACACCTCTATTTCTACACCTCTTGTCTTTGTCTGTGGGACTTTGTAACTGTTATGAAAACAGACTCTTCATCCACACCTTGCTAATATTAACATTTCTAGAAGGGGTGCACCGATAAATGCTGATATATTATAATTCGTGGTCGATAACTATTCTTAATCACACAGCTGATATTATTCACAGCTATTTCATGTACTACAGCTTTTGATCAGTAAGTCCTTATTGATATGAAATCACTGTTAGTTTGAGTCGTTTATAACATGCGTTTGAGAAAGCAACATTCGTTAAACATAATCATTATACATATTCTTTATTATCATGAAAAAAAACTGAAAAGTTTTGAAGAACAGCAATATAAATATATCCTTAAGACATTTCCTGGAGCTGCGTGTGTATGGTTCTTTGTCTACATCGCATATTTAGTTTCTGAACGAGAGCGCCCTCTGGCTTTTGGATGTAGCGGCATTTTACCGCAATTCATTGAGAAGCATAGCAAGCATCATCGGTCAAGCATCATCCCCTAATGAAAAATTCAGCTAAAGTCAAGTCAAAGTTTATTTATATATAGCACAGATTTAACACAACTGTAGTTGATCCAAAGTGCTTTACAATAAAACAGTTAAAAATAAAAGAAATAGAAAGGAATAGAAAACATGAATGACGATAAAATCAAATATCCAAACAATCAGACAAAGTTGTATATACATAGTTGGAATTGCCAATTATAAAGAGATAGTGTGCACATGTGTATAAAGAGATCCTTTGCAGACAATTAGGTACCCATACATACATATACACACCCCAGCACCCCTACACAACTACATATACATACCCAACATCATTTGAATGCTAATGTGTAAAATTAAGTCTTTAAACTTGTTTTAAAAACACCCAGTGTTGGAGAGCTCCTTATATCCAACGGTAAACTGTTCCAGAGCTTTGGGTCGGCACAGTGTGATCTGTCACAATGTATTTAGCAGGCTTCACCGAAAAATTTCAATTCTGTTAAAAATGAAAAGTTGTTAGAAACCTGTATAAATGTCTTTGTTCTGCTAAGGAAGATATTTTAAAAAATCAGATCTGGGACGCCATTGACTTCCATAGTAGAAAGTTCTTACAGTCTGAGCCTTCAACTTGATATACACCTATAAAAAAAACTATGCAGACAACTCACTAAGTTTTGAGATCATAT
Organism: Misgurnus mizolepis; assembly: GCA_025389145.1. Classification (NCBI taxonomy): domain Eukaryota; kingdom Metazoa; phylum Chordata; class Actinopteri; order Cypriniformes; family Cobitidae; genus Misgurnus; species Misgurnus mizolepis. The sequence goes on along the minus strand of JAIFKI010000022.1, from coordinate 6,107,966 downwards.
TTATTTACATACCTTATTTAACATGTTTGTGTAGTAAGACTTGGGTTGCTAAAGTATTATTGGCTGATATGAGATTAAAAATGATACAGATAGCATTTCATCAACATCATTATAAAGATTTTAATTCAGCAGCAAACCACACAGAATTGAAGCGAGATCAGTAATCCCTGAAAACCTTTAACAGAATGTGGACACTCAGTGCCATCACACAGCTCTTCATCGTTCTGTTCGGGTTCAGCCGATGGCAAGTCCTACGCCCACCAGAGCTCCCTGTTTACAGGATTTGGGCTTGACTGAACTCAGTCTACAGGTACCCAATTCAAACCTAAAAGACTCCACCTGACACTTAACCAGCTATCTATCATCAGTTACTACTAACCTGAGTATCTGCAATCCTGCACTCTTTCATTCAAGTTAATTTGCATATATGCATTATTTTAATGAACTACATGTTTTATTTCACATAAATTTTGTGTAAACATAGCTGTAATATTAGCGGTTGCAGTATGTACAGCTTCAGTACAATATGATCTGCTCTCTTTTACTGTAACTTAGTTAATATCGTCTCAGGTTACAACTGTAACCCTGGTTCCCTGAGAAGGTAATGAGACGCTGCTTTGCTGTAGTGACGCTATAGGAGCGCCTCTGGGTAATTGCATCTGAGGCATGCATTGTCTAATAACAAGACAGGCTGTCACCAGCGAGCTGACGTCACGACCAGGAAGCATAAAAACCCATTCAGAAAGTATATTGATGGCTTCAATCCTACCGGAGTAAGGGCAAAAGGGATGCAGTAAGTATGGCAGGGCGACGCAGCGTCTCATTCCCTTTTTGAGGAACAAGGGTTACAGGGAACTAAAATACTGCCCCAGCTGAGCAGTTGACTGGATCTGGCACCAAACTAAAGTTCTATTTCAGAGCATAAGCTTCCTTGTAAAGGGAGCTCTGGAGTAAAGTATGACATGCCCCGAGAGTGGACCCAAGGTGAGAATCGGGGTCCGTCCACATAGAAAGGGTACAAAGTCTTTAACGCGTAACCCCCTGGCATTTTTTAGGATGAAAACGTAGAATTGCAAACTTTCCAGAACTTCCAGGATCAAAGCAATTGGAGGGAAGCCATACAGACAAAGCCTCAGCCACATCTGTACCATAGGATCCACCCCTGGCCTCAGCCCTTCAGCCTCGACAGGATGTCTGCTCCCTGTTCCTATCTAACTGTACCCTGTTTGGACATTGGGAGACAGATGTGCCTGCAGATGTCCAAGACAATGTGTTTTCTGTCCAGGAAAAAGCACACTTTACTTGGCATATAACTTCAACTCCAGGTGTTTACTATGGGTGGGGAAAACATATCAGTGTCAAACTACAAACCGTTCAGACTTAGTTAGTAGGAACCAATATTTAATGTAATTTAAAATCCAGATGCCCTGGAGTCACAAAAGAGTCAGAGGTGCATCCACGGTTAATTCAGCAGCTTAAGTAAGAGTTAGTAATGATCTCCTACTATCTGGTGATTCCGGCAACGTTTCCTTACTGCTGTTACGCGATCTCAGTTCAGCTTTCCACTGCCTGCCACAGATTATTACTGACGCGCCTCTCAGAGATTGGTATCTCTGGAGCAGCGCTATCCTGGTTTTCCTCCAATCTGACAAACAGACAACATTTTATTTCCATGCACAAATATAAATCGCTAACTGTCCTACTCAAACAAGGTGTTCCTCAAGGTTCAGTTCTCGGACCATTCCTATTCATCATCTACATCATGCCTATTGGACAAATTATGCGCCGTCACGGTTTTCAGTACCACTGCTGTATATGCTGAGGATATTCAGATCTATACTTCCTTCCAACCCGACTGCATTAACCAGATCACATTACTCTCAGCATGTGCCAGTGAGCTAAAGACCTGGCTAACTTTAAACTTTCTAAATCTGACCAAAACTGAAATCTTAAAACCTGGGGCAATGTATTTCCAGCCTTGTGTCAGCAGTTTTACAGAGACAAACTCTAGTTTTCTTCTGAAAATCGACTTCTGTTTGTTCAGTGGTGTGAAAATTGTAACGTTATGCATAACATAAAATACTCATGGATTTAATGGTATTAAAATTTCTTGTGTGTCTATCATAAAAATATCTTTTTTGGCATGTGACATCCCTATTTGCCCACCCCAAAGAAAATGTATGACATAAAACATTCCAAAATTTTAATTAAACAAAACATGAAATAATACAATGTAGTGCTGTTGGTTAGTAGCCTTATTTATCTATTTATGATTAAATTTATTTTACAAAATGTCATAAAACAGTTTGAGAACCACTGATTTAAATTATTTTCAGCTGAGTAAAGTGTAATACTGAGAAATAAAAAATAAACAACTGTCATCATGAGACATAATGAGCTTCATAAAGACCAAAGCTAGACTGAGGAAGACTAGAAGTTTTTCACAGAAGTTCACAGCACTTTAAAAATGTTGTTCTTGTGCACATCCTTAAAAATATTTGTATCAAACTGCAGTTTATCCTTTGTAATGATATATTTGAATATGTTTAGAAGTGTAATATGATTATTATGATACCTCTCATATTTCATTGGAAATGGTTAAAATAAGTTTCAGAAAAGTATAGGTTGTATTTAATTATAAGATATCAATTTAATCATCTTTGTCTATGAATGTTTATACAAATATTATCTTAATAGCACCACTTATATAAGTGTCCTACAGACAATAATTTTTAAAGTTTATATCACTAATATACATCGTATGTATGTACAAACTGACATTGACATCTGACATATGACAAATGAAACTTGAAGTTATGAAAATCTGATATGATAATCTGTTTAATAGCACGATTAATACAACTTTCTGACTATATAACTGCTGCGAAATAATTTTTACTGTTTGTATCGCTCATTTACACCTTATGTTTATTTTTATGACAGGCATGTTTGCTTATTAGCACTTCAATATATACCTTTCAGATTAAAATCCTATTATTTTAAGTGTTACCACTGTCAAATCTGATACACTGGTGTGTTTGGTATGATGTGGTCTGATTTTTTTATTCCAAATTTCATTTCTATTTATTTGTAACTGTACAATATCTGCAATTTTAACAATGGACTCATAATTCATTTCTTGTTTTCTTGATCTTATGTGAATGTTTCAGAATGTGGATGTGGACAGAGATCCAGATGATGCTTTACAGACGGTACCACAACACAGCTAGATGATATCATGAGAAAACATCACAGTCCCTCACATCCTCATCGATAAACTGTTTAAAGATTAACTATGATGAGGAGAATATTGGCAGTGAGAGATTATTTAGTGGTCTTTAAGTGACATCATTTAAATTTTGTGCCAGGGTTGTCTCTATACTTTGTTGAAAATAGTTTTGAATGCAGAATTATTTACATTTATAATAATTTGATAGAGTGTAAAGAACTGTATTATAATTGACACTTGTAATAATGTGGGAATGTAAAGGTCAATGTAACCATGTTACTACATTACTTTAATCAGGAACAAATGTTTGACATTTGATAAGGAAGTAGGTGGTAGTGCTGTTACTAGCAGATCAACTTTTATTATTATTCAACATTTGTATTGATACTATAATGAAACAAACAATGTTAAAGGTTTATATATAAGGTCTTATATATATATATATATATATATATATATATATATATATATATAAGAATTTTGAGTGAATTAATATGTTACAAACACAATTGACAAATTATAGCTAGATGATTAATGAAATAACATAATTTAGCTTTTTTTTATTAAAATTATGGTTTAAGTGTTAATAATAAAGCAGTTGTAGTGCTGTGTATTTTACAGCTAAACTCTATGAAACTATAAAAGCTTTTCATTAAATTTAGTATCAGAATTGTAAAGTTCTTGTTTAACCGTGTCAAATTCTTGTAAGTATAAAGCTTTGATGGTGTGACTGAAACAGGTTTCAGGACAGTACAGAGCAGGGGTAGGCAAAGTCGGTCCTGGAGTGCCGATGTCCTGCAGAGTTTAACCCCAGCTTTTATCTACCACAACTGAACAACTAATCAAGATCTAAAGAGTCTAAAATCTGAAGGACATCGGCACTCCAGGACCACAGCAAAACATTTATCTGTATTAAAGCTTGAGCGGAAAGAAAATGTGAAGCAAATTCCAGAAAATGGGCAATAAAATACAAAACACTAAACAAGCATAAGACTACAGTGATGATAATAAATACAACCATAAAAGCAGAATATTGTAAAACAACTTTATTTTTATTACAAACAATAAATAAAACAACACAACTCTACTACTGAATAAGTTTCTGCACTTTCACATATGAAAACAAAAGCATTACACAAGGCATGTGTTGATTGAAGCCGATGGTGACGGGTCTGTTTATGATCTTTGGCTACTCTCAGCAGCAGCGTTGGCTTCTTTGAACTGTTGACTCCAGCTCTGAGGATCCTGATCATGAAGCTATGAAAGAAAACATCACAACATAACCATGAACACACACAACACAGCAATGAGTCAACATGATTGTGTTCATTTAAAACTTTAATAATCCAAAAAAGAAACAGAAGAGCCCATAAACTGGTTTAAGACAATGTCTAACGCTATGGAAATCAAGCCCTATACTCTGACATACGGCTGTACTGATGTTCAGAACAACAGCAGACACCATCAAGTGAAAGCTATATGAAAAAAATACACATTTACACAAGTTTTTTTTTTAATGAAAACTATTAAAATGCTATTTATTTGCAACCACTGAGTGCTAGATTGTATGTGCATGTTGATGTTTTTATTACTCAAGATAAAAATAATAAAAAAGTTTAAGTAATTTTAATGAAACTATTGACACTTCACTGTTAAGCCCATTGGCTGTCTGTTATTGAGAGTTCCTGGATCTTTCATTTGTTAATAGTGGGTGGATGTGAGATTATTTGAAGAGTTTCTGGGAATCAGCTATAATAAGACAAGAAAGAGCATTTGTACCACCGGTGAATGAAACAAACCTCAGCGACAAACTCCAGCAGCTTGAGTTTAGACGTCTCGTGCTCGGCACGCAAACCCCAGCGAATCTCAAACTCCACCGGCTCAGTGTGAGGAATCTTCACGTACTCCAGATATCTACAATCAACACAAATACAACTCTTTATGTATGAATGATAAAAAACTGATTACTTTCAATATAACTAATGTTATAAAATGAAGATATAAAAGTGATTTATTCAAAATGATAAAACTGTATGTAATTAAATTAAATCAGCTTTCTAAAACATCACAAGACTTTAATCACAGTTAGAAATGATTCACATGAAATGAAAATGAATGATTTCATGGAAATCTGACGTTTTCCATGATTAAGTGCTATAATTGGGTCCCCAGTGCTTCTATTAACCCAGAAAATGTGATAAAGATCAACCCAGCAACTTAGTTTTGGTAAACCATTCTCTGCAAGCATGTGAAAAAGTAGGTAATTGAAATTTGGCTCCCCTAGTGATGTAAGAAGGGGATAATACCACCCCTTAATCTGCACTGCCCAATCATGGCACTGCCATTTAGTGCAGAGATCAGCTCATTTGCATTTAAAAGGACACACCCACAAACGACACATTTTTGCTCACACCTACAAAGTAGCAATTTTAACTTGCTATAATAAATTATCTAATCTTATAACTTCACATACGTACTCTGGGGACACCAAAGATTTGACATCTTAAAGTCTTGTGTAATGTCCCCTTTAATGCACCTTAAGTTGCTTTGGATTAAAGCATTCGCCAAAAACATCAATGATCTTCGTGAAATCAATTCACTTTTCATAGAAGAAACAAATCTGCCCATTTTTCCCCTCTAAGGACTATTTTGATAAGAGTATTCACATCAATAACACTCAAATCATGCATTACTTATCACCAACTGTTATCATAGCATTATGAAAGGTTTATTAGTCAAATAAATGTCAGGAGTCGTTTGACGGAGGTGAATGTTTTCTTTCATTCATCCTTCACTCCACACAACTCCTTTATTCTGTATGGTGTGATATAAACCACCTGCTCATGATCTCTGGAACAGCAGCTCTGAACACACCAACATCTGTCTCAGCCTGGATTTGAACCCACAACCTTCAGCTCCATCATTCACAGCTCTTACACACTGAGCTAACGGTCAAGACGAGTGATTAAGAGCCATTAACTCACTTCTGCCTCACAAACTCTTCTGTGACCAACTTCTTCACATCACCAAACTCCTCGTGCTTCTCCCTGTGAGGGGACACGACTCAATGTCAGACACACAGCATTAAAACCACTGAGGATCCCAAATGAGATGTTTTACACTAACCCTGCATCCACTCCCAGTTTCTTCAGTGTGTTCCACACCAAATCTACAGAGAAAAAACACACTTGAATATTTATATATATATCTGCCTCTTAACACCTTAAGATAAATGAACTTTATTCATCAAATCTGTGTTAATGAGTTCAGTGAGAAAAAAGCACTCAGGACCATTAACACATCATCATCATGTTCAGAAAAGATCATTGCATCAATCACAGCTCTATAATCAGGACTGTATTATTAAATTGACTTTCTGTTTAGATGACACTCATGATGTTGACATATCCACAACACTCTTTACTACAGTTGGGTCACTCACAAAACAAACACTTATTGTGTTTACTTTTCAAACAAGTTTTAAAAATGAACCAATACGATTATAAATGAATAATGAAATAAGCAGTCTCACTGATCTCTCTGAAAGGGCCTGTACTTATCAAGTGGACAAATGTCCGTACTGAATTTTAATTGAACCAGATTGTTGCCACATTTACACCTCTCTGAAAATAGCTTTTATTATGGCATTGCTAGTAGGGGTGTGACGAGACACTTAATCCATGAGACGAGACGAAACATGAGATTGGGTTCACGAGACGAGACGATATTTTTACACTTTTTAAGAAACCCTCAGTGATAAAATAAATGAATAAGAAACTGAAATCACGTTATTTTTAAATGTTTTAACTAATCAAGGACTGGCCCTAACAATTATTTTGCTAACTGATAATGAAGTAATTTGTTATTTTGGGGTAATAAAAATAGACCCAAGTGAGCAGTAGCATTAAAAATTACATAATAACAAAGATGCAATAATAATTGGTTCAAATAAAGTATTAAAACCAATTTACATTAAAACAACATTAACAAACACATTACATTTGTGGTCTATAAATAAAAAGCATTATGTATGTATTATAACAAATGCTTGCAGGGGACTCGTCGCGCGGACACTGTCTTCACTTTCACTTTCGATGGAGGGAAACGCTTATTTTTAGTCAAACAATGTTTAAATCCATGTTAATATTTTAATATATGTCCATTTCCTTACACAAGAAATGATACAGCCACTGTCATTTTTGAGCAAGAACATGCAGACATTAAATTAGGGATGCACCGAATATTCGGCCACCGAAAATTTTCGGCCGAAAATAGCCCAAAAGAGCATTTTCGGCTTTCGGCCGAAAGACTTTTATCACCGAAACAATACGGCCGAAATGTTGTGATGACGCAAACAGAAACCGCGACCTGCACGTGCTTGTCTGAAGCAACATGTATGCGGCGTGGATGTATTTAACCGCAAAAAGGCGCTAAAGTACGCACAGAGGCACATGCAGTTGTGTCCGGTCCAGACGTGATCATCACAGTGAGTACGCTCTTCAAAGATCAGAACTCTTGATGTGTAAACTTTAGAGAGAGTCGCGCAAATGTGTCTCATACTGTATAGTCCATTAACATACATGTGCCGAATAAAGTAATGAAAAACAACGTAACGTTTTTATGCTGCGCTGTTTGGGATTCGCCTTCGTTCTATGTGTGCGCGCGCGCGTTTAGTGCCCTCAATAGTGCACACACGAGTAAGACGCAAACAAGCGAACGTAAAATCTTTCTGTTAATGACAGGGCACATATAAACAAAATTATCTCCAAAGTATTCTTTTTCTAATAAAAACATTTGTTTATGTCTTAAGTGTATGTATAGATTACAGTCATAAACCAGTCTCTGCTTACAGTATCCTCAAATAACCTGCTGAAGTCTAACAAAGAGACAAATAGCTCTAAAAATAATAATATATTTAATTTATAAAATAAAGACAGTGTTATGACTCATTTAATTTGATTTCTGTACCAAATGCTAATGTTAGCCCTTATTAATGTGCAGCTTTGTTCTTTTTTATAAATGTTTGTAATTTCTTTATTTGTTATTAGATTTTCCCCACCCCCTTTTTGCTGATCTGAAAAATAATCCGATCCATGCCTCAAAAACTGTAATGTGATCTGAACCGTGAGTTTTGTGATCTGTAACAAACCCCTAGTAAAGTTAGTACACAGTGATAGCCATAAATGCATTTGTACTAATAATTGGCATAATAATTTATTTCGGTGTTTCGGTTTCGGTTTTTCGGCCTTGGTTTTCTCATTTTCGGTTTCGGCCAAGAATTTTCATTTCGGTGCATCCCTACATTAAATCATGTAAACTCTGTGTGAGGGTTTAATCTGCTAAGACACATCTGACACTGATCAACAGACTTCACACGAGTTCACAAACGAACATTATTGGAAACCTAAACAAAAAAGCAATTGCAGTAAAAGACAAATATAATGCATGCACTGTAGAAAGCTGCATCCTCCGGAGGTCACATATGCAGGCTGCATACGTCATCAAGGTTTATTTCAGATCATTAACTGAGCATTACATTCGCAAGTCGTGAGCATATTACAACAATTTGCGATTAACTAAATAATTAGTAAACTTTATAATTGTTAATAGTTTTAATAAGACAGTGATAAAGTAAATGCAGTTTTAAAATGCGACCTCCGAAGGATGCAGTCTTGTATTTGAGAAACGGCCAGCACCTCCACAAGAAATCTTGCGAGACACATGTAATCTCGCGAAACACATTTAATCTCGCGAGATCTCGTCACACGAGATCTCGTCACACCCCTAATTGCTAGTATACTGTGGTGTCATTTTCAGTGTGTTCATATTAAATTTCACTTTCTGTTGCTGTTCAGAAACAGCCATGAAATATAAGCATGGATTACTCACTCTCTTTGACAACACCTCCCTTCATAAAGATGACGCTGAGGATGACAAACAGAAGGCCGGTCTTTGGCTTTCCAGGACACCTGTATGATTACAAACAAACTCACTCGTGTTATAAAGTCCATCAGCAGAAGGTTTGTTTTAGGGTTGCAACTAACCATTATTTTCATAATCGATTAATCAGACGATTATTTTCTTTGATTAATCGACTAATCGGATCAAAACCTAAATATTTACTCAATGAGACTTTTCACTTCATATAGCTAAATAAGGCACTAAATTAGTGTATTCACTTGAAGAAGTGTACTTTTAAAAGTGCAAAAGCCACACACTACTAGAGTTTTACTAATTTAATATTTTTGATATTTTAAGCCTTTTGATATTTTAAATAAAAAGTTTGTGCAGCTTTTAAATAGTAAAACATATTTAAATGTCAAAACATAAACAAACTAACTGTATCTAAAGGGATGTGCTAGTGAGAAAAATTTGCTTTCATAAACTCATTTTATTAATTAATAACAAAATAAATAAGCCATTATGATATGAAAGTGATTATTGCAGTAATGAAAACAAGGACTTCCATCTTACTTTAAAATAGATGCTGCTTAGTTTGTGGTTTATTACTATTTTTACGAAAACTCTACAACAATTAAACAAATACAAACTTACATTTATTAAAGAATGAATTTAAACCTTTATTAAAGGGGAATTCCGCCTTGAAATGATCCTAGGGTTAATAACAAACGTGTACCGAGTTCGACCGTTCACTGGAGTTTGTTTTCATGTTAGTCTAACGTGACCAGTGTTATTGCTAAACGCAAATTAGCATGTTATGGTAGCCTTCGGGGCATCAGTGCATTAAAAACGAAATCGCTATGTCTATACTACTAATAATGCTCAAAATAACCCCACACTTACACTGTAGCACAATGAGGGTCTCTATATGTAAACCGAAGCATTGAGAACTTTGCAAGTGTACAGGCAGTTTATTAAAAATAAACACTTACCGTTCACGTCTGGATCACATATCCATGCGGGCGCCATCTTGGGAAAACTAAACTCTCGCGTGAAACGTTGTTGCCCGTTGTTGTGGAACAGGTGTTGTGCTTTCACGCGAGAGTTCAGTTTTCCCAAGATGGCGCCCGCATGGATATGTGATCCAGACGTGAACGGTAAGTGTTTGTTTTTAATAAACTGCCTGTACACTTGCAAAGTTCTCAATGCTTCGGTTTACATATAGAGACCCTCATTGTGCTACAGTGTAAGTGTGGGGTTATTTTGAGCATTATTAGTAGTATAGACATAGCGATTTCGTTTTTAATGCACTGATGCCCCGAAGGCTACCATAACATGCTAATTTGCGTTTAGCAATAACACTGGTCACGTTAGACTAACATGAAAACAAACTCCAGTGAACGGTCGAACTCGGTACACGTTTGTTATTAACCCTAGGATCATTTCAAGGCGGAATTCCCCTTTAACCAGCGTTCTTTTGTGTTCAAAATGAATCCAAAAGCATCGACCTGCAGAAACGGGGTTTGGGATTAAAAGAAGCCCAATTCGGTTGAAAGGCTGCAGACCAGGGGCCCGTTTCAATAAGGAGGTTCAACCAACTCTGAGTTTAAACTTGAACTCTGAGTTGACTTACTCTGCGATAGGAAACTCTTGAGTTTTCGGTTACAGAACAGCTGATCTGAGTTAGTTCAATCGACTCTGAGTAGGTTGACTCTGAGTTAAAGGAATAGTCTACTCATTTTCAATATTAAAATATGTTATTACCTTAACTAAGAACTGTTGAATCATCCCTCTATCATCTGTGTGTGTGCACGTAAGCGCTGGAGCGCGCTGCGACGCTACGATAGCATTTAGCTTAGCCCCATTCATTCAATGGTACCATTTAGAGATAAAGTTAGAAGTGACCAAACACATCAACGTTTTTCCTATTTAAGACGAGTAGTTATACGAGCAAGTTTGGTGGTACAAAATAAAACATAGCGCTTTTCTAAGCGGATTTAAAAGAGTAACTATATTTTATGGCGTAATAGCACTTTTGGGAGTACTTTGACTTGGCGCAGTAACACCCTCCCTCTCCCATTATGAGAGTGAGAAGGGGAGCGGACTTTTCAGGCGAGTCGAAGTACTCCCAAAAGTGCTATTACGCCATAAAATATAGTTCCTCTTTTAAATCCGCTTAGAAAAGCGCTACGTTTTATTTTGTACCACCAAACTTGCTCGTATAACTACTCGTCTTAAATAGGAAAAACGTTGATGTGTTTGGTCACTTCTAACTTTATCTCTAAATGGCAGCATTGAATGAATGGGGCTAAGCTAAATGCTATCGTAGCGTCGCAGCGCGCTCCAGCGCTTACGTGCACACACACAGATGATAGAGGGATGATTCAACAGTTCTTAGTTAAGGTAATAACATATTTTAATATTGAAAATGAGTAGACTATTCCTTTAAGCGCGTGCACGACCACAATGAAAAGCCATCATCAATGGATCTCAGATATTACGATTCACCATAGCAACAGCACGTGAGAAAGAGGTCTTAATCCTTTTTACTATTAAAACTGAAAGTGTTACTGCAAGTGTACAGCACCTATGAGCATATATTTTAAAGAAAAAAGTTGTTGTTGTAAATTGCTACTCTAGTAAATGCATACATTTAATTTTTCATCACGGTAAAAACATCAGAAGTAAATAAACAGAGGACTGTACATTATTATATTCATTGACATGCAGATGCAATCCCATGGACAAAAATATGACAGCAACTCAGCTAAAAATGAAATTAAGCATAATAATTGGGCATATAAGGCTAGGAACTTTACAAATGTTTGTCATGAATAAAACAGAAATTCGCAGAGCCGAGATTCGAACTCAGATCGCCAACAGTACATCTGCCCTATCCACTGCGCACAGCACTACCCACTAGACCAGCGATAATGACAAATAGATACATAAGAAATGTCAAGGCAACTGTTTAGATGTAAAAGCAACACAAAGACTGATATTAGTGACGTAAGTATATTCATTTCTAAAATGACTGCAAAAAAAAATAAAAAATCAGCTCACATAAATGCAAGTGGATATGACAAAAATCCACTTGGGGTCTCAAAATCCTCTTGCAACATGAATGTAAATTCCTAAAGATGAATGCAGCATCATCATCTACAGGATCCTCTGTAAAAGCACTTAAAATTTTAGTCACTTAGACGTCCCTGCACCTAAGTATATCAAATTGGCTTTACTAGTAATTTCAATATCCTAGGGATGCTTAACGATTAACCGCGATTAATCGTTAGCAGAATAAAAGTTTTTGTTTACATCATATATGTGTGTGAACTGTGTATAATAACTTTGTATAAATAAATGTACACACATGCATGTATATGTTTTAGAAATGTTTACATGTGTATATACATTTCTATATTTATGTATAATTTATATTATATATAAATACTTAATATATACATTTTTTTTCTTAAAATTATACATGAATGTGTTCATATTTATATATATACGTATTTATTATACACAGTTTACACACATATGTGATGTAAACAAAAACTTTTATTCTGCTAACGATTAATCGCAATTAATTGGTTAACATCCCTACAATATACTGTTTAATTTTTTTGTTTAAATTTAAGTGTAATTTATAGAATATATAAAGCACTGAGGTAAAATGATTTGCACTGGCAGTTTGATTATAACTTAAAGACAGCTAAAAACATATTTTACAGTGTACCTAATAAAAATGTGCCCAATAAATGAATGTACTAAAGCAACTAACAAGATTAAACACCGCTACTCCTTTAAAAATGGGGAGGAGACCACAAGAAACTCTGAGTAAGTTACTCCGGAAACAGACTCTGAGTATAAGTTACCTGTCCTTCTGAAACAGGCTTGACTTACCCCGCTGTCTCGGGTTTAACCTACCTCCCTTTTTGAAACGGAAAACTCAGAGTTTCCCTCATTTCAGTGTTAACAAACTCAGAGTTTTCACTTAACCACCTTTCTGAAACGGGCCCCTGGCAACGCTGCCTTGCTGGTCACGCAGTGAGAAAAAGCCACTGATAAACATGCAGCTCGCATTGTACGAAACAGTCCCTGATTTTAATTATAAGCCCACTGCTCATGCTGGTGTGGGAGAATGTGATGTGTTAGACCAACTTCTTGATTATTATCGAATTTATCGATTAGTTGTTTCAGCCCTAGTTTGTTTATATGTGTGAGACTTACATGCCAGGAACAAACTCCAGCTTATTTATCAGGATGTAAATGTGATTCTTGGGATCAATCTCCATCAGCTTAAATCCATACACCTGAATCAAACGCACAGATTACAACTGGACTTGTGAAGGATTTTAAGGTCATATAGTCTTTTCACCTCTTTATATGTACCTGATCAAATGTACGACACACTCGGTTGATAACCTCTGAATAGATGGGTTTATATTCCTTCATCACATGTTTGACAATATCTGAAACAAATCCAAGAAAAAGAAACGCATACGGACAATTTAAACAATCAACTTTATGAGTTTCTCAAAAGACTCTTTAATATTAATATTTTAGAGAAGCAAACATTTTTTTTATCCAAACCTGCTCTTCGAACTGGTATTTTTTTCTGGTCCTTAACCAAGATGAACTGGACAACTTCTGCAACCTTGATTTAAATGCAAAAAATTATAAACCTTCCAAGGCAAGAAACAGTGCATTCAAATCTTCTTTTCTCTAAATGTTGAAACTTTGCTTAAAGTATAATTTTGTACATCACTTTTCATATTACTGGCTCTCTAAAATGAATCAATTTGTTGTTTTGGATAAATGTGTCTGCTAAATGCCTACATGTAAAACTATGCATTTGTATTTGCATTTAATCAGTATGTGTCTTTCCTGGGAATTGAATCCAGTATCTTTGTGTCCCAAACACAATGCTTAACCAGCTGAGCTATGCACTCTAACAATGTCCTTCAGTCCTATCATCAGTGTGAAGCTTTAGTGTTTTATTAAGAGCTTAATTCAAACCTCTTTAACATCTGGAGTTTATGATGAAATTAATGGCATATTATACAAACATAATGATCTCTACCTTACGGTCGATTTGATCTGAAGTGAAGTTCTCACGAGCTCTCTGCGCTTGTGTTGATGTTATTTGACTTACGGTGACATCTTCATCATTATCATCATCCTCGTGCATCAACTGAGAACACACAATCACGCGCACAAAACAAATTCAAAACTTCACTGATACTGTTTATCATTTATATCAACGTAAATGTCTTATTTATTTATACTTAACAGCAAATCCACCACATTCAAATTCCTTTTATCTGTTTCAAATGAAAATTCGCTAGAATTGAACATCTGTCACAGATGTAACCTCTGTGTAAAACAGTACAAGTTTGTAAATGTGATTTCTGACCCTCTGGACTTTGCTCTGAGACTTCTTCCTCTGAGACATCGCGAGAATCTGAGAAACACCAACATAATAATGAAAAAAATACATATGTCTGAGAACTTTACTACATACTGTTCAACGAAGCACCCGCTGATTGACTGAATTTCTAAGCACACGATATAAATCATAAATATAATATCAGATGCTCTTACCTGTCAGTAATATTTCATTTATTACGAAAATAAAACTCCCGGTCACTTCCTCGTGAAAAACGCGCGCAGATGATTATCATACTGCCACCTGCTGGACAACTGCGTCATGACTTCCGTTCCGCCCACATCTCTGTCATGTCATTGACTTCCGCTTTATAGTTATAATAATAAATATTATTGCTGGTGTTTAAAATTAATACTTTTTTATAATTATAATTATTTTAGATTTTTTTTGTGTCTTTTTAATTGTGCTAATTTTGTTGACCTACATAATTAGTTATGCTACTATTTGGACTTATTGGAATTTTTAAAAATCCTTCTTATTGTTTGTTATTGTATGTTTCTTGTTTTATGTGTATGCATCTTAGGCAATATTGCAAGTGCACAAAATCATGTCATGAAAATACCTTTACATAGCCTAGAAATCTAGACGCACCCTAGCGGCCGCAAAATATATTTGCTGCCAGGGTTTAGTCTAGGCACTCACAATACACTTAACCGGTCCAAAAACCAAAATTTGGTCAGGCCAATCACATCGTGTGTAGCGTCTGTGGGGCAGGCTTAACATGATGACGAGACGACAGAGCTGCAACGAATGGCTGCTGCTGCTGGCGAACAGCTATCTTTTGAAGCGGCTTTGGCCGCGACTCTGGAGGACTTAGACTTATGTTTTTCTTTGAGAGAAGAGCAAATAAACCCTACTGAAGTCCTTTTTAAGCAAGAAAGATGTGTTTGGAGTTTTGCCGACTGGTTACGGTAACTACGTCACCTTCTTCGTTGCTCTGATCCGTCATAGCGCTATCCTATTGCGTGCAGAGGCATTTTGAGGGACAACCTTATATCCCGCCCCTTGCATTGAGCCGTTTGTGTGAAGAGTTGCCAGACCTTACATCTTGATGTAGGTCTGGCTAACCAGGCTAACCTTTACATTGAAAAAATCAAAATATATTTAATAATACATAGACATAATAAATACATACCATAGACTGTAAAAATAGATGCGCACTGAGCGCTGTGGTCCGTTGCTGCGATTCGTCAAGGCCATTTGCGACCTGACAGTATAAACTACTGACCTGTAACACTGGCCGTTTCTCAAATCGAAGGCTTCGTCCTCCAGAGGTCGCATACGTCATAAAGCCTTTATAAAAAAAATATTATAAAGTTGACTGTTATTCATAGTTAATCGTAAATTGTTGTAATACGCTTATGACTTTGAAACGTATGCTCAGTTAGCTGAAATAAACCAAGATGACGTATGCAGCCTGCATATGCGACCTCCGGAGGCTGCAGCCTTCCGATTGAGAAGCGGCCACTGTGTGCACTTCATTCAATTGGAATTTCAACATTGCTACAAACATAAGATACGTCTTTCCAAATGAATAAACTAAATATGAATCAAAACAAATACAATAAGTAATCCATTCAGGTCTAGTCTAGTCTAGTGGTTAAAGAGTTGGGTTTGTAGCCCGAGAGTTCCGGTTCGAGTCTTGGGGGCAGTAACTGTTAAAGGGATAGTTCACCCAAAAATGAAAGTTCTGTCATCATTTACAAACCTGTACACATTTTTTTTTGTTCTGATAAACACAAAGGAAGATATTTTGAGAAATGTTTGTAACAAAACCATTCGTGGACCCCATTTACTTCCATAGTATTCTTTTTTCCTACTATGTAAATGAATGGGGTCCATGAACGGTTTGGTGACAAACATTTCTCAAAATATCTTCCTTTGTGTTCATCAGAA
Source organism: Misgurnus mizolepis (assembly GCA_025389145.1). Lineage (NCBI taxonomy): Eukaryota > Metazoa > Chordata > Actinopteri > Cypriniformes > Cobitidae > Misgurnus > Misgurnus mizolepis. Next base: position 6,091,488 of record JAIFKI010000022.1, on the reverse strand, counting down.
CAAAGACAGTTATGCGGGTTTGTAACAACATGAGGGTGAGTAAATGATGACAGAATTTTCTTTTTTGGGTGAACTATCCCTTTAGTTTGCGACCCGCAGCTCTGTGTGTTCACGACTTGTGTACCCACTGGGATCGGGTTAAATGCAGAGGGTACATTTCGAGTATGCCTTCCATACTTGACAAACAAACTTTCATACAAATGCATAACATTCTTTTGAATTATTACAGCGGGTTACAAAAGCAACTTTGGCTAAAACACAGAAACACTTGATGTTCTCTGCAATTCATATAATGACCACAAGAGGACAGTATCCGACAGAATGAATGGGTAAACTTAGTGAAATTATGGTTAAAAGTCCACTAAGACTCAGAGCTAATGGTTTGCGAGGAGAAACTGTAAAGTTTTCTTCAGTATGTAGTGTAGTGCAGAGCCTAAAGATGACTGGAGAGAAAAGAGTTTCTCCTCTGAAGAACTTTGTGGCTGGAGGGGTTGGTGGTGTCTGTCTCTTATTTGCTGGACACCCACTGGACACTATTAAGGTAAAACTTAAAAAGACAGAGATGTGTAAAACTCAAATTCATGACAATAACAACGTAAAATCGACATAGTCAAATAAATATTCACTCTTAGATGTGTCATTGTATGGGATTACTGTCTCATTTGCATTGGTTTTGTATTTTATATTTGCATTGGTTTGTGTTTTATATTTATATTTTACAAGCTCAACAATACTCAGACTGCTACATTAAAAGTGTTATTCCAAAACACTTATAAAAGATCAAGAGTCAAAGTCAAAAGATTAACTTTTTTTGTAAAAGACAATGTTTAAAATCTATTTCTTTTATGTGTGTTTGATATTTTGAGAACACTACATTAAATAAGATGATGACACCGAACTCCAGCTCTGTTCATCTGGCTTTTGTGTTACTATACTGATAACTTATCCACAGACTACAGACATGTGCTTTATCTCACACATCCACAGAGATCAATGTGTGTCTCTTAACTCCTGTTTGTGTTATCGCAGGTCCGTCTACAAACACAACATTCTGTTCTCTACAGAGGGACATACGATTGTCTCCGAAAAACTCTGTCTAAAGAGGTGATTGAAGCACTCTTTAAACTTCTGTAGACACATTTCTATGTAGTTGCTAACCTAAAAACTATTCCAACACAGATATCAATGAGACGACTCAGGGGAGGGACTCACACTTTTTAACCAATCAGAAGCACACTCTGCCTGTCAATCATTTCACATGATGTTTGTGGAGGGTGGGAGTGGTCTAATTCAGTGTCAAAGTCTAAGGAAATTCACTGAAAGGCTTACAACACCTCTGATATAAAGATTCCTTTGATTCGTTTTAGTACTTTGATATATTATGATATAAGACGTCTGTAAATTACAGTTGATTCTGTGATCCACATCTGGTTTTCCTTTATGACCCAAACTTTACACTTGACACAGATATTTCTTCACCTGCTCATGTAATCTTTAATGAAGTAAAAACAGGACTTTGCCTTATTATTGAATTTGTCCCTTTGTTCACTTAGATTTAATAGTACCAAAATTTGCTTAAGCCCCATAACACACACAATGATCAAAATGACACCTGTCTTTATAGTCCTTATCTCTGTCTCTGCCTGATGTTTTACTTTTTTAATGACTCCAGGGAATATTTGGCTTATATAAAGGGATGGGTGCTCCGCTAGCTGGGGTGACCCCAATGATGGCGATGAATTTCTTTGGCTTTGGGCTCGGAAAAGACTTCCTGCAGAGTGACCCCAGCATCCCACTAACGTTAGTACAGTAATGTTGTGAGTGTTTTCATGTACGTGCTAGTAAAGTCTCTGTATATACATACGCATCTGATCCTCTTGTAAATATTGGCAGGTACTCACAGATCTACCTGTCAGGGATGTTGGCTGGAGTCTTCACCACTGTGATCGTGGCTCCGGGAGAGAGAATCAAGTGTTTACTGCAGGCAGGGCACAAACATTACACACATCATTATTACACACCTGACCTGTGTATGTGTGGAGGGAGGTTGATTTATGTGGTCTATGGGTTAGGTTAGGTTTGGACTTGACTCTGTGAAGATGTTCATTTAGCTCCACTGGTAGAGCATTGTGTTAGCAGCACAAAATGTTATGGCTTTGATTCCTAAGGAAAAACAGCTACTGATAAAACCTATAGCCTGAATGTACTGTAAGTCAACAAATGTTCTGTGTACATTTAAATTCTCCTACTGCACATGCAGAGAAACTTGCCATGTTTAACTGAGAAATACAATAATTCATGTTTTGGCACAAGCATGATGCAGACTACACATAGATGCGTCAACTTTAGCTGAGATTTGCTACTTACAGTCAATGCCATTTTAAAAATATAGTTACACGTTACAATAAGGTTATATTTGTTAAAGGAAAACAACACAATTGTTCAATATTTAATATGTTCTTACCTCAGATTAGACTAATAAATGCATACCTATCTTTTTTCAATGCGTGCACTTAATCTTTGTACAGTGGGTCGTGAATGTGTTAGCATTTAGCCTAGCCCCATTCATTCCTTAGGATCCAAATAGGGATGAATTTAGAAGCTACCAAACACTTCCATATTTTCCCTATTTAAAGACTGTTACATGAGTAGTTACACGAAAAAGTATGGAGGCATAAATAAAATGCGGATAAAAAATGGGAACTATATTCTATGGCAGAAGAGCATCTAGTTTGCGGCACTTCGATCTTGGGAGCAGTAATATTAACAAAAGTTTGAGCGAGAGGGGGAGGAGTCAGGAGTGATGATGTTACTGCGCGCCGATGTCGAAGTGCTGCAAACTAATTAACTAATATTGTGATTAAGCGCAGTGTGAAAGCCTTTATGAGATCATTTTTATGTCATGTATTGACCTCTACCTAATATTTGTGTATTGTATTTGTGTTTTAGATTCAGTCGTCAGCTGGTCAGATCAAGTATGCTGGACCTGTTGACTGTGCACTCAAATTATATAAGCAACAGGGAATATGCAGTGTTTACAAGGGCACTGTACTGACTCTAATCAGAGGTGTGTAGAAACAGTAAGAGAGAGTTAGCACATTGTAAATGGCTGTATTTACCAATTAACATTCAGGAAGTATTTCATAATAAAGATGAATGATTTTTTTAAGAGTTAAATGCGATAATCACTTTTTTTCTTTTGGTGTGTTCAGATGTGCCTTCAAATGGTTTATACTTTCTTACATACGAGTACCTTAAAAAAGCTCTGACCACTGAAGGACAGAGGTAAGTGTCACTAGTAAATAATAATTTTAATGTTTGGATTAAGGTTTAATATTATTTTCCTTAATGTCTAGTGTTTCTCAGCTGAGCACATGGAGAGTTCTTCTGGCAGGTGGGGTCGCTGGAGTTTTAAACTGGCTGGTTGCATTGCCTGCAGATGTGCTGAAGTCAAAGTACCAAACAGGTATGAAACACAGGCTGTGTCCGAAATAGCCCCCTATACCTTTAAACAGTGCTCTACTTGAGGAAACATCCATTTTAAGTGGTGTCCAAAATCATAGTGGACATTACTAAGTGCACTCATTCAACCCCACAATGCACCGCATTACAAGTAACGCGCATTACTTAATAATATTACTTTTCTGAAGTAACAAGTAAAGTAACGCATTACTTTAGAAATGTATACATTAATATTTGAGTTGCTTTTTTTTAATTAATGCAAGAATTAAACTGAACATATTATCGCAGAATTACGCACTCTGTGCGCCTGAGCGGGGACAGTTTGAGTCAGAAACGGAGATGGCAGGCCAGAGCTTGACATTTTTGCGATCATAAAAAACACCTGAAGGCCTGAAAGAGATCAAGCCTCAGCCGAGTAAGAAAAAGTAACGCAAAAGTAACTTAAAAGTAACGTAAGCATTACTTTCCTTGAAAAGTAACTAAGTAATGTAATTAGTTACTTTTTTGGGGGAGAAACTCAATATTGTAATGCATTACTTTTAAAAGTAACTTTCCCCAACACTGACCGCAATAATAAGAGTACAACTGATGTACACTCACAGCTACTCGTTTCCTTTTTCTATCTCTGTGGATAATAGTGACCACACTGTAGCACTTCCGGCGAGCTCAAGTGTCCGAAGTCACTCGACAGAGTGTTTACGTGAATAATCACGGTATTTTAAAGGTTCATTGTGTAAATTTTAGAAGGATCTTTAGACAGAAATGCAATATAATCTACAAAACTATGTGATCAGTGGTGTACAAATACCTTACATAATAAACTGTATTGTTTTTATTACCTTAGAATAAGCCGCTTTTATCCACATACACCAACAACATGTTTGTCCTTTGGTGGCTACTGTAGCATCTCATTGTATGTTTCGAAATTGAGGTTGGTTGCAATTTGCAATCTCATCAGTAGCCGCAAAAAAAAATAGATTACACCTTAGAGACTTTTGTGGAAAATGCCCGTTCAAGTGCAAACATGAACTTCGGTAGCATTTGTGTCTTTACTGTTTGCGTGTATTTGTGCGCTGTCTAAAGCACTGCGATGCAGCACAAGCTCAATGGGGTGCGTTAAATGTGTTAAACATTTTAACGTGTTGAATTGAAGGTGATTTACTGGTTTTATTTATTTATTTTGCTTGTTATCAGAGATAATCCACTCTAGTGAGACTCTACAAAATCTGGTTAAAGAGTTTGCTTGAAATCTACTTAATCTTGGTCTCGGGTCATTGAGTAATACTGCTTTGTTCCATTGTTCCAAAATCCATAAAGTCATATAAAAAATGCTAATTTACAAGAAAACATTTGTTTGATGCACCTGTTTGAGGGTTTTGCATCTGAGCTTATATAAAAAAAAATCGCAGAGACCACCCATTTATCGCAGAGACGTGTGCAGCACGTCATTTACAATAGAAGCAGGGCGGAGTTGCAGTCACAAGCTCTTTTTAAAACTCTTCATTTTGTTAAATATTAATAAATCCCACAAATAGCATTAAAGGGTGACTTATAAATAATGATGAAATAGGGAGATAGAGGTTTTTGCTGACAGCGACAATTTGTTTCTTGTTTGATTTGTATACGAAAAAGGTAACAAATGTTCGCATGACTCACTGTTGTGACTCTGTCCTGCAGCTGCTGATGGCCATTACAAGGGTTTAGTAGATGTGTTACGAACTCTCTTACAAAACGAAGGTCCAAGAGGTCTCTATAAAGGACTGAGCGCAGTCATGTTACGAGCATTTCCCGCCAATGCCGTGAGTAAATATACATTGACATTGGCAACACATTAAAGGAAAAGTTCACTTAAAAATATAACTTATGAACACACAAGTTCAGAACACTATGGCAAATATTGATACTTGGGGGAAATCTGAGAAATATCTGCATCTGAGTAATATTTATTACTATATAAAATATATTTAATGCTGAAATGAGAAGTAAAATTGTTGATGCTATGTGTTTCTTCTTCTTTCAGGCATGTTTTCTGGGTTATGAGTTTACATTGAAGTGTTTCAGCTTTATTGCTCCACATTACTAATTTCCAGATGGCAACTTATGTGTTTATGGTATTTAAGTTCAGAATGGTTTTATATGGATGTGACTTGAATCTTTCTATTTATAACTCAACACAAGATGACAGAATTGTGTCAAAAGATTAATATACAAAGGATGTAATTTTAAAAAAAGTTTGTAATAACATCTGTTACTTTTTAAGAAGTTACCATAACCAAGGGGTTGTGTACACCAAAACTTTTAAACGCGGCTGAAAACGCTTGGACAACGCCGAATGCCAGCTGTTTTTCAACTCTTGGTGCTCAGCACTGAGCGCGGAAAAACTGCTGTGCGCCGGTTTTCAGCGCGGAAGAAAACCGCTAGCTGCTGGCTTATTTGAAAAACGCTGAGCTTCCATTGGAAAAAATTGAAAACATGCGCCGGCCGCGGGGGTAAAAGTTTTGGTGTACACAACCCCTTAGTGGTTCTCAAACTTGGGGGGGGGGTCAGATGATGCCAAGGGAGCGCCATATATTTGGTGTAATTAAACCTCAGAAAACTAAGGCTACAAACCAACAGCACTACTTTGTATCATTTTCAAAGTTTGAGATTGGTTTATGTCATGAATTTTCTTTGGGTTGAGGTGGACGCAAAGGTATGCACCCAGGCCTGGAAGGGGGGGCACACCAAAAAGTTTGAGAACCACTGCTTTAACTACTGATAATTGAAAAATCATGTATTATTTATAAGATGGAAATGTCATGCTGCTATTATTGCATGATTTGCTTTAATTTAAATATTTATCTGACTCCATTATAGTTATTACGTTAAATCTGTTGTTGGTGTAAAGCTATTTTATAAAAACTGATGGGAAACTGTAGGATTTATTCAAATAATGTTAATGAATAATGTATAAGATAATGTATTAAAAAAGCCACGAATGAGTTTAAATGTTACCATGAAGATTACAATCAGGTCAGCTTCCTGTGCTGTCAGTATTAAATAATAAAAGATTACAAAGCCTTTTTTTAATGATAGTAATAAACGAGCATGTGTGTTGCAGTAAATTGTCACAACAGTGAGTTACAAGCATCTCCCTGATCATAGGCTACATTTACTCCTATATACCCATGATAATCAAAGCACTGTTATATACTGAGACCCGCAGGGCTGTGTGCTCGGTCCACTCACAACTATGCATCAAGGCATATCTCCAACCACATAGTTCTCACTGACATGGTCATGATAGGAGATTCCTCGACCTGATGGACTTATGCAGAATCCTTGAATGTGGACAAACCTTAAGAAATGATTGCTGACCCTACAAGAGTATAAAACAAGCACTCTCCGCTCTGTGGAAATTAACAAGGGATGTTAAATTCTTTGTGTTCACATGACGGGAAACCTCACCTCCAAACCCCTCCATCCTCATCACGTTTAACAGAGAGACTGTTCTCAAGAGTGTGCAGAGGAGGTGCCCATCTTCATAATACAATATATTTTGTCACTTACTGTAATTTGTTTCTAGTTGACCAGTTCTCCTTTGCTAATTAAACATAACGATGATGCTTACTTGACAAAACGAATGAAGTTTTTGTGACAATTAACCAAGCTGAAAAATGATTTTGAAGCAGTCTTTAAGGTTTGTGATCTCATGTTGTGTGTTCTTAGTGGTAAATGTTATCTAAGTTAATATAAAGTGGTCAGAGAGAAGTTTGGATACTTCACCCTCAGGTTAGGGTTAATGATGTGGATGGTCCATGTTAGGGTTGAAACTACATTGCAGCCATGTGTATTGAGACCCATCCCTCCCTTACAAAATTAACCATGTTTTTTTGTGTTGTAACAGTCTAGTAACCATGGTTTTGATGTATTGATTGTTTTTTAAAAAAAAACATGTTTATTTTTTATTTTAAATGTCGTAAAACCATGGATAATTTTTGAAATGCAACTTAGTCAAAGCTCTGATCACCACTGTGTCAGGAAACGGACTCAGAGTCAAGTGCAAGTTAAATAGTTTATTTAGAAAAAATAGAGAACAGGAGAGCAAAGTCACTGGTAGATCCACACACGGCGTACACCCGTTGACTCACTCTGGTGGAAACACTACTGTGGGGATGAAGCACTCCCACAGTAGGAGAGAGTGAGTCGGCGCTACACAATAATCCACTGTGTAATCCAAATGTAGAAGGACCACCCGGAAACCACTGGTCACCGCCTAAAAACGAAGCGAACCAGCGGTTCCGAGAAACAACAGTCGTTAGAGTCAATATAATCCACAAAGGTGAAATGGGTGTACTCCACTCACGGGTGATAATGCAAACCGGAGAGAGAGAGAGACATCTGGTATACCGCCTAGAAACGAAGCGAACCAGCAGCATCGAGAGACAAACAAAGTCAATATAATCCAACACTCCACAAGCGAGCGGTCCGGGTGAAGACGTGTCCCCGAACGCCGAAACCAAACCTGGGGTAACAGAGGAGAAGACAGAGAGCGACTGACAAGACAAGGCAGGGCAGCAGGACTGTGATAAAACAATGAGCGCGCAACGAAGGACAGGACTACGTGCAATATAAAGGGAAAGGTAAACGAGACACCACCGGTGAACAATCTACTGAAACAAGGGGGCGGAGTTAGTGAACACACGAGGAACCGGCACCACAGGTAAACAACACACACACACAGATCACACAGCCATCGATCACCCAGCAGTCATGACAGTAGCTCCCCTCCCCACGACCGGCACCAGACGGACTGGGAGACTCACCCTGTCGCCGACGGAGGTCCTCGATCAGCCCAGGATCCAGCAAATCCCGACCCGGAACCCAGCTCCTCTCATCAGGACCGTATCCTTCCCAATCCACTAAATACTGAAATCCTCTGCCCCTGCGGCGGGAGTCTAGTAACCTCTTAACAGTGTAGACAGGGGCACCATCCACTAGACGAGGGGCGGGGGGATTGGGGGCAGAGACAGGGGGGTTATAGCGAGCAAACATCACAGGTTTAACCTTGGATACATGAAAAACAGGGTGAACCCGACCAAGAGAAAGGGGTAACTTAAGCTTAATCGTCACCGGATTAATGACCTTAGAAATACTGTATGGCCCAATGAATCTCGGAGCCAGCTTACGAGAAGGCTCACGGAGAGACAGATCCTTGGTAGAAAGCCATACCTTTTGACCACAAACGTAACGGGGTGGAGGTCGCCGATGACGATCAGCTGCAGCTTTGGTTCGTCTGGAATTAGATAATAACAGTGTCTTAGCTCTCCTCCAGGTGCGTCTGCACCTGCGTACGAAAGCTAACGCAGACGGAACCGCTGCCTCGGGCTCCTGTGATGGAAACAGGGGAGGTTGATAACCGATGGAAAGTTCAAACGGGGACAAATTGGTAGACGTAACGGGAAGAGAATTATGAGAATACTCAACCCACGGGAGCTGATCGCACCAGGAATTCGGATATTGTGACGACAGACAGCGGAGCGTTCTACCGAGATCCTGATTAGCCCGTTCGCATTGCCCATTGGTCTGCGGGTGATAACCAGAAGACAAGCTGGCCGTGGCGCCAATTTGTCTACAAAACTCCTGCCAAAAACGAGAGATGAACTGAGGACCCCTATCTGACACTACGTCAGTCGGAATACCATGTAACCGAAAAACGTGATTAATCAAAACCTGAGCCATCTCTTTTGCAGAAGGTAGCTTGGGCAGGGGAATGAAATGAACCGCCTTCGAAAAACGATCCACCACAGTTAGAACAACAGTGTTACCATTAGATGCCGGTAAGCCGGTGACAAAATCAAGGGCTATATGAGACCAGGGGCGGGAGGGCACGGGCAAAGATTTAAGCAGACCAGCGGGTGGTAAATTAGATGCTTTATTACGAGCACAAACCGAACAGGCTAATACAAACTGTCTGACGTCAGTGGACATAGAAGGCCACCAAAAACGCTGACGGACGGCAGCCAACGTTCTCCGAATACCTGGATGGCCGACAAATTTGGACTCGTGACCCCACCGGATGACATCGGAACGTAACCGCTCAGGAACCCATAGGCGACCCGCTGGACACCCCTCCGGAACTTCCCCCTCCCGGCCGGCCTCTCTCACCCGCTGTTCGATTCCCCATACGAGGGCGCCGACCACCCTCCCCTCCGGGAGAATGGTCTCCGTCCTCTCCGAATCGGACTTTTCGAACAGACGGGAGAGAGCATCAGGTTTGGTATTTTTCGAGCCAGGCCGGTACGAGAGGGTGAAGTTGAAACGATCAAAGAAGAGTGCCCAACGAGCCTGCCTAGATGTTAGTCTTCTGGCCGAACGGATATATTCAAGATTCTTATGATCCGTCCAGACCAGAAAGGGCTCCGAGGTTCCCTCCAACCAGTGACGCCATTCACCCAAAGCGAGTCTAACCGCCAACAGCTCCCGATTCCCTATGTCGTAATTACGTTCTGCTGGGTTTAACCGGTGAGAGAAAAAAGCACACGGATGTACTTTCCCATCAATAGACGATCGCTGTGATAAAACGGCGCCTACCCCGACATCAGATGCATCCACTATAAATTGTTTAGCCGGATCGGGAATAGAGAGGACAGGCGCAGAGATGAACCGGGACCTTAACACATCAAAGGCTTCCTGAGCCTCTCTACTCCAACGGAAACATACATTAGGTGAAGTGAGAGCGGTGAGAGGCTTAGCGATCTGACCAAAATTTCTGATGAAACGCCGATAAAAATTGGCGAACCCCAGAAATCGCTGAAGCTCCTTCCGAGTGTCGGGTACTGGACAATCGGCAACCGTCTTAACCTTAGCGGGATCGGGAAGAATTTCTCCCTCGGCAATGACAAAACCCAGAAACGAAACCGACTTCTTGTGGAACTCGCACTTCTCCGCCTTAACGAATAGCTGATTCTCTAATAGCCGTTGTAAAACCATGCGAACGTGCTGAGTGTGTATCTGCATGGAGGGAGAAAAGATGAGAATGTCATCGAGATACACAAAGACAAATCTGTTAATCATGTCACCCAGCACTTCATTGACCATGGTCTGGAAGACAGCTGGAGCATTACAAAGACCGAACGGCAGAACGGAATATTCCCAGTGTCCAGAAGGTGTATTAAAGGCTGTCTTCCACTCATCGCCCTCTCTAATACGTACCAAGTGATAAGCGTTGCGCAGATCTAACTTGGTAAATACGCGCGCTCCCTGTAATAACTCGAATGCTGATGACATTAAAGGCAAGGGGTACTTATTCTTAACAGTAATGTCATTCAGCCCTCGATAATCAATGCACGGACGAAGAGACCCGTCTTTCTTTTTTACAAAGAAAAATCCAGCACCAGCTGGAGACGAGGAGCGGCGAATGAGACCGGCTTTAAGAGCGTCATTAATGTATTTATCCATAGCCTCTCTTTCTGGTTTAGCTAGGGAAAATATACGACCCTTAGGCGGAGAAGTGTTGGGAAGTAGTTTGATCTCGCAATCATACGACCGATGAGGAGGCAGAGAAGTAGCCCGGGACTTACTGAAAACCTGATTCAGATCCGAGTACTCCGCCGGGACCCCTGAGAGATCGATAGCCGGGACCTGCGAGACAGAACAAGAGACAAGAGAGGGAGCAGGACCAAGACAAGAAACATAACACGAAGACTTCCACGATAACACAACATTGTTCTGCCAATCAACGTGAGGATTATGTTTGGATAGCCAGTCATGACCTAAAATGACTGGCGATTGTGAATCCTCTAAGATGTAAAATTCAATCTCCTCACGATGATTGCCAGAAACAAACAAACTCACAGGGGGTGTGCGGTGCGTGATCACAGCCATATGCTGGCCCTTCAATGTCCAGGCAGACAAAGGAGAGGAGAGAGGGATGAATGGAATACCCCAGGACTTGGCCAACCCAGCATCCAAAAGACACGCCTCCGCACCGGAATCCAGCAACGCCTGTGACGAGAAAGAGTTAATCATGACAGGTAGTGTGGTGCTGCTTACGGGAGATTTAAATGACGATGCACCCACCGAGACTCCCAGGTTCATCGGCGGGCGTGAGCTTTTACCGGAACAGGTGGCCGCCAGATGCCCCGGTTTGCCACAATACAAACAGAGGCCATTAGACAGCCGACGATTTCTCTCTCCAGCAGAAATCCGGAACTTGCCCAGCTGCATAGGCTCCTCGGAGTGCGTCTCTGAAGCGATCTCCACTGGTTCCGACATCAGCTGGCGAAATGAGTGACGCAGATCTCTCTGCCGATGGCGAGACTCGACCCTCAGAGCCAGATCGATGGCAGCTTCCAGGGACGTGGGTGGCTCTCTCAGTGTAATCTCGTTTTGAATACCTGGCGTGAGACCCTCGAGGAACTGTGCTCTTAATGCCGCGTCATTCCAGTTGCAGCCAATAGCGAGCGTCTTAAATCGTATGGCAAAATCTGTCACAGAGTCATTACGTTGCCGTTATCTCACCAACTCAGCCGCTGCCATGTCTCCCTTGAGTGAGCGGTCAAACAAATTTAACATCTCCTCCTCGAGAGCCTCAAATGAAAAAGTAAAAGGAGCTTTAGCCCCCCAGGCGGCCATACCCCAGTCTCTTGCCCTTCCAGTGAGTAATGTCAGGACATAGACCACCTTGGAAGTGGATGAAGAAAATCGACGGGGCTGGAGCGCGAAGACGAGAGAGCACTGCTGTAAAAAGGATCTGCAGGTGTTGGGATCGCCATTGTAGGTGGGGGGTGTAGCCGTGTGTGGCTCCCGTTCGAATGAAGCGGCTCCTCCGGATGAGGTTGGGGCTTCATGGTGAGGAGTCACTTGGTCCAAGCGATTGCTGAGCTCTTTCAGTTGCTCAGACAGGATGCTGAAATCTCTGGCAGCAGCAGACAATAACGACGAATGTTGGTCAATGGCCGCCCCCTGCTGGTAAAGGGCGGTCTGCACCTCCAGACCTTCTAAACTTGCTGACTCCATTTTTGGCGCGCTCATCTGTCAGGAAACGGACTCAGAGTCAAGTGCAAGTTAAATAGTTTATTTAGAAAAAATAGAGAACAGGAGAGCAAAGTCACTGGTAGATCCACACACGGCGTACACCCGTTGACTCACTCTGGTGGAAACACTACTGTGGGGATGAAGCACTCCCACAGTAGGAGAGAGTGAGTCGGCGCTACACAATAATCCACTGTGTAATCCAAATGTAGAAGGACCACCCGGAAACCACTGGTCACCGCCTAAAAACGAAGCGAACCAGCGGTTCCGAGAAACAACAGTCGTTAGAGTCAATATAATCCACAAAGGTGAAATGGGTGTACTCCACTCACGGGTGATAATGCAAACCGGAGAGAGAGAGAGAGACATCTGGTATACCGCCTAGAAACGAAGCGAACCAGCAGCATCGAGAGACAAACAAAGTCAATATAATCCAACACTCCACAAGCGAGCGGTCCGGGTGAAGACGTGTCCCCGAACGCCGAAACCAAACCTGGGGTAACAGAGGAGAAGACAGAGAGCGACTGACAAGACAAGGCAGGGCAGCAGGACTGTGATAAAACAATGAGCGCGCAACGAAGGACAGGACTACGTGCAATATAAAGGGAAAGGTAAACGAGACACCACCGGTGAACAATCTACTGAAACAAGGGGGCGGAGTTAGTGAACACACGAGGAACCGGCACCACAGGTAAACAACACACACACACAGATCACACAGCCATCGATCACCCAGCAGTCATGACACACTGTTGTACAAGTCTCTTTTGACAGCACTGACAGACATGTGACTTTTTGCCACTGTATGACACACAATGTGTTGTAAAAATAAATAATATATTTTATATCCAATCATATTAATATATTAGTAATTATTATTTTTAAAAAGTATTTATTTATCTATTAATTATTGTAAATACAGGGTTAACAACAAAACAAAAGAAGATATTTTGAGAAATGGTGGTAAACACACAGCAGTGACTTCCATAGTAGGATTATTTTTGAATAATTGTGATAAATGATGAAGAAAATATTTTGATAAATGATGGTAAGCACACAGTTGAATTCTGTTAAATTCTGTCATATTTCATTAAATTCTGTCATATTTTTTTATTCCTACTATGGAAGTCAATGGTCACTATCTGCTGTGTTTTTATCATTTCTCAAAAAATCTTTTTTGTGTTCGTCAGAAAAAAGAAATTCATACAGGTTTAGAACAACACGACGATGATTTAATGATGACAGAATTGTCATTTTAAGGTGAACTATCCCTTTAACGTTTCTCGTTGTACGAACGTGCTCAGTGCAGGATGTGAAGGATGACAAGCAGTCGCTCCAAATAAACAGAAAATTGCGTTTCTTTTAATTGCTCTGTTGTATTTTGCTCGAGTGTATTTAAATCGGACAAATTATGAGACACAATTGTGCAACTCCGTTTAGTTTACACATCAAGATAGTTTTGGGCAAAGGAATGCTCACTTCTGATTGGAATTCTCCCTATAACTACAACTCCCAGCATGCATTGTTCGTGAAGTGTTGTACTTCCGGTAGCTGCAATTCCGCTTTTATCAGCTGGCTGGACGGAAGGTGGGATACACGAACAATATTTTCACAATACATCAATACTGTATTTCTTAACATAAAAGCTAAAAAATAATGAAAAGCTTTGCCTAACTTAATAAGCTCATGTAATAGTAGTGGTCATTGCGCTTTTGACCTTTTAATACGCATGCGTACTGCAAGAGAGTTTTATACACTCATGTTCAGCGTTCGGCGGAATTTAATTTGACACTAACAAGAATTACTCGAGATGTGTGACTAACTAAAGTCAGTTTTACAAAGCCAACTACAGATTGAGTTACTAAGTTTTATATGTGATCTGTAAGTGGAGTAAAACAACAACCGTTACATTGCAACACACACTTGCATTACGTTACATACAGTGTGTACTGTGTACATAATTTTTCTATTCTGTCTTTTGTCTTGCTATGTTGTGTGTCTGACACCACGGGTCTAAGGAAAACGTAGTGTCAGTCATCTGTATGTCTTGAACATATAGCAGGAATAAAAAACTGACTTTGACTCACATAATAGAACTTGAATTCATGTTTTTTTTATTGTGCTTTAAACAAGAATACAACAACTCGTAGAGGTAACAGCATATATAAAAAAACTCAAAATCTTGAATTCATGTGTTGTCAGTGCTGTGGATGAATGCCTCTTGAGGTGAATGATGCCCTTGGAGGTGGCCTGGCCTTTCCCACAATGCCCCCGTCTGGGCTGGAGGATATCCAGTCGTCTGATCATGGGGATGGTGGGATCATACAGTTACCTTTGGACCAGTGAGTCTGTTGTTTCTCCTCATCTCTAATGTAAATTTAGCGATATAAATGAAAGCGATTAACTCTGACTTTATCTCTCTGTAGAGCATTTTAACTCTGTAATAGTGCACAATCGGGATGTTTTGCTCAATTTGGTGGATGAGCGTCCCCGGGACACGCCTCTTATCACCTTATCTAATCATCAGTCCTGTATGGACGATCCACACATTTGGGGTAGGTGGAGTGTAAGCTATGTATGTTTTTGACTAATAAATTAATTTCTCTTCCGAATGATATATATTAAAGGGTTATACGTGTGTTTTTGTTTGTACTCCTTACTTTAGGAGTCCTGAAGCTTCGGCAGCTCTGGACCTTTAACAGAATGAGATGGTGAGTCAGTCTGTGTGAGCGAGTGAGTGAGTTTGAGAGTGAGTGTGTTTGTGAGCGAGTGTGTTTGTGAGTGAGTTTGTGAGTGTGTTTGTGAGTGAGCGAGTTTGTTTGTGAGTGAGTGAGCGAGTGTGTTTGTGAGTGAGCGAGTGAGTTTGCGAGTGAGGTTGTGAGCGAGTGTGCGAGTGAGTTTGTGAGCGAGTGTGTTTGTGAGCGAGTGTGTTTGTGAGTGAGTGAGTTTGTGAGCCAGTGAGTTTGTGAGTGAGTGAGTGAGTGAGTGAGTGAGCGAGCGAGTGTGTTTGTGAGTGAGTGAGTATGCAAGTAAGCTTGTGAGCCAGTGAGTTTGTGAGTGAGTGAGTGAGTGAGTGTGAGTTTGTGAGTGAGTGAGCGAGTGTGTTTGTGAGTGAGTGAGTGAGTGTGTTTGTGAGTGAGCGAGTGAGTTTGTGAGTGAGTATGCAAGTAAGTTTGTGAGCGAGTGTGTTTGTGAGCGAGTGTATTTGTAAGTGAGTGAGGATGCGAGCGAGTTTGTGAGCCAGTGAGTTTGTGAGTGAGTTTGTGAGTGAGTGTGCGAGTGAGTTTGTGAGCGAGTGAGTTTGTGAGTGAGAATGCGAGTGAGTGTGCGAGTGAGTTTGTGAGCGAGTGAGTTTGTGAGTGAGTGTGCAAGTGAGTTTGTGAGTGAGTGAGCGAGTGTGTTTGTGAGTGAGCGAGTGTGTTTGTGAGTGAGGGAGTGAGTTTGTGTGTGAGTATGCAAGTTAGTTTGTGAGTGAGTGTGCGAATGAGTGAGTGTGCGAATGAGTGAGTGTGCGAGTGAGTTTGTGAGTAAGTGTGGAAGTGATTGTGTATCGATTCAAAATTGATTCTCAAAGGCCACAAATCGATTTATTTTTATGAAATAACCTGATCCTGTTTGATCAAGGATGTGACTGTTCTGACTTTTTACAGCATACATTTTTCATCTTGCATCAAAATTGTATTGTATTTAACATAATTGTATGCATTTGAAAATTAGAGATGGGTTCTGTTTTAATCTACCCACTTGTACCTAAAATAAAAGAGTTTAATATACAGGTTTGTGGTTATTAATTTCTTTTTTAATAATTACCCACTTGTAAACTTATGTTCACTGTTCTTTTTATAAATATAGTATTTGTATTGAATCTATATTCATCGAGTTGAATCGAGTATTTAGTATAAAAACCGAGCTGAGAATCGAAATCGTAAATCGAACCGAGAATCAAAATTGAAACGATTTGATAGCTTGCGAATCGAATCGATCTGGAACATCTGAATCGATACCCAGCCCTAATATTGTGCGACTGCAAGTAAGTTTGTCAGTGAGTGAATGTGCGAGTAAGTAAATGTGTAAGTAAGGTGGGTGGGTGGGTGAGTGTGCTAGTGAGTTATGGCGCTTTTCCATTGCATAGAACCCCACGGTTTAGTTTAGTTTGGGTCGGGTCAGCTCACCTCACAGAGTGTGAGTGAGTGAGTGAGTGAGTTTAGTAAGCGAGTGAGTCAGTCTGTGTGAGTGAATCTAGAGAATGATGTGAAACTCTTGTCAGATGAACTTCATGTTGTTTTTTTCTGGCTGTGTTCAGGGCTCCTGCTGCATCTGATATCTGTTTTACAAATAAGTTTTATTCCAGCTTCTTCAGCAGAGGAAAATGTGTGCCTGTTGTTAGAGGTAAGGTCACATATGCCACTCTTTATATCTTAGCTCAGCTGTTTGTTCTATTTTATTGGGATGTTATGAATACTGAAGGTGAATGAACACATGATAGTTTTGGTCTGATGTGGTGAAAGAGACCTTACAGATGAATTAAGGATTTGACATGTAGCTAATTTCTTTGATTGTATAAGGCTAATTAGAAATAGCATGTGTTAGCCATTCAATAAGTGTTCAACTAGTCAAATATTTAATCAGCAATTATCTGCGCAGACAAAGTGTCTTTCCCTACAGCCAGCCTTATATCTGTTCTTATATAATAATCTGTATGAAACAACATACGCATGATAACCCCAGCGGTTTATTTGGGTTGTTTTCACATAAGCTTTTGTTTTGTATTTTTTGTTTGTTTGATCATACGCATTGCTTAATGTTTTCAATATAATGTAGGCTTTTATTAATTTTTGTTTAATCTAAACATATAACAAATAATATGATCACCAACGCTTTTGGAAAACACTGGTGTGTAAATAAGGTTAAAGATGTTAAAATGTTAAGGTTATAATGTTAAAGACTTTATTTACAAATCTTGATTTGTCTGTGGTTTTCAGGAGATGGTGTATATCAGAAAGGAATGGATTTTCTCCTGGACAGACTGAATTGTGGGGATTGGGTGCACATCTTTCCAGAGGGTAAACTTAGCACAGCATTTCTAATTTTACTCTGTGTAATATTTATTATGTGCTATAACAGTCAAAGAAAACATGTTCTCTTTCCAGGTAAAGTAAACATGACTGGAGAGTTCATAAGGCTGAAGTGGGGTAAGATTTATACTCAACACCCTGTCTTCTGTTAATGATAGTTTTCAGTTATTTTAATTGTTGTTGTTTTTTTACAGGAATTGGACGTTTGATTGCAGACTGCTCTCTTCACCCAATCATTTTACCTATGTGGCATATAGGCAAGTACATACAATCCTCTTCTTCAGGTTTTACAATAAGATGATGTTTAAACACTGTTGAAGGAGTTCACATCTATATTGGACTCTTATTGGCTGCTTTAACTTCATTATTTTACAGAACCCTGCAGGTCACCTTGACCGGTAAACAAGACCAGATCAGTTTTAAATTTGACAATTTTGAGTACAAATTTGGCACATTTTTCCAAAATTAGGGTGTACAGTTTGCAAAACCGAAAAGACGGATTGCGAAAGCATGGGCATGGGCACAGTTTATGAATTTATAGGAACAGATTGCAAAAGCTGAAGGGAGTTTACAAATCTAAGAGCACGGATAATAAACTCATGCATACGGTTGTGGGCACGATTGCGGGAGTCTCTTGGCACAATTGGTAAAATGACAAGACGAATGACAAAGTAACTGGTAAATTTGGTGTAACCTGCAATATTATGTTGTCACAGAAGAATGAATATTAGTAATAATAATTGGAGATACCAAGATTGGATATAAAAATAGAAGAATATTTGGGAAAAGTGGTGTCTTTAGGTTTTTGTCTTTTTTGCACTTTGTGCTTCAAACAGGGTTCCCACGGGTCCTTGAAATCCTTGAAAGTTTGTGAATCTGGGAAAAAAAATTCAAGGTGCTGGGAAGTTTTTAAAAATAAGCATAAATAGATACAGGTAATTAAAAGTGCTTGAATCTTTTTTGTGCAAGACGTTTTCTGGAAAATAAAATCTATATTATTACCGGTGTTGTGCAGGATAACAAAATAAAAATTCTAGACTTTTTAAGAACACGTGCTAAACTGTTAGTTTTAAATGTTTATATCTTCTGTATGCGAGTGTTGATTCATCCCAAAATGCTTTTTTGAATAGTTGTGTTTGACAAATAAAAATGTCTCAGGTTACGTATGTAACTGTTGTTCCCTGAGAAGGGAACGAGACGATGTGTCTCCCTTGCCATACTTTCTGCGTCCCTGTAACGCCGTCTTTGGCAATATTTCAGATAGCGATATACTTCCTGGCTCCCGCGTCACCCTGTCTTTGTCGTTAAGCCTCACCATTGGTTGAATTTGATATACACATTCAGACGCACTTACCCCTGGAGGCGTCCCCAAAGTGTCACCGCAGTGACGCAGCGCGAGTTCCCTCGAAAGTGAACTGTAACAATGTATCTTAAAAGGTAACACAATGTAACCTTGCTCTCACTTGAAATGTGTCCCCACCTTTAGTCCTTGAATTTGGGGGTATTGGACCTGGAAAGTCCTTGAAAGGTCCTTGAATTTGAAGTTAACAAAGGTGTGGGAACCCTGTTCAAAAGATGAACGCACTTGTGCTCACAGGAAACACATGTCAGCCCAGTGAATCATCTGAATGATTGAGTGATTCATATCATCATTATGTCTATAGAAATATTTCTACATAGAGTGTGAGCTGAATAGACACAGAAGTTCAGATGAGTTTAACATGACACATAATTCTTCATTTTTATTTAAAGTATTCTTTGTCTCAAGTCTCTTTAAAATGTTTATTTAACTGTAAATATATTGCTATATGTTACTTTTAGGAATGGAAGATGTCCTGCCAAATACAACTCCATACATCCCTCGAGTTGGACAGGTAAGATACTGCACTTTTACAGAAGAGTTTTGACTTTAAAGAGGACATTTCAGGTAAATCTGACCTTTTCCATGTTTAAGTGTTATAATTGGGTCCCCAGTTCTTCTATTAACCTAGAAAATGTGTAAAAGATCAACCCAGTAACTTTTGTTTTGGTGTTGAAATCATTCTCCGCAAGCATGTGGAAAAATAGGCCATTGGAATTTGGCTCCCCTTGTGATGTAAGAAGAGGATAATACCATCCTTTGCACTATCCAACCACGGCACTGCAGAGATTTGTGTTTAAAAGGACACGCCCAAAAACGACACATTTTTGCTCACACCTACAAAGTGGCATTTTTTACATGCTATAATAAATTATCTATATGATAATTTCAGCTAGAACTTCACATGCGTACTCTGGGGACACCAAAGATTTATTTTACCTCTTAAAAGTCTTGTGAAATGTCCCCTTTAAATGTATTTCTCTTTTCTGCAGAAAGTAACCGTCCTAGTTGGAAAACCGTTTACAGTCAAAAACCTGGTAAATGGATTGAAAGCGGAAAACTCGAGTCCGGTACGCTTACAGAAAGTTAAGTTTTGATGTTTTGGTTTGATGTTTTACACTTGATTTTGTAATTGAGTCGTGTGCTCTTCAGATGGAAATGCGCAAAGCGGTGACAGACTTCATTCAAGAGGAACTCTGCAGTTTGAAAGACCAAGCTGAGGCTCTCCATCAGAAAATAAAGAGCTACACGTGAAGATCTGTGAATAAAGACATATCAGAGAAATGAAGGAAACCTGATGATTTCAACATGAACAGAAGACTTGAGCAGAAGGAAAACAGAAATCTGTTGTTATTATAAATGATCATTGAAGAGGGATTATCTTCTGGATATCATGTCTAAGAGGAAGTGGATGAGAATGAATGATTTATATGATAAAATGTCAATTTTGACTAGAAATGCCTTACAGACTGTGAAGCACAATATGTTGTGTTTTCATGATGCACTATCAATTGATTTTTGCATTTGCAGCTAGGATGATAACAGTTTTACTAGTAAAATACTTTTTTGTCATCACTGATATAAGAGAGTCAAATGCATAAATGTAAATTAAGGAGATGTTTGCAGAAGTAAATTGAATTGATTTGCTGATTTTTTATGCTGTGACCTGATGAAACCTCTCCCTCAACAAATGTGCTGCAGCGTGGATGTTACAGAAGACATTGTTTATGATATAATATGTGAGAAGTATGAAAGTTTCTTACTTAAACCCATTATTTTACTTCAGAAGACATGGAGTCATGTGCTTCTTTAATGGGTGCATGTTCTTTTGATGCTTCTGAAACTGTTCAATATTTAATGAGGAATGGGATAATTGTCCTTTATAATGTCTGATTAAATGATGAAATGCAGCTACATTCTCTTATCTTAATAAATGGTACATAATGCATAGCGTAAAAGTCAATTTTTTATGTATATTTAGTTTATTTATACACATTCTAGTGATAAATAAAGTGTGTGCGGGGTTCTGGTTTGATAGGAGACAGCTATGGCCTAAATGAAATACCGTGAAATGTTGGGGTTAGGATGAAAACAGCGATCATCCGAAAAGATTTCACCAGATTTTGGTCGTAACTGTCTTGTCGATCTTAAAAACTTTTTAACATAAATCAGTCCCCACCTTTATGTCTCTTAATAACTTTAAATATCAAGCAAGTCCTGCATTTTATTTTCAAATACCTGCATGTTTTTAAACCGAAACCAAGATGTCAGACATGACAGCCATCTTAGGTTAATCATTCCCCTCTCAGAAAACGTACAAATAAAGATCATTTTAGATGTTTCATAACTAAAGTATTTGAATCGCTAGACGAGGGATTAATGTCTACTTATTTTTTCTGAAAACCTCCCACTCATTTAGACAGAATGGGTCACATATGTAACTGTGCTGAAAGACACAATAAACGCTTGAAGGTGATGTACAGTCAACGCTCTCAAGTTCAACGCACATAGGCACAAGCTGTATGAGGCTTTGAAAATGAGAAGTTCCATGCCTATTGTTAATGAGAATCAAGATGTCTTTTTTCATTAAAATTTTGTAATAAATAATTAATAAATATTTACAGTTATTTAAGTTATAATTATAATAAAAGCAAAAATGCATTTAAAATGCCATTTTCATGCAATATGACAAACTTCCGGTTTAAGACACGCCCACTTCCGGTGCCATCCGAATAAAAATACAGATACAAATAATTTTGAGATTGTTACAGATACAAATACAGATAAAAATACAGACTCCGCTGCACACCCCTACCTGTGCACAGGTTGTAAACTTGTCAAGGGTCTCACGTGACTGTGTAGAGCCCCTTATCCATTGATGATTGTTTTTTTTTTCACTGTAATGCGCAACTAAAGTGAAAGCACAACTTTTCCATTCAGCTAGGTTCCTCGACCATCACGCCTTCCAAGACGGCCAAAAACCTGGGAGTGGTCATTGGTGATCTGCTTAGCATGTTGCCAGCACCGCTCGCTCTTGTAGATTCATCCTCTAGAATATTAGGAAAATTAGACCTTTCCTACCCAGGTCCTGGTCCAAGCTCTTGTCCTGTCCAGGCTGGACTACTGCAATGCCCTACTGGCAGGACTTCCAGCCTGCACGACCAAACCCCTACAGATGATTCAGAATGCAGCGGCAAGAGTGGTCTTCAATGAGCCAAAGAGGGCGCACGTCACTCCTCTCTTTGTCAAGTTACACTGGCTTCCTATAGCAGCCCGCATCAAATTTAAGGCTCTGCTCCTGGCCTTTAAAACCACCACTGGGCCTTATGTACCCTCTCGATCACTGCGCTCTGCCACCGAGCGACGGCTTGTGGTACCTTCTCAAAAAGGGAAGAAAACACTAATGCGTACCTTCTCAGGAGCTGTTCCACAACAGTGGAATGATCTGCCGGTCGTGACATAATCTGCTGACACTGTAGCTGTCTTTAAGACTCGGCTAAAAACCCATCTCTTCCACCATTACCTAACTTCCCAACTACAGATTTACTATCTTTCTTTAGTTACCCTTCTCTTTATCTCTTTCTCTATTTACCTTCCTCTTTATCTATAAAAAAAGCCTAACATACCCTTGGCTATGTATATTGTGTTGGACTTGATGAGACTATTTCCAGTGCACTTATGTATTGCTGTTCTTATGTTGCCATAATTGCTTCTATTGTTAACCTCACTTGTAAGTCGCTTTGGACAAAAGCGTCTGCTAAATGACAAAATGTTAAATGTAATGTAATGTAATGCGGGATTTCCGTTGCTGGATTGTCCCCTATTCATAAACTTCATCCCAATTTGCCTACTTATACTATGCCCTATTGTAGACGGTTAGTTTTATAATATATCATAGCCTGGTGTTGAGCGGCATCCCTCTCCAGTACAGCAGGAGGGGCTCTGCAGCTCTTTAATCCGCTAAAACCCATTAAAGAAAGAAAGCTCGCGTGTGATGTGTTTGTGTATTCTCAGTGTTTTTCATCTCTTGAGTGTTCTATTAATTGTAAAAAGAGCCTTGTCTCTGTGTATTTTAGTGTTGATGATGAGAGATGAGATGTGGTGTAAATCAGTAGGAACTGATCTGTCCATGCTGGATATTGTTGATTTTATCACAGAAATCTCTCAGCTGAAGAAAGTGGTGGCGTTACTGGAGACAAAGCTGAGGTCAACACTTCACTGTAGTGTTCGTGGGAAATTTAGTCACCGTAAAGGCTGTAAGGCAGACACCAAATGACTGAATCCAAAGGGAAACGTTTTCTAAAAAACATTCAGTTCCTTTGAGAATCAACATCTGAAAACTTTCTGAGAGGTCACATCTACCTCCAAGACAATCACCCCACTGTGTGGCGACAGAAGAATCACACCTCACCAAGATACTTGCATCCCAGATAGCAAGCAACCATTGATAAATCAACAATTTTTAACATTGATTCAATGTTAATCACATTGAATTAATATCTTGTTTGCACCCTCCATTGATGTTAATAAAATATAGAAATTTCAACAAACTACAATTGTGGTGATCAGTGTTTTCTTTAGTTAAGCCTTTGACTGTTTTGTTTTACTGTCAAGTTTTCTTTGTTGTTGCAAAGGAAATTAAGATCTAATGACATCAGTTGATTTAATTATTGTGGGTTTACCTTAATGAGAGTCTGTTTTGTTAATGATGTGTAAATTGTTTGATACTAAACAGTTTTATATGGCAACAGTGTTATGGCTGTTATAAGTCTTATAAATTATAAAGGTACACTAAAAAAAAGTTACACTTCTGAATCTATCTCTGACATCATGAATCAATGTATGGAACTCAACAATGGTGGCAATCAACAGACGTAAGCTTCATGCTGCAATACATTCTGGGTATCAACGTAGAACTCATTCATAAAGAATAGGCCTACCTTAAATATATTTTAAAATAAAGTTTCGATTATTATACTTTAAAAATTGCACAGAACTTTAAAAGTATAATATATATATAATTATTTTCAATCATTGTTAAAAGTTTAATCTTAAAAAAGTGCA
Source organism: Misgurnus mizolepis (assembly GCA_025389145.1). Taxonomy (NCBI): domain Eukaryota; kingdom Metazoa; phylum Chordata; class Actinopteri; order Cypriniformes; family Cobitidae; genus Misgurnus; species Misgurnus mizolepis. The sequence goes on along the minus strand of JAIFKI010000022.1, from coordinate 6,067,512 downwards.
AATATGTATACTTTTAATATACTAAGATGGTTTATTTCTTTGTTAGTATGTACTGAAAAGGTAAACATACTTGAAATCCAAAAAATACAACTTGTTTTGCCATTTTCTGATTGAACGCTCAGATGAAACATAGAAAAAAAATAAAACCAGGATTAGACAAATTTAATTTTTTTCAAACCTGGCGGAAGATGGCCGGCGATGACGTCACGGCTTAGTTCGCGGAAGATGGCCGGTGTTACGTCACGGCTCAGCCTGCGGAAGATGGCTGCTGCGAGGACGCTCTCCTGTAAAGGCAGCAGGATGATTTTGTTGGTTTTTCTGTGTGTTTTTGTGGCGGTGAAGAGCGATGATCAGGTGCCGCTGCTGGTGTGGACGAGTGAAGGGTAAATGACCGACACTTTTATCACTGTCTGCGTTATAATCATAATGCGATCGAGAGAAAGGAGAGTGCTAGCGTTGGCTGGCTGGATGCTAGCCAAACATGTCGGTTGCTGTCCAGTACTGAAAACTCTCGAAGTAAAGCTTTTGTTAATACATTATACTGTACAAGGATCAGTGTTTGATCACGGTGACTGCAGACGTGTCTCGAGTTTATTATGCATGTAAAAAGCTGCTGAGCTGCCAATCTACATGTTCAGCTTCAGAAGATGTGTTGTATATATTACAGATATTTATTGTGTTCATGTTAATTTGCAGGTTCGCACTGGCACCTGTGAATGCTCCATCAGCCGGACACACAGTGTCAGAAAATGAGCTGGGATCATACTTAACAAAAGCCTTGAGCACTTCACCTCATAACCTATTGCTCTTCATGCAAGATAAGGTACACAGACACGCGCACGCACACATATCCCATAACATGCATACATTCAGTAGATGCATGTCAAATCCATAATGTATTAGAAATATAATAATGTCCAAATGTTGAAGACCATATTGAACATTTGAGATTCAAGTAATCATGTAAAGTTTTAGTAAAGAAAAAAATAAGCAGATACATTTATGCTGTGATGTCAAACCTAACTATAAATACACACACTACTCACATTTATACAGTAGTGATATATCAGTGAATATGATGGATAAGTCTTATTTTCAGTCAGATATGCTGTTTATAAATGACACCCTAAAACAAGGCTGGTTCTGACAATGACCATCTAATTTATTGCATGATCTCATTCAGTTGAGCGTTGATGATTTCACAATGTATGGAGGAGTATTTGGAAACAAACAGGATAGCATCTTCCACAGTCTCGAGGTACGTGAATGAGAAGTATAGCTTTTAAAAATGTTATTATGTTTAATAATGAAACTCTGTGAATCTTTCAAGATGCATTATTTCCTTTAGTCCACATATTCATTTAGTGTTTTGTGTTTTTGTCTTCTTTTGGAGTGTTCTTCATCTGAGCATTTTTCTATGTTTTTTTTTTTTAGGCAGCTCTGCGGTCGTCCTCCTCCTTGTGGTTGCCATCCGTATCATCGTCCGCTGCCGCTTCAGTTTCCACTTTGCTTCAGAATCACATTCAGACGTCTCCTCTCTACATGAACCCAGAAACCCTCGCTCAGCTGCGTCTCAATGCCTCTGTCGCCGCCCTGCTGGTGTTTCGCCTCCCTTACAGTGGCGGGTAAACTAGTTTTTCCATTTTCACCTTGGCTAGATGCATGGAATACTGACTTTATACAATATTTACAATAGTTTAGTTTACTGTTGGCTTGCTGTGTTGATGTCATGTTTTTGACGATGGACTATACTGAGCTTCATGACCATTAATGAATATTTGAAATAGTTAATCATACTTGTTTGGGGTTAATGTGCTGCAGGTTCCTATGAATGTCCACCCAAAGTTAGCGCTTAAAAGAAGATTTTAAAGTGCATAAATGTATCTAGCACATAAAGTAGCATTTAAGAGCATAGATGTTCTAGTAATAATTGAAAAACAGCATTTCAAAAAAAGAAATATAAGATGAAAAGTCTTTAAACCTAGAGATGTTGAGAAGTAAATACATGTCTTTCTGCAGGGCTGATATGATGTCTGCTAAAGAGGTTCTCAGTGGAAACGGTAGGTATCACATTGAAACATCACTACGCTTCGTATTGTTCACAGTTGACAAATAAAGTGAGGATAAACTGTGTATGATGTTGTCTATTGTAGATGAGGTGATTGGTCAGGTGATGAGCATCATGAAAGCTCAGTCTGTGCCGTATACCGCAGTGTTCACCGCACTCCAGCCATCACGGGTAAGACGTCTCAACAGACCCCTGAGCATTTACACACCATTGATCAAGATCTTACATCACACTAGCAGTCAATTCTTTGTTGCACTTAAATGTTTAAGTTTAATCAACATTTCAATTTTCTTGACTAGTGAGGAGTTGCTATAAATTATTTATATAAAGTTGAATTAACTTATTTCATCTTTATTTTGATCATTTATAGCAGCAACTATACTTTAACGTGTATCCTTATTTTGTGTGTGTTGTATTACCTTGCTTGCATTGTTTGTTACTGTTGTCCTCTAATAGACCTTGAGTCTAGAATAAATTAAGTACATATATACGCAAGGCATGGGCTGGTTTCAAGGTTTACCGAGGTTTTAAAGAGTCAAGGTTTTAAAACCACTGAAACTTTCTGTGATACTGTTTTCAAGGTGTGAACTGTGTTTACACTACATTAAGTCATATAATTGATTTAATATATATATTACAAAAATATTTTTTGAAATAATATTATAATTTAAAAGGCTTTATTTTTACCTAGCCTACATGTTGTATGTTGCTTCAAAATAAAATGTGTTGTGTCCAGTTGAAAAGTTGTTTATATATGCAGACATTTAAAAAAAATAATAACACGTTTTACTGTTGCAATGGTGGTACAGCAACACTGTAAAACCGTGGTATTTTTGCTTAAGGTTATTATACCGCCAAAATCTCATACCTTTTTAACGTTTACCAGAAATATGTTTTCCAAATCATCCTCAGCTAAAAGAGTTTTTGTATCTAACCCTGAGGCTGAATTTTTCTGCTCTGATTGTTGGATGATGACTGTGTCAAGTATAGAAAGTGATGAATGTTTGTTTCAGGTGACAGAAGAGACGTCACTGGCCGTTCAGTCTGTCGGGACGCGATCTCTCCTGCAGTCCCGGCGTGAAGAACCTTCTGCTTCATATCCACCGGTGGAGTTTAAGGAGAAGGGCTCAGCATGCATTCTAATGTGGGCAGAGAAACTGGTGGTCAGCCAATATCGTTCAGGAAAATGGGAAAGACACGATCTTACATCTAAAACCTTTGGTGAAGGTGTGACACCCAACCTGGATGGATCATCTTGCAATGAGACTCACTCACGGTAAATATATCCATTCGAGCAAAAATTTCTTTAAAGTAACAAGTCAATAAAATTAAGTTTTTCTGTCTGGTCTACTCTTGCTTAAAGGCTTAGATGTAAAACTCACCTCTGTAATGACTGCTTTACCCTTTTGCCACTGGAATAAACAACAATGCATTGTTGCAAAGCTACGGAGCCCCTAAGGGGACATGGAGCAAAAATTAAATAAAGTAAAATAAAGTGTATCGAAACTAAACTTTAAGAAAAAATTCTGTATCACCAATCATTGATCATTAAAATATTATATAGCAAAAGTGATATAAACAAAGAAAAAAAACCCCTGATGTTAGCCATGTCACAGTGAGCAAACCAAAGGTGCCAGTTACAACCAAAAGTCCAATGGTGAAAAAATATCTGAAGTTTATTGGCTTTATTACAATTTCAAAATGTTATATTGCTGCAAGCAGCAATTATGAACAGGCGGCAACAAGGGCACAAATTGACCAAAACCTGAGTTCGAAAAGCAGTTTAAACAAAGGATAAACCTTAGGATCATAATAAGCTAAAATTTCCAAAGACATATACGCAAAAATAGCCATTTTTCATATCTCAAGACCACTAGATGGTGCTGTGACGAAGTCATACACACACCTTGTTCATATCTTGAGATCAGGAGGTGGTGCTGTGTCAAAGCACCCTCGAGTCGTGGACTATAAGACATATACCAAGTTTCATGTCAATACACAAAAGTTTTGCAAAGATACGCCCCCACGTCCATTTTGGCATCCATTGTTGTGTATACAAGAAGAGATTGGTCTAATGAATGTTCATATAATACAAAACAAGATTGTTGCAAAGACCTGTGCAAACTTCTATATCACTAGAATATGACTTTAAATCAATATTGCAGAGTTAACAGACTGAGATGCTATATTTTAAGGGTTCTCGCAAGTACATGATTCTATTGTCATGTTTCAAATGCTAAAAACACACATCAATGCATTTTTATATCTCAATGAATAATGACTGAAATAAATGAATGAAAGTTGTGATCAGATGAAGAAAAGTCAAAGTCCTATATGATTTCAAGATTTTAACAGTGTTTTGTCATATTCTCTTTAATAATAGACTGGTTCTGAACTATGAAGATGTGCTGAGTTTCCGTACCTTCAAGCTCATGTAAGTCTCTCACACACATACACAGGCACACACACAATAGAGATGCACCAATCAGCAACCAGCTTTCTTATTTTTTTATTTGAGTTTCGGGGACAAAGCTTTTATTAATTTAATTTTTTAATTCAGCTTTTTTTCGTGCCTTGAGCACGATTGTCATTTTCGTGTCACTTGCACGAATTTCTATAAATAGTTTTTTGTGTCCGTGGCACAAATTTCTTTTTTGTGCCATTTTATGTATTGTTTTCTCATTGTTTTTTCCTATTTTCTTACCAGTGTCGCTTGGGGTTAGGGCATTGACACAAATAAATTAATATTTTTTTTGTGACTATAGTCACAACTTTCCATGAGATCATGTTGCATTATTAGGGATGGGCTAAATTATAAAAAAGTGGAGTATCGATAAGCTCCGCCCTTAGGGAGGAAAGATTTTTATGTTATTGCTACATTTATTTTATCTTGCACATTTTATCTAATTAACAATTTCTAATTTGCAAACAAATGAAGAAATTTGTCTATGACGAAAATACAAGTGCAAAATATTGCAGTTTCTTCTGTTGTAAATTATTGTTGTTTATTTATTTCAAATGTTAATTTGGTTTCTAATTAGGTTTTTTTCATACGAATATAAAAAATATCGAAAAGAATAACGTCAACATACTGGATTGATGAGCAGTATTAAGCAGTATGTGTAAGAGTATTAATACTTAGACTTAGGGAAAAAATGAAATGAAATGAAACCAGACAGGGCACACAAATGAAAGTCTCATTCATGTATTTTTGCTTAAACCAAGCATCATCCATGCCTCTGTTTCAGTCAATGAGACCTGATTGACCTTTGCTTTAACTCCATACCTTCACAGTTTTATTATGAATCAACGTCACTACAAGGTTTCTGCTCGCCGCTGGTTCACCATGGATCTGGTTCAGTTGGATTATGATGGGAAGAAGGCCTTGTTCAACGGCAGCATTAACATCTACGCACCAGCCGAATACTCGTACCGATGTGAATCTGTCAGCAGCTCACGCTACCCTCAACTGTTTCCACATTCAGAAAAGGACAACGCCAATGAGTGGCAGATCTCAATTGATGACTTACAGGTATCCTATTAAACAATGAAATAACAATGAAACCCATAGTAATGTTAAAACTGGAAGTAAAACTGTATTTTTACTGTAGGTGTCTTTCATACACCTTTCTATTGCAATACAGTGTGGTACGATATTAAAGCAGGAATCTATGTCATATGTTACAGATCCAGGGCTTTAACGTGGCCGGGAAGGATTTCTCCTACGCCAGTGACTGTGCCGGTTTCTTCACTCCTGGTATCTGGATGGGTCTCGTCACATCTCTCCTCATGATGCTCGTGCTCACCTATGGCCTGCACATGATCATGCAGCTTCATACCATGGATCGCTTCGATGATCCCAAGGGTCCGGCCATCTCTGTGCCACAGACCGAATAAAGGGCAAACGCACCATCAGTTTCTTTAGATTTTGTCTTATGTTACTTTTCACTTTGTTTACTTCAGAATCACTGCTGTTTGTAAAAGACAAGGGAATCTGTTAGTAGAGGCATTATCTGTTGAAATGTGAATGTGTATTATGTTTGCAGTGTTTGTTTATCAATATCAGACTGTCAAAGAATATCAGGATATAATTAACTGCTTCCTATCAGAAAAGGTCTTTTGATGATCAGATTAGCTCACGGTAACCTGTGATATTCTCAATTTTACCTTTAGATCTGCATTAAGACCAACTACCCATTTTGATGAACATAAACCTTAGCAAATAAATACACACAAGGCACGCGTGCTATGATCCACACATCCATGTGATAAGTACTTAATAAAGAAACAGATTATTTTGAAGAATAAAACTGCTTAATGTATATTTAGTGGTCTGTAACTGTAAATATGAGGAAAATTTATTGCTGTTCAAGTTATTGGATGAAATTATATTTATTTGTGGTGTGTATTTGTTCTGGAGTGTGTTTGCTGTAGTTCACATATAGCTGTGTGTTCATAATGTTTCCCTGTCTGACGTTTGTGAGAATTTGTTGTATGACCATGAAGGAATTGTGAACTGTTTTGCTTTACTGAAGATCTCTTGTGCACTGTTTTAGCATTGTTCACCTGTCAGTATTTTATATTATGTTACAATAAATTATTATTACATTTAGCAGTTAGAATAAGAAACATGTGCTATTATATGATACTATATGATTCATGTGAGAATACTTTAAAGATGTTTTGAATGTGTCCGTTAAATAAACACAATGAGGTGAAATATAAGTCTGCTTTTATTTCTAAACATAGATGATGTTAAAATGGTTTATTATTATTATATTTTGTATCAATTTAAACGATAATGACAATGATGGGCTGTGTTGAGCCTTGCGCAGTGCTTCTCAAACTAAGCAGGGTTTTTTGTAAACTGTACATGTTTTATATTCTCTGACCCTTGGGTCTTCTGTGGCCAGTTGCATAAACATAGCTGTGACGTTAAGACTGCGTCTTAAGAATGATTCTGACTAACTAGTAATAAGTTAGGGCTAATCAGTTTTATTATTTGGATTTAAATTAGACCAATCTACTTTTCTGTGTAACATACTTAAAATAGTACTGATCAGTCTAAAAGAAAAAAATTCATGACTCAAGACTATTCTTTAAGTTTTATGCAACCGGCCACTGGTGATGAAGTCTTTCTGTGTGCAGAGCATCTTGACTTGGCAAATCATGTTGTGTTGTAAAAGCACACCTACAGTTCTGTCTATCTACCACCAGTAACAGTGAAAAAGATGTGCTTTTTAAAATAATAAAGAGGCCTCCCTTAAAAATAGCTTTAGTCTGGCAGGTTTGCAGCCCGATGGAGGTAAAGAAAGACAAGAATTAGGAAGTATCTAACGTTAAGACATTACATTTATGAAACATTGCCAATTAATTGTATTACAGTTAGCAGACAATATAGAAGTCATTGACGAGGAAGAATATGGATATCAGAAACTAAAAGAGAAGTCAGAAGCCTCTTTCACACAGTAATTTCGGTAAATTACCACGAATTTACTAGAATTAATTTACCAGTAAATACAAAAATGTGCTGTTTAAACACACACAGTGACGTTCCGTCTTTTACAAGTAAAACATAATTCACACATCAGTACCAAAATACCGGTAAACTCGGTGAGAAAGCGGAAGTAACCTGTGGCGCGCGGCGGAGTCCGTGTTGTATTTAATGGCGGGTTATGACTTCATATCCACCTGCTGTATTTTGTTGTTTTTTACATCTGGCAAACGCTGATGGTCGCGAAGTTGCTCGTGACCAAACAACATTGCATTAGGAGAGGTCAAACGGCAATTTGGCAAATGGTAAGCTGTTTTAAACAACTTTGGTGAAGAAATGTGGATGTTAACTTCAGTTGTGCTCGACTATTTAGGTATGTGACAAAAATGTTAAACATGGTACAAACATGGTAAATGCTAAAACTAGTTGTTGTTCAGATAGAAAGAGCTTGAAAAAAACTTTACAAAGACACCAAGACCATGTCTATGGGTTCAAGAATAACAAAATACTGGCCATTTGAACTCGACAATCATCACCTTATTTTGTCCCATTGTTTTCCATTTTGGGGGTGGTCGTTTATTAAATTAATTGAAATTTCGTTCACTTGTAGTTTAGCAATTAAATAAATGTATATTACAATTTACGTAGCCTGAGGTAATCCAAAGTTTCGTCGAGAGGAACCAAACTGACAGCCACATATTTTTTTATTGAATCAATCACATTTAACAATTTTTTACATTAGCCAGGGGATGAAAGAAAAACAAGAAGGGATTTAAAAAAAAAATAAAAACATGGAAACGCTTCTAATAGGCTAGCGACCCTGCTGAAAAAAACAGCATAACAGCAAGACCAGCATATGTTGTGTTTTGGTGCTGGTTTGCTAGTGAACACCAGCTAAACCAGCATCAGCACCAGCATTAGCACCAGCTAAACCAGCACCAAACCAGCATTAGCACCAGCTAATCCAGCATCAGCACCAGCATCCCATGCTGGTCATACCAGCATTGCGTTTTGGTGCTATGCTGTGACCACCAGCTAAACCAGCATAGACCAGCATAATTCCCATGCTGGTTTGATGCTGGTTTTTTCAGCAGGGGAAATTTGGAATAATGGTTTATAATCACCATATTTACATTTATGTATACTAAACTTTGCCAACAAAAGTAACAAATTAACTAGATAATATTCCTTATGTAATGACATGTCATAAGAGATAAAAACAAATCAAATATTTCAAATCTAACCACAAATGTTTTGAATAGGGACAACTCCAAAACAAATGGGAAAAAAAATTCTGTATGTTGACCACAAAAATGTCAAAGTTACAATTAAATATTTTTACAAGGAGGCATTTACTGGGGTAATATTTATAAATGAGTTTAAAAGAGGTCTCTTTTACTTTTTATTTGTTATAAATATTAATAAGGAAATTTCCAAATTCTATGCCAGATCAAACCATCAACACAGCTATTCCAAAAAGTTATAATAGGAGATAAAACATCCCTTTGAAAATGAGCCCGGACCGACAGGGGACAGCATCTATCACTACAGCATATTCTTTAGAAATGATTGGGATTTTACATTTTGACAAAAAATCAGCATTAAATAAAAGAAGACCTTCTTGGTTGAAAAGTTGGCTCACCAAAACTATAATTAGAAAACCAATTATCAAAAAACAATGTTTTGGATTTATATAAAATATGTTTGTTATTCCATATGGAACATCTATCAGGTGAGAAATTGTGTTTATAAATTAAATTCCTCGGAAAGAGGCATTTGTCTGTGAAAATTGGACAATTTTAAGGTAATTTTAGAAATTTAGAAAGAGTGTGTGTGGAAACGTCTGTAAACAGTGAGGGGGTAAACACGTCATCTGTATTAAAATATTATGATTGGCCCGAAGCTGTCTGCGCGGTCTGACGTCGGCTGTTCTAAATGCTGGTAAAGATTTGTCTATGGCTAAACAGGTTTAAGTAATTCTGTATGACTTACGTTCTGTCTCTTAATTTATAATTTCTCCTTTTATGTTTTACAGAATTCAATCAAACAAGCTTTAAAAGACACGAGGGTAAGGAAATAAATACTGAATTTTCATTTATCGTGCGAACTATTCAACTCTTCATTCCTTATATGCCTCGGTGGTGTTTCTGTCCCCTCCCCTCCAGTCATATAAAGCAGTGTTTTTTAGCTTTAAATGTTCAGTAATCACCATGACATGCAGACTGAGAGGATGTTTACATAATGCCCGTGTATAACCGTACCATTAGCAACGAACACAACTTATAACAACCAGATTTTACTTAATATAAACGTCTCGGGTTACGTATGTAACCCTGGTTCCCTGAGAAGGGAACGAGACGCTGCGTCGCCATAGCAACGCTTTGGGGAACGCCTCGGCGTGACTAATCTGAAGCACGTGTAAAACATAATCAATAATTTGATGATTGGATACTGACCGTGATGCCGTGCGGACCAGGGGTATAAGGAGGCATCCCACACAAACACACTCGCTTCCAAGTGCCGAAGCAAGTGCCTGCAGGGATGCAGGGAGTATGGCATGGAGACGCAGCGTCTCGTTCCCTTCTCAGGGAACCAGGGTTACATACGTAACCCGAGACGTTCCCTTTCGAGGAACTCGAGCTGCGTCGCCATAGCAACGCTTTGGGGAACGAGATGCCCACGCTTCCATACTACCAAATGCCTGTAGCGTGTATAACTGAACACAGTCAAGGCAAAGAACCTGGGACCCTAAAGAGGGGTCTAGGTCTAAATTATAAATCTGACGAAGGTGAGCGATGAAAATCAACCGGCCGCATCACATACGTCCTGGAGCGAAACGCCTGACCCTAAGGCCTTAGGGGCAGCCATACCCCGAGTAGAGTGGGCACTCACAGCGACGGGTGAGTGTATACCCTGATGTTCATAATCCAGTGAGATAGCATCCACTATCCATCTGCTCAAAGTCTGCTTGGTCACCGGTAAACCTTTTCTGGGTGAACCAAAGCACACAAATAACTGCTTGGACTCCTCCACTGAGCAGTCCTGTAAACATATGTATCCAGTGCTCACACAGGACACACCAAATTTAGCTTTTCCTGGTCCGCACTCCTGAATGGGGGAGGACAAAGGGCCTGCAGAACAATGGGCCTCGGCACATTGTTCAGCACCTTGGGAACATAACCTGGCCTTGGGTGTAGAAAAGCCTTAGCCATCCCAGGTGCAAAGTCAAGACATGTCGGGGATACCGACAGGGCCTGAAGGTCCCCCACTCGCTTTAAAGAAGTAATAGAGCCACTTATGGGTGTCTACCCACTGATGAGCCTTCCACATGAGTATGGTAGGCAGAAACTGCTGCCGTTAAACCTTAATGGTGGAAGGAGTAAACTCATCAGAGAACGCTCCTGCAGAAACCTCAGAACTACGTCGACAGGGCAGTAAACTGGGTCTGTCAGATGAGCTGAACACCAAGAGGTGAAAATTTCCCACTTAAGAGAATAAAGTTTCCCCGTGGAAGGACAAACACAACCAGGGGGGAAAGGCATACAGACGTAGCCTCGGCCATGCCTGTACCATGGAAAACCACAGTGGGTAAAGTGTGGTGTCCTGGGATGCAAACAGATCTACCTCTGCGCGTCCAAACCTTTTCCAGATGTGGTTCACCACATCTAGATGAAGTCTCCACTCCTATCGGAGATGTCTTTTGTCTCGAAGGGGCATCTGCCACATTCAGGTGGCGTGGTATGTAGACTGCCCTCAGAGAGTCCAGAAGTGTATGGTAGGCAGAAACTGCTGCCACCTATACCTTAAAGGTGGAGTAATGATATGGTCTCCACAACCTCAGTTGGTAGCATGACATTCTTCCAAAGGAGTATGGTAGGCAGAGACTGCTGCCACCTAAACCTTAGGGTGGAAGGAGTTAACCCAGCAGAGAATTGCTCCTGCAGAAACCTCAGTACCACGTCAAGGGGCAGTTGACTGGGTCTGTCAGTTGAGCTGAGCACCGAAAGGTGAAATTTCTCTACTTTAGGGCATAAGCTTCCTCTTTGAGGGAGCTCTGAAGTAATCATCTGGTTCCCACAACCTCATTCGGGAGCATGAGGTCCTTCCAAAGGAGCATGGTAGGCAGAGACTGCTGCCACCTAGACCTTAAGGGTGGAAGGAGTTAAGCCAGCAGAGGATTGCTGCTGCAGAAACCTCAGTACCACATAAACAGGGCAGTTGACTGGGTTTGTAAGAGGAGTTAAACACCAATAGGTGAAATATTCTCCACTTAAGGGCATAAAGCTCTCTTGAGGGTTGTCCAGATGAGATATGAGGTCCTTCTAGAAGGAGTATGGTAGAGGCAGAAACTGCTGCCATCTAAGCCTTAAGAGTGGAAGGAATTAAGCCAGCAGAGGATTGCTGCTGCAGAAACCTCAGTACCACATAAACAGGGCAGTTGACTGGGTCTGTCAGGTGAGCTGAACACCATGACGTTAAGTTTCTCCACATGGGGCCTAAGCTCCTGATGGAGCTCTGGAGTAATCATATGGTCTCCACAACCTCAGTTGGGAGCATGAAATCCTTCCAAAGGAGTATGGTAGGCAGAAACTGCTGCCACCTAAGCCTTAAGAGTAGAAGGAAGTAAGCCAGCAGAGAATTGCTCCTGCAGAAACCTCAGTACCACATAAACAGGGCAGTTGACTGGGTCTGTCAGGTGAGCTGAACACCATGAGGTGAAGTTTCTCCACTTAGTGCCTAAGCTCCTGGGGGAGCTCTGGAGTAATCATATGGTCTCCACAACCTCAGTTGGGAACATGACATCCTTCCAAAGGAGTATGGTAGGCAGAGACTGCTGCCACCTAAACCTTAAGAGTGGAAGGAGTTAAACCAGCAGGGAATTGCTCCTACAGAAACCTCAGCACCACATAAACAGGGCAGTTAACTGGGTTTGTCAGGAGTAAAGTATGGTCTCCACAACCTCAGTTGGGAGACCTGAGCCTACGAGCCTGGCCCCCTCAGAGGCCAAACTGACAGGCCATACCTCTGGCAAGCTTCCTCCAGAACTTCTGTGGCAGAGAGATTGGGGAAAAGAGAAAGCCACATTGGGCAGTGTGTGCGGTCCTGAGACGCAAACAGATCCACCTCTGCGCGTCCAAATCCTCTCCAAATGGGGTTCACCACATTTGGCCGGAGTCTCAACTCCCTAGCAATGGGTGTTGCCATACAGGGCATCTGCCATATTCAAGTGGCCTGGGATCTAAATTGTCGTCAACGAGCACAGTTTGTCCAGAGACCACAGTGCCATTATCCCAAAATCAATAATGTAGTGATTTTGGACCTCTCGGCCTTCCATACTGTACTCCAACCTGTGGGGAGTGCGTTCTGGTGTCAGTGTCACACACCAGTAGCACGCACCCAAAAACAGGCCTTAGGATGGAAACCAAGGTTTTCTCCACACCACCAGAGCACGCAGGCAACGATGCGTGACTTTGATAGCAGATCTCCTTAATAATTTATTAATCAACCACTGATGTGATGTCTATCTGGACAAGCACATGATGGCTCATCAGGTCTGGAAGGAAATGGGAGTCCAACCCATACCACCATATTTCCAAGGCAATTTCAGTGCCATATCCGATGATGCGATTTTGATCCTTTTGGCTTTCCATAATCGCAACAACCTGTGAGGGATGCGTCTGTTGTCAGCGCCACACATCGACAACGCGCACCCAACACAGGACCTTGGGACAGAAGCCATGGCTTTCTTCCTGTTACCAGAGCACGCAAACAACGATGCGCGACTTTGATCATGCGAGAGGGGAAACCCCCCCCCCCATGTTGAATGGAGACATAAGCTCTAATGTAAGGAATCAGTCCTCGGATCTGATTGCATCACAATCGGTTTCAGTAACAGCATAGAACTGAGCCGCATCACTGAACGATTCCCCTACTTTTGGAACATTAAAGTAAAGGCTGTAAGCTGTCATTTCTCATGTGGAGGTTCTACAGCCTCCTGCACAAGAATGTAGCCATGCTCCACTACTGGAGCCAGCTGTATGCAGGTGAAGGTTAATGGGGGCTGCCTGTCGTACTACGCACCAAAGGGAAGCAGGCACCATAAATGAGGTGTGAGCTGCTTTGCTTCAATAAGAAAGTGAGTGCCACGAACGAAGACGTCACCCGCCTCAGCAGATGAGGATCTCGAATCGTAACACACAAAATCATTATCTGAATTATGGCGCACCAGCGGCCGATCAGGAGAATAAATGCTGTGCACAGCTGTACAAGCAACACACAGCATAGACACAAAATCACTGTTTGACTCATCAAACAATGACAAACAGCTCATGCAGGCTGTGACAGGCAGATATACATACATAGCCTACACATACAGGTGTAAAAACGTATGTATATATAATACCTTCATACTGTAAAAAGAGGAGGCTTCACGTGGAAACTGCACGTTTAGCCTTAAACAGTAGGCGGATTATGAAGATGATCCATCTCTCCGGAGAAAGACAGCTGAAAATATATGGCTCTCACGCAGGGCGCCTTCCCGATCCGGCGAGTGAGAGAGAGGGACTTCACGTGCAGGCGGAGATACCGCCGCCTGCGCGAAATCATATGGCGACTCCCACGAGTGCAACCGCCACTGAGAAGCGGGATCGCAGCCGCGAACCCAAGCTTCCTAGAGAGCGAGAGACAGATGTCACGGGTGTAGGCGGGGATACCGCCGCCTGCACGCATGAGTGCAGTCACCGCTCTGCCTCGACAGAAGCGGGACCGGATCCGTGAGGGCGCGAGCCTGAGATATCCTTCTCTAAGCGCGAAGCTGGAGCGCAACACGTGCACGGGAATGCTCACAGTGCACACAGCCAGTTTCCTCAAAAGCCAACTGTGCGTGCTGCGCTCGAAGACACATATACATGTGTATCCTTGTCTGTGATATCGCGCTGACAGGGAGATACACATACTTGAACTTCTTAAACACACTTCAGATTTATGCAAACATACACGTAGTCACTTGCTGAGGCACTAAAAGCGAGTGTGTTTGTGTGGGATGCCTCCTTATACCCCTGGTCCGCACGGCATCACGGTCAGTATCCAATCATCAAATTATTGATTATGTTTTACACGTGCTTCAGATTAGTCACGCCGAGGCGTTCCCCAAAGCGTTGCTATGGCGACGCAGCTCGAGTTCCTCGAAAGGGAACTCAATTAAATGCCATTTTTATTATCACTTATAGTTATTTTTCATTGTACAACAGACATTTTGAGAAAGAACAGAGGCAATGTCAGGCCACACTTTATTAAATGTTTTCCATGAATGAGTAAAGAGATAAAAATCACCTTTAGCTAAATCTTAAAGGTAAATAAATTACTTCATGAATCTTATTTACAACAACTGTGATGGATCTTTGGAAAAGATATTTTGAATCAAGCATATATGATGTTTACTATCTTAATGAAAGGCCTTCTTTCACTTCATCTATTCCACCCCTTTTAAGAAGTCCAGGAACTCTGAAAGAGAAGGATGTCATAAATGAAAAACAGCTTGTGATGTGTCAAAAGAAGAACATAAATCAGGCGGTTTCGAGTAAACTCCCCCACCATCATAATCGATTTTTCCATCGTTGTTTTTGTCTCCGTCCCTCATGAGTTCCTCAATGTCATCTTCAGTGATAACTTCACCTGTAGCTTCCAGCATCAGCTTCAGTTCCTCAAGATCAATGTATCCATCTGTATTCCTGTATTCCCACACAAACATGACCCCTCCAGCAGCAGTTTGACATTACAGAATATAGTTTAAAGGTGCAGTGTGTAAATTTTAGCAGCATCTAGTGGTGAGGTTGCGAATTGCAACCAACGGCTTAGTCCACTGCTCACCCCTCACTCTTGAAACACATAGAGAATCTATGGTAGCCGGCACCGGACAAACATGTCATTGTCGGAGACAACTTAGTAAAAAAAATTGTCCGTTAAGGGCTTCTGTAGAAAAATGGCGGCACAAAATGGCGACTTCCATGTAAGGGGACACTCTGTGTATGTAGATAAAAAGGTCTCGTTCTAAGGTAATAAAAACACATAACGGTTCATTATGAAAGATCTTTATACACCCCTGATAATATAGTTTTGTATATTATTTTGCATTTCTGTCAAGAGATCCTTCTAAAAATTACACACTGCACCTTTAAAGAAGAACTAATGATTTCAGAAATTCACTTAATGCTGAACAAATGATGTGCTCCTTTAGCACACGCTCACTTTGTTTGAACATTTATTCAAACAAAGTTCATGTTCATCAGGTGTCATTTTTTATGTTTTGTGAAATTATTATTATGAAGAATATACCTTTACGTTATACAGGTTTACCGTAATAAACATAACATAAATGCCACAAATTCCATTTTTCTCTTCTTTAGATCTAAGACCAGAACAGGGATGCTTAACGATTAATCGCGATTAATCGTTAGCAGAATAAAAGTTTTTATTTACATCATATATGTGTGTGAACTGTGTATAATAACTTTGTATAAATAAATGTACACACATGCATGTATATGTTTTAGAAATGTTTACATGTGTATATACATTTGTATATTTATGTATAATTTATATTATATATAAATATAAATACTTAATATATACATTTTTTTTCTTAAAATTATACATGAATGTGTTCATATTTATATATATACATATTTATTATACACAGTTTACACACATATGTGATGTAAACAAAAACTTTTATTCTGCTAATGATTAATCGCGATTAATTGTTTAGCATCCCTAGTTCAGATTAAAGACAACAGTACTTATCAAACATTCGGAAAAGCTCCGCCAGCTCTTCTTCTGATTTTCCTTTGCTGTCGTCTTTCATGCATCTCACCATCATGACCAAGAACTCTTCAAAATCCACCGTACCGCTGCCTATACAAATACAAATACAGTTATTTAAAACAGCCTCATTTTATAATCACGGTGAACGTACATGCAATCACAATGAACAACGTAGAGTTCATACTACACAACAAGACACATGGGATCTGTATGTAAATGTGTGTATTAGTGCTTTAGATACAAACCTGTAATGTAGGTATAATTTATGCAAAAACTAGCGAGGGTAAAAATTGTGGTCTCAAAATATTATCACATTTACAGCACCTCAGACAGACAATATAAGATGGACTTAACCCACTTATCACCATAAGAGGAGGTTTTTTCTTCTTTAAAACTGCTGTACTAATGAATTTGTGACAGAACTTTACTGTCACAGATTCTTTACTTGTACAGCACAACCCTTTATTCTTAAAATATTTAAAAACTCTCCTCAAAATGCTATGATTTTATTTTGATGTTTTTTATTTTATTTACATAATCTTAGAGATCTTCTTCACGAGCAGGCACTAAAAAGATTTTGTACTATATATAAACATTAATGCTTGTAAATTTGTCTTGATTTTACCATCCTCATCCACTTCATCAATCATCTCCTGAAGTTCCTCTGGTGTGGGGTTCTGACCCAACATCCTCATCACCTTGCCCAGTTCTTTAGTGCTGATACAGCCGTCCTCAGCATCTTGAACGAAAATATCAAACGCCGCCCGGAACTCTGCCATACAAAAACACACAAAACTATAGCACGGACTGTAAATGTGTTTCACATTAAAGACATACTTCACCAAAAAATAAAGAAAATTGTCATGAAGCGATTGCTTTTTGTAAGAAAAACGTTATTAAGTTTGAAATGTATGAAAAGTTTTTCATAATATTTTATAATATATATATTTTAAAGTATGAAATATATTTTCGTTGCAAAACCCAAATGCTTCACATTTGTATTTGTGAATTATTCCTTAAAACAATTCTGCTTTCATTCACGTCTCACGTGTTAATCATATATGTTTAAAGTATTAATATGAAGTAAAATATTTATTAGAAACATAATGATGTCCAACATACCATTTTTCTGCTCATCCGTGAGCTGCTCTGCCTGTTGAAGACAAACACGGATAAATAAGCATTTACTGTAGATGTGCTAAGAAAGACAATCACCATCATCATCTACTGTACACACAAATTACAGTTATTCAATCTAACAGGATCTTTTGAGAAATAATAAATAAAGCAAAGCATGAAAATCTTTGTAATGTTTTTTTTCTGTTACCAAACTAAAGACTCAAAGAAGTGTAAGGCAGGACAAACTAAAACCAAATACAAAAAAACATCAAGACTACTCATAAATCCTCTATTTATGTGAAAACACAACAGAAAAAAAATGTGATTAAATGTTTCTGTCAGGATTCAGGCAGCACAAATGATCATGGCTGCTTCTCTTTACTAGTTTAGTTTAGTTAGTTAAATAAAATATGTTTTCAAATATAATAATCAATGTTTGAACTGTGTCAAAGCTATTAAGTGAGCCCACTCACTTTAAATACACTAGCCAACATTTGAAGTGGATCAAAACCTTTGTGTCTTAGGACAACTTTGATGAACTATTTTGATCCACTTTAAGTGTTGACTAGTATATTTCATTTATGTTGTCATTACTGGGAATATATTAAGGCTATGTCCACACGAAGCCGGTGCATTCCCTATCCGATCATTTTTTTTTCTTGCTCTAAAAAAATAATCCGTAAACACGAAACCACTGAAACCGACTGAAAGCGGTGTAGTATATATGCCGGACCAGTATGGGGCGCTGTAATTCTGCCACAGATATACACTATACACAGAGAAGAAGACTTTGAGCATGCGCATAACCAACGTATGGTGTTGTCCATTATCGCTTGTTGGTCACCACAATTGCATAGAAGCAATAGATTTTGCTGTAATAAAGCTAGTAGGCTTTAGTAGCTTCTGTAGCACGAACACAATTACGTAGTCCGCCGTTATTGTTGTTGCTGTTACGTGTGACGCTTCCGACACGTGATGTGATGACGTTTTCGCTTCACAAAATATACGGATTGGCTGTACACATGAAACCGCAAGGGTGTCGGTTTCAGATTTATCCACTTTAGGACCCGGTTTCAAAAAATAGCGAATTCAGTCTCCCAAAACGCCGGATCCGTGTGGATGAAACGCCAATACGATAACAAATTTATACGTATACAGTGATACGCGTCTCCGTGTGGACAGCCCCTAAGAAAAGCAATCCATGTTAGTCACTAATAGGGCTGGGCAAAAAAAACGATTTTTCGATTAATCGTTTTTTTTTTAAACGTGGTCGATTAAAAATCGATTCTCAAAGAGCAGAATCGATTTTTTTTTCATATTTATTTCCGCAAACATTGAACAGAGGAATGGAAGCATTTTAGATTTTGCAAGCAAGATGTGTTGTGGCTTTTCATTTCTTTTTATTAATTACGCACTTGTAAACTGCTGTTCACTGTTCTTTTTTATTAATATAGTATGTGTATTAAATCTATATTCATTGAGTTGAATCGAGAATCGAGTATAAAAACCTACCTGAGAACCGGAATCGAAATTTAATCGAGAATCGAAATCGAATCGATAGCTTGTGAATCGAAATCGAATCGATACCCAGCCCTAGTCACTAAGTAGATTATTTTTTATTATTAATGTTGTTATCAGTGATATACGTGTATGATAGATGAACTAAAACACACAAAAAAACTTGAATTCACCTTATAACTCTGAATTGGAGCCCTGAGGCATCTTTGCTATACACCTTATATGCCTTTAATGTCATAATTTAGTTTAAACTTAAATGGTCATAATCATTGATATAACTATTTAAATAAGCCTTTATCAGTGAACATTGTGTCAGTAATATTTACACTGTAATTAAGCAGGTTAATAAATGTAAAATAACATTATTGTTTGATTCAAATTGTTTAGCTCCAATTAAGATTATTTTTTTTTCTCAGAATTAGATTAGATGACAACAGTCTGATAATGTAAGATGAAAAAGCATTTATAATTCAGTATTAATATGAGGATCTGCTTTCTTCCGCTTTCTGTCACTGCACATTTGTTCTTATTTGGATTTGTTTTTTCTGAAACTTGGAGTATATAAATAATGCAGTCTTTTGACAGCTTGATAATATCTAGTTTTATGAAGAACAGAGGACGCAAAAAGTTCATTTTTGGGGGCATTATGGGGTCTCTTGATGCTTATAGAAGATCCAAGACCCCCCATCCCCCTCAGTTTAAATGATTAATATAAAACAATAATTTTCCAGTTAATTAAAGAAAGATCATTCACCAGAGTGATGCGATATCTCAGGATGGTCTGGTGTATGTTTCACTGAATAACAATGCGTTATTCTCTCTCTCTCTCTCTCTCTCTCTCTCTCTCTCTCTCTCTCTCTCTCTCTCTCTCTCTCTCTCTCTCACGCACGCACGCACGCACGCACGCACGCACACACACACACACACACACACACACACACACATTCTGAGAACAGGAATTTGAGGTTGAGTGTTTTTATCTAAAGCTCCTGTAGTTCCAGCTGAGTAAAATGTGCCAAAATTAGCTGCAGGAGAGAGGCAGAGCTCCATGTGTAGTCATGAATGAACCGACTCTTATCAGCTTTGATAACACTCAAGAGTCAAAGTATTTCCAGACATTCAAATCAAACACACTTTTTAAGTCTTGTGGCAAACTACAATTGGCTAGCGTGAGTTATGCACACTGCTTTATTTCTATGCTGAGTTGAATTGTTGGAGTATATTGAGTATGAATTCAAGGCAAGACCAAGAATAAAGACCCCTCCCCCTAAAAAAAACCTTTTTATACCTGTTTGTCTTTTTATATAGTTTGCAGGAAAAGAGATTATAATTTTGTTTTACAGTTTAAACATTTACCAGAGTATGAGACAGTTATCAACTCATAATGGTCTACTGCTTATAATTCCCCAAATACTTCTTTCAATGGTTTAATCAGTTCAGTATTTACCTTTTCATGTTTACATTCTTTAAACTTTATTATATTGTGTTATTATAGTCTCATTAAACTTAATAACCCAGCATTGGTAAGTATTATGATACAATATTTTTATTACATTATATCAAGACTAGATATATTATAAAAATATTATATAGAGAATTGAAGACCGTTCTTCAATAGAATCAAAAGAAAGTCAATGTGAAAGTTGTCAGATAAAGTTAAAATCTTTAAAAACTTACCGCTGCTTTGTAGATATCATTCATAGTGTTTCAGCTGTGAGGAGTTGAGTGCAGAGAGAAGTGGAGGTCAAGAGTCAGAGCTGGATTGGGTTTTATAGGAGGACAGATCCCCCCCCTCCCTCTCTCTCTCTCTCTCTCTCTCTCTCTCTCTCTCTCTCTCTCTCTCTCTCTCTCTCTCTCTCTCTCTCTCTCTCTCTCTCTCTCTCTGGTTAAAAAGGTCTTCACATTACAAAAGTATAGGAACATTAAATATACAATTTAATAGATACATATGAATGTTTAAAACTAAACTAATATATGTCTATAAGTCAGTATAGTACAAGAATATTAAAGAGCCCTTATGGTCCGATTCACAATTTTCTTTCCTTTGGTTTTTAAGTGTGTATTAGTAAGTTAACGATTTATAAAAGGTACATATCCTAAAGTAAACGGTGACGAGAGTTATCGTCTCCAACGTAAATCTCTTTTCTTGGACTATAATACACAGATTTTAGGCAACGGTTTACTTCCTGGAATTGGTGACGTAGTAAAGACCAACATTATCATAATTCGCCCCACTTGGCCTCACAGCTTGTAAATAACTCCTGTTAGCATTGCATTGTGAGCGAATCTTTCAAACATGGTAAGGAGCGTTACATTTCCGACTGACGTCAGAGGTATTCAGGCCAATCACAAAATACAGATTAGCTTGATCTTTATACAAAATTAGAGAGTTTGAGGAAAACAGGGATATGGAGCTACAGAAATGTATGGTATGTGGAAAATAATGTGTTTTTTGAACCATAAACCACCCAAACACATTGTATTATACCAAATACACAAAATAGCGCTGTTTTTAGCAATGAAATAGGTGCTCTTTAAGCTGCACAAATAAGAATTGAAAAACACCAATAGTCTGAAACCACTTTGCAGGAAATCCATTCCGGTTTGTGTGTGTGTGTAGACACTTAAAGAAGTGTAACCACATCAACTTGCATTCTAAAACACTACAAAACTGATGATTTGAAAACCTGTACTAAAATTTTGCTTTTCTCTCAAAATTAAGAATTAAGTGTTTTCAATTTTGTCACTACATTCTCAGAAATAAAGGTAGAAAACTGTACCTTTTCTGTCACTGGGGCTGTACCCTTTCAAAAAGTACAGCTTTGCACTTCATTTTAGTACCTCAGAAGTACATACTGGGACCAAAGAGAGCTTATTAGTACCTCAAAAATACATATTAGTATCTCAAAGGTACATATTGGTACTAAATGTTTACATAATGGTCCATACAATTACCTTCTTAAAGGGTGCTGCCCCACTGACAGCTATACGTATTTTGACTTTTTTCTAACAATGAAGGTCCTTAAGGTACGGTAATCTACCAAAAGATTTATTCTGTTTTGTATTTCTGTAGGGTACCAAACGGAAACTTAAGGCACAGCCCAAGTGACAGAAAAGGTACAGTTTTGTACCTTTATTTCTACCACAATAATAATGTCACAACAGAAACTTTACCACGTTTCGGTTGTGACAGGAGTGGGAGACGTATTATTACAGCATATGGTTAGTAAGCAATGTTTTGAGCAGTTGGACGCATATAAAAATATATATTTTATGGAATAACACCCTTACATTTTGCTTATTGCAGAGAAAAAGGTGTTAGGGGGTGACATTCCTTTAAATTACACTGATGTTAGACTTGAACATATTTTCTCAAACTAATGGGACCTCTCACTGTTAAAAAAATAGTATTACCATCCTCAGCGAATATAAAAAATAAACAGATTTTTCTCATAAATTTAAGTTTTGCACATTATGTCATTTTTTGCTATACTTATTACAAAATATATTAAACTTTTTGTTTACTTAAAATAATGAACAAACTCAACAAGTAATTTTGAGAAAAGTCAAGAATATTAAGGAGTGTAGTCAATTTATCTAAGGGTGTTTTCACACCTAGTTCATTTGAGCCCTCCAAACACTCTCGGAGCAGTTCAGTGTGTATATGTGAACAAACCAAGTGATCTCTGACCCCCCTAAAAGGACCCAAAAGTGAACCGAACACACGTCCGGAGGTGGTCTAAGTACGGTTTGGTTTTGGATTCTTTTGTGGTTCTATTTCTTTTTGATATGTGAAATCAATGAGGTCCCGGTCCGCTTCGCGTGTCGCTTTGACATTGTATCAAAATCAACTGCTGCATAGAAAGCTGGGGTCTGAGATCACTTCAGTTCTGAAGAGGACCAAAAAAACAACTGTGTCCTCTTTTGAGTCCACTATATTGTGAACACCAATAACACTCAAGGACTGAGGTCACATTCGGCTAGTTCCTTTTCTGGTTCACTTTAAGTGAAGAGTTTGGTTCTTTTAAAATTAACTATATGTGAAAACACCCTAAGGTCTGATCAATCTAAGACCTAGTCAGATCAATGAACCGTGTGCAACAGTCATTTTTAATGACAAGACCTTCTCAAGAAACCCACGATAAAGGTAAATATTATATAAATGCTATATGAAATAAGTAGAGATTTTCTTTATCAAATATTATTAAGATATAGATTCCTGGTGTTTTAAATAAAGTTAATGTGCTAGTTTTCTTGGGTATTGAATGTAGCCTACCATTTTAAATGCAGGCCAGGGGATGTGTACAGCGTGCCAAGAAAATAACTTATAAAGCTTCTTTCGTGAGATTAACGTTAAATAATGGTGACTTCCAACTTTTATTTTAGCTCAAAAACAGGATTGTAGCTGTTTGCTGTACGACTTTGTGTTTGTTAACGTTTCAATATGACACAATCAAGGCCGTAGCCAGGATTTTTCAAATACAGAGGACCCCCCCCCCCCCAAAAAAATGACACTTGAGAAATAAAATTGCTTCAGATAAAAAAGATCTGCCTCTCTTCATCAGAGTAGTGGCTTCTGCAGTTATATAATGCAGGGTCATTGGCTGCAAAGCTTGAGCCTTCGGACACAGTGAGTCCCACATCTTGACGGTCTTGGGAGCGTCCTTCAATTTCTCTCTCTTCTCCTTCTAAATCTTTCTCCTCCTAAACTGCCTGACTTCTCTCTCCGGTCTTCTATGTTGAATTTAACATAATAATAATAATGTAATGTCTCACAAGTCACAACATGCCAGAGTTCAGTTAACAGGTTTATTAACACAAGCACTGCAGGCCATTACTTAATAAAAGGTAATAGGCTATCCATCACTTCACAACGCATTCATCATCCATCTAATATAAGCTTAAAGGGGACAGAGAATGAAAAACCATTTTACCTTGTCTTTGTTGAATAATGGTAGTCTACCCGCTTTCACGAGCATCCAAAAAGTGCTAAACATGCTAAACATCTCAGTCTCATAGAAATTCCTCTTTTACAAATGTCAGCCAGAAAACGGCCCAATCTGAAAAACTGATGCTTATGACATCACAGGCATCTAACTGCCCCTCCACTTTAAAATAATTGGCTAAATTTTTTGAGTGGCAGCAAAGTCAGCCAATGAGATTTCAAGTTAAGCCAGTAGGGGGAGCCAAATAGGTGCAAAACCACTTGTTTAAAATCCTCCACCCTAATAGAGCTATCTGAAAGAGGTTTTTAGGAAGCTTCTAAGGCATTACAGACCCAAACAAAAATTTTTTTGTCTACATGTCCCATCACAGAACAAGGATAAATACCCCGTTCAATCATTCTATGTCACCTTTAATTGTAAGTGAAGATTAGCTAGCCACTGGATTTCAGCATTCTAGTAGGACAGGGCTATTCAAATCTTATCCTGAAGGGCCAGAGCACTGCAAAGTTTAGCTCCAACCCTGATCAAACACACCTAAGCAAGCTAATCAAGGTCTTCATGATCACTAGAAAATCACAGGTGGGTAAGTTTGATTAGGGTTGGACCTGCTCCGGCCCTCCAGGGTAAGATTTGGGGAACACTGGCAAATAGTACTGTCTTGAATGCAAGACAAGACAGCGGTCTGTTTACTGCAGGGGGCAGTAGATTCAACTAGATCTTTATTTCCTGCAAGGAATAACACATTTCTCTGGCGTGCAGAAGACACGCAGCAGAAAGTCTAAAGACATGAAAGCGCTTTCATTGGAGCACTGTATATTTCTCTTTACAATGATGGTTAACAGAAGCAGTTGTCTTCCTCTCCTGTACAGTAATCACAAGCACATCTCATGAAATGTCATTCAGAGCACGTCATTTTCAAGAGGTTGCCATAGAAACGCTCTCCTTCATGTAGTAGCAGAGCACAGATAAACACTGCAATTTCCTCTCACATTTGTCCTCAAATGAAAGGAAAAAGAAGGCAACACACACACATTTTGCCCTTCTCTGTTTTGCCATAAAATAACATGAACCATTTTTAGAGAGTATGACAACTAAATCTAAATGACGGGCAAATCTTACATCATGTCATCCTTCTTGACGTTTCCTATATGTGACCCATATGTGTACCATTCATTCAAATTCATTATTCCTCCTTCAAATGCAAATATGTCATATGAAAGCTTCATCAGAATTTAATCCATCTAGAGTTGAGCGATGTGTCCTGTCTTTTCAGTTTCACTTAAAATTATTTATCAACAATTTATTTATTTTTTCTCCCTAAAATAATGTTTATCTTTATCATTAGAAATTTGAAGGAATATTAGCTGTGGGTATACCAGTGGTAACTTACTAGCATGTTTTAACCAAGACAATTCAACCATGTGCAAAACACTGATCAAAATTCCAGAACCTTAACTACTGTAGCATAAAAGAAGATTACAACTAAAAGTTGTCAGGGTTATAGTTGTCAAAACTGAGTAAGATGTTTAGAGGACTTCAGTACTCATCACATCACTCTGGTGTGATCTTTGCACACTTTTCCTACAGTCTTCCTCAGTTCAGTATTAGGCTACTCATGTCTTTTCCAAAATAATTCAAAATAAAACTGTGATGGCAGCAGAAATATGAGTCTCTACCAAAGTGCTCTAAAATAAGAAATCATATCTGTAATATAATTACGTAGCACATAGTCTGTTTCTACACTGTAAAAAATAATAAGCTGGATTAACTTAAAAATATAGTACATTCTTTTTGCATTCACTTTTTTTGTTTTACTTGAAATTTTAAGCAATTGCATAAATTGTGAATGTGAAACTTAATAAAAAAAATCTATGCAAAAATGATGAACTATATTTTTAAGTAAATTCAGCCTTTATTTTTTACAGTTTAGGTGGTTAATGGGAACTTTGAATGTTATGTTATCTTCTGCTCGTGCACACTTTGACTAATTGTTATTAATACATGCATGCAAATGTTTGTGCCCAAAGATCAATAAGATACTGGCAGTTAATATCACTGTATTAACTGTATTATTTAATTTATGCCAGTGGCCTGGGAACATGGACAGAGCCTTGCTTCCGGGCAAACTGAAGCTCTGGTGCATGCAGTATGGACTACTTCCACATCTCCTGTGGCCACTAACTCTCTATGAAGTCCCACTCTCAAAGGTGGAAAAGCTGGAGAGATTGGTCAGCTCACAAACCTAAGCCAATGGTATGCCGAGTACCCTGTGCGTCCTCTATGCCAAAGTCTTGCAACACTGAAGCACATCTTAATGAGATGCAAGATCAGCCTCACCCAAGGCTGTTACATCTGGCGGCACAACCAGGTGCTGAAGTGTCTTGCTGCAGTGTTGGAAAGTCGATGGACAAGTGTGAATGCGCTTCCTCCCCCATCATCCCAGTGGTAGCCAACCGATTTGTTCGGGAGGGTGAGGGTCAAGCCACCCTAACCACCATAAGATCAGACTGGTCAACTAGGCAGAGCACAGGACTGGAAGCTGTTGGCAGACTTGAACAAGAGACTTTGCTTCCCAGCTTAAATTGCAGCCACCAACCTGCGACCAGACCTTGTTCTCTGGTCAGCCTTGCTCAAGCTTGTCTACATCATCAAGCTCACCGTGACCTGGAAGGGTGCAGTGGAGGAGGCCTATGAATGGAAAAAGCTGAGGTACGCTGGACTTGCAACCGATGCGCAACAACAAGGCTGGAATGTGAAGGTACCCCCATTGGAAGTAGGTTGCATCCAGGCTACTCAGGGAGATGGGAGTGCGAGGAAAGACTAACCGGCAGGCAGTCAAAGACCTTTCTGCGGCTGCAGAAGAGGGAAGCCAATGGCTGTGGGTGAAGAGTAAAGACTATGCCTGGGTCTTCAAGTGATTTGATTGCACCTAGGGAGTGAACCTGGGATGCTGGGATTCACTGCTGAACCCTCTGGAGTTGTCGTGGGCCTATCAGTGAAACACCTACGAAGGAGGGCGCCCACTTGACAATCCAAAGTCGCAACGATGCCTCAGGTAAGTATTAAAGGATTATTCCGGTATTTAACACTTTGAGTCTCATTTCTGGTTTGTTTTGGATGAACTACAGTGATGGACACTGAAATTTTGACAATGGGTCGTGTCTTGAGTTTTTGACTCGTTTAGAAGCGTCTCTTGACTGCTTCAGAATGAAAGTCAATGACCATGCACAAACATGTCATTAAAACAACACTTAACGTTCATTTTCAAAACTATACTACTCACAGAGTGGTTTGTGGTGTTCGTTGATGATTAAAAACAAATATATTGGCGCAATGTATGATTTCAATCCATGTTATTTGTTATAGTGGAACAATTTTTTCAGATACCTCACAACCGCGTATATACTTCGGCTCTATATTTGAGTCTGAAGCGTTAGCACACTCTTGACCACTTGATGGCGACAACCACTTTGCCATACAAGTACCCTCGGTGTCTAGCGTATAGACCAGGGGTTCTCAAAGTTTACATTCAAAGGTCCAAATCTGAATTCTCATAATTTTCATAGGTCCGGAAAAAATGGTTATTACAAAAATTGTCAAGCATAGTAATAACTTTATGTAAATCATTTGTTTATATAACAAATCAACACAAATGGTTTGGGAAAAAAATAACAAGTGTATTTTGCATTTAAAGTAAAAACATTTTTTAAACATAAACACAAGAAATATGCCAAAAGTAACCAGGTGCATGATACAGAGCAACCTAATGAGAGAAATGGCACTGTTTGTTTTCCATCAGATGCATAAACCATGGCAAAAAAAGTGTGGTTGGTAGGCAGAGACACTGACCAAAATAAGGGGTGCACCTATAAATTGGCTGATGATGCTCCCTATGCTTCTCAATGAATTAAAGTGAAATACCGCTACATCCAAAAGCCAGGGGGCGCTCTCGGGCAGAAACTTAATATGCGCTGCAGACGAAGAACTAGACACACGCAGCTCAAGGAAATGTCTTAAGGATATATTTATATTGCTGTTCTTCAAACCTTTTCAGGTATTTTCATGATAATAAAGAATATGTATAAAGATTATGTTTGACGAGTGTTGATTTTTCAAATGCATGTTTTAAAGACTCAAACCAACAGTGATTTCAGATTGATAAGGACTTAATGATCAAAAGCCGTAGTACATGAAGTAGCTGTGCATAATATCTGGGTGTGATGGCTACAGCGTGACACAGGAAATTTTTTAATAACTCGTTTTATTTTCGGCCCAGGAATACTCTTAAATCTAAAAAGAAAAGAAAACTAAACGAATGGTTTACAAGTTTAATATGCATTTGTAAAGTAGCAAATGCACACATTTAATCAATCACATAGAAATTAATGCACTTGTACTATGAAGTGGACGCGGGTCCGGATCAAGTTCCCGTCGGGTCCGGATCCGGACCGGAGTCCGGACTTTGAGAACCCCTGGTATAGACAGTCACAATCGAGCTCAACTTCAAACCTAAAGCTGGTCACTGAGCCATCAAATATGGGAAAAATTTCTTCTGAGAGAAACCGAGCGAAAAAACTACAACCACATGTAAACAGACCCTTTTCTGTTTCCCGGCGGCGGAGTGATATATCAGCGAGCAATGAGTCTTCCAAGAGAAGTCAATGGAATTTTACAAAATGCCAAATAAAACACGACAGAAACTGTATTTGGCTACACAACTTGTTTTTAATCATCAACGAACACCACGAACCACTCAGTGAGTAGCACAGTTTTGAAAATGAACGTTAAGTGTTGTTTTAATGACATGTTTGTGCATTATCGTTTAAGGAATATCAACATCAAGTCCTATACAATAGACCAGTGTTGTTGGGTAATTGCGGTAGTTTGCCACAGTTTGCCACTGAACCTGAATTAACTCTTTCACCGCCAGCGTTTTTTAAAAAAAGTTGCCAGCCAGCGCCAGCGTTTTTCATGATTTTCACCAAAGTTTAATGCCTTCCAGAAAATGTTCTTCTTTAAATATATAAACATACAATATACCAAATGAAAGAACAGACCCTCTGCTTTCAAACAAAAAAAAAAAAACGTTTCATCCTACCTTTAGTGGTTCTTTTGCAATCAGCTTTTGAATATGGGTAGGTTTTCGCAAAAACACCATATTTTGAGCAAAAAGCAGAGATAATTTCATTTTTATGACGGACTTTTCATAGAGATCCCATTCAGAGCGATCTTTAAAACAGACACGGACATGCAGCAGCTTGCCATAGGGCAATACTTCCGGTTTTAAAAAGTTGCGGAAGGGCGCCACCTGGTGGATAATAGCGGTATTGCGGAAAGACGGAAAATCTTGTCATTGGCGGGGAAGCGTTTTCTCTTAATTGACGAGATATCTCGTCAATGGCGGGGAAAGAGTTAACGACGACAGTGGGGCCTCTGGCCTTAGACAAATGGGTTAGCAGGTATGGTCAGGTTGCTGTGAGATTTTGGAGTTTTCTTGTGGTCTTGTGTTTTGGGGCAAATAGTATGCAATACAGAACCATTTGCCTCTGAACCTGCATTAACCCTCTGGGGTCTAAGGGGGTTTTAGGGCCCTGGGGAAGTTTTGACATGCACTGACATTTGTGATTTTTTTCAGTTGCTTAAAAACATAATAATGGCAAAAGTCTCATAACACTGTGTTCAGCACAAACTGGGCTACAAAATTATATGATCAACATGTATGTACGTACATGTTAGTATTTTTGAGAGAAAAATGTTTATGCGTGGTTTTTGAAAAGGCTAAATTTTTAAGTCACTGATATAAGTAACTCATTCTTAACATGTTTTCCCAAGACTTTTCAAAACAGGATCTAGTAGTCTAGAGTTTTTTCTTCAAAATGATGTGAAAATCATTTGGCCTGCTCATTCACATAAAGCAATATATTGATTTACAATTTCTAAGACACTTTTGCTTGGGAAAGGCTGTATGCGTGGAGGCGGGAAAGCTCCTGAATAATCAGTGATTGACAGCTGAGGAACAAAAGAGTTGAATAATGAGCCACATAATGAGCCTTGTAGGAATTTTCAACAGGAATCTAACTTTCTTTGTAGTAAAACCATGATAAGGTTTACTTGGGAATTTATAAAAACACACACACACACACGCACGCACGCACGCACACACACACAGTAAATAAAGATTCAGATGTCATGTTTGGTGCAATCAGATGAAACAACAAGGAATGGAGAGACTGGATTGTGGATTGCGTATCCATTGACTGCAGGAGGCACGAGTTAAGCATATGGATGTCTCTGCTCATTCACTTTAAAGGCGCGGGGGTGTGGCGATCTCATCTCATTACAGTTAAACAGGTAACAGGAGAAAGATGGTACCTCTCCTCTTTCCAGGGGCGTCGCTAGACCCCTTTTACTGGGGCTCGTGCCCCAGTGTAAATCTTTTGTGCCCCGGTGTAAATCTCAAGTTTAAATTTTAGCAGTTAACTAGTATATTCCTTTACAAAGACAATCGCGGCAAAAACGGATGTTTATGCAAAGTAGTTACCCAATTTAGGCTGCGACAAAGCAGTCGAATTGACGCGTGTACGCATGTATCCATGGACGCGCGTGTTTGCGTTCACCGCGCACAACCGCATTCAAAAGGTGACGCCACGCGAGTGCTTATGAAGGCATTAAGAAACTAAAGTAAGTTTCTAAATAATAATTCTAATCTTATTTTGACTCGATCATTATTGGCTTCTGTAGATGGACATAAGAAATGTTTTGTGCAAAGCAGGGAAAGGGAAGCAGAAAGGATAGATTATGAGTTTAAGGGAGTTAAGACAAACTACATCCTGACCCTGTCAGGTCTCAAACATTAGAGGAAAAATCTCAGGAAAACCTCTTATCAAGTCTATAGAATTGCATCGTTGCTGAGAAAATCAACAGATGTATGTGTTATACTGTTCTGTATTTTGAGATATGAAATTAATATTTAGTTTACTAATATTTAACTCTAGGACACTATAAACAGTTAGCATCTATGACTGAGATTATTTAGTATAGCAGTCATAAAATGACTGGTTTCTTAAAATATTCTTGTAAAAATAAGTTATTAATCATTGCTATCATTGTATAATGTAGAAAATATTTCTCTGCTGTCATTATTTCCAAACATGTTATGCCATTTATGCTTTCAAACATGTTAATAATGTTAGGTATGATGAAGATTACACTTGTATATAAGTATCTTCCGCAGTTACTGTTGCACTAGAATAGTGGGTTAAGCAAATGACATTGTATAGAAGTGTAGCACACTTCTCGCACACAGCAGGCTTTCAAAAAAAAAATGAGCAAAAAATTGGGGGCCTGTGCCCCAGTAGAGCTTTATGTCTAGCAACGCCCCTGCCTCTTTCTCATACAGTTTACACCGGGTGACAATATCTGGTTTTTTTTTGACGAATGAATACATACCTATCTTTTATTAATGCGTGCACTTAATCTTTGTACAGCAGGTTGTAAATGTGTAAGCATTTATCATAGCCCCATGCCTTAGGATCCAAAGGATGAATTTAGAAGCCAACAACGCTTCCATGTTTTCCCTATTTGTTACATGAGTAGTTACACGAGCAAGTATGGTGGCACAAAATAAAACGTGGCCATTTTTAGGCAGATAAAAATGAGAACTATATTGTCACACCCCGAGGACGGACCCAACTATGCTAAGGGTCACACCCCTCTCAACTCTTCCACCTCGAGGAGTTTCCCAAGACCACCCCAATGACCAGACAGACGAGTATACTATAATTAAAATAAACTTTATTAAATATTTAAAAGGAAAGGGGGGGAAAGGGGGAAGGGCAATTTAAAACTAATGCGTCTCTTCTTCGCCTCCAGGGCCACTTGAGGGAAAGACTGGGGACAGGGGCTCCGTAGGGGCTCTGGCCCTTCACAGGTCACGTCACTCACAGCACTGGGGATCTTCGTACACACACAGAGCTTCACTTGTACAGGTAGGTATTTGCTATAAGCACAGAACAGGTTTACTTTATAGGTCACGTTACTCACAGCACTGGGGATCTTCGTACACACACAGAGCTTCACTCGTACAGGTAGGTATTTGCTATAAGCACAGAACAGGTTTACTTCACAGGTCACGTTACTCACAGCACTGGGGATCTTCGTACACACACAGAGCTTCACTTGTACAGGTAGGTATTTGCTATAAGCACAGAACAGGTTTACTTCACAGGTCACGTTACTCACAGCACTGGGGATCTTCGTACACACACAGAGCTTCACTTGTACAGGTGGGTATTTGCTATAAGCACAGAACAGGTTTACTTTACAGGTCACGTTACTCACAGTACTGGGGATCTTCGTACACAGAGCTTTCCTTACAAACAGTGGGCTTTCGCTACAGTGCTGGTACACCGTATTCCTTCGCCCATCCACTCAAACTGTCCGGGCGTCGTAGGGACTAGTGGGGCTGATGACACGGAGCCGAACGCTTCCCGAACTCCCCCTCCTTCTTCACCAACCGGGGTCACGAGTTGGGGCGAACTTTCGTCGGGGCTCCGCTCACCACGAGCTTCTGGTGGAAAGGTCAGTACATCCACTGCTACAACCCACAGTCCGCACAGTACACTCTTGGTAATACTCACTGGGCTTCACCACTGTCTGCTCTATGGATAAACGAAGCTCTCGTGGACACACCCCGGGCACAGGGCTAAATATTCTCGCTCTCCTTAGGACCCAGGCCACAACGGATGTCGTCGTCTCGCGACTCGTCTGAGGCTAGGCAGTTTGAACGCTACAAGCACAGCATACACACAGCAAGTAAAGCGTAAACACCATCAATCAGTGAAACTCACCCACAGCACTCTTATAAACTTCACGTGGTTTTTAAATCGCCCTTGCCACCTGGCTACGACGACCTCGAGAGGATGGTTGGGCAGTAACTGGACCGCCAATGAGAGTAAGATGTGTGTAATCACAGGCCCGGCGTGTTGATTCCTCTCCCCTGGCTCACCTGTGTTTCCGTTTCCCCACAGGGCCACTGTTCTACTAGCGAACGGTGCTTCCTATCAGGTCCTTCGTCCGTACTTCCGGTCAACCCACGGCTCACCCATGCTGTCCTCTCCAGTGGGGCCAGGGACCTCAAAAACACAAAGGAACACACCAAAACAACTCTTCGTACAAGTCTGGCTCAGATAAGTACCGCATCGGTTACTCACGCTTAGTTGTCCACAACTGTTATTCGCTACACTCTTGATGGCTCTGTGTTCACTCCTTCTCTGATGAAACTCCTCAATATTCCTTCGTCAACTGACTGTCCCTTTCTTCTCTCTTCCCCAATAGCACGATCCAACCAGCCTGGTTCATCTGCAAAGCAGCAACACAGCGTAGACAAAGTACACCACAAGCACGCCGGTGTGGTGTCCCTTTAATTTCTTCACAGCCCCGTCCTTTTCGCCTCTTCTGGCGGCCGCACTCTTTCCTTCCACCATAGGTGACTCACGGATCAACGGCGCCCTTTGGCTCCTCCAGGGACGGGGCATGTGGTTCGGTTTGCCCAAGGCATAAAGGGACTCACGCCCGAAAACAGCTCTCTTGCCATTGTGCTTCTTGGACCTTTTTATATGGCTTGTCTTTGCTCTCTCCTCCAATCATGTGCTGCTTCACTGAGTCGCCACACCTGTTGCTCGTTTCCTCATCATTTTCGTCGTCTCGGAGACCAGGAAGTAAACTAGTGCAATTAAAAATCGGGCCCGGGCGGAAACCATCTTCGCGGAACCTTTCTCCGTCACTTTTGGTTCCCGCCCTCCCATAGTCACCTGGTGACATTCCCCCCTGTCAAACCGTTATAGTCCCGAGAACGTTCTGTGGGACAACAGGTGGGGAATAGGGTGGGGGCTTCAGGCCTCTCGGGCACTACACGGGGTGGGGCTTCGGGGAACTCGTCGTCGGCCATTGGAGGGCCTTGGTCGCTCAACTCGAGGTGGGATCCTGCCGACTACGCCAAATCTGTCACACCCCGAGGGCGGACCCAACTATGCTAAGGGTCACACCCCTCTCAACTCTTCCTCCTCGAGGAGTTTCCCAAGACCACCCCAATGACCAGACAGACGAGTATACTATAATTAAAATAAACTTTATTAAATATTTAAAAGGAAAGGGGGGGAAAGGGGGAAGGGCAATTTAAAACTAATGCGTCTCTTCTTCGCCTCCAGGGCCACTTGAGGGAAAGACTGGGGACAGGGGCTCCGTAGGGGCTCTGGCCCTTCACAGGTCACGTCACTCACAGCACTGGGGATCTTCGTACACACACAGAGCTTCACTTGTACAGGTAGGTATTTGCTATAAGCACAGAACAGGTTTACTTTATAGGTCACGTTACTCACAGCACTGGGGATCTTCGTACACACACAGAGCTTCACTCGTACAGGTAGGTATTTGCTATAAGCACAGAACAGGTTTACTTCACAGGTCACGTTACTCACAGCACTGGGGATCTTCGTACACACACAGAGCTTCACTTGTACAGGTAGGTATTTGCTATAAGCACAGAACAGGTTTACTTCACAGGTCACGTTACTCACATCACTGGGGATCTTCGTACACACACAGAGCTTCACTTGTACAGGTGGGTATTTGCTATAAGCACAGAACAGGTTTACTTTACAGGTCACGTTACTCACAGTACTGGGGATCTTCGTACACAGAGCTTTCCTTACAAACAGTGGGCTTTCGCTACAGTGCTGGTACACCGTATTCCTTCGCCCATCCACTCAAACTGTCCGGGCGTCGTAGGGACTAGTGGGGCTGATGACACGGAGCCGAACGCTTCCCGAACTCCCCCTCCTTCTTCACCAACCGGGGTCACGAGTTGGGGCGAACTTTCGTCGGGGCTCCGCTCACCACGAGCTTCTGGTGGAAAGGTCAGTACATCCACTGCTACAACCCACAGTCCGCACAGTACACTCTTGGTAATACTCACTGGGCTTCACCACTGTCTGCTCTATGGATAAACGAAGCTCTCGTGGACACACCCCGGGCACAGGGCTAAATATTCTCGCTCTCCTTAGGACCCAGGCCACAACGGATGTCGTCGTCTCGCGACTCGTCTGAGGCTAGGCAGTTTGAACGCTACAAGCACAGCATACACACAGCAAGTAAAGCGTAAACACCATCAATCAGTGAAACTCACCCACAGCACTCTTATAAACTTCACGTGGTTTTTAAATCGCCCTTGCCACCTGGCTACGACGACCTCGAGAGGATGGTTGGGCAGTAACTGGACCGCCAATGAGAGTAAGATGTGTGTAATCACAGGCCCGGCGTGTTGATTCCTCTCCCCTGGCTCACCTGTGTTTCCGTTTCCCCACAGGGCCACTGTTCTACTAGCGAACGGTGCTTCCTATCAGGTCCTTCGTCCGTACTTCCGGTCAACCCACGGCTCACCCACGCTGTCCTCTCCAGTGGGGCCAGGGACCTCAAAAACACAAAGGAACACACCAAAACAACTCTTCGTACAAGTCTGGCTCAGATAAGTACCGCATCGGTTACTCACGCTTAGTTGTCCACAACTGTTATTCGCTACACTCTTGATGGCTCTGTGTTCACACCTTCTCTGATGAAACTCCTCAATATTCCTTCGTCAACTGACTGTCCCTTTCTTCTCTCTTCCCCAATAGCACGATCCAACCAGCCTGGTTCATCTGCAAAGCAGCAACACAGCGTAGACAAAGTACACCACAAGCACGCCGGTGTGGTGTCCCTTTAATTTCTTCACAGCCCCGTCCTTTTCGCCTCTTCTGGCGGCCGCACTCTTTCCTTCCACCATAGGTGACTCACGGATCAACGGCGCCCTTTGGCTCCTCCAGGGACGGGGCATGTGGTTCGGTTTGCCCAAGGCATAAAGGGACTCACGCCCGAAAACAGCTCTCTTGCCTTTGTGCTTCTTGGACCTTTTTATATGGCTTGTCTTTGCTCTCTCCTCCAATCATGTGCTGCTTCACTGAGTCGCCACACCTGTTGCTCGTTTCCTCATCATTTTCGTCGTCTCGGAGACCAGGAAGTAAACTAGTGCAATTAAAAATCGGGCCCGGGCGGAAACCATCTTCGCGGAACCTTTCTCCGTCACTTTTGGTTCCCGCCCTCCCATAGTCACCTGGTGACAATATTATATGGCAGAAGTGCACTTAGTTTTGCAGCCCTTCGACCTTGGGTGCAGTAACATCATTACTCCTGACTACTCCTCCCTCACTCAAACTTCCATCAATAGGTGTGTAAGCATACTTATACTATTTACACAACTTTGCCAAGGGAGGTGGAGGAGTACCAAACTTTTGTGAAGTAATTAGGGTACTAATTTAGCTCCATAATGGGATTACTAGTGTAGCACCAGAATGGTGCTGCAAGCCGGTGCTCAGTGTTTCACCAGTTTGAGGAGAGAACACGAGAGGAGACCGGCTCGATACGAACACTATAGAATCTAGTAAACGTGTTAGGTGCTGCCCAGCCAGCAGCTCTGCAGATGTCTGTCAGTGAGGAACCACAAGCTAATGCCTTAGATGATGCAATACTTCTCGTGGAGTGAGCTTTTAAGTTAAATGGGCATGGGATGCCCTGCATGGCGATGGTGTCCACTATCCAGTGAGACATCCTCTGCTTGGTGACAGCTTTCCCTTTCTGCTGACCATTGTAACAGACAAAGAGCTGGTCTGAGGTCGGTGCTGGACATAACAAAGCCATGGCTGGTTCTGCATCCTCCAAAGGCAGCGCTTGCAGGCTCACCACCTTATCTCTAAAAGGAATGGCTGGAACCTTGGGCACATAGCCGGGCCTGGGCCTTACTGTAACACTAGAGACAGCAGATTCAAACTGAAGGCAAGAATCGTCAAAATGCATGGAGGTCTCCTACCCTCTTAACAGAGGCCAATGCAAGCAGGACCAGAGTTTTCATTGTGAGGGAGGTTCCTGCAGGACCTTCAGCACCATGGACAAGTCCCAAGGAGGAATAGAGGGGGGCATGAGGGGTTTAGCCTCCGTGCACTCCTTAAAAACCAAATGACCAGGTCGTGTTGTCAGACTGAGAGAAAGAAGTCCTTCCTCAGGGGAATATGCCGAGGGGGCTGTCACGAGGAGCATGAGTTCTGGGAACCAAGTCCTGGTGGGCCAGTAAGGAGCCACGAGTAAGATGTGCTCTTTGTCCTCCCTGACTTTGCACAATATCTTTGCAAGTAGGCTCACTGGGAGAAACGCATTTTTGCGCAGGAACCCTGGCCAGTTATGTGCCTGTGCATCCATGGCGAGTGTTCCCTTGGTTAGTGAATAGAACAGGGGACAATGGGTCGTCTCCGGGGAGGCAAACAGGTCAATCTGTGCCATTCCGAAGCAAGACTTACAACCCTGCCAACCAGTGGCGGAGCCAGAGGGCTATTTGGGGTGGCAATTGCCACCCCAGACGAAGTCCTTGCCACCCCTGTTGCCACCCCACTGAAAACATTACTTTGTTTGATTTTTACGAACATATCTCAAATCTCCCAGCGGACGTGAATGCATCCTACGCAGCACGCACAAGCGTGGTGTTGCTGCTATCTTTTCATTACGCTTGTTCGACTTCATGCGGCGCCGCAAGAACCGACTGCCGGATGATGTCAAAGTTCCGCGAGAGCTATTTAAAAGCAAACTCCTCCGTGTGATTTCGCGAATCACTCTCGCGGTACTTTGACGTAATGCAGCTGTCTATTCTCGCGGCG
This sequence comes from Misgurnus mizolepis, assembly GCA_025389145.1. Taxonomy (NCBI): domain Eukaryota; kingdom Metazoa; phylum Chordata; class Actinopteri; order Cypriniformes; family Cobitidae; genus Misgurnus; species Misgurnus mizolepis. Next base: position 6,029,805 of record JAIFKI010000022.1, on the reverse strand, counting down.
CCGCATGACGTCGAACAAGCCTATTGGTTAAGCTGACACGCAGCTCCTTCGTACTCCAAAACATAACGCGCCAACACGCACATGATCGATGAAGAGCGTTTTGCTGGTATGTATGGCTTTTATTGGTATTAAATTAAACGAAGTACTGTTTTAACGGGAAGTAAGGAAGACATTGCACTGTAGTGCTTAGCATTAATACTTCAATGAGCATTACTAGTCTTGTGAAACTGACTAATACTGTCACGACTGCGTGAAGATGCTTAAAACAATAAAAAACTTGTCGTTAGCAAATGTTCAGCAACAATCGGGTAGGCTTATTCATATTGTCACGTGTAATGCAGCATATTGAACTTAATAAAACGACCGTGGATATAGAACAGGGTTGTAAACAGCGCGCTTTTCGGCGCCTCACGCTTTTTAAACGTCAGTTTGGGTGACTTGGGTCTGAGAGGGTTGGATTATAATTTCACAAAGTCATCTGAAGCCATTCCATAGCTTAATGTGAGGGACAGAAGTCTATTTACATAAGTACATTAAAGTTAACGGAAACTAGTTCCCTCCTCCCTTAACATAACATGTCTAGATGTCTGTAAGCAATTTTCCTTGTGTTGTCAAATAGGCTAGACCTCAATATACTCAGATTTTGTCGTAGTGTATTATTTTAATATTTGTATTATTAGTAACGGTGTACTTATGGTAAATAATAACAAGCAAATTGTTCAAAATTTTGGTTTCTTCATGAGATGTGTAACTAGGGACGATATTACCAACTTCTTTCTAAAGAAGCAAAAGTCAGGTGCAGATCAGGTCCAAACAGATCCCAGTTGTTCTATTTTTGCTGTATACTTAATACATATATAATTGTGTACATTTTGGAAAATAAACAACTTTAATTTAATACAGTGTACTTGAACACTTTGTATATTGACCCCCCCAAAATAATACCTCGCCACCCCTTTGCCACCCCTGTTTTAAAAGTCTAGCTCCGCCACTGCTGCCAACCTCTGCCACTACCAGTCACTTCTGTCTTTCCTTTCTGCTAGTGTCACAAAAGCTAAAACATCTTACTTTACAACCAAGGTAAGTAACACACCCAAAGCAAAGCAGCTGTTCAAAACTTTCAACTCTCTCCTCTGTTCCCTACACCCAACTTCTCACTGTCAGCGGATGACTTTGCAAACTTTTTCACAAACAAAACATCCACCAGCAACCAATTTTCCACACCACAAACCCCAGACACACTAAACCCAGATCTGACATCCATTATCCGTTACTAAACTTCTTTTGACCCACCCCACCACCTGGCCCCTCAACCCAATCCCCTCACATTTCTTATAGGCCATTTCACACCCACACCGGCACTCAAACTTACAATATCATCAATACCACCCTGCTCACCCCAGAACCTTTTCATCCAGTTTTAAGCAGACCCTGGTCACTCCATTGCTTACAAAAGCCACGTGGGACCCCTCTCTCATGGACAGATACAGACCTGTCTCCGTCCTTCCTTCCGTTCATCGCAAAAACACTTGAGAGAGCTGTTTTCAACCAGGTATCTTCCTTTTTATTACTGAATGACCTACTAGATGACAAGCAGTTAGGCTTCAAATGCAACCAATTCAACCGAAACAGCACTTCTTGTCCATTCAACTTGGCAACACAACTAGAGGTCAACCGATATGTTTTTTTTCTGGCTTACACCGATTCCGATATTTTGAAATCAGAGCAGACGATTTTCCTGGCCAATACGTTTGCCCGTTTTTCTGTTTGTAAATAATAATCAAAATGTCCTCATCATGAGCAGATATTTTAAATGTAAAAATGTCACTATTAAAGCCAAAGAATTTTTGAAACAATTATTAGAGTTTTACAACCTCCTCCACACCATGCATTTATCAGACACGAATATTACCTGCCACTCTGCTGTCATCATTTCTTGCTCTGTGCTTTGTTTTTTCCATGGCTTTCATTGCTTTGTAGGATAAAATCCTTCTTTGATAGACTTGATACATTATTTAATCATCATAAAGTTAACATAGTAAACGTCTTACATTTAAAAAAATTTCGTAAACACATTTACATTCTCATTTCTGAGGTGCTGTAAGTGATGTCTTATGAGTTCAGTGTTGGACAGATCTGTTGTTTAAACCGTTCCTTCAAACAAATCGGTTCGCAAATCGGACGTGTTGTGTGATAATCCCTGCTGGGCATTGCAAAACTGTAACTAGGCTTGCCGCGATAGTTGGTAAAACGGTGCTAACACCGGTTATATCACTTGCCCACCGCGACACTGTCTTTCACCGTCGTTTTGATGTTTTCGTGTAATTAAATCATCTAGTTTCGTTAGAGAGAGCAAACACAAAGCGGAGCTGAACGCGCGTCACGTTACAGAGCAGCAGGTGTCAGATTTCATTTATTTATGTCAGAGTTTGCAAGGTGAGCTGACTGACTAGATGATGACAGAAGCCGCGTGCTTACTCGTTTTTGTTATAATATATGATGTTTAATATAAGCGAGATCGTTTTGTTGTTGTGTTTCTCATCAAGAAAAATATTAAACCCATCATTCAAGCAGCGCTTTTATGGAGAAGTAGCCAGTTGCTCTGCTTGGGACTGGCGGGTTCTTTGAGAATTACCTGCGCACATTGACTCAAGCACTTAAAGGGATAATTCAGACAAAAATGAAAATTCTGTCATTATTTACTCACTTTCATGTTGTTACAAACCCGCATAAATTTCTTTGTTCTGATGAACACAGAGGAAGATATTTTAATAAATGTTTGTGATCAAACCGTTTGTGGACCCCATTTACTTCCATAGTATTCTTTTTCCCTACTATCGAACTGAATGGGGTCCATGAACGGTTTGATCACAAACATTTATTAAAATATCTTCCTCTGTGTTATCCAGAACAAAGACATTTATGCGGGTTTGTAACAACATGACAGTGAGTAAATTATGACAAAATTTTTATTTTTGGGTGAACTATCCCTTTAAGTAAACCAGCTGTTGCACTCGAATTGCACGCAAATTCATAGGCGATTTAACGCAGCTTACGCAAGCGCTGCATTTAAACAGTTGCGTAATTCAAAAGTGAAAGTAAAATGTGCACGTCTGCATGCGCATTTATAAGCCCCTCCCACTCGGTGACACCGGGATCACCGAGTTTGTGACGCGCCAATTAACCGGTGGGAAAATTACGTCACCGCAGCAACCCTAACTGTAACAACACGGAAAACATTTCCTTATTGGAAATGATGTGGTCTTCTGACCTTTCGCCATTGTGTCAGTTTTGAGGCTCTGGATTGACCCACGTTGGAGAAGTGCTCTGCCATCAACGTCTCAAAAAACACACCCACGAATCCAAAGCAATTCACACACGAAAAGATGATTCGTACATTAACCGTCATGACAAACTCAAAATTCAAAACTTTTCGTACACAGTTGTACATTTGTGAAACTTATTTTATGAATATGTATTTTTATTTTATGTATGTGAATCGTTTTTTGTATATATATATATTTTTTCTGTGTATGTGAATTAGATTTCATGTGTGTGAATTTTGCTACGCGTGTGTGCATCGTGTTTTTTGCAAGAATTATTTTTTAGATCATTCTGTCTCCATACAAGTTTGCATGTTTTATCGCCTCCACTGTCACTGCGAGATAAAAGCATTAATTAATCTGCTTCATGTGATGTTAAACATGTAAAGTGATAGCTGCTATCTGTTCATCTGTTCTTGTCACAAACAAACACACACACACACACACACACACACACACACACACACACACACACACACACACACACACATTTTGACTTGTATGCTTGTCCTGTAAGTTCATGATTAGAAATGAACTATGACAGAATTTTTACCACTATGTTTGTCAAAAAAAGACAGAGATTGAAAAAGTCTTAACGCAACCTCTGGTGTTTGTGTACATGTATTTCAATGATTACTGTGATTAGACTTCAACAGTAACATTTCTAAAAATTTACAGTACTGCGTTACTACAGTTTGATTTTGAGTTTGTTTGCGACCCCAAATGTTTTTTTAGCACCAGCCGCCACTACCAGAACTTGTAGTCTGTGGCAGGCTTCAGGCAGGTTGTCATAAGCAGCTTGACTTGACTTTTTTTCAGGTTATCATGACAATCCAGAAGAATTTAAATTTGTCTTATAGACCAATTTAGAGTAGACGTCACAGTTACGTCACTGCAAGCTGCGTGCGCAATCCAGTTGCAGAAAAACAGTGGAAATGAATTAGACACGAGTGAAAAGAGCAAGATAACTCACTAGAAAATGTCCTGTTGTGCTGTTGAGTGTCAGAATAAGAATGCCAAAAAAGATGGCTTTCATTTTTATAGAATACCAGCGTCGAAGACATCATTTGAAGATAAACGAAGGTATTTATGATTACAATAAGCCCTTAAACCGACAGAATGGAGCGAGGAAATCATCTGGAAATCTTTTAATAATTAGAATAGAAAATAAGTAGAGAAGATGTCCGGTGTTCTGTCGAAGTCTGTTCCCTCCATTTGTTTCTTATAGCATTTTTATCACGTTACAATTATAATGTTCTAAAATTATTATGTTTACATACTTAATAAATATAGCATACACACACAATATATAAACAGGCCTTTTTAATGTATGTTTAAACATAATACTTTTATAATAGTTTTAGAACAAACACGTAAGATAAATATAAGGAAGAAATAATAGAAAACAGGAAAATTATGAAATATTTAATAAACGCTATTATATATAATACATGATAGTATTGCTTTTATATGTACTTTAGCGATTCAGACTGTAAAAATAATTCATTTAGCAAAAAAGAACAATACATATACATTACATACATACATGCATATCAGTAGCCAAGCCATTTAAACTTTTTATCTATCTAAAAAATAAACGTAACGTGATTAAAACGCTATAAGAAAAATTGCACTACAGGGAGACATAGGGGAATCAGACTTCGACAGAACACCGGATCCATAAATATCACGGTTTAATGCTAAAACACTTCACAACCCTACTGCGGAGCAGTCACTTTCTGCAACCAGTTTGGCTTCGCCCACAAAAAAAACGTCATCTCTGTTTGCAAACACGAAATTGGTCTATAAGACACTTCTTCACCCCAAAATAATAACATATTTCTTGTCTTCCAAATGTCTAATCAGCACTCTAATGACAGCAGTGCTGTTGTGTCATGAAATTGTAAGATTAACTCATTCTAAACAAACTCTGACCTTTTGTTTGACTGGTGGCCACAGTTGCTTTCAGTTAACATCTAGGAGCATGACCTCAAGTGACTTTGAATATATTAATGGTCCTTGTTTGGTCCCTATTCATTTTCATTGTATGAGGACAGAAAATCTGCATTCAGTTCCACTAAAGAAAATCAAACATGGATAAGCATATGATGAAAGAATTAAGAATTTTCCTACCCAAAGGGAAGTTTCACATCTGGAATTAGATTGACCTTCACAGGCCATTTAGACACAAGCTGGATACGTGGAGCTCTGCTTGTTTCCGGCAGAAAAGAATGCAGCACAGATTTGCGCCTCAGGCACCAGCGTGCACAACGATCAATGCATTCACTATAAAACCGCTGATAGGCGTCTGGCACAATTCCAAGCTATATCGTAGAAGAATTCCTAATTAAGTGTCTCGTAATGTTAGAAAGCGCCTTTGGTCTTTTTGTGGGTGCAGATTTCACTCATTGGCCTAATTCAAATGCAAGGCATGCTCATGGCCAGTCGATGAAAGCTTTGGGGTGACAGCAACATGCACAGAGAAGAAGGAATGTTTTTTTTTCTTCAGATTAAGGATGTCTGTTCCCCTTGGAATTTTTTATAAAGCACAGAACGCTGTCATAATGAATGTCATGTTTAGAACCATTTAGTTTGATTCGTCTGCTGGCGTTGGATAGTGTAGTAACATCATGTCACGCTGTATTACACTGCACTTACGATAACACACAGAGGCACAACTTTCATATTTGTGCTCCAGTTTGATCATTGTATAAAATGTCTAGATTAACTGTCTTGCACTCCAAAGGAAGATCTTTTTTGGGGAGGCGGTGTGCTGGATTGGAGCTGACGTCATCAGCACATGTAAATGTGCCTTATGTAAACAGTAAAAAAAAAAAAAACAAGGCAAAACCGAATGTAGGGCTCAGCTCAGAAAAACTCGGAGGACTGCATAGTCAGACCGAAGCACTATCCTGCCATCCTGCTTGAGGCATTTTTATAGTCTTAGTGTTGAAATAAAAAATGTGTTTGTGTGTAAGCTAATGTATGCTTCTGCTGAACCCAATATCCCTTAAGGTGGTCTAATTTGATTTGTTAAACCTGACAAGAATTTATAACCAAAAACAGTCAGTGACAAAATAATGATTTCTCCTTTTATTAGTTTGGTTGTTGTTTTTTTAGGACCTCTTGATCAAATAATTCATCCTTAATATGCCATGCTATCATACTGATGGATTTATTATGCAATCGTACCGAAGAGAGATGAGTTTGCTGCAGTTTTCTGTATCTCAGCACATGTGGCATGTTGGATTCAGCAACGGCACAAGTCAGTTTCCATAGTGATTGTGGTGAATGCAGGAGATCAGTGGCTCAGTGTAGTAAGAGGAGACTGCAGACCTGCCGTACAATTTAGCATGTGCTCCGTGTTACTATGACTGCGTTCGGCGTGCTCCTGGTATGGCGGTAGATCTCTAAAACAAAAATCTTCTTTCCAGATTGCTTACATCGATGATTAAAAACTGATCTATATCATTGATTTAGTCAAAGAGGCCAGATTACTTTCATGCATAAATGTCTACAAGGAGAACAGAAGGCAACAAAAATAAATGATATTTCAATGTTAACTCTGAATAATATGTTCAGGCATACGATTTATGGTGACAATGGTTAAAAAAAGCTTTTATGGTAATGGAAGAAAAAACTTCAATATATCAATTGGAGTAAAACCCCAGCAGAAATCCTAATATGAACAGGGAGGCTGAGACCATTTTGCTGTTGCCTAGCAACACTTGAACAAAATTTTAAAACGATTTAGATGCCCCATACTGCTTTGAGGGATGTATGCTTTTTATACAGCACACCTAAATGGGCTCGAGTGTTCATGTGGAACGCAGCTATATCACAATCGTTCACAGCAAACTGACAATAATTTCAAACGTTTAAGCAGGTCAGACATTCAGGCATCCTCGTATAGGAACGCTGGAAAGATCAATTAGTATTACATATTACATTAGAACAAAAATCAAGGCCAAGTTATTATGGGATAGATGAGACACATTCGCAGATGCGTTAAGAAATGATTCAAACCTAAAAAAAAAACACATGCTTCATTAACCTCACACGTTTGAATCTTTCAGATCATTTGTACGTCATAAAAGCTCAAATAACAGACCTTGGAAAAATAAACATGTGCTTTGTGCTGTAACTTCAACTATTTTTTCATGTTTTACCCTATAACGGTGTTACCAATGAACATCAGAATTAAGAAGAGAACTACTAGGAAATTACTAGCATGTGTTTGATTTTATTATCTTTCTGAATGAGTCTGTCCAGCGGCCGTAGCATGTGTCACCAGCAGCTCAAAATCACTCATGTGTCCACAGCAGGTGCAGAAATATGTCCTGTTTTCACAGCCTGTAACCAAATTGAGATGCAGCCAGATGGACTGTAAATGCTACATTTCGTGTTGTGTCATTAGTTCACTCCTCATTGGATTACCATCTGCTGCCAATTGAGTTTTCTACTCGGAGCCAAGATTTGAGAGAGGAGATGAAATCTAAACCTTAAATCTGACCCCACACAGCCAGCGTTTACTGACATTTACAGTTGTAAAAGTTAAACCGCTTTGGAGTCCAAAACATCATGCGGCCACAAAGTTCACAGTTGGTGGTCACAGTTAATAGGCCATGATGTGTTGAGTGAGAGTTTACTTTTTACTTATTCATCATGGACCCTTCAGACAGTCAAAACTTGTGTCTATAAGCAAAATAACTTCTCACAGCAAATAGTGTCACTTTATTATTATTCTGTAGAAAAGTGAAGCACCATCAGTTTAAGATTGAAGTTTGAATGATGTTTGTATGCTCACACCTGGACGTGCTGTATTTAAGATGACTGTATATTATGGTTTGGTCACAGGTTTGCGTGTGTTTGCGCACGTGTGTGTGTTTTGTGTGTGTGCGTATGGTAATCTGTATACATGAATTCCATGGCAAAATTGCAATCCTAATAAACAAAAAGATAAAAAACTCAAAGATGTTCTTTGCATGCTGTAACATTTGAATAACAAAAGAAAAGGGGGAGGGGTGCATTTAATTTACTGTGTGTAGAATGATACTATGCATGTTGCTGACCTGAACGATTGTGTGTGTGTTAGGGGGGTGTTGACTTTCACATGACATTGACGCTCTGGAGATGTTGAGGAGTCTCTAATCTCAGACTCAGTCTGCGCTCGCAGGATTCAGCACCACTCGCCCGTGGACAGCTCCACCAGACGCTTTACATGGACACTGATCACATTGGACGTACTCATCACTATAGTGGACATACTGGACTTATTTTTCATACTGGAAGTTTACTACTCGGAGGGAAATTTGCGGATACCTCACTGTACTACGCACGGACTCGTTCCCTTTGCCAGAACATTTACATTCACCGTAAGTAGGTGCGCAATTGTTAAAAGTGATTTTCAGTGATAAATCTGGTGATGATCTGGTAATAAAAGATTGCAGCAGCGCTTGATCACAACTATTGCCCTCATTTTCTATTCTGTTTTAAACTATAATTGGCATTTTGGATTTGTTTCGTTTGTTTTATGAAAACTAATCCCTGAAAAACGAACAAATTTGGAAAATATTTACTGTGCTTCATCCCTTACGAAAATAAATCATGGTTTTATTATCTTAAAAAGATAGCCTGGTAACCATGATTTTTGGCGTATTGATGATCATTTGTAAAAGCGTGGTTTTAGTACCAAAACCTATGGTTACTGTGGCGAGATTGTTAATTTGTGATAACCATGTTTTTGGTTTAATTTCAAGCCAAAACATGGTTAATTTTTCTAAGGGATGTTAAGGGAATAACGTTTTTATTTAAGAAAAACTGAATGTTGCATAAATGTGGTAAAAATTAGTCATCTTCACTATTCTTGCTTTATGGATGCAGTGCACACAGTTTTATCTTTTTTTATTTTATTTTTTATTAGGTTGTAACAATGAATTTACTGACAGGTCGAACGATCAAGAAACACTGATCATAAATAATCGACTCATGACAGACAGTTACATCTCAATCGGAGGCGCGTGTAGATTCATCAAACATTACGCAAGAAATGCACATGATCTGGTATGGTTCGGTGTTTTCAGGGTTACTAAGCGTTTATGGGTTAATGATCTGGTTTGGTTCGGTGTTTTCAAGGTAACTGAATCGGTCTTGGGTTCGAGCGGGTGTCTGCACGGACTGGTGCTGAAATCAGAAACATGGCCACAAACAACAGCAAAACCGCTGACGGCCAAGTTGTTACGGAACTCAACGAGATAACAACTAACGACAAACCCAAAGCAGAGGATGCCAAACCAGAGAAGAAGAAGAAAGACATTCCGGCCAGAGAAACTTGGGGTGGGAAATTTGATTTTCTGCTGTCATGTGTGGGCTACGCCATCGGACTGGGTAACGTCTGGAGATTTCCGTATCTGTGCGGGAAAAACGGCGGCGGTAAGAGCAGCTTTACCTTCACTTAATGTGTGTGTGGGTTCCATGTAGGTGTGTGTGTTGCACCGTGCGTTTGTTTGTGTGTTGCATGTTGTGTGTGTGTGTGTGTGTGTGTGTGTGTGTGTGTGTGTGTGTGTGTGTGTGTGCGCGCGCGCGCTCCTGCGTGCGTACGTGTGTGTGTGTTGTGTGTGTGTGTATGGGTTGCATGTGTGTTTTCTGGTGCTTCATTGACTGTTTTTATATTTTTGTTTGGTTGCAGGTGCTTTCTTAATCCCATATTTTTTGACGCTAATTTTTGCGGGAGTTCCCCTGTTTTTTCTTGAATGCGCTCTTGGACAGTACACATCCATTGGCGGCCTTGGGGTTTGGAAACTGGCTCCAATGTTTAAAGGTACACACTTTCTATTGATATTTTTCTCTGCTCTGTTTCCTTAAATTCAATGTGTGTATGTCCCTGTCTGTGGCACAGTATCTGTGACGTGTTCACTATGAAATTAAGATGGAAGTTTTCTGGCTTTAAGTATGACAGTTAACCTTAAAAAACATCTATAAACTGTGTGATTTAAAAAATTGACAGAATTCATATTTAGAAGATCTAGGAATTCAAAACTTGAATAGTTTTTTTACTTCTGCCTTGAAGGATCAATGATTTTATGACATCATTTAGCAGTTCAGCTTCTTATCAGATTTCAGGTTGAGATGCTGTTTTTACATGCTATCGGAATGATCACAAATATGAATTTCCCATGAATTTGAAATTGGAAATGAGTGGCTTACAACTGGGAAACTCAACATTCCAACTTTCTGTGTTGGACTGCATGAAGTTTAATTATGGCTGAGCTTAAAGTCTTGCACATTTACGTAAAGCACTATAGGCGGTTTCATGGGACGCACGTCTGGTGATGCGATTACGTGTCTGAGCGGAACTTTACTACCGGTCTCTGTTTGTTTAATGGTGTGACTATTTGCTAAATACCTTGTCGAAAATAACAAATTTTTGGTTTTCTAAAGACGAGGTAAGACGGCGATCCATGATGGGAGGTGTGGCAGCCGATCTGTAGTTATGATTGTATACATTATATAGTACACATTTTACACAGTAGCGTTAGCTCAGTGTAGTTTTTCATACGCTTTAGTTATGATCTAATCTGAGGTAATCTACTTGTTGTTTATTTAGCTTGCTATCAGAAACAAACTACCCTAAAAGGACTTTGATGTTATTGATTCTTTGCGGAATTTACCAGAAGTTACGTTTGTTCCACAAAAGCCATTTGTTTATGTTGTTACTGCTAAACCCATCAAAGTAAAGACATTATAAAGTTAGTACTTTATTTATTTTGGTACACACTGTCTCTACAGTATTTTTGGATGTAGGCATGTCTTTGCAAGAGATTAACACGCGTGTTGTGTGTGCCATATAAAATATATATGTTGGCTGTAACCCACTTCAGCCCATTGTATCACCGATGTCTCTGATGCTGTTGTAGTTTTGTGGTTTAGTACATTTTAGAAATTGCCCCCCCCCCCAAAAAAAAAAAGTTTGTGCAAGGAGCTTATTACAGCCTGTAGTTACGTCTCAAAGTTGTTTGCCTTAAGCATCCGATTAAAACCATTTTTTTCTGGATTTGTAAAAGTAGAAAAGGGATCATAATGTTTATGGTTTTAAAGCTATTTTGGAGCATCTAACCACACCCCTACCCTAAACCCAACCACTTCTCAACCATATAAAACACAACACGCAAGTGAAAGTTAAGTTATTGGTGCTTCGACTGATCATTATTGGCCAATAAACGTTTGATCAGTGTTCTCTCTAAAGGCAGATAAGCCGAACAGATGATGCAAAACTCGCTAGACTTGCTGTTAAGCTGGATGTCTTCAGCATCATCCGGCACTGTGCAGATCGGCATGTGTATGAGAGCAAAGTTCTGAAAGAGTGATTCGAAAGCATACAGAGCAGTGGAGCAGTGTGCTGTTGTATTGCTCTTGCTGTAATTTTGTCACATGGCAGCGCAGTAACGCGACTTCCTTTAAAAGACTTTAAGTCGATCACGCTTGCTGAGTTAAATACATTCACTGGTCTGCAGAACAGTTTTTTATAAAAAAAAACATGACATTCAGAGTTTATCTTTATATTGTCTTGCCACCAGAGGTGGTCTTAACATAGAGGCATAGGTAGGTGGCTGCTTGGGGCCCCCTACCAGCGGTCATATTAGGGGTCCCCCAACCAACCTAATAAATAATTAAAACCCTTATCATCATGAACACTTCAAAAGCATTGTAAATTGTATTAATATTCTTAAGAAATACGTTGAAACTTTGAAATTGTAGTTAAAATGTCCAGTTCATGTTTATCTGTCACTACACACATAAACCCCCTTCTTTCACAATGAAATCGACTAGTCAGTAACGGTGTGCGCGGCGTGAAAGATAAACACAGAGTGACAGGAGGACTTGAAAAATGTACACGAACAGAGACGAATCAAGACAAATATAATTCTGCTAGTTATAGCCTTATTTTTATTAACTCTTTCACCGCCAGCGTTTTAAAAAAAAGTTGCCAGCCAGCGCCAGCGTTTTTCATGATTTTCACCAAAGTTTAATGCCTTCCAGAAAATGTTCTTCTTTAAATATATAAACATACAATATACCAAATGAAAGAACAGACCCTCTGCTTTCAAACAAAAAAAAACGTTTCATCCTACCTTTAGTGGTTCTTTTGCAATCAGCTTTTGAATATGGGTAGGTTTTTGCAAAAACACCATATTTTGAGCAAAAAGCAGAGATAATTCCATTTTTATGACGGACTTTTCATAGAGATCCCATTCAGAGCGATCTTTAAAACAGACACGGACATGCAGCAGCTTGCCATAGAGCAATACTTCCGGTTTTAAAAAGTTGCGGAAGGGCGCCACCTGGTGGATAATAGCGGTATTGCGGAAAGACGGAAAATCTCGTCATTGGCGGGGAAGCGTTTTCTCTTAATTGACGAGATATCTCGTCAATGGCGGGGAAAGAGTTAATACCCTAATTATCTTATTTTGACACATATTTTGGGAAAATTCAATTATACACTGTGGGCAAATTCACAACCCTTTCGTTATGTTCGTGAAGAAAATATCCACTAAATTAAGCTGCTGTAAAAATCTGATAAATATTTTGTTTCATTTTTTTTTGCATTAAATCTGTTAATCAACCTGAGTCCCATTGACTTATTCTTTATTGGTTTGTGTAGTGCTACACTTTGTGTTCTCTGCTCTTCATTTTGGAGTAAAAACAAATTTCGTTCTCTTTTATAGATCGGATGGGGGGCCCCATTCATACCTTCGCCTTGGGCCCCCAATTTGCTAAATCCGCCACTGCTTGCCAAGTTGGCACACATATTTTCACTCGTTCCTGTCAGTGCAGCAAAAGTCAGTAAATATAGCCACACTGCTAACTAGCAGCATCTTTTACTTTGATTGTATTGCTACCATTTTTTGTGATCCCATTTTTCATGCTTTAGTTAGTGTGTAATGTTGCTATAAAAGCATAAATAATATCTGTAAAATGATAAAGCTCACAGTTCACTGCCAGGCAATATATTTTATTTAACAGAATTCCCCTTTCAAAACCTGCAGCGAACGGCCGGTTTGGACAACAGCCCTCTACTTCCCGAATATATGACATCAAGATAAGATTTTTTGACTAAACTCAGCCCACAGGAATACATCAGTCGCCAGCTAAGCTCAAACGGCTCTGTTAAGCTAAGCTGCTATCGAATCACAACACACTAAACAAACTACACAATCAGAACTCATTACGTATTTCTGAAGAAGGGAATTCATTAAACAAGGAAGACATTAGCCCAGGGTTTCTCAAAGTCCGGACTCCGGTCCGGATCCGGACCCGACGGGAACTTGATCCGGACCCGCGTCCACTTCATATTACAAGTGCATTAATTTCTATGTGATTGATTAAATGTGTGCATTTGCTACTTTACAGATGCACATTAAACTTGTAAACTATTCGTTTAGTTTTTTTTTCTTTTTAGATTTAAGAGTATTCCTGGTCCGAAAATAAAACGAATTATTTAAAATTTTTCTGTGTGACGCTGTAGCCATCACACCCAGATATTATGCACAGCTACTTCATGTACTACGGCTTTTGATCAGTAAGTCCTTATCAATCTGAAATCACTGTTGGTTTGAGTCGTTTAAAACATGCATTTGAAAAAGCAACACTCGTCAAACATAATCTTTATACATATTCTTTATTATCATGAAAATACCTGAAAAGGTTTGAAGAACAGCAATATAAATATACAGTGTTCGAATTATGTCAAAGCTTATGGGGGGTCCCCTAGCTAAGCCCCCCCCCCCGGCCAAGCCCCACCCCCCTCATTATAGGGTCGCTGTGATTTCACAACGTAAGATGTGATCGTCCTTGATCAACAATCATCTGATCCTGGTTTTAATCAAAGAAACCCCAAATTACCCTTAACTCAAACTCTAAAAAAAGTTTACCCCTCAAATTAGTGTGAAACACTGGCAAGGGCAGAACTTTAAAACAGAATAGGGGTGAAATAGGGTGGACTCATTCTTAAATTACATAATTTTACTATATAGTAGTGGTAAAATGAATGATTACATTGCGTTTTTTGAGTCATAGATTGAATCATTTTCGGATCAGCAAAACTTATGAGCATATAAAAATAGAAAAGAACAAAGTTACAAATAAAGCAAGATCTAACAGTAGTATTTAGGTACATAAATAGAATCAAATGAATAATAACACTGTCTTCTTCACTGTATAAATTACATATAATTAATCTTTTTAAAGATACATAATTTTAAAGATAGTTATCATGCCACCAGGTTGAAGGTTGCTGTCCCCAGCACTCACAGCAGCCCCATTCGCGTAATTTGCGGGTGGTATACGTCCCCACCGCTTTATGACCAAGTTGATTGTGCCCCAGCTTCCGACCACGAAGTAATTCTTGCGTTCATAATCATAATTAGGGTCCATATTCATTTAAAACGCATGTACAATGCATGACGCGCCGCCGCCTTCTGCTTTTCAAAGCGGTCGCCTGTGAACACGAGTTTTGTTTTAGACGCGTCTATATTTGAGTGCACTTGCTGCACGTTTAGATTTAAAATAAACTTGAGCGCAACTTGATACCTTGATAAAAGGTAAATGTAAAAAAAAGGTAAAAATCTACCGGTAAGTTATATATGTAACAATGATTAATCTATTAATAGTTATTCTTCATCTATTTCATGCAAACGCTAGGGGAAAAAATATAGGGGAAAACATTTGTTCCTTTTCAGCAGTTTTTGAATAAGTTTAATTGAATAATATTAAAATACCTTATGGTAGGGCTGCATGATTATGGCAAAAACATAACTGTTTTTAGACTATTTGCATTGAATTGGAAACAATATTTTTGGAAAATATATTAATTGCAAGGCTGCAAAGAATAGTGCACTGAGGATTTAATTATATTATTTTAATATAGTCAGTGGTGAACTAAAGTGGGCCGGTCTAAGACATGAAACTACAGGGCTGAAAATGAGTCCCACTTCGGCCCTGCATGTTACATTTTTCCAAGGTTTAAAAAAACACATGCAAAAGATACTTTCTACAAATAATTATTTATTTCTGAAAGATCCGTAGTTGAGCGATAGGCTAAGTATTAAAGAGACTATCATTTATTATCATTTAAGCGTGATTTCTTCTGCTTTCCTAATAAAATATTTTGTGTGACTGGGTTGACCAGCCGTTAGTCCGAGTGGATAGCTTTGCCACTGTTATAAAATAATTGTTTGAGAAGATTTTTTAAAAAACCCTTTAACCTAAAGATTACTAAAGATTCTCACCGCAACTGAGGTAAAAAATACTCCACATGCAGATAGAGACACTCGTCTGTCAATTCCTCCAGAAAACAGCATGAGGCGCACTTGCGAGTTTCTTTATTTCGGACAGAAGTCATTTAAATTATTTTATTGCGAAATTGGGACAAATAATGGACAGTATCGCTTTGTGACACGCAAAATGAGGATTTTAAATTTATGTAGTATTTTAATTTTAATAAAAACCAGGGGACCCCCCTAATTTATATTTTTGTGCTTTATGGGGGGTCCCTTAAGGCTTATAGGAGGTCCGGGACCCCCCCAGACCCCCTTCAATTCGAACACTGTAAATATATCCTTAAGACATTTCCTGGAGCTGCGTGTGTCTAGTTCTTCGTCTGCAGTGCATATTAAGTTTCTGCCCGAGAGCGCCCCCTGGCTTTTGGATGTAGCTGCATTTCACAGTAATTCATTGAGAAGCATAGCAAGAATCATAAGCCAATTTATAGGCGCACCCCTAATTTTGGTCAGTGTCTCTGCCTACCAACCACACTTTTTTGCCGTGGTTTATGCATCTGATGGAGAACAAACTGTGCCATTTCTCTAATTAGGTTGCTCTGTATTTTGCACCTGGTTACTTTTGGCATATTTCTTGTGTTTATGTTAAATTTTTTTTTACTTTAAATGCAAAATACACTTATTTTTTTCCCAAACTATTTGTGTTGATTTGTTATATAAACAAATGATTTACATAAAGTTTTTCCGGACCTATGAAAATTATGAGAATTCAGATTTGGACCTTTGAATGTAAACTTTGAGAACCCCTGCATTAGCCCATTTTTAGGACAGTGAAAACAGCACTATAGATATTAATATATTGTTTGTAAAATAATATGTTTTTTAAACTTGAAACATGATCACATGTTATATTAACACAATCAAAGCTTCAAAAACACAGGAAGAATGGGACCTTCTGGAAAAAAATTCTAACCTAAACACAATATTTAAAATATTTATACACTGCTTTTTGGGCCAGTTGTGCGCTTATATGCAGCTGGTGGTGCCCTCCAGTGCATATTTTGTACTTTTGTTACTTTAAATTTTGTTCGTTTTTTGAATGCTGTGTCTTTTATTATATAATAAATAAACGGGTTATGTTATTTGCTTAAAGGATAAGTTTGGTATTTTACGCTTAGAGCCCTGTTTTCAGATCATTTGTTTATGATGAAATAGAACGGTTTTGACTGAAATTTGGACATATGATGCTGGCCCGAGAATTTTCGGGTGTTTGTTGTTTCACCTCCAACCTCTACAATGGGTTTATAGGTGCACAGGAACAATCCTTCCTAAAATGCATTAAACTTTCGTTTACAAAGACGTGAAACTCACAGAGTGGTCGGGGTGTTCACTGATATGCTCACACAAAAATCACTGCAAAATACGCATTCCAACAGGTTTTATCGTAGTTTTTGTCCAACTCCATTGACTTGTATTAGATGTGCTGTGAGATACGGTATTACTCCGCACCGGGAACTTTGTTTGTAATCTTGCAATTGGCAAAGGTGAATTATCGCCACCACCTGGCCTGGAGTGTCTATTATTCAAGCTCTCCGCGGAAGAATATACGGGTGTGAGGCGTTTGGAAAAATAGGTCCACAAGTTTTCAACGAATGGTAAAACAGCTGTTGGACAGCATCTTTTGCAGCGATTTTTGTGTGAGTATATCAGTGAACACCCCTGACCACTCGGTGAGTTTCACGTCTTTGTAAACGAAAGTTTTATGCATTTTAGAAACGATTGTTCCTGTGCACCTATGCAGCCATTGTAGAGGTGGGAGGTGATACAACAGAAACTGTCCACATTTCAGTCAAAACCGTTCTATTTCATCATAAAACAGGGCTTAAAGTGTAAACTACCGAACTTGTCCTTTAAAATTCCTGAAAATGTTTAATATAAATAAAATTATTCCTCTTTTAAGTTTAAATTGAAAATCATATCCCAATACATGTCATCATTGCAAAATTATACCCCAATACATAATTTTATATGTAGAGGTGCTAATATAGTAAATGACTCTATGGGTCATGCGTATTTGGGGGTATGGACAAATGAAAATGGTCGTTGGAGGATAGGTTGAAATTGTAACATATGATATATCATGATTCCAGGTGTCGGCCTTGCAGCTGCTGTTCTGTCTTTCTGGCTGAATATTTACTACATCGTCATTATTGCCTGGGCCCTGTACTACCTATACAACTCTTTTACCACCGTAAGACATCCTTGTCCTCTATTTTATATGCATGCATACAGAGAGAGAGAGAGAGAGAGAGAGAGAGAGAGAATAAAGCATTTGTTCTACTCATTCTAGGACCTTCCATGGAAAACTTGTAACAATCCATGGAACACAGACAGATGTTACACCAACTACAGCATTGTAGACACTACCAATCTCACCAGTGCTGTTATGGAGTTTTGGGAGTAGGACTTTTTGACTTTTGTACACAAAAATACATAGGAAATATCTTCTTATGATGACTGATTGTGTTGCATGATGTGCTCGTATAGACGCAACGTGCATCAAATGACAGACGGCTTAGAAAAACCTGGCCAGATTCGTGTGCCACTCGCTATAACACTTGCCATCGCATGGGTCCTGGTCTACTTTTGTATCTGGAAAGGAGTGAGATGGACTGGAAAGGTGAGAGTTTTTTTTTTGACAGCTGGTCAGTCTATGTGCTGGGTGAATGCATTTAACACAGAAATCATTGTGTTTGCAGGTGGTGTACTTCTCCGCCACCTACCCATACTTCATGCTGTTCATTCTGTTCATCCGTGGCGTGACCCTGCCCGGGGCTCGGGAGGGAATCCTATTCTATGTCACTCCGGATTTTCAGAAGCTGAAGGAGTCTGAGGTGATTTTACAGACTCACACGGGTCAGTCGATTCCAAATTTGCTGCTAAATGTTATTTCGTTTTTCATCTCAGGTTTGGCTGGATGCTGCAACACAGATTTTCTTCTCGTACGGTTTGGGTTTGGGCTCCCTCATCGCTCTCGGCAGCTACAACCCTTTCCATAACAACGTGTACAGGTACGGTACGAGAAGCTCATCAACCATTTAATTTTTTTGCAAAGCGTTTGTTTGAATGCGTAAATGTGTCTGCCCTAAAACTAGCAGATTGCTATTACTGTATGTGCCTGATATCAGATGTGAGGTTTCAGCGTATATATATATATATATATATAAAGTGTAAATGGCAAACGATTTGGCAGAAGTCAGTGCTGAGTCATTTAATAACAGAAGCCATGTTTTCTGGACCCGCAGGGACTCTATCATCGTCTGCTGCATTAATTCCTTCACTAGCATGTTTGCTGGATTTGTGATTTTCTCTATCGTTGGTTTCATGGCACACGTGACAAAGAGATCTATAGCAGATGTAGCTGCGTCAGGTAATACGTTCACATAACATTACAATCGTCTCTAGTGAAGGTAATTACTGTTTTCAATCATATGAATGAAATGTAGATGTAGTTTATTGTAAAAAACGACAGAACTGAGTTTGTCATTATTAAATTGTGATTCTGTGCTTTCACAGGCCCCGGTTTGGCATTCTTAGCCTATCCAGAAGCTGTGACACAGTTACCGATCTCACCGCTGTGGGCTATTCTCTTCTTCTCCATGCTACTCATGTTGGGAATCGACAGTCAGGTAAAAACATCACATACTCAAGCTCTGACCTAGAAAAAGAGAGATCTTTATATATCTGTATTGCATTGGTTGTCTGCGGTGGGTGATAAGTTCAGTGAGTCTTGTGTCTAGCAGTCACGTCGTCTTCTGATGGTCTTGCCTTTATTAAAAATCTTATACAGTATGGTCCCATGATCTTCCTCTGAATGTCTAGGATGGATTTGATCCTCAATCCTCAGAAGCAATAGAGAAACATAGTGCATTATTTATACATGTATTATTATATATTATCTATATAATTATATGTTTGTTTTCACCCAGTCTCATGGAAATGCGTATAAATAGCACAAAGTGTGAAAACTCGTGCAATACATATGATACACCAGTCCTTTCAATTCACTTAAAATGCCGCATCTTTTTTGTTGTTTTATTTATTGGTTTCTCAATTTTTTTCTATTTTTTACCATTATCGCTTGGGTTTAGGGTTAGCACTACTTTTTGTTACATAAAAATTACATCCTAACTAGGGATGCTAAACAATTAATCGCGATTAATCGTTAGCAGAATAAAAGTTTTTGTTTACATCACATATGTGTGTAAACTGTGTACAATAAATATGTATATATATATATATAAGAACAAATTCATGTATAATTTTAAGAAAAAAAAATGTATATATTAAGTATTTATATATAATATAAATTATACATAAATATACAAATGTATATACACATGTAAACATTTCTAAAACATGCATGTGTGTACATTTATTTATACAAAGTTATTATACACAGTTCACACACATCTATGATGTAAACAAAAACTTTTATTCTGCTAACGATTAATCGCGATTAATCGCTATTAATCGTTAAGCATCCCTAACCCAAAACCCCTTACTCAAATCCATTACACTTGGCTCATTTAGAGTCCATATTATTTAAACTCCATTTCACATTTTTGAAAGTTTCACTACAGTACTTTTACTTGCTGCACTTTGGGCCGCGAAAACAAAAGTAAACCAACTTTTAGACTATAAAAGCAAATGTTAAATTAAAAGGCACCAGAAAAAAGAAAATGCCATCTACTCCGGTAAATGCTTTGGACCCACCCACATTTTTTTAGCTTCCGATGCCCATGTGTAAACTATATGCCTTACAATAATTGACCATGTTTGGCAATGGTTAACATTCTACTGCTAACTCTAAAGTGACTGTTTTATAGTTATATTTTATGAAGAATAGCATGGATTCGTTCAGTCATCTACTTAACTCTTTCCCCCCATTGATGAGTTAACTCGTCAATTAAGAGGAAACACTTCACTGCCAATGACGAGTTTATCTGGCAATCCATATTTCCGTTATTATCCACCAGGTGGTGCTCTTACCCAACTTATAAAACCTGGAAGCAATGCTTTAAGTCAAACAGTTCAAACTCAGTGTATGTTTTGATCATCGCTCTGAGTCGGATTTCTATCAGAAGTCTTTCACAAAAACGCAGTTATCTTAGCTTTTTGCTCAAAATTTGGTATTTTTGAAGAAACCTACCCATATTTGAGAGATGATGAAAAGAGAACACACAAAGATAGGATAAAACAGGTTTTTTGTTTGAAAGCAGAGGGTGTGTTCTTGCATGTTTATATATTTAAAGAAGAACATTTTCTGGAAGGTAAACTTTTGTAAAAATCATAAAAAATGCTGGCTGGCAACTTTTTTTAAAAACACTGGTGGGGAAAGAGTTAAAGTTTGTCAAGCTTGTGGACAGTCCGCTATGTGTGCTGCCAAACAGCCCCTAACCAGTAGCTGAGTTTGCATAACACTGATTTTATGCACATTTTTAAGTATGACATCAAGAACGAGTGATGAAAACGCCAAATTTCAAATAAAAGTTCTTAGGCTCGCTTGAGGTGTTTTTTAATTTATGCTCAAAACGAGTAAATGTGAATAATAGGAGATGGAAACGCATTTGCTGAATAAATTCTGATGCAATGAACATTAAACCCCCATATATGGGGCTTGTCATCATCGTAATGCCTTTACTGCATCAAAAACTCTACATTTCTTCTTCATTCAGTTTGGCAATTATAAGCTGCACTGCTAATGAATGAATAACTTGCCCCATCGTGAATACATGCGAGTCCAGTCTCCATTTTCCAAGCGTGCCTTGTTTTATCTACTGTTGGTTATTAAGTTACCAATACCACCATCATTCGCTCAAACCACTTAATGGAAACGCACCTAATTTACATTTGTTTTTTTGGCGAAATTTGAAAAGATTCGCTACCTGTTCGGATGGAAACCCATCTAGCTTGAAATCACAGTAATGCACAGCTCTACATGAGAAATTCTGGATCCAGACCGAGTGAAACCAATGGCTAACAAATGTCACCAGTTAATTTGGAAATCTACAACCACTTTTTTTCATGTAAATGTGACAGTAGAGTTATTGTTTTTTTTTTTTGCAGTTCTGCACGGTGGAGGGATTCATTACGGCACTGGTGGATGAATTCCCACGTCTGCTCAGAAATAGGAGAGAGATCTTCATCGCATGTGTGTGCGTTGTGTCCTACGCAATCGGGCTGTCAAATATCACCCAGGTATGGTGTATTCTGATCATGCAGGTACACATAAGAGTTGTTTCCGGTAAAAGAGCATGACATTAATATGATTGTGTATCTGTTGTGTTAGGGCGGTCTCTATGTGTTCAAGCTCTTCGATTATTACTCAGCCAGTGGTATGTGTCTGCTCTTCCTGGTCTTCTTTGAGTGCATCTCAATCTCTTGGTGTTACGGTGAGTTCTCTTCACATCTATCCCATGTTTGCAATGAATGGATTTCATATTAGATCATACTTTGGTCTGTCGCATCATTCTCGCAGTATCTAACTAAGATTTAAGAAATGAGACCTGAGATATACAGGAATTTTGGTTTTATGTCCAGAAGATTCATTTTTTCATTCAGTTTCCATCATCTATCTTGGTTATGACTTTACTGCAAAAACATTCTTAGTTTTTGTGTCTAGTTTACCAGTAATCTAAAAATCAATATACGCAAAATGACAAAATGATATTTGGATCTTTAGGGAATCGATCTTGTTTTAAGGACATTTGGGTAATGGTGTTGGAAACAAGAAAAAAAGAGATTTTTTTTAACTGTTGTCACAGTTTTGCTATTCTTCTGGGACTGATGCATCACCAAAGCGCTCAGTTTCTTCACTCTCATCATGTTCTGATAGTTGACCAGTTGTATCTTGTCTGTATGATTCTGTCGGTCCCACAGGATCACACCATTGTTTTGTTTTGTTTCGTTAAGTTTGAATCCATTTAGTGTTTTAAGCTCAAAAATTCATTTTGGTGACGTGGTTTTACATTTAATGTATAATGTTGCTGGATTGTCTTATGGGCTTTCTTTGAGCCTGTATCTTTCTTGGGTCTTATTGATGTTGTGTCTGTTGTTCCTGTGATAATGTGTCTATTTTGCCCCATTCACACAGACCTTTGGTACCAGCAAATACCCTTAAAATTGCCAGACAAGCTTCTGTGTGAACCCAAACACATCGCGTAAATCTTTTGAGATCGTTGCCGGAAAGAGAACTTAGTAAGATACACGGAAAACCCTCTGTGTGAACGAGAAGCCGAAACAATGCCGTAATGGGCGTGTTGTACAACAAAAGTTATGGTTCAGCTCCTTAACACAAGAGATAACATGCATATAAACATTCACTACGAGAAATGTCGCAAACTAGATTGAAGCAGTTATCAGGTAAGTTAGCTCGTCACTTAATGCGTTGAAACGGAGATCATTCAGCAGCATAAAAGAATATTGCGTCATGTGCTCATTTGAGCTATAATAAACGAAGATGCCCGCGCGTCATCCCAACAAGATATATATCGTTCAGCTCCTCAAAATGAGGGTTTTAAATGCATATAAACAATCACGATAAAAAGGTCTAAAAACTGTATTAAAGCAGAGATCAGGGAGCTTGTCAAATTTCCACTCAGAAGCTGAGATCATTCACCAGCATAGAACTGTGCGTTCACGCGCTCCTTTATAGTCTTATCATAAACAAAAATGCACGCAAGTGGTTTCTGGAGAAATAAATAATAAATAATATGCAAACTTCAGACGCTGCGTAGAAGAGAGGGCGGGACTTTCAACAGGTCACGTATCTTTCCGGGACCTTGCAGATGCCAGCAAATCATGGCAGTGTGTATGAACAAAAAATCAAGAAAATTCCAGGATGCATTTTCAAGAATGTCTGTGTGAAAAGGGCTTTTCTAGTATGCTGTTATTTTCTACTCAGTCCTCAATTCCAGCCAATGGTAGGATTTTACAAAGATCATTGCAATAGCAGACGGCAGTGTCTTTCCATGTCAGCTCTCTGCTTTGTCTGTTTATTGCTGCTTGTGATTTGAATGCTTTCGAATGCTTTTCACTTCACAGTGTCTCAATGTGTCATGTGAACACTGAATGAGACTGAATGTGACACATGGATTCTCTTTGCGTTTACAGATGTACTTACAGTATTGCTCTTAATGTGTTATTTTGTCCATCTTGATTTACTGTTGTTCCTGCTATAGAAACCATTTTTAACTGTTGATGATGTCTGTTGTGTGACTTTCACATTAAAGGGATAGTTTATCCAAAAATGATATTAAACCCATGATTTACTCACCCGAAGCCGTCCGAGTTGCATATGTCCATCATTTTTCAGACAAACACATTTTCAGATATTTTAGAAAATGTTTTAGATCTTTCAGTTAATCAAATGTGAAGTTATGGGGTTCACGTCCTTCAAGTCCAAAACATGTGCACCCTTCACAAAATAAATCCAAACGGCTCCATGATGATAAACAAAGGCCTTCTGAGGGAAATCCATTTTTTTGTAGAAATATCCACATTTAAAACTTTATAAACGAAAATAACTCGCTTCCGGTAATGCCGCCATCTTAGTCGTATCCGCATTCAAGACGAGAGTTTTACGCAGCTTACGGAGGCTACTCTGCTGCTGCTCTGTGCCTCCGCTCTCCGAATTTGTCATACGTCACTAAGAAAAGTGCGTACACTACGCTAATACTCTCTCCTGAATACAGAGGAGTCTAAGATGGCTACTGTAAGATACTGTAAGATAGTTATTTTCGTTTATAAAGTTTTAAATATGGATATTTCTACAACAACACCGCGCGGATTACCCTCAGAAGACCTTTGTTTTTCATCCTGGAGCCGTTTGGATTTAATTTGTGAAGGATGGACACACTTTTTTTGGACTTGAAGGAGTGGACCATGAACTTTACAGTAACTGAAAGATCTAAAACATTTTCTAAAATATCTGAAAATGTGTTTGTCTGAAAAACGATAGCCAAATGCATCTTGGACAGCTTGGGGGTGAGTAAATCATGGGTTTAATATCATTTTTGGTCAAACTATCCCTTTAAGGATGATAAAATCTCATTTCCAAAATGACCAACATAATTTACCAAGAGCAACACAAATTAGCAAGGAGTTTAAGACATGCTTTTTAGGCATTAAATAATGGGGCAAATACCAGTTAACTTGTGATTTATTTAAATACTCTCCTCTCTTAAATTTTGCGTCTCTTACAAATGCATAAGCAAAAAGGTCAGTGGCAAAAACAACGGTGTACATGCCTTTTCAGATCTAATTTCTTTATTGCGTGTCTTTAGTTAATCCTGACAGGAGTTTATTTAATGGCAATAGAAGAATTTTCACTGGCGCAAGCTTTTAGTAAATCTGTCCCCTTGTGTATTCAATATAGTGGATATAGACAGATATATGTCAGTGTATTCCAGTCTGTTCACTGTATTCAGTCATTGCAACTTTCCCATTAGGGCTAATCGCAAGAACATGATTTCCTTCCATTTCAGGTGTGAATAAGTTCTATGATAACATTCAAGAGATGATAGGATACAAGCCGTGCCTTTGGTGGAAGCTCTGCTGGGTTTTCTTTACCCCTCTGGTCGTTGCTGTAAGTAACCACATTTTTACCTCATTATTGTTACTCTAACATATTCTGAGTACATATCTCCAATCTTAAACGGATGTTGGGACAGTTAGTGTAAAATGTCCAACTGACAAAGATAAAGATGAGTCTAAAGATGAGTAGTTTTGATGACGTGACACCTACAATGAAATCATATAGGGCATTTTCCAAACAGCATTTATGCATCCTTGAAGGGCACGCCATTTGTTTGGGCATTCCAAATGAAAGTGAACATCTGAATTCCTTGACGAAGGGCCCTTCCAGAAGCCCGTTAGCCATGCCATAGTCAATTCCTTCAAGGAAATAAGTTCAGTGTTTTAACATCTAACATTTAATCTATCAACAGTAAATGTGAATACAAATGAAGAGCAGGTTTTACATTCAGAACCCAGAATCAACACTTTGTGTGAACAAATGCTGTTAAAACTTAGACTAAGACTGTTGTGATGATGGCAGATATATAGATCTAATATTTTATACATAAATAAATGTGACCCGTCACGGAAACCAGTGACACAAGTCGGCAGCACAACTTTAAAGATAATGAGACACAATTTTTTTTTAAATGTGTGTTTTTTTTATTGCAGAATCTGTTAGTTGAGATCACAAAGAAGTCTCTACATGTTTGATATTTAAAAGCGTACATTTTGCGGTTGAAATCAACTTGTTTTTCCGGAGATTCTAGCGTGCAGCGGGGGGCGTCATTGTCTGTGTGTATATTTACATACTGTATAAGCTTGTGTTTTCGCCTCCGCCCCCAAAGGGAACAGTGTGACTACTGAATAAGGATAGTTCGCCCAAAACTGAAAATAATGTAATTAATGACTCACCCTTATGTCGTTCTAAACTCGGAAGACCTCCGTTCATCTTCGGAACACAGTTTAAGATGTTTTAACGTTAGATTTAGTCCGAGAGCTTGTACGGTTTCCATGTCCAGAAAGGTAATTAAAAACATCATCAAAGTGACATCAGTGGGTCAGTAAGATTGTGTTGAAGCATCGAAAATAAATTTTGGTCACAAAAATAGCAAGAATTACGACTTTATTCAGCATTGTCTTCTCTTTTGGTTCTATTGTGAACCGCGTGAAGTCACGTGACTGTAGTGACGCGGCTGCCCTGTTCCTCAGACATGTTTGCTAAGTTTTTTTTTTCAAACTTACAGTGTGCGTCTCTCCAGACTGTAAACGAAGCTCGGCCTCACAAAACAAAAGAAAAAAAGAAGCTGGGGCAGAACAAATAACAGTCAGCCGCATTGTATGTCAGCTGCGTCGCTGACTTTATGGGGCGCCGCAGGTGGATGACGTCAAAGTACCGCGAGAGCTCTTCAAGAAATCTTATGGAGTAGTTTAATTTCGACTCGGTCTCGTGGTACTTTGACGTCATCTGTCTGTCAGTTCTTGCAGCGCAGCATGAAGTAAAACACACATAAGTTACACAGAGATCGTTGAATTCGTTATATAAATGGCTACATGTTTTGTCTATCAATATTTTTCATGAAGTCATTGGCTGATGGAGGAATGAGTGAGCGATTGGTAACATCCCTTAAGGACTTCACGTTTTCGACGGCACTGTTTGGATTATCTATTATACTACCTCCCTATTTTAAATACAAACTTTGAAGGCGGTTCATGTGTTTAACGGAGTGTAATCTGATATACCCTTGTAATGTAAATAGTCCTCAGATTGTATATAATATTCTATTACCAGACGTTCATGCGAAATCTGATGTAAACAATAGACTATATATCTATATTTCACGGATTATACGCATTTGTGGACAAAAATGGTCATTGGATGATTCACACATCTGAAACAGACTGGATTCGACTTGTGATCCACACAAAGGTTAAAAGTCATGTTTATTATTGCATGTTGTCACATGTTGTCCGAAAAGAAATATTAGCTTCACCGAATCTTTCCGATGACATACAAAAAATGAAGAAGGAGGAGTTACTATCACGTGAGGAGCGAGTATGAGTCATGCAACACTATACAACACTTATAAGTTATGATTCACTACATGTTCGTGTCATTTATATAATATGCACGCGCCTATTTCCAACATAAGAAAGAAATCTTACTTACCGCATGCAACTCATGACCCGGTTGGGACTTTTCAATGAAATCCAGCGCATCAAACACACAAGCAAAACTTTGCTGCTACCTCAGATAATAAACTATATCCATTGTTTCCATAAGGCTGACTTTCTTCTCCTTACGTCCAAAAACACACTTCTTCTTTCGTGCCATTGTTGAGTCTTGATATTAAACAAAGCAGTCGCGTGAAGTGATGTTTGTAAGTTCTAGCGTCTCCCGCTGATTGACGGGTGGGTGGGGTTTTCCGGAGGAAGTGACCATATAAAGAAGTGATACGTATAGAAAACCCCTGAAACGTCAGTTGGACCTGTAATCGAAAAAACTTTCCGAAACTTGTACGAACCGTGTTAAACGCCCAACTGCTTTTTTGAAAATTTACCTACTTTTAGCATGAGGAAACAACTCTATAACTGTGTTAATAAGTCAGGATGCTTGAAATACCATTGAACCCCCCCCTAACATACTTAGAGTTTGCACTTAACCTCCGTTCTGAAACGGGCCCCGGATATCCACATATGACGACTGACAAAAGACAATGGAAACCGTAGGGCTATATACACAGAGTAGGACATGACAAGACAGACCTGGGCAATAATAAACACACGGACCAATGAAGAAAAGAACTAGAACATGACTACAAATATGGCTACAAACAAATAACCTCAAAATAAGAGACGAAAGGGGATCGTACACCGGCCGCGCAGCTCAGCGTCGAGTTGCGTCTAGGACAACTCGGAGGTATTGTAAACCGGAAGTGTACATTAGATAGCGCAAGCTTCGTCAGATAGCGTCTACTTCAAAATGCAAAATATACGTTAGCAGCCAATGTTAATCGTTAATGATTTGGGACAAATATGATGTTATTTAATGTTAAACTATGTGAGTGGCGCTCTGTGGCGCGACAGGGATTTGAACAACTTCCTGAGTCACAGCTGGGTGGCCCAGACAGGCGCCACCTGGCGGTGCCGGTGTGCGTATACTCATAGAAAACAATGTGTTCGATTTTTTTTTTAGAACGGCGGCCGGTGTGCGATCCCCTTAAGTCAGGGGAGCACATGGACAGGACTGTGACAAACAATATATACAATATACAAAAAATATTGCAGTAAAACCTCAAATAAACTCTGTAAATGGCAAGAACAGTACTATCTCGGGTTTTTTTAAATGAGATATTATACTGTTTTCCTGTACAGGCATGTTATTTAATGTCCCATTCTGTAATTACACCGATAAAGGTTTAATGAATACTTTAAGAGTCTGGAATTAAAAGTGATGTTTTAATTGTGTGTAGAGATCAGCATTGTTAAATAACAGCAAGAGTTTTTTCTGCAGGGTGTTTTCCTTTTCAGTGCCGTGCAAATGGTTCCTCTTACCATGAACAACTACGTGTTCCCTAAATGGGGTCAGGGAGTCGGTTGGCTCATGGCTCTGTCCTCTATGGTTCTTATACCCGGCTATATGGGCTACATGTTCCTCAACATGAAGGGTACATATAAGGAGGTAAGTTCATCTTTTTTCAATTAAACAAATACACAATCATATTGATTTAAAGTTCATTTTGTCTCTTCTAAAACACACATTGTAGATTTTGCTTTAATTTTCACAACAACAAAAAAAGATTTAAAGTTCCTATAGTTTATTTACATCTTAATCGATTATAATGGCTACTTTGAAATGCACATCAATATTTTTCTGTTCATTAGAATGTTGTCATGCAAACACCTCAATCCCATTTCTGTATTATAAAATTCTGATAGCCACGCTAAGATATGATTTATTCATGCCTGTCTTGCCTGTATTCATCTGAATTTTGGGTCATGTAAACAACTTACTCATCACTCATCAGCCGCACTCTTTTTTATACTTGTGTATAACCCAACACATTTAAGAAAGAAAACTGAGACTTTATAAAAGCTTTTGAAGAAAAATCTCTTGACCTACATTCAAAATATTGTAATGTATATCAAGTACACAGGAGAAGGATAAAGGGGATGTGTTCTCTGAAAAAGGGTTATGGTGTTCAAATTTGCATGTTTAATTTAATATTCACACAAACAACTGATACTGTACGTTTTAAAGCCAGGTAAAATAAAACTCATTGGGTTAATTAAACTTCTAAACTTTTTCTGGTCAGAATGCAAGTGGAGTCTAACCAGGGGCCGGATTCATGAAAACATTCTTAAGCCAAAAATAAGGCCCAATCCCATTTCTCTGTCTTACCCCTACCCCTTAGTTTTGCATGTTCACATTAAAGTAAGGCCCAATCCCATTTCTCTGTCTTACCCCTTACCCCTAACCCTTAGTTTTGCATGTTCATGTGAGAGTAATTGCTTAGGCCTTACTCTTATGTGAACGTGCAAAACTAAGGGGTAGGGGTAAGTCTAAGGGGAAGGGGTAAGAAGAACGTTATTAAGATACATTAAAAGAAGTTTGTAAGAATGTTCCTAAGTACAATTCTTAAACATTTTTTAAGATGTTCTCAAATATTCAGTGCTTTAAGTGGCCCCAAAGAAGTGCCGGTACTCTATTTTTCTGTTTATTTTTTTTTGCTGACTGGACTTCTATATTGAAGGGGTTTTATATTCAGCAGTCAACAGACGACCTTGTAAAAAATAATAAATCCTTATATAAGTTTGTGGATTTGCTTGAGCTAGAAATAGCTATTGAACATACATAAAATGTGCAAAAGGTAGATATATAAGTTCAATTTTCAGCATGGTCAAATGCTAAAACTAGTTTTTCAGATAGAAAGACAAAAACTTTAAAATGACACCAAGACCATGTCTATGGGTTCAAGAATAACAAAATACTGGCAATTTAAAACTAGAAAGTCGTCACTTTATTTTTTCCCATTGTTTTCCATTTTGCGGGTGGTAAACTACTTTGCGCGTCGTTCAAATTCATTGAAATTTCATTGGGCAGTGTCCCAAACCAAAAAGGGCACTAAGGGGGGTGGTACTATAAGTATGGTTTTAATAAAGTATTATAAATATGATGTGTTATATTACTAGCATCAACTTAGACAAGTGATTATAATGGGAAATATAATAACAAGTATTAAAGTGTGACAAAAAATATTCAATATGATTTACCTGCTGGCTTGATGGATCTTTGAATCCATGTTTGCAATGTTGAACTGCCTTTAGAAGCAGCCTCCCTTTCCGTTCTCTGTCTTTATTTTGTGAAGGCATTTGTGTTTTTTGTATTTTTTGCCTACAAAGTGTGCCAACAACAGCAAATTTAGTGTTTATATTAACTTAGATCTGATCGGGAACATTAAATCCATTAGACAAGCGAGGTTCACAATAGTAAGAATGTGGATATTTTGTTGTTGTTTGCTTGCTAAGTTGTTAGCACTTTTACATTTTACACATACATACTTCCAAATGAGTAATTCTGCGGTTTAACAGCTGATATAATGTAATAAATCTACCTGTTAATGCAACGAACTTCAGAAAACTGTCGTCCAGGCAGAGAGTGCACACAGTGATGCTGCGGAGCGGGCGGGAAAACAAGAAGTGGATTAGCGGAATCAGTGGATCTTTAGCGATCTTTAGGATCTTTTTATAGATCACAACCTTTGCGTGCGAAATTACGGAGGATAAAATACGGGAGATTTAAGGGAAAATACTAATACGGGAGGACGGCGGGAAAGAAGGGTAAAATACAGGACTTTCCCAGCCAAAACGGGATACTTGACGGGTATGGTGAGTCACACCCCTCCACACCACGTTGAGGCTGACTGACAGCAAAGGCGACGCATGCGCTTTTAACTTGTAAACTCAAGGGTGTATGGGTAATGTAGTCTCTGCTCTCGGTGGGACGAATTAGGAAGTGTACATTGTGAAGAGCGCTCTGAAAAGCGGCAGCGCAGCCAAAGGATTAAAACCTCTGATTTAAACAGATGTGCAAATGAGCGTTCCGGTACGCTAAAAGCATGTACTGGGCTCAGGGATAGGTGGTGGTACGCTCAAGAGCTATTTTTAGAAGTGGCGGTACTGAGTACCGGCGCATTTCGGCCCACTTAAAGCACTGCAAATATTTACTTAAGAACAACTTAAATTTTTGTTCAATTGCCGGTTTGATTCCTGCTAAGAGCGACCTTGAGCTGTTAACATTAGTAATTTCACAATAAATGTATTATGGAGGAAGTAAAATGTTAGCTAATATTATATCTTATACATATTACTAAAGTAAGCCATTAAACATCATTTTATAAGTATGAAATTCCTCCTTAAACTAATATTTGTTAACTGATTAAATTGCCTTTTCTGACTACACAATACATGTCACAATTAAAACAATCAAATGAACTTATAAAACATCTTACATTTTGAGATTTAAGACTACTGTGAGGTTTTCATAACGTTAAGATGTTACTCAAGACAGGTTTTGTTTTTCGAGAATTTTAATTCTTCTTAAGTTTTTTTTTTTAAGAACATTCCTAACGAAAAAAGAGCCTTTTTAAGCTTTTTTGAGACTACAAAATATTCTTAACATTTTTCTTTAGTTTGAATTCAAGAAAAAAAAATTGGAGTTAAGAAGATTTTTTTAAGTGATGTTTTGTGAATCCAAGGCCCCAGGATCTTCTAAGGTTTCAAACTACACAAAAGCTTAATTAAAACCCAACTTATGTGTAAAATATCCTCTGTTACTGAAATTTCATTTTATAACTGTACACAGCATTTTGGACTGATTTTGTAATAAAAACTAAATGTCAGAGCTGGGCAAAAAAAAACCCACCTGCAATTCTCCAATTCTCATGCGTGTCTCATCAGTAAAGCCGGTTCGGTGATTAGTAGTAAATCGGCATCACCTGCTTTCAGATGGAGTGACATTTACTACACAGAGCCGAATTTCATTGAGAAGATCGCAAAAGCGCATTCATAGTCATGGAAAATCGCCTCTGATATTGTATGCAATTTGAATCCATCTCATAAGAATATGTGTGTTTTACATTTCAGTGTGATTGTACCATACGTACATTTACTTACATTTAAAACACACTGAAACGTATAATATCGACGTTTTGACAGGACTGATATGTAAATTATTTACGTATTTACAGCTTTACAAACGTACAAATTTGTACGCAAGTTATTCCTATTCATAAATATTAAAATCGCAGGCATTGGGGTTTCTTACTCATATTAATGACATGTTTTCAGTCATATTTTCTGACTTATTTATTTAAGACAGTTTACCCATTAATGAAATGATTATGATATTCAGAGAATTTCACAATATTGAACATTTTAAAACTTTAAAATGAATAACATTTCTGTATTTATTTAACTATTTTTTTTAATTTATTTAGTGTGTTTGCTATGACACACAAAAACACGTTTTCTCCTATGCTGTCTTCTATGCACTACGTTATTATTATACTAAGCAATAATTACAACAAAATACAACATTAATTCACAAAAGATGTTACTTTTATTCATTTGCTGTAATCCACATCTTAAAAATTCATACGATTGCAAGGAACAGATCAAAATTCAGCCCTTTATCCAGCGATCTTGATCCGAGTTCTCATCAGCAACCGTAAAGTCAGATCGCGCGTTCGTTATAGGCTAATATAAATTTGAATTCAAATATCGCGCCTCAAGAAACTTTACGACACATTGCTATGCAGCAGTGATATCAAAAGCTCATTGGCTCTTTGAGTGCCACATGACATATTTGTGTCCTTTCCGTTTCTGTTGGTGTACATTTGAAATTAAAAAAGCGTGCCGTGACAGAGGGAAGCCGGATTAATGTTCTCTTGGATTAATAACTTTAATACTTCAATTTACTTTACTTCATATACTGCACCACATCGTCATTTTCATCTATTTTTGGTACTGATTTTAATATTCGCAATAAATAAGTTGTTGTGATTACACTTGTCTGTCTGTTATGCTTTTTGTAACAGTAACGTAAAATGATTTTAATTTAACTGTTTTGCGTAGAACTGTAGTGGCTTAAAATATCTTTTAAATGCTATATTGTTACTAAAATGTTTCTAAACATATCTGTCCGTTACATTGCATAATATAAAAGGAATACATTACGTATGTAAACATTTTATATAAAAAGGGTTTGGGTTTAGGGTAAGGTTTGGGGTAGGATTAAGGTGGTAACATATCGCTAAAATGGTTAAAGGGAAATGATACAGCAGTCTTTATGGAATGAAAGATATGCAAATGTTTTAGCTGCAAAACGTAATAATGCTACGTTTAAATGTTGTAAATACATCTAAATTATATGTTTAAGCATTTTAAACATACAAAAAATAAAACATTTTGTTTGTAAAGTTACGTGTAAATACCACATATTAACTGTGAGACCACTCTGGAAATACAGCTCTGTGTAGTAAATGCCGCTCTATTCAGGTGATGGCGATTTACTACTAATCACCAAACCGGCTCTATTAAATGTTGACAAACACTGAAAGAAATGCCATTTGTCTTCTTTTAAATGTCAACATTGCAGACTGACTAATGGCATAAATAATTTCCACCAAAAAAATCTCAAGAAAGAATTTGCTTTTAAAACTGTATAAAATTAATGTGCATGTAAATGTGTCCAGTTGATTTGCTGATAAAACACAATAATGAGCATTGACGTTATAAATGTGCTTACTGCTGCTGGATCTCTTGCCTCATTACAGCGCATCAGGATAATGCTGCATCCTGCAGCGGTTCGGCGAACGCAGGAGAATGGACCAGATCAACAGCAGCTGCAGCCACAGCAACCAGAGGAGTTACCGCAGGAACCGCAGTCACCACAGCAACCACAGTCACCCCAGCAACCGCAATCACCACAGCAACCGCAATCACCGCAGCAACCGCAGTCACCACAGTCTCCGCAGCAACCTCAGTCAATGCAGCAAGTGGACCCGACGCAACCAAAATCTCCCCAGCAACCAGAACAACCACAGCAGCAATCTCAGTCGCAGGTGTCAGCTGAAAATGTTTCTTCAGCTAAACCTGGTAATGATGCCAATGTCTAAAAGCAGGAGAAGTGCAGCCCAGCAGAGAGCAATCAAAGCTTATCAACACAGAGGACTTCCATGTTTATACAGTAATAGAATCATCTACCTCCAGGGGTCATACAGTACATAATCAAACAAAACATACAAAACACCTAAAGATGAAAACACACAGAAACTTGCATTCGTGAAACATACCTTAAGAAGCTGCACTGTATGTTTTCCAAATGCAAAGCAAAGAGCGTGAGTGTTAAAAAAATGACTTGCATACTATGTATTATGTGTCTATACTAAGGTTATACTGTGAGTTAGATTTAAGGACTGCTTTGCAATGCATAAGCTATATCTGTGAGGTATACACTGTTTCTATGTTGCACTGGGGACTAAAGCACAGAGGAGATTCGCAAATGTCGTAAGATTATCCGGATCATTCGTATCGAGAAAGTCCTGTGCGCGAAGCACAAAACGCTTCGAAACGGCATAACCCTTGGGTTACCACGTTGTGTGTTGTGTATCGTGTTTTTGTCGAGAGAGACTGTTACGATTTATTTTTATCTCCAGAGAGGATAAAAGAGAAATCACTGAAATATGTGACTGAAACCTTTGTAGAATTATTTTTAGAATGCTTTGTAATTTATTGTTGTGACCAAGGACCAAAATCATAGACCGAAGCAAAAAGTTATCTATGCCTGGCAGTGTGTAGTCTGTAAAGCGCAGGGTACAACGCAAGGCGAACATTTCTACAGTCGTCTACACACTATATAGTGTCCTGTTTACACGTCCCCTCAGGAATATCAAGAAAAATTCAATCTGAGATATGACCCATGAGTACATATCAAGGCTTTAAGCCTGTGAGAAATGCATGACCATCAGTTAATACGTGTGCAAAAATGTTGAATTAGTGACCTCCTCGAAGTCGATACAAAAAGTTAGTAGCATATACTAAAATATTTCTGGTCTTATGGCCATCCCACAAGCACAAGACTAATATAGTATATATACACACAGATGACTCCTGTGATAGAGCAATGATGTGATGAGAGTTTGACTCAAAGGCAGCTACATGTGAAAAGAATTTGGTCGTCTTAAACGTGTTTACTAAAAGGAGATCGGTACCTACATAAATGTGAAATGGCTTTGTCCTGTGAATTTTGTACAAATACTGCAGTTTTATCTGGAGTTTTATCGTAACACTGTATGGTGTAAAACATGTAACCGTGAATGTTTGTAATCCATCATTAAGTTCTTGTCTAAATGTTCAAATTGCTGTTTTGCAATAATATTTTAATCTCGGAATCACATATCTTATG
Organism: Misgurnus mizolepis; assembly: GCA_025389145.1. Classification (NCBI taxonomy): domain Eukaryota; kingdom Metazoa; phylum Chordata; class Actinopteri; order Cypriniformes; family Cobitidae; genus Misgurnus; species Misgurnus mizolepis. Next base: position 5,994,157 of record JAIFKI010000022.1, on the reverse strand, counting down.
TGATGAGAAATATGTAATGAGTAATTTTAAAACAAATAGAATTTATGTCTCGTAAGAAATGATATGTTTTGTATGTTTTTAACTGTTACACTGCCTAAAACAAACTATACATAGGACGTGTATTTAAATGGTGTCATATGAAAAGCACGATTGTTATGTAAATTGTACGAATAAACATGGAAATATTTGTAGTCTATAATGTGTGCGTTTAAATTCCAGTTTTTAGTATAGAAGGTCGTTCTTCAGGATTTTTCAATGGTCTTTATGTTTTAAAGAGTACACTGTTAAATGTCTTGGATGTTCAAGAATTCAGTACAACATCTAATGAGCAAACTGTCATAATGACCATCTTTACAATACACACATCCTGCTGAACAAACATTGTAAAGCAATATGACTTTGACTTTTTGTTGTATTATTAAGTTATGAAAGATAAAGAATGCTTAAAGTTCCTTAAAAAGCTCATCGAAAACATTTGTAGTATAGAAAATAAAGTAGTAACTAGACAATCGGTAAATATAAGTACTGTGTAGCACTGTTTACAAATTTTCAACAAATGCATTGATGTCAGTTTCAACAATTACACAGCTTTCTTGGAAATGAAGAGTTTTTGTTTGTTATTAATTTGAATGTGTTATTCATCAAACAAATGAGTGAGAGTCAAAGAATTAAAACAAGTTAAAAATATTTGTGTTTTGTTTTTTTCCAGTTCACAAAATATCCCTTTTGGTCAACTAGCCAATAGTATTAATCTATTTATAAATTATTTACATATTTGTTTAGGTATATTTCATTTTTAGGCATAACTGTAATGCAAGAATATGTCTTCACTAATTCATAACTAATGGAACATAAAATTATAAATTATAATTGTGCAACAATACATACAACGCTTCTAGGAGAGAAATCTTAATGCTATGATTGATTGGGACAATGTTTGGGAAAATGTTTTATTACTTACAGGCCCCTATGTGTTTTCAGTAATATAAAAATAGTCTCTGGTATTCCCAGAATGTGTCTGTTTCATCTCAAAATATACCACAGATAATTCATTACACGATGTTGAACATGGCCATTTGTGGCTGTAATAAAAAATGCGCTGTTTTTGTATGTGTTTCTTTAAATGCATCTTTAAAAGCTTCTGTTCCCCTCCCTGTATGCAAAAGTAGGGGGTAGAGTGCTTACACATGTGCTTTAGACTACATCAAAACATGTGTCTCTGCTACGAGCTTATAAGGATGTAAGTGGTCATGGGTGGGGCGTAATCAATAGGGCTGTAACGATTAATCGTGCAAATGCGCGTTTTCTCAATGAATGAATTTGAATGAATTTTGAGTGTGGATTGGCACTTTCACAATAGAGGGCCCACCACTACCTGTAGAGCTCAATAAGTTGAATAGTAGTTTCAAGTGGTGGTTGCTAGCTTTTCTAGTATTGTGTGGTAAGTGTTGGGTAGCACCCTATAGAGGGTCCTCCAAACCATGGAGCTTGTTGAAGAGGATAGTAGTTTAGAGTGATGGGACCTAGTTCTTGGAATTCTGGTGCTCTGGGGGATGAATAGAGTAGCACCATTTCTATCAAGAATCCTCTGTTCCCATGAGTGGGCTCCACTTAGATTTTTGATCTCTGGGATGTGTGGGGGGAAGCCCCCTCAGTATGGAGGGTCATCTTCCCTCCCTAGAGCAGGATGTGGGTTGAGTAGCACTCCGCTCCCCTAGACCTCAAAAGGATTGGCGTGATTAGACATGAGATTCTGACATCAGTAAACTGAAGGGATTCCTCATAGGGTCATTAAGGATGCAGTGTCTTGTTCCTTTCTCAGGGAACCAATGTTAACCTACAGTATGCAACCAGAAATGTTATTCTATGTCTTTGTTTACAAAACTGCATGAAAGAATGATCATATTTACATTAATTCATGTTGTAATAAATATTAGCAGGTTCACCGATCAAACTGTGAGCAAAAGCCCAGATAGTAAGATCAGATTTTCAACCACCACTTCTCGCTCACTGTTGGAGCACCATCATATTTGAAACTTGCCTAATCATTAATAGAATAATATTGATTATTATTACAATAGGAATTAGAAGTACATATGAATGATCAAAAATTAGGGATGAGATTTTCATTACATCAAATATTTCAACAAATATCTTATTTTTAGCCTACATAATATTCTCTTTAATTAAATCATTTGAAATTTACAGCCATAATAAACCTTTGCACATAGGTTGCGTTTGAAATTAATGTCAACTTAACTTATTTGCATTTAACAAAAATTAGGTAATACTTTTAGTTTAGTTGGCATTATCTTTCTAGTTGTGTCAGGCAAACCACAATAAACCCTCTTTATATTTATCTCTCTGTAAATGAATGTGTACTTCACAAAGAAACATCGCCATCTGGCCTAGTATAATTAATACAGCAGATTTGGTGGTATTTGCGTATCCGTGAAAATCTCTTTGACAGTGGTGTCTTGTGTTCTTAAAATGTTTCATAACCCCCCCTCCCCCAGAATTTTTTTTCCTGCTTTCCATTGTATTGTTGTCATGTAAACATAGCCTGAGACAGAGTTCAGACTACATTTTGAACTTGCCGACAGGTTTAAGAAATCGTCGTCTAATGCCAAAAATCACAGGCAAAAATGCAAGTGACAATCACATAGTTTGAATTATCAAAACACGCGATCTGAGAGAATCGGCAACAGGTCGTAGACACCCGTGAGATATCTGGCATGCTAGAAACCTGGACCTGTCGCCAATTCAAAGTCATGCCCGTGTGAAATGTGTTTCTGACTGAAAATAACATTGATGATGATGACATAGAGCTAAAGAGAGCAACATACAGGGCAAGCTGGAAGTTCGGGGAAGAGTTATGATCCCAGTCCCAAGTCAGAAGGGATCATAGGAGTAGTTTGCAGACCGGGACAAAGTTGTCTGCGATTCTCCTATGATAAAGTCATGCAGTGTGAAACCCCCTGTCACCGATCAATTGTGCAGTGTGTAAACCGCAGCGACTGAACGCTACCCCAGATAGTCATGCATAGTGAAAGATCTGTGACCCGATTACTTTGAAAATCATGTAAACTGAACTCATCATAAGACTCCTAAATTCCTGGTTGTTTAGGACCCCCTTAAACACTATCAAAAGCACTGACATCCCGTTAACTGTTAAAGAGTAATAGGCTACATATAACTAAAGGTAATTGAAATAGATTTTCCCTTGTCACAAAATATGTCTGAAATAAACATTTTAGAATTCAAACATTGGGTTAAGAGTTACTTAATGATTGTTACAATGTAGTAGCTTAGTACAAAAGAGTTGAGTATTAGCAGTAGCAGTTAAGCTTGTTCTTAAACGTGTCTAAGGTTGTAGTAAATGAGGACTGTGTACTAAAGCAAGTTACTAGTCTAATTTGTGATGGTTGTTACCATAAGCAAAATGATCAGACATTTTGCTCTCCTACTCATCTCCATCTTTTTATGGCTTGAATTACAATGAATGTGATACTGGTAGTCGGAAAGTTTCGTTAGTGCAGGGGTCCATTGCTGTCTTTTTCAAAACTACAGGGGTCACGATGAACCAAATTCAACAGCACGCCTGAATATTAGCATGGCTAGTGATGTGACTGTAGAAACAGGCTGCGCGAATATAATCACAGCTGCACTAAAATTCAGCGCAACAACCAGAAATGTGAGCGTGATATTGCACAACTTCAAATGAGAAGGATCAGTTCAGAATTGTATTGAATTCAGTTCAGTAGAATGCATCCTATCTGAATAATGCTAAAGTAGATCTCAATGCTTCTTGCACATCATTACATGTGTTAAATATATCTTATGAATGAAGAGTCTATTTATATGTATTAGTGGTCTGTTCACTGTGACCTTTCAAGTGCTACTGCTTGCGCTTCACGGTGTCAGAGCTCATAACGTCTCCACGGTACGCCACAGGCTGCCGGAGCAACTGCAGGCTGCGTGCTACATACTACGCTTGCCGTGCATCAGCAGACTCATACATCTACAGAATGATTGTTGTAGCAGGACACAACTGAAGAACTATTTCCACACAAACTGTTTAAAACATGCAAAACTAATCTCCTGTAAACAGGTCAGCAGAATGTATTAGATATATGCATAGCAACCGTTTATCTACAGGTAAATACTTGCAACAATCAAAGACCTTAAAAGATACACACATGCCCTTGTACCAAACACGCATGCACGCATGCACACACATGTGCGCAAACACACAAAGAGTTAGATGTTTAGGAGAGAAAAGCACCGGAGGCAGAGTGAATCAGGGTTGTGATGTGTGCTTCTTCTGTCTGTCAGTGTGTTTTACATCTACACTCAACGATGAAGAGGGGTGATCACTCATCCTCCTCCCCTTTCTAAATGACATCAGCTCTTGATCTGAGTCAGGGAACAAGACAACAGTCTCTCCTCATCCTATCAGAGTCAAACATATGGAAATATATGGACATGCAATTTTCTTTAAGAATTGTTTTTTTTATTTATTATAATGCTCCTGTCTTGCAAAAATATATATAGTATATATATAGTAGGATATGCAATCATTAGACATTTATAAACACCTAACCGAAAATAATTGGTATGACTATGTGTTGCTTTCTAAAATAAATCTATATGCAGTAAGTCTTAAAGGTGCTCTAAGTGAATTCACGCGTTTTAGGCCATAAACATTTTTTGTTTCATACAGCAAACATCTCCCTCACTATCTGCTAGCTGCCTGTCCCCTGAACACACTGTAAAAAAACGAGGTCTCTGTAGACAGCCCAGGCTCCACAAACAGCAACAAAAAAAGTGGCACAGCCTACAACCACGAAACACCAGCCAATAAATGACAAGAAGGATTTGGGGGTAGTGTGTGTGAGGAAGCACGTAATGGAGAGGGAGGGGCAAGGGGGAGAGTGAGAGAGGGAGGAGGGGTTAGCTACGCTCCATTTAGTTTGACAACACTTCGAACTGTCAACAAGAAGTGATGTCACACAGATTCGCTTAGAGCGCCCTTTAAAGTACACTGAAAATCTGAAATGCAAAATATGGTTCAAACTAGATTTCAAATGATTTAGGATTTAGACAGAATTAAACTGCCTTTACTGTTTCTCTGTTTCTTATTTTTTTACTGACCTGTTTACTTGATTATTTAATTTCTTGAGAACTTCCTTATAATTCAATACGCAAGCATTTTATTAAGGAAAAAAATCTTTTTTTTTCAAATTTTAAGAAATTACAACACGCAATTTTTTTATGTCAATTGTGATTTAAAAAAGTTGTGAAATCCTGAAGGGACTAACAATTGTATCTTTTTAGGGACATTAGGGACGGTTCACATATTGAGTCTTTTGCGCGCTCATGTTCATTATTTCAAGTGTACACTGTAAAACCTAACACTTAACTTAACTCAAACCATTTAAGTTAACCGGTTGCATTCGACCATTTAAGTTTTAAAATACATACATTTAAGTAGTGAACTTGAGTCATGAGCAATTATGCACTTATATTTAAGTAGTGTGAAAGTTTACAGTACTCAAATGTATATGTTTTAAAACTAATCCAACCGTTTTACTTAAATTGTTTGAGTTGAGTTAACTTTTAGGTTTTACATTTACATTTTGTCATTTAGCAGACGCTTTTGTCCAAAGCGACTTACAAGTGAGGTAAACAATAGAAGCAATTATGGCAACACAAGAACAGCAATACATAAGTGCACTGGAAATAGTCTCATCAAGTCCAACACAATATACATAGCCAAGGGTATGTTAGTATTATTATTTTTTTTGACAGATAAAGAGGAAGGTAAATAGAGAGATTACGAGAAAGGTAACTAAAGAAAGTAAGTTTGTAATTAGGAAGTTAGGTAATGGCGGAAGAGATGGGTTTTTAGCCGAGTCTTATAGATAGCTACAGTGCCAGCAGATCGTGTCATGACCGGCAGATCATTCCACAGTTGTGGAACAGTTCCTGAGAAGGTACGCGCTAGTGTTTTCTTCCCTTTTTGAGATGGTACCACAAGCCGTCGCTCGGTGGCAGAGCGCAGGGATCGAGAGGGTACATAAGGCTCTATAAGTAAGCGAAGGTAAGGGGGTGCTGACCCAGTGGTGGTTTTAAAGCCAGGAGCAGAGCCTTAAATTTGATGCGGGCTGCTATAGGAAGCAAGTGTAACTTGACAAAGAGAGGAATGACGTGCGCCCTCTTTGGTTCATTGAAGACCACTCTTGCCGCTGCGTTCTGAATCATCTGTAGGGGTTTGGTCGTGCAGACTGGAAGCCCTGCCAGTAGGGCATTGCAGTACTCCAGCCTGGACAGGACAAGAGCTTGGACCAGGACCTGCGTAGCATGCTCATCTAGGAAAGGTCTAATTTTCCTAATATTGTAGAGGATGAATCTACAAGAGCGAGCGGTGCTGGCAACATGCTCCATGAAGCTAAGCCGATCATCAGTGACCACTCCCAGGTTTTTGGCCGTCCAGGAAAGGGTGATGGTCGAGGAACCTAGCTGAATGGAAAGGTTGTGCTGAATCTTTGGTTCAGTTATGACAAGCAGTTTTGTCTTCGCAAGGTTAAGCTGGAGATGGTGATCCTTCGTCCAGAGGGAGATGTCCCTCAGGCATGCCGAGATGCGGGCAGAAACCGTGGGATCATCAGGGTGGATTTACAGTGTAGGTGCGTGGTATGCGCTCATAATGGAGGCAGCGCGGTTGCGACATGCACGCTCGTTTTTTCCACGTGTATCCGCACCACAACGAGTTAAAAACATCTCAACTTTTCAGAATGCCGCAAGCGCACCGCAGGTCATGTGACAAGAACCAACTGACGGTCATGTTTTCCGCACGGTTTTAGACGTGAAATGTAAACCGCCCTGTGCTACAATGTGCTAACAAACACGTTTAGAAAAGCTTTTGGGTAAATTATCCAGTCAGTTGTGGCCGTGGGTTGGGCTTTATCATTGTGATGTCACATTAACAAAAAAAGTTAAGCAATATGTCTAATGAGACTGCTTTGGTTTAATGGAGATTAAAAAAGCAGAGGGTGTATTTTTTTCATTGTAGGGTTGTTGTGTTCACACACTGCCAACACACATTTATGTTCAAACACCTTGTAACAGTCGATTTTGCATAATATGTGCACTTTTTTTAGTTTTTGTAATTCCCACTTTAATTAAAATGGCCCGTGGCCTTTACTGAGGTCTATTGAACATCTTGCTCTCAAACTTCTCCCAAAACTGGAGTCAATAAAAACAAACATATCTAAATTAATATCTCTGAAACATTTACATTTAAGCATTAAGCAGACGCTTTTATACAAAGCAACTTACAAAGATTAGGAAACAATTAAGCGATTTGTCGTAGGGAAGCAATAATATAAGAGGTACATACCAAATTACAAATTTTCACTACAGCATATATTTAGTATAGTATATACTCAATTCTATAATATATAAATCTAACCGCAGTGTGTTGTAGCTGTAATCAGTAACACTGTGTCCCTCCCCGACCGCTGTCGCTGTGTTGGCCAATAGATCTTCTCACAGTAACCGGAAATACGTAATCGTCGTGAAAGCGGAGTTCCTGTCAAGCGTCAACACACTAGAAAAACATAAACCTGGGCAAGTTTAAAATGGATCATAGAGTCTACACAACTTCGTTAACGGATTTGCCAAATATGACATTTGCTGATGTGACACGACTAATGGAGGAAAACTTTTTCCATGAAGAATTTGTCCATAAATTTCTAGGAAAGTAGAGAGCGAGTCTAACTGTTACTGAACTGTTAACTAAAACGACACATTATAAACATGTCCACTTACACATAATGTATGTACAGTAGATGATATGGACTACCTTACTAAAACATTAGAGTCTGCTTTGAATAAAGCATTATGGTACCAATTACCTTCAATTACTGCCTATGGTTGTCCAAGTAAACATCTTGTGTGTAGCAACAATGACGTTAGCCGGATGCTATCATTATCAGTTAACATTTTTGTCTGCTAATGTCTGTGATCGTAAGTTTGTGTGTCGAGGTGAACTCGTTCCAAGAAAAATTGGTAGAGACAGCATTTGGTTGCAAGCGGCGACCAGTGAGCCCTGAAATGTAGTCGTCTTTAGTGAACTGTCTGCTGCATACATAAGTGGTCCCCTTTCTTATGGTAAAGTTAGGTCCTTAATCTCGCCGGATAGCCTGAATCCACTTCTGTCTAACTTCACCATCAATTAATGGAACAGATAGGGCTTTTTACATTGCCTTGACTGCGGAGGAAGTAGATTTCCGCAACGATTGCGTATTTCCGGTCATAAATACGGAAGTTGTGAGAAAGGTCTATAGTACATTCCTGACAACCGGAGGCTGCAGTTTCAGGACCACAGTTCTAGGACTGCAGTTATAGGACATATAGCAGGGGCTGCCATTTCAGTTCTGCAGTGGTGGTTTAGTTTGTAGTAATGTTTGTACATAGTATCAATATATTAATGACAGTAGTATGTCTTTATAAATGTAATTTTTTTTATTCAAAATGCATCAAAGGTTAATTACCAAGTGTGCTTTGAGTCACAATTTAAAATTTAAACATGAATTTACAAATTAAATATCAATGAAAAATGTATATCAATCTTTAAACAACTGAAATACTGTATATTGATAACCTTCGAAAGTTTAAATAAGGTAAATATCAGGTAAAATAATGATGGAATTGGCATATGCAGTCACTTAATTACAGCCAGATATTTGAAAGGTTGTAGAGAGGCAAGACAAGAATGGTTCAAGAATGTATATTTATATGTCATTTTGGAAATAACAATGCAACAGCACCAAAGAGAGAGAGGGGGGGGGGTTATTTGAAAAAAAAAACTTTAATTAAGTTACATACAAAACCTTTTATTTTTTTTAAAACATACAAAAATGAATTAAAACCATTAAAAAAGCTATCAACCAGTCCCATAAATATTTTCAATAAATTCAAAGAGTCAATACATTCACTACATTCTATTAGTTGTGTGCTTACAGTGTAGAGAGACTCAAAACGATTGCAGTTTTCTTCCACAGGACAGAGCCTCATGCGGTCAAGCAGAAAACACAGTCTTTCTTTTATCCCGTGTGTCACACACACTGAAAACATTTAGCTGGAGGGGTTTGTACAGTACTTTACCTCAGACACATGCAGTATTTCTCACCAGGTCAGATAAAGCTGTGATGGGTATAGAATTAAAACCTAAAAAACAAAACTGTCATCACGCGATAACTAGCTGCACATGACACTAGTGTACATCGTTAAATTACTCTTGACACTGTGATAAACAACATGCACATTTTTTTATTATTATTTTTTAACAGAAAAGTTATTGCAGCACAATAATCTACAGTCTGTTTTAAATCATAGCTTTTGAGGCAATTAGATGTATGTCCAGTGCTTACGATGAAGCAGAAGGATTGATGGCGTTGTGAGTATCATTCATAGTGGACCGGATGTCCTGAATAGATAACAAAACGTTTAGCAGTCCATTCACTAATGAATGCCTTGCATCCCAGAGTTAAAGAAATAACATCATATACTTTGAATAGGAGCTTCACAAACAGTAACGTGTGATTTGAGATGAGAGTTTTTCTTGTATTGAGGTAACAGCAGAAGCTTTGGAGAGTGGCATGTTCCTGCTGTACGGCGATTCTTTGAAGACTGAACGGGAGTGTTACGTAACATCTTTATCACACATGCATGAGTGTGTGACCGCCGGAAGACGACACTGAGGAAAGAAACATTGCTGCTTCTTGTCATTGGGTTCAATAGAGCGACACTGAGGAGATAGAGATGTCTGTGTTAAACTGCCGATCAATGCCACATTATCATTTAAATCATATATTTATTGCTTTAGTTTTATGACAGTGTCTGTGCTATATTGTTCATGTAGTTTAGCCCAACACACTTTATAATATGATTCAATCTAGACATTAACTTGCTGTTTTGTGGTATCCAGTGGTATACATTACTGTATATTGAGACAATCTGTATGATGATCAGACTGATGCCAACCAGCTAAACCCATCACATTCCAATGAATGCATCTTAACACTGAATCAAAAAGTGGTAATGCTTTTCCACAGACGAGAGCGGTGGACAATGACCAATAGGCAGAGGCATCTGGTGAAGGCGACCCTGATGCTTACATGGTCTGACAGCTTCTGTTCGTGTGCATGCTTAGATCGTGATGAGGATTGACCGCGTTGTCTCGTAGAGGTTATGCCATCGCCATCAGTGCGGCTGACATAATGGTGAATCGCACGTTTTTCATCAGGTCAATTTTCTGAAGAAATCTTCCAATGCATGAGGTTTTTGAACCTTTTCACTTCTTAGCCACAGTGACACTGTGTGTTCAGTAATAGGGCACGTATGCACTCGACCTGACGACTCTGATCTTGCCAGCATGACTCAAATTTTTCTGCAGGCCACAATCTCACATTTGTGCATGTAGCGCACTTATGGGATGTAGTTTAAATGCGTCTTCCCCTTAGGATAAGGAGGGAGGCTGTGTAAGACACTGGGTAATGCAGAAATAATCTACAAGCAATTATGCAAATCCTTTGATGTGCTGAGATAATGGCATTTTTGTACACTGAAGACACTTTTTTATATAAATGTAATATTTCATTGTAACGACTGTATGCTATTAAATGTGTTGATGAGAAACTTATTCATAGCATCAAGAGTAGGGTGCTCCGGCATCCTGGCCAAACTTGGCCATTGGCCTACTAATCATCCCCTCAAAAACTAATTGGCTACATTTTGTTTCGTGACACTGTCTCATGTCGTGAGTCGAGTGACAATGACGTATGAGCGCCGCGCCGTCAGTCAGTGTATTCTTGAACATGAAGAGACAACATGGAGCGAGGAAGAGGACAACCATACAGCGTTTAATGCTTGGAAGTACCGACATTAGTGAGTTTAAATTGACAAAAACATCAGCGTCCACTGTACTCTCTGCGTGGGAAGTTTATCTACAGCAAAAAATTCCACCTTAAATCTGAGCAAACACTTAGCAAGCCGGCACAGGAATGTGAAACTTACTGAAAAAAACGACGTCATCACGCCCCCGAATTAGTGCCTGTTGAGAGGTTAAAGGTGGAGTGCACAATGTTTGAAAGCCAATGTTGACAATTGAAATCACCTATACGTATGTGCCCTTACCCCAATAGAATCTGGACCTTCTTTTGATTGACCCGCCCCACACATACTCAACCCGGGCAAGGATGTTGGTTAGTAGACACACTCCTTACCTCTGATTGGCTACAAGTGTGTTTTGGTAGTCGGCCTGACTAATTACTTTTGTAATTTGTAAATAAGTAATCAGTAAAGTAATTGGATTACTTTCTTGGAGAAGTAATTAGTAATCAGTAACTAATTACTATTTCCAAGGAACTTGACCAACACTGGTTATAATTGCATGTACTGTAAAAGCATTGTTGTACTACATTTACTATTAAATCTTATGACAAATCATGTGTTAGTTGTTTTGGATTAAATCAGGGGCAGCGTTCGCGTATGGCAGTCGCTATACCCTGGCATTCAGATAAAACAGCAGAAATAAACACTTCATAATGATGCTTATTAAAGACCATTTCGTATATGTTTAGTAGAACAAATCTGAACAAGTTTAAGTTCCTAATAGTGAAAATAAATATATGTGTTCTACCTACAGCAGCGTAAGAAGCGATGAGCAAAAGACATCAAAGTCCTGCCATTTGGAATTCACCCAATCACAACAAAAGAAAGATCAGCTCATTTGTCCACACAGTTGGGCTGGGTAGAAAGCTATTAACCAGTACTATGGTGAACGTAGGGGAGTAGTAGCCTGACTACGTCAGACTTCGTACTTCTGCTCAATTTAATTTCGCTTCTGTACTTAGTCTGAGATATCTCCCATTATAACCATTTTCCTCCAGCTACAAAACAGCCGGCCCAATAAACGAACTGAGGGCGGGCTGAGAGCCGTGATGTAGACGCTAAAGTGTCTTTCACATAGGATGCGGTGTGCGCTGCGCTCGCCGCTATGTTCAGCGCAGGCAAGTGATGACCAGACCAAAGTAGGCGGGCTTTTCAATAAACATCTACAGTGTTTATATTTGCGTTAACAAGTCGATGAGGAATACAGAGACTGATGTTGCCCGTCTCCATTTCACGTAACTTTAAGCTGCCTACCTACAACAAGCTACTTGAATTAAAACACACCTGACATGCCAACTTGAATTGCTACGTGTTTCCATGACACGGCTTTCCTTCCGATGTCTCTGTAGGAGTATAAACTTGTATTATAAAGCTCCAGGAATTCCGAGTATAAGCTTTTCGTCCATTTTGCTTGTTTGGATGCCCCGTTTCTATTGGCCATGCGGGTAATTGTCACAGAGCGCAGCGCAAAAGTTAAACTATTTTGAACTTTGACCGCAGCGTGAGCGAATGCTGCGCTCCGCTGCGCTTTGCTTGACGCAACAAAAAAACGCCCTCGTGCGGCGCAAGCCATTGAAATGAATGGGTTTCATAGCGCAGCGCACAACACATTCTATGTGAAAGCCGCATAAGTGCCAAATGTGACGTAGTTTATGTCACACCCAGGGGCTGGCTACTAATGGCTTAAGCCACGCCCCTTCTCAACTTCCACCTCGAGGAGGTCCCCAAAGCCAACCCAATGACCAGACAACAACAAGGACAGGTAAGTATAAAAATAATCTTTATTGATTTATTAAATATTTAAAATGTTCTTGGGAAATGGGGAGGGGAGATTAAAACTAATATCCGTCTCTGCCCTCCAGGTGGGCCACGGACAGGGAACAAAGGGGCAACGAAATGTCCAGGGCACTGAGGACCAGGGAGGGGCGTGGGACTCAGGCTCCAACCTGGTCTAGGCTATCCGTGGCGCGCTCCTTTGTCCTCCTGGAGGCAGAATCAGAAGCAAATGAGTGTGGTGGATTCTTATTTGGGCTGCGTACCTGGGTCTCCCTGGTGTGGGCTCTTCCTCGCACTTCCACGACTTTCGTTGGGTCACTCACTATTTCCTCTATCTCCTCCACAGGTAACCACTGGCGAAGAGACACAGTTAATCGGATGTGAATGGTTCTCACCTCCTGGCTAGACACAGCGTACCGTAAGTACAGGTTTCGTTGCTCTATCTTCAGGTTATTCACTCTCTTTGTTCTTTTCTCCACAGGTATCCACTTGGACACAAAAGCACAGTTATTTGGCTTTGAATGGCTCTCACCTCTCGGCTGGACGCAGCGTACCGTAAGTACAGGCTTCTTCGATCTCTCCTCAGGTTATTCACTCTCTCGGTTCCTTTCTCCACAGGTATCAACTTGGACACAAAAGCACAGTGATTTGGCTTTGAATGGCTCTCACCTCTCGGCTGGACACAGCGTACCGTAAGTACAGGTTTCTTCGATCTCTCCTCAGGTTATTCACTCTCTCTGTTCTTTTCTCCACAGGTATCGACTTGGACACAAAAGCACAGTTATTTGGCTTTGAATGGCTCTCACCTCTTGGCTGGACACAGCGTACCGTAAGTACAGGTTTCTTCGATCTCTCCTCAGGTTATTCACTCTCTCTGTTCTTTTCTCCACAGGTATCAACTTGAATACAAAAGCACAGTGAGTTGGCTTTGAATGGCTCTCACCCCTCGGCTGGACACAGCGTACCGTAAGTACAGGTTTCTTCGATCTCTCCTCAGGTTATTCCCTCTCCACAGATATCAACTGGCGAAACGTCTGATGGCGTAAGTGTTAACTACGTGGCGTCGGGGGCGAACCCTCTGGACGACTGGGCGGTGGCAGGGGGGTGGGATAACTCAACGTCTCACCGGGCCGAGCGCTTCCCTTTCCTCGCTGCCGTCCGGCGTTCGAACTCTGGACAGGGGCGCCCCTTTGTAGAGGCCACGGGATGATGAGATTCACTTCACCTCGCTCTCTGCAACAATAAGACTCGCACAGTTTAACAGTATTGAATAGTAATAGCCACAAATCGTACTCACAATGCTGCTGTTTCTCCAGCTCTTCATTGTTGCTCGCACCACCCACCAAATGTCTAGGCGGGGAAAGGATCGTCCCGGGGCACCGTGCTACTTTCTGAGATCTGAAACACGCTCACAACATATACAGGGTTGAGTAAGCTGAGGCCAGCAGCCTCTTGGTCTTCCCTTAGCTAAGTGCGCGAAGGCGGGGGTCTGTCAGACAGGACATACACTAATCCACAGCAACCCACAGCAATATACAACACCACGTCAACTTAAAGGTTTTCACAGCACAAAGACTCACCCACCACGCTCCGTGCATAAAAAGGACTCCCGTTTTCCTTCACTTCACTTTGGTCAGATCTGGCGATGAAATATGCGGCCCAGCTAGTGGTGTCGTCGTTGTGACTGCTTCGGTAAATGTTCACTCGGCTCTCCCACCACACTATAATAGGGGCAGGGCCGTCCTCTTCCTCCTGGAGGAATCTACATGCAGCTAGATCGATACACAAGGCTTTTTACAACTTGCACTTGGTACTCACAACAATGTCGTTTTCAATCCTCGTTTTCTCTTGGTCTCAATTCACCAATATTTCCGTATTCTCATCAACCTTTAAGGTTCTGGATGTCTTCGCAAGTGTATTACCACCACCTGAGAGCGAGAGAGAGTTAGACAGCCACCAACAGTGCACCAACACGGCCCAACACAGCGTTTCAACGCACCCCAAAAGCTCTCCCAAATGTGAATAAACTTGGCCTTAAGTACTGCCTTGCTTGGCGTATCCTACAATCGCCAACCGCTGTTCCTAACTAGGCACAGGTGCATCGAATTCGCTGATTTTCCCGCTCGCGGCGCTTACCGGAAGTCCGGTGTTCGTCTTTTCCGGTCCGGGCGGAAACACTTCCAGGCGGAACCAAACTTCCATAATTTTGGTTCCGCCCCAAAGAAAAAAGATTGTCACCTTGTGACATCTACAGCGGATATGGAGAAACAGAATGCTATTCGCTCTTTTGTGGATAATATTCCCGGCATTTGCCAACCGAAGCTCAAACAAGAAAAGTGTTTGTTAAACATTTTGAATGGAGATGGTGTTGTTGCCCTACTCCCGATAGGTTTTGGGAGAAGTTTACTTAATCAACTATTACCGATCGTCAGTGAGAAACTGGCAAGGCCGGCAAGGCGATAGTTGTGATTGTGTTCCCCTTGGTTGCTCTCGTGGAGGATCAGGTTAAGTAGGCAGGGTAAGCATAGTGTTTTGAAAAAGCTCTGACTTGATTTACTTCACATAATCTGCAAAAGTCGTTCACAGCCATGTTCACTTCGGTATTTCGCTCGATGTATTTGTTTTCGCATAATACGTGTGTTTACAATGGAAATTTGATGCCCCTAATAGAGGTCTACACGGGTCCAAAAATTCCTACCCGAACCCGATCAGACCCGCAAATGTGCTACACTGAACCGACCCGGACCCGTCTGTTGTTTTGAAAGCTGGACCCGACCCGGACCCGTCTATTATTTAAAAGCTGGACCCGGATCCGACGAAGACCCGTCTCTTATTTAAAATCTGGACTCGAACCCGTCCGGGAAGACACAGACCCGACCGGCAAATATTCTTAGCTAAATGTTATTAATAAGTCAATAAACAAGTAGCGAAAATTAAACTTTTTGTCTTACCCATAGAAGTTAGTCTTCTCCCTCCTTGTACCTGTCTGTGTGATGCACAATCCTTTTTTTCCAAGAAAGTTCCATCCATGTTATTCCTCTCTTGACGATTGAAATGTTTAATGCTTATTCCAGCTTTTAAAGTCCACTTTACAGTCATGGTGATTAATAACGCAGTTTTACATCGGGTCAACTTGCTTAATAATGTTTTCCCATTTGGATTATAATAACGATTGCTCTTTCAGTGCCATGGCTGCTTTCGTTAGCTTTGCTTCTTTGCTATCATCTCTGTGATTTTGAAATATTTTATTTAAATTACCCACAATGTTAAACAGACCCGGGACCCGAAGTAATAGATTGAGACCCGACCCGGCTGATCATTTAAAATATAGACCCGAACCCGTACGGGTCCCGGGTCGGGTCCCGGGTCTTCGGGTCTCGGGTCTTCCGTGTAGACCTCTAGCCCCTAAGCCAGCACATAACACACGTCATAACCAAACGTGATGTACACAGGATCTATCTATGTACACGCAGAACACATATTTTGGAAAAGGGAACCACACACATGACACTCTGAATACTTATTTTGAATTAGCGCCCCTTGGATGAGCACTCAGGAACCGCCACTGTTTCACACCCATATTCAGTCCCTCCAGAAAGATGCGATTATGCGATCACATGATTTAACGCATACTTAGCCAAGTCAGCCATATGTATGTGCCGCACTTTCCTAATACTTGCCGCACTATCCTAATACTTGAACATACTATAGACAGAAAAGGTTTTGTGAAAAAAAATATGGAAGACACAAAGTCTGTAAAATAAACTTTTAAAAGGATTTGATTATCACTCTAGTGACTGTACGTTATGCTGTGTTGTCAACATTGAGGTTGGATTTCAGCTTAATGTATTTTTTTTCTGATAATGCTGATAATGCCATAACAACAGCGAGAACCTACTGGACTCAGTATAAGTTCTTCAAGCAAACTCCTCCCAGGGGTGTTCCTCCGAGGAGGCAAAAACTGAAATAAAACTGAACAACGATATCCCCTGATAGAGGGGTCAGGAGGGAGGCAGTGTCTGTCTTGCCTCCCATGAGCCCATTGACTTTTAATAGACCCCCTAAAGCGTGTGTTGACTTTGAGTGAGGGTAACTGAAAAGAATGGAGAAAAATTGACACCACAACCCTGCTTGCCACACAAGAGCTAGCATTTCAGTTAGCATTTTGTCGCTATGAAAATACTAGCTCAGACAATAAGGTTAACTACAGAGAATTTCTTGAATGTCAAGCTAAACATGATGAGTTGCTGGCGATGCATTTACAGACAAGTACTGTGTTTTCTGGAATGTCAGATCATATCCAGAATGATCTTATTCACAGTATCGCTTCTGTTGTTTCTAAAACAATTAAGAATCTGTTTATTTATCTGTTTAAAAAGTTTTAACCCCAGCAATGGCATCATTTAGGTTTGAAGAGAAATTGGTTGCACAAACCTATGGTGGAGTGGGGTAACACTTTAGAATACGGATCCATTATTAATGAATAACTACACAGGAACAAATGAGTAATTAAACAATATTTATCTAGTAACTACTGTTAACTAACACAAAACTCTGATTAACAAACTGGTAAGTAATAGAACACAGATGAATGTGGTAGTTCACTATTAACTTATCAGTAACTACTATTTTTTCATACTTCCCAAAGAACTACTGAGAAGTTTCATAATTCATGCAAAGCTAAACGATAACTAATATAGGACAAATTACTAACACTACATTAACAAGTTTACTACTGTAAACTAATACACAAGACTGTTTACATTATCAATAGGTAATAGCAGACTTGTTCTCATTGAATCATTGAAAGACTACTGGAACTTATAGATTCATCAACCATCCAAAGCTTATACAGTGTTTTTTCTTACCTGTCAAAAAATATGTTTTATGTATGGCTCCAAGCTCATATGTGAATAGTCTGTAAATGGTTAAGATTCTCCCCTTTAAGATTAGCTTTCCATTAACTACTATATGAATAACGGTAACCCACTAGTAATGACTCAAGTGTTACTACATCATTCTAAAGTAATTAATAATTTTGGGGATCAGTATTCTAAAGTGAAGATCATGGAAACCCCCTAGTAATGACTTAAGTGTTACTACATCATTCTAGATTAATTACTATTTTTTGGGATCAGTATTCTAAAGTGAAGATCATGGTAACCAACTAGTAATGACTCAAGTGTTACTACATCAATCTAGATTAATTACTATTTTTTGGGATCAGTATTCTAAAGTGAAGATTATGGTAACCAACTAGTAATGACTCAAGTGTTACTACATCATTCTAAAGTAATAACTATTTTTTGGGATCAGTATTCTAAAGTGAAGATCATGGTAACCAACTAGTAATGACTCAAGTGTTACTACATCAATCTAGATTAATTACTATTTTTTGGGATCAGTATTCTAAAGTGAAGATTATGGTAACCAACTAGTAATGACTCAAGTGTTACTACATCATTCTAAAGTAATTACTATTTTTTGGGATCAGTATTCTAAAGTGAAGATCATGGTAACCAACTATTAATGACTCAAGTGTTACTACATCATTCTAAAGTAATTACTAGTGTGTTACCATGATCTTAACTTTAGAACACTGATTCAAATCATACATAAAACAGTGATTATAAAATTATTATCAAAAAATATATGTGTTTGGCAGACTGTACAATGCACTACTTAATAAAATGTCTACTTGATGTAACCCATTGTGTTGAAATGGAGATGCTCCTCAGTATGGTGGAAATCCTCACGTGTTGAACAGGTGTTCCTCAGACGCGTTGCTTTATTAATGAAGGGATTGGAGTTCATTGCGATGATATTCTGTTGTTGCTCGTGACACCCGGGATTTTTATGTATGTCGGTGTGTGTGTGTGATGTGGTTCTAGAATAAAACAAATAAAGCGCCATTTGTAAGAATCGTTAACTTACTTTATAATATTGCTCTTAAAAGGTTAACGTTAAACACGTGAGACACGCATCTGATGTATAAGTAAGGGATAATGTAGAGGCAGCCGGTAGTTATTGGGAAATAAGCCCCGACAGTGTGATCAGGACCCGACGCGTAGCGGAGGGTCTTGTATCACACTGAAGGGGCTTATTTCCCAATAACTACCGGCTGCCTCTACATTATCCCGCTTATTACACGGCTACTTGCCACATAAGAAAAAAACTGGACATGAATATGAATTTGAAACATTTTATTGGCATATTTGTTTTAAATTAACATTTTTATCCTTCCGCGAAACTTTGCACAGATGCATAAAATGATCGTAATACCTTATTAAGATCCTCTGCTTCATACTTGTCTCCATTTTTTCTCTTTTAGCCAGTCTTTGAGAAGTTTTAATGCCCATTCTGTATTTTTTTGTGTGTTGGCTTCGTAGCTGTCATGCTCTATTTTGTCAAGTTCAGTCTCAGTAAGCTCTCTGTGTCTTGTCGTGGTTGTCGAGTGTTTGTCACAAGATGGCGCCAAACAGACAGTAATCTTTATTGATCTTTATTGGCGCGGAGCGATTTTACTCGTGAAAGTAGTCCGGCTATGCGTTATTATTTTGGAGCGGTTATTATTTGAAAAGAACGAACCTGCAAATGTCTCAACTGACCAATCAGAATCAAGCATTCCAGAGAGCCGTGTAATAAATATAAAACATTGCAGCTATGTTATCCAATCTGAATACTTGCAACAATATACCCAACAATACTTCAGATAATAAGATAAGACCGAATAATAAGCAAGAGTGACTTACAATCTTTATTGAGGCACATCATTGAGGCTCGTCATATATCCGCGAACTCCGATGCAATCATACACCACCTGTAGTCAATCCAACCCGAAAACTTCTCTTCGCTCATCACTCTGTTATTTATTCACCGGTTATGTCATCAATCTGTGATATTACAAACTTTAGAAAGACAGCACATGTACCTTCCTCAATTGCCACAGCGGATCTCGCGTTATTTCTCTCCGAACGCGCGAGTCTCGATACTTCAGCATAACCACGCCTACTAGGCGCAACCAATACCGAAGCAACAATGGTTTCAAAATAGGAAAAAACAGTTGAGTAACCAATACGTGATAATCACACGAAAACAGGAATTCGTTATACGATCACGAAAAACGCGGAAATTCAGGATAATATCACGAAAAAATAAAAAAAATACGTGACTATATCACGAAACTTTGTGAGACTGCATAGTCTTTTGCAGAAACTGTATGTATGGCATTTAAGTTGAATCTATAAGTTCCTGAGAACAAGTCTGCTAGTATTACCTATTGATAATGTAAACAGTCTTGTGTATTAGTTTAGAGTAGTAAACGTGTTAAGTGTTATTCATTTGTCCTATATTAGTTGTCGTTTAGTTTGCATGAATTATAAAACTTCTCAGTAGTTCTTTTGGAAGTATGAAAAAATAGTAGTTATTGATTAGTTAATAGTGAACTACCACATTCATCTGTGTACTATTACTTACCAGTTTGTTAATCAGAGTTCCTTGTTAGTTAACAGTAGTTACTAGATTGTTAATACTGCATTACTGATTTGTTCCTGTGTAGTTATTCATTAACAATGGATCCGTATTCTAAAGTGTTACCTGGAGTGGTCGTGATGGCTTCTGCATTAAACGGTCTACAAGCTAAGGTGAAAGCAGTTGCTCCATCTGCTGTGTTTATGCATTGCTATGCACACAGGTTAAATATTTTTGTTAGCCAGGGAGCAAAAAGCACACAGAGCACAAGCGTTTTTTGCTAATTTAGGAGGATTCAAACATTCTTCTCTTCTTCTTCAAGGAGAACAGCTCTGCTGAATGAGGTTGGCGGCTCTTGATTGGGCCAACTAGATGAAATTTTTATTCATGGGCAGGGTCCACAGTTGCCGAAAATTTTATGAAAAGTTGCTTAATGTATTTAAGCGGATTGTTGATGCACCTCTCATGGATGATGAAACTTAATTGGATATTTAGAAAACTTTGAGTTTTTCTTTTCACATTTAATGCTATTTTTCTCTCACTGATGTTGTTTAAAACATTGTACAGCACAAGACAATAGATATTGCATTTTGTAGAAATAAAATTTAATTATTTTCACATTGGAAAATCTGCGTTATGAAAACCACTTTATGCAGGTACACACCAGTGCTGCTCATCTCCCTGATGTTCGTGCTCCACAGCTGACTAAGACCACAACAAAAGAGGCAATGGTTATGAAAAGGTACCATTGACAGCCTTATATATCAATAACTGGCAACCAGACGATGCAAATCAATCAGAGATTTGCTTATTTGGACATCTTAAAAGTTTCTTTAGTTGCTGAACAATGAAATGTATGAACAGATGCATAATGAATTCCCAGTTGAAGCAACTCTCTAATCACAGTCTATGGTCATCATTTTGACAAACCCAGGCTCAAATCAGAGTTGCAGGGTTTTTATTTTGAAAGAGACATGTTGTGTGACCTCCTCAGAAAATTTAAGTTGAATGATTTGGACAAGGCTATGCCAGAACTCTTTAAACTCATGTGTCTCTGTGATACCAGCAGAGCTACATTTGCAAGGGATGGAAAGGAGTTTTTCATGCCTTAAACAGATCAAAAACTACCTGTGCAGTGCAACCGGACAGAGACATCTATCTTAACTAGCACTGTTGTCTATCGAAAAAGCCATGAATTGGAAGGAAGAAGAATTGTCTTTACTTTTAAGGTTAAAAATGAAATTTTTGAAATTTAAATGCCTTTATTAAACAAATATTTACAAATATAACTGCAATATGCAGAAAATCATATGTACGGTATATGCAGTTTCCATTACATGCTTTATTTTATCATAAGATAAATGAAGACGCTTTTGTTACTTTTTGCTACAGTTGCACAAACTTCAAATAATTACAAAATTATTTACAATTAACAGTTAAATGTTGTTTTACATAAAGTATAGATATGCAATTTATATTAGAAAGCAAAGATTAGACAGTATGCCTCTCTGAAAATATCGAAGAATCTTTTATTTGAATACTAGGGATGCACAATATATCGGCCGACATATCGTTATCGGCCGATAACTGCTTATTTTTAATATTATCGGTTATCGGCCTGATAGCAAAATTAGGCCGATAAATGAAAGCCGATAAATTATGGATTATTTCGGTTTGTTGAACCACTTCACTTGCTCATTGCTGGCCATGTGGAGTTTTGATTGGTGCTTTCTGTGACATAGCACGAAGATGACACGTGTTGCGGGCTTAAGAAGAGTATGCTAGTCTAGCGCAAAGACAAGTTGTCCGCAATCTGGGAGTTTTTCATTGTGAAATTAATACGAATATTTATCGGTATCGGCCAAAATTTCCATATCGGTGTATTGAATACCATTTCTGTATCCATTAAAATATCCACAAAGCTTGCAAAATCAGATTATATATTTATTGCACTCATTATGTAAGCATTAATGGTAAATAATTGTTGTCATTTGTTTGTAATATTTAATAAATACCTGTACATTTAAGAAGTCTGAAATGCTGTAATAGTGTTTTTACAGATATGGAGATTTTAAAGTAATATGTTTAATTTATTACTTAAACTTAACAATATTACTCAGTCTTTGGCGAATGTTGATCTGTTCCCTTTCACAGTGAAGAAAAGGTTAAGCGCAGTCAGAAAAGGCAGTAAATTGAGTTATGGGTTTCAGCATTGAAAGATGTTTTAACATTGAAGAAAGTAGAAATTGTATGATTCTTGGTAAGTGAATCAGAATAGATCAGTAATTTTACAAAGAATGATTATTCCATATTTCAAGTTTAAATCCATTTTCTCTTTCTTACAGAAGTCTTATTTATATGTCTTGTCTTGTGGAACTGTGAATAATGAAGTTGATTATGTGATGATTTTACAGGAAATCTCAGCATGTTCCAGAGGAAGGCAAGTGGTGTTAGATGTTCAATACCTTTTGTCCCCAAGCAATAAAAGCATATAAAACAAGGTACCTACCATGCAAGAAAATGCAAAACCACGCAAAAACTCTTAAAATGCCTCCTAATTTTTTAAGTCTCCTCCGGGTGATCTCTTGAATCGCTCTCGTTGTACTTTGATGTCATCAGCTTATCCTTAGCAGGATCCCCTTGCAGGAAGTCTCATGATGAGCACTGCTGTTGTGATCATGATTGGATCTCACTGCAGGGTTTCCAGGTCCAATAAAAATTTCCAGCCCAGTAAAAGCCTATTACCTTCCAAAAGGGAATAAAAACCAGCCCAATTTTTTTTTTGTCCAATCAAAGTAAACAACTGCAGGACTACAACAAATAACTTTACAATAATAATTTACTAATTCTTTAAATTGACTTTATATTCAACTTATTTGGATGGGTTTAGCATGTAGGCTTGTGTGAAGCACTTTTCATGTTAAATGCTTGTAAAGAATAATGAACAAAGAACAAGAACTCTGATATTTTCTGATCCTTTATGGTTTTCTAAATTAAATGGTCATAAAATGTGATCTGATCTTCATATAAGTCAAGGGTATTGACAACCCTAATGTGTATAAAAATAATTACACAAAATCTGATCTTTCATGTCTTTATTGAACACACTCATTCAACTTTCAAAATGGCAGTGCAAAAAGTAAATGAACCCTTAGAATTAATAACTGGTTGACTGGCAGCAATATCCTCAACCAGGCACTTCATGTAGCTGTGGATCAGACCTGCACATTGTTGAGGAGGAATGTCCTGGCAGAACTGCTTTAGCTCTGTCATATTTTTTGGAAGTCTCATGTGTATGGCCCTCTTCAGGTCAATCCATAGCATCTCTATTGGGTTGAGCCACGGGCTTTGACTTGACCACTCCAAAAGGTGGATTTTGTTTTTCTGAAGCCATTCTGTTGTGGACTTTCTTCTGTGTTTTGGGTCGTTGTCTTGTTGCATCACCCACTTTCTACACAGTTTCAGCTGACGTACAGACATTCTCACATTATCCTGAAGAATTGCCCCTCAATGATTGCAAGCTGGCCAGGCCCTGATGAAGCAAAGCAGGCCCAAATCATGATGTTTCCTTCACCATACTTTACAGTTGGGATGATGTTTTCATGATGATATACTGTGCCCTTTCTACACCAGATGTAGAGCTGTGTTTTTTTCAAATAGTTCAATCTTAGTTTCATCAGTCCACAAAACATTTTGCTAATACTGCTGTGGAGTGTCAATGTGCTCTTTTGCTTTTTCAGATGTGCAGCAATCTTCTTTTAGTAAGCAGTGTCTTCCTTCGTTGTGTCCTGCATGGATCCACTGCTTGTTCAGTGCTTTATGTATTGTAGACTCATGAAAAGATGTAAGTGAGTTCCAGTGAGTGATGCCTTTAATTCTTTGTCATTCGGGGTTGTTTCTTTACCTCATTGATGAGTCTTCGTTCTGCTCTTGGTGTCATTTTGACTGGGCACCCACTAGTAGCAACAGTCCCAAAGCGTCTTTGAAAAAAAGTCTTTGAAATAACTTTTTAACCCTTTCCAGCTTTATGTAAAGCACTAATTCTTGATCCTAGCTCCTCTGAAAGCTCTTTTGGGTGAGGCATGGCTCACATAAGCGTGTTCTTCTTATGCAGAGCAAACTCCAAAAGTTTGACGGGTTTTATCAGTCAAAGTAGCGGTAGTATCTTAATGTGTGCTAAAACCTGACTCCAATTTGATTTTTTTAAGTCATTAACTCAAGGGTTCACATTCTTTTTCCACAAGCACTATGAGGTTTTTTGGTTCTATTCAATAGAGACATGACAGATCAGAATTTTTTGTGTAATTATTTTGAGATTATTATTGTGTAATTATTTTGTTTGTCAAAACCCTTGACTTAGATGAAGAGCAGATTACATTTTATGACAAATTTATTCAGAAAACCATGAAATTCCAAAAGGTTCACATACTTTTTCTTGCAACTGTACAAAACATTGTGCAGCATGTTTATTTATAACACAAGCAGCATACTCTGACATAATATTAGTTTGCGTCAATTTAAACCCATTTTTACTCCCGCTCCAATTAAAAGCAACACTATGTAGTTTTTTTTACCTTTAAATAATGTCTCTAAAATTATTTCAGTGATAGAACAACTTTTAACTGGACAAATTGTACTGTTGCTGCAACCTGAGCAGGCTCCTAGCTGCTACAAGCACACTCTGAAAGTGGTGGTGGAGGGTAGGAAACACAGCCCCGCCCCTCCCCCTGCCTGCAGAAGAGTGTCTGATACCAGGCACTGTTGCGCTTTTCAACCACATGGGGAGCTGTAAGTCATTTTTACATGGAAACTACATAGTGTTGCTTTAAACGAAAGCAGAGGGCTCACCCACAGTCTCCACAGACCACCCCCTAAAAGTAACAGACAGATTTAAATACCAGGTGTAAACTGAAACTGAATGTGTTTCTCTTGTCCACTTGTGATCCGATCTATGAAAACGCATCTTAATACCAAGTATAAACAGCCTCTTAAGCTCCTCATACTGTGAAAGGATCTGGTTGTTGACACATTAACTAATAGAGAGCCACCTGGTGTTTGACAGTTGTATCTTCACCTACATTTATGGTCTGGTATGATTGAGTGGGATCTGAAACCAGCTGTTTAACAAAAGTTTATGACACTTAGAGACATCAACAAGATAATCTTCACTGATGAATGAAACTTTTGTGAATTTTGAAATCTAAATGCGTTTACTAGAAATAAAAAGCTAACCTCTACAGCATAACCAAAATACACGACTGTCTCTCGACATCAATGTCCCCTGCTGAAAAGAACAGCATATGTTACAGGGTATCCTGTTGTACTAGGCAGCAGCTCCACCTTGTGGGGACTTTATGTATGTTACCTTGTAACAGGAAGTCTTCAGTGTTGTGCTATGAGTGCATGTCATTAGCTATAGGCTCAATTCCTTTCAAGCCCACCAAGAGCTCATGCTGCTTCCTCTGATACAGCTCTGGCGCAACTGACGCACCAAAAGGGAGTTTCAGCCAGCGTTTCCTGCCCCAGGGCGTCCAAAATGTAGTCATCAAGATGCTCTCCTCATCCAGGTGGCACTGTAAAAAACGCGTCCCGCGCATCCATCAGCGTAAAGATACGTGCTTTTGGCAGCTTGTACAGCACATCATCTAGGGTGGGCATAAGGTAATGGGACCGCTTGAGAACTTGGTTCAGGGGTCTGGGGTCAATACAGAGCCTAAGTTTCTCTGGCTTCTTCACTATGACCAGATTACTTATCCAGTCAGTGGGTTGTGTGACTGTGACTAAGTGCCCATCATACTGGTCCAATTGCGCTTTAACGGCTGCTTTGAGGGCCACTGGTACATTTCTGGGGGTGGATTGCACAGGGGCAACAGTGCTGTCCAGCTCAAAGTAAAGTTTGCCAGGAAGAGAGTCAATAGGGCCGTTGAAGACATCATGATACGTGCTGATTAAGCTCTCTTTAGTCAGCATGCTCAACTTCATATGCTCTACACTATTCAGCTTGTGAAGCGTATCAGACCGAGTTCCTCGCATGTGGATCCCGAAAGCATTGGCCTCTGGTTGTATTTCACAATTTCTAAGTCAAGTTTGTGTTTTTTGCCTCTAATGACACACTGAGTGCTGAACAGTCCCATTGAGTTCATCCAAGCACTGTTGTAAAGTTTCAGTCTGGTCTGACTAGGCTGAAGAGCCGTCCTGGGTGATTGTCTCATTTTGTCCTTGATACTCATCACGTTGCAGGTTGCTCCAGAGTCGAGCTGGCATCATTGGGGCGCACGTTCTGCAGTGGGAGGTTGACAAACCACTTCTTCCCCTGTGTGTTTACTGCTCCTATGCTCATTGCTGTGTAAATCTGGCCCAGATTGCCCCCATTATCATCCTGAAACTCTTCAGAGGGGGCGTCCCATAGTGTGTAACTGGCGTGAGTTTTGGCCTCTTTTCCTGCACACTTTTGCAAAGTGATTGGGGGTGCCGCACGAGCGGCATGCTTTGCCAAAAGCGGGGGCACCTGTCCTGCCCACATCTTGTGTTGAGTGCCACAGTACCGGCACTCGCCTGTCCCTCTCATGCTCTGTGCGGTTTGACGGTTGTTCATATGGCCTGCTGGTAGGCCGCCGTCGCTGTTTCCTCTGCCATATTAAGGCTTTCTCCAGTTCTAGAGGTTTCCAGTGCCATAGTTTTCAACTTACTGTCCATTAACTCTGCAGTGCAGCAAATCTCATCTGCCATTTCCAATGTGAGGTCTTTTTCTCTAAGCAGACGGCGCCTTCCGCCCTCATCAGTTATCCCAAGAACAAGCCTGTCTCTTATAAGCTGGTCTCGTAAGACTCCATATTCACATGTTGCTGCTTTCTCTCTCAGTCTCGTAACAAACGCATCGATAGTCTCACCCTCCTCTTGTCTAAGATTTCCAAAAACGTACCCTTCAAAGATTACATTTTTAGTGGGTGCAAAGTAGTCTTCAAATGCTTCCAGGATGGCTTTTACATCTTTCTGTTTGTCTTGTGTTAGACCTAGGTTGTGCTTGTATACGTGTCGGCACTCACTACCCATTAGCTGTCTCAGTGTTGCCGCTTGCACGTCCGCATCTTTCTCAGATAGGTCCAGGTCGCAAGTAAGTAATCATCAAACTCTGCTCGAAAACTTGCCCAATTGCTGCTTAAGTCGCCAGACATCTACATCGGCTACTGTGGCGGAATTGACAACGCCATCGTACAGTTACAATGTTATGATTTGACTAACGTGAGCCGGTTTTCCGCAAACTAAATTTCTCCGTACATAAACAAAACGCGTTGCGTCAGCGATGCCCTACATATGCTCACTTTTGGGTATCCTGTAACAGCATACCAGCAAGACCAGCATTAGCACCAGCTATACCAGCACCAAACCAGCATTTGCACCAGCATCCCATGCTGGTCATACCACCAAGACCAGCATATGTTGTGTTTTGGTGCTGGTATGCTGGTGACCAACATACCAGCACCAAGCTTGAAGCTTCCAACAGCTCTTTCAAAATTAAACACATTTAAAAAAATCCTGATATGGTAATACTCTGTAAATTAATATTTCTTGGGAATTGTGCCCATGTTATGTTGTGTTTTGAGATCTTCATGCATGATGATGTTTAAAGTCACTGACAATGTCTGGAGTGCCATGTAGCATCTTGTTAGCAACCACTCTTTTAAAGACACTTTTAGCTTTATAAAGTCATGTGTGGTGTTATTATTGATGTGTTGTATATCATAGGATAAAATAAGATCTTATTTAAGGAGTTTAAACAAAACCCCATTAAAAAAATAGACTTCAGGAATATGGAACTGGAAGTGCAAAAATGCTAACTCGCGTCTGGGTTTTACCTACAAAATTACGCCAGCCCTGTTGTTATCTTTTCTCTTAGCTACAGACATCAGGGTTTAAAATTAACATTAGCAATCAGCTGTGGTTTAATTTTTTGTAAAGCTCATGTGAACCGAAATCTGCAGAGTTTTAGCACAAATACTTAAATTGTCATCATGGTATGCTAATACAGCGTCATTGCCCAGCATCTGTGCATCTCTGGCTTACTTGTACACACCCGTCACTACACAAGGCAACAAACAACAGTGAACTAGACTCGAGAGGCTTAAAGATAAAAATGTGGCAAAACTTAGCCGAGGTTACAAATCCCAGCGCAAAAATAAAGTCACCCAATACAACCAAGAGAAGACGAGCAGAGGTTTTAGGTTTGTAGTCTGTTTACTTATCAAACCATTTAAAAGTCTGTTTATTGGCTGTGAACGGATTGTTCAGGTCTAAATGGTGAATTGTTTTGTGTTTGCTTGTTTTAGTATGTTGCTGGATTTTCACTTAGCTAAAAATCACAGCCTTAAAAAGCACTTTAAATGCTTTAATTCGAAAATTAACCATGGTTTAATTGTGGTAAAAGTGTAGTAACCATGATTTGGTTTTTGGGTTTTAATACACTAATCAAATGTCTTTGTTTGTTTATTTTAACTGTAGTAAAACCATGGTTAATTTTCATAAGGGTTGTGCATATCTGTGCATTATTTTAGTATGTTGAATTTTGTACATGTTGTATGTAGACATGTTATGTAGACTTAATGTAGACATTTTGTTTCTATATAAAGTGGTTTTATGGTTTTGTTATTTGAAAATGTCCTTGTTGTATGGCCAGAAGAAATGATGTCACACTGTAGGCATACACGGCCACTGAACTAAAGCCTCTGCTAAGTTTATTTAAGTCTACAGTGCCACCTGCTGGAAAGTTCATATTGACTATAAATACATGATCAGGCTGAGACACTGGATTCAAATTATTATAAACTATATTATAAACTATATTATAAATTATTATAAACTATAATAAAACCATTGTTAATTTTCGTAATAGGAAATTTTATAATAGAAGATATTATTCAGGAATTATTATTCTTTTGATCCCACCATTGACACACCGTTTTAGGAAAAAAAAAAAAAAAAATATATATATATATATATATATATATATATATATATATATATATATATATATATATATATATATATATATATATATATATATATATATATATATTGGTGTATTGATTACTATTAGGAAAACCATGGTTTTACTACAGTAATCGTGTTTTTTTTAAATTGTAGTAAAACCATGGTTAACTTTCGCAAGGGATTGGGTGAGATGTGGAGTAAATAGTGTAGTGTGCTTAGGTGTGCACACATCATGTCTGTCGTGTCCTCTTATGGTTGCTCTAATGAAAACACACGATGAGTATATTATTTAAGCCACACGTGTGCTGCAGAACCTCCTCACGAGGAATGTGAGGCTTGGGGGAGGGGAGAGCATCATCCCGTGCAGCACCGCAGAGCTCGTTTCTGATTGGCTACTCACACACTGCTCACTTACATCTCACTGCTCTGAGCCATCTCAGCCTGGCTGAATCCTCTGAATGTAAGAGTGCTGTCGATACCTCCACACACAGCCTCGTCGTCTAATCTGCAGTCATGAACTACCTGCGCAGGCGTCTGTCAGACAGCACCTTCATCTCCAACCTGCCCAATGGCTACATGTCAGACCTGCAGAAACCAGATCCTCCTCAGCCACCCCCTCCTGGAGCAGCATCAGCACCGGCACCAGCTGTGGTCTCCCCGGCCCAGGAGAGGAAGCCCATCCAACCCCAGCCATTAGGAACGGGCTTCTTCAGCTCCATCACCAATGTGGTGAAGCAGACGGCAGCCTCAGCAGGGCTTGTGGATCAAACCGCTGTTCCAGGATCATCCAAGAGACGCAAGATCCTTCTGGTCATCGACCAGCCACAACAGGACTGGTATGAGCAGTATTAGCATCTTCTCATTTTGCATCAGGTGGAATTGTTGCAGAGCTAACTACATTACACGTTAATCTTCATTGTCCTGGAAAGAAGTGAAATGATATGGTACTATGAAGCAATAAATCCATTTACTATAAGATGAGTTTTGAAAAGGCATCACACCCCTAGGTGTCTCTTTGCTTTGCTGTGTAGTCTGTAGTGATATTTGATAAGTGATTGCTCTTGGTAGGGCTTCATTTCAAGGCAAATTAACCATTTAAAATCAATGCTGTTGTTGATTATTTAGACAATTACTGTAAAAAATATGACAATGGTCACACATACAGTATGAAAGAAGTCATATGTGTTCTGTGCTGATTCTGGTTAGATCTTATGGTGTAAATAATACTGCATGGCAAGTCCATCACTTTAAATATAGCTGTTCTACCATACACAGACATTTCTGATCATTACATTGGTTAACCCCTTAAGACCTGAAATTTTGATTTGTTGATCAGCATATTTATTGGTTTGAATCACAAAACATGTGATGTCCATTCCAGTGGACGCAGGGTCTGAAGGGGTTAAACGGCTGTATCGAATATAATGTGTTATCACTCTTAAATATTCTTTACATATCTTCATTTCAGCACATTTTCGATTTATTTTTGTGTGTTTTGTAGACGTTCATCTTTAGTGATGAACAGAAGTTGATTGTAGTAAGTTTCAGAAATGATTTTTTTATAATCTCACACATACTGTACAAGGGGTGAGGAATGACTTTAAGATATCAGCATCATAAGCCTATTTAATTTTTACACAGTCATTGCTGGATCTAGATCTGATGACTTTACAGTTTTTCACAATTACTTAAACACATTATCTATTGCCAACTTTGCCAACTTTTTGTGGTATTGCCAAAAGTGTGAATGATTTGACAAGCCAGGCCACTGAGAATTTGGATGTTGTTTTAGCAATTCAGCAAAAACTGTAATAATCTTTGTTTTATTACATGCCAATGGATTACTAGGTAAATGTTTATCAGTGGAATTTAATATTTTGTATGTGAACCTCCAGAATTTGGTTGTTTTTACACAGAATGACCCTGTTATTAAACTAAAGAGTTGTGATTACAAAATATTTTTTGTGTTGTCAGACTATACAACAGTGTGACGATGATGCTGATTATAGGTTTTTAGTTACAGAGTTAAAGGAACACGCCCACATTTTGGGAGTTTAGCTTATTCACAGTATCCCCCAAAGTTAGATAAGTCCATATACCTTTCTCATCTCCGTGCGTGCCGTAACTCTGTCTGACACACCCACTGCTAGCTTAGCTTAGCACAAAGACTGGTAGTAAATGGCTCCAGCTAGCATACTGCTTCCTATAAGTGACAAAATAACGCCAACATTTTCCTACTTATGTGTTGTGATTTGTATAGTCACAGCTTGTACAAATAACAAGGTCATATGAGACACAGGCATCTTTAAACCGTATACATAAAGGGAACTATATTCTCAGAAGGCGAAGCACTTCTACATGGGCGGATTGGGGGTTTCAAGGGTGCTGCGAGCAAATCACTCCACTCCACATTCGTCTTCTAAGAATATAGTTTCCTGTATGGTGACGGTTAAAAGATGGCTGTGTCTCATATGACCTTGTTATTTGTACACGGTGTGACTATATCACAACATATAAATAGGAAAATGTTTGCGTTATTTTGTCACTTATTGGGAACAGTATGCTAGCTGGAGCCATTCACTTCCAGTCTTTGTGCTAAGCTAAGCTAGCGGGGGGTGTTTCAGATGAAAAAGGTATGTATGGACTTATCTAACTGGGGGATATGGTGAATAAGCTAAATTCCCAAAATGTGGGCGTGTTCCTTTAAACAGCATTCTAACCACCACACAGAATTGCAGAAAGTGAACAATTATAAAAACTCAAAGATGAAAATCGTATAAATGTCCTGCAGCTGGAGACGTGCATCTCTTATGAGACATGGCTGACCAATGGAGCAATGAGAAAGTCAGTGGGTGTGGGTCTTGTCTATGTTGTATTTTTGCACATCTCCAGTATGTTTTATATCAGCAGGGCTCCTTAATTTAGTTTGGCTGAACTCACTGTACTGCAACTTTAATCTGCTAATAGCCACTCACCATAGTAAGCAGACAGCTGGACAGAACTCCACCTTCCTCATACTATATATCATCATCTTCCACTACACTAAAACAGTTGTAAACTTTAGTTCAGAAATTTGTAGCGTATCTTTTCAAAATTTGCAAAAAAGAAAAACAAATGAGAATTAGGTGCGTTTCCATCAAGTTGTTCAAGCGAATGACAGTGGTATTGGTAATCAACAGTAAATGTAAATGCCAAACTGAATGCTGTGCACAGATACGGGAAACCCATATCCCATATATGGGAAAAACACAGCTGATACAGTTAGATGATCAGTCAGGTCGGTTTAATGTTCGCTACGCCAGAATTTATTCTTCAAATGCGTTTCCATCTCCCATTATTTAAATTTACTCTTTATCTCCACCTACCACCTAAAGCGGGGCGTTTTTTTGGCAAATAAGAGATTTTTGACTATCAAAATTTGGCGTTTCCATTACTAAATTCTTATGCCATACTTTATAATGCACATAAAATCAGGGTTACTGACATACAGTACTACATACAGTCACATTATTTATATGGAATAACATGTAGCTTAACTGAGTTCTCAGTTACATTCCCCAAAAAGAAACAGAAACAATGTTTATTATTATAAGAAGTGTTACAGCTGTAAAATGAAGGTGTAAAAGCTTAATTGATAAAAAATGTTTACATCTGTGAATCAGAAACCTTGAAAACAATTAAGATATAAATAGATCTTCATTGTGTTTATTTTTATCTTCTGGGTTGTGTAACTGTTGTTAAATTATTTAAAGGCACAAGACGTTTTTAAGATGTCAAATAAATCTTCAGTGTCCCCACAGAGTACATACGTGCAGTTTTTAGCGCAAAATACCACATAGATAATGTATTATAACATATTGAAATTGCAATATTAAAATGCAAATGAGCTGATCTTTGCACTAAATAGCAGTGCCGCGGTTGGACAGTGCAGATTTCGGGGGTGGGATCACAAGGGGACAGAGATTACAATATTTTTTCACATGCTTGCTGTGAATGGTATACCAAAACTTTACAAAGTTACTGTGTTGATCTTTTACACATTTTCTAAGTTGATAGAAGCACTGGCGACCCAATTGTAGCACTTAAACATGGAAAAAGTCAGATTTCCATGATATGTCCTCTTTAAATGAGATGATTAAAGAAATGATGATCATAAAGATTACAAATCAAACTTTAAGGTGGATTTATCAGAGCTTGCTTTCTTATTTTCCACAGGGCCAAACTCTTTAAAGAGAAAAAACTCATTGGCGATTATGACATCAAAGTCGAACAGGTGAGTTCAGTCAAAGTCTTCATACTGTATGTTTATTCTTTCACTTCATTTCAGTGATTGATTGATTCTCTTGTGTTTCAGGCTGAGTTTGCAGACATAAGTGTCGTGGCTCATGCTAATGGCTCGTGTCATGTGGTTGTTCAAAATGGAAACCAGGCTGTCAGGTGAAGCTTTAATACATTATACTGCTTGAAGATTTGCAATTATTAGAAAAAATGTGCATTAGGTTTTCTATATTATCTAAACAATATCTATGTGTATTGTGATGTGTAGCTTAAGTCAGTATGAAAGCTAAATGATCACTGTTCAGACAGAAACAATGGGATGTGTTACACATGAGAACTGCATCATCATTATCCCGGGATGTAATAGCATGGTTGAGTTGTCAGTAAGATAGTGTTTCTCTGTATACTTACTCAGATAGCTAACAGCTTTTCTTTAGTTCATTGTGTGCTCAGAGTCACATACAAAACTTTAACCATCATTTACATTATTGATATGCTTACATCTTTCATAAGGTAAAGTATGTGTAAACATGTGTCCCTACAGGTCATTTATACCTGACTTTGTCCTGATCCGTCAACACGCTTTCAGCATGGCAGAGAACGAAGACTTTCGGGATCTGATCATAGGACTGCAGTACGCTGGCATTCCCAGCATCAACTCTCTGGAATCCATCTACAATCTCTGTGATAAACCCTGGGCGGTAGGTGAGGACAGAACGTAACAAAATATTTGACTAATGCCTTCAAACTCATCGTCTGTTGTTTGCAGTTCGCTCGGCTGATCGGCACATACAAGAAACTGGGACAGGAGAAATTCCCGTTAATTGAACAGACATTTTATCCCAACTATAAAGAAATGGTAAGAGGTTGTTCCACAAACATTTCATATAATGAAGTAAATGTATATACTGTACGACTAAATGACCGTTTGACTCAAATCAGGTGACCATGCCGGCATTTCCCGTCGTGGTGAAATCGGACACGCTCACTCTGGTGTGGGAAAGGTAATTCCTGCAAAATTAGTGACGTGGATGTTAAATGTGTTAAGGATCTGACCGTAAGTGTTGTTTAGGTGAAAGTGGAGAACCACACAAAGTTTCAGGACATTGCTAGTGTGGTGGCCATCACTCAGACCTACAGCACATGTGAACCTTTCATTGATCCAAAATATGACATCCGGATTCAAAAGATTGGAAATGATTACAAGGCTTACATGTGAGTAACTTCTGTTTAACGTACAGACATAATAAAACTGACCACAGATTTACTGTTCGGGTCTATGACATAATTCTAAAATAGAGAAAACAGTAACATTTGATGCAATTGTTCAAACATTTGAAACTCTGTGTACACACAAATTTATGTAAACATTTTTAATTAAATGTGCATTGTAACTTTTAGAAGGATTTCTTGAAAGAAATGCTGTATCATTTACATAATCAGTGGTGTACACTCAAAAAAAAATGAAATGTTGGGTTTAATTAAAAATATTATGTCAACAGGTTCCATGCAATTTGTTTAAATAATGTCAACAAACAATTATTTAGTTCATTTTACAAAAGAAGTTTAAGTAAATTTAGCAAACCTTAGTAGAGTCAACAAATAAAAATTGAGTTAATTGTACATAAAAATGTAATTAATGAGACAAAAAATATGAATAATGCCATTTTATAAACCTCCTTTAATAAGGATTTAATAAGTCCATAACACCGATTAAATCAATCAAAGTGCAGCTGCTCAATACAACTCATCAGATAGACCTTTTTTAATACCGTTTATCAAACAAATCACAAACATATTTGTAATGCAATGTTACATTTTAAACCGTTTGTTTGTTTTATTCCAAAATATATCAGAACAAGTTTATTGACTTATTACACTGAAAAAATGCAACTTGACAGAAAATTTTGGCGTCATGTGATTGACCCACTTGTGTTGTTTTATAGGAGAACATCTGTCTCAGGGAACTGGAAGTCTAACATCGGCTCTGCCATGGTGGAACAAGTGGCTATGACAGACAGGTCTGTTACCTACACTGAAAGAATAATAAAAACACTTTTCTTTAATTTTTGCTTTTGCTATTATTGTTTGGTTTTAATATAAGCACATACAGTATGCAATATAGTAGATATTCCAGGCTATGATACGATCTCAAGTCAAAAAATATAACATGTGCTGCAGTTAGTAGTGTTTTATATCAATATTAGAGAGTAATAATGAATGTAATTTATTCTGTATTATACCATTGGTCTGTTGAATGCTTTAATCTGATTGGTTAAGAAGTGTCCATGTGTTGATTATTTTTCTGTAAATGCACACCTGATCTGGCAAATGTCTTAAAATAACCACCAGAGCAATGTTTGTGGTAACCGTGGTATAAGAGGAATAATTGACTCCGGTCGTTTGATATAATGCACACATGCGGTGTAATGGCACTCCGCAACCTTTGGTGTGCACTATTAAAAAAAACTCAACGGCCCTTCATCATTTATTCCTTACTTAAAATGACCTGACCTGCACTAATCCAACAGTACCATTTTAATTCAGTATTTTATTGTAAATTAATTGCATATGTCAAATTCATATTTAGGTCTGTTATGTACAGTTAAATATGACCAAGTGTGTTATGTTTGTGTAGGTATAAGCTTTGGGTAGATACCTGTTGTGAGATATTCGGGGGCCTTGAAATTTGTGCCGTCAAAGCCATTCATGGCAAAGATGGAAAAGATTACATTACTGAGGTATGTGGTGTACTTCTTCAAAATATCTGCATGCTGTTTTTATAGATATGTAAGAGGCTACAGCTTGACAAAATCATTTCGCGTTTGTATGACATATGGGTCAATGACAAACTACTAAAAACCTATATTTATTTAAAAGAATAATGCATTTTTATGTTTAAAAGGTTTTGTTTATTAACATTTGAGAACTATACATTTAAGAACAATCATTTTTAATAGACACCCTTAGCTTACATTTATTAAAAGTTTTAAAAAGCCAAATTATTACTGTAGCTTATTCAAATTATTTAGCTTAATTTTTTTCTTAAAGGGCATTTATAGCAGTTTATAGACAAGCGTTGGAATTTCTGGTTGCACATTTACATTTAACAGACATCTACTGGGATGCTGCTATAGGCTTTTGCCTGAAATATCACATTGCATGTGATGTAAATACATTTGAATTAAATGTGTTAAAAATAAAATAGCATTTTTTGTAGTTTTACATTGGTTGTACCACCTGACACAGAGCGTTAACCAGCCTACCCTTTACGTTAAAATAGCTATTTTTCAGTATTTGAAAGAGTCTACAATTTATTTTATTCAGCCATAAAGACGAACTGGGCTTTACTTGTTAACTTCCTAATAAAAGTCCCATGATTGTGGTTTTACTACCTTAACATTTGAGAACATACAAATTGTTGGACAAAAGTTTAAATGTTCAAAAAAATTAAATTATAAATAAACTTTAAATCCCAACATCTACATATATTTGTAAAATTAGTTTATAGGAAATGTTGTAACCATATAAAAGAATTCGAAAGTTTCATATATTTCATCTTAAATAATGTAAACATAATTTTTTAACAGTTGTCTTAAATTGCTCATTTGTATGTACAGTTGCCCCCCACAAAAATTAGTATTTATTATAAAAAATACTGAAGATTTAAACTTAATAGGTTTCATAGAATAAAGGGACATATAAATGTCATTGACCCATATACATATCAAGATACATAAAACATAAACATTTGAGACCAGTGTATAGATTTTAGCAGCATCTAGTAGATTGTGAGAAAGCTAGAAGCTATGGTAGCGCCACAAGATAAACATGTCATCGTCTGAGACAACTTAGATATGAAACTCGCTCTGTAGAGCAATTTGTCCTTTTAAGGCTACTGTAGAAACAAAATGGCGACTTCCATGTAAGGAGACCTGTAGTGTATCTAAAAAAATTCTCATTCTAAGGTAATACAAACAATACAGTTCATAATGTAAGGTCTTAATACACCACTGATAATATAGTTTTGTATATTAAACTGCATTTCTGTCAAGAGATAATTTTAAAAGTTACACAGTGCGCCTTTAATGTTTGACAGGTTTATCTCTGAGTAAGGTTTTCCTCATTTCACTTTCATACTATAACATATTCCTTTAATGTAATCCTGTATTACTAATAATTGCACTTATTTGATCAGGTAATGGGTTCATCGATGCCGTTGGTGGGAGAGCATCAAGCTGAAGACCAGCAGCTTATAGCAGATTTGGTCCTTAACAAAATGCAGCACATTATATCCCAAAAACCCAAGAGACCAACCGCCATTCAGCCCAGACAGGTACATGAAAACACAAACTGTACTAGGAGGATGATCTGAGATGTGTGTGTGATGGGCTGTGTTTGTCTTTCAGGATGCTGTTGAGAAAGATGCTGTGGTTGATGTTAAGAACGGCCCATCACAGAAAGCTGCTGCTCCTCAGGGTTGTCTGCAGTACATACTTGACTGTAATGGAGTTGCAGTGGGACCAAAATTAGTGCAGGCAAACTGACTCAAAGTAAATAAAATCCTGACAGAGACCTGAGCTTTTCATTATTGTGATCTTGTGATGATGAAGCTTTTGTTTTTTCTGTGGAATGGCTGTTTTCTTTCAGGTTGTATGAGCAAATTGTGCCTACTGTAGTGTTCTGTGCCACTTTCTTCACATGTGCTCGCTATTTTCTTGTCTGCTATCTGTTGCAATTTATCATTCGAAATGCTTTTCTGAAAGTTTGCTGTTGTGTGTACAGTACATACATGCATACACATTAGTATTGAGGTTATATAACATAAATGGACACTTGAATTGCATGAGCAAATGTGTGTGTGTTTAAAAATGAGTGAATTGTGTTTTCTGCTGTTTAAATACACTAAATATTGTCCATACACTACAGTAAATCCCATGTATTTGTAAAACCCAGTGGATTAAACTTATATTGCTGTGTATCAGCTGTTTTTAGCAAAAGTGGGGTCGATCCGGTTTACCTTTGTCCTCGTTAAGCCATGTTATTACCAAATAAATAATAAATACTACTAAATGTTATTACTTAATAAATAATAAGCAATAAACATAAAAAATGTACTTTGTGGTTGTATATTCAGTTTCTGACTCTGGTAGCATGTGTCAAGTGTTTCTCTCTCTTTGTATAATGTAACGGCAAACACAACACTTGAAATGACTGAGAGCTTACAGCACAGAAACAAATGTATTCCGTATATCTGATAGCAAACTGAAGCAGTTCAACACTCAATAAACAACAGGATTGACATAATTTAATTTTATTAAAATAACTGATGACCAGTATGTGCTCTGAATCTGTAATAAAACTTTTTTAATGCTAAGCCACATCTATCTCATGAACAACATTCAATAGCAGATCAACACTAGAATGATCTTCAGATGTATAAAAACATTGATTATAACTAACGTAATGATTCTTACAAAAGTGCATTCATCTTTCACTGACATTCATTTCAACACATCTGTGTCTGCTGTGCAGCAGATATTTAAGTCTTTCTAGAAGTTGGGCAGTTTGACAGAGGTGAGCGTGCAGGACGTGATGTCCTCGCCATGAGACGCTCTGTGTAGAGACGGCTCGGACTCACTGCGGTTGATTTTGGGAAGCGAGTGCTGCAGGAGCTCAATGGAGGACAGAATCTGAGGACAGATAACGTGGAGACAAAATCAGGACAGGTGAAAGATTTTTGTACTTCTTTCTGTCTGAATATTGGACAAAGACACAACCATACACATTTAGTCAGACTTGATGACATAGGGTATTTCCATTGCGATGAATCTTTAATAAAAGTATTGAAGTAGT
Source organism: Misgurnus mizolepis (assembly GCA_025389145.1). Classification (NCBI taxonomy): domain Eukaryota; kingdom Metazoa; phylum Chordata; class Actinopteri; order Cypriniformes; family Cobitidae; genus Misgurnus; species Misgurnus mizolepis. The sequence continues at coordinate 5,954,830 of JAIFKI010000022.1, read as the reverse complement.
ACACAACTACTGAGACACAAGATATGTTGAGCTGGACACAAACAGAGCATTGCAGGAAGTCTATGATACATCAATATCCTTCTTGTGGATCCCTACAGTTGACTCCACCGGTTGTAGCATAAATGTGTGCATGCCTGCATGTGTGTGTGCGTGTGTTTACTTTAAAGACATCTCAGCAATGTGTGTCTCTAATAGATAGTTATACATAAGGAATAATTGCCGACAGGCTGTTAAATTTGGAAAATAATGCACACCCATGGTGGCAATGCGGCACGATGCAAAGTGGAGTTACACTGCGGCTGTGCATTATTTTCAAATAATTCAAAGGATCAGAGTCAATTATCTTGAAACAAAACAATGGTACAGATATATTTGTACCAGTGGCAAGGCTACATTAGGGCCAGGATGGTACTGGCCCAATCAGATTGACAGCTGGCCCATCCACTCAGAATATCTCTGTGTTGACACGTAGATGCAAAATTATCTCGAAATACCACAGTCTTGGTAAGATTTATGATAAAAAACATTCAGTTATGTCATAAAGTGAATGCAAACAGTTCAGAAAGATATCAGATGTGTGTCAGTATATGGATCCGTGCTTATTCTGTCTTAAAGTGACAGTACCCTCATAAATCTATGTTTAAGTGCTATAATTGGGTCCCCAGTGCTTTTATCAACCTAGAAAATGTGAAAAAGATCAACCCAGCAACTTAGTTTTGGTAAACCATTCTCTGAAAGCATGTGAAAAAAAAAGGTCATTGTAATTTGGCTCCCCTGATGATGTCAGAAGGGGATAATTATTATTATAATAAAACCACCCCTTAATCCAACCACCACACTTCCATTTAGTGCAGAGATCAGCTCATTTGCATGTTAAACCCCCAAAACAGCACATTTTTGCTCACACCTACAAAGTGACAATTTTAACATGCTATAATAAATTATCTGTATGATATTTTGAGCAAAAACTTCACATATGTACTCTAGGGACAAAAAAGATTTCTTTGACAGCTTAAAAAAAAGTCTTGTGAAATGTCCCACTTAAGTTTGTGTCATTATGTTAATCAAACAACGGAAGACATAATGAAAATCACTTCTGTAGCTTTAAAAAGATGAATTATATTATAAATGATGTAATTTGAGTAGGCATTAAGGTCCACCTTATTTTATCGATGTCCACTCATATTAAAATTCTGGCCTAATTTGCACAATTGTCAGTGCAAACAGTTTATTTTAGTTAAGTCAGCTCAAACATGTATTTTAGTCGTTGTCTAGACTTAAACCACCCCTATATGTTTTACTCTAAAAAAACTGTGATTTTTGTCATGTACATCATGTGTAAAGTATAAACGTACCTGAGGAAAGAGAGGCCTTTCATCTTTGCATTTCTTAATGCAGTCGGCCACGAGTCTCTTCATGGCTTTAGGACAGCTCTTATAAAGCTTACTTGGGTCTGGAGACAAGAAACCCCGGCCAACCATAAAAATTATCTGAACACAAGCACAGCAAACACAATAGATCAACACACAACTAAAGCGTCTCTCTTCATCAGCAGTGGATTGATGCTTTAAGAGCCCGGAGACAATAAACATGTGCTTAATGACAATATGTGCTTAAAGGGACTGTAAGTAGGATTTACCCCCATCTAGTGGTGAAATTGTATTTTGCATTCAAACGAACAGTGCTCTCTAGCGCCTCGCCTTTCCAAATGCGCGTTGCAACTACGGTAGCCGTTATGTAATCGCTGATCTACTTGTCCGTTTCAGCTGGTTCATGTGTTCTGAATGAAAACGCGTTGTGGAAACGCGTTGGTAGGTGCTTTTTGTCCCGTTCTGCTATTATAGTTTATTAATACGGCGGGACGACATGGAAGCCTCCTTGGACTTACCCGTCCAATGTAAGTAAAGAGAAGAAATTCTAAGCTCAGATCACTAGCAGAGGTCATTTAACACCAACAAGGACATATTTAATAATAAAGACATTGATTATGATTAATAAAACACTTAAAATCCTACTTACTGTCCCTTTAATGTTATAAAAAAAATTACTAAATGGTTAGGCCTCATTTTTAAGATGTTGGGATAAACCATGCCTTTTTTAATACATACGGTAGTAAAGTTACGTGAGCTGATAAGCCAGCGCAAGCATAGTCAAGCAACCCTTAGCTTCAGCACGTACTGAATGGTATTTAGTTGGGAAGGCATTTAACTATCTCAGCACGTAGATTTACAGACACACATGAATGAAGAGAACAAAAAAGACAAAGAAATTATTTGTATGCAATTCACATTCGCTTATTGAACCGTGGCGGTAGTAACCGAACGGTTTTAATATTATATTGAGATCTGTGTCATCCCAAGAAACCCGTGGACTCTTTTCTTTCTTCCAGAAACATAAATATGGGAAAAATTTTCACCTGATCTCTGCTGGCGATCTGTGAGTAAGGCAGCTCTCCTGTCATCAGCTCATAAAGGACAATGCCGTAAGAATAGACATCTGACTGAAAACTGTAAGGATTGTTGTCCTCCATCCGGATCACCTCGGGTGCCTGGGGGTGAAAGTTGCACATGAATAACTCATACGGACACTTCAAACTGAACCGAATCAGAGATATTTAGATGCTGACCATCCAAAGAATGGATCCTGAGGGCTGCTCCACCTGTTGAGAACCGCTCCACCTGGCTTTCACTGTAGCCAAACCAAAATCACCAATCTTCACTGTCAAGCCATCATGTAAGAAGATGTCTGTGTCTGAGTTAAGGTCAAACTAATCTTTACGTCATGTTTAAGTATTAGCTCAGATCGATTGGAAGCTCAACCAAAACGGTCCTAAAAAAGTATCAGGTACTACGTACTGTACCCAGTGAAAAAGCCCCCAAAAGTAAGCTTACCTGACCCGTGGGGTACTATACATTGGAAAAATGCCATTGGACAACATGGAAAAATCAGACCACAGTGCTCTATTGGAAATTAGTATTTGGCACACATTAACACTTTGGCAAGATCTGACTTTCTCTAGAGATTCTCATTTTAAGAACAATGACAATTGCCAGTACAAAGCTTTTGGAAAGCTCTTAAATTTCACGTGTCAATAAAAAGGATACTGTTTGATTTCATGTCACGGTGGATGATATTCTTTGCATGTAGATAGCTGAAAAAACAACATGCAACATGCTCTATTATTATTTTTGAGACTGAAGTTAAAGACGTACAGCATCGAGGCAGAAAAATCCACAACGGCACATGAACTGCCGGGATGTTGGGACTCACTCCATGCCCTGAGCTGTCTGTCTGGCGATATCTATCAGCTGAAACAACTGAAAGTTCGTCTCCTGCACATGTAGGTGTTTGTAGAGACTGCTGCCTTCGCACCACTGCGTCACAATGGCAAGATTGTCTTTCGTCATATAGCCCATAAACAGCAGGATGTTGACGTGTCTGGTTTTCCTGTTATCACCAAAATCCAAGAGGATTCAAACATTCAGAAACAGGCTACATACACAAAACACTTATGTTAATGTAACAGATATATTAACAGTTTACCTGAGAACTGCAACCTCGTTGCGGAAAGCTTCAAATTGCTCTGGTGTTGGTGTGGTGACTTTTAATACCTTCACGGCCACATCACCTACAGCATATTTTTATGTAAGTTCAAAGAATTATAACCTAGAAATTTCAAACAGGTTTGCAAGATTGTAGTGATGCTAAATACCACCGATTAATCAAAAAGCAAAACTTCTTACCGTGCCATTTCCCTTTGTAGACGGTTCCAAAAGAGCCTGAGCCAATCCTACCCTGCAGCATGACCTCCTTACCTTCAATCTCCCAGTAATAAGTTGAGTCTCGCTTATCCCGTGGCTGCTGGAAAACAATGACTGAGATTAGTTCAGACACTCGAGTTAAATGCTGTGTGTCATTGGTGTAACAGTGTGTCTTAATAATGGGTACCAGCAATTTTCTGTATATAAAGAAAAAGAGGGGACCTAGCACAGATCCTTGAGGTACCCCATTGCAACATATGATATCATTATGACACAGCTCTCCCACAAGATATTCTAAAGATCTAACTCTGATTTGTACTGGCAAGGTGGAGGTCCTATAAGGCCCATCACTGATAGTAGGCTAGTTAGTAGGAACCGGTGATTGTAGACCAGTAGTCCAGCAGAATATATAATAAAGATTTTTAAGCAAGCCACCGAGCTTGAGTGACAGATAGCAAGGTAATATCAGTTGAATGGTCACTTGTAAAACCTGACTGATTTAAAAAAATCAAATAAATACTTCTGTCTTTTGTTCAGGCTTTGATTTTAGAACAAACACAACTGCATTCTTTTTCTGTAGATGCAGCTCTGTGCACATGAAAGAAAGCACGTTTGGAAAGATCTGTTAATTTAAACCACTGGGTAAAGCTTTAATAGTGGTAAAAGTGCCAAAGCAAAGCTGTAAAGCTCTAATTGTCACACAGGTGATGTAACACCGCATCTGCTCCAATAACACTCTTGATCTACAAAAACACTATCACTCGCATCTAAAAAATCAATCATGTGCAAACCAGTTAAGCTTTTTAGTTTTGATTTGCCGCTCATGAATAATACAAAACAGCTTTGAAAAGTAAGAGTAGAAAGACAGAATCAATAGTAAAGTGTGAGTAACTCCATGATCAACACCTCACAGCTCCGGTCACATTTATAATATCTATCTCTACAGATCTGTCTGTTATAGTTCCTATATTATTGAAAGATTTTTCCACTATAGGAATACAAATGGCAATAGTAAAAATTAGGGCTGTAACGATTAATCGTGCAAATGCGCATTTTCTTAATGAATGAATTTAAACTATATTATGGTGAAATCTCGGTACGGCCCAAAGCCAGGGGGCGCTCTCGTGCAGAAACTCCCTTTGTACCACAGAAGAAGTAGCATTACAAACGCTATTCCAGGAAATGTCTAGAAAAATATATTTCTGTTCTTCAAATTTTTTCAGGTATTTTCATGATAATAAAAAATACTTTGAATGTTTAAAGAGTGTTGCTCATAATGATTTTTGATTGATAAGGACTTCGTACTGACCAAAACACCGTAGTACACACACAAGATGTGCATGAAACACAGAATTGATTTAAATTTGATTCTGAATCAATTTCAGACAGGCATTTTTAATGGGACACGTGACTTATCGTTACAGCCCTAGTAAAAATATAACTTCAAATTGTTTGTTTTGATTTTAAGAGTAAAACATGACTTTTTAGGAACAAAATCTACTAAATGACCAGAGTTCAGAGAGCTTACACTTTTGACTTTGTCTTGCGTGTTGACAGGTGCTCGCTCTCTTGAGGCTGGGGCAGGTAAATTATTCTGACTCCAACCTGTTGGGATCTGACATTAAAAACCAAAGTGAGTTTACCCAGGGTTCTGTGTGAAAAGCCCGTAAAACATACACACACAACACTTGAAAGTGGTCAAGCTCCTGTCTTATAGTGCACAGTAGGGTCTTACTGAAGCAATAAACTTATATATCAAAGCAAACAGCCATCAAATGGCGCTTTTCCATTGCATAGTACCCCACGGTTTGGTTAAGTTTGGGTCGGGTCAGCTTACTTTTGGGAGCTTTTCCATTGGGTGCAGTACGTAGTACCCGATACTTTTTTTCGTACCACCTCGGTTGGGGTTCCAAGCGACACGAGCTGATACCAAACGTGACGCGAAAACACTGTAGGTCACTAATTGGTCTGAGAGAAGCGTCATCGTTATAATGTAAATATTAGCTTTAGCTTACGTCATCTTATGTTAAATAATACACTAACAATTTTTATAGATCACATTTTCTTTTTTTAAGAATACTTGTTTTTAAATTATTTCAGTACTTTGGTTTTGTTGTCATTTATGTAACGATCTCTGAAGTATTTCGGATGTTTATTTTTATTATTTTATAATTTAAACAAAACTTTTTTGAAAAAATAGAAAACATTTTTGTTACCATCAAGATTTTACTATTTATGCTAAACAAGCCAACATTAAAGAGCCCCTATTTTCTATTTCACGATATTACATTTCCTTTGGTGTGTAAGTGTGTATTAGTTCATGTTAACTGCAAAGGTACAAACCCAAAAGTAAACATTGACACAAGTTATTGTTTCAAAAGTAAATCTTTTATCTTCGACTACAACAAACACGCGGATTGTAGGCAACGGTTTACTTCCTCGGCCTGTTGATGTGGACACGACGGTCATTATCATAACTGCGCCTGCTTCCGATTCACAGACTGTAAGTAGTCTAATGTTTTCATATTTAAAGAATTTACTACTGACTTAACCATGAATCAAACATGAGTTGTGTGCAGTACAGAGTAGCACTTGTTTGTTGTTTCTACGATCACAAATGCAGACATGGTTTTATGTTTTAGTATCATTACGTTACCAATCTATTACGTCGTGCTTATGCCGTACTGGCAAAGTTGATCGATCAGCTGGGTCATATGCATTTTCTGGATCAGATTCGGCTTGTAAAGGATACTGTAGAGGCAGCCGGTAGTTATCGGGAAATAAGCCCCGACAGTGTGATCAGGACCCGACGCGAAGCGGAGGGTCTTGTATCACACTGAAGGGGCTTATTTCCCAATAACTACCGGCTGCCTCTACATTATCCCGCTTATTACACGGCTACTTGTCACATAAGAAAAAAACGGACATGAATATGAATTTGAAACATTTATTGGCATATTTGTTTTAAATTAACATTTTTATCCTTCCGCGAAACTTTGCACAGATGCATAAAATGATCGTAATACCTTATTAAGATCCTCTGCTTCATACTTGTCTGTCTCCATTTTTTTCTCTTTAACCAGTCTTTGAGAAGTTTTAATGCCCATTCTGTATTTTTTTGTGTGTTGGCTTCGTAGCTGTCATGCTCTATTTTGTCAAGTTCAGTCTCAGTAAGCTCTCTGTGTCTTGTCGTGGTTGTCCAGTGTTTGTCACAAGATGGCACCAAACAGTAATCTTTATTGATCTTTATTGCCGCGGAGCGATTTTACTCGTACAAGTAGTACCGGCTATGCGTTATTACTTTGGAGCAGTTATTATTTGAAAAGAACGAACGTGCAAATGTCTCAACTGACCAATCAGAATCAAGCATTCCAGAGAGCCGTGTAATAAGTATTGATAAGGTAGTGAAGGCAATATTAACTCCTGATGGAAGGTGATCTTTCAAATATTGTAAAGAGCGTCACATTTCGGCCAGACGCTTGAGTTATTCAGTCGGCCAATCACAACGCACTGGATAGCTGGCCAATCAGAGGACACCATGCTTTTCAGATCAATGAGCTTTGTAAAAATCAACGCTTTTCAGGTGGGGCATAGAGGAGCAATAAAAATGTACGGTACGTGGAAAAATATGTTTTTTAACCATAAACCATGCAAACAAATTGTATTACACCAAATACATAAAAAAGCGTTGTTTGTAACAACGTAATAGTGGCTCTTTAAGATAAATGTACAATTTAACAAAAGAAGATTACTACATCTGCTCTCTTAAGTATCACAGGCAGTAGATGGCCATGTTACCGTGTAAAGAAACACTTCACGCCTGTCCACATACGCAATGTCACAGAGAAATAAATACAAACAATCAAGACAGCGAAAGCATTGAGCATTAAATGGACGATGAGGTAGATTTTTTTACAACAAGTGACCCTAACTACAAAGCACCAAAATTTTATAAACATTGTTGGAGAAGTGTTAATAAAATCTGTATCATGAGTAGCAAAAACACAGTCCTCTAAACCACCTCTGTTGCTTTGCTTATACTTGTTCATGCCTATAGACTAAATAAATACATGACGTCACCATTATTACAGATTCACACATGTGTTATTTACATGGAGACGATTGACATTGCTATCAAAAATGTGCATTTTGAAACCCATCTTCAAAAAAGTTTGGTTTATCATTACCTCAATCTGAGAGCTGTCAACATTGATTGAACTGCTGACCATGTGGACATTGGGTGTAGAGGTAGACCGCAGTCTCTGGGTCAAAGCCGGTCCAGTGGAGGGATAAGAGCTGGCGTAACTGAAGACTTGAGATGATGTTGAATGTCTGTACACTGAGCTAATGAAAACAAATGAGAAATGAATACACACACAAACAGACATCTTATATCTGACAATGAGTCTTTAGGCTTAATAAACTGATCATGTGTAAAGTTAAGTTATCAGGGAAAACTCAGCTTAAGCAAAATTTAACCAGCACAGGTACATTCCTGTCCATTTCCCTGATTTCGCATGGCATGTAAATGCCTTAACCAGCTTTCTTGTAGAATTGTGTCCACGTGTAAAACATAAATGTCACAAACGAAAGTCACGCATAAAAGTCTGCTCTCGACTCATGCAGTTGATGAAGAAACCGCAATATAAAAACCTCATGTAAGATTCAGCAGTACAGCTTTAGGCAGGACTATAGGTGTTTGTTTTTTTCAACCCCGGGGAGTCAGCCAACATTGGCATAACTTAGCACCCCTTTCTATACATTACATCATTAACACGCTCGCTTGTAAAGTTTATTCATAACCGCTATATTTTGCTACTTATGTTGTCTGTTGATTTTTCTGTGTTTTTTACCCTGCTTCTATTAATCTAAAGCTGCTTTGATACAATTACCTATTGTGAAAAGCGATATATAAACAAAATGGAATTGAATTAAATAACATCACTGCCTGTGAGAATCCTGACAAATCTCCAAATATAGTGAAAACACAGAACTGTATAGCGGGTTAATTGATTTGCATGTAAATGCATGAAAACAGTTTTCTATAGTATATTTTGATAGATATCTGCTCGTTTTGCACATGTAAACGCATGTATTTTGTCCAAAATAGTGATGGAGACACCAGTTTGCTCACACTGCTGGTCCTGAACTACAGTAGGTTAAGTTTAAAAAACACAAACGCAGAGGGATTTAATTTATTATAGACGGTTTCTGCAGTAACAACATAAACAAGCGGTTTTCGTGGTCAACACGTAACTTCCGGTAAACTCCCCTAAGAATAAATAACAACAACGTACTTTAAACGTAGCTTATTTATATAACAAGCTAAATAAACAACACCAAGGAAACCAAACCATTTGTTATTTCCGACGAGGTATTTGTTTAACTCTTTCACCGCCAGCGTTTTTAAAAAAAGTTGCCAGCCAGCGCCAGCGTTTTTTATGATCTTCACCAAAGTTTAATGTCTTCCAGAAAATGTTCTTCTTTAAATATATAAACATACAATATACCAATTGAAAGAACAGACCCTCTGTTACCAAAAAAAAAAAAACGTTTCATCCTACCTTCAGTGGTTCTTTTTGTAATCAGCATTTGAATATGGGTAGGTTTCTGCAAAAACACCACATTTTGAGCAAAAAGCAGAGATAATTCCATTTTTGTGACGGACTTTTCATAGAGATCCCATTCAGAGCGATCTTTAAAACAGACACGGACATGCAGCCGCTTGCCATAATTGACGAGATATCTCGTCAATGGCGGTGAAAGAGTTAAGAGTGTTTAGCAACTATTCAGACCATTAAAAAAACTGAAACCGGAAGTAAAGTTCGGACCAAACGCGTATCGTGTCACCGCACGTGCGTCCGATGAAACCGTCAATAGGTCAAGCTGAATCAGCTTAGCTCAAAATCAATGTTTCAACAGATTGCACCTACTGGGTTTATCTCCAAACACTTTAAAGCAACCGATGTGTAAAGGGTTCATTATAGTTGTGCGTAGGTCCTATGGCGTAGCCACGATGGCGTAGGTTACGTGTCGTTTTCATATATACTTAAGCGTCGTCGTCTGCGTCATCGTGCAAACACATGCAGACCGCTGGTAGGCAGTATCCATGCGTGTAACAACAGTAGCAGCTTGGCCAGTGGTTCAGTGGTTCAAGTAGGTTGCCTACAAATCGGAAGGTTGGTGGTTCAATCCCCGGTTCTACCTGACCAAGTGTCGAGGTGTCCTGGAGAAAGACACCTAACCCCAACTTCTCCCGATGAGCTGGATGGCGCCTTGCATGGCTGACTCCGCCGTCGGTGTATGAGTGAATGGGTGAATGTGAGGCAACTTGTAAAGCGCTTTGGATGGCCATTGGTCTATGAAAGTGCTATATTAATGCAGTCCATTTACAAACCCACTAACAAAGAAAAAAACAGCAACTTGTTGTGTATGTTTTGAGAAGACCAGCAGCGATGGAAATAAATAAACAGCGACTAATGTTGCAGTTTGAGTTAAATCACTCCTCAAATTGGCCCATTTTTGTTCTCACCGTTGCAAACGGAAATACCTGTGACGCAGTTTTTTTACCTGACGGGAGGGGTTCTAGTGGACCAATCACAGCGCTTGCGATCCGCGTATAACTGACGCGCTCGTAAAAATTTGGCGAGGTGCACGTCAGGCTACGGATAACCTACGGCGTAGACATTAAGCACGACTATAACATGGGCTTTAGCGTTCACATACCCAATCATGATATGAACCCTTATTTTTTTTCTTCTGCAGATTATAAAATACAGTAATGATGATAGTCACACCCAAAGTTTATGAAATCTCTTGTGCAACAAACATCAGAAAGTGTGCGATAAGAAACTGGAAGTGACTATAATCACCAACAGAGAAAATCAACAGATACCTCCCGGGAAGTCTGCTCATGGATTCCCTCATTCTCCGTGACGTCAGTGAAGGAAGAGACGGAGTCACACTTTCACCAGGAGTTGGAAACAATCTGTCAAACATTACATACATGTAAAGAGAGATCGTTTTGAGGAGGGGAGGAGATCTGTGTATTTCATTAAAGATTATGAGGCCACATGAATTCAGACATGTTTTAGTAATGTTTTCGAAGGATAATTACAATAATCTTAAATCAACAGACAGTCAGATAAGAGGTTTGACACGTACAGAAGTTGTCTAATGTTGCTCCAGTCCACACACATTGTGGGAACTCTGGTGCTACAGTGCTCATGGAACTTATAACCACACGTCTGACACCGGAAACCATTTAACAGGAACTTCTGACATATATCACAGAAAGCCAATTTCAGAAAGGTTTTCCTGACCTGCCAACAAACAGAAAGGTTCAGGGAATCAAGCAAAGAAAAGGAGTATTCACTTATTTAACACATGTGTGCATGAACAAATCTTCTGTAGCACTCACAAAGTTGTGTGTAGTTAAGGGAACGTGATTTAAAACCTCCACTAGCAGTTCTTCTCCAATCAGTGAGATTGAGTCTGTGTTCCAATCCATACGAGACTTCTTACTGTAAAAATCAAACATTCATCTGATGATGTATATAATTATATGTGCTGTATGAAGTGTTGTGTTTACACAGATGGGTTAGTCAAGTGATCTGACCTTCTCTGGCCTGGATGTAGACTGAAGACCGCACAGCATTCAGGCTGAAGACCTCGAACCTTCAGAGCTTTAATCAAACAGTTGTGTAGCGTCACACCAGGACGCACATTAACCTATGGTTTCAATGCCAATATTACAATGGGTTAATTTTACATTTGACTACAAGACCACTGATAGATGGAGTGTACTACTACTTATAAAGCCCTATCAGTGTACAGATGCTCTCTCACCACCGTGCGCTGATGGTTGGGCAGGAAGACTCGTATGGTTCGACTTTTAGAGTCATCCGATCGGTGTCGAGTACATGCTGATTCTCGCATCATTACAGGACTCTCAAACCCTGAGTTCTTCATACTGTGACCATTGCTGATGTTTCTCCGGACTCCCTGAAGCTCCATCACTTTAAACACAAATCATATTGTTCATCAGTAATACATCATGCAGTAAGCTCTGATGTATCATGAGTTTCATGAATATCCAACACAATGCCATATTATCTACTAAACTATGAAATGAGGACAACATGAGTTTATGAAAGTGATTATGGGCAGGGTTGGGTAAGGGCAAGGGCCTCACAATACGATATGTATCATGGTACATGGGCCATGATACAATGTATCATGATACGATACAATACATTGCAATACTTGCAAAAATGTAAAAATAGAGCTGATTTTTTTACTTTTTAAAGCCAAAATGCTTCCACACGTCAGCTTATTTTCTGCCTTTTTCTCACTCCCGCTTATTGACATTGAATGACAGTCAATTGGACAGCGACAACTACAGCAGTGGTGGAGGAGGTTGTTCGATGCACACAGAGGGATTTGATGGGGTTTTAAAAATATTGATAGTATAGATTGAAATATCGATACACTGTCGTGGAAAAATGTATCATGATAGTCAGCTGTATCGATATTTTTGCACAGCCCTAATTATGGGGTGGTTATCTTAAGCCAGGACTAGGCCTTAGTTTAAATAGGAAATATAAGTTATTATAACACATGCAAAACAATATGTGTGTATTTGAAAATTTCAGTGTGGACAGCTCTTACAGTTATTTTTGTCTAAAACTAGTCTTATTTCTGTCTGGGAAACCGCCCCAATTTGTTAACACCAAACTAGCTGTATCTCCTCTAGATCTAGACATCACATCCTGATAAATCATCAACCAACCATGTTACACACGCACACAAAGATTAACGTTATCAGCTTGTCTCACTGTTCGTTTTGGTGGTGCAGTTATAAAAGACATTCATAAACAAAGACATTCATGATTTAGTGTAAACTTATCAAATATGCGCAATAAATGTTGAAAATGTTATTGCTGTAGATAGGAAGGTCACAATCTGTACATAAGCGAGTTGTTTACAGTTACACAATTGTCGTGCTCATCTGAGGCCTTTTCTTTACTTTTCTTTAACTATTAAACTAATAACTAACTTCGCAAAATAACTTTGCGCACATCGCAAATCCAAAGTCTTGACACGCGTACCACAAATACACAACACAACATAAAGTTAACAGCAACAAACACTGACTCACCACATAAACTTTCAGTAGATCCGCCATGAGTTAAAGACGCGGTGATGACGTCACTCGGCCGGCAATGAAAAAAGACGATGACGCCTGCCGCGCGCGCACGCACGCGCACACATCAGACTTTTGGTTGTTGTCACTGTCACCCAGTTGGTTCATTTACAATATGAGATTGCTGACATGAGCTTATCTTGGAGTTTTGCCCAGTCTGTGTTAATATCACTTTAATTTATGGGCGTCGGAAGCAAAAACAATGTGGGTGGGTCCAAAATATTTTCTTGTATTCTGATGCCTTTTTATTAAACAGTTGCTTTTATAGCTTGAAAACTTTGTTTATCTTGTTTTGTTGCAGTCATGCAGCAGGCGAAAGTATTGAAAACACGAAATGTAGTTTAATTTATATGGACTCTAAATGAGTCAAGGGGAATGGATTTGAGGAAGCAGCAGGCTGAAGCTAAAACGCGGAACAGAGTTTATTTTATTAGGGGATTCCTCGAGTGGAATGGATTTGACAGACGGCGCAAAGACAAGTGAACTAACAAATGCGCTAAATTTGAGAAAAGGTGAGTGGGTCCAACATCATAGGTCTTAAAAAAGCATATAATGGCTCCGACGCCCATGCTTTTATTATAATGGTCCAGCTACAACCTTAAAGATTTCACTATTATTACTGATTTTTTCAATGAAGTTTTTCTTCTTTTTTAAAGGTCCATTACAATGTAAGATGAAAAGGCATGTCTGGTTTAGCCCCACAGTCTCAGAAAAAGTTTATAACATTTAATTAGATTACAAGATCTATTTTTGAAGACAATTAAAATTCTATAATAAATTGTATTATACTCCATATTAATTATATATTCTTATTTGCCAAGACACGCTTATCAAACTGGCATCCACTTGACCTTCATCATCACCTTTTTAGCACAGCTGAAGTTTTCTCTTGCATACTTCTTCATTTTTTTCACATTTATTCAAGATATTAAATGTAGCCAGAAATTTAAAGTAGCAACAGAACTTGTCAAGGAGTATTAACCAAACTCCAACCATCATGTAGGCTTCTTACAAAGTATTTTACAGTATTTTGAAATTTGAAATACATATATTAAAAAACTGTCCATCCTTGAGGGATCATTTATTAATGAGTAATACACTGATAGTTTGCCTTGTGTACATTTAGCAGTTGTGTACAGATTCCAGCTCTCCATTTTGTTTATGTTTTTTTGTGGTATGTCTCTCTGGAGCAGAAGGGTGGAGAAGATGATTTTTACATCAGATACCATAATTGCTCTATAGCAAAAATATTTAATAAATAAAAACACATGAAATACATAAAACAGTACTGTAAAATAAAAATGCTAGTGTTGCAGATGTTATATTTCTCATTTTATACATGTTGGAGTGTATAAAATTTTGCCTGAGGGGTCTTTGTTGAGTGTTGTCCTTTATGAATGTCGTATCTCTAACACACAATGGTTTTACTTATTAATTTTTTTCATATTGAATCATTTGAATCAATGCATTTTTATTTAATCATTTTAATCATCTATCTAAACTAATTAAAAGCAATCTAATCTAAATTTTATTGTAATTATTTTACAATTAACATCAAGGTGACCATAAAATGAAAACTGGGGACATTTTATAAAATATATAACATTTAAGTGAATTTGTGCTTAAAACAAGGAAACAAGGAAAAAAACTGGCAATGGGGTAAGAAAATGTTTCTTTAAGTGTTGGGTGATTATTTTGCTTGGTTTAAGCACAAATATGATATTGTTGGTCTAAATACTAGACTTATTTTCTTAGGTCATTTAGATTTAAGAATTTTTAGGTATTTGTACTGGAAATAATATTAAGTAAGAAAGTCGTTTTTTTGCAGTGTTTCTAATTCAATTAATTAAACAGTTCTGTATCCGGAATCTAGTTGTTTTCCTTTTATACAATGCGCAGATATGACATACCTCATCGAATTTACTTCTAAGTTACTACTACAGCTGATTTCATAGCATTGTAAACGTGAAGAACTGAATGCAAAACATATTTACACCAATGCTGTGATCAGTTCACTTCATTGGTTTATTACTTTAATTTAACATAAGTAGTTACTACGTTAACCCCTAATAACTTTGACTCTTTTCATATCTTTTGATAACTTGACTGATGATAGCTGATGACGCTTATCGTAGTAAAGTATTCATCTGTATATCTGCTCGTATAATGATATTGTTAATGCCTTGCATGGTTGAAGTAAGCCTTTTTTTAAAGGGTATAATGAATAAGACTAGGCCTGGCTGGAGTAAACATGTATCTGAATATAAGGATGAAGCCCAGGAAGCTTATAAATTATGGGTTATAGCAGGTAGACCCAGGCAGGGGCCTGAGCTTGATTATAAAAAGTCTACAAATGCAAGATACAAGTACGCTATTCGTTTTATTTGTAAAAAATCATCAATCCTCGAGGGCTGATTCTATGGAAGCTGTTAAATCAATACATTGTGAGAATCCTTATTGGTATGCCCACCAGATGATGCAAGTAAAATAGGGCAATAAAGTCTCTGCCCCTTTTGGGGTTAGTAATGGTGTGAGACAAGGGGGGGGGATTTGTCCCCAATTTTATTTAATCTATTCTGTAGCTATATATTGTGTGTGTTGTATGTTGGTTGTTTATCGTGTCTTAACGTCTTGTTTGTATTATTCTTTTGTTTTATCTGGACTTTGAGTCTGTAATAAAGTTTTAATGATGATGATGATCATTAAAGCAGTGGAGAGCAACCAAGTTATCAGTGTAGCTCGCAGCTCCCTCTGCTGGTGAAAATAATCATTACATGATTGCTCTGGTCTGGTACTCCAAATGTTGATCGGTCTTTTTCAGTGTATTTGCTGTTTGTTTTGGGCGTGCTATAAAACGGGGACGTCTGATCACCTTAACTAACATGTTAACACATAATATTGAAAATACAAGATAAGTTTAGACCAGATCTAGTTGTCCCAGAGGCATCATTCATCATTAGCATTCTTGATCGTGCACAGTACCCTCATACTAAGCACTGCAGTATGCACTGTCATGGAGGTGAGAGGGCAGAGCAGTACGCTAGTATTCAAGACGCGTTTGTGGGTGGGATGATGTCTTTCTCTACCCATAATTGGACAAAATGAGGGGCGGTGTCTGTAGATATTCTTTCCTCATTGGCTATCCCACTTTTGCTCTAGATGTCTTATTGGCCACTGTAGCTGTCATGCGCAGAACCGAAAGGAGGAGTTAGCCGCGGTGAGTCACAGCTAACAGGCTAGTGTTCTTCTGTAGGTGAGTACACACGTTGTTAATTGTAAATTTATGACGAAAACGACATTTATTTATATTAATCTATTATATGCATTAAATGTCACACATGATTGTGTTAACCACAGGACTCGCGTGTGTATAGTAAGTGTGTTTGAGCGTGGACTGTTAGCCGCGGCCTGCAGTAGCGCGTGTCAGCGCGGGAAACTCTCATATAAGTGCACGTGCACACTGTGCAAATCTACATTTAAAACGCACAAAACAGCATAAAGGTGTTATAGGGTGAGTGTGATTATGATGTTTGCGAGCGTTTATGCGTCTATTAACTTTCATATGTATAATGTAACCTTAGACGTGTGAATCTGTATGATCATGAAACCATCACACGTGTGTATAAATAGATTGGTATGCATTGGTTTTTTGGGCTATTATCATTCCTGTGTGGATCCTTCATAAGTTCAGAAGTTATGTTAAAGATAGATTGGCTCAGTGTTACCTATTTTCTGTGGAATGTAACTATTTTCTATGGAAAGTAGCTAAAGCATGCTTGGAAAGTCGCCAAATGTCGCTAGAATACGTAACTTACATATCAGTGACGTCATCACGCCGTTCTTGCATTGTGACTTCACTGGCACTTCAAATTCTCTTGCTCTCTGAACTGTCACAAACGATATTTTAATACAGCTGAGTGCCTAACGATGTTTCTCATTTGTATATTGTCTGCCTCTTTTGCCAGACAACAAACAAGTATGAAATAGTGACTGAACGTGACAAATTTGAGAAAAATAGACCCGAGGGCGACCCGACCCAGTGGCAATTTTTTAACCCAACTGAACCCAAATGTCAGCGGCACCGATGTGTGTGCAGTCTGCATGCACCAGTCATATAGAAAGACATCCGTTGGCCTTGCATTTATTATCCATTTATTTTCGTTTGTTATCTGATGATGACCTCAAGGTAACCGCTAAAATGTACGTTTAAAATTGATTGACAGGTGTGTTTCAACGAAAATGAACCTACTGGCAGCCACAGGATGTCGCAACCGCTCTTGGAATATGGGGGGAGGGTTGGAAAAGGACTTGATGCAGACATGCAAGATAGTTTTGGTCTTCTCTGGTCCGTTCGGCAAAAACATTCATTTTTAAATTACCCAAGACCTGATGTCGCTATTGTTATACCCGACCGATGTCCGAGGCACACGTGATATTTTTAGACCCGAACCCGCTCAGGTCTCGAATCAGATCCGTAAAGAACTCCAGTACAAGGCACATGAAATGCATACAGATCTTAAGCTACGGCTCACCCAAAAGTCGCTAGGTTTGTCGCTAAGTGCTTTTTTGTAAAAGTTGCTAAAGATGTCTGAAAAGTCACTAAATCTAGCGTCAAAGTTGTAGCTGGATAGGCTACATTTGGTGTCATCAAGGTACTCTCACCTTAATAACAGTTGATCGGTTATGCCCTTAATCTCTTCTTTGTATTTTTATATTATTATGCAGTAGTTACTATCATTACCAGTATTGGGTGATTTGCCCCATTTTGAGATCGTCCTATCGTCAGCCTGTGAGATCGCCGATACATAATAGTATCGGGGGGCGGGGTAGTAGTTTACATATGTATTTACTTGTTCATTTTTTACTTTTTAATGACAAGTCACTTGATTGGTGGACAAAAAGAAGCAAGGGCAACACTGTCATGACCGCAACCTTCTTAAAACTGATGGCATTAATCCATCTGCGTCATTAAGTCCAGGCGCTCTAAAATTTCCTGCGTGCCAGAGAGTGGGAACAACAAACTCGCTGGTTTGCAGGTAATGTCAGAGTAATGTAACCAATAGGGGTGTAACGGTTCGTGTATTCGAACCGGACCGTTTCGGTTCAGGGCTTTCGGCACGGTGCGCACGTGCACCGAAAGTATTTTGTGTGCGCCTGTGCGGAACATAATACGTGCGTTTCCGCACGAACATATTAAGTGTCGGAAGTCTCCGCGTTCAGCGCAAGTCTTCTGTCAAACATATAACATAATTCGGCCCGCAGAAAGATTTTTATTTACTTAGTTGTATATCCGTTTGATTATTGATGTAAACGTTTACGTGTCGTATCTAAAAGCGCATGTTAAACGCGTGTCAACGCGCTGCTTTGTTCTTTCAAAAGTGCGTGAGAGGATGCACGTCTTTCGTTGCTACGCATTCATGAGACGCGCTTTCTGTGACAGCAAGAATAAGGAATGCGTGATCAGATTTTTCATCTGCATATCACGTCAATCATATCATTGTCACAATGCGATCAGCTGGTCGGGACAGAGAAGAGCTGTAACCCGGGCTTACTCAGCTGTTACTCAGCTGCGGAGGGGTTCGTAAGTAAAGTCACAGCTTACATTGATGACACAAGCAAAGATTAGGAGAAACGTGCAAAAGATCAAAGATGGCTATGTATGCAGCTCACTAATCTCAAAATGAGTGTATAATAAGTATATCATCATGTTGCTTGCTATGCAGTTACACATAGAGCAGTAATATTATTTTTATACAGAGATGGTACATAGCCAATTCAATTCTGTGAGTTAAACAATCCAAAATAAATCAAAACAGAAAATTTTTAGTGGCAAAAATGTAGGCTAATAGTTCATAAATGTATTCAGGAATTGAATTTGTTAGTTCAAGGTTTTAGTAGAAAAAGTTTAAGAGAAGGTTAAGATAAGAGTTACCTTCTGTTATAAAATAATGTAAAAAATAACTTTGCAGTAGTATTTTATTTATTATTTTTTCATTTTATATATATTGTATACTTTAATAAAGTGTTTAAAAAAGTGTAAACAAATTGTAAAAAAAAGTTTAAAGTAATAAACAACCTGCAGTTTAATGTTTGCATTTCTCCCTTACTGTACCGAAAATGAACCGAACCGTGGCTTCAAAACCGGGGTTCGCACCGAACCGTGATTTTTGCGTACCGTTACACCCCTAGTAACCAATCATGCGTATTACAAGTTCAGGTGCTAGGAGTCTGTGCCATGCACATTCAGGTCCGAGCAAGAGTGCACGTTAAGTCCCTGTTCGTGGGCAAAGTGAAGCCCACAAACACTCTCATGCAAGGAAAAGCACGCAATGCGTATGTTAATGTGAAACTTTGAAGATAAAACTATCGTCTACTGGCACATCTCTAATCACTACTTTAATATTGTGATGTGCCCCAAGTGTGTTTTAATGTTGTTCACTCATCCATCTGTGTGTATTTTGATCACGGTGAGGTATATCTCATTTCCCTTCACAGATATAATGGACATGAGTACCAGTGAGTGCTTTGGATGTGGCCGATCCGGACACTGGATCAAAAACTGTCCTAATGCCGGACGTGGGCGCGGCAGGGGCAGAGGCCGAGGAAAGGGTAGGAAAAAGTGACTTATTAAAACAGACTACATACATGTGTGATAAAGCAGTGCTCTAACTAACGTTTGCTCTCTCTCTTTCGCTCTCGCTCGCGCATGCTCTCTCTTTCTGTGTAAAGATCTGTTCTGTTACCGGTGTGGTGAACAGGGCCACATTGCCAGGGATTGTGAACAGACTGAGGATGGTGAGAGGACTCAATCATCACACTGTCTCTCTATCTCTGTATTTCTAATCTTTAGTATTGTTAAGTTGCTTCCCGTAACGTTTGTTCTTCTGTTCAAATGCAGCATGCTATAATTGCCATAGGAGTGGACATATTTCCAGAGACTGTAAAGAACCCAAAAAGGAAAGAGAACAATGCTGCTATAACTGCGGAAAAGCCGGTCATGTGGCACGTGACTGTGACCATGCAAATGAGCAGAAGTGTTACTCGTGCGGAGGATTCGGACACATCCAGAAGTTGTGTGACAAAGTCAAATGTTACCGGTGAGCCAGACGCTCTCTCATTTGTTTATTAAAGAAAATTATGATTATAGCCTACAGTACGATTACGTGCAGCCACAGTTTCCCAAATAATAGTTAATGTGGTGTTGTGAAGGCCGATTAAGTTATGGCATTATAAAGAACTGAAGATCAATGGTGGTCTGAATGTACCTGTGCTGTTTTACAGGTGTGGTGAGATCGGTCACGTCGCGGTACAATGCAGCAAAGCGACAGAGGTGAACTGCTATAACTGCGGCAAGACTGGTCACCTGGCACGAGAATGCACCATTGAAGCGTCCGCGTAACCCATTTCCTCTTTTGCCCCTCCTTTCCGGATTGATGGTTGTTTCTTTTCCCTGAACCCTCTTTAATGGCCAAAGGCTGACATACAGAGGCTTTCCCAGGCCAGTGAGCTGCTTTGAATTTATTTTCTTTTACGTAGAGGGGTCAAAAATCTGAATGCATTCAGAACAAATGTTTTTATTTTGGTAGAGGTGTAATGCTTTGTTGAAGGACCCCTTCCATGCTGCTGGTGAGAAGATCTTGTACTGGGATGTCATGCCACACAAGATCACAGCTGTGAACCTCAGATGAAATTAAAATCATGTAAGAGGGGAAGGCTCGGTTTTGGTGTTATTTAGGGTTTTTTCTTTTTTGTTACATGGAGAAATTTGTAAGATGATTTGAGGGTGTGTGATGGATCCTCTTAAGCATTTCTACCACCAGAACTCCAAATCTGATCCCTGCAAGCAGTTCACAGCAAAGTGTGTGCGCGCGTGTGTGTGTGTGTGTGTGTGTGTGTGTGTGGAAAATATAGAGATCTTATATTGATATTCTAGATTAATTTGAAGTTGAGATCCTTAATTTTGCCTTTTGATTCTTTGTTCATTTTATATTCTTTGACTTTTTAGAGAAAGTCATGCTTGTAAAGTTCAGTGAACATTGCTTTGTAATGTTAAAGAGTCATTTTAGTCCTTTCTACCTTAAATGATGAGAACAACAGGAAGTCTTGTGGGTTTAGCAACAATTTTCAAAAAGAATGTTTTGACAGAAATCAAATATTATTTTTGTACAATATCACTTGGACTAGCGTAAGAATATCATTTGCTTGTTTTTAAGTCCGAAGGAAAATGCCAGTTGAGTCCTAGAAAATAGAAATGTAATTTTAAACTATCAATAAAGCTGGAGGAGGAAGAGGAGTGAGTCTCAATTCATTTCTATAATGTTTACAGGTATCTCTGTATGATGTTCAAACAAATGTGTTTTTTTCCAAGGTTGATTCTAGAATAAAGATCAGAGAATAACAACCCTATGAAAATCAAATCTTTAGCAGTACTGAAGGTCTTTTGTTAAGTATACTATATATAAATTAGAATTTAATGATGTTTTCATAGTTCATATAAAGTCGTAAAAGCTTTTAAAATGAATCCAGACACAGATTTCTTATTGAATTGTCTTTGATGCATAATTTAATTACAAACTCCTTTTTAGCACACAATAAAAAAGTTAACATTTGATTGCAATGTCAAGATTTTCAATGAACAACACATTTTGTTTCCTGCACAAAACTTATGAAAATGGGTTGTGCATCATTCATTTTTAAGAAAAATGTAAGTTAAAGTATTTACTTGAGAAATATATTTGTGTTTCAAATGAATTGACTGAAGGACATTCATACGGTTAATGTTAAACTCACTGCCTTGTTAAGAGTGAATTGTGTAGTAGGATTTTCAGATTTATCTCACAATGTTTGTTTATTGTGATATTACATGCAATTGAATCTTGTCAAACTGAGAAAGTGTATGTTTTTCCTCTGGATAAAATCATCAAATGCAATAATGTACAAAGCAACCTTCAATGCATTTATAATGTAAACATTTTAATCAGTATATAATATATGTGTTCCCTGTGTTCGGTTCAAACTCATGACCCTGCTGCTCATGCAATGCTCTATCATTGAGCCATTTACTTGATCTCCTTGATCCATATTATATTATGCATTTACTATAGCCTACGACGACTAAGGTATTACTCAAAACAGGACATAAAAAACAAGTACACTAATAATTATACATATTTTTTAATAAAATAAATGCAAACCGTATGTATCTATATGTATTAGAATACTTCTTTTTATTAAACAAGCCTAATGTTTAATACATTCCAAAAATATTTGAAGGATCTCTGGAATAACTTCATTAGGCAATGCAAGTTTGTATAGCACATTACATACAAAGGTCATTAAAAGTGCTTTACATAAAAATGAGAAAACAATATATAAGAGAAAAAAGTAAGAGGCACACAATAAAAACAAAGATACACAAGAATTTAAAATAACAAAAGAAAATAAATGTGATTTTAATAAAAAACAATTGTCTAAAATGTGTGAAAAAGAATAAAACATGAGTAAAGATCACTGGAGAAAAAAGCAGCACAGTGCTCTTTCAGTAAGTAAGTAAACGCAAAGTTAAACAGATGTGTGTTTAATCTAGATTGAAGCACATCTGATCTCTTCTGGAAGCTGATTCCAGCTAGAGGTGGCATACTAACTAAATGCTGACGCACCTTGTTTTGAGTGAACCCTTGGTATTTCTAACTGACCGGATCCTAATGATCTGAGTAATCTGTTTATATAAAATAGGTTTATATTCAGTTAGCATATCTGTCATGTATTTGGGTCCTAAGCCATGAAGTGATTTATAAACGAGTAACAATACTTTAAAATCTATTCTAAATGTAACAGGAAGCCAGTGTAAGGACCTGATTGGAGTGATGTGGTTTTTGTTTCTTGTGATTTCTGGCAGCAGTGTTTTGTATGAGCTGCAGCTGTCTAATGGTCTTTATGGGGATCCCAGTAAGAAGTCCATTGCAGTAATCCACCCTGATGGTGATGAAACCATGAACAAGTTTCTCTAAGTCCTGTCTTGAGACAAAACAACTAATTCTGGCAATATATCTGAGATGGTAGTAAGCTGATTTGCTTATTGCTTTCACATCATTAATGAAATGAAGGTCAGACTCTTAAGATTACACCAAGATTTCTGACTTTATTTTGTGTCTTTAGACCCCTAGAGTTAAAGGAGCGGTGAATCAAATACTCAATTTTAACTTGATACTTTGTTATATAATAGGTCATCATAGTTAAATGAACATCCTGCATGTTTTAGAACTGAAAACGTCCGTGCTACTGA
The DNA here is from genome assembly GCA_025389145.1 of Misgurnus mizolepis. Classification (NCBI taxonomy): domain Eukaryota; kingdom Metazoa; phylum Chordata; class Actinopteri; order Cypriniformes; family Cobitidae; genus Misgurnus; species Misgurnus mizolepis. The sequence goes on along the minus strand of JAIFKI010000022.1, from coordinate 5,931,579 downwards.
AATATAACAGTTTTTGGCACCAAGCCAGTTTTACAACCAAGTGTGGAATTCGGAGAAATATGACATCAAAGTAGAATTGAAGCACCACGTGTGTCTCAATCAGTAAACATGTCTTTAAAGATTGCCAAATGTAATCAAAATGACTTTTAAATACATTTTTTCTGATAGACTTTTATTTTCACGCGGTGATCTGTTATGATAGAGTTACCATGGTGACGAAGTCTTGGGTTGTGGAAGAACCGCGTGGGAACAACGCAGAAGCTGAATACTTTAATTCGGAGGCTCGGAAAATAACATTAGGAATGCGTGGATAAAGGTTGTTTTTGAAGAGTTCCAGCTCGCGTGGGGAGTGTTTGATTACCTTGTGTACTGTGCGGATTCACTTTTAAAGAAGCAAGTCGATGCTGGATTTGCAGAGAGACTGTGATTAAAAGCACCACTAATATTGGATCTGACGAACATGACACAGCAAGTAAGACATTTTACTTTATTTAAGTTACTGCGTTTCACTATTGCTTTGTTAGAAGAGATCGCTTGATATGTCCTGTTGTAACATCCGTATCTAAACACGTATGTTTGACTGTTTTAATTTACTAAAAACATTAAACGAGTAATAAAGGTGCAACACTTAAGAATACGATTGTAATTTAACGGTAGAAATATGCAAAGGTAGTGATAAGGAAGGACTTATCAGCCGCAATTTAGATTATGATGCCCGCTTACTGTGTTGTATAATTTAGGCAAGTTGCGTTTGAACGGTCAAACACTCACCAAAGCTTTTTTTATCATATAACTGTGGTATGTAACGTTACGTGTATCTAAGAGCAACCTCACAAGCACAATAGAAATATACAAAGTTATTGATAAGAGCTTATCAGCCGCAGTTTATAATCTGATGCGCGTTTACTGTGTTGTATACGGTACTTTAGTCACGTCGAGTTTAAAGTTTTGTTTCTACTTTACTATACGTATTGTCATTTATGTGTATCATCTTTAGCACCCAGAATCTTTTGTGGCTCAAACATATATGTGTTCGGCTGCTATTTTCACACATTAATGTTTTTATAACATTCCCCCACATGTAATGACGGGGAATGAAGCCGTCCAATCATAGCAGTGGGTGTTTACGTCCAGGTCTTCAATGCGGCCTGCCCCTTCAAACGAAGCTTTTCTCCAGAGAGCCACTAATCCATGTTACAAAATAGCCTATTACTTATTGTTTTTGATGTTTTTGAATGTAAAAACCACCCGAACATCATAAGTAGACCTCAGACAACAGTATAAAACAATAAAATCGACAAATTCACCGCCCCATTAAGGTATGTGTTAACCTTGAGAGTTTCATCTTTATTTCCAAATACAATGACCTCAGTGTTGCCTTTGTTTAACTGGAGGAAGTTTGACGCATGCAACAATTAATTTCATTAATGCATTTACATAGAGAGTCAATGGGGCTGTAGTCATTGGGTGACAGGGCTAAGTATATCTGGGTGTCATCTGCATAGCTGTGTTAAGCAATTTGGTTCTTTTTTATTATTTGACCATGTGGGAGGGAGCATATACAAATTAAACATAAGCGGTGCAAGAATAGAGCCCTGTTGGACTCCACATGTCATTGATGTACTTAAGTAATAGTTCAGTTCCCCCTGCCATTGTCTTTATCCACCTTCTCCATCTCTCCAGGCTTATTTTGCTATGGATTATGAGTTATGAGTGCCTGTCCTCCCACTTTGTTGGAATTGATTTGTTGTTACTTGTGTAAACTCAAGAGTGTTTTCAGATTGATGAGTTTTATGCTTATTTATTGCTAACAAATACTTTATAATAAATAATTTTGATGATTATAAAAACAATAAAATTGGTTGATTGGAATGTTATCCCAGTGTAAATCAACAATGATGTTTAACCCTGGAAAATCAGGAAGTCTTTTTAATCCATTGTTAGAGAAATCCACTTTACAGAGCACTTGTTTAATCACGGCACTTTAATCTTAATGTTGTGCTGTTTGTTAAGGGCGTCCAGTATCTGAGGAAGAAGCTCCATGTTCAGTAAAGGTTTGTCCATGTCATCACCACCGATACTGCGTCTCATCCTGGCTCGATGTTTGGGTTTGAGTGATCGAAGAGATTCAGCCTCCAGTCCCGAGTGTCTCTCATCAATTCCCAGTGTAAAAGTCGAGTTTCTCGCTAGTTGCACGCACCACAGCAGTAAGCCGATGAGGATACACAATATGAAGCATAAGACACTGTTATAAAGCAACCCAGGGCACTCAGAAGAGGCGCAGGATGAGAAATCGTCATCTGTCAGTCTGTCGATAGGCCTGTGGATGAGTTCGTCAGGTGTGGCACACACCGCCATCGCAGAGGACTTCACTTTATTTCTCTTCAGCCATTGACTCAGATAGCGGATCGTGCAGTCGCAGTGGAACGGGTTGTCGGATAAGTTAAGCACCTGCAGGTTGTAGAGCGAATCCAGGTGTCCCGCTCTTACTGTAGTCAGGAGATTATGTTGAAGTAACAGCTCTGTAATATTGGCGGGCAGTTGAGGAAACGTCCTGATGCCCCTTGAGCTGCAGTTTACCCTCAGATCTTTAGACGGTAAAGCCACGCATCTGTACGACTCACAATCGACGCGTGCAAAGACTGAGCACGAGACCAGAGCCGTTAATGCCACAGTGAAGTGCATCTCTGTGAGGAGAGAGAGAAAGAAATAAAAGTCACTTTGCATCAATTTAGACACTTGGCAACAATTAGTTTTGAAAAGCAGACACAACTTAACCATTTTATTTTTAACCTAACATGAGACCGAAGGAGACATGACAGTGTTTGAAAAGTTATTTGCGTGGTTAAGAATTCAAGTACAAGCAGGGTGGCCGTGATTATGTCCATGGTGGCCGTGGCCACCCCCTGGCTCCGCCCCTGATCCTTACCTTAACAATCTGTTGTGTCCTGCTCAAGAATCGGCTCATATTGATAAGGTAGTAAAGACGGTACTAACTTCTGTCAGCATTGCTGATATATATGGTAAGGAGCGTCACTTTTCCGGCTGACGTCAGATGTATTCAGGCCAATCACAACGTACTGTAAGCTGGCCAATCGGAGGACACTGCGCTTTTCAGAATGGTAAGCAAAATCAGAGCGTTTTAGGAAGGCAGGGCATAGAGGAGCAACAATAATATATGGTATGTGGAAAATATTGTTTTTTAGCCATAAACCACAAACACATTGTATAATACCAAATACACAAAATAATGTTATTTTTAACAACATCATAGGGGCTTCTTTAAAAAGTGAGTGAAAAGACAAACAAATTAAAAAAACGTTACATTCAGGATTGAGAGAAGTAAACATATGGCAAGAAAAAGTATGTGAACCTTTTTGAATTTCATGGTTTTCTGAATAAATTTGTCATAAAATGTGATCTGATATTTACCTAAGTTAAGGGTATTGACAAACATAATGTGTCTAAAAATAATTACACAAAAAATTCTGATCTTTCATGTCTTTATTAAAAACATCCAAAAAAACTCATGTGCTTGTGGAAAAAGTATGTGAACCCTTAAGGTTTTAGTTTATTTTCAGGAATATATGGCCTCTTAGCCCATGGTTCCACAGATATCATGACATGGCAGATAATCTCTTTTTCATTCCTTGATATACACTACTGTGCAAAGTCTTATGGGAATCGCACACCAGACGCGCAGCTCAGCGCCTTGCCATTCTAAAAAAAAAAAATCGAACACATTGTTTTCTATGAATATATGCACACCGTTGCCAACAGGTGGCGCCTGTCCACGGCGCCCAGCTACGACTCAGGAAGTTGCTTAAAGCTATGTTTATACTCGCCGCGTCCGCATGGGCGCGTTGGTGCGCGCGGCAAAAATGACGTCAACGCAGAGTGGGCGGTCGTGCGCGTTGGGTGCGCGAGACCCCATTTCGCGTGCCGGTGTGCACGGCATTTTTTGTAACTTTCCGTGCGGCTCCGCATCCGAAAATGACCGAACTCGAGGCAATTCTGTCCGAGCAGGCAAGCCTGTGACGTATCTCTTTGATCAATCCAAGCAAAACAATGTATATATTTATCTGACACTCTGTAAGTAAAGTATGGAAACTTTGCAATTTAAAACACGAATTCTTTTACATGATTCAGAATGTTTGGCTTATATTTGTATTGAATGAACCACTAGACGAGAAATAAAATACAAACCTTAAGATATCTGTACTGTTTGTTTAGTAAAAAACGTTAATGAAATGATAATGTTTAATAAAGACATATTTAAAAGATTGTTGTTTTATTCATGTTCTCATATTTATATATCAAACTCTGATGTTAAAAGCACCAGGGTTGTTCCAGCGGACGACAACTTCTATCCTCTTCTTTATGTTTGTTTTTGACTTGTATTGCTCACGTCGCCCCCTGGTGGTTCAAAAAATAGTGCAACAGCGAGCGCGTCAACTATAAACGCCTCGTTGATGAGACGCGCGCGATCCGCGGAGGCTTGCGTTGCGGACCAAAGCGCGAGTATAAACAAAGCTTAAATCCCTGAGGCGCCACAGAGTGCCACTCACATAGTTTAACATTAAATAACATCATATTTGTCCCAAATCAGTAACGATAAACATTGGCTGCTAAAGTATATTTTGCATTTTGAAGTAGACGCTATCTGACTACGCTCGTGCTATTTAATGTGCACTTTCGGTGTACAATACCTCCGAGTTGTCCTAGATGCGACGCTGAGCTGCGCGTCCGGTGTGCAACCCCCTTTAGGCCACCACCACCAGCTTTGTTGTTTTAGCAAAGTTTTAAAGTCCATCCATATTAATTTTTCACTCTTTTTTTATTAAGATACAAACAGAAAATATGTACACAAAATTAAAAACTAAACAATGTTCAGAAGTAAATGTCTTCTTCAGGCATCAGTCAGTATTTAGTGTGACCTATCTTGGCACGAAACACATCTTAAGCTTTTTGAGAAGACTGAAGTCCTGAACCATTCGATTAGAATTAGAAATTAGGATTTAATTTCATTTAGGTTTAAGAGATCCTGCCCACTGCTATTGCTGAAGTGGAAGGGGAGTTTACCCTAAATACTTGACACTTCAGCTTATACTTTTATACAGTTTTAATACTGCATACACATTTCCTGTTTTTTTTTCTGATTGTATTCCATTAAAGAGACTGAGAAATAATTATATACGACAAATAAACAACAAATCTAATGGTAGCATGGTGGCCTAAGACTTTTGCACAGTACTGCATATACAATGCCAATCGCCATGCATATTTACAATCACAAATATTTGACACATCTTTGCAAACATCACCAACAAGAACAAGTTCACTTAAATATTTCTTCCATAGATTTATATACAAAGGACAAACATATAAAAAGTGCTTCTCATCTTCTATCACAGAAATATTTTTTTAAATTACAATAATGACAAATATTTTCTGCAACTGGTACATTACTCCATCTGCCCGTTTCTATAGCTAACTGATGACTTGAACATCTAAACAATAATAATGATCGTACCAGTTGCATGTTATACACAGCCGTAAGCTCTCTTGTATCAACAAAGATTTGCATTGTGAGTATACCGGTATGTTTATGTTTAGTTTGTTATTTACTAAAACCGATGCATACCACGCCTCAAGTGCTTTTTCTTTGACTAAGAACAGCTGTAAATGTTTTTACATCACCTTCACTTTAAGGCCTCCCAAGTAGTAGAATAGCCATAAAAATTCAATAATACTCTAATATTCGTAACCAAAGTCTAAGAGCATATTGTAGCATTTTCTTGGATAATGATAATCAGGCATGGACAGTAATTTTGTCCAATACATAATACAGACGTATACAATGCAAATCTTCCCAGGTCACCCAAAACAGCTATATTGCTCTCATTTGTACTGATACTGTTTATTAGTTATGATACTTTTACAAAAAGACACTCGGACTTTCTCAATACATTCTATTAAAGCCCCATATTTCACAACCAAAATACAGTACTATGGGGCGACCATGCGATCAAACAATAACAGAGCTTGAGTGTAGCTCATTTTTGCTTACGAACGAACTTTAGCAAGGAAAACATTGCTTTCTGTCCTTGGCTTGCTAAATGCTGTCGGATTTTCCACCATGACAATATTGGTGTAAACCACATACACAGGCATTTTTAACAATTAACTGCTTTGATCTGCTCACCAACAAAATACAATTTTTCATTTTTGTTTAAAAGATTTTTTCCAAATGTTCAATCTGTCTCTGTAACTCTCCAATTATATACCTTGTCATAATTTCAATCTGAATACCTTCACAATTTTGCTTTAGCATTGTTATGTATTCAGTAAAAAAATATATTAAACAAAAAAGTCCACACCATGCAGCCTTGTCTCACCCCAATGGTACAATCAAAATATTCTGTTAAACTCATTTCCTTTTACACATGATTTGAGTTCAGAATACATAGATTTAAATACATTAAATACTCAAAATATATTTCTTGTAAAATAAAAATATTATCTATTGTGGAATAACCAGTAGTTCACTAACCTTATTAAGATCTTTGTAAAAAAATACCTATTAAGCAATTAGATCCCTCTATAGTTCCCCGCTTTATTTTATCACCATTCAGGACAAATCACAGCTTCACACCAGACCTCTGGGAAATCTCCTGTTTCTAATATTTTGTTATATAAAGCAAGCATTTTGGGACACAGCATATATGGAGCTGCTTTTAGCATCTCAATAATAATACCACCTGGTCCAGAGGCTTTTCCATTACTCATTGACATAACAGTTTTAAAGACCTCATTATATGTAATATTACCGTTCATAATTTCATCTGCAGTATTATGATTATTTACACAATCTGTAACAAAGTTCTCAAAATCAGCATCTATTTTGCATCAGATAACAACTGTATGAAATATTCTAACCACTTATACGGTGTAATATTATTAGATTGTTTGTTGGCCCCTCTAAAGCTCTTCATTCTCTTCCACAGCTGTTGTTTTACCCGGCAACATATTACCTAAAGTATTGGAATTGTACCGTTTTTTCTTTCTATCACATCATTTTTAAAATTGACTTCTCTCATAAATTTAACTCTTTAGATTTCTCTCATCACCCATTCTTCTAAAATGATTTAGTGCAATATATTTAGCATATTTTTGATGTGAACAAGCTTCGTCCACCATTGTGATTGGTTACTTTTAAATATAGACTTAAAATAGAATTAAGTAGAATTAAGAATTTGCCTGCTTCCTGTAGACAGTCTGTCAGGATTTTAGTTGCTAGATTAGTGTTTTCTTCCACTGCATTACCAAAATCACATATAAAATGACTTAAGTAGATAAGATAACCTTTGCACAAACTCTCTCTCACTGTCTATTCCCCATTTAAATCTTATCTAGGGTGTTACGTTACCATCTGTCTTCATTTTCTGTGCCATTTAAAATAATCATTAGTATAATAACTACCACATGCTATATATTCAGAATCCTCACACTCAATGTAATCATATTCATTGCCTGTTCTAGAAATAAAGTCCCATGCGATTATACATTTTTACATCTCTAACTTGATCTAGCACAATTAAGATTTTATTTTCCAAGGAACCAATACTGTTTTTCTGTTCTCTCTCTCTCTCTCTCTCTATTTGAGCTAGATCCCTCTGGGAAAATATAAGTGAAAATAAAAACAGTGTTGTCTTCAAATAACCCACTTTCATTGTCGGAAAATAAAACTATGCAGTCAGTTGCTTGTACACAAATCCTATAAAGATATTTTACAATAGTATCATGTACACAGATACCTCCAATATTAGGACCAAATGTTGACACTCGCTTATGCACGAGACGGAAACTCATCTTGTGACCTAACTTCTTCACTCAAACAGATGATAAAGTTTCCACTCAAAGTGTCCAATAACTGACTGTTGTTGACCTTTGACTTCAACCCATGAACATTCCATGCTATTATAGTGAGTTCATTTGGGCCGAGGCCGTCATCCTACCTTATGAGAGTTTTAGATAGTCCTTCATGATTCGTTACAATTTCAACTACGGACTCAGACTCTGTGTCATACGTGAACATTTTACAGTCCAAAGAAAGCAAATTGCTACCGCAAGCCGCAGTTGGCCCACAAACACACCGTTATGGAGTTTTATTGTGGCTATCTTTACCTTTTCTTTGAACGCTGGCTTAGAATACCGTACTAGACCTGTCTAAGAATACCGTAAGCCAGGACTAGACCTGAGTTTAATTGGGAAATATAACTAGTTTTAACAAACATACCTTACTAAAAACATTTCTTGTGTGCATTTTGAGGCAAAACAAAGGGCACTGATGTATTTTAAGATATGTCAGTGCAAGTTGTTTTGAGTTTGGACCGCTCTTACATTTATATTAGTCTAGGACTAGTCTAATCCCTGTCCAGGAAACCGACCCATATGTTTGTTAATACTTTTAACTTAAATGAAGATTAGATCACATTTTATGACAAATTTATTCAGAAAACTATGAAATTCCAAAAGGTTCACATACTTTGTCTTGCCACTTTATGGTCTCAGACATTTTAACTGAAAAGACACAATCACAAAGATGTCAAACAGTGGCGCCAAACTTTGTTCAACTTAACAGATGAACTCTATGGAAAACTATGAAATATCACAAATGTAACTACACACAAAAAAATGTGTATCATGCACACAAAACTTACCTTTAAATATATAATTCACAAAAACACAGGGTGTCCAATACCCATCCTGGCTTTAGAAATCCACAAATGTTTTATCAATTACTTGTATATTTATAAAGGCATAAGTATTTCTCCAGTAGACGTTTTTGTTCAGCTGGCGGTTTGTTTTCGACCAATGAGAGGTTTAGGGTCACGTGATCATCATCACTGTGAGCACAAGATAAGATTATCATACATATACAGAGCTGCACATTGATCTCTGACGTGCTTGAGCTGAACATTAAAAAATGAAACTAACTTCAAAAGTAAGTGATGTTTTTGAGTCCTCAGTGACCACTAGAGTAAAAGAGTCCTTCATGTTTTAGCACAGATAATAATAGGCTACAATGACAAGGCTTTATTTAAAACTGGAATATAAAAAAAAATTCATGAAATATACAGTATATCACTGTAAAAATGTTTTTTGGATATTGTATGTAAATATCCTCCAACCCATATAATTGCTTTGGTCGTTTGTCCATTTCACCAAATACCAGATGCATTTACTAAACTAGTGCCTCTACCGGCAGCAGGTACTTAGATAAGATTTTCAATTAAAACCGCCAGGATTAATTGTATTTTATTACACATTACACTATTCAGGCTTTTAGGGCAAATAACGTACCCATTTATTTATTATATGATATAAACACAGCATACAAACCAGTCACAACTTTTAAAAATAAAAATATACTTAAAATATTCCAAGTGTACTAAGGTCAAACGATCGATTTATTTGAAGAAAAGATGCTAAAGTGATGACAATTCGCTGTAAATATCAGATCCGGACAAGCAGCAAAAAATACGTAATTTATGATTGTGAAAAGGCAATCGTGTTTCTCGTGACCAATCGCATCATTACGTCAGCTAAGAATGTGAAGCGCTATTGGCTCCTGTGACCGACTACGTCATGCTGGTTTATGTTTGAATAAGATCTGACTGTGCATTCTTCATATAAAGTAATCGTATGGCTTCAGTTAGCAAGGTTTGCAACGCGAATGGTTTGTAATACTTCTATACTATTTAATGCAATAAATACCTGACTGTACTTTTACTTGCGTGTTGTGTTTTACATGGTTGAGAAGTGGTTGGGTTTATGGTAAGGGTGGGGTTAGATGCTCCAAAATATCTTTAAAACCATAAATGTTTATGAAATGGTTTCTACATTTACAAATTCATAAAATTAAATGTGTCTAATCTGATGAATAAGGCAAAAACCTTAAAACTTAACAACAGGTTGTATAAGCTACTGCCGCTAGAGGACACTAATCCCTTAATCCATCACTTTACGTCGTTATAAGGTGTTTGCACAAATAACCTATGAGGTCATTATTTTTTGGAGGACAGTCCAGAAAAACCATCAGAAACCTCCTGCTATCCTGACCGACCCAAGTCCACCAGTGTGTGGTTATTGATGAATTTTTATAGTTTTATTTTATTGTCATGTGAATTTTTTTTATGTGTATACCTCAAGGAAAGCTGACTATTTTTGTTTATACAACAGGACTGTTGAATGCTTTATTCTGATTGACTGAGAAATGTTCCATTGGTGTTCATTATTTTGCTGTAAAACACACACCTGATCTGTCAAATGTCTTAAATTAACCACCAGAGCAATGTTTGTGGTAACCCTGGTATAAGAGGAATAATTAATTATTTGAAAATAATGCACATCCGCGGCATTACCAACCTTGGGTGATGTTTTTTTTTTTCAAATAATTCGACGTCTCACCATCAATTAATCAGTCATTCAATCGACTGTGTATTTCATATATTCATTTTATTGAGTTTTTGAACATCACAGCTGGACTTTTACATTGACTGTACATCGACATTGAGATGCATTATAAACAAAATATTACAAATTAAAAGCATTTTCTTGCTTAACCCTGATCTAAACTCCTTTCATTTCTTTCTGCATTCATTTGAATAGAGATGTATAGCAGCCAGTGAAGTGACAAACATACATAAGAGATACTATTTCAACAGTGTTTCAGAAACACATCGCTCATAGAAATATTATACATGATATTATCTAGCCAGGATACTATACACAATGATTTTCCCACTTGGTCCCCTAATAGATTTATTACAGCTCAAATGCATCTTTACAAGTCCTGCTTTCATTGACAGAAAAATAGCATAATCCCTTCATCTTTCACATGAATGAGTGAAATAATCTGCATGCATTACTCCAACCAGTAACACAAAACGCAATACAGAACTGCAACTACAGATTGACTACACATAACACTACTCAAGATGACAGAGAAAGACAGGACATATGTAAAAACTCAAAGAAAGAAGATAAAGCTGAATGCATGAGAATGAATCGCAGTCAATGACTCACAATGCGAATGAGATACAAATACACAGCAGGGGCCCGTTCTTCGTACGTCGCTTAATACATCCGAGATCAAATGAGACATCCGAGAAGTTTAGATCTGGCTAATTATAATCTCGCTTATTTGGTTCTTTGAACACCACTGCTGTTGATGATTATTATGGCAGGATTGAATTATCTGAGATCACTGCGCGTTCGTGCACTGCAAGAAAAGTCAATACATATCGATAGTAGAAACACTGATCAGCCACGCTGTGATTGGCCAGTTGTTACAATGGCCAAGAACACGCCCATTTTTAACCCCTGCAGTCTGAGAGCTATTGATGGAAGGTTGTGAACGTTTTATGTGACTGAATTTAAAAACCCAGTTAAAGCTACTTTAGTACATAAATCACCATAAATAATTCAAAATTTTCTGTAAAAATATAATCTTGATATCTTTGCTATGCTTGTCAAAGATTGAAATTAATGATTGTAATTAAAATTTGATGCTCCTAAAGTACTTTAAGTCTCTTTTAAAAACAGTTAAATGCTATTTTGTCTGTTTGTAACAGCAACTTAAAAAGCAGAATAAAAAAACACAGGTGGTGGCCCTCCATCTTCATGTGATGTGCTGGCAGGAGTGATGTCTCTAAACTGGCTGATTGTACAGATAATCTCTGGAGCAGTTGCTCTTTCTTAAACCGACAGCCAATGCAACAATTTAATTCCTGATAAATAAAATTTTAATTGTAGTGTATTATAAGATATAAGTATATATTTTGTGCAGTTGTAGATAATACACCAACACTTTTAGCAGTTTCCAATAATGTGGTAAATAAAGTATGATGTGCAGTAAGGGAATGGTAATGTTATTCTACATCAAAAGATTATAAAATACAACCGTTTCTGATAGCAATGCACATGACAGTAAAGAAATCCTCTCAGATGGTAGTCCTTTAGAGAAACTATATGCAAGTGGTTAAATAAGTTTACTTCAATTGCATTATTCTTAACTGATTTCTGACTATATTAGCAGTATTCCACGTTAACTGAAAGTCCTGCATCTCCTTAGTCTGCACAGAAAAGTGTAGTAAAGAAGATAAAGATATGTGAAAATATGTGCAAAAAACTTATTTGGTTATTTTGGTCATTTTTGTCACAGAACAGGGACAGGGTAACATATTTGTAGACAACGTTTTAAAGATAGAACAGATAGAAATTACTAAACCCTTTCATGCATGACATTGTAAGCTACTTGACAATCTAAAGACAAAACTAAAATAGGAGATTAGTTAATTCAAATGAAAATTATTTCACACTAAGTAATAGTCTTTATTGTACATAACATCTATTAGTGCTGGGTATGATTAATTGCTGTTTTTATTAAGGAAAATTCAAACAAATTTAAAATGAATGTGATCAGCATGTCATTCGTTTAAGAATAATAATCAAATACCTGTTACACAAAAACAAGTGGCACAAGTACAGAAAAAATATATTTGTTATATTATATATTTTTTAAATAACATCGCTTAAAGATTTAATTAATATATTCTTTTTTATTACGTGTTGAATTTGAAAAGCTCTTTATATTAATCATGCATCTTACGCAGATTGCGCTCGTATAATGAAGAATACGCGACTGCGTCAGACTTTCCGTATCACATCCGCTTAAAAAGGTACAAACTAATCTTGTTTACATGAAATAAGCCTGCTCCCGAGCAGGTTTGAGCTTAGGGACCTGTTGCTATGACACCAAGTTTAGAATGAGCTTCGAAGAACCAAATAATCCAAGATCATGCCAAATCATCAACAATCAAATCCAGCTAACTGAGTTAGCGACGTACGAAGAACGGGCCCCTGGACATAATGTCAACAATCAGGAAGTGTTTAGATGGAGCAGCTAAAGAGTGTTTGGTGAAGTTAATTCAAAGACATAGCAATTTAATGGAGAATTTAAGGTATAAACACAGTAAAGAGAGGCTGTGCTTCATAGTCAGGACTGAATGATGTTACTGGACACCAGATTTTCATATTCACATATCATTGCTTTTAAAGAGCCGTGGTCCCTAAATAACAAATATTAAGGACACAAATGTTTAAAAAAAAATACAGTGAAATGTTTGAATGCCTTCCGTTCTTCAGAAAATTCTGTTTTGGCTATCTGTGCTTTATATTGAATAACAAATGTCCACTGTTGACCAATCAACACCCAGGATTTGTTTATTATAAGAAAAACATTTGACTGCGTAGTTCATAAGAATAATTTCTGTTCTCATGATATAAAAACTGAATTCCTCTAAACATTCAAACACCTGCATGATATGACTGAATATTCACCTGAAACTCTGTATAGATGACAAACAATCTCCTTATTCCTTAAGTGACAAAGATAACTGTTTAACATGCTTGCACTTTAATGTCATGGTAACACTGCTTTATTATTAATCATAAATAAATATATCAAGAACATCGTAAACTAATCACAGCCAATCCCACTGAGAGTATAAACACTGGTCCGATCAGAATCCAGACATCCACTACAATGAAATATGTCAAATGACAAACATATTGCAGTAATAAAGAAAGTAAATGATCCATAAATACATAGAAAAATAATCCAGTCACTGGCCCATAGAAGTCCTGTGCATATCTTCAAAGAAAAAGACTGAAGTGTATAAAACTGTTCATCATTTTCATTGAAACATCGTGTGCAAGTATATTATTATCTCATATCCTTAAACCAAGTTTTAATCTGGTTAAAAGTGTGATATGTAAGCATGTCATATAATTCATATAATGACCTCACGCTGGTCAGTGTGCTTCAGAATCAAATCAGTGAACATTCTTCACTAAATCAAGATAGTCCTCTTTAAAATCTCTTGTACAGTATTTTATAACATCGCTCTTTGTCTAGAATGCATTGAGTTACAGTACTATACTAAAATACTACGCACACAGTTTATAGCTGATCTACATATGAGTTTATATATGTATCTACATATGAGAGATGTAGTCATTGGCACATTTGAGATGATTCGTTTATGACTGCTAAGACAACACGTATAGACTTTATCCACAATAAATCAAGAACATCTAATTTCTTTCTAGTCTGGATTAATGTCAAAAACTAATAGAAGCTTATTTTAGGTTGATGTGATATTTGTATGGATTATTCTCTTTGAAACTTGCCCCAATTTCACCCCAATAATATAAATCATTGTAGTTTGCATAGAAAGTCACAGGTAAATGAAAATTATTTTAGGACCAAAAACCATCAGGCAAAATCTTTTAAACAAATGAGTTCTCTTTCAAATGATCGATGCAGTAATGAAAATAACAATATGAAATAATTTAAGATCAGAATGTTGAGAATTAAAGTTGATAATCGAAGGGGTCATGAAATGAAAAAAAAAGTTAAAGGGCTCATATTATGCAAAACATTTACAAGGTGTTTGGACATAAATGTGTGTTTGCAGTGTGTAAACACAACCACCCTACAGTGAAACAAATCCATCCATCCTTCTTTTTTAATCTCAATAAAACCAGAGCAGCCATTACCGTGGGTTTACACCAGCAGCATCTACCACGCCTAGTTTGCCGCTTAAACATTTTGAATGCATTCACGCGCCTAGAGCGAAGTAGACGCGCGGTAAAAGTAAGCATTTGACGCGCATCAGAGGCAAAATCCACTTCTTGTGGGAGGGGCAAATGCTATGCTATTGTCTTTTTGCATAATGGCTGATGTTGATCGAGCATTCATCGAGAGAGTTACCGATTTGTATTTGGTCACCTTACTATAGGGGGAAAATAGTTTAAAAAAACGGCGGGAATGCCGCGGGTCGATAAACGTCACGTGACTCAAAAGTGAAATGTGTATTTACAACTTGCCCAATGTCCTCACTGACACTCTTCCTAGCGAGGTCCTTTTTATTCCTTTGTCTATAGAAATAAGAACTTGTGTCGTATAGCTCTGGGTGACTGCTCACGGACAATATCAAGTGTTCCTCCAACACCAACTAGATGCGCGAATGAGGCGGAATCGCGTTTACCGCGCCGTGCTAAACGCCTCATTCGCGCCGCGAGACCTCCGCGCACGCGTCTTCACATTGACTTAACATTGCAATCACTCGCGCTTGACCCTCTACCGCGGCTGGTGTAAACGCAGCATTAGACATGCTATTTTGATTCTCTTGTCAATGTGACATCACACTAATATAGCCGCTGATCATTTTACCCAAAAGCTTTTCTAAATGTGTTTGTTAGCAGAGCTAATGCAGCTAAAGATAATATTGTCTCATATTGCATTCACAGTAATCAGATCTATTTTAAACTGAAAGTGCTCACAGTCTGTTGGTAAGGGACTGAGGAGCTGTAGCTCATTTGCATTTAAAGGTACAGACACAAAAACGCTTTTTGCTCCCACCCTAATGCTGCGTTTACACCAGCCGCGGTAGAGGCGGCAAGCGCGGGTCATTTACATGTCAATGCAAAGACGCGATTACACGCGGATTATTATCCTGCGGCAAATTGAGCGTTGCCGCGGGAAACGCGCTAGTTGAAAAATCTGAACTTCTGTAGTAGTGACGTGATTACAGGAAGCGAGCGGAGTGGCGGAGTCTCCGCGAAGTCGCAAAAGTCCCTCCCTAGAATTTCACGCGCTGATGAAGCGAGTGAACTCAAATGTTCAAGCGTCCAACTATGCGCGAATAGCGCGTTTTGCCACCCCTACCGCGGCTGGTGTAAACGCAACATAATAGTTGCATTTTGGACATGCTATAATAAATGATCTGTGGGTATTTTGAGCTGAAACTTCACAGCCACATTCTGAGCACACCTGAGACTTGTATTACATCATGTAAAAATGGGCATAATAGGTGCCCTTTAAACTTCAATAAAAACCTACTGCAAGTTTCATCCTTTAAAACAAACTCTCTTTCACACTTTAGTCTGATTGTCATGATTCTGTCCTCCAAACACATACAGTACAGGTGAATGAGTTTTGCTCTTAACTCGAGTCATCGAGTTGTGATCAATCAATGAGGCGTGAAAAAACGGAGCACACCCATTCAACAAAAACAAAATATTATAAAAGTATTAGTTTATTTACAACAAAGTGCTTGAGCAATTAATAAAGAATCGTTTCATTTGTTCATGTCATTTCACATCAGACAGTTTTCTATATACTGAGAATGTGAACGCTGAATTTATACCACGGGCCTGTTGAAAGCTTTATTCTGATTGGTTGAGAAATGTTTCACAGGTGTTGATTATTTTTTGTAAAAGCACAACTAACCTGTCAAATGTTTTAAAATAACCACCAGAGCAATTTCTGTGATTAACGTCGAATAAGAGGAATAATTGAATTTTTCAACAATAATGAACACTTGCAGTGTAACTCCGCTTTCTGTCGTGCCGCATTACCACCTCGGGTGTGCATTACTGTTGAATAATTCAATATTGCAATAAATAAATAAATTTGTGTATTTAAGTTTGACATTCACCAAAGTTTCTGGATGAGTTAACTGCCACTGAAACACAGTAAAATGATAGACAAATTATCTTTTTTTTAAATCTTTTTTACAATTTCTGGTTTAAAACCAACATAAGCAAACTTCCAGAATCATAATATAAAGTGCATATTTGCAAATTAACTATCTTCATATTACACAGTCAGCTAAATATTTCTGTACAACTGCTGTGTAACAACGAAATTTCATGACCCCTTTAGAGAAAATCTTGCATCAACATTCTTCAAAACGTCTCGGGTTTGGTAAAAGGAAAAACTGATAAGTGTTAAGGACAGAAATTGGGGTGAACTAACGCTTGTGTGCTGTCATGAATCTATGGTCACACTGTAAAAGAACACTCTCTGGCGTTCACATGCAGACATTTGTGTTGGCGTATAGATGTGGTGATAAGGGACTCAAGGATTTGAGGTAAAGTGAGCCGGCTATGAGTGGTGGGTGTACAGATTAAATTACTGTTGTGTTTGGGAGGCTAAAGGGTGAAGTGGGACTCTCTATGACCTTGCCCATGACCGACTGCTTGACCTGTTTATTGTTTATCGATGAGGATAGAGCAGTTGTGTGTCGGGGTGGGTGGTCCTGGGCGAATGCTTCTTTCTGGACCATCAGATGACTGCTAATGATGAAGCCCTGTGAGCAGAGAGTCAACAAACAAATCAACAAACTTACATGACATTTAACCCTCTGTCAGAGGGGGAACTAACTTTAACATGTGGGTATTAACAAAAACCCTTCAACATACACTCGCCAGCCACTTTATTAGGTACACCTGTACAATTGCTTGTTAACACAAATTGCTAATCAGCCAATCGCATGACATCAACTCACTGTATTTGGTCATCTAGACGTGGTGAAGATGACTTGCTGAATTTCAAATCGAGCATCAGAATGGGGAAGAAACAAGATTTAAGTGACATTGAACATGGCATCCCAGCAAACATGTTTATGTTGGGCCCACATGGGCTCAAAATGGCCATCTAATCTGGGGTCTACTTGTGTGACCCAGTTAGGACCCCATGGGTGATCTCAAGTGTGCTCCCTATGGGGTTCTAGTTGGGTCATTAATGGGAAATGTATGAACGGGCTCAAAATAAGCTACATAAGCGACCCAATTTGTTTGATCAAATATACATAACAAACATAATGAATCCCATATATGCATTGATTACATGGATATATAGTCCACACACTGTATGTGTCTGTAAAAATATATTTTTGTTGTTGTTTTGACACTTGAATTTCTAAACAAAAATAATGTTGAGTGATTTGTGTAAAACTAACCACACAACCCAGCTAATTTTGTCCTTAGTTTCCATGGTCACACATGTGTTTGCCCAGATGGGGGACCTACATAAGACCTAGCTGGGTCCCATGACTAACCTATGTAGGCAATCTTCTGTAGACACCAAATGGGAGCTACATGGTTAACCAATAAGGGCCCCATATGGAGCCCATCAGATCTGGGCTAACACATGTGGGGCCACCAAGGAAACTGAGGACAAAATTAGCTGGGTCCCAGTTGGGGAGCACATGTGGGCCCCACATATCATTCCAGGCGCAACCCGTGGGTGTGTTGCCTCAGATGGTTGCTGGGGCCAGACGGGCTGGTCTGAGTATTTAAAAAACTGCTGATCTACTGGTATTAAACCATAGGGTTACAGAGAATGGTCAGTAAAAGAGAAAATATGCAGTGAGCCGTAGTTGTGTGGATGAAAATGCCTTGTTGATGTCAGAGGAGAAAGGGCAGACTCAAGAGTTTGAGATGATTTAAAGGTAACAGTAACTCAAATATCCACTCATTACAACCAAGCTGTGCAAAATAACATCTCTGAATGCACAACACATTAAACACTGAAGCTACAGCAGCAGAAGACCACACCAGGTGTCACTTATATCAGCTAACAACAGGAAACTGAGACTACAATTTACACCGGCTCACCAAAATTGGAGGAGATTGGAAACACATCACCTGATCTGATGAGGCCAATTTCAGCTGCAACACTCAGATGACAGGGACAGAATTTGGCCTAAACAACATGAAAGCATGCATACATCCTGCCTTGCATCAACAGGGATATTTTCTTTGCACACTTTGGGTACCTTAGTACCAATTGGGCATCATTCAAACGCCACGGCCTACCTGAGCATTGTTGCTGACCATGTCCATATCTCTCTATGACCAGAGTTTACCCATCTTATAATGCACCATGTCACATAACTCAAATCATCTCAAACTGGTGTCTTAAACATGACAATCATTTCACTGTACTCCAATGGCCTCCACAGGAGGTCTTCACGGGTCCACTTAGATCCAAAAACCCAATGTCCAACCCGAGACCCGAGCGAGTTTGGGTCCAAAAGTTTCACATGTACCTCGGACACGGGTCGGAGATACTATTAGTGGCATCATGTCTCGGGTAATTTAAAATGTGTTTTTGTGAATGAACCTGAGAAGACCTGAACTATCTCGCGCGTGTGCATCAAGTCATTTTCCAACTCCTCCTCTGTTTGCGAAGAGCGCTAGTGACATTGTGTGGCTGTTGGTCGGTTAATTTATGTTGAGACAGAACTGTCAATTAATTTTAAATGTATATTTAAATGTACCTGTTTTTTTTTTGTCTGACTGGTGCGTTGTGGGGCTGCATACTGCAGACACTTTCGTGCTGTTTACATTCGGGTTAAAAAAAGGCAGACTCAGGTCAGGTTTATCTTTATAAAAAATTAGTTATGCACGTCGGGTTTGGGTATAAAGTGATTCGGATTTTGGGTACATTTCTTTGGACACAAGAAAACTACTCCGCAGTCACCAGATTTAAATCCTATAGGGGGTTTTCAGACTGTGGGTCGGGACCCACTAGTGGGTCACACAGTGGGATCAGGTGGGTCGCGCAATGTCACTTGGTGGTTGTGTTCTATTAATGACTATTAATCGCAATGGTTTCATTTTCAGGTATTTTGGGATTGCTATTAAACATGTTTAATTCATAAAATGACAATAAAAGATATAAACTATAGAAAAAACATTTATTTTCTAAAAATGTATATTTTATATTATTTCTAAGGGCCTGTTTAAACGAGAACGCTTGAGGGTGAAAACGTAAAAATATTTTATCGGATGTGCCTTTCGTTTACACGGCGACGGCGTTTTTAGGGCTTAAAAACGCAAAAAAATAAACCACACTTCAGAGTGGAAATCTTAGAACGATCTACTATCACGTTCCCGTCTAGAGGATAAAACCGCAATAGTCTGCTCATGGTGGCTCTCGCCGTGTACGCGTTTACGTCACAGGCTTGCGCCAGTTCAGGAAAATGACAACAAACATGTCGGATTATTTCCATATGTCGGACCTTCAAGTTGCCATAGCAGCTCTGATAAATATACAAGAGTCTATCCAGCAGTTGTACGAAGTGTTCATAGCTAGTATTATTGATCAGAGAAGGCGCACTAATAACCTCCATCAAATTATTGATGCGCCAATTTGTCTGAGGCAAACCAGACGAGACCTGGGAGAACAAGGAAGAGGGTTGTACGCAGGCGTGCGGACTTGGTGTTGTTGTGTGTCAATGCTTCACATTGCCACCTAGCCGTCTGGAGTGCAAATTACATCGAATATCACACACTTTTGCATCACCATATGCAAGCAGATTTCCCCCTCAAAACGCTCGTATAAACGCGGAATAAAAGTGATAACGCAACGCCACTTTGCGGGGTTTTTTTCAGATCGTTTCCGAGTAAACGTAGCCTAAAAGTTTTTTCAGCATACTTCTATAAAAATATTTTTGGAGGGTCGTGTGTACCTGTCTAAGTGGGTTGTGGAATGACAAGTTTGGGAACCACTGCGATTAAGTGCCTTTGAGATGTGGTGGAACGGGAGATTAACATCATGGATGTGCGGCCGACAAATCTGCAGCAACCGCGTTATGCTAGCATGTCAATATGGACCAAAATCTCTGAGGAATGTTTCCAATACCTTGTTAAATCTATGACACAAAGAATTAAAGCAGTTCTGAAGACAGAATTGGGTCCAGCAAGGTGTGTACCTAATAAAGTGGCCGGTCAGTGAATATTACATGCAGCTGATATTGTGATCCACCAAGCACATTTGACATTGTTATTTTTTGTAGGGTGTTGTTGTGATGCTATTAAACAGAAAAGTATATGTTATGTAGGCTGTGGCTGTCTGCTGTATTCTTCACCTACCAGTATTGTTGTTAAAATAACTCAGACAGCTCGTGCAAATAACCAATGCATTCAGCAGACACAATACAATCTTAGTTATTATTCAACCCTCCAGAACAGAATTACTGTACAGCTTTGGTGCCATAAGTATTTTTAACTCAATTGTTTCTTTGTCTGTTATTTGAGGTCTCACTGCTGTCTAAACAACAGACAACTGAATTAACTCACTGCTTTGGTAGTTTTAATGCTGCGAATTTGACTAACATAGGGAATCAAACAGATGAATATTGATATAAAATAACATCAAAAACATTAAATGAACCTGCTTCAGAGAGATCACGCAGAGAGCTACTGAGCGTGCTCCGTTTTAGGCCCTCCCCCATGGCATACGTGTCATCCAGACTGGTACGGCTCATGGTCCCATTATTCGCCTCTTTCTTCAATCCAGACATACTTTGAGACATACTGGGTCTGACCAATCCCTTCTGTTTCTCCAGTTCAGCTAAACACATCACAATAAACACACGTTATACATACTTATTATATGGCTTATTGGAATGCTTGATTCTGATTGGCCAGTCGCGACACTTGCAGGTGTTATTCCCAAATAACAACCGCTCCAACCCAGATGCTGCAAGTTATTTTGACAGGTACAGTTTAAAGGAGGAGGTCTAAAGCTATTTCATGCATTTAGACTTATTAACACTGTTTGACCCTTATAGGTTGTTGAGGCCATTTTTGGGTCTTAAATTGGCCACAACTTTCTCTGTGTTTCAGCAAATGGAATGATTTTTGGTGACAAATCTTAAATTGACACATATTTTGAGAAAATGCTTTGAAATTTTTCAAAAACTCAACAATATACCGTTGGCAAATTCAGTACCCTTTTGGGATGTTCGTGTACAAAAAAGCCACTAAATTAAATGGCTGTAAAAATGTATAAGATAAATCTGTTAATCACCCTCAGTACTGATCAAAACTACCAAATGCTTACAAAATCTCCATGATTTTAACACTTTAATTGCCAAGTAAGTTCATAAGTGGTGTAACAATGTGATGAAAGAAAACACACAAAATTACTGATTTTCAATATAAAAAGTGATTGTGGACTGGATTTTTTTACCTTTTTCACAGTCTTGGTCAAAGATTGGTATAAACATTGGCCTTGATGCATTTTTAGTTTTTGTGTAGCATCAGTTTTTATTTTTTTCTCCCTAATTAGTTGTTCATGGCTTTTTTTTCCCCATTGGCTTCCATTATAATGACATTTTTTGATTGCAAAGCAATGACACCTTATTATCATGCATTCTTCATTGTTGGCGATTTTTCGTTTTGCTAAGAGGTAAAATTTGTCATTTTTACTGTTGATCACCATGTGGCACAATTAACCCTTTAATAGGCCTGTGCAAAAAACAGAGCCTAATTTCTAGCTTGCACATTGAGTTTTGCACTTCGCCAGGGTTCATACAAGTTTCCGAATTTGTTTTGAATGATAAAAGATTCATTCATAACGATCTTGCTTTATTTCTTTTATGGGCAATTACAGTGCAGGAAGTACAGTGGAAGTCATTATATGGGCACTATTCTATAACCAGAATAGCGCAAGCACACACCAACCAAGAGCTGACACAAAATCAACGTCACCATAGAAGTGTGTTTTGTTGTTTGTGAGGGAAATTTAAGCTTCTCAAAGAACCCAGCCTAATGGAAACAATGTATATAGTTTGTTATCCAGGGTAGCAGTGGAGTTGTGCATGTGTGTTTGTTTAATACTAGTTTTAGTTGAAATGGGGCGGTTCCAAGCAGGTCATGAGTCGCAGGCGGTAAGTAAAACTGCATCAAATGTCTGTGTTTTGTCGCACTTTTTTCATAATTTGGCAGGTACTGGAACTTATAATCAGGTGCGACTTATACGTCAAAATTATTTCATATGAACCAAGAGGAACCATTACCGTCTACAGCCGCGAGAGTCTGCTCTATGTTGCTCCTGTATTTATGTACTTCAATGAATTCAGTGATGCGGAATGACTTGGAGAATTTGATTTGGATTGTCGTGTTAATTTAGCCAATTCAGCCTCCCAGGTGTGTTCTGTATACTATTGTGTATCGTGTAAATAACTGTTTATGTTACTTTAAATGTACAGGCATTGTACATGTGACTTATATATGTTTTATCCTCCTCAAAACGCATTTTTGACTGATGCGACTTATAGTCCGTAAAAAATGGTATACAGGGGTCCTTAAAATGTTCCTCCTGTTTGTAATGTAGAACCATGAATTTCTTATGCAAACTGATGTAATGAAGGAAAAGTAAGGGGTTATTTACACTCTATCCGGTATTTCTCCATTTCTTGAACCTCAGCGATGGACTCTCTCAGGTCACTGGTGAACTTCTTGCGATCCTGAGGGTTTGGAGCATTAAAATGGATCAGGACTTTGATGTCTGCACCAGGAATGGCTGAAGTGAGCCGGATACCGTTTGGATAGACTGAGAAAAATAAGGAGATACAATTAGGACATGAAATCAAATTATAGGAAAATTAAGAATATATTCATCCTAATGAAACTGTCATATTATCTTATTATTAATCAACTGGAATTAATATAATTCATTCAGAAATGAAAACCTTTTTTACTTTACACAGATTGGTTTAAGTGTTTATGTTTCTTACGCTGGTTCTCAAAGAGCGACACTTGCATCCCGTAAAGAGAGAAGGACTGTCTAAAGCTGTACGTCACTGAGTTTTTCTTCTTCTGGAAGATCTTGGTAACCTGTCTCAAAAAAGTCAAGAAACAACGATCACAAAGTGCTGAAACCTGTATTTAAAAAATTATATAAACTTTAATTCCATCACATCTGTATAGAGCTTTTCACTACGTGCATTTTTACAGAAACTTTACAGAAACATTTAGATGTTAATTAACTGATAATGTACAGGCAGCAGGGTTGTTATGACAGAAATAAGCCCTGAAAGTGTGATCAGGATGAAGCGGCATGTCTTGTATCACACTGAAAAAATCCAGCTGTGAAAATAATTTTCAGTAACATATAAAAAAGTAAGACAATATTTGTTTGGTGACATTGTAAGGTGTCCAAAGGTGTAGACGTAGAAGTACAATTTTGGTCAGAACGAGAGTCAAATCTCTGCACAGTTTTCTTTTGGTGATTATATACATGTTACTGCAAACTACTATCTGTAACAATTAACCAACCTGTAAAATAATTAAACACAAATCTATAAGGGTCTGTTTACACTTGGTATTAAGATGTGTTTTCATCGATCGGATCACAAGTGGATGAGAGAGACACATTACGTTTACACCTGGTATTTAAATCCGTCTCTTTTGTCCACTTTTGACCGCTTCTGTCCTGAATACTGTGAGGGGACGGTCCGTGAGACGGTGGGAGAGTCTCTCTGCTGTCATTCAAACGCGAGCGGGAGTAATTATGAGTTTATATGGATGCAAACTAATATTATGTCGGAGTTTACTGCTTGTTTAGCAAGTATACATGCTGCACAGTGTTTTGTACGTGTGTATGTAAGAGCTTCCTCTGAATTTTCAGCGCAATTGATGAAATAGGATCGCGCAACTTTCACACGCTTTCAAAACGAAACTACGGAGATCAGCCGCTTTAAGTTTCTCAACGAAAGGCTAAAAATAGCGCTGTTCACCGTATGTTCACGCCAGAAGTCAGAAAAAGATGTAAAACTTGTGTTTAATACCTCAGATTAGATAAATGAGCGGAGAGAAGGCGGTCGCGTGTGGCTGTTCGAACACATTCAACCACATATGCGTTCCGCAACTCCAAAGCGATCCGATCGAAAGTGTTTTCGACTACCTCTGGATGTGGTTGAAAGTGGTCGAAAGTGGACGAGCTCAAAACGTTTTGAACACCGTTTACACCTGGCATTAACGTCGTCCACTTGTGATCCGATCGACGAAAACACATGTTAATGCCAAGTGTAAACAGCCTCTAAGGTTGTGTAAAGAATAGGCATTATGTCCTTTTCATTGATTCAATGTTTTTACTGCTAGCAAGGTGATTCTAATAACATCTTACTTCATTTATACATTATTCATTTATTATTATGATGTTTGCAAATGAGGTGGAGCTTCAGGCTTTGTTTAAATTAGTGTGTTTTTGTTTTAATATGCATTACTTTTAGCTACGGTTCCTCCTGGCATTCACACAGTTTTTGAACCTCATTAACCGAGATTATTATGAATGCTGTTTAAGTTTGAAAACTCCAGGGTTGCACTGCAATATAGACAGATTGATTTTCTGTTTAATCTTAACGCGGTACGAGCACTCGCTTCATTACTGGACCTTGTTCTTGTCAGTACTACATAAAAAAACAATGATTTATATTATAGTGATTATAATATAGTGATTTATATTGTAACCAGTTTTTTTTTATAAAATGTTTCTTCTTGATGCTTATAAATATCAGTGGTGATACCTCACAATGTGTTTTAATAGTCACGTCACCAGAAAAATAAGTCCTTTTAAGGGTAGGAAAGATGCGTAAACAGGCGCTCCAGATAAAGAGAACATTTTGTTTTCATTGCTTTATTCTATATTTTAACCGTCCACGCAATGTGACGACATTGCGGTTCTCCCTCGAAAGTTTACATCCAAGAGCTCTGATCTTTGAAGGGATAAGGACATAAGGATAATCACTTTCGATTGTGATTCACAGACTGATTCACGAGCTCAGGAATTTATTGAGACACATGGAAAGTGTTTAAAACAGAGTTTGAGCCATACGCTCTGGTGGCAACTTTTTCAAACTTGTTGATGTCTTCATCCTCAATTAAAGGTGCACGTTTAACACCTAAGGAAATGGTCCATGTACGCAGCCATGATTGAGATAACAACAGAAAGATGATAGACAATGATAAACCAAGCAAAGTAACAGGTGGAAAATAACAAACCACCCATATTAGGACTATTAGTTGGTTAGTTGGTTTGTCTGCAACCTATATGTAAACTCAATGGTGCCATCTCTGACACATACTTATTGTACTTATAAAACGCTGTTTTAAAACAAAGACACACGTAAATGTAGCATTAGATCACTTTCTACTACAGTGATGAAAGCTCTTGTAAATCAATTTTTGTTGGTTTGTTTCAAGTATATTCAGGATTTCTCACCACCAGAAGGTCATTGAAAAGGAAGATTTCCCGCTGGTGCTGTCCGAGTTTTTGCAGCCTGTTTGGATCTGGAACTTCAAAGAGCCGACAGTAACACACCAGCCTACGATGAGCCTGAGACAGGACCTGTACCACACACACACACACATAACTGACTGTAAACAGCTAATAAAACATCATAAAGTTTTACTGTGAATCCTACAAACCTAAACATGTCTGAATTTCACTGCAATAGAAAGGAATTGGTATCTGCAAACAAATAATTCTGGAGTGATTCTCAGTATGAAGAATAAATGGTGCCATCTCTGACACATACTTCTTGTACTCTCCAAAGAGAAACTGTCTGGAAGTTATTGTGTATGTATGTACATAAAGATTCCTGACAGTACTTTTGTAATAGAAGAGGTGTTTGCATTAGCTCAAGCTGTTTACTCATTCCCCGCAAGCCATTTTTTTAAAAGCTGCCCTGCCAGCATTTTTTTGTGATTTTCGCAAAGTTTCACAAAATGCCTTCCAGGAAAATTTTCTTCTAAAAATATATAAACATACAAATATATCAAATGAAAGAACAGACACTCTGCTTTCAAACAAACAATAAATAAACAAACAAAACAAAACTGGAGAAAACCGTTTCATTCTATCTATATTTTTTCTTTGCTTATAAACTCTAAATATGGATATTTTCCTTTAAAAAAAACATGTTTCAGCAAAAAGCTGAAATAATGCATTCTTTTTGTTAGAGATTAGATTCAGAACAATTATAAAAACATCAAACGAATTATTATAATAGTGCTTTCAGTCTTTTCCATGGCACTTACATTTCTAACAATCTGAGCACCCCTGCTTTCATGCAAGAACCTCCAAAATAAAAGTGTTGACTAACTTTTATATCAAATACTATTCAATCGGATTACTGATTATTGGCATTATATTTACATCTGAAACGGCATGTTTTCTTTATTTCAGTTTTAATAATAGACTTGTTTAATTGTGTAATTTTGCACAACAACTGCATTATCCTATAAAATTAATGTCATTTTAAACCATAAAGTATATAAACAACAAAAATGACATAAGCTATAGCCACGTGATTGATTTTAATGTTCAATACTAATTTAAAAAACACATTGGAATGCATTATTGCATCAAATTTGACCTCATATGTGAGCATGTGTGATTCCGCGCCCCCGTGAACTCTGGCGAACTTTGGCATTGTACCAAGAAGATGAATCTAGAAATCTACTAATATAACGTCGAGACGGTCACATTTTAAACCATACATTTTCTACACAGAGGAGGTTAACTGCACATTACCGTACTGGGGTTTGGAAATGTTGTGAGCGTTTCTTACACGTTTTAATTCCTCAGATACCAAAATGCAGCAGCAACATCAAAGCTTGTGAGCGCGCTCACGCTGATGTCATCTGCGACTGCGCTGTCTGCAGCGCCTCCCGCCAGAATAAAGTAATGCAACATAATCAAAACGCCGAAAATCACAGAAAAGTGACAAGGATGCAGCACAGAATTGATAACATTGTGCATATTAAACAGATTAAAAGACAAATAACAGATTTATGGACACTTCTTTGATTTTGAGGTTGCACGCAAAATCCATTTGGCTTAACAACAAAAAAAAACAAGGGGGCACATGCCCCCTCAATTTGAATGGGCATGACGCCTCTGCTCATCAAGAACACGTTTTTATGCAAATGTTTTCTCTTTATTGACAAGATAAGTTGTCAATGGCGGGGACAGAGTTAATAAATCTGTCTCAATATCAATTGTTTTCTACCATTTCCCCCCTACCAAACGTGTGAAATGTTTTGCTATCCTTGGTGCTATACTTCAGTTATATACTCTCTGTGATATTTTGCTATGGCATGTGACTACATTTATTTATTTAGTTAAATGATTTAGGTGTCTAAATATGTTGTGTCACTGTATATACACAAACCTACGACACTGAAATCTTATATTATGAAGTCAAACTTACACATCCAAGGCCATGGTGCAGTGATCCAATCTGTAAGTTGAGACATATGAATTTCGTAATGTTATTTTTTCATCATTTTTTTTTAAAGCAACTTGCTCAATTAAGGAAACATTTATAAGATGCAGAATTACTCAGAAGTAAAGATTATAAATGTAGAAGTCCTTACAATAAGGAAAATGTGTGGCTGAGTAAAACTTACAGGTTTCTTGCCCACGATGAGTTTCTCCACCTTTTGAACCTGAGAGACGTGATCTTCATTGGTCTTCAGCTCTTTCTTTTGGATCCGTTCATAAATCCCCAGCAGCATCTCACGAGGGATGTCCTCTCCATCATCAACCCCTTTAACATGATACACATGATACATGAGAATGTTGCCTTTGCTTTTTCTGATCATACATGAAGGCTAATAAATGCCTTATTATTTTCATTACACATAATTCCTTATATTTAAATTGTTACAATTACTCTGATGTAAGTTTATGTTATCAACTCTTCTGCATTGTATCCATACAGACATTATACGCACATTCCTGAATGTAGCTCTCATAATAACATGAAATGTACCTCTTAGATTCTTGATAAAGTCCTCCAGCTTCATCTTACGCTCCGGCTTGACATTAGGGCTGTACATGTCTGTGTTGAGGAGGATGATGGCGAAGGCCAGAATGAAAATGGTATCGGGGTTCCTGAACTGACGGACCACATCAGAATTACAGATGCAGTAACGCTGGCTAGATAAGAGACAGCAAACACACAGCACATTATTACACCTGATGCATCTGCCATTTTGACATCATCATTATCAAATTAACCCATTCATGTTTCTACAGAAGCACCACCTTTAATTCTTTCCCCGCCAGCATTTTTTTAAAAAGTTGCCAGCCAGCGCCAGCATTTTTTATGATTTTCACAAAAGCCTAGCCCCATGGTCGTATAACTCGTTTTAAATAGGGAAAACATTGATGTGTTTGGTCATTTCTAACTTCATCTCTGTTTGGTACCATTGAATGAACTGAGCTAAGCTAAGTGCTATCAAAGTGTCGCCGCGCACAGCGATTAAGTCCACGTATTAAGATGATAGAGGTATGTATCAACTCTTCTTAGTAAAGGTAATAACATAGTTTAATATGACAAAACGATGGAGTATCCCTTTAATGCCTTACAGAAAATGTTCATCTTTAAATATATAAATATACAATATATCAAATTAAAGAACAGACCCACTGCTTTCAAAAAAAGAAAACATTTCATCCTATCTTGTCAAATATGTGTAGGTTTCTTCAAAAATACAAAATTCTGAGCAAAAAAATGAGATAATAGCATTTTTGTGAAGGACTAGAGATCAGATTCAGAGCAATGATCAAAACATACACAGAGTTTAAACTGTTTGCCCTAAGTACTTCAGTGTTTCATAAGTTGGGTAAGAGCACCACCTGGTGGATGATAACCGAAAAAATATGGATTGTCATTGGCAGGGAAGCGTTTTGTCTTAATTGAAGAGTTAACTTGTCAATGGCGGGCAAAGAGTTAAAGGATTAGTACATTTTCTTAAAAAAAAACCTGATAATTTACTCACCACCATGTAATCCAAAATGTTGATGTCTTTCTTTGTTCAGTCGAGAGGAAATTATGTTTTTTGAGGAAGACATAACAGGATTTTTCTCATTTTAATGGACTTTGATGGACCCAACATTTAATACTTAACTCAACACTTAACAGTTTTTTTCCAACAAAGTTTCAAAGGACTCTGAACGATTTCAAACGAGGCATAAGGGTCTTATCTAGTCAAACGATTGTCATTTTTGACACGGAAAATAAAAAATATGCACTTTTAAACCACAAATTCTCGTCTAGGTCCGGTCCTGTGATACGACAGCGTGACCTCACGCAATACGTCATGACGTCAAGAGGTCATGGAGGACGTACGTGAAACTCCGCCCCAGTGTTTACAATTGTGGAGAAAGAGGACCGTTCCGACGTTGTTGTATGTTGAATGATACTAATTAATGTCTTTGTGTCAGTTTATTGTTTAAAATGGTCCACAAATGTGCGTTTCATATATGTAACACGTGACCTCTCTACGTCACTACGCAATTACGTAAGGTCGTGCTGGCTCATCACACAGCCAGAGAAAGAAGAGAAGTTGTGGTTTAAAAGTGCATATTTGTTATTTTTCTTGCCAAAATGACAATCGTTTCGCTAGATAAGACCCTTATGCCTCGTTTGAGATCGTTTAGAGTCCTTTGAAACTGTTGAAAAAAACTTAAATGTTGAGTTAAGTGTTAAGTGTTGGGGTCCATTAAAGTCCATTAAAATGAGAAAAATCCTGGAATGTTTTCCTCAAAAAAACATAATTTCTTCTCAACTGAACACAGAAAGACATCAACATTTTGGATGACATGGTGGTGAGTAAATTATCTGGATTTTTTTTAAGAAAATGGACTAATCCTTTAAATACAACCAGCATTAAAATACTACAGAGACATTCATCTGCAAGGGTTGAATGCTGAGGTAGTAAATGTGTCAGTTTTTGAATGGTACGGCACCTAAACGCCTCGATTAGACGCTCCACCTTTTGCGCCTCACCCTGCACCCGAATCTGAGCCTGGAATTTGCGCAGAGCTTCATCCAACTCCATCCCTGAGAAATCCAATTCATCCACGACACAGCTATAAAACACCACACAGGACAAAACTTTAAACACTTCCCAGGTCAAAAAGACGTAGTATTTAATGTATTAAAAATATACTTAAAATACAAATAGTATGTTTATAATACATTTGTATTTCCAACATACTTATTTGAAGTGTATTAAAAATACGTTAAATTGCATTTAAACATATTTTTTAAAAGTATACTAGAAGTACACTTGTAATAAATATATAATTAAGTACATTTTTAAGAAATATGCTAAACTTAAGAATATTTTAAATGTATTTATATTAAGTGTACTAGAAGTACATTGGTAATAAATATATACTTAATTACATTTTTAAGAAATATGCTAAACTTAAGAATATTTTTAATGTATTTATATTAAGTGTACTAGAAGTACATTGGTAATAAATATATACTTAATTACATTTTTAAGAAATATGCTAAACTTAAGAATATTTTTAATGTATTTATATTAAGTGTACTAGAAGTACATTGGTAATAAATATATACTTAATTACATTTTAAAGAAATATGCTAAACTTAAGAATATTTTTAATGTATTTGTATTAAGTGTACTAGAAGTACATTGGTAATAAATATATGCTTTATTACATTTTTAAGAAATATGCTAAACTTAAGAATATTTTTAATGTATTTATATTAAGTGTACTAAAAGTATGCTGGTAATAAATATATGCATAATTACACTTTTAAGAAATATGCTAAACACAAATGTACTTCTAGTGAAGTTTTAGTATATTTGGATAAAACATACTTTTTTCAAAACATGATTCATTAATTGTAATAAGCTAACATTGAACTTTCCTCAAGCCTTTCAACATTATATCATTCCGATTGCACAATAAGCTATTTTTTCAAAGATTTGCTTAAAATCTTACTTGTTTAATTTCAAAATCTTACTTGTTTAATTTCAAACAACACACGTGACACACGTGACTAAACCTGATTGGTTGTTGTCATAGTAACACGTCACGGTGCTATTTGAAACTTGTTCAGTTTAGTTCAGTTGTTCACGGTGCATGCGGTTGCTTGCATTAAACGTATAAACTGTTAAATTAGATGGCGACTCTGCATTAAACGTATTTATTTAATTAATCGGCGATCATATTTCACCAGAGGACTAAGATAAAACAACTCGATTTAAAATGTGAGCAGTTTTAGTGGATCTGACGTTGAGGGAAAAAGTATTTCGCTTTTTGTTTGGAGATGAACGAAACAACACGAGGGTAAGTGATGACAGATTTTCACATTTCTTTATTAAGTTAACCATTAAATAAGTAAACATTACATTACATTTAACCCAGCTTCTTTATGTAACGTTATGTCTGTGTTGCGTGTGGTAATTGGAACATCTTTATTTTCTGACTAACGTTAGGCATTTCTCTTAAGCATTTCAGAAATCATTAAAACCTTTCATTTTTTTTAGCACAGCGATATAAATATGACCAACCAGATCCCAAGTAGACAGGAACAAATGAAGATATAGCGCATAGAAAGACTTATTCTTGGTGGTAAGTTTGTTGTTGCTATTTGATTTCACGTTTAAGTTTTTCTAATGTTTCTCTTGCAACGCTAACGTTAGTTTAAAATGAATGTTTGAGCTGTCTTACCTGAAAATACCATGATATGACCATATGGTTATTATAACTCCAGTAATGTTCAATGGCTAATGTTTATATCAGTTCAATCTTGACAACCTTATTGTATTTTTATTTATTTTTAAATGTATTTCTAATTACATATGGACACAAAAATGACATTGTAAGAAGGGATACTTTTATGAGAGATTGTAAAACTGCCGAGGCTGGGTTTGATTATATTATATTGTCTTAATATATTGTACTCGGGGTAAGTAAATCTTAAAACGAAAACAAATCATTAATCATCATTTACCTGCCTGTTGTTTTTCAGATCAACTGCTATTGACATTTTTGAATCGGGGCAAATGTGGAGTGAAGAAAAACGTTTGCAACACATCCATTCCAGGTGGCTAATTTCTGTCCTTTTGAATTATTCTTGTAAAAACAGTTTTTTTTATTGTAAAGCTGTAAGGGACTTGGCCTAGTCATCATTGCACCATTTGGCAGGGCACCAGACTAACTTTTTTTACTAGGAGCACAGTGGCCCCCAACTGAAAATTTTATGGGCGCAACCAGAAAATTTAGGGGCACACACGGTAAAACAACATGCTAATATTCACATGTCTACTAATTTAGACTGTATTACTAATAAATACTTTAATTATAGATTCAGAAAGTACAATGTGCTGTTTCAGATTAGTGTCATATCCACTGATCTATATAAATGACTGGATTGCACATGACGTCACACTTGTGAAGCCACCGCGCCGCCATGTTGGTATACCCAAAAGTTCTATTTAATCAATGGACGTTATCAGATTTTAATGATAAAACATCACTTTACTCGTCTTCGTTTTTATATCTGAAGTTACCCTGTACATTATTACAACACAAACGTCCAAAGCATGTAAATAGTTATTTACTGAAAGTTGTACATTTTGCATTTTAAACAGTTATTATACATTCATATTTATTACAGTATCAGATCAGCAGACAGACCGCAGCAAATTTAGTATTAATGACAATAAACGTGCTCATTCTGAAATCTAAATAAATAATCATGCTTTGTACAGTATGTGCATGCAATAATTTGCTAGTTTTGTAATTATGTTATCTTAACTTACAAGTTACCTAAACTTATTTAGAGATATAACGCTGACCGTCACAGTGTAGCTGAATGTCAAAAAAAACTTTATTTATACCCGTGTCATTAGCAAATGCAACAGACACACTCACCTTTTATAAATCCATTATCCTGCCCGATTAAAACATAAACATTGCAAATAACACCAGAATTAACAAATAATTAACGTACACATATCCTAAAAATTAACCTTGTGTAACTGATACGCTGTAAAGGGGGTACATTTTGATCATGATTTTGAATGGAAGTCAATGACGCTCTCTGCCGGTTGGGTATACCAAGATGGCGGCTCGAACTCTGCGCTGGCTTCACCTCACGCAGTTACGTCAAGCGTTCTATGCGCAATCCAGTCATTTATATAGATCAGTGGTCATATCACAAAAAAAGGTCAAATTTGCTGGTCGCACATGTGCGACCGGATGTAAAATTCAGTGGCACACTCTCAAATTTAGGTGGCAAAATGCCACCATTTGATAGCAGTCTGGAGCCCTGTTTGGCATCATTTCTGATTTCCTTAAATCTCCTTAAACAGAGGTGAACCTTAAGTTTGCAAGACCACAATAGACAAACAATGGAAAATGATCTAGGTTCAAATAAAACACAATTATCAATGTAAAACATATCCTGTAATACACACAGGTTGCTTTATTTCATGAGCCTGTTCTAATCCTATCTTCATTCCCACTTGTAGAGTGCTCTGACAGATAAAACTGACACGCTTGATGAGGACACAGTCAAAGCTTTAAAAGGTTAACTGAGAAGTTAACAAAACTTCCATACATGCATATCTATGCCAATTTATTTTAAACATGGATAGCCAAATGTTCATTCATTATTGGTTAATTGGTATATTCTGTTTCCTTTTCACAGCCCGTGTGATAAAGCAGTCTTCAATTACTACGGTGTCTGAATTGCAAGAAGAAGTCACCCTCCACTTAAACATGTGACATCTAAACTGTTTGTGTTTTAGTTCAGCTTTTTATAGGTTTATCTTAAGTTGGTTAAAGGCAGAGTGCACTATTTTTGAAAGCCAATGTTAACATTTGAAATTACCTAAAAAAACATGCCTCTACCCCAATAGAATCTGGACCTTCTTTTGATAGAGCCACCACACACATACGCAACCCCGGCAAGGATGTCGGTTAGAAGACACGCCCCTTACTGCTGGTTGGCTACAAGTGTGTTTTGGTAGTCGGCCCAATTTCCTTTTCCAAAGCGTTTTTCAAACATTGTGCACTCCGTCTTTAAATTGCACTTAAACATTTTTTTTCATTAACTTTTTATGCAGAGAATTACATTATGATTATTATATAATCATTGCTTATGAATATTTAGTGATTGCATATTCATAGTGTACTTTTCATTAATACATTTAATGTTAATGTTGTACAATTTGATAGAAGTAGCTCTGTAATTGCATTTCTCTGATATTTGTTTTATATGTTTCTCTTTGGTCAAGAGATTATGTATGTCTCTGTGCTTGATTAATTTACTTTAGATATTTTTGTAATGTACACAACACAATATGAAGTATATTAAATTGTTCTGTATTCAATATCTGTGTATGTGTCTTAATATTTAATGATTTTAATATAACATTTTAAATATTAAAAACAGCTTTATAATAAAATAGAAGTGTAATGCTAATACATTTCTATTAATGTAATGCTAGTATATTTCTAATATGCTGAAGTACTATTAAAGTGTTCTTAAAGCACAGTTAAATTAAGCTTTAAATGTATTCTAACTGTATTTTTAAGTGTATGAGAAGTGCATTTCAAATGAATTTTTAAGAAGTACACTTAAATTGCACTAAATATATTTGAAGTTGTTCCAATTTAACACAATTTCAATATATTAAATATAATGCAAATAGATTAAAATTGATTTTAAATATATCTTGAAATGCATTTAATATATTTGAAGTGGGTTCAATATAATACATTTAATATGCATTTAGTATAGTAGCTTTTAAATATATTAAGTATGTCCCAAAAAATACTATTTAAATATATTTATTTTTCACCTGGGTTCATCTGCACACATTACTCTTAAAAACAT
This sequence comes from Misgurnus mizolepis, assembly GCA_025389145.1. Lineage (NCBI taxonomy): Eukaryota > Metazoa > Chordata > Actinopteri > Cypriniformes > Cobitidae > Misgurnus > Misgurnus mizolepis. Next base: position 5,896,189 of record JAIFKI010000022.1, on the reverse strand, counting down.
CCACAGATTCTTAAACAGTTTTCCAAGTAAATTTTCTTCAACAGCACATGGTCAGTGAGAGGAGATTAACATACAGAAAATGATAATCATTGTTAAAAACTGACTGTAATTTTATCTTCTAGCAACAAACAAATTTTAGTATCCTAAACGAACATAAATAAAGACTACAGCAGAAGAAAAGTAAATTCAGAAAGATGACACCGACACTAAATAGTCATATTAGGAATGGCTATAACTATCACTATTTTAGGGGGAAATGTTGATGATTGTATTACTGATATAATTAACAAACACAACAACACAAGGACTCACTCCAACACATCTCTGTTGAATTGTTTCTGTCGGTTCCCAAGAAATTCACCAACCATCTGTCGACTCAAGCCCTTCCTCTGTAAGAGAAAATGAGCCACACCCACGGGCGTGTCTGGAACGAAACCTCGCTCTGTAAGGTACTGGATGCCCTTCTCTGGCTTTCTAGAAAAGATCATTATCAGTTAAAGTTAACTTACTGAACATCATACTGAACACAATTAATCTTACCAGTCAATGACGGGCAAAATATGACGACGTCTTTCTGACATATTGTGTAAAAAACTGAACAATAGTTGTTTAAACACATTGTGTTAAAGTCACTCTATCATTTCAAGACTCGTCTCTTAGATTGATTTCCAACAGAGTGAACTGAAGATGTAAAATTAGCGTGTTGGCTGGCCAAGAGATTATTTCTTTACCTTTTTATTCATATTTGGCAAACATTTAAATGTCACGTTCTTTCTGATCCCATTTTTCAAACTTCAGTTAGTGTGTAATGTTCTGTTAGAGCATAAATAATACCTGCAAAATGATAAAGCTCAAAGTTAACTGCCAGGCGATATATTTTCTTTAATAGAATTCGTCTTTCAAAGCCTACAGCAAATGGCCAGTTTGTACTACAGCCCTTTACTTCCTGCTTTAATGACATCAGTAGAAGAGTTTTTGACTAAACTCCGCCCACAGGAATACGTCAGTCGCCAGCTAAGCTAACGGCAAGCTAAGTTAAGCTGCTATCGAATCACAACACACTAAACAAACTACACAATCAGAACTCGATAAGTATTTCTGAAGGAGGGACTTCATAGAACAAGGAAGACATCAGCCCGTTTAAGGACAGTGAAAACAGCACTATACAGATAAGTAAATTGTGTGAAACATGAACACATGTTATATTGCGCACTGTAAACACAAAGCTTCAAAAGCACAGAAAGAACGTAATCTTTAACATTTACACTTCTAAAATAAAGTGTCTAAATACTTTGTGACCCATGGTGGCAAAATGAGCCAAATTTTCAAATATGTGTTATTATATCTTGGAAAAAACCTTCAAAACGATGTATGATTTGTTTGAATCTGACAACACTTGACAGAGCTACACCTGATTGAAATTGACAAAGTCAGCAAAGTCAGTTTTAAAAAAGATTTTTTAAGGTTAAAAAACCCATACATTAAAATCAGTGGTTAAACTAAATGTAGCACACACAAAGTCAAAAACAATATTAATATATGTGTAAAAAAAATTTTTCCTTTTATTGTTTGATTGACATTGAGACAGCCAGCTGTAAGATCTACTGTAATTAAGGTTGCCACCCGTCCCGGTTTTACCGGGATTGTCCTTCTTTTTAATAACCTGTCACAGGAAATTTATCAACTCTCAGTGTCCCGGTTTTTGAAAAGCTATGTGAATATGTAATTTAGCGCGCACACGGCAGAGAGGGAGACCTTGCGTCTGTGTGTGTGTTTGCCTCATTAAGCTCATGTAAGACAGAGAGCATCCTGATTGGCCTGTTTCAGGACATCAACCAATCAATTGTCAGTGTTGGCGGGCTTTTATCTCTTCTCCCAAACCAAATTATCTAGAAACAGGAGCAACACAAAAGCAATAATATAAGACACATTTTACGCTAGACTACACAAAAGTGTACCCCTGTCTTATAAGAGTTAAAAATAATTCTTGCACGGTGTACAGTTTGTAACAGTGACTTCAGCATTGCCCATGGGAGCTTAAATGATTGTAAAATACATGTTGAGGTGTGTTCAACAAGTTTAATTTCATGTGAATTTTTCAGGCCGGCTAGTTGCTATTTGGACCTGTTTAAATGGAATATAAATAAAAACAGTTTAAATGAATAGTATAAGCAGCCTATATAAATTGTAAAAGTGATTTATATATTTTAATATAATTAAAGCAACACTAAAGAGTTTTTCCTCTTTGCTCCCCCTACAGGTTGGAAGCGTAATTGTCCATTACCACAGTCATAAATAATTTAGCCTACTGCAGCAAAGCTGGCACTGATTGGATTGTAGATCTGCCGTAAAGCAAGTTTTTGTAGTTTTCACTCGAACTACAGGACCTGACGTTTGGAAACTTCTTTAGTGCGGTTTTGGCCGATAGAGGGCTGCAAAGTGAATGTGAAAACCCTGTTTCGAGTGGATGAACGACTGAAACTTTTAAAGGTAAAAAAACTCTTTGGTGTTGCTTTAACAAATAATTGGGTAACACTTTACAATAAGGTTCATTAGTAAACATTAGTTTACTACATTAGTTAACATGAACTATTAATGAACTACACTTATAAAGCAATATTTTTAATCTTTGTTAATGTTAATAATACATTATTTAAATCTTGTTAACATTAGTTAATGCACTGTGAATTAACATGAATAAACCATGAATAGCTGTTTATTTTTATTAAGTAATGTTTACAAAGATTAACAAATACAGTAAATACTGCTTACGGTTAGTTCATGCTAAATACATTAAATAATGTTAACAAATAAGACTTGTAAAGTGTTGCCAATAATTGCATAGGTCTATAGAAATATTATGCTATTGGGTAGGGGGCTTGTGAGCAAACCAATTGGTCGGGTCATTGATATGTCCAGGTTTTTTATCAGACCTAACTGTAATGCAAAGATCTAATATAAATGTTACACATCAGTTCCCAACAGTTAACCAAATATTTACTTAAAGGGTCAGTAAGTAACTTTTTACCACATCTTGTGGTGAAATTGTATTTTGCATTGAAACAAACAATGCTCTTTAGCGCCTCGTTTTCCAAATACGTGTTGCAACTACGGTAGCCTTTATGTACTCACTGATCTCCTTGTCCGTTTCAGCTAGTTCATGTGTTCTGAATGAAAACGCTTTGTGGAAACACGTTGGTAGGCTAGTGCTTTTTTCCCTCTCTGCTATTATAGTTTATCAGTATGGCGGAACGACATGGAAGACTCCTTGGACTTACCCATTCAATGTAAGTAAAGAGGGAAATTCTAAGCTTACAAAGAAAAGTCAGATCACTGGCAGAGGTCATTTGACACCAATAAGGACATATTTATAAATAAAATATTAATAAAACACGTAAAACCCTACTTACTGTCCCTTTAAGACATAACAGATTATATCTGTGTGAATACTCTTCAAAACAGATATTTTTAAAGCTGTAATTCTGTGTAGTGTCTATATATCGGGGTCTGTTTTCATGCTTCAGATCTGTCAGTCAGCGTGAGGAATATCGTTTTGAGTCTTGTCACTCTTAATAACTCTTAACATCAAGCAAATCTCCACTTTTTTTCTAATTCCTGCATGTTTTAAAACTGAAACCAAAATGTCAGACATGCAAGTAGATGGACACCCATCTTTGTATTAGATTAAGCATTAACATCTCTTTACTTATTTTAATGAAAACCCTAAATTTTGACCAAAATCAACAATTATACTTTCTTTTGGCTCTAGCTCAAAATTACCCTGTGCGCATTCTGACTCATTTCGCCAGCACGGGTCACACATTGTGTTTATAAGGATCTCACTGTGTTTCTATTGTGTTAATATTTGTTGTTTTCTGTCATTTTTGTGCATGTTTATAAATGTTACATGTACAGATTAGCGATGCGAATGTGTATCAAAAATAGTAGTGCCAATTAAGTTTCAAAAACTTTACCCATCAGTTTCACTCTTTATCAGACAAAGTGATGCTATACATTTTTGTTTAAAAAAATTATTTTGATATTTTTATAAAATATATTTTGTTGTTTTGAATAAAACTATTTTATGATTATCTTACTACCACTGTGTGAACAAGAACAAGTGAGACATTTCTGCTAAAGAAAACAACATCAAACAAAACCAGTGTAAGTAAATAATGATAGAATTTATATTTTTTGCATATCGTACTGAAAATGTCTTAATAGTTGCAGTGAATTTAGTCGAGTCAACACTGAAGTATTTAATATCAAATGGTGATGTAATGTGAAGTACATACTTATTAAAGAGGGTGAGCCCGATGCGGTACTGTCTCTTGCGAGTGATGTCACTGCTGAATGCTGGAGAGTCCCAGCTGTTTCGAGTGTCTTTGTGGTACGTCTGTTTGTTCAGACTCTGTTCTCTTACACTATCTCGAGATGTGTTTATCGTGTCATTAGAGTTTATACTGTCATTATCTCCATCAGAAAAGTCTGATTCTGACTTGTTCTGCCGGTTGCCGTTGTTGACCAGGTGGCTCTCCGGCCGTTTGTGTCCGAGTGGCTGGTCATCTTGAGGACGTTCAGTTAAGATGTGTTCGCGCGGCCCTTCTGCGGTCTGTTCCTGAACGCTCTGCTGCTTGACAGAGTTGTATTTAGGGTGATCACTCGTATCCGATGAGCTATTGCAGGCTGGCTCGATGTTAAGCAGCGGTAAGTGGTTCGTACAGAGCTCGAGGGCCGGAGCGCTACGGCAGCAGCTGGCTTCCGTATCCGGTTTGTGGTCTTTGGTGGACCGGTAATCTTGTGAAGAGATGACGAACTGGTTGTGTTGTTCAGACTTCATGCTGGATGAATGCTCTGCAGAGGCGTGAATGGGTGGAGTGAGCTCCTCTTCATCGATGAAGAGCGTCACATCACACATCTCATTCAGCTTGCGGTGATCATGGGGATGAGAGAGCTCGTCTTCTCGCAGCATACTTTCCTGAAAAACCGCTCGCTCAGGTCGGATCTCCTCCTCAAGCAGACTACGGCAGTTCAGCGCATCGTCGATGGAGTCGGCCAGTGACTTCACCTGCCTTGAGAACGCATCCTCTAGCTCTGTGATCGGATCCGTTAAATCGCTTTGAGATTCCGGGACTTCCAAAATGACAGGAACCTTCTCTCCGGTTGGCAACATAGTTGCAACTTGGCTCTTATCATCCATGAGTGACATTTGCCTTCCTTCAAAAAATGAGCTGTGAGCCTTTTCAGATGCATCAAATGAAAACTGCATCCTCATGTTGGACAGAAGAATCCTGCGGGTCATGCGATTCTCTGACATACAGCTCCTGAGGCGTTCAAAGTTCTTGTTCATTTGGTATTGGCGAAATGCTGTCTGAATGGTGCGAGCAGCGTGGCGGGTTATGAAACGGCCTCCATATTTGCGCTCAAGCATTTCCACCTTAGAGAAACAACATATATACAATTATAAACCAGTGGGATCATGCAGATTCAGTCTGATCTGACAAAAGTTCACAAGTTTTTATGAGGTGGCTAATTAAAAGTCATGAAGCCCCCACCCCTAAATATCAATGGGACAAAAGCGGATCATACTGAAATGTATGAATGAGATTCTATTCACCTTATTTTCCACGACAACAAGGGCGGCGCCATTGCGCTCATTTTGTCAACGTACTTCCGGCTGCATATGATGAGCAGCTGAGGCAGTTGCTGAAGGCGACGCGTTAAACTTAAAAAGCTCACTCAAGCGCCTTTATGTTTGTTCCTTACCAATTTTAATGGACGGGGAGCCGACTGAGGAACACCCTAATCCCAAGTAATGGTTCGACTACGATGTTCCGGTAACTTTAAACCACGCCGGGTGTTGAAAAGGTGGTCAGTTTCAGGTAAGCTATCTTAGCTTAATGTGCTCTTTCGCCTAACGTTAGATTTGTGATGTCCGTTCTACGAATAAACTTAAGATCAGTAACGTTAGTTTATAAAATGCAATTATTTTGAATGATTTTCATTGCCCACCTATATTTTTATATTTAAGATAAGACAACAATATATTATAGTACATTACATTCTTACAGTAGCTCACGTGATTCATACAAGTTACAGAGATTTCAGATGCTAGGAGGTCAGTTAATTTCTCATTCAGATATTGATGATAATGACCTATTAAACGACATATTATTTAACACTGAACTTAGAGGTTGTGTGTATAATGTTACTGTCTCTTTTTAATGCATCTCTCTCACACACTGTTCTGTTTAAGTATGGATGTCATTTATAAATTAATTCTCATGATGCAAGTTTCTTTTAAATACTAACATAAAAATGTTTATGGTTATATTATTTTCACAGATGCATTGATGTTTAGTGATGCAATGGACAACTGTGAGGATGATATACAATCAACATGTTCCTAAACTGTGATGCAGAAACACAATGGGAGGATCAATCCGTCTTTTAACACAACTACACTTTAAAATCACAATTCTACCTGATGCAACCTACATCTGATATGGGAAAACAACCTTGCAGTTTCCCGGACAGGGCTTATGCTGGTCCCAAGCCAAAATGCTTATTTGAGCTACAATAATTTAAAAACACCTTGTACTGACATACCTCAACATATATGAGTGCCATTGTTTTGTCACAAGATGTGGTTTGTTTGTAAAAACTAAAATGTCCTAATATAATTAAGGCCTAGTCCTGTAAACCCTGTCCAAGAAACTGCTTCAATGCTTCTGCTTCATGTGTTGAGCTGTCACAAGAGTACATATCTCTGCTGAGAAACAACCATCTTTGTCAGCTTTACACAGGGTTGATATTGCATGCATTACACAGTCGCTAAGCACGTCACCAGTACATACACCAACAGCTTCCAGATATACACTTGGGATCAGCTCCTGATGACTCTGATAAAGCTGTGTCTTAATTCATTGCAGGGTGGTCTTGCTGAAAAGTTAGTTGTTTCTTAGTCCATAGTTATTTTTATAAACCTTTACAATTTGACCTGATTTTACCTGTTGTAAAGTTACATTAAACCTTCATACAGTTTGTTATCAGATGTCATGCAGTGATATTAAACATTTACAATGTGATCTGTTGTGCATTTATATTAAACCTTTATAATGTGATCAGATATTACCTGCCATGCAGTTATATTAAACCTTTACAATGTGATCAGATGTTGTGCATTTATATTAAACCTTTACAATGTGATCAGATGTTGTGCAGTTATATTAAACCTTTACAATGTGATCAGATGTTGTGCATTTATATTAAACCTTTACAATGTGATCAGATGTTGTGCAGTTATATTAAACCTTTACAATGTGATCAGATGTTGTGCATTTATATTAAACCTTTACAATGTGATCAGATGTTGTGCATTTATATTAAACCTTTACAATGTGATCAGATGTTGTGCATTTATATTAAACCTTTACAATGTGATCAGATGTTGTGCAGTTATATTAAACATTTACAATGTGATCAGATGTTACCAGTCATGCATTTATTTAAAACCTTTACAATGTGATCAGATATTGTGCAGTTATATTAAATCTTTACAATATGATCTGCTGTTACCTGTCATGCAGTTATATAAACCTTTACAGTGTGATCAGATATTATCTGTAAGGAATTTCTTAAACCATATGTGAGCTTTGTAGATTCCACTTAAAAGGATTTAAGTCTCCTGATTTGAAGGAATAAGTTTTGGCAAGTTTGCAAATGAATTCTATCATGGTACATTACCACCAGTGTTGGGTAAGTTACTCAAAAAAAGTAATTAATTACTAGTTACTAATTACATCTTTAATCATGTAATTAGATTACTTTACAAATTACTCTCTCGCAAAAGTATTTAATTACTTATTACTAATTACTTTCTAAATCCTATTTAGTACATGATACAAGGATAGGCTTGAAATGGCTCGAAAAAATAATATATAAAAGTACATCAATTATTCTGGTCCCACTTTAGGGTCCAATCATCTCTATTAACTAACTATTAACTACTTTTGCCTCAATATACTCCAAATACTGCTTATTAATACAAAAGAAGTTGTTAATTTTAAGTATTGGTAGAAATGGGGAGGGTTAAGGACGTAGAATAAGGTTTTGCAGAATCAGATATGTGCTAAGCATTAATAAACAGCCAGCATCTCATTAATATTAATGCTAATAATCAACCAGTTAATAGTGATAATTTTAAACTTAAACCATGTTAAATCCACCTTTGTATTACTGTTAACATAATAGTTTTAGAGTCCATACACAGTATTTAGTTACATCAAAAGTAACTGTAATTAGATTACAAGAAAAATAAGAGTAATCCCTTACTTTACTTTTTCAAGGGAAAAGTAATTTAATTACAGTAACTAATTACTTAGTAACTAGTTACACCCAACACTGATTACCACATAAAAACGAAATAGATATTGGACTGGCTAAGGTGCACATTTGCTTTAAAAAAGACGAAATCACTGTGTAAATATTGGTAAGCATAATTACTTTAATAATGTTGCTCCATCAACTCCTTCTGACACGACGAGGTAATAAAATATGTCCCATAGGTTACTTGCCGCGGCTGCTTCATATCTTCTAACCACGAGACGATTGATGGGACATTATAAGACTATCCGAGCGTCGTATCAAGTTTTCTCCGTGCTCCTAATTCAAAACATTTACAGCAGTTGCGATATTTGTCATTTAGCTAAAGTTATAGTGAACTACAAACAATCTTCTAACCACCAAACTAGCTCCCGAATGCACTGTGCCATATTAGCAGCGGATGTCGGTTGACAAAATGCGGAAGAGCGAAGAATTGAAAAGGGGCGTGGCGGAATAAGGTGAATAAACTAAATAATGTAACTCTTCTGAGGTGATACCGATATTGGATTACTTAGAATCACATCTGCCAATACTGATACATTTGTTTTTTATTTGTTTCAAATTATGTCGTGAAGTGCAGAGCGTACAAATTGCAATTCTGTGACCAGTGGCAGAACAAGACTTATATAAATGAGGTGTCCAAGGTGACTTTAGGGGGTCCACACAGTCTATGAAAGAAAACAATGCATAATATCAAAAAAGTATAAATGCTTCAGTCTGATTGATGATTACTTTAAATTACCCCACATTAAATATGAAGAGTTTGGTTCCAAAAAGAGATAACACAGTTTTAAAACATTTTGTCAAAACATGTTCATTATTATGCTGTCATGATTTTATTGTGCTACTTGGCTGTATTTTTTGTTATGAAGGCTTAAATCAAAACAAACCAACTGCAGTTTCATTGATATTAATTGATATTAATTGCAATCACAAACAAGATTTTTGAAAAATTTAAATTTAAAAATCCAAAGAGATCACCTTTTTAAAAGTGAAGCCTACCTAAAACATCTCGTGCAAACACGCCCATGTTGTTAGGCGTCATACTAGTTTAAACATTTGCATAACACCGTCCTAATATACACCCAAAGATAGAGGGTGTAACTTTCAATCACGCTGTAGTATTTTTGTTTCCGCCATGTCAAGTAGACGCTTTGTGATTCGGTTTTATTTACAATTCGGTTCCAGAACAGTACAGGCCAAATGTTCGATTTTGTGCTGCACATTTTACGGAGGACTACTTTCTAAACACGGGGGAGTACAAGGCTGGATGTAACCTAAATTCAATTAATTTCCTACTGACAATTCAAAACGCGACTTATGAGCATGACTTATAACGCGCCTGTGTTTTCATATTGGCCAATCGGATCACACCACGCTTTCTCAGAACGATGAGCTTTGTTCAAAATGACCTGTTACAGATGGGCGGGACTTAGAGGTGCTACAATAAAGATTACATTTTAATGCAAACCAGTAAAACTTCATTAAATCAGTTGTGAGAAACAGTTTAAAATGTAGCCTTACAGTACATTATGTTTACATCTGTGCTAGTAATGCATGAAAGTGAATTTATGAAGACTTGGGTTCCAAACCAAGATGACTCGTTTTTTTAAAGGGCCTATATTTCGTGGCTAAAAAGCACATTACTTTGTGCATTTGGTGTAATACACTTTGTTCGCGTGATTTATGGTTTAAAAAACACGTTATTTTCCAAACGGGAACAGTGAGTGATTTTATTTAAGCTTATAAGACTGAATGCAATACAATTTCATGTGTTGAATAGATAAACCATTGATCCTTTGACAAATGTTTTGTTTATTTGTCCGTTTCAGCCAAAAAGACGCGAACATGAACTCAAGCTCTGTGCACTCCGCGCTATCGAAGTGCTGTGCTGCGAACACAATTCTTGTCATGTTTTCAAATTTCAACGTGGTTTTGCAAGTCAATTCAACCTACTATTTTAAGTTTTGGCTTAAAAACGTTGACATAACTTAAAAAACACGTAAAAATTGTTCAACCTAATTTTTTTAAGTTAAGGTTACATAAAAATTTGTTGATTCTAAAAAATGCTGCAAATTTTTTACAGTGCATGTGGTGCTCAGCCACATGTCGAAAAAAACAGACAGCAATTAACGAGGAGTAAATTATGAATTATATTAATATATATATTAAGGGAGTAAAAATAGCGCATTAAATTTGGCACATGGGGTGTCCTGTCAGATGTCAGGTGGGTCCCCTCTGGCTCCGCCCCTAACTGGGATCTAATTCAAAAAATTTGAATGCGTTTTGAGATATCATCTGCCCTGATCATCAGCTGTCTTTGAACAATTAAAATAATACTATTTTCTGCCAATACCAATTATAGGCATCTTTAAGTATAATAAGCATTTTCATTGATGTCTATTATTGAGATGATGAATTACAATCAGGATTATGGGTTAAACTTCTGATCCTTGACATCATACCTTTTTATCCTGAAGATCAGTGGAGAGCTCATAGCTTTCAGATAGAGACCGTGAGCGTTTGATGGCTTCCTTCTCTGCTTGCTTGCGAAGAATAGATTGAGAGTGTTGTAGTTTGGGTCGCTGAGGCCGTTGTGAACCTGTCTGGTTACTGTGAGCGAACACGGAGCTGTCAAACTGGTCTGGACTCAGTGAAGAACTGTGTTTCATCCATCCACGGCCACATTCTGTGCTCCTATTGAAAGCAGAGCTGGGCTCGGTGCTTTGAACGTCACCCTCCACACTGGACAAAACACAAGAAGAAATATGTTATTACATATTTATGACACAAAAATAACCCCCTTTACCCCTCATTCACTATCCCATATGTTACTCCACTAATATAGTTCACTCGAAGAGATAAATGAAAACGAGCTCGCCGGAAGTGCTGCAATGCAGGCGCCATCTTCCTCCGAAATGCGAGAATTCATTCAGCGTGAGCTTCAGTGGATGACCAGCGGCTAGTTGTGAGCTACACCGGTTGTACTCTCATCATTGCGGTGCATTGTGAGGTTGAATGTGTGCACTCAATGATGTCCACTATGATTTCCAACACCGCTAAAAATTAATGTTCCCTCAAATAGTGAACTATTAAGGGTATAGGAAACTTTTTCGGACACAGACATTGTCCCTCAAATCCTGGTGTTTGTCCATGCACTGATGAACTGAGGATCATCTATGCTTCTCTTGACCACATTGAAGGCTTGATTTCTTCGTTTGTTTCCACTGATGGAGAAAACATACTAAACTGGCCAAACTTTGTTAGCAATGACTACGTTTACATGAACAACAATAATGATATTATTGGACTTAATGGCGTACAATGTTTACTGGAGCTGTAACCTCTTTACTCCTGTTTACAGTGCAGTTTTTATTTTCTGATTATTCATTAATGATTGTGTTAATTATTTTAGGTTTAATTGCACAGAATTCATGATAAATTAATTTATTTTATAAAATGTCATAAAACTGGGCCCCCCTGGCACCATCTCGCGGCCCCCAGTTTGAGACTGAATTATTGTATTGTTGCACTATATTAGGGTTTTAAACTAAAGTCATGCTTACAACATGAGAAATTAGTAGGGCTGCACAATTTGGGTAATTTTTCCCATTGCGGTTATTGATGCTAAAATTGCGATGTGCGATTATACTAAATGGTATCATGAGTCAACTTGATGGGTTTAGCTAAAATTTGTATTTGTAAAACTAGAAATGTTTTCGTATTGCCACGTGATGTAGCAAATGCTCAGTGTCAATAATCCTAAATCCAAAATACCGCCATACAACAGACATAGAGGTTTTTTTTAGCTACCAGATCACTGTCAACCTCCTCTGCATCCATCTTCGCTCTGGTATAAGTGACGAAGCACACCACACACGTGCATGCCACACGTGCATTGCCGTTTTTGTTCATTTATCTTTCTTTTTTTTAAACAGCAAGGAAAATCATCAAACTGTTATCAGAAAGTTTGTGTTAACAAGTCCACACATTTATTTATTTAATATAATTGCAACATTTTGCTGTCCTATAATTGCACAGGCTGACATCGCGATTGCGATGCGATTAATTGTGCAGCACTAGAAATTAGCGATTAGCCAACAAGCTAATCAGATATTGTATGTAAACAATGCGGTATTTCTCATCTCAAATTAGGTCATAAGTCCCTTCTAATTTTAACAATACACCTTTTCTGAGGTTCTTTCAATGACCTGTGGTAATTTGTAAAACTATGTTTTTTCTGTGATTTTATGGTTGAATGACTAGCATCCTAATACAAATCAATAGATTTAAAGCGCACGCTCTGGACGTCCATCCCTTACAGCCTCAATTTGGAACCAACTGAATAAGGGGTGTCAAGTTTAAAATACATTTGTGCTTAAAGTGTGTGCCAAAATACAGGCGCACTTAAGTTAGTGCGGTATAAATTTCAATTAAAGTGTTTACATGGCCACATACTGCAATTAAAAACACCTGTTTTAATACGATTATGCCTGCTGTGATCATGAGCTTAACCGCATTACTTTTATCTAAGTATTGTGTTTACATGAGGTGAAGTAGTATCACAATATTGCCAAAATCCCATTATATTCACATTAAGGGTGCATGTAAACGTGGTCAATGTGAGTCACAGTCATGTTAACTTCTTGTTTATGGAATCGATCAATATCGCTCCTGTAGTCGTGTGATTAGGATGGCTGAGATTTGGTCAGACACACAAGGCCATAGAGCTTGAGTACAGGACACAATCACATGCTGACTCTGAGTATGATCATATAATCCTAATTCTAGTAAGACTACACTGGCTACTACAATCACAAACATTTTAAAGCGGACAAATCATAAAAATCTGACTTTTTTCATGTTTAAGTGCTATAATTGGGTTCCAGTGCTTCTATCCAGTGTTGGGAGTAACGCATTACAAAATATAATATATTACAGTAATATATTAGTTTTTGCTGTAACGCAGTAATATAACGCATTACTAATAAAATTTTGGTAATATTTTACTCGTTACAGTCTTAGTACCGAGCGCGTTACAACAATGCATTTCAAAAATAGACGTGTTATTTTAATTTTTTTATTTTTGACCAATGCGCGCGACCAGCATCCACACAGGAAAAATCTGCGGGTAAAATAGTAATGGCTGCGTCCCAAACAGCATACTTCCATACTATATAGTAGGCGAAAAGCACTACTTCTCGTACTCTTTGCCTACTATATAGTATGGAAGTAGGCGGTTTGGGACGCAGCCTATGTCTGTTTCCAGGTGCTGTATGCAGCATGTTCATTTTTACTTTAATTTTGTATTTGACGCGTTTCTTAAAGAGCCGAATCTGGGAAGTCCGCGCCTGTATAAGCATTGACTAAAGTGGTCGCAATCAGGTCCGGTAGCGCCGCATACGCAAAATTCTGCGAATGAGAGCACTAAGTAAAAGCAACAGAAAGTTTCTATCGGTCTCCTGTGCTGCTTGAACCTCAGAAGTAAAGAGACTTTTAGAAATCTTGCCAGTAAAATCCATTTCACCACACCAGCAATGACAAGGTAAGCTAACGTTGCTATGGTTACAGTCCATATACATAATAGATTGCTAGGCTATTCCTATGCTATCTACAGTTTTATTACAAACAGCAACCTAAACTACAACATAACATTAATGTAGACTTAAACATGGTTATTTAAATAGTACATTTAAACATCACTGTTTAAAGTTTTTACCAGCCTTTGTATGGGAGCCTATATTCATTGTTTGGCAAAAAGCAGTGTTCCTCTGTTTGTCTGTGTTTAATTAAGTAATGATATGTTAACCTACATGTAAGCTGTATTCCTTGAGGCCTGATCCTCCAATAGCACTTTTTGATAAGTTGTGTCAACCCAGTGCATGCCAGGTTTGTGCTGTGAATCTGAATTAAAAGTGAATTAAAGAATAGAAATGAAAAGAGGTTGCGTGTCTTGCCATGTTATTAGTCTGTAGGTTGCATTATAGTGGGCTCTAGATTTATTGTGTTTGGTATGTGTACCATCATTTACCAGACTTTTACCAGATCATTTGTCCATGTGACTCTGACAGTCATTGTTACTGTTTTTTGCCATAAGTCTTCACTGTGCCTATTCAAAGCTCGAGGGCCAACACATAACTTCTAGATTTATAAGCATCAATAAACTACATTTTAACATTTTATAATGCCTAGTCATACTTCTGTTATTTTGATGAAAGTAACTCAAAAGTAACGCAAAATAACTCATTACAGTTCAGAGTCAGTAATATTGTAATGTAACTAATTACTTTCAAATGACAGTAATTTGTAATATATAATGTATTACACTTTGGAAGTAACTTGCCCAACACTGCTTCTATCAACCTAGAAAATGTGAAAAGATCAACCCAGTAACTTAGTTTTGGTAAACCATTTGGTAAACCATTCTCTGTAATAATGTGGAAAATGGGTCATTGAAATTTGGTACCCATTGTGACGTCAGAAGGGGAAAATATCCAACCATGGCACATCAGCTCACTTGCATTTAAAAGGACACACCCAAAAATGGCACATTTCTGCTCACACCTACAAGGTGACAATTTTAACATACTATAATAAATTATCTATATGGTATTTTGAGCTAAAACTTCATATGTACTATAGGACACCAAAGATTTATCTTGTGAAATGTCCCTTTAAAATATTGCTAATTACCTTAAATGGTCTAGCACCTCTCTATCTTGGTGAGTTACTATGGGAGTACAATCCACCACAGACATTGCACTCGCAAAATTCTGTGATGTTCAACCAACCACTGATCTGCAAGATGCCCATCCTCATGTTGCCCAATGACCACTTCGTTATTTACCTACAGTGATGTTTTATAACACTGTATTTATTATCTGTCCTGTAACAGCAGCGTGAGGCCCGACTCCCTTTTCCAAAGTGTTTTTCAAAAATCATGCACTCGGCCTTTAAACTTGGCTAGGGTTTGCAGCTGTTACTTGTTTAATAAGAACTGGCCCTCCCGGCTAAGCCTGGTTTTCTAACAGGGGTTTTATATTTCTCCCTAAGGGTGTTATTTTTTCACCCCTTGACCACTGTTGCAGTGTTGGTTTGCTTACTGGGAGACTGCTGACATTAGCTTAACTTTTTTTGGCACATTACATTAATACTGCTTTCATTATTATGGTCAAGTTCACTAATGTAAAGTATCTAAATGGAAATTAAGCCAACCTTTATTAAATTAAACAGAAATTCTATTGTTTTTTATAATCCTATAGCACAGTAAATGATCAGATCTGACAGAAACATGTACTGCATACTTGAATATGTTGACTGTGGAAACACACACCATTGTCAAGTGTAACACACTGCTTCATTTACTTGAAAGTAACTTCTATCTTCATTTGCTTACTGTTAAACTCAGGTTATCCCAAATCCGATGACAGTAATACGTCTCAAGTCAGCCTATTTAATATACTTATCATTTTAATATGTTCATACAATTTTCACAAGCAACACATACATACATGATACAAGCCAAATCAACTGTTCCTAATGCCTGATTATTATTTCAGCACATTAAACATGAAGATGAGATGGACCAAGAATAGTGAAATGTCTACACAAGACTACACACACACACACACACACACGATACAGTGAAATCACACTTATTGCATAACCATCTGTCCTGGCACACAGTACTGCACTGTTCTCTCGCCTGCTTTAAACACAAATACCAGCACACCACTTAAAAGAAACCATACTGTAAACATGATTTAAGCCGAAGGTATAGAATGTTTTATCGGACAATTTTATTTATGCAATTACGTGTCTGAGCAGAACTTAACTCTTTCACCGCCATTGACGAGATATCTCGTCAATTAAGAGAAAACGCTTCCCCGGCATTGACGAGATTTTCCGTCTTTCCGCAATACCGCTATTATCCACCAGGTGGCGCCCTTCCACAACTTTTTAAACCCGGAAGTATTGCACTATGGCAAGCGGCTGCATGTCCGTGTCTGTTTTAAAGATCGCTCTGAATGGGATCTGTATGAAAAGTCCGTCACAAAAATGGAATTATCTCTGCTTTTTGCTCAAAATGTGGTGTTTTTGCAGAAACCTACCCATATTCAAAAGCTGATTACAAAAGAACCACTGAAGGTAGGATGAAACGTTTTTTTTTGTTTGAAAGCAGAGGGTCTGTTCTTTCATTTGGTATATTGTATGTTTATATATTTAAAGAAGAACATTTTCTGGAAGGCATTAAACTTTGGTGAAAATCATGAAAAACGCTGGCGGTGGCTGGCAACTTTTAAAAAAAACGCTGGCGGTGAAAGAGTTAACTTCCGGTCTCTGTTTGTTTGATGGTCTAACTAGTTGCTAAACTGAACTCTTAAACAAATACCTCAAAAATAACAAATGTTTTGATTTCCTAAAGACGAGGGAAGATGGCGATCATGGATTACCGCTATTTGAGATGTCCGTGGTATTGAACATAAGGGCATTAGGCGTTAGATCACTCACACCTCATCAGCTCTGATTATTTGTGACTCTGAACTAATTTGTGCTGCTCTCAGTAGATTGCGTTGCTCATTATAGAAATCTGTGGTTGCGCCTGTTATTAATTTTGTACCTTTTTAGTAAAAAATCCACAGCTATTACCACTCCCATCAACATTTTTTTTTATTGTGCTCTTTTCCGCGTTTAGCCAATCTGGCCCAAAAACCTGTGTTAATGCAGTATTCTGCTTAGCCGGTTTATTGACTGAATGTAAACACACAAACGTTTACATGCAAATCAATAAACCGGCTATGCAGACAACTGCATTTAAATGGGACTTGGAGATTTGTCAGGTTTCTCGCAGGCAGTGACATTACCGCCTATAGTAATGTAATTATAGGTACTAATGTAATTTTTAAATGCACTATTTGGCTCTGATACAGCCAAGGATTTAGTAAGTGCCGTCAAAAACAACACTATTGTCAGATGCCTGAAGCAATGCCTCCCCACTGCCAATATGATTTGTTTGGAGTCACGAGTCCGGCCAATCAACACAATAGCTTGGATTCATGCATCAGTTGACTCTCAAAGGTAAGGCACTATGAGATGTTGCAATAAATCACAATTCACTACACTTACGTTGCAAAACACCTCAATATAATCAGGGCCTAAATTTTGGGGCAGCTTTAAGAGCTTCCTACAGGTTTTGCAGGATTTACGCATTATTAGCATGTAAACTACATCATAGTATACAATAATTATGCTAGCGAGCTGGACACCACAATACAAGAGTTTACCACACGTTTTGGGCAGTTGACCGAGCTGGCATTTGCACGCCATTGTAAGTCATGGCATTTAAAAAAACAAGCCATTTTAAAGCATAAAGACCTTGAGCACTTCGGTCTTCAGTAAGTGCGCTCCTATGCACACGCACACAGCCTCTCAAGATGCTCACAACAAGTGTCAGATTTACTTTATTACACAAATGGTCAGATACACACACACACACACACACACACACACACGCTTAAATGCCTGTATATACAGTAGTGTATGGGTGCTTCCTGCTCTTTTTGTTATTATTAATATGAATGTTATCGTCAGAACAAAAAATGTTTAAAAGCATTGAAACATTTTGTCAGAGCCTTTGTTGTTTTTAATTTTGACATTATTTTTATTTTTAATTTTGACTTATTTTTACACCAGACATATAAATCGGTTCAAAATATTGGTTATTGATTTACTTGATCAGTTAACCTC
This sequence comes from Misgurnus mizolepis, assembly GCA_025389145.1. Classification (NCBI taxonomy): domain Eukaryota; kingdom Metazoa; phylum Chordata; class Actinopteri; order Cypriniformes; family Cobitidae; genus Misgurnus; species Misgurnus mizolepis. Next base: position 5,878,057 of record JAIFKI010000022.1, on the reverse strand, counting down.
TTGAAAAGCACCCCCACTCTGCCCCAAACCATGAAAAGACCTACTTTCACTAAAAAGGTTATTTTTACTAAACCATTTAGAGTATAAGCACTATGGTTTCATTAGAAAAAATTATTTTAAGTTTAAAATTAAAAAAGTTAGAGAGGCTGAAGAACATTGTAATAAAATTTATTTGGCATAACTTTTTTAATACCAAAAATCTTAATAATAAATATGTGTGTGAAACCTAGAAATGCAAAGCCACAAGTCTAAAGAAGTTATGTGCCAGTCAGCCCAAAATAAAAGTCTTTGTTTACATGCATACACGTTCGTTCTTATTATTTATCCTTAAGTTAGCATATAAAATGCAGTTTCCACACCAGGAAATAAAATGTCACACAAAGATTGTTGGATTCGTTATCTAATTGGCTACACGTTCTGTCAATCAATATTTTCCATGAAGTCATTGGAGGAACGAGCAAGTCAGATGAAGTCACGATATTTGACAGCGCTGTTTGGATATTATGTATGATCAAGACTCCCGCCTACTTTGTAAAACAAAGTTTGAACGCGGGTTTGAACGCGACTGTAATCTCAAATATAGTGTTACGATGTCAATAGTCCTCAGATTGTATATTATATTCTATTACAAGACGTTCTTGCGGAATCTGATGTAAACAATGGACAATATATTTATATTTCACGGATTATACGCATTTGTGGACAAAAATGGTCATTGGATGAATTCTATTAGACGGCTTTCATGAGTTATTCACACATCTGAAACAGTCTGGATTCGATTTGCGGTCTTTTTAACAACACAAAGTTAAGAAGTCCCGTTTTTATTTTGCATGTTGTCATCTGGACTGTCGCAAAATACTACATTTTGATGCTAGAGCATCTGTATCTCAAAACAGAGACCATACACTGATGCTAAACAAACCCATAGACCGTTTAAACAATGTATGTTAATATTATTAATGTTTGTTGACAGTAGGCTATATAGATATTGTTAGCAGCGTTAAAAAAAACTGACATCATCCCGCCCCGAGCTAGTGCGCGTCGAGAGGTTAAAATCGGTATCGTCATCGTCCCTGATTAAACACACATTGGTAGACCTCTAAACGTAAGCATCTCTTTTATCATAATCTCCTTCGAAGTGTCTGCACATGACACGCCAAACACATATTTTGACATGACGATCCACACACATGACGGGCTGAAAACATGTTGTGACGAGCTTTGCATAGTGCGCCCTCAAAAAAGAAGTCACAGATTTTAAAGCGGGACTTACGTGTTTGCAATACTCTGTAGTGTCACAGAACAAACATCTCAAACTCATTATAGCAACATAATCACTGGCAATCACATGATTGATTCAAAAATCTCAAAATACTCATACAGTCTATGTGAATGTTTGCTGTTGGTCTGTTGGCACAGGATATGAAGAGGTTATTATGTGTCCTCCAGCACAGGAAACAGATGCATTCTCTTATCATGTGACACAATACTGGAGCGATAAAACAACAATATAATTACACTTTCATCACCAGAAAGACAAAAACTCTCTTTAATCTGAGTTCTTAGTGAAACAATGAATACAAAGACCTTTCAGTAATAAACTGAAATTAAATAAACCATGGCACGAGCCTTTAAACAAGAGGCTTGATCTCTAATAAATATTTTCAGATTTAAACACAGTAATGAAGAAGGACGTTTAACCAGAACAAACCGACTGTCACACAACACCGTTTCACTCGGTTTAAAAATACACCTTCATTAATGTGATCATCATCTAATAAATATAGAACCAGACTCCTGCCAGCACTGAAAACATGAATGAATGAAATACAACAAACACATTACAGTACAGCACTTTGCTGCAGAAACCCAATGGTGCCAAACTTTAGAAACAGCACCCAGTTGGTGCTTTTATTCACCTGACATCATCAAATCATCTTTATGATTGAAATGAATAGACAAGCATTGTTCAGAGCGGATCTCGTACACAAACACAAACTAATGTGCAGTCTTACCAGCTGTCCTGCTCCAGTTCAAGTAAAGACTGTGTTTTTTCAGAGTTACACTGTAAACACCACATATCTGCTGAGAAACCCACATCCAGAAAGTGCCAAAGTCAAGCATCACTGAATCCAAACGCTCTACAGCTCCGAGAAGAAGAAAACAATAACAGCACAGACTCCATAACTGCTGTCACAGACTCTGAGCTCGTCTCTTACACCCACACATCTGATCTGGCATTCAATGAAACACCAAGCTCCTCACATGTCAGAAAGAGTCAGGGAAGAGTAGAAGGAACGAGTGAATATTCACGTGGTGGTAGAGGAATGTGAGTGTTGGAAAGAGGAAGCATCTATTAATAGAGCTCTTTAGACTGGTGGGAGGGAGGGGGTCAGATATTGTCCTGTTTAACCTCCAACGTCTGCTGCTCGAACACTCTCACTGACAATCTCTGGACTCTGTTTGACTAACCTGAACTTAAGACCTCAATATGATACTTTGCATTCATTCATTATACAGTGGTTCTCAAACTAATGCCGGAAAAGTCTGAGAACCACTGATTTATTACACAGCCCTATAAAATACTTAATTCTGATTGGCCGTGCCTGGTGACAATGTTCCAGAGGTTTCCCGGCCAGCATTAGGCTTGCCGCTATAGTCCGTGAAACGGTGATTACCGGTGCTTCAGTCTCTCACCGATTAGATCACTTGTCCACCGCGACAACGTCTTTCACCGTCGTTTTGATATTTTCGTTAAATGAAATCATTTAGTTTCGTTAGAGAGAGCAAACACACTAACAACTGAATGTGTCCGCTGTCTGAATTCAGCGGAGCTGAACGCACGTCACAGAGCAGCAGGTGTCAGATTTCATTTATGACTGTCACAGTGTGCAAGGCGAGCTGACTGACCAGACAATGGCAGAAGCAGCTTGCTTACTCGTTTTTGTTATAATATTCATATATGATGTTTAATATAAGCGAGATTGTTTTGTTGTTGTGATTTTCATCAAGAAAAATAATAAACCCATCATTCAAGCAGCGCTTTATGGAGAAGTAGCCGGTTGCTCTGCTTGGGACTGGCGGGTTCTGTGAGAATTACCTGCGCACATTGACTCAAGCACTTAATTAAACCAGCTGTTGCACTCGCATTTGCACGCAAATTCATACGTGATTTAACGCAGCGTACGCAAGCACTGCATATAAACAGTTGTGCACATTTAAAATGTGTCACATGTGCCAGCATGTGTCATCATTTCACCGTCTATGTTAACTACATACCCCATATAGTCCGGCTATGAGTAACCCACCACTTCTGGCCAAAATAAACTTGAAATGTGGTTTTTGCCAAAATAACTTGAAGGACGTCAGAAAAGTCAACCTTGATTACAAAATTTGCACTGACAGCCTAGTTTAAACATAAATGTCTTTTAAACCCAAAATTGACCATCACAGGCCAATCATGGTTTAGCAACCGTAACTAGGTATGGGAGGTCTGTCAAGCTTTCGAGTGAGGGAAACATGACAAAGCATTTTGCATATGGAATGCGTAAATCTGATACACTGCAACCTAAAAGTGTGGACGGGGTGTTGGATTTTTTCCCCTTCCCGAGACCTAAACCCAAGGGGAAAAATGCCAGACGTGGATCATGGGTGGAAAACCTCATTCACAACTAAATGTCGACAGGATTAACAAAAACGCATACGTTTTCTCCAATGTAAGTGCACGCTAATGTTAGCTGGCTAGCTAACTCAGTACATCATTGCTTGAAAATGATGACGGTTCTTTCTTCATAATGCATATATCTGAATGTAAAATAAGATGATTAAAGGCAAAACAGAGGCTGACTGACGTCCTATAGTAAAATATTTTAGCATTTTGTTAATGGACGGCCTACCCTTGAGTACTCCAATCCAATCACGGCTCTTCCTGGGTTAGTTCTATAAGCAAGAGAATGTTATCATTTCAAAGTCCTCAGGCTGATATCTTGTGTTTATTTTGCACGACTTATGGATTTGCTGATTGATTTATTAATATTAGACTATTTTCACAAATTTCACTTACCCTGCCGTGCATGAACAAAGCTTGTTGAACTCCGAGTGCGCAGTTTTATCATAACTCGTGTGAAAACAAACAAACGTTACACCATCTCATCACTTCAGCATCCACTGCTTTATTTTCTCACATGGCAGAAGAACATGCCTGGACTTGGTTACAGCATAAACACGTAGCGGCGTAATGACGTAACAACATGATGTCATCACGCATAAGCGCAATACAATGACAAGAGTGCAATACTTTAACAAAGCTGTTCTTCAATTTGTGTGTTTCCCATTTGAATGGTCAGCGTATGAGGCGCCTGCTGATTGCACTGGGACCTATAGGCTTTTAGCTTCTGAACCCGTCTCTCCATGTGTGTATTACTGAGTGCACTTAAACACACATGCACACACACAGATGGAGGACGAATTACAAAAGGAGCAGCATAAAAACGTTCCGTTGTTTTTCAGTGCTCTATTCCTCAAATGTATGTTAATGGCCTACAAGTATGACACACAGTAGCGTAACTCTTTCATAAGTTTAAACATCAAGTGTTCTGATCTCTGAAGGGCATATAGTGAGGATCACGTCTGACTGGTACGTCTGACCAGGGGGCCCCAAGTAGACGCTAAGTTTGCTTATGCCTCGGGCCAGCCCTGGTGGCTGTGATGTCTTTTATATATTTTCTTTTTTTATCCATGCAATACCAATTAAGCGAACACAACGCAACACCCCAGCCAGATGAGTATCAAGCGATAGTTGTGAATGAATGTAAGTTTCTATGAGATGACATTACTGTATATAAAGAAGTGATGGTCAATGTGTCACTGTGATGAACTGAAACTTGGGATTTGAGGTAAAGAGAAAATAAGTACCAGATGGTCAACCATTTCCTTTACAAGGACACAGTGTCTATACTGCTGGATAAAGGTGACCAGCAGGACATTCATCTCCCTGTGGAGAAAATGACTGCTTCCTTCACTTTAATGCCTCTAAAACTTCACAAACTCCACTGAAGTTGAGCAGTATACAAACATCTGTAAGTCAGCAGTTACAGGGAGTTACACTGTACGTGTCTTTATCAGAACAGTAATACTGAGTTTATTAACATTCATAACAGCACTTCATATCTTTATGAAACTGTAAGGCAATCATAAATCCAGATGGGCTCGTGCTGCTCATCTATGCCATGTGTTCACAATAATAACAGCCATGTGTACTTTTAGTTCAACAAAGTATGCATGCAGATGCAATGTTACTATGGTAAAGAGCTGTAACGTGTGTTGTCCAAACATGGAATGAAGGCAGGATCTAAGTGCAAATGAAAACTTTACTAAAACAAAACATGAACATAAATCCAGACATGAGCCATGAAATACTTGATAATGACCATGAACGTGGAAAGGAACAAACACAGAGCAACTACATTTAATAACCAACAAAAGAAAATGGAAGCATGAGGACTATATACACAAATTGTAAACCAATGAGAACGTCGGGAAACTAGAGACAAACATGGCACTGACATGAATACAAAATAAAAATGAGAACTAGAACTTCAAAAGGAAATATAAGACATGACAAGACCCTTACAAGGGCATGAAATCTGATCCATAAATTCCTTAAGACCTTAAGCAGCAGCATGCTATCAACTGAACATGCAGCAGTATTGGCCAAGACAACGGAGAGTGTGGACTCTTTATTCTTTCAAACATAAAAAAGCTTACAGCTTAAAGCTCATATAACACGCACTGTTTCTGCTCATCTCATCTTGATCTTAAGCACCTATAGAGTCGTATTACATATATATCATATATCAAAAGAGTCTTTAGTTTTATCAGATTTATAAAAGACAGATCCTTCTGAATAAACCCGAGCTTCTGGAGGCGTACCACAGGTAAAACATTATCCCAATATCTCTGAATAACTTGTGATTCACTACATCGTTTAGATTATATGCACTTACGTGCCGACTGCCACCAAAACACAGACACGTAATGCAGTTTTACGTCCCGCCTGCGTCTCATGACCCAGTTGGGACTGCACCATTTTAACGAAATCCAGCATTAAACAAGCACTCACGCACAACTCTGCTGCTAACCCGGATAAACAAACTATTGAAGATGTGGAACAGACCCAGAGAAGGTGCGCGATAGTGAATTTTTTCCCTTTTTGAGATGGCACTACAAGCAGTTTCTCTGTGACCTAGTGCAGGGATCGAGAGGGTACATAAGTCTGTATGAGGGAGTAAAGATAAGGAGGTGCTAACATTGGTGCAGCTATAGGAAGCCATTGTGTCCTGACAAAGAGAATGGTGACATGTGCCCTCTTTGATTTATTGAAGACCTTTTTTGCTGCTTTGGTTGTACAGGCTGGGAGTACGGCTAGTAACGCATTGCAATAGTACAGTTTGGACAAGGCAAGAGCCTGGACTAGGACTTGCGTAACATGCTTATTTAGGGAAGGTCTAATTTTCCTAGCGGGCGGTGCTGGCAACATGCTCTGAGAAGTTAAGCTGATCATCAATTACCAAGCCCAGGTTTCTGCCTGTCCTGGAAGGTGTAATGGTTGAAGAACCTAGCTGAATGGAAAGGTTGTGATGAATCTTAGGGTCAGACTATATGACAAGCAGATCAGTCTTTGCAAGGTTTAGATGGAGATTGTGATCCTTCATCCAGAGTGAGATGTCCATTAGGCATGCTGAGATGTGGGCAGAAACCGTTGGATCGTCAGGTTGGAACGGGAAGTGGAGTTGTGTGTCATATCCATATAGCAGTGGTAAGAAAAGCCATATTTCCAAATGACCGAACTTAAGGATGTCATGATCACTAAAGATGATTTGGAGGTTGCCCTTGCCTGCCTTAGGGCTTCAATCACTGAGAGCAGGGCAGTCTCGGTGGAGTGACCACTTTTGAAACCAGACTGGTTGCTGTCCAGGAGATTATTGTATGTGAAGGAGGAGAGCTGGTCAAAACCACACGTTCAAGAGTCTTGGCAATGAAGGAAAGGAGAGATACGGGTCTGCAGTTTCCTTACGTTGCAGGGTTAACATCTTCAGCAGCAGGGTTATCTGGGTCTCTTTAAAAGCTGCTGGGAATGTACCAGTGGAAAAAGATGAGTTGATAATGTGGGTGAGAGCAGGGATAATCAGTGTAAAGATGGCCTGAAGGAGATGGGTGGGTATGGGATTATATTGGCAGGTAGTCAGGGGTAAGAAGCAAAGACCTTGGGAAAAGTCCGCTTCAGATATGAGAAAGAAAGGGGAGGGAGCATGCATCAGGAGTTTGAGCATGTGCAAGAGGCGGTGGCACAGAGAATTGACTGCTGATAGTGTTTGATTTCTTCACAAAGAAAAAGCAAGTTCATCAGATGTTAAGTCAGATGAAGGTGGGGGATGGCGGGCAGTGAAGAGTAGAGAAAGTCTTAAAGAGAGCACAAGAGTCGGGTAAGCTGTTGATTTTTGAGCGATAGTACGAATTCTTTGCAGAGGAGACATCCATGGAGAAAGAGACTGATAGACACTGAAAGGATCTTTTGATCTGTGCCACTTCCTTTCTTCAGTCCTTTTTGCACAGAGAACATCAGATAACCAAGATATGGATGGTGTGGCCCAGGCTGGTCCAGATGTCAGAGGGCATAAGCTGTCTAAGCAGGACATAAGTGTGGAGCATAGTGTCGGTGGCATTGTCTGTATCTAATAGAGAGAGTTGGTTGAGGGGGCATGGAGAAGACCACAGAAGATAAGCAGGAGGGAGAGAGTGTACGTAGGTTGTGCCGGAATGAATGCATTGTCTGGAAGAGATAGTTCAAGATTCACAGTGAAGAGGAATTGATCATATGTGTGTAGCGGGGTGACCTGGGTGCGATGAGTGGAACAGCAGCGTGCATAGATAAGATTACCAGACCTGTGGGTTGGTGAAGTGGGGACTTGCTTGAGGTCAAACAACGCAGTCAGGGTGTTGAAGTCGGCTGCCTGTGATTTCTCAAGGTGGAATTTAAAGTCACCAAGTACTACTAAAGGAGAACCATACTCTGGGAATAAAGACAGAAGTACATCCAACCTGGTGGGTGATAGATTACTAGAAAATGTCTTTTAGTCACGTGAGGGTGTGAGCTGGTGGAATTTCCAGTCCTTTGGAATGAGGAGACCGGTCCCTCCACCCCTCCCTGTAGTGTGAGGTAAAAATGTAATTGTTAAAGAGGGCAGCTGGAGTGGCAGTGTCCTCTGGTTTGATTCAAGTTTCAGTAAGTACAAGAACAGAAAGACCAGAATGTGAAGCAATAATCAAATCTAGTCTGTTAGTCTTAAGGATTATATGTAAGAGGTTAATGCAAAGGGTGTGTAAACATATGAACTATATACACAGTGTTCACAAACGTTACACACTGCTGTACAACCTCAGTACGGACATCATTATAGCCTGCAAGTCACTTTACCCTACATGAATTATAAATACATGTAATTGATAGGCTGTGGCAGTCCTGATACAGAGACCTGCTTACATTCTGATATGTGTCTTCATATATGAAATGAAGCTACATGAATTCAGTAGTGAACTGTCAGGGCCCACTAGGTCCCCAGAGAGGACCTAAACTTTATTAAAAACAACATTTGAAAACTTATAACATTTTTAAATGCGTCGGCCATTTTCTACCATTAGAATCGCTATGCACACCGTTCAGCGCAAGACATCAAAGAACAGCTAGAGAGATTTGAAGGCATACAGAGCGGTCTAATCTCGTATTCGTATTCGTTCAGATGCCTGCTGATTGGTCTGCACAGCAGCATGTTAAGTCCAACACACTCTGTGACTGGCAGTCCAGCTATGAAATTACAGAGGACCACAAAATAAATTAATGGATAAAAAACACATCAGATACCTCTTAATAAAAACCTCCAAAATGTACATTTTACAAAAAATCGTCATGACAATAAAACTTTTCTTACAAAAGAAGAGACTTACTATTGTGAGTATAAAGGAAAATTAACATTTCTTGAAAAGGTATTATATAATGTATGTCAATGAAGAACAATAAATCCCTCAATAAATCCACAGTCTTATAAATGAATAATTGATCAGATAAAGATGTTGATGATAAACAGCTGAATGTGAAATGATCAACACTCACATCAGTGACAGCACACAGACGCTCGGTGGAGATCTTCAGATGAAGAGATGATCTGTTAACTGTCTGATGGGTTACAGGTTTATATACACAATAAATAAGTCATGTTGTCTGCTGTGTCAGGTGACTGGATCATGTTATCTGAACTCTCCGGTGTCATGTGAAACACATCTGCACATCAACTGAACCTCAAAACGCTTTAAAACATTCAGATTCGGCTTATACATAAAATTTTATTTAATTTATCAACATCTTAATCTATCAGACTCCACACAGTCTGCAGGACAAACTGATCAGTGACAATCTTCAATTCAAAACTGAGTTTACATTACCTTTATTATCTAAAGCTATGCAATGTGGGACATTGATTACAGAAAATATATGGAAAATGCGTCCGGGGATTGTTTTTGCATGTTCATCCCCATGCATATTTTATGATTTGATCATAAACTAGCGCATGACGTGCAGTTCTGTTATGCTGGTAAATGATCTCAGTTTTAGTTAGGATAGTGACAAGCTACTTGATCTCAGCTTCAGTCCAGTTTGCAGAAATTTTTCGCTGCGAATGTTAATCTGCATGTAAATCCATATTTTTAAAGAGGGCCTTTGGGGATGTTGCGATGACCCTTACGGCATTGTTTCTGTCTTTTTTTTCCCCAAAAACCGTATCACAAAAATGTTATGGCAATGTCATAAGGTCCCCTTTACAGAAGCAATCCCAGAAGGGGAGTAACAGGATTATGTAAATAAGGATACAAATCAGAAATTTTTTTGTAAAAAATGAGAATACTTTCAGGATTACAATGGTTTCAATTAAAAATAAATAATTATTTTGGCAAAATAACTGAACCGTAGTTTCTGTTGTCAGAAGCTACATTTACATGCAACCAAATAATTTGTTTGTAATCATATTGATGGCTCAATCTGATAGAAATGCCTTCATGTAAAAACCTTAATCAATATGATTGAGGTCGATCGGATGCAAATTTCGGTGAAGTCCGAAATGTCAGTGAAGTCCGAAACAGATTTTTGAAAGATTGGATGGAAGAAAGGTTCGCAATAATGAGCTTTTGTTTTACAGTTTTTCAAGAAATTGCACTTTGGGTGATTTAGTCATTCGGTAGAACAAATTGATAAAAAAGATAGAAATTAGTGATAGACCGATATACTGTATTATTTACAGACAGAGTGCTGGAAGCCGCAAGCGATTGCAGATCATGTGACTAAAAACAATCAACCTTTCCATGACAACATCGAAAGCTCGGCCTAAGAGCTGATCATAGCTGCACAAAGAGAGTTTTTATTTCTCATCTCTATATATATTTGTAGTAGTAAAGTGCTAGAAATTAATATCCTTTGCTGATAGTTCCTCATCATTGTGGAGAGTCCAGTTCACGGTTCCATAGCACGCTCACATGTTTTTTTTACTTGTTAAATATAGTTTAAGTTCAATAAAAGTTACTTTTTTAAATTGAGACTTGTAACATTTGGCATCATCGTGTCATTTTTATGATGTAAATTGAGTGAGCAAAAGCAGTATCGGCTCCAAATATCGGCTCAAGAAAATCGGCAGCCTGTATCGGTCATCGGCTAAGGCTGATGAAACAAAAATCAGTATCGGCATCGGCACTAAAAAAAAATCCATATATCGACAATGGTGTGGATATAGGCTTACCTGAGGATTTGCACACAGAGAACGAGACACCCAATAGTACAATTGATAACGCAGGTAAAGCAAAATGTAGAGATAAATCTGATAATCTCAATAGTTGGGTCCTTTACACAAATGTCAAGACACAGGAACAATTTTAATATCTTATACCTGGGCCCAGGGACGTGCACAGGAATTTTTAGGGGCAGTTGCTCTGACCTAAATAAAGGGCATGCTTTTCATCGCTGGAGACAACTAATGGACATGAAAGAAATGAGGTTCGACTCCGAAATGACAACATTTCTTTTTTCGATTGGTAAGTAAGATGCTGTTAGTATTTCGCTAGAACTTCACTTATAATAGGCATTGTGATAACCTATGCTCAGCTTGTACATGAACTACGGCTTTGTGCAGTAAATGTGGCTCCATCTGAAAGCAGCTGATGGCGATTCACTTTTAATCAAGAAACCGGCTTCACTGACGAGAAGCGCAATGACTATCGCATGCAAATTATTGCGCATCCTTAGCTGTAAGCGTTTAATAGTTAGCTCTACCCACGGATCCGATCCGGTTTTCACCCGTTATCTACCAAGCTGATGCTAAAATGTAACATTAGCTAAGAAGCTTGAAATGTCTTCGATTATAATGAACACCAAATGGACGCACGAAACGTAGCGGAAAACATTGCAATTTTTTGTGACTAATGATAACTTAGTTGCTAATGTAAATCAAACTTGATATATGCTGCTAAATTTGCAGCTGCTAAATTAAAATTGAACAACTCACTTTTCTGGAGGTATACTGCCCCCGTCTGTTTGGAGTGTGGAGTATGAATTGATTTTTTTTTGGGCGGACATGTTAAATGGTCCCTTTAAGTTTCAACACATACATGCTTTTACAACAAAGAACAACAGCATTAAAGCAAAACAAAAGAGTTTTGGCTCTTTGCTCCCCCTACAGGTTAGAAGCGTAATTGTCCATTACCCACTGTCATAAATACTGAGGCATAGCTGGCTCTGATTGGATTGTAGGTCTGCCGTAAAGCAAGTTTTTGTAGTATTCACTCGGACTACAGGACCACTACCCGACGTTTGGAAACTTCTTTAGTGCGGTTTTGGCCGATAGAGGGCTGCAAAGCGAATGTGAAAGTGCTGTTCACCCTGTTTAGAGTGGATGAACGACTGAAACTGTTTTGGAAGCGTTATTTTAAGGTAAAAAAAACTCTTTGGTGTTGCTTTAAATGCTGACTTATGTGTGTTGTACACAAAAGCACATAAGTGAATCAAACTGATCCTACACATTTTATGCTTTTCATGGGTAAACAATCAGGACACAGCTCAGTGACCATTAAAAAAATAATAATGTGACAGATTCTGTACTTTTGTCTCATGTTCATCTTTTAATGTTTAGACATTTCTTGACTCCACAACAAACAGAAGAAAACTTCTGAAGGGCACTTCTACAGTATGTGTAAAACTGCAACACACAAACAGTACAGAAAAAAGAATACAAACACAGAATAGACAAGCATTTCAAATTAACTCTAGTCTAAATGTTGATGTAGCTTATAGCTGAAATATCAGACAAATAAACTGACAACAGTTTTGCATGTATAAAGTTAAAATCTCTCTTAAATAAAAATGATTTTAGACAAAACTCATGTTTTCTTACGTTGTCATGTCACGTGTGTTTTGTGAGAATCACTTACATCAGTACAGTATACAGCGAATCAGACGTCAATCATCAATGGATTTTCTTCAATCTGTGCTACAATGCTTCTGGAGGTTGCACGCGTTTAACTGTATCTGACGACGAACAGGTCGCGTGTATGTAATGGCGGGTACATGTGTGAAGTTTTGCTTTTTGTTAAAAGATTGGTAAATTAATTTCCACGTCACCCAACACTGGTTATATTCTGCGTGTTTCTACATAGGTTACAAGTAAAACAGCTTCGGACGATTCCGTTTTTGCAGCGATCTGAACAATTCATTCAAACTGAGTCGCGAACCAATTTAAAACGTTTGGCCCATTCGCTTTGTAAAGAATCGACTCAAAAGACTCATTTATTTGCAACACTTTGTAAGGAATCGACTCAAACGAGTCATTAATTCGCGAATGCGCCAGAAACACAAGATAGCAATTTAAAAATAAAATACAAATTTCGTAATTAATTAAAATACAGTAACGAAGTAACGCTGCATAGTGTAAACGAAGTAAAAGTACAATTTATTTTTTTCCACATCGGAAGGGCAACTTGAGTCGAGAAGGGCATGTGGGCAGTTGCCCGGGCAACCTGAGCAACCCCCCTGTGCACGTCCCTGCCTGGGCCCGTATTAACAAAAATGTGACGTAAATCTTGATGTGTTTTTTCTGCATTTGCTCGTTTAAAAGGTGTAAGTGTCGTAAGTGCAGTACAATGCCAACTGAGGCGGAAAATATTTGCTGTTGTTTGTGTTGTTTACATTACATGCATGTATGCACCGACTGCAAACAAAAAACAGGAACTTTTGATTTACTTTGGCCTGTGGTTGCGACTGCTAAACAGGGTAACTGCTAAGACCGCTTCATCAGTTGTAAACAAGTGGCAAATCCGGCATCAAACTGTGCCTTGTTTGTAAAGCAATCCTCTCCGAAATGCAGTCAGGGAACAAACAAATTCATTCGCAATTACGTTTCTGTCTGGGAACAATGAACTGCATCCACTATTGTCCTAAGACAGGGAACACTAAATAAGGTTTTCTTTTCCTTAAATCCATAAACACTTCTTTTGTTGTACCATCCTGATAAAACAGTGGGCTGTGTGTATATATATATATATATATATATATATATATATATATATATATATATATATATATATATATATATATACAGTCTCGTTCAAAATAATAGCAGTACAATGTGACTAACCAGAATAATCAAGGTTTTTAGTATATTTTTTTATTGCTACGTGGCAAACAAGTTACCAGTAGGTTCAGTAGATTCTCAGAAAACAAATGAGACCCAGCATTCATGATATGCACGCTCTTAAGGCTGTGCAATTGGGCAAGTAGTTGAATTAGTTGAAAGGGGTGTGTTCAAAAAAATAGCAGTGTGGCATTCAATAACTGAGGTCATCAATTTTGTGAAGAAACAGGTGTGAATCAGGTGGCCCCTATTTAAGGATGAAGCCAACACTTGTTGAACATGCATTTGAAAGCTGAGGAAAATGGGCCGTTCAAGACATTGTTCAGAAGAACAGCGTACTTTGATTAAAAAGTTGATTGGAGAGGGGAAAACCTATAAAGAGGTGCAAAAAATGATAGGCTGTTCAGCTAAAATGATCTCCAATGCCTTAAAATGGAGAGCAAAACCAGAGAGACATGGAAGAAAACGGAAGACAACTATCAAAATGGATAGAAGAATAACCAGAATGGCAAAGGCTCAGCCAATGATCACCTCCAGGATGATCAAAGACAGTCTGGAGTTACCTGTAAGTACTGTGACAGTTAGAAGACGTCTGTGTGAAGCTAATCTATTTTCAAGAATCCCCCGCAATGTCCCTCTGTTAAAAAAAAGGCATGTGCAGAAGAGGTTACAATTTGCCAAAGAACACATCAACTGGCTTAAAGAGAAATGGAGGAACATTTTGTGGACTGATGAGGGTAAAATTGTTCTTTTTGGGTCCAAGGGCCACAGGCAGTTTGTGAGACGACCCCCAAACTCTGAATTCAAGCCACAGTACACAGTGAAGACAGTGAAGCATGGAGCATGATATGGGCACGTTTCTCCTACTATGGTGTTGGGCCTATTTATCGCATACCAGGGATCATGGATCAGTTTGCATATGTTAAAATACTTGAAGAGGTCATGTTGCCCTATGCTGAAGAGGACATGCCCTTGAAATGGTTGTTTCAACAAGACAATGACCCAAAACACACTAGTAAACGGGCAAAGTCTTGGTTCCAAACCAACAACATTAATGTTATGGAGTGGCCAGCTCAATCTCCAGACCTTAATCCAATTGAGAACTTGTGGGGTGATATCAAAAATGCTGTTTCTAAAGCAAAACCAAGAAATGTGAATGAATCGTGGAATGTTGTTAAAGAATCATGGAGTGGAATAACAGCTGAGAGGTGCCACAAGTTGGTTGACTCCATGTCACACAGATGTCAAGCAGTTTTAAAAAACTGTGGTCATACAACTAAATATTAGTTTAGTGATTCACGGGATTGCTAAATCCCAGAAAAAAAATGTTTGTACAAAATAGTTTTGAGTTTGTACAGTCAAAGGTAGACACTGCTATTTTTTTGAACACACCCCTTTCAACTAATTGCCCAATTGCACAGCCTTAAGAGCGTGCATATCATGAATGCTGGGTCTTGTTTGTTTTCTGAGAATCTACTGAACCTACTGGTAACTTGTTTGCCATGTAGAAATAAAAAATATACTAAAAACCTTGATTATTCTGGTTAGTCACATTGTACTGCTATTATTTTGAACAAGACTGTATATATATATATATATATATATATATATATATATATATATATATATATATATATATATATATATATATATATATATATATATATATATATATATATATGAAGAGTTTGGTTCCAAAACGCAATAAATCCATTTTGACTAATTTTGGTAAAAACGTGTTTTCTATACCAAGAAAGTGAAAAGGTGAAAACCACTATTTTCTGTTACAAACGTTCACATAGCATATTTAGGTTATAAAAACACACAAAATTTAAATCCATGACTTGATTTTTAAAGATTTATTATAAAAACAAATTATTTTTTCCACAAAATGTTTTTTTCAAAATGCTATAAATCTATTTAGTTGAACAGTGGTATACACCACTTCTTTCATAAGATCCTTTGGGGTCAATGTGTTAGCATTAGAAAGCTTGATGCTGTCAGGAGAACAAGCAACCGGCTCCCGAGTGCCTCTCGCGTAAATAATTAGATGTTGATGGCTTATGTTTCTTTCCTGTCACAGAAAAAAAAACCAGGTTTATCAATGCCATTAAAGTATTATTTTGTTTTGTTTGTTGATCATGAAGTACAAAGTAGATAGGAAAACTAGGATTCCATGTTTGTTTACAATGCGTGGAAAGGTGCGCATATGTATGTATATGTATATGACCTTGAAGGAATCAGATTACATTACGTTTATACAGTATGTTGGTGCTTGGATTAGGTTACTGAATACCTTTTTACGAAGTAATTTGTAACTAATTAAATAAATATATTTTAAGAGTAACACACTGGAACAAACCAATCATTCAGTCATCATATTAGGTAAATGAAATCTACAATCTGATATCACCTGAGGATCAACTACAGTACAATACAGTATAGTTTATTAAAGGGAAACTTCACCCATTTGCATTAAGCTTTGTATCATTAGAACCCCAGTCATGTTTTTAAATGGTCAATCGGTAACGCTTTAGATTACAGCCTGGAAAGTACTGGGTAAGTACAGCGAATTTACACATATGTTTCTGTAATTATAGTTTACTTATGAAGTACGTACGTGTAATTATAAGGGAACAATTTATAATATTTGGGGAATAAAGGGTTAACAACCAGGAAAAATACAAATAATATATGCAGTAAAGTACTGCGTAAGTACAGCGAATTTACAGCATACATTTCTGTAATTATAGTGTACTTATAAAGTACATACATGTAATTTTAAGGGAACAATTTATAATATTTTCGGAACAAAGGGGTAACAAGTGCCACTTTAATTTACAGCCCGCAGATGTTGTATTTACTCTTTAACTACGTGAAACAAGGGGGTAACAAGTGCCACTTTAATTTACAGCCCGCAGATGTTGTATTTACTCTGTAACTATGTGAAACAAGGGGGTAACAAGTGCCACTTTAATTTACAGCCCGCAGATTCTGTACTTACTCTGTAACTACGTGAAACAAGGGGGTAACAAGTGCCACTTTAATTTACAGCCCGCAGATTCTGTACTTAATCTGTAACTTCGTGAAACAAGGGGGTAACAAGTGCCACTTTAATTTACAACCCGCAGATTCTGTACTTTCTCTGTAACTACGTGAAACAAGGGGCTTAAAAATTTTGACTTAGACTGTAACAACACAAAACAGTAACTACAGAAAATACACTCTTAGAAAGGATGTGTTAATTTTTTACACATCTTTGTGTGTTAAGTTTTTAACACAATATGTGTAATTTTAACACATTATGTATCATTTTGTGTTAAAGTATAACACAAGTTGTGTTAAAAGTAACACAAAATGTTTTGTTTCCATAATAACACAGAGATGGGTGGATTTTGGGACAATGCATTTAGTGTGTCGTCCCAGAATCAACACTAATATGTTGTTTTTAACACATTCGTTCTAAGAGTGTAGTTCTAGTTTTGCTTACTTTGTTTTCACCATAGTTGCCTTGCCTATTTTTAATTTTGCTTGATGACCCAACAAATTCCTGTACTCTTTTTCTTTCTTAAGGTAAATAACCTTTATTGAAAATTCTAAATAAATTGTATCGTACTAATAAATAGCATAAACACATTAACTGAATTTCAAGTTTTGTTGTTTAGTAATCTAAAATACTTACTGCATATATTATTTGTATTTTTCCTGGTTGTTACCCCTTTGTTCCCCAAATATTATAAATTGTTCCCTTATAATTACACGTACGTACTTCATAAGTAAACTATAATTACAGAAACATACGCTGTAAATTCGCTGTACTTACGCAGTACTTTACTGCATATATTGTTTGTATTTTTCCTGGTTGTTACCCCTTTATTCCCCAAATATTATAAATTGTTCCCTTATAATTACACTTACGTACTTCATAAGTAAACTATAATTACAGAAACATACGCTGTAAATTCACTGTACTTACGTAGTACTTTCCGGGCTGTAATCTAAAGCGTTACCGGTCAATCAATATGATATAGAAGAGGGTGATTTCGCAAGAGTGATGCTCTGATCTGCTGTTCATTGCACCACAATACAGCAAAGAGCTGAGGCAGATGGAGGAACAGAAGCCCGAGGAGTAGGCCGGAGCCTGGGCTTCGGCTGAGAAGAGGAGCCCGGGGAGGACGCCGCAACCATAGACCTGCTGCGTAGAGAAGCCCGGCCTGATAGTGCCTCTACTCTCGCTGTGTGCCTTCTTTATAATATTTCTGCATCAGATAAGGATATGGACGTTTGTTTGATGAATGTTTCGAGGCAAGAGAGCAACTTTGCGGGGGTTTGGACATGTTTATTTCAAAGACGTGTTTCGGCTTACAAGCACAGAGCTGAGGCAGCGCGTCTGTGGAGATATTGTGCGGGGTGACGCGTTTGTGTGCAGGATGCAGGGATAAACGGACGTCTGACTATAAAGTAGGGCTGTCAAAATGGCTGAACAAGTACATTCGAAATTCGTCCTTGAAAAATAATAAAATTCGAATTATATTCGAATTATAAAGACCTACTTTATCTTGGAGAAAATACTCCTAAAAGCCCACAAGAGGGCGCAGCACAAAGCCCCAATAATATAAGCATATTTTTGGTTAAAACAAATGTTATAAACACTAATAAATTAAAGATAATTTCTTAAATTCATATGCAAAGGAACACATAGATGCACATAGATATCTGTAAGTGCAAAAGGCCTCAACAGCCAGCGTGTGTAGGCTATTAACACAAACATAGTCAAGAAACTATCCATGTATACATTTACAAATTATTTTATGTACCATACATTAAAGGAGTAGTCCACTTTAAAGATGGGGCCCATTGACTTACCATAGTATTTTTTATTCCTACTATGAAAAGTCAATGGACCCCATTTTTAAAGTGGACTACTCCTTTAATTAATTTTTTAAAAAAAAATTACAGACCCTCAGTCAATACAGAACACAACGGTGTCTTAATGAAATCAAAATTAACCAGTATATTTGTGCACCTTTAAATGTACAAAACAAATGCCACATAGACAATGCATATTAATATAGGGCATTTTATATAATATATAAGTAGATAAATTTACGTGTTTCTAATAAAGTATGAAAACGAATGAATCTTTATTTAAGCCAAAATAAGTGGGAAAGATCATTAGTCATTTAAATTTTGTCAAGCTTAAACGCTATTCACAACAACTTATATTATATTTTGTGTGTTCCTTGGTTGAAAATATGTAGAAATATATGCGAGTAATAAAGTACAAAACAGAAATGTTTAACTTACACGCAGAGTGAAGCCGTTAATAAAGCAGACTCTCCGTAATTAACATAAAGGACGTGCTGAAACAGTCGAGTTGGCAGATGATCATCATGTTTATATTTCACGCAGATAATGTTGATGAAAAACTTGCATATTATCAAATGTCCAGGTGAAAGTCAAGTTTCCAGTCAGTTAAAATAAAGCCACCGCGGCGTTACATTGCAACTCTCTCATATGCGGTCTGGACTCTGTAGATGCACATATGGTTTTAATGTTGCTAAACAAGCAGCTGTATTATGGCACTTTTGTGTTGATCAGTTATTTTAAACTTTAAAACTGCATTTAGAAGCAGACGACACTAATTCTGTCATCTCAGCTAGTTTCACTTTGCGGTTGAATTCCAGTTGATGCTCTAAAAACCAAAGAAGCATCACACAGCCCTTTTAATATGTATTCTGTCCGACTCGTAATCCCCACTGTCTTTTCTTGCTATTTTAACGCTGGCTTGCTCCGCATATTGGCCGCTCTGTATAACAATTCGCGTCAGTTACTTCATCATCACGTTGCGTGAGCTTTCTTGACACAGGTAAAATTCGAATATGCATATTTTTTTTTACATTCGACGAATATTCGAAATTCGAATAAAAATTTGACAGCCCTACTATAAAGTGAGTGTTTCTATTTTCTTTGTTATACTAATGTGGCATTTATGTACACAATAGCATATCTGAGCCGTGTTCCGATTAGTGGAAGTGGCTTGCAGAGCTGTGCATTGTGGTGCATAGTGGGAGTTGTAGTTTTTCATACAAATGTGCTCTAAAGTCACGTTCTGTCTTTTCTCGGTCAAATAGACACAAAATTCTAAATTTATGTTACATTTCGACTACAAATATGACCCACTTTCAACAAATATTAATGTTCCTATCGATGAAATGTTCCTTTAACTGTTACAGTTACAACTACAAGAAACTTCCTTCATCTAGTGAAGATAAAACTTGTGACGAACATCACAAAAGTAAAACTACTCTCTGTCCAATGATAACCAGAAACCAATCATTAGATAATCATCACATTCAACTCATGACTGTACTGTCTGTGTGTGTACTTTCTACTAAAAACAGATTTTAATTTGAACGTTATTCCAAGAGAATTTAAACTTTTTTTTTAAATCTCATCATCAATGAGAATGTGATGTATGCTCTAAAATAAATTGCCTTTATATATTATATTCAACATACAGTATAAACTGAATTACAGAAAAATTTGAAAGCACATGAAAGATGCAATAAATAAACTGAACATGCACTGATTCAGATTATAAACCTTTATAAATCTTTAAAGCAACGCTTGCTGATCTCATACAGATCATAGGTCAACACTAAGGTCAAACATCATTCATTAGGTTTCCCCCCAAAAAATTACATTGAATTTGATACTAAATTGCTTTGGTCTAAAACTCAGTATCTCAATATTGGAAGTCAAAATTACATCCCAATAAAAACTTACAAAATGGGATGCTGCTGGATTAATGGAGTAAAGTACAGAAGATGCTGTATAGTCACACACACTTCTGTTAGTTTTCTTAGTTTAATAATTTCTTGTTATCAATTACCAATGTCAGCCCTCTTACAGTAACCGTACATATCAAGAAACTCTGAAATACAGCACACAGTCAATTCAGAATGTATCTGAAATTCCCAGCCGGCTCTCATCTCAAGGCTCAAGCTGAGTATTTACAGTACGTGTAGCAGAATCGAACTTACCTTTTGAAAAATGCACTGTTGGGTTGCAGACACAGAAACTGCCAGTAATCTAAACACAAAGCTTTGAATCTTGACATCTTCAGAGTTGAACAAAACCTTCAACCTCCATATTCACCTGAGAGATACAAGCCAAAGATTCACACAGCAGAGAAGATGACTGCAATCTTGCAGGGCTGTAATACATCTGATGGGAGTCAAAGATTACAGCTTTCTGCTTGAACCGTCATTATATACCCTAAATCTAGAAGATGTCCAATAGTCAACAGTGATGTCTTCTGTGCTATAATGCTGCCTTGATATGAAAACCAGGTCAGTTAGAGATTCACCCTCACTGCACCAACCCGTAAGATCCAGTGTCTACATATATAAATCCAGCACACACAGAGGACGATGTCTCCGACATGCATTTCAACCCATCCGCTCCGATCCAAACATCCACTCGCACGTTCTGAATCACAGGATGAACTTCAAGAGCACAGGTGATTCCTACTGCAGGATTTTTCCCTCTACAACTGCATTTCATCTGCCGCATGCATGAAGAGATGTCCACCTATGTATGCCGAATGCTGGTTGCCTAGCAACAACATCAGTACTGAACTTGCGAATGGTTTGCTGGCGATACCCTGCTGGCTTCGCTGTCGGAGGGGAGGGACTCCCTCATTCCTAAAACTATGATGTCATACATATAAAGCACGCACTGTACTGTATGTTCTCCACTGGTAAAGTCTACAGCTTTGATTTGAGTGCGTTTTGTGAATTGAACATTATTGTACGAGAGATATTAGTGATGTTGGTCCAGAACTTAATGCCACATGATTCTGGAGTGTATGGGTATTTGCCAGGGTGTTGCTTGATGATGTTAAGGTGTTTCTACTTTCAAGTCTCTGTGATGTTCTGGATCATCCCTGCTTTACATCACCTGATCAGGGGGAGCGCCCCACACTGTGACAGAGGCATCATGGGTAATTTAGCATTATGTTATCATCATCAGCACTATCAAATTGATAAACTTGTGCTACATATACGATAAAAGTCAATGATCATAGGTGGCACACGGTGGCTCCTCTCAACACATAATCACATCTGCTCTGCTTAAACATTCAGGATGGACAGACATTGCTTTTATTAAATGTACAAACATATTGGAAAAGTGTTTACAATCATAGATGATCAGTGAATGTGTGTATCTTTTGTAACAAGTGTGTATTAATCTCCAAATCAGTCAGTGTTGGGGTCAGATATACAGGTGATGAGTTTGTTTCTGCTTGATTGTATTTATCTTTAAGTCTGTGTTTTATGAAAAGCAAACAAATCCAAAATTTGCCTCGAGTTGAAATGAAAAGTGCATAGTCTGCATTTCCCTGATGTCTTTACTGTAAATGAGAAAAGATAAAAGCCCTAAGCACAGCCAGCCATGTTTCAGAGACAACCAAAGAAGTAGACTTCATGAGGAGCACAAATGACACTTCAGAAGTTTTAATAGCGGCTTTAACAGTTCACTGCACCCTGGGCTTAAATGTGAGACTTTGGCATCAAAAATAACTCTTCAGTAACTCTCCAGCACACAGCCACCAACAAACAAACCTATAGAAACCTATATGACAGTTTATCACAAATGCTAAAACACATTTCCTGAAACCATTGCCCACTTTCTCAAAACCTTAAACACAATACCAAATCTTCAAACCACATTCATAGAACCTCTGACTTAAATACTTTAAAATAATTTAATCTGTGCTCAAAATCAAACAATACTTTCAGATAATACACAAAAACAGTCAATATATATAAAACTACAGCGTATTTATTAGATACTACAGAAAAACAACAACAATAGCATCTGCTTGCTCGGACTGCACGATAAATCGCATGCGATAGTTATGAGCATCTTTAAGTAAAGTCCGTTCCCTTGACTAGTAGTAAATCAAATTACCATTGGTTGAGCAAAATGTCAACCAAAATTATGACTCATTTTGTCAAAACACTACACTAGTGGTTGACCAATTATAGCTCTGGCCAATTACCGACGTTGATATTAGGCATTGTGCAGATTATCAACATCGGTCATTTTAAAAGCCACGGAACATGGCACTCTAGTCAACAATGCCCCCCACCGCCCCTCTGATTTGTTGGGAGTCACGAGTCTGGCCAATCAGCGCAGGAGGCTGAAGACACCGCCGAAAGCACTTGCTAACTGGAGCTGCTTTGTATACAATGTTTTCGCTTTGCAAGCGAGCTGGACACTGAAATACAAGAGTTTAGTACCCATTTCGGTAGGGGTGTCAACAATAATCGATTCGGCAATGCATCGCAATGCGCGCATGCACGATTCAGCATCAAAGCAGCAAAGTGCCGTAATCCATTATGTCACTGTTTATTTTCTGGCCTCGAGTGGAGAATAAAGTTGTGAAGTTTCAATTACTTCCGGGGGCAAAACAACAACAATCAAGATGGCTGAGGCGGAGAGAGATGACTGTGATAGACGGGTAAATAAAAACGCACCCTTTTCCATGGAAAGTGGACATATGGGCACATTTCGCATTTATCAAAATATCTTCTTTTGTGTTGATCAGAAAAAAGAAATTCGTACAGGTTTAGAACAACATTTTTCAGAATTTTCATTTTGTGTGAACTATCCCTTTAATGAAGCAAAAGATCAGGAAATCTAAACTCAATGATAAACCTTAAACTTATTTCAAATAGCAGAGCTCAACACAAAGGATGTTTGGCATAAAAAAAATTAAAAGTAAATATGGATTAATCTTTATTTACGGAGATACAAACGTTTTCTTTTTTTAATATTTAATTAACTTTAATGACAGAGACAGATTATGCTTATTATAGACCGAATGCAATACAATGTTTATTAGTTTAAGACGTACAGTAACCAAATGTTTAGTATGAAAATAACAAAGACAGCTATTTTGAAATATGAGCATTTGTCCGTTTAAGAAGTCGTTTGGATGTGCACATGCGCTATCGGATATGCGTGTCGTGCTTTCAAGTTCAATGTGCAATCCAGTCCAATTAACAATCATACAGAAGCCTATAAAGATCACGTCAAGAATAAAAACATGGCGCTGGGTTTTGTTGTAAACAGAAATGCCAATCGTAGACATTATTCAGTCCACAAGAAAATTACTATACACACTTCCAGCCTATATACGCTAAAATCATGATGTATTAGCAATGAACGACTTCACTTAAATCATTTTAAAGACATTCCAATCACCAACATTGTGTGACTGTTGTGAGGTTTGACACTGGCATTTTCTCCATAACAACAGCCACCCCCTGTCGGTGATTGGTTGGAAAACTTTATTTTGGTTTTGAGTGATTGGTGGAACCAATTGTGACCAGTCACGGAAAGTAAGGACACAAGTCGGATCTGGGCATTTTGAGTTATTCACATATTCTGAAAGTGCAGTTTCTAAGCTTTCCAACGATGTGTGACACATGGAAATTTGATAAGATTTGGAGAAGTTGTGGCCATTTGAATATAGGAACTCAGAAATACTCAAACCGAGAAAATCGAGATTGTTTTTGTGTGCAGACCTCAGAGCTCAGGCTGCTTATAGGGCTGTCACTTTGAGAAAAATCTAATTCGAATGTATTTCGAATATCTTGCAATGTATCCGAATATATTCGAATATCTGCGACACCCCCCCCCCCCCCGCGCGCATAAAAAAATCCCACTGTAATGGAGATTCAATCACAAAATTATTAAAGGTGACAGTCATAAACAGGGCTGTCTGGATTACTTTTTTTACTTTAATGTTTGAAACAGCAGGTTATCAACTTATGAACAACAAACTACACATATATATATAAAACAATTTAGAACAGTTACAAACAATAACGCAACAACTTAAACAGCAGCAGGAGTATATAGGCAGGCCCAAACGGAATTCGCGCCCGCAGATGTCAGCAGAAAACTTAATGCCCGTCATTGACAAAAACGCATATCCCGCGATTGAGCGTGTTAGTGAGAAGAAATCTCATTGACAACACGCACACATACATACATAGCCTATCCCGCGCGTTTGTCAGCCGTCATTGACAAGTACCTTAACCCTGCCCGTGCTGTTTGCTTGCCCGTTTTCAATGATAGAGTGCACAAACCCTTTGATAATTGAGATGAAATTAAACTTAGCGCTGAGTTAAGCAGCTCTCACTCGACTCTCTCATCTATGTGACGCGCGACAGTCAGCACATGATCATTTCACATCCGTTTACAAGACAAATGCTGTTGTTGTTTAATATAAAGTTTACATTGCGTTGTAAAAATTAAGAAATTATCTTCATACATTCTAATTTCATAATGCTAAAGTATTAACACAAGCTTTTTATTCTGCTATAATATTTAACACTATAAACAATATGTCATTTTATATACAAACTATAATTTTATCTTGACATGCACATTAGGTTCATGTTGGTCCAATTTGATTCCCTCTCTTGCGCACAGTTGCCGTCGTCGGTCTCACTCTCAGCCTCCTTCCTATTACGAGGTGTTACTGTAAAAAATGCGCTACACATGGCATTTTACAAAACCGGATGGTTTATTTATAGTTCGAATACGGATATTTCACGTCATGTTCGAATGCATATTCGAATATCGAATAAAAAGTGATAGCCCTAGTGTACAGAGACGTTTTTTTGACAGCCAGCTTATGGGACGGGCAGCTAGCGGATTGTTAACAAAGATTAGACGAATGTGATCATTCATTTTTATGGGCCTTAAATTTAAAGTTTAATGTTTTGGTCTCACACGTGAGTGTGGCGAGCTGTGTCGAAGCGTCGACACGAAAATATGAAGTAGACCGAATTATTGACGCGTCGCTACAGGCCTAATGCTGATGACCGGCAATGATACATTGCAAAATTAACTACAATAGCTTATGGTTTGCCCTTATTTAATAAAAAACTGGGTCAATGACCAAACCAAATTGCCGTTTCCAGACATATTTTGTTTGCGATAGCTGCAGCGGTAACATTAGCAAATAGTGGGTTCAGCAGTAACAACATAAACAAGCGGCTTTCGTGGAACACACATAACTTCTGATAAACTTCGCTATGAATAAAAAACAAAGTCCTTTTAAAGTAGTTTATCTCTATAACAAGCTAATTAAACAACACATAGATTAGCTAGAAAACCAAAACATTTGTTATTTTTGACGAGTTCAGTTTAGCAATTAGTCAGACCATTAAAGGCAGGATAGGCAGGAATTATCTAAAAAACTTTACAAATTTGTTTAAACTGTCTTTATATACCAATACATAATTAAAATGTAAGTACTCTGAAAAAGAGGGTATAAAACTCGAATGTCTTTAGACCTCTCACGACACAGCTCATTTCTCCATTCGGGACGGAACAAATGATTGGCTTGCGCGACTATCACTCTCTCACGCGACCATGGCTACCACCCCTGTTGCTATGGGATCTGCCCACACATGTGCACACCCGATTGATTTGAACGTGCACGAGGCACTCTAGGAAGAGCAAAAGTATGGTAGAGAAAGAGCATTCAGAACTCACAGTACCTGCATATCCAGTCAGCGAAGGCAAACAAGGAATAAATCAAACGAGAGTAAATATCGTGTGGCTTTTCCTCGAGTTGATGATGCAGTAGTGGTATTGTCTCCGGAGTGTAGTCCTCATCAGAGTCAACAATGCTTTCATCACGGAAACTCTTCCATGCAAAACACTGGCTTAATAGTGAGTACTAAAAGCCATCCTATTTGTTTATATTCATAGGATAAAGTGAGGTGTATTATTACATGCGATTGTGACATGATGTTACTACATGCACCGCGCTCCCAGCAGAGCCGGTCAGCGTTGCGCGTTCATGTGTTTTGGAGGCGTGGCTTTAGAAGAAACCCAGAAGGGAGGGGGTGGAGTGAATGGAAAAATGAGCTGTGTTTAAAACAGTGGTGAGAGGTTTACAGACACTCAATTTTTATACTCTCTTTTTCAGAGTACTTACATTTTACTTTGTCTTTATATACCAATACATGTTTAAACAAATTTGTTAAAAAGTTTTTTTTAGATAATTCCTGCCTATCCTGCCTTTAAACAAACAGAAACCAGAAGTAAAGTTTGCATTCACCGCATGTACTTCTGATGAAACGGTCTATAACAAAATCAACTTTCATATATGTTGCATACTATAACTCCATAAAACCTTGTCACTTACCAATTGCACGTATGCTTCACTTCAAACTATTAATCTTTTTGTAAAACAGTGACCAGTAGTACAAAGTTTGAGGGACTGTGCTAACAGTTATCCCTAACTCACAGACCGCAGTCTGTATTGAGTATAGACCTCGAACTACTCCATAGGTCCACTATAGGAATCTTGTAGTATTTTGGGACAAAATATTATAGTAATCCTATAGGAATACTACAGAAATACTATAGTATTTTAGGACATACTATAGAAGTACTATAGAGGTATTACTTCAAATAAACTAATTTGTTAGTTTATCAGCGGCACAGAAAACGACACAGCAACTCTTCGGCATGATTGTCCTGCGTATTTCAATTGCCGTCAAGGCAATGTTTTTCACATCAAGTGACCGGGCGTTCCTGGGGGCATTAACAGACCAACCGTCTGTATGTATTAGAGGGAAATATAAGACGTGAACTTGAGCACAATGTATTTTTGCTTCCGATTGAGGAAATATTACAATTCACGCGTTTACATGAATTATTATCGGATCACAGACCGAAATCCACCACCCCCTTGAATAAGATCCAAATTTGTATCCGATCGACCTCAATCATATTGACATGAAGGCTTTTCAATACAACTGAGCCTTCAATATGATTACAAATTTGGTTGCATGTAAACGTACCGAGTCCCATTGTAAGTCATGCCATTTCAAAAATACAAGAACATAAAAGAACTTTAAAAACAATGGCGACATCTAGTGTATATCTCTAAGCCAGGGGTGTCCGATCCTGCTCCTGGAGGGCCGGTGTCTCTGCAAAGTTTTATTCCAACCCTAATCAAACACACCTGATCCAGCTAATCAAGGTCTTACTAGGCAGACTAGATACTTTGAGGCAGGTGTGTTGAGGGAAGTTTTAGTTAAACTCTGCAGGACACCGGCCCTCCGGGACCGACTTTGGACACCCCAATCTATGCCAAACGCCATAAAAAAAAAAGATTGCACATGCGCAGAGCATCCCAGTTTTAGTTATCCATCTGATCAAGTGTTTACATGTCCTTTTGAGTGGATTACAAAAGGTATAACCACCCCTCTCAAGCAGGTTAGATTTTTAATCGGCTTGTGTCTTACATATCGTTTAAAGGTCTACTCGAGCTGTAATAATTGGCAGTGATATTGGCCCTGAAAAATGCCTATCGGTTGACACTATACACAATTCACCCATCCACACACACGCATGTTGGCATATGTGGTTTACTGGGAAATTCCATAGATGCTAGGGATGTCCCATACCACTTTTTCATTTCCAATCCGATATCAGAATTCCGAATATCAGCCGATACCGATACCTGCCCGATACTACTGTAAATAAATGTGTACTATGCTTTCTGCTACATCTAGGATAACCTTAGATGTAAAAATCAGTCATTTAAAATGATTTACAAGTTACAGGAAACATTAGTAATTATTAATCATAGTGTTTAGGAGAACATATAATAGGTACATTTGATCAATTAAGTATGCTAAATATTTTTTCCTTGATTGCGTAAAACTGTCAAAGTAAAAAAGCTTTAGTGTGCAGATATTTATTTTGGAAATTATGCGCTTGACCAGACCTTTTATGCACATCCCGGGTGCAGAATTGATGCACATAAGTCATAACACACTACGTTTATGGTTTTTCTGGGTGCAGAATTGATGCCCTTGAATAATCCTCTCATGGGAATCCTCGCTCCGCAACGGAAAGTTAATAACTATGAAAACCCAAAGAGAATAGATGCGTCATGTGCTCAGCATGTAGTGAATTGCATCCATCCAACGGCTTACTAAGACTTTATAAAATCAGATCTTTAAAATAGCCAACAGTTATCTTGTGTGTGCTTGTGAATGACGTGTTTCATCCGTCCGCTTCACCAGTTTGCGAGTAAGTTACAGTGTTTCTGTAAACTTAAATATCTTTAAACGTGCGTTTGTTCCCTCACATGAAGCTGTTTTGAGTGTATTAAAAGTGAACTTTGAATATAGTGCATAAAAACGTTTACGGTGCTTTTATAATACTTTGTCTTTTTAATAGCTTGTCAGTAACAAACACAGCTAACACACAGAATCATAATTGGATCGGTCATGTTGTTAGTCCTCGATCCGATATCCGGTCCAGCCAAAAAGCCTGGATCGGCCCTGATACCAATCCAGAATATCGGATCAGGACATCCCTAATAGATGCAATGCATTTTATACTGTACAAACTGTATATCCTATTTCCCTAACCTACCCTAGTCCCTAACCCCAACCATCACAAAAACCTCCTGGCAGTCTTTATTCAGAAAAAGTACCATTTAGTATGTTTTTAGCTGTTCAGTTTATGGGGACACTTCCTGTGTCCCCGTAAACCATTTTTATAGCATAGTAAACATGTCTTTATACACTATATGACGGAAACCACTACATTATATTTTCATTCTCACACATTTAAGTTACTAAATGAAGAAAGAGAAATAAGAAATGGCTTGATGTTATATTAAGGTAAAACGAAATGTATAATATATCATTCACTTAAGGTAACAGATCAGTTTAGGCGCCTAGTTTAGACCACTGCAGTTTAGGCGCATTTCCGTATTTACAACAATCAAAAGCTTCTAACATCATTTTCTCCTGTGTAAAATTGATTGGAAATCACTCAAATATATTTTTCTTCTCACATATTAAAGTGACTAATTGAAGAAAGAGAAAAAAGAAATGCTAAAACAATGTTCGTCTCTGAGGTAAAAAACGAAATTAGTTTTTTTTTAAACGTCCCATTCTTTCTGTGTTTTTGCAGCTTTGATTGTGTTTACAGTGCGCAATAAAACATGTGTTCATGTTTCACGTGTAAAAAAACTCAGTATTTTTCACACAATTTACTTATCTGTAATAGCGCTGTTATAACTGTCCTTTAAACGGGCATGTCTTCCTTGTTCTATGAAGTCCCTCCTTTAGAAATACGTATCGAGTTTTGATTGTGTAGTTTGTTTAGTGTGTTGTTATTCAATAGCAGCTTAGCTTGCCGTTAGCTTAGCTGCCGACTGATGTATTCCTGTGGGCGGAGTTTAGTAAAAAACTGTTCTACTAATGTCATTAAAGCAGGAAGTAGATGGCTGTAGTCCAAACCGGCCGTTCGCTGTAGACTTTGAAAGGGGAATTCTGTTAAAGAAAATATATCGCCTGGTCGTAAACTTTGAGCTTTATCATTTTACAGGTATTATTTATGCTCTAACAGCAACATTACACACTAACTAAGGGTTAAATGGCTTGAGTTCGTGCTTTTTTGCTGAGCACAAGACCAAGCGGATACTTGTGAAATGCAGACCTATGACACAGGCTATCCGGGTTTGATTCCCCTTTAAGGCAATCATTTTTTCATATAAACTTTAACCAAGTGCCACCATTACAACTAGCTTGTAAACATGAGCTATGCGATCTTTTGGCGTCGTAAAAAAAATAAAACCTATGAAATGATATGGAAATTAAGTTCAGAGAATGGGGTTTGGTGTTTTAGCAATTGAAAAAACTTATCTCAGATCCAAGATCAGTAAACAACACACAAAGCTTTCAGTTCTTCAGGAAATTTTCACAAGCTTCACAAGCTTCAAGTAATTCATATATGTTTAAAATCACATGCACTGTCAGTAAAAAAGGGCTATAAATGGTAAGGGGCAGGAGTATACCTTAAATTTTAATTTAGTAACCTTAGTTTATTTTATAATGATGAATTATTCCCATAAAGATGTCAATAAACCAATACCCTGGTGAATAATAAAAATGACTCCATGATTTACTCACCCTCAAGCCATCCGAGATACATATGTCTATCATCTTTCAGATGAACACAACTTATTTTATGAAATGTCCTGGCTTTTCAAAGCTTTATAATGGTAGATTACAGTGTCCAAGAGTTTTAAGGCCAAAAATGTGCATGCATCCTTTACAGAAGTACTTCACACGGCTCAAGGAAGTTACTAGAGAGCCTTCTGAGGGTAATCGATGCAATTTTGTAAGAAAAAATCCATATTTAAAAATGTAAAAACCATAATAACTAGGTTCCATTAGTGGCCATTGCGCATTCACCAGAGTTTCAGCGTAGGATGCACCTTACAATGCATACTGGCATAGTGACGTAGTGACGCATAGACACAAAGGGGAGACCAAAGCAATACCTGTCATGAAAAAGAGTCTAAACAGAGGATTTAAAAAACAGCGAAGGATTTTGATATAAGGCAAGAGGTTTTTGGGTTATCCCAGCTAAAACAACTCAAAAAGCATGAGAGTCTATTCTCAATGGATCTTATGCATCGTATGCTACACGTAATGCACATTGGCCTTTACCGGAAGCTACTTATTATGAAGATTAAAATATGGATACTTTTCTCACAAAATCGCACAGATTTGATTACCATGAGAAAGCCATTATTAACCCTCTGGAGCCGTGTGGATTACATCTGTGGGGGATGGATGTATTTTTTGGGCTTCAAAGTCAGAAGTTGTTTCCTGTTTCACTGTTATAAAGCTTGGAAGAGCAAGGACATTTACTAAAATAACTCGAATTGTGTTAGTTTGAAAGATGATGGACATGCATCTCGAATGGTTGAGGGGGGCGTAAATCATGGGGTAATTTTCAGTTTTTGCTGAACTATCCCTTTAACATTTCATCACTTGTGTGGCCTTTTTTAAAAAAAAAAATCATGGCATATCCATATTTTTGTCAAATCACATGCTCTCAAGAATAAGCATTTCCCTCTTGCCCTTGACAATAGCAAATATCTGAATATGATTTTGCCTGGGATGATGAATGTGTGTTTTAATAAATCATACTAACAAACACACCGAGTAAAAATGTGAGATACAAAGCCTTGCCCTTCGGTAAACACACCATACAACCAAAAATAACCATATTTACAGTATTAATTATTAATAAGATAATAAATCAATGCCACTCACTGAATAAACACACTGCGTACTGAGATTGTGTGTCACTGCATGAACATTTCCTTCAAATGAACTTCAGCAGAACACCACATAATACATCGAACAGAGGTTAAGACTGAGATACAGTTTGCACATTAGTGAACAGACTGACCTCAGTCACCTTGACAGGGTCAGATTAAACCCACACAAACGCTCATGTTCTGCTGATAGCTGAACATCAGTATAAAGAGAAGATTTACAAAACCCACAAACACAGACAGAACGAACTAAAATTTACACGAGATGAAGTTTAGAGTGGCATCTTATGTTCTTGACACGTGACTGCGACATGCGTATAACGCAAATCGGCTTCAGCCAAGCGCTCGTGCGCGCACGCACGCAAACGGGCTCTTCTGGTTTTATATAAACACACACACATATCAGTATCGTGGCTCTTCCAGCAGCACGTCAGGTAAACACCGCGACGCCCTGCCCGTACACTGCCCATATTACTCTTAAACGCGCTCACGAGCCCTTTAAAGCATATGCGCATAAAACAGCGCGAATCTGATACTCACATCATGTCGAGTCTGTGTGCCATGACCGCTCGTCTAGCCTACTGCTGTGCTGCGAGCGTGTGTGGACGCGCAGCGCGACGCTCAGTCACTCACGTGCGTCACAATGAGCAGCTCTCTGTTCCTGCCTGTGATGTCACACAAACACACATCACGCGCTTGCATCAGCATCAGCACCAGCTGGAGTGGGGAGGTGGTTAAAGTCACGCGTCACAACGCTCTCCATCTGCTGCCTTTAGCACAGTCTACAAGCGAGGCAGTCTGCAGCTGATTGGCTCTATGGTCTCCATAGAAACAGGAGGAGAGAGCTTCACACACACACATCAACAGCACAGAGTCAAGAGAAGAATATTTTTCGGTTCATACCAATTACAATAAATTCACTATGAATCCAAGTAAACCTTTAATTAAAAAAATATTTTAACACCTGACACATTAATAGCTCTAGTAATATCCAGCGCTCCTGATTTTGCCAAGTGGTTGATATCCTCAGGGCAACATTATGTTGACCCTGGGACAACATTTCAATCAACCAATCAGATTTCAGAAATAAGTTTACAGTTTGTTTTAAGTTTAAGCTTACAACCAGGATTAGCTGCTTCTAGACCATTGTTTTTCACTTATCATGTCACTCTGATTTTAGGGTTTGGTTATGGTTAGGGTTGGGTTTAGGATTTATTTAGGAAAATGTTGCCCTGAGGACATCAACCACTTGGCAAAATCAGTTTGAGCTAACATCCAGGGGAGCCATGAACAGTCAAAGGTGTATACAGGATTGAATGGTGTCTATTCCTTTTAGATAAATGCTTTCCTCTGTACTTAGGGATTAGAAGAAAATGAAATATAGTATTATCACGATGAAAACGGAATTCATTGTTATTAGATAATCAGATAATGTTATAAAATGTTAAAGGAAAATGTGTTACATTGCAAGTGTTGATGCAAGAATGCAGAAGTGTCACACACAGGATTGGAAATCAAATGTTCCATTAATTAGCAATATTAACCTACTGAATTGATTTCAAGGGGTATTTTTTAAGGGCAATTTTTACAATTACCTCATTAAAGCAACACCAAAGAGTTTTTTTTTTTACCTTAAAATAACGTTTCCAAAAAAGTTTCAGTGGTTCATCCACTCAAAACAGGGTGAATGGTACTTTCACATTCACTTTGCAGCCCTCTTTCGGCCAAAACCGCACTAAAGAAGTTTCCAACCGTCGGGTAGTGGTCCAGTTCGAGTGAAAACTACAAAAACTTGCTTTACGGCAGACCTACAATCCAATCAGAGCCAGCTATGCTGCAGTATTTACGACAGCGCTAATGAACAATTACGCGTCTAACCTGTAGGGGGAGCAAAGAGCAATAACTCTTTAGTGTTGCTTTAAGGGCCAGATTTACTAACAGAATGCACCAGCGCAACCCATAATTTTGTTGTCTGTATTTACTAAAGACGCGCAGTGGATAAGTAGTGCTGAAAAAGTGTGTTCTAGTTATTTTTGCTTCTGACCTTATTGCATATGCATTTATAGGAGTTTCCTAGCCTGGGTGCCAGCCGATCTTAGCCCCGCCCACAACATTTTGAGGACGGGAAGATCGGTCTGGGGTTTCTCCGTTGAGGAGCTACTATGCTAGTCCCAAAGCTGGTCGACCAATCAAATTGTCAGGGCGGGCTTTATACGATGATGGACAGATGATCAACAGTAACGTAATCAACCACGTCACCAAAGAGCGCTGTAGAATTCAGATGTGTGGATTCTGACATTGAGTCTGTTCTAAAAGATATCGACAGAGTATTGATTTTAAAAGAGGAACAGAGAAACGTGAGCAAGGCATTTGTTGATCGTAAAGATGTTTTTGCCGTCCTTCCTACGGGATTCAGCAAGAGTTGGTCGCACTTTTGGAGGACAAAGTTAAAGAAGCAACTGAAATGGGTATCACGGCGATGCAACTCGGCGTGCACGACGAGATAGATATAATTAGCGGTCTTTGCCAGCTTCTTTTCGGAACCCTGGAATCGTGGCTGCTGAATAAGTGGAGGGACATGCTAGGCTGCAAGAGACGTAATTTCAACATACGTCACACAACATCCGTTGCTCTGATTGGTCATAGGTCTATCTAATTGAGTGCAGAGGCATTTTTCGGTTGAGACACGCCTCATAATCATAGCCCAATGGAGCGGTATCAGACTCAAATTCTGACTAGAATTGAGTATGACAACATCAGGCTAGGAGTTTCCCTTAAGACAAAAAATTTATGGTAGGAGCTATTTAAATGATTCACGCAACGTGATTTACTAATGTTTGCGCATGTTATGACTGGTATTTGCGCCATTATTTAACACCGAAAAAAGCATGTCTTAAATTATTTTGCCCACTGGTAAAAGCGGTGGGTGAACAGGAGGTTCAAGGTGAGTGGTTGGACGTCTGGCACGTCCAAAAGAGGTCAGGTGCTCCCTTCCGCAGTCCTGCAGTTACAACGAGACACAAAAACGCAGTCAACAGAATTGCAGATGAGCTGAGGCAGATGAGAAAAGTGATGCAAGAAATTGCACAATTATTAAAAGATGCAGTTAAAACATGAACCTTGAGTTTTGTCTTTCTTTACAAATCCGCATGACATGGTTTCTTGCACCTCGTTGTTATCCCTCTTTGTCGGTCAGGGGGCTGTGGCTCAGGGTCATAATGCTGGGGAAGAGGGAGATCAGGAGGGAGAGGAATACCGTTCCACACTGCTATATAGTCTGTGCCACCCGAGCCATCCAGAGCACGGCATCTGCACTTCAGGATGCCGATGGCACTCTCCACAACTGCATGGGCACGAGAGTGGACCTGGTTATAATGAGTTTTCTCTGCACTCTGCGGGTTTAGAAATGGGGTGAAGAGTCAGCGTCATAAGGGTTTAGCCACTGTCACCTGCAGGTTATAATTATATTAAAAGCATCCAAATGGTTACAATTTCTACTTTTTCATATTGTTTAACTCACCAAGAAGCCAGTCATCACATACTGCTGCATTTAGTCTGTGCCCTACAACTGCTATGTGATAAAGGAATCATGTGTTGAACCAGGCCAACGTGCCACAATGTTTGTGAGGGTCATGTTGGAGTCACATATGACTTGCACATTAATAGAAAGCACATGCTTTCTATTAACATTAACATAAGCAAATTCATTTTCAGATGGAGCCTTTATAGCTACATGAGTGCAGTCAATTGCGCAGATTACATTTGTGAAACAGGCATTGCTGCAAATTGCATTTTAATTTCGGCCTGTTCTCACAGAGTGTAGGGGAACCTGATGCATAGACTACCCATATCAAGTATCAAAACGACGGATATGGCACTTAGGGACAGCTGTGATACATCAGACCTATAAGGGTGAGCTGATAGATTCCAATAGAATTATTTCATATACAAAAAGGTCTTAAAGACAAAGTTTTTTTTATATAAATCATTTACAGTACCTGTCTGCCAATTCCCCCTGAAAAGTGAAAAAGTATTTGGACTGGGGTGGCATGGTTCCAGCGTGTTGCCCTCTCTAAAACTGGACCCAATTCAGCACAAGGATCCAAGAGCACAGCTCCACAGAATCTAAAGCGTCATCATTATGGGGCAGGAAACCATCATGGTCCCTGGAGACTCGATCTTTCCTTATTCTTCCATTGGGATAATCCTCCAGCAGTGCCATCATGAAGAATAACATTACTGGGTTACCAGAGGATTTATATGTTTCCAGCAATTAGACTGATCGTTAACACCTTGACAAAAATCACAGAATTAATTAGTGAATGAAAATTTATGACGAAAATGTAATTGTGAATTCTTTATGACGGTTTGTTATTGAAAATATTGTGTTTTTACGCTGTGTTCTGCAGTTCTTTAATAAAAGGGTATTTTATGCTATTCTGTATCACATGTAGTCGTGCCATCCCCTCCTGTGCTCCCGTTGTGGACAGTGTGACTGTAAGGCAGCGCTGATTATTTTTTTTAATACATTTTCATTTACATTTGAATATATATATATATATATATATATATATATATATATATATATATATATATATATATATATATATATATATATATATATATATATATATATATATTATATATATATATATATATACACACACACACATACATATACACACACACACACACACACACACACACACAGGCCACTTTATTAGGTACACCATTCCAACTGCTCGTTAACGCAAATTTCTAATCAGCCAATCACATGGCAGCAACTCAACGCATTTAGGCATGTAAACATGGTCAAGACGATCTGCTGAAGTTCAAACCGAGCGTCAAAATGGGGAACAAAGGTGATTTAAGTGACATTGAACGTGTCATGGTTGTTGGTGCCAGACGGGCTGGTCTGAGTATTTCAGAAGCTGCTGATCTACTGTTATTCATGTGTGTTGAAATAAAGGATCTCAGCACCACTCTGCCTTGTGTAACTACTCCCACCAGTCTCCTGTACCGCAGTTTTGCTTCTGCCTCCTAACAAGCCTCTTCCGCCATTCATTTCCTGCCAGTCCTCATTTGGATCCCTGCAGCAGTTTTTTTCAGGTCTCTTGATTCCTGTATTGTTCCACTTCTTTAGTACTCATTACTTTTAAATTTCTATTCTAAACTTGTTATGAGGTACACAGAGCGTGCAGCTGCTCAGGCTCTTTGGAGGCCACAGCCATATCCTAAAGTGGTTGCTGACTTTCTTCTCCAAGGTCTCAACTGTTGAAATTGGCACCGTATATACAAGCAGCAAAAGGATCCTAGGTAGAATGCCATTTTGATACAACCAGGCTTTGAACTTCCCAGGCAGGCCAGACTTGTCTACAGATTTCAACCAGCAATCCAACTCTCTGCATGTGGCCTGGGTGGATCTTGTGTGCCTCAAAGAACAAACAAACATCTTGCCTAGGCTCTTGACTGGTTTTTCAGAGATAGTTGGGATGGCTGTCCATGCAATATGAAATCTGAATTTTTCTTCAGCTTTCCCTTTCTTGAGTACTAAAGATCTAGAATTGCTGGTTTGAAATGCATGCATACCCTGTAGAATCCACTGACATCCTGGGACTGATTCTGTGGTGTCTGTAAAGTCATCCACAAAGGCCCTGATGGGTGGTTATCTCTGGGCAGAATTTGTCATAGGTCATCTACACTCTGGTTCAGCAGATTTGTTAAGCATATTCATGGCTAGGGAGAACAATGTCACTGAAATGGAACATCCCGTGATGATCGCCATCTTAACCTTGTGCTAGCTTGATGCAATTGCTCCTAAAGAGACCCTGATCCTAAAATTGCTATAGTAATCATTGATAAGGTCTTTTAAGGTCTAAATCAGTGTGTGTTGTACCAGCTTATGTGCAATTGAGCCATAAGCATGTGCCAGGTCTAGCCACAAAACCGCTAAGTTGCCATTGTTTTGTCTGGCTTCCCTTATGAGCTGTGTCACTACACCGATATGCTCCAAGCAGCCTGGAATACTACAGAGCCAGATTTCTGCCTAAACCAGGGCTCCAGACTGCGAGTAAATAGTCACATTTTGCGAGTATTTTTCCTGCCTATGCAACGATGTTTTAAGGAATTTATTAATGCATTAAACATGTTTCAACTTAGTTTTAATGTTTCTTTTTTGTTTTTACACCACCCAGTGACTGGTGCCACCAAATTGATGCCCAGCCCCACCAGCTATACAACTTGGTCGCGCCAGTGCCACCTCTCTCGAATGTTAGTCTGGAGCCCTTCTACACCCTTTGAATTTGAATTGTGTAAACTTGAATTATATACACTTGTCATTTAACAAAATTTAATTATTATATTTCTTAAAATGGGTATTTTCAAAAAGCCAATTTTTTGTCCTGAATTTTTAGACTTTAAATATACAGTTTTGAAAAATACAGCCTCAGGTTTTCAAGATACAGCGCAAATTCAAAACACCACATTTAATTTTCTTAAAGGTGACATAGAATAATTGAATGGGGTATTCATCCTTGTTCTGTGATGTGACATGTAGACAAAAATGTTTTTGTTTGGGTCTGTAATGCCTTAGAAGCTTCCTAAAAACCTCTCTCAGATAGCTCTAATAGGGTGGGGGATTTTAAACAAGTGGTTTTGCACCTATTTGGCTCCCCCTACTGGCTTAACTTGCAATCTCATTACTGATTGGCTGACTTTGCTGCCACTCAAAAAATGTAGCCAATTATTTTAAAGTGGAGGGGCAGTGAGATGCCTGTGATGTCATAAGCATCAGTTTTTCAGATTGGGAGGTTTTCTGGCTGACATTTTTCTAAAATTGGACTCCTATACCCTTCTGCTATCACTCCAGGAAATTAAATTATGTTTTAAACAGCATTTGTTCAAATGGATCTCTTCAAATGCATGATTAACACATTCAGAGAATTTGTTTTTAAATTATAAATTACATTTATTTGAGTTTAAAGTGGTTAAAACAAACAACTACTATTTTGCTTCGACTTTATGATACGTCTGCTCTCGCTCTATAAAATAACAATTTTTTTTGTGCAGATTTGTCATGTTTAAAGGGTGTAAAAAATACTGTGATCCCCAGCAGGCAGCTTATCAACTTCCTGGCACATAGAGAAGATTGTGCCCAAAAATTGTCCAGCAGAATAGGTCAATACTAGCGGCAAAAATGACATCTCTGCGTATTGCGGTTCATTGTTTCTGTAGTGTCAGAGATGACACCCCTCCCGTGAGACATAACAGAGTCAAAAATATAATCGATGCACCAGCGCGTCTTCCAGTAATTGATGAATATGAGGCAAAATGTCCTCATTAAATGTAACCATGGTTAGTAAAACCAAGTATAACCATGTTTTTAATGGACTGGCTGTCTATCACAATTATAATTTATATTACCACAAAAAAAAATCGTTTTTGTGCATAATATTTTCAGTAGCTGTGGTCAGTGCTGACATCACTGAAACTCATTTGCTGTCATCCAGTATATTGTTCAATAAACGGCCAGATGTTATTTGGCAAAACATATGAAAATATTAAACTGGTGATTAAGGTATAGAGCAGGCAACGTGGAACGATGCACTTATTTATCTGGGCGAATTATCCCTGGGCAAATACAGCAAGGACATGTGTCGTAAAAAAGCCAAATGTGAAGCAAACAGGAGACAGAGAACACACACAATAGGGGAGTAATAATGTGGTAAAAAGTGTGGTTAATTTTGGTGTTTTACAATGGTTTTTAAACCTCAGAATCAAGGATCAGAATCAGAACTAACATTTTAATAATAATCATCAGGCAAAACAGTTATATTGCAACTAGGCATGGGTAATTTTCAACAATATTATCTTTGAATCTGAGCTCATAAAAACATGTATTTGATTATTTGTTTATTTAAAAGACGTTTATGTTTTTTTTATTTAGTTACAATTCAACAAGCAGCTTAAAATGAGGAAATATCCACAAGACTAAAAATATCCCTGCTAAAAAAACAATAGAAACCATCACAGAAATTCTATTGGATTTAATAGTTTTAATGGGAACTTTATTGGTTGAAATGGAAACTATAAATGGTCTTTGTGGGTCTCTACTGGTATGTGTTGGGTTCTATTTGTGTGTGCATTAAATCCTACTGGAATATGTCCCAACACTCATAACAAAAAGGAATTTTGTAGTGGTTTAACCCTCTGGGGTCCCACCATTTTGGGACACTGTCAGAGGTTCTGACATGCTCTTACATTTGGTCTTTTTTCTGTTGCTTTAAAACATAATAATTGCAAGTGTCTCATACCACTGTGTTCAGCACAAACTGGGCTAAAATATTATATGAACTACATGTATGTACATGTTTGTATTTTTGAGAGAAAAAGGTTTATGCGTGGTTTTTAAAAAAGCAAACATTTTAAGTCACTGATATAAGTCCACAAAACCCATACTAAACATGTTTTAACAAGACTTTCCTAAACAGTATCTAGTAGTCTAGAGTTTTTTCTTTTAAAATGATGTGAAATCATCCTGCCTACTTATTCACATAAACCAATATATTGATTTAGAAATGGTAAGACACTTTTTTTTAGAGGGGCCGTATGCGAGAAGGATTGATTGACAGCTAGCAAACAAAGGCTCGCATAATGAGCTGCATAATAAGCTGCATAATGAGGCAGGAGGGAACTACAGTAAAGAATGTGAGGACAAATGTATACATGTTTGTTTGAGGTTTATTAAGAAGTTAACAATATAATCAAAATAGAAATGAAGGTCAGTTGGACATTTTCAGTTTATTTGGAAACAAACCCTATTCAAAAACTTAACTTGTATAAGAAACTGATAAACAACAGAGCTGTAAACTTCATGTGGCTCATGTTACCATATAACTTTATGTCCAAAAAGTGTGAATATGTTTTTCCACTTCATAGTTTTGTACTGATGAGAGGGATGCAGACCTGTAAGAGAGTTATGAACAGCTGTTAGCATAAATTGTCCACAGAAATACCCATACATACATAACTGATGGGAAAATGATAGCACTAGATTCAGATAAACTATCATGTATATAAACTAAATTAGTATCTCAGATAAACATCTGCAATGATTAGTTATATAAAAAGCTGTTTTCAGATGCCCATCCCCTTATCGTCTAGCTTCTGTTTTAAACGCGTTTCTGTAAGCGAGTATGAACTTTATAAAAACACATCACATATGGCGTCAATGTGCGCAAGCTCTCTGTGTAAACAACGCGGAGCTCATAATAAAACGGCGTCGCGTGTAAAGCGCAATGTATGGAATGCGTAGCATGTAAACAATATCATATTACAGCAGATCCCGCAGTGCAGCATTACTCAAACTTCCCATGAAGGATACGAAAGTGAATAACTGTGTCTAACACTGTACAGCATGTAACAATGAAATCCGCCATTACGTGATCATGCATACTTGTTTGTAAACAATGTAAAAGTTTTTCAATCCGAAGCGTGCAGTCTGCTGAGGTTGCTTATGTAGGCTGAACTGCATAAGCCATAACATATTACATGATAGCAAATATAAATGAAGACAAATGACTTACAGTTTCTTCAGGAATATATCCTCCTCCATTGCGTCTTCCATTGTTCTTCTTCTTAGGTAATGTTAAAGATAAACGCTTCTCTTCCTCATTGTCCAGACATAAATGAAGATATTCCTCACGTGTGTGTATAAAGTTTATAATCCAAACATGCGCTAAAGTCTTTAAATCTGATAAAACTTTACGCTTTGTTTATTATTGTTGGAACTGCTGGTCTCCTGATTACCATGTCTCTTTACTTCAATGCAGATTATATAAACGGTCAATATTTGTTTTTGATTATAATTAGCTTGTTTAAAAGTAGACATTTCAGGCTTTCTTTGGATATGTGTATCATGTTTGTGTGACGAGTATTCGCGGAGTTTCAACTGATTTTTGTAACGTGATTTGAGAGACAGCTGGCGGAGACAGAAATGTCTAAATGCGCACCCTGTTTATTTTCTTTATTTGACAAAAACAAAAAGATCTCTTGTTATTGTGAATGTACACTAATTAAAGAGGACCCTTCAGAGTTTCAATTGATGTCAAACATGTAAGATTATTAATGATGGAGTATTTTAAGTTGATTCTGCTATGATAAGGAGAAAACACATCAAAACGCGTCCCCACGTTTTTGGACCCCTGGGGGTTAAACTATAGTGATTTAAACTACTTTGAATGTTATCTTAAAATACTCTACAGTATTATTTACGACCATAAAATGAGACTTGTTCCTTACCTAAATTTGCTTTTCTTGTGCCCACTTATGCCTTGGCAATAACAGCAATTGTAGATGTTAACAAATTTACATGTTCTTTACAAATACGCTCAATATGCAATTTTTACTGAATTTTTTACTTTTATGTTTGTTTAAAATGTTTATAAACATTTAAAATACTTATTTTCTCAGTGACAGAACTTTTGGTTTTAAACATTGATGGGGACAACCCCTGTGTTAAAATATGCTCTGTGTGGATTTACAGCTGGTTTTCCGGACAGGGGTAGTATTAAGCCAAGATTAAACCCTAGTTTAATTAGGAAATATAGTTTTAAACAAAAATGCCTTTCTAAAAACATTACTTGTTTGCACTTTGAGGAAAAACAAAGGGCACGGATGTATTTAAAGGGACAATAAGTAGGATTTTCCCCCATCTAGTGGTGAAATTGTATTTTGCATTCAAACGAATAGTGCTCTCTAGTGCCTCGCTTTTCCACAGACGTATTGCAACTATGGTAACTATGTCGTTATGTCACCGATCTCCTTGTCCGTTTTAGCTGGTTCACGTGTTCTGAATAAAACGCATTGTGGGAACGCATTGGTAGGGTAGTGCTTTTTGTCCCTCTCTGCTATTATAGTTTATCAATATGGCGGAACAACATGAAAGCCTCCTTGGACTTACCCGTTCAATGTAAGTAAAGAGAAGAAATTCTAAGCTAAAAAAGAAAAGTCAGATCACTGGCAGAGGTCATTTGACACCAACGAGGACATATGTATGAATAAAGGCATTGATTTTCACTAATAAAACACTTAAAACCCTACTTACTGTCCCTTTAAAGATAGGTCAGTGCAAGTTGTTTTCAGTTTGGACAGCTCTTACATTTATTTTAGTCTAGGAGTAGTCTAATCCCTATCGGAGAAACCGCACCTCAAAGTTTATGTCAATTGTAATGTAATTTTGTGAATAGTTCTGGAAGCAGCAAATGCACGTTTCCCCTTGGTCTAACCATTCACGGATATTTGGATAACACTCCTACATCTCTTTTGCTTTAAATAATGTAATAAAAATTTCCTCCAAGTAGTTTTGCTTTCGTCAATGAAAATTATGACCAAATATCGTCGTCGTCAACGAACCTTTTATCACGTGACAAAACGTGACGTAAATGCTGGTAATGTGACAATGACTATAATTAAATGTATAATACAATATTGTTGACAAATAAAAACGAGACTTAAAGTGGTTTACAAAATAAAAACTATGCTAAAATGTCTATTCATTTTCGTTGACGAAAACGAGACAAAATGTGACCAGTCACGGTCTGTGTGTATTTACATACTGTATAAGTGGCTTGTGTTTTTACCCCCGTCCCAAAGGGAACAACTAAAAGTGTTTTGCCAAACTAACCGAGACCGGGCCTTACCGCCCCGGCTTTTCTGACGAGGCTAACCCCCGAGCATCTAATAACTGTAACGGTCTGGACCTCCCGCTAGCT
Source organism: Misgurnus mizolepis (assembly GCA_025389145.1). Classification (NCBI taxonomy): domain Eukaryota; kingdom Metazoa; phylum Chordata; class Actinopteri; order Cypriniformes; family Cobitidae; genus Misgurnus; species Misgurnus mizolepis. Next base: position 5,834,363 of record JAIFKI010000022.1, on the reverse strand, counting down.
TCTAGCAATTAGCACGCGGTCCACAAGCAGTATACATCCCCCGCCGGGTCTTAATTTCTGTAATTTGCGAAAATAATGCGTTTGAAAATGTTTTATAACTGGAATATGTTAGTATTGTCCAGGGGAAACGCGTTTATTGTTGAGACTGCTAACGTAACATCACAATTTACTCTGGAATCATTGTGTGTCATGAGTTTCTTCTCCTGTAGTGTAACGTTACTTATTAGTGATACTTTTCTGCATGATTTGTCTGTTGGCAACATAAACCGTTAATAATAATAATATATAAAATAATAACACAGTATGGTCTGTACTGCTCACGATATCACTATGCACACGCACATGACATTAGTAGTGGGGCGTGATCAAAGGAGCAGCAGCTCATAAATATTTAAGACTAGCTCAAAACGGCACAATCTGAACTGCCCTGAAACAGAGGCTACTAGAGAAGCTATTTCGAGCAAACAACTTTTGAAACATGTTTTATGGAACTCATACACCTATTTAACTTGTGGAAAAGCTATCATAATATGGGCACTTTAAATTGATAGTTTACCCAAAAATGAAAATTCTGTCATCATTTAATGTTTTATTCTGATGAACACGATAGGAGGATATTTTGAGGAATGTTTGTAACCGAACCAATCATGAGCCCCATTCATTTCCATAGTAGGAAAAAAATACTATAGAAGTGAATAGGGCTCATGAATGGTTTGGTTACAAACATTCCTTAACATTTCCCAGTCATGTTCATCAGAAAAATAGAAATTTATACAGATTTGTAACAACATGAAGTAAGTAAATGATGACAGATTTTTTATTTGTGGATGAACTGCGATGCCGTCAAAAATTTGGGTGCACCTAACTTTTATGCTGATGCACACAAGAAAAAAAGTTAGGCCACAAGTGCAACCAGTGCAAAAAGTTTAGAGCCCTGTGGAAGAAAGCTGTTATATGTGAAATCAGATAATAGTCACCCAAAATTCATAATACATTGGATTGGTAGTAGAATTCTATATCGATGCATCAAATCTTCGACAATTCTGGGTCCCCCTAACACAGTCAATTAAATCACACATGACATCCATTGAAACAGCAGGCCACCATACACATAAGCATCAGCTTCTTATATCATATACATTTCCTTGACCAAAGCCAGCATTCTCAACAGCAACAGCATTCTGATAAAAGTAAAACAATCCCAGTGGTTACTCACAAACTTGATGAATTCCTTGTACAGGAAAATTCACAGATGGCTTGGTTATTTTGAATGCAGGCCTTGGTTGGGCCTACCTCATGCATGTTTGGGCCTACCTCATGCATGCTTGCACATCCTTCTTGGGAGTTTCATGATTCTTGTAATGGTTTCTTTTTGATTTTGGCCATTTTTGCTGGTGAAGTTGACACTACTCCATAAATGACATAATAATGATTTATTTTAAAGGATTTCAAATTCATGTGAATGAAGAGTACATCCAGCTCCATGTTGTGTGTGTAGATCAAGAAACTGTCTTCTTCTTCTTCTTCTTCTTCTTCTTCTTCTTCTTCTTCTTCTTCTTCTTCTTCTTCTTCTTCTTCTTCTTCTTCTTCTTCTTCTTCTTCTTCTTCTTCTTCTTCTTCTTCTTCTTCTTCTTCTTCTTCTTCTTCTTCTTCTTCTGTGAATTTTATTGGCAGTTTGCAATCTTTGTGCATTACCGCCATCTACTGGATTGAGGTGTGATCACATTGGGAAGTCAAAAAATAAATGTATATATATATAAAATAAATAAATAAATAAATAAATTGGGCTAAAGTCTTCTTGCTAGTTGTGTTTCTTTCAGATATTCTATCACTGCTTTGCTTATAAACTGTGTTCCAGATAGACTCAACAGGTTGCTCAAAGTCAAAGAGTTCTTTGATACTCTCTTCAGTTTTTCCTCTCTCGTCAGAATACTGCCTACATATCAGAAGTACATGCTTCACTGTTTCTATTTCTGTACAATATGGGCACATTCCGGTCTCATGTTTCCCTATTATATGTAAGCCACTGTTCAGTCCTGTATGTCCTAACCTTAGCCTTGTTAGCCAGGTTTCTTCTTGTCGTGAAAGTGAACTGTTCATTTTAACTGTTATATTTGGTTGAATACTATATAAATGCCTACCTTTTTCCCCTTTATCCCATTTATCTTGCCAAAGTTTATGAACACCATCTTTAATTATTATTTTCAGTTCTGTTTTGCTAAGTCGAACCTGTACTTCTACTTGTTCTGCTTTAAGTGCTTCTTTTGCCAACTTGTCTGCCCTCTCATTACCCTCAATACCTGTGTGTGCTGGAACCCAAGTGAACTGTAAAATTAGTTTCTGTTGATTTATCCTGAAAATCATCTGATGAACTTCGTCTAAAAGATCCTGTCTACATGCAGATTTCCCACTCTGGATGCTAGTTAAAGAAGACATGGAGTCTGAGCAAATAACAGATTTATATGGTTTCACTTCTTCTACCCACTGAAGTGCCATTATTATGGCTATCATCTCTGCAGAAAATATTGATAAGTGGTTTGATGTTCTTTTTTGTACTATAAAATTATATTTAGGAATGTATACTGCCACCCCCGTTTTACCTGCTGTTTCTTTAGATGCATCTGTATATATTTGTACTGTGTCATTATACATTACTTCTATATACTGCTCTACACTTTGATACATTCCCATCTTGACTCTATTCTTAACTTCCAGATCAACTACAGGATAGTAGAAAAACCATGGTGGAATTGGACTCAAGTTAATATTTTTGCTGCACGGTATAGTACTGATTCCCATATCATCTGCTTCTTTATTGCTATTCCATCCAAAACTGCTATTCATAGTGCGACCATATTCCCAGCATTCTTCTAACACCAGTTTTGTAGGATGTGTAATTTCATGCCCTTGTAAGTTTACCCAATATGCTAGAGAAAGTTGTAATCTCCTAAGATTTAAAGGCATCTCCCCTACTACTACTTGCAGTGCTGGGATAGGTGATGTTCGGAAGGCTCCACTACACAACCGAAGAGCTTTGGCCTGCACCTTGTCCAGCTCAGCTAATGTAGATTTTGCTGCTGTTTTGTATACTGTACATCCATAATCAAACACTGATCGGATTATTGCAATATAGATTCTTTTCAAAGAAGATCCTGATGCCCCCCAGCTGTACCCTGAAAGACACTTCAAAAGATTAATTGCTTTCTTACATTTGTCCACCATTTTCTGAACATGATTTTTAAAAGTAAGTTTACTGTCAAACCACACACCAAGATATCTTAATTCATTAACTTGTTTGAGAGATTGTCCATTTATCTTAAGATCTATTGTGGGTTTTACCCTTTTCTTAGAAAAACAGATGACTTGCGTTTTTTCCACTGAGAGGTGGAACCCCCAGTCAAGTGACCATCTCCCAACCTGACTAATTGCTATTTGCATCCTTTGCTGTAAATTGTCAATATTACGGCCCCTTACCCACAACGCTCCATCATCTGCATATAATGCCCTGTTTATCCTTTGGTTCACTCCATCAAACACATCATTAATCATTATATTAAACAAAATTGTGTCTTCTTCTACTTCTTTTGGTGTTTTATTGCGGTGTGGAAAACCAATGGAAAGATGGTGCATTACCGCCACCTACTGGTCCGGAGTGTGGAATGAACAGATTTGGACCAATATTATTAGACCCCTCGTTTTTCGAGACAGCACCCCCTGCTGTTTGGAAGATTGTATAACACCCTTATCCAAATGGCACTGAAAACAATAGGATGCAATATTAAGGTCTCGTTTTATTTAAAGTTATCCAAATAAATATTTGCGTTCCCTGCTTAATGCATGTGCCAAAAAACTCATTGTGTTCTCTGACAAACAAATTACCCAGTAGTTATTTTTTAAGCATGGGTGTAATTGAAAGAAAATTACTGATGTAAGGGATACAATTACAGATTGAACTATCTTCTGAAAAATATTATGTGATATTATATTGCTACAATGTTTTTTATTCCAATTTTTCTTATACCTTCTTATACCTACCTTTCTTAAACCTATAAAATGGTCGTATTAACATTATATCATGCTAACACTACAAAACCTGTTTTTTGAATTTTTGAACGCGAACGAAACTTAAATAAAAATGGACAAAACCCCAATAATAAACAATTCTGTACTTCATTGAACAATCACCTTAACATCATCTTGCTGTAAACAGGAGAAAGCAAAGAAAAAAGGGAGAAAGAATAGTGTTAGTGACTTTACTTTTCACCTTCAATTGCATTAAAAAGAACTCCTAGTGAGCCCCCCTTATGGTTGCTAGAAGACGTCATAGGAACGCAACCACTAGAGCACTTTGGGGAAAAAAACTTCTTTTGACAAATGTTTTAGACGCTTCATGTGAACAGCCTTAAAAGCTAAAATCAATTATCAAACAAATAAAACCAAGTAAATAAAATCCTTAAAAATTCGTCTGTCCTGTGATGAGTTGAATCTGTTGGTCCCATTTTGTTAGTCACCACACTGCCGTGGACTACAGCCTTCCTCAAATATATCTGTGAAGTACACAGAGATTCCCTCAAACAGGTCATCAGTTTCTTATTGTTTATGTTCAGCTTTAAATAGAGTTTTATAAAGTGTTGTTGTATTTGTATGTGTGAAATGAAACCCCGTGTCTGTTTTAGGGTTTTGAGAGCACAGTCTGTGGTACGACTGGACTGAAGGTCACTGAACCCTGCAAGAAACCATGAACACCTCCACACCGGCTTTACTCATCTGAGGACTGGTTCTGCTGTTTATTGAAGAGCTTTTAGGAAAGGTCAGGTCAGGGCTTCACACTACAAGTTGTGTTATATGAGTTATTCATATATTAAGGAAAGCCTGTTCAATACATGTCAGTTTACAGTCTTAGCAAGAGCAAGTTGTCTTCTTGTTTCTTGTGTTATGCATATTGCTTTGACTTATTTGTGTACAACTGATCCAGGTCAAATTCACAAATATGCTGAGATTTTTCATTTCTGTTTTACAAAACTTCTGGCACTCTTATGTCTTTAGGTGAGGTAATGTTAAGGTGTATTGTAATATAAGATGTCAATTTTATATGGTGGTTTATATTTCAGTCATTTACTGATAAAAATGTCATTGTTATTATTATTAATGGTTTTTATTTTTGCTATAAACCTGATAAGTGAAAGTGTTTTAATGTGTGCCTTATATAATGCATTTAATAAAACGTTATTTATTGAAGCCAGCATTTATTATTGAGCTATTATTAAAAGGTTTAAAGGGTCAATCTTTATGAGAAATAATTTTTTGAAAAGTGTCTTGTCATATGGAATAAAATGGCCAGAACATTGACATTGTGTGTTCAGAAGATCATAGGGTAAAACAGATACTGTACATTTTAAATGAGCTAATTAAGTGGATAAAAGTGTACAATTTCTCAGTTTAAATATTTGCTATGTTATCTATGTTCTATTGTGAGTAAAATATTGGCTCATGTGATTTGAAATTCCTTTAGTTTTCATTTTATTCAAATTTAAAAAACGTCCCAACTTTTCCATTATTCAGGTTGTATAATATTCAGTATTTAATCTATATGCTCAGTTTTATACTTACATTTCTATCTTTTCTTTTAAATGAGCTGTGAATAAAGGAAAGTATGTGAATTAGGGATGCACCGATAGGATTTTTTTGGGCCGATACCGATTTAAACAGCCAACTTCTGGCCGATACCGATATTAAACACTTGTATATGCAGTTGGTCTATTAGCTAGTTTATTTCTGCATCAAATTATTTTTACTGAACATGGATTGGATCTAATTAACATTCAACTGACCACCCTATAAGAGAGGCACAAATTAAGCTAAAACAAATATAATAAGACAGCATGACAACCTTCAAAGGTGGTTTTTGCTATTCAGCATTTATTTTATTAACAACATTAACTCATTTTTTTTTTTTACATATAATGGATTCTTTAAGCAGTTAATTAATAAACAATCGGTATCGGCCTTTCTCGTGCTATTGCCGATATGCCGATGGTTTCAAATTCATCAAAAATCGGCCGATACATCTGTGCATCACTAATGCGAATGATAGTTTTAGTTAGTCATATTGAAATATGGCTACTTTCAATAATTCATTGATTGTTATTTTTGTTGGTCTGTGGATGGGTTGTATATATGTATTCCATACTCTGTGTTGCCATACCTGCAGTGACCCCATCATGCACACATCACTTGAAGGTTTGTGCATTTATAAGGTATGACTGTACAGTTGATAAATGCATGGGTTTGCTGGTACTCTACTGTAATGGATTTTATTTTCTCATTGAAAAATGTCTACAAATTAAATTTTCTTCACATATTTCTTTTACAATCATTACAAATGAACTACAAACCACGAATAATTTCAATTACCTTTACTCATGACACAAACAATAGTTATTAAATCTGTTAAATAGTTTTATCAACTGTACATTGTCTTTCTTCATCATGACTTTTTAATTCTGGTTGTTTTGGTTTGATCTAGTTAAGACATTTAGGTGCGGTTTCCTGAACAGGGATTAGATTGTCCAAGACTGAAATAAATTAATAGCTGTACAAACTGAAAACAACTGGCACCATATTAAAATATATCAGTGCCCGTTTTTGCCTGAAAATGCACACCAGTAATGTTTCTAGTAAGGCATGTTTGTTATATATCTATATATTTCCTAATTAAACGAAGGCCAAGTCCTGGTCAGGAAACAGGAAAGATAATCCCTGGTCAGGAAACCACCCCTTAGTATTTTCTTTGGTTTGATCTTTTATTATGTGTTTTTTCATTCTTTATGATTAAATCATATTTGAGATATTGTGTTGTACTGTTGCTTTAAATAATTACACTAATTTCTTAATATATATAATTTCTTAATAATTAAATGTGTTAATGTGAACTGGCATCAATAAACTGATAGAGGTGTAGATATTAAAACATGTTCTTCTATCTCTCTAAAGGTGTTTATTTTCTGATGACTACATTATCTTGTTTATTTCAAAACTGTGAAAGATAGTTCAAATTAGTGATGCACCGATGTATCGGCCGCCGATATTTATCGGCCGATTTTTGATCAATTTGAAACCATCGGCATATCGGCAATAGCACGAGAAAGGCCGATACCGATTGTTTATTAATTAACTACATAAAGAAATCCATTGTATGCAAAAAAATTGGTTAATGTTGTTAATAAAATTAATGCTGAATAGCAAAAACCACCTTTTAAGGTTGTCATGCTGTCTTATTATATTTGTTTTAGCTTAGTTTGTGCCTCTCTTATTATGTTGGTCAGTTAAATGTTAATTAGATCCAATCTATGTTCAGTAAAAATAATTTGATGCAGAAATAAACTAGCTTATAGACCAGCTGTATAGTATTTAGGGGCCAAGCCCGCAGGGCGGTAGGCCACTATTGCAATTGATGGTTTTCTTATTATTAGGGGTCAAGCACCGAAGGTGCTGAGACACCTATTGTAATTGTTAGTATTATTATTATTAGGGGTCAAGCACCGAAGGTGCTGTGACACCTATTGGAATTGTTAGTATTATTATTATTAGGGGTCAAGCACCGAAGGTGCTGAGACACCTATTGTAATTGTTAGTATTATTATTATTATTATTATTATTCTGCTTCTTCTTCTTCTTCTTAGCCATAGGCGTCTATGGCAGCCCTATGAACCGTACATAGGAAAATGATGAAATTTGGCACAGTTGTAGTGGTGGTCTTAAAAAGTCATGTGACCAAAAATGGGGTCTCTAGTACTAATTCTATAGCGCCACCAGCAGTTCAAAAATTCAATGTTCAAAGGGTTATAACTTCTGATCCGCTTGATCTATGAAAATTCTACTTAGTACACGTGATTGCTCTCCTCATGCTTGTTGATTTTAATACCTTACAGTAAAACTCCACCCATTACAGTAGCGGCCATTTTGAAATGTACAGTATTCCATTTTTTCGCTACTCCTCCTTCAAATGTTGTTCAATTCTTATGAGATTTGGCACAGATGATCTTTGGAGTAAGCCGCATAGAAATGACTGAACAGAATTTTGATATTTATCTTTGTTCAAAAGTAATAAATGCGCAAACTTAACGAGGTTGACGCAAAAATGGTTCTGAAGCTGTAGCTCAGTCATTCTTTGATCAATTGAAATGAAATTTGGTACACTTCATGTGGACCATGAACTTGGGGTCCATGCCAAATTTGGTGACAGCGCCACCTATGGGTCATGAGATAATAAAATAGGCTATTTTTGCCCATAACTTCTGAACTGTTTGTCAGAAAATTATGATCTTGATGTCTATGGATTGCTTACCTCATGCCGCATCTGTCGATGTGTATTATGCCGGGTTTGACCGAACCGCCTGTCCGCCATTTTGAAATTTCACATAATTTGTTATATTTTTTGAACTATTGGACATATCCGCGCAAAAATTAGTAAGGAGCTTCGACATGATGTCCTGAAGGTACCTGGGAAGTCAGAGTACAGCGCCACCTAGGGGTTATAAACTATAACAGTTCTCATGGAACTGCTTATTACTTCTGAATACTTTGTCTGATATTAATTTCTTTGTGAAATTGTATTCACTGGTTTATGCCGATTGCAACGATGCCTCGTTTGTCATTTTCCAACATTCTGTTCATGTGTTATTGTAAAGCATATGGTAGATTATTTTTTCGCTACTCCTTTTACAAATGTTGTTTATTTTATGCCAGGTACTGCTCGTATAATGTTTGGAGCAATCCGCACAGAAATGACCGAACAGATTTTTGATATTCTGTTCTCTTTCTTAGAAATACCACTCCAAAGTTGACCGTGCCTGTGACGTTGTCTATTTGTCATAGTAAATTAATGTGACTGTATATTACATTGTATAGCATTACTATACAGAATGATGTTCTTGTCTTCAATCTCATTTGAGCTTTTTGATTCCCATATACATTGTATTTCTGATAGTTCTGCTCTGCACTGTCAGTTCTGCATCTGTGTTGATTGGCACACGTCAATCCTTGAAGCACCTAAGCTGTTTTTTGCTGCCCTTTGAGCTGTGTTAGCTGAGTTGCGCATCTGGTTAACCACATGCCATGAGATTCTGAGGTCATGGGTTCAAACCCCATGTGCAGTGATATTTTGTCTTAACTTTTTTCTCACTTAAGTTTTGTGATTTTCATACAATACATTGTATTTCAGTTATTTGTGCTCTCTGTTGTTATTTCTGCACGTTTGGTAATTGCTGGATATCAATGTTTACAGCTCTAAATCTCTATTCTATAGCTTGGACACACCAACTCAGTGGTTTAATCGTTTACTCAGTGGCGCATGCGGTTAGTGCGTTGCTTTGGGAACCTGAGGTCATGGGTTCGAATCCCAGCTCTTACTTTCACTTATTGAGATTTCCTTTTGTGTTCCCTTTAACACGTTCTTCTCGACCTGTCTGGTTTTCCACACGTGTTATATTTTTGCCATCTTTACTGTTGTTGCTCCGCACTGCAGTGGTTCTGCTCTGCATTTGCTTTGCTTCGGGTTCGGGCTCTGTATTGCGCGCTTTCTGCGCTTTGCGCATTTGCTGCGTCGTGTGGTTTTTGCTGTGCTTTGGGTGCTCATTGCGCTGAAGGTGCTTGACCCCGCAATTGCTGCTTGCAGCTATATTTATTATTATTATTATTATTCTGCTTCTTCTTCTTCTTCTTAGCCATAGGCGTCTATGGCAGCCCTATGAACCGTACATAGGAAAATGATGAAATTTGGCACAGTTGTAGTGGTGGTCTTAAAAAGTCATGTGACCAAAAATGGGGTCTCTAGTACTAACTCTATAGCGCCACCAGCAGTTCAAAAATTCAATGTTCAAAGGGTTATAACTTCTGATCCGCTTGATCTATGAAAATTCTACTTAGTACACGTGATTGCTCTCCTCATGCTTGTTGATTTTAATACCTTACAGTAAAACTCCACCCATTACAGTAGCGGCCATTTTGAAATGTACAGTATTCCATTTTTTCGCTACTCCTCCTTCAAATGTTGTTCAATTCTTATGAGATTTGGCACAGATGATCTTTGGAGTAAGCCGCATAGAAATGACTGAACAGAATTTTGATATTTATCTTTGTTCAAAAGTAATAAATGCGCAAACTTAACGAGGTTGACGCAAAAATGGTTCTGAAGCTGTAGCTCAGTCATTCTTTGATCAATTGAAATGAAATTTGGTACACTTCATGTGGACCATGAACTTGGGGTCCATGCCAAATTTGGTGACAGCGCCACCTATGGGTCATGAGATAATAAAATAGGCTATTTTTGCCCATAACTTCTGAACTGTTTGTCAGAAAATTATGATCTTGATGTCTATGGATTGCTTGCCTCATGCCGCATCTGTCGATGTGTATTATGCCGGGTTTGACCGAACCGCCTGTCCGCCATTTTGAAATTTCACATAATTTGTTATATTTTTTGAACTATTGGACATATCCGCGCAAAAATTAGTAAGGAGCTTCGACATGATGTCCTGAAGGTACCTGGGAAGTCAGAGTACAGCGCCACCTAGGGGTTATAAACTATAACAGTTCTCATGGAACTGCTTATAACTTCTGAATACTTTGTCTGATATTAATTTCTTTGTGAAATTGTATTCACTGGTTTATGCCGATTGCAACGATGCCTCGTTTGTCATTTTCCAACATTCTGTTCATGTGTTATTGTAAAGCATATGGTAGATTATTTTTTCGCTACTCCTTTTACAAATGTTGTTTATTTTATGCCAGGTACTGCTCGTATAATGTTTGGAGCAATCCGCACAGAAATGACCGAACAGATTTTTGATATTCTGTTCTCTTTCTTAGAAATACCACTCCAAAGTTGACCGTGCCTGTGACGTTGTCTATTTGTCATAGTAAATTAATGTGACTGTATATTACATTGTATAGCATTACTATACAGAATGATGTTCTTGTCTTCAATCTCATTTGAGCTTTTTGATTCCCATATACATTGTATTTCTGATAGTTCTGCTCTGCACTGTCAGTTCTGCATCTGTGTTGATTGGCACACGTCAATCCTTGAAGCACCTAAGCTGTTTTTTGCTGCCCTTTGAGCTGTGTTAGCTGAGTTGCGCATCTGGTTAACCACATGCCATGAGATTCTGAGGTCATGGGTTCAAACCCCATGTGCAGTGATATTTTGTCTTAACTTTTTTCTCACTTAAGTTTTGTGATTTTCATACAATACATTGTATTTCAGTTATTTGTGCTCTCTGTTGTTATTTCTGCACGTTTGGTAATTGCTGGATATCAATGTTTACAGCTCTAAATCTCTATTCTATAGCTTGGACACACCAACTCAGTGGTTTAATCGTTTACTCAGTGGCGCATGCGGTTAGTGCGTTGCTTTGGGAACCTGAGGTCATGGGTTCGAATCCCAGCTCTTACTTTCACTTATTGAGATTTCCTTTTGTGTTCCCTTTAACACGTTCTTCTCGACCTGTCTGGTTTTCCACACGTGTTATATTTTTGCCATCTTTACTGTTGTTGCTCCGCACTGCAGTGGTTCTGCTCTGCATTTGCTTTGCTTCGGGTTCGGGCTCTGTATTGCGCGCTTTCTGCGCTTTGCGCATTTGCTGCGTCGTGTGGTTTTTGCTGTGCTTTGGGTGCTCATTGCGCTGAAGGTGCTTGACCCCGCAATTGCTGCTTGCAGCTATATTTATTATTATTATTATTATTATTATTATATTTCTTCTTCCCCAATGGGAGTCTATGGCAGCCCTATGAACCGTACATAGGAAAATGAAAAAAATTTGCCACACTTGTAGTGGTGGTCTTAAATAGTTATGTGACCAAATATGGGGTCTCTAGCATTAACTCTATAGCGCCACCAACACTTCAAAAATTCAATATTCAAATGGTTATAACTCTAGAATAATTTGATCAACAAAAATTCTACTTAGTACATCTGATTGCTCTCCTCACGCTCATTACAATGAACACCTTACATTAAGACTCCACCCATTACAGTAGCGGCCATTTTGAAAAGTACAGTATTTTGTTTTTTCGCTACTACTTTTGCAGCGTTCATTGCATTGTTACGCAATTTGGCACAGATAATCTTTGGACCGAGGTGCATAGAAATGACCGAACAGAATTTTGATTTTTATCTTTGTTCAAAAGTTATAAATGCGTACATTTATCGATGTCGACCCAAAATTCGTTCTGAGTCATTATCTCGGTCATTCTTTGATCAATTGAAATAAAACTTGGTACCCTTCATAAGGACCATGAACTGGGGTACCATGTCAAATTTGAGGACAGCGCCACCTATGGGTCATGAGATATGAAAAATGGCTATTTTTGCCCATAACTTTTGAAATGTTTGATAGAAAATTATGCTCTTGGTGTCTATGGATTCCTTGGCTCATGACAAATCTGTCGATATATATTATGCCAGAAATTACCAAACCGCCTGTCCACCATTTTGAATTTTGTCATATATTGTGATAACTATTATTCGATATAATGTATCGGCACAAAAATCGGTAGGGAGCATCGGTATGATGTCCTGAAGGTACCTGGGAAATCTGAAAACAGCGCCACCTAGGGTTTATAAACTATATAAAACAGCCTATAACTTCTAAAAACTTTGTCCGATATTCATTTTCTTTGTGAATTTATATTCACTGGTTTCTGTCGATTGCAACGATATCTCATTTGTCAGTTTCCAACATTCTGTTAATATTTTATTACATAGCATATGTGAAGTAGTTTTTTCGCTACTACTTTTGCAAATTAAGTCTATTTTATGCCGGGCTCTGCTCACATAAACTTTAGAGCAATCCGCATAGAAATGACCAAACACATTTTTTATATTCTCTGCCATTCCCGAGAAATACCTCTCCAAAGTTGACTGTCCCTGTGACATTGTCTCTTTGTCATATTAAATTATTATGACTGTATTATAACATGTTGTACATTCCTATACAACATGTTTTTCTTGACTTAAACTTTAACTCTTCTCACTTAAACTACCTGATTATCATATAAATTGTAATTTTGTTATTTCTGCTCTGCAATGTCATGTCTGCATCTTCCTTGATTGTGCCATTTGAATGTTTGTAGCTCTGAAAACCTTGGCTAGCTACACTGCCTGTGTAGCGCAGTCTACTAAATGCATGCATCAAAACTCAGAGGTTGAGGGTTCGAATCCCACCTGATGCATGTGTTATGTTTTACTAATAAGATTTTGTTTTGAGTTAATTCTCACCTATTATTCTTAACCAGTCTGTTTTCCATGTTCTGCACTGCTTGTCATAATTTGGTTGCCAATCGCCACCACCATTTCAAAAATGCAGTAGCAGCCATTTTGAAAAGTACAGTATTCAGTTTTTTTGCTACTACTTTTGCAGTGTTTCTTGAATTGTTACACAATTTGGCTCAAATTTTCTTTGGATGGAGCCGCAGAGAAATGACCGAACAGAATTTTGATTTTTATCTTTGTTCAAAAGTTATAAATGCGTACATTTATCGATGTCGACCCAAAATTCGTTCTGAGTCATTATCTCGGTCATTCTTTGATCAATTGAAATGAAACTTGGTACCCTTCATAAGGACCATGAACTGGGGTACCATGCCAAATTTGAGGACAGCGCCACCTATGGGTCATGAGATATGAAAAATGGCTATTTTTGCCCATAACTATTGAAATGTTTGATAGAAAATTATGATCTTGGTGTCTATGGATTCCTTGGCTCATGACAAATCTGTCGATATATATTATGCCAGAAATTACCAAACCGCCTGTACACTATTTTGAATTTTGTTTTAAATTGGGATAACTATTATTCTATATAATGTATCGGCACAAAAATCGGTAGGAAGCATTGGTATGATGTCCTAAAGGTACCTGGGAAATCTGAAGACAGCGCCACCTAGGGTTCATAAACTATATAAAACAGCCCATAACTTCTGAAAACTTTGTCTGATATTCATTTTCTTTGTGAATTTTTATTCACTGGTTTATGTCGATTGCAACGATATCTCATTTGTCAGTTTTCAACATTCTGTTCATGTCTTATTTCATAGCATATGTGAAGTAGTTTTTTCGCTACTACTTTTGCAAATTAAGTCTTTTTTATGCCAGGCTCTGCTCACATAAACTTTGGAGCAATCCGCACAGAAATGACCAAACACATTTTTGATATTCTCTGCCATTCCCGAGAAATACCTGTCCAAAGTTGACTGTCCCTGTGACATTGTCTCATTAAAATTATTATGACTGTATTATAACATGTTGTGCATTCCTATACAACATGTTTTTCTTGACTTTAACTTTAACTGTTCTCACTTAAACTATCTGATTCTCATATAAATTGTAATTTTGTTATTTCTGCTCTGCAATGTCATGTCTGCACCTTCCTTGATTGTGCCATTTGAATGTTTGCAGCTCTGAAAAGCTTGGCTGGCTACACTGCCTGTGTAGCGCAGTCTATTAAACGCATGCATCAAAACTCAGAGGTTGAGGGTTCGAATCCCGTCTGATGCATGTGTTATGTTTTTCTATTAATATTTGTTTTGAGTTTATTCTCACCTATTATTCTCAACCAGTCTGTTTTCCATGTTCTGCACGGCTTGCAGTAATTTGGTGGCCAAGCATCATCACCAGTTCAAATATGCAGTAGCGGCCATTTTGAAAAGTACAGTATTCAGTTTTTTTGCTACTACTTTTGCAGTGTTTGTTGAATTGTTACACAATTTGGCTCAGATTATCTTTGGACCGAGCCACATAGAAATGACCAAACATAATTTTGATATTTATCTTTGTTCAAAAGTAATACATTTGTCAACAGGAATAACTTTTAAACCATTTAATCAACTAAACTTCTATGGAGAATATTTGATGGGGTAAACTATGCCTTCCCAGTAGCTCAACCAAATGCGTGATGGGCATGAAATCCAGAGGTTGCGGGATCAAATCCACCATACGGCGGCAATCAAAATGGTTGACAAATTTGTGTCATGTAGAGTCAAATGTTCGAACAGGTTTGACTACCTACAGGGGTTTTAAAAAATATTCTCTTCTTGAGAAAAATCTCTCCAAACTTGAACATACACATTGTCACTTCAGCAATCTAACTTAAGCAGCTGTCTGTATTTATGTCTCCCCTGTAGCTCAACCAGATGAGTGACAGGCATGACACCTGGAGATCATGGGTTCAAATCCTGGCTAGGGCAGCAATTGAAGTCTCTTACTTTAGAGTCAAAAGCTTCAATTCATTATTTGTATTTTACTTTATTATTTTAAGAGGTATTATTTCGTTTGTGCTCTTTTGGTTTAAGTCTCATGTGTAACATGTATGATGCTTTAGTGGTTCAATTGTTTTCTAGGTCAGCATTGGACTAATCGGTCCTTCTTTCAACATGCACATAAATATTATACTTCAAATTTTTTTTTTTTCATTATGTTCATTCTCATCTCTGAGTCCTGTGTGCTGATAGTTCCCATACATATCTGCTACATTGCATTCTTCAATTGCATGTCCTTTCAGCTTCGTTGCGTGTTGCAGGACCATTGTTGCTTGGCCCCGTATCGCTGTCTACAGCTATATTCTATACAAGGGTTTAATATCGGTAT
The DNA here is from genome assembly GCA_025389145.1 of Misgurnus mizolepis. NCBI lineage: Eukaryota > Metazoa > Chordata > Actinopteri > Cypriniformes > Cobitidae > Misgurnus > Misgurnus mizolepis. The sequence goes on along the minus strand of JAIFKI010000022.1, from coordinate 5,818,717 downwards.
CGGCCAGAAGTTGTCTGTTTAAATCGGTATCGGCCCAAAAAAATCCTATCGGTGCATCCCTAGTTCAAATTGTTTACTCATGAGAAGAGACTGTCAAATACAGCATCTAAAACTACTGTACGCAAGACCAAATTAACATTAAACAGTAATAATCCACAAAGCTCAAAACAAGAACTACAGATATTAATTAAAAGATTTAATTATGTATACATTTCCATACAAAAAACAAAACCCTTATGTTTTCAAGTGAACATAAAATGAAAACGCTAAAAAAATGAAAAAAAAATTTCATCCTACACTGATATTTCTCAGTCACAATGAGGCACTGTACAACATTTACTAATCTTTACCATCAACACTCAATTTGTACAAGAATCTGTAGACAAAATTCGAGGTTAACCAGGTACAGTGAACCTCAAAATACATCCCAAAACATAACTAAGACATGCAGTGGGCAAATGTGTCACACGTCTGATTCCTCAAGGTTCAGTGGAAGAGAATGTGTTTGTGTTTGGTGTTGGGAATCTGCTCTCGGCTCTTCAATCTTCTCACAGCTTCCCTCATGTGTTTGGGTTGTAGAGGTGGTGTGTCTCCCCACTTCTCACACACGTCAAGAGCTGCAAGAAATGCATAAAAACCATTACAGAAACTATTAACCCATGCAAAAGAAAAACAGCTTTAGACTTTCTCCTTTAATCATATTGGTCTTTGACCAACCTTCCTCAACAATCTCTCCAGCAAACACCTTTGCGATGCCAGACATAGCAATAACCACATTCTGAGAGACGGATGATCCTGTGATGGACTGAATGAGCTGAAAGACCAAAAATAAACTCTCATTTTTCCACAATAACAGCAAACACATGAACATAAATGAGTTTTGAAACATCTTCAAAAAACAAATGCAACTACTCCCATCATTTTGAATCCGTTCTAATGGGATCCCTTTACACAAATGGGATTACACTTACCCGTTTAATGGCTGCTTTTGGGAAAGCTGCGCGTCTGTACATCTCATAGCGGTTTAGCTGTTCTTCAGAGAACGATGATACTAAAACTCTGGCAAACAAAGATAAGCAGAAGTCATTAAACTCATTCCAGCGACATTTGGGGTTTCTTAAGATCTGTAACTCACTGCATCTTTTGGATTTCATCTTCATCAACTTTTTGTCGTTTCTCTTTTTTCTTTTCATGCTCCACTTTTAGTTTTTTAGATGCTGGCGTATGAAGAGATGAAGATCCCTCCTCTTCCTCTTCACCAGCAGCAGCAGTAGTATGTTCAGCCAATCTCTAGATAAGTGAGATGAATCAGTCAGTATATCATTAATGTTTTATCTATCAGATGTGTTTCAGAAAAGACTTACTTTTTTATCTTCTTTTGTATTGGTTCGGATGGCAGTGGATTCAGATGTGGTACTGATGCTGACTGGACCATCACTTGAACCCTTGATCTGGTCAGCAGGTTTACTCGTCTCACTAAATGAACCTGATTCAGGTTTAACACGGGCCGGGTCTGCCATGATCTGACTGAAAGATTTATTTCAGATAAATACAATGAACAACAAATACACGTGTTACTCTCTCTCTCTCTTTGTATATTCAGATGATCATAACTGCTCTTCATATTCACTGCTGAGAGGATCAATTTAATGAAAACTGACAAAAAAAGCACAATTTAAAGATATCAAGTCTATATTAAGAACATTACGATTTCTTAAGCATCATACCCTGCTCGTCTTAACTGTTTCTCATCTGTGTAATATGAAACAATCTAGCACATTCACATCAATAACTATTTTTATTCATGATGATCCACATTAACGTTATACCTGGCAATATAACATCTTGACTTGTTACTGTGTATGTCAACTTGCAGAGTATAAGAACTGTAATAACACAATCCTGCCATAACCATAACATCTAAACTACAGACTGATATACAATCATCAACAATGACTTAAAGCTCGACATTCAGCTCCTTACTGCACACATTGACAATTGAATTATAACAGAGAGAGTTTTAACATACCTCACACCGACAGATTTTATAAACACTACCGCAGATCAAATGACAATTTTACCGACACGCACAACATCGACTGTCTCAACTACTTCCGCAAACATTTCAAATTAAAAGTCCGCGGCGAGATATTTCACGTTCAGCCGTTGAGTGGCGCGCTGTGCTCGCTAGTCGCTCTCGCGGTGCTGTGACGTCATACACCGACCAGTCTGCGCACACTAGTCCGACACAATTTATATTACATTACATTATACATTAAGGCCGATTCTATTTATCCTGTTTTTACAGCATTTTTATGCGATTAAATAAATAATTCAATCAATCAAAATTTTAAGTCAATTATGAAATTAGTTTTCAATAAACAAACGATTACAAAAGCACATCAAACACAAAATTGTTTTATCAAAATTATATTTTCAATTATATGTTCTTATTTATTAATGCAATAACAAATAGAAACTACAACAACACAAAAACAATAAACAAAATATGGGTCAATTAATTAACAGGGGATATTACATGAAATATTAACATAAACAAACTAAATATCAGTCAAACAAGAATCAAACAAACACTGAAACAAAGAATGAAAATATTTTAAAAATAAAAATATGAGTATATTAAAGAATATTAACCATAGCACATTCATTCACTAAAGCATTTTTTAATATAAATGTAGTTCTTGTTTGAAGATGTAAAAGTGAGGTTTACTGTTTGTATACAGTATTTACATTCATGTATATAAAACCTTCCAATAAATAACAGGAGGTTTATACCAAAACTTGCATTGATTAGGTAATTGTCATTTACATAAACCCAATAAACAATGTTTTGATAAGTTAAAGAGAAAATTTTTTGACAATCAATGCCTCAACATCACTCCAGAAAGACACTAAAAACATTCCCAAAACAAATTACATATACAAAATACAGTTACAGAATTAACTTTACAAGAGTGGAATGTATCATTGTCACTTAATGAATATTATTACATTGTACACAGGGCTTTATCAGGGTGATATCTCATTAACAAAAACTGCTTGAGACTGCTTTGGTTCAAAGGGGATTAAAAAAAGAAGGATAGGGTGGATTTTTTCATTTTAAGGTTGAGGTGCTCACACACTGCAAACACACATTTATGTCCAAACCCCTTGTAAAAATGGATTTTGCATAATATGTGCCCTTTAAATTCTTTCTTAGATAATGAAATCTTGAAGTAAAACCAGAGAAACTAAACAAATTACCATCATAAAACACTAACACATCATTCCATTACTGAACCAGTTTAAAAAAAGCATAGGTTTCCCCTTATAGTTGTCTACTCATAGGGCTTTTTTGCACAATACATTAATACTGCTTTCATTATTATGGTCCAATTACATTCTTAGACATAAGTATTACTCAAGTCATTACATTATACAATACAGCACAATTCAATACACCTTTATTATCAATCAAGATTAAAATCCGTCTTTAACCAGTAGCACAAAAGCAAATATAATACAATTAATATAGCTGCAAGCAGCAATCACCGGGGTCAAGCCAAAAAGGGCACAGCAGAAAGTAAAGTTGACTTCGGATGAGCAGTTTAAAGTACCTAAGAAAATCTCTTGATTTCAGACAAAACAATATAACAGTTATCAGCAAAAAAGCTGTGTTCTCATTTAGTGAAATCTCTCCCTCTCTTTCGACGAGCATTGATAACTAGAACACTGACGTAAAAATGAGTGGTGCTTGCAGTGGCAATACTCAGCTCTCAAAATGTTACAGTGTTGTTAATGAGTCAAAAGAGCCAACCCCCGTGTCTCTACGATGTTCTGATGCAGAGTTATAGCTCTTGCAAAACGGTTGATAAGGTATTCTCATTGGTTGCTAGGGAGTGAATTGGCAACCACCAGTGATTATAGTCAAAGCCATGAAAGGAATATCCATGATGACTCATGGTTTTAGATGTGTTGTTGCAGTAGATTTATGCAAAAATAGCTATTTTCTATCTCCAAACCACTGGGGGCGCTATGACAGAATCGTGCATGCAACCTCAGGTCATGACTGCGTTACATCTAGCTAGTTTCATGACTATACACTTTAGTTCGGCAAAGAAATAGTTGTATGACAATAGGGCTTGCTTGATATGAAATATTTTGTTCAATTATAGGGCCACCTAGTGGTTCAGGCATACCATTTTTTTTGTGTGGCCTCAGACTCTGCTCATACATCAGCGTATCAAATCTGGTGAAAAAATCTCTTTTCGTTGCGAAGTTATAACCATTTATGTGTAAAAACCACAAATTATAAAGTTAATTTTTCGTTTTTTGCAATTTTCGGCCATTTCTGATGAAAATTTTAATATAACGCCAATAGAACTTTTTGTTCAGAAGGTAACGCAATGTTCTTCCTATGGTGTTTTCGAGTCGATCGGAATAACGCTGGCGGAGTTATTCGCGCGTGTTTTTTAAGCGCTATTTTTATGCACAGGGCTAACCGTAAGACGAAATTTGGCATGTTTGGTATCGTTGGACTCGGCGACTATTCAGAACTCCAAAGAAACAAGTCCCGTGAAAATACGTCAATCGGAGCCAAAGTTATAGGCGTGTAAAGCATAAGTCTGACCACTAGGTGGCGCTGTGACGAAACTCTGCAAGCACCCGTAGTTCCTGACTGGCATCACAAGTACCAAGTATTGTGTCAATAGGCTTAAGTTTGCCGAAGATACAGCCTCAAATCCGTTTTTTTGCGCTCTACGTAAAATTCGTTGACGCGCTTTACGGAAACGGATTGACGAATTGACATGAATTCCATAACTTTTTGCCGTGAGGGTCTGTAGATGCTACATACTGATTTTCGTGGAAATCGGGCAAAAGCTCTAGGACGAGTTTGCAAAAGTAGGTTTTACGAATAATTCAAAATGGCGGAAAAATTTTCATGACGGAAAATGACGGCTTAGGGTCCAATCGAATCGTCTTGAGCCAAGGAATCAGATGGAACAAGAATTTCGTTTCTAGGACTTACGGATCAGAAGTTATAAGCAAAAATATAAGTGCAACTTTGGACTGTTGGTGGCGCTAGCGGGTTAGACATAGAGACTCCAAATTTGCTGTGAGGACACATTGGAGTGTCCTTTATCAGTGTGCCAAATTTCATAACTTTCCTACGTACGGTTCTATGGGCTGCCATAGACCGCAATGGCGGAGGAAGAAGAATAATAATAATAATAATAATAAATATAGCTGCAAGCAGCAATCACCGGGGTCAAGCCAAAAAAGGGCACAGCAGAAAGTAAAGTTGACTTCGGATGAGCAGTTTAAAGTACCTAGGAAAATCTCTTGATTTCAGAAAAACAATATAACAGTTATCAGCAAAAAAGCTGTTCTCATTTAGTGAAATCTCTCCCTCTCTTTCGTCGAGCATTGATAACTAGAACACTGACGTAAAAATGAGTGGTGCTTCTAGTGGCAATACTCAGCTCACAAAATGTTACAGTGGTGTTAATGAGTCAAAAGAGCCCACCCCAATGTCTCTGCGATGTTCTGATGCAGAGAAAAAGCTCTTGCAAAAACAGTTGATAACGTATTCTCATTGGTTGCTAGAGAGTAAATGGACATCCACTAGTGATTATAGTCAAAGCCATGAAAGGAATAATCCATGATGACTTATGGTTTTAGATGTGTTGTTGCAGTAGTTTTAGGCAAAAAAATGCCATATTCTATCTCAAAACCAGTAGGTGGCGCAATGACAAAATTGTGCATGCAACCTCAGATCATAACTGTGTTACATCTAGCTAGTTTTATGACTATACACTTTAGTTTAGTGAAGAAACAGTTGTATGACCATAGGGTGGCTTGATTTCAAAGGTTTTGTTAAATTATAAGGCCAACTAGTGGTGCAACCATACAATTTTTTTTGTGTAGCCTCAGACTGTGGTCGTACATCAGCGTATCAAATATGGTGAAAAAATCTCTTTGCGTTACGAAGTTATAGCCATTTATGTGTAAAAACACAAAATTTAAAGGTAATTTTTCGTTTTTTGCAATTTTCAGCCATTTCTGATGAAAATTTTAATACAATGCCAATAGAACTTTTTGTTCAGAAGGTAATGCAATATTCTTCCTATGATGTTTTCGAGTCGATCAGAATTACGCTCGCGGAGATATTCGCGCGTGTTTTTTAAGTGCTATTTTGCCGCGCAGGGTTAACCGTAAGGCCAATTCTGGCATGTTTGGTATCGTTGGACTCGGCGACTATTCAGGACTCCAAGGAAACAAGTCCCATGAAAATACGTCGATCACAGCCAAAGTTATAGGTGTGTAAAACATTCGTCTTACCACTAGGTGGCGCTGCGACGAAACTGGGCATGCACTCTCAGTTCCTGACTGGCATCACAAGTACCAAGTGTCGTTTCAATAGGCTTAAGTTTGGCGAAGATACAGCCTCAAATCCGTTTTTTTGCACTCTACGTAAAATTTGTTGACGCGGTTTACGCAAACAGATTGGCGAATCGACATGAATTCCATAACTTTTTGCCGTGAGGGTCTGTAGATGCTACATACCGATTTTCGTGGAAATCGGGCAAAAGCTCTAGGACGAGTTCGCAAAAGTAGGTTTTACGAATAATTCAAAATGGCGGAAAAATTTTCATGACGGAAAATGACGTCATAGGGTCCAGTCGAATCGTCTTGAGCCAAGGAATCAGAGGAAACAAGAATTTCGTTTCTAGGACGTACGGGTCAGAAGTTATAAACAAAAACGTAAGTGCAACTTTAGACTGTTGGTGGCGCTAGAGGGTTGGAGTTAGAGACTCCAAATTTGCTGTGGAGACACATTGGACTGTCCTTTATCAGTGTGCCAAATTTCATAACTTTCCTACGTACGGTTCTATGGGCTGCCATAGACCGCAATGGCGGAAGAAGAAGAAGAAGAAGAATAATAATAATAATAATAATAATAATAAGAAAACTAACAAATACAATAGGGGTCTTCGCCCCTTCGGGGCTTGACCCCTAAATATAGCTGCAAGCAGCAATACCGGGGTCAAGCCGAAAAGGGCCCAAAAGGATGTAAAATTGAGATTGGATAAGCAGACTGAAGAACCTAGTTAAACCAAGTTTAATTAGTGAAAAGAGCCCACCCCCGTGTCTCTACGGTGTTCCGATGCAGAGATATAGCTTTTGCAAAAACGGTTGATAAGGTATTCTCATTGGTTGCTAGGGAGTGAATTGGCAACCATCAGTGATTATAGTCAAAGCCATGAAAGGAATAATCCATGATGACTCATGGTTTTAGAAGTGTTGTTGCAGTAGTTTTAGGCAAAAAATGCGTTATTCTATCTCAAAACCAGTAGGTGGCGCAATGACAAAATTGTGCATGCAACCTCAGGTCATAACTGTGTTACATCTAGCTAGTTTTATGACTATACACTTTAGTTTAGTGAAGAAACAGTTGTATGACCATAGGGCTGGCTTGATATCAAAGGTTTTGTTCAATTATAGGGCCACCTAGTGGTGCAAGCATAAAATTTTTTTTGTGTGGCCTCAAAATATGCTCATACATTAGGGTATCAAATATGGTAAAAAAATCTCTTTGCGTTACGAAGTTATAGCCATTTATGTGTAAAAACACAAAATTTAAAGGTAATTTTTCGTTTTTTGCAATTTTCAGCCATTTCTGATGAAAATTTTAATACAATGCCAATAGAACTTTTTGTTCAGAAGGTAATGCAATATTCTTCCTATGATGTTTTCGAGTCGATCAGAATTACGCTCGCGGAGATATTCGCGCGTGTTTTTTAAGTGCTATTTTGCCGCGCAGGGTTAACCGTAAGGCCAATTCTGGCATGTTTGGTATCGTTGGACTCGGCAACTATTCAGGACTCCAAGGAAACAAGTCCCATGAAAATACGTCGATCACAGCCAAAGTTATAGGTGTGTAAAACATTCGTCTTACCACTAGGTGGCGCTGCGACGAAACTGGGCATGCGCTCTCAGTTCCTGACTGGCATCACAAGTACCAAGTGTCGTTTCAATAGGCTTAAGTTTGGCGAAGATACAGCCTCAAATCCGTTTTTTTGCACTCTACGTAAAATTTGTTGACGCGGTTTACGCAAACAGATTGGCGAATCGACATGAATTCCATAACTTTTTGCCGTGAGGGTCTGTAGATGCTACATACCGATTTTCGTGGAAATCGGGCAAAAGCTCTAGGACGAGTTCGCAAAAGTAGGTTTTACGAATAATTCAAAATGGCGGAAAAATTTTCATGACGGAAAATGACGTCATAGGGTCCAGTCGAATCGTCTTGAGCCAAGGAATCAGAGGAAACAAGAATTTCGTTTCTAGGAAGTACGGGTCAGAAGTTATAAACAAAAACGTAAGTGCAACTTTAGACTGTTGGTGGCGCTAGAGGGTTGGAGTTAGAGACTCCAAATTTGCTGTGGGGACACATTGGACTGTCCTTTATCAGTGTGCCAAATTTCATAACTTTCCTACGTACGGTTCTATGGGCTGCCATAGACCGCAATGGCGGAAGAAGAAGAAGAAGAAGAAGAATAATAATAAATATAGCTGCAAGCAGCGATACCGGGGTCAAGCCAAACATGGCAAAAATGATTCATACGTGATGACGGTCATGATTCAAGATCTAAGTTTGCATTAGTTTTAGGGAAAAAATTGCAATTTTTTGTATCTTGAGACCACTAGGTGGCACTGTGCCGAAACAATAGATGGTGCCTCAGGCCATGACTGTGATGACACATACCAAATTTAGTGTAAATACGATAAAGCGATACGGAGATATAGCCTTAAATGACTTGACCACTAGGGGGCACTGACCAAAACAATAGATGGTGACTCAGGTCATGATTGTGATGACCCCACCAAATTTGGTGTAAATACGATAAAGAGATGCAGAGATATAGCTTCAAATCTCTTGACCATTAGGGGGCGCCAAAAAGTTTACAAGCCCTCTCAGAACATGTTGCTGATGAACCATACCAAGTTTCATAACAATACGCAATTGCGTTTCTGAAATGCTTGAACTTAAAAAAAACTCAAAATGGCCGACACACAAAATGGCCGACCAAAAACCATTTGGTATCGTTTGACTCGGCATGCCTCACGAAATCTAACAAGACTACTCTCATAATTTTACATTTAAGTTTGCAGTAGTTATAAGCAAAAATAGAAATTTTTATATCTCGTGACCACAAGGGGGCACTGTGACGAAACGGTGCATGCACTCTTACGTCATCACTGTTATGACATATACCAGGTCTCATATCAATACGCAAAAGTTTTGCGAAGATACAGGCTCAAACACATTTTGGCGTGCTCGCCCTCGCATTCTTTGATGTGTTATACGACAACGGATAGGTCTACCGAAAAGCTTTTGATAACTTTTTGTCTAGAGTGTCTCTAGATGATGCGTACCAAAAATCAAGCCAATCAAACAAGCGCTCTAGGAGGAGTTCGAAAAAGTAGGTGTAAAAGTAACTTAATGAGAAAATTCAAAATGGCCGACATCCAAAATGGCCGACCGAAAACCGTTTGTTATCGTTTGACTCGGCATGCCTCAAGGAATCTAACAAAACCACCTTCATGATTTTAGACTCAAGTTTGAAGTAGTTATAAGCAAAAATAAGCATTTTTCGAATCTCGTGACCACTAGGTCGCGCTGAGACGAAACGTTGCAGGCACCCTCAGGTCATGACTGTAATGACATATACCAAGTTTCGTGTCGATACACAAAAGTTTTGCGAAGATACGGCCTCACGTCCGTTTTGGCGTGCTCGCTGCCTTATATGTTGTCACTGTATACGAGAACGCATTGGTCTATCAAAAAGCTTTTGATAACTTTTTGTCTGGGGTGTCTCTAGATGCTACATACCAAATGACATGCAAATCGAATAAACGCTCTAGGAGGAGTTCGAAAAAGTAGGTTTTACGGAAAATTCAAAATGGCAGAAAGATGTGCATGACACAAATTACATCAATGTGTGCAATTGAATCATCATGAGCCAAGGATTCAGAGGAAACAAGAATTTATTGTCTAGGACTCACGGGTCAGAAGTTATGAGCATGAACATAAGTGGATTTTTGGACTGTTGGTGGCGCTAGAGGGTTTGAGTTAGACACACCAATGTTGCTATAGTAACTTCTAAGACTGTCCTCTACATGTGTGCCAAATTACATAACTTTCCTACGTACGGTTCTATGGGCTGCCATTGACTTCAATGGCGGAAGAACTAGGATGAATAATAATAAGAAAACTAACAATAACAATAGGTGTCTACGCCACTTCGTGGCTTGACCCCTAAATATAGCTGCAAGCAGCAATCACCGGGGTCAAGCCAAAAAAGGGCACAGCAGAAAGTAAAGTTGACTTCGGATGAGCAGTTTAAAGTACCTAGGAAAATCTCTTGATTTCAGAAAAACAATATAACAGTTATCAGCAAAAAAGCTGTTCTCATTTAGTGAAATCTCTCCCTCTCTTTCGTCGAGCATTGATAACTAGAACACTGACGTAAAAATGAGTGGTGCTTCTAGTGGCAATACTCAGCTCACAAAATGTTACAGTGGTGTTAATGAGTCAAAAGAGCCCACCCCAATGTCTCTGCGATGTTCTGATGCAGAGAAAAAGCTCTTGCAAAAACAGTTGATAACGTATTCTCATTGGTTGCTAGAGAGTAAATGGACATCCACTAGTGATTATAGTCAAAGCCATGAAAGGAATAATCCATGATGACTTATGGTTTTAGATGTGTTGTTGCAGTAGTTTTAGGCAAAAAAATGCCATATTCTATCTCAAAACCAGTAGGTGGCGCAATGACAAAATTGTGCATGCAACCTCAGATCATAACTGTGTTACATCTAGCTAGTTTTATGACTATACACTTTAGTTTAGTGAAGAAACAGTTGTATGACCATAGGGTGGCTTGATTTCAAAGGTTTTGTTAAATTATAAGGCCAACTAGTGGTGCAACCATACAATTTTTTTTGTGTAGCCTCAGACTGTGGTCGTACATCAGCGTATCAAATATGGTGAAAAAATCTCTTTGCGTTACGAAGTTATAGCCATTTATGTGTAAAAACACAAAATTTAAAGGTAATTTTTCGTTTTTTGCAATTTTCAGCCATTTCTGATGAAAATTTTAATACAATGCCAATAGAACTTTTTGTTCAGAAGGTAATGCAATATTCTTCCTATGATGTTTTCGAGTCGATCAGAATTACGCTCGCGGAGATATTCGCGCGTGTTTTTTAAGTGCTATTTTGCCGCGCAGGGTTAACCGTAAGGCCAATTCTGGCATGTTTGGTATCGTTGGACTCGGCGACTATTCAGGACTCCAAGGAAACAAGTCCCATGAAAATACGTCGATCACAGCCAAAGTTATAGGTGTGTAAAACATTCGTCTTACCACTAGGTGGCGCTGCGACGAAACTGGGCATGCACTCTCAGTTCCTGACTGGCATCACAAGTACCAAGTGTCGTTTCAATAGGCTTAAGTTT